>CM056581.1:57260000-62060000 GCA_029721435.1 Gymnothorax reevesii
TTTGTTGTAAATGGAGTGTTCACTGAAATGTGCTGGCCTTTGGTCCTGTTGGAACGCAGGCCTAATTGTCATATGGATTAAACTTCATCGTAATGTGGGTTAAAAAAAATGTATATATAAGTCATAAAATGGTCAGTATATTTGTCCTGTTTGTCAGACAAACTGGCATGACTTTGGTCATGGTCTTACCAATATGGGAAAAACTAGTGCTGCAACGTTTTCTGAATTTCAACAACAACCTGGTAGCAAAGTGTCGGTTCTTTTTAACACCCCTGTTCCAGATGCTTAAACCATTTAAGAAACCGCATTTGCGGGGATCCAACTACTCTGGTGTTGAGAAGGTGAGAGACTATCTTCATGGTGGTTTTTAGAGGTGGAGGTAGCAAAAAAATTGTGTTTTTACAGTCAAGCGCATCGAGTTTAACTCCAGCGCTTAGTGTGATGGGCGGATCCCTTTGCCCTCGTTGTTGTCATACAGTCTCATCACAGACATGCTGACCACAGACAACGGCCAAGCTGTAACCAAAGTTTGTCAGATGTCTACCTTTTTCAAATGACCAGCAACATTCAATTGAAAACTCATTCGATTTGTCTCTGGGTTTGTTACAGGCCGTGTGATTTTGTGAGTTTGGTTCTGGTAAAAATGAATCGACCTCCGAGTATTATGGTGCAAAGTTTTGCGGGAATGTGGCATTTCGATTTTGTGTCGCTGGTTATTTGAAAAAGGTAGATATCTGATAAACTTTTGTTACAGCATGGCCGTTTTCTTAGGTAGGCCTGACAAAGGGGACATTTCATTCCACTGGCTTTTCGCCTCGTGAAACACCTCGTGATACCCGAATGAATCATTTAAAGGGGAAGTGCACCCATATTTTTTATTTTATTTATTTACTTTTAATACAGTGCCCTTTGCCCTATACAGTGAATTCCTTGAGTACACGGGCAGTGCCTTTTTCAAAGGGCTGCATTTTCTGTTAGTTTCACATCACAAGGACATGAATGTCTGAAAGTGAAAGCACATGCGATCCAAGCGAACCTCATTTCATTATTTTCAAGTCAAATGTGCGAGAGTTCAGACCATTCAAACAGATACTGTTTCACTTTCCATGTACTCTCAGACTGTTCTGTGTACTGATCTACATATTCTTTGCCAGTGGATGAAAGTGAACCACAGTAAAATTAAAGGAAACATATGTCCTCTCCCTTCATGCATGCTTACTACATCCCCCATGATGCAAATTTTCTTCTCCTCTTTGTGAAACAGAAAAAAAAACTTTACTTTGCTTTATGGGTAATTGAGGTAATTGGAGAAATTGTGTCCATATTTCATGGAATTGTGTAAGATTGTAATAGAATCATAATTAAAACTGCCTTATGCATCCAGTACAACCACTCATGCTTGCTGCAACTGCTCACTCAAGCTCCTGCAGCCTAGAGTGAAGGGTGGCAATGGCTTTCTGATTCAGAGGGGAAAGGATGAAGGTGTTTGTTTATTTGTTTCCCATTCGAGTGTGCGCTCTGTCTCCCTCGTTCTGGTACAATCCCGGAACTGCCGCATCACCCTCCCTGCGATCGCTTCGGTATTTTTATTGTTATTATTGGTGGGCTTTGGTGCACATCCACACCTTAAAGAATTAGTTAAGCTCACCTGGTTTGTAGAATATGGTAACATTGCTAGTGTTGAATAGCTGCCATGCCAACCACCTTCGGTATTGAGTTCAGCCAATCTCTTGACTCTGGAGCAGGTTTGAGCCTGGGTGTTTGGTGTCTCGCTCTCGACTACATCTGGTAAAATTCAGAGGAAATGTCAGGCTCTGTACTCAGGCTCTGGCCTTCTATGCTCGCAGCTCCTAACAAAAACGGGGTTGTCTACTTCCTCCGATAAGAAGTAGGTGATTTCCTACCGCTCTGTGAGGGCGGGAACGCCGTGCTGCAGTAACCTTCGCCTCCTCCCAAAGACGTCATGCAGTTTCCTTCCGTTTCGCCCCACGTTATGGGGAACTCCCATAAAAAAAAGTTAAATAAAACGGTAGAATGCCGCTCTGGATGAGTGTTTGTTGTACGCTCGCCCTTTGTGACGCTCCGCTGCGATTTACACACTCTGGGGCTTTTAATCTTCATCCCAGTGTCAGCAGGATATAAAATCGTCCATAAAACATCCATATTTAGGCCCGGGTAAATAAGCGGCCATATTTCCGCAATGTTTGCTGTGAAAGGCAGTAGTAAAATGAAACAAAACCAATAGCGGATCCGGCTGGAGCTGCTTGCCCTGGGAAACGGGATACATCTTTCCATGGGAAAAATGTAGCCTGTGTGGGAGATGTTTCTTAGAGCTCCGCAGTATCTGACACCACCAGCTCTTGGTCCTCATTGAGCAGAGACATGCAGGTCTGTTGTATTTCTGGCTGCCACCCCACTGCCCCTCCCCCCAACCCCACAAATCCAGGTTTGAATTCTCCAGCTAAAGAATCTCCCTTTGTAACATAGTCTTTTCGGAGGAACATTTGTCTTGACTCGCCACACTCTACGGTTATTGCTTTTCTGTTTTATATTTTTGCCGTGATACAAGTTTTTGCATTATAAAAATAAGTGTCACCTTAAGATCAACGGGCAATTCCATGGGAAGAGGGACATGATGAGCAAAAATTAAATCTCTGTTGAACATCCAGCAAAGGGCCTCAATCTATCCACAAAACCCCTAACTTTAAGAAACACACATATTCATGGCTGAACCACTATTTTTCAGCAACAGTTTTGCATCCAAACAGATGGTGTGAATTTTACCCTGAAATCGGCCCAAAATCTGGTTATTAGGGCCTTCGAAATAACCAGTAACTATATGGGTCTTGCAGTTTATGTCATTCAATTTGTTATGCCAAGAGCATCAATTGAAAGTAGAGGGGAGCTTGAACCCTCATGTGGACATTTGCTGGCCAGAAGGTAGAGGTGACTTAACCCTTAAATGCCCAACTATAGTAAAAGTTGAAAGAAAGATCTATGTATTCTGTTAATATGTCCTGGGGAGGGGCTAAGAACAACCCAATAGCAATTTTTCATTTTTGGTGACCTTTGACCTCATTTTAGTTTTGTGACATATTTGACACACTAAGTTTCTTGGATATAAAGAGAACTTTTGTCCAGCATTGTTTTGGTAGTTGACATATAGCTGAAGTATTAGGCATAGCTGATTTTTTATTAGCTTACCTGTTTGTCTACTTTATCCAGTGATGAATGGGTGCTGATCTATTGTGTGGATTCCACCATGGGGGTGGCCATATTGGAAAGGTTTGCTGGTGCAGCCAGTGTAGTGTCAGTTCCACTTTTATGCATCAGATGGCAGCAATGATGGTCTAAATGTGTCACTATGGGCAGTAGGTTGCAAAATTTAGGTGGGGTCAGTGGTTTTGACAACTCCCAAAATAGTCTGACAAATTTGTCACGGGGCATTTAAGGGTTAGTCATTCCAGTCAATGTAACGTCCGTCACGGAAATTCAGAATTATTTTTATTGGAAGAAACTGAGATGGAATATTGACTTAAACTTTTCAATTCTCTTAGCTGTAGCACAGGCAAAGTCAAAAATGGACAACATCTGCCTGAAAGTTTGGCGCGTAAGGTTGGTCGGGGATCAACATCCGTAGCGTCTGTCACATGTAGCATCTGTCACAGGAAAGGGGGTCCTGTAACATCCGTCATGCCCCCAGAGAGTGGGGGAATGCTCAACTTATCTAGATAATAAAAGGGAAAGAGGGAATTTTTGCCATGAATGTTTTTGATTTGGGGCTTTTGATTTTTGGGATAAATAAAATCTCAAATTCATGAGAATGAGCTATCAAATTTATAAAACACAGTAATTTTCATTTAACCCTCTATTAACAAACCCATTTCCAATTGTGTTAAAATTATTATATCCCCAAACGCCGAATGGCGTTCCAAGAGATATTATGTTTTTGGTCTGAGAGCCGCCACCGCCGCAAGTGTTAACGCCATAACTTCAGCAATATTTCAAGTACACATTTCAAATTTTGCACATAAGTAAGTATCATAAAGAGGAAGAACTGAATCGATTTTGGACAATTTATGATTTCTAGATTGGCCACCAGGGGCCAAATACTGATTTACGTGTTAACGCGATAAGTGCAGTAATATTTCAATTAGAAATTCCAAGTTCTGCATATAAGTAAGTCTCATAAAGAGGAAGAACTGACTTGATTTTGGACAATTTACGATCTCTAGATTGGCCTCCAGGGGCCAAAAACTGATTCACGTGTTAACACGATAACTGCAGTAATATTTCAATTAGAAATTCCAGGTTTTGCATATAAGTAAGTATCATAAAGAGGAAGAACTGATTTGATTTTGGACAATTTACAATTTCTAAACTGAAAAAATCACTGTTTTTATCATATCTCTGGAAATATTTGTCCGATTGACCTCAAATCAAGTGCAAATGAAGGGTCATGACCTGAGGATGTGTCCCACGATGACATTATACCTGTTTGGTTCAAAATTTTGACACAAGGTGGAGCTTTGGCACATAAAATTCGCAATTTTTGCTATATCTTTGGAACTGTTTCTCCAATTGACATGAAACTATGTGCAACTGCAAGGTCATGACCTCACAATGCGTCACATGATGACATGATGTCCTTCAGTCCATCTGTCCGTCCGTTCGTCCGAGATAATGGGGACTGCTTTACTCAGAAACTACTACAGATACAGTAACCAAATTTGGTCTGTAGCTTCAGACCATCAAGGCCTTGATCACGTTCGAAAATAATAAGTGCATGATTGACGGGGGATGTTGTAGACCATGTCGACTTCTTATTATTTCTTCTTTAGAAATGTTTTCGCGGAGACCCTTGAAATGGTAAATGGTAGAGACCTGAAATTTGCTCGTTGATTGGAAGTGTGCAAATGCTGCCCAAGCTATTTTTAACTCAATCGGCCTGATAAGGGCGCTCTAATTCAAGAAAACAGTTTTTCACTTTAAAGGTCATAACTCCTACGCTGTAAATCCAATTTACACGAAACTTGATAAATACATTTCTTAGCCCGAACTCTACAACTTTCATACAAGGACCCATAAGGTCCGCCTTATTGGATTTTCCGCCATTTAGAATTTTTTATAAAATGCATTTTTGACATCTCCTCCTAGGCCGTAGGTCCGATTCCTTCGAAATTCGCTGTGGATCATCATTGGACCAAGCTTATCATCATGGAACTCAAAGGGTATGTCTATATAAGTACCAGGAACATACCTTGACAGTTTGATGCAAATCGGCCCGTAGGGGGTGCTTTAAATGCGAAAAATGGGCATGGCATGACACAAATCAGACTATAAATCAGCAAGTGTTTGTCCTATAGCCATAAAACTCACAGGATATATTTATATTTGTACCTGAAACATGCTCTGAAAATTTCATCCAAATTGACCGATGGGGGGGGGGGCGCTATAAATGCAAAACAAAGTAGCGTGGCATAACCCAAATCAGACTATAAATCATAAATAGTTTTCCCAATCATTACAAAACTCACAGAATATGTCCACATAAGAACCTGAAACATAGCCTGAAAGTTTCAGTCAAATCGACCTTGAGAGGGTGCCACAAATGCAAAAAAGGGGCGTGGTATTCCACAAATCAGATTATAAATCTGAAATTTTGCCTCAAAACCTGTAGGATATGTCCACATAAATACCTGAAACATACTCTTAAAGTGGTTTTTAATTAAGCTGTTGAAGCTTTCAACTACTAATGGTCTTTCTTGGCTTGAACCCCGGAATTGCTGCTTGCGGCTATATTTTCTACTGTTATGATAAAAAAAAGACAAAATCTTGTATCACTACTCCAACTTTTTCTTTGTTTTGGATTGACGATCTGTCCTGTTAGTTTATTTTCGTCCCCAATCCTCTGCTAGTCCACGTCAGAGTATAGAATTAAACCTGTGTGATTTATCATTTGCTAAAAGTTTTAATGCTAGTTTTGTGACTTCTAATCTATTCTTACATTCCAGAATTGAGTTATTGATTAACACTCAGAATTGTTTCTCCAGTTCTCGTTTTGAGTAAGCTATGTATTAAGCAAGTGGATTGAGTCTGCAGTCTTCAGTTTACAGTTAAAGAAATGGGATTGTTTCAACAGAGTAAGGATATTTAACACCTTCATAGATATAGTGCATTGACTGCTCCACACCTGAGGTTGATAGCTATTGAGTTTGATTGATTAAGGAGAAACCTGAATGAAAGTATTTCATAATAATGTTAACTGCTAGTTATGGTGTAATTGATGCACAAGAACCAAAACAAAGTCACAATGGTATTATAATCTACTGCAGTCAGGCATAGATGTGGTTATTTCATCATTTCACTGGACAGTATTGACTTTTTTCAGCAGTAAGTTTCATTTTACTTCAGTGGACAAAATGTAACATCTGCCACTTAACGTCCGTCACGGAGGATTTGGCGCAATTCTATAACTGCCTGCTAAGAGACTGTCATTTGGAGCTGTATTATAATTAGTGTATTAGGCGGTCAAGTTCTCGTGCAATTCTGGTATGAAAATTCATGTGTACTATTGTTGACACACAGAGAATTTTGAAATAAACATGGCTGAATTTTTTTCATGTAACATCCGTCACACTCATAATTGAGGTTCATCTGAAACACACAGACTTCTCTGAATGCCTTTTCTTCCTCCATCAAACAGCCTCAGACCTAAGCTAGTCATACTCATAACGTTGGGTTCCTTGGAGTAAAACGTAAGCTGTGAAGGTAGTTGGAATGGCTAAAAATTCCTTCTGAATGTACCGTCCGTAACGGTGGAATTGCCCTAATGGACTTTTATGGAATTGAACTTTATCCGCACTGTCTCTCAGGAACAATTATTGACTTCAGTTTTAATGGATCTTCCATCTGAAATAGAATGAACTCCCTTGCTACATTACTGGCCAAGCAGAATATTGATGAATGTACATCTGAGCAAAACTTAAGCACAAACGTGCGCTCTTAGTTGACGCCAGGACTTTTGGAAAGCTTCAAACTCGATCAAAATTTTTGGAAGTCACTGTTCTTTCTGGAATGTTCTAATGGCAACATTTCAATAGTGAGTGAGATTTTCTTTGGAAGCGCTGTCTGCAACATCCTGTGGCATTAATAAAGTCTGTCTTTAGAACGCATTCATTCTATTCGGGAAATGTAAGCCCAAAGCCGAATACGATGGACTAAAATAGCTCAGATGAGCCCAAAATGGATTAAACAATTTACTATTTACTTTTTAATTTACTATGGATAAAACATAACTCAGCATCTGAAACCATATGGTGTGCCTCTGGGTTTTTTGTGGTCTCTTGCAGTATCTGTTGTTGAACAGTGTTTCAGAGTTTTATATTTAGTTTTGCCTTATCCTCTCAACACAGGACTGTTTTGCCATCTCATCCTTCGTTATCAGTGTTGGGTGATGGGGGAGGCTGTTTTAAACACTCCTGTGGGATTTTAATACGGTCATGGCACCCTCAAAATATCCTCACAGCCCAAGAGGAACTGGCCCTCACTTAACTGAGGAAGCATCAAAGACCAACATCGACTCTGCTTATGGGAGGACCTTGTAGGTCAGATTTGGTCAATTGACAGATATTGATCGGGCAGGCTCGGGCTCCCAGAATGCTTGTTTTGTGGTCTGTGGGCCTAGAAGGTTGAGCTCTGAATATCTATGTCCAGAAGTCTGAGGTTTTGCCCTCGCAGACACACTTTGATTACAGCACACACATCACCAGATATGCAGGCACAGACGCGACAGAATTCTCTCTGCTCCGTTACGCACCGCAGATGATCCTCAGGTCAGGAGGGTGGCAGATTTGTCGAGAGGAGAACACCAGCAGGCTTTCACTGAAACAAACAGGAAGAGGGACCATCCTGTTCTCTCGGTCAGGATGGAGCCGAATGACATAATTCAGTTGCCGGGCATTAACATTCCATGTGGCGTTCCTGGTGCCGTGAACGTCTACAAAGGGCGTGCAAAGATTTATAATGGCCCGAGAGGCACGAAGTCATGACACGCCTTAATAATGTCACGTATAATGGACAAACATCAGAAAACTGTCCGTTTTTCATCTTTAAATTGACCTTGTGATGTGCTCTATGCTGAAAATTTAGTTACATAAAATAAAATAAACAAATCTTTCTGCTAACAATTGAAGTGGTGTGACGAGCCTTAAACCTTAGAGTTCCAAAATAAATACATTTATATATGTTTTTTTTTTTTATCAACTGCTGTAGAAAACCTATCGTGTATCCACTTGTTTAAAAGAGCCGCCCTGCGGGAGCTCATTTTAAAAAAGTCACAACATGATGGGTTTTCAGTAGCTTTGATTTTGATGTCTGACATTTAGCGCTCTAAGGGTTAAAATGTTTTATCTCTCACGTAGAGAGTGTTTGCTTAAGTGTTCTTCATATTTCACTTGTCGTTGGAAATGTGCAGCACGAATTGTTTGTTTTATTTAGACTAGTAATGGAAATAAGTCAAAGTGTGAGATTAAAGTTCTGTTGCGGCCAGTGCCCAAACAGTGCATCTCCACATTATTGCATAAATGCAGCCTGCAACCATGGTGTTACATTTATGGAGGGAGCAGATGAGTGCTGTTGTCAATGTAAGAAGAAGGCAACAAAATGATCTATCAATTATTCAGAGGCGCCCTAATGAGTGGCCTTTCTAGTACTCGGTTGCTATATACGCTGTATGGCATTTTCATATCGTCCCATCCCATCAGGCGAAATCTCGGTTTGTCACCCAGCACTGATAATTTACCTCATAATTTAATTTTAAGACATTATTCTTTGATAAGATCGGACACTGATGTAACGCTGAATTCTGATTATCGCCCAGTTGTGTTATATATAGCCCTTAAAATGGGTCGTAATTTACTGCATTCAAATATGCAGGATGATGATGAGGATGTCACGTGATAGTGGTGACAGGGACCAATAATAAAACGTCCATGAATAATAATGATGGAAGACCACAGCTTGTGAAGCTGTATGATTTATTAAATCTGTCAAATGCCCTGTTAACCAACAGAAAGCTATGCTAATCTATGGGGTTCTACGCAGGCTGTGTAATTTTCGAGGAATGTATTGGTTCGTACTGAAATTTTTTCTAGCTTGAGTTCCTCTCTCGTGGGTCTTTTGCATGAGAGGACAATTGTAACCCATGGCCACAGAGTTACAGGGTGCTGGGTCCTTGACTGAACAGAAACCAAACGTAAACACCACAGTACTTAATTTCAGTTCTATCATAGGTCAGCGACTTGTGGTTAATTTTTCTCCATTCTCTGCTCCATCGACCTCAGAAAATCCTGTTAAACGGAGTACGAATACAGTACTCAGGACGCTCCTTTGTTGGCCTTGGGAGTTCAGACTGAAGCCGTTATCAGCGATGCGTGCTTTGTGTGCAGGCCGCACTACCCATGGTAACTCTGTGTATGCCATTGTACATTTGTCAATGGCTGGTTCACTGTGCGAGACATGCTGCTGTTAGGAACATGAGTGTCCCTTTTGACTGTTTGAATTTTTTTTACATTGAAGGCATTCAGCGCTCCAATTTATCTAGCAGGCCTAGTGTAGCTTAGATTCTTGGAATACTACTCATTCAAAGAGCATACTGAAGTAATTCATCTCAAGCAAACTAGTAATGTAAAGCTTGGCAAAGGAATCCAGTCCCATGAGTTTCACGCTCTGGTTCATGACCCTTATGCTGCCCCTCTACTCATTGGTAGC
The DNA here is from genome assembly GCA_029721435.1 of Gymnothorax reevesii. Classification (NCBI taxonomy): domain Eukaryota; kingdom Metazoa; phylum Chordata; class Actinopteri; order Anguilliformes; family Muraenidae; genus Gymnothorax; species Gymnothorax reevesii. The sequence continues at coordinate 57,269,772 of CM056581.1, forward strand.
CATGTGTGACCGCCTTCTTGCATAGTTGGGTAAGAATTTTCAGTGGCCCGAGTTCATCATTGCTTTCGTAATCTTACGCTGTTGATTCCCATTCTATCTCGAGTCAGAATTTATTAAAAGTATTTTTCTCGTAATTAATTCTGTATTAATGTACCTGAGTGTGTTTATTTTGGTCTCATTTTTCTTTTGTGAGTAGTTAATTGCTTGGGCTTTGTTTTTATTAATTTGGTGCGAGAATTTTCTCCAGTGAGATGGATTATTTTTGTTGGATTTTGAATGCTCAGACTTTGACGGTAATAACAGGCACAGTTGAGAAAATTTGCATTGGTTGTCTGATGTAATTGTTACACATTGAGAATAGTGCAATGCACAATATACTGTATTTCCCTTACTTACTTATTTCAGCATTGACAATAAAAAAAATAAGTGTGTGTGAGTGTGTAAAACGTAGTACCACATGAACCTTTTTCTATTTGCAAAGGTTTGTGTAATTTTGGTATTGGGGTTATATTCCATTTGTACTGTATGATACCACATATTACAAAGCGCAAGAGTCAGTCAACTGATTAACAGACAAAAGCTGAAAATAATTTGGTCTAGTTTGTTATGTTACTAACACAACTCCACTCTGGGGAAATGCTGTAGTTGTGCAATGCTGTGCAAGGGATTCATGAAGGTTTAAGAGGTTCAAAGTGTTTTTCGTAATTTATCTGAGAAACAAGCACAATTCCAAGCAGAACATGTCCTACCTTAATGCATTTATACTTCACTGGTTTGCCTGATCTCCCACTTTTTGGCATTTTATATCACAGCATTGATTAATTTTCTCCATGGACTCCTTTGTGTTGCTTTATATATTATTAAGTGGAGGGAATATACAACATTGTAGTTTATTGTAATACTCTCAAGAAAGAGAATGGTTGCACATCCAAATTTGGATGTGCGACCGTCCTCTGTGTTGATAGTATCACATTAGTTGTCCTTTCTTGTGGTCGGCGCTCCCTGTGGACTCCTCCTGCTGCAGCGCCGCTTTTTTTGCCATTTTTTCAAGTTGCAGTTTTTTGTATTGTAACAGTTCCACCACACAATTTCTCTCAACACTGATGTCTTTGCTTGATTGGTTAGCAGTTTTCAGCACCAACAAGGTCTCCCACCTGCACTCAACCCCGATATTGCAACTGCATACAGTATGTAGGAATACAGTTGTTTGGTTTCTTCGTGGGCAGTCTATAGTGGACAAAGTGTTATCTCAAATAAGCAAAGGTCTGTTGTAAAATAAGATTATTTTCTCTCCCCCCCCCCCCTTAAATAATTCCATTATCGGATAACTTCGCGATGTAGTGTTATTTCTCTGATTTATTTGATAATATGGGGGTCTGATAGCCTCCATTACGGATGTCTTATGTAGTTTGCTTCCCTCCCACAACAACATCTGCACACTCGAGCCAGGTTTTGTGTTCTGTGACGTAATGGCATGTGCAAAATGAGCATGCTTTTTGTATGATAGTCCTTTTTGGTTTCCCCTGTCAAATAAAAATTGCAGGTACTGAAACGCTGAAAAAGACTAGTTGACAGTGAGATTTGTTTTTTATGTAACATTAGAGTCAGATCGAATAAAGAGAAAATACGTGTATATAGGTCATTCCATATTACATCAACAAATTTTGAGAAAAGTTCCTGCATGACCTCTTCCAAATCAGCTGAAATTTTCAGTACAGTAACTACAACATATTTAATGAACCCAAGTGAATTTTTTCTTGGATCATGCAAAAAACTTTTGAGGTATTGACTTTTGAAGTACACGGATGCAAGTCAAAATTTGGGAGCTTCATATTTTTCCGCCATTTTTGAGTCCTCAAAACTTTGTATGTGATGTGGGTTGATGAACGAAAATTTCAGGGTTGAAAGCCACATATGAGCTCAGTTGAAAACATTAATTATAATACTGCCATGTGTATTTGTGGTCTCGCAACATGAAGTCAAACTTTGAAAATTTGTGATTGCAGTTTTCTTGGCAGCCAACTTCGGACATTTATATCTTTGGAAATATGTAAGTTTGATAACAGAGCTATGATCAAATTAATGCCTAGGATACTGAAAAATAAAATAAGCATGATTTGCCTGCATTAAGGATTTGTTTTATAATTACAGGAAGATTCATATCTCTTATCAAGTTTTCAGATCTTCCTGCAACTACAAAATGAATCCTTAATGCAGGCAAATCATGCATATTTTATTTTTCTGGAACCTAGGCAGTAATTTGAGCTTAGCTCTGTTTTTAAACTTACACATTGGCTGCCAAGTTGGCTGCCAAGAAAATTGCATTCACAAATTTGCAAAGTTTGACTTCATGTTGCGAGACCATAAATTCACATCACATTATTATAATTAATGTTTTCAACAGAGCTGTTATCTGGCTTTCAATCCAGAAATTTTCATACATCTACCTACATCACATACAAAGTTATGAGGACTCAAAAATGACGGAAAAAATGAAGACCCCAAACTGTCGACTCGCACCCGTGTACTTCAAAAGTCAGTACCACAAAAATTTTTTGCGTGATCCAAGAAAAATTTGGCATGGGTTCATTAAATATGTCGTAGTTACTGTGCTGAAACTTTCAGCAGAATTTGAAGGGGTAGTGTGGGAGCCACTAGTTGAAATTATATGGAATGACCTATATGGGAAAGGTAACTCGATGTTCCCTCAATTATTAGTAGTATTCTTTCTGTTAATACTGCTGTGCATTCCTCAAGTGAACTGTTTTTGTGCCGTATGAGATGCTACCGCTTTGATAAGTTCTTAAGAATAAAAAGCCGACTGGACGAAAACACAAAGGAAATCAAGCTTCTTTACCATGATAGCGACTGGCCCCGCGTCAAACCTCAAACTACTGAAGTGGTGACGAAGGTGCGCTGCTCTGCAGCTAAAGAAATTGTGTTAGGGAAAATTTCAACTCCGAAGAAACCTGGAGAAATTCCACCTTTTATAAATTTCCAATGTATTAGTGTTGGTTAGCCCCCGTTGCAAACGTCTTACGTGGTTTTATGTCCTCTTAAGTGGCTCCCACAACAGTATGTATGTATATGCATAATTAGCATGTTCCAAAAATTTCAGAGCTTCTCTCTGATTGGTTGAACACGAAACCTGGCTGGAACATGTAGATTTTGTTGCGGAAGGGAAGTGAACATCATCAAATGTCTGCAACGGAGGCTCTGAGTGTGTGTGTGTGTGTGTGTGTGTGTGTGTTTGTGTGCGTGGGCGTGTATGTTTGTGTGTATGTTTTTGTGTGTGTGTGTGTGTAGGTGTGTGTGTTAAATGTAGTCAATTTACTGATGGTGGTGCAAGATTATATCCTCTTCTGTAAATATTTTTTTATAATCCATATTTTGGGTGATGGTGGTTTGTACACTTCCTTATGTGTTTTCCTGTTTTGGAAGTGTATGTGACAAAGCCCTGGGTGTTTAGTGTTGGTAAAATACTGATCATGCTGTTAAGACTGTAGAGAAAGATTACTGTGAATGAATTGTGTTGTCGTTTTTTATCCTTGCACTGCTTTGTATAAATGTTCCAAAATACACCGGCCTATTTTACTGTTGAAAGTGAACAGTAATATCCACAGAACTATTTATAACACCAAGGAAGTTTAAATATATTCCACCACATAAAATTGAGACAGTGCCTTCTTAGTTGGTTGTTGTAACCTGCTGTTGGGATTTGCTTTATGAACTTATTTTCTTTCTTTCTACCTTTCTCTCTGGTCTTTTTAACAGCTGAAATCCAGAGGAGTTCTGCCTAAGAAAATGTCTACTCGTCATTGCTAGGCGTCACTGCCACTGGAGTAACATGCACCTCATTGTCAGGCTTTCATTTTGGAAAACCCATCACAGTTAATATAAGCTCTGCAATAGGAAGTACCCTGATAATATCCATTTAAATAATAGCAGTTCCTATCAGGGGGTAGCTGGCCTGGAAGTCATTAGTCTTAAGACGGCTGACAACTTGGAGAAAGACTTAAAAGTGAAATACCTATACCCTTACTCTTGACACCACAATTTCCCAAGCTGTTTCAAGAAGTAGAATAGTGTGGTGTTCAGTTTTCTTTTTTATAAAAAATAAGATTAGAAGTAGATCAGTTTTACTCAGTTGACAGTCAAGGAATAATCTGACAAAAAAACCCATTCCAACGATGGCCAACAACTCCGCCGACCACCCTCCGGGGAACTCTGTCGCCGAGGGCAACCACGAAGGCGACTTTGGCTGCTCGGTGATGAACCTGCGGGAGCTGATGGAGCTTCGGAGCGGCGAGGCCGTGACAAAGATTCGGGATAACTATGGTGACGTCCAGGGCCTGTGCCGCCGCCTCAAAACCTCGCCCATCGAAGGTAAGTACAGTCTCCATAGACTGGGGCCAGAATCTGCCATGTTGAGAAATTGGTTATCTGTTATTGGTATGCAGTTCGTCCAACTGAGGCTCAATCGCTAAGCTTGAGTTACCTGGACCCCAGTGACAAGGACTGTCTTTGAATCCAACTCAAAATATCGTCCAAATAATAAATCATGATGTTTGCAGACTTTGAATGTAGGAAAGCTTGTTGAGGTTACATGTAATATATGTGTTGACTTCATATTTTTACTGTATATGTGACATTAACTTGGCTTGAAACTAATTAGAACACGCCCCTCGCACGTGTTGAACTTTGAGCTAATTTTCCTTAATTCAATAGGTATCTATTATGGGTCAGTGGCAATCCCTAAACCCAATTTGGGGTGAATCTGGCCATTATTTTCCTTGCTAAAGTGTTAATAAACAAAAAAACCAAACCAAAAATAATACCCCTTGCCCTCCCCCTTCAGGCGGGGCGGGTAAAAATCTCAGAAAGACCAGGAAAGCAGTTTCATATTCAAAGAACAGTTTTGGCCACCTGGGAGATGCCTTCCTCTGCCATTTTCCCTGAATACAAATGACCCATTCAGAAGCATGGCAGGGTGGTGGTGCAGAGGGGACTTTTAATTTAAACCCCTTAAGCCTAGTTTGGTGCGCTGCCGATGAAATATGTAATTAACTGATAAGTAATAATGAAAAAGCTTTACAGTTAGGGTTGAAGAGTTTGCACCGTATAAAAATAAGTAAGAGGCTCCAAGAAGGAGCTTTGACAAGAGAAAATAAGACTGCCTCTGTTTAGCTAAAAATAGGGATGCATTTTTTTTTTTTTTTTTTAATTTATAAAGCACTTTTCAAATTGGACAAAGTCGCTGAGGCGCTTTCCTGCTTCTGATTCTACTGTAGTTGTTGAGGGTCTGTGTTCTTCGGGATAAGGATAGACTCCTGTGGAGGAAGAAAGGAAGAAACTGAACTGAACTGCAATTACTTATACAGGAATTCCTCACTGCTATTTCTGTGATTGAAATCAGCAGCTATGAAGCGTTTTAATTTCCTGCTGTTAGGCGTAAAACATTTGTCCCTCCTCAGGTTCGTTTTTGCTGTTGTGTGTGAAGTCAAGACTCAGAGAAACTGATTGATGAATCAATTTCAAGGACCCACCCGAGGGGTCGGATGGATAGCGTAGATATGAATGAGGAGGCTATTAGTCTTTGTCCTGGAGGGTAATGATAGTAGGCCAGCCAGGTCACTAATGTGCTCTGAAGAGCAAAAGAGTGCACTGCAAAAAAAAAAGCAGAGTAATTCCCCCTGTTCAAGCATTTTAATCTAGTATTTAGACTTGAACACTGATTTCTATAACATTTATTTTCTTTGCGAGACAAAAGTACTGCCCATTGGGTGAGATAATCTGACTCATCTCTAGATTTGCAAATGGAATTAGAATTGAATAGTCAAGCACGTGGGAACTGAATATGAGCTTCAACCACATTTCCAAAAAAGTTGGGGCGCTGTGCAAAATATACCAAAAAACCAAATGCAATGATTTTCAAATCATTTGAACGTTGAATTTATTTGAAAATAGTACTAAGACAATGTATCAGGTGTTGAAACAGATTTTTATTGTCAGTGGTGGAATCTAGCAAAGTAAAAATACTTTTCACGTATCTGTACTTGACGTAAGTAAAAATTATAGAGCGTACTTTTGACTTATACTCCATTACATTTTGCAGCTATTATCTGTACTTTCTACTCCACTGCATTTCTAAAATGCGCCTCGTTACATTTTAAGATCACTCGCCAAAATGTTGCCTTCATAAAACAAATTGCGTTGCGTTGCTGCCATGGAAGGTTAAACCAACCAGGTAGTGCTATCCCGCCCTCCAATGAGGGCAGAGCGCGCCTTTGGACGCAGCAGTCGCATTCGAACGAAACCATATTCACCAAACATGGATCCCGAGACTGAACCCCCTGAATAGGGTATTTGGGAGAAGCGCATTGCCTCTGACAACCTCGGTACCTCTGCCAAACATTCAATAGCGTGGGTCCACACATAGCGGGAAACAGTGAGAACGCATGCAAAACATCACATTTTTGGAGTTAAAATACTGGACTTTCCATCAAATATTATCAGACCAGGAGTGTAAGAAACAACTATGATATCTCAGGATTGATCGCTGTGATTTTCTGTTGTCTGTGTGTACACAGTCAGATATTTTGCTCATTTAAATTGTGCTTCAGACTCACGTAATGTTTATTCTCTGACTCATATTTTATCGAGGTAGAATAAAGCATAAGATATCAAATAAAATTTAATGAGTTCCTGTATCACCCATTCATGTTATTAGTGTATTGGGTGAAACTCCCATTTTTAATGGTTGATTTATAGCAAGCCTAAAATCATAAAAAAAATAAAATCATCAATGTGATGAATTATTCTGATCACCCTGTCATTGGACACGTTTTCAGTCTACTAGCGTCATAAAATGGACAGACCTGACAAAAAGGGAAGATCACAGTTATGTGTTACGCCTCTCTTGTTCTAACAAATGCAGCGGCGAAAAGGTATCTCCATTCAAACGAAGAAATTCAATGGTTGCTCGAAATATAGGCGGACGAAAACATACAATCACAACTGGACGCCCGCCCAGCCCCCCTTCCGGCCACCTGCCCATGCCATTTAAGGCGTAGCCGCTCAAAACCCAGGCCCACTGGCTTAAGGCCCCGAGGTTCAGGCGGAAATACTCGGTAAGGAAATGTCAGGCCATGGAGGTGGAAGAGTAGATTGAGAAGACTACTGGGCCTAGAGACATGCCGTTTGCGCCAGATTGTAGGCCTTGGTCCCTAGGAGAATACCTTTTCTGCTTTTTTCTTTATCTTAATTAGTTATTGGCGTCAGAAGTTTTCTCTCTTTGTTCCTATGTGTGACGTCATCACCCAGAAACGGGTCCCAGCGACTCAGTTCCCTATCATGTCCCCGGCTTAATAGCACCTAAATCCCTGGTCGCACGGTCGTGATTCTTGCACCATTGGATAGTCCATGCTTTCAGTTCCAATTGCACTACTTACCGTTCACATCTATCATTAATAGTTTTTGAGATATAAGCCAAACAATTTTGTCAATTTTGCGAATTTTTTAACATTTGTGAAAACCGCTGAACCCGCCGGGGGCTTTCACGCGCTAACCCATGGGAGAATCCTCACCAAATTTCACACACGAATAGATCAGATGTTTTCCGACAATTTTCTATTGGATGTGCACCTCCAAAATTAATAGTTTTCGCGTTATTAACACCGATGGGAGCCGTGCCAAAAGCGGGAATTTTCATGCTTTTTATCAACATCGGTCGGATGCTGCCATTTCTCTCCTAATTAAGATACAGACACGAGACTTTCATAGGATGATAAAGCAACATGTTTAGACCATTTGCACCGCAGCATGTATATCTGTCCGGCCAACGGTTTTGTCAGAAATCGCGAGTGAGCACGGGTACTTTTTGCTGTCATAGTCGAAGTGGGATCAGTGTTCCAATAGGGCGATCTGTTAAAAATGAATAACTTTCAAACTACTCGCAGTTAGTTAATCAAATTTGCAGACCACATCGCCGACATATCCTGCTTCCTGGATCAAGTGAGTTTGGAATGTTTCCATCAACCGTTTTTCCACCAGAAGCTGTCGAACATCGCTAATTATCCGGCTTTGTCTGCCTTCCTGGCCGCGGCTCGTCCCCCTCCCTGCCCCGGCGCCCCTTCACTGCTCCCCCGGCCCGCCCGCCTATGCAGTGAGTGGCCTAGTTCATTTATCTCAGCTGGTTGGCCAGGCAGGCAGGGATGACACCACGGGCTCATTGCTTTCTGAGAAAAGAATAGGATGGATGAAGCTAAATTGGGCTTAATATGAATTGTGAAATTTATGACTTGTTTTTTGTTAGGGCCTATAATTATGTGCAATGCTGTTTATCAAATTATGCGCGCTATGTGAATAGGGACCAACACCATGGTATTTTTATGATTAGTATAGGCCTATAGTTTATGGCGCATTGTGAAAAAAATGTGTTTTATTTGTCACTAATGCGTAAAGGTGTATGGCATATTTTAAGTGCAAAGTATTGGTTTCCTAACTTGCTTGAATGGCCAGCACAGTTTTTAATAATGCCTGTGACGTCAGGCCTGGTCCGACGTCAGTTTTATGACTTATGAATTACAGGCCAATTGGATTTGGATAGGCCTAAATGGTAGTTGTAAAAATGTAAAAGACAGCTCTATATACACGATAGAAATTATTATGAGAAAGACACTTTAAAGGCGAGCGAGTTAATGTACGGGAAACGCAGATATGTTCACCATATGTAATTCAAATCGGTCTATAGTTTTTAGGGAAATTATTTAGGCCCTATTTAATGAATTTGCGAATCCTGGCGATTTATGGAATAATTCGTAAGCAGTGACATTCAGTGGTTATCACAGAATAATAGATCCGTGCCGTGACAAACTAAAAATGCAACTGCGATATTTCAAAGTGCGGGGCGCCTTGCGAAAGTCTTGCAGCTCAAGTAATGAGATGGGGAGAGCGGGGCACAACCTAACACATTTTGGTTCTGGCTAAATAATTGAAAAAATATTAAAGCTACATTAATAATGTTTTTATACATGTAATACACACATCTCTGCCATTACTGTTCTTGCACAATTCCTCCAAAAGTGGCAGGAGTGAAATGTTAAAACTAACCCCATAGGCGGGGTTAATTATAACAGACAGAGGGTTAATTGAAACACTTATTAGGAAAGTCTTTTTGAAAGCAATTTATCCTAATAAAATTCTATCAATATACTGTTGGAGAATACTGTTTGTGAATCTATGGCAGATAACCTACACAACACCTCCTCATGGATGGATATCTATACAGGTCAATTTATCTATCTTTCCATCCATCTATTGGTCTATCATTGATGAATATTGAAATTGATGGACTAATGGATAGATAGATTACATCCACACATTAAAACACATTAATATGAAGAGAGACTGTGTCAAACAGACAAATTTATTTTTGTCAACAGCAGTTAAAACAATAGTTCAGCTGCAGCATATACATTGCTAATCTGAGACTTGAAACCCTTTTAAAGTTCATGCTTAACGTACAGCATGGAATAAAAATTGGCTTTAATAAAAAGTTATAGGAATGAGTTCTTTTTAGTTAAGTGTCTCTTTTCATCACAGACGGCTTAGTTATAACGCAGTGTTACAACGAATTCTGCCGTGTTTAGCTTTTCTTAAGACTAGCTAACTCTTGCCATGAGTTGGTTACAAATCTCAAAAACAGACCTGTTTTAGGAAACAGGACAGTTAAGATAATATGCGGTTGGATTCGGTGACTCCTACACACAGCTCAGAAATCGAAAAATTAGTACAATAGAAATATTTACTTATACGCCATTAAAACGCGTTCATCCAGGTATCTCGCCGAAAATCCGTCCAATCCTTCTAAAAATTTGCGGGAGACTGTCTTCTGACAACGCACTATATTGACCGGAAGCACCCCCTGCTTGACCCTGTGCAACTACTTAAAAAGTCAGTGTTAAATTTAACCCCGCGTTAGGAGGTTCCTAGTGCTCCCCTACATTTTCGTGGTATAAGGCAGTGGACAGCATAATCGGCCAAAAACGCAGGGGAGAAAGAATTCCGTATGCAGCAGTCACCAATGTCGAATGTAAGCTAATCGGTACATTTTCGGCTTACCGTGATGTTTGGGTACTCAGAGAAAGATTCAGATGTGTAAAAACAAATAGCATTCAGTCAAAAAAATGTCAAGTTTAAACTCTCGTGCTGCTGTACGTGGTAATCCATGTTACAGATGACACACCGGGTTGCTATGGCGCACGCAGCAAATACATGCGCGATATTAATATTGTGAACCCCCTTATCAATAATAAAACACCCCAAAATATATTGGGGTCTCCTTTTAAAATCGTTCCCCATTTACAACATGGATCATCATTCTATCATTCATTGCAGCCCTAATTTTATAGTTGTGAGGTTGCGATCTGGAACCAAATGCGAGGACACAGGATTGCAAAAATAATGAGTTTTATTGAGCGAGGGGGGTAACCCCCGCAGGGCAGAAGGTGACAGTGCAGAGTCCGCAATCCTAAAGTCAAATTCCAGAGGGACAGAAAAGGGTTCGTAACCAGGGCAGCAAACAAATCGTAGTCGACAAAAACAGATTCGGTACACAGGCAGAGGTTTGTGGGAGAAGCAAACTCATAAGCCAGAGGACAATCCGAATCGTAAACAGGGCAGCAACCCACAAAATCGAAGTCGGGCTGAAATGGGTCAAAAAACACAGATGCAACAGGTTATCAAAAAGGGGCAAACCAAAAATCGGTAGTCAGGCAATCCAGTCAGAATCAGAAACTCAATGAATACGAGACGAGAAGAATAGCAGCACGGGAAATGATCTGACAGAGAATGGCTGTGAGAAGACACCTAATATACACTTCAGGAAAGATCACAAGGGGAGAAACACAGGTGCAGGTAGTCAGACTGATTACAAGGGAGAGGCACATGAGGAAGAGCCTAATCACACGAAATTTGGCAAAAGCCAAAACGCGGACAGGGAACACGAGACATTCCCTATAGACAAACATACAGCTCCAGTCACAGAGTTCTAACGTGCATCGATAATAAGAGAAAGGACAGCGCGATCAGGTGTGGAGCTCCCACAGAAACTGCGGCAAATAAGATAAGGGAGAGAAAAGAGGCGGAGACTAGAACAGGGCGAGTGCAGAGAGCTTGTTAATCAATTAGAAAGTGAAGCTATACAAATCCCTGGTTAGTAAGTTAGTATTATATACAAGGTTAGTCATTGTTAGTAGCTTCTGGCAAAAATAATAAACTGTTAGTACTGTTATTGGATAGAAAAGTAGAAAACCAGAATCCAATAAATCACCATAAGGATGACTGGGGCTGTAAGTGAAGGCGAGACGAGAGACCAGACGGGGGAGACAAAGTGCAACGCAAAATGGAAAACATGAACCGGAATGCAATTATGGTGAAATGCAAAATGTGGAAGAGTAAACTAAGACAATACATGAACAAATTGAGGCACCCAAATAACAATACATCATCCATAGAATAGTCAGGCATGACAGAGAATCAAATAAACAATAAAACAAATATCAAAACATGAACATGGCAGGCATGGCAGAATCATAACAACAGTACTGCTACTGTTACACCTCCGAAAAGGTTTGGCTGCTTGGCAAATGGCTCGATTCTTATTTCCAACTTCTTCATTCTCTGCTTCTCAAGATCTGCCTTATTTTAACAGGCCTAGTTTCTGCCTGGAGTGCAAACTCTGGATACATTGTGTTTTTCCCTATAATGAAGCCAACAGAGTCTAATGGTCTACATTGAACAGATCAAAAATGAAATAAATTATTTGAAAATACAATAACCAGTCTTCTTTACTGGTTTTGCTTAATGATATTTAATAATACAGATATTGCTACTAGTAATACTTATGCCTCTATAGATGCCATTATTAGTCATTTTACCAGCAACAACTTTTTATTATTGCTATCCTTCGTGCGGTTGGGCGGGTGGGCGCCCAGGCGGCGGGCGGGCGGGCATCTCCAAAAACTTCGACATCGGGCTGAGGGGTATTCCGTGCATTGCACGCCTATTTTGTTTATTGTAAAGGTTAGCATACTTATTAGGCTCACCCTCTGTGATACTGTTCACACTTTAATTCTGCAGATTATATTTTACCCGACAGGGATGATCTAAGTTCTCATTGCGTCGTTTTAAATGTCAGGGCCTTCGGAATTCTACCAATGAAGTGTGGAGCTACTTTAAGCCTTGTTAATGATGAAAAAAATAGCGATTTCTTTGCATGGCAACGCTATGCCCAACTCACTATCATTGTAAGCCTATTGGGAGCTTCGGCTAAAAAGCCATATATTTCGAAATGTTGCGCGCATACGGACGTGGGGTATTCGGCAAAAGTTAGTACTCATTGTCATGTTTCAATACACCCCAAGTCAATTTCACACCGGAATTCTCCTTTAAGTAGGATTGTTAATTCAGCACTTCTACTTTTACTTGAGTATATATTTTGCTGGTTATCTGCACTTTTACTTAAGTACTGAACTTCAGTACTTCCTCCACCACTGTTTATTGTTTTTCAAAATAGAGCTCATTTTGAAATTGATGCCAGCAACACATTTAGAAAAGTTGGCTCAGGGGCAGGTTTACCACTGTGTTGCATCACGTCTTCTTCAATCAACACTCTGTAAGCATTTGGGAACTAAGGAGACCAACTACTGTAGTTTTGAAAGCAAAATGTTTTCCCATTTTTCTTTATGTTGGATTTCAGCTGCTCAATACTTTGCAGCTTCCTTTGTTAAATTTACTGTTTCACAATGTGCCAAATATTGTCTAGGGGCGACAGGACTGCACTGCTGACAGACAACTTTAGCACCCAGACTCATTTACGACAGAGCCACGTTGTCGTAATACGTGCAGAGTGTTGGTGTTGCTTAAATGAGTATGGCCTTCCCTTAAAAAAGGCATCTGGATGGCAGTAAATGTTGCACCAGAACCTGTATCGTTCACCATTAATGGTGTCTTTGCGGACACGCAAGGTAGCCATGCCATGTGTACTAATGCACCCCCATACTATCATGGATGCTGGCTCTTGAATTGTTTGTTGATAACAAGCTGAATGGCCGCTCTCCTCTTTAGCCCAGAGGATGTGGAATCCATGATTTTCAAAACGAATTTCACGTTTTGATCAGTCAAACCACAGGGCAGTTTTCCATTTTCCCTCAGTACATTGTAAATGAGCTTGGGCTCAAAGAAGAAGGCAGTGTTTCTGGATCTTGGATTTTGTTTAATCTCTACGTGGCAGAGCTTTAACCTGCATTTGTGGATGCATGACAAACTGTATTTACTGACAATAGTTTATAGAAGTGTTCCTGAGTCCAGTGCAGTGATTTCCACTACAAAATCCTCTCTCTTTTTTAATGGAGTGCTGCCTGAGGACCTGAAAATCACAGCTATTCAAAATTGAATTTTGACCTTGTTCCATGCGTACAGAGATTTTTCTGGATTCTTGGAATCTTTTAATGATATTATATACCATAAAGAATAAAATCTCTGCTTTCTTTGCTATTTTAATTTGAAAAATTGCAATTTCCCCTTGCAGTCTTTCATAAAGTGATTTAATCCTTACCATATTAACTTATGAAGACTTTTTATACCCAGTCATGTTACTGATCTGTTGCTGAATGATCTAATTAACTGTTACATCTTCTGCCATTTGTCTTTTTTTTGCATCATGCAACTTTTCCAGTCTTTTATTGTCCCGTCCCAACTTTTTTAAAACGTTGCTATCATCAACTTTAAAGTGAGCAAATATTTTTCACAAAACAGTAAAATGTATAATTTGCAACTACCGATGTTTGGAAGGGAGGTTGCACTTCAACAGTTGGGTTCTCAGTGGAGTGCTAGACCCAAAATCCAGTGAGCATATGCAAAAATGTAAAAAAGCTAGCACATCTCAATTCTTCAAATCAAGGACAAAAATTCTCACATTTCCCTTATTTATTTGGCTCACATCACTAACACTTTGAGAGCTTTGTGCCGAAATAGGTTAGCATTTGTTTTTTTAGCATTTGTTCTTTGTGATGTGAGCCAAATAAGTGAGATCTGAGTATTTTTGTCCTCCTTGATTTGAAGAATTGAGATGTGCTACCTTTTTAACCGATATATTGCCTTTGTCAGTGGCGATCTATTCGCAGTAATAATAGAAACCTCAACTTTCACTGCTTAATAACCTGAACCTCCCGCAGTTTACCTTTCCTGATTAGCAACAGTTGCTCAAACTAATTGGTAGAACCGACGACAGTCTAATTTATTTTTGATGGCCTTGTTATACATTGCACCACAAAATGATAAGGCATTTTGTTTCGCACGTAAATGACTACGTGAAATATCAATACGTCTTCATAGTGTCTGCGCTCATGTAGCTCGTGAAACAGAACAGATTTTTGTTTATGTTGACACCATGTCCGTCCGTCGTCTGTCCGTCCGTCGTCCGTTAACTTTTCGTTTCCGTGGCATAACTATAGAATCCTTCCTCGGATTGACGCTATTTCTTAATGACGTATTGGGAGTGGCTAGAGGAAAGTTCCTTTCGAAAACTAGCCTCGTGCGATATCTAATATGCCCGCCACAGCAGCCACCTCATTATGCCCTTGATCAACATACAGGCGGGGGCATATGCCACGCTCTGCGTTCTTGTTGTAAATTGGTTTGGGGGGTTCCTTAATCAATAAGCTACGAGTATCTGTTCTATATTCTGAATGTAGTCACAGTTAAAGGGTGTTGTTAGGTACGATGCAGAGCTGAGTGATGGGGAAAATAAATGCTGCGAAGTCAGCAACATTTTGGTTTCGACGAACTCTCAAAGTGACCTATTCTAATTGCCTTTTGTCCGTTGTCGTCCATCGTGCGTAGTGCGTCATCCGTCATCCGTCAGAAAACAATTTACATTTTGGACTTCTTCTCAGAAACCGCTGATCCGATTTCAATAAAATTTTGCAGGAACCTTCCTTGGTCAAATATACACCAAAATTATGAATTATATGGTGCCCACCCCCCGGGGCTCTGAGGGGCAGGGCTAAAACTGCTCAAATTGGCTGTATTTTAAAAAATCTTCTTCTCCAGACCCAGATATGCTGGAAAACAATACTCTTCATAGATGGAAGGGTCTTGAGGTGCTTAATCAAAATTGTTAATTTCATGGCCCCCCAGGCTCCAGGTTTGCCCCTGGGGAGGGGGTGAAGTTAACTTTACTTTATATAGGAAAATTATACTTTTGGGTATATTTGGTTCATTGACATCAATAGCATCAGTTTTTATACAACTCAGGTGACCGTTAAGGCCGATGGGCCTCTTGTTTGGATTTATATTGTCTTCCTTAGAATGCCATATCATTTCTATAAATGTAGGCAATAGGCATTCACTTTTTTAATATCATTTCTTATGATAGGTCATGCATTGGTCCTGGGTGCTCATTCGATAAATTGTTTGATTGTTAATCGGGCAAAATTAAACGAGAACAGCTTGAGGGCAATCGAGAAGTAAAGGGTGAGGTTACTGAAGGTCCTCTGAACATCTGATGGCACACTGTTGGTCGTAGTACTACAACCCCAATTTCGAAATAGTTGGCACAAAGTGTAAATTGTGAATAAAATCAGAATGCAATGACTTTCAAATCAGACCAGCCAGTATTTTATTCACAATAGAACAGAGATAACAAAGCAAATGTTGAAACAGAGAAATCTTACAATTTTATCCACAAAATTAGCTAATTTCAAAATTGATGGCTGCTACAGGTCTCAAAAAAGTTGAGACAGGGGCTTATTTACCGTGGTGTAGCATTCCCTCCTGTTTTTAATGCAGAGTTGAGGCGTCTGGGCATCGAGGAGACACGTTTCTTAGTTTAGCCATTGGAATTTGATCCCACTCTTGTTTAATACAGGCTTTCCAGTTGCTAAAGGGTCTCCTTTGACAAACTTTTCACTTAATTATGCGCCAAATATTCTCAATCGGTGAAAGGTCGGGACTGCAGGCAGGCCAGTCCAGCACACGGACTCTTCTACTATGAAGCCATGCTGTTGTAATAGCTGCAGTATGTGGTTTTGCATTGTCATGCTGAAATACACAAGGCCTTCCCTGGAATAGATTTCCTCTGGAGGGGAGCATATGTTGTTCTAAAACCTTTATATACCTTCCAGCATTCATGGTGCTTTTTAAAACATGCAAGTGTCCCACACCATATGCAGTAATGCACCCCCATACCATCAGAGATGCTGGCTGTTGAACTGAATACTGATAACAGGAGGGGTGGTCTTTCTCCTCTTTAGCCCAGAGGACATGACGCCCATGATTTCCGACAAGAATGTCAAATTTGGACTCGTCTGACCATGGGACACTTTGCCACTTTGCTACAGTCCATTTTAAATGAGCCATGGCCCACAGAACACGGCGCTGCTTCTGGATCATGCACAACAATGGCTTCCTTTTTGCATGATAGAGTTTTAGGTGGCATCTGTGGATGGCACGGCGGACTGTGTTTACAGACAGTGGTTTATTGAAGTATTCCTGGGCGCATTTAGTAATGTCAATGACAGAATCATGCGGGTGAGTGATGCAGTGGCGTCTGAGGGCCCCAAAGATCACGGGCATCCAGTAAAGGTCTTCGGCCTTGTCCCTTCACACACAGAGATTTTTCCAGTCTCTCTTAATCTTTTGATGATGTTTTGCAATGTCAATTATAAGACCTTCAAAGCCTTTGCAATTTGACGTTGAGGAACATTGTTTTTAAGACTTTTCACATTTTTTTCACGCAAGCCTTCACTGGTTGGAGAGCCTCTGGCCATCTTTACTTCTGAGAGACTCAGCCTCTCTAATGGCGCGTTTCTGCTACACGGTACCGACTCTACTCTACTCTACTCGCCTTTTTTGCTTTTCCAATAGGAAAAATGTACCTGATACCAGGTACTAGTGGCACTTTTTCTGGTACCTACTCTCCTGGGGTTCTCAAAACGGCCAACCAGGTACTAGTCGGTACTAAAATGTGATGTTCAACATTGCAGCCCACTGATTGGTCAGAGAGAATCGTCTCTACAAAAGACAACTCGCTTCAGCATTATCCCTAGGAAACTGGCTTCACTTGCCATCATTGAAGCAGGTCCTCAAATTCTGTTTTTGAAACATGTTGTTTTTGGCAGTTAAATCTAAAAATATATTAATTTAATTAATTAAATATACCGTGCGTTGCCTTACCTTTCAAACAAGGTTGCGTTTGTTCAACGCTGCTGTATTTATGAAATGCGTTTTGTTGTCTGTGACCCTGTTCGTAGCGAAATTGTGTCCAATTCTCTTCCCCTAATTCCCCTTGAGAACGTTATTGTGCTGCCCCTATTTTATAAAAATTGCGCGGAAAATAGCTTTACGGATGCTGATGAGGCATTTTGTTCTTAGGAAAGGTATCAGATGAGACTGCATCGTAAAGCAATAAATTCTAATACTCCTGCGACTCCACCTCCTGCGATTTGCACATTTGTTATGTGTTTTGCCTTCAATTTCAAAGTGAAATGTTTCATGAAGCCTGTATATGAATGGTCTATGCCTTTTATGTATATCATTGCTTTGCGTTTTTAGGTGTTACGTTATTTCATGCGCAACCATATTGGACACAACACCAGCTGCTATCCTATGCATCAGGTGAATGTCAAGAAATTACAATTGAACACTCGTGGACTTAAGTGCCATAACGTGGTGACGGTAGTGCGTCTTCCCTGATTTAAACCCATCAATATTTAACAAAGTCGATGGATTAAAAATAAACTCTATCTAACTGAGGATGCTGTCGCGGCACCAACATGCTGCGTCGCAATGACGAGCAGGTACCACAGAGGCGGTACTATCCTCTAACGGAAAAGCAACCCCAGAAAAGTACCCGGTGCCAAGTAGAGTAGAGCCGGTACTATGCAGTGGAAAAGCACCATAAGACTAGCCTGACTCTACCAGCCTTCGTATTTCCTCCTAATTTAATTTCACTTCAGTACTCATCACTCGGAGCTCTGCCTCGTTAACCATCCACAGAAAATACGCCGGACCAACCAACGAACAGAAGGCTTGGCTGAGAGCCATGATGTAGCCGCTGCGCCGAGTTTGAAATTGTAGTCTCCGAAATCAGCAATGGCCACGGAAATGGATACACTGGAGGCCATTCACTCTGTTGTGGAGAAAATCCCGGGTATCAGTGACTTATAGCCACAACAAGATGAATGTTTGGTTAGTTTTTTGAATGGAAATTATGTTGTAGCGCTACTCCCTACAGATTGTCATATCTACTTAATAGCCATCATGAAATTGGCACCCTGTTCATCTCTGTGAGAGACTGCCGAACCACCTCATCTAGCTTGTAGCTTCTACTGTTACCTTGCCCGTGAATTTCACACTATTTAAGTGAGTAGCGAACTTTTTAAAAGCCCTGTTTTTCTTCATGTCACAAGACCTATTCGCTGTCTCAGTGTTATGTTGTCATTATCCATGAATGAAATGGCTGTCTGTGACAGCCAAATGCTTAGAGCCAAACTGTGTTCCTACGAAGTTAGATAACGAGCTTGGTATGATGTTAGCGCAAGTATGGTTAACGGCTCAGTTTTTGCGTCAACGCAGGTTTTGCCCTGATGTAAATAATGCGTTATTCTCGCCGATTCTGCCGGCGAAGTTATAAATATGAAGTTCAAATGATTTGAAAATCATTGCATTCTGTTTTCATCAAATTTTCCACAGTGTTCTGACTTTTTTGGATATTGGGTGGCATTATTTTCTACTTGAGAGAAAGAGAAAAAAGAATTTTTCTCATAATACATTTTAAAAAACCTTGTTAAAAAAGACACTTTTGGATGTGTCGCCCTCAGCATACCGTCCAGTCCGTGAGTTTTGTGAGTTGGCACTGAGTGCTCAAGCATATTCAATTTGGAAAAGATAAACATGAGTAAAAGGAATGGGAGTTTGATCGCTGGTGTGTTTGTATCCATTTCGCTTGTACCGCTTGGGAATCATACTCCGCGGCCCTCGTTATTGTATCGCTGTCCAAATACATACGCACAGTGCTGTATTTTAATGGTGCCCTAATTAATATCACTTTAATGGAACTCAGAATGGATGCGTGTGGCCCACCGAGATGGAGTCAGATTCGAGTTGTGTAAACAGTGCCCAACTGCCACATGGAGCAGGCTCGTTAGACCGAGTTAATTAAACAGAACCCTCCGCTGTTGGTGCCTCCTGAAAGGGCAGGCCTGTTATCCAAACGCAAATCATCATCTTTGGCTAAATATTTGATGAATATTTGACTTTAGAAATCTGTTTGTATCTGTTCCACTTCATTGCACATAGGAGATGTCTAGATTAGGCTTCTTTATAAAACCGTTGAGTCAAGCAAAGGCCATCAGCAGCGCTGATTACCACCATGCACTAAATACTGCCAGTTCGAGTTTTCACTTTCATTTACACTCTGGTTTGCCTACTGAACACAATCCATTCATGCTGTTTATCATATAAAATGTTTATGAGATGTTATTTCTGCCATGTCCATTATCTAACAGGCTTATTCCTGGGCAGAGCCATGGGAGGGATTTGTGGAAGTCTATGACAGCATACAATGGGCTGGAGATAAGAATACGCCCTGGACAGTTTCCAGGTCTTTGTAGAGCGCACACACCCATTCACTCTCTCACATTAATACCTAGTGGCAATTTAGACTCTGTACGTGGCCTAAATAAATATGCGGAAGGAAAACTGATTACCCAGTGGACACCCATGCGAGGGGAACATGCAATCTCCACACAGGAAGGCTCTGGCAAGGATTCACATGAAGGACTCTCTTGCTTTCCTGTTGCAGCGATGAAGTTGCCCTGAGATATGCATCCACTGGTACTGTGGTACTGCGGGTACTGTGTTAATAAGGTTATGTCTGTTTCAGAGATGAAATGGGGGCCCATAAAACCTTTGTGATTAAACTCTGACATGTACACAAATCCAGAATATATTCAGGCAGGTCCGTAATTTTTGGGACACTGGTCCAATATTCATCATTTTGGTTCTGAATGCCCCCGCAGCAGATTTGAAATGAAGTACTCAAGATGTGCGAGATGAGTTTACTTCTCTCCTATTCCCTGTCAACTGGGTACGGGGTAGGACATTGCGTTGCCCCGATTCAATTCCAATTTTAATCCTGTGTATGTCGAACTAAAAAATGCCCACATGCAAAATTTTAGGACCATCTGCAAAATACCCTAGGATTTTATGGCCTTCCAGAATTCAACCCCTTGTAGGGCAATTTCTGACCCTGGAGTGGGGCATACCATTTCTTTCATTCAGTATCTCAGCGGATATACATGCCACATGGCTTAAATTTCAAGCACATAATAAGCTATACCCAAATAATTTAATAAACCAGAAGAATGAGACATTTACCCTTTACTTTCTGAATGGAATGGCCTCAAAATTTAGGTTTTTTCACATATTTTGGCAATTTGCCAATCTCATAAATTTGCAACTGGTCAGACACATTTTTAATGGTGTCTCTTTTGTTTGATAGTGACCAGAGTGCTTGACAGGTCCATTGTAAAAGAACATTTGATACCTGCTCTGATATTTTTATAATAGGGCCCAAAGACGGTCACAACTCAAAAGTGACTCCCCTCTTTGGGGAGTCAAAAGTCAAGTGGGGATTATTCCAAATATGAATATGATAACCCATACTGAAGGTTTATGGCCTTGTCTTGATAGGCGAAAAGGGTAGAAATGTGTTTGAAGCCTCCTTTTATGTGTATTTTCATCAAGAAGATTGCCTATGTTGGGCTTCTGACCCACTTACATACTGTACACAAGCAATGTACACAAATGTACAGCAAGTACCCTGTGTACAGGAGTGGAGACAATTCCAGCAATCTATCAGAACTAAAAGAAAATCTTATTTGTTTTATCCCAAGAGAGCCGCTCTGAACTGAATGGTCTTGGGCGTGAACTGTACGGTGGTGGGGCTCAGCCTCTCCATGAGTAGGGGCTGGACAGTTCAGCCTCTGAGACTTTGCAATCTTTCTCAGATTTGTGGGTGATGAAGTCTTGATAGAAATGATAATTTCATCAGTTGACAGTATCGATCACAATTATTGAATTGATAAATTTAAATTTTGCAAATGAATTTATGTTTAAGAGCCAGTTTTAACTCAAAATCTGGCAGAGGGTGATATATGATGGTCTCAGATTTGCATAAAATTTTTGTTCGTGAAAGATTGTTGGTTCAGTAGGAAAACTGTGAATTTTAAGGTGCCAATACCCTTTGGTTTCTTTTTTAGGGGCACCAGAAGGGCCAGAGATTCTGAGATGAGAAATGAGCGCAGAAAAAAATTCTGAAATGCAATTATATCGTTGGACGGACAGCAGCCCACATTCATTTTTCACATATGTCAATCTACTGTGTGTAGGGCTCACAGTAATTTGAAAAAGGGTGCGCCCTATAGGGTGCACTGCAACATGCTACTGTTGGCCATTTGAGCATTAATATCTGGGGCAATTCCAGACTGTGCCCTCGATAGCCCGTGATGATTTATTCATCATATGATACCATGGGAAGTCCTTTACATAACCAACACGCATGGGATGTTGAGGGCGCGAGAGTATAGGTGGCGCTTCAGTCAGAGAAAAAGTGAAATTTGGCATTTTGAGTGGTCAGAGTTCTCCGTGCGCCCTCATCAGATTTTCATGAAACCTTTTCTATTGGATAGCCCTGCATGTATACGAACTGTGACGTGAAGATTACTCTGAGAGTTTCTGCTGCATTACCGGAGGTCCCCAGGTCACCGACTCAGATTTGGCTCAAATTTATTTTGGGGGTACTTCTATATTCATAATGATCACATGCAATATTTTGGCATCCTACTCCAAGGTGTTTCCAAGATATGGCCCACAAAAATCGGGGGCCACACCCCCTTTTTGCCCCCGTGAATCGTAAACAATAATTTAGAGGGATTTTGGAGGCTAATATCTTTGAAGCAAATCATAGGTATGGGCTGAAAATGGCTATCCAGGGTAATTTGGCTTCAGGCTTTCGTAATACTGTAGGTAATAAAACCCTCCGACTCAGTGTACGATTTTGTAAACCATTCTTCCCGAGATGGACTGGGTCATTCCATATGAACTCAACCAAAGTACAAGAACCTTCCACAGTCATCATCTTAGATTTGGCTTAGATTATCTCTGTAAATGATGCAACTTCAGTTTATGAGTAGGCACTGTCTTTTTGAAACTTATAGTTGCAGAATAAAAGGTATAATAATGGGTGTTTTTACCACAAAATGCCTATATTTGATAACATGATGAAATGGTGAAGGAGATCTGAAAACAAGTTTTAGTTTTGAACAAATAAAGCCAAGATATAAACAATTATGTACAAACCCCAATTCCAATGAAGTTGGGATGTTGTGTAAAATGTGAATTAAAACAGAATACAATGACTCGCAAATCTCATAAACCCACATTTTATTCACAACAGAACATAGACAACATATCAGATGTTGAAAGTGAGACATTTTACCATTTCATGAAAAACATCTGCTCATTTTGAATTTGATGGCAGCAGCACATCTCAAAAAAGTGGGGATAGGGCCATGTTTACCATTATGTAGAATCTCCTCTTCTTTTATCAACAGTCTGTAAATGTCGGGGAAGTGAGGAGACCATTTGCTGGAGTTTTGGAAGAGGGATGTTGTCCCAGTCTTGTCAAATGTAGGATTTTAGCTGCTCAACAGTCCTGGGACTTTTAAGCCAGATTTTTACCCGACTCTGGCCGGAGGGGTGTTGTCGTCACCTGCGTGTCTGTCTGTCATCCGTCATCTGTCTTCCGTCCATGATTTCATCCGGGCCAGTGCTCAGCAACTAATGATCGCAGCCTCACCAAATTGGGTATGGTAGCTCACAAAGACCCATAGATGTGCAACGTCAGGTTTTTTGCCGGATTTCACCTTTGACCTTAGCGCTTTGACCCTCACCTCGGAAATATTGCCCGGGTCAGTACTCGGCAACTAATTATCACAGCTTCACCAAATTTGGTATGGTAACTCACAATGACCCGTGCATGTGCAAGGTCAGGATGTTTGCTGGATTTGACCTATGACCTTAGCTCCGTGACCTTGAACCTGGAAATCTTCTCCGGGTCAGTACTCGTCAACTAAATTTCGCAGCTTCACCAAATTTGGTATGGTAACTCACTGTGACACATTGATGTGCAACGTCAGGTTTTTTTTTGCTGGATTTGACCTTTGACCTTAGCTCTGTGAACTTGACCCTGGAAATCTTCTACCGGTCAGTACTCGTCAACTAAATATCACAGCTTCTCCAAATTTGGTATGGTAACTCAATGTGACACATGGATATTCAAGGTCATGTTTTTGCTGGATTTCACCTTTGACCTAAACGCTGTGACCTTGAGGCTGGAAATCTTGTCCGGGCTGAGGGGTATTCAGCAACGCGTTATGTTTGTTTTATGTTGTGTCAAATGTTTTCTATTGGTGAACGGTCTGGACTGCAGGCAGACCATTTCAGCACCCGGACCCCACTACAGCGAAGCCATGCTGTTGTGATTGATGCAGTACGTGGGTTAGTATTGTCGGGCTGAAATATGCAAGGCCTTCCCTGAAAGAGACATTGTTGTAAAACTTCAATACACTTTTCAGCATTGATAATGCATATTCAGATGTGTAAGCTGCCCATGCCATAGGCACTAATGCAACCCCATACCATCAGAGGTGCAAGCTTTTGAACTGAGCGCTGAAAACAACCTGGATGGTCCCTCTTCTCTTTTGTCTGCATGAAATGGCATCCATTGTTTCTTAAAGGAATTTCAAGTTTTGATTCATCTGACCACACAACAGTTTTCCATTTTGCCTCAGTCCATTTTAAATTAACTTTGGCCCAGAGAAGACGGCAGCATTTCTGGATCGTGTTCACATTTGGCTTCTTCTTTGCATGATATGGCTTTAACTTGCATTTGTAGATTGCACGGCAAACTGTGTTCACAGACATGATTTCTGAAAGTGTTCCTGAGCCTGAGCAGTGTATTTCAGTGCAGAATTATGCCTGTTTTAACTCCTTAAGCCCTGAGCCTCTTTTTTGAAAATGGCAAGCCCAAAATGAAATGAGTATAAATGAGTATATCTCTGAGACTGCTTGGTCCATTTGAATAATCTTGGGATCATAATAAAGGTAAAACCATTTGGGATTTCATACCTGCTGTAAAAATCACTATATATGTCACTGAGTCAGAGTAAATGGAGATGGAACACAGTGTAAATGAAAGATCTCATTTTGCGCCTAACAAAGTTTTACTTCGATCCCTTGTAAATTTGTTGAGTTGCAGCCTGAAACCTCTAAAAATGACAGCACAGAATGTCATTATTATCTGTGCCAAAGTTTATTCTGATCAGGTCAATCAGAACAAAATTAGAGAGGCATGTCTAGGTGGCTTCTCTGTTTTGGCAATTTAGGTACCTTGTGTTCTATTTCAGATTTCTTACATAACAAGCTGTAAAACCCATAAAATTTCAATTATATATCACTACAGGCATCCATTCCAAATACAACCAAATACAACATTTTTTAATATTTAGAATAAAAAAATTATTATTATTTCTGCCAGTTTTGTTGCCTATACAATTTCCCATTCAAAGATAATACATAAAATGAAAATTAAGTTTGACTCCACCGGAGCATATTTATTAAAAAACAAAACAAATAAGTAAAATGATCAATACAAAGGCAATGTAAAAATATGTTAAAGAAAAGTAAGAATAACAAAAACCCCAGCGGTTATTTGTAGAAGGCAACTGCGATTATTTCCAAAAAATAAAAAATAAATAAAAAAAGGTACCCCGATCAGGAATCGTACCTTCACAATTTCCTTTCAGCGGTGCAGCATTTTATCCAATAGGCTGCGCCAATCGACAACAGTCTATGGTGAAACTGCCCATTCGACGAATGGGTAAGGAAAATACGTAGGCTACTGTACCATTGTGGGCTCAGTATTTGTGCGGAATAGTGCAAAGATTCTGTCAGAAAACGACTTGAATGCTGTATATTTAGCGGATAATTATTCGGACAATACCTCAAACAAAGTAGTTATGCGTTTATATTGTCGCGCTATTCAAGAACATGCATATGTCCCATGGACTCAGTTTGACGCCCTCGGAACGCAAGGCTGTAGCTCAGGCTTGGTTTCTACAATTACGGTGGTTTAGCGTTCATTAGAATCATCAGGACTCATACAATCAAATTCCTACCGGCATAGTCTTCCTGACAGCATTACAAGCCGAAGGCAGATTGGAAAGTACATTGCAAGGAGGCAGAATGCTACGGAGCTGAGATATTTGAAGCAACGCCCTGGGAAAAAACATGCTAGGATCCCGGCAGATCTAGTTTCGTTATAACACGAACGCATTGGGCTAACAATAGCATGCGCAGATTTACCCTAGAGCAGTTTTTTTATTGCAAAATATCAAAGGTAAGAATTTTTTTCTGCTCATATCTGTAGACTGTAAAGTGTATGCCTGCTGTTCTTTCAATGTGGTGTCGGTTTAAAATGACAGGGCTCATATCGCTGCACTCTGTGGACTTACCTCTTTTATTTGAGGTATCGTTTTTATGCATAGCACGAATTCAGCAGAAATCCTGGCCATTCAGCACTGATATGATTTTATCCTATGTTCTGCTGCATGCTTAATTACTTGCTTAGTGCTTGAATTGTGTTCGGTTGAGGTAAAAATGGTTTACATGAGCTTTTGGCCGAGTTTCTTCGCGAAATGTGGATATGCCGCTTGACAATGTCGCAATTTGAAAAAATGCTGTATTTATAATGCGTAATAACCATCCCCGGTACTGGGTTTCTTAAGGATCTCAGTTTCCATATCTTGGAAACACCTTGGAATAGGATGCTAAAATATTGCATGTGTTCATTATGAATATAGAAGTACCCCCAAAATAAATTTGACCCAAATCTGAGTCTGTGACCTGGGGACCTCTAGTTGACTTCATATAGAATGACCCGAATCTAAACGGTTAATTCAATTAAATCCCAGAGTAATCTTCTTGTCACAGTTAGAATACATGTAGAGCTATCCAACAGAAAAAGTTTCATTAAAATCGGATGAGGGCGCACAAAGGACTTTGACCTCTCAAAATGCCAAATTTCACTTTTTCTCTGACTGAAGTGCCACCTCTTGCGCCCTCAACATCCCATGCTTAATTGGTGTTGATTATGTAAAGGACTTCCCATTGTATCATATTCTGAATAAACCATCATGGGTTGTTGAGGGCGCAGTCAGGAAATGCCCTACATTCCTGCTCAAATGGCCAAAAGTAGCATGTTGCAGTGCCCCCTATAGGATGCGCCCTCGACAGCCCACAAAATATTTCAAGATTTCTGTGAGCCCTACACACAGTAGATTGATGTGTGAGAAAATGAAGGTGGGCTGTTGTTGGCGCAATGATGTAATTGCATTTCAAAACAGAATTTTTTTCTTCGCTCATTTCTCATCTTGGAATCTTTGGCCCTTCTGGTACCCCTAAAAAAGAAGCCGAAGGGTATTGGCACCTTAAAATTTGCACTTTTTCTACTGAACCAACCAACTTTCACTAATAAAATTTTTACGCAATCTTAGACCATCATATATCACCCCCTCATGGTTAACTGCCTGATTCTTAGAAAAACTGACTCTTAAAGATTGACTCAAGATCCAAATTTTAACCAAAGAATAATCACAGCATTTCAGAATTTTACTGAGCAATCATTAACTTATGATCCCTGTATCATGCCATAGTTTGGGGTAATAAGATGACAGTGATAACAAATATTGATCAATATGTTAGATATCAAGTGTGAAATACATGTAAAACTTTCTTGTGGTTACTGGAGATTTATTGTCCAAATGAGCTACAGTCCCCATGGCACTATTTTTAATACTTTGTAGCGAATTTGCTGTCGATGACTTTCTGAAGTCAGGAACTCCTACCAGCAGGGGCTGGGTCTCTTTCACACTGATCTTTATCCTGTCTATTTGTTGGATGTTGGATCAGAACGGTACAGGCTTTTTTAGGGTTTTTTTTTTTTTTTGGCAGACATCCTTTTTTTTGAGGCTTGCCAATAGCTTACATCTTTTCGTAAATCTTCTGTATTAACTCTGGTGAAGTCTTTTCTCGATTGTTGACTTTGACACCAATAAGGCAACCTCCTAGTCGGAGTTGCTGATCCGGCTAACTGTTGTTCAGCTTTTTTCTTCAGCAGGGAAGTAATTGTCTTCCACTGTGGTTATCAGTGGTCTCCTATACCTTTTGGCATTCTTGAGCTCATCAGTACATTCCTTCTTTTCATGAATGAAACAAATATTCAATTTGGCAGCCGCTGGTGTTTTTCCTATCTATCTGATGGGTTTGTGTAGATTTTTCATCTAAACATTCTTTATTCTTTGGCATTCACTGCACTTTGGACCTCATCCTTAGAGTTAACAGCAATGACTTCCAAATTGCGATCATCTGTAGACCTTTTATGTGCTTACCCGTAAATGGGATAGTGACGGAACATCACGCATCTGGATTTGGCGGTGGAACTGCTGTGCAGCAGATTGTGCAATCATGTTTAGTCCCTTAAAAAACTGTTTGATGTCAACTCCAATACTGCATAATTTCAGCTCCAATACACTTTAGTAGAGTGCTAAAATAACAATAACTTTGTTCATGTTCAAGTATTTATATAACGGAATTTATATAACGTCATCTAATATATATAACGTTTATATTATATAATAACCTAATTTAATTTATTTAATGGAACATTTGAAATGGAAGAAAATGGCTTCCATTGTCTTTTTCTCTGATCTCTTCAAGTGCCGATATCCCATGTAGCGCTTCCAGTTCATTCCATCACCGGAGTTTCCTCTCTGCCATTCCTTAATTACTTCATAGATCGTTACTCGGTTCCATTTCATAACCAGGAGACAGCTGTGCATATGTCCCCCACTCAAGAAATTACTCATTTTAATGAAAGAAGCGTAATTATGCTTTCCCATTTGGTCCAGGATGCCAGAGTGGGCGGAAAAAGCAATATAGAAGTGAAATGAAGTAACCCTCACTGCCGGCGCTCCAGAAAATAATGGTGGGAAAAACCACCCTTTTTCATTTTCAGAAAAATGCTTTTTTTTTCCCCTCCTTCTTTTTCCTGTTTACTAATAGGACTCTAATCTGGCATCCCGCATGCCCATATTCCTACAAATAGCTGTTTTGTATTCCAGAAATGGTTCAGTGCTGTACTCCCTGCATAATAAATTAATTTCCATACTGGAGTCCCCTGGTGTTTTTGTCAGTTAGAATCTGCTCTGGTGTGAATTAGAGGCCTAATGGATTGTATTGTCTCCTTTCTCGTTCCCCTCTGGCAACTGAACCATTATTGTAAGGTGAGCCCGATCCAGGGTCCAACTCCGTCTGGTCGGGAAAATGTGCTCTGAAGCATTTCTGTTGCATCCTCCCTCTCGCTCAAATACCCTGAAGCCATTTTTCTTGCCTGCAGTCATTTCCATGAATTACGCCCAACTCCTCTGTGAGGTTTGCATCGATGCTCCCTGCTTCTTTGATTTTTTTTTTTTTTGATTAATCCCAATTTAATCATAGAATTGTCCTCTGTAAATGAGATTTTAATTAGTGGATTAATCTTCCTCGTGTGACGCACTCGCAGTCAGACAGACACAGGGACAAGCACTTGCACGCATGCATATGTCCGCGTGTACACACTGTAATGTGAATATAGGCCACTAGATGGCAGTATTTACCTTTTTTTTGGTAAGCTCAGACTGGAGTCATGTTTAGACATGTCCTGGACATGTCTGGGGCAAGTCTCAGAAAATAAAAAAAAAAGAGGTCTAAATGTGGGTGGGGTCTGCAAAAGAGTATATAAGGATAAGAATTGAGACAGTTAAGTAGTAGGAGAAATTGCAAGAAGATGACCAGACCTGCCATTCTGTTCAAGACCTGTGACGTTTCTTTTGTGGATTTCTTTGCCTGTGTTTGAGCATTTTCTTCATCCAGGACATCACCAAGCCACCCCACCAAAAAGGGACTGTAATTATTTCTGTTTTTTTTCTTATTTATCAATCTTGGTCTTTAGTTGTAGGTTGTTATTAGTCTTTGTCTTTGTTAAAAATTAAATGTGTTTAGTTGTTAAAACTGTTTTTGTCATCCCTTGCTGTTGCTGTTTGTGTTATAAATGTAGTAACAAATTGGGGCCATAACAAATTGGGGGCTCAAGGTCCGGGATAGACCATTTTGTGAGTCATTTATTAAAAATCTAACATTTCAGATTGTAAAATTGTTTTTGTGAATTTTCCTATATAAATATATTGACAACAGCAATGGATGATTTCTTGGCATCACCAACCGTAGGGGTTTTGAAGTCTTTTAAAAAGACCGAACTGTTGGAAATATGCAGACATTTGGAGCTGACAGAGGTAAAACCAGCCATGCGAAAAGCAAGACTGGCTAGAGAGATAGTTGAATATTACATTGATGAAAATGTGTTTGCACCAGGAGATCTGGAACAGTTTCCAGTGGAAAATCCAAATATAGAAATGGAACTTAAATTAAAAATGCTAGAGATTGAAAGGGAGGAAAAAGAAAAACAAAGGCAGTTTGAGTTGGAAAAATTAGCAAGAGAAGAGAAAAAAGAAAGGGAGGAAAAAGAAAAACAAAGGCAGTTTGAGTTGGAAAAATTCGCTAGAGAAGAGAAGAAAGACAGGGAACAAAGAGAATTTGAGAGAGAGAAAGAGAAAAGAGCAGAAAGAGAGAGACAGAGACAGAGAGATTTTGAATTAGAGAAATTCGATAGAGAAGAAAGACTCCAAATGGAGCAACTAAAAATTAAAATTGAAACTAAAAATAAATTTTGTGCCAGTCAGGAGGTAAAACTGGTGCCTCCATTTTCGGAAAAGGATGTTGACAATTATTTCCAGTGTTTTGAAAAGGTAGCAAAGAGTTGCCAGTGGCCAAAGGAACACTGGCCTCTGATGTTGCAAACTGTCCTCAAGGGTAAAGCTCAACAAGCTTATTCGGCTTTGTCTGCAGATGATTCCTCTGATTATGAGGTTGTCAAAAAGGTTATTTTGAGAGCTTATGAGTTGGTTCCAGAGGCTTACCGACAGAAATTCAGAGGTCTGAAGAAATCTGAAAATCAGACTTATGTTGAATTTGCTAATGAAAAGCAGGTTTGCTTTGAGCGCTGGTGTACTTCTATGGAGGTCAAGGATGATTTCAACTCACTAAAAGAGATGGTGTTAGTTGAAGAATTCAAGAACTGTGTTAAAGATGATGTTAAGACCTACCTTAATGAGAAGCAAGCACTGAATTTGCAATCAGCTGCAAAATTTGCAGATGAATATGTTCTCACCCATAAGTCCAAATTTCAGTCTAGCAGTAATGATAGATGGTCCCAATTTCAGAAAAAGGGTTATGGTGATACCCAAGATTCCTCACCCAAAGACAAAGACAAATCTGGTGATGGTGCTCAGAAATCCAGTAACAGGTCTGATCAAAGTGTGAAAGCTGACAGTGACAAAAGTGGTCTAGTTTGCAGTTATTGCAAGAAATCTGGTCATGTTACAACTAACTGTTGGTTCCTTAAAGCTAAGATAGAAAAAGAAAAGGATACCAAACCAAATGCCTTTGTGAAAACAAGGTTAGAAACCCCTGTAGTAGATAACCAATCTGCTAAATTGCCTGCTTCTTGTGGGGCTAAAAAGCCTAATACAGCTGACTTTGTGAGGGAGGAATTTCTTCCATTTGTGTCAGAGGGATTTGTGGCTCTGAATGAGCATACTACTCCTGTCCCCATATATATCCTAAGGGATACCGGAGCTTCTCAGTCACTTTTGTTGATGGACTCCTTGGAGTTACGTGATGAGACCGCTTCAGGGGATTTCATACTTGTACAAGGTATTGAAGGGAGGACTGTATCTGTACCCCTGCGCTCTATATTCTTGAGGTCAGATTTAGTTACAGGACAGGTAAAGGTGGGACTTATGTCAAGTCTACCTATAAAGGGTGTTTCTCTGTTGCTAGGCAATGACCTGGCTGGGGGCAAAGTAGTTCCCCCTGTACATCTTACTTCACAGCCGAGCACTGAAGATGGGGATGAGGACCCATCTCTGTATCCTTCTTGCGCAGTGACTCGTGCTATGGCCAAGAAGGCTGAAGAAGAAGATAATGTGGTGCCGTCCAGTACATTGAATAGTCAGGACTCAGGTGGTTCGCCTCATGACTCTGATTGGCCTACTATGGTTTCTCCGTTTGAGGACTTATCAGATACTTTTATCAGTTCTCTATTCAGCCAGCCGGATGGGTCTGGTGATTCTGATGTGTCTGGAGACTTGT
The DNA here is from genome assembly GCA_029721435.1 of Gymnothorax reevesii. Taxonomy (NCBI): domain Eukaryota; kingdom Metazoa; phylum Chordata; class Actinopteri; order Anguilliformes; family Muraenidae; genus Gymnothorax; species Gymnothorax reevesii. The sequence goes on from CM056581.1 coordinate 57,301,206, forward strand.
CTCTGTCCAGAAAGCGGTTGATTGAGGAGCAAACTAATGATCCTGAAATTTGTGTACTAAAGAGGAGAGCCCTTCCTGATAAAGAAATAGACGCAGTTCCAGTTGGGTATTATCTCAAGGATGGTGTGTTGATGCGGAAGTGGCGCCCTCCTGATATCCCTGCCAATGCAGATTGGGCAGTGGTCAGGCAAATTGTTGTTCCGAAGGTCTACAGGAATGAGATCTTAATAATGGCTCATAGTCTACCTTTAGGAGGTCATCTTGGTGTTAACAAGACTGTTGATAAGATCATGAAACACTTCTTTTGGCCTGGGCTTCGGAAAGACGTTTCCAATTTTTGCAAAACCTGTCACACTTGTCAAGTAGTCGGAAAACACCAGTTAGACCCACCTGTAGCTCCATTGCAGCCTATCCCTGCATTTGGGGAGCCATTCTCTAAGGTCATTGTTGATTGCGTTGGTCCATTACCCAAGACTAGATCTGGAAATCAGTACTTGTTGACAATCATGTGTGCATCTACCAGATTCCCCGAAGCCATACCTCTACGTAACATCAAGGCAACTGCAATCTCGAAGGCTTTGATAAAGTTCTTCACGTTGTTTGGCCTTCCCAGGGAAATTCAGTCAGACCAAGGTAGCAATTTCACTTCAGGATTGTTTCAGCAGGTTGTGTATGAACTAGGTGCAAAGCAGATTCTTTCTAGTGCCTATCATCCAGAAAGTCAGGGTGCCTTAGAGCGGTTTCATTCCACTCTCAAGACAATGATGAGGACTTATTGTTATGACCATGAGAAAGACTGGGATGAAGGGGTTCATTTGCTGTTGTTTGCAGCTAGAGAAGCAGTGCAGGAGTCTACTGGATTCAGTCCATTTGAGCTAGTGTTTGGTCATGAAGTGAGAGGACCTTTGCTATTATTGAGTGAACAATGGCAAGAGAAAGAGCCGCATATCAGTCTGTTAGACTATGTTAGCAAGTTCAAGGAAAGATTGCGTGCAGCTTGTGACCTTGCCAAAGAGAACTTGAAATCAAGTCAGGGAAAAATGAAAACTTGGTATGATCATAAGGCTAGAAGCCGTGAGTTTAAACCAGGAGAAAAGGTCCTTGTGTTGTTTCCCTTGCAGTCCAATCCATTGCAGGCTAGATTTCATGGTCCTTATGAAATTCTGACAAAACTCAATGATCTCAATTACATTGTGAAGACTCCAGATAGGAGAAAACCAAAACAATTGTGTCATATTAACATGCTAAAGCCTTATCATGACAGAAATGCTAGGGTTGCAGCTGTCACTTCAGATTCTCCAATGGCCGAGATGTGTGAAGATGAGGGGGAGTTTCAAGATGATGAACCAAGAATTAAAGCTGAAGTTCTTTCATGTAAATTGTCAAACACTGAAGTGTTGCAAAATCTTGATGTAAAACTCCAGCACTTAAAACCCTCACAGAGAGATCAGTTTGAAAGGTTGATCAAGAAATATGAGGATTTGTTTCCTGATGTTCCAAAAAGAGTTTCTATAGCCTCTCATGATGTTGATGTTGGTGATGCCAAACCAATAAAACAGCATCCGTACCGGATGAATCCCGAAAAGAGAAAGATTGCTGAGAAAGAGGTTGAGTACATGTTAAAACATGATATTATCAGACCCTCCAACTCCGATTGGAGTTCACCCTGTGTGCTAGTTCCAAAACCTGATGGAAGTACAAGATTCTGTACAGATTATCGCAAAGTCAATGCTGTAACTAGAACTGATGTGTTTCCAATACCTAGGATTGATGATTGTATTGATAGTGTAGGGCAAGCAAAGTTTCTGACCAAGATTGATTTATTGAAGGGTTATTGGTGTGTGCCTTTAACTGAGAGGGCCAAGAGCATCTCTGCTTTTGCCACACCATCTGGATTGTACCAGTATGAAGTCCTACCCTTTGGCATGAAAAATGCCCCAGCCACGTTCCAAAGGATGATACAGTCTACAATCGCCGGATTGCCACACACGGGTGCGTACATCGATGACCTGATCACATGGAGTGACTCCTGGGAAGAACATCTAAAAGATGTAGAGACGTTGTTCCAGCGCCTGACCCAGGCTAACCTGACTGTTAACCTGAGCAAGAGTGACTTTGGTTGTGCTACTGTCACCTATCTTGGCTACGTCATAGGCCAGGGTATGGTGGCACCCATAAATGCTAAAGTCCAAGCCATCATGGACTTTCCAGTTCCTGACAACAAAAAAGCTTTGCGCCGCTTCCTTGGAATGATCGGGTACTACCGCAAGTTCTGCAAGAACTTTGCTGAGATTGCTCTCAGTCTAACTAACCAACTGAAGAAAGGCGTAAAGTTCACCTGGGATGATGCATGCCAGAGAGCCTTCGATCACCTGAAGTCTCTGCTGTGTCACTTCCCCGTGCTCAAATCTCCTGACTTCAACAAACCGTTCTCCATCGCGGTCGATGCTAGCGACCAAGCTTGTGGATCTGTGCTCCTACAGAGAAGTGACTCTGATGACATTGAGCATCCCGTGGCATACTTCTCCAGGAAGTTCAATCGCCACCAAAGGAACTATTCCACAATAGAGAAGGAACTGTTGGCTCTGGTCCTTTCTTTACAACACTTTGAGGTTTATGTTTGTACAGGACAAAAGCCAATGATTGTGTACACTGACCACAATCCGTTAATGTTTTTGAGTAAGATGAAAAACAAGAATCGGAGATTGTTGAATTGGAGTTTGATTTTACAGGAGTTTGACTTGGAAATTAAGCATGTGAAGGGTACAGACAATGTAATTGCTGATTGCTTATCCCGTGTTTGAATGTGTATATATATATCATGTGTTTGAATATTGTATGATATGTATATATAGACAAGTGTTCACTTAACCATTTTGTATTGAAAAGAAAAATTTTGCCTTTATGAGTCAAAATTTTTCCCTTTTGGAATGGAGGTGTAATGTGAATATAGGCCACTAGATGGCAGTATTTACCTTTTTTTTGGTAAGCTCAGACTGGAGTCATGTTTAGACATGTCCTGGACATGTCTGGGGCAAGTCTCAGAAAATAAAAAAAAAAGAGGTCTAAATGTGGGTGGGGTCTGCAAAAGAGTATATAAGGATAAGAATTGAGACAGTTAAGTAGTAGGAGAAATTGCAAGAAGATGACCAGACCTGCCATTCTGTTCAAGACCTGTGACGTTTCTTTTGTGGATTTCTTTGCCTGTGTTTGAGCATTTTCTTCATCCAGGACATCACCAAGCCACCCCACCAAAAAGGGACTGTAATTATTTCTGTTTTTTTTCTTATTTATCAATCTTGGTCTTTAGTTGTAGGTTGTTATTAGTCTTTGTCTTTGTTAAAAATTAAATGTGTTTAGTTGTTAAAACTGTTTTTGTCATCCCTTGCTGTTGCTGTTTGTGTTATAAATGTAGTAACAAATTGGGGCCATAACAACACACACACACACACACATTTGCTGGAGGAAGGCCCACAGTCATTCTGTCACGTGTACTTCAAGGTACGCAGTAGGCACAAAGTTTTTTTTTTTACTGACTTCATGTAACTTTCATTGCACCATCCATGCTTAAAGCTGCTATTGTCGCTGGTATGAACTGAAGAAAGCTAGTTTGCTCATACCCAGGGATTTTGTGAATACCAAGTGAAGTGTGGATTGGTCGGGGGGGGGGGGGGGTAATAATGTTTTCCCAGCTCACAGTTCGAGCTGTGGATCCATGACTGGGCAGTGGCCATTACCCTCCCCTCCCCTTTCTCCCAAACAACCCCTGCGGACGAGGGCCAGCTTGTCAGATGAGGCGACGGATGCACCGCTGACAGAGCGTGCACAGTGTGCGGAAGAGTGTGTCCATGTGACGACAGCTCATCGGGGCTGCCTGGGGAGGGAGAGGTTGGGGGGTTAAATTTCCTTCGCATTTTATGCAAATCCTTCTGGGGGGAGGGGAGAAGAGTAGAGAGGCTGCGATTCGTCATGCTAGAAACAATCCAGTCGCGCCGTACTGTACCTCCCGGCCTTAACATTCGTTTGCCGTGTAATTACAGGGAATCCCTCTCAATCCGCACCTGAAGGCAGGTTCATATATGGTTTCCACTTAGGACTTGCCGGTTAAGGGCTCTGAGATTTCCGCAGGAGGAAGTTCAGTCCTGGCAGCGCTCTGATCTGGAGTGAGCTAGCCTGGAACGCTTGGAAGAGCTGTGCAATAAAGATGCCCTCAACTCTAAAATGTGTTTTCCTCATTTTTATGTTCCCTATATTGCCTGCCTTTGAGTTATAATGGTTTGTATTTGTGCAAAGTTTGTTATTAGAATGGTATTTACACAATCCTCAAAATCTGAGATTCAAACGTACCCTGGGCAAGCTAGATTTGATACGTCAAAAATTCGAAAGCCAATCTCAGTCTTGTATCCAAATGCTGGCAAAGAAACCTGAAAAAACCTCCAGCACAGCAGGAACTTGTCATCACAGACTACGGAGAGGCAGAGTTTGCATCAACATTGTGAAAGTTTCGACAGCAAACATGAGAGCCAGAGTGTGATGTTTCTGGTCTCCAGACTCTTTCATCCATTATATAGGCTCAACCAAAAAAAATCCACCATGCTGCTGAAATGGTTGGAATGTATTTACAGACATGAGGCTCGCTTGCCCATAAACCTGTGGGGTCGGTGAAGCTCCAGTATTCATTCCAGTCTGGGGCATGTCCACAATCTTATGCAAAATTTACTTGGTTTTCACAAGAAATTTGTTTTCAAGTCTGAAGCTGTGCTGATTATTCATCCTGGGACTGCGACAGTGAGTGGTAGTCCGTATGCATTTCTCTCACTCAACCCCTGAACAGTCAGCGGAAAGCTTTTAGCATGTTAATGTCTGCTTTTCGAAAGCTGCTGCTTGTTGTTTGGCACAATTACAGAATTGATAGTAATGTATTTTGCTGACTTTACAGAGTTCACTCACATGAAATGATGATGTTATTGCAATGTTGGTCTGGTGCACCAAAACTAGGAGTACTTTTCCAATATTAGACCACTGGTATCCTCACAAGTTTTATTAAGTTTGTCAGTTATAGTGTTATTTGTTTCTGGTTTTAAATAGTAGACTCAAAATATTCAGCAAATATTCAGTCAATTATAGCCGTAGCCTGCTAGCTCTGTAAAAGTTTTTGACTGCCTTATGGTTATGCTTCAATAATCAGTCATGCTTTCTCCTACTTTCAGATGAGAAATACGCATGAAAGACTTTTGTTGTGTTTGTGCAAGATGTTTTATGCTGTTCTATTTTATGCGGGACTCCTAAATACTTCTAATGTGTCAACATTTTTTGCTAAGAAATAAAAATATTTAAAATAAGATTAGTTCTGCTGATATTTGAGAGTGTAATGTCACTCACGTCGCCATTTAAAAACACAGAAAAACAGTGTGACTTTCTAACTCCGGATAGTTCACCTCTTATCTAAAGTGGCTCAACACCTTTGCCCAATATTCATTACAACATTCTCAGGTCAGCCTTATGCCAGCAGCGATGGTGGGTGGGGCACAAGGCTTGTGATATTTGCATATTTGAATATGCATTAATCCAGAATTTCTCATTGAGGGAGTAAAGAGTACATGTGCTTCCAAGGCCTTTTCCAACTTAAAATAGACTTTTTTATGGGGGAAAATGATTTTAAACGAAACATTAATCATGGCATTGTATTTTTATTTACTTTAATGTGTCTGGAGGGGAACGTGTGGGTTATTTGTGCCCCTTGAAAAGGCTTTTTGAAATATTTTTCTCTGAAATTTTAATTTTATTGTCCATGTTCAAAAACTACACCATGTTCAGCTGACAGTAGCAATTGTGGCATCAGTTGTAGAATGAATCTGAAATTTGGGATCTCTTGCCTGAATGGGTTAACATCAGAGGAGCAGGGCCCCAGGCTACGGACATGCCGAACAGCAGAGCTCGCCTTCAGTTTAGATTGAAGGAGCCAGTGTCACAAGGGTGTGGGTAAAGGGACCAGGTTAGAGCCAGAAATCAAAGGTTAGACCCCGGGTCAGTCACGGGCTACTGTGGCGCTGGAATAGCATGGCTTCTGCAGTGTCTCCTCCACTGGGAAGACTTCAGTAGACTGTACGTTAGATTAACCCTGATGCATGTCATACAGCCGGTGCCAGAGGTGGAGTACACTGGCTCAGTGGTGTATAAACTCTACCCAGTATTTAGTTCCAGTCACCGAGATTAGCTAATTAGCGCAATTCTTCAGCTAGGAGGTGAAGCTAATCAGTGAAATCAGTGGAAGAAACGCAAGGAAGGACTTGCTTTCTGAACCTTGGATTTTCTCCAGTGGGCTGTTTCCATGTGCAGTACTGATAATCAGCAAGAGCTGTTATACACAAATCTGAATCCATTCTGGATTTCCTTTTTAGCAGTTTTCAGTCTGATTACTGTGATTTAAGAAGCAGAGAAATTAATTCCTGCATCTCCACAAATTGATGATGTTTCTCTTGCTCCATTTTTTCTGGAGGTGCTTATGTTCTCTCAGTTAGATGCTAATGAAGGATTCATACCTGCATCTGACTAAATCCTTGCAAAGTCTTCACCATATGACCCTAAGTACAACCCCAATTCCGAAACAGTTGGGACAAAGTGTAAATGGTGAATAAAATCAAAATGCAATGTCTTTCAAATCACACCAGCCAGTATTTTATTCACAATAGAGCAGAGCAACATAGCAAATGTTGAAAATGAGAAATTTTGCAATTTTATCCACAAAATGCGCTCACTTCAAATTTGATGGCTGCTTCTGGTCTCAGAAAAGTTGGGACAGCGACCTGTTTACCATGGCATAGCATCCCCTCTTCTTTTTAGCACAGAGTGGAGGTGTCTGGGCATTGAAGAGACAATTTTCTTGAGTTTAGCCATTGGAATTTGATCTCACTCTTGTTTAATACAGGCTTCCAGCAGCTGGAGAGTTTTGGGTCTCCTTTGATGGACTTTTTAATTATGCACCAAATGTTCTCAATCGGTGAAAGATCAGGACTGCAGGCAGGCCAGTACAGCACACGGACTCTTCTACTACAAAGCCATGCTGTTGTAATAGCTGCAGTGCGTGGTTTTGCATTGTCCCGTTGAAATACACAAGGCCTTCCCTGGAATGGATGTTGTGTTGTATCTCGGGTATTCCTGGGCCAATTTAGTAATGTCAATGACAGAATCATGCCGGTGAGTGATGCAGTGGCGTCTGAGGGCCCAAAGATCACGGGCATCCAGTAAAGGTCTTCGGCCTTGTCCCTTACGCAAAGAGATTTTTCTAGTTTCTCTGAATCTATAGATGATGTGATGCACTGTCGATGATGAGATATTCAAAGCCTTTGCAATTTGACATTGAGGAACATTGTTTTTAAAGTATTCCACAATTTTTTTACGCAAACCATCACAGGTTGGAGATCCTCTGGCCATCTTTACTTCTGAGAGACTATCTAAGACATCCCTTTTATCGCCAATCAGGTTACAAACCTGATGCCAGTTCACTTAATTACTTGAGAAATGTTCTTTCAGTTGCTTCTCTTATATATTAGTTGCTTTTTCAGCCCTTTTTTACAGCCTTGTAAATAACATATTGGCTTGTGATCTGAAAGTCATTGCATTTTGATTTTATTCACAATTTACACTTTGTCCCAACTATTCTGGAATAGGGGTATGTCTTTCAGGAGGCCTGACAGTTTTCCCCTGCCAAACATACATGTAACATTTATCAACATATTTTGTTCTGCGGTAAAAAATCAAAATGAAGCATTTTTTTTTCATTGAGAAATTAATGCTCCTTAATGAGTGGCAGACCATGTACAGTGGGATTATGTGTGTGCCTCTTATGCCACATCTATGATGCTATTTTAATGCACTGTGCTTGCCCTATGCTATATTTGAAGTGCAGCAGTTTATGCTAAAAACCCTCTGATGTATAATTGATCTGTTAAGTGTGACATTTTAATTGGTGCCACTGTGCACACGATTCTCGATTGCGTGTGTTTATGATTAATTAAATATTAGCATTATTTTAATTGCGTAAAGATATTACATTTGTGCTACAGCTTTTAATTAAGTAAAGATATTTCATTTATGCTATGGCTAATGGGCTGCTCGGCTGATTTGGACATTAAGTGGCTTAGTGTGTGTCATAGATTCTGATTGATGTAAGCAGGGCCTTACTGATCACTATCTTCTGTCCTTAGTATTTCATCATGTTTTCGTTTACGTAAATTTATTTTATTCGGGGTTTCACCATGCATTGAGGAAGTGTGAAGGCATGTCTTTGATGGAGAATATATTGCTGCACCTGCTGCGTCTTCCCCTGAAGAGGGAGGACAGAAGACGAAAAAATAATCAGTGTTGTTTTTCATCATGAGGCTTTCGGCTCCTCAGCATCCATAGTAACAGAATCTTGTTTGCATCTGATTTGCCTGTCTTGTGATTCACACGTGCACGGGGCTGAGTGAATGATTGCCATTTTATTGAATTGCACCATTTTTTGATAAATATTTGGTCTCATCAACTAGCAATTAAAACATTATTTCCATGTAGCATTTTACTGCAAGTTTATACAGCAAGTGCGTGCAGGTCATAATCTAGCGTAGCTATTTTCGCAAATTAGAGTTCATGCCATCGCGACAGCGGCGTAGGTATTGCCGGTGCAGCCGGTGCGCTGAACCGGGGCCCCAATGACCTCTGAGGGCCCACGGCGATTAACTATGCCATTCTTCCTCTTATCATAACACATAAAGATATTACATCAATTAGTTTCGTCATTTCAAGTCTCCTGTTCAACGCAGTATTATCTTCTGCAAAGCATGGAGTTGATGAGTATATATATTGCTCCACTGTTTCATACAACACAGTCATGGTAACAACCCCCCCCCCCTCCCACACACACATTGGCCATTTTTCCTCTTTTCTTTGATATATGTCTTTTGTATTTCAGAAATGATACTTTGTCCGTTATAATCACAATTACTAATCATATATTTGATTGTTTTATTCACAACATTTTCAAATGAACATGGCCTGCTGAGAAATGTGTTTGTCCAATTAGTTGACATTCACTTATTCCTTTCTGATCGTTGCTTCGTAGGCTACGCGCTTGCTCGTGAATTGTTCTTTTTTGAGAGATCAGCTAACCCATTAGCCTAATATTAGAGGTGAAAAGTCTTGAGCACCATGTTGAGCAGCACAAAGGCGGTGCTCAAAAAAGAAAAGAAAAAAAGAGCTCGATGTACGGAACTCCAAATTGGCGAAATTTAATGCATTTTTTAAATAGTCATCTTGTCCAGATGCAGTTCCTGCTAGCGTTGTGAATGATAGCGGCGACACGCAGCAGTCAGACTTGGAGGCTAATGCTACCACCTCATTGCCCTCTTGCTCAACGACTTTGCAGAGCAGAAGGCACCCACAGTTAACTTCTGAATGGGTGAGTGCAGTTTTTTATTAGGCTACTGCAAGTGATCAGCTTGCCGGTTGTGGTTAAATGGCTGCTGTGCCAGGATGTGTGTCCATCTATCTGTTTACTTATTGATTTGGCCACTGTTGTGCTGTTAGGGAAATACGGTTGACTGTTCAGCCGTATAGATCTTTTTCGCATTTTTATTGGCAATGTATTGTCACTGTTGTTCATGGTTCAAACAGCCTAACGTGTTGTGTGATGTTGAGATGCTGTGCAAATATTCATTGTCCATGGTTCTAATAGCCCTAATAATTATGGGTGTCTGCGTTTTTCAGAAAACTGATTTTTCTTAATTACTGATTTGGATACCTACTGGCTCACTGTAGCTGAAGTGGTTGGCTACAGAGGACGATTGTTTCTGTGAATATCCAATAACTGATTCGGGTGTGCCATCTAGTGATAGAATATTGTAACTACGTGCATAAATTTGCAGCTCCCTGTCCCCGCACTAACATACCCTGCTGCCGAGCACCGTTGTTCTTCTCGAAGACGCTAAATCCAGATAAATCTTAAACGATGAATTGCGTTCATATTTTAATTTGTAACGAAGTGGCTAGTGTCAAAGTAACGAAGTAAAATGATAATTTTTAAGTTTTAAATGTTGTAGAGTAAAAGTCCAGGTTTAAAAAAGAACTCAGGTAAAGTACAAATCCTCAAAAAACTAAAGCTCTGTTACAATTACACCTCTCGCACCGGGGCCCAGCGCCTCCACGCTACGCCACTGCATCGCGATGTAGAGCTGTACCAGCGGTTGTACACATGTATTGGTTTATGACACAGCTCAAAAGGTGGTTCATTTGCTAGGAAGAAAGTGCATGCACTGAGAACTGGGAACCACAAACTACGTCCGATATTGGAAAGAATTGGACGTTGGGATCACAACGGAAAAAATCCTGAAAAAATTATTTTCTTTTAAAAGAAAAAAAGTCTTGAATTTTTAAATTCTCTTAATATTGGCGGACTAAAAATTCATATCTTTGTTAAGACTGATACCATTGACTTGTAATTTGATCTACATGCGTACATTGGCATGCTTTATGGCCTGACCAAATGATATGCTCTTCTGCTGTGGATTGTGGATTTGGCAGCTATCTATATTTGAAGAGTTTGTTTCCAAATCGCAATATATCCCTTTTGCTCATTTTGAGTAAATCAGCTTTTTTTATGTTGGCACCTATTGCATTTTATGGAAAAACACAAAGTCTGACCATGAAAAAATACACCTTATCGTAGGAATTTCTAAAAAAAAAAAAAAAAAAAGAATTTGATTTTTGTACCATGTGTTGGAAGCACAGGGTTATTGCTCTATGATATCTAAATTTTTTTAATTTTGGCACTTATTGCATTTTGGTAACAATCTCTTCTTTTAAAATGGGAGTCCCCATTTACTACACACTAATTTCCCTGTGCTGCCCTCTATCCATTTCATGCCGGTATGAGGAATGGTAAACTGAGGTAGCAGAAGAATAAATTGTTATTAATTATTAATGTCAAGTTTTTGCTCTTCGAGCAATTTCATTTGTTCAGTAGTCTGTCAGCAGTTTAGACATGCACTTGCTCAAAGGTCACTTTATTAAATTTTGGAACTATTTGGATCAAGGTAAAGATCAATGTCACTGAAAACTGAAAATAGTATTTTTCACATTTAAAATGGGCTCCAATACGTTTTTGTCTTAATTCAACATTACGTTGTTCCTTGATCTCAGGAGACAGTGTGGGAGGGAGAGGCAGTGGATAGTTCTTTCACCACCTCAGGGGCTACCTGAGATCGTTCTCTGTCGTATCCCCTTCGGCATGTCTGGGCCGTAGTGGCTTGGGCCGGCCAAGACTGGCTCCGGTGCAAACCCAGCACATGATTGAGCAATCATAGCAGTTGATTACACTGATAGTGCATCTCACATGGTTTCTCAGGTCTAAGTTGGGTAGTGAAAACAAAAACCAGTGAAATGTGTGGCTCTTTAGAACCATAGAATAAGGGTTGACCATCCCTAGTATAGACTGATGTCGAGGGATGGCTAGTGCTGTTGTTGGCAGGACAGTGAAGATGATTGGCCTCAGAATTGTCTTACCCGTCCATTTCAGGATGAGCTCCCCCACTAAAACCTGATTGATTGCCATTGTGGAGTTTTTTTTTTTTTTTTTTTTCCTGTTTGAGGATTTAAGGATTTTTTTAAAGCTACATTTGCTATTTTGGGGGACTTAGTCTGGGCAATTGGGCCTTCTGCTATTCTGTAACACGTGTTTGTGACATTTCTCATGTGAAAATAAGCACACGAATAAAAAGTGAATTGTCAGTGTCAGTCGTGTTTAGATGTCCTGAGCTTGTAAAAACTGTGCCACCAATGAGGTGCCCTTACTTTCCTTCTACTGTCAGCCTGTCAGAGCACCTGTGAGTTTGGCACGTGTGAAGTACCATTATCAGGAAGAGAACTGAAGCAGGTTTGGATATGTTCCTTGTATAGAAGGTTGTCCTGTTCCTACCGGTTATCATCATTTCATCTGATAGAATTTTGCTTTCATGGAACTTGGTCGCCCACTTGGTTCTGCCGGCATAATGAAATCAAGATTTTATTTTAACATCAGTCTGTTGTGAGCGTTGTATTAAAAAACTGACAATTGCGGTTTTATCTTTTCTAAAAATTTGACTGTTGTATTATTGTTCGGTTTCTGAGCTTTTCGGTAAGCGGAGATTAGCTTGCACTTAGCATTTAGCATGCTCATGAGAGACTGTCGGCTCGAAGGTTGTTCCTGATATATAAATTCAGCTCTACTCAATTTGTAAACATAGTTTTGAGGATTAGCATTTTGCTTGGCTGCACTGATCGAGCAGTCTTAAAAAAAAAAATACAGCAGTCCTAAAATATGGAATTCCTACACGCATTGTTGCACCGCTTAGGATGTAAAAGAGTTGACTGGTAAATGATTTAAGAACAAAACAAGCCACCTCACTTTCTTTGCAATCTTTATGCTTGTTTTGCATATCGAAAGGATTTTGGTACTGGAAGAGTTAAATTTGTAGTAAGATAGCCTGCTGCAGTGGCTGCTCTGTTTTCTAGCTGTAGTCGGACTGTGGAGGGAAAGATGGAGGTGGGTGGGGTTTGTTCAAAGAGGGTGTTCAGTGGCCTGACTGGGAGGAATTACAGACTTGGCGGTCGACCAGCGGACCCCCGGGTTTATGCCGCCCATGTGCTCTGAAACCAAGAGGCCTCTGTGTTGCTCTTGTGCAGGGAAGGTTTAGGGGGGCATGATGGGGAAGTGAGTCCTCCACTGAAATGGGTGTGTCCCCTTTAAGGTGGAACCCTCTGTCTGATTTGAGTTTTTTTTTTAAACCCCTTCATAATTCTTAAGGAGGCACAAGTTTTGCGTGACTTTGCATCGCCTGTGCATCAAAACAAAAATGGCTTTGCACACTCTGGTTAGACGATTACAGAGACGGTGATCTGCTGTCCTATCTAACTTGATTTCTTTTTCGAATGAATGTAGATGTTTAGCTCGGTGGAATCGCGTGTGTGGGTTGTAGAGCTTTGTTGCTCTGTGTGTGGAGCTCAGCTTGCATGGTGGAGAGGTGGGGAGTGGGGGGTTGCGTTGAAGTTGAAGTTCCCCCCCTGTCAGATTTGGCCCCCGTCCCAGCCTCCCTGGGGCTGCCAGGTTATTATTAATGATGTCTGAGCGCGCTCGGTGCGCCCTGCTTCGTCACAACAAAGCTGCCGACTTCGGTCACCTTGATATCCCGACCCGGCGCGGTGCCCATCCAATTCCGACTGGTTCCCCCCGTCATGACAGCCGCGCGCCAAAGACTGCTTTGATCCTCCGGTTTCCGCTGCGCTCGCGGCGAGCCTCGCCAAGGCAACGCGGAAACATGCTCTCCGTCATCTGCGCCTCTCTGTTCCTCCATTAGGGCGGCTTTTATGTTTTTTGTTTTTGTGGTTTTTTCCGTGTGCGGTTGGGAATACGTTAGTGCGAGGGTGTTGGAGAAGGGGGGGGGGGGGGGTGTTTTTTGCTCTTTATGTGGCAATTAACTAAGACCAGCTTGTGAAATGGGATTGTGGCAGATTAAAGTTACTCTACTTTTACCTCCCAGCGGCCAAGCAACAGGGGATTAACCCCCTCTGCCACGGGGTTCTGACTCCGGAACATTCCGGCATTCCGGAGCTGTCGGCATTCCTACCCCTGCTTCCTGTCCTCACTCCCTCTCTCTCTCTTTCTCTGCGCGTGGGCCGCCTCCCCCTCCCTCCATCTTTCGGCGATGTGTCAGACAGCCAGGTTAGCGGTTATCCCACTCAGCCATCCCACTGCAGGCCAGGTGAACGCGCTCGTCTGCACAGCGTGGGCTGCTGTGCATCTGCTGACAGCCCTCGCCAGAATCATCTTCTCTTGACAAAAAGTGTTTTTGTGAAAAGAATCGTGAAAGTCTATGTCATTTTACATGGCCATATCTGTGCAGTTCCTATTATTTTGCAGGATACGAGGCCCTCTTTATTATATTTTACCGGTTAATATATGAAGATGATGACCACATGCGCCATAATTTGTCTTGTTTGTAGTGCTTGTGGTCGAGTATATTATATGTGCCCAAATTATTGATAATGAATACAATATTGATGACCAAAAAAAAAAGAGAAAAAGACCTAAATAAGTGATGGATTTACAGGGTAAAGCTGGAACAGAGCCCCTGGCCCTTTGTGCTGAAAGGGCTGTTTTTACCCTTCCTCTGCCCTCATTTTCACCGGTAGAGGGTCGATCCTCTCGGCTTGATTCGCCGTCTCGTAAAAGTGTTCCTGGCTGTACAAATCACTTCGACTCCGCGACTGAAAGGGCCGCGCAGGCTGTTAAAGCTGAAACAGGCAGAACTTGCAGAGGGACGGGGCGCAAGGACCCCGCGAAATCAGTCCAGGCTGGACCGTCCCGCTCGTGACTAGGGGAGGAGAGGCGGGGGTTCCAGGGGGAGAAGGATTTTCAGACCGGACGAAGGATTTCAGGCTTGGCGAGACATTTAGCTGAGAGGCTACTGCAATCGAAGTTAACGGATTTCACATTCCTTTTTATACGCTCTTTATTAGCTTTATCTGACCTCACCAGAGGCTGACGGAGGGAAAGGGAGAGTTTGGAGGAGAGAAAGAGGGGAGGAGGGAGGGAGAGAGAGAGAGAGAGCAAGAGAGAGAGGGAGGGAGAGAGAGGGGTGGCGAGGGAAGGAGAGAGAGAGAGAGTTGTGTGAGGGGTGTGGGGAGAGAGAGAAACAGAGAGAGAGAGCAGGAGAGAGAGGGAGGGAGAGAGGAAGAGGGAGGGAGAGGGGTGGGGAGGGAAGGAGAGAGAGAGTTGTGTGAGGGGTGTGGGGAGAGAGAGAGAAAGAGAGAGAGAGAGAAGTGTATACCGAAGCTAAGAATTGGCCCGGATCATTTTCCCGATTAGCTGCCATCTGTGGCTCTGCTGATGAAGTCGGAGTGATCAGTGCTGGAGGTTGTTTGTACGGGGAACATAATCCTCATAACTTGACCCAGTTTTTCCCTGTCGTAAAAAGGAAAAGTTTAAATTCTTTCCTGACACGCTTCCTCTGGTCTCGCAATCGACATCAGCGGGGGTTGCCAGGTGCTCCCCGACTTCCTTTTCGCACGAGCGGTAGAATCCCTGCGCGTGAGCCCTTATCAGGCATTTCCCTGCGTCAGTCTCATCAGACCTGCTGATTAGTCTTGCTGTCACCGTAACCGCCTTGCTAAAACATTCGCCTACATTTCTCGTTGTGTTTTCGCCGAAAATACTGTTGGCAGCCATTTTCTACACCACTGAGTGCTCTCTTATTTTGAGATATCTTTTCTGCCACAGAATGTTAGCTGAATAAGGCCGTTGCAATCCTGGGATCGCACAAGCAATCCTTCTCATATCTCTGCGCCTCCACTGTGCTTTTCAAAGTTCTGATTTTGCATAAACCCTCAATCTCATTGAACACAAGCAGACTCGGGGAAACAGAAAACAGGTAACATTTTACTGAAGCAGAGTATTTCAGTAAGTTGGCGTGAAGCCGGGGTGCATCTGTGGGATCAATACCCTGGTCGAGAGCCTCTTTTGGGCTTTCGGGCAAAAGCGCTGATTTATCTCAGCAGCATATTTTGCTGTATTGCGGAAATTAATTATGCATAAAAATGTATCCTGTGCATTTTGCGGTGGGTCCTGTTAAGCGTTTGCGAAATGTCTTAAATTTGTATTTTAAAAGGAAAATCATGTTTTAAACGACTACTCTGATATAAATTTCTGGATCATAAGAACAGGAAGAGAAGTGCAGGCATTAATTTGATTAAGTTTGTTTTTTTGTTGGCCAGAAAGTGACAGTGTCAGAGCAGTACAAAGAGTATGTTTTGCACCACATTCAGGAACATGGCATACTCTCATTATCAAATGGCCTAGGTCAGAAGAAATTGAAACCTTTTTGTGAAATTGAACAACATTTGATTTCTGGCATTATTTTGTTTTGTATGATAACAAACATGTCATGTATATATCCTGTAAAGACATATAAATTTAAATAAGGAGAAACGGTACTTGATCCAAATACTGCTCTTTGCATTTAACATCAATTGTTAACAAAAAATGTGTTACACTCCGGACATGTCATGGCATGTTTGTTATCATACAAAGCAAAATAATGCCAGAAATCAAATGTTTTGCAATGTCACAAATGTTTCGCTACGTCCAGTTTATATGATTCATTTGTTTAGGGATCACGTTTCCTTGCAGTTTTACTAAAGTATATGAGAGAGAGAGAGAGAGGGTGAGAGTGAAAGAGAGTAAATCCCATGTTGCAGGTTATTATCTTAACCTCTCGATTTTGGGCAGCTCTGGCGACCCAAGCGGTCTGATGCGGTTGTGTTCCCCGGTCACGTTCTGCGCTGGAACAGACTCAACAGCCTCTGGATTTATATTCCCTGGCAACCCCCTGAGTTTTATTCATCTCCACGCTGTCAGCTTCCCGAGCCTCTCGTTTACCTCTTGAGCTCTCGGCGAGGAGGGCCTGGTGAATTTGGATCTGGGGTTGGGTTGGAGTTAACCCCCCACCCCCCCACACACTGACCTGCGGAGAGGCTCGGAGACGGAGCGTCTGATGGTCCGTGACCGTCTGTTACTTACGATTAAAAAAGAATATATACGGAAAACTCCACTCCTCTAAAGGCACGTTGAGCTGAGTGGAAATGCCGGCCCGGGACGCGCTGTCTGTGGTGCGTTACGAGGAAAAGCATATTTAAAGGAGAACCTTGAGTGGAAGACTGGCTGCGATATGCGTTTTGTTTTGCAGGTTTGTTGCTGTAGAAGGTTGTCTTTGTTTTCACCATATGCTTCTCACCACAAGGTAAAACCTTGCGGAAGTGTAGGGGGAGAATAGCACTTCTGAACACGTCCGATTTTGGAGTCCCAATCCACACACGCCCGCACCCTCTGTTACATTTCCTTTCATTGAATAGCAGGGATTACATTTCCAACTAAATGTGTATTTTCGCATTTGAAGGAATAAATGCTGCCATTTTTTGGGAGCTGATGGGCAGAGACAAATGGATCAGTGGTAACCTAGTTAAATCCTTGACGTGTTGTTTTTGTTGGGGGTGTTGGTCCGGGGAGTTGAAATGACAAAACTATTTTTCTCATCTTCAAAATTTTTTTTTAGCTTGACAAGACTACGTACCGCACAGTGTGCAGTGTTTGGATGCTTAAACATGTCCATGGGTGTTTGATCATGTTTACTTGTTCGGTCTTGGTTCAATCCTGCTCCTTTTACTTAAAGTTGGCAAGTGTAGAGGCGCCATGGGCATCTTTGGGTTGAACGTTTGTTTGAACCTATGTACAGTTGATTAAGTCTGTCTTATTTGTGAAAAGGAGTTCACTTTTGTCAGCTCTTTTCAAATCATTAAAGGTCACAGGCCAAGTCATTCCAAGTCATAAGAAATTTGGTTCAAAATGATCCGTTATGCCGTAATACTAGGTCTGGCCCCCAACTAATTAATCAGTTACAGTCACAAATGTAATAAAAACGGCTAAAATGTCTTCAAATGCATCGTCTGCTAGCGGCCGCCTGGCCCCAGAAAATGCGAGATTTACCTGAACGTGATTCTGGTATTTTCGCGGCGCGACGTCACAGTTGTCAAACAAAACAAGTTAGCTTAATGGCGGCAGTTCATTGTGTGTTCGAGGCGATATTGTGATTAGGTCTATTGTGCAGTTTATGATGGTTTATTGTGTTGCCTACGGGTGCAATAACGGATCGAACAGTGGTAAGAGTACCCACAAGTTCCCCACGGATCCTAATTTGCTGGAGGAATGGCTGCGACGAGTAAATCGTGCGGGGAGGAAGCCCGGAACTTTGTGGAAACTGTCAAAGCATTCGTGTCTGTGCTGTGACCATTTTGATCCTTCCTGCTGCGTGTTTGATGAGACGTTTGCCGAAAGCATCGGCTACGGTGGATCTTTTAGACGAAAATTAAAACCCGATGCAATACCATATATATATATATATATATATATATATATATATATATATATATACACACACACACACACACACATTTTGGCTGAAAACAAACCCTGCTCCGATCCGGTGTCAGAGGTAGTGCCGCAACATCTCTTGTTTGTGACAGACAAAACGGTACAAATACACAAAAGAATTATTTAATTTAGTCTTTATTATACCGAGGAGTCTCGCTGAAATTAAAAAGTATAGATATTGGGGGGAATGAAATCACTTCTTCTTTGAGTGTAGTGGCAGTTTCAATATTCAATAACTGATCCTGATGTGCCATCTAGTGATAGAATATTGTAATTGCGTGTATAAATTTGCAGCTTCACGTCCACTGGTGGACACATCTGCACAGAGAGTCACCGTTGTTCTTTTCGAACACGCCAAATCCAGATAATCCGTAAATGATTAATTAAATTAAAATTCTAATTTGAAATGAGGCTGTCTAGGGCCCATTTCTTCAGTTCAGAGTTTGTGACAAATAAATTTCATCTACTAGTAATAATTTTTAGATTTTTTTATTGCAGACTTTATTCGAAAACCGGCTCGAATAAATACGGATGCAGGCCGTAAACTTCTACAGAACTCGCCTCCTCATTCTCATAAAAATCAATTGTGTCTGTTGGGTTAACGTTATTGTCCATGTTTCGTCGAGAGTCCGGGATTTATTGAAAGGAAACGTGTAAAACGTTGTTATGCTATGCAGATGAATAGAGTGAACTTCAATTGTTTAACAACTGTGACGTCACTGGCAGGCCCCCTAGCGGCGTGATTTGGAACTAAATTTTATTCGGCTGGGCTCTCGACTGGCTTGGGCCATGGGTTGTTATTTGTTACCAATTTCACTTTTAACGCGGTAATTTTGGATGGGATGTGACATTTTTTTTGTCATACTGCTAAATAGGAAGGAGTAAAATAAATTTTGACTTGACATAGTGGACTTGGCCTGTGACCTTTAAGCAGTACTTTCAATCATACATTTAAAAAATTTGCGACCCTTTTTTTTCCGCAGGACTCTCTGGCAACCCAGTGGACCTGGAGAAGCGTCACACAGCGTTTGGAAAGAACTTTATTCCCCCGAAGAAAGCCAAGACCTTCCTGCAGCTCGTATGGGAGGCCCTTCAAGACGTCACCCTCATTATCCTGGAGGTGGCAGCCATCATCTCACTGGGGCTTTCCTTTTACCACCCACCAGGGGGCGACAGCGAGAGTAAGTAGCCACATCAGTATCGGCAACAACAATAGCAAGAAAAACAAATAAAAATGTGCTCCAAATATACATATATTTTTTTTTACTGACACCACATAAGAAGGCTGCAATTCCTACACAGTCGTAGGAAGTCAGTGCAAATAAATGAGACACGTGGCCATCTCGAATTTATTTTGAACTTCCTTGCGAGCGAAAATGCAAAATACCACCTCGCTGTAAAAATTCTGAGAGGCTGCATCTTACTCTCTCCATGTGAACAGAAGTCTCCTTACCTGTTTGAATAGTGTTGATGTTTTACTATTAACTCTGTAATGGGCCATTTCTAATGGACTCTAATGGCCTTGTGCTGTCGTCTATCTGGTGCCTCGACTTTCTTATGTCCTGTTTGACCTGATTAGCAGCCTTCTTTTGCGGTAATACTGCGTATTTTGATGAAATCTTGAACGTCAGTTTTCATACGCATAGGAATAGCCCTCATTTCCCCAAAACTACAACTAATGGAACCGTCTCAGGAGAAATCAGGTCATTTTTAGTCAATTTTTAATCAAAATTGAGCTGAATGGGTGCCAACATACTTGATGGCAGCTTTGGCTGTGCTTAATGTATTATGAGTGGCCTCTCAAGTACCAAATAAGCAGTTTTGCACAATTATGTAAGGATGCAGTAACGCATATGAGTAATGACGGCCAAGAATGGAGTTTTGACTGAAAGTGAATCACGGAAACAGCACCTTGAAGAGCAATAGTGATTTGTAAAGCTGTCACTGTCCTGAGCAAGTTAATGCTAGTCAAGAATAGGTGAACAATAGCATCAGTTTCTTGCACAAATCCTAAATTGTTTTATGTTGGCATGGTTAAGGACAGGTCTTCAGCATAGGAGAGGAAGGTCGTCTTGTCCAGTGATTACTGAAACTGTCAGAGGCGACCCTCTGCCAGTTCCTGGTATTTGATGTGTTCCTTCTGAAACACAGCCTGGTGCATGATCGAGGCTCTTCCTGGGTGGGTCAGTTGTGCCTTCGATGAAATGCTTTGAACACCTGGACTCAACCAAGAATTGTAGAGAAGGGGATTAATTCAAACTGCACGCGTTGCTCTGGGTGCAACAATTAAATTTAATGCAGAGGGTCTTAGTGCAGTATGTGCTATTTTGACATTGAAGACCTCAAAATACCGCGCATTGCATTTTAATGACACGATAATTGTTTTTGCGTGGTCTGGAGCCAAAAATTGTGTCACTGTACATTGGACTGTACCAGATAGTGTTGTCGTATTGGCTGTCCTTGCAATATGTGGTCGGTTACATGGAGGATTAGCACAGCAGTCAGCGCTAATGTATTGGCTTTCCCGGCAGAGTGCGGTCAAGCGTCGGCCGGCGTGGAGGACGAAGGCGAGGCCCAGGCTGGCTGGATCGAGGGAGCCGCCATCTTGTTCTCAGTCATCATTGTGGTACTGGTGACGGCCTTTAACGACTGGAGCAAAGAGAAACAGTTCCGTGGGCTTCAGAGCCGCATTGAGCAGGAGCAGAAGTTTACCGTCATCCGTAAAGGCCAGGTCATCCAAATCCCCGTGGCCGAGATCGTGGTAGGAGACATCGCCCAAATCAAATACGGTGAGACCAGAGGCCGTAGAACTGAGTTTTCACCCATGGGATCACTTGAGCTTCATTAGTTGGTAGCGTACATTTGCAAATTAAAAAACCATCGTCTAATTATATTGTGCAAGGAAGTTTACACTGCTTAGTATCATTATGGAACATTGTATTGGCATGGGACATAATGATCTCATAATTATGCATTTCAACAGAAGGATAACATTTTTTGAAGAGTGAAATAGGCTCTGACTTCTGAGCGCACCAAAGCATCAACATATTATGATTTTTTTTTAGTCTGCATTAAATTTGCATTTTATCTCCAATAAATCTTTTTGTGCGGTAATAATTTCCACTTGCCATGAAGTAATTCAAACTGAAATATTAATTTGCTGCTAAATTTCAAGTTTTATTGAAGTTTGCCCCATGTTAGATTTGTTTAGATACTTAATTGATGTAAAAAAAAAAATCTTTCAAGATTTTTGTGCCCTTAACTACACTATGTATATTTTTTTATATTAAATTGATTATGGAAATTTATCAAATCAGTATGCTTCAGTGAATGGTTGAAATGTTAATCTGCATGTAGATGCTTAGTATAACCCCACAGAGATTTTCCTTTGTGAATAGCCTGTCTGACATTAATGCCGAGATATGTTTCCTCTATGAATAATGAGCTCTTAAGGCACATAACTCAGCATGGGCTAATCCATAGACCAGTGTTAATTTAATCACAGTACATGCCTGTATTCTCAGCGCATCATAAATGTGTGTTAAATGATTGTGCGCACTGTGTTCGGTACATCTCATTCCGTCTTTGTTCACAGAAAGGCTGAAAAATTACAGGAGTAGTAGCTTGTCACAGAAAGGCCGCAGTTGCCATATTTTATATTGGGTTGTAAATTGATATTGTTCTGTCTGTTGTAAACCAAACGTTGCCCTGGAACATTACTCTGTGTGCGAGCGAAGTCCAAAAATTGTGTCCTCGGCTGCAGAATCAGCGGGTGCAGGCCTGCGGTCTGCCTCTCCGATGTTTTGAAATGAAAGGTGCTCCCATGACTAATTTTCTAAGAGCTGCGTGACTCACAGTGCTGTTGTTTATGACAGTCCGATGTGGGCGTTTTTTGCGGAGGAGCGAATAGGCAAAGAGATTGGCGCGCTGTCGCTTAACGAGCCGTGCTCTGAATTCCTCCAGGTGACCTGTTGCCAGCCGATGGCATCCTGATCCAGGGAAACGACCTGAAGATCGATGAAAGCTCGCTGACCGGAGAATCCGACCATGTCAAGAAGTCCCTAGAGAAGGATCCCATGCTGCTGTCTGGTGAGGACTGCTGATTGGATGTTTGTCAGCCAATTGGTGGGTGTGGGGGTGGAGCCAAGAGGGGTGTAATAGCGAATAGCACCCCTGGAGGTGTGTGTATGCACGCTCGCAAAGGCAAGGAAGCTTTTTATCGCGGCTCTGCACAGGAAACACGCACACGCACTCCTACAAACAGACGCACACTGATGTCTGAACATGCATTCCCTCGAACACACACATGCACACCAACACATGCAGATATTTACATGCACGTAAGCCCAAATCGTAGCCCAAAACCTAACCCTGTCCCTGACTTTTTCCCGTAAACCTAACCTTAATCCTAACCTTTTAATCCCCAAAAACCTATGAACCTTAATTTATACCCTAACCGTACCCTAGAGCCCAATTTTAATAGCTAATTTTAAAAGTAGACTTACACCAAACCATAATTCCAATAGTAACCCTAGACCTAAACCTAGCCCTAAGCCCAGAATTAAGTTTATTCCTCACTGGGACCTAAAAAGGGCCCCAATATGCTTTTTTCAGACTTTACTATCTTTTTGAGACCTTTTGGTCCCCATCAGGATACAAAAACCTGCACACACACACACACACACACACACACTGGGAGCAGCTAAAGAGACGTAATTCAGAGCCATCCCTGTTGAGAGAGGTCGGTGAGTGCACATGGCGCCTGTTCATTGACCTGACGCTCATTCCCGCCTCCTGACTTGCAGGTACTCACGTGATGGAAGGTTCCGGGAGGATGGTGGTGACTGCAGTCGGTCTGAACTCTCAGACAGGAATCATCTTCACCCTGCTAGGCGCTGGTGGCGAGGAAGAGGAGAAGAAAGTGAAGAAAGGTGAGAGGTCACTCCGGGGACAGCCGCACAGTCGTTCGCCTCTCGGGGCGCTCGCCCCTGGCTTCCTGTCTCTCAGTCTGCCTGGGAGGTCCCGAGCGCCCTTTATTTTTGGAGAGCCTGGGGGATAGGCCCTTGACCCGGCCTCCCAGCACCTCCTATCTTGGGCCCTTATCGTCCCAAACCAAGATGATAACTGGGCTTGTGCAGATTTGCATGTTCCATGAACCGTCCTTCACTTCTCCCTCCCTGAAAACAAAACACGGCTTCCTGCTCCCATTGTTTTGCAAATCACCCTCCGATGGATGTGGTTGAAAGAGTGGGTCACATTCAGAGCGTTCTCAAGTTCAGCTTTCCGGTAAACGTGTGCTCAAATAAACCAATTGAAATGCACAACAACATAATTGCATACAGTAATAACTGCAACTACAACGGCAACGCCGCAGTCGATGCTAGTCATTGTTTACAAATGTCCATGGAATCATATTGAAGCTGTTTCATTCTGCTGCTTTCTTTCATATCTATTCACTTTATCGTCTGCATAAAAGACAGAAATGTTACCAAATTGGTGTTTTACGGTTGTATTTTTTGAGATGGTTGGCTTAATCGACAACAGATGGAATTTGAATTTAAGACACATTGTTACTTTTCCCTCTCCTCTCCCTCTGATGTGGGCCTTATTCTCATCTAATACTAGCAGGATTGCAATTTTTTCAATGGCCACGACTTATGTAACTCCAGCTTTTTGTACTCTAGGTTTATGGATAGGGAAGAAGGGAGAGGGATGTTGTTTAGTTTGGTTGATATGAAATTGCCTTTAACCTGGCGAACTGCGGAGCTACATGGAGAATTTGCATTTTATTTGGCTGTAGGGATGGCCAACCAGTTTCGTCAGTTCTCGATGCTGAAACACGAGCAAGGTCATGCTATATTGACAAGATAATGACCGCATGCCAGGCTGTGCTGATTCAGCAGTGCATTATGGGTGCTTTTGATTAGCGGTGCGCAACGCGGGAGCTGAATCCCCACTTTGTTCCACATTCTCAGCTCAGTATTAGTACCGCAGCTCTTCGGCAGTTACTTTATCCAAACTTCAAAAGAGAGGCGATTGAAATATAAAGGTTAGCAATGGATAACAGTCATAACTGTCTGGCCAAAATGTTGTACACACTAATGTTGTGCTGGACAGCCTTTTGCTTTGATGACAGGGTGCGTTCGTGGCGACATTGTTCTGACGACCTTATGCAACGTCACATCATATTTCCATCCAGAATTGCGTTTGTTTTTTTTGGTCGAGATCTTGTATTACCGACGGGAGAGTGAAACCACTCTGTATAGTGCCTTCCAGCCCATCCTAAAGACTTTTAAGGGGGTTAACAATGCACTAAACAGTTCTTAATCGAATTTCAGTGATTTCAGCTATCTCTTTATTTGTTTTCTCTGCTTGATGCAGGCCAGTAATTTGCCCCTCTTGCAACACCATAACATGTTTTCCACGATTGCGGTATGCATCTTCCGAAATGGGCATTTGTAGAAGCTATGCACAACATTAATTGGGGTTAAAAGAACTGTTGCCAGCTAAAACACATTAATCACTGAAATAATGATCCAATCACAGGTTCTCAAGCATCTGCTTATTTTTTTTTTTGTCTTGGTAGTGTAATGCTGTGGTTTGAAGAAAAACACTTTTTGTAAGCATTATCCATTTTGATGCTCTCGTACTCATGGGCAAGTGTTGATTTCAAACTACTGTTCACAGATCCTCATATTCCACATCCCATTTTTTTCCCCCATCGCGAATATTTATTTCCTTGGCGCAGTTGAGGTTGACAGATCAAGCCAAACCTGGGACTGATCAGACTCCTGCTGTTGAAGTTCATTATTCTGAGCGTGTGCGTGTGTGAGCAGGTGTGTGTGTGTGTGTGTGTGTGTGTTTGTGTGCGTGTGTCTGCGTACATGCAAGCATGATCATTCACTCAAGCAGAGTCCCCTCCTCACACTGACTGCTCATGAGCGAGTGCCCATTTCCGTCTCCGTGCGTTCAACCATGAGTCTTAAATCCTGTTCACTGTCCAAAACAGTACTCAGCTCTTTGGTAACCTGCCAGTCTTTATAGACCATGCAAAGTCAAACCTTTTGATACGGCGCAGGATCCAAAAACAGTATCACTGAAACACATGTAAGAAGTGTTCCTTTATCGCCTCAAAGGCATTATTCATAATACTATTATTTGTAATTTTTAATCCAATTATTTGTAATAATTTGCAATATTTTAAAATAAAAAGCACTGTGCTAATAAATCTGTTGCTTTTTGGAAATATTTGAAGGAAAAGACAGTGCTACCACCATGCTTACACTAGTAGCACCTAAAAACCGAGAAAGTACACCTTTTTCCGAGAAATTCCAACAAAAACTTCAAATACGCCGGTAAACCTGGAAAAAACTCTACTGAGGTATCCGGAAGTCTGTCCGGTTTACTTAAGTTTGGACAACACCTCAGTAAACCTCGGTTAAATTTTCCAGAGACACACCGAAGATTATTTGGACTGCATCTAGGCTTAATTTGCATAATTAATTGCTTTTTGGACTGCAGTACTGGAGGGAGGTCTTTAATGAGGCATGTGTTTTGACTGTCTTCACACCTCCGTTTCGTTCTGGTGTGAGCTCAGGCCTAGCAGACAAACTTTGATCTACCTTCCCGAGGATTACCGATGTGGTCTCTGAGCTTCAGTGGGCCAGACAATCCTCGGTGTGTCTCCGGCAATTTACCAGTACTGCCTGTTTAGCGAGGTGCAATGTAATTAAGCCTAGATGCAGTCCAAATAATCCTCAGTGTGTCTCTGGAAAATTTAACCGAGGTTTACTGAGGGGTTGTCCAAACTAAAGTAAACCGGACAGACTTTGGGATACCTCTGTAAAATTTTTCTGAGGTTTACCTAGTTGGCCTCAAATCTTCAGTAACCCTCGGTGTATTCTAAGTTTTTATAGGAATTTCTCGGAAAAAGGTGCACTTTCTCGGTTTTTAGGTGCTACTAGCCTTAGGAGAATTACATTGCTACCTCTTGAATAATTCCTGCTCTTTTGAAGAGAAAAAAATGTTTATGACCGCATGTTACTTCTATTTATCACCATGAATGGTCCTCCATAAAGCACACTCAGCTATAATTGTTGTAGTGATTCCTTCTGCCCTGTACCGTAGAGTCAGGTGCGCAGTCTCTTCAATCAGTGCCACTCTTTACACTATAAATTACCTGGGAGGAAAGGAAACCAGTGGTGGGTTTAGATTTGCGGGCCGGAGTTGAGCACCGACTCCTTATAACGGACAGTCGTAGTTCCCATCACTCGCTGAACACAGACATTTGCTTTGAACCGCACAGAACAGCCTCTTTCATTGGCCTTGGTTTCGCTTTTTGTGACGGCAGTTGAAAGTCCACACCCATTTTACCTCTTATTGTTTTATTTGCTTTGATATTATTTTCTGTTTTTTTTCTTTTTTTAATTTATTTTTGGTTAAGTCATGTGATCAGCGCTCCGCCCTCTTTCTCTGTTTGAACAGGTAAAAAACAAGGAGCCCCTGAGAATCGGAACAAAGGTAACCCTATCTCCACACCCTCGCGCCTCTGTCCCATTCAGCGACAGTCTCGGAGTATCATTCCAGTCTCTCTCTCTCTCTCTCTCTCCCCTCTCTGCCTCTTTCCATCTCTCTTGTCTACAATTGGTCTCACTCTCTCAATTTCCCCTCTGTCTTTCTAACTCTCCCTTTCTGTCTGCCTCTCTCTCTCTCTCTCTCTCTCTCTCTCTCGCTCACACGCACTCGCTGTCGCTTTCCTCTGTGCCTATGGGGGAGGCTCACGTAGCTTTACCTGTAAAAGGGTGCAACTCTCACCTGCTCTGGTTAAGGAAAAAAAAAATCAACACCTCCTGAACCTTCCCAGAGCTGCCTGGTAGAGTTATCGAGCACTTTTCACCACAACCAATCGCATCGTTTGAATTCCACTGTTGCCGCTCCTTCACATCCAACCACATCATTTCATAACAATGTTGCCGTTTCTACACAGCCAATCACATCGTTTTCCGACTGCTGTTGCTGTTAGCCCCTCAGCCAGTCGAACCGTTTTACTACTGTGTGCTGTGGCCAGAAGCTGTGACTCAGGAGACCTTAACACTTCCTAGTTATGAATCAGTAAAAACCGCAGTGTGTGGTGTTACACTTTTAATCATTTATTTATCTTTTTTTTCACTCTTTTTGGCGTCAAAGGTCCTGGTTCACTTTTTCAAACACACAGTCGTTCTCGTTAGGCTTCACATTATTTATTAATTATTGTTTCATTATTATTTAAATGAAGTTTATTTCTTTGGGGTGGATGAGAAGCGGTGCTATTTCCTCCGTCGCTGCCGCCTGAAACAGACTGACCTTCTGCTGAATTTTCTGATATTCGAGTCACGTTCAGACTTCCTGTGCCGCATACTCTCCCACCCCACCCCTGTGCTCCATTCGAGCTTGAGTCGAAGCTTCGCGAGCCGCCGGGCGCTCAAGCCGTCCCTTTTCTCCTGTGCAATCTCTCCTGCTCCTGCCTCTGCACCAGTTTCCATGAGGAAAATTCCTCATGATGCTGATCGCCCTCCCCAGTGCACCTCAAAGTCTGCTGGCAGCCTGACTTGAGGGTATATCCACATATATTTATTTTGGTGATACACATTGGGTCTTGTTTTGTTTTCCTGGTTGCTAAGAAAGTGGGGGCTGCGAATCTAGTGGCAGTCTGAGCGTTTCCCCTTGTCCGTGAGAAGGCGTGCTCTCGGGGCCCAGAGTAACGTCTGGCACGACGAGCGGTTTGTTGCGTAGCCGAGTTTTGCTGGCGGCCGGTGGCTTTTGAGCAGGAAGGGGAGAGGACGAAGTGAGAGTTGCACCCTTGCAGGTTTATGGGCTGTGGATGGTTTTTGTTCTTTTCACTGTCGGCTCCTTCCAAGAGATGCGCTCGGGACTCCATGCTATCCTGTATTACCCCCCCCCCCCTCCCCCCCAATCCCCCTTCTCCCCAAGTCTTTGTTGGACTTTGCATCCGGGGGGTTTCCGTTTTTTTTTTTCTTTCCTCTATTCTTTCCTCCTCTCGCTATCTCGCTTTTTTGTGACACTCTTGCCCCCCCTTCACCCCCCTCCTCACCGTGCGTGCGTGCGTGCGTCTGTCAGTGGAGTCAGTCCGTCAGTCCCTTAGTGTGACACCAGTGTGTGGCTGTTTTGTCAGTCTGGTCGTCGGTTCTCTGTGTTGTGGCGGGTCGCTTCGGGTCGAGCCTGGACATGGACGTGTCAGGTGTTGCTTTGTGGAGGGACGGCCCCAATTCCCCTAACTCTCCCCGACACATCTGTGCCCTGCTGTTCTGCATGATTATATTTAGGGCTTGCACTTTTCAGTATTTGGATCCACTAGGTAGCTGAATGCCCAGAACACCTGCTACATGCAAAGTAATGTTGATTGACTGATTTGTGTCTAATAAAGCAGCCTGAAATCTGAATCGATACTGACTTTATTAATGCTCTTATAAATTAATCGTTTGCAAAATCTCAGGTGTCGTCAGTCTGTTAGCATCCCTTTAAAGAATGTTTTCAGGTTTAGTAAACCGCTATTGTGGATCCATAATCTGAGGAAAAAAAAATGAATAATGCAAGCCTTAATTATGGTCTATAATCCTGAGTACATCAAGCTAACTGTTAGCAATAAAGCTCAGCAATCTTTTAACATTTAAAATGGGTGCAGAATTCAAAGGAAGTCAACATTTCTGTAGTGCCAGGGGATTTATATTATGCAAAAAACAGCAATCAAAAGCAAGGAAGTCAAGATGAGAATTTTTTTTGAGCTGGAAGACAAACAACAAGCTGAACAGGGGCATGATGAAAATTTTTTTTATTTGCACATATAAGACTCAATGTTCTCTGAATCGTGATTAAATTTCGCTCCCGGATTCCACAGTAAACTGTCTCAAGCCATGATAGATTAAAAATA
Organism: Gymnothorax reevesii; assembly: GCA_029721435.1. Lineage (NCBI taxonomy): Eukaryota > Metazoa > Chordata > Actinopteri > Anguilliformes > Muraenidae > Gymnothorax > Gymnothorax reevesii. The sequence goes on from CM056581.1 coordinate 57,330,131, forward strand.
AATAATTGCTTGGGGCCGAGTGGGAATTTTGTGTTTGGATTTATCGATCCTAATCACACACATGATTTAAATGGGTTTGACACAGTAAGTGCCCATATCTTCAATCTCTGGCGGAAAGACATTTTAAATTTCATATTTGAATTATTGCAATAGTATTCTGCCCTCAAGCATTTTTGTTGTTGACATTTCCTTATTGTAGCACAGAGTCCATATTTAATGTACAGCTTGAGAAGGAAGGATTTACCTGCTCATAAGGCTGATCGTCTCTTAAGAGTTACTGCTATTTTGCATAACGGGGGAAAACGATCATTTTTTGGCACATTCCCATGTCCTCCTTCACATGACCGTAATCTGTAGGTCAGATGGACGAACGTACAGAGAATATTGTGTTGGTGCCGCAGTCTGCTAACTCTGAGCAGTGCTAGGACTGCAGCTTGGGGGGTACGACACACCTTTGAGCTTTATTAGCTGAACCTGACCAAGCCACGCCACCTTCACAGAAGCCCGGGGGTGTCGCTGTGTTTCTTTTTGTCGACGACCTTCTTCGTTTTTCCCGACGGGAGGGTCAGCCTCGTGGCCCTCCGCTTCTTCACTCGCGTTAACTTAACGTCTCGCTCTTTGCCTCCTCAACCCCGCCCACCCCACCCCGTCCCTCCACCCCATTCTACACACCTGCCCCTCCTCTCCCATAACCCCCGGTCTCCCCAAAAACAACCCTGCTCCCCTTTTAGCCAAGACCCAAGATGGCGTGGCCCTGGAGATCCAGCCGCTGAAGAGCGAGGAAGGCGCGGAGTCTGAAGAGAAGGAAGAGAGGGAGGAGAAACCGGTCAAGAAGGTGAACGTGACCAAGAAGGAGAAGTCGGTCCTGCAGGGCAAGCTCACCAGGCTCGCCGTGCAGATTGGGAAAGCAGGTGAGGGGCCGTTCTTCTGGGCTGATGCCAGCAGTGGTGATAATTCTGGGCCAAGCGTTGGACTGGGCCCACAAAAACTCAAATGTAATTTAGAAGGGAGGACTGCAGCTAATCTGATGAATTTGGGTTACTGTGCGAATTTACGCGAGGAACCGCATCAAAAAATATATTGTTGGGCAGCTCCTTGGGCCCTTTAGTGGTCCAGTTTCATTTGAAACATGGCTCTGTGTTACGGGAAACTTGGGGGCTTGTCCGAGATCTGAGCCCGGGACCTAGAGTAAGTCTTCTTCCTCTAATTGAGTGTAAAATACTGTCAGTAGGCTCAGAATTGCAGGGTAAGCTGCAAGCATTCAGAGATGGAAACAAGTTATTTTGAAATGCTGCATCGAGATGCCGGTGGTTCCTCTTGAACAGTATCTTTCTCATTCTGCTTCATTCCATTCATATTCTAAATCTCGAAATTAGGTAGCTATTCGTTACTTGGGTTGATTTGACAATGATTGTTTTGTGAGCTTTTATTGGGCAGTAATGCAGAACAGCCGAAAGTCACTTGCAAAATGTACAGAGTGTGACTGCATATACAAGGACATCTTGTGTCCATGATCATGAGCTGAAAGCCAGTATCGCAAGAAAGCACAATTCCACATTTTCCAATATAGTCAGCTGATCAGGCACAGCATTTGTCTGGTAACGAGACCATGTCCAGACCTTTAGTTAGGCATCCAGTCAACCTTTGTAATAGTGGTCAATAAATTTTGCTTTTTGATACTAATTTAACGAGTGCCAAACTTTGATCTATTGTTGGTATAAGAGTAATAATTTAATAAATTGACGTCAATTAGCCATATAGCTACAATGGTGGTTGACAAATTTTTTGGGAGATGGTTTAAGGTGGAGAGAAGGATCTGAAGCCACTAAATAATCTAAATGACTACTTATTAAAAAATATGGAAATTTGGATTCACAAAACATTGCATGACTGATCAATTACATTTTTGCCTGTTGGTTTTTGCCCAATGCCTATCCTCATTGTTTCCTCAGGTCTTATCATGTCCGCTGTGACCGTCATCATCCTCATTCTGTACTTCGTCATCGACACGTTTGGGGTCCAGAAGCGGCCTTGGCTGAAGGAGTGCACCCCGATCTATATTCAGTACTTTGTGAAGTTCTTCATCATCGGTGTCACTGTTCTGGTGGTGGCGGTACCTGAGGGACTGCCTCTCGCGGTCACCATCTCCCTGGCTTACTCTGTCAAGGTGAGCCCGGCACAGCTCTGACCACACAAGAGCGGCACCTCTGTGCCTCTCTGCTTGAGGAAATGGCACCAATTATTTCTCTTGGAACAGGTTATGTGTGTCTGTATGTGTCCATGTGTGTTTGAGTGTGCAGTTTTTTTCCATCTCCTGCCGGGCGACAGCCCGAATGGGGATTGTCCTGGCGCAACTCGTCTGTGCATCTGTGTACGTCTGTTTGTTTGTATCGCAAGAAAACATCCCTGAAACATTGCACAAATGCTGCAGATTGATGATGATACACATTTCACAGTCACGACTCCAGCGGAGGATGTTGTGCTCTCAGAGCAGTGTTGAGGAAACTAAAAGACGCCATATTTGGGTGAAAAGACCCAACGACTTAAGCCTGGAAAAAAATGGCAGCATGGTGACACTTTTTTTTGGGTCCTATGCAGAAAAGACTTAATTTTTGGTCAAGGCATAGGTTTTCGTCTAATGTTACAGTTGTTGCTATGGTTGAGACTTTGTCTGGATTGAAGGTTAGGTATAAGAATTGTGCTCTAGTTTAAGGTGAGGGGTAAGGTTAAGGTTACAAATTGAGTGATTTTGTTGGGTTTGTATTTTGAAGCTAAGGTCAGGATGAGGGAAGGAATTATGATTAAGGTTGATTTTTAGGTGGGGGGTACGGACATAGAATTTTCCATCTATAAACTTTCCCCATGAGTATTGTAAAACTAAAGTTGCATGACTACTTGTGTGCGTGCTCGTGTTTCTGTATACATGTGGGTCATTCCAGCCCAGCTCAACCAATATTGAAAATGTTTTCATGGGCACCATCTCAGATTTGGTTGGAAATCACACAATATGTTCATCTATAGGAGCAATGAAAAACCTCCAAGTTTCGAGTCAAATCTCCAAGTGGTTTGGATTTTATGGCCCCTCAAAATTTAAGTGCCGCCCCACTTTTTCGGCCCCGTGAATCTTCACGTTCATTTTCATCCGTTTTTAGAGGCCTATAAATTGAGTACTGTACTAGATACATGCCTAGAAATTGGTACTCTGTCTAAGTCTGGCCTCCTGTTTCAGTATCTGCTGTCAGAATTGGGCCAGGAGGTGTAAATCAAAAGTTAGAGGCATCTGAAAACAGGACTTTTGTTAAGCCGAATTTATATTTTTCACTTTTTGACCAGCTGCTGTGAGCCCCCCACTTGGCCAAGTCCCGAATTTTCTCTTGATTAGTGTAATATTGGAAAGAATCATTGAGTAGATGCAAAATAACTCGAAAGGAACAACAAATAATTGATTTGGAGGGTACTGAACATGGTCACAGCTCAAAAAATATGCCTGGACCCCTTTATTCAGGGGGGTTGATGACCTCGTAGATGGTACCTCAGAGCAATAAAACTTTCACAACTATGACATAAGACATACGATATATGTCTGAACTATGGCTGGTATGAATTAGAACACCTCAACTCCATTGCTTCATAGTTTACTGAGCAAGCGAAAAGATGCTGTTTTCTGGGTACTCCACATGTATGGTATGGTATGTACATGGTTTGCTCGTAGAATATAAAAGATATGAAGGACTGTCACAGATTAATTCAAAAGAACAAAGAATTACCTCATGCCACAGTAAATGCATAATCCAATATTTACTATTTTGCAATATCCGGGTGGACGGATTGAGGGTCGGCACAAGCTTTTTGTAGCTTTCGAATTGGGTAAGAAATACTTTTTCGTGATGATCACAAACTTTATCATTGTCTCCGAAGGTATAGGCACTTCTCCATTCCAATAATTCCCTTTCCTTTTCACTGAAATGATCTACATCAAAAAGACCTGTCTTTCTACAATAGTGCAACTTAGACACTCTTGATTAAGAAAAACCCCCAAGGAACAATCAGCAAGAGATGATGAAGTCATGTTGACTCTCTGCAGCAAATCTAATGAATGACCATGTATCATTTTTTTATCCAGGACAAGAATGTAAAAAACAGGTGCTGACCTTGAATGTTTACAGTGCAGCTGAGTTTAAGGTAAACATCAGGTGTCTTGGGCTAGCAGGATAAACACCAGGTGTCATGGGTTAGCCAGGTCAGGATCAAAACGGATAGGCCTAATACACAACGCATCATGTTTTGACAAAGACACACCGATTAACCCCTTCATGCAAAAGTTTCAACACCAATATGAAAAAGGCCTTTGCAAATTGCTGAACTAACATCCTAGCTTGGCTAAAATGAAACTGAAAGGTTTTCAAACAAACTGCTGAAACATTTGATCCATAGACATTGGATTATATGTACATGTACATAATGTACATGCTGAGGACCGGAATCAGCATCTTTACCCTTGCTCAGTAAACTATGAAGCAGTTGAGTTGAGGTGTTCTAATTCATACCAGGCATAGTTCAGACATATATCTTTAAGTTGTGGAAGTTTTATTACTCTGAGGTACCATCTACGTGGTCATCGACTGCCCTGAAAAAAGGGGCCCGGGGGGTATTTTTTTAGCTGTGACCATATTTAGTACCCTCCAAATCAATTATTTGTTGTTTCTATCAAGTTATTTTGCATGTACTCAATGATTCTTTCCTATATTACACTAAACAAGTGAAAATTCAGGTCTTGGCCAAGTGGGGGGCTCACAGCGGCTGGTCTTAAGTGAAAAATATAAATCCGGCCCAACAAAAATCCTGTTTTGAGATGCCTACAACTTTTGATTTACAAAAGCAGATTCTGAACGAGGAGGCCAGAATTAGCCACAGTACCAAATTCTAGGCATGTACCTAGTATAGAACTCAAGTTATAGGCCTCTAAAAATGGATGAAAATGAAAGTGACGATTCGTGGGGCCAAAAAAGGGGGGCGGCACTTAAATCTTGAGGGGCCATAAAATCCAAACCACTCGGAGATTTGACTCGATATTTGGAGGTTTTTCATTGCTCATATTGGTGAACATATGGTGTGATTTTCAGTCAAATCTGAGGTGGTGCCCATGAAGGCACTGGTTGAGTTGGGCTGGAATGACCCATGTTGACGTTGATGCGCACGTGTGTGTATGTGCCTGTGTGTGTGTGTGTTCATATTTGTATGAGTTTTTCTGTTTGTAAGGAGTGGGAAGTGAGCCAGTGATGTATCATGAGGATTTCGAAGGGAAAATTGAAAAAGTGGTCATGTAACATGAAGCTATTCCCGAAAGTGACTCACCCCCTCTCTTCCTATTTTTTCTAGAAAATGATGAAAGACAACAACCTGGTGCGGCACTTGGACGCCTGCGAGACCATGGGCAACGCCACGGCCATCTGCTCGGACAAGACGGGCACACTTACCATGAACCGCATGACCGTGGTGCAGGCCTACGTGGGCGACACGCACTACCGAACGGTGCCAGAGCCGGACGCTCTGCGGCCCGAAACACTGGAGCTCATGGTCAACAGCATCGCCGTTAACTCGGCCTACACCACCAAAATCCTGGTGAGGGGGTGATGATGGTGCGAGGGGATTGGGAGGGATTGTGGGACGGTGCTGAGCAGCTAGTAAGCAGTACTGCTGTGTAGGGGTGGATGTTATAAATGATCTAATCATAAATGATTGGAAAATAATTTGCCGCTGCATGAATTTAGATGTGTAGCCTATTAATAAAGGATTGTTTTATGGATACAACACGTCAGCGCTAAACACAGATAGCGGCATAATTCACTGAACAGTGAAACAATTTTTGTCCCCCTGGCATGTAATGCGGGGGTTTAGTGCTCAGTGTAGTCGTTTGTTTGTCTGTCTGTCCGTGCATCCATGAACTTTTCGTTTCCCAAGCAGAATTTGAATACTGTTCAATATATATATATATATTTTTTTTAACAAAACTTGCTGTGCATATTGATGAAAATAAATTTTCCTAAATCCTGTTTGTGCTGTCAAAGGAATATTCATTAAACTCGTGTTGGTTTATTCATTTCGAGAATGACTCTTATCCGTTTTGGCAAATGATCTGTTCAAATATTCAAAATCATAACTTCATTGTACATTTATGTTAAACTTTCCAATATTTTCTATCCTCCCAAAAGTGGAGGGGTATATGCATAAAAGGTGCTGTCATTTCCTAACGGGCGATCTGATATAAATGAAAACACCCTCAAATTGAAGCGGACAGTCTGCACTTCAGCCTCATGGTGCAAGAGTACAGAACCAAAATGAAAAATGTGTTGCTGTCCAATGAATTATGGTCCTGCTGTAATGAGGAAAAATATAGCCTGTAAAGATGATTGGACAGTAATAAGTAAGCACCTACTGAAAATTTTGAAGCATAAAAATTTCTACGTTGAAAAAATAGTGTGGGCTCTATATACTGTATGGTTACTTTCCAAGATTGTAATTATATGTAAAACACTATATATATATTGCAATAAATTCTTTTGCCATTTTGGCCAGCTCTTCTCTAGGGTGAGGAGATGCGCGCTGTGTGTAAGGCAGAAAGCGTAGTATTCTTTTCTTCTTATGAGCTCCGCAACCTGCGCTGAGGGCTTTTCAATGATCGCCGCGTTCAAAAAAAAAAAAGAGAGAAAGAAATCCCACGCATGTTAGGCCGACGCCGACCTGAACGGCTGACGATAATGGTGGTGATTCATTGGCGTGGGGGGGGAGGGGGGGGGGTTAGCGACTGTGTGGGGCTGAGACTCTGGAGAGCCAGCCGCGGGGCCGTGGGTTAAAATCCCCCCCGCCGCTGCTGCCCTTCCGCGGGCTGCTGTAATCACTGAAGTAAAGTCCCACTCACCGCCCACTCCGTAGCAACTGCGGCGGCCAGAAATTCGCTTTTGGAGAAAATTATCGGCTGAGTGACAGACTGAACAAATTACAGGCATTGAATTCATGCAAATGAATTTGACGGGAACGCTCGGCCTCGCTGTGGTGATTTACCTCAGACGGTGTTTTTGTCAGATGGCATCGCACAGGAATTATTGCCCTCTTGCACGCAATCAATGGTTCTTTCACGCCATTTCCGTGTAATACTGACAAGTCTGAAGCTGTTGAATAAAAATATGGTAATAAGACGTTTGTTTGTTATGCAATTGTGCGAATGCCTTAATTTTAGTATTGGATATCAAGTTATTGGTGAAGAAAATGGGCTATCGAAAACAGTCAGACTATAAGTGCATCAAGTTCCTCCTTAATTTCCAGTCGTGGCCTGGGTCTCAAAGCCTTCAGTTTCTTAAGGTGGCATCATGAAATTGAACAATTTGTTTGAATGGAGTTTTTCTCCATTAACATTTTTATGCTCCGCCATTTAGCAGATGCTCTTTGCTTGTTGTATGCACTATCCATTTACGTATACAGCCGGTTGTTCAATGGTGCGACTCTGGAGAAGCAGTTTGGCTGTGGATGCGACAGCTGTGCTGCAGTTGGTGGTCAAAATCGCATTCCTTTTTTAACCTTTATTTAACCAGGCAGATAATTTTAAAACAAATACTTACATGAAGGAAAGTCGAGCAGAGATGGAGAGAGAGAAATATGGATGAAGCTGCTGGAGCGATTTTGAGGTCGAGGGAACCAGCAGCTTTTCATTTTCCCGTTGCCCAACCTACCACTCTGCTACTCTGCCACCCCACTAGTAACTAGGTGCCACTACGTCTTTGTGATTATAGGCTGCAAATTTAGCTAACCTCTACCAAGGCTTGAAGGTCCCTCTTGTTTTATTAAATAAGACTATGTCAAACCCTAGTTTATCACATAACTGTAGTACACAGCCCAGCTCATGACTTAGTTTTGATATTACCCTAGGAACTTATCACTTTGGCGAGAATTTCATCGACTGAGAGTATGGGGGAAAATTGCTGTGCGTTATGTCATGCTGTTAATATTTAGCCAAACTGAATACCAAGTGTAACATTCGTTAAGTCAGAACGGTTAAGCACTATAGCGAGCTAGGTAGCTCATTACTAAGTTAACGTTACTTGGCTAGCTAGTTAGCGTACGCACAGTGCCTTTTTATAACCATTAAGTAACATAAGTTTGTTACCTGGCGAGCTAACATCAGCTTGCTGCTCAGTTAACTGCGAATTGACAGACTGTTGCTAGTTCAGATGCAGTTTTCTATGACTCAGTGACTGACAAAGTAAGCAGAATAATGGAATTGGCTCAATGTTAACATATGATGGGAATTTCTATTAAGGCACTCAAGGAAATTACACTTGTTTTCTATTAAATTATGCCATTCAGTCATGTGAGAAACATAATATTTTACTCTTGGTCATGTCATATGAGAGTTATGAAACTTGTTAGGTAAATTTTGGGTTTCTTGCTAAGGCTCGCAACAAACGCTAAATTTGCTCAACTTATTTCATAACTTTCATATGACATGCCCACTCATGAAAGATCCTCTATATATGGTTGGACCATTTACAGTCTATGTGGGAAATTGCAGGTACTTTGTTACTGAGATGGTCAGTGGCACAGTTTATAATGTTGTTTCCCGCACAATAAAGGCTGCTGCAGATGTAGTCGTTAACTGTCTGGGTCCATTTGAATGTGCCGTCGATGCCCCCTGTTGATGTTATAGAAACTGTTCACACAAAATCAGTTTGAAAGAGCAATGGGGAAGTACTATCGGCTGGCCAACCAATGGTGTAAATTCATCACTCATTTACTCACGCACTTAGCCATGGACTTCCCAAAAAAAGTGGGCACAGTGCAATTCTTGTTCAGGGGCCTGAGAATTTGTTGCTCTGGCCTTGACCTGCCTCCCCATCTTCCCACAGCCACCAGAGAGAGAGGGGGGTCTGCCTCGCCACGTTGGGAACAAGACTGAGTGCTCGCTCCTGGGCCTGGTGCTGGATCTGAAGCGGGACTACCAGCCCATACGAGACGAGGTTCCTGAGGAGAAACTGTACAAGGTGTACACCTTTAATTCATCCCGCAAGAGCATGAGCACTGTGCTGAAAAATCCCGACGGATCCTTCCGCATGTACAGCAAGGGGGCCTCCGAGATCATCCTCCGCAAGTATGCAAACCGAACCTCCCACGCTCCAAAAAAACAATACTTTGCACCCCAAAAACTACACATCACACACCAAAAACTACATACCACACCTTTAAAAGTACTTATCACTCCTCAAAAACTACATACCACAGCTTAAAAGTGCATAACACTCCTCAAAAACGACACATCACTCCTCAAAAACTACATGCCACACCTTGAAAGTGGTAACACTCCTCTGAAACAACATATCACACACCAAAAACTACATACCACACCTTAAAAAGTACCTTTCACTCCTCAAAAACTACACATCACGCCTTAAAAAGCACACATCACTCCTCAAAAACTACACGCTACACCTTGGAGTACTCAAAAACTACACATCACACCACAGAAACTACACAATACACCTCAAAAACTATACATCACACATCAAAAACTAAACGCCACACCATAAAAAATACTTATTCCTCCTCAAAAACTCCACATCACAACACAGGAACTACACAATACACCTCAAAAACAAGACACCCCACCCCAAAAATGCATATCACTCCTAAAAAAACTACACATCAAGTCCCTTAAACTATGCATCATACCTCAAAAACTAGACGTCACACCCTGAAGAACTACACATCACATCACACCCCATAAACTAAACTTTGCAAAAACGTACAGCTCACTCCCCCAAACCAGGAACTCAGACCCCAAACTTCACAACTGCAACTCATACCCCAAACTCGTGCCTCCCATCCCAAGCCCCAAACATTTCCCTCACAACTCCCAACCCCAAACCTACATACTACACCCCTCAACCCCAAACAAACACCTCACTCCCCCTAACCCCTAACTTACATCTCGACATAAAACCTACCGACCTGTTGTTGGTGTGCAGGTGTTCCCGCATCCTGGATGGGTCAGGGCAGCCCAGGGTCTTCCACCCAAAAGATAGGGATGAGATGGTGCGAAAAGTGATTGAGCCCATGGCCTGTGACGGCTTGCGTACCATCTGCTTGGCCATGCGCGAATTTCCCGCACAACCCGAACCCGACTGGGACCAAGAGAATGACATCCTGTCCGACCTCACGTGCATCGCTGTCGTGGGCATCGAGGACCCTGTCCGACCAGAGGTGAGAGGCACAGATCTATGAGAGGGTTACAGCTGAGACCAAACAGGCCATGGAAATCCCACATAATGGGCTAGTTATGGGTCAGTCTTATAGAACTGACAGACTAATTGAGTAATTGAGTGAATTAATTAAAATATGTGTAATTCAGCGGTCCCGGCAATGCATTTGGAAAAAATTCTGTTAATAAACACACAAGAAATTATTTGATCCATGGTGGGCACCTTAATCCATAACCAAGAACTAACCAAACAGCCCAGTCGGCTGCGACCGCATGGGTATAGCCCCCGAAAGCCTGGTTCTCCAATTTTTTGCGCATTATTTAGCCAATGCTGTTGCAATGGCAACTGAAATCACAAGTTGTCAGAACTTAACTATAACACACGTCCATACCAATTATGAAAGTAATCAATCAATAGTTACAGCTTGTACAGCGTCCACAAGGAAGTGTCCACAGACACGCATGCGGATGTGGCGGTGGAGACGACAAGCGTGAATCCATAGTAGCTGCCCGACTTCATCAATTGTGGATTATGCCAACAACATGAAAATTTAAAGCCAAGCAGTGAACTGTGGCACAGATTGTACTGCCCACTCTTGTGTTTGTTACGAGTACCAATGTGAAGCTGCATTCAAAGCGACAGCCATTATTTTAACACCTTTATAAAAAATATCTTTTGATGCAATGTGATTGTTGTTCTCTGGTGAAACTGTTGTATTCTATTGCTGTATTAAGAAAATATGCTATTTTAGAGAAGCAGGTGTAATATTCTTTATAAACATATACTATTTTGCTTCGTATGATTCGCTTCTTGTAGTTTTTTGCAGGCTATAAAGAAGCATCAGTAGCTCATGCGTTTGATGCCTGAAGCGATAGTTGGCTGCTGTTGTGTATGCTCGTATCTTCACGTAGTTTTAAGACAACTTTGGAGCTTTAGAATACCGATGCAGTTATGCTCAAGCCTGGACCATGCTTCTTGGATGTGTTTGGCTTCAGCAAATTGCCCCCTGGCTACTGGTATGGGCTGCACTCACATCCTGACCCTTAACCCCTGCGCAACTGCTCGAGGGCCACGGAAGAGCTGCTAGGCCCTGGTACGATGGCGCCACTGACATTAGTTCAGCGAGAACTTCCCAGAGTGATGTGGGTCAAGTAATTATGTCACTGGTTCACACCCCTGTTATGAATGTCAGGAAATGAATAAAAAGAGTGAGATAAGCAGGTTTCTTGCTGGAGGGCGATTTGGATCCGACTCCCAGTCGGGCATTGTACCAATTAAAGTGAAAACCAGCCCAGCACTCCACTATTTATAAGTTGCGTACCCATTAGCAAATGTCCCTGTGTGTCACTGTCTCTGAAGTCACTTGACATACAAATCTTGATTGCAAGGAGTGACTGTCGGCAATCACTTCTTTAATGGGGGAAAAACTGTAAAATATAGTTCTTGCCCTCAAACGCTGCTGAGGTAAATGTGTCAATCGTGATTGCTGGGCACTCGAAGTTGACCTGGGGCCATAAACAATGGGAAAATTTGATAATTAAAGGGCTAGAATTAAATAAATGATAAAGGTTTCAATATTTAGTGCAGACAGTGGTATGATTTTTTTTCTTCTTTTTGGTTCTGCAGCACATTGGATTTGACAACGATAAGCATGAGGTTAAAGTAGAGACTGACTGCTTTAGAGTGCAGGCACTTTTGTCCATATGTTGAAAACCCTGCGGTTATTCCTCCATTTAAATGCCTTCACTGTCCAAGTACTTAAGATCCACACTACTTTATAGGATAGCCTGCTGTCTCCTGCTGTGGGCGTGCCTTTTTCTCTGAGCTGTTTATTTCCCCTGTTCTTTCCAGTCTGTCTAGCATGCGTCGGGAAGTTTCAAATTATCTATAAATAAATGGGCTGATTGGGTATAATGAGTGGTGAGTAGTGATTCATCGGTGTACAGAGTGTGGATAATTGCATGTATGTACACCCCTCCACAGCTCTTATGAAACCCCCCCTTCCCCCCTAGGTCAAAGAGTCGCGGCTGCCTACATTTAAACTAGCAAATGGGCAGGCACTGGAGCACGCTGGAAAACTAAGGAAATAACCTAAAGGAGAATTCCGGTGTGAAATTGACTTGGGGTGTATTGAAACATGGTAACGGGTACTAACTTTTGTCGCAAAATACGTGGCCTTTTAGCCAAAGCTCCCAACAAGGTTACAATGGTCGTGATTTGGGCATAGCGTTGCCATGCAAAGAAATCGCTTTTTTTCATCATTAACAAGGCTCAAAGTAGCTCCACAATTCATTGGTAGTATTCCTAGGGCCCTGACATTTAAAACAAGGCACTGAGAACTTAGAAAATGCACAGGTAGTAAATTAAAAAGCCAGACGGGGGACAAGCAAAAACTTTGTTACCATCTAGCAATGCCTTCAGTGCCAATCCTTTGTTCTTATTTTAATGGAGAAACGCCATCTAGTTCTAATGAAACTGATGCAACAGCAGCCTCTATGCTTATCTCTTAAGAAGTCGCCATTATTATTTTTGAATGATAAGTTTCTGCCCGCTGTCATCACATCTAAACCACACCCCATTGGGCGCTGATTGGTTCGAAGCACTGTGTTTCGGACACAAACAGGTAATTTGGAGCCTGTCAAGATCGACTCTTGGATTCTTCATTGGAGACAAGAAGCTACAATTTCAGTGAAATGTTTCCATTTGCCTCAAAGGAATTTTTCAGCCCAAATGTGAATTTGTTTCAGCACCGATCTTCCATTTTCTTCCATTTTGGATTGCCAATGTCTGTTCTTCTTAAGCTTTGTTCTGACCGCTTTTCAGATCAGTTAAGATTCCCACTTTCTTTCGCCTCATAATAAGAATGCATGTGATTTGCATGAACTTAGTTGAGGTTCTCTTACAAGACCTCAAAAACCCAAGCAATTTATTGTGATTATTTTTTTATTACGACCTTTTAGGTGATAAGAACTGATAATTTGGACCTTAGTGTGAATTTAATGCTAATTTTCTGCTTATGTGGTATAATTTATTGTAGTCGGTCTCACTCTCTGGTTTTCCTCTGGCTGGAGATGAAGTTTGTTCAAGTTGCGTATTGATCTGTTTTCATTTGAATTCACTGAGCTTCCCTCCATGATATATATACTCCAAAGGAATGTTCTGGCATAGACCTTCTTGCTTTTTTCACTGCTGCAGTTGCAGCCATATTTCTGTGTCAGTGTTCTGCTGGAAGGGTAAAGACTTTAGCTCATTGGAGTAAGACTGATCCTGTGGGCAATGGACATTCCTTACCTTTGTAGTGACGCTTTGGCCATTAATGGCACGTGGGTACCAATGTATTGCTTACTCTGTTCACACGTAGCATTCAAAGAACATCTCTATAACTTTGTGAGAACATCCTGTGTTAGCTGAGTGTGCTTTATTGCTCCAAAGCTTGTGAATATGCTTGTTGAACTGGAGAGGTGAAGGCTTCTCAAACTTGCTTGCATTGTATTGGCTGTATTTTTATGAGAAATATGAGTCTGGAAGGGCAAATTTTCAAATAAGCTCCATCAAATAACTAGTGCATGTGTTTCCAACTACTATTATTCTAGTTTAGGATGGCAAATGCCAATTTCAGAAAAATTGCATTTTGGGGCAAAATTTCCCAATTTTAAAGTCCTTTACTTTTTCACCATTTTTTGAGATCATTGGATCATTCTTGAAATTAAAGTCATCTTTTCATGATTTAGATGAGTGCCAAACTCAGCAGCAGAAATAATCTATTGTTGAGGTTGTAATTTTTCAACTTTTGCAGGAAAAGTCCCTGCAGACTTAAAAGTTTTCCTTTTTAAGGGGGTCAAAATATATGGTGGTGAATGATGTCACACACGTAACGCATAGCAACAAAAGTTTTTGTTAAATTAATAAACCCAAGGGAAAATAGAAAAAAACCTGAGATTATAACTTAATACCATACCTTCCATGCTTGGAGGGCATAGCTTCCTCAATCCCACAAATGCAATCTGTTTTATCGCCAAAAATGTTCCCGTTACAAACGTAAAGCGATGTTACATGTGTGACATTTGATGTTACATGTGTGACCAAAGTGCAAAGCCTATGCTATGACAGGACATTATTAACCTGTTTCCTTTATTTTTAGACTAATAAAGGTTGAGTTCACACGTCTGTGAAAAGGTAGTCTAAGTTATCTCAATCCAGAACAACAACAACGATGACTAAAGCCTTCAACATGAAAGTCAGCCACCCCATCACTTGGCCTAAATATTTTGCACGATTTTTGTAACTTTGACGTGTATACCCATGCACAAAGCAGGAAAGAATTTAGGTGTAATATCATGGAATATGTAATGTTCAAAAAGTAATGTGAAATCCTGTTCTTTGGATTTAATTAATCCCTTTGCGCAGAAGCCAAATATGGCTATTTATGTGTTACCCTATTTAATGCTTTTTGATTTAAGAGTTAAGCCTCAAAGAGAGATGGAATATGGCTTAACTGTGATAATACACTTGCAGCATTTAGTATGTAATTGTATTTAAGTTTATTTTCATGATTTTGGCAGAGCGGTGTTTCCCAAACTTCTCCTGGGGTACCCCTTGTCCTGCATGCTTCAGATCTCTCCCTGCTACAGCCCAGGTGATTCAAATGATTTGCTTATCAACAAACAGCTTCTAGGGTTAATTATGACCTGATCATTTGAATCACCTTTGCTGGGGCAGGGAGCGATCTAAAGCAGGCAGAACGAGGGGTTACGCCAGGAGAGGTTTGGGAAATGCTGTGGTAGAGAAACAGGGCTGCAAACATAAAAAAACCTTCATGAAAATTCTGCATTGAAATTATATATTTTTTTAAATGCTGAGAAAATGACTGGGGGTTAAAACGATACATTTTTGGGATGTTTAATTCTGGGACCACAAGTATTCTTCGTCTGGGCATTAAATCTTATTTGACTTTGAAAGAGGAAGCCAAATGAGACGGCTCTCCAGGTCGTTCCTTAAACACACACAGCCCTCAAAATGGCGCAATGTCAGATCATAAAATAATCCTATTTTTAACACAGATCAACTTTTAATGCATGAAATTCAATATGAATGAATGATTTTCTGGTTTAATTTAGCAAGAGTTTATCAATATAGGCGCAGCTGGACATCAATGGTCACCAGTACCCTCTCTAAACTGAAAACATGCCATTTTCCCATGATAAAGTTCAGGGTTTTTTCCATTTTTCTACAAAGTTGCATCAGCAAGCACACTCACTCATTAAAGGAACTGCTTATTTTACAGTCAGAACGTTCAGACGGAAAGCTTGCCATTTACAATTCCAATTTGAAGGTGACTAAAACTAACCTGTGAAATGTTTATGTTGCTCACCTCTGTCCACCATGTTAATTCTGCCAAACCCAAAATTCTGATCACATACATTGGCGAGTACTTAGGATTTTAAACGCACCCACGCTTACTTACAAGGGCCTACAGTAGCCACAGGTATGATTTTATTTAAATGAAATGGACTCAAGAATTGCAGGATTTGCACGCGGTCACACACGTAACAAAGGCGTCACAAACGTAACGCATGCAAATGAGGTTGTAGTATGCAAATGGAAAAGGTATTTTAATTAAAGTTTTAAGTAATGCAAACGGGAATAACTATTGCTAAAGTTGTTGAAACCAAAGCGTCATAATCTTCGTTCAAATCACAGGACTTTCGGAATGTAAATTAAATGTCGCGATTGACCCATTTTCTGAGTCACACACGTAAGGCAGCCTCTTTCTGGTCCCGTACTTCCAATGTTTTACGCAAATACCAAGTTAATGTCCCACATTCATAGGAAAGCCCAGGTATCTTGTGGTTGTCCTATATTGATCCCCATCTCCCACCTGATAAAAGTATAGCGCATTGAAAAATGTCAAGAATACCTTCCAAATGTCACACAGGTAACGCAAAAATCACCCATTAGGTTTTCTTTTGAAAGACCGAACGCACAGGGCTGAGAGAAGAGCCTGAAGGATAGCTTTAGAAAGATGGTGCTGGAGGACAATGTGCTTGAGACTTCTATTATCTCCTTAAAGTTATGTTGTGGGATTTTGTAGTTTTAGATTTTGGGGTTTCTTTGAAGCCTGTATAAAGACTCTTCGACGCCTCCAGCCAAGCACCACTCCTTCTAGAATTTAATATTTCTGTCTTTTGAGCATTGGATGATTCATACATAGATCGATAGATAGATTGCTTTGCCCATCACACAGCAACTGGTAGGTTGATCTTTTTGTTGTTCTCTGTGGGCTTATTACAAATCGCCGGCTGACTTGTGTGATTAAACCGACAGCATGTAATCGGAGTGGCCAGATAAATTGTGATGTTATGCCTCTTGCTGTCATCCCATCCTCGATCTCGCCAGGTACCAGAGGCCATTGCCAAGTGCCAGAGGGCGGGTATCACAGTGAGGATGGTGACTGGTGACAACATCAATACGGCACGTGCCATCGCCACCAAGTGCGGGATTCTGCTTCCGGGAGAGGACTTCATGTGTCTTGAGGGCAAAGAGTTCAATCGGCACATCCGCAATGACAAAGGAGAGGTGAGAGACCAAGGGGCCATCGGACCTGATTACTGTTCATCTCGTTAACTGACATGAAAGAACACATGGTACAAGGTCTTTCAACTTATCGTAGCATTCTTTGGAAACCACCTGACAGAGCCTCGGTAGTACTACAGTGCTGTGAAAAAGAATTTGCCCCCTTCCCCATTTTCTCTATATTTTCACGTGTCTCACGCTTTAATATTTCAGATCATCAAAGTAATTTTAATATTTGACAAACGTATCCCAAGTAAACGCAAAATGCAGTTATTAAGCGATGATTTAATTTACTGAATGAAAAAAGCTTTCCAACCCTACCTGGCCTGATGTGATAAAGGAATTTACCCGTTAG
Organism: Gymnothorax reevesii; assembly: GCA_029721435.1. Classification (NCBI taxonomy): domain Eukaryota; kingdom Metazoa; phylum Chordata; class Actinopteri; order Anguilliformes; family Muraenidae; genus Gymnothorax; species Gymnothorax reevesii. Next base: position 57,347,309 of record CM056581.1, read on the forward strand.
TCACTAAATCTACAAGTTAAATAAATATAATTGATAATAGGGTTCTATTTCACTGGATGCACCCGAGCATAATTATTGCCAGCTCTGTTGAATCTAAACATCACTTTATTAAACCCTGCCGGGCAATATGGAGTAGGCGAAAAGCAGCACATGCTGCCGCGATTTAAATAAATTCAAGAACAGATGAGAAAACCAAAGTTGTTCGAATCTATCAGTGTGGAAGGGTTACAAACAGGGTTATGGGCCAACAGAGAACCGTGATGGCAAACTGGTTAGCACTACTGCCTCAGAACAAGAAGGCTGTGGGTTCGAATCCGGCCTGGGGCCTTTCTGTGTTCGTGTGGGTTTCCTCCGGGTACTCCGGTTTCCCCCACCCAGAAAATATGGGAACCTGTATGGCTGTGTGTGAATGGCTGGTGGTGGCTGGAGGGGCCGTAGGCGCATACTGGCAGCCACGCTTCCATCAGTCTGCCCCAGGGCAGCTATGGCTACAAAAAACATAGTTTACCACCATCAGTGTGTGAATGTGTGCGTGAATGTATAATGTATCTATTGTGAAGCATTATTATTATTATTAAAAAGGTTGCAAAAGCTCATCTCCCATTTGCCAAAAAACATCTTGATGACTCATAGAACTTCTTGGATAATATTCTCTGATGTGTCAAAAGTTAATTCTGTTAAATCTGGCATAAAGCTCGACACAGCATTCCACTATTAGAACATCATACCAACAGTCAAATATGGTGGTGTGATCGTGATGGTCTGGGGCTGCTTTGCTGCCTCAGGACTGGGGTGACCTGCCATATTTGATGGAATCCCAAATTCTGCTCTTGCCCAGAAAATCCTGAAGGAGAATGTCTGGTCATCTGTTTGTTACCCAAAGCTTAAGTGCAGTTGGATTATGCCGCAATGCAACGATCTGTAGCTCAGGAGCATTCCGCCTCTGAATGGATCAAAAGAAACAAACTGAAGATTTTAGAGTGGTCCAGTCAATGTCCTGTTTTGAGTCCAGTCATCATGGTGCTGCATGACCATAAATGGGCAGTTTGTGCTCAAAAACCCTCTCACGGCTGAATTAAAACAATTCTGCTTAGAGAAGTGGGCCAGAATTCCTCCTCAGCAACGTAAAACACTCATTGCCAGTTATTGAAAAGGTTTGATCACAGATGCCACGGGAGATACAACCCTAGTAATTAGGTTTAGGGGGGCGGTTATTTTTTCATGACTGATACAGGTTTTAAATAACTTTTTACTTTCAATGATTGAAATGATTGCTTAAAAGCAGCATTTGGTGCACACTCATGCTGTCTCTTTCTTATATTGAAATTAGTTGGATGATCTGCAACATTTAAATATAGGAAATAAGCACAAATGAAAGAACTTGGGAAGGGGAAAGTACTTTTTCACATCAATGTGTTCATAACTTAAAACATTTTAATTCTGCCTGATTCCCGTTATATTTAGTCCTTTACAAAAAGGCGCTAAGTGTTTTCCTCTTTAACGGTTCACTCCTGAAGCTCCCTGTCTTTAGTTGCCTACCCAGAATTCCCTCTGCTCTTACTGCAGCTCTGGGTGTGCTTCAGGGAGAGAACCACACGCTTTTCCACAATAGGGACACGATTTTTGATTTATTCGGCAACGGCTTGATATATGACAATATCGCAGTTTGCTGGAATTCTTGCCATCGGTATTCCATTTAGGAAGGGCTCGTTGATGTACTTTATAAATGATCCAGCTAAGGCAATCCTGTTCAGAAGTACAAAAATAAATATTTTCAAGTTTAACTGATGGAACAATTGCCCTTGCATGAGTGACGAAGAGATTGAGTTGGAAATGTAAAACAATGATCCAACAGGAGAGCAAGATTGAATAAAATATCCCTTTGCTTTGATTTGCAAGGATTGGGGTCGATTATCGCGTGTTTTGTTCATGTATTCGGACGATTGTCCTTCGTACCGATAAATTGGGTCAATGTTTTGCCGCACCTCGTTTGCACATGCATTCCTGATTCAGTCAAGCTTCTTTCCTCCTGATTGGTACTGGTCTCCTGTTCTCCCAGGTGGAACAGGAGCGCCTGGACAAAGTGTGGCCCAAACTGCGGGTGCTGGCACGCTCTTCTCCCACTGATAAGCACACACTGGTGAAAGGTAGGAAGCCTGTGGCAAAGGCACAGCTCTGCCCATTACTGTCTGGTCAGTGACAGCGTATAGACGGCTACTGTCCCAACATGCTTCACACGATGGATGTAAGCACCCCGTTGACGCCCTCATGTTCGCAGTTTTCAAATCCAGAGTGTTAGAGTCAAAAAGCAACTATTGTGTCACTTTTCCAGCATTTGCCGCAGAGTGTGTAATGTCAGATATCTGGCAAAACAGCATTTAGCCTTTATCTAATATAAAATTCTTTATTCAGAAATAGTGGGACTGCAGTTTCTTATATACAGTTCTTCTTGTCATAGGATGAATATTTGGCTGTTTTTGATTGTATATGAGGTCTGTAGAGGTTTACTGGCGCTCTCAAGCCTCCGTGGACTGTAGATTATGTAGAATTAGCGATGCCATTTTTCATCTCCTCTCAGACCATCTGAGAGAAATTCTGGTTCAGTACTAATAACATCCATCATAGATGCGGCATTGTCACTCGAAGGCTCCCTGCTTGCTTTTTCTTTTACCGGCGCTTCTGAAATTTGTCTGGTCTTTCATGAGAGCGCACGCTTAGGTACAGTCTTTGGTACCCACAACCCACTCACCCCCTTTTCAAAGCTTAGGCTGTGCCAGATTTTGGGTGGGGGAGGGGGCAGGGCAGCAGGTGCTTTCCTGCGAATATGGAAGTCCTAGAAACCCTCGAGAAATAGAGCTGTAGAGGTAAAGGGGCTTCTGCAGTTACAAATTCCCTTTTTTGTTCGCCCTTTATCGAAGATGCGTTCCCTGGCTCTTTTTTTCATTTGGAGTTGGTGAAAAAACAAACGCTTCTTCTCAGCCATTTGCAAGGTACTTTTTTCAGAGGCGATCCAAGAGACCTTTGCTTTCAAGCCCTAACAAAGTAATAACAACAGGTTAGTGAAGCAGGTAGCATAATTTAGCTCACATAAATTTTTATGCGGAAACGATAAATAAAAATTGGTTGCTTGGAGGTTAGTGCAATGCATGAACAATGAATTTATTACTGCCGATGCTGAACCTCCATGTAGGCACACTGTTTGCGGTTGGTATTAACTGTGAAAGTACCTTGTGACTTTCCTGAGGGTTGAATCTCTCGCCCTCCCGGCTGAGTGGACCTATCAAACTTGGTTTTAAAAGTCCGTCTTCCACCTTTCAGGAATCATTGACAGCACCGTCGGGGAAACGAGACAAGTGGTGGCGGTGACGGGAGACGGCACTAATGATGGACCTGCACTGAAAAAGGCAGACGTCGGATTCGCTATGGTAACGGATCATTTCACCCGTGATTCTGTTTTTGTGATCTTACTTTGTGTTTTCTTCAAAGACTGGCAAGTAGATTAAGGCCCATTTCTGAAAATTCTGGTCGAAACAAGTATGTTTGTTTATTCTGCAGTGTATATCTATATATTTTTTATATCTATCATTCCCTACAAGCAGACTGTTATGACCTCTAAACTGAAGAAGACTTGTCAGTGAAGAGACATTTGCCGAATTCTTTACTGGAGCCAAGTCTCCCATTGTCACGCGTTTTATTTGCAGGTCCTAAAATGCCATTAGAGTGAGCTCTTTGTAAGAGTAGCATTGTGTTTCTTTTACATCGTGGTATGTCAGATTTTTATGGTTTTCTATTATTTTAAGTTATTTATTATTTTTACTCATCCATGTAACTACATTCATCTGCTTATTGGGGGCAGGCTTCGTTATTTATTTGTAGCAATGAATTTCTTAGGACTGTATTCGGTAAAACATTCTTGTCGAGCTGCAGCGCTGCATTCTTTATACTGACACCGTGTGAAAAGGCTTAAATTCCTGCTGCACATAATACACGCATCATGCGGATGTACAGTAAATACTGGAAAATTAAGACTGACAGTCTCTATGATAGCCTCATATTGATTGATTTCAAATCTAGTGCACTGAAGTACAAAGCCGAGAATGAAGCACTTAATTGTCACTGTCTGCATACTAACTTACTGGCGAGCAGGCATACGCACAAAAGGCACCTTGTCATTCCTCGTGTGATGGCCCGGGTTGCAGTTATTTCCCCGAGCCAGTTTTCACAGCTCCTCTCTTGCGCGAGATTGGATGCGTCCAAAATAAACTGCCATCCCTGAAGGCGCGCTAGGCCGTGCCAACCTTAAACGAGGTTACGGTCATCCTCTTGAGATTTTAAGTATTCCATTGTAGGACTTCTATTGTACTGCGATCCCATAAAAAAAAAAAATTAACAAGTTGACCACATGGGACACTTCCGTCAATTTTTTTTAACAGTAAAAAAAAATTTGAATGTGCGTGAGAAAGTTGCAAGTTGATTTGGACTGCGTAGCTTGTTGGAATGAATAATGTCTAAACTGGCACGAATAATACAGTTTGGTTGCGTGTTTTCTGGAGGTCTGTAGCTTGGGAGTAGTGAGGGAGTACATTAGTGATTAGTGGAAATGAAATATATAATTCACTGTCATTCCCTGCCAAATTTTTAAAGGTTAAAAACAAGCAAAACAACGTGGGCTTTATGATTATGATTTGTTTTTTGCAATGATTTAAATTTGACTAAATCTGCATTATTACCGTATTACTGAATTTTAGGAATTAGTTGAATGAACTGCTGATTAATAGACTATAGAAGAAAGGCATGAGAAGTTCTGACAGAGATGGACCACCTTGTTCTATTCTGAGAACAGAAACCATGATGGGGCTTCTTTTGTGTGTTATAGGCGGGCAGTATGCCAAATTTAACTTTGTTCGTTATAGTCTGTAACTCATTTAGTCATCAGTACAGTACGGCATCTGCTCTTCAACAGAGTCCTGTGGTGTTTGCCCTGTGTGGTGGAAATCTGCTATATGCTTGCATTGCACAGTGCGCTATGCTGTGCAGTACAATAAGCTAGCCCTTCACTCCACATTTAGAGGTGCAATATACTAATCATGCATGGTCTATCGTGATATTCGGTAGACTGGCGTGATATTCAACATTTTATATTCTACAAAGTATAATACACCAGCCTGGTGTAATATGTCTGTGCTGCAATGTTCTGTACACTAGCCCATCAGCATGGTATGTTATGTGGGGTGGTATGCTAGCCTGGCATGGTACACTGCGCGCTATGACACATTAGCCTGGAATGAATGCTGTGCTACCTGAGCCAAGTCACTGGTCTGACGTTGGACCACACTGACAAGATGGCTGGTCTGGCACACACCATTATTCGGGGCAGAGTCTGGCTTTGATGTTAACTGTGTTGGAGGCCCATGGCAGGAACCTGTCTCACTGAGTCGCATGAGCTCAATTATGAAAATACAGAACAGCAATGAAAGTGGGGTATGCAGCAGTGATGACTAAGTTCATGGCTTCTTTGGAGAAATATTGTGTGTCGTCATTTACTTTCTAAAAGGAGAATAAAAACCACTAGTTGTTGAAAGAAAAATGGGAAACCACGTTGCATCACATACAGTACTGTATGTCAAAATGTGTGTACGATATGTGGGTTTATAGAATATCACTGTCATAGAAATGAGGCCAAAATTTGCAAGAGGTGGCGAATACCGCTAGAACATTCTGAGCAACCGATGCTCCTTTGATCAAGTATTCATATCTGAGCCACGTGTACAATTTTATTGGTTATTGTCTCCGGGCGAACTCACTCACCCCCGTGCTTGAATGTGCTGAAGTATCTTGCGAAAGTTATCGGATGTCTTCCTCTAATGCAAAAAACCAATGAGACTCTAGTGTTATAATTGAGGGACAGCCGCCAGGCGAGCTGCTGGACTGGGGACGTCCTGCCGCCTGGGACGAGATGCCGTTGTGAGAGTAGATAATGGCGCTGGAGGCCCCCAGCGGGTCGCCGCAGCGGCAAGCGCGGAATGATGAAAATATTGAAAATCTGGTGGAAAAAGCTTGAAGGTCGATACCAGTTAGAGTGCACTCGCAATAGCAGCAAAGTGATAATAGATCCAATTATGCAATAAAGGACAGATGATTCTCCGACACTCCAGCACTGTAAGTGGGTTTCTCCCTTTGTCAAAGTGCTGTGCAGCCGGTGTGCTGGATTGCACCATGCAAATACTCATAACAGCCTATTTAGATATTCAAGCAAAAGATAAACTAAGACTTTAAACACTCGGGAGTGTTTGATTATTTGGATAATAATACCAGGCCATAGGATGTGTGACAGTAGCACTGCCATCTTGTAGTTATTCGCTCCAATCTTTAACGTGCTGGAACAAGTCATTCAACAGCTAGGGGCCTTAATGAACTGCATGTCAGTTAGTAGAATCAGATTCTCCAAATTACGGTTGGTTACCGCTGATAAATAGTGTGATAGAGTACTGTATGAGTGAAGATCTGACTGTCTCTTTTATAATATGGAGGGCACTATTGTTCAGTTATACGGCAGGAACAGCTCTGCAGCGGCTCAGGGAATGGCCACAGCTGAAGGAATGCTACAGCTGAGATCGCAGTTGCGTAGTAACCAAGCACGACCCTGTCTTTCTGTCTCTCTCTCTCTCTCCAGGGCATCGCTGGAACAGACGTGGCCAAGGAAGCGTCTGACATCATCCTGACGGACGACAACTTCACCAGCATCGTCAAGGCGGTCATGTGGGGCCGCAATGTCTACGACAGCATCTCCAAGTTCCTGCAGTTTCAGCTCACAGTTAACGTGGTAGCGGTCATTGTCGCCTTCACCGGTGCCTGCATTACCCAGGTATTGCGTTCTTACTTCATCTTTTAGGTCCAGAACTCCCACGTGTGTAGGATCCTTCGACCGACCGATCGATTCATCATGAGCGAGCAAGTCAGTGAGTCAGTGAATGAGTCAGTCAGTCAGTCAGCCAGCCAGCTAGATGGCTTAAATGGATAGTTCACCCAAAAATGAATATTTGTCATCTGCTCACCTCAAGGCTAATCGAAGGGTCCATGAATTTCGTTAATCCTCAAAACACTTTTGGAGTTTCGAAGAAAAACGGCATTGAAGACAAATCCAAATTAAATGAAATCATTGGCGACCACTCTTTCAACCGAAAAAAAAGTTTAAGAAACACAAATTGCCTCCATACTGCTCGTGTGGCGTAATCCAAGTATCCGTGAGACCCAGCATTCAAATGTGACTCGAAAAGACATCTTTTCTCCATGTTTTTAGCCTAAATGTCCAATGTAGCCACTTAGCTTGGAGCCCTGTTTATTTTTACGGAAGAAGTTGACCTCACTTCCCTGGCCAACTAGGGTAAATAATGCTTCAATGGCCCCAAACATCTCGAATTGGAGAAACATGCTGCAGTTTTGAATGTTAGTATTCACTGACTGAAAAGCTTATTTACCCTCATTGGCCACCGTAGTGAGGTCAACTTCTTCCGTGAAAATAAAGAGGGTTCCTAGCGAAGTGGCACCATTGGACATTTAGGCTAAAAACATGGTGAAAAGACGTCCTTTCAAGTCAAATTTGAATGTCGGGGCTTACGGACACTTGGATCAAGCCGCACAAGCAGTGTGGAGGCATTTTGTGTTTTTTAAACACGGTTTCTTACGCTTGAAAGGATTCAGCTTATTAGGGCCCGAGCACCGACTGGTGCGAGGAACCTATTGTTTTTGATGGGATTTTTATTATTCTTCTTCTTCTTCTTCTTCTTCTTCTTCTTCTTCTTCTTCTTTTTATTCTGCTACGAGAACGCTTTTTTGAGGGCTTTGCCATGCACGAAAACTCACAAAAATTTGCCGACACGTCAGTCGTGGTGAAAATTGCAAAGTATTATTATTTTTGTGCTTGGACATGCCCCAGTGGCTCTATAGCGCCACCAAACACGCGGCCATTTTGGAACGCACTTGCTCGGATTCTCACGAAATTCGATAGGGTCATAGTAGTCATCATAAATTTTTTTGTCAATTTTTTTGAAATTTTTTTGCCTCACAGGAAGTGAGCTATGAGCCATTTCCTGCGTTTTTTCAGATTTTACGAACACATTTTTGAGGGCCTTATCATTCTCGAAAACACACCTAACTTGGCTCATAGATTGAAAACATGAAGTTCTTTGATTCAATATCTCATTTGGTACTAGGTGTGTTATGGTGGCTCTATAGCGCCCCCTAATACATAATTGCATTTTTGAGGGCATCAGCATGCTCGAAAACTCACGAAACTTTGCAATCATATTAAGCTGGTCATACTTTTTACTAAAAAGTGGGGTTTACGGATGGATATGGCAAAATTGCATTACAGCGCCACCTAGAAAATTTCAATGAAGCAGCCCTCGCAGTGTGTTTAACCTGCATGTACAAAATTCGGTGGACATGTGTACTATGCCAAGACCTAAAAAAAAGTCTCTTGGTGCCATGACCTAGACTCAACAGGAAGTCTGCCATTTTTAATTGAATTTGCAACTTTTTTTTATTTTTTGCCATTCACAGGCGTCGTACTTTAACGAACTCCTCCTAGAGATTTTATCCGATCAACTTACAATTTCGCATATGACTTTTTAAGACCTGTTCGATGTTAAATTGCGAAGCTTTTTTGGATTCATCGAACTTTGTATCCGTGGCGTCGCGGCGAATTTCGATGTTCCGCCATGAAACAGGAAGTTGGTTTTACGCGCACATGCTTTGTGAGATTTGCGCGAAACTTCACAGGCTTGATAAGAGTCTACTTCCAAGTATACCTATATGTTGATATTAGATTGGGTGTGGTCAGGTGGCTCCACAGCGCCCTCTTGACACGGCCATGTTGAGATAAAAGTGCTTGAATGTTCATGAAATTTGGCGTGACAATTGCATGTGTTTTTTTGGGCTGTAATTATTTTTTTGAAATTTTTTAACCAAACAGGAAGTGAGCTATGAGCCATTTCCTGCGATATTCCAAATATTACGAACACAGGTTTGGAGGTATTACCATACTCAAAAACTTGCAAAACTTAGCAAAAATTTTATTTGTCTGATTGTCTTCAATTTGAGACAGAATTTGGCTGTAAATGTGACATAATGGCTCTATAGCGCCCCCAATCAGATTTTTAAAAGAATTGCCCTTTTGAGGGTCTCAGCATGCTCAAAAACTCACAAAATTTTGTACAACTCTAAAGCCTATCATTCCTATTACAATAATAAAAAATCTTTATATAGGCGTGGCAAAAATGGCATTATAGCGCCCCCTGGAAAATTTCAAATAAGCAGCCCTTGCATCGTGGTTGATCAGCATGTATGAACTTCTGTGAACAAGTGGAATATCCTGAGACCTAAAAAAAAGTCTCTTGGAGCCATGACGTAGACCCAACAGGAAGTTTGCCAGTTTTAATTGAAATTTCAACTTTTTTAGATTTTTCGCCATTCGCAGGTGTCGTACTTTAACGAACTCCTCCTAGAGACTTTATCCAATCAACTCAAAATTTGGCGAATAATATCTTAAGACCTTGCTGATGTTAAATTGCGAAGCTTATTTGGATATATCGAACGATGTATCCGTGGCATTGCGGCGAATTTCGGCGTCCCGCCATGAAACAGGAAGTTGGTATAACTCCCACATACTTTGTGGGATTAGTCTAAAACTTTCCAAACTTGATAAACTTGTCTTCCCAAGTATAAATATATGCTAAAATGAGATCGGAAACGGCCATGTAGCTCCACAGCGCCCTCTAGATACTACCATGTTAAGATAAAAGTGCTTGAATGTTCATAAAATTTGGTGTCATTATTGCATTAGTCATTTCGGGCAATGCTTAATTTTTTGAAATTTTTTGGCCAAACAGGAAGTGAGCTATGAGCTATTTCCTGCGTTTTTCCAAATTTTACGAATACACGTATTAAGGCCTTAGAATGGTCCAAAACTTGCAAAAACATGGCAAAAATTATCAATGTTTTATTGCCTTGAATTTGATACATCAACTGGGACTAACTGTGGCATAATGGCTCTATAGCGCCCCCAGTCAGATTCTTTAAACAATTGCATTTTTTGGGCTCGAAGCGTGCTTAAAAATTTACGAAAATCAACACACACATGATGCCCGGTATTCCAATCACTATGTTGTAGATTTTGCGCACAGGCATAACAAAATGGTATCATAGCGCCATCCAGAAGATTTTTGCAATCCCATCAGGAAAACACATTGTACACAGGCTAGCAGTGTCCAATGGCTGTTAATGGACAACTGCACCCATCAAGGTCTTGCTGCCACCCCACTGTGCACGAGGGGTGCGAGGGCCCTTTCAACGCTGCTTGCAGCTTTAATTTAGATTTGTTTTCAATGCTTTTTTTTTTCTTTGTAACTCCAAAAGTGTTTTGAGGATGAAAATAATTCACGGATCCTTTGATTAGCCTTGGGGTGAGTAGATAATGAGTGAATTTTCATTTTTTTAGGTGAACTATCCCTTTAAAATGCAACAAAACTGTTAATTTTCATTAAGCCCACAGTACTCACCCTAGTGATGCTCAGGCTGGGCTTGATTCATTGGGCAGCTTAGAAGAACATTCCCATACATGCTACACCATTGGGTTCCCTCCTTTCCCAGGATTCGCCCCTGAAGGCAGTGCAGATGTTGTGGGTGAACCTGATCATGGACACCTTGGCCTCCCTGGCTCTGGCAACTGAACCCCCGACAGAGGCCCTGCTGCTTCGCAGGCCCTACGGCCGCAACAAGCCCCTCATCTCCCGCACCATGATGAAGAACATTCTGGGCCATGCCGTCTACCAGCTCACCATCATCTTTACTCTGCTCTTTGCAGGTGAGAAAAGATGTCAAATGAAAAAGTCCGGTCTAGGAAGAGAGTTTTGGGCTTGTGTTTCTGTGCCTCTTCCTCCACATTTTGCTTCCCCTCCATGGTTTCTGATGGACATCGGCTCATGAACTTGCTATGGCTGTTGCTGTATTGTAGAGTGGCTATTGGGCTAGCTCAACCACCCTGTCGGTTTTCACTTTAAACCTAATTTTGTTCACCTGCCTCAGCTGTTTGGCAGCTCAAGAAGATTTCTGGCTGTTGAATGAGATTTGCTTTGTTAAGGTTGGAATACAGCTTACGGGCTAGTGGATTTACAAGAGTAGAGCTGGGAACACTGCCATAATGCAACAAAAAAGTGGAAAGCTTTTTTAACTTCAGCTGCTGCAATAATTGATTTTTCTATATTAAGCAGCAAGCACAAAAACCCGGAGACTGTAGGTGCTTGGCGGTCAATGATGGGCTCTACTTGGAAGGGCTCAGCTCAGACCTTCAGACTGCCTCCTTTAAGTTCTCCACTTGACGTCAACAGCTGTTAATAACCCTCCTCCGTATACCAGCTTTTATAAACACCTTTTCACGTGTAAAGCATTGTCCTGTGCAAACACAGCAACAGCGTTCTGCATGTCTGGAGCGATCTGCTCACTCTCCCCCATTTGTGCCACGCCCTGCAGGAGAGAAGTTCTTTGACATCGACAGCGGCCGCAACGTCCCGCTTCATTCCCCTCCCACGGAGCACTACACCATCGTCTTCAACGTCTTCGTCATGATGCAGCTTTTCAATGAGATCAACGCCCGCAAGATCCATGGGGAGAGGAATGTCTTCGAGGGCGTCTACCGCAACCCCATCTTCTGCAGCGTGGTGCTTGGCACCTTTGCGCTTCAGGTAACCCAGCTGCAGGCGTCATCATGCTCTTCCTCTCTAGCACTCAGCGCTTGTGGTGATGATTTAAAACAAAACAGCTTAACATTCAGCACCAAGGAAAATCGTATTTCTAAGTATTTATAATAAGAGTGGCTATTCCCCCAAATGTTGGTGGTACGGGAAAGGAAAGTTGCTCGTGTTCTTCCTGCTGTTGGTGGAACAGGGGGTAAGATTTCTCGTTTTCCCCGCAGCGTTGGTGAAACAGGGGATGAGGTTTCTCATATTCCTCCAACCGTTGGTGGAACAGAGGCGAAGGTTGCTTTCATTCCCCCAGTAAATCTAAGACACCATTCAAATGGCGCCAAAAAGTTACACCGACGGATGTCACTGAACGGTTGGAGGAATAGCCTTTGCATTGTAATAAACTACAAATATGCGGGGGGATTGCGACCGCAAGAGGTGGAATGTCATTGTCGTGTTTGTACGATTAAAACTAATTTTAAAAAGATGATTGTAAAAAAAAATGCATCAGAAATTTAAGATTGTGAAAATGTTTCTTTTTACCCTCTTTAATATTGTTAAATGAAAAGGACTAATATTTTTCCCAGTATAGACATACAGGTGCTAATTCGATTCATGTCATTTTCAGCCTGAGCAGTCATTGAACGCTGCTTTACTGTGCACCATTTGATGTTGTGTGTGGTGTCTGTCCGTTCCAGATTATTATCGTACAGTTTGGAGGGAAGCCTTTCTCATGCACTGCCCTCACCATCGACCAGTGGCTCTGGTGCATCTTTATTGGTGTGGGGGAACTGCTCTGGGGTCAGGTAGGAGCAATATTACACCCGTTCCATTATTTATGAAATACCCACCGCTCGGCAGCTTGGGATACATATGTTATCATCCAAGCAAAATTACACTCTCCAGGAACAGTTTTTTTTTAATCCCCTTTCCCTAAACTGCGGTGGTGAATGGTTGTCAGGACAATGCCGGCATGGTGCAATTCTGCATGCTGCCATTTCTATTTAAACTGTGGAAGGCTATAATCACACAAGTTTATTTATACCGTCGTGAGGAAAGCATACATCTCAATTTTTTCGAGCGGAAAGGAGAGGAGTAACGGGCTCTTTGAGCGTCATGTCGGCGCACCATAGACACCTTCCGAGAGGAAGTGCGATTTCCTCACCTTTTAAACAGGTCTGTAACTGCGATTCCCGAGCTCTATTACGCCGCACGGAGAGAGCGAGAGGGGAGGGAGAGACTGAGTGAGCGCTGAGCAAGAAAGTGAGAGACGGGGAGTGAGAGAGGGAGGGGGAGAGAGCGGGGGAGTGAAAGAGAGAGAGAAAGGGAGAGGGAGAGGGGGAGCGCTTCTGCCTCCTCGCCTACAGACCAGCGGGGGCCGGGGGAGGCTGCAGATTGTTGCCTAGTACCTGTGCGTGCGGTTGCCAACATAAAAACCCCGTTCTCAAACCGGAAAGCCGCCTCCTCCGCTGGAGCTTTGGCGGTAATGAGTTTTTCTCCACAGTTGGGAACAAAAAAAAAAAAAAGGCAAATCCCGCATTCGCTTGCGCTCCGGGGACAACAAAAAACTGCACGCGGCAGTCCCGCTGCGTCCTTCCCTCGCCCGTGCCATACCTGCTCCTCTCCGCGGGAGCCTGCGTGCGTGAGAAGCTGAGACGTTGGACTGGGGCTTTAGGGACACAGAGCTGAAAGCGGTCCCATAAGCCCGTGGTGACAATCCTCCTCAGTGAAGAAGCTGCTCGCAGGCAGCCTGCCGCTGACATTAACCTGGAATCTGGCGACGCTCCTCAGGGGCGGAGCGAGCCGTTTATATGCCGCTGATGTCAACAAAAGCAAAGTACTGTACCTGCCGCCCTCAAGGGACCAGTGTGATGAATATTATTGTACCTGACAAAGATGGCAATAGCAGCCTTACAGTTAGACGTGTGTCTGTGTGTGTGTGTGTGTGTGTGTGTGTCACGGCTGTATGAAAGCACTTTTGAAAACCCAGCAGGATCAGTATCTTAACTGCAGTAGGAGAGCTCTTTATCTTTGTCTTTAAAATGGGAGACGGTACGCACATCACCCAAAATCCAACAGCTCTATACAGAAATACAATGTCATAAGAATAGGAATCAGACCGGAAAAAGTGTTTTAACAAGTATTTTAGTCTTAAAATCTTCATCTTTAGCGTTACAATTGTTCTTTTTTCCCTCTAGCAGTCAAAAATCAGCTTGTGTTAACTTTCCGTTTGCTCAACGTTACTTGTTTCGCTCCGCCGTGACGATAGTCAGCGGAGCTTGTCTAATTACCGAGTCATCCACCGTCCATCTGTCTGTCCGTCCGCCGTCAACTTTTCATTTCAGATTTGAATATCTCAAAAATTGTCTGATAACTTTTTTTTCTAATTTGGTGTGAGCCTTCCTTATGATATTCTGAATATTCACTGTGAAAATTCTGCATCCCAGTTTTTTAGAAATTCAGCATTTTGAACATAGAAAATCCGTGTTTGTGCTCATTTTTTCAGTCTTTCATTAATATCTCAAAAAGTGTCTGGTAACTTTTTGTCTAATTTGTTGTGAGCGTTCCTCATGATGTTCTGATGATCCCCTGCGAAAATTCTACGTCCCGGGATTTGAGAAATTCAGCATTTTATATTGCAATAGTTTTCAAGGATTTCTGAATTTAAGTTATGACATGGACATTTCAGTCATCCTCAGCGGAGCTCTCTCGGCAGACAGGCCTCTTGTTTCACCCCAGCTACAATGCCTCATTGGCATTTTTTTCTTATTTGCATGGAGTTACAAATCTGATTTTAAATTCAGACAAAAGTCTGAATGCTTAATGAGATTTTATTTTTTAGAGTTATTTTCTGGTTTTCTTACTCCTGTTCGGTTTCGCATTACTTGCAACCTCCAGTAATCCCAATATAATGGATTTGCGGTGACACTTTACTCGATCCCTCAAACATGAATAAGGCTGACATGGCTGGCACTGTTAAATACATGACACAACAGCTGTCAAAAAAAATGTCCTAAGAGCATTATATTCTCGTAAAGTGTACCCTTGCGGTTATCGGAAGGGAACATTCCTGGTTGGTGTGTGTGAATGGGGATGCGAGAGCCCAGGCTTAACCTGCTGATTCCTCTGTACAGCTCATCTCGGCCGTTCCCACACACCGGCTGAAGTTCCTGAAGGAGGCCGGCCATGGAATCACCAAAGAGGAGATCCCGGAGGAGGAGCTGGTCGGAGGGGTAGATGAGATCGACCACGCCGAGATGGAGCTCCGCAGGGGCCAGATCCTCTGGTTCCGTGGGCTCAACCGCATCCAGACTCAGGTACGACCCCCTCGTCCCCCAGGCTGTATCTGGGGCCCACCTTCAGCCTGATACACTTACTTTACACATTTCTTTCAGAGCCACCTCGCCCAGAGATGGAGCTTCATTTCCCTGGAAGTGGACGATGGAATATTCAATCTCTTTTCTGCCCGAATCTGTTCGTTTCGGTTGTGTTATGTGACAGGTCTTGCAAGATTGTCTGCAAAGCTGCAAGGGTTATCCAAGTGTGGCCAATGAAGGGCTAGCGAGCTTGAGTATTTAAAAAAAAATGTTCTCACATTTAAGGAAAATGGATAGATGGCACATTTTGAAGAGCATAAAGAATGAGACTGGCTGTGGATAAAAAAGAGCCTGGCTCAGAATTTAAACCTCCATCTGAATAAATACAAATGGCATTTGTTCAAACTATGCCAACCATTCAACGAACAAAATTTTCATCTTTTCTTAGTTTACCTTAACCCTCGCTCTTTTGACTGGCTGAATGCATTTTGTGTTCTTATTTTGATTAATGCAAACATTTAGCTAGATTTTCCCTCTGCCATTTGTTTGGAGCGCCCAGTGAATTTTGTGTCTGAATGTGTAGGCTTTGTCGTCCGTTTACTGTACATTGCACTGATAATGCAGTTGCCTCTTTTAGGTGAGAAATTGCCATCTTTAAGTACATTTAACATATTCTGTGTATATTTGTTGGATTTAAACCTGTTTACAAAGTGAAATGTAATGTCCCCCAGCCCTTCTGATTGGTCGGACGTCCCTAGAGTAGTTTCATGGAAAATGTGCGCCGGCAGTCACCTAGCGACTTTCGAAAAAGGCATTCTCTGAGCCTTCGAGCATTGGTTGGTCCCTGCACTCTTCTCTTGCTTGAGATCTCCGTTAGGAATAGACTGGCAGGGCTAGCTTAGGTTAGCTCCGAAGCTGAGGGCAACATAAGCCATCAAAATTTTTCTGGAGCAAAATGAACAAACGAAAACTGTTGGTGAATTTACCATAAGTAGCAATGTGCCAGATGGGAGATTTTTAATATGAGGAAATTCATGAAAACAGTCACTGTTGAGGATATGAACTCGAGAGTTTCCACATCGTTTTATTCATTATTTTTGTTTTGTATTCTTCACCGAAGTAGCGGTGTAGGAGTATCCATTTAGAACAGCTCTTCCCATCGCATGGTGTTACATAAGTGTATGACGTTCCCAACAATGACACAAATCAATCTACGGCTTTTTTACCCTCATTTATGTAATTATGTGCTTGTTCATCTGCACGCTTTGTGGGCGAGATCATTTTAATAACCATAATGCATCTTCAGTCCATATTCTTCAAATGAAGGAGCAGAGAATGTTTGCCTTCTGCGGTAGGATGTTGATAACTGAACACTTACCCTCTGGCAAAGCTCTCTCTCCCTTCCCCTTGGGCTTCATTATAATACTTTCTTGCTGAAAACATAATGGAAATTTTGGGTGATTGGATGGAAAAGGGGGCCTTTTTGTCAGATGTGAGAAAAGTGAGGTCGTGAAAGGTTCAGGCTCCTGTTGATGCCAGCGAGTGATTTGTTTGGGCTGTCTCTTATTTTGTTTTTACGTCTTCTGCGAGGGTTTTTGATGAAGCTTGTTTTGTTGTGGGCTCGGTTGTTGCTCCTCTGGGTGTTTGTTTCCATCTCCAGAGTTCATTACATGGCTTGGCATAGCATTTTTCGGCTGGTTTTGATTCGTTTCTATGATCTGAGGTGGAATTTATTCTCCCGCTGTTCCCTTATATCTGCATTTTCTCATATAGAGCAGCACATGCACACTTCTACACGGAGAATGCCTTTTTTTTTTTTAAAAATGCTTCCAGTTTTATTCCAAAATACCTGTTATCATTTTTTTTATTATGCATTTCAAATATGTTTGAGTGCAAGGGTATTTCTTTCAATAAAAAAATGTATTTGCTGGGATCAAGTGAACACTCGTACTGTAATTTATTGTCGGGAACAAAAAGCACCCCCACACGACATAAGCACAAGCCAACGGTGTTTCGTTTCACATCGATTTGTTAAGAGCTGTCTTGAAGCCC
The DNA here is from genome assembly GCA_029721435.1 of Gymnothorax reevesii. Lineage (NCBI taxonomy): Eukaryota > Metazoa > Chordata > Actinopteri > Anguilliformes > Muraenidae > Gymnothorax > Gymnothorax reevesii. The sequence continues at coordinate 57,364,419 of CM056581.1, forward strand.
GTCACCCCAGTTAACGATGATTGTGAAAACAAGTTGTCTGATGGCATTGTGAGTTCAGTTTGTTGTTGCCTGTGTCCTTTGGCTGATCTACTAGACTGCAGGGTTTGTCCTTTCTATGTGCAGTGAGATGTTTTTGTGGGTTATCGTTTTCTGTGTCGGGTATTGGCGCGCACTGCTCTTGACGGCATAGCGCGTTAGCACGCTAATGGGTTTTTCTCGATTTTTTTTCCTCAGCTTCTATTGTCCCAGTCCCTTGGCCCCCTGGGCCCCCCCTACTAAATCCAGCCAGCCCCCCCCCCCCCCCCACAGATATTACACGAACAATAGCAGAGCTCACAAAAATGGAAAACCCGAGAGCCCGACTTCTTGAATCCCGAAGTCAAGAGGCCGACCGCAAAGCTGGTGAACTAATTAGCTCTTTATCTCTCCCCGTATTTTTATTTAATTTTTTTTTTTTTTGCAAACCCTGACCACTTGCGGATTCATTTTTCATCGCGCATGGCTGGTCACACTGAAAAGGAAGATAATTGGCTGTGGCACACAGTTAGCTCTGGTGTTTAGGAGTTCCCTTTTCCCCACATCTTCTCCGCCTCTCCCTTTAACCCTTTCAAGGGCAGGAGAATAAGAAATCTTCCCTGAACTTCCTGAACCTGCACTGACTCACCCTTAACCCCCCCAGAAAGCTGAAGCCTGTTGTATTTCTGTTTCTGTTTCTCTCTCTCTTACGGAATAATAACTGTGTTTCTGTCCTGGTGTTAGGCCACTCTGCCTGCCTCTCTTTTCTTCGTCTCCTCTCTCACTCTCCCCCTGTTCTTTGCAGATGGACGTTGTTTATACATTCCAGACGGGCCAGACCGCCGTCCCGGGGGCTCTGCGCCGTCAGCCCTCGGTGGTCAGCCAGCACAACGACGCAAAAACTGTCTCTAGCCCCACCCATGTGGGGCTCTCATCCTCCTCCCTGTCCGCCAATTCTACTGCTGTGGCCACTGCCTCGCAGCCGCCCGCCTGCGCTTCCTCTTCTGCGGCAGGCCGTGAGTGCGCGGCCTCTTACTACCACAGCTGCATGACCTAACCGCCCCACGAGCCTCACCATGGATAACCTCCTCCTCTTCTTCTCCTCCTGCTGCTCGCTCGGATCTACTCTCTCCACACTCATCCTCTCAAGCCTACTCCTGTAGTTTTTCTTTTATTCCCCAAGCGACGCGTCTCATCTTTCTGTCGGTGATATCGGGCCCGATTGCCTCTGCATGCATTAACCCTTCTGAAAACCCTTAATGAAACGAACTGAAAAACCTTCGGCTGATGGAAAAAGTGCGCAAATGAGGGCTTGTGATGTTGCTCACGGGCTAAAATCCCCTCAATTCCAGAGTCTTAAGCTAACGAGTTGCCGACAGATGTTGCCGTTTGATTTCCTGTCGACGCGGCAAAATAATACCCGGAAATTAAGACTGGAGTTGAGCACCTTCGACGACCCCGAAGGTTTTCAAAATGCACGGGTTGTGGTTTTGCGTGCCATAAAGTGGGACGAGGCTGTATCTTAAGGGTTAATGGCAGAGAGTTAATTGCATTTTTTATTAACTGCACTGTGCAACATTTCTTGCCCTGTTGGCACTTCGTGTTTGGATGTGCATGTCCCTGTGTGTGTGTGTGTGTGTGTGTGTGTGTGTGTGTGGGAGCGTGCGCACGTGGGGTGCACGCACACTACAGATACCATTGTGGCATCTTTGTCAAGGGCTGTCTGACCAACATGTCAGCTAAACACTAGACGCTAGACATGGAAACAAAAGGAATACAACATGAAATGCAAAAAGTGCAGCAATGAACATTTCATGTGATTGTAATGATTTTGCCAAACTTGATAATTCGCTTTTGCTGGCATAATTAAACAGTTACACTCTTATTGTGGACAAAGCTATTCACTTCAGGACCCCGCACACCCTCGATTTTGTGACACCCTATTCGGTTACAGACCTGAGGCAGGGCCCAGCTGTGATGCTGCCACAGTCCCCATACGCCCTCTGAAATGATGACTCATCGTATAAAACGAATTTCATGTCAGTTTTTCTGACACTCTCCAGATGTATCATTCCACGTGCTTGATTGTGTGTGTGCCTGCGTGTATGGCTGTGTGTGTGGTGCGTTCGCGTTTGTGCGCGAGCTCGAATTTGAGATTGCATGCGTCTCTGCGCATATGTGTGTCCTGCCTGTCACGAGCATGCATCCACCTGAGCACACGCGCCTCCCTTCCGCCCCACTCCTCTCTCTCTCTCTCTCTCTCTCTCTCTCGTCCTTCTGTTTGCTTTTTCTGGAGCCAGTGCTGGCTGGGCAAGGGGCGTTCACAGGTCTCAGGTGCGCAGCGCAACCTCGCAGCATCTCTGAAAATCTCCACCGCTTCGGTCCAAAGGTGGCAGACAAATGAAGGCAATGGTGAAAAAAAAACACCCTGATAGAAATGTGCTGAGGTGGTGAATGCGTAATGGACTGCCTGCTCGATGAAGGCCGAGTGATGGAGCCGGTCTGAGTGCGGGCCAAGAGAGAGAGGGGAGCGGCTGACGCCTTTGACCTGAGAACACTCACCATCTGCCCGGCAACAAAGCCAAGAGAGACACGCCCACTCTCCGAGCCTCCGAGCTTCATGGGGAGATGACAGCTGCTGCAGACACCTCTCTCTCTCTCTCTCTCTCTCTCTCACTCTCTCTCTCTATCTTCCTCTGTATTATCATTTTATTCTCCCTCTCTCCATCTATTCCTCTTACTTAGTATTTTAAAAGGAATTACAACCCTGAGGTGTAAATACTACATAGACTGGTGACAGATTAATGGGAAAATCTACATAAGCACTCTGAGTAAGGTGTTGGGCCTCTACAAGTTGCCGTTTTGGCTACAACGCGCTGTGGCATAGATTGAACATGTAGGACTTTACTGGCTCAGGCCATTGTAATCATGGTAGAGACCACATCCATTTTGATAGAACTACTTCATCATAGGATATAAAGGCAATTTAAGCGTACAAGTGGACGCGAACCGTGCCAGGGAAAGGAACAGAAGAATCTGCATTTGTGATGTTTGTACACACATTTAGTAAGGTTTCTTCCCTTTAATTTGTCACCTGTTCTAATACATGTATGTGCATGGTATGCAGAAGCAGCGTCAGTGGTGAATTTTCGGGTGCTCTGCCACAGTAAGTGTATTAAAAAATTGCTTGTTGCTGCCTGCCGTATCGCTGGAGTTCAGTTGGAGGGAAACGGTGGATAGCGGCACACTTTATCCGCCCGTCTGTGGGAGATGGCTGGCGGAGATTGGCCAGATTCGCCGAGGACGCAGCCACGATATCCTCCTGTTTAAAACTGAAACGTGCTGCCGGCTGCATGCTCAGGGGCTTTCGTCTCTCAAATTAAAATTGATTTCTTCGCGGCTGGAAAGATTTTCCATCGGAATCCGCTACTTCAAAGCGAAGCCGTGTGACGGCACAACTGCCGGTTTGTGTTGTGTAAATTTCCTGTGGTCGTTGAGAGCTTTCGCTTGTGGCTGCGTTACCTCTGACTCTTGGCTACTCTTACTGCGGTCGCTCACGTCTCCTGGGGTTATTCAACTGAACTTATCTGCGCGTTTGCGAAGCTTTGTTTATGTTTTCTTTGCAATTGGTGTAGTGATTAGTTTACAACTTAAAGTGCGTGTGTTGAGGCATTTTCCATTTTGGTCACCCTTCGCTATCATTTTGTCTCACTCTCTCAGTCTCTCTCTTTCGTTGTCATTGTCTCTCTCTTCCACCTCCTCTCATTCTGTCAGTTTCTCTCTCCCCTCTCTCTCTCTCTCTCTCTCTCTCTCTCTCTCTCTACTCTTCCTCCTTCACTTTGGTTGACCACACACACCAACTGTGTAACAGTAGGATTAAAAAAATAATGATCATAAAAACCAACAGGGGTGAATGGGCTTCTACACCCCCCCCCCCCCCCCCCAGTGATATCTTTTGCTGCCATTTTGAAACAGTATCTGTTGAGCTGAATACAGCGGCCTTATGACAGGGATGCACGCTGTTAATGTAACACCTAGCCGCAGTAACTCATTTGGCTATTCAGTCTATCCCTAACATGACAAAATCCCTCAAAGACCAAATTAAATTTGAGTGGAGATCTTTTTTTCTTGTTACGCAAATGGACGCTTTTGACAATCACTGCTATTAAAGGGTCTGAAGGCAATCTACTTAAGGCCCGATCAATTTTGCTAATGCCGTGATGCGAGGTCGTCACCGTGGAAGGGGGAGATCTTCCTCGTTCGCAGGTGGGCCGTTTAATGGAAAATGCGCTCAGTGGAAATGTTCCCATTTTGATATTTAATGCTGAGATCCAAAGCACCGATCAGAACCGGGTTTTTGAGTTTGTTCAGAATAATGACAACGACATGCCCTGCTATGGCTGTCCGAGTTGGTCTTAAAGTTTTGGTCTTTCAGTTTTCATGGAGACCTATTTAGGTGGTAGAGGTATTTATACGTATAAGAACAGAGGTGTTTATCCAGGATTATCACATGAACTGCTGAAGGCTGATAATGTGCACATTTATCAGTTTATTTCTTAAAGTCCAAAACCAATGGACTGCTCATCGCAGTGCCATACGCTAAAATGGCGCGATTATTTTTGCTTTACATGCTAACTGCATAAGCCTTCCTGCGGTGTTGCTGGCTGCTATAACTCATCAGCTGCTCAACCTTGATTACCATCAAGGGCTCCGTTCCCACCGGATGGAGGGATATGGTGGTTCACGCTGAAGCGATGACTCGCATGAGGGAAAAGGTGCCCAGTAGGGAACTGGGTGGGGGTTAAAGAAGCGGAAACGTCGGAGAGGGAGCCATATGTCAGGGCGCCGCTGCATCTCCGCGGCGAAGAGACTGGAATGTCGAAGCGCCAGACCATCTGCATGAGGCAAAAGCCTTTTACAGTATTAATCGTAAAGGTTTTACTCCGTGACTGGTGCTCAGTGAAGTCGTGATGAAATCCCGTACGCAGTATAATGCGATCCTCCACTCCGCTAGCGGGGAGCTTTCCTGCTCTGTGGTTCCGCGTTAGCACCGGCACTTCGTGACCGTCTGTGGCAACGGGTGTCAAGCTGGCCCGCTTTGGTCTTCTGGAAGTCCTCATACAGGATGGTGCGCATCACCTTGGGTGCTCAGCAACAGGCGGGAAGCTTGCGCACTGTGTTGTGGGAGGAGCTAGAGGAAGGCTTTGCCCTCTGCTTCACAGACTGACACTATGTTCGTGTGACTTGCAGCCAGCAGAGCTCCTCCCTGTCAGTTTAGCTCGTTATTGCCTTTCTTCTCGATTTAAGACCAGAGGTGGGCTGTACCTGTCCCTGGCTTTCGCACCAACTTCTGGCCTTTAATAAGTTAATTATCTAAATTAGCCAAACTATTTGTGAATCAGAGATTTCTGCTGCATTTCTTTAAACTATCATTACTGACCACCAGACTATTCTCATCTCCCCTAAATGTAGCATTTTAATTTGGTCCAATCTATGCGCAAATCTATGTTTGTGTGCACAACCAGTTAGCTCAATTAGTCAGGGTAGTTGATAGAAATATAAACCTGCACATGCACCAGCCCACCAGGACCGGAATTTCCCACCCCTGATATGAACTGTGATTAAAATCTGTAAAGATGCACCAATCCTATCAACGTCTGATATAAAATCACTAAAAAAGACCTGACAGCTGAATTCATCTTGAGTTTGAAGTGGCGATGTGAGGACTAGATTCAGCTCCTAATGGATTTGCGTGTATAGCTATTTCACCCTCCATTTATTTGGTTTTTGTCTGCACAGTGTGCGCTTGTGTCCGGGGGGGGGGGGGTTTCCCTTGAGGTTCTACGGAGCGGCCGAGCAGTTTCTCCGGCGCTCGAAGACGAATTCTCCTGTGCGCAATCACCACCCACTATTCTGCCAGCATGACTGCATTAAAGAAAAATCTGGAATACGGACAGTGGGCAGTAGTGGCCTTTACTTAGGGCTGCTTTAGCCTGTTTGCATCCTCCCCGCCGCAATTGAAAGTGTTGACGTTTTAAGGTGCGAGTGGGGCTAATTGTAGCATAAATGAATATACAGGAAGGGCAGAATTGGCCTTAAAGTAAAGCATACAATTAACATTTTAAGTTCAATAAATCGCTGAGTGATTTGTAGCATCTTTGTGAAGCCGATGTAATGCGGCAGATATTTGCGAAGGATGTATTTTAATGCGGATATTACTACGGAAACGCTTCATTTTACGAGGCGTGGTGGTACATGCGTCCGCACATGATGTAGCCACTGGTGCTCATTTTTGCCTGGCTGTGCGTCTGTTTCCCGGCACTAGTGAATCACGCTAAAGACAACATTTAACAGCAGCTGACTGCTCTATGTCGCTAAGTGACCCTGTGAAAGCGCTGTGGCTTTTTGGGCGGATCTGGCAGTGCGGCGGTTTAATATCCATTACACTGCCCAGCTTTCAGCTCACCTCGTGACTTGCAGACTGGGTCCTTTTAATGCCAGTAATGTGTATCTTTACCACACTGGGCTCATATAGATTTTCCTTTCTGCCCCCAAGTAATGTGCAGCATGCTAATTTTAGTGCAAGCTGCCAGGAAATGGAGTCAGAGCAGTATTGATGGACTGAAACTGCAATTTTGCAGCAAATTGTTTTGCTGTATAATTCAACAATTGGGCGAAGCATAATGCACGTAGTCTATCGTCTTAACACAGGTCCATCATTTATGATTCGTAAAAATTAGCCTTTAGTTCTCAAATAGTGACTTGTCAGCTTATCAGAACTGGAAGTATTCGTCCTCAAACTCTACTAATTATTGTTTCCCTTTCTGTCTCTCTCTCTCCATTTCTCACTGAATTTCGCACACGTGCACACACACACACACACACACGCTCTCTCCCTCAGCCTGTCTCATGACTCTTCCTCTCCTCTACATTAAAAGCATTGCCCCTGTTGTCTGGCATCTCGCTTGGCTTTGCACGAAGAAGCTCGATTTCCGTTGCTGCCATCCATTGCTTCTGTCATTTCTGTTGCTTTGTTCGGTAATTTTTTTTAAAATGCTCTACTTGTCTGATGAACAAAGTTTGAAGATCTTAAACAGAAACGTTTTTCGGGCTACTTCTCTCTCTGGCCAGGGTAATGGAAAAAAAACAGCATTACCTCGAGAGCATGCTTACCCCTGGCGCTCCTCTGTGACCCTGACGTGATATGATGTGTGTGTTTTGTGTGTGAGTATTGTGGCACCTTGGTTTTTTTGTTTTTGTTTGTTTGGTTTTTTTTTAATGCACATATCTGCCATGCGTTGCATCCATTAGACGTGTTTGCGTTTGGTTTATCGATCAGTTTGCCATGCTGTCATTTTTTGCATTGTTCGCGGCGTGTCGTGTTGTTTTCCCCTGTGTTTGTTGTTCTGCGACGGAGGCCCATTTCTCACCGCTGACCATTTTACACCCACAGATGTACCCACCCCCTACCCACCCGCATCTGCCTCACACCTCCCACTGCCCACCTAGCAGGACATAGTGCCAGTGCGCTGTCTTTAATTCTGCATCTCTCTCTCTCTCTCTCCCTCTCCCTCTCTCCTCACCCCGTGCCTCTGTGCACGCCCTCCTCCAGATTAAAGTGGTCAATGCCTTCCGTAGCTCCCTTTACGAGGGGCTTGAGAAGCCGGAATCCAGAAGCTCCATTCATAACTTCATGTCCCATCCCGAATTCGGCTCCCTTGATGATGATGATGAGGAGGAGGAAGAGGAGGAGGTGGCTAGGGTCCCCACGATAGACGAGAACGGCGGCGATGAAATAGAAGAGCTCCCACTGGACTCGGGTTCGGGGGGGCCATCCTCCGTTTCAGGAGCAGCCGCTCCGCCTTGAAACCCCCCCCCCCCCCAAAGCCGGGAAACCTCCATCTGACGACACACTGCTAATATTCCCTGCCCCCCCCCCCCAGATCTTAGATCGTAGATCTTAATACATACACCCTCGCCCCCCCCCCTTCACCCCTTCCATGGGCTCATAGACACTCAAAACGCCATGTGAGGTGGACACCTGAAGTCTGAATGCTAACGCGCCCCCGTTCTGTGCGATGTGCACCTACAACCTCCCAACCTTCCCTAACCCTCGACCTCGACCCTTCCCGACCCCTGGCTTGCACAGTACTACGTGTATGCTGAATGTACGCCGCAGTTGCAAGACACACAACCGAACTTGCAGGCGGGGCAACAAGGAGTCCACCCTTGCCCCTCCCCCTCCACTTCCTCCATCTTTCCTCCTGACCCCCAGCCCAGCCATAGCAGAGACCATAGCTGTCTGCCTGTGTATGCCATTTTCATCTTATCTATTTATTTCTTTTGTCCATTCCTGGTTTTTATTCTTATTCCAGTTTTGTTCCATTTTTTTACACAAATTGTACCATCTAGATTGAAAATTTGTTTTCTTTATACGATTGTGCACATGTATATACTGTGGGCATACATACGCGCAGAACCAGCAGCAAGTGCATTTGTATGTATGTGTAGTATATATTGTGTCAATGACCTCAATCGTGAATTGGAAAATTGTTATAAAACTTCCTAAAAATCGCTGAAATGTTATTTTGACCATATTACATTCACCATTTTTTTTCCCACAGATGTAGTACAGTAAGTATAAAGTTTGACTGGATTTTATGAATTTTTTTTTTCTTCCTGAATGTTTCAAATGAATGCATAGCCTTTTTTGTCTTCATGGTATTTTCCACCAGAATGTTCCTTTGAGAATTTTTTTTCTTGGTAATTTGTATGCAGAAGGACATCACTTATGATGCTGCACTAATTCAGTGAATTGTTATTGCACTGAACAGAAAAGCATTGAATTGCCAAGGCCGCTTTGTTTTCATTAAAGAGCGCCCCCTTCTGCAGCTAGAGGTAATGCCACAGTGGTGAGGAACGCCTAAATGACTGACACGTGTGGGAGTGTCTGACCTCTTCTTTCAACCAATCAGACTGCCACAGGGATCTCTAGTTTCAATCGCCATCAACTCCTCTACATAGAAGTCCTGATAAGTAGTAATTCCTTTGTCTGGCACTAATCGCCCTTCATAGGGCGCAATTACACTTCCGTTTTTTTTTTCTTTTTTTAATGGCTGGGATTGCAGTTTTTCAGAGTTGTAAATATATTAATTGTGCAGAAGAATCAGTATATAAAAAAGAAGGAGATCTTAAATTTTTATTCTCCGGAAATGTGAAAAATAGATGCATTTCTGTACTAAGAAGACTGAATAATTGAAAATATGTTGGGCTGATAATTTCTCTCATTGGTCTCCATCTATTATTGAGTTTTACTCTGTCTGTTCTACCAACATAAAAGTTCACCATTCCCAGTTTTCCGCCAGTGGATCGATCCGAAGTTATAATCCATTCTCAACCTGTCTCCTCCTGGCGTAGTGATACAACACGTCTGTGCATGTTTAAGTGTCAAAATAAATTATACCTAGCAAACAAGCTTAAAAAAGAAGTATATGCAACAGAAATCATTTGTTTGGTCCTGTAACTGTTCAGCTAATCAAACCTAATGGGTGTAAGAATACAATGGACTGCCAGTTTTTAGAATGTGGTCTGGCGAGCGTTTTTTGTGTGCTTACAGATGTTCCAGTACTGCCACATTCAGACGTTTTTCATATCTAGGTTAAATAGAATCCTCTAATATACTTTTTCTACTTAATTACAGCCATATTTTCTAGGTTGTTTTTATATCCCATTTGTTTTTATTTCTATTTCTGATGTTCCCAAATAAAAAAAAGAATAAACGGAATTGAAGACAAAGTGTCACTGCCGACGAAAAGACCGCTGCATTGTTTACTGGATATAGCTACATACGGTCCAGGTTACACTTTCCTAATTGATGACAAGATTTCTGTCATTCTCTCCCATTTATTGAAATTTAATATAGACTATTGGGAAGCTGGTTTTCATATAGAAAACTGTCACAATGTTTTTTGTTTGTTTGTTTGTTTGTTTTTTGTTTTTACAATTCTTATGTATTTTTATATTTAGTACTGTTTAGTATTTTAAATATATAATATATATACGCTGAAGATCTTGGCAGCATTAGCTAAATGAGAGAAACACTTGGTAGAGTAATTTTGCTAATATTTGTATTTATGCTGCGTTTGTTAACCATTCTTAGCCATCCAGTACTGTGGCCTCAAAAACTAAATGACTTTGTTTACCACTTAAGCCATGCCATTGGACGAACTCTCTTTTAAGTGAGACTTCACCAACCAATCAGTTTTTCTGACCTCCCCCTGGTATGACCACATAAACTGCAGTCCTTCTTCCCGTCTTAGTGCTGGTGTAGAAGTGTACGCCACAGTTTTCAACCTGCAGGTTTTTACTCCATTCTGCCTGTGAGGATTTTTATCGTTTCTTCTTTCCTTTGTAATTTGGTAGTAAGTAATGTTTAGTGGAGTAAATAAAATACATTTACATACAATGAAACAATACTTTTAAATAATACAGATACAATCCTGAAGTATATTTTTTTCTATATATCTATATTATATATTATATATATTTTCTATATTTTTCGTTCTTACTGGTTGAATTGATGGCAGGCTTAATTTATTGAGTGCGGGGAGTGGGCTTAAGATGACTGGTTTTTAATTGAGTTGTTTAAGTAACTGATTCTAATATTATCATTTGAATATGATTGACCTAAAATGGCATCGTAAACTGTAGATGAAGATTCAGAGGGAACAGGCTGAGGATTTTTTGTTAATGCACTTTGAGGGCGGAATAGCATCAATGCCCTTCTTAGGCATGTCTGTGGCATGCAGGGATCGATGTTGGGATGCCTTCGCAGTGGGATTTGTTCAGTGCTTATGTCCTGGGACACACATTGTTCAGTGAGGAAAAGCCCTTCCTAGTTCTGCCAAATCCAGAGAAATATAACTTTGTGGAACAAATATGACTCTTTTACATTCAGTATACTGTAAATAATAATTTGCTGACATTGAATTGCAGGTTTTAAAAAAGTGGGCAATCGGTTGTGATTGATCACCAGCATAGCTTTAAGAATGTTCTGCCAAAGTGTTGCGTACAATCCTCGGACTTCGCCTCTCTCTTTTTCGCTTGAAAGAGCCATTACCATTTGTCCTTATTTACCAACACGCCATTGCAGAGACAACTGCTGCTCATATTCTCCATGTCTATCACGCCGTTACTGGGCTCACTCCCATTTTTGTCCAGTTTTGCTTGATCACGAGCTAAGCATGCAAGCCAGAATGGTGGCTGTATGCAATCCTTTCGCCCTATATAAATTGCCTTCATTGTGCTGTTGTGATCTCTTCTGACTGGATTGCCCGTGCATCTTTTGATAGTGTACAGATACTGTTTGTTGAAGACGCACCTGCTATCTTATCTTCCTGGTTGTATTGTTTTGTTTTGTTATTTTTTGGTTTGTAGTCCCCGGCCTTGGCATGGCTATACAATGAAAACAAACTAGCTACTGGAATTTGTAATTAGCAGTTAATGGGGAAAACGGCACGACCAAAAAAATTATCATTCAGATCTACGATACCATGAAACTTATTGCAGACATAAATGTGCTGTGTATATTGTATACAAAAGCGATTATTACATGTGCAATAAGTATCAAATAATGACTACAGATCCACAGCTTACTTTTATGTTGGTGCATTGTTACTCTACTGATTAAAAACCAAAAAAAACAAAAACAAAAAAAAACCAAGAAAAAACAAAAAAAAAAAAAAGAAAAACAAAAAACTTTTATTGGGTGACTGGATTATGCTGGGGTGTTATGCGTCACAGATGTAAATACAAAAGGAGTTTAGAAACTGGAATTTCCCACAATTCGAAAGTCATAAACCCCTTATTTTACATATATTTGCTCTAAGCAGTGGGTGTATATTTCACCCTGTGTGGATGAAATTGTAAATGGCTGGTTCTGCAAACAAAAATGGAACAATGAAAACAATTTCATTCATATGATTCAATAAGCACTGGTGTTATTTTTGTATAAACATTATATCATCTATGTGGCATGCATGACTTATAATCAATTTGGTGGTTCAAAGCAATATGTACACCTGGTGCGATTGGTATCTTTGTGTCCTGTGTAGCCTAAGCCATGCTGTGCTTAAGAAAAAAAGCATTGGGGAAAAAATTGGGGGAAAAAAAGAAAAAAACCTAACTGTTCAGTATATGTGTTCAATGTTCTGCATGTATAAGTATGGAATGAGACATCCCAAATGTTTAATTGCTTCTGCGATTCCTTACATGATTTCATGTCTGCACACCCCTACACGATTGTATACACACACACGCACACACAAGCACACACAATCGCAATCACGCACAGGCAGATATACACATTTTCAGAACAAATAACGCAGATCTTTTCCACCCCAAACACAAACTTCAGAGCGTGATGTTCTGTGCAGGAGAAACACACACTGATGAGATGCTGTTCATGAGAAGTGACAAGAGCAGGTCCAAAGTAATAAAGCTGAAAACAACATTTTATGAGGACTTGTTTTTGGTTTTATTTTATTTTACAGGGGCTCAGACCTTATTTCTTTGTGTGTAGTCAATGTGCTGCATGTATGCCCATCCATGCGTTTGTGCATGTGTGCGTGCATATGTTTGTCTGCGTCTGTGTGTATATGTGTGTAGATGTGTGTGTGTGTGTGTGTGTGTGTGTGTGTGTGTGTGTGTGTGTGTGTGTGTGTGTGTGTGTGTGTGTGTGTGTGTCCTGAATTTTAACCTCCGTACTCTTCATTTTAGATCCACGTTTCTTGTTGGACGATATCACTCGTTACTCTGCTTCTAATTCTGCTTTACTTTGGCTGAATTGTATTTGCACTGTTTGCCAAACGTTAAATGCTAAACATTACTTCTTACACAACCTCTGTGCATCGTTATAAGGGGAATTCGGTCTTTAAAATATGGTTATTTAATTAATACTTGTATCCGAAAAGCTCAGTTTAGTGGATTAAGCAGGGGCCGATCCCCCTGGTGCAGTTTTGGGTTAAGGGCCTCGCTCGAGGGCCAGCTGCAGCACTGTTTCTTATTCTGGTTTTTCAAGTCACAGTCAAGCATGTGAACCATGAGACGTCCCACTGTAGTTTTCCCTACTTTTTTCTGTATCCCTGCATGTTCTCATTCTATAATACAATCTCACAGTCACTTGCTACAACCAGCTGTTTGCTACTTCGGCTTTTCGCTACTGCACAAGGCACTTTCGCTACTTTGTCCAAGTCCATTCGCTACTACAGTCAAACAGTGTTAGTTGCCGATTCAATCTTTGTTCGATTGTCCATATTGAGTCAGAACCTGAAAAAATATTCTCAGCTGTAATGCGAATATTAATAAATATTTATGTTCTTAACTTGCATTTTTCTGTAGTAGTGAACGGAGTCAGACATAGTAGTGAAAGTGCACTGTGCAGTAGCGAAAAGTCAAAGTAGCGAAACCACCGTAAACCAACAGCACAGGTTTATTGAAAGTTAGAGTTTTGTTTCCTCCTGGGGCTTGGCTACACTAAGTATCGACCAACTGAGCAGGACATGTATGCCAATAATGACAGTTTGTAGAGCTCTTAAGGAACAGAAGTGTTCCCACTTTGGATCACTGCATGATTTTTTTTTTTTTTTTTCCTAGGAAGATTTTACATTCTGGCTGGAGTTTATTTCACTGGCAAGTGCTTGTAATTCGATTTGGAATTGTGTTTGTCACTGTTCGAGTTTCCCTAATTATGGACCGTAGAAACAATTAGCTGCGTGATTAAAAGAGGAACGCCTGGTGGTTTCTCCTGTCTCTAGCCACCGCAGCTGAGGATAATTAATTGTGAAGGTACGCGTTAATTGTCCAGCCATCGCGAGCAAGTACACCGATTCATTCAGCTGATTCCTTCACCCTGCCCTTTTCCCACCGTGAGTGTTTGAACGGGTCTTTCATTAGTGAATGTCCCTGCATGCTCAAGCTTGGACATCATCAAAACTCCATCTCCCAGCCACCCCCGGCACATGCAGAACACGCGCAAGCCATGAAGAAGTCCTCTTAAGAAATGGTTTGGATAAACCAAAAAGAACAAAATATATCAACTTCTCCTACAGGACCAGTTTGTTACCTGTCCACCCCCCATGTTAGGGGAGTTTAGTTTTTAAGCTTTAGCTACCTCTGAAAACCATGGATAAAACACCACTCGTAATGTGTCGTGGGAGCCTCACCTTTTGGTTCATCTTGTGTAGCCTGGGCTCATTCTCAGTTCCAGCATTGGACTGAAGATAAACATCTGTTCTTTTTACAGTTGGTTTACAGTAGTTTATCACTGCCAGAGCACAGCATCAGAACCACTGCTCTCTTCTTTTACCTAAGGAGCAACATGAGGGCAATGTGGAACAATAATTGTCTACTCTTTGAATCATGATGTCCGTTTGGTGCCTAATGATGTGCAGTTTGGAAAGCAGCTTTGTACATTCCTATGGTAACCCATAGTAATGATAACAATGGTAACAAACCTTTGCTCTAACAATCTTTTGTGTCAGATCAAAACTTTTGAGAGTAGAATGTTTACTTAACATTTAAATACTTTTGTAACAATCAACCCTCATGGAAGGAAGACCAAATAAAAAATTCCAAAAAAAAAAACTGCTGCTCAATGGTTCAGTGGGGGTTACAGAATGAAATCTTAAGTTCCAATGAATTTTAATGAGCGAAAAACTGGAAAATGGTGGGGCAGAGGCCATTACTGGTGAAAATAAAAATCTCTCAGCTGTTTTAAAGGTCATGGTGATTCATTAGGAGTGAGCCTTCTTGTGTACTTCATGAAAGAGGAAGTGAGAGTCACTGGTGCCTTCAGAGCCATATCGCCCTGTTTACACTGCTGAGGCTGCAGAGAGAACCACCTGGCGCTGCTTCGACACGTCCTCACGAGCCAATTCTAGCTTTTTCGTTCTCTTTTGTTGTTTTTAGCAGTTCATTCAGTATCTGACTGAATGAACGACATCCTCCGACATGCATGCAAGTGCTGGCCTCTAAACAGGAAGTGGAAATATTTCTGAAGTGTTTGATTTAGTTCTGTACATTGACTGTTTCACCCCTGTATTGTGGCATCCTGTTCCAAGTTGAAAAGAAGGGGGGAAAAACAACAGTATTCACGACAGCAGAAAGCCAAAATGGGCCATGTGCACTGTGCAGTATTCATGTAAAGCCCTCGCTTTCTTCATTGCAGAAGCATGTTATTTAATGCCCTAGGTCAGCATTTTCAGGCTTTTTCACTTCCTGCTTGGGATGAAACATGAGTGTCTGATGCATTTTTCCCCAATTCCATCTCCACTCTCTGTGATTCTTGCTGTCCTAGATCCCTTTTGTTTACCATCAGGCACCATCTGCCAAGACTTTCGCAGATTACAACGGATCTACATTAGATGTTAGATTTGGTTTCCAGAGGCTGTAGGAATGATCGAGGGGAGTTAGCTGAATATGCTAGCGTGACCGCAAGCTATTGTCTCGTTTTTTTACCTAAGGGGTCCAAAATGTTCATTTATACTCTCTTGAAAAGGAGAAATATACTACTTTCTCTGTTCAAGCTTTGTGTTCAGGTACCCTGCAGTTAGTTCCTCTTCAGCTTGTTAGATGTTGTTTTTCTTCAGTTTTCATTAAGCATTGAGGATTTTATAATATCAGAAGTGAGTTTTGTTTCATGTGATCACTGTAAAGACCGAACAGCTGTTCCCTACATCACAAATGCTGCTTCCAGGAAGGATAAAGGAGATGAGGGGAGTCCTTACAATGGATTTTTTGTACACTTTGTTCATGTTCATGTTTCCATTTAATTTATCACTGGATTAACTACACTTAATGACATACGAACACAGTAGCTGGCTTGTATGGGGTTTACAGTGGTCGGCTGATGACACTGAAAGGAGTTAAAGGAGTTTTGACTGGATTTACTTTGTTATATCATTGTAGATGCTTCCTGAGAATGAAAAATTCAGCAAAAAATTTGGATGTAGGGTACATAGAAATGTTCAGAGTCCTAGACTTGTTTAGGTTTGGGGATAATGAAAAAAGTTGCATCATAATGCAGTTTATGAGTGAAGGTGACATTGAACGAATATGATACCACTGTGTATTAATATTTTAGCTCCCTTGCCATTCTCTAACAGTGCTGAACAGCAAGCAATACATCTTGCGGGGAGGTTGAAAAGTACTAACGAAACATTTTGGTTGTGAATTAACACGCTTGTGTGTGTGTATGTGTGTGTTTCCGTGTGTGTCTGTGTTTGCATGTTCGTGTGCGTGCTTTTGTACTGTGTATGATTAAGGGCACAGCAGTACTCTTATTACTCTTAAATAATACATTACGTTGAGCGCAGTCTACAAGGATTGTGATTGATGTAAAGCAGCATCTGTAATCGGTGTGTGTACCGCCTGCATCGGATATTTCCCAATTATTAATTTTATTCTGAAAGTTTGTAAATACAGTTTGCCGCCATGCCAAAATGTCACTTCTGTTTGCTTTGAACTATGCAACAGTTTATTGGATTAAAAAAACAACTACAATTGCTTATGCATTTATTTTCACTATTCTACATCTATTGCTCAAACTCTTTATTTTTGCCCTCTCTCTGTCTTTGTGTGCTTGTCTCTCTGTCTCAGTGGATGCAGTCATTCCCATTTTCCATGTCTTTATACTTACAAAACTCAAGCATAACATGTATGTATGTGTGTGCATATACACCGTATGCACACTTTATTATTTTTTTTTCTTTACTATTTTGTAATATATGACCATGTGGAATGCCTTGTTCTTTATGTCCTGTCCGTTGAATTAAAACAGAAGAAAAAATGCTAATTCACAAGGAATTGAGGTGAGTTATTATATATAAGTCTATATAAAATAAAGCCATTGGGATTTGAAATACTTTGGTTTTTGGCTGCTTGTGTTGATTTCATGTTTTACTGTGTACATAATTGCTTGGCCTTAAAAATCTTTTACCAACGCCCAGGCACAAATGCATGATACGAACATAACAGCAACATATGACCAGCCAAAATTTTTTTAAAATCATGGACATAGTCTCTAAATGTTTTAAATGAATGTTCAGTATATTACATATCTGGAATAACTTATACATACATCAAATTGTACCACGTCTGATGATTTTCTTCAAATTCCCTCTTTCCATTGTCTCACAAGTCAATAAAGAGTATTTGCTGTTAAAATTGCAGGAATAAATATTGAATGACTTCTCTAGTAACAAAAAACAGCAGTGATTTGGAACTAACTATGAAGTTGTATTGTTGTTCCACCTCATAACTATGTATGATGTACCCAAATAAAACCTTCACTTCTAGAATTATAGCAAATCAAAGATTTTCTGTGGCTTCCTTAAGAGATGACAGACTTTTCATCGGAACATTAGCTGAAAATGCACATTTTTTGATGCAATGGCCTTTAGTGAAATTGACAGATATGCTAAGGCTCAGAAAATGGTTTTTAATATAAAAATAGAAAACCTTGTACACTGCCAGTCAAAAGTTTTCTTATATTGCGGTCATATTTTTCTTCATGTTTCATGATAAATGTAGGCTGTTTTAACTTAATTTAAGATGCGCATAATTAGTAGTCAAAAGGGACCTTTAATTTCTCAGGATATTCGCCAAAATCTTTGACTGAATGAAGAAGCCATGAATTGTCATTAAAAAAATTAACAGCAGTAATTAATTATTTCTATTTTCCAGCATGGGAATAAAAATCAACCTAATTTGTGACAAGTAAGACAGGAAAAGCAACACACAAGTACAGCAGGTCTATGGTTTTACGCATCAGGACATGAGAAAAAATCAGTTGGTCTTATTCAGGTCCTAAAATTATGTAAATCTAACCTCAGGTGTAAAACAACACACTACAGATTCCCCTGGGCCACTATTCATTTCAGTTGTACAAAAAATCAGCCAAAATGCAGAAGGTTTGGATCAAGCCAAATTGAACAGGGAGGTCAATTTGTAAATGTCACTAAATTGATTAAGTGGTTACTTCATTGGAAAGGATATAACTTCAAGTTTCTAAAACAGTTGAAATTTTGTATATTGAGAATAAAGGATTTTATGAGCATTTGACTTCAGGGTATTGGCAAAACTGGGCTCGGAACAATTTTGGTCATTTCAGACCCAGATTTTCAATTCTCTCCTATTTGGTGTTCCTTTAGAATAATAATAATTTTTTGACTGATTATACTTTGATAATACCTCTACTTTCAATACCTTCTAACATTTTTCATAAAAAATAATATTTAATAACCTTAAATTCAATATGAATATTGCATAATTCTTGAAGATGCTGGTGTCCCCCCCCCAAAAAAAAAAGTTTTAACTTTTAAAATAGTTAAAATTCATTAATTAAAATGAAACTTCATTAAAGTATGCTAATAATACACTTGAATAAACTTTGTTTTCGTAAGGGAATGCTTCTAGGCGTAAGTTCTAGGACCAAGTAAGAGCCAAGAACTCTATACCTGTGTCATACTCGGGTCAAGAACTCTATACTTGAGAAACAAAAATTGTAAATATGTAATGATCTACATTATGTTATAATTTTACAATTGTTATTGGTTATCAATCATGAAATGAAAAAAGTTCTGTTAAAAATGCATATTTTGTTGTTATACCTGTCAAATGCTATATAAACATCATGTCCTCCAATATAAATTCTTTGCTTATTTTTCTTGCCATAACATCCTGAAAAAAAAATTTTTTTTGATCTCAAACTTTTTCCTTTTACAAGAAAACTATTTTTTTAATCATGTTGTTCATATTTGAAAAACTAGTGAATTACCCGTGGCGAGAATCATTTCTTGTGACGACCTACGTCCACATACCAACTTTCATGAATACGGTGACCTTTGACCCTCGTGACCTTGACCTTTGACGGAACGGACCTCTCGCGGTCATTTCTTGTGACGACCTACGTCCATGTACCAACTTTCATGAAAATCTGTCCAGGGAGATGGGAGATGCGAAAAATTGACCTTTGACCCCAGTGACCTTGACCTTTCGAAAAACTAACCCCTCAAGGACAATTCCAGGGAAAACCTATGTAGACCCACCAAGTTTGGTGAAGATCCGTCAGAGGACCTCGGAGGAGTAGGGGAACAAACAGACAGACAGACAGACAAACAAACAGACAAACGTTCCTCAAATTATAGTATGATGTTCAAAGTAAGGAACAGCAGGTTTAGCTTTGAGAATTTGATGTAAGAAAATAGGTGAGCTTTTTCTGTCCCCCTGGCATAACTAGTTTTTGGACAATTATTATTCAAAAAAAGTATTGTAGAGACTTGGTAAAATTAAAATCAATTTTAGATTTTCTTTAATGCTGACATTTTGATATATTATGTAAGTCTTTAGTGTTATTCTTTCAAAAGTTATAGCAAAAAAGGTGTAACTCGTCCCCTCAACATCGGCTTGATCCTGACCAGAAGTCATGTGTGAAGAACTAAGTGCACTGTTACTGCTTCCATAGGAATTAAGAAGGTAATTAGCAGCCAGGTGTTGCTGATAAAATGCACTTAATTGGTCATCAGCAAGTGTCACCACCTCTATAAAAGCAGGTGTTTTTGCATTTTGCTGGTCTGGAGCATTTAGGTGAATGGTAACACAATGCCGAGAGGGAAAGACATCAGCAATCATATTAGAAAAGCAATTGCTGCTGCCTATCAGTCTGGGAGGCGTTGTAAGGTCATTTCCAAACAATATTGAGTCCATCATTCGACAGTGAGGAGGATTATTGACGAGTGAACAACATTCATGACAGTTGCCCATCTTCCCTGGAGTGAACGTCCCAGCAAATTCACCCCAAGGTCAGGCAGTGAAATCTCAGGGAAATTGCATGTAGGGCTCTGAAGGCCTCAGTTAGCATGTTAAAGTTCATGACGATAAATTCAAAACACTGAACCAAGTGTGGTTTGTTTGGAAGGGTTGCCAGGAGAAAGCCTCTTCTTTCCAGAAAGAACATGGCGGCTCGGCATGCCTTCTGGAACGATGTCCTTTGGACAGACGAGATCAAAGTGAAAACAGTACCTCTAAGAGACACGCAGGTTGCTGGGAACGGGTAGCAGACAATAATAAAACCATGCAGGCTGTGACGCATAGATACGTTTTTGAACATGCATACAGTAAATAGTGTTCAATTTACGTTCTTTTAAGCAGTAATGTACAGCATGTTGTTCTTTGAACATATTGATATTTGAAAAACAATAATTAAAATTAATTAAATAATCATAATAATAAAAAAGAAGACATTAATCAGTCCAAATGCCACCACGGAATCCTGTTTTTAAACCCAGTCAAGGCCATGACTAGTAACATGCACTCACACAAAATTTCATGCATCTAGGTGAACTAGTTTCTAGGAGAGAGAGAGAGAGAGATAAAAAAAACTTGTCCCTGCTTATCCGGACAGGCGGATGGACAGACGAGCGTCATTAAAATAATCTCTTTGTTTTTCAGTTCATATGAAAGCAATTCTGGTCACAAAAATATCTGATTTTAATATGCATTTTACTTCCATGCAATAAAAATGTTGTGGCTTGATTAATCCAACACTGCCCCCACCTGTTTGATGTGGATTAATGCATGCAACAGGAACAGAAACGACTGATGGAAGAAGGTAAAGGTAATTTGGTAATGAGAAGGCCCTAAACCTGGTTATAAACAAGGGAATTACATATAGTGGAATATCATATTTCAATCTGTGTTCTTGTTTTTATGATGGGTACCTTCACAGGCAGAATAGGTATTTGCCATATCAGAAGTACTTACTGCAGTTTGTCATGTACTTTTAAATCAACACCAGGGCAGCAAAGCACAAATACATTGTAGAGAATTAAGCCACTTTCACACCGGATGCGAAACAAATTTTTTGCCTGACAGGTAACGGAATGTGTGCAAGCAGCTTTACTCATATTCTTAATGTGGAGCATCATCAAAAGGTAGGCCTATGTGTGTCTCGGCTTTGGCCTTGTGTCTCCCTAGGCAATTTATGTAATAGCAATACCCGATTCAATAAATGAGTTTTTTCACATGTAGGATAACGTGTGCTATGCTCTAAAGATGATGTGTATGTGTTATAGGACACTAGTAAAGCCAGCTTCTTTCATTAATGTGAACCATTTACCTTGTGTTACTTTTGTTATTTCACCCTCACATAATCTGAGATAGAAAGTGAGGGATTAATTTACCTGATTTGTTTTAGGGATGATTTGATAGCCAGATTAGAATTTTTCCAATGCCATCAGGAAACACCATGGAAACCTTAGAACAGGATAACGGCCATGGCATTCCAACAAAGAGAAGTGACTGCATTTCAACTACCAATGTGAATGTTCCTTTTATTTTTGAAGACATAATGTCTGATATTTAGCTCCATAATATGCTCAATATCAGTTGCAAATGTTGTGTAATGTAAAATTTTGAGCAGCACTATTTTCAACAGCTTCAGAAGTTGAAAAACAGATTTTGTATAAATACAAAGGGCCCTAATTTGACAACCTAGATGCAGTTGGCAAACACACGTGATAACAGCATTGCAGGTCTAACCTGAGTGTGTCCATTTCCATTCCGATAATTTTGCGAATGGAGGCAATAGCGCAACTGTGGTGCTATCATCAAAAGGGATGGTGTAAGATGAATTAATTGCCAGTGAATGTGGGGTGGAGGGTGATTTGATTCCATCAAGGTCTATCAGATCAATTCGCTCTGCAGCATTAGGGTGGCTGCTCACTTTCTAGAAGCTGATTGCTAGTGGAAGTTCCAAAATCAGTGCTGCTCAGGCTAGCAGATTCAGTGGTTGCGCATTGTGATAAATGCTGCAAAATTGCAAATGAATACACTGTATAACCTGCATAGTTACAACTCCAATTCCAAAAAAACTTGCGATGTCAATAAAAACAGAATGCAGTTATTTGACAAATGTCATAAACTGGCATTTTATTGACAATAGACCTTAGACAACATCATAGATGTTGAAAGTGAGACATTTTACCATTTCATGAAAAATATTAGCTCATTTTGAATTTGATGGCAGCAACACAACTCAAAAAAGTTGGGATAGGGCCATGTTTACCTTTATTTAGAATGCCTATTCTTTCAACCATAGTCAGTACACGTCTAAGAAGTGAGGAGACCAGTTGCTGATGTTTTGGGTGTGGAATGTTGTCAGATGTTGGATACTAGCTGCTCAACAGTCCTGGGTCCTCTTTGCCGGATTGTTTTTGTTTTACGATGTGCCAAATGTTTTCTATTGGTGAAAGGTCAGGACTGCAAGCAGGCCAGCTCACTAAGCACTCAGACTCTTCTACTGCGCAGCCATGCTGTTGTGATGGATGCAGTCTGTGGTTTGGCATTGTTTGGCAGAAATATGCAAGGCCTGCCCTGAAAGAGATGAGCATATGTCGTAAAACCACTGTATACTTTTCAGCATTGATAGTGCCTATCCAGATGTGTAAGCTGCCTATGCCATAAGCACTGATGCAACCCGATGCCATCAGAGATGTAGGCTTTTGAACTGAGCGCTGATAAAAACATGGATGGTCCCTCTCCTCTATAGTCCACACGACACGGCGTCTGTGGTTTCCAAAAGAATTTCAAATTTTGATTCATCTGACCGCAGAACAGTTTTCTATTTTGCCTTCGTCCATTTTAAATGAACTTTGGCCCCAGAGAAGAAAACAGCATTTCTGGATCATGTTCACATATGGCTTCTTTTTTGCATGATACAGCTTTAGTTTGCACTTGTGGATTGCACAGCAAAATGTGTTCACAGATGATGATTCCCGTTAGTGTTTCTTAGCCCTTGCAGTGTATTCCAGTGCAGAATCATGCCTGTTTCTATTGCAGTGCCGCCTGAGGGCCCGAAGATCACGAGCATCCAATATTGACCTTCAAACTTGTCCCTTGCGCACAAAGATCTCTCTAGATTCCCTGAATCTTTTGATGATATTGTGTACTGTAGATTCAAAGTCTTTGCAATTTTGCACTGAGGAACATTTTTCTGAAATTGTTCCACAATTATAAGATGCAGTTTTTTTGCAGATAGGTGAACCTCTGTCCATCTTTACATCTGAGCGATTCTACCTCTTTTTATACCCAGTTATTTAACTGACCAGTTGTCAATGAACCTAATTACTTGTAAAATGTTCCTCCAGGTGTTTACGTTTACTTACTTTTCCAGCCTCTTGTGGCCCCTCTCCCAACTTTTTTGAGATGTGTTGCTGCCATAAAATTCAAAATGAGCTAATAATTTTCATGAAATGGTAACATGTCTCTATTTCAATATCTGATATGTTGTCTGTGTTCTATTGTGAATAAAATGTTAGTTTATGAGATTTGCAAATCACTCTGTTCTATTTTTATTTATATTTTACACAGCATCCCAACTGTTTTGGAATTGGGGTTGTATTTCAATAGATTCGCAATTAAGCCCGCGGTTACTCTGACTGCAGATGAGCAGGTCTATCCCAGCAAACATGAGACGTCTGCCCGACGTGCAGATTATGTCTATATCAGAAAATATAAGTCATCTGCACGTCGGGCAGACGTCTCATGTTTGCTCTTTGCTCTTTTTTTTGCCGTCTGTCTGTCTTTGTCTGCTCGTCTCTCCCCGTCTCAGTGGATGCAGTCATGGGGTTGTAAAAAGCATTATTATTACTATGTCTTAGTAATCATTGCTGTCATCTAGATGCAAAATTTTGCCATTAAAAGTAAACAATGATACCAATCATACGTATTTTGTTGCAAAATTTTACTTTCAATCAATTTGCAAATCTCGCTCCCAGTACTTTTTGTTGTTTGTGCACGTGTTTTCATCCCACTCCAAAGTGAATTCAGGTTCTTTCTTTGTGAAATGTACTGTCTCACAAAAACGATACATTTCTCCACCAACTTGTCAGAGAAGAACAAAACTTTCTGTGGAACAAAAGTTCACAACTTCAGTTTCTAAGAGGGTGTCATATCTGGATCTGCTCACCCACTTGGTTTTGGTTGTCGCTGATCATTTACATAAAATTAATTCTCGTTTAATTTTTTGGAGTCGCCAAGCTGTCCAGATCATGCTGCTGAGCATTCGAGCAGCTTCCGCTAATCAGTGAAGCCAGATCTCATTGGATATGAATGACTTCTAGCTCCTTTGAAGCTGTTGGCTGCTCTTAATGAGAAAGTCCACTGAAACCACACTCCAATAAGGTAAGAAGTTCAAAGATGTGAGGCGACGCGGAGAGCAAAAACCAGCGTCAATGCAGTTGGTATCACTGTGAGCCATTTAAACCGTATACAAAATGGCACATTAAAGTAAGGGTGAGACCAAGGTTAATTATTTGTAATTTCCCCTTACACAAAGAAAGTATGCAAATGTAAAAATATCTCTTCGCCCTCCCCTTCCTATCAGACCCAACCACCATTTTAGAGGGATAAACGGTCTAGTAGCCTACATGAAGACACTGAAAATAAATAACAATATTAAAACAATATGAACAATATGTGAGCAAACAGCTCTGCTGGTTGGAATTCATCCACGTGAAACAACCATTAAGCAAATCATTTGTCTTACAAGGTGGTTCTGGTGTGTCAGAACACAGGGTAGGTTTTTGAGAATTGCACTGAGCCAGCTTTATTCATTGAGACATCCTCCAATGCGCAGTTCACCCCACTGTGTTGCAAATGCATTTATGGCAGGCCACGAAAATGCCAAATAGGGCTAAGGCCTTAAATATGCCAATTGTGAGTAACATAACCGCCATATTTGTTTCAGTATACGAGGTCGTGACAAGTAGAGCCAAAATGTCACCATTGTAAGTTTGACCAAAAACTGTGATTGTGATGTTGATTGTGGTGTTTTATATGCAACGTAAAATCAACTATCTGTTTCATTGAAGAGGGCAATTCAGTCTATCGTGTGCTTGGTGTGAAGGTAAACACGCAAGGGAATCAGAGTGACACTGATTATACAACTTTAATCTGAGTCAGTCAAATATCCATTTACTCAACATTAACAAATTATCATCTCCCCATTAAATCAGGGAAGCGCAGAATATCATCAGATTTCATACTTCCTGTGTGCTTATATGTACTAGATAAAATTAAACGGATGCCCTTTCAGGCTAAAAGAGGACGCATTAATTTGGTTTCAGGTATTAAAATGACAAAGCTTTCTGGGACACAATCATTTATTTTGGAATTGACCTACAAATTATGAAAGATTGAATAATGACAAGAATAATTATTACAACATTATTATTATTATTACAATTACTATTTTTATCACAACTGTACTGACGTCAACATTTGCACAGTCTGATCCACTTTCGCTGAACTGGGGCAGCCAATTCCTTTCTATTATTTTTTAATAATATGTCTTCTAGTACTCTTCTGATTTATTTACATTTAAAACTGTGAAATACGTTATTTTGTTTGCATGCACTGCATTGCCAATTTCAAGAAGTAGTGCCAGGCATAACTTACATAACCCGATTTCTCAGTGACCTTGACCTTGATCCAATTAGGCCTGGGATGTAATCAGATGATCCTTGGAGCATCACATACCTGTCCTGATTATTTTGTACAATTTGTTCCAAAAAAATGCTATTACAATTGCTACACAGACAAACATACAAACACACAAACAGATGCTCCCGAAAACAATATCCCGACCCCATCGGGCGGGGTAAAAATGCATATTTTTGGGTATTTTTGTATGTATATGATGTACCCTGTTTTATACAGTCAATGGCTGTACCTTCCAGATGCGCTGAAGATTCTACAGTGTTGAATAGGACAATAAACCACCTAGATGAAAGCACAATTAGAAAGCACATTCACAAGTATCCGAAAAATGGTGATGATAAGGTTTGTAACGGCAAGCTAGCTTGGTAACAGTTCATTAACCTCCTTGATAATACACTAGTTGTATGATTCTATGTTAGAATTTGAAGTTATCCCACCTATGTTGTTAGAATTTTCTTTTGCAGTGGCTGCGATTCATTTGTCCGGTATTGTTCATTTTGGTTCAGAAGTAGGCATTTTTAGATCGCAAATGTGATGCGATACCGCTTATTTCAAACCTCGAAGTGTATGTAAAATATGTTGATGTTCAAGAATAAGAATAAAGTTAGGTAAGGGAACAAAGCTTGTGAAGACTTCAAAGGGAGTTTTGTGCACCTATCACTGCAGGTGGGTCTACAAAAGCATCAGAAGGCAGCAGGTTAACCAGGGACAGGGGAGAAAGGGAGGAGTGTGACTAAATTTACAGCTCGCCGTTCACCTATTCATTTAGTGTAATCAGTTAATATTCATCGATATATGCCTTGGGAGGAGTAATTCTATTTTTAAAGTACCTTCGAGCACGCATTACCACTTTATTCCATGGAGAAAAAATAGCGCGCTGTCGTGAGCGGGACTGCTCAGCCTTGTGCTTGCCCTGCCGTGGTGGCCATATTGATTAGTACAGCGGGACAGAAATAGATAGGGAGTTTCCTCTAACTACCCCCAACTTCCCACCAGAAAATAAGAGCATTTGGCCAAGGCATTTTTCAGCTATCGTCCGGAAACGAGAAGTTAACAGAGACAGACAGACAGACAGATGACAGTGATGCTGCTAGGTACGCGTCCTGCGTCCTTGACGCATTGAAATCAGAAAGGACGCAGTAAACTCACTATCCATGTGTCCCAGGGACGCACTTCATTTTTCCCATGAAAAACGATACATTGGTCGATTTCACAAAAGCCTTTTAAGGGTTACCCACGGATAACTTTCTTAATCACCTGTTTAGCATGAGTTTAATTTTAATCGCCAGTTCACGAGGAGCAACTGTCCGCATGCGTGTAAATATTTTAAACGCCCGCGGTCAAATAACAAAAGAAAACTCTAATGCTCGTGAAGGAATGTTTAACTCGCGAAAACGACAACCACAGATTGACTTGCACCTAAATAAGTGACGCTGACCTGCCTTCATTGGGTTGCCTGTTAGATTTTGAGCAAGACTTGTGCCTTTTCTGGAAAAGAAATGCATAAATAAAATAATTGAAATGGGCAATTCCAGCAAAACAGTCTCATGGCAACTGAAATTTCAAATTAGAAATATCACTTCAAATACTATTTCCTCACATACTTTGGCTACCTAACTGTAAGGAAAATAAGGATTTCAAGCAGCTTGATCGAATTTAGGATTTGAACTATGCATCCAATTTCAGCCGCTGAAAAACTGTATTTTTCAACCCAAAACCACCTCTTTTCTTCCTTGCACCCTCACTCTAGCCTCTTGCTTACCACAGGATTTATTGTTATTGTTTGATTGTATGGACGTCAGAGTGTTAGGAGCATCATCTATGATTTTCCGTGGGTTGGATGACAGAAATAATGCAGTCTCTTTTCGTAATGTGAGTAACAAAAAACTTTTCCCTCATTTCACACTGCTGTATTTATCTCTTCTTCTTCTTCCACTAGTTACATTTATGAAACAAAATAAGGAAAACCCCTCGTAAGCTCTGAGTGGAACTGTATCAATTGTGTAACGTGAGTAACATGTAATGTTGTGGATTTTCTTCAACATATTGAGGTTCTCCCATCCTCAAGCAATTGGAGAGAGTCAGATTCTGAAAAAGAAAATTAGGCTTTATTGTGTCATGTTGAAAAATGTAAAGCCGAGTTCCTCATGCGCAAGAGGAACTGCCCCGAAGAAACGCTGAAGAACTCTTCGAAGAACTGCCTCCAAAACATCCCAAGACGAACTGAAAAACTGACTTGTACAGGCCCTTTTTATACCTCTGATTCTCGCACTACCATTGGACAGGTAGCCTGACATCCCAGTTAAGTAACCCTTCAGGAATGCAGAGCAAAGACGCATGCGTGTCACCTTAAGAGACCTACAGCCACACTCAGCAAAAAATATACAGAGATACAGACAGAAAATACAGCCAGATTAATTTGATAAAAAGAAAAAGATACCAGTGGATGAATTCGATGCATATTAAATCATTACAAATAATTCAATTGAGTATGTTTTCAGTAGCAAATAATGATTTTGCTGAGCAAATATTGATCAAAGCTACAGAAATCAAATACCACTTAGATCCTTCGAACCTCCCGCTCCCTGGGCGCAGTTCCAGGCTAGATCCCTTTCCACAGAGATCTTCGCCCAGACTCCCCCAGGTTCAGAAATCTGCCTTCTGCTTCCCGGTGTCTCCTTTTCAGAGCCCACCGATCACAGAAGCACCACTCGCCTACTAACGCATTCGCTTTTGGCTTATGGTGGCCTGACTGTACATTGAGCCGAGCACGGCGGCCACCTCGTGGTCTTACTGCCATCTGCGACTCGACCGGCCGGTGACCCAGTCGATAGCGATCCCCAGATCCCGTAATGGTTGCCAGCCACCCAGATGGGAACCGACGGTCTGATCCCTACCCCACTTCGCTATGGGTATAAAAACTTTGACCATTTTCACCAGCCTCGTCTGTTCACAGAGGTCATCTCTCACGCACCTCTGCTCGGTGTGGGCTGTCACACACATACCACGTGTTGCCCATAACCTTACATGCGACAAACACGCCGACTAGATGGAACCACGGCAGTATGTTAATTCATACTTCACCTGACACGGGGGCCTTCCGTCCTCTCCCCTGCACTATAAACCGTCTTTAACGTGCCCTCAGAACTTTGTAGTCCCGCCGCCGCCTGTTGAGGACTAGGTTCGGGGGGCCCAATGCCCTCCCTAATCCTCTGATTATGTTTTTTGAATCAACAGAAGCAAATCAAAGCTACAGAAGCACTCTGCTTATGTGTGTGTGAGCTGCTCATTCATGTATGAACTGAATTGCTTGTATATGTGTCTGCCTGTGTGTGAACAGCTTGTATGTGTATCTGTCTGTGTGTTTGCACTGCAGTATGTGAACTACTTGTATGTATATGTGTGTGTGTGTGTCTTTTTGCTGCCTACATAATATGGTTATTGATTATGAGTATGAGCAATGAATGAATAATGAAAAAAAATATATAATCAATATAAGTAAATAAAATGAATAATGCTGAAATAAAATCTTCAACAGTAACATGAGTAATACACTTTATCACTGAGATCTACAGACTGAAGTTTAGTCTCCTGTTTGCCAGTGAGTGGGAGCAATTGGTTATTGATCATGAGAAATCCCCATCGCATGTTCTGCAAAACGATCTCCGGAAAATCTGAATAAAAGTTTTCGTCCAGTTTTGAACAAAAACGGGCTCCTACGGTTTCTTAATATCGTCCTGATCAGCCTCCGCCATTGCACTATGGATAACTTAACATCGCAGCTCTGAAACCATGGTAGCGAGTGGAAAGACCCCATTATTTTACTTCCTCCTGCCCACAGAGCTAAAGAAAACACTGGAGTGGACAACATCATTGGCTGAACCAACCGCCAAACGTGAGAAGCATCTGCTATCTTGTGTAAGGAATCGGCGGGGGAATTGCGCAGTCAAACGCTGTATAAGTGTATATGCGACTTGGTAAAATGAAATTAATAACACTGGACCGGTGTCACATATCAGCCTGCAAGCACGACCATTATTTAATAAATTATGATTTTTTTTTTTAACGGGTGATTGTTTTCACAAAATTTTTAATAGTTAGGTAAAATTTAAGAAAAATTTAAATTAACTGTAACTAGATAACTCGGTCGCCACAGGGACCGAGTCGCGTATCTCCCTGATACCCAAATTTCTGACAAAATGGCCGCCGGCAGCCATATTTGACGTCCAAAATTGCCAAAAATCAGTCTTGAGCATTGTCAAATAAATATCTTCGCCTGTGTAAAATTAGAAAAAATTCCTGTAATAATAGTCGCTTCCAGAGCCCGGAACAGAAAACCTCTGCGGGCACGGCGACAGTGTCGGCCCCGGAACTAAACCATAGTATCTCCCGACACTATTGTCGGGGAGAAACAAGTATATATGAGTGTTGTGTATGTCTGAGGAAAGCTGTTTTCATATTTTGAACACATGTACATTTGTATTTGTACCTCGAATTCCTGTCGTGCTCTTTATTCTAGATTAAGGCTATTTTCATTTTAATAATTGAATGTTCATCTTGGTTCATAATAATTATCAGTTCTTTCACAGTAAAAATATTATATATAATAATGACAATCAGTCCTGAATATTCTCTCATTCGCGGGGGGGTGGTTAACTCTGAGTATCATCACTCTACTTGTAGCACTGCAAATTGAATCATTTTTCATTGAATTTTTGCAGGCAGTAGGTATAAGTTTATCTAGGCTTGCATGAACAGTAATATTTTTAGGAAGGGCTCATTAAACACTATATATCCAGACAAAACAAGACACATTAACATACAAACTTATGTTGTTATACACATACAAACATACATTTTCTGTATATCTTTTTATTTTGCTCTCATGTACTACAATTACTTAATGCAGTGGTTCCCAAAATGGGGGGCGCGGGGTGCGGGAGTTCCGGACGCCAACAGAAAATCATTTGCATACAGTCCATTCGCTGCCCAGAATTCTGCGATTACATCGTAAATGCCTGCCTTACTCTCAACATAACTGTTCGCCAAATCATTCATCTAGCCTGCCATTTTCATAAATAATTTATGAATGTAGTTGTTCAAATATTTGAAGCCGGTAATGTAGTCTCGCGATACCCAACTCGCCGCTTTTTATCCTGCACTGATCTGGCATATTGATAATAAAATGGTAAGTGACACCGAACAAAATCCGATGAATACAAAGCAGAAATAACCGAGATTGCGTCATCTTATTCTCGATAATATGAATGCTCTGTAGGCCTACAGATTATTTTTATATAGCCCACCAACTGAACGTTACAAACATATCGGCAGGTTCGGCAAGTGGTGTTCATGAATTTTTTTTCGTACTTCGCGGTCTTTCTGCATCATAGAAACATAATTTTAAGTAGACGGCTATACTCAGGCAGAGGAGTGTGATACAGCCTAATGATTTTATACTTTAAAAGAAATTTTGCTTTATTAAATTTTCGTGTCCTTAATTGGAAAATAACTGTGGCCGTTTCCAAACGTGCCAATCATTTTTAATGTTCCCAGCTAGGCTGGACAAAAATCATCTGTTCAGAGCATTCATATTTTCCAGAATAAGCTGACGCGATCTCGGTTAACGTATTTTAACTTAAAAGTGCGAGGCCAGTGAAGAGAGGAAAATGTAACTGTCTCGAGACACTCCTTCAGCGGTCCGCACAAGGTTGCTGATTGGCTGTATGCAAGTAAGTTTCTGTTGGCGTCCGGAAAATGCATAAATAGCAATATTGTTGTATATTAAAAAAAAATAAACCTGTTACACTGAACATAATTACACAGTTAAGGTGCTTGAAAACAGTTACACTTAAAATAATTACACCGTGGTTGTTTGTTATTTTGCTATTTCCAATTCTAAAAGTAGCCTAGTTTTAGTTTATGACAATCTACAGTTTATGACCGTTTACTTACATTTTTTCCAAAAAGGTTGAGGTTTATATAAATTACAATGAGTGAAATAAACTGCAATGGTCTCTGAAAACAAAATGTGCGTATGTATTACCTATTTTTTTTTTGGGGGGGGGGGGGGGGGCGCAAAAATTTTTTTATGTACCAAAGGGGGGCCCAGCAGAAAAAGTTTGGGAACCACGGACTTAATGAAAAAGAAATCTTGAATAAACTCAGAAACATGAATAGCATGTGAGGCAATTTGTCTGTGCCCTCTCCTCCATGTTGTCCTTGTATATAATCTCGACCATGGTTTGTTGTGCTGTGTGGGGATGCTCCAATCGCTGCGGGGTTGAGTACAAATGTGCAGTTTGTAGGCTCAATACAGCGGGAGAAATCTAACAACCATTCAAAATTACAACAACATCAAAAATGTGAGGTGATCATATTCAAACACTGCACATGCATTTTTTCACAACCAAAGACCACACGATTTGGAAGCTTATTGTACAGTTTATTTAAAGAAAGGTACGGGGAAAGGCTTGCACAGCTTTGAGGGTTAAGACTGCAGGGTGAGTGTCATCTGACTAAATTGCAGGGTGTTCTCTGTTCTCTAACTGAATCGCCTGCAGTTCTTCTGCTGAAAGAGAGAGAGAGGGGGAGAAAAAGACAGGAGAAAGGGTGAGACACACCTATATGGGCTCGGATGAGAAATGGTGCTGAGAGATGAGGCGTGGTCTTTGTTTCCCAACTTAGCTTACTTAACAACAACTTAAGCAGTTGTGATCAGCTTTTGCTGCTGGTGTGTAAGAAAGTATGGTGAGTGGCATCAGTAACATGTAACAGGATTTAGAATAAAGATGGATCATGTTCTTTCCAGTCCTTCAGACAAGTAATACAGTACAGCTCAATATTTATACTATGCAGTATGACTCTCCAGTTGGTCTACTTGTCATGGTTATGGTTTTTGTTCATGTTTATGTTCATGTTCTGTGTTCATGATTTTGTCTTTAATTTATTCTTTTTGGTTATTGTAATTCTCAGGTTTTTAGTTCATTCCATTTCTCAGTTCCATTGCACTTGTCTCCCCTGTCTTGTGATCTAGTTGGTTCTGTCCGTCTGTTTGCGTGCTCACTTACTTCGGGTGATTCAAATGAGTTCCGGTATTTAATATATTCCTTCGATTCTCGTTTACTTCCTTTGTCTTACTGTTCTGATTACTAACAAAACTAACATTTGTATTTTGTCTCATACACAACTAACACAACTAATCCATGTATATAGATTACTAACTTACTAACGAGCACTCTAGTTATATCTGTAAAGTTGCACCGTTACTAATTTAGACTAATTCCCTCTCAGCAATCGCCCTGTTCTAATCTCCGCCTATTGCTCAGCTGTTCCTGTCTTCTCCTGAGTTTTAGCGAGATCTCTTGCACAAGCTTAATTACTTTCCTGCGCTCGTTATCTGTGCACTTAGAACTCCTTGACCGGAGCTGTTAAAATGTCATAGGCTGTTTGTGTGATTCCCGTCCGTGTCTTGGCTTTCACCAATTTTCTTGGTTAGGGTTTCCCTCATGTGATTCTCCCGTTGTAATTAGTTTGATCCATTTCACCAGCTTCCTGCATAGCATGTGACTTCCCTCTAGTCTATTTAAGCAGTCTTTTCACAGCCAGCTCCTTGTCAGAATGTTGATCAATATGTCTTTGTGCAGAGCGCCTTGTATGCTTTTGAGTATTGTTTTTCTTCTACTGGTTTGTCTGACTTCGATTCTTGCCATTGCCCTTTTTGTATTGTTTTTATCTTTCTGGATTTCGACCCATTTTTGTATGACCACGATTTCAGTGTTTGGATTCCCTGTGTATGACCCTTGGCTTTGTTCATCGACTACGACTTTTTGCCTACCGATTTGTACCTTTGCTCATTTGTCCTCCTGGTTCTGACCCCTCCCTGTCTTATCGACACTGTTTTTGGATTTCATATTGCAGCTCTTATTGTGGCAATTCTTGTGTTTTGGTTTTGACTCGGACTTCGTTTTTTGGATTTCCCCCTCTTGCATGTGGCTCCTGAACACACTTCACACTTCTATGCTTAATTTTCCAAATTGTTTGGCAATTTGGCCAATACTCTCGGTTTTCAATTTTCTATTTGGTCTTCCAGTTTCCCTCTCCCTTAAGCATCAATCCAAAATTAGCAAAATGAGCAGCGTCATATTATTGACAAGTAATGGTCAATAGAATCTCAAATCCTAAAAACTCTAACTATAGATAACTTTTTAGTTCATTGAATAGCAGTAAAGAAATTAGCTCTAACAATCAATATTAATAACGATGTATCGCAGCAACCAATGGCTTTCTGCTTTAACATTGTGTAACGTTAACTTCATTATATTGGCTACCTTGTACTCAAAGAGAACCTTAACTTACTTCACCACCTCCACCACTATAGCCAGTCTGATGTTATATTTACGTTAATTCTCTAACATTTCACTCCTTCACCCCATTCCGCAAAAAATCACTTTAAGAAGCCTTTTCTCTGATATTGCGTCGTTGGATGAAATGACTCTGAGAGAACGGAGTTTTCCATTATGCTGCTGCTCATGGTTAGCTCAAGTAACAGTGTGTCTAGTAACTAGTAACACTAACTGTACCTAGCTAGTATCCTAGCCTAATTTCCTGCCCTTAAACGTTCAATATCTCAAATTTTACAGGGGATAATCTCGGAAAACGCTTTACTGTACGTGTTAATTTAATTCAGATGTATACAGTCTAATTTTTTAAATGTCTTGCCTTTTGAAAGATGATCACGAATGGTCCATTCCGCTTTCTCTCAGCTGCTGGACTAGTCTGCATCGCTAACTTCCGGGAACTATTGGGAGACTCCATGACCCGCCATTAGTGTAAAAAATTAGTCCATTGGAGTGAACGGAGATGACGCGACTCTCTCTCTACATGGCTATGGTCATTTGGATCATACAAATCTATTTTTGGCATCTGAAACATTAAAATTTCTGGACCTTGTAAAATTTAAAACTGGGCAATTTACACTACCGCTCAAAAGTTTGGCATCACTTGCAAATTTCTTTGTTTTCCAAAGAAAAATACATTTTCATGCATTTCACAAACATTTTCCATTTCACAAACAATTGAAATTAATCAGATTTTCAAAGAATGATCTACATTTTTGCATAGAGGCCTATCATCAGCAACTGTCAGTCCTCTCCATCAATCTCCTGGTATGGCTGCTAATCCTTGTTAAGTATTTTATAAGGCTAATTGATTATTAGAAAACCCTTCTGCAAATGTGTTGCACAGCTGAAAACCGCTGAACTAATAAGGGAGCGCAAAAGGAGCATGGCATTCTTGAGGTTGGTTTAGTACCTGAAGCATCGGCAGTTGTTTTTTTACAGGCTCAAAACTTCCTTTAGAGACCCATCAGTCTATTGTTGTGCTTAAAAAAGAAGGCTATTTAATGCGAGAAATTGAAAACTTAAAATCTCTTACCATGCTGTCAACTACTCCCTTCAGCGAGCAGCACAAACTGGCACTAACAAGGACAGAAAAAAGGAGTGGGAGGCCCCGATGCACAACTGTGCAAGAAGACAAATATCTGAGAGTGAGTAGTTTAAGACGAAGACGCCTCACAGGTTGTCAACTAGCAGCTGCGCTAAATAGTTCCCGTCTGTTAGAGCCATTCTTTGGTTATATGTGTATTTGTGTTTACTTTTTTTGTTTATTGGCTGGAAGCCACAGTAGGTGGCGCTCTGCACTGTGTGGGCAGGAAATATTAAATAGAGTAAGAGATAAGTACTCAGCAGTTGCTGCTGATAAGAGAGCAAACAGTTTTTTGGCCGTCACGTCGGATCGTGGTCGTCGACTTTGTTTATGCGTTGTGGCAAATTATGTGAGCCTATTTGTTTGTATGTAGAGCTCAATACCGGTGCATACTGTCAAGAGCGTAAGTCTATAAATAAATGTTGATGATTGCAAACGAGTGTTGGATTCATTGGACCTGGAAGACGACGGACGCGTCAATTACCAGTTCCAGCAGGTAGCAGCAGTGGCTTAGGTTCGTTTCGTTGTTTTTTGTGAAGAACAAGTCACTATATTAAGTCAAAAAACTGTTTGCTCTCTCATCAGCAGCACCTGCTGAGTAATTATCTCTTACAAAATGTAAGAAAAGATAAACTACATAAGGTAAAAAACTTAAGAAAGGTAACTGAAGAGCAAATGCATGAAATCAGTGTTGCAGAGGTAAAGGGTGCACTGGAAAAAATTATTTGTCTGTGTGAAGAAGCAAAAATCGCTCATGATTCTCCTTACTGTTGAACAGCCTTTAATGTCTGCTGAAGAAAGTGAGAAACAAAATATATGGTTTGCTGCAAAAATGTTGGTTGAAAATGGTTTCATTGATGATCTTAAACTGTGGTTGAAACATAATGAAAATGATGGTGATGTGGTTGATGATGTTCATTCTGATGATAGTATATCAAATGTTGCCAGTAAACGTTCCCACCAAAAAAGTGCATGCAGTGGTAAAAGCAGCAATACAAGTGGTCAAACAACAGCATCTGCTCGTATTAAAATTGAGGCAGAAAAGGCTGCGCTTCTTGCTCAATCGGCAGCGTTAAAGGAAAAACATACTTTGGAGAAGCAGAAGCAGAACTAAGGAGACAAAGAGAACAGCTTGAGCTTGATGCTGAAATTGCTGCATCCACCGCAAAACTAGCAGTTTTGGAAGCTGCTTCAGAATGTTCACGCAAATCTCAAGCATCAAATGGAATGAATTCATATCTACAAAGAAAAAAGGAACAAAAAACAATTTCCAAAGAACTCAATTCTGCAGCAAAGTCATATGAACCCTGGACATGGAATGCAATGTCACAAACTAATTTCCCAGCACGTCATAAGGACTCAAGTGCACAGAACACACACACTGTGGAAAAATGGCAGCAGTGCAGCCCTGGATCAGGACAGGAGACGCACAGAAAAACAGGAGAAACATGGAACAACACAATATGGAGATACACAACATCAAATTCTTCATTTGCCAGTAAATAATAAGCAGACTGCATCAGCTGAGCAACCGCAGTTACTTTCTGCACAAATGCATGGAGATCTATGCACCATAATGCATAAACAGAACAAAATAACAGCAGCTCTTGTTCAACAACAACGCCTACTGTCCTTCCCATCTCGAGACATTCCCGTATTCGATGGTGATCCTCTCCAGTACAGAAACTTCATCAGAGCTTTTGAGCATGGAGTGGAAGCAAAAGCTAACAAAGCTGACTGTCTTTATTTTTTGGAACAGTTTACAAAGGGTCAACCCAGAGAATTGGTGGTGAGCTGTCAGCATATGATTCCGGATAGAGGCTATCAACTGGCTAAAGACCTTCTCCATGAACACTTTGGAAATGAATACAGGATTGCTGCAGCTTACACGGAGAAGGCTCTGGCTTGGCCTACAGTGAAATCAGAGGACGTGAAATCACTTCAGGCCTTTTCTCTGTTTATGTGTGGTTGTTGCAACGTGATGGTGGAGCTTCACTATATGCAAGAACTAGACATGCCAACTAACATGAGAGCAATTATGACAACGTTGCCGCTTAAGTATAGAGAGAAATGGAGGATAAAGGCACATGAAATCTTGGAGAGGTGTAATCGAAGAGCTTGCTTTAAAGATCTTGTTTCCTTCCTTGAACGTCAAGTTAAGATCATCTCTGATCCACTCTTTGGGGACATCCAGGACACAAGTGGTTCACCTTCATCAAGGAGTGTATACAAGTTCAAGTCTCAGCCCAAGTTTAGCAGAGTCAGAGGTAACAGCTTTGCCACTACTGTCACTGTTGTTGATACGGCTAAAGGTTCATGCTCAAACCCACAGAGGCAAGACTCAACGGAAAGGTCTGAGAAAGCATGTGTCTGTTGCTCCCAGTCGCACACATTGGAGGAATGTCCAAAGCTGAAAAGAAAGAAACATCGGCACAAAATTATTTTTCTAAAGGAAAAGAGGATGTGTTTTGGCTGCTTGTGTAGTGGACACATGAGTAAGGATTGTGACAAGCGTCTGACTTGCAAAGAGTGTAGTCGGAATCATCCTACTGTATATCATATTTCTGAAAGGCCAAGAACCAGTGTGGAAGGTGAACACTCTAAAGAGATAGGACATGTTAAACCACCCTTTTCAGAAACTTGTGGTCATACAGGGGCCAGAAAGGAGGATAGCATTTCGTCCATTCTGCCAATCCAGGTTAAATCCATCAAGGGAGACAAAATAATAGAAACCTATGCATTTCTGGATCCCGGCAGTACAGCTACGTTCTGTTCAGAGCACCTGATGCAAAGGTTGAACATCAATGGTAGAAGCGCCATGGGGCATAAAAAAAGTTGTTGTCACTCATGCTTTGAATGGTTTGGAGGTGGCTGGCCTTGACAGTTACCACTTTTACAGTCTTCCAGAAGTTCTCACACAAAGAAAAATGCCTGTGACCCCTGACAACACTGTCACACAGGAAGAGTTGGCAAAGTGGCCGTACCTCTCTAATGTTCGCTCTGCTCTTTTTTGTTTATTGTCTGGAAGCCACAGTAGGTGGCGCTCTGCACTGTGTGGGCAGGAAATATTAAATAGAGTAAGAGATAATTACTCAGCAGGTGCTGCTGATGAGAGACCAAACAGTTTTTTGACCGTCACGTCGGATCGTGGTCGTCGACTTTGTTTATGCGTTGTGGCAAATTATGTGAGCCGATTTGTTTGTATGTACAGCTCAATACCGGCGCATAGTGTCAAGAGCGAAAGTCTATAAATAAATGTTGATGATTGCAAACGAGTGTTGGATTCATTGGACCCGGAAGACGACGGACGCGTCAATTTCCAGTTCCAGCAGGTAGCAGCAGCCCCTCAGTGGCTTAGGTTCGTTTTGTTGTTTTTTGTTAAGAACAAGTCACCTTACCATCAAACAACAGTTTCAGTATTAACAGTGAAGGTGGTTATTTTTTTAATGATGAAGGCAAAGTTTGAAGTACATATTCATTATTTTCCATTAAAATCCTTATTTATAACTCAGACAATGTCAGCATGTTCTATTCATTTGCTATATTTCCTATTCAGACTAATTTCATGTGTGTTTCCATGGAAAACAAGAAAATTTCCAAGTGATCCCAAACTTTTGAGCAGTAGAGTAGGTATAATGTAACTCACAATAATGTTTTGAAATAGAGATGGGAGTTATCACTTCAGAGGACACTGTATGTTAAAACATCCTATAGCCCGTACGAAATCAAAAAGCATGTGCATCTCCGTTTGTGAGGTAGCCCTATGGAATTGCTTTGACAGGGTTTTAAAATGAGAAAATCACCATCTTCAAACGCAGATATCAGCAGATTTTTATTTAACTGCATAAGACAATGAGTTGAAATGGGCTGTCTAGATGACTATAATGAAATCTTCATTTTTTTGTCTTTTTAGTTTTTATGAACGACTGTGGATACATGCATATTAAATGAAAATGTTTGAATGAGACTGTAAAAAAAGGGGCAGAACATGATTTTGTTGTTTCTGTCTGTCCCTCCTCATAATGGATTTGTTTTTAGTTTTTTTCATTGTTTATTTGATTTGTTGGATTGTTTTTTATTTATAAACTATTTGTTTTTTTTTTTATTGTTGTTATTATATGTTGGTACTGATTGCACTGGAGGAAAATAAAGAAATAAAATATGGTGTTCAAAATTAGCTCAACTTTGATTATGTGTAGTCTTATCCTTTAATAAAGTTAGGTCATTTATTCTCTCCTTCTGTCTTAACATTACATGTATAATTTCATTACACAAAATGAACAATGTACAACTCTAGATGTGCATTGGCTCTGCTTGAAGTGGTGGACGTCTTCTGTAAACTGTTAAAATTTCCCAATATGTTTTACTCTGAGATGTTTCACTCACTTATGTTTGAAATGCTTAACCTCCATTTGTGTATATTCTCCTGTGATATATATTTTCCAGTTCTATCATTTTCTGTTGTATACTTGACAGTGGCATACTGTATGAGAACCAAACGTTGTGATTGAACCAACAGTGCTCAAAACCTTACGAAGGCACACCACAGGACGGCACACCACAAAACGGCACAAATGACAAAGTACACCCCTGGCCACAGCACTCCAGAGGACGCTCGGAGTCGGCAATAACAAATTTTTTTTTTATAGGATTTACAAGAAAAGTACTCAAAGGAAACGTGAGACATAATGAGCAAGATCATGGCAACAAATTAGACTAACAGCAACACATTAGCAATAGATGCTGGACGATCAAAAAACAAAAACATTAAAACGTGTCGCATCCTGACAAAAACAATGTGATGTATTTGATGGATATCTTTTCTAACCAGGAAGTAACTTTCTATGTCTGCAATCCATTATAAATTTTTGTTTGCATGCAGATAGTTTGTCTTACTCCTTTGCATGCACCGTCCACCAGCCAATGTGAGCGAAAGAACTTTTTTATTGAGAAACAGAGACACTGATGGCTTCATGGCAGATGATCGCTCTCATCATTTGTTTACATTTTTAGCAGTGCGTTCAACACATGGAAATAGAATTATTGGTGGGCATGCGCATTAGGCCACCTCTATCATGGAAATAGAAATATTGATGGGCATGCGCATTAGGCCACCTCTATCATGGAAATATAATTATTGGTGGGCATGCGCATTAGGCCACCTGGTTCACAGAGGGGAAGGGTCTTGCTGCAGCTGCAACCGAGTGCAAACCGCACCCCGTACAGAACATGCCCCGTGCAAGAAACGCCCTAACCCTGTCCCTAACCCTTACCCCAACCCTTTTGTAGGGGGCATGTTCTGTAGTTGGCATGGTTTGTACTGTACCAGCACAGTTTGTAGGAGGCCTGGTTTGTAATTTACCCGCGGCTGCTGTTGGGTATTATTGGAGAACACTGGTGTAGGAAAAAACCTCAACTTATCCGTTTCATTGGAATTTAAGTTTGAGCTACCTGAAAGAGTCGTTTTAGATTATGTAAGCTATGGAGTTAGAGAATACATTAGGGCACCTGGACTTAGATGCTACTGGTGTCAGGAGCAGCCTATGGGGATGTGGCAGCAGTATGCAGGAGATGTAGAGGGTGCGGGAAAGAAGGATGTCTGGAGGATGACTGTATGATCAAGGAGCAGATAGTGTTTTTTCACTGCGGGGGAAGCCATGAGGTTGGAGCTTTGGAATGTAAAAGAAGGAAAAAGGAACAGGAGGTGGAAAGAATAAGAACACAGGGGAGGATGTTGTATGCAGAGGCAATTAAGAGGGTGCAAGTGGAAAAAGAAAAGGTGGGGAAAGATCAGGCTTGGGGTCAGGAAATTCTAATATCAGATGGGAATTTCATTGGAATGGAAAGAAGACACTTGTTGGTGTTTATCGCAATGGTGGTGATTTGTTTTAGAGACCTTGAGAGTAAAACAGAGAGAATCAAAATAGTGATTGATGCAGTGCGGGAATTTTTAGGAATTATGGATGTTGGAGAGGAAGAAATTCAAAGGAATTTGGAGAGAGGGTTTGGCGGAGGTCAGGTGATAGGAAAGTAAAATTTCGGAAAGGGATTGAGATAGATACTTGTTCCCCCCCCCCTTCTCTTGAATTTTCTTGGCTTGTTTAAGTTGATTTTGGATCTACGGAGGGCAGTAATACGCCTAGTAGCGTCCTACTGTGGAAAATTCAAAAGAAGAAGAAAAGAAAAACCTCAGCAAAGAACACCCACACTGATTCTGTTTGAAAATGTGGGAGACCTCAGAGCATGTTAGCGGCTCAGTGGACGGAGCGACTCGTCAAGCGAATGAAGCGTCTCTTAAGATATTTGAATCGGAACAAAGATTTCTCCAGACGAGCTGTTTGTTTCGTTTAAGTTAAATACTTGTACCAAAGAAGCATTTCTTCTTCTTCTTATTTGATTTAATGGCGGACGGCACTTTGTCTTTAGTGCGTGCCGCCACCAACAGTACTGAATTTTGTGCTGTATTATGACTGTGTACTTTACTTTAGTAGTAATTATTAAAAAAAAAAAAAAAATCCTCACACTTATCCTTTTCTGCTTCAATCATTTCCCAGGCTTTCTGTCTCTCCTTACTTTTCTACAGTCTGACTGCTACCAAACCCTCTTTCCAAAATTCTCTGAATATCTTCCCTCTTTACATCAACTACACCCAAAATCTCTCTTGCCACATCTACCACCATCTTAATCTCTCCGTTTTGCTTTCGATATCACAGGCACAATTTAAAACCATTGAAATAAACGCTAAAAAACGTCTTATGTTCATCCTAATTTCATTCTCCTCAAACTCCTTTTGCTTCTTTTCCACTGGCTGCACTCTGGCCTGCTCTTTCCCCACCGTTTCTTTTTTACTCACAACCCTTTTAGTTGCTTCAGCATAAGATATTTTTCCCTGCGCTCTTGTCCTTTCCACCTCTCTTTCCATTTTCCTTCTTTCACACTGCACTGAGCCCATCTCATGACTTCCCCCACAGTGAAAACATGCCTGTGCCACAATACAATCGTTCTCAATGCATCCCTCCTGTCCACACCTTCTACACCTGTGCATTCCTTTTTTACATACAACCGCCTCATGCCCATATTCCTGACACCGGAAACAGCGCAGTGGAGCCCTTTCGTATATTCTCACCCTGTAACTCACATAGTCAACAAATATTCTTTCCGGTACCTCACTGTTAAACAGCACTGACAGGCTTTCCTGCACCTTTCCCTCCCGGTAGCTTCTCAGCCTCTTTGCTCCACACAGCCCCTCCACCTTCAAAAAATCATTTAAATCCATGTCCAATGGAACACCACTGATCACACCTTTAACGCATGTTTTTTTCTTTAAAGGAAAGCTAGTTACTTTTATCAGATCGTATTGTTTAATTTTTAATGCTTTGTCTCGTTGTTTAACATTGCGACACTCCACAATCACTAACCCTCCCCGTGTTATCCTAACTGCTTTAACATCCCCGATTTCCTTTTTCACTAAATTCCCAATGTCATGAGCATTACTAAATAAACAGTTTGCTTCATCACCCCGTATATCTGTCTTTATGCCTACAACAAATGTTTCGTCCTCGTTTTCGTTATCACTTCCTTTTTTCCTTTTCTTTTTCACTCCCACCGCCGACTCACAATCCATGTTTTCAAAACCATTCATCCGTAATCCAAATCAAAACCGAGAAACCGTGCAAAATATTCAAAAGGCAAACAATCCGCAAATCTACCGGTATTTTAAATCTCGCGCCAAAAAACTTCTTCTTCTCCAGAGAAGAATTTTAAAAGTTTACCGGAAGTTGTAATCTTTCATGTTGGACTTGACCCGGAAACACATTGAAATCAGAGATAATTTTGTAACGCTAGCAGGCTAGTCTCTGAATGCTTTACCCCTAAGCTCTCTGTGAATAGCCTTTTTTGGCTCTATGAGAAGTATATTATGATACATTTATTTTTTTGACTTGATATCCTTTGACTCGTAAATTCAGTAGGTAAAATGTAACGTTAGCAGCCGAAACGGTTTCGCCACGGTGAGTTTTCAGCTATTTTGCGCATCAGTGTAGCATGCTGGCTAACAGCTGTCAGTGGTGGTGTGAAGTTTGAGCGAATGCCGCATAAATGTTGTGCTATCTAGAGAAAGGCCGCCCGAATGAACAATGAGTAAAATGCATGAAAATGCTTGCTAATTAACAAACTGTACATGGACGATAAATCCTTTGGTCTAGGACATCGTGTTCAATTGGCAGTAATGCTGTCATGGTGTTGGGTAACGTTGGCCCGTTGGGTAACTCGCCTGCTAAATTGCTCGCGAACAGTTGGTCAGGGGCGTGTTTAGCAAAAGTGTGGTTGCTATCTTATTTAGCGACTTGCATAGTTAGTCCTTTCACAGTCAGTGGGCCCTCTGTAAGTTGGCGTCTGTGATTTTGGGAAACGCGCCCCAGATCCGTTAATCAGCGCAACCCACACATCTAGCCTTGTTGGCTAACAGGAGCTAACTTGGCTGATGAACGTACGGCTAGTTATTGCTTGATTAGAACGATATTGTACGCAGTAATTAGGTAACGTTAGCTACGTTGAGATGAATTGCTGCTCAACTAGCCAGATACATTTTCTTATCTACTCTTCTACAGTTGCATTGGCTCACATTGACAGGTGCGCAGTTAACAGCTTGATGGCTGTAAATGCAACGTTGCACCATAATGCAGTTATTTTTTCGGAAGGTGGTGGGCCACCAGCAAGCTTATCAGTTTTATCAGTGAATATTGGCTTTTGCCATTTTTAATCACGCTGAGTGTTCTCTGTGCCACGCCACCTTACTTTTCGAAATAACCTCTGGCAGGCTTTTGAATGCCGTTTGGCCTTCATCGTGGGTTCCTGTTTCATTTCTTTCAGCGCGGCTTCACTGCCAAATATGACCACGCTGTCAACGGCTTCCCAATATTCTGGATCAACATGCAGGTTATTACCGGGGGAGGGGAGTCAGGTAAGGAATTCAATTGAAGAGACCATGCTGATCAGAGGATGCAGACTTTGCGTGTCTCTGACGTTAGTGCTGTGTTAACTGCCAGAATTTATACCGTCCAGGCGGTGAGTGATATGTGTTAGCTATTTGAC
Organism: Gymnothorax reevesii; assembly: GCA_029721435.1. NCBI lineage: Eukaryota > Metazoa > Chordata > Actinopteri > Anguilliformes > Muraenidae > Gymnothorax > Gymnothorax reevesii. The sequence goes on from CM056581.1 coordinate 57,408,570, forward strand.
AGAATTTTTTTCCCCGTGAAAGGCCTTTGGGTAAACAGAAAAGTCCTAAATTTTCAGGTTCAAAAGGCCAACGGTTTGGTCGCTAGGGCCTCCAGAAGGGTCACTCTATGGAGGGCCAAAATTGAACTTTTAAGAAAATTGCGTGTTTGAGTTGAAATGTCTCAGCGCGCCCTCAATAGCCCAGCTTCATTTTCACTGTTTTCTAACTGTGTTGGGAGTAGTTTTGGAAAATGAAATTTCCGTGGGCTGTTGAGGGCATCACCTATAGGGGGCGCTTGAAAACACCACTTTGAGCCCAAGTAGCACTTAAGTTTGAGGCATTCCTTGCCTGCGCCCTTAGGAGCCCAAGCTTTTTTATGCAAGATATGATTGTATCACAGGGCCTAGTACTATTCCACTCAAAGTTTTAGTGGGATGTTGAGGGCGCTTAATTATTGGTGGCACTCAATTCGGTGAAAATGCAAAAATAGGGGTAGTCTGTGGCTGTTGATCTCCATGCGCCCCCATCAGATTAGAAGGAAATCCGACACATTTGATAGCACAACATGTCCTCTATTTGAAACAAAAAGATTGAACTGGGGTTCAACTGTATTAACCCCTTTTTGACCATCCCAGTAAGCAAGGTTTCTAATGCAAATTAGTACAATATTTGGTCTATGGATTGAATGAAGGGATGAAGGCAACAAGGCATGATGGAAAGGTAACCAACTGAAGGTGCACACATCCGGCCCTTAGCCAAGGTAACCCTAAAAAAATGTATTCATCCAATTGAGCAGCAGTGAGACTGGGACAAAAAAAGCAATACATGCAACTGCACACATGTGGGTGGGCCCAGGACGGGGATCAGATGGAATCCTCTGCTGAGCAGAAGGTGGAAAAGATCATCAAAAAGGAGTCACCACATTTTCTCATTCACACCTGTGTGCACCAAGCTGTTGCACTTTGTACTTTCAGTTTCACCTGACAATGTGCAAAATTTTTACTTTCTAACTCTTGGCTCGTTTTATGTTTTCTGTCGTTATCTCCAAAAAATAACAGACTAGGGGGGGAAACCAAGTGTCTGGCATCATACTTTCACTTTTACTTTTGTTAGTGTTCTCTAACAAGGTAGGGATGATGGAGGTATGAGTGATTTATTTTCCTGAAATTGGCATTACAGAAAAGTAAACTATTTATTTATTTATTTATTTATTCATGAGTCGTGAAGTGTGCATTCCTTCCGGCCCCGCCTTCAATCTTCTAAACATTCCAAAGGAAGTCAGCAGAAGGCCGGACCCTATCCATTGGTTTAGAAGAGAGCTTTAAATTGCTGATTGCTCCACTAAAATTCATCCATTGGCATTGAATTCAAACTGACTTTTTTGGACACTTAGTGACATGGTGGGCTATCAAGTAAAATAGATCTCTTTCAAATCTGATGGGGGCGCATAGAGATCTACAGCCGCGGAATACCCCTATTTTTGCATTTTCACCAAATTATGCGCCACCCATAGTTCCGCGCCCTCACCAACCTACTACAATTTCAAGTGGAATAGTACAAGGCCCTGTTATAGAATCATAAAGAAGCTTGGGCTAATGAGGGCGCAAGCAAGGAATGCCTCAAACGTGACTGCTACTTTGGTCCAAGATGGCATATTCAAGCGCCCGCTATAGGTGGCGCCATCAAGAGCCCCCCAAAATTTTGTAATTTTCCAAAACTCCTCCTAATATAGACTGACAACAGTAAAAATAAAGCTGGGCTGTTGAGGGCGCACTGAGATATTTCAACTCTCAATACCTATTTTTCTTAAAAGTTAAATTTTGGCCCTCTGGTATTGAAGCATATTGTTAACAAAATTAAAATGAAAATAATGACAAAAAAGCATTATCATTTTCAAGATACAAGCGCATTATTTGTATCATAATGAAAATGCCAATGTAATCCTCCTTTTGCATTTTCATTTTCAAATCCATGTATGCAATTTTCATAACAAATGGAAAATTAAAATACAATCCTTATTTGCATTTGCTTTTTCGAGAAGTGCCCTGCAATATCACTAACAAAACGAAAACGCTAATCGTATAAAGCAAGTACATTCACAGAAATGCTTTTTCGTTTTCGAGCTGCTCACGCGTTAGTTGTTTTAACACGAAAAAAGTAATCCTCTACTTGGCGGTTGCATTTTCAAGTCCATGTAGGCACTGATTTAATTTGCAAGAAGTACCCCGCAATGTCACTAACAAAACGAAATCGAGAAAGCTAATCTCATAAAGCAAACACATTCTCGGAAATGCTTTTTCTTTTTCAAGAAGCAGACACAATATTTGTCTCATAATTAAATCGCTAACGCAGTTCGCCACCTTTCTTTTTCATAATCGTAACAGACTGCCCTGTCTGGCTTTGCATTTTCGATTTCGAGGTCTCAGGCGCTTTTCCAAACAAAATTTCAAAGAAAATTTCCTTGTGTGGCTTGTCGGTGAGAAAGCGGGACTCCCCCCCCTCCCCCCCCCCCCCCCCCCCCACACACACACACACACACACACACACACACACACACACACACACAGATTTTGGTATGGATTGGATATTAACAAATACAAGCGATCTCGTTGGTTATCAATCAGAGGGAAACTCCTGCAGCACGAGCTTGTATGTCAATGCACAAATGCCAACTTGCATAGTTGGAGCCACTGACCGTGGATAGCGGATTTTGATTGAGAGTACAGCTCAATTTCCCTCCCAAGGATCTTGCTCTCGCACTCCATTACCCGTGTGTGCTTGGATTAGCGCTGCTTCCACTGAAACTGTGCATACACTCAGATCTGTCGGTCTCCGGTTATCTGCGCATCATCTGTTTAGTAGTTCAGTCGGTTACAAAGCAAGTTCATACATTCCTGCCCTCTTGGGCTTCATGTACTTCCATTGCTTTCTTCATGAATTTGGAGCGGAAGGACAGTTAGTGTTAATATATCAGTGCCTATAACGTTACGTCTCTTTGCCTTAATAGTTGGCTATATACCATGGTAGCCGTGTTACACGTCGACCTCCAGTTCTCTGTATGCGAGCTTGGATGAATCGCAGACTGAGCTAAGAAAGGGACAGATTCATCCTGTTCGCTTGCATCCTGCTACTGTAAAAGAAAGGCTTGCAAAATGCATAGATCTATGATCTTATTATACAGTAAAGTCGCTTGTTATAATATGTTGTCGCTGGCCATAGCCAGATGTCGACACATTGATATGTTTCGGCTAATCGATTAGTAAACTTTAGTTTACTAATGTTAGCTAACTTGGCGCCATAATAGATAACTCTACATTAATCTCCAGCGAAGTGACAATATGTCGCCTTAAACACGACGTTGACTCGGCTTGGAACAAATGTAGACATCCTTGTTGACCTTTGGTATCTACGTTAAGCTGTTAGTGGGGTCTTCCATTAAGCTTTCAGTTGCTTTCACACCGGACACGAAACAAAGTTTTTGCGTGACAGACTACATTAAAAATCAACGCGGAGCGTCTTTGTATTGACTTTGAATTTTATCTGTTGTCCCGAAAAATTCGAATTGCGTCTGGTTTGAAAGCAGCATTATCCAGAGGAGACACTTCTCTCGGTTATGATGTGGCTTTGGGAAGCGTATAAAATACACCCCATCGCCCAGCCTCTCGGGATACCTCGTATCGGAGTTAAATTTACCCCAAGCACAGCTTTTGACCATTTTTTTAAAATTTAGAAACCTTTTAAAACCCCTTAAAAGCAAAGGATTCGCAGTTTCCGTAATGCATTTCAATGGACGTTCAGGCTCAGAATGTCCGAGTATATGGGGAGAGAATACGCAATGTGATTGGCTCATCAAATTTGAGGGCGGGGCTTAGCCATAGGGAATTGCGATGTTGTATTAAACCAGGGGCGCCTTACCCTAGTCCAGGGGAAAACCGGTGGCACTGTGGGCTTCCAGGACTTCAGCTGGACACCTTCGGTTTAGATTGCGTGTGCGCTTTTTTGTTTTTGTTTTTGTACAAGAAACAGTTACATGAAAATTGAATAGCTTGATAGCTATTTTTTTTTTTTTTTTTTTTTTTTTGAGCTGCATTGGGGAGTAAATTCTCTGTGTTCTCAATTCATTGTTTTTATTCATATTTTTGATAGAGGAATTGGATTTTAACCTCCTATTAAAAATGTGCCAGTTACCAGTCTTGCCGAACAGTTCCAGTCTCCCTGCCCTGCAGAAGGAAATTTGCTCAACTCTTGTAAAGTTTAATTACTCAGTCACTTATTACCATGTCTTTGAATGCAATTAATTTTGCAAACAAATGTGTATTGGACGCAAAAATCCAGTTCTGGACCAGGATGAAACGGTACAGGCTTGAGTTGAACATCAAAAATTCTTCAGGAGATGGAGAAAAGATTGCTTTGTCGGATGAGACAGTCATACTTCCAGTTTATGTAGTAGTCTCTCTACAGCCACAACGTGGACCCATACATGATGTTCATTTCTGGTGCACTGTCATGAGCTAATTTGGCAGTTAGTGCTGCTCCTCTTTGAAGGGAAATGCATGAAGCATTTTTTTCTTTTCTTTTAGTCAGTCCCAACCTCAATCCTTTCCTAAATGTATCCTGTATGATTTTCTGCCGTAAACAGAACTAGCATGATATAGATTTTTTTTTTTTTAGCTCCAGCCGCTCGCGGTGCGAGAGCTTTGGTATCAGACTCTGTCTGTGCGTGCGTCCGTCAACACATTTTGCTTTATCTCATCAATAGCTTCAGTTACAGGTTCCTAATTTTTACTGGACATGCATCTCATTAAGCCCTACAAATGACATGCCTAAAGGTGACCTTGGCCTATTTTCTTCAAGGTCAGTGGCCTCAAAATGTCACCCAAAAACTTCGACAATTTGCTTTATCTTAACATTTTCTGTTACAGACTCCTAATTAGCTCCCGCTGGCTGAGTGGCACCGGAGCCATGGTATCAGGCTCCATCTGTGCATGCGTCCGTCCATGCGTGTCCGTCAACAAAATCTTTGACATTTTGTTTATCTTAATGGCGGGAGCTTCTGGGGCCGCCAGTACCCTATATTTCTTTGATATGTTTTTTTAAGCAGAATTGTGCAATAGGGGAATAATATTAGATTTTGCACTCGAGTAGCCTATTTAAGTAGGGCCCAACCAATTTAGCGGCCGGACGGTTTAATTGGCCGATTATAGTCCTTTTCAAAATAATCATCGGCCGGAGTTTTGCCGATTTAAATGCCGATATTTTCTTAATTTCTCATGAAACAGTTTGCACTAATGAGAAGGACTCTAGGACTGAAAGGCAGATGTGACAAGATAGAATTCATAATCTATATATTTACATTTCAAAAGAAGGTTATTTGATTTTGCAGAAATTTACTGCAGTTTTGCACATTATTTTGAACTTGAAAGTTCTTTGTTCTTGAAAGTTGTAGAGTAGAAAAATAAAGGGGGCTTGTGAAAAGAATGTTACTTGGTGTTGGCTTTACTCTCTCAATTACCGGTTTACAACTTTTTTTTAAAAGTTGTTCTACCTCAACTATAGCCTACCTCTAATTTGCAGCAACAAGAAGTACAAGACAAGATGTATTTAATAACTCATTTATAGATTGACTCTTTTAAGGTTATAGAATTTCCCAGAGGTTTAATGCTTTTTTGCATGTTTTTGCCCTAGAAAATTCCTCTCTGTTGTAAAGTTAAACAAATACTCAATGACAAAATATTGTATAACAGTAAAATCATCTGTTTGTTGTTGTAAGCGTGAAGGGACCAAAAAAAGTTCTTCTTTTTATTATATATTTTTTAACCGATTAATTGGCCAATTAATTTAGCTGATTTTATTTCTGCCAAATATTGGCTTCGGCCTCAAAAAAATCCATATCGGTCGGCCCTATATTTAACCCCTTTGCGCAGAAGCCAAATCTGGCTTTTTAGGTGTTATAATTTAAGATTGCAGCTTTACAGACAGGAAAACTTTGGCTCAATTGAGTCTAGACACTTGAAGCATTAAGACTCCCATCGTATTTCAGTTTATTTTTATGATTTTGTTGGAGGAAAGGGGCTGCAAACATAAAAAATCTTCATGAAGATTCACCATTGAAATAGCAAAAAAAATAATACTGACAATTGAAAAAATGCTGGGGCCTAAAACTATACATTTCAGGGATCATAAACTTCTTGACCACAAGTGCAATTCATCTTGAACATTACATTCTAGATTACCCGGTTGCTATGAGCCAAATTAGACAGCTATCCAGGTGTCTTCCCAAAGTCTGAGATCCATCAAAATGGTTCACTGTCAAATCATACATTAATCATATATTTAACACAAATTAACTTTTGGGGCATGAAATTCAGCATGAAGTAATGATTTTCTGGTTGAGTTCAGCATGAATTTATCAATATCAGTGCAGTTGAACATCACTGGTCACCAATAACCTCTCCAAACACAAAACATGCCTTTTCTCCATAATAAAGTTAACAATATTGTCCAATTTTCTTTGAAGTCCCCCAAGCATTAAATAAACTGCTGATTAAACGGCTATAACTTTCACGCTGCAATGAAAAGCTAACCGCTCTCACATCCGAGCTCATAACCTTACACCTTATAAGGGTAAAAACTCACTAACTCAGTAATATCGGAATTCTGAAATGCACCTTATTTTAACAGAACAGAAATTTCACTTTCAGGAAAAAAATAAAACTACATATGCCTCCATATTCAACAGAATGGTGTAATGAACGTACCGAGGGATCAACCGACGTGCATGGGCTGCATGCATTTGGAGAAACGAAAACCTCGGCAATCGATGTCTTTAAACGCGGTATAAATTCTACAGCAAAAAGCCATATTAAGAAAAATGCAAACGGAGTAGAAGTATAACCTGTTTTCTTCATTGATGCCCTCCTCCAGAGACAGATGTATCGGGTAGAAGGAACCCTCCAGTGCTGTTTCATTTGGAATAATTCCCATTGACCGCATCCATACAACATGTATCTCGTAAATGAAACTGAACACTTCAGGCCGGTTTCGAGTGTCTTTGTTTCTTTGATATCGCATCATTTTCAGCTGCGCAACCACGGCCAACATTCGAAGAATACAACCTACCTTACTTTTACGCTTAGCTTTGTATCCTATTCTTATTGTCCATCCAATGTATTTCAGTTATTGAGGAAAGTTTAATCACTCGGGAATTGGATAAGAAATGAGTGCATCAATACATCGTTACCGGGGAAACTTCACGAGGGCGTGAACTATAACTGTAGGGTTACGCAGATGAATCTGAGTATATAATTGAGTGACTGGCTATCGACAGCAGTACTTGGGTGGATAGAAGGGAGCGCTGAATTTGTCAATGGAGGAATATACGCATTAAGCCATGGGAGGGAACTACGCATATTTTGTGTGATGACGACTGTAATTGACAGTAGAATGTGAGAGAATCAACACCAAGTCGGATTTTTTGCTTCACAAAACGGATTTTTTTAACCACTAATTTGAATACTGTTGGCTCACTGCAGCTAAGTTTTTTTTTATTTTTTATTTATTTTTTTTTTCTGTCGCAAGTGATCATTTTTTAAAACTACTGGATCGATGCTATGGGCAAGGATATTGACCAGTTTGCACATCAGGCTTAGCGGAGGAGTTTAATTCATGCTACTCCTGAAAAACGGGGATCGGAGGGAACGTCTCCATACTCGAAATCGCGTTTCAGCTCTGCCTGCTTGTGAATATCCAATAGCTGATCCGGGGGTGCCATCTCGTGGTCGAGTACTGTAACTAAGTGCTTAAATTTGCATATCTATAGACGCAAACGTCTACATCTGTAGAAAGGGGTTAATGGAACTGCTTATTTAACAGTCAGAACATTCACCCAGCAATGACAAGATGGCTGTTCCCACTTCCGAGCTCACAACCTTATTCCAACGCTTTCACCTTATAAGGAACAAGTAAAACTCACAAACTCGGTATTATCTGAAATATTCCTTTTTTTTAACGGAACAGACATTCCACTTTCAGGGAAAAACAAACTATACATGCCTCCCTAGATTCAACAGAATAGCGCGATGAACATGCACCAGGGGGTCAAATGCAGTGCATGAGCAGTTCACATTTTAAACAGGAAAAAAACCTCGGCAGTCGATTTTGTTGAATGAGTTATACGTTCCGAAACAAAAAGCAAAAGTAGCAGCTAACCTTTTTCACTGAATCCCTCCTCAGAGACCGATGTGTCCAGTAGAAGGAACCCTCCGTTCTGTTTCATTCGAAATGATTCCCACTGACCGTGTCATTACCTCATTCAAATCCTGTAAATGTAACGGAACACTTCAGGCCGGTTTAGGGAGTCTTTTTTTTTTTTTTTTTTTCTTCTATAAATCACAGCATTTTCAGCTGCGCAATTGTGCTCAAGGTTCAAGGTTGTGTTTCAGTTAGTGTGGGAAGTTTAAACACTCAGGAATTGGATAAGAAATGAGCCAATCAATATATTTTACTGGGGAAGTTTCACGAGGGCGTGAACTATAACTGTGCAGCTACGCAGGAGAACCTGAGTGTATAATTCAATGATTGGCTATCAACACCAGTACTTGGGGTGGATATAAGGAAGCACCGAATTTGTCAATGGAGGAATCAACGCGGAAATCCATGGTAGGGAACTACGCATTTTTTGTGTGTGATGGCTGTAATTGACAGTAGAATGTGAGAGAATCAATACCATGTTGAATTTTTTGCTTCAGAAAACTGATTTTTCTTAACCACTAATTGGAGTACCGTTGACTCACTGTAACTGAAGTCGTTGCTACAGAGGGCAACGATTTTTTTCTGTCGAAAGGGATCACTTTTAGGTTGCTGGCCGTTGGCCAGTAACCTATTGTCATCACTTTGCGTCCGGCGTCGTTCGTTTAAAGTCGTATCACAAAAACTTTCTGAACTTTTTTTTTTTTTTTAATTTGGGGATGTGACCAAATCCGTTATCAAGTTAATGCCCGAGCAAAATGTTTTGATTGAATTGTTTGTTTAGACTTGGCGGCCATTTTTCTGTCGTAAATGGCCATCTTTGGCACTTGGGTGCAATTTTCTCAAAAACTGTGATAAATTTTTTTTTTTTTTAATCGCAGCAATGGAATCAATATCATGACCTGCTTCAACAGTGTAAACGGCGTTTTGATTGAATCGCTCCTTCATAGCACCACCTAGGCATGTGTCTGGACTTCATCATTTTTTGGGGTGTTTTGTGCTATAACACTCTTAATATAGCATTTAGAGCTTAGGTATGTCTGAGGCACCTAAAAGGAATCAGATATGCCAAACATTATGAGTCAGTCACATTTGACCTTGGGCCTCCAGGTCAAGGTCAAATGGCAAAAATGTGCTATAACTGTCTTGATATAGCATTTAGAGCTTAGGTATGTATGAGGCACCTCTAGGGAATTAGGTATGCCAAACATTGTGAGTCAGTAACATTTGACCTAGGGCCTTCAGGTCAAGGTCACATGGCAAAAATGTGCTATTAATGTCTTTATATATCGCGCCCTCCATAATTATTGGCACCCCTGGTGAAGATATGTTAAAAGCCTTAAAATGAATTCAGTTTTTATTGCAGAAGCGCTTACTCACGCTGAAAATTGTAGAAAAATGTAACTTTCAACTCGGGTGAATTTTAAGGGGGAAAAAAATCCCTGACTAAGAAATAATTATTTTTCATAAAATCACCCATTACACAATTATTGGCACCCCTAACAATTCCTAGGAAATTAATGTAATTAAAGTATTTCTGTCATTTCTACACTAGTTTACAAAGTTGATCCGAGTATCTAGGAACATTTAATTGGTAATTCATCACTTCCTGTTTCCCTGGGGTATAAATATGACGTGACACAGAGGCCATTTCTCTTATCCACTCATCAACATGGGAAAGACAAAGGAACACACAATTCAAGAAAGGCAGATGTATGTCGACCTTCACAAGTCAGGCAATGGCTTACAAGAAAAAGGCCACTCACTTGCACCTGCCCATATTTACTGTCAGAGGAATCATTAAAAAGTTTAAAACAACTGGAAAGGTGGTAAACAAGCCTGGACGAGGACACAAGGTTATTTTGCCACCACGCATTGTGAGGAGGATGATAAGAGAAATAAAAAGTTCTCCAAAATCTCACTGTTAAAGAATTGCAACAAATTGTAGCATATTGGGGTCACAAAGTACGCTAACAAGCTGTTTGGGAGGCATGCACGGAAAAAAACCTTTTCTCACTCACAATCATAAACGCAAATGTCTGGAGTTCGCTAAGCAGTACTGGGACTTCAACTGGGACCGTGTGCTTTGGTCAGATGAGACCAAGATAGAGCTTTTTGGCAACAAACACTCTTAGTGGGTCTGGCGGAACACAAAAGATGAGTATGCAGAAAAGCACCTCATGCCCACTGTGAAGTATGGGGGAGGATCGGTGATGTTCTGGGCCTGTTTCTCTTCCAGAGGCCCAGGGAACCTTGTTATGGTGCATGGCATCATGAACGCGTTGAAATACCAGGACATTTTAAATCAAAATCTGGTGGCCTCTGCCCAAAAGCTGAAGATGGGTCGTCACTGGGTCTTTCAGCAAGATAATGACCCTAAGCATGTGGCCAAATCTACACAGAAATGGTTCACCAGACACCGAATCAAGCTCCTCCCATGGCCATCTCAGTCCCCAGACCTCAACCCCATTGAAAACCTGTGGAGTGAGCTGAAGAGGAGAGTGCAGAGGAGAGGACCCAGGTCGCTGGATGATTTAGAGAGATTGTGCAAAGAGGAATGGTCGAAGATCCCTCTTTCTGCATTTTCCCATCTTGTGAAACATAGATGATAAGGTGCTGTTTTGTTGGCAAAAGGGGGTTGTACAAAGTATGAACATCAGGAGAGCTAATAATTGTGGCACGCTTGATTTGACCTAAAATAATTATTTCTTAATGTGGGATTTTTCTTCTTTTCCTTGTGGTCCTATATTATGTAGAGAGAAAAAAAAAACTTAATTTATTAGAAGCTAAAGAACACATCTTAACAAGGGGTGCCAATAATTATGGAGGGCGCTGTAGCATTTAGAGCTTAGGTATGTATGAGGCACCTATAGGGAATCCGGTATGCTGAACATTGTGAGTCAGTCACATTTGATCCGTAATAAACAAACAAACTCGGTGTCAGTGTTGTGTAAAAAAATAAAAATAATAATAATCATTGTCTGAAAGCAGAGCAAGAACCAGAGGTGAATTGAGAAGACGACGCACTTCACAAATTGACAGCAAACAGTGAAAGTGCAGGTTAGAAAAAAATCTAATTGGATTTCATGATCTAGACTCCTTAAAGATGATATTTTTGCCGAATGGCAGAAATGTTACTGTTTGTCCCTCTTGAAAAAGTGACTGCTCAGTCGAGTTGTCCGATAATGGTAACTAAAACTCCCTTTTCACTGAGCTGCGTTGGCCCGCGAAAGTTTTCGGATGAAACGGTTCTCTTCTTTCGCAGGGAAGAATTGATTCGAAGAACCATGAATTGATTCGCAGTGGCACAGGACCATTCGCCATCACTGCCGAAATTTGCAGTGGTGCAAACAGATAAAATTAAACCTGTTTAATTTAATTTATTCGCGGATGTACGAGCTGGAGCTTTTTAACGTCAATATCGTGTAGACGTGTTGCTTTCACAAGAATTCGTGTTGGCTTGCTGTGGAATCCACGGACTGATGCGAGTTACTTTTCTCCTGTTGGAGCTGTAACTGCCGGCAAGCTTCAGGGTCCTTGACGCACTAGTTTTAAACTGCTGGATAGATGCTATGGGGAAGGATATTGAGCACTTTGCACATCAGGCTTCGCTGAGGAGTTTAATTCATGCAACTCCTGGAAAACGGGGATAGGAGTGAACTCGTCAATATTCTAGACTGTATTCCAGCTCTGCTTACTTGTGAATACTCAATAACTGATCCGGGGGTGCCATCTAGTGATGGAGTAGCGCAACTGCTTCCATTCAAAGAGCTGCTCTATGCCCGCTGGCGTCTACATCTGCAGAAAGGTGTTAAAATGCAAAAGTTATCAAAAGAAAAACATTGTGGAGGGGTGGGACTTTTTACAACAGAATTTTAATATGGGGTCAGAAAAATCTGGTGGGGTAATTCGTATCATCAAATGTAAAGCGTTCTGAAGCGTTGAAAACAACTGCGTAATGGTGACGACTGATTCAACAACGGATCAATACCGCAATCGAGCGTTTTGTCAAATGGCTGATATAATTCTGAAATTATAACAATTTCAACATTAATGTTGCAAGTTGCCACAAAATTTGGCTAATCATGCACCAAGGGACCTACATCTGCGCCAGTGTTCAGCCATTCTCTACCGCTATCATCTCACAAAATGATCGGGAGCATCACAGCTTCTGATCAGAGAACCTTGGACGGTTCAGTCTGCTTTTCCCTTGGTCGGTGCTGCATCGTTAGGTGCAGATTGACTGGGAAATGCGACGGGATGCCCTCCATTTGTCTACTTGCTCTTCTTTCAGGGCTTTTTCAGCGTATTTTGTTGTGCATCATAATAAGAAATTCAGCTTTCTTGCCCTTTTTTATTTCAATTTTAAGTTGCTAGCTAGTAAGAGAAAAAATACTTGGTAGGTACTGGATGCCTGGTTTTTTGTGAAATATGGTTGACAGTGATGGGGACAAACTGTGGAAGTGCTTTAATTGTTGCCTGTCACCCAAAGCCTGAGTCATCAAGCTGCTATTGTACTCTGTGACCGTACGTTGGATAGTTACATAAGTTTTATGATTTGTTTTTGGGACGATGCGTAACATCTTTCTGATATCACCAGTCATGCAAGCCACATCATGCCATCTGCTGTCAAGTACAGCAAATCAGTTTATTTTTTTCAGTTTCATCAGAAACAAAGATAAAATGTATCCTTGCTGCCGATCGCTGCAAAGGTTCTTTCTGTTTCATTTTGATCACTTTGTGCTGATGAAATGCAAATAAAAACCCCTCAAAATACAGATGCTGCACCAGGAAGATGAGGGTTGGGACTGTTTTCATTGATTTTATTTCTGAACAGTGGTCTTTGGGTTGGCATGTTTTGTGGAGGGTCATTTCGGTTACAGGCAACGCAGGGTTTTTAAAAAAATTTTATACCTTGGGGTTACATTCAGACTTGGGCTTAAATTTCATGTACGGCTCTGCTTAATTCAAGGGCTCCCATTTCATGGCAAACTCATGGCGCAGCACCATGCGCATGGTGTAGTGCAGGTGTTTGACGAGGACAGTGTACAGTTAATGATGTGCATGCTGATAAGCAGCCTGCTCTGCTGTGTTGTGTTGCAGGTTCAACCGAAAACCCCGCTTCTGCAGATTCTGCGAGTTGCTGGAGCTCAGGAGGAAATCTTCACCCTAAAGGAGGTGTGTAAGCTCACAAATGGCCGTATGATTAGCGGCTCAGTGCTAAAGGATCTGTGTGTGAATGACGGTTATACCACCGGGGCCTGATGCTAAATAGCTTATTTCCTTACTGGTGAGGATGATGGATATGATAATTGACAGTTTTGTTGACTGCGCTGAAAGCTAACTGTTCCGTGCGTGACAGGTGATGCACTACCTGGGCCAGTACATCATGGTGAAACAGCTGTATGACAAGCAGAGGCAGCACATCGTCCACTGCCAGGACGACCCGCTCGGGGAGCTGCTGGAGGTGGAGAGTTTTTCTGTCAAAAGTCCCAGGTGAGCCCAGTAGCCATCGTACAAACGATACCTGCTGTTTCAGAAACTTTTGCATTTCAAAGAGACGAGAGAGACGTTTTTTTGGGAAATGAAGGGCGTTATTTGTTTTTTGCCCTTCCTCATGATTTATTTATTTGGGCGATTTATAATGGGGGTGTTACTCCTCTCTCCCCCTAATTTCCTACCTTGAATCGTAATTAAGACATGATTTTATCATTGAAGGAATAAAGCATTATTTGAAAAGTGGGTAAGTCCAAAAAAAAATCTGGATTGCGAATGCCATGATATTGAAGAAATTTGTGGGTCACACACTTGCTCCTTGTAACCTTTTGAAAGTTTGCGGTGATGCAGGATTAAGTCGTGCATTGATTGTGAAAATTGCCTTAGAATTTTAAATGAAGCAAAATGGATATGCATGGAAAATTGGCTACTCAGAATTCAAGATCACTCGCCATTTTTGAACTTTGTCATCTTACGTCTTTGATTTGCCTTTGAACATTGCAATTTTGGCTGTTTGGGTTTGCAATTTTAACCTTTACTCGGGCATCAGCCTGCTATTCGGCCACAATATTTGATGGCTTAAATACGTTATTTTACCTGGTGGCCACATCAGGTACAGTAATGTTTTTACAACATCAGATATTGTGCTATGTTGTAGAATGGTAACGTTATATAATTTGAAAGTTTGAAGATGAAATTGTAACTGCGTAAGCCATTACACACTGTGTCGGACAGGACACATTTTTCTCATCGGTCTCCTCTTGTATTGAATTTTTGACAATATTTCCTTGCTGACTGGACAAGTTTCAAGTCAAAGCAATAACCCACCAAGTAATGTTTTTATAACGCCCCTGTCTCTCCGTCTGTCTGTAGCGAGGGGAAAAAAATTTAACATGCAATACTTTAACCGGCCGCCGGGGGCATCTGTGTTCACGCGAACACAGCTTGTTTTTTCTCTTGTGTAAAGCCCTGTTAATTTCACCTCACAGGAGTTGGATGTCCTCTCCGACAGGATTCATGAGCAAAAAGTTAAATTAATTTCCAAAGTATGACTTATGAAGATATGAATCCCTTTGTTGATGGGTCATTCCATATGAAATCCCCCAAGCTCCCATCTTGATGGTCTCAGAAATGCTTCATTTAGTAATATTTTGTTGCCTGTGATGAGCAAATTAAATTGCAGGTAAATTGCAATTGCAGATGATTTCATCATTTACGGTCCGTAATATCGTCAAAAGGTTCAGAGAATCTGGAGAAATCACTGCACGTAAGCGACAAGGCCGAAAACCAACATTGAATGCCCGTGACCTTCAATCCCTCAGGCAGTGCTGCATCAAAAACCGACATCAGTGTGTAAAGGACATCACCACATGGGCTCAGGAACACTTCAGAAAACCACTGTCAGTAACTACAGTTCACTACATCTGCAAGTGCAAGTTAAAACTCTACAATGCAAAGCGAAAGCCATTTATCAACAGCACCCAGAAACGCCGCCGGCTTCGCTGGGCCCAAGCTCATCTAAGATGGACTGATGCAAAGTGGAAAAGTGTTCTGTGGTCTGACGAGTCCACATTTCAAATTGTTTTTGGAAACTGCGGACGTTGTGTCCTCCGGACCAAAGAGGAAAAGAACAATCCGGACTGTTATAGGCGCAAAGTTCAAAAGCCAGCATCTGTGATGCTATGGGGGTGTATTACTGCCCAAGGCATGGGCAACTTACACATATGTGAAGGCACCATTAATGCTGAAAGGTACATACAGGTTTTGGAGCAACATATGTTGCCATCCAAGCAACGTCTTTTTCATGGACGCCCCTGCTTATTTCAGCAAGACGATGCCAAGCCACATTTTGCACGTGTTACAACAGCATGGCGCCGTAGTAAAAGAGTGCGGGTACTGACTGGCCTGCCTGTAGTCCAGACCTGTCTCCCATTGAAAATGTGTGGCGCATTATGAAGCGTAAAATACGACAACGGAGACCCCGGACTGTTGAACAACTTAAGCTGTACATCAAGCAAGAATGGGAAAGAGTTCTACCTGAAAAGCTTCAAAAATTGGTCTCCTCAGTTCCTAAACGTTTACTGAGGAAAGGCGATGTAACACAGTGGTAAAAAGGCCCCTGTGCCAACTTTTTTGCAATGTGTTGCTGCCCTTAAATTCTAAGTTAATGATTATTTGCAAAAAAAAAAAAAAAGTTTGAACATTAAACATCTTGCCTTTGCAGTGTATTCAATTGAATACAAGTTGAAAAGGATTTGCAAATCATTATTCTGTTTTTTATCTACGAGTTACATAACGTGCCAACTTCACTGGTTTTGGGTTTTGTATTATGCAAGTATCCTTAGAATGTCCCCTTTGCCATTTACATTGTTGATAGTATACCTGACAGAGTTTCAAATGGAGGTAAAAACATCTTTCCATCTTCACCCAATTTGGAGAAAGATTAAACCCTTTTCAGCTAATTACTGAAACTGTGCACATTTGACCCTCATTTTGACCATGTGGGTCTGTTTTGATTTTCAAAAAGTGGGCCTCAAATGAAAGCTTATTCAAAGAACTTCAAAATGCAACACAATCAAACTTGGAACAAGTACTCCTACCTGGAAAAATAAGACCCCCTTTAAGGGCTATTTGCACATTGGCACAACTACTCAGTGCATGTAACTGTACAATAATGTACAGGAAATACTGAACTCCTCTCATTTATTTCTACTTTCAGTTGCATGCTCTTTGATCATTTGCAGCCTGTATCATTTTCTTGTATTTGTTTTCCCAGAAATTTCAAGATAATTTGATTGAATAGGCAGAATTGTTGCTAATGTGGATGAAACCCTTCAAACCGTACCTGCCACTTCATGCCCATTATTTGCTAAAAGGACGATCCTGTGGAGCTAAAATATTGTACCCCTGGTTGATTTGTTGCCTGCTTATATGATGGCCATTGGTGGTTGGCCAATATCTTGGAGCAATCCCTTGAAAACGAGGATGTTAAAGTGTCTATTATGCATCCAAATGGCCCTGCACCACAATTCTCATGGCCACGAAGGCAGGATCTTTGTTCGGTACGACTGAAGCATATCATGTTGGTTGATGCTCCTTGCATGAGTTGCAAGGGCAGGAATTATATCATCGCCAAGAAAGAGCTGGACCGAATCTCAGTGTGGTTTGAAAAATTGGATTTAGCAAAATAATATGCATTAACATTTGTATCATGTTTGCCATATCTGCCTTTCTTCTCAACGTTTCTCTGTCCATTTATGCACATTTACCTGACACTGAGAGTAGTTGTGCCAATGTGCAAATCGCCCTTAAAGGGGGTCTTATTTTTCCAAGTAGGAGTACTTGTTCCAAGTTTGATTGTGTTGCATTTTGAAGTTCTTTGAATAAGCTTTCATTTGAGGCCAACTTTTTGAAAATCAAAACAGGCCCACATGGTCAAAATGAGGGTCAAAAAGCGCACCGTTTCAGTAATTAGCTGAAAAGGGGTTAATGTTTCTCCAAATTGGATGAAGATGTAAAGATGTTTTTACCTTCATTTGAAACTCCGTCAGGTATACTATCAACAATGTAAATGTCAAAGGGGACATTCTAAGGATACTTGCATAATATTTCATTCGAAATCGACATGTTTGGCACCAAATTTCAATGTTTAGGGGTTAATTGCAAAGCAATAAAAAGGTTAATCACTGTAATAAAAGGTTTGTTGCAGACTATTAAACAGAATAAACATATCCTGTAAGAATGACATTTGTATCCTTATTAGTTCATTGGTTATAACCCTTTGAAAAAGGTCACAAACTGTGACCAGAGGGTTAAAGTGGGACACGCCCCCTTTTCGGGGGCCCATAAAATGAGAACGGAACGAGATATCAACTTGAAACCACCTGCAATTTAATTTGCTCATGATGGGCAACAAAATATTATCAAATGAAGCATTTCTGAGGCCATCAAGATGGGAGCTTGTGTGATTTCATATGGAATGACCCTAATGTGGTGTAAAACGATGTAAGGTTTTTTTCAAAGAAATGGAACACCTCATGGGAAATTAAAAATCTTTTTTGTCCTCACCGACACAATTGTGTGTCGGACAGGACTCTTGTATTCTACTCATGGACCAATGGCTAATTGTATCTCCCCAACCATGATGGTCCTGAGATGCTGTGGTTTAGTTCCGGGGCTGCCGCCGCTGCCGAAATTTTATGTTCCGGGCTCGGGAAGCCACAATTTTTACAGGAATGTTTTCAAATTTTACACAGGCGAAGATGTTATATATGACAATGCTTAAGACTGATTTTCGTCATTTTTGAAATTTTCGGGTGGGATTTTTTTGCGGTAGGATGGCCGATCGGGGGGGGGGGGAGGGAACAATGAATCAAACTCATGCTGAGACAAAATTACCACTTCAGGGGTACAGATCTTACCTCTCACATTGTTGTTTGAGAACTATGGTCGGCTCATTCACCTGACCGCTAATGGAATCGGCACTGCATTCACATCACCATGTGGTCACGGACGGATTAACATGAGCCAGGGGTCGACAATATAAATGGCCTGGTGGCCCGGATGTACGGATGTCAGGGCCACCAGAACGCTCCGCCAGTGAAAAATGATGCCTTGAAAATAAAATAAGTAACCAATGTGATAAATGTAATTTCACATTAATTCCCTGTGGTTCTGTGTCTTCTAATAATCTCTGTCCTGGTAATTACAGCTAACACATAGGCATCTACTTTCTGTGTGCAGCGAGTGCTGTGCCCTAGGAAGTACTGTAAGCACACCACCTGCAAGCAACTGCACTGTGCACTGCTCACTCGCTCCTGCGGAACGCTCGCTGACTGCTGCTCATTGAAGAGACATCCTGGCAGTTTATCAGTTAGCTAGCTGATTAAAAAATGTTTCTAAAGCCCCAATTACCCGGCCAAATGCAGGGCAAAAAATGCAAATCAACGAAAAAAGAAATTCAGCGGAAGAGTTGAGGGAGAGTGAGAAGGAATACAACAAAATAAGTAAGAGTTAATTCCAGCCTCATTGGCGAAACCGCTGGAATTGGCTGGGACACGATGAAGCCAAAAATTAGGTCTTTTGTGAACTCTGCAGATCAATGCCCATGTTTGCAGACAAGTAATTTAGAGAAAAGTTAACGTGTATGAACAGAAGTGAATGATGACGAATTGCTCTGGAACTTCGGAGAAAATAATGTCGTCCTACGATGGTCTCGCTTTAAAACGCAGATCTGCAAGCACACGACGTGCCCCATTTGCCATGTACTGCGATCCTGTGCAACGCACAGCTGATTTGAACTCACCGAACTTATTCCTGCTGTTCAACAAATTCCATTCTCCTGCACGAGATCCCCAATTTTTATGTTACAGGTGTCTCGTCACCGCAACATAAAAAAGACCACCGACAATGAAATAACTGTTCAAGTAACAATATATGTATTGAGGATAATTAAAGACAAAGTAGACACCATCTTTGGGAATGAATGAATGCATGCTGGTAATAAATGAATAGCAGAAACGAACAGCGTGCGTATAAAAATGCAAGAGGAGGAAGCGGAGCAGCATTCAAGTTGCGAACAAGCTAGCTGCCAGGCTGATCTGGCCGTTCCTTTGTACCCACACCGGCGCCTGGTGTGGACAATCTGCGATCCTGCTGCAACCTACAGCCTAGGCATGGCCACTACCAAAACTGCAGGGGCGCGGGGGGTCGTAACAACAGCGTTTTCCGCGTTGCACCGCTACAGTTCGTTATCATACACTTCATTCTCTAAATCAGTGCCTCTCAAACTTCTATATTCCTAGGTCTCCCCTTAACTCTGACAAATGTAGATATTTCACCCTCCCAATCAGAAAAGGGCACTTGGAATTATTATGATACAATTATTTTAATATCCTAATGATAAACACTTGCTTTATATAAATGAATAGTAGCTAGTTGTATACTAGTTACATTTACAAATGAATAGAGGCAGCAGATGTGAGGTTTTTTGCTTGTTTATTTTAGGGATTCTCCACTCTATAAGGGTCATGTAGCAGAACGGTCTACTGGCTTTGACCCTCACGAAAAGAGTGCTTCACACCAGATCTGCGTGAAGAGTGTGAAACACCTGCTGTGTTAGCTAGTGTACATGTAAACTGTCACATGGATGCAGGCTTCCAGAAACAAATGGAGAACATGTTCCACACAGCTTACTATGTAAGAAAGAAAGAGAAGCCATTTACTGACTTTCCTGACCTGGTGCAGCTCAACAGCAGGACTGGCTCCAACATGCCAAACTGTTACAAGTCAGATAAGGCATGTGCAAGGTGAGAACTACTACTAAATTCCTAACTTAATTACTTTTTTCAATTTCTTCATTATTACTAAAATGCACTTATTTCCTGACAGATTCACAATTGACATCTACAACATGGAGAGGGAGCAACTCCTTACTGACATAGAGAATGCCCACTACATCAGCGTTATGATTGATGGGGCCACTGATAGAGGGATCCTGGAGAATGAGATGGTGTATGCAGAATTCTTCAGTAAGGAGAGGGGAGTGGTCCAGTCCTTCCTTGGCATCGAGGATGTCAAGCATGCACATTCAGCTGGTGTGCTTTCTGCAGTACAGTTGGGTAAGCCAATTATGGGTTACTTAGTTAAGTGATCGAGTTAAGCTGTTCCTGGCCAATGAATAATTGCTTTTCATTTTTTCCTTAAGTGTTTAAGAAAGCAGGTCTGGAAAAGTGGAAGGAGAAGGTGGTCTTGTTTTGTGCTGATGGTGCAGCTGTCAATATTGGGAAGAAGTCAATATGGGGTGTGGCTACAAAGCTCAAGGAAGAGATTGGACACCTGCTTTCTGTGTGGCACGCAGGCTGGAGCTGAGGATGATAGATGGGGGGAGGGTGCAGAGGGAGCTGAGGGTGCTGGCAGATGCACTGGAGGACAAGGTCCTCAAGCCTACAAACCCGAAGGGGGCCAGGTGGTTGCCCTACATCTACAGGGTAACACAGGTAGTTGTTCAATTGATACTTTTCCAAAGTTTTATGTAATGCAGAACGATTTAAGTAGGTATGAAATCAAAAATGCCATGTTTTATTTCTCCTCCAGATCCTGTGTAATGTGTGTGCTGTCTGTGGCACACTGAGGACCAGGTCAGCCCAGAGCGGACACCCCAACCATCACCTGCAGTAGTGGGAAGAGCAAAAAACATTCTAGAATACCTTAAAAGCTATGAGAATGTCCATACGCTGGAGTTTCTGAAGACACTGAGCCTCCAGTTTCAGCAGGATAATCTGACACCAGGTAAATACTGTGTGTTTTGTTTTTCTATTTGATATATGACTCTGAATGTGGTCTTACAAGGTAGATGACGATCTCTTATGATGTTCTATCAGGGGTGGCAGTGCAATACACTGAGGCCTGCATCAATGGCCTCACAGAGCTGTCTCTGGAGCCAGGAGAGCAGCACAAGAGGATGTTCGCTGATGCAGTCACTGGTACGTACAGAGGGGTGGAGCTCACCAACACCTCAACAGACAACACACTTGCTCCTGAGAGGAAGAGAATTACAGGTTAATAAATAATGACAACCCTCGACGATTTTCAAAGCCAGCTTTGACAACACTTGAAATATGGATGCTGACATGTATAGCATTTTCAGAAATTCTCATCCAACATATTGAGAGCCGTCTGGGGAACCTGCTGTCTGCCGACAGTATTTTGGGGAAAATTCTGTCCTCTCACCACATATGGCCAAAACCTGGCAGCACAGATGACTCCAAGGAGGCCTTTGTCTTCCATGGACGAGCAGAAATGAAGTCCCTGTGCCACCATTATGACAGAACCTTGTGTGTGAGGGGACCACAGCCAGTGAGGTACAAAGGACCACAATTGAAACAAGCCATAGTGATTTCTTGGGTTTTAATCCTCTTAGTTGACTGTATTGGACTGTTCTTCCATGTGCTTTTTTCTGCAAACTGCTAATAGTGTTCAATCAATCAGGTACTGGGAGAGTACAGACTGTACAAGATATGGGCAAGAAGCCGCACTGGACCCCTCAGAGACACTCCTCTTGATGCTCCAGAGAGGTATGTAGAGCTTAATTGTTTGTCATATTTCTATTAACTAAGTTTACTCCCTGCTTTGCCATTAACAGCCATTCTATTTTACAGCTGATCTACAGGGGAAGATCAGGAACCTCGGCATCTTTGCCCAGATTTATCTCACGATGGCTGTCGGCACAGCCATATGCGAGAGGGGCTTCACTTGTATGAAGAGGGTTAAAAACGACTGGCGGTCAAAGCTGTCAACGCAAAGTCTCACTCGTCTCATGTACCTGACCATTGAGGGGCCAAATGTTGGAAACCTTCAATGCAGAGAGGGCTGTTCTGAGGTGGTGGCAGTCAGGGCCCAGAAGCAGACGCCCAGGATATACTGCGTGGGCATCAGGAGGGGGGCGCAAAAGTCAGCCAACTGAGGAGGAGATGGAGGAAGAACTAATTTCACTTGAATAATGCAGTGGTTCTCAAAGTGGATTCCAGGGACTCTGTGGGTTCCTTTTGAAACCCTGGAATAGTGCACTGTTGGAATACTTTGTATTTGCACTTTTGAAATGTGTATTTGCACGTTTTAAATGCTGCACTTTTGAAAGGGGCCTACCTCAGTTCTATTGCATACATTTTATGCATTAAAATAAATATTGTTGAATCAAATTGTTGTTTTTCGTTATGGCGATCGATACCTGACTTTGTCCTTGGCCAGTGGTTACAATGGTGGAGCCAGTGATCTTCAGAAATTTTCTTATTGTCTATCCCTGTGAGCGCAGGCAGGAAGCAATTGACCAAAAGAAATAAGATTTATCCACCACATAAACAACATCCCCAAACTTTTATAACTTAAATATGCTATAGGCAAAAATGGAAAAAATAAAGATCTAGTTTAAATTCGATGTATTCAGTGAAATGACTTAAAACTTTGCAATGCCGATAAGAAAAGATTGTGTATAATCCAAATGATGCGAGCCAGAAAAAAAAGGAAATAACTCTGTGCACTCTTGTCGTCTAGGGCAGTTGCAATGAAACAGACACTGAATTAATATTTATTTTATTTAATAGATGGCCTACATAAATAAATGGGCTAAATAAATGGATAAATAATGAATAATAATTATTAAAAAAAAAATTTTTTTTTTTAAATCAGTAAGTTGGCTGGACGCGCTTGCTAGACTGTATGGTGTGCAATAGCCTGTTAGAATTTGTAGCAGAGCAGTATCATATTTCGTTGCGGTCGGTGAATATCAATGCAGTACTACTGAGTTTGTCACAATCATCACCTTGGTGGTATTCATTTAATTTGGGCACCCACAGGCAAAAACATAAATCTGCGCCTATGGCACCACAAGAGAAGAGGCCAGGAGTCGGATTTCAACTACTTTCTTTTTTTTATTCAAACAAACATGAATGTGCAATAATCAAGTCACACAAAATGGAACAAATGTGCAATTAAATAATTAAATTACAGCCATGTAGTCCACAAAAATCTCTAGAACAGGGGTCCCCAATCTTTCCCAGAAAGGGCCGGTGCTGGTGCACCGGCTTAATCAGGCTTATCAGCAAAGAGTCAAGGGGTTGATTAGTGGTGTCAGGTGAGTGGCTGCTTGGTTGCAATGAAAGCCTGCACCCACACTGGCCCTTTCTGGGAAAGATTGGGGACCCCTGCTCTAGAATGAATAAAAACAATCTAGGCTGTGTAGCCTATGCCAACGCAACACCTGGCATCAAGGTAGGCCAGCATTGTAACTGGTCTCTTATTAAGAAAAAAAAATCTGACTTTGGACTTTTTTCCCCTATTTTGTGAAACGACTGCTTCAAAATGTGCAATATCAAATAAATTACACCGTTATACCGAAAATATTAACAAAATTATAGATCGCGTGCGCACCAAAAAAGAAATAAAAAAAAATCGATCACTGACTTGATGGTTGATTTTACCATGGCAACGATTGAAGGTTCGATGCTTTTGGGTCCGCCCTAGTGATTGGTACCAAACTTACAAATTAGAAGACATTGAGCAAAATTGAGGAACCTCACTGGAAGAGCTGATTGCTTCATATTGAAGTGGTTTCTTCCTTTATGTTTGTGTTTTGACAAGTTTGTGTAACTCAAAGAAACTATGTCAGCTTCCTTGGAACTATAAACTGCACCCCAGATTTAATGGGTTCATCACTATAATGCGAGTACAGAGGGAAGCAAGGCCCTACCACCTAAAACAGATCCTGAGAGGAGCCGTACCAAAAGGGAAAAAAATCAAGAATGACATTGAGAAGTACGAGGCAGCCAAAAAGAAGTACCAGGAAAGAAAAAAGCATTTTATAATAATCATGTGTGTATCTTCTGTAATTTTGGCCTTATGTGAAAAAGTGTCCTGTCTGACATGCTGACCAAGCCGTAACTTTTCCCATCTCAGCTATACTTTGAGTTGAGAAGCCAAAATTTCCTCTGAAAGCTACCCAAGACATCAGGGAACACGACTGTTCGGCTAAATTCTATGAATACCATGTGGATGGACAGAACTTTGCTGCTTTCCAACATGGCAAAAATACCGCAAACATTCTGGCCTTATTTTGGACTGGAAAAGTGAAATCAAAAGACTAGTTTTTTACCCCTTGGCGGCCAGAGGGGTATTGTCGTCACCTGTGTGTCTTCTGTTGTCTTTCCATGACTATGGGTCAGTACTCAGCAACCAATGATCGCGGTTTCACCAAATTTGGTATGGTAACTCACTATGACTCAGATGTGCAACGTCAGGTTTTTTGCTGGATTTGACCTTTGACCTTAGCGCTGTGACCTCGATTGTGGAACTGTTGTCTGGTCCAGTACTCAGTAACTATTGATGGCAGCTTTGTCAAATTTGGTATGGTAAATCACTGTGACACACAGATGTGCAAAGTCACGTTTTTTGCTGGATTTCACCTTAGTGCTGTGACCTTGAGACAGGAAATCTTATACAGGCAGAGGGATATTCTGCAATGCGTTATGTTTTACCATGTAAAGTGGTCCTATGGCCCTTGCTAATGACCAGTTCAAACTTATCATTCCTCAGAGTAATGACTGGTGGGGAAAAAAATCCTGTCCTGTCCGACACAAAACGAATACCGTAACATGGCCCTGCTATACTTTTTAATCCACAAAACTAGCAAGCTTGGACAATTGTTTCTTGATCAACTTTGACATGGAGGCTGTAGCTTCACGTCTTTGTGATTTACACTGTAGCTCTTGTACTCATGATGCAGTGCTGTAGATTGTACAGTAGCCCTTTAGGGACAAAAGTGCACCCACCGGCTAACTATTGCTGATCTAACAGAACAGTAAGTGTTTTGGCATGTCAGCTCCTCACTCCTAAATTACTAGAAGATTAACTTCTTTTAATTTCCACTGACGGCCAGTGGTCTGAAACTTCCAAAAGACAAATGCGTATGGTGCATGCCTTTGCTCTTTAGTACAATTGACATTTCCTTAACTGCATTATCATGTGATTAGCCTGTGAGGTCACTGGTTTTTTGCTCAATTTGAAAACCTTTGTAGGCTGCCTTGAACTTGACGGTGGTATTTCAGACCTTGTTAAAGGAGAATTCCGGTGTGAAATTGACTTGGTGTATTGAAACATGATAATGGGGACTAACTTTTGACAAATACCCCACCTTCGTTCGCACGCAAACTTTCGAAATAAATGGATTTTTAGCCGAAGCTCCCAACAGGCTTACAATGGTTGTGAATCGGGCATAGCGTTGCCATGCAAAGAAATCGCTATTTTTTTACATCATTAACCAGGCTTAAAGTAGCTCCTCACTTCATCGGTAGAATGCAGTTAAAAAAAATGGCGACACCCCAAGTCAATTTCACACCGGAATTCTCCTTTAACAAACACTGAGCTTTGACATGGTTTGTTTTCCCTGTTATGAGTGATATGATTGCTAGCATTAATTTTTTCTTTTTGGAGAGTACGTAGTCTGAGAATTTTTTTGAGAATTTTTGAAAATTTGTCTTTTATGCTTCTTAAATATTTGACTTTGTTTATAGTTTTCCCATCTGGGAGCGTGAGACCGTGATGATGTTTTCACAACAGAAAAATAATAGTGTTTTGAGCTGCCCCACTTTAGCTGGTGCTGACCTTCTGCCTCAGGGGAGCATATTTTTGTGTGTAATGCTGTGCACCCTGCCTTCAGCAGAATGGGGGTCTTACTGTGTTTTCTCACACGCAGTCCTGTCTACGAGATGCTGCGGAAGAACCTGATAGCCCTGAATTGCACAGGTAAGCAGGGACCTCCGCGCTCGCGTGGCAATGACGTGTGAAGTCCTGGGATTGCGGGGGGCCTTGTGTTGATAGATGTGCGCTGCGTAGTTTCAGTGGTAACGTATGCACGAGACCCCTGAACGTCATCAAGGCCGGACCTTGCGCTGCTTCTCAGGTTTGGCGAGGCAGCAATGGTCTCTGTTCAAAAGCAGTATCGCTCTGCTCTGTGAATCCTCAATTTATCCTTATCCATCTGTCTCAGACTAGCGAGTGCACTGATGCTTTTTTGAGTGATGGTGTACCGAAGGTACCTGCAAAGCGCTTTCATCCCATCAGTTACACAGCTACTGTCTGGCCTTGCTTTGGGCTGTGGAAACTTGCATACCTCTTTTCTACTTATATCTTTTCTCTAACTGCAGTAATTCGCTTATCGGTTGTGCTGTTGAGCCTAACTATTAAATTATCCCTTTATGGGGGAGCAGACGAGCTAAGCTCTGCTAGCTGTGCTAGCGGCAGTCCTAAGTCTTGAGAGCTTGAATCAACCCCATTCCTGGAGAGCTACCATCTAATTTTCATCTCAGACCTCTGTTAGCCTACCTGACCTTGTCTAATAGCAGCTCAATGCGCACTGCGGTGTACTTTTTGGGAGTGAAAACCGACACGGCTGTAGGTCTCCAAGAACAGGTTTGGACTCCGCTTACCTGAAGGGATTTACCTGCTGAGTTTTGGGTGTTGTGCCACTCGGGGTGTAAACCCGGTTCTGTCCCTACACCTGTGTGCCAGTTTCCCCCTGCAGTGTGGTGTGGTGTGGTGTGGTGTGGTGCGGTGTTATGCGGTGGTGTGCGGGTTTTGTGTGTTGAGAGTGGGAATGCCCGGTAAATTGGAGAGGCCTCCTTAGCCAATAAGCCTGTTAATGGGGCTGAAATTAACCTTTTTATTTCTGTTTTCTATTTTATTTTGTTTATCACGTGTGGACGTTTCCTGGTGTCATTGCCGCCCCTGCGACTCTCCAGGAAGGCCGATTCTGACTTGTGTGTGCTGTGTAATCATGGGGCGGCGCCTTTTTTCTGTGTGTGTGTTACCATGTTTCTGAAACGCAGACGCTGCAAAGAATCTTTCTCTGGGCAAGGATTCTAATGAGGCTGCGAGCGACGATCCCGGTCAGGTAATCTCTCAGCATGGTGCTCCGGAGAAACGGCGCTCCGCCGCTTTTTCGCGGCAAACAACCGTCGGTGTGACCGTCCATGCCCTCGAATGGTGTCGGTCACCTGTGCAGTGGGAACCATTTCCTCCCAAATTCTGGAGTGAAACTATGTTCTTTTCTTCCCTTGAATATCAGCCCATCCCTTGGTCAGTTCAGAAAATAAATTGGGCTTTTCATTCTTTAGTTATTGTTAATTTTGCTGTCATTTAAAGAATCACGTGCCTTTTCATTGGATTGGCGACCCTACGCCAATAGCACAAAATACTGACCCCCCTCCCCGCTCCTTTTAGTGACTAGATCCAACTTAGGTGATGTTTGTGTGTGTTGCAAGGGATGTGGCTGATTTGATTGGTTGTTTGCCCTGAAAGAGCGGGACGGCCGTCTCCACTGGTCTTAGCTGTACAGAGTGGCACCGCCTCTGTACCTCCCCGAGGCCTGGCGCCCCCTGGTGGTCCTCTGGGACAGGCCATCAGAGAGGCCCAGCCAATGGGGGACAGAGTCCCTGTCTCTGTCTGTCACTCAGAGTTCTCTTCTCTGCTCCGCCCACTTCTCTTGGGGGAGTGGCAGCCTCTTTTCAGTCTGCAGGCCCAGGCCCCTCCCCTTTTTACTCTAACCTTTCCCACCCACCCGCCCTTGGGTTTGATAAAGTTACCTACAATGTGTTTATCACATACTGTGGTAGGCCGTATGAGGTGGTCAGTTTGAATGCATTGTTGCTTACGTACTGAAATAAATGTTCTATTTAAAGGTGGCTACACCTTTTGGCGGAATTGGCACTATTGGAATTATTTAATATAATTCTGTATATCTGAAATTCAAATCAAATTAATAGATGATTGGAAATGGGGAGCAAATATGCAGTCAATGAGTGTAAAGTAATATGAACAGTTAGTTTAGACATAAAGGTGTAGTCACTTTACATGGTTGTTTTATTTGAATTAATCGCATAATAGTATTGTTTTAATGTGCTGTCTGTCTTGTGTGGAAATGGCTTAAAATTGCTCGTCTGACTTGGATATTGCCGAAATATTGATTAGCAGAGCAAATTTTTTTTTAGGAAGTTTTTAGAGTGGTTTCAAAAAAAATTACAATTTTTTCTTCTCGTTTTTTTAGTTGTTCTGAAAGTGTTTATTCAAATCCCATGTCTGCTGATTCCCCCCCATTCCTCTCTGAGACAGTGTGGTCCTTTGCTGCTGCACTGTGGCCTGTGGTGTGAATTGGCTGCTGCTCCCCCTTGTGGCCTGTATTTGCATTACGCTCTGACACTGCTCTGTGCTTTTACAGACCCCCAGCAGCAGTGCGTGTAAACTGGCCCAGGACCTGTGTGCAGTCACCGGTGGCTGTGCTGCGCAGACTACCGCTCTGCGCAGGCAGAGAGAGCCTGACGACGGTAGGCCTGCTCCTCATGTGCCAGCCACCATCATCAAACTGCACCCTCACTACATTGAGAGTGACTGTACCTTTGCTGCATTCACTGCCCTCTAAATGTTCAGATTGTGCCCTGACTGCATTCAGACTGCCCTCTAAATGTTCAGACTAAGGCTGTTGTGGTAAAAATAGGTGGGTAAGGATGGGTAAACTATAAACTGCAGTTGCCCATATACAAAACTCGATGGAACAATCCATCCATCCATCAGTTTTCTGCCACCTATCTGGAGCCAGATCGCAGGGATAGCCGACTAAGCAGAGAGGCCCAGATGTCCACAGCCACTACCTCTAACTCCTCCTGGGGAACCCCAAGCCGTGCCCAGGCCATCCGGGAGATACGACTTCACAACTGTCATTTATGTTTCAAACATTTCTTCAGTGGCGCCCATTGGACAGAGAACAAGGAGGGCGATAAAGGTCTTTAACCCATTTAGGCCTGAGGCCTATTCAAAAAACGCCTATGAAAACCTATGGGCGACTTTGGAAAAGAACCCCTAAAACCTGAGGTTTTCTGGAAAACAGCACCCAGGTGTCAACGTTTAGTAAAAAGCTGATATCTCAGCCTCTATAGCTGATAGTATTTGAGAGCTTACACCTGTGGCTTTCATAAGAACTATGTTTTGTATTTGTGAAAATCTTCATCGCAATATTTAAAACGCTGAACAAATTATAACAAACTATAAAATATAATAAAACCAATTAAATGACAAATCTCTATCTACATAACATGCACAACTCAAATGGAATAAAGAGGCGTAATAAATAAAAGTATAAGCTCTGCACTAGAGATTAACAAACATTTTTTTCTTTCTCTGGAGCAGGTGGCAGCAGTGGCGGACCTACAGGGGGGGCGAAGACACGTCCCTTTTAGTCCTGGCTAGATCGCAATCATTTTCCTTTATTGACGTCTTTTTAAATTTTTGTAATTGGCAACTGAAGACACGGTTTCTCTCCCCATGCGATCTAACAGGGATTAAATCCAGGGTTAAATTCAGCACAGTGGCGGAACAGAGAATTGGGTTGCACAAAACAGCCATTTAAAACAATTATAAGTTCTGACCTGTTCATTTTCATGATTAAAAAAAGGTTCACTCCGAGAGCGCTTCGCACTTAATAGGTGCTGCTTGTTCTCCCCAATTAGGTAAGACGACAATCATTCCTCTGAACGCGTATTTGCTGTATTTAAATCTACCTTATTCAAAATTGCATAGCCTACCTGTCGACTCTCACGCAAATGGCTTGAGCCACACGCTTGTTATAACCTAGGCTGTTTGACTGCCTAGTGCCACGGTTTTTTTTTTAAATCAACCCACGAAATACCGAGAGTGAAAATCCGCGTTTCATTGGAACACAAACCAATTCAATAACGCAAGGCATTGGCCAGTTAATAAGTTAATTATTTATCTGCACTGAATTTAGCCCATGGTTTCATCGCTGTTAGATCGCATACGATGAGAAACTGTCTTCAGTTGCCGATGAAGATAATTGGAAAAGACGTCAATAAAGGAAAATCATTGAGATCTAACCAGGACTAAAAGGGATGTGTCTTTGCCCCAGCCCCCCCCTCCGTGGCTCCGCTACTGGGTGGCAGGCATGATAAAGCGTCCGTTCAAATGAATTAAAAATAAACACAAAAAATATAAAAAATAAAGTGTCTTGAAGTGTTACTATGGCATCTGCCCTAGTAAAAAGTGCCAGCAAAAGAACAGCTATGAGCCCGGAAATGGTCGGAAAAGTAATGAAAACAATAAAATGACATATCAGCTTTCCCAGCCTGAAGGGTAGAAATGCGTAACTGCGTCCCCGGTTTTAAAGGTTAAAATGCGCACATGCTGTCCCGGGTTAAATGAGTTAAACTGGTACTCTAGGGGAGTCCAAGATCAAAATATAAATTTGGAAATATAACTAAATCGGTCTCCTTTAAAAGGGAAACTGTGCTTAGCTGCAGATGGATTTTTCATGTTGTTGGAAAACGTGGTAACCAAGAACAATGATTAAAATTGGGTCAATCTCGTCGTTTAAAGTTATGTTTTCCACCCCCTCGGTTTTTCGTCCACTGACCGCCGCGGTCACTGATAGATTAACATGTAAAGAATGCCACTGTTCTCGACAAAGATTTATTTAGTTTTGCTGTCCTTCATATAACAAGAAATATTTTCTCTTGGCATGCAAAATACAGCGCTACAGAAAATCGATCATCCCGCCTGATTATTATTGCCTGTCTTTCATTAAATTGAGACAACCGCACCGATCATTTCCCCACAGCCTCCCCCAGCGCACGTGGGCATGGATGGCACTCGGTGTTTTTCAGTATCTATGAAGACCAGCACAGACGGGGTGTGGGTCGAAAACGAAAGTTTGCCATTCTGACAATAACAAGAAGGAGGGGAGCATATTTAGGGTCATTTATGTTTTGGTTCTGGCGATTTTATTGGACTCTTGATGCATTCATTTTAACTGATCTTTGGGGGGAAATGGTGCTGGTTGGGAAAAGCACTATCTGGACTGAGTGGTGGTCAGTGCATTCTGAGTGCTGGTCGGCACTGACCAGCAGTACCAGAACCCTTATGTGATACTTTGTGTGACTGTTTTTGGTGCATACAACTTAAGAGGGTCATTTGATGTAGGTCGCCCAATGACCAAAATCTCCTGTGAGCATTCCTGTTGCCCTGAGT
This sequence comes from Gymnothorax reevesii, assembly GCA_029721435.1. NCBI lineage: Eukaryota > Metazoa > Chordata > Actinopteri > Anguilliformes > Muraenidae > Gymnothorax > Gymnothorax reevesii. The sequence continues at coordinate 57,439,879 of CM056581.1, forward strand.
ACAAACTCCAATTCCAATGAAGTTGGGATGTTGTGTAAAGCGTGAATAAAACTGCATTCAATGATCTGCAAATCCTTTTCGACCTCCAATATATTAAAATTGGAATGTGTTCCAGACATCAAATTCAAAACTAGGCTTATGCCGTCGGAGGCGACGGCTGGGGGTATATCCCCGAACGCCCCCAATCGTCCAATTCCCCAACCCTTGGATAGACCTTGAATAGATTTTCATTTGAACTTAATTTCAGGTCAATCGGACAAATGGTTCAGAAGATATGGCCAAAATGGTCATTTTCCATCACAAAGCGCCACCTGGTGGCAAAATATTGAACCATACATGTATACTTACTTTTATGCAAAACTTGGAATATCTAATTGAAATATTACTGCAGTTATCGCGTTAACACGTAAATCAGTTTTTGGCCCCTGGTGGCCAATCTAGAAATCGTAAATTGTCCAAATTTGAATCAGTTCTTCCTCTTAATGATACTTATATGCAAAACTTGAAATTACTAATTGAAATATTACTGAAGTTATCGAGTTAACACTGAGGGAGGCGGCGGCGGCGGCGGCGGTCTGATCAAAAACATAATATCCCCGGAACACCATTCGGCGTTCGGGGATATAATGAGTAATTACGTTTTATCAGTTTGAACATTAAATATCTTGTCTTTGTAGTGCATTCAGTTGAATATAGGTTGAAAAGTATTCGCAAATCATTGTATTTTGTTTTTATTCACGTTTTACAAAACGTCCCACCTTCATTGGAATTGGGGTTTGTAGTTCTTGTGTTGATTTTTTTTTTTTTTTTTTGCTCTTTGTCTGTACCTTTAGTTGTTGCCCATCTACTTGGCCATACTATGAACTCTAATGAGAGAATGCTGTTGATTCGGAATATACCCTTCTATTGTCCACAGAAGGCATTTGTGTAATTGTTATTGGGTAAATGAAAGGAATGTAAATGTGAGGCTGTTTTTGGGCATTGCGTGGCCTGTGTCCTCACACTAACCCTCACCCTCCTCCTCATCCCATTCTGCTGTGTTAACACAGACTCCTTAGACGGCCTCCCCGGGTCGGCCTGTAAGAGGCCCAAGCTGGAGGTGAATCTGGATGAGTGGGACCTGTCCGGCCTGCCCTGGTGGTTTCTGGGTAACCTGCGCAGCAACTACGGCCGCAGGAGCAACGGCTCCACCGACATCCACACCAACCAAGTAAGAGCTAACGACGACCTTACGCGGCCTCCGCGGACTCAACAGATGGGGGTAATTGGGAGATGTACGCACGACCGCTTGTGCTAGACCCCGCTTTTGTAAGTGCTCTTATAATGGCCTATTGTGAAAGGCGATAACGGTCATTGAGCTCTGCTCTGAGAGTTGGGTGCTCTGAGATTTCTCCCGTTTAAAAGCCCTTACTCAGACACTGTTCTCCGTTGAATTGTCAGCAGTATGCGTTTTGAATGGTGTCTAATTACGACTCAGAATGGCCTCGGCTCCTGGAAAATGCTGATATTTGGAAAGGATTCCCCCCGTTGTTAATGCTCAGGTCATTTGGCACCTGGTACGATAATTGAAGTCCATGATTACAGCCAAGCACATTTCTAAGGGATTGAACTGCCGTAAGCTGTACCTGAACTTTTTACGACTAAGTCTGGAATTCATTCTGCTGGCAGTTTCAGATTCTGAACTCGTCCCATGAATAACAAAAGGTCGCAAGTGACATTCCTGATCAGGAATGTCACTTGTGACCTTTTGTTATTCATGGGACGAACTGCCCGGTTGCCTGCTCTCAAGTGCAGTTTTTTTTTTTTTTTTATCATCCCCCTGGCATATAATGCAGGGGGATATCGCGATCAGTGTGTCCGTCCGTCTGTAATAAAATAGTTTCCGGACCAGAACTCGAAAACTATACCACTTACAAACACCAAATTTGGTACGGAGCTTCTCCTTATGGTCTAGTTGTGCGTTTTGGGGGTTTCGGTCCGTCCGTCTGTCCACACAACCTGTAGGTTACTCAACCTACAGCCGGGGGGGATCCGCCATTGCCAGATGGCTCTTGTTGGTTTAAAGAGAACATATTTCAGCTTGTAGAGTGTTCAGCCCCAGCATGAAGAACAGCGTGGAAGACCCTCTCAAACCTGAGCATAAAATAAGTTCTCTCGTCCAATTAATCATAGCAGCGCTGGCGTCCACGTGCTTCTCCGTTTATATTACGTGGAATTAGGGTGTTGGAAGTGGATAAACTAAGCGCAAGGTAAAATTCCTGTGTGTGAAAAGTGGGAGTGACTTGTGAGAGGGGTGATCAGGCTCACAGTTCGCATAAGTCAAGGAAAAACAGATGTGCTGCTATTAAATGTTTTTTTTTTTTTTTTTTTTGAATGGAACGCTGATATTTGGAGTTTTAATAACTAACTTTCTGGACGAGTGATCACGGTCGTTGCAAAATCAGACTAAAACTAGATAACTCTGTTGCCACAGAAACTGAGTTGTGTATCTCCCCGATCTCCAAATTTTGGACGAAACTTTCCCCGGCAGCCGTATTGGACGTCCAAAATTGCCGAAAATCAGTCTTGAGCATTGTCAAATAAATATCTTCGCCTGCGTAAAATTAGAAAGAATTCCTCTAATAATTGTCACTTCCAGAGCCTGGAGCAGAAAATTTCTGCGGGCGCGGCGGCGGCCCTGGACCTAAACCATGGTATCTCTTGACTATCATCGGGAAGATTCAATAAAGGCACCCAAACAAACTGCACCCAAGATTTTTCTTCATCGTTTCAGTGCGGGCCTTAGCTCGCTTTTTAATTTGCTTGAGTTCAGATGTCAAAAGCTACCTTTTTTTTTTTTTTTTTAAGCATTACGTAGCTCTAGCAAGAAAGAGCGAAATAGATGCCTGAGAATTAAGTGGGCGCAGTTCGGGAGTGTCTCGCACCACTAGACTGAAGGAACAGCTGTCCCCCGCACAGGACGAGGACACCGCCATCGTGTCGGACACCACGGACGACCTGTGGTTCCTGAACGAGGCAGAGAGCGAGCAGGTGAGCGTGGAGATGAAGGAGGCGGCGCTGGAGCAGGGGAGTGACGGAGAGCTACCCCAGGAGGAGGAGGCTGGCAAGGAGGAGAAGGAGGTGAGGAGAACACCTTGGCCAATGACAGAAGGGCTGCCCCACCCTCTACCTGTAGCTTTACCCTCCTATTGGTCAAGGATCCTCACATCAGGAAAACCAGCAGTTCTCTATACTTTAGATCCGGGGTTTGATCTTCGTTACTGTAGGTTGTCACTTTTTCTCTTACAAACCCTTTTCCCGAAAAGTTGAGATGTTGTTTAAAATACAAATAAAAATGGAGTACAATGATTTGAAAATTAATTAAACCCCATATTTACTTAAAAATAGTACAAAGACAACATATCAGATGTTGAAACTGAGAATTTTTTTTGTTGTTGTTGGTTTTTATATATATCTGCCCGTTTTCATTTTCATGCGAGCAACATGTTTCAGATGGGGACAACAAAAAACTGGAAAAGTTGCATGATGCTAAAAAATACACCTGGTTGAAAATCTCGCAGCTAATTAGGTGAATTGGCAAGAGGTCTGTAGCGTGACTGGGTATTAAAAGTGCATCCCAGCGAGTCTCTCCAAAGTAATGATGGTGAGGGCTTCACTATTGTACAAAAGACTGCATGGGAATTCAACAATTTTATGAATTTGATTTCTCAACGTAAAATTGCAAAGAATTCGGAGATTTGATCTTCTATCTACAATACGTAGTATCATTAAAAGATTCAGAGAATCTGGAGGAATGCCTATATGCATGGGACAAGGCCAAGAACTAATACACGTTTTACTGTTCATTACGAGAAAATTTGCATTCATTTGTGTGAAATGGCGACCAATTTCACAGAGAAACATTCATCAGAGCCAAAAATCAAACATTTGCGCATACCGCAGATTCAGTGATGTCATTGGCATTTTTAATCATTAATTTTTGGACATTCTTTAGTGTCATCCAGTACGCAATAGAGAAAAAATACTTTTTGCATTAATATGAAAGGCTTTAACACTGTGTTTAATTTATATGAACGAACATTAAAGTGCATTTAACATTTTTATCAGACCTTTTGACTTACAATAGCATTTCTGGACCGCGTTAGCGCGGATAACACAAATATTTACACGATTGTACAAACAATTGAATGCTCTTAACATTCAATCCACAAAAATCTTTTTTCAATTGAACAGTAGCCTACATTTTGTTCATTGTTGCATTATCAGTGTAATATAGAGTAAGACCGTATTTACAAATGCAGGGTGAAGCTCTGCTATGTAAAGATAAAACCTGATATAAACAAAACTCAGAAATGCTGCTGCCTTCTCTGGGCCTGTGCTCTTTTAAGATAGACTGAGGCAAAGTGGAAAACTGTCTTGTGGTTAGACCTATCAAAATGTCTAGTTTGTTTTGGAAATCACGGGTGTTTCATCAGGGCCAAAAAAGAGAGGAACCATGCGGCTTGCTATCAGGGCACAGTTCAAGATCTAGCTTCTGTGATGGTATGGGAATTTATTATTGCACATGGTATGGGTAAGTTGCACATCTGTGAGGACATCATTAATGCTAAACATCATATACAGGTGTTGCTGCAACATTCACTGCTATCCAGACATCTTTTTCATGGAAGGCCTTGCTTATTTCAGCAAGACAACAAACACTGCACTGCACATAATATGACAGCATGGCTCTAGATGCTGAATTGGTCTGCCTGCAGTCGAGACTAGGCACACACATATAACATTTGGCACATTCTGAAATGGAAAAAACAAAAGAGACTGCAAAGTTTTGAGCATCTGAAATCCATCAGCAAATAAGAATTGAAAAACATTTTCCTTTCAGAACGACTGCAGTTGGCCTCCTCATTTCCCAAACGCTTGGTGTTATAAGTAGAGATGGTTTAAAAATGGTAATCATGTTCCTGTCCCAACTTTTTTGAAACTTGTTGTCGGCATCAAATTTAAAATTGGCAAATATTTTTTGTAAAACGGAAACATTTCTCTGTTTCAAAAATTGGTATGTTGCCTTTGAAATCTTTTCAATTTATTATATGATTTAAATAATTTGCAAATCATTGTGTTCCATTTCAATTTACATTTTAAACAATGTACCAGCTTTTTACGAGGTTGTAGAAAGCGCACCTTGTTCAACAGTTGGAGTCATTGAGCTGGCAATGAGCATCGTTTGACTGAAACTTCTTAAAATTCCAAAAACAACTGAGGGAAAAAAATGGTAATGTGTAAAGCCGCTGTGCTGACCTGTCCCCGGCACAATGGGTTATCATTGGACCTCTCGCTTGTGCAGTCCTTCCAGATGCAAGAGGAGCCAGACGAGGATTCACAGTGTCTGAGCGATGACACGGACACTGAAATCTCCACACAGGTGCGTGCCGATGAACGTTCACTGATTTAAAAATGAAAGTCGAGGAAAGAGCAAGTGGAGTGATAAATGGGTTGTTAACAGATAGAAAATAAGACAGTAGAATTGCACAAGATTTGATAAAAACCAAAAAGATTATATTTAAACTTGCATACTTTAGTAAAAGAAAATTCCTTTGTATCACCCACTGCTGCCTCACCGCAGGCCTTCTGTCAATCAGTGGGCCACGCCCACGAAATCCAATAATGGGTTCCTGCTCTGCTATTGTTCGCCCACGGCTATCAAACAGCCAGTCGGTCATTTCTCTCCATTCTTAAAGATGTCAGTGGCACATCAGACCTGTGAGCTGCAGTAATCGTTTTATGTGCCACGTCACCCTAGTCACAGTGGCAGAGCATAAAAAATTGATCCGCTGGAGTTAGCACTTGAAAGTACGCACAGTAGTTGTATTGAGGGGCGTGCTGGAGTATAAGTGATGGTTCTCAGGGTGGAAGGTGAGGTCTCGCCAGATTTGTACACTGGAGATTTGCTTTCGGGGGCAGAAGGCGCCGATTGGTTTCTGTGGGCGTGGTTTATTTGAATGACAGTTGGAATAATGCAGTTCTTGTGATGAATGGAGTGGTGTAGAGAGATGAGGCTGTTTTTTTGGTCAGTCATGTTATTGTGACTTTTGATCATTTATTCCTTTTGAACTCACTAGCGCTTTAATCCACTAAAATTTCATCATTGTATTGTGTTTAATCATTAAATCAGGTCTCCTCTTTTATTTCTTTCATGTTGCTCCTTTAAAAAAAAAAAATCATCAAACTGATGTCAGCATGGGGACTAACTTAAAACACTCAATGTTTAAAAAAAAAAAAAAAACCTAGTAATTCTATTATTTTTGACCTGCGTCCTTGTTCAGGTCTTACTAAATATTGTTAAATGATGATTAGGGGGGTGATATTCTGACTCAGTTTACCGCTTTTTTATTTATTTATTTATTTATTTTTTTACTTCTCATCTCTTTGTTGCAGGCTGTATTGGTGACATAAAATTATGCTTCTGCTCATTAAAGATATCTATATCCTCTCACAACTGTCGCTCATCGCACGCGTCCCCTCCGGCTATTTTTTTTCGTTATGTCAGGCTGAAGGAGTTTGGCAGACAGATCTGTGGGTGTCTTCATCAGGAGTTTAAATGGGAACAGGCTGAGAGTCGATCCTCTCGCTGATAGGCGTCTCGGAACGTGTTGTATAATGCTTTAATGTTTTCTCCCCAGGCTCCCGATGATTATTTAAATATTTCACTAATCCCGGAAATACAAGTTGCATGTTATAAAGGTTTTTAAAGGTTGTGAGGTACGCCTGACTGCAGGAGTGAAGTTTTGCTCTTAAGGGTGAAGTCTGTTTGTTTTCCTCTCGTCACCTGAGAGTCTGCTTGTGAAGGCAAAACTGACAATCCATAGCTTAAATAGTTTGGCTAATCCTGGACGGGATTTGGTTTGGAGGGCTTTACAGTGGCACAATGCTTAGTGATGTTCTCGCGTAATGAGGATGTTCCCCGTTCGAGTTCTGCCCCAGATTTCCTCTGAGTACTCTGGTGTTCTCCCTCCCTGAAAACCTTATGGTGTTGGAGCGCTGCTGCTAGTGCACATAACTAGAGTTGTTTGTGGAAATAATGAACAGGATGGGTAAAATATAGTGGACGTGTTACCCTGTCGTGTGAATGAAGTGCATTTTATCTTGCTGAAATGCCCTCCTCTCCCCAGGACGCGTGGCAGTGCACGGAGTGTCGCAAGTACAACACGCCTGTGCAGCGCTACTGCATGCGCTGCTGGGCTCTCCGCAAGGACTGGTACAAAGACTGCGCCCGGCTGGCGCACTCTATCTCCGTGCCTGACCTCCCGGCCAGCGCCGGTGGTCACCGGGGCGATGGCGGGCAGGACGATGATGACGACGACGACGACGAGGGTGGTGACGGCGGCATCGACGTCCCCGACTGTCGGCGGACCGTCTCGGACCCGGTGATCCTGCCATCCCACGCCTCGCGCGAGCGGCCGGGTCGCGGGGACCCCGAGCAGGCGGCGGCCTCGGAGGGGGACAGCCAGGACACGCTGCTGGACATGGAGACGGAGAGCCGGCAGGACGCACTGCTGGAGCCCTGCCGACTGTGCCGGGTCCGGCCCCGGAACGGCAACATCATCCACGGCCGCACCGCCCACCTGCTGACCTGCTTCTCCTGTGCCCGCAAGCTGCACAAGTACCACGCGCCCTGCCCCGGCTGCGGGCAGATCATACAGAAGGTCATCAAGACCTTCATCGCCTGACGCTCGCGCTGCTCACCTCCGTGACACCCCAGTCAGTGCTCTGCTCACCTCGTCCTGCAAACCCCTGAGATACTGATACCAAACGGTACACTATCTCTCTTACCCCGCAGCGCACATGTCCTGCCATTGAAGCCACACCAGAGATTAGTTTTAAAGCCTTATTATTTATCTATTTATTGCGTCACATCTCGTTTTTGTTCTGCAGCCTTGGTGACCAGGAATAACCGACGACTGCACCACAGAGATTTCATTTTGTGACACATGCGTTATTCGGTCGGACATTTGAGGAGTTTAAAACTCCATTTTGAGCTTCTAAATGGAACTTCATTAGTGAATACAACCGAGCGAGAGCTCATTATTCAATTTTCAATTTCGCTCTGGCAATCATGGCTGTGCATCTTGTGATTGCCTAGTCTCCCCCCCCCCCCCCCCCACTGCAATTCAAACTCGCTGTGAGACGACTGCTGACCTCCTGCTTAAAAAACCCAAGTCGTGAACAAATTGCTTTTATACAAATTGCTGAACGAATTACCACTGGGCTTTTTTATTTTTTTGGAGAAGTTGAAGTCCAGTAACTTGGTTCGCTTTACTCTTGGTTCATTCTGATTACAACTGAAGGTGGAACTCATTTTGTTTAACCCGTGACTCAAAGTTGCAAAAAGGTCATTTTTGGGCTGTTGCTGCGTTTTGGTCCTGCCCCGCCCCGTCGCTGTAAATGGGATGGAATAAATTTGAGGTGAAATTGTTGTACTTTTTGGTTAATAGGGGTCTGTTCAGTTTGAACCGCTCCGACAGCACTGCGCTGATGCCGGTCAGAAGACCTGTCGGCGCTGGACACTCAGAGTCTGAAGTGGGGGCCGCTGGTCACTGGTAAGGCCAATTTAAGAAATTCCGGAGCCTTGTAGTGAATTACAGGCTCTTGCGTACTCTGTATTGGCCCTTGGCTCAGTGAGCACTGGTCAGCCACTCTGAGTGCAGCTTAGTGGGCACACTTCACACCCAGCACAGGTGAACCTCACCAGGCTCCGATTGCTCCAGTCAGCAGAATTGGGCGTCGCAAGCAGCATGTTTCGAGTGACCCTCCGGGCTCCAGACGCCAGTCAAACAGCAGGCCGAACTGCGAACGCCGTTCAGCAGTCGTGAAGAGGGCAGTGGGACGGCGCTTTCGTCGGTCGCGGCGAAGCTCGCCTCGACTCCCGTGTCCTCATTCGGCATCCGTCACCGTCGTCTTGGAGCCCGGAACAGCAATGCGTGCTGGGTAATCTGCATCAATTCGACATGCCTTAAACAACTGTGGTTCCCTCTTCTGCCCAATAACCTCAAAGGCCATTCAAATCTTGCTGTGCATTCGAGGAGCTCAGGTACTTTTTCGTTGGATTAAAAATCCTCTCCGTTCAGGCGGCTCACCTGTGAATATCGCTCCCAGTGCTTCGTGCTGAGTCGTGCTCATCACTGCCTCTACATCTACTGCTTGAGTGATGTGCGTCATGTTTTTATTGTAGCTATTGTTTTCTGATTGTACAGAGAGTTATAATGTGTTTTATCTTTGTGAAATGCCTGTAATGGTGTAATGCAGTGGAGTTGCCTAAGATTTTAAAAGGTTCCGAAACAGAAGTAATGCATATTTTTTGCTTTTCCAGCAGGTGTCCCGTAGTTCTAGCACTTTGCTGCAGCCTGTTGATATCGCGAGGGCTGGATTTGACTTCCCCACACAAAGGAACATCTGAGTACCTGATAAGCACTACTGTCGTCTAGACTGTTGAATGAGAAGCTGACCATGACTCTGAAACCTTAATCCCTGGACTTCGCACTGTTTGTGTGCGTACCGTGAGCGTTCTGCATTCTCTGTTATCGCAGTCTCTCAGTTTAATCATCTGTAAGCCGGTGCTGTATACCCAAGAATCTGCTGTTTACATTTCCCTCTTCTCTCAAGGTTTTGGGTTTGATTATCCATTAATTGGCGGTATTGGTGTCCGCATTACAATGAAGGGAATGTTCTCCTTATATGGGCTCCCAACACGTTTGTCATTAACTTGTCCCGCTCAAGAGTCTATATCGGTCACTTCCATATTTATCATAGTTTTTTTCTTAATGGTTTGTTCTGTGTGGAGGCGTGGCCTGTTATACAGGATGTTGATTTGTTCTGTCAGGGTGTGTGGCCTGTTTTGGCTGTTAATGATGCAGTCTTTTGGGGGGTATGGCCTTTTGATAAAACTCTGAGGAGGTGTGGACTTTTATATACACTGTATGGGGTGTGGCTTGCAAACAAATTCTGCCAATGTGTTCAGTGAGGGGCGTGGCTTATTGGAAGTAATGTATATTGGGTGTTCTATGTGGAGGTGTGGCCTGTTTGATGTGTTCTGTGAGGAGGCGTGGCCTGTTCATAGTATTCTATCAAGAGGCATGGCCTTTTGTGAGGGCCCAGTGTGAGGGGGCCTGGCGGAGGAACTGTTTATGGTGTTGGAGAACTCTGATAAGGTCATACAAGTTTTTGCGTACAATTACGGTAGTCTGCAGACTGCTAACACACTGCTTCTTCACCATAAGTATTATGTGTGTATTCCTTGACTACACAACTTATTCACTGCCATTGTGTTCACACGGTGCTTAACCATGTGTTTTTTTTTTTTTTGTTTGTTTGTTTGTTTTTTTTCCCCCCCATGTCATCACTGCCATTATCAATGAAGTTTATTTTTTCCCTTCGACCTGCGTAGGGACTGTTGTCTGCCTTTAGCCCAAAGATGGGCGCTGCACATCTCCTGTTAAAGTCTAATAAATTAATAAATATTGAAAATGTGGACAAATAACCAAGGAGTCACGTGGATTTATTGTATGTTGGAGAATGTGTGTGATGCACTGCTTATTTGAGTTGGCATGCTCGACAGTCTGGGTCAGTGCTACGGGATTCACATTCGCCTGGTGTGTGATACTCTGCATGCTCACTGACAGCAGCTGTCCTGGACACATTGTGCATTATTTACTTCAGCCCCAGATAACCCTTCTGCACAACCAACATGCATGTCAGTTATGTGCAGCCTGTGATAAAATGCTACATAATACCCATCTTGAACAATTAGTGATGGTTTTAATATCGTGTACTTTACCCAGTGTTTAAAAAAAAAAACTGCATTTTATTTGCTAAATTATCCACTTGAGGGAATGCCCTTTTGCCTCAATCGAGAACATTTGCCCTGGTTCAGCTCAGCCACCTGACGTCATAAGTTGTACACGGATTGTGTCTAGGTGGTTAGCCGTAGTTCACGACTCTGGTCTGGACGGAGAATATCGTTAAGAACGGACCAACAAAAATCACCGAGAGTGAATGGAAAGCGATGTGTAGTGTTGGGATGCAGTGCACCGCATGCATAGGGCCATGGAATGTTTCAGTGGCCGAAAGACGCAGAGATATCGAGAATATGCACAAAACAAGTCCAATGTACTGGTTCCGACTTTGCTGCCCCAGGCAAGCCCGCGTCACTGAAAGCTACGATATGGGGCCAACATTTCGAGTATTCATGTTCTTACATACCATTATATTTATTATTATTATTATTTGCGGAACCCAAATAGTTTCTCTGCACTGCCTGTTCAATAGCCAGCCGACTCCCTGTTCAGTGTGATCTAGCCAGCTAAGTGGTGAAATGATACAGCTCGCGGCGCTCTATTTCTGTGCACTGTGTGCTTGCCAGCCTACTACCGAATAATAGCAAGCTGCGAGGTACGGCTTACACGGTTTGTTTCGAGAGCTCATTAAACTGCACAGAAATGAATAGAGCTGCGAACATTATAATCTCACTACTGGCTAGATCAGGGGTGAGTTCAACCACCACTATTGCGTTTGTTAACCTAATGTATACTAGCACTCTGCACGTGGGGATCCACTGGTTTTATTTTATGTACTTCGTCTTAATATTATAGTGAACAATGCACCATTGCTGCAGATACGCGCCCGGTGGAATCTTGCTTTGCCGGACGCACGCACGCACACAGAGGCCACTCGGCTATTGTCATATAGATTGTCCTGTTGGGTTAGCTAACCAATCGTCAGGTCTATTTAACTCACTTCAGGTTGAAAAGTCAGTTGGCTGGTAATGCAACACGCCGTGCGCAGAAACAACTGTAGAACCGGAATATTAATCATTCCGATACTTGGCTGGTTAGTGTTGTACAGTTCGGGACAGGCGGAGACACTGACAATTAGCTGTCTTCATTGCTCGAGTACCCAGCCTGGAATCTGTATGGTTCTTAATCCCGTGTTAAACTGCTTTCACACTGGACGCAAAGTGATTTTTTTTCGCACGACAGATAACATTCAAAGTCAATGCAAAGACGCGAATACAGGCGAAACGTATTGGCGCCTTTGCATTGACTTTGTAATCTGTCGAGCGAAAAAATTCGTATCGCGTCCGGTGTGAAAGCAGCTTTATGTTGAGTTTCCACATCTTCCATTAAAAAGTACTTTTCATCAATATTGACAGATTCGATTGAAAATTCTGAGGAACTATTGGAATCTGACTCGGATACCATCGTTGTTGGACGGCATACAATCGCCCACCGTGTACAACTTATGACGTGACCATACGGGGGAGGCCTGAATCACATTTCTGTGTAGCTCAGAATGTTTGTTGTTAAGGGGGCGGGGCAAGTAACAAAAAAATAGCGATTTTTGTTAATTATTTTCTACATTTTTTTTCGGCAGATGATGAGAATTCTCTTAATTGTACCCTTTTATATTCATAAACTTGCTCAGTGCATGGCTAAGCTCTTTAACAACAGAAGTAAAAACAAACGGAAAAAATCAATTTCTTTGTATTCTTTTATCAAAATCTACTTCTTTCTTGCTCATTTGGACCAGTGTTCCAACGGGCTTGTGGTCATGGCTTACGTATCTATATCGTTACTGGTCTGTGAATCTCTTCTTCAAAGCTGTCTGGCGGATCACCTTGAAACTTTATGTACAACCTCAATTCTGAAATAGTTGGGACGAAGTGTACATTGTGAATAAAATCAAAATGCAATGACTTTAAGATCACGAGCCAATATGTCATTTACAATAGAACATGGATAACTGTACAAATGTTGAAACAGACATTTTACATTTTTATCCACAAAATTGGCTTTTTTCAAATTTTCTGACTGCAACACGTCTCAAAATAGTTGGGACACAGGCAAAAAAAAAAGGGCTGAAAAAGCTATCAATGTATAAGAGAATCGGCTGAAAGAAAATTTAGCAAGTAATTAAGTTAACTGGCATCAGGTGTGTAACATGATTGGCTATAAAAGGGATGTCTTAGACAGGCTGAGTCTCTCAGAGGTAAAGATGGCCACAGGCTCTCCAACTTGTGAAGGCTTGCGTAAAAAAAATTGTGGAATACTTTAAAAACAATATTCCTCAACATTAAAATCGCAAAGGCTTTGAAGGTCTCCTCATCGGCAGTGCATAAAATCAAAAGATTCAGAGATTTGGAAAAATCTCTGTGCGCAAGGGACAAGGTCAAAGACCTTTACTGGATGTCCGTGATCTTCGGCCCCTCAGACACCACTGCCTCTCTCACCGGCACGAGTCTGTCATTGACATTACTAAATGGACCCAGGAATACTTCAAGAAACCACGGTCTGTGAACACAGTCCGCCGTGCAATCCACAGATGCCTCCTAAAACTCTATCATGCAAAAAGGAAGCAATTTTCGAGAATGATCCAGAAGCGCTGCCGTGTTCTGTGGGCCAAGGCTCATTTAAAATGGACTGTAGCAAAGTGTCCTGTGGTCAGACGAGTCCAAATTTGACATTCTTGTTGGAAATCATGGGCGCCGTGTCCTCTGGGCTAAAGAGGAGAAAGACCACCTCTCCAGTTATCAGCGTTCAGTGCAAAAACCAGCAACTCTGATGGTATGGGGATGCAATAGTGCATATAGTTGGGACACTTGCTTGTTTTAAAAAGCACCATGAATGCTGAAAGGTATATGAAGGTTTTAGAGCAACATATGCTCCCCTCTAGATGACATCTATTCCAGGGAAGGCCTTGTGTATTTCAGCAGCACAATTCAAATCCACACACTGCAGCTATTACAACAGCATGACTTCGTAGTAGGAGAGTCCGTGAACTGAACTGGCCTGCCTGCAGTCCTGATCTTTCACTGATTGAGAACATTTGGCGTATAATTAAACTAAAAGTCCGTCAAAGGAGACCCAATACTCTCCAGCAGCTGGAAGCCTGTATTAGACAAGAGTGGGATCAAATTCCAATGGCTGAACTCAAGAAACTTGTATCCTCAATTTACGTTGACGTTCTTATTTTACAAACAGAAAAGGTTTCATCCTACCTTGACATGTTTCGACGGGATACTCCCGTCTTCTTCTTCAGATCTGACAGGGCGGCCACGCCTCGCTAACATCAGCTGATAAGACACGTCACTCGCGACATCGGTGACTCTTCTGAAGAAGACGGGAGTATCCCGTCGAAACATGTCAAGGTAGGATAAAACCTTTTCTGTTTGTAAAATAAGAACGTCAACGTAAATCAGTTACTACAGACAGTATGAACTTTTTTGGATTGTATCCTCAATGCCCAGATGCCTCCACTCTGTGTTAAAAAGAAGAGGGGATGCTACACCATGGTAAACAGGCCCAACTTTTTTGAGACGCGTAGCAGCCATCAAATTTGAAATGAGCTCATTTTGTGGATAAAATTGTAAAATTTCTCAGTTTCAACATTTGCTATGTTATCTCTGTTATATTGTGAATAAAATACTGGCTGGTCTGATTTGAAAGTCATTGCGTTTTGATTTTATTCACACTTTGTCCCGACTATTTCGGAATTGGGGTTGTAAATTTTCCTGTCCATGAGCATGCCAAAATCTGTTCAAGGCGTTTCGAACCAATTTCAATAATGGCTGCCAGGCAGGCATCTTTAAAATGCCAGTTTCTGCTACATCTGGAATTTTTGCATATGTGCCAAGTGGCTGGACTTGTATTATGGGTTTTTTCATGCAGTGCATTTTGACCTTGATTTGAACTTTGTCGTTATGCCACCCATGGAAATACTTCTATGTCCCGAAAACACCATCTTCTTTAAAACTGTAAGGTTGAAGCTGAATCTTTGCATAGATATTTCTAACTATGAATTCACCAAAGTTTGTCAATGGCATTGTTAACCGATTTGCAATACGGCAGCCAGGTAGCTACCTTGAGAATGCCTAAGGCGTCATATCTTAACCTTTTCTAGACCGAGGGAGCTGAAATTGGGTATTTAGGTGCCAAGTGGTAAGACTCACGATCACAGTTTTAGGTAGAAATAGAAATTTTGGGAGTGCAAAAAATTTTTTTGGGTGTGCTGATAATTTTGTGTTAATTGAAATCGGTGCGCGAAAAACAGGCCCTAAATGGTGCATTCTAGTGCATTCTGAAGACAAAATATTACATTTCAGCACAAGACATTGGCATAGTTTTTTCTTCATTACATTGATATATCATTATATTTTCTATTGTCGTCAATGCATTCTACATTTTTTCTAGCTTTGGCGAAAAAAAGATGGATTTAGCCAAAATTAGCAACTGACAAGGTGAGACAAATTATTAAATAAAGGAATAACTCCCGAAGCAGTGGGTTACAGTGATTTTATCACTGTGGAGGGGCGTTCTAAGGCACGACACGCAGCGGAGTGCTTTAGTGCCCATCCGCCGTTATAAAATCACTATAACCCACTGCTTCAAGGGTCTTATTCCTTTTATAAAACGGTTACCCTACATATAACTAGCCCATTAAATAAACACACAAGAAAAAAAATTTATTGGTAATAATGCAACAATAAAATTGAGAACTTCTTCCACCAAGCAAGGTAGAGTGGACAGAATGGTTGGCCAGCAACACAGACGCGAAGATTGCTTTTTCATCTAGCGCCATTGTCATGTCACATCAGGCTATTTGGGCTTGTTAATGTAGATATACTATGAAAGCAGGCTATTTTGAATGTGTTATGGCCCCAATTTGTTATTACATTTAAAACAACAGCAACAGCAAGGGATGACACACAGTTTTTAAAAACTTAAACACATTTAATTTTTAACAAAGACAGTAATGACTAAACAACTAACAACTAAGACCAAGATTGAATTATGTACAAAACATAAATATTTACAATCCCTTTTCGATGTCCTGGATGATGAAAATGCTCAAACACAGGCAAAGAAATCCACAAAAGAAACGTCACAGGTCTTGAACAGAATGGCAGGTCTGGTCATCTTCTTGCAATTTCTCCTACTACTTTACTGTCTCAATTCTTTTCCTTATATACTCTTTTGCAGACCCCACCCACATTTAGACCTCTTTTTTTTTTTAACTTTCTGAGACTTGCCCCAGACATGTCCAGGACATGTCTAAACATGACTCCAGTCTGAGCTTAACAAAAAAAAAGGTAAATACTGCCATCTAGTGGCCTATATTCACATTACAAATGTCTCCTTCGGTCTCCCGATGACCCCGTTAAATAATTACGTTCGTTTCGGTTTTGGAGTTTCCTTATCCTCAACTTGCGCCGATCGGCCAAATCATTACAACCAGCAGCGAGAGTAGGGAACGATTGACTTTTGTTTTCCACACTTGCCGATGTCCAGGAAAATATGTTGAACTGTGCATTAGTTTGCTAGCCAGCTTGTCAACTAGCTAGTGTTTCGCAGTGTTCGCACGATTAAGCCAAACCAACATCCTCGAAATCGTACTGTTTACAATTACAAGTGACGACTGGCTAAATAAAGATTTTGGAACGCTGAATTCGCGCGATGCAGTAAAATGTTGCATTTTGGGTAGACTTGTCTTTATAAGATAATGTATTTGGCTTGAATTTCACTTTGCAGTTCTTATAAACTACACAAGTTCTTATGAACTACATAAGAACTACAACGGAAATGTTTTTTTTTTTTATATTGGAATTCACTCGTGCGGAAGACTGTATGGTTGTCTTGCGCATATAAAAATAAATCAAACGCTGCTTAAAAAAAAAAAAATACCGCACAGACCGTAATTTGCAGCAACATGCGTGCCTAGGCATGTCAAAAGGTGACGGTAAGCTGTAGGGCGACGTAATAAGTTACGGTGCGCAGAGCAGTAAAAATCAGAGGTGGTAGTACTGCGTACCGGTTAGAACCAAGGACTGTATAAAAGATGGACGACGCGTCTCCATTCACTCCCATTCAACAAAAATGGAGCCAAAATATCCTCGATATGGCCGCTGCCATGTTGCACATCTGGAGCCTGAGTCGGCGCAGTAGTGATCGGGGGGTAGAGCCGCGCTATCGAATCCAACCCACACACCAACCGACCAGCCCCCTGAACTTTTCACCTGGTCTGGCAGCTGCGCTGTTAACGTAAGTGCCCGTAATGGCCAGCCCAGCTGTCACACGGAGACGGTGCAGGAAAGTGAAAGGACCCAACGACTGCCGGCAGCATAAATATTCGCGGGCTCGTTCAAAAAGTTAATGGCTTCATTGGCAAAACATTCCCCACCTCACAGTCATCTGTTACGAAATTAGTTGAAGTACCTAACTGGCTATCTATGAAATCTTAGACCTGAATCTTGTTTAACTAGCTAGGTATGCAGCTAATTACATTAAGTAAGGCTTCTGATTTTTGCCACATAGCCAGCTCCAGCCAATGTTCTCCATCGTCACTTACCCAACGTTGCGAGTGGCGAGCATATTAACGCCGACTTTCGTTGTATTTTCTAATTAACGTTCCACCGGGAAAGTGCCATTTCGTATGCGCATGTACTAGCTGAGTAATGGGTCGAACTTTTAATTAACACGTTAGAACGCTAAATCGAGTTTTGAATTAAAATACACTGTCCTTCTAACCAAAGTTCGCTTGCTGTGTTTAAGTAGTCGCATATCTTACCGCTAGCTAATGTTGTATTTGTTAAAAATGTTTGCTGTTGAAGATAACCATCCTGACCAGGCTTGGGGGACCGGGAATTCATTCTCTGTGATTAGTTAGTTAACTTAGCAATGCAACCCCCCTCCACGTTCTTTTTTGTGGACTCGATGTATTTGAATGCATAGTAATTGTTCAATTTTTGTTATCCTAATTTTTAAACGACGAAATGGAGTCGGCATCCTCCACAGTGGCCAAGAGTATGGATAAATCTCATGGGAATATCTAAAAAAAACCGACGCTTGTGGTTATTAAAGCGCACGACTTTTCACGGGAGAATGCCATAAAAACTGATTTATAACATTAAATCACATCCATTTCATGCATAAAAAGCACAATACCACCAGATAAAATATGGAGAAATAGAATAGAAATATTAAATGTGCTAAATTCCATAAAAAGCCAGCAGAAGTGTATCATTTAAAGGTGACATTTGCACTTAACAACCGACAGGGCCAAAAGTTTATATCATAGGGAACAACTACATCTGCCGTGGGGAAAACCGCGCAAGGGAGACCATTGAGACCAACCTTGGTTTGAATGCCCAAGTCCAGTGGTTTGGCTAGGGTGGCGTGGTTTGAGGATACCTCCTCCCCTTTATCCACCAGTACCTGAGAGGAAGAGCTGTGCAGGAGGTCCTGCTGGTCCACTGTGGCGGGAATGACCTTGGAAAAATCAAGTGTGAAGCTTGTTGCAGGGATGAAGCAGGACTTGGAAGATGTTCATAGGCAGTTCCCCTGGATGAAGATTATCTTCTTTGCCATCACCCAGCGATGCCGGTGGAGGTCTTCCCATCCAAAGAGGATTGAAAAAGCCCGGCGATATATCAACTGTGTGATGGCTAGCTTTGTTTCGCATATTGGTGGAGAGATTTTGTATCATCATCAGATAAAGCAGAGATCCTGGCCAATTTTTGCATGACAGAGTTCATTTCACCCCTATGGGAAATGATATTTTTAAATAACATTGCCCTGCATCTGAAAGACCAAATCCAGAAGGGTGATGCTGGATTTGGATTTTCAACATCAGTTATGGGTGCAAAAAAAGGTCATAGTTTGTTTGCTATATGTGATGTTTGATATATTTTTTATTCATTTATTTTTTACTAGCCATCATACCTATTGTTTTCCCAGGTCTTCCTCTCCATCCACCTTCCTTTCTCCAAACTATTTGCTTTCCCCCAGCCTTTCCACCTGATGGGGCCTCCTTCATGTTTCCCCACGGTGAATGTAGCCAGTAGGTTGTTGATGGACCACAGACAACTACATGCAGTGTGATTTTTGTTTAAATACATTTTTTTATTTTAACACGCATTTGCATGCCTGATTTACTGCAGCAGAGGACATGTATGTGAAAGAATTCCAGAGTGAAGTCTTCGCTCAATGTAAATGTAAAGACCTTTATTGTACGTTACAGGTTTAATTTACCACCATAACAGGAAGTGTGCATTCAATTACATAACATTTCCCATGTGCTCCCAGTCCAAGGACAGATGACTAGAGTCTTTGTTGGAATGCTGAAGGCTAAGTAGTGAAGATGAACAGCTTCTGAATGCATTATTTTAAAAAAATTAGACAGTTTATGCCAATTTTTGAAGACAATGGCATATAAGGCAGGTGACACAGATGGAACAAGCATACATAAGAGAAGCCTGTTAGAAGTCCATTATTACTCAGTCAACATGGACTTACCTACTTCCTTGTAAATTATGGTCAAACAGAACCATTGCAGGTTTCTGTGACAATGCATAGTTGAGCAGTTTTGACAAGCATTTTATCAGGTTTTCATTTACAAATTACTTCAGAAGTATCTTCCAGCAATACAACAAAATAAATGCTTGTGGCATGCTCCAAGTCTTCACTGTGTAACGCTGAGGTCTGAATTTGAGGGCGGCTTCTGTAATCACCTGATTAAAAAAAAAAAAAAAAAACAATTGAATTATTTGTGAAGCTTTTGTCTGAAACCTAAAGTGCAGTCTGCCCTACCATGACAGCAGTAAAGTAGAATTCCAACCCACACATCTGGCAATTTTTCATATGGCAGGTTTTACATACATAAAAAAATAGAATGGAGTGATATGCAGCTTTAAATACTTAGAAACTAAATTCTTCCTGCTACCAATTTACATTCCTTTTTATGTGGGGTAACATGGTACAGCAAGTCTGATACAGAAATACTCCACCAGTCAAAAACAGCTGCACACTCAAACATTTAAATGAAACCACGGTAGCTTGAATTACAGCACAAATTCTTTGCGTTATTCTCTTGACAACTGTATGCAAGGTCAGAACATTTTTTTCAATCGGAATTGCATTAACTATGGCTGAGATCTCGTGTTGACAACCAGATAGTTGAATGAATTTGAGAAATACATGCACCTATTCGGACTTGAAACGTGTCTCAAACATAGTTTGTATATGAAGAGACATCACATTTCAAAATAACTCACTCTGTTTTTCGAGAAATTATAAAGCTGATCAAGGAAAATATTGTCTTGTCATTGTGGAACGCCCAAACTCAGCTCTGACTGTCGAAATTAAGATACTGAAACCACTACTTTAACAAATGTGTTTCATTGGCTGAATTAATTGATCATAAATTGCCGTGTGCAAGGTCAGTTAACGTTAACTGAAGTCAGCTAGCTCGCTAGTTAACGTGACTCCATAGCAAACGCAGCAATAATTAATGTATAATTTAATAGCGCAACATCCATTACGCGACAAACAATTTCTAAATGTTATTATTCCCAGTTTACACCACTCCCTCATTTACAGTTTGTGCCCCTTCTCTTTCCAGGCCAAACTCGAAATGTCAGCTTTTCCTCGATGCTTCGTCCGATCAATCTTTTCAGAGTTATCCCGTTAACTAGCCAATTCCACTGAAGTAGATGCATTGACTCCATCCGTAATTTCATCCGAAACCTGCCGAATTCACATTGAAAGTATGAATGAATTGCATCCGCTTTCGGCATGTCTCATTTTTGTCATACTGTCGTTGGTAAAATAATCTGTACCGTTGATCCAAATAGTTTTCCTTGCAGTTTTAGCCGCTGTCCGTAGGATTACAACATAAGGTTGGACTTTAGTTGTATTGACGTTACAGAACTGAAAAACGAGAAGTTGGCTTGCTGATGCTTAAGAAAACACTCGAACCTAGGGCTCGTCTGTTGAAAGGTAGATTAGCTCGCTACAGCCTTTACGCTTTATTAGCCTAAGCGACATCAAGCAGAATTCCTACCGGGCCGAGACACTCGCAGTCTCTGTTCGTTCTAAAATTCCGAGATACCGACGGCAGAACTGGAAGCTAAAGGCTGAACCTACTGCGGCACTGGCTCAAAATTTCAAGTTCAAGTACATAAGAACGACATTATATGACACAGAGCCGTTGACTTCATTCAAAAGCTTACCTTAATAGGTATTCTCTAAAATTAAAAATGTGTATTTTTCCAGTCACGAATGGCAACCGATAACCATTTTCTCCATATTCATCGTAAACGTCTGCTACTCTGCTTGCTGTCTTAACGTAGCCAAGGTAACGTTAGCTAGCTTACTTGGTAATAACTTCACTGACCGTACAACTTCAACAAACAAAAAATAAAATTAACTTACCAAAAAAACTGCAAAGATCCTTTCCATCGGTCCGGACGGTTAACTTGTTAGTGAAATTCAAAGAGCAACTCATTTCGTCGTTTTTTGTTGCAGTCGGCCCTGCTTGAAGCACAATCGCTGTTAGCTGTGAAGAATTTCAGATAGCGCTAGACTTTCCCACTCCAGCTCTACGCGAAATTACTATTCACAAAACAAAGTACGCAGGGGGCAGGCGCTATCGGGACTTAGTCCACGCGCACTGCGGTTGTCAATCACTGTGTTTATTATGACTACACGCCCCTTTTGCATAATATCAAATAAAAGGTTTACAGAAAACTGATCAGAAAAATTGACACTAGAATATATATCAGTATGGTAAGAACTTCCTAAAAATGAAGAAACCATCTTCAGAAATAAATTATTTTTCATGTACACAATTTTTCCTGTCTCGCATTTCTCCCCTTCACTAACATGGAGGGGGCGGGCCTATAATTTGTACTGCAGCCTGCCAGTAGTTGGCGATCGAGACGCTTTTGCTTCACTTTTCAGGAGACGTTCGGCCGTCCATCTTTTATACAGTCCTCGGTTAGAACTGACGCGTGTTCAACAGCGTGAGTACTCGCGAGTGCTCGGTTCTGAACGGAATTTCGTTCGCGGGTACTCGCACGAACACGCGTGACCACTTTCGAGCAGTTACGCCAAGCGAGTACACTCGATCAAAGATGGCGACGCAGGTAGGAAATCTTGTGCCACTGCGGCTGACAACTGTTGATAAATCGAAGACTTTCACCATTTACCTTCTCCCAACCGCGCTGTCAAGATGCGTGAATGGTAAGAATTCAAGTTTAAACCGTTTATTGTAATATTTTTCGAGCAAACAGTGATTTCTTCTTCGAAATTGTCCCTAAACCGACGCAAGCTTAGATGAAGCTAATTCACTCACTATGAATGCCTGTAGTTTATCAGCCGCCATCTTGGAAAATACTCTCGTTCTAAGTTTCCGTTCAGGAGCCACCCGCGCGTACATGCGTACACGCCTTGCTACTACTCAGGCTGTTGAACACGGTACAGGTCTTCCGTGCAGAAAAACCTCGTGCTCGAAAACCTCGAGGTATATCGGCACGCACAATGTCCCGTGCCTAAAAGCTTCGTGTGCCAAAAAGCCTCGTTTGCCCAGATGTTTCATAATGGGACGAGGCTTTTCGGCACGGCGAGGTTTTTTGGCAGGCCTGGAGTGGCTAATCGGGAGGACCGGGACAATTCTCGGTGGGCCGGTCTGATGTTTGGGCCGCGAGGGCCGGTATTCACTTTTTTTTTTTTTTTTTGGGCTGGTGTTCAGTCATGGCACTGGGTTGATCATGAATGCTGCTACCGCTGTCCCTGGGCCTTCTCTTATGGAAGCCCATTCCCGCCAGTAACAAAAAAAATATCCCCAAGTTAAGTCATAATTATGAGATAAGAAAGTCATAATAATGAGATAAAATGTCGAAATTTTGAGATACAAAGTCATAATTATGAGATGAAAAGTTGAAATTATGAGATAAAAAGTCGAAATTATGAGATACAATGTCATAATTATGAGATAAGAAAGTCATAATTATGAGATAAGAAAGTCATAATTATGAGATAAAAAGTCGAAATTATGAGCTACAAAGTCATAATTATGAGATAAGAAAGTCATAATTATGAGATAAAAAGTCGAAATTATGAGATACAAAGATACAAGATGGATTGTGAGTTAATCGAAGTCTAACGTTACTTTCTTCTACTCAGGAGATGTCATCGGAGGGATATTGGCACTGCTCTCACCTCGCCTTAAAGCGCTTTATATCTCCAAACTCAAGCCCATTTAGGTTTCCTAATAACCAACTAAGTGTTAATGTGTTCTGTCGCGAGGTTCAGTCCGTATCCATTTCCCCTCAGCTTGCTTTATAGTTCATTGATATAATTATCAAGCATTTTCCGACCCACATTTATGGTGACATAAGACGTCGATGTCTTACGAAGCTTCTGAATTCCTGCAGCACACAAAACGGAATATATTTATTTCTGCGTCTGCGTCCGATCGGCTTGATACACCTAAGAAAACGTTTCTAATCAAAGTGACACTGTAGTTAACTCTTGGATAAGCTGTTCGCGAATCTTACCACCAGTGGTGCTGCTAACGGCAAATTGATTGATAGACTGATTGATTAGTGAGTGACTGATTCGCTTATCTAAAAATGCGGACTTATAAGGTGCGCGTGATAAGGCTGCTTATGTAGCCTAACAATAAAACGCTGTCTACAGCCAGTGACATGACCTAAACATTCAACTTATTTCAGAGTAAGAATCGGATGGTAAATTGAATTAATTTACTGAGCAAATGGGCTTCCAATTAGCTGCGTTGCCATTAACCATTATGACATAGGGCCTACTGCTTTGCGTCAATGAAGAAGGTTGCAATGAGATTGCCTGGACGAATTTCTCGTTTCTCTCGTTCTTGTTTAATTAGATAATTGCTGTTCATACAATCTCATATCATGGCCTTCCTACAACTTTCCCAGAGGCCGAACTACTACTTGACTTTGCTACCTTGAATATTCTTGGCATGACATGCATTATGCATTCTCAATGATTTTCAATGCATTCCCTGCGTCGAACTTTCACGATGCAATATTCAATTTACTAAATTATTCAATCACCAACACTTCGACGTAACAAGCATTGGTAGGCCTAATTCAATAAAGTAATTAGGTTGCACTTGCGCGAAGCGATAATATTCTTATTTTCATCATTTTTTAGGGTTTTTTCCATCCATACATCACTATGCAATCGCTATCACAAGTCTGTTGAAAATGTTACCCTTCAGTGATCAGTCATTTCTTCCTACTTTCTAAATAATCACAGGCTTACATATTGGTCTTGATTATTCATTAGATAAATTGTGTGATTATTGATTAAGCACTCTGAAACAGGGTCAGCTTTAAAGCAATTATGTGTTTAAGGGCCAAACACTCACAGCACCTCACTTGAAACTTCCCCTAACGCCGTAAATTTAACTTCATTACCGTCCATGCAATCTTATAGTAGCCTAGCCTTCCTCGTTGACGCTAAGCTGTAGGCCCTGTCATAATGGTTAATAGAAACGCAGCAAAATTGCTCAGTAAATTAATTCAGTTTATGATCCGATTTTAAGTCAGAAATAGGTGTTTTGGTTATGTCACTGGTTGCATACCGTTTGATGAGCAGCCTTACGCGCACCTTAGTCAGAAAAACTACGTTTTTACTCTTAGATAAGCGCAGCTCAGGAAGAAGTGCGGTGATGATACTCGAGTGTCACTCACAAATCAATCACTCAATCAATCATTTTGCCGTTGGCACCACCTCTGGTGATAAGATTCGCAAGCAGCTTATCCAGGAGTGAACTATAGTGTCACGTAGATTAGAAACGTTTTCGAAGCATATCAAGCCGATCGGACGCAGGCGCAGAAATAAATATATTCCGTTTTGTGAGCTGCAGGAATTCAGAAGCTTCGTAAGACATCGACGTTTTATGTCACCATAAATGTGGGTCGGAAAATGCTGAGTTGAAGAAAGTAACGTTAGACTTCGATGAACTCACAATCCATCTTGGTCTCAAACTGAGCAGGAAATGCCAAAGAGCTGTTGAATGAAAGTATCTCATAATTTTAACTTTTTATTTCATAATTATGACTTTCTTATCTCATAACTATGACTTTGTATCTCATAATTTCGACTTTTTATCTCATAATTTCGACTTTGTATCTCATAATTATGACTTTGTATCTCATAATTTCGACTTTGTATCTCATAATTATGACTTTTTATCTCATAAATGACTTTCTTATCTCATAATTATGACTTTGTATCTCATAATTTTGACTTTTTATCTCATAATTTCGACTTTGTATCTCATAATTATGACTTTGTATCTCATAATTTCGACTTTGTATCTCATAATTATGACTTTTTATCTCATAACCGACTTTCTTATCTCATAATTATGACTTTGTATCTCATAATTTTGACTTTTTATCTCATAATTTCGACTTTGCATCTCATAATTATGACTTTGTATCTCATAATTTCGACTTTGTATCTCATAATTATGACTTTTTATCTCATAACTGACTTTCTTATCTCATAATTATGACTTTGTATCTCATAATTTCGACTTTTTATCTCATAATTTCGACTTTGTATCTCATAATTATGACTTTGTATCTCATAATTTCGACTTTGTATCTCATAATTATGACTTTTTATCTCATAACTGACTTTCTTATCTCATAATTATGACTTTGTATCTCATAATTTTGACTTTTTATCTCATAATTTCAACTTTTTATTTCATAATTCTGACTTTTTAATCTCATAATTTCGACTTTCTTATCTCATAATCATGACTTAACTGGGGGATATTTTTTTTATTAATGGTGGGAATGGGCTTCCATAGGTCTCTGCCTCCACGGGCAGCTCTTTTTTATAGCTGAGAAACGTCCGCGCACTCAGTCAGTGGCGTTTGAAAGATGGAAAATAGAAAGAGCAAGGGTGGCGCGTAGAGGGCCAGAATTAAAAAGAGAAAAGCTCTGGAAACAGACGCAGCCAAATGTGCAAAAATTGGCAACTTTTTCACTAAAACGAGCTCGCGGTTTGAAAGGACAAATGAGGACGATGAAACGGGTTAGGCACGATGTTGAACATTGCCTGCAAACCACCGTTCACGTTTATTAATTATCAAGTCAATGAAATGTGTGGCGTCCTGGCATATAACATGACGTTATATAATTTAAACAGTGGCGTCAGATGTCGGGAAGGCCTTCAGTAACATCGCCCTTTCCTGTATAATTTCTCTTAAACGGTTTACGATCAGGTTTGCCTGATTAACAATCAGTTTGCTGAAATATAATCTTCAACAAGCCAACTGGTTATTGGGTTAAAAGGCTAAACATCGCTGACACTGAAATAGCAAGCTAAAAGTCTTGAAACAAACGTAACCTAACGAGTCAGTAAAGTGCAGAGAAGTTCGTTGCGCGCAGGGATATTTTGTGCTGCGGCCAGCCACAGTGGGTTACAGTAATTTCATACCGGCATGGAACGCGGCTCAGCCAATCACATTTAAGGATGGGAAGCATCCGTTTTATAATGCATATTTTGCACGGCTTTGGTCAAGCCGTGCACCATTTTTTTTTGCCATGTTTTTCGAAAATTAGCCGTGCAAATCATGGCTGCACGACTCGCTAGCTAAAACTAAGCTCACGATTTAGATTTCAAGTTTTGTCATTTGTGACATTTTCTTCTCGATTTGACCTTTGCCATTACGCCATGCCTTCAAAATTCTCCAAAACGTTGATATGCGAGATCAATACGTCGAGTGTGCAGGTGCACCAAGCACTTCCGCGGGGTAAACAAATCAACACGTGCACTAGGTCCTGCAGGATGGAGCAGAACAGCAGACATGCACTCAGGGGTCTATTCTCCTCTGCACTTACGTCGAAAAGGATATTCTCCCCTCGATTTAAGTTTGTGCATTACGCGCCCTGAAGGCAGTTATGCACTTGGGGAGGAGCAAGGCCAAAATCGGGGCGCTTCCGGGGCGGAATTCTCCCCCTGGCTTACGCCCTTTTTCTGTCAAGCGCTTTTGAGGGCTGTATTAAGGTCAAGCGCCAACATAAGGCTGAATAGAATATTGCGTTTGATGTCGGTTATAGGCCAAATTTAAACATTAATTTTATTTTATTTAACATGGTAAAGGTTGAGACATTCAATATTCAATTGTTCTTCCTCATTTCTAAACTACATTTCTCATAGCCATAATAAATTATCAAACAAAATCATCACATGATATTACGCAATAGCCTCTTCTCCAATCAGTTAAATTACAAATGCATAGCAATTAATTAATACGAGTATACATAAAATCATCATTCTACCATGCCCTCAAAATCTAAAACCAAAATGCCAGTCCTTCATCTGCCTGCACTCTTGCATGATTGGGAAAGAGTAAGAGGTGCGCGCCAAGCTTGAAGACGACTACGCATATATCGGCTTCGTTTGGACTTCGTGGGACTAACACACATACAGTGCATCCAGCGCTTTCGTCTGGACCGTGCATAAGGCAATCATCTATCTTTGCCGACTTCTGGATGAACAGCTATCCTGCCGCAGCAATTATCCACAAAACATACCCGTGGTCATCAACGTCACAACTGCGCTGTCGCTCCTGGCTTCTGGGTCGTTCCAGAGAGTAGCTGGTGATGTCATACACATCACAGGCGTCTGTGTCAAGGTGTCTGACACCGTTCGTTGACGCTCTTCTCCATGCACTTCCACTGCAGAAAGAGTGGATGCCACCACCTCCTCCAGTGCAGTGAAATGCACAGGGGATGATGGTTGCCCACCACCCGTTGCGTGTACACTTCTGCGGTGTGCAGAGAGCCTGGTTTTTACAGCGCCCCGCAGATCTCTCCATTTATGCTTTAAATCGGGGATACAGCGCTTACAACTCCCCACCGAAGCCACATTCAGAATGATTCTCAGCTTTCTTCCTCGGATCAGCCTTCATTGCTTGCTTGCCATACAACATCAAAATCTGTGAAATTTGGTTTTTAGGCTTTGACTCGACGTCGCCATCATTGTCTTCCATGTTCTATTAACAAATGCGACTGCCCTGTATGCTCGTGATAATCTAAAAAGTGAGGAGATTGATTTTCTAATTGAGGATATCTGTATGAACTAAATTGTGTCTTTGTATTTTTTTTTTTTAAACCATTGATAATACTGTGTATTTTAATGTGTGAATAAAGATTTTATTAAATAGGCTACTCTAGATTGAGCCCTACCCATTTGTTAATTAATTTCAGCCAATAAAGAATAGCCGACATGGGAAGAATCATTATCAGTAAATGGGATAATTTATTATAACTAATTATTTGGCGCAAGTTCAAGTGAATGTGTCGCTCAAATCAAATGGGACATAATAGGCTATGGATATGGAATTCCGTCATTGCTGAGGCGGTTTCGGGGCGGGGAGATGACCGCGTGCGGGGTAAGAATCCTTGTTAAAGCGTTTCCATGTCCTTTAGTTGCAAACCTGACATCGGAGTAGTTTGAGGTTTCAAGTGCGCAATTTCTAAATGAGATCATATAAACTGTCTTTGTCATTTTTGTGTGACTAGAATGTTCTCTTTATTTGTCTTCTTCCCTGTCTTCCACGGAACAAACAGGCTGGTGTAGGAGGGGCACATTTTCAATGATCTGATTGCACTGGTTGAGAAGTGCTAAATTCTTTATTTTTTTTTATTTCATTATCGCAGCAATTTGTTTGTTTACGTAGCTTTAATGCCATGGTGACTAGAGAAAGAAAGAAAAAAAGAGATGTTTGCATTAATTCCTGTAATTGGCACAGGCATACACAGGCCTACTATTACAGCGACATATCGTCGGCCTGCTGGTGAAGCCTTGTATCTTCAAAATGACAAACTTCACAGGAAAAAAAAATATATATATATATAAAATTGAATAATAATAATAAAATAATATCAATGGATAAATATGGTTTACAATAAAAATGTATAATTTTGCATGTAAGAATATTGGACATACGAGTTTTTGTTTCTTATCAGTTTGGAGATACAAGGTTTTATCAGCAGGCCGACGATATTCAAATTTAAAGTCTGGTTTGCGTTTTCCATGGACTACACTACATTTTCATGGTTAATCAGAAAATCCTTGTTCCGTGTTTTCCTGATAGCCATAATCAATGAGCTTGGTACAGAGTCTGCCTCTCTTTTGAATTAGTCACACCTCTTTCATACGGCCGCCTACATTCTGAAGTTAAGCGCTGTGGGTGTGATCGAACCGTGTAGGGGAGAATATGCGTAACTCCAAAGCGCTTAACTCGAATCGCGTAAAAAAGGACTTAAGCGCAAATGGGAGAATAGACCCCTCAGTGATTTACTCATGAATCAAAGCGTAGGACTTCGTTTTAACTAGTCATGTGAATCTGCGCATTCGTCAGCGGTAAAACAGCACCTGCACGCACGCCTACATAGGGATTAACTTGCTGCAACAGCCATAGAGAGGGCTAGCTAGTATCACCTGTCAGCACATAGTTTCTATATTTATGCGCTGTAAAGAAAGTCGGACTAAGCTTTAAGATTGATATGTTACGCTCAATTTGGTTCATTACTATATTAGCTATATTTCTTGAACCTGCTTCGGCATATCATGAATAATGACAGTCACTTAACTTGCCTTAAGTTCACGAGTGGAGGAAGCAGTGTGCAGGACACATGGATGTTGCTCAACAATAATTAAATGATAAATGAGCTTGATCTGCAGACAGATCATTTCCCTGCCATGTACAAATAAACGTTTGTTCTGTGTAGCTGAAATCAGTATTCAGTCGCTGATTTCAGTGTTATGAGCAGTCAACTAACTTCATCCATAGGTTGACATTGATTCATTGTTGATATTTTTCAACCGGTGGTGTTTTGCCCTTGTTGACCTATGTAAAAATTTATAGTGAAATGAAATGAATGTTGACGGCCGCAGATTTTCAGCTCTGTTTATATTCAGGTTCAACCTGTTATGAATAGAACATCTAATTCTACGCACAAGAATCTGTGACCATCAAAAACAAGCCGGAATGCTGATTTAAAATTGTATTAACTTAGAAATCCTCAATTCACAGTAGCTTCTTTGCTATATTAATATTCAGATGACAAACTAATTAATAATATTAAAATAATTGTTAGGTAATCCTATTAAATGTCCCAATGCAATGATGGAATGCTCACAGAGGAAATAGGCCCAACAATTTCCAAAAGTCCAAGAATTTGTGTGTCCATTGATGCAATTGAAGCCTTCCATGCAAGAACCAGTTGTCATTTTTGGTCTTTTTGAGATTTCCCACCAGATAGACCTACAGACATCTCCTCTATCTTATATTGGAAGCTTATATATATATATATATATATATATATATATATATATAGAGAGAGAGAGAGAGAGAGAGGGCCTCAATTGAGAGGGAAAGTGCTGAGGCCGATGTTGAAGAATAAGAATCCCAAGCATGACTGAATCCAAAGTTTTCTGAATAAATGTAAAGTCTCCAAGAACTATTAAATCTAAGGTTAACTGCTTTAAATCTGCAAGTATTTTCAGGATATACCCAAAAGAACTTTCCGGAAGTTTCCACAGTCTACTTGATAACTGTGTCTTGCTTGAGAACCTTCCATACATATGTGATCACTTCTAGTCTTGTGTCAGTATAGTCCAGTTGTAAATGGGACTTTCCGAAATAGTTCACAACTGTTTAGTATTTTCTAGAATGTTCCACGAAGCTTAAACTTGACTATTCTACACACATGTACATCAGTGGCGGCTGGTGAACTGGCGATGGGGGAGGCTCAAACCCATCCCTTGAAAATAGTGATTGGTCATGACCTGTTTGCAATCATTTATTTAAATTACCACTACAAAAGCTCAGAAAACTCTAAACATAATCAGGTGTGGTCAGTTTTCATTAATAAAGCATATACCTGTCAACTCCCACGCATTTGGTGTGAGTTTAAGTGGCAAAATTACGTTCCTCTGCTGTCGTCAGCAATTATTCAATCAACGCAAATGTAAGAGATTCTTGCACGGAATTGAAGTCCTTGTGCATGGAGCTTCATCAGTTTCGCATGTGTTGTGACTCCGGACTTCTCACGCTTTTCTTTACTCGGGTTGGAAGAAATGCGTGTGTTTCGTGATAGTTTAAACTGTTTAAATGAAATAAGATAATTTCAAGCAATGGAATTGCATAAAGACGTTTCAAATGATCTGATTTCAACGATCGCGAAACACATGCATTGCCTCAACCACCGAGTAAAGAATAGCGTGAGAAGTCCGGAGTCGTAATCGGTATGCGTTATAAAGGAAAACTGTCCACACCTGATAATGTTGCGAGTTTTCGGAGTTTCTGTAATGTTTATTTTAATTGTTATGGCCCCAATTTGTTATTACATAAATGACATTTACGACAGCAAAGGATGACAGACAAAATTTTAAAACTTAAACACATTTAATAAAACAAACACTTATCTACTATCTACTCTAATGACCAAGATTGATAAATACAAAAATAGAAATATTTACAGTCCCTTTGGTGGGGGTTGCTTGGTGATGTCCGGGGTGAGGAAAATGCTCTAACACAGGCAAAAATCCACTAAAAGCTCCACAGGTCTTAAACAGAGTGACAGGTCTGGTCACATGTATCCTTCTCCTTGCAATTTCTCCTTCTACTCCACTCCCTCGATTTAATACTCTTTTGCAGACCCCTCACATATTTAGACCCCTTTTTTTAAATTCACTGGGACTTGTCCAAGACATGCCCAAATCTAGCTCCAGTCTGGGCTTAACATAAGAGAGGTCAATACTGCCATGTAGTGGCTTCTATTCGCATTACATAATGAATGATTGAAAATTGGCCGTGATCAATCATTAATTTTAAGGGATTGTTTGAGCCTCCCCTGTTGCCAGTTCACCAGCCACCACTGATGTACGTACCAATAACAAACTTAAAATAATAGGAGCTTTGCTGCTGAACTTGATCTTGAAAACAAAAAAAATCTTACAGGCATTATACAAACTTTCCATTTCCTCCCCAGCACCAATGTGGCAACAAATTACACTTAAGTTTATTATCAGAGCTTTAATACTAATATTGGCTATATGTCAACCATAGGCAAAAATGGCAATCCTTTGTCAAAAGAAAGTGATCTTTACTTTTCCTTTTATTGGAACAAGAAAATAAAGCAATCCTTCGCCCTTCGTCTGGGCAATAATACAAGCTCTGGCGACAAACTTTAAACATTTATACCGAAGAACTGTGCTTCTGGACCCACTGGCTCAAATTTATTCACGTTGAGGAAAGTGGCATCTGTGACAGCTCCAGATTATGTGCAAGGCATTTTACATGGGACAGCTTTAGCAACTACATGGAGCGTACAATGGGCTTCGTCTCTCTCTCCATGACGGATGCTGCTTGCCTGTTGTTGTACACCTTCAGGGCCTCACCTACTTAGAAAGTAAGTGCGGTTTGGCCAACATACAAATAATGTAGGCATACTGGCTTTCTTGCAACATGCAGTGGATTTGTTGTTAGAGCATTTTTCACCGCTGTAATTCTTCGCTATGAAATTCCCACTTTTCGACGTTCAAATCAGATTCCTCCCAATGTTCCTGTTTCACTCAGAAATACGTCACGGTACTGAAGCTAGATGATGTCGAAAAGCCATTTCAGCACAGAACTGTCTTGTGGAACATGGTTCCCTTCCTCTTCTCTTGTTTTAAATTCTTAAATTTTGTCTGCTAACTAAGCAAAGGCAATGAAAGTAGAAGATGCTGTGGCTCTGTGCCTCTGCACCTATTAGTAAATGCCCCACCTGTATCAAATAAACATGGACTTATCACCTTCCACAGACATTTATTAAAGAGCTTTAGCTATTGATGTAACCTGATGAAAACAGAACAAGTTCCATGTGTGGCCTGCGTTGGTTTTCCCTACAGTTTTATTTAAAAGATATTTCCACATTGGCCGTTGAAACTTTTGCATTGGTCAGTGGGAAATTTAGTCCCATACCGCTCATTAGTTTTATATGGTAGGAGATGCTTTGAGGTCTGAAATGGGGTCTGTGGGAGGAATAGCTTGTGCTTTCCAGTGCTTGGATACCTGTAATGGAATACTTAACTGTAAATATGAAAATTTCAGGGTGAAAATCACATGCAGACAATGATTGATAAAGAAAAGTCATATGTTGCATAAATTCTAAGCTGCTGTTTCAGGCCTACCAAAGAAAAAAGCCAAGCTATAACTAAAGTTGGTCAGATATCTACCCTTTTCAAAGAACGAGCAACACAAAATTGAAAACTCAATTGGTTCATCTCTGGGTTTGTTACAGGCCGTGTGATATTACTATTATCATTATTATTTTTTTTTAGTTTGCTTCTGGTGAAAACGTGTCAACTTTAAAGTGTTGTGCGAACATTAGCGAGAATGTGGCATGATTTCAATTGTGTGTTGCTCATTCTTTGAAAAAGGTAGATATCTGATAAACTTTTGTCGCAGCTTGGCCGTTTCTTTGGTGGGCCTGCGTTTTACCCACTCTTTATCTTTTGCTTGCATGGATTGCATACGCAAGCATTAAACAAATGACTGGAAACACTGCCATGGATTCTGGCTTTTTCAAGCTTGCAACATTTGTCTTTGATGTGATTGGTTGAGAGTAAGGCACCCTTTTCCTTGTCGTTTTGACGGACATTTTTAACACTGAGTCTGGTTTGGACTCAATTAATATCATATTGAAGTATAATTGAGTAATGTTAAACTTGACTCAAAGTCACAACCGTCTAGATTCTGTGAGTTCACTTTGTCAAAATAGTTTATTTAGGGCTTGCAAGCATACTTTGACTGTGATGACATGGCTCTGTTGTGCTGGTGTGGAACTGAAGGCAGGGAGCTGCAACTAACACCCCACCTCCATAGAACAGTGTCTACAGCAACAGTGACAAAGCTGTTTTTGTAATAGACTGAGGAAAGAGCTGGCCATTCAAATGCACAAATATTTTCATCTTCCTGGAGCTCTGTGCATTCATGGGTGACGTGCCGTCTGGCGTCAAGCGGGAGTGTGTTGTTTTGACAGATGAAGGGAAGGAACATGGGCTGCAGTATCTTGGGTAATGGCACTGCAATCAAGTTTCCATTAATGAATAGCAGTTGGGTGCAACGATGTCCATAGCATATTCCCACCCAAACCAGCGCTCCTATATCACCTTGTTCCACCCTGGGCACCACGCTGATGTCTGCACGATCTGCAGTGCCAGTCACACTGCCGTCTGTCCGTTCTGTGAAACTGGAAACATGACTTGTCAGTAAAAAGCACAGTCCTCCCTTCTGCGGTCTCATCTACAGTGGCAGTTGCTGGTGTCTGATAGTCAGAGAGCTGCAGTCTGGATATGGCAGTCTTGGTTGGGATTCGTCAAACATGATTGTTGAGCATGTGAGCAGTCTGCTTTCGCGCCTGATTCTTCACAACAGTGTCTTTCATGAAACGTGGACGTCAAGAGCCCTTGCAACAGCCCTGAGAGACATTCCTGAATTGAGCATGCCAGTGGCACTTTCCCTGAGGTTTTGAGTCATCTGCGGTATTTTGAAAAATGACTAAACTGAGAATTTTGGGGCGGCCATTTATTGACCAGAAGACAGTGTGCCTGGGCTGAGCATACCTGATACAGCTGTGGATCAGCACCACCTGACTGATGGGCCAGTTTCACCAAGGGCATGAAAGTGACAATGTGGAAAAGGAGAGTGACATGGACCCTGACCAGTTGCACACAACATTGGTCACTTAATTAAATACTACCAGGTCAACCACCAAAATATTTTTTTTCTGAATTTTAAAAGGATTAAAGGATTTAAAAGGATTTTTTTCAGTGTATTTTCTGCCGTTCATAGAGAAACTAGCTGCAAATGGACTAACTCCGAATGCAGTGAATTTACAATACTGAAATTGGGGAGTGACATTTCGCATTATCATGATAATCAAATTTAAAGCAACTGTAGTATACTTGAAAATGCCCCCTATGATTGTATGTATGCTGTTTAAAATGTGACGACTTTTTGAACTCGTAAAATTAACTGATGTTAAGTTGCAAGTTGAGCTCTTGAAAATTGCAACATTCAAGGCTATTCACAGTTTAGCTCTTGAGTATTTAAGGCAACTTATAACTGCTGAACAGTGTTCACGTCATAACCTGCGCTCCAGTAGTGGCATCATTTTGCAAGGTCACTCAGCCAAGTTCAAGCGCACTCTTGGGGATAGATCATTTACTTACTGCTGCGACTCCAAAGATTTGGAACAATTTACCAGAGCACATCAGGAATGAGGACAATTTTTAGGATGTCCAAAAGTATCCGCAAAACACATTATTTTAAAGAGGGCTACAAGGAATTTGTTGATTGGAGTACTTGTATCGAGATATTTTTATTGAATCGGAAGAATGCTATAGTTGAGTTTTAATTATAATCGCTGTGTATTGTACATAGTATAGTATACACTTGCTGACAAATTTGTTGATTTTATAATTAGCGCAGTAATTATTTTTTTGTTAATTTGTAATTTTTATGTGCATTTGCTCATATGTCATATGTTAAAATGCGCAATATAAGTTTTAAATATTTTTTATTATCAAGCCAACTATCGCCATCTTAAAAAATATACACTTGGAAATGCCGATTGGTGGACCATGGAATGACATTTATAGTAAATTTATCAATCAATAAGCAAACAAAATTTGCTATGAATAAAATTTTGCGTATTCTGTCCTTATTATTATTATTATTCTGTCATAATAATAAACCTACAAGTAATTACCAAGAGGAATGATTGTTTAGAAAAAAAAAAAAAATTATGCCTGAATTTAGTTGTTCCACCTCTGAAAAGTCATGTTGGTTTAATAATTTTTGTATCCCCGATTGAAATATGAGAAAACATGGGGGGCAGGGGTTATTAGTGAGGTCTGCTCACTTTTTTGCTCGTTTGAGACTCACTTTGATCTGATCCAGGTCGGTCGTCTTGGGTGTGTACAGCTCATTTTAAAGTTGTCCTGTGTAATGGCAGCCAATTCATACTCTACACACTCTGAAGAAAATGGGGGCAGTATACCTGCAGAAAGTGAGTTGGTCTACCCTAGGGTAACAATCGAGAAACGGCACAGTCCCTCCTCCCATCAAGCCTACTTTCCATGCTCTGCCCCCATCTTCCCAACGACCCCACAACCACAGCCGACTATCTACAATCCAAACAGGGCCACTCTGACTCCAAAACTCTGAGACATTAACACATGAACAAACGTCAGTTGATGTCAAGTGATTCTGTACTGACATCCTCAAACTACTCCCCTTCACCCAATCCAGTAAATATGTCCAAATTACGTGTCATTGTTCATCCGAAATAAATTCATTTGCTAGATAACATTTGCTGCTGTTAAGCAACTAGCATCAATGTAACATTAGTTAATGTTAAGCGCTAATGCTGAACCAAAATTTGCGTGAAAAAATATCTAATGCCGGACTTTACCATAACCAGTCTCTGATCCCAAAATCAGCTGGCCAGTCGATCGCCACTGTTAGTTGACCATCACATTACCATACGTCGTCCAAACAGTTATAGCAGAGTTCAAAATTATGTAGTAATCTTAGCTGCACATGTACAAGTAAAACTAGGGACAAGATCATTTTAGAACGTTGCATATGCTGCCCTCCTGATGATGTATTCACAATATGCATTCAGTTTGCCTGATATACAGTCTTCATTAGCTAGACCTCTTTTAGCAATCAAGTATCATTAGTCACAACTAAACATTGTCATGTTTCATTTCATAATGCAATGTTTTCTGTAACGTTTTGTGCGTTCATTTAGGGTTCATTATTATTGAAGCCATTTCAAGCTTCTTAGCTCATGTGCCTGCCACACGATTGACATCAGGTTCAAGTACGCCCTCAAGCCGTGCGATTTATTCGTGCACCGCAGTTTGGCTGGCTGTTATGTTACCCGCATACCACCACCCATGGCAGAAACTAATATTATGACCCAGGACGGTGTGCAGCTAGTGATTTACTGTGCTAATTCAGGTTCATATCTCTGCTGCACTATACCTTATCATCTTTTTTATGACATCATTGCCCTTATTTCTTCCCATTCTTTTGCTGTGTCTAGCTCATTTTGTGGATATTTTGTCCTCAATTTTTACACAGGGCACCTTTAAGCCAGTGTGTATGTTCAACAGAATCAGGGATCCAGGAGTAGTAGCTATTCAATTTAATACTTAAGATAAGATCTACTCCAGCAGTCTAGGACCTTTTCCCACTTAGTGTGGAAAACAGTCTTGATAAAATCGATGTCTAAGGAAGTTGATTAATTTGTTTTTGCTTACAGTTAGTAGTCTTTAGCGCTGGTAGCTGGCCTGTAACTGTAATGCAACTAGCTGACAAACTCTCCTCATTTAAAATGTTTCGCACTAAAATAAAAACACACTGAACTTCCTGCCAGTCCTCCTCACCCGAATGATCTGAATCAGATTCTTGCTCAGACTGGTACGGTCTTGCCAGTCTTGTAGCTATGTTTATCATCGACCTCAGGCAAAATCTGATCCCAGGCCTGTGAGTTAATCTTTGCCTAGCCAATAGGAGTGTTTGTTAATTTATATAAATAACTAGGGGGTGATTACTTCTTCCTGGCGGCAAAATCTTGTGCATGTGGGCCAGCGACGGAAAGAGGCCCTCAGAAAAGTGCGAGAAGATCAAATCAATACTAAAGTAAATACAGAACAGTTTAATAGACACAGAAATGACAGATTTAAGTGTAAGTGTTAAAATGTGGGACGTCTAACCCCTTAAAGGCTAAGTTTTCACTTAAGTTCTTCCTGAGAAGGTTCAAAGTCAGAAAAGCCTTTCTTTTCATACGGGTTAATGTCATTTACCTATTCTTTACATATTAGCTGGTTGCTACACTAAAGATACATCACAATTACTTTGACAGAAATATTCAAACCCAAGACGTCAAGGCCGTAGCATGACATCAAATGGAAAATGTCTGGATCTTGTGCTTCATGAGATGTATCCGGCTGAATTACTGGGAAATGTATATTTGGGATCGTTGGAAACTTTGGGATCTTCATGAGAATTTAAAATGGGCCTGAAGTGCCACAGGTTTGAAAACAGCAGCTGCAGGTTTTATGGGCTTAAAGTAATTGCTTCTGAATAGTGCTATCTCGGGCCTATGTCATCCAACCCCTTATCTGAAAAAGTTGGGACAGTATAGTTTAACTGAAATTGGTGATTTGTAAGTTCATTGACCTGTATTATGTTGAACACCAGGGTTGGGTTCAGTTACAATTACTTTCTGGACAGAAAGTTCAATTACAATAAAAACTACGAAATTTTTTTTTTAAATTACAATTACAATATGTAATTAATTACAATTACTGTAATTGTAATTGAAAAAAGTAATTGAACCCAACCCTATTGAACACCATAAAACAGCACAGTTTTTGATGTTTCGTTATGTGAATTTTATTGATTTCTCTAAACAAACGCATTTTAATATTAATCCTTGTGACATATTTCAAAAAACATCAGGACAGTATTAACCTCTTTGTAACGCTGTCTTTCCTTTTCACTGCACTTAAACGTTAACGGAGACAGAGAACACACCTAATGATTTTTTTGCTGGAATTTTCACCAACAGTCAGTTTGCTCCAAGTTATAAAAAGCATTTTTTGTCCCTATATTGTCAGAAAATGTCACATACATGTTCTATATCTGCAGCCTGTTCCGATGAAGCTACATCACATTTGTATTTAGTGAAATATATTAACCCAGGACGTTACGTTTTCATGGCTGCAGTATTATATCAAATAGAAAATGTCTGTGTCTTTTGCATCATTTTATACACATTACCCTGCAATTCAGCTGGACACACTTTGAATCTTTTGAAACCTTCGGATCTCCACTAGAATTTAAAATGGGCCTTCCAAAGATTCAAATGACGCAAGTACATTCTCCAGGATGGGATAAACAGAGTTGAAGAGTTTGTGTTTCAGGTTTAATTTTTTCCCATTATTCCTGCATACAAGTCTTAATGCAGTGGTCCCCAAACTCAGTCCTTGAGGCTCCTTGTGTATGCTGGTTTTTGTTTCAACCACAAATGCAGTTGATGATTTTGAAGGACCAGGTCTTTCCTGGATGATGCTTTTGTCCAAATCATGATTACAATCACATGCTGACATCAGCTATTTCAAATCACATCATAATTAAAATTTTTTTACCCCCTTTTTTTTTTTTTAACTAGTCCTAAATTCCCTTCGTCCCAACTTGTTTTGGAATGCATTGCAGGCCAGAATGGTCAGGGATGGGTGCATTTTTATAAACAAAATAAAGTTGCCCAGACAAACTATTTTGCCTTTGTACTCTCTGCAATGAAGATCAAAGTAAATTAGAAATCAGCAGCTTTCTGTTTTAATGTGATTTTCCCGTACTGTCCCGACTTTTTCCGAGTTAGGGTTGCGGAGCGGAACGCAACTTAAAATGGCTGCCTCCCGATGTGTGCTCTGATCATGCCCGCAATTAGACAAGTCAGCTTCCCTTGGTGAACCTGCAGTCAAGCACTTGTTCCAGAATACCAATGCCTTCTGAACTCACTGTACCTCAGTAGTATGGCACTACAGGATGCTTGCCACTAGGTGGCAGTATATGTACGATGGTCTTTTGAGTGTGAAACTGGTGCAGCGTGCATACAAATTCCAATTTATTTTTTTTGGAGGATGTTTCCTTTGATGGCAGTTGCTTGGATTTCAGTGCCACTATGACTTTTCTAATTTAGGTAATTTGTTTGGTGTGAAGTTTGCTTCAGAGAACATCAATTACATGCTATCTTAATTTTATTTTCTGATTTTTTTGTATTTTTTTATTTTTTGCTAGGCTACTGGGGAAAAGTGGTATAATGTGCCATCATATCCCTCTGAGTGAAAGCCTAATCATAGCAGAGATTAATTATGCATGGAGCAGAATGGATAGAGTGTTATTCATGCAGGAGAGAGCTGGAGGAGGGAAAGCAATGAAGTAAATGTGTTTGGTGCTTTTAGGGGGCCGATTTCAATTTAATTTTGCTGCGAACGAGAAGGTAAGTAACCTTGCTTCGGCGCACTTCCGCTGACACACAGGGGTGGTGAAGGCGTAGGCGTGCGTTTGCTGCTGATCTGTACCGTTCTCGTGTTCCTCCATTTTAATGTCCCGACGGACACGTTTTAATGAGAATTCGTCCCTCAAGGAAGACCTGCTCCCCCCCACACGCACACACCCCAAAAGGAAATTGTGTTCCTCCTGTAATCACAAGGCTGATCTCTCTCTATTCCAGGTCAGTAATCTAATGAGGAGCGAGACGCATTAAGCGACGTTTGTAAACCTACCCGGGGGGGGAGTTGGAGGGGGGAGAGAACATAAACGTAGAGGAAACTATCCTTGTTCTGAGGCTGAGAGTTTTTGGGGGGGTTAATACACAGTCACTATCAGGGGAGATTATTAAAGAGTAAGTGTTATTAGTGTTGCTGGTGGGGCCTCAGATACCAAGAGGTTTGCTTTGTCTGTGCCGTTGGTGTCCCTGAAATGAGTATTTCCCTTTTCTACCTCTCTCCCTGCGTTTATTTCCTATGCCCTGTTTTGCATGCGCGGATGGCCGTTCGCGCTGGCAGTTTTATTCGGTCGCTGTATTTACGGCCTGACGCGGGGCCGGCTCTCGCGTTTTTCTGCGTTGTTTATGACGCGAGGGTACGGGGGAGATGCGCCGGTAACAGGTTGCGCTCAAACGACGGCTCTGGCAGCGGAACGCGTTGCCTGGCGGTTCGACTAAATCCCATTCGGCTTCGAGAAACGCTGCCAATGTCTGTCGTGGTGCTCGGAGACTCCACTGCCTGCAATCTGGTGACAGATGTCATCTGTTACCCCCCATACCTCACATCTCTGACGCTCTGAAGCACCGGATATAACTGCATTCATTTGAAAAGGTGCGCCGTGGTTAATCTTTCATGTGATGATGCAGCGTTTTTGATGACATGGTAAACACTGAAAAGAATGGCCATTAAATGTGTTTGTTTTGCACTGCACTAGACCAGAATGAAGTACAGACTCCAGTCAGAAAGACCAGAGGAAGCACAGGTTCTGTGTCGAACACCAGGCGAGTTGTGTATAGCTCGCGAGGAATATATTATAGAACTCATTAAATGGTCGTTTCGCATCGTAGGTTAGCGGTGGTGATAGTCAGGCTCATTAGTCTTTCTCAAACACAAGGGTTAGAACGGATGTGCTGAAAGTGTCAGCAGGTTTTCAGGATTGTATGCCCCGACCCTGACCTTTTCCTGACCCCTCCTCCACCCACCAGGGCCGCCTCCAATAGGGACATTGCAGTCATCATTTATTCTGGCGGTTTGTTCCTTTGCCACCCCAAATAGTCTTACACGAAGGTAACGAGAGTGGGACCCGGTGGCGAGGGGCTGGCCTGCTGACACCCCTGGCCCAGAGTTCACCAGACAGCGGATAGAAAGCCTGAATACTCCAGGAGTGAAGTTAGGGGTTCAGGGAGAGGGCAGAAAAACAGAGGGGGGGAGCAGTTGCAAGGACTTGTCCATAATGGCACGATTCACCGATTTAAATCCCTGCAACAGGTCACGGAGGAAAGTGGCCACTCTCGTTTGTTGAGAGACGGATATCGACATTGCATAAATTGAATCCCTCCAGTAACGCGTGCTGACAAAGCCCTTCTGTTACTGAGCCGGCCCTGGGTATTGGAGCAGGAAACCAACCCCTTTTTTGCTTTCCCTGGCAGAGGGTGAGTACTGGTGCGGGGCGGCCCTCGTGTCAGGAGATGAGGTAGATTGGGAGCGGACCTGTGGAGAGCCCCTGGTGCGGCTCCTCGCCCGCACACCTCTCGCTCTCCGGCTGCCTGGTTCCGCTCCATTAGCCGGTGTCACTCCCCATTTCTCCCCACTCCCTGCGCCCTACTGCACTGCTGCACATCCCAGCCCTCCCTGTCCTCTCCCTTATGGGAAAATCAATAGCCACACTAAATAGATTTCACAATCAATTTTTTCTCTATCATCGTCCTACATGGCTGCTTTCCGGATTTTGGAAAAAAAAAAACAAGTGATGGAAAAAAACGGGTAGAGAGGAGACAGGTGATTCCTTCTGGGTCCCTCGTCCTCTCATATACGCTCTCTGTTTCCTCTCTTCCTTGTTTCGTCTCCCTCTCCTCTCGGGTTCTCTCGCCCTCTCTTACTGCATCTAAGGTTTTAGAAATAAGATTTTCCAGAATGTGCTGTTCTAATTTCCGTTTTTATTCGGTGGGGAAATGCATAAAGACATTTGTGCGGTCGCACCTGTTCCGAGTTTCAAACTCCGTTGCCTGAGCGCTGTCAGAATTTGATGGATACATTTTTAAATTCCTCCGCTCGTCTAGGTTTACGCCACGCAAATCTCTGCGGTTTTGGTCATTTTAAAACCTTTGAGATGCGTTTTTTAAATGGAATCATGGCTACTCTCTCTTATTAAAGTCTCAGCTAAGCGAACTGAAAGCCGGAGACATCAATCATTCCTCTGGCATCTGGTCCCTCCGGCATGAGAGAGTATTTAGCATTTTTTTTTTTTTTTTAAACTGGCCTCTCACCCTTAAACTGTCATTTTTTTTTAATTGTGCACCAGCTGGTCATTTTCTTCATCATATTTGATTTGGAGAGACATTGCGGGGAAAACGACTGTTTGCCTCTAACCAAAGA
This sequence comes from Gymnothorax reevesii, assembly GCA_029721435.1. Lineage (NCBI taxonomy): Eukaryota > Metazoa > Chordata > Actinopteri > Anguilliformes > Muraenidae > Gymnothorax > Gymnothorax reevesii. Next base: position 57,482,493 of record CM056581.1, read on the forward strand.
TTTTGCCTGTGCTGCAACCCTCAGTGTCTCTGCTGTGGAGCTGAATTAGGTGTGATACGGCTCAAAAGAGCAGGATTAGATCATCTCTGAGCACAAACCGCCATAAAGCTTCAGTGTTTCTGTAAGTAACAGGCAGCAAAGGAGCACTGTTACATTATCATCGTCGGCTGTTTAAAATGAGATGCACTTTCAGACATCGGCTGTCTGATGAGTATGAGAATGGTTTTGGCCCATTAGGTTTCTACTTTACTGGAAAAATAAAAGCATCTCTCTCAAATGATGCAAAACCTACCGCTTCTGTGGCTGAGTGGAGCGACGGCCGTAATCTGATGTCAGTTCCGCTCTTGCAGATGGGTAGCGCGGCCTTGATACGTGCCTGCGGTCGTGCAGGGGCTGTTTTTACGAGTTTTCTGTAGTTTTGTGCATCTCCTACACTGAGTGCGCTTGCTCTTTTAGGCGTGCCGAAAGGTCTCGAGGGGTCTGGAACATTTCCTCGATTCTGTCTCGTACCCATTAATCTCCTGTCTGACATGTGCCATTTAAATTGGGGGGGGGGGTTGGTTTTGAGTGGTAATTGCCATTTATTTAGGTGACATGAGCAGAAGGGGCTGCTTGGAGGCTTTTTGGGAGGGGGGTGGGCGTTGCGGTGCCATCTGCTTGGGAGATGGAGAGCCAGGCAGTAGCATCTGGCTGATCCTACAGCTGCTGTTTTTTAGAGGATTTGAGAGCTGGGCGGAGATGGGCTGAAAATGGTCTCAGAGAGGGACGAACAGTCTGCCCATAGTGGCTCCCCAACGTCAGGGTACTTTCCTGCCCTGTCTCATTGGATTTCAGCCCTCTTCGGGGAGCCAGCAGCCTTCACTGTTCTGTTCTGGAGAAAATGCAAGGCTAAGTTCTGGCTGAAATTTCCATTAGTTTTATCCGTTTCGACTGAGACAACCAACCACGCAATGGGGGTGGGGTGCATTTTCTCGGGGATAAAAATAAATCCTATTAACAGGCCTACCAAAGAAAACGTAGTCTCAGCACACAAAAACTTTGAAATGCACACATTAATCGCGGAAATAGCAACAGAAAAATTAAACCCTGCTACCGAAACTGTGAAAACAGCAACATAACCGAGCTAAACATGCAAATGTATAACAATGAATTGTAAGACATAGCTGTTACATCCACATTCTCGTAAATTCACTTATTTTAGCATGTCACCACCGAAAATGAACGATGAAATGTGCACTGTCGATTTCGCTATAGTCTTAGTGTTGCTAAACTTGGTGACTTTCTCGCTAAATCTGGCAACTTTCTGATGGCATGCTAAAATAAGTGAATTTACGAGAATTTGGATGTAACAGCAACGTCTTAAAATTCATTGTTATACATTTGCATTAACAATAACGTCATATTTGGAAGTTTTACTTACCAACTGAAGGAGACACGCCTGATTCCGCCATCTCTGAAAGAAGCCTGGGCCTGTACGCGCAAGCGCAGTAAATGGCAAAGACGGATGCGATAGAAAATGTTGCAGTTTCTTAGTCTTATGCTACCGAGTCAACAGTTTATGTTGCTGTTTTTACAGTTTCGGTAGCAGGGTTTAATTTTTCTGTTGCTATTTCCGCGATTAATGTGTGCATTTCAAAGTTTTTGTTTGCTGAGACTACGTTTCCTTTGGTAGGCCTGATTAATGGAAAAGAAAAGCCTCAAACTTGTCATCTACATCCATGAGGAGAACTAAGAATAATGGAGATGCAGCTATGGAGCTGCTGACAAGATTCATATTATGGAAAGCATGTCCACATTTAAGAGCCAACCTGTTTCATTCAAAACACATCAGGGATGCGAGCTAGAAAATGCTGTGGGTTACATGTTAAGGGGGCAATTCATCGATCATAAAACCTCACATGGATTCAAAGTGTTGACTTTGTATCAACAAGACACACACAAACCATTCGCTTTTTGCCATAGCAGCTTGAGATATTCTCACATTTATCACCCCCATAGCCTCCCAATGCATTCACTGTTGAGACAACTACTGCCATAATGCATCGCGCTCGCTCACTACTCGAACAGGCTCACAAAATGCCCTACAGCGGTCTTAGCTGCCATGGCATTGCAGCACTGTTCTAAAGGGCCTTCAGAAACACAAGATGTAATGTAGACATGCTCACAAAGAGTTTGCGGTGAGCGTTTCCTTCTTGAGGGCTACGAGAGAGAGAGAGAGAGAGGGAGAGAGAGAGAGATCCATTTGGAATTACTGAGTCGTCCTCCTGAATGTGACTTTCCCCTACGTATTCTGACCCAAGCATTTCGTCATTCAAGGCTCATTTTCACCCTCGAAAGTCGCAGGTGAGTAAGCTTGCCTGGTAGCTGTTTTTTCATGCCAGCGCAGTGAACTGGCCCAAATTTTATGATAAGCAAAATTTTCCACTTGTTAGCTAGCTCCAGTCAACTCAAGTTATATGTCAGGTATGAAGTTCACCATGCAAAAACTGAGGTTATATAATGGAAATGGCTGGCAAAATTTTTCATTTGCGAACTTTCTCCAGTTATTTGCAACCTCATGCTAACGGAAACCTTCACAAGTGGAATTGAAAGGAACAATATGGAAAGAACATTATCTAGCTAGCTTTCTGTAAAATGTTTCCTCGCCCATAAAATCCTCTGCACTCATATTTTGCGGTGCCATTTCCACTGTTGGAAACGCAACTACAGTCCACTACAAGCCAAGATGAAAAATTTGTTCCTGGTGGCATCGAGGGCAAGCATCCTGCCTTTCCAAATGGTGGACACTTGAAATCCAAGCTGAAATAGTTGGAGGTAAGGAAGAACACTAATCTATCTCACTATGTGTGTCTAATAACACACTGGAGGGAAAATAGACTGATTTTCCAACTAATTTTTTGAGATTTATAAAAATTGGCAAAAACTGTTTGTTTGCTGCTATTAAATCTGTAACACTGGTGGAGATGAGTATGAAAATTTGCAGTGTCTCTTTGAGAATTCAAGGCAAGAAACACTAATGAAAATACGATTAACCTGACTATTGCTTTGTAATAGAGAATGTATTTCCTCAATCTAAAAATGTCAGTGTATTGCTTTGCTGGTTTATAGGATGTTCACCAGACTTCTCTTTGTAGTGGATGCTCAATGGCCAGCAGACACAAGCTCAGATGGACTGCCATCGTCTGCTTTCTTAGTTGCTGATCTAATCAAAGGCCAAGGTAGATTTACAGGGGTGGGTATGGTACTGATGATTCTTAATGCGTGGTGAGTCTGTATGCGAGAGCTAAGCATTTTCTCTGTGCACCGTTAAAAATAACAGAAATATAACCAATAACTACCTTCAAGGCTTACTGATGTCCAGGGAATTTGCTTCTTCCTGCTGTACAACAAAGATGGAGAGCAGCATTTTTGGATCAGGTGATATTATTTGACCAGCCTAGGAAATCAAAGGCTTGTATAAAACAAAGTCCCTTAAGCAGCCTCACATTCATATTAAACAGTCCTAATTAAACAGACCTTGATTGTTTTTTTCAGTCCAAAATGTTTTAATAATAGCTGAAAATAGAATTTAACACACCGTCGTCATCTACATTATTGTTGAAACAGGAGCAGTACACTGAATAGGAAATTCAGGTTGTTTATGTACAGCCATGGATACAAAAGGGCAGAGGACTGACCAGGGACAGTTAGAGGGTCATCGAAACAGGGAGTCACATCAACCAGTTAATTTACAAAAACTCAAAAGTTGGGACACCAAAAAATGACAGTCTTAGAAAATGGCCATCCCTCAACAAGAAAGGAAAGGCAAGTATCTTTGAGGAGCGGGGTCCCTTCAACCCAAAAGCGTTGACATCTGACTCACAGCAGGATATTTGGTGCGATAGATCATAGGGTGTAGGCTATTTCTAATCTACCAATGGACCATATTTCACGGTGCTGACCGTTTCGCGGCCGGCCTCTACAAACGTAGTCGAGTAAAAAGCAGAGTAGAAAGTTGCTGATGAATCAGAAGAAAAGCTCAGGTTGTATTAACCAGTCTCTCTGCTGGGTTAGCGGACAGCTCGGCCACGCTTGCGGTCTCTTGTCTGCCACGGCTTTTGATGTGCTTGTAGCCCTCCCAGGAAGCCATGGTGGCTCAACGTGTCAGACGAAGCGTTAAGTGCCCGCTTTTGCTATAGTAGAATGGTGGGCCAGAGAGGAAAAGCTTCCCGTAGCAAGGTGGAGGCCTGCGTTCGTCGACTGGCGAAACGGGCCAGTGTCAGCGCACCTTTCAATGGGTTTGGGGCCCAATTCGCTTCATCCTCGCATCACCCACGCACTCTCCCTCTGTTTGAACTGCAGCGTAATCCTTTGAAGAACAAGAAAGTCGCATTCCAGCTTTCATGCTCCAAATGTTATCTTGTAGCGTTAGGTGCTCTGATGTGGTTTTGGGGGGGTCCCTCTGGTTTGAGCTCTGTTCCTTCTTTTAGCCTACAGGGACGGTAATCTGCTGAGTTTCTTGCCGTAAAAGGTTCAGACCGTCGGCGGTTCCTGCTCTCCCGGGGATACGGATTTTACCAATAATTTAATGAATCACCTTGCCAGCCCACTTCCATATGCAAATGTTTTAGCTGGAACATATCACACAGACTTTAAAATTGTGCTGTGTGGGATTTCAGCTGCACTGTCAATGCAAAGCAATGGGAACGGTTACATAATGGGTTTTCTAACAATGCGAATGTCCCACCGCCTTCAATGTGTAACTGGAATCATCAACAGAGTCCTTCAACTGTAAATATCCAAAAATAAAATGAGTTTAGTACGTATCACCTGTGGTACCTGAAGGGTTTGTTCTTTGAACTACAGTGTACTTGTCTCCTTTGGTGCAGTCTAGAGACATATCTGCAACAGAAATTTTCTAAAATAAAATACTAATCCATCTCTCATAGCATGGCCCTCTAGTTAAATGCCTGTAAAAATAAGCACTCTGTTTCTGCGGACTTGCGTTTATGTAACATTTTAGATACAGCTCTACAGGTATGAAATGCTTCCTACCTTCAGAACAATAATCAAATGAAGGTGCTTCATTTAATTCCAGACACACATCATCCTACATGTGATATCTGTGTATGTCTGAATACACAAACATTTTTGATGTACAGTCGTATATAAAATAAATACAAATCATATCTGTTTTTTCGACCTCCATTCTGGATTTTAGACCTCTGGCATTAATGAATAACCTCTGCAACACACGTTTTCTGAATTAATTTTTAACGCTGAACTTGTCTATTGTCTATCGCAATGAGTCATATGAACCGTGACAGAGGTTCCCATCAAGTCTTTGTTGGTTCTAGTCAACATTGTCCTGGTATTTAGCAGGATTCTGCTAGCTGCCACTGAGCATTTTGCAGGCGTTGAGCATCGTTGTTTCCTGTGCTGCTGGAGTCAGAGGATTCCTTCTCAGTTAGCCATTGTGTCTGCATCTGCTGCTGTTGGGGGTAAAGCAAAGCCACCTTGCCCTTTAGGTTAGAGGGCAAAAGACAGGCCTGAGGTTTGAGTGGATCCTGCAACTGGCCTTTCAAGCCCAGCAAGGACCCACCTTGGCAGGCTTTAGTAGCGAGGAGGAAAACCAGGGCTGATGCAGCCAGGAGGATGGCTGGGGTTAGGTCAGGAGTAGATTTGCTCACTGGTAAGTCCTTAGTCCTGAGGTGGACGCAGGAGGTGTCATTAGGACCTAGGTGTAGACACACCTTGTAGTGGGTCCCGGGCTGGAGGCGGGTGAGGTTGAAGCCCTGGGTACCGGCAAGGATGCGGGTACTGTGTTTGCGGTGGTCTGTCAAGCTCTCATTAGTTAGCCAGGAGAGTCGAGCAGAGGGGACATTGTAGTTAGAAGGCCAGGCTAAGAGAGCGTAGCGCTCCCTGACATCCTTCACTTCCAGGTTGTCTTTGCCTTGCCAGGTGCTCGAGAGTTGGGCTTCGTCCATTCCATCAACCTGAACGGTCACACTTTGTGTATCTGCACCCACAAGATTCTGGGCCACACAGGTATAGAAACCTGCTTCCTCTGCAGTGATCCTAACAATCTCCAATGTACCCTCAGTCAGGACTTGATATGGACCGTAGCTGGAGGAGGCAGAGAGTCTGAGGCCCTTAGGGGTCACCCAGTAGATACTTGGTTCTGGTTTGGCAAGAGCTCGGCAGTGCAAAGCCAGGTTTTCCCCATGACTAACCTGCACATGAGAGGGGAAAGTACCCGGAGTGATTAAGGGTAAGCAGCTGTCCGCCATCTCCCGGAAGGAAACCTCTTTTACTCTCCTGGCTTTGAGCTCTGGTGGCTCGGAGCAGAATGTGGACTGGGGCTCAATGAATCTAACAGACTTGTTGGTCTCAACCCCAACCCAGCGTATGAGGCAGTCACAGCGGATGGGATTTGTATGCAGGCTGATTTCTTGCAGGCTTGGCAGGGAGCTGACAGTCTCATGGTGGAGGGCGCTGAGGGCATTAGAGTTCAGCATGAGACTCTCCATGCTGTTCAGCTGTTGGAAGGCCTGTGGGTGGATGTAGGACAGCCTGGGGTTGTTGGTGATCTCCAGCTTGGTTAGCTCAGGGAGGTTCTCCATGGCAGAATATTCTATTGAGATCAGTTCAGCCATGTTATTGAGCCCGAGCTCCTTCAGGTGCAGCATGTCCCTGAAGTCACCCTGCCGTACCAGCTGAATGGGGTTCTTGTTGAGGTCGAGAAACTTCAAACCTGGCACCCTCTGTAGGGCCTCCTTTGGGACTGTTTTCAAGCGGTTATCGTAGAAAGAGATGCTCTCCAAGCTATGGAGGCCCTCCAGAGACCTCTCTGAGAGTTTGCGCAGACCCATCCCTGCCAGAACCAGACTGCGTAGTGAACTCAAGGGTGAGAAGTTTAGGTCCTGGATGGAATCCACTGGGTTTCCCCCAATCATGAGGACCTCAAGCCTCGGCAGGGCGTGAAACCACCGCCGATCGATGGCCGCCAGCCGGTTCGAGTTGAGGTGAAGTCGCAGCAAGTTGTTCAGGCCCTTAAAGGCCCCCGGGGAGATATTTCTCAGGCGGTTGTGGTTCACGTACAGCTCCTGCAGGCCAGGCAGGCTGGAGAAGGCGGAGTCAGGGATGTGGTGCAACTGGTTCTCCTCCATGTGCAAACTCAATAGGGCAGGCATGCTAGTGATCCTCAGCTGGTGGGTGCTGCTGAAGCTATTCTGGGAGAGATCGAGTTCAGTCAGGTTGACCAGGCCCTGCAACTTACTCTGATCCAGGGCGCTGATGAGGTTGCTTTGCAGCCGCAGTGTGTGGGTCTCTGGGGGCAGCAAGGAAGGTAGCTGTGTCAGGAGGAGGTCATTGCAGTCCACGGTTGGGGCCTCTCTGTATACGGACTGCGGTGAGTACCATGGTTTTATTTGGCAGATACATTGGTGAGGGCATGGCACCCTCCAGGGCATCGTTTGAATGACCAAGGCACTGGCCATGCTCAGGAAGAGGTGGGTTAGCACTAAGAACATGGTATCCTTTCTCATTTTGAACAAGAGAGTGTACTTGTGGCTGGTGAGAGGAGTTTTTTTTCCCCCACACTGTACTAATTACATCCACTCCTCATACAATTAAGCTGAAATTATGCCTTTACCCATCAATTTCACTTTTGATGAGGGCTGATGTAGCTTTTGGCTGCAGATGGAGAGGCAGAAGTGTCCCTCGCACACCAACTGGGAGCACAAGTGGATCACAGTGTGGTCGCTAATAGAGGGTGAAATGGCTAGCACAGTCTTTGCTGTATATTGCCCGCCTGACTCTTGGGAACTGTGCCACAGATGCTGTTGTTCTTCCAGATGGCTTTGAGAGTCTTTTTAGTCCATAGTTCTGCGTCGCATTCAACGCCTGACTCCTCATAAAAAGCTTGCGGTTCCTTTGTTAGAATATTAATGGAAAATGTCCTGTTTCAATGTTACAGTCAGTTTGGCATCCTGTTGAGCATAAGTTCAATGTTTTTGTTTTTATTTGTTATTTCATTTCAGGTTTTGTTATGATAATGTTCTCCTTTTAAGTTTTCAGAGCCATTTCCTGGGCTTCTTTTTCAGATAAATTATGCAGTTAACACTGAAGTAATCCAGGTACCATGTGCTGAGCCTTCTTTTTCACTTTCTCTGCAGTTATATCCTTCCTCGGCTGGCAGGAGCCAATGAGGCAGCCATTCTCAGATCTTTATGCCCCAGAGTCAGAAGAAGGTCCTTTTCTTCTGTAGGAACGTCTAGAGAAAGAATGCAAAAGAACAGTTAGGTTTATATCCTCAAGAGAAAAAGCCAATGATAGAAATGTAAGCTAAATTATACAGACAATGCTTTCAGTACATTGGAGGATTGACTGGATATTCCGAGTAAGGCAAGACAAGAACCAGGGAATAATTTCATTACCGCTCAAAGCTATTTTTGGACTCCTACCACCTCGATTTGAAACCACCAACTACAGCCCAACAACAACCACAGTGAAGTGAAAATAGTTGCGCTCTCTGAGGCTCTTCATCTCAAGCCAGTGACCATTTTCAAGACAGCAAGCTGGAGTGTTGGAGAGGAGCTACTGTTTGCGTTGACTGAATGAGCTGGTTCTCTCTGCCAGATGATTGCTGGTACTCCTAAGAGAAAATAACCTGTACACAATCGGGATGAGCTTATGCTTCAGAGCTGGATGCTGGCATGAATGGCGTATGAGACCACTTGGTTCCACAACAGTGGATTGGAGCGGACAATTTCTGAAAGACTTTTCATATGTGTGGTGTTTATAATACTGGCTTTTTTTATTGTTACTGTTCTTAAACTGGTTCCTCAGTGTATCATCAGTGATTTCCCTCCTGCTTGCAAAGCATATAGCGTACAGATGCACGTTTTCCATTTTCCGTTCGTTCTGCCAAATTTCTCATAAACATTTCTGATAAAATTAATTATTTTAGGCATAATTTTTCAGGTATTGCTTTGACTGACTATCTTGCTGTCGAAGACTGAGCATCATTTCAAATCACAAATAGCCTTCATTTCTGAAAGAGCTGAGGAGTTCACCCCCCTCCCCTATGTGTTTGTCTTCACTGTGGCCAATGACTCAGAATAAAGAGGCTGCGATTTGGAGAGGGTCTTCATCGAGTTCAAAGATTTCGCTCAGCGAATGGTCTGAACCTGGGTATTACTCAGCCTCGCACCGGCCCACGCAGCGCAGGAATAAAATGAGATTATATTAAAATGATAAGATGCTGAAGGGGATGGTCTTCTGATCCCTTATTAGGACAAAGCACAGCTAGCTGTAATGCGGTAGAATATATCATATTTTGCGGTGGCTACAGAGCGAGAGGGAGAGCGGGTCTGTTGGAATGCAAGGGAGAAAAGGCCCGTCAATCTAACTTAGAGAGTCTGAGTCTCAGCTTTTTGTTATAACCAATCGGAGTACACCTGATTTCACTGATTAACCAGTCATTGTGATTGGTAAAATTGGGACTGTACCTGCTTAGTTGAGACAAAGGCCTGCAAATTGCACTGGCCCTGTATGGGAAATATTGAGGACCACTGCAGTACACCATGTATTGGACTATCTTTACAAACAGTGATAAGGACTGCCATCTGTTGTAGCAATTTGTAGTACACTACTTATTTTGTCTCTTTTGATTCTTGAGAGTGTATACATCTTAGTTCTTCTAAAATGGGCTTAAACCCTGCTTTCAGGAGATGTACCATCTTGTGGTTTTTCACTCCAACCTTGAAAAAGCACTCCTCATTTAACTGCTATAGAGACCCTTGTTGAGCTGCTAATGATTAATCAGCTTTGCAAAATGGGTTTTAAAATCAGACCTGCAGGGTGGGTGATCTCCAGAAACATTGTCGGGAAACTTGCATCTAAAAACCAAAAAATCTGTGGAAACACAGACCTATGCTGTGTTTTTCCAAGTTAATTCGAACACCCACACCAAACTTGTTTTCAGAGGTTTCCTTCATATGCTGGTGCTTTAGCGTGGAAATTCATGTTCTTTTGAAGATGGATGTGTGCTGCAACTATGAGGTGAGTGTGGGTTCGAGTCGAGAGAATGCCATGTTTCCTTCATAAGAGCCTCCGGCTTCACTCAACAACTGCAGGGACCTTAGACCTTGCATTTAATTTTTTTGTGGCATTTTTAGCTTTTGTGGCTGTTTTACTGCCGTTATCTTGCTCTATTCTAAGTTAGATTTGCATCGGAGCACTTACATTCTTGGCATTTGTGTAATCCTTTATTTTCTTTTTTTGAGAGCTTGTGTCGGGTGATGCTGTTTTAGGTAGCACCTGCGTACAACTATCTCTCTCTTTTGGGGACAATAAAGCTTGACTTGATTTATCTTATTCTATCTTAAATGGAACCAGCAGAGCAGATTTTTTAGCCCCAGCTAGAGTTCCTAGATGGAGACTCGAGCACCAGCATGAGAACTCGTCTCATGTAGGAACATACTAGTGGAGTGGGGGTGGGGGCATCTCCAGTGCTTCCCCGTATGCATATGCATACGGTCCGCATTACTTTTAGCAGAGTTGAGTAATGAGCAACTGCAGAACAGAGGTTAGATTTCTCATGACAGAGGTGGACATGGTCATTGTCGTAGTTGAGCTGATAAAAAATGTACCACATGCTGCACGTCTGTACCATCACCTGGGGTAAGTAATGACAAAGAATCCCCATTGTGTACTCTACTGTCTTCCACTCCATTTTTTTGCCCAACTATTACTGAATTCCCAAATGTCTTCCCAGCGATTCGGGGAGAGAACTTAGAAACTTCCACCACATCTCCATAATTTCAACAAGCTCATTCAGTCTAGGCAGGTGTACAAACCCATATTACACCGTTCTCTCAAGACTTAGTTTGTCTTGTATGTAACTCCTATTCATTTAATTTCCTACTCCTTCCCTCCTCAGTCATAGGTGGGGCTTATGCAAAGCCTGGAGCAGTTATGTTTCGGTCACGGCCAGAATTAATGAAGTGAGCTGACTGCAGTCTTTTCAGAGATGATAACATTTTCTCGACTCTCACCACTTCCTCCTCCCCCTTCTCTCCTCCCGTTTACGAAGGCATTTTAAATTCTTCCCCTCCCATCCGCGAGAGTCGCAAGACCCTCGCTTTACATGGGCAGTTGATGATTTGAACATTTCATAGATTTTGACTTTGTAGTGAGGGGTTGAGGTGTGTGTGGGGTTGGGGTTCCTGCTATGTTAGAGTAATTTGTTTCTTGGCTTAGAGTGCCTGTTGAAAATGATGGATTTTCAAGTGGTATCTGCTCTCTTTGTTTAGGCATCATCTTTATCAACTTTTTTTTCCCCCCCACATCACACTGGGTTATCTCAGGTAAAACAATCATAAAATACTCATCAGCACATTTGGTTAACTTCTGCTTCTGCCAGCTATTTTTCTCTGGAAAAGTATGTCCCAATAAATGTTTCATCGAGGAAGTGAATTGACTGATATTCATATTTTATGATGCGTGACTCGTAGCTGGTTATGAAAAAGGAGAATTGTTGAATTGAAGTGGAATCCATAATTTGTTATCCTTAGAAATGGCTTCAAGACTGAACTGACAGTCCTGCTCAGAAGTAAGCACTGATTGCCTGTTTGATATTTGAATTCTTTGGTTACAGTTGAAAACCACTATTCTGGAAACGAATAATAGGACACGTGCCAGCCAGAGGGGGGAAAAAAAATCACCCTGCTTGTGTAAGGGATATAGTGGCCGTTTAAATAAAGTCTTCGACATTATGGGCTCTAAATTCGTTTGACCAGACACAGGCGTGGCGAACGGGGGGAGCACCACACCAAGGGGGTGTATCCAGGCGTATTTTGCAATTTTGTGCCCGGCGCAAGTACTCCTCTGTACTCCCTCCTGCCGGCGCAAGTGGCAAAGAGGGAGGAGAGAAGCCCTGAATGGGTATAACACAGCTGAGTCAAATCTTCACCAATCAAATGAGCTCCTCAACTCGTCTTTAAAATGTTGGAATAAAGAAGCCTCTGTCCTATATCTGCATGATGCGTTAATGTTGCATTTTACTTTGCTGCTTCAGGCATGTTTTCTGCACCACTTACGTCTATATTAAGCATTACAAATATGAGATAGCTGGCTATCTCAGGCATTTGCCAGTCACTACCGTTAGCGAACTTGAATGGAATTTCAAAATGAAACTATGTCAGATCATTCAAACTTATGAAGTTGGAATGAAATACGACGGTTGCTCATTTATTTATTCTGCCTGCATCATTGGGATGCAGAGAAACGATGGATGGCTTGTTCCTATTATTACACCCTGTTGCTGCTTAAAATTTTGGGATTAACATGCATGGACAACAATGCACTATACGCTACACATTAATTTTCAATATGTGATCTTAATTCAGTACGAGATCATAGCAATCAGGCTGTATTCCTTTCCCCCACTAAAAACGATAAAACCTAAGTGACAATAATAGGAGTATCAAGCTGCTTTCACACTGGACACAAAACAAATTTTTCACACTACAGATTACATTAAAAGTCAATGCAAAACGCGAATATATGCGTGTATTTGCGTCTTTGCATTGACTTTGAATGTAATCTGTCTTGCAAAAAATGGTTTCGCGTCCAGTGTGCAAGTGGCTTTACTGAGCATAGAACGCAAGCAATATATGCACTGCCTGATGCCAAGGCAGTTTGTGGTTGGCTGAGAAAGATGTGAAGTCGTTTGATTGCATCACAGATTCAGCTGCGTTGATTAAGCCAGGTCGAGTTTCCATTACGCGTGCCAACCGCCTTTGATCTGACATCAGGGCAATCGATATAGATACTGTTAATTATGTCCTGATTCAGATAGTTACATTAGTGGCTGCTGTAATTTATTGCATTGAAATGTGCCTGACATTCTGGAAACCTGCCTGCGAGGTTTCGGTAATGTGTGCGCACTGTGCGCCGGTCAGCCAAATTACCACTGCACAGAAAGTAAACCAGGTTGGAGCTGGCGAGCTCTCTGCGCAGTTTCGGCGGAACCTTTATCCACAAAATTGTCACTGTGTCTTGATGAATATGTGACACCTCCCCCTATTACGCCGCCACACCCATCTAGGCGGGCATCCGTCTACCTAATCGCCAAAGAGGCTGCGCAAGGTGTTGCACCGCACAAAATTACCATTGCGTGGGCTACACTGGATGAAATTACCACTGCGTGGACTGCGCCACCCTGTGCTGCGCCAAGAAATTAGAGCCCTATATGTGCTGTGTCTTATTTTACAAGACCTGAGAATAATTCTCTGTACTTGAACAGCCCAAGTTTATCATCATTAAGTCTCACTGATAACAAATGTCATTAAAAAACAACTTTCCAGCCATTAGATCAATGAGTCATTATTCTCAAAAGGTCCTGCTACTATGCTTCACTCCTCATAGTGATTGAAAGCCAGTGATGACACATCCCGAGGGGTGCAAATCTAGCATGTCAAGACCTGTAGCAGGAAGATTAACCCCGAAGTAGCCACGATTTTAGCTTAGCAATGTCCTAATCAGCTAGACAGCTTATCAAACGAATGCCTCGACAGGGCTGCTCCTTCCGCAAAAACAAATCTTTGCCTCAGTCAATTGTTACACAACTGACTGACTCTCCAATTTCAGCAAATGTTGGCATTGGACCGGTTTCCAAAACTGGCAGATAGCTGCTCTGTTTGACATCAGTGTGCGGTTGAGGGAATTATTCATTTGGTTAAAAGACTGTGAAGAACTCCGGCACATATCTGGTGTCAGGGAGGTTCCGGCTTATTTTGGGCAGATGGCAGTGCCATGCTCAAAGAGTGGGGCTCTGCAGAACGGGGCTCGAGCTCCTTGAATCTCCTCTCCTCTCCCCCTCTCCCTCCTCCTCTGCTTTCCGGTGGCCTGTCAAACTCTTCGGTGACTCATGCTCATGCATGTTGACCAGGCAACTCCACCTTTCCTGGGATTGGAGCACAACAGTGTGGCTTTGGGGGACAGAATCTATGCCTCCTTGAAAAGTGAAGGAACTCAGTGCAATAACAATTATGCTATCTTTTATTAAAAATATGTATATATACGTTCACCAGCCACTTCATTAAGCACACCTGTTCAACTGCTCGTTAGCACAAATCAGCCAATTACATGGCAGCAACTCATTTAGGCATGTAGACATCACAGAGGTAATATAATGGAACTGGAGAGAGCGAGGAAGTACCACCCCTGTTTCTTTCAATGGGAGATGCAATGGGAGGAAGTACGGAATTGACCAACGCCATCTATAAAAATGGCGTTCCATGGGTGCTTATTTAAGGCACCATTTCATAAAATTGCCAGTCTGAGTGCACAGCATAAATGGCCAAAAAAAAAACCGCGTCGGCTGTGGGGATTGGCAAATATTTTCGAGGGGAAATGACGAGCAACGCTGTTAATCCAGAAGGCGCAAGCACTTTTCGCTCTTTTCATTGAATTGCTGCAGTCAGAGCAACAGCTGGACAATCAAAGTCGTGATGACGAGCTGTCATCAAGCTCTAAGTAACAGTTCTTATTTTACAGGCCCTCTTGAAAACATCGAACAGTTGCGTCAGACTAAGAGAAAAATAATTAAGAATTACCAAATACATTTTCTATTGTTTTCGCTTTATTTGGCAAGAAAAAAATGCGCACTTTTCAATTGGTGTCTATGGAGCTTCAGCGTCTTTGGCCACAAAATTGTCTCCAGTGGGAAACGCGGAAGCAGGAAGCTCACATGCTAACTGGCTGAAGCAAAGGTACTTCCTCGTTCTCTCTGGATCTATTTTATATCTCTGTGGTAGACATGGTGATGAGAATCTGCTGCAGTCCAAACCAAGCATCAGAATGGGGAAGAAAGGTGATTTAAGAGACTTTGAACACAGCATGGTTGTTGGCGCCATATGGGCTGATCTGAATATTTTTGCAACTGCTGATCTACAGGGATTTTCACATGCAACCATCTCAAATGTCTACAGAGAGTGGTCAAAAGAAAGATAAAATATCCAGTGAGCAATGGTTCTCTGGTCGAAAATGCCTTGTTGATGCCAGAGGTCAGAGGTTAAAGGCCAGACTGGTTAGAGCTGATAGAAGGGTAACAGTGACTCACCTAACCACTCGTTACAAACGAGGTATGCAGAAGAGCATCTCTGAACACACAACACATCGAACCTTGGAACACATGGGCTACATTAGCAGAAAACCACACCGCTCCACCCTTGTCAGCTAACACAACAAACCGAGGCCACAATTTGCAATTTACCAAAGTTGGACAATAGAAGATTGAAAAAAACGTCACTTGGTCTGATTAGTCTTGATTTCTGCTGCGACATTTGGATGCTAGGGTCAGAATTTGGCGTAAACTACATGAAAGCATTAATCCATCCTGCTTTTTATCAACGGTTTAGGTTGGTTATGGTGGTGTAATGGTGTGGGGGATATTTTCTTTGCTAACTTTAGGCCCATTAGTAGGAATTGAGCATAGTTTAAATGCCACAGCCCACCTGAGAATTGTTACAGACTATGTCCATCCCTTTATGACCACATTGTACCCAATTTTTTTAATGGCTACTTCCAGCAGGATAATGCGCCATGCCACAAAGCTCAAATCATCTCCAACTGGGTTCTTGTACATGACAAACCGTTCACGGCACTCAAATGGCCTCCATAGTCACCAGATCTCAATCCAATGCAGCACCTGTGGGATGAGGTGGAACAGGAGATTCGCATCAAGGATCTGCAGCCGACAAACCTGCAGCACCTGTGTGATGCTTTCGTGTCAATTTGGACCAAAATCTCTGCGGAATGTTTCCAGCACCTTGTTGAAGCTATGCCACAAAGAATTTGGGCAATTCTGAAGGCAAAATGTTGTCCAACCCAGTACCAGCAAAGTGAATCTATTTATGTATCTATATATACATTAAATTGAATTAATTATTAATTTTTTGGGGGGCTTTTCAGTTTCGTTTGTCGGCAGCAGTTTTTTCTCAAGTCTTATTTTGTGGGAAACAATCCACCTCGCTGGTGGGTCAGTTTTATTAATGCTTTGTTGTCTGTTTTCTGCCTGGCACCCTCACACACACACACACACACACACAAATATACACTCACAAAAATGCTCGTACAGCTATACACACATGCTCTCACATGCATGCTCATACGCACACAAATATACAAACACATACCTATCGACCACACACAATTGTACACAGGCCCTGATTTACCGTAGTACTCTGACATACGTTCACGTATGCGCGCATACACCCGTACCCCCCACACAAACGGGTTCTGTCAGCCCGTACACTCACACCGTCAGGCCTCCAAGGCGAAGATGCGAAAGATGGAGGGGAAGAACTAGGGCTCGTAAATAATGAAAAATGCGACAGTAACCTGGAGCTCCAGCGAGAGGCTAATCGAAAATTCTGCGGTGCTGGAAAGAGGTCGGCGGGAGAGGCGGACAGGAGCCCGCTGGCACCTTTTCTCTGGCTTCAAACGAGGACAGGGAACACAGACACGACCGTGTTTGCGGTGGTAGTGAAGGGGGGGGGGTGGTGTCTGGAGCCACGGAGGTGACGTTGACGATGCAGAATCAATGCGACAGTACCATCTCCCCTCCCCGCCGTACCCCGACACAGCAGACTTGTCTGTTTTGTTTGTTGTGTTCCCCTGTGTACTGACATGCAGCTGTGGCCTTTTCTATCGGGGGGGGGGGGGCTTGTTCCCTTGTTCCCTCACAACTGCAACAGCATACATCAGGCGCTTCTCCATTGGAGAAGGGCGCCCCCCTGTTTTAAATCTTAGCGCCTGTAATTAGCGAGTAGCAAGCGGTTGTCTTCAGTTTATGAAAATGTGCCTGGATTTTAAATGACACCTGGGGAGCTTGCAAAGTCAAAAGACGCAGTAACAAAATGGGTCTTTTAATCCAGTCACACCCAGGCCATCCTTACTGACTGTAATTATGGAGCTGAGAGACTAAGGTTTGAGGTTTGATTTTCTCTAAAATGCGTGCTGTCACCAAATGTTGGCGGTGACGGGCTCATTTCCTATGAGTGAATCCTGGTATTCTCACTCATTTGATCTGAATGAATCTGAGTGTTTTGTTATGCAGGTGAAGTATGATGATTTACTCTGAATCATGAGCTCACTGCAACTGCACTGATTACAAGACTTAAGCAACATTCTCACTTTTCCTCTACGAATGACCTGAGAGGAAATCTGATCTGGGGATTTCTACTGTACTGTGCCATGTCTGCATATGGACAGTGATGCTCTATCAAAAAAGACAACTTCCTCCCCCATATTGTTGACATACATTCCTACAAATTAAAGCTAATAGCTCAAGTCTTACATTATATTCAAATATCTACAGAAATAAACTTTACTTTGAGCCAGGCATCTGAAAGAGATGGTCTAGGTAAAGCGTTTAATCTCCGTATGAACCAGTCACTTCACTTGACAATCATTTTACCTCATGTCTGAAGAATTATGCTGTTGAGCTAATCCAAGTGATTGGAGCAAAAATGGCGAGGAATTTATCTGGATTTTAAATAATATCAGGATTTAGTACTACTAGCATGCTATATCGCAGACTCAAATGCAAAAATGCAGTCTTTGATAGTTCTGACGTCCTTTATGGAATCATATTTATTTTCTGACATTCTGCCAAGCTGTCCGCTGTTTGACTCCTTAACATTTATTTGCACAATTGTGTCAATTTTTGGGTGATTTTTTTTGCAGGCGTATAGTTGGATTGCAAATGTTCTTCTCGACCAGAGAACCATCAATGGCAAAGTTGCATGGATTCATCCCTGGGAGGGGAGTTTAGCACCTCTTCTCATTATGTCTAATGTATCTCGCCCGTAAATGTAATGTACCCTATCCATCCCCTCCATTCAGTTCAACTGCTTGTGACCGATTTTTTTCCCCCCAAGAAGGTGATGCTTTTAATAGCGTTTTGCCCATAATAGCACATTCCACTTGATTCCATAGCTGCGCGTTCATTGAATTGGAGTCTTATTGTCCTATATGTTCCACGGCTCAGGGAACGTTGACCTTGGCAATAATGTGATCGGTGTGGTGGTTGATATAAACGGCAGGTGAGCCAATGGCAAATACAGCGCAGGTTTCTGGCCCGCACATTGTCAGGTTGCCGTCTGCGGTTTAGATAGTCGAGGCGGTAATAATCAGGAAAAACGATACTGCTTCCGTATTCCCCCCAACAGAATTCACTTTCGTCATAGCGCTGGTATTTAGCCTTTCTTCCTCGCCATTCATTTCTGACCCACCCTCGCTGCTGCTTGGGTAGAAACGACTGCAGCGGTTGCTGCAGAGTTGCCATGGAAACCAGCTTCCCTCCTTTACAAGGTCACTGTAAAAGTTGAGGAAGTTCCACAATCGTGGCCTGCCCTTTCAGGTACCTAGTCAGCAAAGGTTTGTGTGTGTGTGTGTGTGTGTACGTGTGTGTGCGTGTGTGCGTGCATGTGTGTGGGCATCTGTGCACCAGTGTGTGCGTGTGTGTGTCCTTCTGCGCACAGGTGTTCTCCTGTACTTGTGGGTATGTGCTCACGCAGGTTATGCTAACTGTGTGGTTGAGCCCATTTAAATGACAAAGATCCCTCACTCAGGCATAATGTGGCTCAACTGAGAGGCTTTCAAAGCTTTATATGCATTTTGAGTGTCGCCTCTTGTCAGATCCTTTTCAGTCTGCCTTCTACCTCGCGGCTCTGCGCATCATCGTTTAACAACTGCAGTGCTCACGTGGTCGACATTCCTTAAATCTCATTTTGATGAGCGCTCTCATCTTCAGCCCCCCTGGGAAATTTATTGAGGGTGTTTAGACTGGCTGCGTTCTGCAGTTTGCCCACGTTCGGGCGATGCGCTCAAAAATTGAGTTTACAAACACAATGCATCCTGTTTTGACAGCTGTCATGTTTGGTCTTCGCATCGATTATCCTCTCCTGCAAACTCCTCTGAATTTTGATATTTAAGATTCTAAATTCTTCCAGATTTTTTAAATAAAAAAAAAATTTTTTTTAAACTTAACACAATACAGGTAGACGTGATGAGGAAATTTTCATGTTGCTATAGTAACCAGGATTCATGTGGCTTCAATATTCTTGTTTGTCGGATGTTCTCTGTGACATTTATTCCTGCAGTGAGAAACACGTTTGGTTTCTCCTGCAGTGCCCACAAATGCCCTCTTTCCTTCCAGTCATTCATGCCTTGGTCAGTTGTAACTTTACGTTTCTATCCAAGAACACTAGCACAAAGGCCAACAAAACTACTGCGGACACACGGGTTCTTATCAGACTGTGTTACAAACGTGATTGAGTGGATCATGTCATGAGAGCAGTTTTTCACGTTTGGTTACCGTGACAAACTTTCAGAACAATCACTATACTGAGAACCTGAGTGCAGAGTAGACATTTTATCAAGAGGTCCTCGTTCAGCAGAACCCCTCACAGCAGCGGGAAGCGAATGGAGCGTTGGGGCTGTTAATGGTCCTGAAGGGTCTGAAGTGGTAATTATTTTTATTTTTGTTCTGACGCAGCTGGATATTAGATTATTTTAGTTATCTTCATCCCATTATACATAAGATGATTGCTTTATGAGGTCATTGCAGTAAAAAGGATGACTATATACAGTTCTGAGCAAAAGTCTTAGGCACCTTCAATTAAAAAATTGAAATCTCTTTTAGATGTTTACTTTTTGTTTTCCACATTAAATTTGCTGAGGAAAAAAGTTAATTAGAAATTCCTAAAGGTAATTTAAAGAAAAGTTTTATTAATCAACGCATTTCATTGAACAGTTGATACAGAAAATATAGCCTTGATAGAGCCCTGATGTCAACATCATCCTGGCTGCCTGCGGTTACTTGGAGGGACAGACTCAGGTGAGACAGTCGGTCTGCAGAAGTTTTCCACTCTGCGTGGAACAAGCAAAAAAATCAACCATCTTATAAAACTATTGCACAACAGGAGTGTCCCAAATTTTTTTTGCAAAGTGTAGTTACTCCAAATATTGATTTGATTTCGTTTTTAAGAGGTTACAGCTCTGTTTATTACATTTCTCAGATATTAGAACCTTTTTATTTTATCATTTTTGTCAGCATATTTGCCCTTCGAAATTGCCCTAAATATGGCTAATAAGACTTTTGCACAGTACTGTATAAATTCTAATAAACAGGAAACAACTCTCATCGCAGGGGGTTCATTTCCCCGTCAAACTGAATCTTCATAAACCCTGTAATGGGTGGTTACATTGTTAATGACTCTGACTTCAGTGAGTTGTGACATTTTGCTCGGGGGAGCAGAATATTTTCATTTGGTCCATACAGATTAGCAATAGGCACGGCACATTCTGACTCTATCTAGTTGTATAATGGAGGCAATGAATGAATTTCATCACAATTTATAAAGCATTTTATTTGATTTGATATTTTTGCACGTTTCTTTACCGTTTTCTACATCTCTGTAACAATCCCTGGAATGTGCTTTCAAGAGAAACACATGTTTTCCCTCCTTTCACGCCGAAAGCAGCCAATGGCCTCAAAATGGCCGGAAGTTTATCAATTTCGATAAGAGCTGAATTCACTGAACAGCAGGAGCTGCTTGAATATTTGGCGTTGTGATCTGAGATGCTTTACGACTCTGAAAAGTTGAGCTGTGGTTAACTTATTACAAATGAGCAGCAATGGAGCATAGTACAAAGCTTAAGGGAGCAGATTCAGATGTTACCCTTGAGAAACAGGAGACGCGAACGTCCATTCTGAAGAAAGTTTTTTTAGCTTAAGTTTCACTTCGACTACTTCTTGCATGTAGGAAACAATAGACGCAGTAATAATAATGCTATTTCACTTTGTATGTTTACAGCATCATTATTTACAATTTCGTGGCACTTATTATCATGTACACCCACCAGAACTGACAGGCTGCCAGGGTAGCGGTGTTTATGGATCGCCCACCAGCAGTAGGCTTTTCTACAACAAGTGGCCAACCTGGAGCTGCTGAGCGACTTAAGGCCTTTTCCCATACATGCATTTGCCTGGATTTACTCTGTTTGAGTTGCATTGTCAGCACAGCACAGATAGGATTTTCATTTCCATTACAACATGAGTACCTGCTTGAAGGTGTGTCTTGAAGTGAGGAGGCTTATCTCTTGAGCCAATGATGTATAAAATCACCACCCTCATAAACTCTCTAGACGTGTCTGAATACCAGTACACGCTTACTATACAGTCGGCAAAAATGTTCATATGAAAGTCGTAGTATTTATTTATTTATTTATTTTACCCTTATTTAACCAGGGAAGTCCCATTGAGATTGAAATCTCTTTTTCAAGGGAGCCCTGGGGGAAGAGGTGGGGAGGGACAGAGGAATTGCACAGCCAATTAGATCAGGGGATGATTAGGCGGCAGTTCGAAAGAGCCAGGTTGGGACTTTAGCTATGACACCGGGGAACCCCCTACTCATATCGATGAGTGTCATAGGATCTTTAATGACCACTGTGAGTCAGGACCTCGGTTTAACGTCTCATCCGAAAGACGGCGTCTCCTTCATTACAGTGTCCCCGTCACTGCACTGGGGCATTGGGGATTATCCCGCCAGAGGGAAGATCGCCACCTACTGGCCCACCAACACCTCTTCCAGCAGCAACCTGGTTTTCCTCAGTGGTCTCCCATCCAAGTACTGGCCAAGCCCACACCTGTATGTCCAAAGCCTCAGTATTGATCTTACGTTATGTGAGCATTACCGGCAGAATTCTGTCATATGCGACCAAACTACACTGTGCTATCCCATAAGGCTTCTGGTGCTGAGATGATAAGCTGTTTTCATGGCAACAGGGGAGGCGACGACTCTGGAAAATGATTCATAAAATGGACGATACATTAATTTACCAGGAACTGTGCATTAACCTGAATTATTAAAAAGAATTTATCAATGCCACCAGCTCCAAAGTAAAGTTCTGTCCTAAAATTTATGTGGGGGGTGAAAGTTATGCTACGTAATGGGTAAACTGGGTCAAGAGATGGGCAAGATGGTGGCTTTATAACATATCCGAATTTGTGAATGCTGTACTGACACATACACATTGTTTGTACTACATCGATGGTTCAGTAGTAGGTGTCAATGCAAATTCAGTACCTATGGGTTTTTGGACACGCCTTATCTGTTGCTCAGTGCAACAAGTGATGATGAAGCCCTTTAATGTCATAACAACTTGCTTGTGGGCAGTTCTCGTGCACTTGTTTTGGAGTGTTTTGCTGGCCTGACTGGCAGGAATTGATTTATATATACAAATGAATGTAATTTGACCAAGCTAAATATTGAATATCTTGTCTCCATATCATCTGCAATGAAATAAAAGTCAAAGTAAATTTAGAAATCACTGCCACTAGTTTTTATGTGCGTTTCCCCATATCATTTGCAACTTTATTGGAGTCGCGGTTGTGCAGTTTGTCATCATGGATATTTATAACTCTTTGTCTTCCTCTCAGAAATTATAACTCAGTGAAATGATTTTTTTTAAATAAAATAAAACGGTGGCTAAGAACATAGCAGTTTAATGAGATCATTTAGTGATTTTAGCCAAGTAATGGTGAGGGCGCTATTGATAATTTGTATATTAGTGACAGCAAGCCTATTCTGGTTGATATGAGCTCACAGTTAGCATTGAAGGATTACCTCAGAATTCAAATTGGATTCAAACTTTATGTTGATAAAATTATGCTGCTAAATAATCAGCTTAGTTCAGTTTTTGTCTTCAGAGCTGTCTTCTTGCAGTCTTTAGCTGTTTAAAAGCGTGTGCCGTTTTTGGCTTTGGCGAAGCCAACAGCTTTGAACCCTCCAACATCGATGCAGTCAATGCTCGGTTCGGTGTGGCCGTCTTCTTTCAATGGAAAGAAGCTAAATCTAAACTGTTGCTGGGTGACAGAATGCGCTAATTAGCATATTAGTAATGACATGTCATATTTTCACTTTCCTAAGTGCTCAGTTCCTGCTGTTTGAGAATACAGTGAGTATGTAATGCAGCCAAATAGGCCTAGGACTACATGATAACCAGCATTCACTTCCAAGCCATCTCCAAGCTGCTTTTCTGCACTGCAAAAATTTTGTGCCCGGTTTCACAAGGCCCCTGAAATTAATATTTCTCTTAAACTTTGATTTAAGATTTCCTGGGTAACTCATCCATCCATCTATACTGCTTCTTCCTCGCTTGGGTCGCAGGAAGCCGGACTCCGTTCCAGCTGACTATGGGTGAAAGGCTGGGACACACACTGGCCAGCTCGCTAATCAAACACAGGGCGCACGCACCATTCACACTGTCACTCATACTGATGGGCAATTTAGAGTCTCCAAGTTGGCCTGGCTTGCATCTCTTTGGACTGTCGAAGGAAACCAGGGTACCCAGAGGAAACATTCTTGAACACGGCGAGAACGTGCAAACTCCACATAGAAGGACCCCAGGCCGGATTCAAACTCACAACCTTCTTGCTGCGAGGCGGCAGTGCTACCCGCTGTTTGACTCGGGAATACTGCCCAGTAACAATGTACTTTGAGAAATAAGCAGAGCTGATGGGTGCACAAGTCATTTTACTTTGAGATGAGATTGGGTTTAAGGAGCCAGGTCCATTAAACAAAGTGCATACACTGTGTACATCATCAGTGGCAAGTGAGTTCCAAAAATACATTGTTTTTTTTTTTTTTTTGCATTACTGGAGTATTGTCACCTTGTCAATCTAGGCGACTTGATAATCAGGTCTATGACCCAGCTACCATTCATCTCTTTCATCTTCAGATACATACGCATCCTTTACCTTACTAGATGTAGTTTCTGAGACTCAATTGATGTTATTGATTACCATGTGTGATAGGCTAGTTAACACTAGGCTTACTTGCGAGCAAATACAGCGTTTGTTAACATCCACAAAAAAACCAAGGGAAACAATTTTTAAAAGCGAGCAATATGATAGACTGGTATGGAGGCCCACATTCTGGCCGAGCCCGTCACTGACTTTACTACAGTAGCTTACATCTTCAAAGGTAACAGGAAGGTGAGTGAATTCTACTTTTGAGTTAACTGGGCCCGGAGGAGACATGGATATTGGTGCCACCCATTAGACAATTAGTTTATGTGATGACTGGTTAGAGTGCACAATTAAAGAAAACTATATGAACCTTTATAGGTCATCGAGGAAATGGAAATTGAACTTTCACTTCTTAATTAGTTTTGCACAAAGTCACAAACAAAAATGGCTTATTTCGAGCTTAATCTCAGTACATACAGCAATCCCCCCCCCCCCCATCCAATAGTTAGTGCCAATGAATGATGACAAGCACCAAGAAAATTGTTTCTAAGACTGAAAAAGCCCTAGCATGATATTCCTTGGGAAGAGATTTTCAGAGTGATTTTTGTCTTCCTTATGTAATAACGGCAAAATAAAAACTGGGTTAATGATGCAGTAATGACCTGTTAATGCTGAATAATCTGGACAGCCATGAGAATTGCCACTGGGGTGATAAGGAAGAAAACTTGCTTCACTTATGCCAATGTACTGCCGATGCGCTCACCTCAACAGACCGTGCAAAGCACCGTAATTTAGCACATTGGTTTTCAGGCACAGTCATTGAGTGGAGTCCTACTTTAATGTGTTAATGAATCAGAGTATGATAAACGCATATTTATATTATGCTCTCATGCATGTGGGGAAACTGTTTTAGAGTGGTCTTGCACTGATTACAGTGGCTTTATAGAAGCAATCCATCCAGAAAATGGCGCCGCAAATGTAGTTTTGGCTGGTGAGCCTAATTGTTACTGCATTATGCAACAGCTTGCACCAGTACGTGTCTGTATTTGAGAGACGAGATCTCAAGACTCAAGCGAATGTAAATATGAATGAGGGAATGGTTTGCAGTGAATACACCTTCAGAATACTTTCAAGCCGACGCGAACAACCTCTTCAGGTGCTTTGTTTGCATTTGTAAAGCAGGAGCCTATTATTTCTGTTTACTGAGAGTGGACTGGTTTTTTTTGCATTCAGCTAAAAGCCTCCTGAGAAGACGGTAACTGGACGGGTCGCGGTTGGGAGCTGCGCCATGTAATTCCGGGGAGGAATAACTAGCGGCATTGTTGGCTTCCTCCCTTAGCTTTGTCAAAGTTCGGCGGGAAGGCAGCCGTTAATTGCCTTTCCAGTGCGGTTGCCTGGCTTAATACGGATCAGTGCTAATTTGTTTCAACCAAAGACAGAAACACGGATCATTCTGCCCCCCTCCCCAATCAAACCCCCCCCCCCCCCCCCTACTTCCTGTTTCTTCCCCAGGACTGAACGGCAGCGAAACGCAGACGAGCAGAACTCGGGGAAAATGAAACGGCTCATTTACCCCCTCGATGGCGGCGAGGACGGCACGGCCTCGGTCTATTACCTCTGCTCCTCTCCCGTGGGCTTCAATTAACACCCCCTAAATTTCCCCTCATTTCCTTCTGCCTTTCTTTCCTTTTTGAAGGAGTGTTCAGTCGTAATTTCTACCTTTTTCGTGATGAAAGTTAACAAATTACCCATTAATTCACGATGCGGCTGAGGCGACGGGGTCCACTGGATTATTAGACAGGCCCAGCTAATGCTTTCATTACGACTCTTTGTTAATTACCGCCCGGCCCCTGCAGCTGCTGGGGGAAGATTCTGCTGCAGCTCGTCTGCAAATAATTGCTAAAAATGGAGGCATGAAAAAAAGAAAAGATTAAAAATCACTGGGGCTCAGGGGAGCCGACGAGGGTCAACATCTCCGAGCTGGTTGTCTGCTTGATTGCGGACAGAGGGCCAGATGGTTAAAGGATATGTAACTCATCTCGGATGCGACCTTTGATCGTTAATTCGTTTAGAGTATTGGCAGGAACCCCTGGGCACTCTCCTAATTCATCTTCATTAGAGTTTGGCTCCACCATCCAGGGGAGGGGCGAGACGGTGGAGCTCCCTGAGTCCGTCTGTCTGTATGTCTGTCTGTCCCTGCCTGGCGTCGCTGTATGTACAGTGTTTGGGTTAAATGAAAAATTACACCAGGAAACAACTCAGAATTAATGTAAAGAGGTATATGTAATAACCACCAAAAAAGATACAAGTTGGCATTTTTCTGTTTTTGTGGTTGCCATGGCAACCGAGCAAGCTGTTTAAATATGTAGAAAACTTCTGGCACCAATTCCTCTTTAACTCTATGATAGAATTCAGTTTTTCTTTCATCATTTAAAAGCCATTGCTTATCCAAATGCAATGACAGAGCCATTCTCTGCCCAGTTTATCAGTATTGTGATTTTGGGGAATTATTTTGCACAGAATCTGACAAATACTAATAATATTCAATGTATGTAACAGATAGGCAAAATTTCCCTGTGTTATTGCAATTCTAATGAAGTACCTGCAGCCCAAATTTCATTGATTTTCAATGATAAATCAAAAATTATGGCTGCCACAAACATGCGAAACACTGAAAAATACCTTAGGAAATCAATGGAAAATGCATTAGACCGCAGTGAAAAGTTGAGTTCAGTCTTATTATCTGATTATTCGTATTATCTGATTATTGAAATGTCTGTCACTTTCCTGGAGTGAAAAGCATACATTTCATCATCACAGTTGCTTTAAAATCATGGTTTTATGGCAAAATCAGTTTTTAATCCTTGTAGCAATTAGTGATTATTAAATGTGGGCTATTATAGAATATTTTTATTCAAAAAAATGTTTTGCCCGTTTAACCCCAGATCACCCCTCAACAGATTTATTAGACCTCCTTTCATAAAGAAAAAAAAAGAAAACAAAAATAATTAATAAATTTGTCCAAAACTTGTTTAAAACTAAAAGTGATAATAAGTAATAATATACTTAACTATTTTTTGAATTTGAAAATTGATGGATAACAATCATTATATTTTAGCATTAAAAATATAATTTCAGTCAAAGAATGTGCGCATACTGGTGGATTAACCATTACAGAAACATGAAAATGATTTTGATAATTACCAACACTGTTCATTTAGGGCAGCTGTGGCATAAACCTTACATTGGGTGGTGGTCTGATCAATTTGTTAAGCACTGTATGTTGATAGTGCTTCAGTTGCACTGTGGCTCATGAGAGAGAGCATGTAGTCACAACACCACCTGATGCAGCGCTTCAGTCCTCCGGCCCTCCAAACTGTGGTAAAACTGGGACAGGCTGTGTGCAACTGAAGACCTCAGCAAAAAAAGGGAAGCTTTTTGCATCTCGCAGTGAACTCGGGAGGTTGGTTTGAAAGGTAAACAGGACACAGTCTTTTATTTTTGGGGGAGGGGGATGCAGAACACATGTAGGACTCACGCACCATCTCTCTGATGTTTAACTGGGAGTAAAACCGTCGATGGTTTCCTGTTTGTTTTTGCGCGTAGAGTCTGCAAGCTGTGTTCATGCACTTGTGCATTCAAGCGCCTCCTTAAGCACAGATACTTTACTCTGGGACCCTTATAAACCTCGCACAGAAACACTGAAGTGGAAACAGCCCCAAAAAAAAAAAACCCCTGCCGCAACTTTTAAATTCAGTAGACTCTCCTGTTTAACCTCACGAAAGATAACGAGGTGTGTGGAAGCGTCCTTTTTTTCCCTCTAATGAACCGAACCGTCCACACTTTAAGACCCAATTTCCAGGGTAGAGCAAACACACGTCTCCGCGTATACTTAGTCTACCTAGACTCCAGGTTCACTCAGAGTGTGGTCTGCGCTAGTCTGCATTTCCCCTGCCGCTGACTTCACAATCTATTCTGTGAGGGAGAGATATCAGTTAATGAGGCACTGGGATTTCAGACTTCTGGCTTTTTGGATCAGATGAGCAATTTTGTGCTTGTACTGTATGTTACCGCGTGGTTATAGAGCAGTGATATCCATTATGCCACCCCCCTACAGTTTATTCAGTACCTCACAATCTACTCATTACTGGCTGATTTATAATATCCCATATCCCTGAGACTGAGTTTTTGGGGAAATTATAGATTCATTCATTTATAATGTGAACGATATGTAATTATGTGAATTATTCATCCAAATAGTATGGACCCTATTGTTTTGTGTGACCCTGTTACCTGTACCGTAGCACCACCACCAGGTGAAACGTTTCATTTTTAAAAATTATTAAAAGAAAAGTCAAACAGCTTTAATGGGAATCATTTCAACTCTGCTTCCAACCTCCCTGGCACATAGAGGAGGGAGTTATTGAGAGCGACGGTTCTGTAATGTTTCCTGTTGTGCCACCTCTTGGACAAATGTAACGTTTTCGAATACAGGAACTCCGGCAGTTTTAATAGGGGTAATCCGAATACAGGAACTCCGGCAGTTTTAATAGGGGTAATCCGAATACAGGAACTCCGGCAGTTTTAATAGGGGTAATCCGAATACAGGAACTCCGGCAGTTTTAATAGGGGTAATTTTAAACCTACCGTGATTAGTGGTTAGTAGAGGTTATGTTGTTGAGACCATCCCTGTACCACCACCACCAGGCCAACCGTCTTATTTAAAATAATACAACAATTTGAAGACTTTTAACCCATTTAATCCCACTGGTCACATTTGTAACCAATTTTTATTTATTTATTTATTTTTATTTCTAGAAGCTCTAAAAATGTTATTGTTGGCTTTGGGCAAAAAAATGCTATTTTGAATTTAACCATCATGAAACCAAAAATACTTACGGTTTATGTGTTTGGGGGTCAGGGGAGTAGAATGCACTTACATTTGAAAGGGTACTTTGGGATTGAATGGGTTAATGTAAATCCAGTCAAACCTGTTGCCAAAATTCCAAGTGCACAGAGGAGGAACCCTATTGAATTGTACAACTTTTAACTGTAGCACCACTACGAATTTGACCTATGGGAAGAATGCTAGTTTTCAGGATACACCCTGCTCTTTCCCTCACCCCTGTAGCCTGTGAGCTCGTCAGGAGAAAACTATCCTCTGAACGCCTCGATGCTCCGGACAGTGAGAGGCAGAAATGGCTCCCAGTTCTCAAACCTCTTCTGCCATCTTCATGAGTTCACTCTTTCTGTGCTAAAGCCTGTATTTACAGCTGAGACAGTGCTAGCAGGAGTCGTCTGTTACTCGGAGGGCTCGTAGACGTAGCAGGCTACTAATTTATTTATCCGAACTAACGGCTCCCCAACGGCTGGGACTGAACACCTGGAACAGGAGCCGCTAAAAAGCTGCGCATGAATATTTCAGCGATCGGGGACATCTCTAAACTCCCCTGTTTCCTGCACCACAGCACACTCTCTCTCTACTATTCGTTATTTCTGTTTTGGTTTAGTAGTTTTTAAGGGCGTTGCATACCTTAGTTTATTTTTCACAAGTCTTAGTTTTTCCCTATAGAGACATGCATGCAAGTGTGTCAGATTGGTTTTAGAAGTGGAGGGGGCCAGATCGTTTTTTTTCATGGAATTTACACATTTATGGGACAAAACAGGGCCGTTGAAAATCATAGGGGTCAATCGAATTTTTAACGTGTGTGTGTGCGCGCATGTTTGTGTGTGTGCATGTGTGTTTGTGTGTGTGTGTATGTGTGTGTGTCCATGTGCGTGTCTGTGCGCGCGCGTGTTTGTGTGTGTGTGTGTGTATATGTGTGTGAGTGTGCGAGAGTGTGTGTGTGCGCACACACGTGTGTTTGTTTATGTGCATGTGCTTGTGTGCGTGTGTGCGTGTGTGCGCGTGTGTGTGTGCATGTGTGTGTGTGTGTATGTGTGTGAGTGTGCGAGAGTGTGACTGTGCGCGCGCGTGTTTGTGTGTGTGCATGTGCGTGTGTGAGTGTGTGCGCGCGCGTGTGTGTGTGTGTGTGTGTGTGTGTGTGTGTGTGTGTGTGAGATCTGGAATACTGCAGCAGTAGTGAATAGACCTCGTTGGGCTGACTCTCCACAGCCCTTCATTACTAGTATTCTGGGGCCTGATGGATCCCAGCAGCTGAAGACTTATGATTTCATTGTCAATACGCTCTCTGTAGCACAGCCTCGCTCCCAGATTCATCTGCCCAGGACGCCTGCCATTACAGCGAGCTGGGAGGTGAGGAGCAGGGACCACCAAGGAGCAGTTTAGACAGCCCGCCAAATAATAACCAATTCCACCATTTGCCTGTACCCTGCTTCACGATTGTGACATGTTCGACACACCCTCTGTCATTTTCATTTCTGTAAACACTGCCATGGAGACTAAGTAATCCTGATCAAGCCTGCAGTTTTGTAATGGCTTTGCGAGGTAATTGGTGGGGCGTTTTGATTTGGATTGACGCTAAACAGTCAAAAATGAGATTAGATGTCTAATGGGATTAGAAAAAACCCACAAAAAGTTGCTGGAAGTTGAACGGCAGTATTCGGAATGTAGTTCTCGCGATAGACTGGGCAGCCCTTCTCATCCCATCCCATGCTTCGTGCCGTCCATGAATAAAATTTGCCTGCCTTGAAGTTTGACCTCAATTACATTTTCAAAAGCCAGTAATCAAACCATTATCCTTCCTTCAAACTTCTGCACTAAAGCACGAGCCTCATTGCATCCATTTTTTGTTTGTAAAATTCAAAGCAAAAAAATCTATCTATACTGCACACACACACGCACACCCATACACATACATATATATATTCAAGTAAACCACATCATATTAACCTGGTTTTCTCTCCTATGCAGGGTGGGGTGTATCAGTGCACCGGGAATGGGGTAATCAATATTTCCTCGGCTCTCATTGGCCGGGAGAATATTCCCCTGTATTAAAGAGAAATATTGCCTTTGGAGGTCAGCGCAGGGGACTGATTTTATTCCCACAGTCGTGTCTTGGCGAGAGATACTCCCACCTGTTTTGTTTCGGCCGCAAAAATTGCTTTGCCGATGGAGTGCTGCCCGCCCGTCCATCACTCTCGGTTGGCTCTGATGTGACGCTGGCGTGGGCAGCCTTTGCGCGGGCGATGCGAGCGGGATTTTCTGACACGCCGCCGGGGAGAGAGAGAAGGGGCAGCTCGGGGGCATCACTGAGACCCTTAACCCCCCCTCCTCCTTCCTCATTTATATATTTATTTACCTCTACATTTATTTATTTATTTTTCATTCCCTAATAAAATCAAGGCTGTGCTTCCTACGCCAGGGCATATTGATCGCCTGAGCTTTGATAAACGACCCCGTTTCTCCAATGTGCTGACGGATACACTATAGCCACTCGCCGAGCTCAATCTGCGGCAGGAAAGGAATGGCTCCAGCGCCGGAGTTTAACTTTGATTAACTAATACCTCCAGCAGACCGCTGAGCTCGGGCCCCAGGGCACTGAGATACGACCCAGAGCGGGCACTTTACGGGGCCGCCCGCTACATAAATCCAGCCCCGGCCCCGCGTACGCTACGGCTCCCTCCGCCGTGAACCTCCGCGCCGTCTGCTTTACGCCTCACCCCGACAGCAGTTACACGAGAACAAATTTTACTCCTTTTCTATTTTTTTGTTTCCGCATTTACGTATTTACACACGGCTCCACAGCTGTGTGCCCCCCATTTCAGCAGTTCGCGTGTTTGTTTTTTTCCTTCATTGTTTGCAAACATTGTCGCCCCAGAGCTTCCTGGACTCGATGGAAACACTCAGAAGTTGGTTTTATCCTAAAATCCTTAGTGTGCCTGACCCCTGATCCTGATGGAAGCAGTGCTGAGGGAACTTGAGCCTGTGGAGTGTTGCTATTACTTCAGCTGTAATGACTGTGTCCACACCTCCTCTACTGTTTGTTATAGGTCTGTTTGTTGTACTCCTGCAGGTACTCTACTTTGGGGCTTCTGGGAATTTGAGTTCTTTAAGCTTTTTTTCCTCCACGCTTCTGAAGTCCTTTGGTCTGCTGGCACTGTGCAAGCTTTGAACGTTTCTTCTGTGAGTTTGCATGGGAATCTGTCGCTCACTCTTGTTTTCTCATATTGACAATTAAGTAATGAAAAGGATCTTTTCAATTTTTTTCTGCCCTTGTGCTGTTTTTTTTTTTAACCCATTCAGGCTGAAGTCTAGCTGAATTCTGTCGTGTAGTTGACGCTATAATCAGCACAAGCCTGTCTGATCCATTTACAGGCTTATTGGACTTCTGCAGATCAAAAGCTGCTCTCTGCCCAGGCATGTGTATGACAACATGGACAGGAAGTCCTGTGCTAGAGAGCAAATGATGGTCCTCAATGACTGATGGTGGCGCCGTGCCTGCTTGTAAGACACGGGTGCTGGTTTTGAGTGACACAGTCCCCCGCCCCTTGGACTCGCCTCACGGACCCTTCCTCAAATTCTGCATCTTTCTATGTGTCATCAAGACTGCTCCGCCCCTGATCGCTTCTCGGCCTTTTGGCTAAGATCATGTGTGGTAAGACGCCCCACTGGTAGAGGGCTGTCCCGCACACTGCACTGTGGTCGAAGCCTGTCGAGGATAAGCGTGCTGTGATTGCTGTATTGTGTATGAGTGTCGTAAGTCTTGTGGAGTGTGCAGTGTGAATGGTTAAAAAAAAAAAAAAAAAAAAAGACTGCTCCGCCCCCAATAAGCCAACCAATTACAGTTCAGTTTGATAGTGAGATGTAGAATACTTGCAACCTTCTTAAGCAGGCCCCAGCCCTGTCCCGGGGCAGAAGGACACTGCAAACAGATGGCTTCTGATGCAATTTGGTTTTTAATTGATGACAGAGGTGTAAAGTGCTTCCCTCTGCCAGGCACAAGCGGACCTCTGGGTGGCTCAAAGCTGAGACGGTCCCCTGGGAGCCACGTGGTCAGGTGTTGGAATCCCAGCCATGTCATTACCCACTACGGCCAGAGGGCTGCGTGGGCAAGGCAACGATTGGCGCAGCCTCTCTGATAGGCTGGTAAGGGTTAAGCTGGTCAAGAGTTTGTTGGGCTCGTCACTCTCTAGTGGCCATCCCTGGTCGTGTAGCAGCACAAGCATATTGCACTCTGACTGCGTCATCCTCCACTGGTATGGGTAGGGTGTGATTAGTTAGGGGGACTTGAGTCACTACTTAATTTTTTCATCTGTTTCTCATCTTATTCTCTCATTCTTGTACCGTCTGTCCCCTCACTTAACACTTTTTATAATTTAATCTCTTGTTGTATATTTGTTCATGTGATTTTTCTTTCCTATTTCACGTGTTTGTTCATTTGTTTATTGAGTTATTTTTGTATTCGTTGTTCTTTATTTGTCATCTTATTTGGGAGGTCTGTTTGTCTTCTGTTACAATGAAGAACAATCAGAGAAGCCTCTTTCTCTGCCTGGGACTCTCTCTCTCTATCAGTCTCTCTCTCTCAGCCAGCATCAGCTCAGCTGGATCCCTCCTTTCTCCAAGCTCGGCAGTTTTCATTCTGTTTTAATGATGCTCCGAGCGGTTTTTTTTTTTTTTTTTGTATTTTGATTTTGATGCGGCAGAATCGCACTAAAGCTTCTTGCTTCATTATACCGGGAACCGACTCTATATTTTGTTCTGGCTGCCTGCATGCTGGTGCACCTCATTATGGCTTCTGCGCTCAAGCAATGATCGCTGCACAAAATATCACTGTTTCTGTTTCCGCAGCGGGTGAATAGTGACCTAAGAAGGCCTAGTTCAAACACAATGTAGCTAGCATGTATATCCCAGCCAATTTTATTTGTTTATTTATTTATTTGTTTGTTTATTTAATGTTTCTCCCCCTTATTCTACACCCTGAACTCTGATCCTACCCCAGCCACCTGCTCCCTCCAACTTTGGGGTAGGAAGCTGAGTCACATGATTTGTCCAAATCTCAGGGTGAGTAGCCCTCACTTCTTTGCACTGTGTGGACGCACCATCAATCACACCCTGCCGATGCTGTCAGAGGATTACTCTGTCAGGGTACGCTTGTCCTGCGCAGCCTGGTTAACAACCAAGAATGGCCACTGGAGATCGATGCGAATAGCTTAACCCCTGTTATCCCGAACAGGGCTGGGACATTTGCTGCCTAGCCGATGTGGTGCTCCAGCCGTAGCCTATAAGTCATAGCTGGGATTGGAAGACCCGACCACAGGCGAACATCTTACGCTGTGAGCCGCGCTTAGGCCCAGCAGCCGAATTTAAACAGGAATACAATTCAATAACACAGGACACAGCTCTCAAAATGTAAATGAATTTCAAGTGACAAATTATCCTCAAAATATTCAATAGCCTGTCTGCAATCTTTTTCTAATCTCATATTTCCACATGGTAATATATCTACTTTCTACAGTAACAGGCTCATATCTTATGATTATTGGCAGGTATAATTTGGTCCAGTTATGACCCTGAGTTGTAGAATGGTGGCTTGTAATTACAATAGAGCAGTATTGAAATGCCGCTCTCAAACTGATGCACACACTTGGGTTTGGAAATTTCGCTGTAGCATCATGAACTGACCGCAAGCGGGGCTCACATAGTGTGCTGCAGCTGTAGCGCCATTCGGCTGCAGCCACTTTCACTTTCCAGAACGTTAGCCTCATAGCATAACTGCCTATCTCATTTTTAAAGTTTTTTTTTTAATTATTATTGTCATTTTCGAGAATGGATTTATTTATTTATTCATTTTTATGTTTTAAGTTTTTCAGAAAAAAAGGAAAGAAACATTTTCTTCGCCAGCACAAAAGTATAGGCAACCGATATCTCAGTTTGGCAAAAATATGACTACGGCAGCTATGCTATGAGGCTAACGATATGCTCAGTAATTTGTATCTTTTTTGTATTTAACGACTCTGACAGTGATCTGAGACATTACTTTTTGAAACTGAACTATTGTGCTTTATGTTAGTGTGACCTAAATGCAGCCTTTTCTGTCTTTCATTTTCTTTATCATAAGCAGCATCATTTTTTGTCTCCTCATCTAAGAGCAGTTTTATTTTTGGCATCGCCCAGCGCAGTATATTGTACAACAACAGTGCTGTGATGCAGGTATCCCTATTAACCTATGCCCAGCTTCTGTATAAATCAAAACATATGAGCTCATTTACCTTTACTCATTATTACTCATTATATACAAGTGCACACACGCACACACACACACTGCGCATTGCACAATAATGAACAGTAAGAATACAGTACTGTAAATAAATATACTTCACTGCATGAGCACACACTGCACTTGGCACTATTTGGGGACTGTAAAAATGTTACACTCGTACACGTTTTTCCATGAAGTCACCGGTATATTATCACAGATACTGCCTTCTATCAGGATGAGTATTTTAGTGTAAAGTGTGGACTGCCAAAGACCCCAGCATGATTGTAGTCTGTATTATGTCCATGTCAGCTCCCGTACTGCTCTCTGTTCCGTCCATTGTAGCCAGTGGACAAATCACAACGCCTGCTTGCTCGACTGTAAACTAACCAAGCACCCATTGACCTACTGTGGAGGTTTCCATATGTGTTTGACATCTCCAGTGATCTTACATGGACATAAATTGAAAAGAGGAGACAAAAATCCATCAGGCTTCTCTGGTACTGCAGATGCCCCATTAACCCACACATATCCCAAGACTGCATGGTTTGGTTGGCTAATTCTCCTGGTACCGCAATCTATCAAACGTAATAATATACAAACAAGGAAAAATGCAATGGCTACCATATTGTTGTGTTTACACATATGGTTTGTAATGCTTATATATTTTTTATCTTGTTCAAAAATGTTAATCGCATTTACCGTGTTAAAATGCTCTCATTTCGGGGTAAATATTTGGGAATCACAGTTCCCTGCTCATTCAGACACAAGAGGGAATGAACCATATGCTGTTGAAATGCTACTGAAGTGGCAATAATAAGATGAAAATATGCTGCATTGCCAAACGTCAAACAATCACCAAATGCCTCCCACAAACCAAACAATATTGGTTCCAAAAAAAGAGGCCTGTGTTGTTAAAGATTTGCTCAGGCTTCTGGGCTCCAAGTTCCTTTTTGTTTGATTTCCTCTTCTTCTTTAGTAGATTTTCCCAATTTTGAGTCGCGTAAAATAAACTGGAGTCGTATTCACAAACCCTCTTAGAGAAGTCCTGCATCTAGAATCGGCATTCCCTGCTCCTTAGCCTAACCGTGTTCATTATGCCAAACTGAACCAAGATCTGCCCGCTTATTCAGAACTCCTTTGTGAATATGGGCCCAACCCCCTAAATATGGGGGTCAATAAATTGAAGAGTTACATTGACATTCGGCCTTTGAAATTAATTAAATGTTTTGCATGTAATAACGTGCTGTAACGTGTACCAGTCAGTGAGAACAGTCTTTTAACTGTTGGATTATTGCTTTTGCACCAACTTTTATTATTTTTCATCTTCCTTCCAACTCAGGCAAAATAGCAATTAAAACAATTACCTTTAGAAACTGTAACTAAGCAGGGGAATACCTGCTGTGCAAAATGTGGCTCCATTGCAGATTACTTCAAATTTTTAATTAGAAATGTTACAACTCTAAACTCATTTTGCATGTAATCTTGCTCTCAAAGCCACAATGCCTCTCTCCTTATAAAGTCAAAGTTCAATCAAACCTGAATAGAAAAACTTACTCAATAAAATATGTATTCAATCTTCTCATGTGAGTATGATACCAGGCTATGAGGGGGGGATGTTGGTTAGCATCCTTCTCATTTCTGAGTTTGAGATCCAAAAAGTGCTACTAATACAAATTGCAAGGACATATACTTGTTAACATGAAGAATCTGTCTAACTCATAAGTGGAGCCGTGATTGAGAGCCAAACTGACTGTCTGCAGTATGGACTGGGATTCTGAGCATTTTTCTCACTTTGTTTTTGACGGGATTTTCACAAATTTTTCAGAATACAAAATGAAATACAAAAAATTGGAGGCAGGAGGGGTTTTTTTGGGACGGGCAGGGATGCAAACTGAGTATTTTTTCATATGGCCTGACTCCCTGGAACTCAAGGGTTGGACTTTGATAAGAAAGCCATGAGGAAGAGGTTGTTCCGATGTACCTCCATGACATGATAGTAAACCTCAGGCCTGTTGAAAGCAGCGACACAAAAATAGAGCATTTTCTGTCAGTGTGTCAGCAGATGAAGTCCCTAATAAAACAGGGAAGGGAAAATGTGTTTCCCAGAGGGCCGTTATATAACAGCTTCCCTCACCAATTACTGTACCTCGATTTAATTAGTTAACCGGCTGTATACTCCACGGCCTGTTTACTTGTAGATTAGGCCACAGTAAAATTTCACTTCGGGACATGAATAGTCTTCAGCTGTCATTCACAAGATCATCCCAAAATAGAGTTAGAATGTCAGCTCATGCAATTTATTGGGCTCATTAACGAAAGCACAGATGTTGCCTACCCCTGCACCGAAAAATCAAACGAGTCAGAACCAATTAATTTTGCACAGAGTGTAACAATATTACAGGACGTATTGTGCCAGTATTATATTTTTCTATGCCTTCTGCATTGGAGACTTAGCAAACTATGCAAAACAAGTGGCTGTAGTCCTACTGTAGTCAGCATTGTGCTCATAACGGCGAATCTACCACACTTTCAACCGAACAATGCAGTTGCTATGGCTTTAGAGTCAAAGCAGTGAAACAGGGATAGCAGACTCATCGGATTGTCAGTGGTGAAGTGCGATTACAGTACTGTGAAAAAGTATTTGACTCCTTCACAATTCCCTCAATTTATTTTTTAAAGATTATTTTCTCCTTTATTTGACAGTCACACAGTGGAGAGAGACAGCAAAGCTTGGGAGGACATGCAGCGAATGACCTGAGCCGGCATCGAGCCGGGTTGCCGCAGGAATGTCACAGCCTTCATGATGCATGCACTTAGACCGATGTGCCACCGGGGCGCCGGATTCCCCCAATTTATGAACATTTTTCACGCTGAAACGTCTCTGATCATCATTTTAATATTTGACAAAGATAACACGAGTAGACACAAAATTCAGTTTTTTCATGATTTTCATTTATTGCAAGACAAAGGCTATCCAACCCTACCTGGCCCTATGCGAAAAATAATTGCCCCCTTCGTCCCTAAATCAACCAATGAAACAAATCAAATTGAGAATTAAGTTCAGTTTTACTTGACAGATCCAGGCATAATTACTGCCAGCCCTGTTGTATCTAAGTGTCCATTAAATAGAGCCTGTCTCCCAAAATTAAGTCGGCAAGTGACCCGTTATGATGCCACAATCGAGATTGAGATCAGTGTTCATGATTCTACAACAAGAAAGACATTTGGCAAAAATGGCATCTATGGGAGAGCTGCAAGGCGGTAAACCACAGCTGACCAAACTGTGCATAAAGCCTCATCTCACATTTGCCAAAAAAAGCATCTTTATGTCCCCCTGGACTTTTGGGATGATATACCAAGGATTGATGAGTCAAAAGTGGAGCTTTTTAGAAAACGTGTATTGGGCCGTGACGGTAACAGCATGACTGCAATATCGGGATCGTGCGATGCCCCCTGTGGGGTTCATTTCCATCATTGCCACAATTTCTTTTCTAACTTATTTCTGCTGAAAGTTGCAGAAATGAATTTGGTGCTATCAAAAATAATCAATAGATTAGTCATTGCACAGTTCTTATACACCGTCCACCATTTTATGTAAGCTAGAGGCTTGGAGACCTATTGCAACTATCCACATTATTATTATTATTATTATTGTTATTATTATTGCCTTGAGGCTTTTTTGTTGAAGTACCACAGCCAAAACCACGAAAGGTATTCCGCTGTTTTTGGATTTGTAATAGCAGCATACCGCAGCAGTATGTTTGCAGGAAGAACAGGAGATTCCATGGTAATAGCAGGTAATGTTGATAACATGGAAAAAATAGAGTTTTGACAGTCTGCACCTCTTTAGAAATATCTTCTCTGAAACTATTGAAGCAATCTGATTGAAATGTTTGCACACTTGATCAACACAGAAGGTAGATTAAACAATATTAACAGTGGGTTTTCCAGGTAATCTGATTGAAATTATGCCCACTTGATCTGTTCTTCACAGTAGGTGGATTAAGCAATACTAATAGCGTATTTTCCCAGTGGCCTGCTTTGGTGATCGTATTGAATTGAATGGCCAATTTTCACCATTCTACAATTTTAGCATAAATATCAATGTCTTTAATTCTGCAACTGTTCATGATATAGACGTTTTCTATAGCGGAAATGAAGTTACTTCATAACAGAATTAGCTCTTATGAACTGCTTTGGGTGTAAAGGGGATTTATTATATCAAGGGTTCATTATTTTTGGCTATTTTTATTCATAGTAAACCTGGAATTAGATCATCCATCCATCTATCCATTTTCTGCTGCTTATCAAGGGCTGAGTCGCTGAGGTAACAGACGAAGCAGAGAGCCCCAGGCGTCCCCCTCCCCAGCCACTTCCTCCAACTGTTCCTGGGGAACCCCAAGCCATTCCCAGGCCAGCCATGAGATGTAGTCCCTCCAGCATGTTGTGGGTCTGCCTCGGGATCTCCTCCCTGTTGGACATGCCCGGAAAACCTCTAAACGGAGGTGGTGTCCAGGAAGCATCCTGACCAGATGCCCAAACTACCTCAAATGACTCCTCTCAACGCGAAGGAGCAGCAGTTCTACTCCAAGCCCCTCCCAGATGTCCAAGCTCCTTACCCTAAGGTTCAGCCCAGCCACCCAGTGGAGAAAGCTCATTTTTGCCACTTGTATTCACAGTCTTGTTCCTCCCATCTCCATTCAAAGCTTATGACCATAGATGAAGGTTTGAACGTAGATCTACAGGTAAATCAAGAGCTTCGTGTTTAAGCTCAGTTCGTCCTTCATTATGACGAACTGGCATAACGCCCACATCACTGCATATGCTGCCGCAATCATCCTGTCAATCTCAAGCTCCATCCTACCCTCACTCATGAGCAAGTCCCTGAGATACTCAAAAAAGTGTTTCCTCCACTTGCGGTAACAACTCACCCCCCACTTGGAGGGGACAGTCTTCCTTTTTCCCCGCAGTGAACCATGCCCTCAAATTTAGAGGTGCTGATCCACATTCCAGCCACTTCACACTCAGCTGCCAACTGCTCCAGTGTGCGCTGGAAATCACAGCACAATGAAGCCAATAGGAGAATATCTGCTAAGAGCAGCCATGCAATCTTGAGGCTGCCAAACTGGATACATTCCAAGCCTCAGCTGCACCTGGATATCCTGTCCAGCAAGCAAAACAGGTGACAAGGTACACCCTTTGCGAGGACCAATACTAACCAGAAATGAATTTGATATTTGGTATAAATGTACGGCCTACCCATTTTGTACCAATCAACCTGTATGTACATGTATATTCTGTTGTTTTGCGTCATTATGTGACATTGTAAATCTCTTTTTAGGAGGCTAAATAAAAATCTTTTTATTATTATTATTTTTATTATTATTATTATATTGAAGAGAATGCTTACACAACTCTAGCTTTGGTGTACAAGGATCAGAGGGCAGGAACTAATGGCCTCATACTTCTGAAGCACCCCCCATAGGATAGCTCATGGCTCATGGTCCTAAGCCTTCTCCAAGTCCATAAAGCACTTGTTGACTGGAAGTGTGAAACCTCCCATGACCATGCCAGTATTCGTGCAAGGGTGAAAAGTTGGTCAACTGCTCCACGACCTGAACGGAACTTGAATCCTGGATCCAAGGTTCGACAATCATGCGAAGTCTCCTCTCCAGCACCCTGGGAGACTGAGCAGTGCGATACGCCTGTAGTTGGAGCACACCCTTCGGTCCCCATTTTTAAAATTGGGAACCACCACCCCAGTCTGCCAATCTAAGTGCACTGCGCTGGCCATCCACGCGATGTTAAACAGACCTGTCAACTATGACACCCCAAAAACATCCAGAGCCATCAACATCTCAGAATGAGTCTCATCCATCCCCGGTGATTTCAACCAATTCAGTGACTTCCACCTGGAAGATGGGTAAAGACTGACCCAAGTTTTTTGTCCGTGCCCCCTCTATTGTATTCACTACAATGTCCTGCCTTCGTAATTTCCTGTATATGGTTTGTTGGGGTGCAATGGAATCTGAAAATTCTTGAGAGTGTATCAGACAAATGCATTTTGCTTTTCAATTACTATATGACAGATTTAAAAACGCTGTGACGATTACGTTTCAAGATCCTGTACCTTACATCTCTATTATTACCCCGCCCCACCCAAAGGGTGAGGGCAAGGGGTATTGTTTTTGGTTCAGTTTGTTTCACGATCAGTGTGACCCTTTTTAGTAGTCACCCTGGGTTTATGTGTAGCCAGCATTAGACAACAGCAATAAACAACTTGGGTCAGAGTTCATCTTATGTTGTCTGTATAAATGTTCTTAAACAGCATAAATGGACTGTGATCAGAACATAATCATACCGTCACAGCCAAAGACATGGGTCTCATCACATCTAGTGCAAAGCTGACGCCGCATTCCGCTCTAAGAACATTGTACTAACAGTCAAACATGGCGGTGGTAGTGCGATGCTCTGAGGCAGATTTGCTGCTTTCGGACCTGGGCGACTTGCCCTAATTGATGTAACCATGAATTCAGCTCTCTGCCTGTAATTCCTGAAAGAGAATGTCCAGCCTT
The DNA here is from genome assembly GCA_029721435.1 of Gymnothorax reevesii. Classification (NCBI taxonomy): domain Eukaryota; kingdom Metazoa; phylum Chordata; class Actinopteri; order Anguilliformes; family Muraenidae; genus Gymnothorax; species Gymnothorax reevesii. The sequence goes on from CM056581.1 coordinate 57,524,036, forward strand.
AAGTTTGTGACCGACAGCTCAAGGAGGCTGGGTTATACAACAGGATAATGATCCAAAGCACGCAATCAAGTCCACCACTGAGCGGCTCAAATAAAGAACTAAATAAAGAAGTTACTTGAATGTAATTGAGATGCTGTGGCATGACCTGAAACAGGAATTCAGCTGAGTAAAAAATTTTGCAAAGAGGAGGGGGGCAAAATTCCTCTGCAGCGATGTAAAAGACTCATTGCCTGTTATCGCAAATATTTGGACACAAATTTTGCTGCCGGGGGGGAGGCATAAACAGTTATTAGGCTTAGGGGGGCAATTATTTTTTCACATGGGTGACTTAGACTTTAGACTTTATTGTCCCAGGGGGAAATTCTTTTTCACAGCACTGTACTTGCCAGACAGCAGTACATACAACAGTAACAAACATGAACAGCAAAACACCATCAATAACAAATGACAACAGCACACACAGACCACGCTAGCGGCACCTACTGTTTAAGGCAGCTATGACCGCAGCTCTGAGGCTCTTCCCAAAGGGAGCTGTATTACACCTTAGAGATCTGTACCAGTGGCCGGAGCGGGGCATTATGGTGAGGAGATGATTGAGTGGGTGAATGATGTCCTGAGCTATTGAGAGTGCTATTCGTGTTATGGATTTGTTATGTAACTCAGTGAGGTTGGGTGTGGGGAGACCAATTATCCTAGCGGCAGTATTGGTCATATGTGTGAGTTTTGATCGGTTAGTGACGTAAAGCACGTTGAAAAAACACTTTGGCAGTCCAGTCTCAGGAGACCATCTGGGCGCCTCTGGAGGTTTTGCTTCTGTTGTGGCTCCTGATGTGGCTAGGACACGTCAGACGCATGGAGGACGGAAGGATTCCAAAGGATGTGCTGTATGGCTAACTGACCTGTGGCTCCAGACGAGTTGGTCGTCCTGCATTACGCTTCAAGGACACTTGTAAGAGAGACTTGAAAGCATGCAACATCTCTTCAGACTCCTGGGAAGCGCAGGCTAAGGACAGAGCTGGCTGGTGCTGGACTGTGTATAACGGTGTCATAGAAGCAGATAAAGAGGAGTACTCCCGCAGAGAAATGGAGGAAACGGAAGAATGCAACAACAAACGCACCCCCAACTACACAACACGTACGGACTGTGTGCAACAGGGCATGCAGATAAAGGAGTGGGCTCCTAAGCCAGGGAAGACGACGCTGGCTAAGGATTGGAGTAGATGCTCTGTATCTTAGCTTGTTGCAGGATGACACTGTTGGGCACTTTATCCCTCCAACTGAATCCTAAGATGCCCCGAAGGCATGGCATATGGAAGGCATTTAGTCGACGTTCCTGTCGTACATATGTGTTCCATGTCTCGCTTCCATACATTAAGTACACTAAGTACACAGGCCTGGTATATTTGTATTTTTGTGTGCAGTGACAGAACTCTGTTTTCCCATACCCTCTGGGTAAGTCTGGCCATCGTAGTGTTAGCCTTGCTGAGCCTTTTGTCTAGTTCAGAATCTAAGGACAGTGTGTTGGTAACTGTAGAACTCAGGTAAGTAAAACTGTCCACTGTTTTTAAGAGCACATTATCCATGGTGATAGCAGGGGGTGTGCTTACCCCTTGTGCACAGACACAAGTTTTCTCCAGGCTTACAATGAGTGCAAATTGCTGACATGCAGTGCCAAAACAGTTGCTCAGTCTCTGAAGAGCAGCCACTTTGTGGGCCACGAGTGCTGCATCGTCCGCAAAAAGCATCTCTCTTAGGAGTACTGTCCTCACCTTTGTCTTGGAATGGAGTCGTGCAAGGTTAAACAGTTTCCCATCGGATCTTGTATGCAGATAGACACCGTCAGTGGATGTGTCAAAGGCATGCAACAGTAGTATGGAAAAAAAATCCCAAAAAGTGTTGGTGCTGGCACACAACCTTGCTTTACCCCACTATTTATGGAGAACAGGTCTGAGCAAGATCCATCGTACAAGACTGTTCCTTTCATGTTGGTATGGAACAAAACCACCATACTACACAGTTTCGGTGGGCAGCCGATCTTCTTTAGAAATTCGAATAGGCCTTTTCTACTGACTAGATCGAATGCTTTGGTCAGGTCTATAAACAATATGTACAAGGGTTGTCCTTGCTCTCTGCTCTTCTCCTGCAGTTGACGTAGGGAGAAAATCGTGTCAGTTGTTGACCTTCCCGCCCTAAAACCGCACGGGGATTCTGGATAGACACGATCAGCCAGGATTTTAGTCTGTTTAGAAGAATCCGAGCATACACCTTGCCAACTATGTTCAGGAGTGAGATGCCCCAGTAGTTATTACAATCCCCATGGTCTCCCTTGTTTTTGTAAAGAGTCACTATGGTGGCATCACGCATGTCTTGAAGTAGGCTGAAGTAGGGCCGGTTTCCCATGCTTGATGACTTCAGGTGGTATGTTGTCACTACCTGGTGCTTTCTCACATGGGAGGTAATCAATGGGTTTACTGAATTCTTCAATAGATGGCATTTCATCTAGTTCCTCCATGATGGGAAGATCTTCCATATTGTTGAGGACGGTGTCAGAGACCGACTTCTCCTGTGAGTAAAGTTGAGAGTAGTGTTCTACCCATCTGGCCATTTGCTCCTTACGCTCAGTGATCTTCTCCCCTGACTGGGATTTCAGAGCAGTCTTTTTCACAGTTTGTCCTAGAGCCTTCCTGATGCCATTTTCATTCCACGAAGGTCTCCAGACTCGGCGCTCCATTGTATCCCTTCACATAGTTGCCGCCAGTAGTCGTTATGCACTCTCTGGAAGTACGTTTTGCGGTATTTTGAGCACTCCTGACTGCTGGGACAGGTCTTGAATGCTAAAAAAGCTCTGTGTTTGGCCTCATTTACTGGCTCCATTGTGGAGACATGAGCGTTGAACCAGTTCTGACTGGGCCGACCTTTCTTGCCTAACGTGGCAGGTGCTGTGCTGTGGATCACGTCTTTCATGTCCTTCCACTTTGTTGTGGCATCAGGGGCGTGATGTGGCATTTGCTGGAAAGCCTGATCTAGCCTGGACTCGTACTCAGTCACTTTGTCAGGGATTGACATTTGTGTGACATTTATGCGAGGTCGACCTTTCAGTTTAGAGCGATGCAGAGTTCAGGGTTTTAGGTGTACTTTACTTCTTACAAAGGCATGGTCGGTATCACAGTCTGCACTGTGGTAGCTTCTGATGAGGAGGACACTGTTCGGAGCAGTTAGTCTTGTGATTACCAGATCAAGCTGGTGCCAGCGGTGAGACCTTGGGTGTTCCCATGACACTTTATGGTGTTGTTTGCACTCAAAGAAGGAGTTAGTGATGCAGAGATTGTGGTAAGAACCCAGGCAGGTGGGCCAGGACTCATGGTCTGTGCCCACTCTGGCACTAAAGTCACCTAATAGGAACAGTGGCTCATCCCTCTGACAACTTGCTATCAGCTCATTCAGCTGCTCATAAAACTGGTGCTTAGTGTCTTCTAAAGAGTTGAGAGTAGGAGCATAGACGCTGAAGATATAAGCAGGTTCGGCAGCAGTGTTGAGTCGCATGGAGAGAAAATGTTCAGTGTCTCCAGTGGGAGGTTCTACTGCATCTAGTAGGGTGTTTCTGACAGCAAAGCCAACTGCATGTTGGCAGGGCTCATCGGGACCTCTACCCTTCCAGAAGAAGGTGTAGTTCTCCTCTCTCACGGAGCCACTTGACGCAAGCCTTGTTTCTTGGACGGCTGCTATGCTGATGTCTAGTCCAGGCAGTTCTCTGTCAATAATTGCAGTCTTCCTCATGTTATCCACCTCTCGCAGGTCATTGGAGAAGCCTGTTCACATTGTGCGCACATTCCAAGTAGCCATACAGAAAGCAGGAGTCTTTTTCTTAATGTTACTGTAGCTGTTGGGTACTGGGTTTCCTTCCACTTTCCATGTTTTGACAAAACATTGAGTTCCAGGCACCCTCTGGAGCGGCAGACGTTGGCGGACAGATACCTTATTCGCCAAGGCTGCCCAGCTTGAGGCGGGCGGTGCTCAGACAATAGGACTTCGGTGGTCCCTCCCACCATCAAAGTTGTCCCGTGGCGTCCTTCCTGTATGCCAATTTGGAAGGTCTTATAACTCGTAAACTGACAACTTCTGGTTTACGTCCACACTTTGCAGTGGGGCTGGAGTATCCTCTCCAGGGTGCGAAGCTTGGGCCAGAATATGGAGATCCTGGGTGGCCCAAGCATCAGAATCCCCCTCTCCGCCTTACTGACGGGATCCAAAGGAATGCAGAGCATGACGTTTGGCGTCAGTTTGGCTGTAGGAGATGCCGGAACGGTGTTATGCTACTCTTACATCCGGACGTACGGGCTTCTACGTGTAGTCCCCAGGCAAAAATGGGGAAAATTGCAAGGGACACCCACGTGTTCTGCACAGATTTTCGAACCCGCAGGCAGCACGCCAAGTCCGTAGGAAGAAAATTGGCATGCACATTATTTTTTGCGTTCAAGCAGGAAAACTTGGCATGAGCCAGGCCGTAAGGGCAAGGCAGGGGATGCGTGACCCTTGCGTGTGTCGCAAGTTTAAAACAGAATGTTAACAGTCAAATGTCACTTGCAGACACGTAAGGGGCACGCACACGTGCCTCACTCAACACTTTCATTCTCCGCAATAGGCCGTATGATACTGGGCCCGCACGTGGGACATAAGTGAAACGTGCGTGCAACTTTCGTGGTTCGTGCTTGTCGTGTGCTTGCTCCATCTAGCACGCACGGCGATTGTGCAGAAAGCGTACATGGCACGAAACGTGCTCCACGACATACCCAAGCGTCGTATAACATGGCCCTCCTCTGCAACAAAGGTTTGGTCCAGAAAAGCCGGCGTTTTCTCTGTCACTTACAACGGTTTATGACGAGCACTAATATAAGAGTTTCACGGTCTTCTTCCTCCTCGATCAGCATGAGATGATGTTGCATTATCAATGGCGCAGACATGATGATGCGGAAGATGATGAGGAGAAGAACAAAGATGATCTCCTTTTATACCCACTGGAAAAGCGTCACGATAAATGCAGTTGCCGTAGGAAGCCAGTAGGGGCATCGTGCAATCGAAGTAACTGAGTTGCACGAGTACCCTACGATGGGTAAACACTGCGTCCCCAGCTGCGTGCCACAGCCTTACGTGACGCGCACCTCACACTCCCGAGTCGAACGCTGAACTCACGATCTAAAAGCGCCAGATGATTTGCGGCCCGCACGTGGGCATCACGAATGACTTGCTGCATCAGTACGACACACTTGCAACCCCTTAAATACCTGGCCTGCTGGCCACGGCCAACAAATTCACAAAAAATCGCAGAGCCCGTGCGTGTGAAAACGCGTACGTCGGGATGTAAGAGAAACTCTACATGTAGCACTGAACCGCCTATGGGTCCCCACTCCAGATTTGAAAAGGTTTACACCTTTTTCCCCCTCACGTGGTATAGCCCGTCAGCTGAGACAGTTTACTGGGGTGTGGCACTTGGAGCCAACATGTGAGTGCTTTGGGAGGTAGATGAGAACCGGTGTTTTCTGTCCACCCTATGGAGGAGGGTGCAGCTGCAGGCAAGCAAGGGTACTATCTCTATCCAGAGCCCCCGACACCCCTGTTGAAACGAAAAAAAACAGGAGGAACAGTACAGTAGAATAGGTTGAATACTCTGGTACAGCAGGGGGAGGAGGTGAGGAGCAACATAAAGTCCTTTGAGTTTACGGATGACTGATGTCTCCGGCGGCTTCTTTTGTGAATGTCGGTGGTGTGTTGGTCAAATCCAAAAAAAATACCAATTGTTCCCGAAAGCTGAGAAACTGTGCTTCAGCCCAAATACAGGTTACTGTGGTAAACACGGCAGCATGATTCTTTGCTGAGATATTTGCATTAGGCCTTCAAGGCTTAACCGAAAGACAAACGCCGGTGAAAGCGTAACCTTTATTGTCCAGAGTGACTCTGAGGTGTTAAAAACTGTCAACTATTTTAACAGACTGGTTGTAGTGACGGGGTGCTGAGGTGAGGGGGGATTGAATGTTACTTTCTGAGTTTTACTGACATTGAGGTGAAGATGGCTGATATAGGTTTTAAGTAACTCTTTACTTCAATAAATGAAATGATCATTTAAAAGCTGCATTTTGTGTTTACTCATATACAGTATGGTAGCCTTTATCTTATATTAAAATTAGTTGGATGATCTGATATATTTTTGCTATGTGAAATAAAGTAGGTGAAATCAGGGGGGGGTGGGCAAATACTTTTTCACAGCACTTTACATCCTTAGGGTATATTCAAGTGATTATTCTAGTGTGTTCTTGTGTCCGTCAGTCATCTTGAGGTTGGATTAGTTATATTATTCCTCCCATGAAAGTAAGGGGTAGAAAGCTTACATTTTTATGGTTTGTTTCAAGTCATGCTGCCATAAGGCATTTCAGTGAAATTAAACATTATTTTCACTAAAGGAAATGCATAAATATACAGTATATTCTTGCACTGTAGACTAGTCAATCTCCGTTCCACCGCTATTCTGGCTTCTTGCATGTGCTCTTAATTGGTTTCTCCTCTGGCACTTTGTTAACCCCGAGGTCAGGGAACCCGAAGGACAATTTTCCCGATAAGTCATTGATCACAAATCCCCTTAGAGCCTGCAGAGCCCCTGACTGCAAACAGAGGTCACTGCAATAATACACTGGGAGGTCAACGCTCTTCTGAGACTCTGCTGAAATGACGCACGGGATGCCAAAAACACCATGCGTGACGACCATCCGACCTCGCCGTAGGCGATTAAATAGGGCACCCTGGTGAGAAGCGCCCTCCGTTAGAGTTTAGCATAACCAGAACGCCATTATGCCTATAAAAGCTTCCATCACATTAAGGCTGCAATTAGAAATTAGCAAGTGCAAATGATTCAGGGAAGCCGGGCTCCGAGGGGAGCGCGATCCTTTAGGAGTTCATTTACGCCTCCGTAGTAAATCACTGCTTTTTGCGTCCCGTTATTAAGCCCACGCTGGCCATTTGGGAGGATGACGACGGCCCATAATCCTGTGCAGGGTGGGTAAAGAAAAAGCTTGCTGGAGCTATTGCAGAACGAGCTCCTCTCTCTGGTGTTTGGTAATTTTGGCGGTTGGGAAGACGGGGTTGTGGGGGATGGGTGAGGAGGATGGGGCAAAGTCAAGGAAAATTTATCCCAACTATGTAAACGACCCCCTGCACTCCTGAGATAAATAGTGTCGATTCCTCGACATTACGGACTCGGCATTCTCGTGTCAGTGCAAGGCAGGTCTGTTGGCATTAGCCAGGCAGATGCTCTCGTTGCTCGTGAAAGGTAAGCTGGGGAACGTGCCTGGTAGACGGAATTAGTAACTTTGCGTCCCCTCGCGTACATCTGTCCTTCTTAAAGGGACAGTTCATGTTCTTAGAGCTAGTGCCACTGAGGTTCTCAATGTGAGTTATGTGCTGGATTGGGAACACGTCAGCCTCAAAGCACCCCTTTATCGATTCCGCGTTGCTCACCTCGTGTTAGCTCTTAGCTTTATTAGTTAAATAACATTGATTTAATAGGTGCACGGAATCGCCAACTGATCGCTATTTGACAAAGACTCTGTTACAAAAAAAATGACAAAATGACTGTTATCATATGTTTATTTGCTTGAATAATACATAAGTCATCTGGAGTGGACCAGAAGTAGGTAAATGGGTCATTAGAGTGTATGATTTAGATATGAGAGTGAGGCCATTATCCTTGAGGCTATGTTGGGTGCACAGGTCCCGGAAAGGAGCAAAATTAAAGGGTTGGATCCTGATGCTATTGATTTTGGTCCCAATATTGAACATGTTTAGAGCCAGGTCATCCTATACTTGCAACCTATTGTGGCAGGCCAAAGGAGGGCCGGGGCGGGGAATTAAATCCCAAACTCCCGGGGTCAGAGCCACGCGTGCTGACCACATCGCCAAAGAGCCATGCTCCTTGGAAAGGGAGCCAGGCTGCGTACTTATTAGGAGGCATTTCTAGTGACAGGACCCTTCCACTGTCACACGAACATCGGCACCTAACATATTACTAGCACTGTTTTCTGCTGAAGAATCAGACGTGCGTACATTGCAGTGAATGATCCCTGTGACAACATGCTGTCACAGTGTGTCGTTTGTGCGGTTGCTAGTGAAACAAAGATCCTAATGGGTCTGGTGAATGCCACCTAATCCAGTTAATAAGATAAATGCCTCATGGGTCAATGCTCTCTTTGGAGTACAGGATTTTATAGAAATAAGGGCTAAGAAGTTATTACAAAGGATAAAGTACTGTTCACAACCATTGCCAGTTCTGCACAGCGAATAAATGAGCAGCTCGCATGAAATGCAGCTGCAGTTCAGTCAGGGAATTCTTTGCAGCTGCTGCATCGCAGAATTTGGACATCACATGTCCTCTCCCTATCCAATCATGTCTGCACACATCACTTCAGTAATACAGTGCACTCTTCAAAAATGGCTAATCAAGCTAGTGCTTTGCTGCTGTTCACACTGGCGCTTTGTCTGCAATAGTCACCCGCTGCTCAGCTTGCATCTGCACCTCATTGCTGTCATTGTTGGTTATTATGCTGCTATTTTCTTTTCTGCTCACCCACCACCACCCCAGCTCCCCCCTGTCTGTTTAGATCTGCTTGTGTACTCGGGGGATTCGGTATCTTGTTCATAGGTAGATATAACTTCTCCCTGTATTCAGGTTGGTGCACATATTGTGCACCAAGTACACAAAGCAGACCTATTCCGGGCCAAACTAAGCTAAGTTCTTCAGCATACTCAATAAATGGATATCATTTTAGTATGTGAGTTGTCCTGACTGAAATTTAGTCATTTCAGTTTGAATACCATAATGCTGCATTAAGGCATGGGCTATTATCTCTTTATTATTATTATTATTGTTGTTGTTGTCGTTCTAAAAGATGCTGAAATGGCTCTACACCCCGTTTTCCAATCATTATTACTTCAGCTTGAACTCTTGAGCAGTCTAGCTTATCTGCATGCCCCTGTTCTCAGTCTGATCTGCAGTTAACACCTACAAATCAAACACAGGTTTAATCAATAAAGTGATTTGCGGCAATAATCAGAGTCAGGGAGTTGATTCCTGCGTGTTCCTGTTGGCTTGTTTATTACTTCCTCCAAGGAGGTTACGCTTTCACCGGCGTTTGTCGTTCTGTTAAGCCTTGAAGGCCTAATGCAAAAATCCCAGCAAAGAATCATGCTGCCGTGTTTACCATAGTAACCTGTATTTGGGCTGAAGCACAGTTTCTCAGCTTTCAGGAACAGTTGGAATTTTTTTCGATTGTGCAAAACTTACAGTAATTACCGTACTTTCAAAATTATGCACATATCTTTGTCGGCAACGACAAGTTCGGCTTAAAAGGATTAACCGAATAACTATGAACGGATTGGCAGGAAATTTGGTACGATGGTTGGTGGTAGACCAAGGATGAGTTGATTGAAATTTGGAAGTGATTCGGAACATATTCTGAATTCTAGATCCAGAAGAACCAATAATACTAACATATGGTGTCGCGGAGGTATGCGCTGTAATGAGTGTCCTCCTGGTTTAACGTTTTTTTTTTATGAAAACCTGATTTCCCAAAGGTTGCCAGTGAGACCAGGAGTCAATACACAAAGGTCTATGCATGCCCACCTGCACCCGCACACACTATGATATTCGCGCTGATGGAGATCTCACATTCTGACAGTTCAAAAATGGTTCAGGATTTTTCTCTCCATGTATAATATGAACCTTTTAGATAAGCTGCTGCAGTTTTTTTTTGTTTTGTTTTTTGATGTTTGATGTGTGAGAATTGTGTTGATAAGCCTGTTCAAGGATGGGTCACATCTGGTGAGACTTGGGCTTGGAGTCTTGCAATTCCAGGGCCAGACGGTTTGTTATAAAAATTCAGCTCACAGTCGTCCGTGAAATGAGCTGCCTGTTTGGAAATCACAGACTAATTTGGTTCATTCAGAAGTGAGGGGACTCCCAGATTCTGAGGATCGAGGGCTGCGTAAAACATGGAATTGCACGCTCTTTAGAAAAAAGGTGAGAAAACTGCCTGTAAACCCACGGAGTCTCAGATGTATGTCACACAGGATCGTACCTTTAGCCAGCATGCATATGCAAATTGCACATTTTTAAAATGTATTCCAGATCATCTTTTGCAGTCAAATTGTAAATATGGTACTTGCTGACTACATTTGAGGATTTTGTAATATAAAGGACAAAAAACTATGCTCCCACCATTCCTGTTCTTTTGAGTGCGTCCCTGTACGACCACAGCAATGAAGAAATGGTATTATAATTGAAATAATAAAACTAATACTACTATTATTATTATTAGTAGAAGTAGTAGCAGTAGTAGTAATAGCAATGGCATGTCGTCTGAGGGCCTTCTGTAGCCGCACCCTTTACCGCAGGCTTGCCCTCAAGTTGTTCTGGTTTAAGTTCGCCTGGTTAACAATCAAACAATTTATCGACTGAACAACCAAGACCAAGACCATGATACAATACAAGACCTATTATAAGAAATGATAATGAAAAAGCGAATGCCAATTGCCTATATTATATAATTGATATGGCATTGGAAGGATGGCAGTATAAATGCAAAAAAATCAAAAACTTTCGCTGACTTCACAGCATCTATTTTCACCATCCTTAAGATTGTCACTCAACTGAGCGTCGTGCCTAATAAATCCCTCTAGCCATGACTATATTCAGAATATAGAACAGATTCTCGTGGCGTATTGCTTAATGAGCCTCGCAAACCAATTTACGCAAATCTGAGCCGTTTCACAAGCTACATGACCACAGAATTTATTAAGGCATATTGATATTTTAAGTCACCATTTATGTGGAAGAAAACGCCAAAGAATTTTGTGGTGCAATGCAGTCGTATAACAATGGTGTTAAAAATAAATCTGACTGTCATTCAAGCAATTAGTCTGAGCAACTGTAACTTATCAGGAAAAGTAATCTGTGAGAGTTTTAGGTTATTAAGTATTGAGTGGGGAGTTTTCTGAAGGCCTTTGTTACTGCCGTCGGACCGCCTCTGGGTATAGTACTTCTACCCAATGGCAAGGATAATGTCCTCAGTGGCACCTGTTTGTGTTTGTCCGTTGGCTGTTTAGTGCAAGAACAGTCTGATCACATAGCTTGAAACGTTCAGGAAAGGTGTGGCGCATCTGAGTATCATCTGATAAAATTTTGGACATAACTGGGTCAAGGTCAAAGTCACCATAAAAGCGAAAACCGGATATGGGATGTGTTGTGCCTGGTACAACTTGAAATTATTATTGTGTGTGTTAACATGGTTGTGATTTGGCTGCACTCTGATTCTGTTCAGTCTCAGCAATGTATTTTATACGACATAAAATTGGATTTCAGTTCCTTGAAATGTCCATTATAAACAGTGCCTTAGTTTCTCCAGTAAGCATTTCAATTTATCCCATTGATATAAGGCTTACTGGGCAATCATTGACAGGGCTTAATGCAATTCTGCCTTAATGGAAATCATATTTGTTTTGTGCCCTTTACCGTTTACAGGGTCTAATCAAGCATACAGAAATGCCATAAATCCAATTTTTACTTTACAGCGAAAAGAGCAGTGAACCCTTTGAGCGCTGAATGCATTTTCAAGGAATTAAAAATGTTATTATCCTGAGCTGTTGAAAACCTATCATGCGGCAACTTGTATAAAAGAGCTCCCCTGCGGGAGCTCTTTTAAACAAGTTGCCATATGATAGGCGTTCAACTGCGTCTGATTTTGATATCTAACATCAACGGGCAGCAATAGTTGCCCACGGCGCTGAAAGGGTTAATTCATTCATTTTTTATTTTTTTTTGGTTCTTTTTTTGATGTACTCACGCTCCCGATTCCTGTCCCTGAGTAGTTGAATTCACCCTCAGGAACTAAATGCCTTTATTTTCTCAAAAGGGGTTTTTTCCCCTGTCGAACAGTGACCTCCTGCATCACAGTACAGTACATGTTGTTCTCATAGAAGCCAGGCGTGAGCCACCAGCGACCCGCCCTCTACTCGGCTTCCGCTTAATTTTCCGAGCAGGTATCTACAATGGAGAGGCAAATTACTGCCTGAATGGCACTAAAATCCGGGAGAAGCTGCTTCATATCTGCCAGCAACAAATAATTAAAAATGGCGGTGATATAATGCCCTGTCTCTCTGCTCTCTGTTGTGCGAGTGCTTCCTCGTGACAAAATAAAATTACAGACGAGAGCTCTTCGCTGAAACTCTGAAGTTTAATCAAACATTTCTGCCATTATACCCATGCCGGCATGTGAATATTATGCCCATACATCTGTCTGATTTACGGTGCAATGAATAAAAATTATTATGAGCTATATTCAGGGAAGTGCTTATATGTTTGGACCGTGACACGTTTATTTTCTCCTTTTTAGCCCTGTACAAGAGTACATCCTAACTGGAGACATGAGTTTAAAAACGGGGTTAAACTGCAGGTATTTATTATAGCTGTGTCACGTGAACATTGTTGGAATTGCAGCCTTTATTTCAGAATTACTCTGTCTGTATGCGCCCATCAGCTACAACATTAAAACTCCCTGCCTATTATTGTGTAGGTTCATCTAACTCTGCCTGAAACAACTCCATTAAACTAGGGCCCACTTATATTTATGGACCTAGGGTGTTCCAGAACGCCATTTCCCAGAGCATTGCACCAACTTGTCTTGTTCCCACAATGCACTGTGGTGCTATCTCTGCCCCAGGTACGCACGTACCCGCCGGATGCACATGATTTAGAAGAGAATGAGACTCCCTGAACCGACAATTTTCAGCAATTGCTCTAAGGTTCACTTCGAACATTAATGTGCCCATTGTAGGTGCTTTCAGCTGTGGCCCAGAGTTTAATTTTTTCTTGGGCTCTGGGATGCCAGCAAACTACAGTGAGAGCCATTATCCACAAATGGAGATTTGGAACAGTGGTGAAGCTTCCCATGAGGGGCCAGCCAACTGAAATTGTTCCAAGAGCATATAGATTACTCATCCAGGAGGTCATAAAAGAACCCAGGCTAGCATCTAAGGAATTGCTAAACTCACTCTTCTTCGAAAAGGTCCGTGTTCACAGTTCCACAATAGCAGAAAAACATGGCAAAAATGGCATCCATGACAGAGCTGCAAGGTGAAAACTGCAGCTGAACATAAAGATCACAAAGGCTCGTCTCACATTTACCAAAAAGCATCTTGATGACCCTCAAGACTTTTGGGATAATATTCCTTTGGATTGGTGAGTCAAAAGAAGAACTTTTTCAAAGATATGGGTCTGGCGTGGAGCTAGCGCTGCATTCAACAATTAGAACATCATACCAAAAATCAAACACAATGGTGGCAGTGTGAAGGTCTGGGGTTGCTTGGCTGCTTCAGGACCTGGGAGACTTGCCATAATTGATGTTATTATAATTGCCTCTTCCAGAAAATCCTGAAGGTGAATGCCCAGCTATTAGTATGGGACCTAAAGCTTAAATGCCGTTGGGTTATGATCCAAAGCACACAAGCAAGTCCTCCTCTGAATGGTTCAAAACAAAGAATAAAATGAAGATTTTGGAGTGGCCTATTCAAAGTCCTGACTTGAGTCCAATTGAGGTGTTGCCTGACCTTAAACGGGCACGTTATGAGATAAGCAACATTATTTGCTTCATTGATTTTTTCATTTGGTGTTCATTGGCCTGGTTTCAATAATTTGATTCTTAGGCTGTGCGTGCATGTGGGCGCGTATATAATGATATCTATCTATCTATCTATCTATCTATCTATACATACATAATTTTTTTTAATCTTTATGTTTTCACAAGGGGTTAAATTGGCATTAATGAACAAAATCAAGTCAACTCCCGTCAATCTTTTTTTATGTTACACTGTCATCTCCTGTGTGCCCTGTCCCTGTGTACACTGAATGCTGTGATCCTTTGCGCTTCCTTTAATGACAAAGAGTCCTGCGCTCATTTTGCGGGGTGGTGAATGGCAGTGACGACACTCGGATTCCTTCTGTGGCAGATATTGTGTCCGAAACTCTCCGGGCAATTCATCATGCCTTCAGTCCTCTCTCTCCTCTCTTCCTCAGCATGTATTCATAATGTGAGCGCTGAGAGGTATCTTGCCAGGCACAAACGGCTTACTTCCTGCCAGTGTTTATGCTCGCATATGTACATATTTAGCTTTTCAATGTAGGTTCACACAATAATTAGCAATGACAGTACAGTGATTTATTGCCTCTGTGGGGGACTATATACGCAGGAAACGGGAACCTTCTCTGCCCATTAAATGGGTGTTGAGGATCTTAATCTTTGCATGCATGCAAATAAACTGGATATTTTTCTATTTTATGCTTCAGATGCTGTAATCAAAGAAACCTTTTTTTCAGAGTGCATCTGTGTGGTTTTTTTTTTTTTCCTTTTTTTTTGTGTCTTGCATCTTCAGGCCAATAATCGAATCAGAGGTGGAAAATTACACAAACATGACATGAATCACGCAGCCGTGTTTGGTCAGAACAAGGCAACAACTGCCCATTTTTTTTAAGGGTGTAAATGAACATCGGCGCACCTCCTGCCACCATCTCCCCACATGCACTACACAGACCTGTAATAGTACTATTCCAGGCTGCCAATCAAATTACTGAATACAAGACCAATACATGAACAACCAGACAGGTGGGTCGCCTGTAACCAAAGGGTGTAGCCCCCATTCGGCCACATTTTTCATTTTGGCTTATTTATGACGCAAAATTGTCTATTATTACCTGAATTACGTAACCATGGCAACCAAAATCGATAGGTCGTGCCCAAGCCACTGCTGATGTACATACCTAATATAAAAGAAATAGCTTGAAATTAGTGGCCTGTAGAGTGTCCACAAGGAAAATCTGTACGGTGGCAGCAGACGCGTGACAAGGCCAAGTCCTTAGTGTCAGGAGCTACAATTATTAATCACTATTAACAACAGACGTAACTAGCAAAAATGTGAGATTGTAAGGATGGCAATAATCTGAATAATTAATAAGAAAAAACCTCAACTTTGAATTTGATCACCTATAATGGCATTCCATTTATCAAATGATAATGAAATTTTGAGAACTTGATAAAATATTCATTGCATTGCAGTTGATTCACTTTTGAAAACCACATGTACATTTAAAGCAGAAAAAAATCTTACAAGTGCATCAAACAAGCACTGAACGCAACATATGAAGGAGTCACACATCTCTGCGGAACAGCTCTACGTACAGTTCTACACCCTAACGAGCAGAAATAGGCAAATCTGCATTTTTTCATAAGCTTATAGTGTTCAGAAGGAATTAATGCTGCTCTGGCCAGTCATTGTACCTATTTGATTTGGGGTGACAGCAAATCAATTTTATTTGCTAAACGGAGAACAGATGCAGAGTAAGGACGCCCAAAGAGGTGAGGATTCTGTCTTCATTTACATAAACTCCTCCGACGGCACGTCTCTGACTTCCATGACCTGCTCTTTTCATCTGCTCCGGATTCTTCCGCAGTCTCCACCCTGCTCTCTGAATCTCTTCAGCTGAGCAAATAATGGACCATTAATTTAGCATTCTGTCGAGGCTACAGTGAAGCTGACTCTTAATGTAATATTGTAAAGAAGATGTATGCTTTTGACACAGTTGTTTTTCTCGCTAAATTCAATTGAAGGCTACATTCTTCCCAAGTTTAGCCATTGGGGGTGAGGGTGGGGGGTACAGATGGCAATAGGCCCTGTAGGGCTCAAGGGGGCTTTGTAGTGGGCCACTGTTGAGCAGTGGCTCTCAAACTCAGTCCTGGACTTACCCCTGTGCTTATACTATACCTGCAATGGCAATACCAGAATTACAGTATGCTGTTCATTTTTCTAAAGTTGAAGCTCTTGCTATTAGATGTCTTCATATTGACGTGTCTCCAACATTGCCTCTGGCTAAACTAGCGATGGTTTCTGAATTCACAGTCAATTTAGCAGCTAGCTATTGACAGTTGGAATTCAGTTTAAATATAAATCGAAATTGGGCTTATTTAGTTTGCAAGCAAATTGCAGATTCTCCTTGAAAATAAAAAGAAAAGCGTAATTGGTCCACTTTAATATACATTTTTTTCCCTGTTTTGCTGTGTACTGACCCAGGTTAGTGGTGTAAAGCAGTCAGTACACGCAGGTTTTTTTCTGTTTGAAGCTGGGATGTTGCCATAAAAAAATAAGCCATGGGTAGAGAAATGTAAATGAGGGGCGGAACAATTCTCGCAAGGATGGAGTTTGATGGCAGATCTGTCTTCCAGTCCGTCACACTTTCAATGGAGACAGGATACCTTGAAAACTATGAAAGTTACATGGGTCAAATTTTGCATTCTTAATAAGCTAGTCATGATTTACATTGAGTTTGAAAATGTATGTCAAAGAATATTTATTTACAAAGTTATGGCCCTTGATCGTGGTGAGAGATGATGATACTGTCATCTTGATTTTTGGATTTTTCTCCGCCTCGAACGCAGCTGAACTGTCTAGCCCTCTGCAAAGCAACCTGCTCCCATCGACTTAGAAGGAACAAACATGCCACGGCATGTGATTCCTCCGACTCATGTGATGTCTGAGCCCTCGCTTATTTCTGATATGCTGTCGCACCACTAATTACACGCTGCTTATGCCGTCAGAGGTTCATACAATCAATATAGTATTTAATTCCTACAGCTACAAGTGCTTGGCCGACTAGAAGTGGTCACTACAGAGCGATGAACTAACAAATTTTTACTGGCTTAGCCCCTATTCTTCATAATGAGGCAGCGCTAATTGTTTCCTCGCCCACACGGACCTCCAACCACTGCCAGTAATGGTATGGCTGGGGATTTGAACACCCAACCAGAGGGCTCCCAGATGAATGCCTCTGCTGTGAGCCACCCGGAGATAATCTACATCCACATCTATGGATTAATAATGGACTGCTTCTATAGATATTTTGGGCTCTAATCGGGATTAATGCTTACATTTATTGTTGATTTTTTTAAAATTAAAATTTGAAACACTATTCTCTATTATTGTTTAAAATTTTCATATTGGTTATTTGGCTGCTTATGAATTTTCCCATTGAGCCCTTATGTGTTCTACATATCGCACAGCCCCTCTCTGTTCTCCTGCCCGCGGACAGGCAGGTGTCATCTGTAGAGAGAAGCGACCTGCGGCTCTGAGTTTCATTGTGGATTTGAATGGGAGCCATCTAATGGATTTTCAGTTCCAGGGTACCCCTGGGTGCTATAATGGCTACTGTTTAGATGTGAAACTGTAGAGGCTGATTTGGGAGCTGGCTCAGTCAGATAGATGGTGTGAGAAATAAACAGCATCACAGAGTTTGGAGTGAGAGCCAAAAAGAGTCACTTTTAGGTGAAGGCAGAGGCTAGTCATTGTAAGAAGAGCCAAAAATCGGCCTTGCGCTCGATTGCATTTTATAGGGACTTCACCAGCATGGAGTATCCATTTATTTTCAAGGTGATGGCAAGGGAGTATTGGAAGGGATTTTCCTGTGGAGGAGATGGCTGGCATCGCAAGCCAGTCCTCTTCAAAATATTGCAGGAGCACCTTTCATGCCAAAATTCTCAATAATTGATATTTACTTTGAAAGGGATAAAGATGGAAAGGGAGAAAGAGCATGGAGGGGGGGGGGGTCAGCACATATGCGTGTGTGTGTGAGAGAGAGAAAGGGAGAAAAAGAGACAGAGAGAGAGAGAAAGAGGGGGTGGGCTTGCTAAGTCCCTGCTTCTGCAGTGCTAGCCCCAAATTATTGCTCACAGAGGAACCTGTCAGCAGTTCTCATGACTATTCGAGAGGAGGGAGGAAAGCAGAAAGGTCATGAAGGTTTCCCACATTTGCATAAAACAGCTGTTCACACAGGTAGTTCTCTCAGGATTTGCCCTAAAGTCTTGGGCACGATCCTGGCACTCATTTGTACCAATTGGCTGAAGAAAGGAGGTTGATATGTGTGCCAGATCTACTTGTTTTCACTGTTACCGTTTGAACATGAAACAAACGGCAGCACTTCCTAAAAGACACTGCAGCAGGGTTTATTAAATCACTGTTCGCAAGGTTTGAGAACGGCTGGTTTGCCACTCGCCCTTAACATGTGATTCATGGGTAAAGACATTCTGACCAATCAGGAGCAAACATTTTTTCTCTCGTCAATTTAGAGAAATGAAATCCAGAGCTGGATCTGACTTCAAAGTCTAGATTTGGTGATCCCTGTACCGTGGCATTATAGATCAGACGCAACCATTTTATGTGAAATACACAGCAGGTTAATGATTCTATTCTTGACTGTTGTAACTGTTTTCTTGCCACAGGACAGACACTCTCCGTCCCATTAGATGACTCATGCTGTCAAGTCATTTTTAGACAGATTATTGCTGTCAGAAGATGGGAGTTTGTAGAAACAGTTGGAAGTTGTGGACATTAGAAAAGTGCAAGTAGAACAGTGTCCTCTAAATTGAAAAAGAGAGATTGACAGATAAAGTGAGTGAGTTTCGGTAAGGGAGTGAGACACTCTGTGGTTTAAAAAAGTCCTTTGCTGCGGTTCAGTCATTTATCTTTAAAAGTAAGAGGATCTTAGAGGGGTGACAGGAGTGTGAACGGAGGTGAATCCGTTTTCTCCTCCCCTGTGAGACAGAGGGGACATTACAAGGGTAGCGAGTGCAGCTTGTCTAGATCACCAATGTGGCACAACATGGCGGTGTCAGATGGCTTAGTAGCAGATTATTGTGACAGTATTCTGATGACGGAGACTTAAGGTTCAAAATAACGTTGTTGCCCTTGACAAGGGCAAAATTTCACCTTTGGCTTGACTGGACCTATTGGACAAACAAGAAGCTGTGGTTCAAATGCTGAACTCAACTCAGCACATTTTCCTTCAGAATTTTCTGGTGTACAGCATTCACGGTGCCATCAATTATGACAAGTCACTCAGGTCTTGAACCAGCAATTATTATCATTTATTTTTTTGTATTTATTTATTTTTAATGTCTTATTTTAAGAACTCATTTATGGATTATTTTTTGGTTCCTCATTTTATTGTCCACATTTTCTTAATGTTTATCTGATCTGCCTGTTTGATTGACTGCTGGTATGAATGAACATGGAGAATTACAAATTAATTGCCCCGTGGGATAAATAAAGTTGTCTGCATCTGAATCTGAATCAAAGCAGCCCCAGACCATCACATTACCACCACCGTATTTGACTGTTGGTATGATGTTCTTGAAGTGGAATGCTGTATTAGCTTAACGCCAGGTGCAATGGAACCCGCGTCCTCCAAAAAGTTCCACTTTTTACTAATCAGTCCACTGAATATTATCTCAAAAGTCATAGAGGTCATCAAGATGCGTTTTTGGCACATGTGAGACCAGCATTGGTCAACAGTGGTTTTTACCTCGCAGCTCTCCCCATGGGTGCAATTTAACCCAGTCTCTTTCTTCCTGTTGAATCATGAACACTGACTTTGAATCGGGCAAGTGAAGCCTGCAGTTCTCTAGATGTTAATCTGAGCTCTTTTGTGGCCACCTGGATGAGCTGTTGATCCACTCTGAGATGAATTTTGGTCGGCCAACCTCTCCCAGGGAGGTCCAGCACTGTTTTCTGGATTTGTAGATAATGGTTCTCATTGTGGTATGCTCGAGCGAAGCTGCCGAGTTTCAGCCAACCAAATGCTTTGATCTCGTCTGTCCACTTTGAGCACCGTGGAAACTTCAGTTTGACTTGGCGTTTCCTAAACGGGTGCAAAATTCACTGGGCTTAGTTGTCTGCACTGGAGATGCAATCCAAATCAAAACCAATTTCCTGTCTTGTTTAATTACATTTTTGACTGAGTACTGAAAGATTTGTAAGTGTGTTAATGGAGTATTTGCCCTTTAATTTACCCTGTAATTTGGGGCGCTTCTTGGACAAAGACGGCATTTTAAATAAAGCCCTTTAAAGCTGTGTCTTAGACCGAGTGCTTACATGCATGGATAAATATTTTACAAAGATTAACAACTTTTTCTTTTTAGTCTTTTTTTTGTTAAACCCTTCTGCAAGTTGCCGGAAAAAGGCAGTGCTGCCTTGATTGGCTTTTTCTTTGCTAATGAGGCGTGGCACTCGGATAATGCTCTCTCGCTTTCCACTCTCTAATCTCCCAGGAACCCCCCCGTCACCCTGTATCAGAACCAATTATATATTCATAGCTGTCTCCCACATTTGGCTTGCCTATTAAATATTTGCCATGGACCGCTTTAATCAGAAATGTTTACATTTAATGTGAGTTTTTATAGCGCTTCATAAGGAGGGAGACGGAGGCGTAAAAGGACCAATTTAAATGCAAAATCACTGATATTTACAAAAGTAGTTAGTGCCATGCTCATAAACCGGGTAAATTAAAAGGATTTTGCGAATGTGCCAGGGGCCGCACAGGTGATCCTGAAAAGCGCTGTGCCTAAGTGAGGCGAAATGCGAATGCTATGTCTGGAGAAAAGGGGAGAGAGTGTTCATTCCAGTCGCTTATTTTCTACCTCCACCTTCCTTTCCTTGCACTTTTTCCTGGACTATCCCCGGGATCGATCAAGATTCATTGCCCAAAAAACCCCAAGGGTGCCTTGGAAGTATTTTTTGGAATGTGTGGCACATGCCTGATAAGTAACCGACCTGTGGAGCCATCGCCTCCCGTCTGCCTCGTCCGTAACTGATGTGGCTTCAGTCTGAAGTTGAATTCTCGGTTTGTGTCCCCCTTCCCTTTATTTTACCTATTTATGATTTTATTTATTGACTTATTAACAACACTTTTTGCACATTGTTTTAAGGCTATTTTGTGTCATCCGCTGTACTCTCCTAGCACACAGAAATCGAATCGCATCCTATTCACTCAGATACTTTTATCTACGCGCTGTTTGGAGTTTCCAGTTGGACTGAAATGCATATTTTCGGACTGTGGGAGGAAACCAGGGATCCCGCAGTTAACGGAGGCAAAACACTCTATGGAGCATGCAAACACCGCACAGAAAGGCTGGCACGACTCCCCTGCTTTTTATATCCTTCTCTTACTTCCTCACCAAACCGCCCCTCATGGAGAATAAGGGGTACGAGGAAAGGAGGAGGGAGGTGATAAATACGCTTTTGGAACTAGCCCTGGAAAAGTACAGGAAAGAGGTGTGGATGTTGTTGCGTTGGGATCAATGTCGAGTGTTGGAATTAGCCCTGGGGAGGTACAGGAAAGATGTGCCGATGCAGTAGCGTTGGGATCGACAGTGAGCGGTTCTTCTGACCAAAGGAGAAGTACAAACTGTGCGCACATGTTGGCACCAGGAGAGGAATATCTCATATCCACTACTTTTCAGAGCTCTCAGGAAAATTAATGAACAGCTCTATCGTCGCCATATACTGTGTTTATCAAGTGTGAAGATATGAAGACTATCTTACATAGGCTAATTACACATAATTATTAATCATTAGAGAGTGTCGGCTGTTTTGGCAGGTGATTTTGCTGGGAATTGGGCTAATCTAATGAATCCAATCTTCTTAGGCACTGGACCTGATAAATGCTGAAAGAATTAATATCTTGGCCGAATATAGTGGCACTACTGTGCTGTCCTGTGAGCACTCCTGAGAGCTTCCAGGCCATGTGTTTTGGTCATCATTAAGACCCATTTTCTTATTTCCTACTTGATGGATCATATGAGGAAATATTTATGCTATTAATGTTTGTCCATTGGATTAAAGGTATTAAAATATAGTATGACTGCGATGTGTGTTAAGCCATAAGATTCAATATATTGATAGATCAAGTGAAAGGTAAGTGATGACTGTCAAAAATACTATCAAGGAAATTGTATGAAAAGCTGCAATTCTTTCTGAACCATTTGAATCAAAAGCTAGACAGAAAGAACATTCCGGCTAAAGTCCCTGAGACTCTGGCCTGCATCCCTTCCTTGTTGCTGAACGCTGCTCCAGCTGAATTTGATTGACACCTGAAGCCCGATTTGCCCCCTGGGCACTGAGCCCACTTTGTAGTAAATGAATTAAATGGGCAGGTTGCCCGCAGCGGAAAAATTTGTCGTGAAGTTGACTTGTGGGCGGGATGTGGGTTATAAATGAGCCTACTGTAGTTTACCCTGATTAAAAACAAGGGCCACTTTCCATTCTGCTGTGATTCTGAGATGGCAGTTTTAACTTTGCAGCCAATATTTTTCAAGTTATGGCCACAGCTTACCGACGATTGAAAAATAAAAATAGCATAGTACATTTACACGACACATCTACATTCATAGTGCAGTCTACTGTACGTTCATATACTGTGAAAGTGAATTGAAAATATGCAATGGCTGCCATTTTCACCTGCTGGCCATTGGAAATGACATTTTAATTCTTAAAGGAAATAACTGGTCAAAATAAAGCCTTAATAAGCAGGAAAGAGCACTTTGTTTGGAACACAAATGTACTTCACCTTAAGATCAAATATATTACAAAATCAGAGGGGTTAAAAGCCAAAAAATGATACAGTTATGCTTGGGAAGTGCAACAGCAAAACAAGCAAAATACATTCCACATTTTGCCCTCATTCTAAAAATGTTTACATGGCAAATGAAATTTTATATTCCTCTAATATTCTTGTTTACACGTAGCTGGTCACACTCTAATTGAAGTAGGATTTTTTTTTCACCATTTCCCACTGGTGTGGAACTTGCACAGCTTTACAAACACAGCCTTTGTCTTTCATTTCTTCAACCACCTTCTAGAAAAGGTCGCAATATTTGCGCACACCCAGAAACCTCTTGATATTCAAATCTTTCCAAACCATTAAAAGCAGGTGTGTCTCCCCCTTCCAACCAGAAATGCTGACTCCTCTTCTGTGCAGGCATCTCTACCCAGGTTTGCAAACTATAGGCTAGATGGTTTGTTCACAATGTGCAGCGCTAATCATGAGTGAGAAAGGGGCCTTGCTTTCCAAGCAGCAATCAAAGCCCCTATTGAGACATGCATTCCTGATCGGCTGTTTACATGTTCACTGAATGCTCCTAAAACCCAAATAGCACTAGTATGTTCCACTGGTCTTATTGAGAACATTCTATGTACACAATAAAGCCCAAAGCAGAGTATCCAAAAGGAACACGTTGTTTACATGACTCGTAACAAATTCGGAATATTGTCATATTCAGAATGATAGCGGAAAATTACTGCGCATTCTGTGAAGCAAGCGTCAGTTGAGTATTATAAGAATATGAGAGTTAATAAATAATCATCACAAGGTTTTTGTTTAACGATGAGCAGAGTTGGCAGATAATAATTTATGTTAGACTGTTCTGCCCTCTAGTCAATTGTAGTCCTGATCTCATGCGTGCCCAACTCTCTTTGGAGGTTCAAAGAAAAGAGGCCAGCCCTGAAATACAGTAATGTAGTGGTTCTTCTTTGATTGGCATTTTTAGATTGTTGTACGTGTGAATGAAACCAAAGACTCATTATGAAGAGCAGGGCTGTCCAATCATGTTCCTGCTAATCTACACTTCTAACGATTTTAAGTCCACCCCTAAAAAAGCACACCTCATTTAACAACTAGAAAGCTTTTTCAACTACAATGAAGTAATTATCCCATCTTCACACCCCGTAACCAGCTGCCGGCAGGGCTGTTGTCGCCGCCGCTCGGCAGTCAGGGATCTCTCTATCAAGTGGGAACGTCTTCGGCCTTTCGTCCCCTTTTATCTCGGATCAGCCCCGTCGCGTAGATCAGCATCTCCATCGCGCAACACTCTGCCCACTGCAGCAACCTACACACATTCCACCCTTCCTTGCTCATCCAACAGCCATCCATCCTTTCAGTCTCTGTGATGCCAATTTTCTGACGCCATAACAGCCCCTCTGGCAGTGAGTACATCTCTTCCCTGTCGTCTCGGCAGCCATTTTACTTTTTGCACCTATACATTTCATGAATTCACCAGATGCTCTTATCCCCAGCAATTTTTTCTCAATACGTTGTATAACATGTCATCTATTTGTACTGCTGGATATTTTATTGATGTAATTGATAGATTATACGCCGAGCTCGAAGGCACAACTGCATAACCCTTTATGTGTGACAAGATTAGTCCTCTATCATGCTTAGCAGCTGACATTTGCCTTGAGGGTCATAAATATTTGGGCATTATTTTAGCAGTCCACCTTAGCATAAGGGAGTTGAAATTAAATGATTAATAAGAGCTCAACGTGCAGACTTCCAGCTTTGAGGGCATCTGTGCACCAAATCAGGTGAATGCTGTTGGAATAACACAACTTTCTATAGTTTTTGGTTCCCCCTTTAAGGGACCAAAAGTAACTGGCCAAGTGGCGACACAGCTGTTCCATGGCCACAATGCGTATTATTTAATTTACAAGTTTGCAGATTAATGGTCAACTATTGATTTCAAACATAGTATTTGCATTTGTGTTTTGAATCTGTTGATTCTGAATATAAAGTCTAAAGCACAATCAGTGGCAATAAAGCAAGCCATCATCAGGCTGCAGAATTAAAACAAACCCATCAAATAAATGGCAAAAACCAGTGACGTGCTGTCGGAGGTTAGTTTGGTGAGGCAGAATCCTTCCCTTTGCTTGATTAGCAATCAGACGATTAACTAGTTTAGTAAGACTATTCGGCAGAATGACGGGCCAGTTTAAGTTTCCACGGCATAATTACTCTGTATATCGAGCCTGAAATGTTCACTAGACAGCTGATTTGCGTGTACTTGCTTCTGCTAAATATTAAAGCAGTTCGACTTATGCAGAGTTCAATGCTTAATCAATATACAATGTATTCTCCTTTAAATACGCGCTTTTACACCCTCGCAAAAAAAAAGGGGGGGGGGGCGTTTATTCTCAGTCTTCTTTCATAATCCGATAAAAAAATGTTGAAACGATATTCAAAATTATCGAGAGCCGGGAATTTTTCGTAATTGATTATTCAGATTTCCATCCTTGCAGTCTCGAATTGAAGCGTGTACTTGAATGAATCTTTTGGTCATTATCTCCTCTATCAGTATCAGGCTTCCTATAGGCTTGGTCTTAATTGTTTTGATTGTCAATCAGGAACAGTACGTGGGAACAGGTTCATAAAATCCTGTGATAAAAGTTTGGGTCACCGCCTCATCTCACCGCACGTCTCTGGCTTCCTGTAAGCGAGTACTGGCAAATCTGCAGTTTCATGAGCATTTCGGGTTTGATATACAGAGTAATAACGCCGCAGAAACTTAAACTGACCCGTCACTCTGCCGAAGAGTCTTACTAAACTAGTGAATCGTCTGAGTGCTAATCAAGTAAAGGGGAGGATTTTGCCTCACCAAACTAACCTCCGACCGCACGTCACTGGCAAAAACAAGGTGTGCCAAAAGTGACAATATGCTATATTTTTAAAAAGAAAGAATGGTGAGCTCGGGAACACCAAAAGCCCCAGAATACTATGAATAACAACTGTGGTGAATAACTAGAAATTCTTCCCCTGTTGAATCAAAACTACGTCTCAGACCAAAACTCCTCCCAGTCGATCGGCATATCTGTCAAAAAGAGCCAAAATGTCCAAAACAAGGAAACACTTAACCAGAGTGGTTAAGGAAGATTTACTTCAATGTGTGCACTGGTTAGTAAACCTCAAAAAGTGATATATTGCTTGAAAATATCAAAATAAAAAAAATCCTGATAAGTTCTGGGAGAACATCCATTGGACCGAGGAGGTTGAGGTCTGCTTGATTTGGAATGATGTGAAGAGAATAATGTGGGGAAGGGGAAAAGCTGCTCGTAATCCGAAGCATACCGCCTCATCGGTGAAGAGAGGTCATGTGTGGGAATGTATGGCTATGTTGATCATTTGACAAACATGCGGAGCTGGATGAATTTTGAGTTGTATATGGTTTCATAACCAACACATTCTCATCTCGACTCGTCATGTAGTGACACTATCTGACCAAACGTGGCTATACGACACAAAAGGAAGATTTTGACTGCTTTGCATGACATTTAGAGTTAGGGTTCGGGTGAAGGACTAGAGGTTAGGGGGTTGGGTTCATTTTAAACTGGTGTCAAATAACGTTGTATATCGACGCTTGGTCATCCAGCATCATTATATGACGCATCGGGATGAGACTGGGCTCTTATAACTGTATTGGCTCTGATTTAGCCTGATGTTTTAAAGCACATTGGATGGCGCTTCACAGTGCACAGTGATCCTAAGCATATGACAATACAAATCTTTGATTTGTCCAAAGAGGTGTACTATTCCAAGCTAATTACTTGACCTGAATCTTTGGGTTCTTCAGGTGGTCATTAACTGCAAATGACTGCAACCATGATGATTTAGTAATTTATGATTGTGCTTGTTTGTCCTATTACTTTTGAGCCAGTAAAATGGAGGTTTGGGGCCTGGATACATATAAAAATGGTTGCAATTCTGTCATGATTCGTATGTTAGACTGACCCCTTAAATTAAAACTGATGGTCCAAGCTTTTTTTTATATATATATATATATATGGCATCTCCAATCCCACCCGAATCTGGAATGCCCAATTGGTGAACTATGTACAAGGCAGAAGTCTTGCTCGTATACGACTCCTTGCTGCCAATTCAGGAGAGTGTAGACAGTTCGCGGCTCTCCTCCGAAGCACGCGCCTGTCAGCCACCGCTTCTTTTATACTCATTGGTTGAATCTTTCGCAAGTTCAGATAGAGGGCGTAGGATACCCGGAGATGAACAGGCTTAGAATCTTCCTGATGAGTGCCTGTCCGGCCAACAGGAGGCGCTTGAGCAACAAACAAGGCAACCATTATTTTCCCTCCCCAGCGGTCCCTTCCCTATTTGCAACCCTGTAGCGCAATAGCCAATTGTGCGCTACTCTGAAGAGGCTGCCGACCACTGCCGGTTGGAACGAGGCAGGGATGGAACCCGCGACGTGATAGTCACTTCTGCGTCGCAACGCGATGCTTTACAGAGTGAGCTATCCAGCAGTGATGGTCCGCACTTTAAGTAAAACTTGACTGATTCATCTCCAATTCATTGTAGGGACGTATAGAGCCAGAACGATTAAATTTGTGTCCAAATACTTCTGCATTCTTGGGTATGTTTGAATAGGAGGAGATTCATTTGTGTTACATGTATTGCATTTATCCAAAGAACTGGTTGCATTATATCTGACCCCAAACCCAGGAGGAAGTTGTTCAGGTTCCTAATTTAAGCATATCACTAGTTTGACATTGATTACAATGCTGTAATGGCCATCATTTCATAAGAAAGCTGAAACTCCACAATAAAGTCTGAGTTTTAATTGATTAAGTTATGAGTAACATTGGCAGAAAATGGAAAGGTTGTGCAATCAGATCTCTGCCAGCGTGCTATAGGTTGAGTTTTGCTAATATACACAAGATAAATGAGTCGCGGAGAGCAAGGTAATTTTCCTCGATTCCTGCTGAGCAAATAGATAATGCAAATTCAGTGTGTTCATATTCAAAAGGAGTGTTGTTCATTAAATGCATAACCAAGCACCTGCAGGAATACTGAAATGAAGCAATGGCTTTTTTTCCCCTGTACTCTTCTATCTGCCTAGATCAGGTAATGATGATGTATATACTGATAAAATACTTAAAGTAATGTTGGAATGACAGCTGTGGTGCACACGAGGTCGCAGTAACTTCAAACTTTGATAGTGAAAGATAGCATTCTTGCCGAAATTTGGGGCCTGAGGCATGCTGGGAAGGGGCGGAGCTCCAGCGTTTACCATGTGACTATGGGGTTTTCTCAAAAAAAAGGGGGACAGGGCTGCAGAATGCATTGCAGCAACTGGCCAGAGTTTTGAGACATTGATTGATGTAATTTGTGAATAATTTAGTTCAGCTAAAATAAAAACCTTGGGACAGAAAAATCCAATTAGGCCCATATTTGGAATAACAGATATGTGGAGTAATTGAGGAGCCCAGGGCCCAGCCCAATACTTAAGTCACATTTTCACGCACTGTGGAGGATGGGAAAGCCCCTCTTCTAGTTACATACAGCAATGTTTTAGGCGCCCTGGATTTCTAAATAAATTTCAATTCGGCCTTAGTTTTTTTTTGTCCTCCTTGTCCATGTTTCTGTATATTAAACACACATTTGAGCCATCAAAGAAAAAAAAATATCGCAAAAAATATTTGTATTTCTTGAAAGAGAGTTGATACATATAATTTTGCCTTGACTGAGCCCTGATCTCAACATCATCAGGGCTGTCTGGGATACTCGGAGTAACAGACATAAGTGAGATTGTGAGTCAGAGGAAGAACTGTGGCAAATTCTATTGTAGGCTTTGAAGAGTTGAATAGCCAATTATCTTAAAAAACAAAAACTATAAACATGCAGGACTACGTTCCTATTTTTTAGGGAAAATGGTATTCTCTCCAAATACTGATTTGTTTTTAACAGTTCAGAGAACTTACCTGTACATTTTTCAATATTCAGAAAACATTTTGTGATTTTTGGATGCATGTTTGCCTCATGGAATTATTTTAAATGTGCTTCATGTTCCTTGCTGTAGGCCAATTTTCTCAAAGGGGCATTTTGTCACTTAAGTACTTTTAGCATTGGGGTCCTTTATTTATTTACAAATACTGGGGGGGGTAATGTGAGGCTTCTTGAATATTCTGCTAAACAAACGTGCACTTAGAAATTCTACTCTACTGATTGACAGCAGAGAGTATTAAGTCACATCAGTGGTCTTGGATAAGAACGCATGCCGTACGTTTAAATAACAAAAATATGGACGATCAAGCACCCCCCACGGCCGACCATCTTTCAACTGAACTTTAACTAGCGGAAGGTTGTATAGGTCCTTGTTTAACTATGGCATGGAGACATTAGAGGCACCAGAAGGCCGTGTTTAGGCAGAGTGTCAGCTAACTGATATCCCAACCATACTATCCCTGTGTTCACTTTTGCTGCTCTATGAAGGGAAGGTTCATGGTAGCAGGACCATCCTCACGATGAACATGCCCGGACATGTATCTGCTGGGGTCGGCCTTTGAGAAAGCATTGATCGATGGACGTGAACAATGATGTGCGATTCATGGCCTCGTGTTTCCAGGAAAAGGCCAATACAAGAAAATGTACCTTTGAACCTGCACATAAAAATGACTGTAAATAATGGAGCCGTAAAATGACTCTTGCAGTAGAGCAGAAAATAACTGTATTTCACTTTGCCAGATAAATTTTGCTGGCTGCCATGACGGAAGAAAAATCAGTTCAGTCATTGCAGGCCACAATACATAAACACGATCTGTTTATCTCAAACTTTGGGCTAGAACCACTGTATGCACTGCATTGTTCTGACATTATCAAGTTTGCCTTTTCCCCGGGAATGTACAGCTTCGAAAAGAAATTGAGTGAAATGTGTTTTTGCGAATTTCACGCTGAAGTAGGTTTTTTTTGTTTTATTCTCTTACCGGCTCATTCGCTCACTGAGCATTAGACAACATACCTTCGGCTGCCCAGTTTTCCCTGAATGTACAGTGATATAATTAAATCTCTGGTGCTTTTATCAGGAGCTAAACCGCTATTCAAAACATTAATTAAAAGAAAAAGGAGAAAAGAGCAAACAGAATCACGGAAGGAGTCAGGTGGGAAATCCAATTTCCGTAACGCTGTGGCAGCATTGTCCAGAAAATCAAATAATTGCCTTAACTGAATTCAGACCTGACATTTATGAAACAGTGCTAGTTTATTCTCCTGAAACAAAACCCATTTTGGGGCCCAGGTACATTAAATGCCACTACGTCTCCCAGCTTTTATAGTCACATAAACACATTTCGCTCTCGCTGAGATGCCTCCCAGAAATGCAGGGAGTGTTGACGCCATCTGTTTATGTAAAGCGGCTTAGACTTCTTGCGCCAACTGCTGTAGTCACTGTAGGTCCTGGAGATCTAAAATCTTGTCAGTTCCCTCTTCAAGTCTTATGTGGCACAGCAACTAAATGGCAGCTCAGGAAGACTCGTTTTTGAATGAGGTGTGCTCTGTTGGGTCTGGGACATAGACTGTATAAAAAGATGGACGCAACACCCTGGTCTGAAAAATGAAGCCCATGCGGAAGTACCGTAAACTGATATTCTATTTAATGGTCAGCAGATGGCGACGTCGGTTCTTGCAGAAAGAAGTTCAATGCTATAGAAGTCCATGACAAAATGTCCTTACTTTCCCACCTGATTTTTCATTTAAATAATGATTTTTCACATTCTCTTATAGAAGCTATAGCAAATTTCAAGTCTCCTTCGATACATCATGATGTTCATTTTTGTAAATTATGGTCCCATATAGACTAGAATAAAGGATAAAGCCAGAATATGCTTTTGGGGCGTGGCTATCCTCCGGTCCTCGTCCGATACGGACATATCTAGAGCCACGTTCCTCCCCGGATCTTCAATTCGTGCTCTCGTCCAATAGAAATCACATCTGGTTTCAAAATGACAAGATGGCACGATTCAAATTGCGAAAATCGAGGCTTCCTTTATGGTTTGCTGAAACCAATGGGTGACATCACGGTAGCTTCGTTCATCTTTTTATACAGTCTATGGTCTGGAATGACAACCATCAAGATGGTGGCTCTCCAGCAAAGAAGTTGGTGACTACTGATCTAGAATACCTAGTAAAGCTTATATTATTTTACATTCTGAAGGTTTTCTTGCATCAATTCATTAAAAATGAAAAAAGTGTAATTGAAATTTATGGATACATCAATTACTTTTTTAATAGAAATTTGGCATCTCCAGTCCCACCAGGATCTGCAAAGTCCAAACAGTGAACTATAAACAGGTATGCTAGTACGTGACTCATGCATCTGTCTCAGGAGAATACAGACAGCTTGTGGTTCTCCTTTGAAACACACACCTCTCAGTCAAAGTATTATTTTACTCGCAGCTCCACACCTCACAAGCACAGGACCAGGGCGGTCAAAAACTGAACATGGGCCTGCTTAGAATGTAATTGATGAGTGCCAGGTTGGCTAATCAGAGACGCTTCAGCTAAGGCCAATACCAACCCAAACCAACTATACCATTCTGATATACCTGGGTAGCATGAAGCCAATTATGCTCCACCCTCAAAAGCTGGTGACCATGGCCGATGTGCTGACAATTCATGCTGCCTTGTTGTGAAATGCCACCATAGCACAAAGCGATCACAGTCAATGGTTTCTCCTTAACATTGCAATATGAATTAGCCTATGTGAGCAACTTTGACATTTGCTTGCTTGTTAGCAAAACATAACTAGCAAAGCCAGTGTGTCCATCAAATTTTTTTTATGTAACGAGTCAAAAGACGCAATGAAAAAAAGTTTATTTATAAGATATTTGATGATATTTAAAGGAGGAGACAGCACCTCGGCAGAGTATATTTCAGTGGAAAGTAGAATTCTTGAAGTGTCTAAAATGCAAGTTTTATCAATATTAATTCGGTAATAATGCAGTGCAACACATTTTTAAACCAGTAAGTCTTCAAATTGGCTTCGTAACTAGGGTGCAGACATTTTTAACTGGGATATCTTCTGATTTTTAATTAGATCTTTGGAAACTTCACCTTTAAAAACGCATTATAACCTTAACGTCTTGCAGTTTACGGCTCCCGATTAGCCACAGTTGCTCAGACTACTTGGAAAACCGACGACAGTCTAATTTACTTTTGATAGCATGGTTATGCATTGCACCACAGAATTATGAGGCGTCTTCTGCCCATAAATGACGACGTAACATATCAATATGTCTTCATAATTTCAGCGCTCGTTAAGGAGCACAGATTTGCGGAAATAAGTTTGCGAGGCTGCAAGAATCCGTTCTTTATTTTGAATGTTGTCACGGCTGAAGGGCACTGTAAGGTTGCACAGCTGTGTGACAATCCCAAGGACGATGAAAATAAATGTGCAAAGTCAGCGAAAGTTTTGGATTTACAATGCCATATCAATTATATAAATATAGGCAATGGGAATTCTCCTTTCATTAACATTTCTAATTATAGGACATGTATTGGTCTTGGTCGCTCAGTCGATAAATTGTTTGATTGTTAATCAGGCCAGCTTAAATAAAAACAGCTTGCAGGCAGCCAAGCCTTAAAGGCAGAGCTTACTGAAGGCCCTTTGAACTACTCCATGGCCCGGAAGAAAGGAAAGAGAGCAACTGACGTCACATAAGAGAATCACTGACGCACAAGCACCGTGGCACTGGCGTTTGATTGGATAATGAGTTCAAAATCCACATTCACCCACTATATAGGGCACTGTGTAGTCAATGTTCTACATTGAAAACAATATAGAGAGTGAGTGAGCGAGTGGACAAGTGTGCATTCCGAACGCAGCCTTAGATTCCCCAAGTTAAAATGTCTGCCCTCTGGTATTGACACTGATTTGAAGACTTCTGGTTTAAACATGCGTTGCACTGGATCATTAATAAAGTAAAATAGATAAAACTATGCATTTTAGACACTTCAAAAATTCTACTTTCCGCTGAAATATACTTTGCCCAGGAGCTGTCTCCTTCTTTAAGTTATGAGCATGGAACCTGAGCTTAAGATTATGCATCTGTGAAAGTGCAGAATCACTAAGTGGAACATCTTTACAGGTAACATGGAATGACCAAAAAATGCCATTGGAAAGGCTGGATTGGATGCACTGTCAAGGTGGTCACTCTTGCGTTCCAAGCCAGGCCTTCAACAAGTGAGCCAACCCGATAGCCTTTGTAGGCGCATCAGTCAAAGTGAACATTCTCAATCTGCTGTGATAGATTTAACGGCTAAACCTCCTTTATAAGTGGTAAGTCTTTGAGTTATGCTGATCTGTACCATTTGTTCTCAGAAAAATTGGCAGCCTAAACCTTTGACATGAGTTAGTTTGAATGTACTTTTGGGGGAAAAAATGCATGTGAATCTTAACTTGCAAGTTCAAATAAAGATTATTTCGGAAAAGTAACACTGAGCATTAAGACATAAAAAATTTAAAACGCGACTTAGTATCCAAGCCTGGATATTCACCTGTGGGACTGAGATGACATATGGTTCAGCGACACTCGGTGAATGATAATGATGCTGTATAACAGCATTAGGTCAGGATTTTCCTTAGTATATCTAAATCAGCCACCCGCCATCCAGTGATGTACTCACGATCCCTTCAATCAAATCCAATCAAATTTTGCTACAGCGCCCTTGTTTGTAATGCGCTGCAGCACAGTATATGTAAGCAACTTGATACTTACGGTGTTTAGCTTTAAAATAATTTACAGATATTTACCATATATTATACTGTAATGATCACACCTGTCAGGCAAGTATTTGCTAATTACTGCGATACATTAGTGTTGATAATATGTGTTGATACTAAAATGTGGGTGAATTCATTAAGCCTAAAGTCAGTCGAGTCACAGCGTTCCTACTCAAGGCGCCAGACACAGCTTTAAACTGATTTAATGAGGAAAAAGCTGAACATGAATTAAAGAAGCAATGCTTTGAAATATTGAGATGAATGGTGTGCCTACTAAAGACCATGGGTGTTCCTGCAGTAAATTGTATGCAGTTATTTAAAATTTTGTCTCTCAACCAGGGGAGTAGCGAAGAATGCCAGGCCCAGAGAGAATAATTCAGTAGACCCTTAGTGGGCGAGAAGCATATTGAAAATAATGTGTGCCTGCCTGTCCTTCCACAAATAAACAAATGTATATACATGATCTGGTAATGTGATTGCACTCTGTGCTTTCTCTGGCAGCCTACTTTGGAACAAGCGCATTATTGTGCATCTGGTTTTCAGGCTGAAAATGTCTGACAGGTGGATGCTAATGCAAATTAGCATGCAGTTTCGAAGCGAGCTTTTTTTTTTTTTTATCCTTCCCTCACGACTTATAGCGAACCATGTCCTTATCTTCCTAAAACAGGCAGTATAGCTGACTAAATGCACCCCAATACAGCTTTGCTTTGGCTGCAAGTATTCATTTTATGATACCGTGCCAACTGAATCATGTTTTAGGAAATGACGCACTCTATAATTTAATGTGTTTCTTTGGGCTCAATTAGCTATGTCATTAGCCATACCCGTTTCAGAATTTTTAGAGGTGAACTACCGAATCGAAGGCTAAATTCTGGCGTGGATGATTAGCTTTGCATGGAATGGTTAAGGAAGGAATGGCAGTAGGAAAGCACAGGATGTACTGATGATAGGCCTTCAGTCTAAATAAGGCAATGGACATTGCATCTCTCTTTTGTTCCATCATTTTGGTTCAGTCATTTTTACCATTTCATTGGACCACAGTGGGATTGTAGCAACTGTTTGAGTATATATTGGCATGGATGGGGAGAGATGGCTACCTCACTTGGCTTAGTTTGGGCAGGGATCCCTGTATGGTTACAGGCAATGTTCTCCAGTGTTACTAACTGCCTGAGGCCATCATGGTCCATGCTACAGGAAACCCCAAAAAGCACAATTCTCAATGCTTTCTTGGTATGAGGTCCATCGTGTTAATGTGTGGACTGGCAGACAGAATCTCTGCCTCACAGTCCCAATAAAAAAAAAGAAGTACCTGCACATCAATAGCAGGTCCTGCTTCAACGGGCAGCCGCCATTTTATCGACGCATGGTCAGTGATGATTAGAGAATATATCAATAGTCTCCGTTTTACTCGCTGCCAGACAGCGAAATAGCCTTAACACAGGGGGCCATTAAAACTTCTCACCCCCCCCCTCCTCGGTCTCTCGTCTGCCCGGCAATAAAGCGCGTCGTAAAAAATGCGCGGGATATGACCCTGGTGACGGGCGTCCGCACCTCCGGCGCAGCCTTTGAGCACCACATCCATTCCGGATCGGTACGCGGCGTGATCTAAATTTCAATTTTGCACGTGAATAAATCCTGCTCTCCATGCCTGGGAGCCTGACGTAATCCGGAGCACTTTACGCTAATGGGTCTCGTGCCGAGAGCTTCGCCGGAATGGGGGTGGGGTGTGAGTATATCAGGAAGCAGCCGTCATGTCACTGCTTCCTGGCTGCTCTCTTCATCCGTAAGGACATCTGCGTGTTAATTGCGCAAAGGTGTTTGGCCGCTAAGTTAAATGATCATTGTCGTTCGCCGCACTGATGACCGTCGGCGTAAGAATTCCATGGGAATTCTGCATTTCCAGTTGGTAACTGGACCCTGTGATTCTTGAAGTGTGTTTATGAAATGAGGAAGGATAGCTAGTAAAAAGATGGAAGAAATGGGCACTGAAACACATTGAAATTGATTGCGTTAAACTTCTGTCTCCAGGACTGGCCCATAAATCAGGTGGCGTCAGACAAACGGAGGCCATCTTGGCTCTTAAAAAACGGCCCCCGTGCCGTAACTTTTTCAGAGGAAATGAGCGCATTGAAGAATATAATTTAATTTCTCGTTCAAATGGCTCAATGAATCAGATAAGAACACGGCGCTCGCAGCAAAGCGCCGCGCATTAAATTAAATGGAAATAAAAGACGGTGAGAGTTAAATGGGGGACGTTGTCGTCAGCCGTGTCTTTCGAATCACGACGTCACCTATCACTCGTGTCCCGACCGACGACGGGGGAAAAATATTGCTCTCCCCCATTACAGCGCCATTTTTATTCCCTGCTCTCGGGGTGCATAGCTAAAGAGCCTGGTCATGTTTTAATTAAAAGTGTACCCAATCACCTGAACAGACTCCCTTTTTCCCCCACATACAAAATGGCTCCCCGGTAATAAAGGCTGAACATCTAATATAATGATGCCATTACTCTTGCCTCTGCAGGTATTGGTTTTCGGTGCGTAATGAAGTGACATTAATGAAATGGGTTGAATCTGCATTTCGCTGCATTTTTATGATGTATGAAAAGCGACGCCCCGACCGCAGCTGTGTGCATATTGAGTAATTTACATGATTGAGCAGAGATAGGCTCCATGGTTGATGGTTGATGGTGGAGGGGTGGAACATTCCTCATGTGTGTCTTCGTTACTCACTCCAGTTTTATTTATAACCCCCGGTCTTCCTCCTGTCTATGCCTGTTTGCATTCACCGCCATAACGCTGCCAAAGGATGCTTCCTGAGTAACTACTGCTCCGATCACAGGCTAATCCATTGTAGGAAACGTTAGGACTCAGGAGAACACAGAGACTCGATGCAGAAAGCCCTAG
Organism: Gymnothorax reevesii; assembly: GCA_029721435.1. Taxonomy (NCBI): domain Eukaryota; kingdom Metazoa; phylum Chordata; class Actinopteri; order Anguilliformes; family Muraenidae; genus Gymnothorax; species Gymnothorax reevesii. The sequence continues at coordinate 57,560,202 of CM056581.1, forward strand.
GCTGTGATGACAAACCCATGACCTCTTGTAGGCAGCATGCACCACTTAGCTGCTGTTTATCCATAACTTCTGTGTTGCTGCACCTTCTATCAGGCTTGGTCACTTCCTTGTCGGTTAAACTAGACAAGCCTGAAACCTTCACTTAAATTTTTTACAAGTAGCTAATAGGGATTATTCCTAATCATTTGATGCACTCTTCGGTATTTTCAATTCCAGTTGGTACAGGTCACTTTTTAGTGGTGGATGCTTCTATAATAGAGACACTGGCCTAGTGCTCTAGAGCTTTAAGGCAGAAAATATCAATGTAGGGCGTTTCCTGCGGTCCAAAAAACAAGACCTACTCTCCTACTCTCACTCCATCTCCCACTCGCTCGCTCCCACTTAAGTATTGAAGCCTCGCTAACATGCTTACTCTTACCAGAGTGCACTGGGCTGGTGGAGACTTGCCCCATAAGCGCTAGCATTTAACATCCTAATGATCCGATAAACCCTGCATGATGTCCAAGTGTCTAAGTGTCCTTTCAGTCCAGGGTGTGATGATTTTATTTCTCTTCTTCACCTATAAACACACCCTCTCTCCCACTCACTTGATTAACCCCTGAGTTATGCAACCTCAAGTTTCCAACATCGGCTGCTGAGGAGGACAAAAATTAACATGGCCGGCTGTGCTCAAACCACCACACTGTCATACACATAGAAAATGGACATTTTAAAATTCTAATATCTGACATTTTAACTGCATTTGGAGTGAATATGTCAGTATGAGCAGATACGACAGACTTTCAGCTTTCATTTAAATGAATTTTTATACAATTCTGCTCCATGATTTGGAAATTGTTGCCCTTTTCTGTTCGTGCCCCACACCCCCCTTTTCCCAACCTCCTGACCAAAATCCTCCGGGCCAAACTGATTTTGACAGATTTTTACCTTCAAATCAAAGCTGAATTCCTGTCCTATCATGCCATACAGACCAATTAATTTCAACTTCAATAGAAATCCCAGATTTAGAATGTTACATTGTTTTCCATGCATCTCAATGAGGTTTCAGTGAGGTGTCCACAATGACGTTTTGGCTCCATAGTGTGAACTCTTGAAGAGTTTGTTTCCAAAACGCAATACATCCATTTTATTCATTTTGAGTAAAGCAACTTTTCTGCGTGAGCGCAAATTGCATTATGTAGAAAAACACGAACTCAGACCATGAAAAAAAAATACACCTTGTAGTATGAATTTCTAAAAACAGATTTCTGCACCATGTGTGAGGAGCATAGGGCTATTGCTCTATGGTATTATCTCATTTTTTAATTTTTTAATTTTGGCACTTACTGCATTTTGGAAACTAACTCTTCATATGTCTACTAACCAAATGACACACAGCACACACTAGGGTTCGCTTTAGTGCCAGAGGGGTGAATATTTATTATAATATTATGAAGTCAGCATAACTCGAATGGCTGTATATTTGCCTCATTCTCATCCCCCTGCCGTTTGAACGCTGGAGGTAACTGATATAGTTCAGCAGAGAGAGTGAGGCTGGCACTTCAATTTACTGGCGTAAGCGTCGCCATTACAGCCTAAGTGGCATCAGCTCACGTGCATAATTGTATTTTCTTGGCCGGGCTACAGAAGCAGCTTATATGAGGCTAATAAACTGGATGTTTTCTCTCTGCGGGAGATACGGGAGGAAGTGTACAGGATATGCTTCAGCGAAGCTAGGAATTGGCAAAGCTTCGCTCTCCAGGGGCGGTTGACGTGGGGGTGGGTGTGAGGGATAAAATCGATGCAGAAATTACATAAGCCGTACGCCTGTCGCTACGGCAGACGACCGTTCGCCGCATCAACTTTGAATCTACGGCCGGCAGTGCGTCTCTCTCTCTCTCTCGACCCGTCAAAAAGAAACCTGACGAGAAGCAAATCGCGAGCGCACTCCGTTTACGCCATTCCTCTGGAGAGCAGAAGCGGTGGTTAGACGCGACGCTCAAGGCCCGAGCTGCCTCTCTCGTGATAGAGTGGCGGGATGTGAACGGAGCCGAATGGCGGCCTCTTCCTCAAGCCGCTTTCGCACCGGACGCGAGACGAATTTTTCCGCACGACAGATTAGGCTACATTCAGAGTCAATGCAAAGACGCGAATCTTTGCATTGACTTTGAATGTAATTTGTCGCGCGAAAAATTCGTCCGGTGTGAATGCGGCTTCACACGCTGAATCGCTCTGCTTTCTCTCTCTCTGTAGCCTAATGAAGCTGTCCATTGTGCAGTTATTCTCCGAAAAAAATCCTTGTGCCAGGCAAAGCCGTTTCAAAAAACAAATATTGTTTTATTGGCCTACAGTTTTTACTTTGAGGTGCATTATTTCTAATGTATCACCACAATAAAAGCAGATAAATGGCCCTGGGGTTTTTCAATAAGGAATTCAAACTCGGGGATGGTGTATTGGTTAATATATCCTCTGTTTGCCGATGATTCTTTTGATGCTTCATCCTAAGCCTCAAGGAAAATACTAATGTATATTTTTTCGATGGAAAAAAGGTGGCCTATATTATTATATAGACCTTCTGCATGGTGCTAAAATATGCCGTTCATTGTTGGCCAAAGTTTTTAAAATCCAGCATTTTGGGCTATTCAGCCATTTCACCTTGAGTTGTACAATCTCGGATTAATAAATCTAAGAGCTCCAAACACAGGGGCGGTTTGTCAGATTCCTTTTGAAAAATGTGCCGCACGTCACATTGGGAATAACATTACTGCACAGATACAATATTTGTCGCGCGTCTGGCGCTTTGGCTCAATGGATAATTGTTTCCAGCAGCATGGTTTTGGATAATTCCAGCAAATTGTAATCCTTGTGATTCCATCTCCAGTTGCTTTCCACCAACTGGTCTGACTGTTGCTACGTGATAATTTATTGTTTAGTTCCGCGGCATTGGCGCTATGGTGCGGTTCGCCACTCTCACCGGCACAAAGGAGATTCGCCTGCTCACCGTTGGCCTGGTCTTCAGCAAATCTGACTGGGCAAGATGCGAGATCGTGCGACCAGTTCGTGTCGAATCCATTTCCTGCAGTTCGTGATGGAAAAAAAATGTTCTGCGAATTTGCGGCCTGAAATGAAACGCATAATAGCTTCGACCGGGAGCTGCGGTCGGAGGAGGACGTGGTGTTGTTAAGTGTGGTTGATGAACTGTTCCTCGTGCACCTGCTGCACATCGCTAGAACTATCAGCACCGCCTGCGCACTCTCCCTCCAAACAATGCATCCCCACACACACTTAAACACCCCCTTATACTTTCTGTCAAATATTCATCTGCTTCCCGAGACACAGAAAATACTTTGACAACCCAGGTTTCTTCGCAGGCACAGCCTCGCGTATGCGGCCTCTGATACAACGGGTTTGTACTGTGACTGAGATTAATAATAATTGTGGGCCGAGGATTTTCGTGACCTCGCCTCATTTACATGAGTAAAGTAATTATGAAGGAGACATGTTCCCAGTCAGCGTGTGGATTGCGGTGAAATGCAGTGCTCGAGGGGGCTGGTGGGGCGGGGGGAGCTGGGACTTGTAGTCCTTTTGGATCTTCTTCGCCTGTGCCTGAAACAGTTTGAGCCGGTTTCTACCTGCGTGACTCAAAGGGAAATCTATTGTGGCTCCAGGGAAGCAGCACACCTCTGACTTCCAATGCAAGCTTGTTTTTATTCAGGCTTTTGGCAACGCGATGAAAGACTTAAAGTTGGATGCTGAAAGTCTTGTCAATGTTAAAAAAATATTCTGAGGTACCCTTAGCCCCTAAGCTCACTAAACACACCTCGCAAGAGATCCCAATGGGGTATATGCACTTCAAAGGGAGCCTTATTGCATATGTAATATTTTCTCACTGTATGATAGCCTTGCTCTAATAAACTATCAGTCATTAGACAAAACACAGCCCCGCAATCTCAGCACGCCTCAGAAAATCCAATTCTGTTTGTGCAACCGAAGGCATTATCAATCAACCGCAGACACACCTGCTCAGATTTTGAATGACATTTGCTCTGCAAAAATAAAAAGAAAAATCCTCAAAGAGATTTATGAATCCTATTTTTTACATTCCTATCTTTTCATATCTCTCTCGTGTTCACTACCCCGTTTCTCATTTGAGCTGCATATTGGATGAAAAAATTGGCATGGTACCCTGTAAGTAATTTTATTAGATGAATAAATCCATTTCCCTTGGATGACATATCCGTAATTGGAATGTGCCAACACACTTCAAAAGGCTTCCTTTTTTTACCGCTTGCAAAGGTCTGCTCGTTGTAAAATTACTGCCAGCCCTTTCTGAGGGGAAAGGTGTAGGAGCAGCATTTGCATAAACTTTACGGCCAGATGAGCGATAAAAATGAGGTCAGCTCGAGGGCTGCCAATGTGCTGGCCGGCATTGTTGTTGCCGGAGAGACTTTTCCAAGTAAGGAAAATAAGGGAGTCCTTGGTACAATGTGTAAACAAACAATGCTTAATGATGATATTGCATAAGTAATATTGATCCATCAATCATCTAACCCTAACCCACTCAGTCCTGGTCATGGACGCAGGGAGGGGGGCCTGGAGCATGGACCATTATCCACTGGGAGAGAGGCTGGGTAACACTCTGCACAAATTGACTATGCATTCTCAGAGACACACACCATTCACTCACTCGTACTTTCCTGTTGACAGTTTAGAGTCTCCAACAGGACCAACATGCACGTCTTTCGAATTTGGGAGGAAACCAGAGAACCTGGAGAAGATCTATATGAACACGAGGAGAGCAAACTTGACACAGTTTGCACGATCTCCCTCTCACTGCGACACCCTTCCATCAGTGTAATTAATACAATTCCTCTACTTCCAACTTGGACCACACTGTTTATTATGGACCAGATCTAGGCAACAACAGCAGCATGGGATGCAAAACTGGAGCTGAATGCATCTTCTTGTTTAGAGACGAGCCCATGAGATTATGCGAGCAGGTGGTTTCTTTCTTTTTTTTTAATGCTTTTATTTTGATTTTGTGTAACCACATAAGTTGAGCGAGTCTTCCTGTGCGTGCACTAAATAAGAATTATGTGCAACACGTGACCTGACGTCTTACGTTCATTGTGATGTCATAGTATAGAGCAGTCAAATGTGTTTGGGGGATACTGCAAATCTCCTTTGGCATGACAGGAATCACCTGACCTCGGATTTCAGCTCCTCTCCAGTTATCTTTAACTCCTCAATCTTTTGAAGGACAAGGCTGTCCAGATGGGACTTACGAGTGAAGAGTAATGGCTCTCTTTTTACACAGGGTCTTCTGCCTCCGAGCCGCTTATATGCGCCCAAAATCCCCTTCCGAAGCAAACATCCTGGCCCCCCAATGATCAATACCCATCCTTGGCCTTGAGCCAGAGCAGCAGTGTTCGGCATTGAGCCAAACCCTGTAATGGCTGACGCTAACTCAAGGGCCACCTTGACTGGATCAGCAAGTACTTCCTTAATAAACACCGACAGAGCCTGCATGCTGCCCCATTCTAATGTTCAAAGGCTGTCTGTTTTCACTATCTGACCTTGCTGAGTTCCCTTTGGTTTTACAGAGTCTAATTTCAGAGTCAAGATCGGTTAGTGCCTCAGCTTGTTATTTAGTGTAGGTTAATACAGGTTATGTCACCCCAGGGAATGTCATTTAACTGTACCAACCTTAACAGAATATGGTCTTGTAAGTCAGGGCCTGTACTTGGCTAAGGCCTGCGTGGTATTCACGCTAAAGACTTGTGATTCTGCTGGTGGATATGGGGAATTCTTCACTGGAAAAACCATCAGAGAGAATTACTATCCCAAGAACGCACAAAAAGAATGTAAGAACAATGGCAAAATTAATTTCATGAAACTTTTTTTTTCAGTGAAGGCTTATATAAACATCTTATATAATGTTAACCCCATTGCGCAAATATATATGCCGCCGTCCGTGAATTCCAAAATTCAATTGCTAAATAATTCTTTAATTGAATTTACAAATGTCTTGCTTCACTGGAATAATTTTCCCCAGTCTCTGTGACACAAATACTGAGTTAAAAAGCCTAAAATAGGCTCATGCATAACAGGAAAAATTGACACTATTTGTATCAAGGTCTCCAATATATAATATGTAAATGAGGAGCCTAGAGTTAAAAGTACTTAAGTCACATTTTCACGCACTGTGATGGGAGAATGAAAAAACTCCTTCAATGGTTACCTAATTTCATCTTTTCTGTTTTCTCAAAACAATCTTCATGTGACTTCAGTGCTTTTTGCAATGGGGTCTTCAATTAGCTTATTTTCGGAAACTATTATACCATTCAGGCCCTTTTTTCTCAAAATAGACATTTTGTGACTTAAAGTGCACTTTTAGAACTCGGGTCTTCAAATTTATATTTAATTATTTCCCCTTATTAATTTCTAGCCTATTTATCGTTACCTCGTACCTCGTTGCATGGCCACAGAAGTTGATATGGCTTTAACCCTTTGAGCGCTGAATACATTTTCAAGGAATTAAGAATGTAATTATCCTGAGCTCTTGAAAACCTATCATGTGCAACTTGTTTAAAAGAGCTCCAGTGTGGGAGCTCTTTTAAACAAGTTTCCTCATGATAGGTTTTCAACAGCATCTGGTTTGATATCTTACATCATTTGGTAACTATAGTTGCCTATGGTGCACAAAGGGTTAAGTATGGACTGGAATAGAGTAATCTAATGCTCTAGTGATACAGACTGTGCTCTTAGAGGGTGAACTTTTGGTCTGACCCTGGTTCTGATTCAGGGGAAAGGTCAGCACATCAGCCATTTTCCCATCTTTTTACGCGTATTGAATTTAAATATTTGGATATTTGGAGGCGTCTCTGGCCGTTTTTGCATAAGCAATGGGTCACAGGATATTTATTCATGCAGGAAGTGGGTCTAGGGCAGAGAAAATACCAGAACATGATCCCTATTCTGGTGATGAAGTCGTCGCTGACCCGCGAAAAACAGGTCATTATTGAGGTTAAGTTGGCATTCAACCTCTCGAGCCAGTGCTGCCTGTCGCTTCACTGCATTTGAGCGGTGACGCCGAAGGCAGTCTTTGCTATTTCCTCTGGAAACATCTGGAGCTCGCAGGCTAAATAGACTCCTTAATAATCAGATACATTTATCTTTCATGGATGCCTCCATTTGCCGAGAAGAAGGGGAGGAGGCCAGATTGTCATACACGGTCTCACTTCCGCCTGCTTCTGCTCAGTCCAGGCCGAGCCTTGTTAGCGGTGCTGACGCGCCAGGCTGCGGCGGCAGCTGTTTGGTAGCAAACGTTGAACGTCTCCTCGGTTTAGTCTCTCGCCACCGCTGAATAAACGCCTGGAGAAAGTGTGCACGTAGGGCCTTTAACACAAATGAGTCCGTGGTGGAAGGGAACCGGGGTAATTGTGACTCAGCGTTTGCGACTTAATTGGCGCTGCACCCGGGATAACCCTCAACCCTGACATGCGGACGACGACTGCTGGGGACGACTGCTTGCATATGCTGCTCTCTGGCTATTTATGGAGGGTGCTGGTGGCGTGCCCTTGGGTGGGGTCTCTCTCTCTGGTCTATCTCTCCCTCTGTCTTTCACTTCATCCAGCTATACAGCTAACTCATTGTCTGTTTAATGCTCCCTGTTTACATTCTTTACACTTTCTCCATCCCTATATTTCTCTGGCTGTCTGTCTCTCTTTCTTTCTTCCTCTCTCTCTCCCTCTGGTCTGTCTCTCCCTCCGTTTTTCTCTCCATCCACCCATAGTTCTACCACTCAATGTCTGTTTAGTGCTTTTTGTTCACATCCTTTGGTTTCCCCATATCTATATTTCTCTGGCTGTCTGTCCCTCTCTCGTTCTTTCTTCCTCTCTCTCTCTCTCTCTGATCCCTCCTGTGCTCACGTCTTCATCTGTACGTGTTTCTGCTTCCCTCCAGTACAGCTGTGTTTTTAATCGTGTCAGGAAGGGCCTCTTTCATTAGAAAGATGACAGATTGCACGGCATTAATTAATCTTCAACCTCGTTGGTCAAGTCCGAGGGCTACGGGCCAAATTGTTTTATTGCCCACAAGCTGGGAATACTAAATTGGGCCGTAATGAATGACTGACACGGTCTGATTTGTGGCGTGGCTCCTATGACGTCAAGCTTTGCGAGCAATCAGGCCCGGCGTCTCGTTTTAGTCTTGTGTGATCTTGAGTGTGGGCAGTTTGCCTCGCTCATTGTAACTACAGCCATGCATAGCTCTCTGCTCAGCCCGATTTGGTAAATATAAATATAATATAAGCCCAAATGATGTGAGTTTCCTCCTCGTTAGTGCAAGGAGCCACTAAAAAGTTTCTTCTTTCATATCATTCTCATGTGAACAAGACCTCAGAAAGAGAGAGACTTTTTACCTCTGCCAAGGAGGTTATATTTTCACCCATGTTTGTTTGCTGTCTGTTAACAGTTTGACTCAAACAGTTATCAAACGAAATTGGCACAAAATTTTGATGGATGATAGGTGTTAGTCCAAGGATGAGTTCATTCAATTTTGGAAGCCATCTGGAACATATTCTGCATTCTAGGTCTGGAAGAAGTTAAAATGTACCTGAATAGAATGAATGTCCCTTTTGTGATGAACAGATTTTCATAAAATTTTAGCATTAAAAAGAATCGACTCTAATGTAGAACTGAATATAGTTGTTGGTGATCTGGATAATATTGTTGTGGATCCAGACCCAATAATACTGACATGTGGCGTGAGAGGTATGCGCTCTACAGGGTGCCCTTCTAGTTCCTGTGTTCTACTCCCTGAGGGGAAAGGACCATTTACCAGGGAAGGACTTCTGCTGTTCTGCCCTACTGCTTCTGGTTTTTAGCCAAAGGGGGATGTTGCTCCCCTTCAACTCGGACCCCGCTGCCTGAACATCAGCTCATAGACTGGTGCCAGTCCTTGAAAACAGGCATGCCCCAGGCATCCCCAGCTTTTAAAGTTGGCCGTAATGAGATGTATGCTGCTGTTGACTGGTGAGGCAGTCTTTAATACTTTGAAGCTCAAAGTTTCTGATGAAGAGGCTTCATATTTTGCAGCTGCCGATATAGGAAACGATTAGACCCCGCTGGTGATGGTGCCCTGGGATGAATTAGTGTGAAATGTCCTGTTTTCCTAACTCATAGGGACCAGTGAAGCTTGGGGGTGTCTGAGGACTGACAGAACGGTGCAGTGACATCAGGCCAACTGCAGTAAAAATGTGAAAAAGGGGCGGATAAGATGAATTAATCCCCCCCCCCCCCTCCCAGTGTGGCCCATGGCCAGATGGGTCCTGGGTGAGAGTCAACGTAATTAACGAGATTTCCCAAATTTCAGCACTAAGTGTGGAGACGCCGTCTGCATTTGTTCGTTTGTGTGTGTTTCGATGTTCATTCGAGCCTGTGATGGTGTACTCACGCTTGTGTGTGCGTGTGTTTGTGCGTTTATGAGAGAGCAAATTTAGTGTCCACGTCTTGGTGCACGGGTATTTCACTGTCTGTGTTTGCATGTCATATGTATGAGCACCTGTGCATCACTGTGTGTATTTGTGTACGTATTGTGAGTGAATTTTCGTTTCTTTCCTCTCAGTGTTTAAGGAGTTGCATGTGCATGCACTTTGATGTGAGTATGGGAGCAGGTCTCAGTTCTCAGTGTGTTTTACTGCTTGTGTCTAGAAAGTCTAACAAGAGGAAGATGGTCATTTGAAAGTGGCTGAAAGTCTTTGGTCTGATTGAAGATGGTTCAATGTTCAAACTTCTGTTTGTGTGTGGTCTATCATGGTTCTAGAGGAGAGGTTCCTCAGCTAAGAGCAATCAGCTCACACTCTTATTAATTTACCAGGTGAGCTTTTACTGAGCAAAATATGCCGCGTAGGGAAGTTACAACGATGCTAACATTAGCAGCCTTTGTGGTTTCCATTTTGGCATGAAGGCTTGTGGATTATGTTATTTATTTCACTGATTTCATGGCCAATCTGCAGTTTGGGCTGTTTTTATATTTGTTAGCATGGTTCACTGTCTGTGAGCCTTTGCTCTTCCAAACAAGTAGTGCTGCTTTCAAAACATCCCGGGCTGCGCTCGGTGCATTAACAAAACCACTTGCATTTTTTTTCTCAAACGAATAACACAGGCGATGCTACGGTTGCAGACGGCACCATAGTGATGACATCTGTGGACACTGGGCAGATTCATAATGGGCGTATCTGAGCAGGTTCCTGCCCGCTCTCTCACTGAAAACACCAGTGGACTCGGAATATAGATATTTCTGAGCGTGGCGTGGAGTCAGTGGGCACGTGTAGAATAATGTACCTCATTATGCGCCGGACTATGGGCTGTCACTCTCATATCCTACCAAGTAAACACAAACACGCGCACACACACACACACACACACACACACATTCACAAACAGGGATGCACATACATATACAAACAAACGCACACACGGCCATAAATGTACGCAGCAGTAAATGCCTACACAGGTACCTCCTGCAGTCACATGCCAGTTCTTGTTCTTTTGCAGTCTATGCGCACCTACACACCTCCTACAATAAGTGGGAAGATGCAGGGGTGAGTCTATCTCAATAGGAGTAGCTTTTCAGTGGCAAATCGGTGGTCTGGGATTAATCGCGGAGAGGGGAAATGGCAGGCTATCGGACGTTTGGCAAAGGCAGGGGGGAGAGCAACAGGGGGGAGAGAAGAATTCGCCGACCGTGCTGCCAAAATGACAGAGGCATTCACCTGCATCTACTCGACATCAGTCCCTCTCACCCACTGAAGAGAACACATACGCGCACCTCCACACCCCCACACGCACTCCTCAATACATACATGCACTCCCTGAAACACTCCCACAAGGACACGTGCGCCCAGACACTGACATGCGAAAACACACACTTGTGTACACGCACTAAAACACACGTATGCGCGCGGACGCGGAGAAAAACACACTCGGACACGCTAGCCTCACATAACAGATCAGTTAGGTGCCACCGCGCATTGGCAATTGCGCCACGCTAGTCGGCGAATTCTGGTGGTGAGCGAATGCACCAGTTGTTGATGTGACGATAAAAAAAGCTCCGCTACAGTCGCATCCTCTCGAGCGCAACATCCTACAGGCTTTCACTGATGCTGACAGACCTTAGCAAAGTGCCTAGGGCAACTTAAAAGAGTTTTAAAAAGCTTTTAAAACCTCACAGCACTGCCGGACCGTCATTTTATGGAGTTTTAATAAATATTGACACCGTCCAATCCGATATGTCCTCAGAGAACATCTTCGCACGAATATCTATCCAAAAAGCTTGTGGGGTGCAGCGGGGGGGGATTGCAAACGGACGCATCACGTTGCAAACGAAACCCCCCCCCCCCCCCCCAAATCCTCAATGTGAGCACATTCAGGAGCAGAAAGCAGCCACACAGCGCAGCTCTGAATGCCAATTGAGGGAGACGGCGAAGCCGAAAAAACTTCCTTACCGTGAGCAGCGGAGCAGCAGAAATGGCCACAGATGCATACCCGGCTCCCTCTCTCCTCTCCTCTTTCACGAACCTCCTGTCTTCCTCCTCTCTTTTTATCTTTATTTTTTTCGCCGTTCGGTCGACTCGTTCTTCTGCTTCGGGTGTCGAAAAAACGTTACAGTACGTCCCAGAAGCCCCGTCCTTCTCCCTTGCTGAAAAAGATCCCTTTTATTTCTGCCTGTGCGACGGGAGACTCAGGAAGGATGTGTCTGCGCTGCCTCTCTATCGCGCTCTCTCTCTCCGTCATGCTCACTCTCTCTCTCTCTCTCTCTCTCTCTCTGTGCTGTTGCTGTCAGTAGCTGCTGTGCTGGAGTCGGAGAGAAAGTGTGGAGAGGAATTCGGCAGATTGTTCTCAGTCTCACTCTGCCCCCCCCTCCTCTCCCTCCCTCCCTCCCTCCCTCCTTTTTCGCTCGACACCCCCACCTCACCATCCCTAAGTGTCTCTCTCCCTCACTCTTTATCCCTCCCTCTCATTCATCCTCTCTCTCTCTCTCTCTCTCTCTCTCTCTCTGTCTCTCTCACACACGGTGAAACTGCTATGTGAAACCTATTATTTTGCTCATCGCTCAACTGGCGCTACAGACAGGGGCAGTAATTGCGGCTTGTTTTCTTTGCAGCTCTTTGTGCAGTGAGGCAAAGCGCAATATTAAAATGAGCATCTGGCCCCCCGAACCCAGATACTCCCTCAACTCTCCCCATCGAGCCCCAGCGCATATACAGGTCAAACGCAGCGAGAGGATAGGATGTGGAAAAATGGCCAGGCGACTGCGAAAACGGGGCCACAGGCCGGCGAGGAGACCCCGCTGTCTCATTGGTGGGTCCACTGAGGCTGCGTGTGTGTTCTGAGCCAATGGCGGGTCAGATGTCAGAGATCTGTGCTCCGCGGGTGCAGTTCAGAGGTGCTTCTCCTGCTGTCAAAGATGGTATCGAAAACACCGCTGTAGCACCAGCTCTGCGAGGCTCAGAATGGGCTGTTTTTGTGGAGATTGGGTTCAGATAGGGGTTTGTTTCAAATCCGTGTTCCTTTTTAGAGCTGTAGCTCCGTGGTGAATAACGACGTTACCAAATATCTGTCTGTGCTTTCACTCGCAGCCATAGTTCTTTCTTGAAATGCCTTTTTCCCCATGTTTCACATATTTTTTAATCATTTTCGATACCATTTTCCTAGGACCCTGAAAAATTTTGCCGCATTTGTGACTGAGGCGCATGGAATTTCTGCACAAAAAGATTTGGCCCCGTAGGAACTTCCACGTTTTGCTTTTGGAGACTTATTGGGCAAACTGCTGTCAGTCAGACCTCCTTAAGAACACAATTCCAATTAGCATTCAAATTAGTTGCCATAGCCTGAGTACATGCTTTTATAATTGCTGTTCAGAGACGCCAAATTTGAAGCAATTTTTTTCTTAATTTAATTTTTTGTTTCTGATATTTTATCCACCCCTTGTAGATCTTCTGCAGACCTGCCTTCAGTAGTACCGTAGGCCTGCAGTCTTACATGGTCTTTCAGGCTAACTTCGCCCTTAATTGACCAATGAAAGTGTCTGATTGCTCAGTTAACCCAGGTTCCAGTGTCTGAGCATGTAAGTGGTTATTGGAGGAAATAAAGGCCAACAGAGCGCACAGACCTACAGGACCAATGCGAGGAACCCCTGCTCCGCAACGTCCATTTAACTCAAACCAGATGAGTAATTACTGCAGATGCAGCACTGTAGTCACTTCAGATTTAATCTGATGGAAGGTACTTAGAGTCCACTGAACTCTCTGTGGTGTGATATTCCAAACATGCATTTAAAATCTCAGCAAAAAATTCTAATGCTGATGTCACTGTGGGAAATTGAAAGGCAGAAAGTTCAAAAACATAAACTCATAAGCTACTTCTTTAAATTGGAATAACTTTAACCCTTAGAGCACTAAACGCAGCTGTTGTTGCTCAATGATGTACAACTAAGATATCAAAATCAAAGCTGTTGAAAACCGATCATGTGGCAACTTGTTTAAAAGAGCTCCCCTGTGGGAGCTCTTTTAAACAAGTAAAAACATGATCGGTTCTCAACAGCACAAGATAATTACATTTATATTTTAAAAACTTATTTTAGCAATCTGAGAAAACAGTCAAAATCATGATATTATTTACACTTTTGGGTGTCCATGTGAACTGTTAGATCTCTTCGAATATCACATTAATGTCCTGTGGAAGTCAGTGTTGTAGAAAAGTGCTACGTCATCAGAATCAGCCTCAGGTCATCCAGCCGAGAGCGAGGAGATTGAGCGGCTCCATGCCTGCACACTGAGTGTGTTGCTGGAGCCCAGGTGTCAGAGCTCTCCAGTTCAGGGTCTCGTTTGGGCTCTGAAGAACTGGGCGAATATTACAGCATGTGAGGAGTGTCACCATACAGTATGGACTGCAGGTGGTGGGTGGATGGGGGTGAGGGGTGGGTTCTACATTCAGATTTTGGCAAGCAAGGCTTCGGAGACCGAAAAGAACAGTTTTGTTCTTCTCAGGAGGACAGGTGCTCTAAGGCCGCGTTCTCACCTTCATGTGGGGCAGTGTGTTTCCTGTGACAATTTTGAGAAAAGTTGGTCACACTTTTGATGAAGTGTTACTCATAAAGTCATAAAAAATGAGACACGTCTTCATAAATCATACAGAAGCAAACGCCATGCTCTGTAAAGGGTAAAATAACCTACTCTTATTCAGCATGAGATGCCAGATGTGACAATGACAATGTCACCCTTGATAGCATTTTGCCACTAGCTAAGTGGCATTGTCAGTTATATCATATCTGGCTTCAAATACTGAATACAGAAGTGTTATACCACCCTTAACAAAGCATGACATTTTCTTATGTATGATTTATGAATACAATATGTCTCATTTATGAAGGATTATAAATGCTGTATAAAGCCTTTATGAGCAACACTTCATCTAAAGTGTGCCCGAAAAGTTCTCACCAATTTGTGCTATCACACGTGTTCTCTTTGATTATGCAGAAATAATTGTTCTGACTCCAACACAAGGTTCCATAAGCGTATGTAATGCAAACCTCGTATAATGACGAAGCCGGTTTCTGGCGGTCCTCATCACTGGAGGTGACATGATCGAAAGTGGCAGTTATTAAACTGCGCGGATGTTCCTCAAAGATGACAACACCGCTGGGCGTTTCTGAGTATCAGTGTCAGTGTGTCCGACGCTATGCGATCATTTGAGCTCCAGTGCGTCAGAGAGCGTGTGATGCTACATCCGTCTGCCTCCTCTGCGCCAGTGGGTCAGTTTGGGCTTTTGCGATTGTGTGTGCGTTATGATGCCCGACAATCATCTGCTTCATTATGCTTGCGCATTACCCACTTCCTGTGTGACTGTGTGTGCTGGCGCCTCAGCTCCCGAGTGTGTGTCTGTGTGTCTGCTTTATTCTGACTGCCGTAATGTGATGATTTATCCGGCAGCAGCTCCGCGTCGGCTTTACAAATGTGACTGCACGTCTCACTCTCTGTGTCTGCTGTGTCTGTGCGTGTTTGGGTGTGTGTGCGCGATGTTTGCATGTTTGTGTGTGTGACTGTTGGGGTGTGTGTGTGTGTGTGTGTGTGTGTGACTGTGTAAATGTACGGGTTTTAGCATTTCTAGCGGGGTGTATTTTTGAGTTTGAGCACTAGCGCGGATATGTGTGTGTGTGTGTGGGCGTAGGTGTGCATCTCTCCATTATGTATGCGTGTTCATGAGAGTTAGCGATAATTAGTGCATGTGGGTACTTTGGCATTGGCGTTGATGTGCATTGTATGTGTGCTTTTAATAGTACAGTAAACTGCCTGTAGAGAGAGGGGGTAGCACAAATTCTGACATGCTGTAACGTGCACCCTGATTACTGGATAGGCCTGTCTCTGGCAGGGGTCCGTAGGTCTGGACATGGCTGTAACTGTTTGTGTGTGTGTGTGTGTGTGTGTGTCTGTGTTTTAGCATGATGATTTATGTGTATGTGAGTACAGGAGTAATTGCAGTGATATTATGTGCGAGTGAGTATGTGTGTTTATTTTATCATTATCAATAATGCATATGTATGTATGTGTGCATCTGTCTGTCTGTGTGACACAAACCAGTGATACATTTGTGTGTGTTAGATTGCGTTTGAGTTGCAACATTGGCACTTGTTTGCATGTATTTGCGTGTTTAAGCTGTATGTGTAGCGGTGATGTGTGTGTGTGTGTAGTTTCATGTAAGTGTTATAGCAGTGGTTTTTGAAGTTAGCCCTGTGGGCCCACTGTGTGTGCTAGTTTTTATTCCAGCAATGATTGCAAATAAATAAATAAAAAAAATTATACTAATCAAATTCTGGAATCAGTTGGCTCCTAATTTGTGATGGCTAATTGAATGTCGGTAGTGAAACCTAATTATTTAACCCCTTATTAGTAAATGCCACAGCTCCCACAGAATGATTTTTTTTGTTGTTAAGCTTAAGAAAAGCAATTGGAAAGAACTCAAAACACTTTTTTATATTGACTTAATGGAGCTTAATGACTTCCTGAGACTAATTTAATGTTTAAAAATGTTATTACCTGAAATTACTTGCAGTATAGAAAAAAGTACAGTACAATAAGTTTCAGGACCTTTTACTCCTCACGGCATGCATGTATATTTCCACGAGAATCAACTGGAGCACTTAATGCACTGTCAGTGAAATATAAAAAAATATGGGTCAATCTTATGAGTTCCGTGCTGTATACACTTCCGTGCGAGTGTATACAGCGTGGCTTTCCTCCGAAGCACGTGCCCGGTAGCCTCCGCTTCTTATACATTCACTGGCTGAGACTTCACAAGCTCAGAATGAGGGCGGAGGTTACCCGAACGCAGATCAGCTCAGAATCTTCCTTATGAGCGCCTGTCTGGTCAACAGGAAGTGCTTAGGGAAACTTCTAATCTACAAACCCTTCCCAGCAAACCCCTCCCAATTTGCATCCTTGTAGCGTATTGGCCAATTGCGCTCTACTTCTGAACAGAGCTGCCGACCACTGCTGGTCGGTACGAGGCGGGGATTGAACCCGCGCCGTGATGGTCACTTCTGCTTCGCAACGTGATGCTTTTTCATGCAACTTGAGAAGAAGTCACAAATATGTTCGCAGATCAGATACCAAGACAACGATACTGGATTGTAAATTGACCCACTTGGTGAGGGCTGAGAGGTAAACGTTTGAAGCAAGTTCGATCCAAATCTAACAGGTGGTAAGGAGTCGAAATACGGCAACCAATCAGCAGCTAGGATTGTCATACTGGATCATACTGACAATCCTGGTCATACTGGTCATACTGACCTGAAAATAACAGCAATTAGTCAGAAAATCAGTACATTGGAACTGCAGAAGAACTGTTAAACATGCTCCACGAAATCGAGTCAAAATTCACAACCCTTAGTCATTTATACCAATCTTATCAAAGCTTTTTGAAAATGCGCCTGCCAATCATATGCCAGGGCGGCCATATTGAATTCTAAAGCAAGTCAAAATATCACAACTCTTGGTCAGGGCCATGAAAGGAACATGCACCAAATCTTATCCAAACACAACCAGCGGAACAGGAGAAATAAAACAGAATCGTCAGCTGATCAGAGACCAGGGCAGCCATGTTGGATTTTGAATCGAGCCGAAAAATCTCAACACTTGGTCAGGCCCATAAGACAAAAAAATACACTCGTCTGCTCCAAATGTGACCAGTGGAACTGGAGGGGTTGAAAATGTGTCGCCAAATCATAAGCCGGGGCGGCCATATTGGATTCCGAATTGAGCCATAAAGTACAACACTTGGTCAAGAACATGAGACGTATTGCAGCTGTCCTCTCTGGATTTCCAAAGCAGATATGTGGGCGGGAACAGGGGGAATTCACCTCAGCCCACATCATTCTCATCCCAGTGTACAATACCCTTTTGGGGTAAACAAAAATACTAACATGCCACTCTCACTGCCTCAAGCTAGATCCGGGTATTTGATGTGCTCTACTTCGAGCGCGGCTAATGTAGCAAACCAAAGGCTCGATTAGATGTCTCAGGTGTACTTGAGATGGAAAACATCAAATACCTTGATCTAGAACGGGGCATTCGAGCAGAGGGCAGGGAGTCACTGGTCTACTGAAAGGAAAAAGGAATTTTACTGTTCCAAAAATCTTTTTTCTGTCTTTTTAGCAGTAGCTGTGGCGTCAGTTGACATGGAGGTCACGTTATCGTTGTTCTGTGCCTGCATCGCACTGTAAACCATCATCACTTTGCTGGCAAAGGGAATGCTGCAACTTCTACTGCAGAGAGATATGGAGTGAAGATGGGGAACTGAACTTAAACAAAAGCTTCTCTACAGATTGCTTTGCTTCTGCTTTCAGGGTTGTTTTTTCCCATCGTTATATGTTCAGAGGGTGACACAATGCTGCTTGTGTTCGTTGCTGGGAGAGCTGTGTTAGAATGTGGACATTTGTGCTGTTGTGTAATGTTCCCTTCTCTCCTCCCTGCTTCATCTATCTATCTATCTATCTATCTTTTCTAGAGTAGCGGGGGGAGCTGAAGCCCATCCCATGACGATGAGCAGAAGGCAGGGACCCACCCTGCAGGCCCGGCGCCAGGATGAAGTGACTGTGGAGGCAATTCGAAATAGCAAGGGGGCTAGTAAAATATTGGCTTATCATCTCGTTATGCCTAATTCTGCTTTTTTTCTGCCTGCGGGAGGCGATATAGTCGCGTTTTGACTTTGCGAACGATTCCGCACCTTTTTACATGTGTTAGCGCGTCATGGCAATGGCAGGAAATTTAAATATTTGGGGCATATTTTCCGGTAACCACCTAAAATTGTCCTGGCTGTAGGTTTGGTTAAATTAATTGATTCAACCATGGAAGAGCATCTGAAAGGCTCAAGGACAACAATTACTGTTTCAAAGTCGAATTAGACGTTTATTTCACAAGGGTGATGAAGCCAATATTAAACCTGAGTCTCCTCGCACAATTAAGGGAATTGGAGCTCTTGGAACGTTGGCCTACAAGATGCAAAATAATAGAATTTATGGGCCCTCGGGCGTAACATCATCTGCAGCTGCTGAAGCTCGCTGATTCTGTACGGACTCTGCAATATCTTTGCTGCTGCTGGGGCCACTGGCATCGGCATGAAGTGCTCTGTCTTTTTCTTAAAAAGCCAAGTTCTAATATCTTTCTTCCAATCTGCTTTTTTGGCTAATGTTAAGGGAGCTACTTAACGCAACAGTGAAGTTAGAAACTTGGATGTTACCGGTTTTAACTGTTTGTTTGATTTTCTTTTTTAAATCACATCACGTACAGCACGCTACGAGGTTCAGATCTATTTGACAAAGCACAACAAGCAGCGCCGTCCATGGTTCTGAAATAGCAGTCCTGTCCGCTGTCACAGCCAATAGTTTGCTGTTTTCTGATAGGGTACGTGAAACTTAAATTAAGGGGGGGGGGCAGAAAATGAAAATGCAACTGAGTTAGCACCCCTGTGGCACCGGGCCTGCCCCCCTATATGGTTTTCCACTCCATGGTAGGTGGATTCACCATTCACTCACACACCCATAACTATGGGTAATTTAGCTTCTACAATTAGCCTGATGTGCATGTATTTGGACTGCGGGAGGAAACCGGAGTACCCGGAGGAAACCCACGCCAACACTGGGAGAACATGCAAATCCACACAGAAATGCTCCGGGCCAGATTTAAACCTATAACCTTCTTGCTATGCTGCTCACTGCACCACCATGCCGCCCCACCTCTCCTGCAAAAGTCCTTAAGTGCTCTCTGCCCCAAATGCTTAAATATGTCAGCAGAAGCTAAAGATGAAGTAAGACGGAGTTCATGCTAATGGCACAGCCTGGCCATTACAGATGATATTTTTAACCAGTTTATAAGTAACTATGTCCAACTAGACAGGTGCAAGACAGATTCCTCTTTAAGGCTTTGGCCTGATTGGCAGCTGTCAGTAACTCTGATCAAAAGGGAGCATTGCCATTGGCCAGATGTTTCCCCATGCAGTGAGAGCAGAGATCAGCAGACTAATGTCAGGCAGTATTCAAAGGGAGAAACTGATTTTACACTGCCTTCTGCATCATGTTCACACATTTTCTCGAAAATAAAAAATTTTTCATGCAACGCAGGTGCAGTGGCGACAGTCTCACTATCCAGTTATGAGGATAGAGACTGAAGCACTTTAAATTAAACAATAAAAGGTTGTGTATTTTTAGTGTGTCTTAAAAAATTTGGTTACACTTTACTTGAAGGTACCGGTAAAGAGTGACATGACACTGTCATAACTGTTACATGTGTCATTGAACAGTTATGACAGTGTCATGTCACTCTTATGACGAAGTTGTCATAATCAAGACAACGCAAACAATGTCAACTTGTCTTCTCAAAAACCGAATGACACTTAAAGACAACGTCTATGACATTGACATAATGTTTAGGACACGTCCATGACTGTGTCATGTCACTCTTATGACGATACCTTCAAGTTAAGTGTTACCAAAAATTTTCACAACCTACAGCACAGATCGAATATCAGACTGATGTCAAGAATCCATGTGCTGATCCAGATTCCGAAATTCATGAATTATGAATATGCAATCTTGCAACTGGTTTGCACACATTAATCAGGTAGTCGATCGTCTTCAAGAATTTCGAGTTAAGCATCATCCAAATAGTTTTTAGAAGCATTTTTGACGTCCTTCGCTCGCACGTCTCATGGAACAGATACGGTTCTAATTAAAGAATAAATACGCGGTGATTCCGTGAGACGTGCGTCTCACGCAGACCCCCTGCGTTTTTCACGCTTCGAGTCTATTTTTTCGCCTTCAGTACATTGGCAGCTGTTGAAATCACACAAGAATGGATCACAATGGCAAACAAGAGCACCGCCAACGGTGCGTAATACGCCCGTCGTGAACATGGATCAGGAAGTGGACAGACAACATCTGGGCCCCATGTGACCTTTGACCTTTGCCAGTGACCTTGACCTTGGAGGGAGGGCCGTAAACATGGTACGCGACACTCCGCTCAGTGATGGTACACGTGTGTATGAAATATCATGGATGTATCTCAAGCGTATTAGAAGTTATGCTCCGGACAAGCCCCATCTGGGCCCTATGTGACCTTTGACCTTTGCCAGTGACCTTGACCTTGACCGGGTGAACAAAATCATGGTGCGCGACACAGAGCCTAGTGATGGTGCACGTGTATGTGAAGTATCACGAATGTAGCTCAAGCGGCTCAGGAGTTATGCCCCGGACAAGAAATTGCTAACAGACAACAGACGGACGGACGGACGGACAGACGGACGGAAGGTGATGACATAATACGTCCCGTCTTGAGACGAGCGTATAATAATAATAATAATAATAATAATAATAATAATAATAATAATAAAAATATCTGGTTGTGATTTGCTATTTTCTGCTATTTTAACTATTCTGGGGCCATTTCTGCTAAATCTAGCTTGTTGTTTTTTCAGGAACTGATTTCCACATTATCAAAACTTTATGAATGAATGATACAACTTACACACTCAAAAAAAAACAGTAATACTTGCTATCAGTTTTTTTTTTCTTGTCTAACTCATTACCTACGGTAAGCCGGTGCCAGCGGCGTGGATGATGTCATTTGGAGTTTCATTGAAAACATGCATAATACATCATTATCGCGTCAATCTGACCAATCTGACGGCAGCAATAGCGATATTCCAATGAAAACACGCAATCAGTCGACGATTGCGGTGATGGGCCCCCTGCACTTAAACCACAGGAGGGGAGGGGCCGTGGCCGAGCCAGGACATGTCGTGGTCGAGGAGTGCGTAGTCAGCGTTACGTAGCAGCCAGGCAACCAAAATGACCATTGGGACGATGTTACAAATACCCCAAATGACACTGCTAGTTTTACATTTGCATTTGAACCTGCTAAAGACCTTTATTTTGAAAATACAGACGTTTAACTGCACGTGTGTTTATATTAGTTTGTAATTTTTTGGAAAAGTATTCTGTATAAATGCGACAATTTTATATAAAAGTATTCCATAGGGAATGTGTGAGGAATTTTGATTTTATATTCCTGGTGTTACCTTCAAAAGGAACTCAGACAGAGACAAAGGAGTTAATATCCAAGCCAAAGTCAGTTTACTTCATCCGCAGAGAGGGATCCCTGCACACAACAAGTCCCGTCTACAAGAATAAGGACAGTTTCTGATTCTGTGGTTTATGTAGGGATACATTGTGACGTTCTTCTCCCCCCGCGCTGATTTACACATCATGATGTAATCTGGAAGGCTCTTGCAGTCGCACGCAACCCACGTCAAGCCGCTCCTGAAGCACGCGTACATCTCGCAGAGAAGACAGGTGATTCCACCTTAATATGACTGCAGGTTTATCTGTGCTCACATTCCGGGCTCCCTCTTGCACTCCTTCTTCTATAAACACATAAACTAAGAGAGAGAAAGAACATCTTGCCCCTGTTATGGGCCCATCAGGTCCTCACGGCCCCAGATAAGCTATATGCCATGACGCACTGGTCAGATTCATGGATAAGTACAGTTATGCAGGCCCAGGCGAATCAGAAATATGCAAGAGTACACACTGAGGCCCAAGAAAAAATGTACCAGAGCAAGCAAGGATAAACAAGCTAATGAATCAAATATTAAAAATGATTCCACAGAATGAGTTAAGAAATAGCAAAAGATATCCGGTTGTAATTTGTTCTGCAAAAGTGGCCAGGAAAATCAAGTTATGCTTTTTAGGAATGGTCACCTGTAAGCGTGTGCTTCAAGTTGTTCTCGACTACAATTCTAGTACAACTGAATATGAACAGTAGTGATTCTGAATCTCCCATGAACATTGACAGTAGAATTGACTTTGCTCCGAACGTAACATTTCCACTCTTATCTGGACAGAGAGACGGAAGGATGAACACACAAGCTCTATTGCAAAATCCCCGCGCCACTTAGTGTTAAATATCCCGACTTTCAGACGTGCGGAGCAGTGATTGATTTAGGACATAGGAGCATCAATGGGGATGTGGGCATGACTCAAGTTTTCTGCCGTAACTACCTCTGCAAGCGATGTCTAAAAAAATCAACCTACTGCTTGGAGTGTCTATTTTTTTAACAGACATTCCAAGCTTACAAAGGTGATATATGTTCATATGAATCATATGAACATATGATATATGTTCACAGAGAATATCATTAAAGTGGCGCAATAATGCAGTATTTTGTTATTGATGCAGTGCAACTATATGTTATTGAAATCATTGATTTTGAACAACTTATAGTGGCCATTATTTGAAAGAATAGATAGATAAGTGTATGTTCTCAAAAATAGACAGAAAGAAAGATTGAAAGTCTATTTGCAACTGTTTATTCATAACCTAAATTTACTCAACCGTATTGGGCCTTATACATTCAGTACCTCGAATGGAGATTTGCTTGTACACTCTCTAAAGCACATTATTGTCAAACATTTGCCTATCATTTTAGAAGTTAAACGCGTTCTGTCTGAACAGGTGTTCTGGAAATTTGAATCCAAATAATTGAGGTCAGTGCAATTGCACGTTCTTCAAACCAGACTTTATAGCAGAAACAGAATCAGGGTCCAAAAGTCAAATACAGATGAGCAGAAGCACAGCTAGCGAAGCAAAGAAAAAAAAACCCAAATACTGAGACACATCTCTCATCTTTATATGCACACGAATAACAAAAATTCCCTTAACATCTGTGATTTGCCATATCCATCTCACATGCATTTGAGTCGTCCAACCCTCACGTTTTTCCGCCATCAAATTGCCCGTAATTAGTCAACCGGTATTCCGGTGAGATGACCTTAACACCCTCCAGTCTAACACATCTTCTCTGTCTGATTCTAAAGTTAGTTTCCCTGCCTCTCCCACTCTCTGATTATAACGTCCAATTTCCTTTAATCTCACTTCTTTGAGAGGTTCTTCCTAGGTGCCCAGGGTTTATACCCACAATGTTACTCCTGTTGAGTAAACACACAGGCAAACAGATAGGGATTCTGCCTCTGATTTTTTGACACGTGACTGATACTGAGATGGTGTATTATTTTGCCCATTTTGCATATATTCTTATTAAAATTTACATGGAATTCTTCTAAACAGGCCATAAATTCTGGAGGCTTGTTGTGGTGAAGCTGCACGCTCCACTGAGTGCCCAAGTAGGTCTATCTCATCGCATAATATATATAATATATATAATATTATCTTATAAATAATATAAGTATTGAAGTCTTACATCTGAAGGTCTGCAGAGAATTTCTTCAATTTATCATTTATAATGATTAAACCTCAAAAAAAGAAAACTTGGGATTGTTGTTTGCACAGTGGCACAGTGGGTTGCACTGCAGCCTGAAAGAAAAACAGTAATAGGTTTGAATCCAGTCCGGGGCCTTTCTGTGTTGAGCGTACATGTTCATCTTGTGTTTGTGTGGGTCTCCTCTTGTACTCATGTTTCCGTTCACAGTTTAAACATGCGCATGTCAGGCTAAATGGGGATGCTAAATTGCCTGTGAGTGTGAGTGAATGGTGTGTGTGCCCAGCAATGGATTGGCAAGGGTGTGGCCAGGGTGTGTCCCTGCCTTTTGCCAATAGTCAGCTGGGATAGGCTCCAGCACCCCCACGACCCTAGAGAGGGAGAAGCAGTATAGATAATAGATGGAATGCTGCTTTGGGGTATGTGCTGTATTCTGTGCCTTTCTAGTTTTTGTGATGAATCACGACATGATTTTTACAATATTTAATCCAAACCTTCATATACACTCAGCCAAAATAAAAACTTCGCACTCGTTTGGAGGTCGATAAGTTGAACATACGAGAAATGAGGTTTTAAATAATGATTTCATTTAATTCTGTACTCACTAATGATGGTGTATCATAAAAATAATGTCCATAATGTAACCAGTTCCACCGGAAATGCTACGGAAATGTCCAAGATTAAATATGGTAAGTTACAACTTGAATAAGAGCAGTGCGCAGGTGATTATGTATGGTTTGGGCAGTCACACGACCCCTAAACAATTCATTCTTAGTGGACGTTGCAGTGACAAATCGATTATGCAAATGACATAAGACAATTTGTCGGTCTTCTGCTTTTGAAGTCACACGTGGGCTACCAGAACGAGGTCAGTCAGCTGTGGTGCCAGTTTGTTGGAGACGTGTTCGAAGATCATGGATAGTCCGTCGACTGCATCCCACAACCCTTGCAACGTCAGTGACAGACATTTCCGTATTCAGCATGCCAATGGCACGTTCACACTGAATGTTTGACAGCCATGGCATTGAAAATCAACTAATAATTAACTGTAAAAACTAGTTTTTCTGAGATATCTCTCTAATGTGCTAACGTGAGCTCAGCTGCACATCTCTCATATGGTCACGTGACTAAGAGCACGAGAAATCATGGTTTTAGCTTAAAGTACGCTCACACGTGCTACGCACCTGTGCATGTCGGAGTTGATGTGTGTCATGATGTCTTTGACAACGCACCCCAAGTGATAATAAAAACTCTTTTATTAAAAGTTTCAAGAAAATATTTGCAAATTTATGAGTGTGAAGTTTCTTTTTTGACTCAGTATAGATGTATTTTTGCATAGTGATTTAATTGCAGGCTTAGTATAATTGCTGCATTAAATTTATTTGCTGCACTTCTGCATTGCACTGCCAATGTTAATATTTACTGTCAACAATACTAAACCGTGCTGTCCTTAAGAATTCTAGCTCTAGCACTTTATTGCTTTGCCTCATCAGGCTCTCCGCGTGGGAAATTCTTGACGCATGTCCCCCCCCCCACCCCCCCCCCCCCGGGCTCTCAAAGTAATTTCACAAATTAAATTTGCATGTCTATATACTGCACTGCACTTTATATGCAGCAGTGAGACACTGTGTTAATGTCAACAAATTTACAAACTCATTTGAACTTTTTAATGGTGAAAGGAACTACTTTGCATTTTACCATACTTTCCAGACACAGTATTGATGGTTTTTCTGACCGTTTTTGTTCCCAACATTTTTATTCTTCTATCATTCTTGTGCTATTATATGTTTACCTCTGTCATGCCCTTCCACAGTGCAGGATTATGACTGTTTTTATGTTGTTTAGTGAAAGCTGTAACCATAAAGCGCATTTGATGACACCGCCATCTTCGTTTTCCCCCATCCTCCTGACCGCCATTTAGTTGACCTTTCACCTTCACCTTAATGGATCTCTAATCCACTTAAACCAGTCTGTTCTGCTGAACAGCACTGTCTGTCTGACCGTTCCACAGCATTGAGTATTTATAACACTAATTGCTTTCTGATCGTGAGGATCTATAACTATGAGTACCATTTCATTAATCGGTAAGGAGTGAGCCTTCCATATGTATCCTTATGAAAAATTACTATCGTTCCAAGCAATAGTTATCCCATGGTAAATGCATGGTATTTTTGCCACCATAGTGTAGTATTACTGTAGTAATACTATAGTTATTCAAACTACAGCAATAAAAGTTGTGTTGACTATAATAATATCATGGTAATACTCATGTTATATTGTGATGGCTAGAGTACTACTCTAGTTAGACTATGCAAACTATAGTAATATAAGATTGTTATTGAATTAATATTAAAGTATTACTAAGAAATAACCGTAGGATATTTTCATAAGGGTAGAAACTTCTCACATCAAACTGGGCTCTGTATCATGCTTCCTGGCACTGGCACTTCTTTCTAGAAACGGAAACTGGTTTCTGCTGCTAAATGCAAGAAGTCATTTATATATATATATATATATATATATATATATATATATATATAAAAAGAATTATTCATTGAATGAAATGAGTAAGTGAACTCCCATTTGTCCTACTTCATCTAACATATACATGCAGCAGTTAATTTTGTTTTGAGAGGTGCTGGTTTTGTTATGAAGTTGTGATATTATTATTATTTTGATTTAATTTACTGTACGTTTAAACACGTTAGCAGTGTTTGTGATTAAATTTTCTTTTTCAGGAAAGACACATGAGAATCTATGAAAGCACACCAGGCGAAGAAATCTGAGGACTGTGCAGACAGCTTTTTTTCTGGAATTTCGCCCTGATTCTCCCGAACGCTGCTGCCCAGCGAGGGTCAAGAGGCATCAAGCGGATGAACGGCTGCGGCGGCGATGGCGGTCTCAGTGGGGTAATGCCTGAAGCTGGAGCTCCTCCTGAAGATCTATAACTTTAATGGCTGAGGTGCATTTACCACCGAATTCTCTGCTATTTAATGTCCCTCTTGGGCCCTCAGTGAAGAACAGCACAAGAGGGAGACTGTATTTCTAACTCTGTTACATTACTGTGTTTAGCTAGCACTGTTAATCAGCGAAACGCGGATCATTTTTACACACACACACACACACACACACACACACAAACGTATGCACACGCACTTGCATTCAAGCACAGACACACACACACGCACACACATGCACACACTTGCATACAAGCACAGACACAGACACACACACTCATATGTGTACGCACTTGCATTCAAGCACAGACACACACACGCCCATACATGCACACACACATAGACACACACACACACACACACACACACACAGCCACAGACTTGCATACAAGCACAGACACACACACACACACACACATACATATGTGTATGCACTTGCATATAAGCACAGACACACACACACACACCCACACGTGTACGCACTTGCATTCAAGCACACACACACACACACACACCCACACGTGTACGCACTTGCATTCAAGCGCGCACACACACACACACACACACACACACACACACACTTAGATAGTTTTACATAAGTAAGACAGGTTAAGTGCTCAGCTCCAGGGTATAATGTATACCCTTTGTGTTATAAGCATAGTCTCCTCACTATTATGGTAAAATGCTGCCATATCTAACTGTCTATATTTAGAGTCTACTCTGGGTTTGCTCCCCTGGAGGGAATGCATTCTGCTTCATTTCAAATGCATTGTGCAGGCCCATTCCCTTCTCATTTCCAGGTTAAAGAGCAAAGCCCCACTCTGAGCCGCAGTCCAGTGGATATTTCTGATTGGGCTGCTAAGACATTTTAAATTCACTTTGATCTGCAGAGCAACAAACAAATGACTAGCTTTGCTGGATTGAGTTACTAAGCAACTGGGCTCCACATCCAAAGCTGTTGCGTTCAGTGAGAAAAACTATTAAGAAAATCAAAAAATTCGCTTGGACGATGCTCAAAAATTAATTTTTATTTTCACACGGCTTTTAGCAGACAGATCCATAAATGTTTGGACCTGAATATCTGCTTCCTTTTATCGTAGTTAAGCGAAAAAAAAAAAAAAATTATTAGCATTCTCAAAAAATATATTGAGCAGCACTGAAAACGCACCTCTGATTTCATGGCCAAAATACAAATTATGCATGTTTCTGATGTGTAATTGTTATCAAAATGTATTAAACCTCCTGACAAGATGGCAAAATGCAAAATTAGGTCTTTGGCGCGTTTTAATGTCATATCAGGCCGAAAAAGCTAAAATCAAGATTTTTGTCACCAGGGCAAAATGCAATAATGTCTCTCTGTCTGTTCATGAAATCTGGTCTTTCAAAGGGTGGCGAGGCAAAAGCCACCCTGAGCCAGTTTTTAAACATCACCATTAGATGGCTAATGAGGCAAGAACTTGGCAGAAATTAGTAGACACACATGCTCAGAGTGTTGCGAGCGTGTATGCGCGTCTGTGCTCTTGCTACATTGCGCCATTGTCATCATTCCATCACTGGGAAGATTGAACCAAAGCTATGGTGTAAATTAAAGACTCGAGATCATTCTAAATGACTTGAATGGCTCATGAAGGTGATGTCAAAGGGGTTGCGTGCGCGAATCCACACTCTCAAGTCCCCTAACAGCTGCAAAAGTGACATGTTAAACCCCCACTTGAGCCCATTTTCGCCACTGTTGTACTGTTTAAAAGCAAGGGTTACTCCAAACTAGAGGCAAGCCATCTAAACCTGAATCATTTGGTCTGTGTCCAGTTTCATCCTTCTGATTTTGTCTTTTATAACACTTACACATCATAAACATACATAATTTGTATCTTAGCCATGAAATGAAGGTGGTGCGTTTTCAATGCAAGTCAGTATAACCACAAAAAGCCAGTTTTTTGCCTATGCTCCATGTCTGTTGTTCCGACGCTGTGGTTCAATAGTTTTTAATTCCTTGCTGTGGCTCCTGAGGCGAAGCGGCAATTTACGGCAACCGAAAGACGCAGACGAGAAGATAAAATCGCGACGAATGAGGAAAAAGCAAGCTCCCATGCTAATTTGGCCGCCGTTCTGTTAATGTGTGTTTTGTGGAAGCGTTTCACCGCCACCTGAGGCCCTGGCACTCGGAGTGCAGGAAAGACCTTGTCGGTCATCTGAATTAATGCTGCATGAGATTACTCTGTAGCTACAGTCTTCTAGCAGACAAGGAGCTGGAGATCACTGTTAATTACTTTGGATGGGCCTGATCTGCCTCAGTTTGTGCTGGTCTCTCTCCGTCTCCTGGCGGAAAGGTGGAAGAGACGCAACAGATCTGCTCTGCCAGTGTTGCTCCTCTTTTCTTCCACATATATTTTAGGAACTGAAAAGTACTGGCAAAAAACCTTCAAGGAGGATAGAAGCTGACGTCTGTATTTGCGCTCACTTTTAGACAAACACTGAAGGCTGTCACCTTTATATGAAGGCAGCGTTTGCGCTACTTGCATCATCCTGATAAATCGGTTTTAAAAAAGGGATGCCGAGGCCTGGATGGTTTTCACCTTATGAGAAACTTGGAAAGATGGAAAGAAACAGACGTTTGCTTTGTCCCTTGTGAAGAAGATGTAAGAACCTTGAATGCATAGCCAGGAACAAACTACCCCTGTCATGCCGGCAGAATTCTCATCACTCTCTCGACCAGCATCTGATGCACACTTTTTATATCGTGATGTTTCTTTGAAAACATCAAACATTCAGCATATATAAAAGTTCCATCCTGACTCTCTCGTGGCTTATTTATGACAAAGAAAAGATGAAGGTAAATGCTCAACTCTCAGGCTATAAAGAATAAAATGCTACAATAACAGAGGCTAAAAATGACAACGCTCCCCTTTATTATTGTAAAATATTGCAATAAAAAAAGCTTTTTGAAATTACTTTCATCGAATAGATTTCTGGTGGAGCAAATTTGTGAGTGTTTTAAAGCTCCATTGCATTTAGTATCTTGAAGTGATGGTCACAGCATTCAAATGCATTTTAATCACATATTTCAGATTGCACACCTTAATGAGTTGAGTCATCGAAATCAACGGCAACAAGGACTACCCAAAGAAGTTAGCATAATGCGAAAGAATTGATCAATTAAAAAAGAGAAAGCCTGGCCTCATAGCCAGAGGAAAATGTTCCATATGACACGTGCCTGCGGCTCAAAAGGATTAGTGGTAATACTTCACAATAACCGTACATTAATTAACATTAGCTAATGCAGCAAGAAGCATTAACTATCAGTTAATTAATAGAAAACTAACAGGCCTACTAATCATTTACTAATGGTGTTCATGTTAACTGAGGTATTAATTCATACATTATTGAATACTTTGATAGTTTGAGGTGACACTTAAGGGATACTTAAAGGATGTTTTCAACTAATAATAATAACAACTAATAATTCTCTCATAATAAGAATGTCAGAGAGCATTAATAAAAGGTTAGTTAAGGTTACCTTATGCTTATTCAGCTCTCTGATGCATTAGTTACCTGTAAATAATTGGTAGTTCATGTTTATTACAGCATTAACTAATGCACCCTTATTGTAGAAGGTTACCAGATTAGTGGCTGCCGTTTGGACTGCACGACGCGCCTGTCTATAAAAGCTCACCTCCTGCCCAGGTTTTACTAGTCTGCTCTCCGTATCCCACCAGGGAATGATCATTAAACAGAACCCTCCCTGTCTGACCCTCACAGAAGACTAATGAGTGTAATTTCTGAGCCTCTCCGATGTACTCTCTCCCCCACCCTGCTCTCACTGGCTCGCATTCCAGCTGAGATGGCTCTAATTTGCGCTTGCTTTCACCTTTATTTTTGCCCGTTTAGTTAAACACACGGTCTGCTGCCGGTCCAGCCACCAAGACACTTTCAGTTCCACTTGGTAAAGTCCTGACCTCCTCCTGCCTCCCTCCCTGAGTCCCTGTTTTGATCTGCCGTACACCTGCCTCCCCCCATTCTGCCCCCTACAGGAGGCAGTGAAGTGGTATTACTTCTGCAGAGGGCTTCAGTCATGTAACCTTTGGTTCCGAAGTTGCCGATAGCAGGCATCTGCCGTCAGTTGAAATGTCTGAAAATGCCATTGAGAGAGGCTGCTTGTAATTGACGTGTTTAGTCATCATTATGAACCGCATCTGCTTCTCGTCTTTTGTAACTACATCTCTAAATGGGTGCTCGGTATGGGAGCTGCTATGGCCCGGCTAGTCATAACATCATTAACTAGTGAATTTGCTTGCCGCTGAAGATACAATGGCCTCTCCGGTGCATTGTCTTTGAAAGTATAATCAAATGCTAGAGCAATCACCATTAGCATTCTTATTTTTCCTCTATAATGACGCACACAGGTATTGGCTAACAAACTGCTCCTTCGGCTGCAGTCGCGAGATGGAGACTTATTTGGTTTGAGCGTCTGGAATTTATTGTGCACACCTGTGATATCAAGTTCGATCATCATGTGGCCCTCTCAGTGTGCATGTGTGTGTGTGTGTGTGTGTGTGTGTGTTCGCATGTGTGTGTTATGTGTCAAGTGGGTGACCGTGAATGCCTTAGTGCTCATTATTCAATAAACAATCTCCAACAGTAACGGAAATAACAGTAACAAAATGCTGAAGAGGTGCAGCATTCTCAGTTGGGCCGCCAACCTCAGAACTGTGATAGTAGTTATCAAAAATAAAATAATTGTAGAAATAATAATGTATTTTTATGGCCTGAAGCTCTCTTCCTTTTGATGACTTCACAGCCTGTTATTACAGGCACAGACTCAATGTCAATAAGCAGAGTATCTTCCTGGTGAGCGACAGTTTAACTTATTTTCATTGCGCTGTCAAGGCAGTGCAATAGAATTGTGCTGAAAAGTACATGCAGTGACGGACATGCTGAGCGCGACAAGGACATCTCCTGCAAATTTATAGTGTAATTTCTCCTCCTGTTAAGGGATGGACCAGAGGGAAGTATCAACATTTACAATTGAGACATTTTTTTAGGACTAGAAGGAGGGGCCAGTTCCTGAAGGGAAAATTGTCCGGAAGTTTTGTCTGGAATGTGTTGCATTTTCAGTCCATTTTCTATCAAGCATAGCGAACAGAGTACGGCGAGGAAATGCACCAGAAACTGAATTTGGCCCATTACTTATGACCAGCAGAAGTCAGGTGCAGGGGTGTGTGAGATAAATGCTTGCAAGTAACCGAGAGGAGGCCGAGTGTGAAGGGGAAAATGGTGACGTCACAGATGAGCCCTGAACACCACTGATCTGCCATCAGTTGGCACTTTTCCTTTTGCTCTCCAACTATATACATGACTCTTGAAAGATGCATTATTATTACAGAATTTTTTTGTTGTCATTTATTAAAAAGTTTTTTTATTTATTCATATAATTTCATCGAGGAGCAAATTAAAGTTAACAAATAAAGGTAAATTTCACATTTTATTTTACTCCCTCTCTTTGTCTTTGGTCAAATGTATTCTTACTTAAAAGACCAGGAATTTTAACGATCGTCTGACTGCACAGATAGAACAATGTTCAATTGATTATCTGTTTGATGATAAATTACCGTATGTGTACACATTTGTTTCTACTTCTCGATTTAAATTATTGTAAGTTGGCTTTTACTTACTTAGGGGTCTATTCTCCCAGAAGCCCTTAAGTCATTTTTTACACGATTTGAGTTTAGCGCTTTTGAGTTACGCGTATTCTCCCCTACTCGCTTCGATCACGCCCACAGCGCTTAACTTCAAAATGTAGGCGGCCTTATGAAAGAGGTGTGACTGATCCAAAAGAGAGGCAGACTCAGCACAAAGTTCATTGATTATGGCTATCAGGAAAACATGGAACAAGGATTTTCTGATTAACCATGAAAATGCAGTTGTGGTCCATGGAAAACGCAAACCAGACTTTAAATTTGAATATTGTGGGCCTGGTGATAACACCTCATGTCTCTAAACTGATAAGAAACAAAAACTCGTATGTCCACTATTCTTACATGCAGAATTAAACATTTTTAAATTTATTTTTAATTATATTTATCAATTTACATTATTTTACTGTTATTTTTTAATTTTATATATATATATATATATATATATATATATATATTCCTGTGAAGTTTATCATTCTGAAAATACAAGATTTTTCTCAGCAGGCCGACGACATGCCGCTGTAATAGCCTTTTTGTGAATAGGAGTGATGGGCAAAAATGAACGAACAAATCTTTTTGGTGCCTGATATATACCGGATCAACCTTTCAAATGTTCGAGTGCTGAAGTGAATGCCCAACTTCTCCCACCAGTTAGACTCGCCCACCCGTACTGCTCACAGGCTGCTATGGTATCGACAGAAACTAATAGATTCCTCCGAAAACTACATCTCACGCTAACATGTGACATCCTTTCTGTGCAATCACTACTCGGCGGCCATGTGTTCGCTCGCCTGATTTGGTCAGTTGCCAGGAGCTTGAGGGAACAAAAACGCATAAGGAAAAGTGGGCGGGGCACACTAGTTAGATAGCCTGGATGACGTCTTCAAAAAGTGCATTATTTACATATTTATAACTCAACAGCCTGTTGTTTTTTTCTACCCCCCCCTTGAAAACTTGAAAGGTTCGATACATTTACATGTATCAACCCGAAAGAGCCTATTCTTTAAAAAGAATCAAACTGCTCATCACTAGTGCATAGTATCGAACCAGGGGTGGATCTAGGATGGTATGAGATCCGGGGCTTAGGCCAGAGAGGGGGGAGAAGTGTGCGCACGTGCTGCCATACAGAAACCCTCAACTTACCACCAAATTAAAGCAGACAAAAGACACTGGAGAACACTTGTAAATTCACACCCTTTAATGAAGAATTATGTTTTTTAACTCACTCAAGATACAGTCAGTAGCTGGTTGAAGTCTCTTCGGAAATTTTTTTTTCTGCAGGTCGGTTAGTACCATTGTACGTGCCAACAGCCAATCACAGCTCGGCTGTACTCATGTGTCAATGAGAATGGCAATGCATTCGACCTTGTCACTGACAGCTGAGTCCTGTACGCGGCACATTTGTAAATGCTGGTCTGACAATAACAATAAGTGCTCCACAATGTGCTAAGTTACAAGCCGAGCTGTGATTGGCTGATGTAAGTAACTGAACCAACCGACCTGCAGTAAAAAATTTACGTACCGGCTATTAGGTTACTATCCCATGGCTGCTGCCCCTCTGTTGGACTATGATACTGCACGCTACACTCTCAGATGAGATGCTGATGCAGATGAGATAAGCCCCGTTTCTTTCCGAATGAAAAACATTCGGGGCTGTTGCAAAAACATCCGGGGCTTGAGCCCAGGTAGCCATCCCCTGATGCCGCCCACGTATAGAACTATAAACAACCTGCACACTTGCTGATCCATCCAGAGTTGGGTTCAAGTACTTTCAAGTACTTTCAAGAATTGGATGCAAGTATTTTTTTTTTAAATACCAAAGTGCTTGCACTTGTATCAGAGTACTTCCTATTAATGTACTTGGACCCAACTCTGGAGCCATCCCTACAGTACCTACTAAAAAGGACCAAGAACTGGGTTAGCCCACTCAGTGACTATCACAGCAATGGGTCAAATCCTTGTCTTGCCAGTGCAGACTGATGCCTACAGCCCTGTGAGAGCAGCGCATAATTGATTTTGCGCTGCTGAGGGAGTAGGGAGGGGTACAGCTGGTTTAGGTTAGTATTGTTTATCGCTCAAGTGCCTCCGGCTGGCTGGCCGGGTGCTTATCAATGCATTCTGAGCTGGCACATGGTTGGGTTTCCATTGCCCTTGTTTTGTGTATTCGAGGTTTGATCAGGTTGGTGAAAAGCAATGGCAGTGGACGGGCACGTGTTTTGAAGAACTGTGATCGGTATTTCTTTCCTGAAATGGCTGCATGAGTTGTGTAACAGGATGCTTGTACATAGTTTGCTGATTGGACATTCCAGGTTCAGGTGGAATTGGAAATACTATATTCTTTTTTTACTAAAAGAAGAGACCAAGACCTGTGTATGTGAATGTGTGTCTGGATGTGTGTGACAAAAAAAGAACAACAGCTTCATAGAACCAACTTAAGCACCGGATCGTTCTGTTACCACAGATTGAGAAATGTGGACATTTTGAGGGTACTTACAGATTTGTGTATAAGGCAAGAGCTACTGCGTCTTTCATCCATTTTTGCCTGGCTTACATGTTGGAATGTGCGATATCGCATTGGGAACCAAAACTGGGGGTTTAGTTCATTTACAATTTACAAGCTTGACACAAACTTTTAAGGGCATTGGATACTTCTGCTTGAGCTAATTTATTGCTTAAAATGTATTGCTGTGCATGAGATTACAATCATGAAAATTATACAAATGTCTGTTTTGTCAGTTTCCTGTTTGTTTGTAAGAAAAATTTAACTCTTCGATGTGATTGTTTTTGTGTATCCCAAAAAGCTGGTCGGGTGAAAATGGCTGAATATCACCGTGGCTCTTACATTTGGTGCAAAAAGTCATAAGTCCTTTTGTAACTTCAAAAAAAGTATTGAACAGCTGTGTATTAGTTATTTGGAAATTATTTTAAGGCTTTAAAATGTGTGGTTACAGGATGACCCAATGACTCAATTGATTATACACTTCCATTGGAATGTATGTTTTTGGTGAAATGCGCCATAGCATTTCATGCTATGCTGAAAAGGCATTTAACTGGGGTTGAGCTGATTGTCTTTAATTGATTGCCACCGAAAGGTTTAAGGATGAAGGTCACCCCCAACTACTTAAGCTGATTTAAAAAAAAAAAAAAAAAAAATCCCCCGTTACCCCAAAAATGAAAAACAAAAAGTTTGCCTGTGTGAAATGATGGTTGGTAGATCCACATCAAGGGATTTTTCATCTGGAGAAAATGACAGATGTGGAGGTGTCCGTTCTCTCTGGGCATTGCACTTGTTCATTATAGGAAAAGCTATAATAATAAATAATATAATATATCATATTATATATTATATAATATATAATAATAAATATATAATAAAAGTTAAATCCTGCACTGCAAAATGGATTACATTTCCCCCCCTTAACTCTCAATGCTCTGAATGCATTATCAAGGGATTAAAAATGCAATTATCCAGAGCTGTTGAAAACCTATCACGTGCCAACTTGTTTAACCCCTTTGCGCGGAATACAAAATTTTGCCAATTTTTCCTGTTGTGCATGAGCCTATTTAAGCTTTAGAACTCAGGATTTGTGACACAGAGATTTTTGAAAATTATTCAAGTGACGCTAGACATTTGGAAATTCAATTACAGAATTGTTTAGGAATTAAATTTTGGAATTTACGGACGCCGGCGTCTACATCTGCAGAAAGGGGTTTTAAAAGAACTTAAACAAGTTGCCACATGATAGGTTTTCAACAGCATCTGATTTAAATATCTTACATAATTAGGCAGCTATATTTGTCTATTGCGCTCTAAGGGTTTAAATAACAAAACCTGAAACTTTGTGAACTTATTTCCAAGTAGGTGGAAGAAACTGGATTCACTTTGGACTCACTAACTTGAACTTAAATACCATTTCTTTTTTTATATATACAGTCCATAAGGCAAATGTATGGAGATTACTATCATCCTTCAAACCAGAAGTGTAATCTTATGTGGAAGAGCTTCCAGATTTCCAGATTAAACTGGCCTCTAAGCTGAAATACCTGTATGGTTAACTTTCCCGATCGCAGGGTGAGCGATTAAAAAGCTACCATCAAACTAATGGAAGAGGTGGTGATTTGGAGAATGAGGCTTCATGATCCCTGCAATGGGTGGAGTTAAAATGTCATCTATCAGTGACTCCTGTAAGTAAAACACTAGTCACTGATAAAAAATAATGCTGCTCGCTCGTCGATATGATACGTGCGTAGCTAACATACAAGATTACATGGGTGACGTTCAGTGATTGGACCCCA
This sequence comes from Gymnothorax reevesii, assembly GCA_029721435.1. Classification (NCBI taxonomy): domain Eukaryota; kingdom Metazoa; phylum Chordata; class Actinopteri; order Anguilliformes; family Muraenidae; genus Gymnothorax; species Gymnothorax reevesii. Next base: position 57,596,961 of record CM056581.1, read on the forward strand.
TTTACCTTATTAAACCAAATGGGAAAGGCAGCAGAGCGTTACAGCTTAAGGTGTTTGGAATGAATTCCTCCGTGGGGATGTCTTCTGGAAAGAAGAAATTCCCTGGAATATATGGCCGCTGGCAACAATCATAATCAGCTCTCCCTGGCCTCTTCTGCATTAATGCCGAACAGCTTGGATCTGTGCACAACTGTTTAAATGACCACAGCGGAATTCCTGGATTTTGTCAATGCTGCTGTCAAAACATGTATTTGACTTGGGTCAGGTCTGACTCAGGTGCAACGTTGTTGTGCTGTAATAATCTCAGTACACCGACTGTTGTGCACTGATGAGATATAGGAGTAGAGGCGAGAGGACTCAAATGAGAATGCAAACAACACAGGAAAGGACACTTCCCAAAAATTACAAAGGTTGGGCTAAACTAACAGAGAGTCTGCTAAAATATATAAGCGAATGAAACAGGAAATGTCCACATAATGAGCAGCACCAAGACTTCCTACCGAACTGGTGCAAGAGCCTGACACATATAGGCTAAATTGGGTGACAAGGTAATTAGGCGTGACTGTAGAGTGTGGAGTTAATTGTGTGGGAGCAGACCAGGGCTCAAAACTGTGGTGATGTGGACCATTTTGGGCGCAGCATGACGTGCCTTCAATAACACCGGTAAAAATAATAATGTGTGCTCATTGATATATTCACAAAAAAAAAGTGAGCAGAAAAGTCAACAATAAATGATTCATATTAAATGATTCACATTTCTCTCAGTGTGCAATAAATGCTAAAGATTTTGCTGCTTGCCCACAGAGATTTTTTAAAAATGTTCTTGTAACACTGTGGCTCATTGAATTTTAATGTACAGTAAAAACTAGCTGAAGATTTTCCATTTTTTTAAATGCCTTGCGGGATTAATGTTGAGTACAGCAGTAACGGCTCCAGTCGAGACCTGGCAGCTCTGAAATCAACACGTGGGTAGGAGTGCATCTCAGTTCTACTTTCATCCATAATGTCAAGCCAGGTTTTCCTCCAAGAAAAGAAAAAATGAAAATGCTTAAATAAAGAAGAGAGTCTACGGAAACGATGCTGATAAACCGAGCCTTAGCGGATGTCGGAATGTTCCAGAAAGATAGGTCTTACTTTTTAATAGGGAGAGAAAGAGAGAGAGAAAAAGAATAAAAAGGGCCTGTAGTGAGAGGAAATGGGAATCCTGGCGACATTATACGCTTGTGAAGGAATGAATAATGTATTTACTCATGAAACGGTGTCATAATCTGCCATCTCATTGTGGGTTCAACTGCCGTAATCCCCATTCTCTCATCCTGCTCTTCCCTCTCTGTTCCTGCTTCGTTCTTTTCTTTACCCCCCTGGTGTATAACTTCCATTGAGGCTGGTGGATAGAGGGGAAATTGCCCTCACAATAATGCTAACATTCGCTAATTTACTTTCCCATTCCAATTTAATATTTACATGGAATGCATGAATGCATCAAGTAAAAATTATGGTTAAATGAACAAATAAAATCAAGTTAAAATCGACATGTCATGACACTTGGAGTTTTTTTATTTTTTTTGCTATATTTAGTTGTATGTACCTACAAAGTACAGTATTTGATGTCAAAAAATTAGAGTGATTCACTTTAGTTTCAAGAATCGTGTAAGAAGTAAGTAAAAATTAATACGCATTTACAGCATAATTATTTGGACTTCGTTTCAAGTATTAATTGTCACACAATAACTTAGACAAAGGTAGTAATAAAAACGTAACCAGACATCGATGCCTAACACCAAATACAGACAGTTATCATCAGCATTCCTTTTGCGCAGCTCAATTAAAACTTGAATAGCCTTTATCTCAAAATCACAAAGTGTAATGAAATGTCAATTTTTACTTGATGCGTTCGCATGCGTGGTTTGGCTGCACTTTTGTGTAGCATTCCAGACTTCTAATAAGTTGAAACAGTTGTTTAGTCGAAAAAAGTAGTTTCTTTTTCCGTCAAAAAAGTATGTTTCCTCAGGGCTTTTCTCAAGTTCTGTAGGGGCGAGGATGTGCAAAAAATGTATGGGATCGAGACGAGCATCAAATAGATATGGAAACTGTAGTTCGATAGTTAGATTTGTTACACATTTATAATGAAGCTTTGGCTGCATTAGTTGAAAGCTGATTTTCTCTCCACTGATTATATGCATAACAGGGCAGGCTTAGTAAACAGCTCCTCCTTCATGTCTTCATTGGACGGTCTTTAATGAGCAGCACAGATATGCAGTGGATAGGGCTATGAGCTCACAGATTCCTGTTAGGAATCAACTGGAGCATGCGTTTGTGGAGTTTGCATGTTCTCACCTCGTCTCTGTCTCTCCTCTGCGATCCCCAGCTGCCTCTCAAATTCAATGCATGTTATCAGTTTGCCCTATATAATGCGAAATTAAGACTGTGCGTTGCTGCTGGATCTGTTCTGTAACTCCCGAGGGGGTTTGGTGGATGGTCTCCCAGTGTAAGCCACTCATGCATACGTGAAAACGTGGTGTGGCGGAGAACTTTTCAGACACAGGGGTACTGTCTTTTGCCTGTACTGATGACTGTACAGTGTTTTGCTTATAAATGAGAAATTTAACTAAAGTGGTCTGGACTATAAACATTTGTCAGGTATTTAATAGAATTGGATCTTCTCATTTTCACAGTGTTATGTTCCCGTGTCACGCTTTTCTGCAGGGCTGCCATTCAGGAGGGATTTCCTGGCTGGCTTAGCATCTCGATTTGTTCTGTGCTAACTGAAGCTATCCATTCCAATTAGCTTCACTTATTGGCATATTGATTGAAGGACTGTTTTCACCGGGCGGTAGGTTCCTAAGGGTTGGGATAGTTGTCAGTGATTTTTTTTTTTGGCAAACAGAGAATGCTCATTTCCTCTGCAGGAGATACTCGAGGGAATTTTGGGTTTGGGGAGCTTTTGACAGCGTTAGCGGCGACCTTGGACTGCGTTAGCCTATTAAGAGGCAGGCCTCGCTGCGCCCACGCTTCAGTCTGTTTCCGTTGAGGACCTGACTCACAGCGAGAACGGTTTGCCATACCGTCCTCGCATGGTGAGGAGATTCAGCTGGCGTGGGGTCCTGGGGAGAAGGGAGGAGGAGGAATGTGATTGGAAGATAATCGAGGAGGATGATGCGAAGGCGGCAAAAGGAATTGCCACAATCCCAGCAGGCCTTGGGGCTACGGAGTGACATTCATATGACCGGTCCTAAGCCTGGGGAACATGAGGGCCTTTCACAGGCAGCCGCCGACAGTTTCCCGCTCTTATTATTCCCAATGTCAGCCGGCGCTTCAAAACCAATCAGGTGGCTGTCACTCTAATGCTCAGAGCATAACTTCTACTTTAATAACTGTGATCCAGGCGTTTGACCCCTGAACCCTGTCTCAGTGCTTGGCTTGGTTTATTGTGATTCATGTTAGTTCTCCAGGTCAGGCCCTTCCAGACTCGGGCCTTCATTTTGAGCTATCTGACTGCCTCTCAGCCTCAGGCCGCAGTGTCTAGTCAGCCATATATAGTAGATGTTTACAAAAAAAAAGAGTTGAGCCGCACCGTCTGGACAGGGGCTTGTAGCTGACTGTCAGAAATCTGCTCTCGTTGACATCCTGGACCTTCACGAGCCTCTGCACGCACATATGTACAATCTCGCCTGAATGCTGCAGTCATGACATCAATCCTGGCCTCTGAGTTCACTCAAGGTTATTTTTCTGTCGCACTGCTTCGATTTCGATGCTGCCTGAATCTTAATATTGCGCCCTATTTCCTGTAATAACCAAAGACAGCAACTGAAGGCTATTTGTGTACACTATTTATTGCAACTGCCGTGAAGAAGGACAATATATGTTATTAGTTTTGATCATCATAGTTCTGAAAACAAACCATGAAACCTCATTTTTGCTGATGTAGATGTATTAATAACGTTTGGCGTGTTTTTAGTTTAAGATTGCGATGACGACACCTTGTGAGGAGCTGCACTTAAGATTTGTTTGGAATGTTAGGATTGGATAATAAGTGGTCCTCAGCATTCTTTGACATGCTCTTGCACCTGTGATAGTTTGGAAAGTACTATAAAATACATAAATTAGTTGTGCCAGGCAGCAGGTTAAAAATGATTCAGTCCCAGTTCATCAACACTTTACTCTGAGTAGAATGTAATATTAAGCCTGGTTCCCAAGTCTTATTGTAGTTGTCTGGGTGGCAGGGTTCTAATGATTTGAGCCTTGGCCTTGCGGCCTGCAGCGTCATGGGTTTGATTCCTGGATAGGACAGCCCAATTGTGTCCTTGAGTGCCTTACCTGAATTACTTCAGTAAGTACTGTGTTATCCGAATGTGTTCTTTACAGAGTTTAAGTTGTGTTACTCCCCTAAATGCTGAAAAAAAATTCAACTCGGCAGCATTGACAATTTTTGCAGTCCTTGCATTTTACAGTCAGTGCATTAGCATAAAACAAACAGACTAGTCAAAGTGGGCTCGGTTTAAAATGGTGGCTCTGCTGTTACTTGAAACTTGGTGAGGAATTGGAGAAAACTTTGCTGATCTCCAGACACCCACTGGGAGGCATGTTGACAGTCTGTTCTTAACACAAATAACAAAACAGTGCCCCAAACAATTGAACTATAACTCCTTCCACTGACACAGTTGTTGCATTAGACTACTTTTTCACGCATTTATAATTAATTTTTTCCTTTACTATTTATTCTGGAAGGAAGATGACAGCATTTGGCTCCTCACTAAACCTCCATCCCTGAAAGCAGGCAGGACCTGATAAACCCGACTTCAAAGCCTGAGGTCAGTGTCAGAGGTCATCTGTGACTAAGAGCTGCAAGTACAAAGTGTATAAAGCCATGTTGAATGTGTTTGCAGAAGAAAGATGTCTTAACAACTACAGACTAGCAGTGGTACCTTAAAGTGCCGAATGCACAGTGCCTGGCAGCCCATAAGGCAACAGCTGCCTTGCTGTTTCTATAGCAGGTTATAGTTTTACAAGAAGAGGTTGCAGACCCTTGTCCTACATGACAACAGTGAGCAATAAAATCTTATTTATGCAGTTGTACTCAATGAGTTCTTAATGCAGATTAAAAAAAAACAGTACAATAAGAATACAATAAAGACACTACTTAAACAACATTCTATGTAATGCCTGAATATTTATCCCCTTTCAGCAGAAGCCAAATCTGTCTATTTATGTTACCTTATTTAAGGCTTTATATACTCAGCAACAAAAGTTTCTGTGACACCATTTATGTAAATGTTATAAATGACACGCAAAGATCTCAATGCAATCAATATGTTTATTTAACAGGAGAAACACTGACTTTTCAGCGCCAACGTCACTCAAAACGAAAAATGTCATTTTCATGCGTCATGAAGCACTTTGTCTGACGTCTAACCAATTGTGACCTTCACACTTCAATACCGGGTGTGACTTCCTCGTGCCATGATGCAAGCAACGCATCTCCGGCGCATGGACCGAATCAGATGTGCCAGAAATTGCTGTGGGATGTCATTCCAAATCTGACGTAGACGTTGTCGCAATTCCTGGAGTGTAGCTGGCGGGTTATCCAACCGCCGCAAACGTCGATCCATCTCGTCCCAAAGATGCTCGATTGGGGACATGTCTGGGGATCTGGCTGGCCATGGCAGGACATTGACATGTTGTTGCATCAGATACTGCTGTTCAATCCTTGCAACGTGTGGTCTGGCGTTATCATGTTGCAGCGTTATTCCGGGACCATGTTGCATCAAAAACGGTACCACCAATGGCCGTAGCACTTCATCGCGATATCTTTGACCTGTCAGATTTCCATCAATAACAAGCAAATCTGTTCTGTTTCTAGCCGTGATCCCTCCCCAAATCATGACACTACCACCTCCAAAACGATCAAATTCCTGAACACAGTTGTTGGCATAACGTTCTCCACGTCGACGGTATACACGTAAATGACCATCACATCGGTTAAGCATGAATCTTGATTCATCAGTGAAGAGTACAAGATCCCACTGACGTTGGAGCCACCGTCGATGTAGTTGTGCCCACTGTAGACGCAGTCGTCGGTGTTGTACTGTGAGTATTGGACGTCTTGCTGGCCGACGTGGGACAATGCCAAAATGACGGAGACGGCGATTGTCTGTGCAGACAGTCGCCTCAAACCAGGTATCGTTCTTGCAGTTATGGTTGCAGGTTGGAATCGATTTCGGAGATGGGTTGTTCGAATCCAGTTGTCCTGTCTGGGAGTGGTTACTCGTGGACGGCCGCTGCGAGGACGGTCTCTGACATGTCATGTCTGCTGATGACGCTGCCATAGGTTCCAAATGGTGTTTCGGTGGACATTCAGGCGATGAGCAACTTCCCTCTGCGAGGTTCCGGATTCAATCATCCCAATGGCCCTCCACCGATCATTTTCAGACAGTCTTGGCATTTAGAGGGTAGAGTTCCTGATCCGAAATGGCTGTGTTTTCGATAAGTGATGCTTCCGTCGTTCATCAGGCACAATGTGAACATTCCAAAAATTCTCCTCTTTTATTGCCATCCACAAGCATGATTTACGCACATTTTCACGTGCAAAGTCATTTTCTCGCATTTTCATGATTTCCATTTCAATGTTGTGTTTACGTGTACTGTTTCAGTCTGATATCACCATGTATGACAATTTCATAATTGCGTTATGAAAAATAATTAACAATATTGGTGTCACAGAAACTTTTGTTGCTGAGTATAATTACAGTTTTTTTCAATTGTTTATACTTTAAAATTTTCATACATTTAACAAATCCTAACACTCAAGAAGCAAAACACCTGTCCTGAGTAGCACAACACTAAGCACAGATTCATCTTCACACTTTTTGCAAAACGTTACACACAGTGATTTTTAAAACACATTTTCACACTTTAGACACAGATAAGGATTGTAAGGTTACTTCATTCTCATTACAAAGCGCTGGCTTGCCAATGACCACACTAATGAACCAATTGGCCAAACACACCCATCAGGTGTGGAAACACACATGTGCTTAATTGAAAATACAGCACTCAGGTATATTGGCTAAGGCAGCAGGTGAGTTCACCCACTTTGTCTGGAATGGAAGACAGAATGGAGAGAGCAAGAGCAAGAAGAAGAGGAGTGAGAATGAGAGGAGGAGGTCAGAGAAGAGAAGAAAGAGGTAGAGGAAGAGGCAGAGGACAAGTGCGAGCAAAAGAGGAACAGGAGGAAGTACATGTAATAGCACCCAAACGAAGAAGAAGAGGACCAAATTTAACACCAGAAATCCGTGCAACACTAGTTGACCATGTCATAATCCATGGACTGACGATGAGGGAAGCGGGTCTTCGTGTTCAGCCAAATCTTAGCAGATTTACTGTGGCATCTGTAATTCGAACATTTCCACAAGAAAACAGGTAAACTAACCGCACTGTACATTGAAACTGCAGTTTACAGTATTGTCATCACATTTGGTATCCTTTCCTGAAACATTTTACAGTAAACTGTGTTTTTTTTGTCTACATAGGATTGTGGGTCAAGGGCGCCAAGGTGGAAGGGGCCGGTTATTCACTCCTGCACAAGAGACGGCCATTGTCAACATGGTTTGGCCAATGATTCTATCAGGCTGAGAGAAATACAAACCAATATCATCAATAATCATACCATTTTCAATAACATTCATGAACTGTCATCAACATTAGGTCGAATCCTCTGGAAAAATCAAGTACATATGAAGCAGTTGTACAGAGTGCCATTTGACAGAAATTCAGCAAGAGTGAAGCATCTGCGTAATGTGTATGTGGAGGTATGTATTTTTCACCTTACTATGGTATGGCATTGTGTGTGTGTGTGTGTGTGTGGTGTGTGTTTGTGCACTGCACAAAACCTTTTTACATGTAAAATTACTGTGTGCAATACAGTAGACCTATAGTGAATAGTGTCCTATTGTCTTTTACTGTACTGTGTTTCAGAGAGTCTTGCAAATGGATGCTGACGAAATCCAACATGAGTTTATATATATATATATATATATATAGATGAAGCAGGATTTAACCTCTCAAAAACGAGAAGACGGGGGAGAAATGTGATTGGGCAAAGGGCAATCACCAATGTCCCAGGGTCCTGAGAGGGGGTAACATCACCCTCTGTGCTGCCATTACCCAACATGGAGTCCTCCACCGCCATGCGAACCTTGGACCCTATAATACCGATCTGATGCTTGCATTTCTTGACAGATTGCGTGATGTCACAGAATTACACCGAGTGGAGCAGATGCGGTACGTTGTTGTGTGGGACAACGTATCTTTTCACCGATCTGTTCTGCTCCAAAATTGGTTCCATGACCACCCTCAATTTGTAGTTCTATACCTTCCACCATACTCCCCCTTCCTCAACCCAATTGAGGAATTTTTTTTCTGCATGGCGGTGGAAGGTATACGACCTTCGGCCCTACGACCGTGTTCCCCTCATTGAGGCCATGGAGCAGGCCTGTGATGCTATTGAAGCAGCTTCCGTGCAGGGATGGATTCGTCATGCGAGGCGTTTCTTCCAAAGGTGCCTTGCCAATGAAAACATAGCCTGTGATGTGGACGAGATTTTATGGCCTGATCCAGCAAGACGGAGAGATGATTAGTTTACTGTGAAGTGCTGTTGTTGTTGCTGTTGTTGTTTCTGTATTATTGCTTTAGTTTTTCTTCAGAGTCACTGTGTGTATGTACTTTTTATTTGTTTACAGATTTTTATTTGTCTGACGCAAGAGCACAACAATTTTGTTTTTTCCCCGGTTTACAAGTATTGACATGTAACTGAGCATATGGTACAGTACAAGAAATAAATATTGTCGTTCTGCAGCATCAGTTTTGTGCATTGCTCATTTATAGCACACTATCTCTGGATACCTCAAAGTAATCATGAAGAAAGTCTTGGGTTTGTCAGTATTTTGTAATCTAAATGATATCATAACTATGCTCTCAAACAATGTCTATCCCTTTCTTAAAGAAGGCTTGATACAAATGTGTTTTGAATTTATTGTGGTAATGTGTATAAGATGGAGAGAGGGTGCAATCATTGAAAGACTGTGCTAATGACATGACAACAATATAAGGTTTTTATCAATGTGTTTATAATTTTGACTGAAATATTCCATTTTGCTAACAAACTGTTGTGTTTTGCTAATTGTGTGTGTAGTTTGGTTAATTGTGTGAGGTGTTTAGAAAAAAGGAGCCTTTTTTTCAAAATTGTGTGTAAACAATTGAAAAAAACTGTAATACCGATCTGATGCTTGCATTTCTTGACAGATTGCGTGATGTCACAGAATTACACCGAGTGGAGCAGATGCGGTACGTTGTTGTGTGGGACAATGTATCTTTTCACCGATCTGTTCTGGTCCAAAATTGGTTCCATGACCACCCTCAATTTGTAGTTCTATACCTTCCACCATACTCCCCCTTCCTCAACCCAATTGAGGAATTTTTTTTCTGCATGGCGGTGGAAGGTATACGACCTTCGGCCCTACGACCGTGTTCCCCTCATTGAGGCCATGGAGTAGGCCTGTGATGCTATTGAAGCAGCCTCTGTGCAGGGATGGATTCGTCATGCGAGGCGTTTCTTCCAAAGGTGCCTTGCCAATGAAAACATAGCCTGTGATGTGGACGAGATTTTATGGCCTGATCCAGCAAGACGAAGAGATGATTAGTTTACTGTAAAGTGCTGTTGTTGTTGTTGTTTCTGTATTGCTTTGGTTTTTCTTCAGAGTCACGATGTGTATGTACTTATTTGTGTACAGATTTTTATTTGTCTGACGCAAGAGCACTACAATTTTGTTTTTTCCCCGGTTTACATGTATTGACATGTAACTGAGCATATGGTACAGTACAAGAAATAAATATTGTCGTTCTGCAGCATCAGTTTTGTGCATTGCTCATTTATAGCACACTATCTCTGGATACCTCAAAGTAATCATGAAGAAAGTCTTGGGTTTGTCAGTATTTTGTAATCTAAATATCATAACTATGCTCTCAAACAAACAATGTCTATCCCTTTCTTAAAGAAGGCTTTATACAAATGTGTTTTGAATTTATTGTGGTAATGTGTATAAGATGGAGAGAGGGTACAATCATTGAAAGACAGTGCTAATGACATGACAACAATATAAGGTTTTTATCAATGTGTTTATAATTTTGACTGAAATATTCCATTTTGCTAACAAACTGTTGTGTTTTGCTAATTGAGTGTGTAGTTTGGTTAATTGTGTGAGGTGTTTAGAAAAAAGGAGCGCTGTTTTCAAAATTGTGTGTAAACAATTGAAAAAAACTGTAATAATTTATAATGGCTTTAAGATGGCCAATTACAATCAGCTTCCCAACAGTATATTTTACCGCTGCCCAGACAGCCTTAATGTCAAATACTGTATTTCAAGCATCACTGTAAGTTATCCTGTTGTCTACAAATATCATTCCGTTTGTGGTAGCTAAAGATATTTACAACCCCCATTCCGAAACAGTTGGCCCACAGAACACGGCAGTGCTTCTGAATCATGCTCAATAATGGCGATCTTTTTGCATGGTAGAGTTTTAGGTGGCATCTGTGGATGGCATAGCGGACTGTGTTTACAGACAGTGGTTTCTTGAAGTATTCCTGGGCCCATTTAGTAATGTCAATGACAGAATCATGCCGGTGAGTGATGCAGTGGCGTCTGAGGGCCCGAAGATCATGGGCATCCAGTAAAGGTCTTCGGCTTTGTTCTTTACACACAGAGATTTTTCCAGTTTCTCTGAATCTTTTGATCATGTTATGCACTGCCGATGATGAGACCTTCAAAGCTTTTGCAATTTAACATTGAGGAACATTGTTTTTAAAGTATTCCACAATTTTTTTACGTAAGCCTTCACAGGCTGGAGAGCCTCTGGCCATCTTTACTTCAGAGGGACTCCACCACTCTTAGACATCCCATTTATGTTACAAACCTGACGCCAGTTAACTTAATTACTTGCCAAATGTTCTTTCAGCTGATTCTCTTATATATTAATTGCTTTTTCAACCCTTTTTTGCCTGTGTCCCAACTTTTTTGAGAACTGTTGTAGCCAGAAAATGTGAAATAAGCTCATTTTGAGGATAAAAATGTAAAATGACTCAGTTTCAACATTTGAAATGTTATCTATGTTCTATTGTAAATAAAATATTGGCTCATGAGATCTGAAAGTCATTGCATTTTGATTTTATTCACGATGTACACTTTGTCCCAACTATTTCGGAATAGGAGTTATAATATTTCTCCTTAAGAAATGTAGATGTTTTAACGTTTGGGAAATAAATAAAAATTGAGATATGCTGTAGTATTGATTATTTTGTGCACATGAGTAGGGGTATCATCTGGCCTAGAAGGGTATGAAACAATTGCTTTGCTTAGAATATGCCCTGGGCACATGAACTCAACAGGACTGGAACATACCTTGGGTAAGAAACAGGCTGGCCCACTAAAATCCTCTGCCTGAATGTGTGGAGTACAATATAAGGGGGTATAAAATGACTGGCTCAGAAGATGATGAAGTAAAAAAATATGCTCACCCACTTTTATCTTAAACAAACATTGTTTTGCTCTTTGTACATAATCAGTATAGCAACACAGTACATTGGACAGTGGATTGAACCTACCACTGTAAATACTACAAATTTGTGCCCAAATCCTTCCACAGCAGGAAGAAAATTGGGAGAAAACCATAATGTGTCACTGTTACACAGTGTATCACTTGCAACTTACCAAGTATTTTTGTCTACTTGAAAATGTATTACTACATGTAACCTCCTCGACAACAGTCTTAGGAATACCTTAGCAATGTGTGAGTTGACCCTTACAATGTACTTCAACATAGCATTTTCAGCACAAGTGAAGCAAGTCTAGCCATTTAAAATGTGATCTTTGGACTACAACTGACATTATAGTTATAGTAAAAGATTACAAAATAACTTTCATTGAAACATAATCTAGACTACTTAATAAGGGTCAGGAAGTATAATCTGGCCTGAGGGGGTATAGTTTGGCTTTGGCCAGAATATACCCCGGGTATAATCCGACCTAGGCCAGAATATAGCCCCCCGGGGTATATTGTGGCCAGGGGAGTATTCCGGCCCGCTACAGTGCGTACTGGCCCGGATTATTTTCACTGATGGTCGTTGTCGTAAGGGGTGATAAGAACTGTGCTGTTTAGCATCTAAACCATCCAGACACTGACTTGAGTTAATGCGATATAACTCACGCACATGTAGCATGACTCTTTCCTTGCACCGCTCTTGGCATAAACTACACAAGATTCGCACAGTCTCAACTTTTTGGCAGTTGGCGGGTGCGGACTAGCCAGTTGATCACTCTGCGATCAATACCGCTCATACCATAGTTGTTATCAACAATACAACATGGTTTTATTATTCGCTCACCCTGACTTTCCTCTTCACTGTTTTGCACATGTGGCCTGCGAGTTGACAGCATCTTCACAAGATTTTTGTCCTACGACAGCAGGACCAAGATCAGTTTGTTTGGCTGTCACAATGTGATCACAGTGAAAATGAACGAAACAAAATTTACAAACTGAAAGTAATGGAATGTATGCACGTTACCTCTTATATCACCCAAGACCAATCATAATGTCACATGAACCATTGTCTCTGTGTTTTGATGGAAAGCAAAAAGAATTCACAATAACAGCTCTGCGTGTTTAGATGCAAAGCGAGCACGCTATGTGATAAGACACGTCTCCGGGACTCAAGCCAGTTGGCAGTAATACCAGTACACACGTTTCCGGGCAAGTTCGATAAGCCAACTGATGAGAGATCGGCCAGGTGTGAGTTGCGGAAATGTAAATATACAGGAAACAAGTGGTTAATGCAGGACATATCATGAATTCCTGTTGCTCTTCAGTAACAAATGATGAAGTCTATGACTTTTTTGGTTAATTCACACTTAATAGATTGTCAGTTAAGGAATGTTTTTTGCAACCTAATTGGCTGTGTTCCTCTCACAAGAAAGTTTATTTCAGGATGATGCAGTAGCTCAGCCTCTCAGCCTTTATTTCAAAAACAGTAATGAATTTGCACAAGGTATTCAATATATACTAATATTTTTTTAACAAAAATTTACAATTTAATCTTTTGTATTTTTGTTTTGAAAGCAGTGGAGTGTAGCACAGTAAACGTGGATGCACTAAAACCAAAATCATTTAGCTGGTACTATTTCATAAATTAGACAAATGATCAGACATGTTTGAGTTCAACTAAAATGATTTTGGCCCACACTATAAACTGGACTTGTGAGTGTAGTCACATTACTTACCTGATTTGTCTCCCCACAAGCAAATTAGCGTCTTGATACTCATTTATGCAGGTTGGATCAAGGCACACGGTATGGGCAACAAGCACATCTATGATGCTACAAATGATGCAGGAGGGTACATTCACACTTTGGGGCAACATATGCCATCCTCCAGACCTCATCTTTTTCGGGAACATCTTTCTTGTTCCACCAGGACAATGCCACACAATATGAGCCCCAACATTTTGGCTTCATAATGGGGAAAGTGTGGGCACTCAGACCAGCCTGTCTGCAACCCAGACCTGTCCCCTACTGAAACTATGTGGCGGATTATGAAGTACAAAGTATGGCAATGGGAACCTCCAGCTGTTGACCAAATTAAGTCCTATATTATATAAGGCAATATTGGGAAGAAATTCTGCTTTCGAAACTCCAGCAAAGCGTCCTGAGTTCCAAAATGGCCACTAAGTTTTATTAAAAGGAGAGGTAATGTTGCACAATGATGAACGAGCACCAATCCAATTAAGACTCAAACGCGCTTCAGTTGTAACACCGGACAGGGTCTGCTTTCAGTTATATTACTCAAGACCTGTTTTATCAATTGGTTTATGATAGCATACCTGCGTTGCTGGTTTGACCGAAAAATATTACATATATAGATAAAACGATCTCTTAGTAATAGAGTGAAAAGTGAAAAACGTTACAATGGTAAATATATTTGCATGCAAGCTATTACATCATAGATTTTGATGTCACTTTCTCTTGATAGCTTGGTAGCCAAATAGCTCGCTCACGAGTATTCCATTGTAAGCGAACTGTAGCATATTTAGCTCGCTAGCCAGTTGGCTATTTAGCTAAACACATTGGCGCGCTAGCTATAACATCATACAGTTTGATATGACATACATGCCAACTCTGCCACTTTTGGCGGTAGACTAATGCTTTCGGGGCGTTTCATTCGGAAAAAAAATGCCCCAAAAGCGGTAGTCTACCACCAAAAGCGGTAGAGTTGGCATGTATAATATGACTTTAGTTTGCTGGCTAGGAAGCCAACTAGCTCGCTTGCGAGTATGACAGTGTATGCAAACTGTAGCCTTATTTTGTCGGCATAATTATTTCCGAGATTACTTCGGTACTGTGAAATGTACGTAGATGAAGGGCGTAGGTTTAATGTGAGAATTGGTAGGGACAAGTATGTGATGCAAGCGCGAATTTTAATAATTTTATTATTATGCTACGCAAGGTGCCTCCATAATTTCATACAAAGATGCCACGAACATAAACTTGCCACAACCTTGACTGACAGCTGCAAACCATCTCAGCACACTCATGAAACCCACTCAAATATAGTAATCTGGACATTGATACCAAGTGAGTAGATATACAGTACCATGAAGAAGTATTTGCCCCCTTCCTGATTTCTTCTTTTTTTGCATATTTGTCACGCTTAAATGTTTCAGATTATCAAACAAATATTGGTATTAGACAAAGAAAACCCGAGTGAATACAAAATGAGTTTTTAAATGATAAGTTCATTTATAAAGGGAAAAAAGCAATCCAAACCTACCTGGCCCCTATGTGAAAAAGCAATTGCCCCCTAAATCCTAATAACTGGTTGTGCCACCCTCGGCGACAACAAAACTTTTGCAATAACTGGCAATGAGTCTTACACATCTCTGTGGAAGAATTTTAGCCCACTCCTCTTTGCAGAATTATTTTAATTCAGCCACATCGGAGGGGTTTTGAGCACTAACGACCTGTTTAAGGTCATGCCACTGCATCTCGATAGGATTTAAGCTCGTACTTTGACAAGGCTACTCCAAAATCTTGATTTTGTTTTTTTTTAAGCCATTCTGAGGTGGACTTGCTGGTGTGTTTCAGATCATTGCCCTGCTGCATAACCCAAGTGCGCTTGAGCTCGAGATCACAATCTGAGGGTTGGACATTTTCCTTCAGGATTTTCCAGTAGAGAGCAGAATTCATAGTTCCATCAATTATGACAAGTCATCCAGGTCCTGAAGCAGCAAAGCAGCCCCAAACCATCACACGACCACAACCATGTTTGACTGTTGGTATGATGTTCTTTTTATGAAATGCTGTGTTAGTTTTTCACCTGATGTAATGGGACGCACACCTTCCAAAAAGTTCAAATTATGTCTCGTCATTCCACAGAATATTTTTCCAAAAAGTTTTGGGGATTATCAAGATGTATTTTGGCAAATGTGAGGTGATCCTTCGTGTTCCTTTTGGTCGGCAGTGGTTTTCGCCTTGGAACTCTCCCATGAATGCCATTTTTTGCACAGTCTCTTTCTTATTGTTGAATCATGAACACTGACTTTAACTGAGGCAAGTAAGGCCTGAAGTTCTTCAAATGTTGTTATGGGTTTTTTGTGACCTCCTGGAAGAGTTGATGCGCTCTTGGGGTAATTTTGTTAGGCCGGCCACTCCTGGGAAGGTTCACCACTGTTCCACGTTTTCTCCATTTGTGAATAATGGCTCTCACCGTGATTTGCCGGAGTCCCAAAGCCTTGGAAATGGCTTTGCAACCCTTTCCAGACTGATAGATGTCAATTTCTTTGTTTCTCATCTGTTCTTGAATTTCTTTAGTTCTCGGCATGAGATGTTGCTTTTTGTGATCTTTTGGCCTACTTCACTTTGTCAGACAGGTTCTATTGAAGTGATTTCTTGATTCAACATTTGGCAGTAATCTGGCCTGGTTGTGGCTTGTGAAACTGGACTCAAAAAATGTGGTTAATCACATTTTGGAAATTTTCACATAGGGCCAGGTAGAATTGGATAGTTGGATTGGATAGCAGAAGCATAATCTCACACTGAAAATTGTGGGAAAATGTAACCTTCAACTCAAGTGAATTTTAGGGGGAAAAAAATCCCTGACCTATTATTTTTCGTGAAATCACCTGTACCACAATTATTGGCACCCCTAACAATTCATAGGAAATGAATTAAATCGAGGCATTTCTGTCATTTCTACAGTAGTTTACAAAGTTTATTAAGAATTATTTCTTAATGTGGGATTTTTTCCCCACTGAATAAATGCACTTGAATAGGAAAAGGTTGGATTTTCATTTTTTTTTCATTGTGGTCCTATATTATTTAGAAAAAATCTGAATTTATCAGAAGCTAAAGAACACATCTTAACTAGGGGTGCCAGTAATTATGGAGGGGTGCTGTATTTGGGAGGCGGTGCCAAAGTGGGAAAGGATTTAACCATTTGTGTGCCGCATGAGGCACCTTAATATAGGTGTGGACATTTCAAACATTGTTTGAAATTCATACACAATTCTATGCCATTGAAGTAGATGACACAAATTGATCTGCATTATGCGACTTTTTAAGTCAGAATTCTGATGGGGGTGAGGAATGGCGTAAGTACCATGTTCAATCTGGGTTGCATCTGAGTACCATATGTATTGTTAAACACGTGACGTCATCAAAATTAACCCATTTTGTTGCCAATTTGAGATTTGCCGAGAGTGAATGGAAGGGAGTGAAAGGAACGGGCTTAGACTCCAAGTGCAGTTCAGCCTCGGCAGGGCATTTATTAGGATTGACAAAGCTCATGGTCAGGGACAGAAATGGATCAATAGCCAGGCAAACAGAGTAATGCAGAATAGGCAGAATCGAAGTCAGGGGACAAGCAAAATTACTTCAGTTACCAGAGAGTCAGTCCACACAAAGACAGTAACAAAAGGGGATAGAACTAAAGGAATGGAAGAGGAAGGAAAAAGGGAGTTGGATGGGATAAGGGTGAACACAGGAGAAACTAAACAGATGGGTACAAAATGGGAATAAGGGAGAACAAAGTACTAATCAATCAATCGGCAATCACGCAACGTAATACAAACAATCAAATACGAGACTTACGGGAGATTCACAAGAAACGAGCAATCAACAATCGAAACTAGAAAAGCGCAGAAATGAGACTTGACCAAGACGAGCTATAGGAAGAAACGAGTCGACAAGAAGCTGAGGAAAAAGAGGGCCTTTTAAACACTAACAAATTAAGTGGAATCCCAGCTAAACACAGGATAGCTGTAGAGAGAGGTGGAGCTAGAAAAGCAAGGACGGTGACAGGAGAGAGAGGGGAAACAGATGGAGTTCTAACTCTAATCTAACTAATCACCCATGCCTCGCAAAACTATTCTCAGGTGCGGATAGTCAATGAGAGCAGCGAGAGAGAAGGAAGTGGAAATATCAAACTGAAATTACAGGGAAGAGAGTGTGATGAAAAAGGCAAGACGCGACGAGACAGAAACAAGAGGAAAACACTGAAGACCAAAGACAGCGCAATCTTACAGAAACATACATACTCTAAAAGAATAAATATGATAAATAAATAGCAATCAAAACTAATACAACATACTAAAAACAAACATACAAATCACCGATTTCTAACAGGGAGATTTTTATGGATTATATGTCTTTTCTGGGCTTAGGTGGTGGTGTAAAAGTACTTTTATCATGTTCAGTATACCCTTAGCTCTCGATGGAGATATAATTTGACCAGCTTTAGGATTTTCAATGAGTGTCCGCTTTAAAAAATTTAGACTGATAGAAAATATTTCATTTATTCATTAATTTTCTGGAAAGAAAATAGGTAAATACATCTTGGGATCTAAATTCGTAGACCAGGCGCAGGCGCGGCGAATAGTGGGAGCGCCGTGCCAACGGGATGTGTCCAGGCATATGTAGCAAATTTCGTGCCCAGCGTAGCCTAGCGCAAGTATTCCTCTGTCCCACCAATGTCCCTCCTTCCAGCGCAAATGGCAAAGAGGGAGGAGAAAAGGCTTAAGTGGGTTTAACTCACCCGAGTCAAATCTTCACCAATCAAATGAGCTCCTCTCCTCACCTTTAAAGTGTTGAAATAAAGAAGCCTCTGTCCTATATCTGTATGATGCTTTACTGTTGCATTTTACTTTGCTGCTTCAGGCTTGTTTTCTGCACCCCTTACGTCTATATTAAGCATTACGAATATGAGGCATTCTCGAATTATTACCATTATCGAACTTGAATGGAATTTCAAAACAAAAACTATGTCAGATCATTCAAACTCATGAAGTTGGAATGAAATACGTGGGTTGCTCTTTTATTTCTTCTGCCTGCATCACTAGAAAGCGAAACGGTGGATAGTGTGTTCCTATTATTACACCCTGTTGCTGCTTAAAATTTAGTCATTTACATGCATGGACAACGATGCAAGATACGTTACACATTTATTTTCTATATGTGATCTTAACTCAGTACGAGATCATAGCAATCAGGCTGTATTCCTTTCCCCCACTGAAAACGATAAAACCTAGGTGACAATAATAGTAGTATTAAAGGGTTGAGTCACGTGAGCTGCGCATGCTCAGAACTTTGAAAACTGTTCATCCTAACAAGAAATCAAAATCAAGGCGATCGTGACTTATCTTCCAAAAATCCGTTTCCATCGGCGCTCTACATTCTTCAATTTCTTGTGTATATATATATATATATATATATTTTAGTTCCTTGAACATAAGGCTTTTGTTTTGGGTATTTTTTGTCCGGTATAAGTCGAGGAACTAGAAGTTTCAGCGTCCTCTCGAAGGATGTCCTCTCGAGGAGGGAAGCGGTACGGCAGCGGAGAAACTCTTGTCTCCAGGAAGCTTTAATCAGGAGCACAGAGAAGAAAAAAAAATCCTCGTTCGGCTGATCGAGTTCGTCTGTGTTTTTTTCTTGCTGTATAGAAAGCAGACGGCAGTGCTACATGAAGGCGCTCGAATTTCTTTCCCGGGCCAACAAATATGTTTGAAAACAAGATCATTTGCATAGAAAATCAGATACTAACCGAAAGTGGCGCGCTTGCGCCAGCAATTGAAGTCATTCCTAGTCTTATGCAGTCTTTATTTTGTCCCGAGAGATTCACGTCCTGCGAGCTCTGTATCCTAAGTCTCCGCACGAGTGAAAGCCTGTCTGTTTATCTGATTTGCATATGTCACCTCCTGAGCATGCGCATTAACCGTGACACAGCTCCTTTAAGCCACTTGCACACTGGATGCGAAACGAATGTGTCGCACGACAGATTGCGTTGCTGTGTTGAACACAGTGTCTTCGTGTCAGACAGTCGATGATTGTTTTTAATTTCTACTGAATCTTTTAAATATTAAGCCTGGAAGTTTTGATAAGAGGGCTCAGTTCTTCAAGATGAGCGCCGAGAATTTCAATCAATGTTTCTGTTTGAGCTCTGAGTCGACATTGGCGCGGGACAATGTACAATGCCCGTCGAACATTGAATGCAAAATACTGCATGTCTGACAGCCAAAAAAAGACGACGATTAGAGCAGATCGATAAGGAAATAAAGAATAAAAAAGAAACATTTTCACAACAAACGGAACATCCAATGAGCACTGCGATTTATTTATTTGCGGGCCATCTTTTTTGGATGTTCTGTTTCTTGGTGGTATATTTTTATTCTTTATTCCATTATAAATCTGTTCTCATATCAATACTTTTACTTTTTGCTGGCAACCAGACATGGAGCATTTCGCGTCGGACAGTCTTGATCGTGTATGCAATATTTAATTCACAATGTCAGTGGTCATGGAATTGATTTGGTCACTGACTACAAGCACTATTTTATCTCTGGTGTGGAAATAAAGCGTGAATCTGTTCGATCCATCTGACTGATTTTCGAAAGAGAAATCGAATAAAGACTGTTGTTTATCTTCAACGGAAGAAAACAGAAGAATAAACAGACGCGTGTGTCTGCGTCTTTGCAATGACTTTGACTGTCATCAGTCGTGCGAAAAATTTGTTTCGCGTCCAGTATGCAAGCGGCTTTACTGAGCATAGAACGCAAGCATAATATATGTGGTTGGCTGAGAAAGATGTGAAGTCGTTAGTTTGCATCACAGATTCAGCTGCGTTGATTAAGCCAGGTCGAGTTTCCATTACGCGTGCCAACCGCCTTTAATCTGACATCAGGACAATCGATATAGATACTATAATTTATGTCCTGATTCAGATAGTTACATTAAACAGTGGTTGCTGTAATTATTTATTGCATTGAAATGTGCCTGACATTCTGGAAACCTGTCTGTCAGGTTTTAGTGACGTGTGCACACTGTGCGTCGGTCAGCCAAATTACCACTGCACAGAAAGTAAACCAGATTGGAGCTGGCGAGTTTTCTGCGCAACTTCAACGGAGACTTTTTCTACAAAATTGTCACTGCATCTTGATGAATATGTGACTCCTCCCTCTACTACGCCGCCACACCCATCTTGGCACACGTCCATCTTCCAAATTGCCAAAGTGGCTGCGCATGGTGTTGCACTGCATGAAATTACCACTGGGCGGGCTGCACCGGACGAAATTACCACTACGTGGCCTGTGCCACACTACGCCACACTGCACCACCCTGCAAATTAGAGCCCCTTGTCTCATTTCAGCAGTAAAAATGGCCTGTGCATTGGTGCGTTTCAACCAGGCAAAGTGAGCAGCAGGGACTCCTGTGGACACAACTGAGAGATGCTTTCAGTCATAACGCTACAGGCAATAACATAGAATCAGACTCGCACACTTAAAACAGCCATCGATCCACAATGATTCGGGAAGCAAAACCCACATAGCATCCAAAATGAATCTACTTAAACAGTGCCCATCATGCTCTGGGGTGCAGAACAATGAGGTGTGTCATCTCTGCCCTGTCCTATTGTACAGCAGAGAAAATGAAGTGCACCTCATGTAAATTAATGGTTAACTTCTCCTATCAAACTAATCTGGATGATATATCGGCCATTATAGACAGATATCATTTAAATAAGATAGCAGGGCAGTCATTACAAACCAAAGCCAGGCGAATGCCAAAAGACCAAAAAAAATTGTCAGAGGAATATTGTGTTTGAAGTATAATATTTATAAAAAGAAAGAATAAAATAATTGAGTTTAAGGGATGGTTGTCATTGGCCTCAATGACAAAAGGGCTTGGAGGGTGAATTCATCCTTTTTGCTGCAAAGGGGAGGGCCAAAAATTTTTACTTATTAAGTTAAGTATTACTTGAGACAGATTTTTCTAGCGTCAACAGGGACTAGAACTGGTTGTCATTGATTCTAATATCTGTGCAGCAATCTAGTTTCATTAGCATGGGGCGTGAAAACACTCTGAGCTCCCGTTACAGTGAGGCTGCATCTCCATTCATGTAACAAACATATACTGCAGGCTACTCTTCTTAAGATAAGATATACTTTATTGAACCCTGTGGGGTAATTTGTCCTCTGAATTTAACCCTTCCTATAGTTAGGAGCAGTGGGCAGCTACAGAGCAGCGCCCGGGGACTAACTCAAGTTCTTAAAGCAGTTCCTTGGTCAGGGGCTCTGGTAGGAGTGTTCTGATGATGCTTGTTTTTTTTCTGGATCGGGGAAACCACAGTACTCAGTGAAAACCCACGCGAACGCGTGGATAACATACAAACTCCACACAGAAACGCCCCAGGCTGGATTCAAAGCCACAACCCTCTTGCTGTGAGGTGGCAGTGCTGTCCTTAAAGGGGACATATTGCAAAAAAAAAGTCAGTTTTTAGTTCTTGTGCTCATATATTTTGGTATCTGGAGTGCTTACCAACTCACAAACTGTGAAGAAAAACAACCCAGTCATTTTTGTGAGCTGCCTTTTTCATAAAGCAAGGCATTCGGCTTGGCATTAACATTTGGCTCCCTGTGCTATTCACATGCGGGTTTGTGAGAATTGCTCCACCCATCATATGAATATTGCCACACACGACTTATTTTTTCAGGAAACAACCCTAGTTCAATCGGCGAAAACCCATAAATAGCTTAACGAGTGCTATGCGCTTTTTGTCTGACCGCTTTCCACAACTATCCTATCAGTACAACACAAGACAGGCAAGAAAATTAATATTAAAGGGGACTTATTATGCTTTTCGGGAGATGCAAACCCCAATTCCAATGAAGTTGGGACTTTGTGTAAAATGTGAATAAAAACAGAGTACAATGATTTGCAAATCCTTTTTGACCTATATTCAATTGACTATACTACAAAGACAAGATATTTAATGTTCAAACCAGTGGTGTAGCTAATGTAGGGGGGGTGGCAGAGACACGTCACTTTATATTTACAAGGTGTTTCCCTACATTCTTCTACAACCAATGGTGTGCACGCTGGACTTCCACCAACCACGTGAGCAAGCCAGATTTAGGACAGGATACTCCACCATTGACCACCTCCATGTAATAAACCAGCTTCAAGAGAAGGAAAACGAATTCAACCTTCCACTTTGCTTTGCTTTCGTCGACTACGAAAAAGCCTTCGACTCAATTGAATTCGAACCACTCTTCAAAGGGCTGAAAAACCAAGGCGTAGATGTGGCATACCTGGACATCCTGAAGAATCTTTATAGCGAGGCAACATCAGTATTGCGACTTCACGTCGACAGCGACAAGTTTAAACTTGGAAGAGGTGCTAGGCAAGGGGACAACATATCTCCCAAACTCTTCACGTCATGTCTACACGATGCCATTATCAGCAAGATCAACTGGGAGAACAGAGGTATCAAGATTGATGGTGAAAACCTATCGCACTTCATATTCGCCGACGATATCGTCCTCATAGCGAACTCCACCTCAGAGCCCCAGTCAATGCTGCAAGATATCCATGACACTAGCAAACCAGTTGGCCTCAAGATGCACCTGGGAAAGACCAAAGTAATGTGCAACAAGTATGTAAACAAGACGGACGTGATCATAAAGGGAGAGAAAATCGAGGCGGTTGACAGCTATGTATATCTAGGGCAGCTGGTGACAAAGGATCATGACCAACTGAAAGAAATGAAAAGGAGAATTGGGCAAGGTTGGGGTGCATTGCGCAAGTTGGATAACATCATGCAAGATAAAAACGTAGCAATAAGATTGAAGAGAAAAGCCTTTGACGAATGTATTCTCCCTGTAATGACGTATGGATGCGAGACATGGTCACTTAGCGACACCCAACTAGAGAAGCTGGCCATCACTCAGAGGAAGATGGAAAGAATCATGATGGGACTTACACTTAAGGACAGAAAAAAATGTAGCTGGATCCGCCAACAAACTAGTGTAAAAGACATCATCAGAACCATACGAGAGAGCAAGCACATATGGGCAGGACAAACAGCCAGGAGAAGTGACAACTGTTGGACAACTCGAGTCACTGAATGGATACCATGGGGGTAGAGAAGACCTAGAGGCCGACTAAAATCTAGATGGTGCGATGACTTAGTTCGGTATGTAGGACCCACATGGAGTCGCACAGCCAAAGATAGAAAGTTGTGGCTAGAAAGTAGAGGGGGGTTCCTCCTAAGAGAGAGAGAAATACCCTGATGATGATGATGATGATGATGAATAGTCCAATGCTTCGCGATGATTGGACTGGTCCGTGTTCCAATGAATAGCGGACTTTCACTCTCTGTATTGTGTGGGTTGATCCTAAATTTACGACTGACGCGCCCATTCTTTTAGGCGTTTCTCCTAAATCTGGCAGTTAGCCCTAAGATGCTTTGTGAATATGGGCCCAGGTTCCTGGTCTTAAACTACTGCAGTATACACTGCCCGGCCAAAAAAAGGTCACCGTTTGGAGATTAATGAAAAAATTCTATAATTGGAATATAATTCTATAATCTATAATAATATATTAATTGTTATTAATATGTTTCAGCTGGCAAAAATCATGATGAAGCACGTCGCTACTCATCTCTTAAAAAATCATGTCAGAAGACACATCCCTTGATGGTGGAGAAGATGTTACAGTATTTCAGAACGGGCAAGTTATTGGCCTGTATTTAGCAAAGAAAACCATGAATGACAAAAACAAGTTTGAGGAAATCATTTTCACAAACAAATTTGCCACCACAAAGTCCTCACTTTAAACACATTAAAAGTTATTGGGATGTGCTCAAGAAAGACCACCGAGTGGTTCAACCATTATGTCAAGAAGATACGGTCTGGGACAAAAATTATGGCATTTCTAATCAAAAATAAATGTTCTGGCCTTGTCTATAGTTGTCAAAACAATGACAAAACAAATATGCACTGTAATCAAAACTGAAACTTACAATTTCCACCCAATTCGTAGTAACTCAAAGGAGTCTTCTTTGCAAACTTAATGGAGTTTATTAATCTCCGAACTGCACAGCAACTTAACATAGCACCGCATGGACAGGACACATGAGAAGCACACATACTCTTCTTCTATGGTGTATCTAACGAACCCCGAGCTCTATCAGCATTACCGCACCACTTAGTGGACCTACGGACTACACATTACACTGTATTAATCAGGGTTTAATCAGGTTACCACAGCATTCCTCTGCGGAATATTGGACTAGTAGCTCTGGCTAGTTGCCTCAACACGGATATTGATACGCCACCCGTATCCCTAAAAGAACTCTGTGTTTGCAGTATTCATTTTTCCAAAGAGGATTTTGTTTGGCTATATTCAGGGAAATCTCAACGGTGCACACTGAAGAGCACTGCTGTACCCAAGCATCACTTAGAAGAGTGAAACACCTGTGAAAAAGTCTAATGTAACATTGCAGCACAAATTGATATTGCATAGGGTCTACGCAGCCACATAGCTACTGTGTATCTGCTATGCTGGTTATTGTAGGGATTTTTTTTTAAAATTTGAGATGTAATTCTATGCCATTGAAAATCCGGTGTTCTGACAAATTTTGCTACCTCTCAAAATATGCTACCTCGAGGTTCTGCGCTTGCGCACACCTAAAATCTTGGGCTGTTTCCTCGCTCATATCTTAAGCATCTTCAAAAATCATAGATTTACTTTCAGTGCGCATTTCACCTGTAAGTGTACAAATATTTGCATGTACACGCTGGGTTTTCCTGAAAATGCAGAAATTAGATGACAATGGCATATATGGGCATATATCTCTGAACAAACTTATCCAACTTGTGCTGTAATTTTTTTGTAAATATAGCGTGCTATTAAAATGGTGTATTATTTTCAGGTAGGACCTCAAATCGCTGTTTCGGTTTTTCCGTTCACAACGGTGTATCGCTGAAATTTCCACCCAGCAGCATGCCCTGGTGCGGCTACCTGGAGCTATTTCTACCGCATCTAATGTAAGTCGTGGCAATTTCCCGGAGGAAAAATGTGTTGCTCAGTCTCGTCTCTTGAGATGAATTTGAGCTTCTCATATTTGTATCATTCTGTGATCATTTGTTTCTGAGTTACTTCTCCTAAAGGTCCCTTAGGAGCAAAGGATAAGCTAAAAAGAGACAAGACATCACTGAGACAAAGGAGGTAGAGTTGAGATAACATTCGAGCAATACTTGAGAAGTGGGATAAACAGAGGAGATCTCATAATTGTATGCCCCTGATCTCAATTATGTCTTGGTTATTTTGAAGGAGAATTAAAGTGAACAACTCAAAAAAAAAAAAAAAAAACCTTCAAAATCCTCCAAGCAGTAGGATGCAGAATTATGTTTTTTGGGGAAACTTTTATTCGGTTTTGCGTGTGATTACCGTAGAAATCTTTTTTTTACTGTTCTCTTGAATTCTCCTTCAAAATAACCAAGACATAATTGAGATCAGGGGCATACAATTATGAGATCTCCTCTGTTTATCCCACTTCTCAAGTATTGCTCAAATGGTTATCTCAAATCAACTTCCGCTGTTTCAGTGATGTCTTGTCTCTTTTTAGCTTATCTCTTGCTCCTAAGGTACTTTTAGGAGAAGTAACTCAGAAACAAATGATCACAGAATGATACAAATATGAGAAGCTCAAATTCATCTCAAGAGACGAGATTGAGCAACAGATGAGCAAGACACTTTTCCTATGGGTCGTAGCTCGTACAACCCCACTTCAAAAAAGTGAACTATCCCTTCAAGAAAAAGCACATCATCTTATTTTTTGCTGAAATGTACTGCAGTATTGTGCACTGTTCTCCCCCCTCCAATTTACCATAACCTGCCTGTCCTCACTGACAATTTTAGCCATTTGAGTTGGGTAACCTGATTTGCAACAGTCAGAAGCGCTGCCAAGTTTCGACGCAATCTCATGAATACGGAGTAAGTTTAACGCATTTTGAAGGCGTATTCACCGTAGTCAGCAATTATTCAGCCAACGAATATTAGTAAGATTCTTACACGTAATTCAAGTCCTGGTGGGTGGAAGTTTCAGTTTCGCTTGCGTTACCATGGATTTCACCACGAGTAACATGGAAGCGATTGTGCCTTTAAACGTTGTGCGCTTTTCCTCACTCAGGGGTTGGAAGCAATGTGTATGTTTCATGATCATTTAAATTGTTTAAACGAAATAAGACCATTTGAAAGGTCTTTATGCAATTCCACTGCTTCCAACCCCTGTGTAAAGACAACGTGAGAATTCCAGAGTCATAATTGATTTCCACGTCTCTAGTGGTGAAACTGGTTAACTTCCATGATCAAGGACTCAATTCCGCGCGAGAATCTCTTAAATATGCATCAATTGAATAATTGCTGACTGCGGCATGGGAACGTGAATGCCTCGAGACTCACTGCGAATGTGTGAGAGTTGGCAGCCCTGCAGTCTGGGATGTACGGTACATGTGTCCAGGGCCTATAGAATGTGAACTCATTAAAAATGTGCCCTTGTTATAAACAATTGAATTAACTTGTTATTCACTGAAAATAACCAAGGACCATGGAGTTTCAGGTCTAAAAGAACTACATGATTTTTGTTTAGAAATCAAAAATGAGTTCATTGGAACCATTCAGAACATGAAGGTTACATCCATACAGACAGGGAATAAATCAGTCAGTGAGTACTTGACTTGTGTGATTCCATTTTAGGAGTGATGTCCCATAAAGGCGTCCAATGTTTTCTCCTGTAAATGAAATACCCCATTGAGCTGCCTGTCTCCCCTCAGGACATTCTGCTGTGCCTCGTAAGTGACACACATTAAATTTGCCACACATTTTCAGTCTGAAAACATTCTGGAAGTCAACCTCAGCCTCCTCAATTGGCCAATCGCGTACACCTACTCATTTCACAAACTTCTGCATCACATACATCAGTGGTTCTCAAACTCTTGGACCACTGTGTATACTGGTTTTCATTGCAAACACAACTGCAATCCACAAATTCTGTTAAGCTGTTGATTTGTCTTAATTAGTTGGATTTTTTTTTTTTTGCCTTAAACTTCACATTATGAGTTAATGCAATGCCTGCCATGGGAAATGAAAGCCCCATGGCCATAATGTGTTACTAATGCTACAATAGTAATGGCACAGGGTCTAATATATTTACTGATCAAAGTCATACAAAAGTTAATTATTGAGCTCCTCTGGGTTGTTGCATGCACACTTAAAGTTCTCACATTTTTTCCTACAATATAAACACAAAACAGGCGCGAGTCATTGTCAATTGCTTTGCCTTCCAGCTCCTCATAATTATCAAATAAACGGTGCAATTTAGTGACCATGCATCAATTCTTAAACTAATCAAGAGCTTTCTCATGTTTTGAAAATAAATGGTACAACTGTTTACATTTCTGTCTTATTATTCTGCTGTTCCCCATGTGGCATAATGCGAGTATGAAACTTTAATTTTTTTGCTTTTTTTTTTTTTTTTTTTGCTTAACTATTTTTTAAAATATTGCTTCAAAGAGTAATGAAGAACAAAAATTATAGGGTTCCATTTCTGGTTGGAATGAAAACCTGCATACACGGCGGTCCACTCAAGAACTACTGACATACATCACTTACTAAAAACAACAGCCTGAATTACCCTCTGCTCTTATTGCCGGCCACAACCCATGTGTCCACTTCATTAGTTCTTACCCACTTCCAGCAGTCTTGTGTTGTGTTCCCCATTCACAGGGTAGTGAATGCTGGTGTGTGACCTGTGCTGCCTGGAACAGATCCATGCACCTCTATAACCAAAATATGTTACTTGTTCCTTCATTTAAAAAGTTTTTATCAGTACGGGAGCAGTCCTGATTGGCAAATAAAGATGAAGCACTGTGGTCAGGGCTAAGGTCTCGGATGTGCTTCGTTATGAGGTATGCGAGCTCACCACATAAACCTCTTCCCCATAGGCAATGACGTCCTGTCCACTGCGCGGGCTATACTCATGATGGGGGTAATTTCTGTCCTCTGGTTGGTCTCAGGGCTGTAGAACTCCGCAGTGGAAGGCTGATCATGTCCATTGTAGCCCCCACAGACGTACACCTGTTTGAATAAGACCATTTCAAATGGTTCATCACATCAATAGTGAATTGCCAGCACTCGCTAATTAATCAGGCATTAATCTGGCTACTTCCCTTACAGAAAACCGCGATAGGAATACCATTAAAAAAATTACCACCAAAAGGGATCTGTTTTACTGTATTAATTGTATAGTTGTGATGCTACCATAGCTTATAAAATAACGCAATAGAAAAAATATTGATGGTAATACCATAGTTTGTGAAACATACTGTAGAACACTATAAACACACTGTAGAGCATTACACAATTCATATAGCATGCTTTAATAACCCTTTGGTTCTTTTTCGCAAGGGTCATTGACTGGCATTCTGCCACAGTGCAGACATCTTTGTCTGTTTTGGGTGTTTCAGCTGTATGAACAATGTCTGTATGTGACAAGGGTCCAATATCTTTGTGACACTCCTATCATGTACCATCACTTTCTGGTTCAGGAATATATCCTTCAAATGCAGGATATGAAATTCTAGGTCATTTCATGTCACCTTAGCCTCCCATGTACATAACACCTCGAAATACAAAACGAAATGGTCCATTCACGAGCCAAGTCAAAAAGGGGCGTGGCACCCACATTTCAAGAGAGTTCCACACGAAAACCGCCGGAGATATTGACACAATATCTTGGATTCTTCTGTTTGGTACCATAAAGTGTCTTTGGACAAAGGCAAAGGCAACATCCGAGAGGCGTCATGTCCAAGGCACCTCAGTATTGGCTGTTTTGATGTGGAATGACCGTACCACAAATGGAGTGTGCATAGAAAAAAAATGTAATGAATGTAATATGTGGTGTTTCGTATGATCGTTTACACTGTTTATGGTCTATGTGCTAAGTTAGGGGGTCAAGTTATGATACAAACACAAGTGTCTCAAATTAGGATTTTTTTCAAGTTTCCAGCAAACATTCAATTTCACAAGTAGCAGGCCTCCTGATGCGTGGAGTTTCTCTCGAAATGGTTTTCTATTTTACAGAATTTTTGTCTCAGTTTGTAATTTCACTGCTTTAAAATGGTTCATTAACACGGGATAAGATTGGGATGTCTCAATAATATTGAACCCCTGTGTACAATAAGCATCTAATTCAGTTCAGAGATAAGCTACTGTATCGTAACTAGAAAGTATTTAAAATACTTCAATATCCTAGCATCTGCAGCAAGCATAGTCTGCAACAGCATAGTTTTGTGGCCGCCGGACCCGCCAGGTCTGTGGGTCAAATTGTCTGGAATTATCAAGCAAGAAAATGCTAAACCCAAAATACCGACTGCTTCTCTCTGGTGCCACGCTCACAAAATAGTGCCCCACAGACCACCACGCAGTGACTCTCCCAATGGGATTATTAAAATAATTTTCATAACTGAAATTTAGGAATTTCTACATTTTCATCTCTCGCAAAAATATTAATGCACTTAATATTAGTGGAAGTTTAGGAGCAAATCACTCCTCAGCTCTGCTCTGTTGGCCCAGTGATTAAGCGATATTCCCACTAATAGTGCCTCAGTTCAAATTTCCTTGTGTGTCCTGTGCAGCGCCCTTCCCTTCCTGTTCCTGTTGTTTCTTCCCTTCTGCTTTCGCCAACAAGAACCTCGGGAGGCGAGATGGAGCCTCCATCAGCCCCTCTGTTTGTCTCATCTCGAGGCTCCTACCGAATTCCATTCAATCCCATCTTTCTCCGCCTGACATGTCATCCTGTCGGGCCTGACTGCAGTCCACACGACAGCCAATCCTGTCTTACTCCTCTAGCATTCACTGTAACCCACTGTATTACAGTTTGTTCTGTCTGACTCCTCTAGCATTCACTGTAACCCACTGTATTACAGTTTTTTCTGTCTGACTCCTCCTGCATTCACTGTAACTTACTGTATTACAGTTTGTTCTGTCTGACTCCTCTAGCATTCACTGTAACCTACTGTATTACAGTTTGTTCTGTCTGACTCCTCTAGCATTCACTGTACCCCACTGTATTACAGTTTGTTCTGTCTGACTCCTCTAGCATTCACTGTAACCCACTGTATTACAGTTCGTTCTGTCTGACTCCTGCATTCACTGTAACCCACTGTATTACAGTTTGTTCTGTCTGACTCCTCTAGCATTCACTGTAACCCACTGTATTACAGTTTGTTCTGTCTGACTCCTCTAGCATTCAGTGTAACCCACTGTATTACAGTTTGTTCTGTCTGACTCCTCCTGCATTCGCTGTAACCCACTGTATTACAGTTTGTTCTGTCTGACTCCTCCTGCATTCGCTGTAACCCACTGTATTACAGTTTGTTCTGTCTGACTCCTCCTGCATTCGCTGTAACCCACTGTATTACAGTTTGTTCTGTCTGACTCCTCCTGCATTCATTGTAACCCATTGTATTACAGCTTGATCTGTCTGACTCCTCCTTGCATTCACTGTAACCCACTGTATTACAGCTTGTTCTGTCTGACTCCTCTAGCATTCACTGTAATCCACTGTATTATAGTTTGTTCTGTCTGACTCCTCCTGCATTCACTGTAACCCACTGATTTACAGTTTATTCTGTCTGACTCCTGCATTCACTGTAACCCACTGTATTACAGCTTGTTCTGTCTGACTCCTCCTGCATTCGCTGTAACCCACTGTATTACAGTTTGTTCTGTCTGACTCCTCCTGCATTCGCTGTAACCCACTGTATTACAGTTTGTTCTGTCTGACTACTCCTGCATTCATTGTAACCCATTGTATTACAGCTTGATCTGTGTGACTCCTCCTTGCATTCACTGTAACCCACTGTATTACAGCTTGTTCTGTCTGACTCCTCTAGCATTCACTGTCACCCACTGTATTATAGTTTGTTCTGTCTGACTCCTCCTGCATTCACTGTAAACCACTGATTTACAGTTTATTCTGTCTGACTCCTGCATTCACTGTAACCCACTGTATTACAGCTTGTTCTGTCTGACTCCACTAGCATTCACTGTAACCCACTGTATTACAGTTTGTTCTGTCTGACTCCTCTAGCATTCACTGTAACCCAATGTAACACAGTTTGTTCTGTCTGACTCCTCCTGCATTCACTGTAACCCACTGTATTACAGTTTGTTCTGTCTGACCCCTCCTGCATTCACTGTAACCCACTGTATTACAGTTTGTTCTGTCTTACTCCTCTAGCATTCACTGTAACCCACTGTATTACAGTTTGTTCTGTCTGACTCCTCTAGCATTCACTGTAACCCACTGTATTACAGTTTGTTCTGTCTGACTCCTCCTGCATTCACTGTAACCCACTGTATTACAGTTTGTTCTGTCTTACTCCTCTAGCATTCACTGTAACCCACTGTATTACAGTTTGTTTTGTCTGACTCCTCTAGCATTCAGTGTAACCCACTGTATTACAGTTTGTTCTGTCTGACTCCTCCTGCATTCGCTGTAACCCACTGTATTACAGTTTGTTCTGTCTGACTCCTCCTGCATTCGCTGTAACCCACTGTATTACAGTTTGTTCTGTCTGACTCCTCCTGCATTCGCTGTAACCCACTGTATTACAGTTTGTTCTGTCTGACTCCTCCTGCATTCGCTGTAACCCACTGTATTACAGTTTGTTCTGTCTGACTCCTCCTGCATTCGCTGTAACCCACTGTATTACAGTTTGTTCTGTCTGACTCCTCCTGCATTCGCTGTAACCCACTGTATTACAGTTTGTTCTGTCTGACTCCTCCTGCATTCGCTGTAACCCACTGTATTACAGTTTGTTCTGTCTGACTCCTCCTGCATTCATTGTAACCCATTGTATTACAGCTTGATCTGTCTGACTCCTCCTTGCATTCACTGTAACCCACTGTATTACAGCTTGTTCTGTCTGACTCCTCTTGCATTCACTGTAACCCAATGTAATACAGTTTGTTCTGTCTGACTCCTCCTGCATTCACTGTAACCCACTGTATTACAGCTTGTTCTGTCTGACTCCTCTAGCATTCACTGTAACCCACTGTATTATAGTTTGTTCTGTCTGACTGCTCCTGCATTCACTGTAACCCACTGTATTACAGTTTGTTCAGTCTGACTGCTCCTGCATTCACTGTAACCCACTGTATCACAGTTTGTTCTGTCTGACTCTTCCTGCATTTACTGTAACCCACTGTATCACAGTTTGTTCTGTCTGACTCCTCCTGCATTCACTGTAACCCACTGTATTACAGTTTGTTCTGTCTGACTCCTCTAGCATTCACTGTAACCCACTGTATTACAGTTTGTTCTGTCTGACTCCTCTAGCATTCACTGTAACCCACTGTATTACAGTTTGTTCTGTCTGACTCCTCCTGCATTCACTGTAACCCACTGTATTACAGTTTGTTCTGTCTTACTCCTCTAGCATTCACTGTAACCCACTGTATTACAGTTTGTTTTGTCTGACTCCTCAAGCATTCAGTGTAACCCACTGTATTACAGTTTGTTCTGTCTGACTCCTCCTGCATTCGCTGTAACCCACTGTATTACAGTTTGTTCTGTCTGACTCCTCCTGCATTCGCTGTAACCCACTGTATTACAGTTTGTTCTGTCTGACTCCTCCTGCATTCGCTGTAACCCACTGTATTACAGTTTGTTCTGTCTGACTCCTCCTGCATTCGCTGTAACCCACTGTATTACAGTTTGTTCTGTCTGACTCCTCCTGCATTCGCCATAACCCACTGTATTACAGTTTGTTCTGTCTGACTCCTCCTGCATTCGCTGTAACCCACTGTATTACAGTTTGTTCTGTCTGACTCCTCCTGCATTCGCTGTAACCCACTGTATTACAGTTTGTTCTGTCTGACTCCTCCTGCATTCATTGTAACCCATTGTATTACAGCTTGATCTGTCTGACTCCTCCTTGCATTCACTGTAACCCACTGTATTACAGCTTGTTCTGTCTGACTCCTCTAGCATTCACTGTAACCCAATGTAATACAGTTTGTTCTGTCTGACTCCTCCTGCATTCACTGTAACCCACTGTATTACAGCTTGTTCTGTCTGACTCCTCTAGCATTCACTGTAACCCACTGTATTATAGTTTGTTCTGTCTGACTCCTCTAGCATTCACTGTAACCCACTGTATTACAGTTTGTTCAGTCTGACTGCTCCTGCATTCACTGTAACCCACTGTATCACAGTTTGTTCTGTCTGACTCTTCCTGCATTTACTGTAACCCACTGTATCACAGTTTGTTCTGTCTGACTCCTCCTGCATTCACTGTAACCCACTGTATTACAGTTTGTTCTGTCTGACTCCTCTAGCATTCACTGTAACCCACTGTATTACAGTTTGTTCTGTCTGACTCCTCTAGCATTCACTGTAACCCACTGTATTACAGTTTGTTCTGTCTGACTCCTCCTGCATTCACTGTAACCCACTGTATCACAGTTTGTTCTGTCTGACTCCTCCTGCATTCGCTGTAACCCACTGTATTACAGTTTGTTGTCTTACTCCTCCTGCATTCACTGTAACCCACTGTATCACAGCTTGTTCTGTCTGACTCCTCCTGCATTCGCTGTAACCCACTGTATTACAGTTTGTTCTGTCTGACTCCTCCTGCATTCGCTGTAACCCACTGTATTACAGTTTGTTCTGTCTGACTCCTCCTGCATTCGCTGTAACCCACTGTATTACAGTTTGTTCTGTCTGACTCCTCCTGCATTCATTGTAACCCATTGTATTACAGCTTGATCTGTCTGACTCCTCCTTGCATTCACTGTAACCCACTGGATTACAGCTTGTTCTGTCTGACTCCTCCTGCATTCACTGTAACCCACTGATTTACAGTTTATTCTGTCTGACTCCTGCATTCACTGTAACCCACTGTATTACAGCTTGTTCTGTCTGACTCCTCTAGCATTCACTGTAACCCAATGTAATACAGTTTGTTCTGTCTGACTCCTCCTGCATTCACTGTAACCCACTGTATTACAGTTTGTTCTGTCTGACCCCTCTAGCATTCACTGTAACCCACTGTATTACAGTTTGTTCTGTCTGACTCCTCCTGCATTCACTGTAACCTATTGTATTACAGCTTGATCTGTCTGACTCCTCCTTGCATTCACTGTAACCCACTGTATTACAGTTTGTTCTGTCTGACTCCTACTGCATTCACTGTAACCCACTGTATTACAGCTTGTTCTGTCTGACTCCTCTAGCATTCACTGTAACCCACTGTATTACAGTTTGTTCTGTCTGACTGCTCCTGCATTCACTGTAACCCACTGTATCACAGTTTGTTCTGTCTGACTCCTCCTGCATTCACTGTAACCCACTGTATTACAGTTTGTTCTGTCTGACTCCTCTAGCATTCACTGTAACCCACTGTATTACAGTTTGTTGTCTTACTCCTCCTGCATTCACTGTAACCCACGGTATCACAGCTTGTTCTGTCTGACTCCTCTAGCATTCACTGTAACCCACTGATTTACAGTTTATTCTGTCTGACTCCTGCATTCACTGTAACCCACTGTATTACAGTTTGTTCTGTCTGACTCCACTAGCATTCACTGTAACCCACTGTATTACAGTTTGTTCTGTCTGACTCCTCTAGCATTCACTGTAACCCACTGTATTACAGTTTGTTCTATCTATTCTCTCCGCTGTCTGAAAGTTTTCTGGCTCTGCTCAGGATTTAGGCAGGGCACGGGCCTGTTTTGCCAATTAGTGTAGTGTCTTTGTGATGGTCCTTCGGCAAAAAGTACTGAACGTATTAATTGTATTTAATCAACTACTGTTTTAATTAATTCAAATAAACCATTCACCTTCAACTCTGAGGCATGTTTTTTTGGTAAAATCAAACTACAATAAGAATACAATAATAAATTCAATACTTGGTTGAAAAATATCTATCTTTTGTATTTCATTTGAGGATTTTGAATTTTATGAAAATGAATTCCCTTTCAATGTTTCAAAAACCCCTAGTTAAGTCTACATGCACCTGCCTAACATTGTGAGAATTTTAGAATTTTTATTTTTTTTTTTAGCATGCTCAAATACACTATAAAATTTAAAAGTTGACTTTACTTAAAAAATACTAACTCGTTGCCTGAAAAACGTTATTTATGTTGACTTAGATAAATTAGATTTCCTTATCTTAAGATTAACTTATCTAAGTCAACATAAATTACTTTTTCACGCTGTAAAATGTTATCAGTTGCCTTAAAAAAATATGCAAACTCGTTGCCTTAAAAAAGTAATTTATGTAATGTCAACCTTTAAATTTTACAGTGCAAGGCAACGAGTTCACATATTTATTTTAAGTAAAGTCAAATTGATACATTTTAGAGTGTACAGGACTGCACTAGCCTTGAATAGATAATCGAAGTTTGCAGGTAATGGAAGACAGATTGGCTGAATGTATTTCAGTTACCTTTGTAAGCAGGAGGGAGAGGCATCGCTCTCTTTCACCGGGCCTGTGTCCAATCCAGTGCATGATAGACTCAAATACCACTTCCTCCCGTCTGACATTGAGATGATCCGAGGCAATAATGTTGAGGAGCTCCGTGTGTGAGAGTTCCAGGAACTTTCCGGAAGCTTGCGCAATCTCCATGTAGTGGCCCAGGATGTAGCAGCTCAAGTGGTTCTGCAGGTCGGAGCAGGAGTGCTGGCCAGCGAGCCTCCAGATACCTACATAGTTTGTAGGGGTCAGCTGGGCCTGCAGGAACTCGCAGCAGGTTTGAATGAGGCCCACGATGCCAAACCAGTGTGCTCCTGTCAGGAGGTCCTCTGCATTGCTCTCTGTGATTAGCACTGGGCATCTGTAAATGTACTCGATCACCAGCCTCATGGTGTCCGGCGACAGCCCAGAGAATTCATGCCGCTTTTCACCTGTCCCACTGAGCAGTGAGCTGAACAGGGATCACAGTGGAGTCAAAATACACTGTGTTAAAAAACACCAGCAAAATATATAAACAACTAGGTCTTTCCAGGAGCTACACAAATTATGGGTGAGAAATGCAATTTCAACAGATTTTTGCATAAATGAGTATAAACAGCATGTGCTTTACTTAGTTCAGTAATTTATTTGTTTGTAGTACAAATGTCAGGACTCATTTGGGCAGTAGCATTTATTTTCCAAGGCATATTGGCTGTAAAACGGTAAATAGGCGACAAAGATCATGTATATGAACCACAATGGTTTCTTTAACCACCCTGCTTACAGTGTAATTAACACAGCCTAATCAGAATTTGACGCCAAGAGAATCTGAGATGTCTCACTGAAAGTGCGACATTACAGTCTGCACATTTTACTTGATTTACAGGCGTATTGTTTTGGGCTTTGTTTATGTGATGATCTGTAATGCTGGACTCCTAATGTTGTCTTATCTCTCCTGAGAAAGAGAAATGGAAAAAAAAATAAATAAAAAACTTATTTACCACGCAGTAACATCCTTTTGGATCCCTGACCTAGCTCTAACTCTCACCAGAAGAAAGGGCTTCTCAAGACCAGGATAATTCAGTGGGCTCTGAACTCAAACTGGTCGACTATAATGGCCACATTACAAAATTCGTCCTCCAGTCGCAGTTTTTTGAATAAGGCGAAGTCCATTGTCCTTATCAAATGGTTAATTCACTCTTGGCATTCAAGACCACAAAAAATGTCTTGATTACTGAGTGGTGCATTTTGAATCCTTTAATAGGAGTGGCACAAACTCATCTCAATGACGTAATATAACTTTCATTATTACGTTCGTGTGTAAGCAGCAGTAGAACGCAGACTGTCGTCACAGTTACTCAAAAATAATTACTCGGAGATGAGGGAATCGAATCATCTGTGAAGGGATTTTATTTGTTGTTGACTTGGTGAGAGAGAGAATTACGTCGCCAACCATAAAAAACAACCCAATAAGCCCTAAAATAAAATGTGTGACAACACTTGGTTACTTGGCCACTGGAAAAATGCAACTTTGCAACGTGGACAATTTAGGGATTTCACAATCATCTGTCAGTCACTCAATTCAACAGACCATAAATACACTCTGTGAACCCCATATCATCCCACAGTTTATCCGGTTTCCAATAGACATTCACCAACAACACTGAATCAAACTTGAATTCATGCCCATCTCAGGTATGCCCAGTACCATCGGTGCAATTGACGGGACCCATATTCAAATTATATCCCCGACCCAAGATAAAGGTATTTGTAAACAGAAAAAAAGTTCACCCCATCAACACCCAGATAGTATTTGATTCCGAATACAATATTTTGGACATTGTAGCGGAATGGCCAGGATCCATGGACGACTTTCGCTTTTTAATGGGAAGCAGCTTATTTGACAGGCATTAGGCTATGTGCCTGTGGAATGCCACTTGCTAGGGGACAGTGGCTTTGGTGCTATACCGTAAAACAGGGTGAATAGGGACACCAAGGTAAATAGGGACAAAACCAAGGAAAGTTTCTTAAATCTGCTTATTTCATATTTTCTTTAGCTTTATACTATATTTTTCTACAGGTTGAAAGGCCTATTCAAGAGTGTTCAGAGAGTGGGCCACCTGATGTGAAAAGATTCTTTAAGGACACAGGGGGTCCCAATAATTTTTTTTCAAAAATGTAAGAAAAAAGCAGGGTGGGCAAAACCTTCCCACTCCTGTGGCCACTGATTGAAAAAATTAGCTGAAAATATACCTGGACCTAGTCTGTTGGGTCCTACACCACACCTGAGAATTTAAAATATTTACTTTGTCAGGAAGTTCTCATATGATTTTCTTTTTCTTCTTTCAGGTAAAAGTCAGTTATGCCGGGGTGAATAGGGCACTATAGTGCGCAACTACAAGCCCCGTCCAGGGGGTAAGACTCTCAAGAAACATTCCTCTGAGGATCTCAACAAGTTTAAGTTTTGATTTTAAATCTGTTAACATGAAACTGAAAGTCATAAGATCATTGTTAATTGTCCTATTTGTCGATGAGAGCGACCTTTGTTGGAGCTGCCTTGGGGAACAGTTCCTTGAAGGGGCACTGTCGTGGACATGTCTGTCCATTTATCTGTCCATGTGTGTTAGCGTCTGTAACAAACTTACAAAACATGCGTGCTGATGCAATACCGGTTTGAGGCTTTAGGGGCAGCAGTGTCAAAACAAATGTGTTTTGAGGAAGTCTCAAGTGCCAAAATGGCTTTATCTTTTGTGTTTCACTTGCTGTCCCAGTTCTTCTGGAAATGGAGTTGAAGCAAAAAAATAATAATAATAAGATATTACAGTAAGCCTTAAAGTATTGTACTAAAATACTGAATAAATTTAAAAAAAAAAACCTAATGGGTAATGTGGATCACACTTGCACATGGACCAAATGCTGCAGCTCCATGGGTGCAGATCCCTGCGGGAATAATTATAAATAATAGAGGAAAAAAATGAGAACATACATTGTAGTTGTTGTGTTTAAAACATTAAAATGGCTTCATTAGAAGACTTATTTCCTCTGATCTGTTGAGGTTATTTTTCTCCGAGGAACCTTTTTGTCTGTGATCTACCCACGCTCATGAAAAATGGGAAGTTTTTCGAGCAACGTGGCGGTGGGCGTATAACGCGCGTGTCTGTGTTATGTGTGAGTGACGCATTTGGATCATCTAATTAGGGCTCTGGAAGAGCGCGGTGCATCCACTTTGATCTCTGATACTGATAAGTGACACATCCCACATTTGGCGTGCAATTGTTCCTCCTGTGTCTCTCTCACCCGCCACCGAGCCTGAGATGCAAACAACATCATTAGCAACCCTTTCGTCATGCGCGAGACACAAACACGCGTGTGGACTTCGTGGAGCTGAGCACGCACCAAACATTGGTGAGGTAGCATAGCAGAAAATTTCTGCTCCTCCTGTCTGTCATCTTCATCGTCCTTCCTCTACCTCTATTCTCTGCATCACGGCTGAATCAGCTCCTCAAAAAACCTCAAGTGAGAGGAAAAATCCAATTCCCAAACTCATTTTGGCATGTCAAAGGACCTCTCCACGCACACAGTGCTCTCTGGCTTGCTTGACTCAGTTGCACACAGTCTTCTAAGCCTTTTCGTTAGTCCTGGCAGGGTGGTTGGAGTTAGCTTGTTTTCTTTTCTGTGTGGTTGTACATTCACAATGCAGAACATTGGCAGTTTGGTTTAACCCCATAAAACCTACGGACCCATGTATGGGTCCATCAAATTCAGCAGCTCTCTTCGAGGCCCATTTCAAATTCTAGTGAAGATCCCAAGGTTTCCAACGATCCCAAATATGCTCTGCTGAATTACAGGGAAATTTGTGGAAAATGATATACAAGCTCTATATATTTTACATTTGATTATAGTGTGGCTATAAAAAATGGCGGCCTGGGTTTGAATATTTCTCTCAATACAAGTGTGATGTAGCTTGAGTGAAGCGCTGCAACCAGCAGAAACATAATATTTATCTGACTGAAGAGAAGGGAAAACCAGTGAAAAGTCAGAGTTTACAGGGTTCTCTGGGATTTAATCATTACAGAGAGACATGTCCAAAATCCCTCTAGAATCACTTGTCTTTGCCTTTGAATTTAAATCACATAGCAAAATATTCTGGATTAGAATTATTGGTCCCCCTGATTAAACTGAAGACAATGAGCAACAAAGTTAGGAAGTTACATAAAATGACTCTGGTTTCAATCCAGTGTTGATTTAAAGCAAATATGTGCAAACTCTGTACTTTCATTTTAAAGACGTTTTTTGCTCATGTATTTGTGGAATCTCATTTCTATCAAAACCTTTGATACCAAAATAAATTGACACTCCCAACAATTATTGTGAATAAAATCAAACCAAGTTACACTTTTGCAATTTACAGCCACAGTTACGCATGTATTGAAAGAGTATGTGCAGTATTTCGCAAAGCAGAGCATAATTATGTGTTTGGTAAATCTCTTTTACCAACATTTATCTGAAAACAGCTCAAAAAAGTTTCACCTTATCCACGGTCATGCTTTGTGTAAATATTTGCAAATCCCACATTTGATGTCTGTGACTGTGACCCGTGCCAAAAGAATTGGGAAAGGGGAATGGAAAGTCTGGGAAAACTGGAATATTCAACAACAAAAAAAAAAAGCCTTTGAAACACTCTAAAGGTAAAAAAGTGATTCAGGTATGATTGGGTTAACAATGAGCAGTCACAAAAGGCTTGCTCATTAACCAGCAATACGGTTTAAGGTTTGCCTCTGTGCCAAGAGTTGCCCAAACAAATTGCCAAACTGTCAATGTTCAGATTTTAAGTCTTTTTGTTATTTTCTGTATTATGCATTTTGAAGGTTTATTTACTACTCGGTTTAGTTGACTTTGTGTCCCTTTCTATTATTTTTCTCATTTTTCTTTCTCTCTTTCAGTTCCCTGTGCCTGATCGCACCTCCTTTCCTCGTTTGTGACCACGCCCTTTCCCTGCAGTTTGCCTGCACACCCGCTGGGTCCTCCCTCAATCGGTTTTTAGTGTTTTGTCTTAATTTTGTACTTGAGTTTGTTCCTTTACTGTTTTACTAAT
Source organism: Gymnothorax reevesii (assembly GCA_029721435.1). NCBI lineage: Eukaryota > Metazoa > Chordata > Actinopteri > Anguilliformes > Muraenidae > Gymnothorax > Gymnothorax reevesii. The sequence continues at coordinate 57,637,955 of CM056581.1, forward strand.
TTCATTTTAGATTCCTTTTTCCTATGCTTTTATTTTCCCTCATGCGTCCTCTGTGTCGTTCTTGTGTGTCCTGTCTCCTCTATGCTTTATTCACCTGTCATTTTATTTTGGTCTTGTGCTGAACTTCGCCTCCTTCACACGTGTCACTGCCCCTCCTCACCCGTCCTGCACTTTCCCTGATTATTTAAGTTCTGTCCTGGTGATTCATTTTTACAGTCTTGTCTGATGTTATTTGTGTTTATCTACCTGCCCCCAGTAAGTTTTCCCATTTTTCAGTTTATATTGCTACTCAAAAGTATAAAAATTGAAATTTCTATTTCTCATTTACCAGAAAAGCGTGATTCACATCAACGAGAAATGTTTTGTATGAACAATTCCAGCATACAAGAAATTCAAACTTTATGCAAGAAACGCCAACTTCTCGTATACCAGGAAAGTCTAACTGCCACTTATGAGTGATGTTTTGTATAATCCTGACCTTTGCCTCAACCTTACCCATAAGGAAAAACATTTGGAACAGTTAGATCCATCTTCTGATTTCAACAGTTGTAGGGGGAAAAAAATCTCACTGCTAATTCTTCATGAGTATTATTAATTCATGCATGCCATAACTATACATATCCAGGATCATGAGTGCTATCAGTTCATGCTTACCAGAGCTATACAATTCTAGGAGATGAAGAAACCAGCTTTCATTGCCACCAGTGGTGTACTGGCCATCTGCCACACTAGGACAAATCCCTGTGGGCCACCGTGAAATTGGGCCGTTTTCATTGGCCCTACTTTTCTCTTCACTGGCCCTATTTTCCGATCAGCACTGACACATGATCAAACTATAATACAAAAGAATACTCATATTCTATAATCTATGGAAGTTCATGAGTTTATATACCAATTTTATTGATTACTTCAATTTTTTTTATTGCAGCATTATTTTATCCCTCTTTGTGTTCACCCTAGGCATTTACATCAGTCATATACACATTTCTGAGTGCATGAGCTAAGCAACAGCTTCAGAGAATGAGAGGTACCTGCAACCTCTTTCTGTGTCGTCTGCGGCTGCCAGCTGGGATGGGCTCCAGGGCCATATTTTTCACTGGCCCTGCCTCGCTCTCAGTCTAAGGTCTGCATGCAAGCACACTCACACACTCGACGGTGAGATGCAGATACTGCACAAACTCCACAAGTAAAGTTACAGGGAAAAGTAGGTATCCTACTTCAGCACAACATTGAATGACCATGGACAGTGTTCTGTTGAACAGCAAAGGGCACAGACTAAGTCAATATAAACAATGCAAAGTCTATGGGCTTATTATGAATTAAATCGGAGCTTCTTAATAAAAATTGCTTATTAGGGTGGGTCATTTCATTTTTAGAGCAATTTTGACATTGTTATTGTAAACTTGATTTCACAACGACCAGCAATTGTCAGCATGCTAAATGTTGTGTTGGGCTCTGTTCACACTAAAAGTTTGGGATTTGCCTGATATCATGTTTGCGCAAACTCTTTATTACAGTCATAACATATGACTGCTGAAATAAGAAATCAGGAATAATTAGCTTTGCCACCTGCTTGCTACCATTAGCTGCTTGCTTCTGTGCCAAAATACAATCATTACACATCACAAAATGTTTAAAATGCTATATTGGTAGCCAAATACAAAACAGCACTTGGATACCAGAACACAGGGAAACAACTTCTTATCATGAGGTGAGTACTTACGTGAGTTTTAAGTCTTATTTATAATCTCGGAAAAAGGAAACTTGGCAACCTGGAACATCCTGAGCGAGGGAAATCTTTTTTTTTTTGCAATATCAACATGTGACAGCAGAATCATCTCTTGGACACACACACACACACAGAGGAAATGCGATAGATGGATTTACCCTCGTAGTCTCCGCCGCCGCTTCTGCGTCCGTAGACAGTTCCTCATGGACACTGTACAGGCTGTAATTTTTGACCGATTACTTTCATATTTGGTGTAGACATGTGTTGTACTTCAGTTCTGGCACTGATCGATTTTGGTTGCCATGGCGACAGCATTGGCCGAATAATGCGCAAAAAAGGGGAGAAGCGGGCTTTCGGGGGCTACACCCATGCGCTTGAGGGTGACTGGACTGTCTAGTTATTTTGTTTAATTTCTTTACAATGCACCATACCAGTCTGCTCCCACCGAATCAATGGCCTGCTTTCCTACCTGCACGGATAGCATGCAGCCACGAGCAGTGAGGCCAGGCTTGAGCCAACATTGGCCTTGTTCTTTGCAATTCTACCAGCAATGAACATTCAGCTTTGGTAGCTTAGCTTCCGTTTCCTCCTGTTATTTTCTCCACTTTTTCTTTTTAGACCCACTTTTGTGTTTAGAAGACATCCTGTCAGCTACTTTCAGTTCTCAACAGCTAACAAAGGACTTAAAGGAGCAATATGTATGTTGATTAATCAAGAAATGGCCTTTTTTTTTTTTTTTTGAAGTTTTATTTCGGCATGATTGTAAATCATTTCATGACAATTTCAACACAACACAACATGTATCATGACCGAAAGGGTTGCGGGAGAAGCGAAATCTCTTATCAGAGTCCCGCCCCCAGCCTTGATATATCACCAGAGATTAAGGAATGATGTTAATTTCAAATACCTATATCACTGACAACAGTAGTCCAGCCAGAATATTCTCATTACAAAAGTGAAGTTGCAGCCCTCAACTAATGTTTATGTTGACATTTTGTGTTTTGGCCTGTTGCACCGCCCTCCACCTATCTCCCAATCACGAATTCAGTCGCATTTCGGCATCCAGGTTGCCAGTTACTGCTGAGCTGCAGCTACCAGCGTTTCGGAGCACAAATGTCTGTCATTACCAAACCTAAAAGGCCTTGTTATGATGCCGAAATACGCCCTGACAAAGTCAGAAACAAAACAAGGATCTCTATAGGACATGCCTTTCAAAGATGGAGACAGTTGAAAGCAGAGAAGAATTTGAAGACTGACGCAGAAGTTGCCAATTTTCTCCTGGGCAGGTAAGATTCAGCTAAGTTTGGCTAACTTAATTCTATTTATTACAGGCTCGGACATTTCAAATATTCTCTACAGTCGAATAAAATTATGTGTGTTTGTTCATGGTACGTTAGTGCGTATGCAGGTCGGTTATCGAATTGACTAGGTAACAAATTGTTTGAGAAATAAAAACCGTGGCTCTTCATTGTTAACATTAGCCATGCATTATTAGTCAGTTTCTCTGGCTTTATGCTGAGACGCTGTGCAAACCGTTCCAACATTAGCACAGCCATTATGGGAATATGAAATGTAATTGAGACAGTACATCAGTCAAATGAGTCCTCCTTATTCATTCTTTACTCATTTTACAGTATGGACTTTAGCGGGCTAGACCCTTGACATTAGACAACGCCCTTCATACATTTTCCAGACATTTTTGCACGGCAAAGAAAGACAGCAATTCAAAGTTTGATACGATTGTTGGATGAGATTAATTTTGGTATGTACACAGATATACATTTAAGTGTGACTGACAATAATGCTCAGAAGTTTGACCTAACCACAGCAATTTAAATGACATCGTCATGGGCCTCAACCGTGGACCCCAATGAAGCTACACACTCTGCACTGTCAATATTTCCACCATTGGTCCGCTTTCTTTTAAATTGTTTTGTCATGAAATATCCTACTGCAGTGTTCCCCAACCCTCTCCCGGAGGCCCACCTGTCTGATTCAAATGATCAGCTCGTTAATCACCCCCTAAAGCTGATTGACGACAACCTGATCATTTGAATCACCTGTGCTGGAGCAGGGAGAGATCTAAAACAAGCAGGAGAGGTGGTCCTCCAGGAGAGGGTTGGGGAACACTGTCCTATTGCCTTGCGTTTGGGCCACAGTATTAATATATGCTGATGTACACTACAGGCCAAAAGTTTGGAAACAAGATCAAATTCGTACATAAAAAGATCATGTTTCATTGGCATACTTCGCAACAAAATAAACTTGATTATTATATGAAGAGTCACTGATCACAATACATTTTTACTCAAATTATCAGACCCATGTTACAAGGCCCATGGTGTTAGTGCCTGCCGGATTGCTGTTGGCATCCGGTGGGTTGTAAACCATGACAGTGAAAAATGCAAACGGTGATTTGTTTTTTACTTTATCACAGAAGTTGTGACTCGGCAATGGTCAAGTAAGATCAATGTACACAGTACCCAAAGGTAAATAGAGGAAAATGGTGCATATCAATGAAAGAAAAGTCTAATCATGCAGTTAATACATCCCAAAATCCATAGATTTCATACTGGTTTTTAAGAAAGGCACTGTGCACAGAAACTCGAAGTTTCTTCAAATTTTTGACCTGTATTAGCCTCGCTTCCAAACTTCTGGCCAGTAGTGTGGCTTTATACAAGGATGCGGAAAGGTATGAAACAGGAGACACATGACCCAAGCTGAAAGGACCCATGCCAATCTCTTTTGAATGGGTCCTAAGTTCCCTCAGGTGCAACCGGTCCTTTAGGGAATTCCTGTCTGCGGCTGAATTGTACTGGTTAGCATTCTACGCCTCTAGCAGGTCTACTGTCAGCGTGATTAAGCCTTACCATGCACTCCTCCCTGCCACGTGGCTCACCCGTTTACCGCTCCGACTCACATCACTTTCATCCTGGCATCTCTTAATTGTGATTTCCCAGATCAGGAATGAAACTGACAGTCCCGTGAGCCCTTTCAGCCTTCGAATTGAGACCTGCAGCTCTCTGATTCGGTACATTGCGTGCATAAGACGCGGCAGCGTACCTCCCTGTCTCGCTACATTCAACAGCACTGTGGAAGGTCAGTGACTTTATGAGCGCACACGATAGCTCAAATCCCTTAAGACAGACCATCCACTAGCATTCTGGGTACTTTATACTTGAAAGCAGAAATTATTCTGTGTGTATAGAAATCAGGGTGGATATGATTTCACTGGGAGTACAACTACTGTATGCTTAATTGATTCAAGATTCCAAATGGAGCAGAGACAAGTCTGATGATGCCAAGATGGCGGCAGTGAAGTAGCAGTGCGCTTGTCTGCTCCAGTGTTTCTATTTACTCGACGTTTTTTGAACACTGCGACTTCTCGGGATTCTTAGCCCGTTCATTGCTGGATGTGTCTAGGCACTCTCCAGCGTGTATGGGGAACAAAATTGTCGCTCAAGAGGCTCGAGCGCTGAGGAAACTAGTCCTGTTCAGCGTACCCCCCCTCCCAAGACGCCAAAGATGGCTGCTATTGAGGTCAGTTTGAAATCACTTTCACTGGAGCTTCAGACGCTGGTAAGTGTGATTTTAGCGCAGACAAAGCAGCAGCAGGAAACGGTGGTGGCTGAATTTAATGCTGTTGGGGATAAACTTTAGAACCAAATCAGATTGTTGGACGCTAAAAAAAAAACGTAAAACTTATCCACGGAAGTTACTGCGTTGCGGGGGTGGATGCGGGAGCTTGAGACTGCAGTTGAAGCAGTTGGGCGATGCTTTGGAGGAGGAGCAACTTGATAGAGCAAAAGCTGTGCTCCTTTGGGAACATTATTCTATGAAGCCTGATATCATCATTTGGGGCTCAGCCTACCACAAGGATGAGGACTGCAAGGGAACACTTGCAAACTTTTTGACTGGTGAATTGGATCTGGAATGGATGCCGATTGTGGCCGTGCATAGGCTCTCAAGGCCTACAACTTCGCGACCAGACCCGCCAATACTGGTGCGTTTTGTCATGATAGGGATGGCCTGCTACCTGCAGCTAGAAAGCTTTGAGGCAATAAGCGCAGTCTGGCGGTGTACGAGCGCCTCCCACCACCTCTACAAGCCGCACGGTCAAAGCTGGTTCCTGACAGAGACGAGGAAATTGCCAAGGCTAAGAGTAGCAATCACAAAGTGAGCGTGTCCATCTGGGTACCCCCTAAAAACACTTACCCAGTCTTACTAGTCAATGGCAAAGGAAAGAAGCGAGTGGATGCTACAGACATTATTTTTCCGAAGTTAAAAAAGTGACTGTCCCCATTGAGTCTGAGGTTTTTTTCGGTGTCAATTGATAGAATGTATGTAAAATGGATTACCTCTAGTGTAAAATTAACTCTCTATTAAGACATTACGTTGATTGCTATGTTTTGTTTCTGGTTTTTACTTTATCAGGCTTGAATCAGTTTTCTGATAAGTAATTGAGTTGGATCATTTTGTTGTTTTCATTTTATTGCCTAATTTTGTTTAGTTTTGTTATGATGCTAATATATTTCTTAGTTGATGTGAAAGTAATAAAAAATGGTGAATTGCTCCTTTCTGGTTTTTTCTTTTTTTGTATGCTGGGGTCATGATTATGGTAATGACACTTTTGAGTTGAAATTCAACTTAATTTTTGATTTTTTTATGTATTGTAACACTTTATCTTTGTGGATAAAATTAAGAGAAAATGGAGTGAACTGGTGAAAGCTGTCCAAATATGATATTCATCTTTGAATTATGCAGGGTAAGTATGACCCTGTTTTTACTAGCTGGTTTAAGTGTCTTTGTGAACCATCCAACCATATTATGTTTTGGTAACCTTTGTTCATTTCTGTTTTTTTGCATTAGTACAGATCACTCTGTTGCATTGTTTATGAGTTTTGTTCATTTTTGTTCAGGTTTGTTTCCTTATGATAGTGTAGATGTTATGTTGTCTCCATTAAGCCCCTCTTGCCCTGATGACTGCTGCAGATTCCTCACAGTACGAGACAAATCTTGGATGCTATGGCCATGACACAGGTAGAAACAGTAGCGGCTCTAGACCCGGGAATGGCGGGGCGCAGACACGTCCCTTTATGACAAACAGTCCTGGGTAGTTCGCAATCATTTTTCTATACTGACGTGTTTTCCAATTATCGTACTTGGCAACTTAAGACACTCTCTCTCTTAAGACACGATGAAACAGCAATGAAATCATGGGCTTAATTCAGCTCAGTGGCAGAACCTGAACTGAGAATTGTGACAAAACATCCGTTTAAAACAGTCGTTAGTGACCTGTTCTCAGTCATTTTCATGAGTAACCGAAGGTTCGCTCCGAGAGCACTCCACAGTTAACAGCTGCTGCTTGTTCTCCCCGATTACGTAAGAAGACAATCATTCATCTGGACGCTTATTTGCTGTATTTAAATCAACGTTAGTCAAACTTGTATACCTGTCGCCTCTCACGCAAACAGCTTGAGCAGCACGCTGCCTATTTAACTGCCAAGTGCCACTTTTTTATCAACCCACACAATACTGAGAGTGAATGACGATATTTCACTAGAACACGGACCTGATCAATCAACGCGAAGCACTGGCCTATTAATAAGTAAATTTTTTTCTGTACTGAATTTCGCCCATGATTTCATCGCTGTTCGATCACATATGGAGAGACCGTGTCTTAAGTTGCCAAGTACGATAATTGGAAAACGCATCAGTAAAGGAAAATGACTGCAAACTAGCCAGGACTAATTGTCATAAAGGGACGTGTCTGCGCCCCGCCATTCCCGGGTCTAGAGCCGCTACTGGGTAGAAATTCAAATTTCCAGTTATGACTGTAATGGACTTGCCAATTTTCTTAAATGCAGGGGGGTCTTTACATGGCTAAGAGATGAGCCATGTGATATTATTTGTCTCCAAGACACCCATTCTATTTCATCTGAAGAAACTAGGTGGCAGAATGAGAGGTGGGGATCCATTATTTTTTCACATGGAACTTCCAGTCAAAGAGTTGTTCAAAAACAACATTAACCCCGAGATTCACCAAATTAAGGGAGATTGTAATAGAAGATGGGTTGTTGTTGACCTAACTATTGATGATTTTAGATTTTGTAGTGTAAATATTTATTCGCCCAATGAAGATTCACCTGAATTTTTTACTAATCTATCTGTAGATTTAGAAAATTTTGGGGAGTGTAATGAAAATTTAGTTATTACTGATGATTTCACTACAGTACAGAATCCATTATTAGATAGACAATCTACAAATTGCACTTACCATACAAAAGCTTTAGAATCCATCTCTGAATTAAAAGGTAAATACATGACATATGGCGGTTCAGGAACCCAAACACTGTAAGGTATACATGGCGGTGGAGATTACAAGCTAGTAGGATTCATTACTTTTTGGTCAGCTTCTCTTTGATTAATTGAGTAAACAAACGTGTCATTGCTGATAGTTTTAGATCAGACCATAAATTGATTGCTTTATCATTTATTATGGCAGAATTTCCAAGGAGGAAGGAATACAGGAAGTTCAATCTTTCTCTATTAGAAGATAAACTGTCACAACAAAAAACTGTAGAAATTATGAATGAATTTTTCCAAAATAACTGTGGGACAGCAAATCCCCATATTGTCTGGGAAACTGCAAAATGCTTCATCTGGGGTCATTGTATCAAATTTTCAAGTTGGAAAAATAGATAATATATATCTAGAGCGAGAGAATTAATTGATATTAAAAACATGTTACACAGACAAATTGATAATGCACATTCTCCCCCTGACTCTCTCCTCGATGACTTGGATGATAAACAAATGCAACTGGAGTTACTTTATGATCAATGTTTACAAGATTGAGATGCACTACATACTTTCTGAAAGTGGTTCACAGGAATTATACCCGGAAAAACATTCAGAAATGAAAGATGCCTGATGAAACTTTTACTTGCAATCCTAAGGAAATTTTGGAAAGGCAAGTAGGATTTTATTCTTCTCTCTACTCTTTTGATGAACCCCCAGCACCCCTGACCCCTCAAAACTCCAAGAATTTTTTCCCTGATGACATGATAAGCATTTGTCCAATGAGCAGCTGCAGGCTTGTGAGGGAGTTATGCGATGCAATTCATTTCTTTTCAAATAGGAAAACACCTGGGATTGATGGAATTCCTGTGGAAGTCTATAGGCACTTCCTTTCTATTTTCAAAGTCCCGATGCCCAAGTGTTTTAATTACTCCTTGTCACAAGGCCATCTATCTCGGACCCAAAGGCAAGGAATAATTTCCTTATTATTAAAACAAGGTAGCAATAGTGAATACAAAGACCCCACACTATTAGGTAACTGGAGGCCCCTAACCCTGCTATGTTGTGATACCAGAATCCTTTCCAAATGCCTGGCTCTGAGAGTTAAATCTATCATATCACTCATTATTCACAAAGATCAGGTAGGTTTTTATAAAAGGGAGATTTATTGGGGACAGCGTTAGAAGTTTATTAGATTTAATTGATTATTATGAAAAGGAAGATAAACCAGGCCTTATTTTTATCGCTGACTTTCAAAAACCCTTTGATTTAATTAGATGGGGCTTTGTACTAAAATCATTCGAATTTTTCAATTTTGGCCCTCAGTTTATTGCTTGGGTGAACACCTTGTACACCAATATTATAAGTTGCGTTCAGAACAATGGTTACTTGTCAGATGCTTTCAATCTGTACCGTGGGTTAAGACAAGGCTGTCCCCTGAGCCCTTATTTGTTTATTATCGCAGTAAAAATGCTAGCCATTAAGATTCGCAGTAATCATAAGTTGACTGGTTTATCTATCCATGGAAGGTCCTATAAAATTTCACAATATGCAGATGACACAAATTTTTCATTTGCCCCTACCTTAGTATCTTTCCATGCTCTCCTTGAGGATTTAGACAGTTTTTCTTTTTTCTCTGGACTTTCTTAAAATTTTGATAAATGCAAAATACTAAAAATTGGAACTTGAAAGAACACAAATTTTACATTACCCTCACATCATCCTATTCATTGGGCTGATGGAGAATTAGACATTTTAGGCACACACATTCCAGAGGATTTAGATTCCCTCGTAAATCTGCACTTTGAGCCCCGTTTAGCAAAGTTGGACCGCCTTTTATTTCCATGGAGGGGGAAAATATTATCTCTGGTGAAACAACGGTCATAAATTCTCTAAAAGTCCCTCAATTCACAAATCTCTTCTAGGTACACCCTACTCCAGATAAATCCTTTTTTGAAAAATATGAGAAGAAAATTTTCTCTTTTATTTGTAGTGGAGGACCTGAAAGAGTTTGTAGAAAGACCATTTACAATTCAATTGAAAATAGTGGATTGAATTTAATTAATTTACTATAAAAGCCTCATGGTTACTGGACTTATATTTTAATCTTGACTGGTTTACATCTTGGTTGTTAAGTATGTATTTTTCTGTTGGATCTGGTATATTTTCCTTTTTGCAGTTAGACTCTTTACAGCATCTTAAACTTAGTCTATTCCTATTTGATGCTGCTCATGCATGCAAATATCAGTATAAGGCCCCCACAACTGCAGCTGAAATTAGACAACAGATTTTATTTATGAATTCAAATATTCTTATTGGAGGGAAACCTATCTTTTTTATCTCTTTTGTGAACCGTGGTATTTTGTTTTGTAAATGATATTTTAAATGGTGATGGTTCTTGAATTTCGTACAATGATCTTTGTATAAAATACGATGATGTTTGAAGCCATTTCCAGTATTTACAATTATCTACTGCAATTCCTAAAGTATGGAAATTTCTCTTGCTTGGTTCTCCTCTTATTTTAGTTTGTATTCCTGCTCAATCCAACAGTACCTGGCTAAGGAATATTAAAATTAATAAAATTATGTACAAGTTTTTTATAAAGTGTAACAATCTGATAGATATATCACATAATGTGAGGATGTCTTGGCTGTACCTCTTTGACACTCCAATCCCCTGGGTACAAGTCTACACTTCTATAGTTCATTGCACAATTAATCCTACCACCAGATATTTTCAATACAGACTTTTGCCGACAAATAGATTATTGTATATATGGAAATGTGTAGACAGCCCACTATGTTCCTTTTGCCATCAAGAAGAAGAAACATACCTGCATGTTTTCTGGGATTTTCCTCATGTAGGGATGTTCCCTTCTGGGATAAAATCAAAATCTGGTTTCATCAGAAAACTGGCCAAAAACTATAACTGAATGCCTTTAACATTATTTTTGGGAACTTGACCTCTGAGGCCCCTATCATTGGAAATCTTGTTACTTTACTCGCTAAAATCGGTATATACAGAAGTAGAAAGACTAATCATGTTAGTTTTCAATATTTTATTCAATATGTCAGTTTTTGCTACTAAGTTGAATATTTCATTGCAACAAGGAGAGGAAAAGTGCAGAAGCATCTGGGAAAATGGGGTACATTGTGTTTGTAATGTTTACTATTTTTTCTTTACATAGGTAGAGTGTCATATATGTTTGTCTGTTTTGATATTATTACTGCTTTTTATTTATTTTTATTTGCTTAGTAATTTTTTGGATGGTTCAGTGTTGTATTATTTGTTTACTTATAAATAAAATGCTTTTAAAAAAAAGAAGAAGAGACAAGTCTCTGATGTATACAGACCACGCCAACCATATGTGAAAGCTGCCAAAAGTTAGCTGGCCGCAAGCATAAAAATAAAATGTGTGTAGTGTGTGTGTGTATTTTTATTTAAATTTTTTCAGAGACTAAAGACATCTGAGTTGATCCATTGCAACAGTAATGAAAACATTTCTGTTTGTTAATTTGCTCAGTTGAATGTGAAGCTGGTGAACTGCTCTCCACGGAGAGGGTTGCAGGGATTAAACGCTTGTGAAAAACGGAGCGAGTTCTCCCCTTCTGAAATGCTCCTGTCGCGTCACCAGGGGGAAAGGGACACGGCCCTGTCTCTACTGCTTTGGAGGGCAGCGATGTCGATTTAATTTTTTTGGTGGTTCGACCCCTTTGAAGTATGTTGTGGCGACCTCTGGGATCTCAGCGGTGTGTTGCACTGTTTACGCCATCGGCCACCAGTGCCATTGTTGACAGTCTTTGGGTAACAGAAAACTTTTCTCTGTTTGCCGAAGTACTTTGGGTGACTTCAAAGCAGTGGCTTGTGACCTGCACAAAACATCATTTGAGTGGATGTGAGATTTACCCACTGCCTCTAGTGGGTAATGATGAATTTACATTATTTTATTTTAATTGGTCCAATTTAATCAAAGGTAAGCAGACATGTGTGCATGATATGGTAATACTTTACAATATGTTTCATTAATAAACATTAGCTTGTGCAGTAAGAAGCATTAATTATCAGCTAATTAAGAGTAAACTAATGGGTCTACTCAGGGGTTAAATTGGGCCAGAGCCCTCCTGAGCTCAGCTCCTCCTCCTTAAGTCCAAATCGCTCCAGGCCAGAGCTGAGCTCCATCTCCATCAGTATCATGTCATCACACTCATATTGCACTTATATATTTTGTTATTCTCCCAGTAAACATAACAGCATCAACCTAAGTCATGATAAATAATTGTCTTGACAAAAAATAAATATTTGAGTTTAATTTTACACCCCAAACCATCAATGCCCAAAACAATGAAAACAACAATGATCAGAAGTCATCAAGCATGACTGTGCCCTTCACTATCATGCTATCTGTCATGGCCCGAATTGTCCTCTTCAAGATTCCGTCAAATTGCCTCTTCCTCCGTAAGTTTTCAAAAGTTCAACTCTTACCTGGCCAACATTTTATCTGTTTGCTAAGCTGCCTGTTAAGCAGCATTAACGTTAGCTGTGTTGGCTTGGTGGCAATGAGTTGGTTGCTAATAAACTGTATTGGTAGCTAACGAGCTAAAATTAAGCTAACTTTAGCAGCCACTGGGCTAACATGTAGCTCACATACTGCCTAAACATGTAACAACTGCAGATTCAGCAGATCATGTATGAAGAAGGCGGGGTAGTGAGCCTGTTTTACGGAGATTCCGCAGTCGAGCTCTAATGAAGATCCTCCTTTACACTGCTTTTGTGCACAGAAAACCAAGCAAAGGCGGTATAAAGTGTTATTTTACTCAACATTTCGGGCTTTTCTGCCACGTTATTGCAGGAACACAAGCAAGACGTCTGTGCGGAGGTGTGTGAGTTTCTTTGTGCTTTAAAACCCACTCCTTGTGAAACGATTATGTTTTATTTCTGGTTAACTGCTTTGTTCTCCTGACCAGGGCTGTTTCACTCCATTCACACTGCCAGAGATCCCAAGGCTTACGTCTTAGGCGTGAGTCTCTCCTCTTAATGGCATTCACGTTTCTGTGCCGTAGTCAGCAATTTTTCTATCAAAGCGCACTGAAGAAATTCACTCGTGGAATTTAAGTCATTGTGCATCAAGTTAATCACTTTTAAGTGCATTAAGGTGGATTTCCCCACTAATGACACGGAAATCGATTATGACTCGGGAATTCTCAGGCTTGTCTTTACTGAGGGATTAAAAGCAATGGAATTGAATTAAAACGTTTCATATGGTCTTTTTTCATTAAAACAATTTAAACGATCATGAAACACATGCATTGTTTCCAATCCCTGGTACAGAGAAGCACGGGAAGTCCGGAGTCATAATTGCTTTCCAATGTTACTTGTGATGAGATGCACCTTTATGCAAGTGAAACGGAAACTTCAATGCACAAGGATTTTAATTCCGCATGAGAATCTTATTAAGCATTCAGTGAATAATTACGGAATATAGTGAATAAGCCTAAAAATGTGTAAGACCTACACAAATGCGTGAGACTTGGCATCTCTGCCCTGCACCTCACTTGACCAACCACTGCCGGTTTAATTTCTTCCTCTTCAACCTCTTCAAACGGAAACTTGCTGTGCCACATTCCCCCGCACACTGCAGCCAAAACGGTGCATCACACTATTGAGACTGCTTTTCAACACAACGACTAACGTCATTTTATTATTTATTCAGTCATTTATTTTTTAATTACGAGCTGCTGTTACCAACACCAGTTTGTTAAAGCTGCTGGCAACTGTCCGTCATAAAATCCCTGAGTCCCAACCAACTAACTCCTTCTCTTCAGTGTTATGGAGAAACCAAATAAATCAGATTTTGATCAAAACTGAGTTAGGACTATTTTTGCGCTTACTAGGCTTTGCCTCATCACATACAGTACGATACAAAAAGAATTATCTCTGATTTCCCATGTTTTGCTATAGCAAACCCAAGCAAGCCATTTGTACTTATTGATTTGTGAAGCAAAAAACTATCAAGTTGATCTTATTGGGTTTTCCCCATTCAGTTTGTTGTTTTTTTTTTAATGACAAAACCTACCAAGTAGAATCAGTGAATTATGAAGCAACATGTTCTGCTGGGTCAGTTCCCATACAGAACACTGTTTGTGCAGGACATTCATGGCCTGAATTTATAAATCACATGATTAACATGTGAATGACTGAAAAATGGCATCGGGAGGGGAGGAGACAGTGGAGTTAGCACTGACACAACTGTCAAACTTCACTCTAACTACATAAGTGCGAGGTTTTTCCCCATTTTGGTAAATGACATTTTTGAATGGAAAAATTTAAATCATGACATTGCCATTGATCCTGACAACAATGAAAAAGGTTTTCCTAAATATTGTTTATTATGCAATGAATAAATAACTTCCAAGTTAGTTTCATTGTCAAACAAGACCTTAACCCCAGTGAGATACAGGCTTCAGTCTTTTTCTAAAAATCTGCTTTTTGTTACTTACTGGGTTTTTCCCAAAGCACTCAAGTTCTGTTCTACCGCAGGGTTACGACTTTTTTACTGAAGGTGATCAGGCACTGATACCTCTCTGATACCCCTCCTCACTGTCATGAGATGTAACTAGAGATGATTTGGAAAATGCTGACCATTCACAGTAGTGTATAGACAAGGGCTCACCCTCCTAAAAAAACCCAATTTAACCACTGGGTCAACAAATCATTTATTAACGGTATGCACGTTAACTAAAGTCTTATTTTATACATTATTGAATTGTTCAATAGTTTAAAGTGTTACTTAAGGGATGTTTTCAACTCACAATAAGGATGTCAAAGAGAATTAATAAATTAGTAACGGTTAGCTAATGCTCATTTGGCTCTCTGATGCATTTGTTAACTGCTGTTAATTAATTGTTAGTTAACGCTTATTACCGCGTTAACTAATGTACCTGTTTTGTAAATTGTTTCCCATAATATAATATTTTATCATTATTACCAGGCAGCATTGTGGGTTCAAAATCTGCGGGTTAAAACCTGATTTAAATCCCCCCCCCCATGTGGCGTTTGCCTGTTCTCCCCAAGTTTGTGTAGATTTTCTGTCGGTACACTGGGCTTCTTGATCTGTTGCTGATCTGTCCATCCAGCAAAATGCAATCCAGGCTAACAAGCAGCTTTGAATTGCCCATGAAGGAGAGAGAATGGTGTCTGTGTCCAGCAGTGGACCAGAAACAGTCCAGGTGTGTGTCTCGGCCCCTCGCTCATAGTATGTGGTGATGGTCTCCTGCCTTCATACAGTCCTGACCAGGGATACGAGGGTCACATAATATCTGGGTCAACATTTCAATTTTAGTTAGCCCATGTCATTTACGTATGTATAGTTTCTATGTACACGGCCAGTCAAAAGTATTTGGACGCCAACAAATTTCAAGCAGTCAAAGACCGAAGGTTAACAACCTAACAGTACCCTGGAATTTCCCAGGGGTACACTGCACTTTTGGTTTGTTCCTTCTTGATTTTGAGTCAAAAAATGAATTAAATTCAGTTGATTTTTATTCTTTATTAGAAAACAGAACTACAGTTTCATTGTGCCAAAAATGAATGTTTTTTTGACTCCAAAATGTAGGTAACTATCCTGAATTTACAGATTATTTTTCACTTCTCACAATTCACGTCTTGCATTTGCCATTGTAAGTTATTTACATGATTTTAAACTGCTTCTATTTTACTGCAATATAAATTGTGTGGATTGATATTTTTTTCCATATACAATAAATGTGTTTTTTTTATTTGAATCATATACACTTTATATCTTTGTATGCATACGTATTATATTTGTTATCCTTTTAATTTTTTAATGTAGTGTTTTCACACTGCCTTTCATCTCTCCCGCTTTCCCATCTGTCAAATTCGGAAATCTACCATAAAGGGTTAAATGAGAGGAGCGCAGCAGTCAGTGATTCCCAGAGATGGAGGAATATGGGCATTAATCATACAAATGAACCACGTCAGACAGCAGAGAAGCAGGCACCGCAGGCTGAATACAGTACGTGCCTCTGAGCTGGCAGAGCTGTAGTGCACCGTGCACAGAGAATTGCTCAGGTTAATATAAAAGTGTAAACTGCGAATGCACTATAGCCACTGACCCTGAAGCCGGTTGTTAGAATGGTCTCGCTGGCCAGCTTGACCACTCCTGCCGTTAAGTTGCAATGTGATCCGCTGATTGTAAGCGATTCGGTCCCAGCTGCTACTGTTGTGGGCGGGAAATGCTGAGAACCTTTTGAAGAGGGATCCCCCCTCCCCCAACACTATGTCAGTGTTGTAGAATTGTTTGAATTTGCATTTGTGAACATGACAGCAATAGAATGCTCTGTCAAGAGTCGCATACTTGTGACCTCACACCTTGAGGAGTTTCAACGTGAGTTCTGTTAGACTTCCTGTTGTCAAGTTCTCCAGCCAGCCAACACAAAATAGGGCATTACAGTGGCAGCACAAGCCAGCGATATGCCCCCTCAGAAACAGATGAATGAGGTATGGTGGGTGTTTTCATTCCACACCCATCTGTTGCTGAACTGCAGACCATTTCCCTCACTGTGGAGCAGTCAGTGGGAGAACGCATGTACCAAACAGAAGGACAAACCCCCTCCTGTTAGTATTTGCAACAGCTGGAAAGCAGCGCTCAGACGCACCGATTTGACATTCAAAATGGTGGGAAGGGAAGGAGAGGAGAGTAGAAAAAAAACAAGTGTAATGTCACTGTTTAAAACATTATCAGTATTGGCGGTAAGGGGCAGCACCATAAAAGGGCTCCCTGCAATGAAATATCCCATATAATTGGAAGAACACACAAGAAAAGTACATGTGATTGAAAGACATTACACAATGGGTGTAAAGCAAGATGGCATTCAGGAGGTGTAAATCTTTCCTGTCCCCTTTGTTCAAAGTCATTATTGGAGGTAATCTCTCTCCTCCTCCAGCACACAAAGCCTTGAAATAGCTTGCTAATGGCTTAGTAATGGCTTGCTTGTGGCTACATCCAGCTCCGGTGGTTTTGCTCCCCTCCGTGCTCTTGAAACGACCTTCTCTCACTTTATCTCACTGGGCTTAAGGCAATGCCCTTGACAATGGCACTTTGCAGTTTAACTGCTGCTGCGCCATTTTGTAAACCCTTAGTGGGCAGGTTTTTTTGGGAAATGCGTTTTCACCATTCCGATTTTGTGTTCTCCATCTCAGTTGTTTTCAATTACCAGCCCTGATTTTTACATCAACATTTAAATGTTTCTATAAGGACGATCCAATCGCTTATTTTTGATCTCGTACGGTAAAAGGGCAATAGCGTTTGCTTTGCCTTCGATGCGAATAATTCTTTGCTTTGTTACTGTATTGCGAAATGTAATCTGTGACGAGAATCTAAATGTACAATTAATGCCATTGGTTAGAAAGGGAATGTACTTTTTCATTTTATTGGTCGGCCTATCCCTACCGAGAGAACTCAGGATAAAACTTCTTTTTTGGAATCGCAGCTCACTAGCGTGACCTCTGCAGCACCTGCCTGTGGTTCATTAGGATCTGCCAGAGCAGGCAGTACATCCTCTGCCTTCTCACAGTGCTGGGTGAAATGTACATCTGCCTACACGCAGTGCTCAGTGAAAAATGGTGTTTGACCAGTGGTGATGAACTAGGAACTGTTATAGACAGCTGCATTTTAGAAGTTCCCATAAGCAGACTTCTTTTTCATTTTACAGCCTTAACATCTTCTGAGAGAGAGGAACACAACCCTAGTCTCTGAAGCAATCCGCAGCCGAAAACAAAAGGAGAGCAAGACAGGAAAGTTGGTTCTTGTCTTCTGCGGGGAAACAAGGAAGCATATTGATTTCTTTTTTTGGGTCAGTGAAAGCAGGATTTCAGAGCAAAGGTAGTTCATCATGGGGCTCTGCTGGGAAACTACGGCTTCCCTCCCCAGTGAGAGATAAATCGAGCAGTATGTGATGTTCCCGGCATAAGGACAGACTGAGCGCCTTTTACACCCTTCCTGATCTAAAATTAAATGATGAGAGGCATAGATGGATAAAGTCAGGTGGGGGTTCTGGGGATCGCAAGACACCACCTTCCTCCCGGTCCAAACGCCATTCTTGCGTGTGAAGTGTCTGGACCCTAACCCAGTTAAATAAATTGTCAATAACATGATTGTATCCCCCACTGCATGTGCACGTTGGTGCTAAATATCAGCAAAATTGGCCAACTGGTTCTTGAGATATGGCGTAAACAAGGTTAACAAAGGCAAAATCAATGTAATTGCCCTGTGACCCAGAAAATGACCTCAAGGTCACCGAAATTGACTTATGTCGCACGATTAATCCCCCCCCCCCCAAGTACATGTTGGTAGTAAATATGAACAAAATCGGTCTGCTGGTTCTTGAGATATTGCGTTAACCCCAACAAGACGGACGTACATACAAAAGAACAGACGGACTGAAAAAGCTCAATACTATATCCTCCACTCCGCACTTCATGGTGGCGGGGGACAAAAAGCTCATACTATTTGTTATTCAAATACGCAGAAATGTAGAGCATGTATTCCAGTGCCCTCTGCGATGTCTCTGGTTTGAGCATATTTCCAGTTCTCCACTTAGATTAAAAACTCAAAATGCATCGTAACACCAGCTAGGCCCACCGGCCTGCAAGGAGAGGAATTTTAAAAGCACTTTGAACTGTAGTTAAAGAGGCCTTCTGATTGGACTTTTTTAGTTGTCTGTGCTATTGTCCGTTGAGCCTTGAGTACATGGGCTGAGGGGGGGGGGGGCTTCCGACATAGATTGTAATGCATAATAGATAAAAGGCTTGAGGGGATGCTTGTGTGCTGCAGAGAGCGATCTTGGTCTTTTCACTGCTTTCTTAGACCCCTCCTTACATGTTTTTCCCCTTCTGTGTTGATTGCCATGGTGACTCGTGATCTAGGCTTGACTGCGGATTCTATGGTAGGCCCTTATTTCCATGTGAAAGCTCCGCAGTTACTCAGAATCCTCCGCTGAGCCGTACCGATGCGAGTGATACTCATCTGCCGCTCCTTCTTTCGTGTCTCCGCACTCTCTCTACTCCTTCTCTCTGTCTTGGTTTATCCCTCTCTCCTTCTTTCTATATCTCCCTCCCAGTCTCCACATCTCTCTCCCTCGGCCTCTTCTTTGTCTTTCGCAAACTCAAATGAAAAGATGAAAGAAAAACTGTACATTAACTTCGCTCAAGCCATAATAACAATAGCAAATCTATGAAGAATAATACTACAATTCTCATACAAAATAAATGCACTAATAAATAGGACACTTATGGTGTATTTATGTGCATGATAGAAAATATATTTTTCTGTTTCTTTGTGGTTCTCTCTGTCTCTCGCCTTTTGACCTAGCATTGTACTTTGACCTTCCCTCCCACAAAAAACTGATGTACAGTTGCTATATAGACATGATGTATATTCAGGCCCGTAAGCACTTGGCATACTTTTCATCTGTGCACCACCAGAATGAATTTGAAATTAAACAATTAGTCAAAAGACTTTCAGTTGAAATCTAAGTGAGCTGTCAGAAAATATAGTGAGAACCATGTGAGTATTACAACCATTTTCCTTCCCTTGTCCATGTCCTTCTTTCTCCATTTTTCTGGTCAAATTTGATTTCTGTTCTACAGTATATGTCCATTGGATGCAGTTCCAGAATTACACACACTCTCTCAAATGTTACCCATATTTGAGGTTTATCTATTTTGTAAATATTGTGGTAAGCCCTCTTTATTGACTCCGGTGAAGTCTTCTCTAGATTGGTAACTTCTGCACAGTTTTGCATACTTTCTGGGGGTTATTTTTAATCTGGTTGACAGGTTTTAGTGGGTTTTGTTTTCCAGGGGAGAAATTCTTCTGTCAGCCACTGCAGCTTTCATCCGTGGTCTTTCAGGCCTTTCGGTATTGCCGAGCCCACTAGTGCTTTTTTTCTTAACGTGAAAGATAGG
This sequence comes from Gymnothorax reevesii, assembly GCA_029721435.1. Taxonomy (NCBI): domain Eukaryota; kingdom Metazoa; phylum Chordata; class Actinopteri; order Anguilliformes; family Muraenidae; genus Gymnothorax; species Gymnothorax reevesii. The sequence goes on from CM056581.1 coordinate 57,657,970, forward strand.
TAACCTGGCGGCACCTGATTTTTTGCCATCTCTCCGATGGTTTTCTTTTCATTTTCCTACCAAATAACGTCTCCCGTCACAATCAGTGACCACACTTCGGACTTCATATTCAGAGTTTGGAGATTCCATATGCAAAAGCTGCTCTTCACAAATCAACTGTAGACCCTCATCTTTAGACCATCATCTTTGCCTTATTCTGTCAATGAAAAATTGCAGGAACTAGACCTGGACACGCAAGAGCCCATACCTCTGCCTGGAGCTGGACTTGAACTTTGGCCTATATCCCGGCTATACTTTGGCCTCGATATGCCAAATTTCAATCACTTGTTCCTCTTGTGCTTTTTTAATATCCTGCAAAGTTTGGTTAAAATCTGTGCCACCATTTTTGAGATATCCAGGTAACAGACAGACAAACAAATAAATAAACAAATGAAAGCAAAAACACTACCTCCTTGGCAGAGGTAACAAACAAATAAATAGACAAACAGAAGCAAAACCATAACCTGGTGATACTGGTGATAACAGACACTCAATGCTCTGATGCATGGCAAAATGTTTTTTTTTTTTTTATGGGCGGGGCGTGGGTGGACTACCAACGGAATGTAAAGGTGAGTCTTTATTTATTTTTCTTACCGTCATGCGGCATTACGTTACAGCAGTTTCAACAACCTATCCAAGTTAGCCAAGCAGCCACTACAGGAGATTAATAAATGCTAAGTGCATTGCACCAGTGTTACTCACCCCCTCAAAAAAAAAAGTGTTAGTTGATTTGGCATTACAGGTGCTGGACTGGCACACGCTGCACAGTGGCAGTGTTAGCAATAATACCATGTAATTCCAGGACTTAATGTGGTAACACTCTCCCTACTGCTAATGAAACCTCAAAGGAGGGATGGCATATCCAATCTGTCCAGACTGTTGCTCTGCACTAGCATAGCTGTGAGGTGCGTTGACTGCTCCTGGGTCATTACGCCCTGTTACCCAGGGTAGCACACCACTCTGCTGTAGCTGCCGCTTAGTACAGAGTTTGCTTAAAGGCTTGGGCTTCGATAATATTTGGTTCAGGTGAAGGTAATTCTGATGGCTTCGGCTGATATGATGTCAGAATTTCTGTTTTCTGGTTTTTGTTTTGTTTGAAGTACATCTTGGGGGAAAAAAATCAGATATTCATCCCTGCTTGTTTTTATTTTTCATTTGTGCTTTTCAGATGCCGGGCGTCCATTTATCTTTATTATTGGACTTAGTATGGAAGTTCAGTGTCACTGCTTAGAGGGTGTTGCGTTTGTGTTATTGATTGGAAAGTCTACCATTCAAATAATACATTGCATCAACAAATGCTCACACAATAAATAATGAAAACAATACACGCCATGCAATTCAACCCGACTCCAATGTTTTAGTACATTTTAGCCCTCTGCTTAAAAGTTTTTTGTTGTTTTTTTTTTTTTTTGCTTTAATTAATATTAACTTCAATATGCTATGGTAGATATTTGAATTAACAATTTTGCCAATGTCCAAGTATGTATGGAACATATTTCCAAAGCATGAAAAAATACAATGAAAAAAAGTTACAAGATTTACAAAATAAGTATATGTATTAGAACTACTTTGTAATTTAATACTTACCTATGAAATAATGTGGAATAATATTAATAGAATAGGTGCAAAAGCAGGGCTCTTCCCTCTCGCTATCTCTCTGTCACACATGCGGTCGGGGCTTGTAGTTTCTTACCTATTTTTTGATTGTGCACAGAGCCCTAAGATTAATTTCCCTGGGTCACTGACCTCTGTTGAAAAGGGATAAACCTTCATCTCAGAATCTGGTGCCAGGTAATGCAGACAGGAAAGGTTTGTGACAGACTGAGGGATGGAAAGTTCTTCTTCAAAAAGTGGCCTCTCTCTCTCCCTTTACACTGTCTTTTCTTTTGCTCTCTGCCTGTTGTCTCTGCTTTTTGGTCATAAGTGCCAGGGGTATCACTGCAAATCATGGTGTTTGATTTAGATTTGTACAACCACTAAGTAATTAATTGTACTACTTCCAGCAATGAGAATATTAAGTCCTCTGTCAACCACCAAGTTTTCAATTCTGGGCAAAGGCAAATATAGTCATATTTATTTTTCCAAGTTGATATCAAGGACAAATAACTTCAGATATTTATATTCCTGAGAGAAACATTGCTCTGATATTGCTTGTCACTGAGCATAAATGAGTCTGCCAAAGGATTGTAATGTAATCTAACAAAATATGCTGTTCATAAAACACCACTTGTAGAGGCTCTTAGAAAGCCCACTTCAGTTGAGTAGTCAGTTAAATTCCGTAATTTTAGCAGAGCAACCATCTCAAAGCCAGGAGACTGAAACAAGGATTGTATCAGTTGACAATACAATGACACAGCTGCTAAAATTTGACATTTAACATTTGCTAATATCTCCTAGCTTGACTGGTGTGTGGCATATTTTAGGAGGGTCGGCCTGATTTATGCTTGTTGGACCAAAAGTGCATGTGCCAGAAAATGTTTGCTACTTAAAATCAATTAATGAACTATAAAATGTATTAATTCCTCAAGTAATTTCGAGCCAACTAATACAGCACACTGCAACCGATTTGTACAACTGCACAGCAAAGGCTGAGGAATTATGCCAAGACTTTGCCAGTCCTGTTGCACTGCTCCTGATTTTCAGAGTAAGTCGTGTCTTCCCCTCAGAGGGCTGCAGCGAATGTTGTGGACAGGAGAAGAAAGGGTGAAGGCTCTCACTGCTGTGGGCACGCTCAGTTCGCTAATGACTTTCTCCCTCATTACTCTAATTCATTTCGGGCTACTGCAGCAAAACTACAAAACAACATCCCCCCCTACCCCCTCCCCCTTCCCGCCAGCCCTCCTGAGCCCAGGGTCCATTCTCCCCAGTCCCTCCATTTCAATGCTGACAGGCAGAGTGGGCAAGAACTAGCATGCCAGCAACGAGCAGTGGAGGATGTGTCTCCATAGCAACACCACAAGAGCAATTTGTTTTTTTTTTTTTTTTCAGGAGCAGAATGAGCCAAATAAACTCTCTCCCAGCTTTGGCTCATAGGAAGCATCGTTATTGTCAACAGGCTGTTGCCAGTCGCTCTCATATATATATATATATATATATATATATATATATATATATATATATAAAACAACATAACTTGTATTCCCCTCGTAATAAGGATCCTATTTCAACTCTGTGTTACGCTAGTTTCCTTTTAAAGTTCAAAACTTCACGCAATATACACAGAATGATGAGAAGTGTGGGCGTGTATTAGCATTTAAATGGGTTTATTTATTAATACGTGAGAAGTGTTTTCAGCTGTCGCCTACATGTTGACAGCCTTTAGTAAATTTGGTTGTTTATAACTACTAATGCTGTTTGTCATTTAAATTTAAGCATTTACTATCATTCCTTGCATTTCATAAAGAATGTTCCAGTGGCATTGCATCCAATCAATGTACAAGTCAATACGACCTTAAATTTTTTATGACTATATTGCTATGGATTGGCCCTCCATATTTTTTGTAAAAATGGCAATCCAGTCCCATTGATTTAGAAAAATAATTTGATCCAGAGAAAATCTAAAGTATTTAATGTGCGTGAAGACTGAAGTACCCTGTAATGTGTTAAGTGAAAGTTGTAGAAGGCAACAAAAATGACTCATCTGAAATTTAATCCATGCAGTTGATCTACAGGGTTTTCTGAAGAAGAGAGACAAAGCGGAGTTTTTTATAGGCAAAAGGCCTTACTGATTTTATGTGTATAATCACCATCGGAGGCCAACCTTTGGGGAAAATAACTAATAGTGCTGCTACTCGCTCTTTTCTCTCCATCGTCTTTGTACATCTTGACTAGTAATTAAATGTCTGGTGCCCCAAGGGGGGAAAAGTCCTCTTTATCTCAAGAAAACCAAAGATTACTTGGACGCAGTCTTTTTTCCTTCTCCCAGTATGAAGATCACAGGCAGGGGCTAAGCGTCAGCAGGCTGTTGTTTAAAAGTGCCAGAAATCCAATATGTCCTGAGAGTTGCTGCAGCCGAGTGAACCGGGCATCCAAGGTCTTTTCTGGGGCCTGACGTGAACAAACTGTTTGCTTGGATAGTTTTTCAGGAAGAGATGAGCCGTGATGGACAGCCAAAGAGTATTCTGGCGTTGGGCCATTTCTTTCAGACTCTGTCAAGCATACGCCTCTGCCCTTCAGTTTGCTAAAGATCATTTTTTTTAGCAGGTTCTCTGGGGTGTCTGGGCAGTTTTTGAACTGTCATACGTAGTAAATGAAAAAAGTGGAAGAACCATCTCAAGCATGATCACAGAAATATTACTTGATGACTCTGCAAATTGTGTGAATCCATTTGAACACAGATTCCACTCAAGTTAGCCAAACTTTAATTTCAATCTAAAATTTTCAAAAAGCCAATTAAGGGTTTTTATCTCAAGAGGTAAAAGAAAATGTTTAAAGAATTCATTGATGAAATTGGTTTTGGAATTCAAATTTAAAGCGTTTAGGCTCATCTTGATTCGCTAATCGACATCGATACCTCCGAGATAACTGAAAATACTGGACGGAGGTGATGAGCAGTCATGAGACAGACCAGACACTGGAGGAATGACTGAACAACCAGTTCAACCATGTTGTTAATATTGTGACAGACTCATTACAGCTTCAAGATGGACACTAAAAGATTAAGCTGCCTTTTAAGAAACACAATGACGCCTGAATTGCACTGCAAAGCATCATGTATTTCTTGCTCCAAAAATGCATATATGCAGAATGGAAGTTTCCCTCGGGGATACATTTGTTTCCTTCCAGACTTTATTAGCCGTATGTATGCCGCAGCATCAGACTTAGTGTTCTGATGGAAAGATCTGATACACTCCCCTCTTTGGAGTGTACCAGCTTAATGACATTCGCCTGTGGTGTTTGACTGCGGAACTGAGCACAAAGGAACCTCACTTTTGAGTCCACATATACAACGGCTCAATCTGACCAGCTCCATGGAAAAAAGTTCTCATCAGATTCAACAGGAATTGTAAATGATTCTAGCTCATAAACTTGAGTCAGGAGCGAATGGAATGAATCAATGGCTAGATCCAGGGATACAGAAGCCAGAGCTTTATTACAAAGTGATCTGTCCTGGGTCAAGATCCAGCGACCACAACAAGGCAGAAAGTACAGGATGTGGTTTATGAACTGGCCAAGGTTAAGCAGCCTCAGTCAGGTTGAAGTCTTAGGTGTAGTCCAAGGTTGTGACTAATGAGTCATAGGGTAGATCCACTATGCAGTAAGAGGTCACACTTCAGATGAACTGTTGCTCATAAAGACTTTATACAGCATGCATAATGCCTTCATACATGAGACATAATGTCTTCATAAATCATACATAAGCAAATTTCATGCTTTGTAAAGGGTGAAATAACATCCTCATTCAGCATGTGCCGCCAGATGTCCTATTACTGACAATGTCACTTAGTTAGTGGCTAAATTCTACAACCCCAATTCTAAAATAGTTGGAACGAAGTGTAAATTGTGAAACAAATCAAAATGCAATGACTTTCAGATCACAAGAGCCCATATAATTTTCACAAGAGAACATAGATAACATTTCAAATGTTGAAACTGAGACATTTTACATTTTTATCCACAAAATGAACTTACTTCAAATTTTCTGGCTGCAATAGGTCTCAAAAAAGTTTGGACACAGGCAAAAAAGGGCTGAAAAAGCAATTAATGTATAAGAGAATCAGCTGAAAGAACATTTAGCAAGTATTTAATTGAACTGGCATCAGGTGTGTAACATGTTTGGCTATAAAAGGGATGTCTTACAGAGGCTGAGTCTCTCAGAAGTAAAGATGCTCCGAGGCTCACCAATCTGTGAAGGCTTGCGTAAAAAAAATTATGGAATAGTTTAAAAACAATGTTCCTCAATGTTAAATTGCAAAAGGCTTTGAAGGTCTCATCATCAACAGTACATAACATCATCAAAAGATTCAGAGAAACTGGAAAAATTTCCGTGCATAAGGGACAAGGCTGAAGACCTTTACTGGATGTCTGTGATCTTTGGGCCCTCAGACGCCACTGCCTCACTCACCAGCATGATTCTGTCATTGACATTACTAAATGCTTCAAGAAACCACTGTCTGTAAACACAGTCCGCCGTGCCATCCACAGAGGCCACCTAAAACTCTAATTTGCAAAAAGCAAGCCATTGTTGAGCATGATTCAGAAGCGCCGCCGTGTTCTGTGGGCCAAGGCTCATTTAAAATGGACTGTAGCAGAGTGGCAAAGTGTCCAAATTTTACATTCTAGTTGGAAATCATGGACTTTGTGTCCTCTGGGCAAAAGAGGAGAAAGACCACCCCTCCTGTTATCAGTGTTCAGTTCAAAAGCCAGCATCTCTGATGGTATGGGGATGCATTAGTGCATATGGTGTGGGACACTTGCATGTTTTAAAAAGCACCATGAATTCTGAAAGGTATATAAAGGTTTTAGAGCAACATATGCTCCCCTCCAGAACACATTAATTCCAGGGAAAGCCTTGTGTATTTCAGCAGGACAATGCAAAACCAAATGCATGGCTTCGTAGTAGAAGAGTTCGTGTGTTGAACTGGCCTGCCTGCAGTCCTGATCTTTCACCGATTGAGAACATTAGGTGCATCATTAAACAAAACATCCGTCAAAGGAGGCCCAAAACTCTCCAGCAGCTGGAAGCCTGTATTAAACAAGAGTGGGATCAAATTCCAATGGCTAAACTCAGGAAACTTGTCTCCTCAATGCCCAAACACCTCCACTCTGTGTTAAATAGAAGAGGGGATGCTACACCATAGTAAACAGGCCCCTGTCCCAACTTTTTTGAGACCTGTAGCAGCCATAAAATTGGAAATGAGCTCATTTTGCGGATAAAATTGTAAAATTTTTCACTTTCAACATTTGCTGTGTTATCGCTGTTCTCTTGTGAATGAAATACTGGCTGGTGTGTTTTGAAAGTCATTGCATTTTGATTTTATTCACAATTTACACTTTGTCCCAACTATTGCGGAACTGGATTGTATAAAGGGTGACACTGTCAACTAAGTGACATTGTCATCGTCACACCTGGCATCACATGCTGAATAAGGATGAGTTATTTCTCCCTTTACAAAGCATGACATTTGCTTACGTATGATTGATGAAGACATTATGTCTCACTTATGAAGGCATTATAAATGCTGTATAAACCCTTTATGAGATAAACCACTTCATCTAAAACGTGACCCAGTCAGGTTACATCGATACGATAACATAATGCTATACATAAACTCACTGTAGAAATTTTGTGTTCTTGGAGAAGCTTACTGAAACCCAATTGATCAACTTTTATGGAATGTACGATGGGGGCAAACTAGTGCCCAAAAAGTTTTCCAGCCTGTTGGGAAAAATGGTCAACCACGCAACATGATGTACCTATATATTAGTATATGCAGTCTGCTGCCAATTTGTCAGAATATCTATGATGCACCTCTCAATATTTGGGAAAAAAAAGACAGACTCACCACAAGCTAAATAATTCAACATTGTAGACAAGTTTTCTGGCATGATGGAAAAAGATCATCTATGGCAGAGGTATGGAGGTTCCTGTATATAATTTAGTGATCGCTGATCCACTGCCTCATTAGCACCCGGATCTATACTGTCACCTGCGGCGCGCAAGTAATTTGACTATAATGTGTAGGCTTATGTAAATTTTTGCGGGCCAAACACGTCTTGTGGAACTTTACTGCACAGTGATCTCCCCTATCAGTCCACAGGAAAGAGGGAGCAGTCTAAGCATGAGCACAAACAGCAATCTGGCAATGACACAGAAAAAATGGCAAAACCTAAATGCACAGTGGTAATGAGGGGAAACAAGAAACAGGTGTGGAAATTATGCGAGGAATTCATAGAGGGCAAATGAGTAAAAGAGACAACCAATTCAAGAAACCCCAAGACCGATGAGGAGAACGCGCAAAAAGGCAGCGAACATCATGAAACACTGACACAGGGGCGCAGGATGTGACAGTATATTTAATCAAGCAAAGATGGCAGAGAAAGATGGAAATTCCCTAATCTCCTATGGTGGCCAAACAATAATCCGGTGATTCAAATAATGAAGAATGACCTGGAAGAATACCAGATGACCTCTCATTTATTTGCTGATTTAACCCTGTAATGCCATTTGTATCAAATTTGATACATGACTTTCTGTGAGCTCTATGTCATCCACATTTTCAATACTTTCCTCAAAAACCTGTTGTGTGCAATCTGACTCATGTCATCTGACCCTGATGGGTCATCCATGCCCTGCAGGCAGCAGAGAATACAAAATCAAAGATGGCTGCATATAGCAAAGGAGAATCCAGGAACTCAATGGATGTAAAGTATGGGTATATATATGCCCCAGAGAGACATGGGAATGGAGAAACACAAATGCAGAATGCCCGGCTGGGGAGGCACTCAAGGCACTAAACCAATCAATGGAGACAATACATCTAAAAGACACGCAAGCCACTGGATGGAAGAAGGAACAAGTGGGATTGACATTGTGACAGAAAGGTTGTGACACCTCTCTATAACCTGATGATATAAGTGAGGTGTATTTTGAATATGCAGCATTCACAAATACAAAATTTATCCTGAAAACACTTTGGCAAAAAAGTACTCTCACGGTGCAAAAAAAAAAAAAACAAAACATTTTGTCTCAGTTTTTCTGAGCTGCTAAAATGCATTTCCTGAAATTTCCGCTCCTTTTCTCAAAGCAGTAAACACAAACCCCAAAATTCAAGCTACACGCACAAAACCATTGACTTGTCTTGTAACATAGAATAATTGATTCAAAACTATTTTAACTTTACTCAAAACCAAACACTACCATCAGCCAACATACAAAGCCAGCTAATGCATAAGCACTACTCAGCTATCATCAAACACAATATAAATAAATACAAAACACTGTACTCTGGGCATAGCAGGGGAAAAAAATCTTTATTTACTGTAGGATATTTGCACATTCCTGCACTTATGAAAACTTATATGTAAACAAGAAATCCTGCAGCGAAAATAAACAACTGCACTGTGTGATTTTACTGTAAGCAATGTCAATCATACAGTCTGCCACAGCATCATGCCTCTGGGTCAGACCACATGACTTCATCTACAACACAGGCAATGCTCTTCCTTGCTAAACAATGGGGAAAGTATCCTTTTGCGTGCCGAATGCAGCCTAGAAAAGACTCCACTCCTGTATCATCTCACGCTGCATCCATTGACTGGAGGAGATTTCCCAGGTATGAGGGTTTCAGTCACATATTTCCATCAACGTGTGGAGAATTCTCTCCCATTGGGTTTAGAAAGAGAGAGATTGGTGGACGGCAAACATTTATAAAATGCTTATTAAACCATTCACGTATTCTGGGACCATGGTAAAAGCTAACTTTGTCCCAAATGACAACATGAACAAGATGCGCTGCTAGCTCTTGGCCTCTGCTCATGTCTAAGCAAGGCATCCCATAGAGCATCGAGGAATGTTGGAAGACCTTCAGTGTTCTATGACCCTAGAGTTAAATGGCGGAGGAGAATCTCATTGCTGCTGATGGCAGCACATTGCCACCGCACTGGGGTGCGTTTCCCAAAAGCACAGATGCTAAGGTACCCCTGCAAAAAATGTTCTATAGGACTTCTATGGAATTTTATAGAACATCAATTGAACTCTATAGAACAATTTAGTTAAACAGCATGTTCTATAGGATTTTCCGTGTGTTCTATTGGAATTTGCTAGAAACCTATAGAGCACCCCTATGGAAAAGAAAGTCTGATAAGATTATTGCTGTTCTATAAGACCTTTATAGAACACCCCAGTTGAAAAAATTGTTCTATAGGGCTTAGATGGTCTTTAGGACGTTCTAATAGAACAAAAGCTTAATGGAAAAGACATCTCAAATAAGGGTTAAATAAAAATAAATCTTATGAATCCTTGCAATGCTCTGTCGAAGGGTTAATTTACCTTATGTGTACTCGGGTTCTAGAAGTGAGAAACCAGACTAATGGTCTGAAAATGTGCAATATGCAGTGATATCCACGATACTGAAGTAGCAAGGAAATCTTGTCCCTTTTAACTTTAAGGTGTGCTTAAGCACATGGGGTACCAGGCACATACCTACTCATTGATTCTCTGATCAGACGATTGATTGACTGACTGACCGCACAACCTAGCAGTGTTTCAGTTACGGTATATGAAGACCTCTTTCCATTTCCTCGGCAGCAATTCAAAAATATAAATCTAAGGCATTACAACTTCATTATGCTATAATAGAACACTTGTGTTCCTCTTTAGCTTACGAAGACAGAATTACGTTTAAAGTTTGACCTTTTGAAATTTTCCCTTAATTTTAAAAATTCAATCAAATTATTCCTTTCCATTCACATGCTTGTGATTGCAGATTATATTCAGATTTAGAATTAATTTAAATACAATTTGAGGTCTGCTGAGACTTATTCCCACCATCTTTATACATCTAAAGGTTATTTCTAACCATGAATGCTTCTGAATGGCTCACTTGGTTAAAGCACTGCATTGCGGAGCAGAAGTATCTGGGCTCAAGCACCAGTCAGAGTAACACATGAGTGGTCATTGTGCTACAGGGATGATTTCTGGGTAATGTAATACAAAATGGTTGCTTTGTTTGTGGTTGTCTTCCAAATTTGGGTGGGATTGAAAATAAAAAGTCCTCCTGGAATTTTCTATAGGACTTGAGGTACTAAAGTTCTATACAATTCTATTGAACTGTCCTATAGGATTCCTATAGCACATTTTTTGCAGGGACATTGGAATGGAACCATTGGCTGTGAATGGACGAACTATGTGCTGAGAATGCTAACTATGCTTTTGGGAAACGCACCCCTGGGCGGGTACTTCTACAATGGCTTGTTGAACGATTATGTTTCAACCCCTCCTTCTCTTTTTGGTGAGACTGAACCCAGCTTCCTCCGAGAGGATGCATTCATGAGGTCTCTCCATGGAGTTCAATTAAAAAATTCTCTACACACAGTGAAAACAGACCAAAATTAGTTTGGCAAATGACGCAGCATGAAAGGCTTCATATCTCTGTTTACATGCAATGCTTGACGTGATATCTGTGAGTGCAAGTAAATGAACATCAACAGTAAATCTGCGACACTCTGGCCGCTATTTTAACAATCTAAGCCAGGAGTCACCAACTCCGTTCCTGGAGGGCCACTATCCTGTAGGTTTCTGCTCTACTTGCTGTTCAGCACACCTGATTCAACTAATTAGCTACTTAACAAGATCATGAGCTGGGAAATTGAGTGGCTAATTAGTTGAATCAGGTGTGCGGAACAGCAGATAGAGCAGAAGCCTACAGGATAGTGGCCCACCAGGAACGGAGTTGGTGACCCCTGATCTAAGCGCTCAGTCTGAAGCATGTGGCAAAAGTGCATCTAGGGTGTGTCCAAATCCATTTTTACTAGTTTAATGGCAGGTTATAAGGGAATAATGCAAGGCGCAAGGGTCACATGAGTCGTTAATCATAAGGTATGTTTTGGGCGTAACTTGAAATAAGCCAATCAGAGGGTCATCTCCTATGTCCTTTTAAAGCCAGATGCCACACCTTGGCGCATTGCTGTTATAAGGGCATACTTGCATTGTTGCATGAAAAAAAGGTGTACACTGCAGATGAAAGGGTCTGCAAAGAGCTTCTGTAAACAATTACTTAAAGTATGGAAACCAGAACACAGAAATTTCCAAAAATGTAATGAAAACGTTTTTTTTTAATATTGTTCAAAATTGTTTTGCTCATACCCTGATGTTAAACATTATCGTAGTGATTTTTCAGGGCTGCATTTGAACTTTGCATTACATTCCAACTTGTGGATAAAATAAGCAAATGAAAAAAAAAGATATCAATTTAGGGTCGCGGGTAAAACAATAATTACGCGCTAGTGGGGAACGACCGACAGTAATTAAAACATGTGAGAAAAACAGCCTGCGAGAAAGAGACGAAAAAAATGTTGTTTTAATTACGCTACCTCAACCCCTTGAATAATATCCAACAAGTGAAAAAAAAACTTGCTCACAATTGGCTGACAAGTGAACGTCAAGCCAGGTACATGAAGAAATTAATATTAATTATTCGCAGTGACGATGTCTCCGTTGCTTTTGCTTTGTAATGCCCCTCCCCTCTGACATTCCATTCCTCTGGCTACCTGCCCAACGCTTATTATCCAATTATCTGTTTCCCTCCATCTTGATCATGCCCATCTGCTTCCTTTTAGTGAATTACATTACCTTCGGTATTTATACCTTAGTTTCTCCCCCATTGGGGTAGGTAGCCTTAAGCCGCTTTCACACTGGACGCGAAACGAATTTGCAATGCATTGACTTTGAATGTAATCTGTCGTGCGAAAAATTTGTTTTCGCGTCCGGTGTGAAAGCAGCTTCAGTCTGGTTTCCCTTTTGGTGCCCACCCCTTTATGTTCTCCTGGAGTTTGTATTTGTTTAGTTAAGCCCTGCACTCATTATTTAATAAACTCCACGTCCCTGCAACTGGGTCCTCCTCTCCATTCCTTACCCTGGTACCCTCTTCAACATCCAATAGGGTGCCAGGGCGTGACATGCTTCTATTAAAAGGATCGTTTTTCAATTTTTTTTTTTGATAGTTTTTTTTTTGTGGCCACTTTGTTTTTCAGCCAAACTGTAAATAATAATGAACACATTTCAAATGAAATGCGGGGCTCGGTATTTGATAATAGAAGGGGGACAGATGGGTTGCAGGCACTGTTTTAACGAATCGGGTCAGAATCAAAATAGATTTTTCAGATAACTGCGGACAATGGGTCGTCCCACGCATGACTTATCCAAACATCTGAAGCGCATTTTCAGCACTTCAAACATTTATACTGTTACAGTTTGTTTTTTGTGAGATGGAAGGAAACTCCATGCACTGTTTTAGATGATGTGTCACGTAATGAACACATAGGCTAACCACTGTCCTGAGCAGCCACCCTTCCAGGAGGGATCTTCTGGAGAACGCCGGGAATGACAGAGCTCGCCAATATCAAGAGGTTGTGGCTTTATCCTGAAGAATTTGCAAACACCTACATGCATAACTGTATGTGTTGAATGGCATATTACATGATGGAACAGGTCCACTGACGAATGAAATATCCGGTATCACAGCACATGCTGATGTGCGGACGTCGGTCACACTAATCATTCTCACATGCATTTTTTAAATATCTTGACAAAAATCTTTCTCTTCATAATCTCTTCATTTTTAATCGGTTTCATGCGCTGCTGCTCGTCTCTGCATGGGTAGTATGTAACAAGCAGAGTGTTCTTGTGTTGTGCACTTGCCTGCAAAGACGCCTCATACTATCTGACTATCCCCCCTGAAATGAGCAGTCAGAAACTGACCATTGACTGTAGACCGGGTTCTTGTTAGTCAATAGCGCGATCCCTTTTTTGATCTCAAGATAGCAATGCACTTGACCACACCTCATTTTAAGAGGGAGCTTAATTTGATGCAAATGAATTGGCTATCTATGCAGCAACCACACTAGATGGGAAATTGGTATTTTCGTTGGTCATAACATAGCAAAGACATTTGCGCTACATTTTGCGCCCACTGTGCTGGGTATAAGATAGAGGCCTCTGTTTCCGAATAAACAATAAATTTGTAATTTTAAACATGAAATGTCTTGTCTTTGTACTGTATTCAATTGAATATAAACCGAAAAGGAATTGCAAATCATTGTATTTTGTTCTAATTTACATTTTACATAGCGTCCCAACTTTTTTGGAATCTGGTTTGTAGCTCTGAGATCTAGGAAGCTGGCCGCAGATTTGATCATTACACACTGCCAACATGTTTATTGAACTAATTTATGTTTGACCTGATGTGGTTAGCTTGGTTGGCATCATTTTTAGATTATTATGCATGTGCAATAGGTCACTTTCTCATTTCTTCCTTCAGGAAAACCATACATACTTACCTGTCTTCATCCATTTATAAACGCATCCCTACTGAAATGCCATATAAAAGAGGGAACTTTCTCCCACTTTCTGTTTTTTTCTGGACGGACATTTTAGCTAGCCCTCATAGAACACATTTTATCGGCTGTTTATTAATGCCATGTTGCCTTATCCAAACAGCATTTACAGAGTTGTTTTCAAAGTGTTTAAAAACACTGCAATCATATTACTTTGGTTATATAGCAGAGAATTTGGTGTATCAGTGTATACAATTCTTGTGTTTGGCCGTTGGATATCAGAACGCTAAAGGGAATGCAAACACTTTGGGTCTTCTGGGAGAGCTTTTTTTACCTCCTGCTATTGACGAGCCTTCAGACATTTGATATTAATAAAGCTTACTTTTGTGAGAGGTTAATCTTGGATCTACACATATTTATCTTTCAGTTCCATTTTGTCTTAAAATTGCCAAATAAAGGGACAATTGTTTTGCTTTCTGTTCACTTCAGACAAAAGATGTCTTTCACTTAAAATACATAAGACAACAATAAACAAAAGGAGAAATGCTTGTGCTAGTGCAGGGAGTGAAAGGAGGGAGGGGTATGAAATGAGACTGTGATTAAATAATCAGAATCAATACACGAAATTGAAACAAAACGAGGACAGCTACATCGCGGGGAAAAACAATTAAGATAACACTCAGGAGGTGACATCTATCAGCTTTTTGGCCCCTTCCTTAGTAATCTCATCTTGCTTAGGAGGATTACTGACCAAGATGCTATTGGTTAGACCTTTTTTTAAGCAAAAACATGCTCCTAATTGGCAATAATGAAGACTTGACATAAGTTCTGATATAGGCCATGGAGTCAAGCCTACTATCAGAGGAGCAGCTACCTGCTAGGGAGTCACCTGAGAAACACATGACTGTCATCTGATCTAGCCGCCTGATGATTGCTTGGCCGGTAATATACTATTCTACATAAGCTCACCTTCAGGAAGCTGCTCCTCCGTGCGCTAGCTCAACAACCCTCCTCCACCCCAACACCGCCGATCTGTTGCATTCATTAAACCCGGCTCTCTTTGTCTAAATTACGTTCTATAGCAATGTCTCTTTCGTGAGGTCATTGTTGCTTTGGCTCTGTTTCCTAGGAGGGGGGTTACTAGCAGCTCCCTGCCTTCGGTTCCTCGTTCGGACGGGCAGGGATCTCTCATAACGTAGCCATGTCGCCAAACTTAATGTATGATTGTATGCCTGAATATTGTCAATAAATATTTCCTTTTTTTGACGAAGTGGTCCTATCAGAAATAAAAGTAATAGTCACTATTCATAATAATTAACACAAATTGCTTGGGTAATTTTGGTGTAGTAATTTTTGAACCCATTTTCCAGGGGTGCTCCTCAAATTTTGTCTTCCAGCGTATATACTTTTCACATATAAAAGTGATCTCTTTCTTTAGGCCAGAGTCTGGTAAATGCCTGCCGATGACTGCACTCGCGCCGATAACTGCATTCACACCACTGTCTTCACCACAGGCGCCTGGGCTATTGAGCATGTGAAGCAAATGTGTCCTCAGAATTGGAGTTGGGGGAGCAAGTTAATGGCTTTCCTTCCACACTCTGCAATTAAAATGTGGGATTTGTAATTACAGTTGCCTAATTTCATTGGGACCCAAGCAATCCTTTCATTATTTTCATCAAAATATAAAAAAAATAAAAAATCTAAACATCCTCTACTATGATACTTAGTAGCAGCGGAGCCAGCTGGCATAACCGCACATTTTTTCGGAGTCTAATGCAATTGTTGTTGTACAATAACGCAAAGGGTTGTGGAGCAGTCATACAGTCAGAAACAAAATGAAGAGAGTAGGACATTCAAAGATATTAAGTTGCTGGACAAATAAAAAAAAACCAAGGTACGATAGTTGTGCTGTATGTTCTTTTTAATGATTTAATCAGCCATTTTGTCAGTAATGTTTCAGTGTTGCAACATTTACCTTAGATAGGAGACTGTAACTGAATGCTCTTGGACTAATTCAAATAAAGTTAAAGCTATACGATGTGAACATTCGGAAAGTATATTTCAGAACCTTACTGTAACGTTGCACAATTCCAGCAAATGCTAACTTAGCTGGAACAGTCTACTGCAGGGCTATTCATTATTATCCTGCAGGAGCCAGTGTGGGTGCCGGCTTTCATTCCAGCCCAGCATTTACACACCTGATACTACTAATCAAGCTCATTAGCAAAGACTCTTGGGGTTGCCTGCAGACTCCTGCTGGCTCGGAGCTACTCATTTCCGGAGGGAGAAAAAAAACAAAAAAAACAGCAAGTTAGTAAACTGTCAGCGGAGTCATAATCTGCCCTCAGAAGTGCAAGCACTCCTCTAATAAAACTTCCCTCCAAACATATTCTCCAATCTTATTACAGAGAATAGACAGGGATGTCAGTAATTTTGAGGCCTAGTTTTTATAAAAGATTACATGGCTTAAATATTGAAATGTGAGAATAAATGTATTTAGATAATAGGATATAATTTTCCCATACTTTTGAACTGAATCTCGTCTTGCACATTGCATGTTACCTTTTTTTCCATTTCGATCAAACAAGGATTGTTGCAGATTTCAGAAGCTGGCAGACAGCACTGCAGGTTGTTCAAGGATGCTGAGTTTGATAGAGACACCATACAGTCCATCCGTTGCCTTACTGGCTTCTCTTAAAATTCACTTTGTGGACTTACTGACTGCTTGGAGCACAAAAGTGTGAAGTACATTTTTTTCCAGAGAAAATGTGCCTTTTGTCAAATTATTGATGCAAAATTATATTGTTCTGAAACATGATTAAACTCAGTTACCTGCCAAGAAACTAGTAGGTTGGATGTAAATCAGATTTTTTAGTTGTTTCAAAGTTTTGCTTTGCTTTTTCTCAAAGCTTGAAAAATGCACTTAACCTTTCTGTGCTCCAAGCAGTCGTTATGTTCCTTGAAAAGAAAATGGCGGCGCGAGAGGCTGCTTCACGCAGAGAGAGGGAGCTTAGTAGGACCATGAATACAGATCTCGTTGAATTGCCATTATTGGCATAAATACTATGGAATAAATGACTTTTCAGTTTGCACTCACTTATCATGTTTCAGTTCGTAATTTATTTATTTTTCAATTATGCATCCTACGCCCAGGAGAAAAATGCTGTCTTATCGGGAATCAACCTTTTGATTTAGAGGGCCCATGCCTTTGGTATTCGCTGTCTCACTGTCTGCTGAATTGATGGGCTTTCTCTTTAATACACCTCGGTGATTCATCCTGAAGGCATCTTCTTCTCAGCTTGAGCAGTCATTGCCACAGTCTTTCAGTCAGTCATGTGACTCCTGCATGTGGCCATATTGCCGCAAGACTGCAGTACATCACTCAAGCATTTACCGAGAGAGACCTCCTTTTACTGGACCTTGGACACAAATGCTTTCATTTTTTTTTTTCTGAAATGTTTTCTTATTTTTTCTACCCTCCATTCTTGTCAATATCCAACAGCTGTTTTCAACATCCATGCCAAAATTAATTGGAGGAGTCTTTTATTTTTTGGTTGACATTCATGAGGGGAAAATATTTAGCCCTCATAGAAAAACTGATAAATTACTGATAAATTTTTCAGTATCTGCAGTAAAGCATGCTTAATTTTTTTTTCCTGTGCATGGGCTGTATTGTACTGCATTTTATACCATTGTCTTATTTATATTTCAGTTTGAAAGTTTTCTCCAGAAGAATTACGATCATGTCTGTGCAATTCTAGACGTTCTTGTGTCAAACGCCATAAAAACCCCTCTTACATTATGCTTTACTCAACAGCCAGTTTCTAATAATGATTCTGTTCTTGTAATGGCTGGTGTTCAAATTGGCTGCTCTCTTATGAAACAAACATCACAGTGGATACAGGAAAGTGTTGCATCAATTTCAAACATGGCCACAGAAACTGCACCGTGACTGACTGTTGTTTTTTTTTTTTTTTCTTTACTCCACCATGCTAAATTAAGAATGGAATACATTGCACTACCATGTCAAATATCGTCAGCTGTAATTTGAGGGTATTTATATCCATTTTGTATGTTAGAATTTATGCCTGTTTTTTGCATAGGAGATTCATTTTTAATCATTGCTGCAGTGGCCTCCTTTCAGCCTTCTTAAGCAGAGGTGTAAAATCCAGGGGTCAGAAAGTCCTGCCAAGTTTTTCTTCCTCCCACAGAATGAGCTGATCACTCATATTGGCTCTGTCTCCTGTCTGAAGTAAATCCAGGTGGTTGGAATAAAGTTCTGGGGAGGATGTTTTACTTTCTGAACCGGGACTCTACATCCCTGTTGTTACCTGATGGGACTTAAGTTTCTAAGTTATAGCTCCTCAATTGAATGCCTTTTAAAACAGCACATAGGAGACTGTTGGGAGACAGAGTCAATGGTAATGGTATCGCAAAACGAGGGTTTGAAATCAATTTTAAAGACTTTGATGAGGCAGCGTGTAATGTGTACGTGTAAGCAGCCTTGATAAGTGATGCATGTAAAATGCAATTACACATTTAAAGACAAGAAAATGAGGCAGTCATTGATAGCGCTAAAGCTTTGGAATCAAAATTATTGAAATACTGTATGGACCATGTATTACTTTTGATTTTGGTGACCCTGCGACCTTCGCTCTAGCATCACTGCCAGGCCAAAATTTTCATTTTTAAAAATGAAATAACTTGAACAGTTTTAATTGGAAACTAGTTAAATCTGCTGTAAACATTCCTGGTGAATAGAAGAGGAACCTTATTGATTTTGATGACTGTAATGCTACTGTAGTGCCACCATTAGATGAAACTACATTTCCAAATGCAATAAATCAAACTGATTTAACTGGAATTATATCATCTTCATTATCATCAAAGCCTGCCATTTTTGTGTCGCCTGCGAAGCATAGCGGCACATAGGGATCACTTTGTCCGGCATCTGTCTGTCCGTCTGTCTGTCCGGTAGTCACACGCAGGTGACACGTGTTCACCTGAACACTCTAGTTTAGATGTGAGTCTGAGTTCTTTTGTGACCTCCTGGTTGAGTTATCAATGCAGTCTTTAAGGAATTTTGGTCAGCCTGCCACTCCTAAGAAGGCGCACCACTGTTTAAGGTGTTCTCTATTTCTAAATTACTCTCATTGTGATTCTCTGGAGTCAGAGCCTGAGAAAGGGCTATGTTACCCTTTTCAGACCGATAAATGGCAACAGTTTTGTCTTTCATCTGTTCTTGAGTGTCTTTAGATCAAGGCATCAAGTGCTGCTTTTTGCCAACTTCACATTTCCAGACAGGTTCTATTTGTGATTTTCAGATTCAACAGGGCTGGTAGTAATGATGTGCATGGCAAAATTAGACATTTATCACTAAATTTCTTTCACTGGTTGATTTTGTAACTGAGGGGGCAATCACATTTTCATACGTACCAGGCCAGGTTAGATCGCTTTTTCCTTCTGTAAATGAGATCATCATTTAAAAAAAAAACAGCATTTTGTGTTTATTTGGCTTACCTTTGTCAAGTAATAAGATTAATTAGATTATCTGAAACATTTAAGTTTGACAACTTTGTAAAAATAGAAGAAATCAGGAGAGAGGCTAATTCTTGTTCACAGGGCTATAAATGGTGCTTCCCAGGCCTGTTAGAAACATTCCTTCGGAGGAGTACATTTCTGGAACAGCTGGCGGTCAAAGAACTTCATTGTTCCAGGCTCTGCTCCCACTTAAGAAGGCTTGTCTGTGTTAAGCAGGCTTGTGGATCAGCCTCCTCCTGTGGAAAAATCCCTGGATCTCAAATGTTGGATTCTAATCGCCCAGGGACAGGCTTAGACTCTGTGGATTGAGTCAGCAGTTTAAGTAGTTTCAGCCCCCTGATATGATGGTGGATGCTCCAAACAGCTAATTTTATTAAGAGTCAGGAGTATGATGGCTCGAAATTAAACAACAACGCATTGCAAATAACTCAGCGCTGTATATCAGGATTCAGAGAATAAACTGCACTGTTTTGTATCCCTGAAATTTTATGTGGACTTGTCTATCAGTTAACCTGAATGCATGAAAAAGAGAACATAGCTATGCTTAAAACAGTGGTTCTCAAGTTCGGTCCTGGCGCCCCCCTGTGTATGCTGGTTTTTGTTCCAACTACAATTGCAATTCTAGGATTTTAAAAAGCTGTTACTTTGTCTAAATTAGCAGCATTCCATGTTTTGAGCAGTTATTTGCCATCTTAAGTCACATTTGGATGGACAAATCCATTCTGCTATGAAAAATAAAAACCCTTGAACAATATTGTGCTTAATTTTCAATATTGCTAGGATTTTCAGGTGAAAACATTTTAACACAGATCAAATTAGACTCTGAGAGAATCAATAAGCTCCAAATTAGGTTTCTGACTACAGGTGTTTTGAGTTTTTCCCAAATAACCTGCCTGAACCAAATAAAATCAACAGAAAACACAACAGGTGTGACTCCATTGTTTGCCAAGTAAATTGTCGGGTTTTGCCACCATGTGTCAAGAGTTTTAATGAGGAACCTTTTGATTATTTATGTTGATTGAACGTTTGGTTAAATAGTTTCCCCTCTGCCAATATTTACAATATATCTCAATGTGGATATTTGCATATAGGCACCTAATTAAAACTCATCAGCTTGTTAAAATCTAAAGATTGAAATTGTAGCTGGAACAAAAACCAGCATACACAGGGGGGCGCCAGGACCGAACTTGAGAACCACTGGCTTAAAAAAACTTGTACAAGTTCATATATTGCATGAAGCATAATGTTCTTGAATGAAAATATATTGCACTGTTATTTTTGAAAAGTTAAGTAAAGTGAAAATGTAACTGCCTTAAGATGATCGCTCACTGGGCTGAGGGAAATCACACAAGAATTGGGATCTGCGGGTTTGATTTCTATAAAAAGGTACAGGGTAGAGTCACACATACACACACACACACACACATACACACGCACGCACAGAGGCAGCGGAATGGTCTCTTTTCATCATAGAAGCTGTCCGACCATTTTTTTAAGTGTCTCAGAATATACTAGTCTCAAAATAGTCTCAAATTAAATGTGAATATAAAAATACATGCCTTTATAGCATGTACGAACCTCTTTATTAGCTGTTATAATTCCAAAAATAAAAATAATTTTCATCCACTGACACGAAAAGGTATTTTTCTTTACATGTCTTATTTGTTAATTTGAATGACAATGTAAACATCTCTCAGGGGACAAGGAAAACACATATCAAATAAGATGCTTGTTTTTTTTTGCTAATAGCCAGTAATTTAGCGCAGTGCCTCTTTTTCAAAGTGCACAAGTGGACAAAGTTCTATCTAGCATTTTTTACTTTTTGAGAAAAATGAGTTTTTATATTTAGCTATTTGCTATTTTAAAACAATAAAAAGTACATATCTCATAACTTATTTGTAGTTAGGATATGATTCCTTGATTTTGAAACTAGTTAGTACTGAGACTATTGTAGGACAGATATCTCATTTTTGAGTAAAATGTCAGATAGAACTAGTTAATCCTCGGCCCTCGATGTCTCTGTTCTGCAGCGAGTCAAACAAAGCTGACATGAGGAAAATCTCTTAAGTATTTGTAGTCATTTACTCACAAAAATCGATGGCAAAACTCAAACACGTGTTAACAAAAATCTACAATCACATTTATATGCAGTTTAAAACAGATTAAACAATTAAGAAACTCGCCAGCTTAAAACAAGGAGAAGAGAGCACCACAGCATGTCTTACCATCACAAAGGCTATTGGACTTTTTGCAGGGGAACTTAGAACCAATTAGAGACCCCCCCCCCCCGAATACAGGTAACCCAGAACTATGTACAAATACCAACTCATTTGTCCATTATACGGTTACACGTTCAGAGACATAGGCCATTACACAGAGTTTTTTACCCAACCCGAAGGGTGGGGGCAAGGGGTATTGTTTTTGGTTCGGTTTGTTTCTGTGTTTGTTTGTTTGTTTGTTTGTTATCACTCAACCGGCAAAACTAATGGCCAGATTCACCCCAAATTGGGTTCAGGGATTGCCACTGACCCAGAAGAGATGCATACTGAACTTCGGAAAAGTACACAGCAAAAATCCCAGTGTTAATTCAACTCCATTAGAATTTATATGTGACCAACCCATACATCTTATGTGTATGTATGTGTGAGGGGCGGGGTTTGTTGTGCCTGGCACCACTTGTTTCCCCACCCCACCGGAAAGGTGAGGGAAGGGGTATTGTTTTCCGGTTCGGTTTGTTTCTGTGTTTGTGTGTTTGTTTGATTGTTAACACTCTACCGGCAAAACTAATGGTCAGATTCACCCCAAATTCGGTTTAGGGATTGCCACTGACCCAGAATAGATCCCCATTGAATTGCGTACAAGTAGGTGAAAGTATGTGCGAGGGGCGGGGTTTGTTGTGCCTGGCCCCACTTGTTTCTAATTTATTTTTGACAGCAGATACGTTATGATATTAAGTGTAGGTTTTGAGAGTGTTCACCGAAATGAAGTATTATGTCTCACAATAAAATATTTATTCAGTTAAACAAACAGCGAGGTAAAGCAGAAATACCGTTGAATGCCTTTACTAGTATACTGCATGATTCTGCGCTTGCACATTGCACTAAAAATGTAGCCAACCAAAACAATAGATTGTTCTGTAATCTCAAGTATTACAGGCTCAAAATGATTTCTGTTGGACTTATATGCTGCTTTTTCATTGCTTATTTTAAAATGTTGAAGTCATAACAGGACTTTCAGATTTCTGTTCCAGACAGAGGAAAAACAGCGTTTGACCATTTTCCTCAAACCTGCCTGTTGTGGTGCACCACAGCAATCAAGTTTCCTTCCAAGTTTACAGCAAACAAGGAGTAAAAAGCAAGACAGTCTTGTCAGCCAATTAAAAAATTATATTTATACCCAAGTATAATTAACTAATGTTAGTTAACAATAAAACTAGTGGGCAAACTAGCAACTAAAAAGCCAGTGACTAAACAACCTCGCCAATGTATCCTTAACTCAGAGAGCTCGCTAGCTGCCTGGCTAAATAATCACATCTTGCTGTTTTCATTGGCCCAAGTAGAAAAATGATCACTGCTCTCTAGTCATTTCACACCACATGCCAGCTAGCTTCTGGTAGCCTACTGTGAGACAAACCAACTCAGTTCCACAGGTTTCTGGAAAATTTCCCCATGTGTAGGGCTTGTTTTTTCCCCCCAATTTCAGTCACTAATCCTATTCCGTAACATTATAGTCATAAATGGTTGCTGAAACCAAAGCAATAGATTTGTGGGAGCGAATCACAGGCTAAATAATCAGAACTCGCAGTTCTCACCAACCCTGCTAGTAGCTAAATATTCTCTTTTCACTGCTCTCACTTCATTTTTATGTGCTACATGTTAGATGCGTTGCTCCTAGTAACCAGCTGTGAGATAAGCTGGGTTGGTAGCTAGGAAGTTGAAACGGCTTCCGGTGATGTGAATAGCCGAGGAGCAAAAAATTAAGTCCAGAGGGTTTTTAATTTCTGGCTTTGATCTGATCTCCATCAAGTTGCAGTCATAAATGGTAGCTTAGACTCCTGTGTGTGCTCGTTCGGTAAAGATGTTGCATTGTGGCGCAGTAGAGACCACCACGCCTTTTAAAAGCAGCACATAATAGGCTTTGTCCTGCTGAGGGAAAGGGAGAGAAACAGCCGGTTAAGGTCAGCATTATTTGTTGCTGAAATGCCTCCATTGACTGTCAATGGTATAATTCTCAGCAAGCACACGTTCAGGCGTCCTCAGCCCTCATTCTGAGTTCGCAAGGTTTCAAACTGCAAGTGCAAAGAAGCGGCGGCTGACAATTGCGTGTTTCAAAAGAGAACCGAAATCTTTCTGCGCTCTCTCAA
Organism: Gymnothorax reevesii; assembly: GCA_029721435.1. NCBI lineage: Eukaryota > Metazoa > Chordata > Actinopteri > Anguilliformes > Muraenidae > Gymnothorax > Gymnothorax reevesii. The sequence goes on from CM056581.1 coordinate 57,681,908, forward strand.
GGCACCATGAGTCGTGAATCAGCAGGCTTGCGTTCGTACATAGCTCTCTGATTGGACATTCCAGATTTGGCTGAGACTGGAGATGCCAAATTTTAAATAGGGCAGGAAAAATGGTTGTTGAAACTGAGCTATCTGATTTGCCGGGAACCAATCACAAGCTATTCACGCGTTTGTGTAGTTGATACATCATTCACGAAAATTAACCACCAACAGGAATACAAGAGAGAAATCTTCACATTTTCAACAATAAACTATGCATTTTATTTGCCATCATCCACTGTTACACCTCATAGATTAATTGGAGAAAATAACATCAAATTTAAGTGATGGCAGAAATGTTTCCAAAACCAATTATAAATTACCATGGGGATTTTCACTTCCAAATGCATGCTCGAACTAGCAATTACATTGCCACCCCAGTACTCTATAGAAAGCGAACCAACTTCACCCCTTCCCTACAAAATGGAGGATGCTCACTGCCCCCTCACCCCCAAAATAGTCTACACACACAACCCTCCCATAGCCCCAACCCTTCATACTAACATGAGCATCAGTGCTCATTATTTGCTATTTCCATACAGCTGTGTCTCCTCCCCTCTCCACTGCATGTGTTCAGCTGTCCTCAATTATCTGCCCAAAGGTCAGCCCACTGCGTGTGCTACAGTGGGAAGTATCAATTTCCTTCCATCTCCAACACTCCTATTAAGGAAGTAGACAGGTGGACACCAGATGCTGGATCCAGAAGGTTTTATTTGGAACCCTGACACAGGAAAGATGGCACACAGGCTAAAAGGAGACACATGAGACAGTGCACATGCACTGAACCAGGAGAACCAAGGAACTTGCCATAGGCAGGGGGGATACTGAAGAACACACTCCTCGAATGGCTAGAATAAAACAACCGAGACTAACTGAAGGGAACGCAGGGGGACTCGGACAAGGGGCAAACAAAACGTGGGTACAGTAACACAAGGCCTGGGGAAAACTCAGGAAACAAAGCAAGACAGCAAAACAAAACAAAGTCCCGTCTCAACTCACGGTCTCTTCAATCTCCCCTGCTTAAATGCGCATGGGAGGAGGCGGGGAATATGGAAGGCAATCTCAAGGGGAAACAGAAACACATGGGATTAATGAACAAATCCGCGAGGACCAGGTTAACAATGACTTGAGACAAGATGCTGAGACGATCAATCAAACTAGACAGTTTAGATTAAGGTAATCTAAATGTGACGAGTAAAAAGCACCACGAGAACAGCAAAGATTAATGCAGTTAATCAGGGAAAGCTTAGGAAGGAATTTACAAAAGCTAGAAACCCTTGCACTCGCTAATGAGTTAATTAGGTTAGTAACCATGTGATGAAATATTTACACACCCTTAAATAAGTGCTGATTAGTACGGGTTAGTAATAGCCCTATCAGAGAACGGATTCACTCAGAGTTTTTGGAGACCCAGAATTAAGCACAGGTGGAAGCAATGAATGAAATATCAAAGCCAAAACCGAAAGATGAAACATGATTGGACAACGAGACTCAGGCATGCTCAAGGCTGTCATACGACATCACAGGAACCAGGGCAAGAGGGAATTGATGGTCAGACCGCGGGAATGGAGCTGAAAGACAAATCAAGAGGCACGGGGGGGAAAATGTACAAGCACAAGTACACACACAGGGCAGAACCAAAACAACTCCATATTTTCTATTGTGATGGCTTACATCGATATCGTAACACAGGCTGAAACCTGAAAAGGTACTCATGCAAACATACACTCTAATGAACAGGCTGATATCTGAAAACTCACTCACACCCTCAAACATACACACAAATGCACTGGCTGAAATCTGAAAACACACACTAGTCTCATCTCTATCTCACTATTTTTAAGCACATTTTGAAAATTCGCATTGGAAAACACAGATGGAAATGGCAAAATGTAAATAAACTTCCGGTAAGTCGCATGAAAGTTTATACGCTAGCTTCAGGTGGTTTTTGCCTCATGCGATAATGAGTTAATGCCTATAACATGGGCTGGAAACAGCTCAAGCGGCTATGCTCGACTGAGTTCTGACATAGCTGGCTTACTGCCACGTCATGCATTAGCATTTGACTCCATCCTCATCTCCGGACAGCATCAAATATTGCAATCATTAGCTGAAAGAAAAGCTCTGTGACGATTGTCCAAATTACATGCAACTCCTGTAAACCTTCCTCTATTTTTATTGTCTCATTTCTCCTCCAGTTGTTTCTTTTCCGGTTGTTTCCCTTCAGTTTGTCTCCCTTCTGGTTTGAGACCTCTCCTTCGTCTGCTGCTGTTTTATACATGTTACGAGTGCCTTCTACCTTCGTCTTGTGGAAAACCTCACCGATTTCATTCGCTACAAGCCAGTTGATGGAAAAGAAGGAAATTTGAATTTAAACATAACATAACATGACATGACATGATGACATGACATGACATGACATGACATGACATGACATGACATGACATGACATAACATAACATGAATGGCAAGAACAGGCCTTTCAGTCCAACTAGGCTCGCCAGTTTCTTTATACCATTGTGAATATATCCCTTCAGATACTTAATGACTCAATGGAATCTAGCTTTAAGTCAAGCAAAGTCAATTTTCTTGTGACCAAATTTACAGTTAATTTGCTTAAAATACACTTGACATGAGATGGAAACTTGACTACTCGTGCACAAAATATGCACTTACTTGTACAAAAGTTTACAGCATAAGCCTGTTTCGCAAAGCAGGATTGCTGAGTTAGCTGGATAACTGCTTCGAGTAAAACCTGGAGGCCACCCAAATCGGTATAAAACCGACTATACATTTAGTATTTCTTGTTGCCAGGTGAAATAGCAGCGCCGTAATCACGTCCTCCACACACGCTAATGCTATATTGTGTGCACATGACAGTGAACTGTAAGTGGAAGCCCAAAATCAGGTAATCACTTCATCACTTTTTTAATGACTGCTTATCAAAGTCGAAGAACTATGTCGGATATTTGCTTTATTGATTATTATTATTATTTTTTTTAACCTCAATTTAACAGCTTTGGACGGTCATGGTTAATCAACTGACTTGTAACTTGTTGAGGGGAGAGTGAGGGCTCTCTGCCCTCCATGTAGTGTATTTTGGCTGAAAACAGACCCCGCTCCGATCCGGTGTCAGAGGTGGTATCAAATCTGGACCATGGACTGAATTAATAAGAGCCATTCAGGAGTTTTCCTCAGAGCCATTATAACTCAATAACTCATTTAATTCAGTAATCCTGCTTTGTGACACAGGCCCCCAAACACACATGCATGCAGATGTACTCACGTGAATGCACACGCGCACACACACGCACTCAACTACATACGCAGTTTTGCTTTTGGCAGTGATTTATCCTGCAATAAAACCGACTATACATTTTCCAAAATTTCCTTTTGTTCTTGAAAGTAGTGATGGCTGAATGAGCCATCAAATGCAGGAATAGTGTGATTTACTCACATTCTTATTTCACGCCTGCACATAAGAAGCTGAAACGTTTATTCTCCCAATAAGAGACCTGCTCGCTGTAATTCCGGCATAATGGGATCATTTCTCTACGCTTGTTGAGACCAACTCCCTTGGCTCGGAGCCACACACACACAAACCTTCTGACGGCTCCTCAATTGAACATCTGGTTCTCGTCCTAACAGGGACACAATTGAACACAGCTACATGAATCTATCAGTGAGTTAATATCCCCAGATGGAGTTTAAAAGCTCCTTTCCCCCACCGCAGATGGGTGACGATGGCATATCTCAGCCCGGAACGAGAGGCTCGGTTCCAGTGAACGCTAAATATTTATGGGTAGCACATTTCCTCCCTCTCTGCTCACTGCCAGGCTGAGCTACAGAGACTCTTATCCAGGCCCAAGAGACTCAGTAAGGCAAACCTACGCCTTCTGTTCGCTCCTCGAGCCGGTCGGCACCATGGCGCGGGACTCTCTCGCTCTCCAGAAGCACTCTCAGCTCCGTCCGTATAAACACAAAAAATGAGCGAAGTTCTGCGTCTCCCCTCTCAGCGTGGAGTCATCGGTGTGACAGTGTGATGGAATGTGATGTCTTCCTTAAAGCCCATGGGGCACCAGTCAAATACAGCCCTCTTTCCAAAAAGTTGGGACGCTGATCAAAGTGTTAAAACAGAGTTCAATGATTTGCAAATCATTTTAACTCTGTATTTAATTGAAAATTGTACAAAGACAACTTATCAGATGTTGAAACTGAGAACTTTGATTGTTTCCTGAAAAATATCTGCTCATTTTGAATTTGATGCCAGCAACACATTTCAAAAAGTTGGGATGGGGCAAGGAAAGACTGGAAAAGTTGTATGATGCTGAAAAAATACACCTTGTGGAACTTTTCACCGCTAATTACGTTCATTGGCAACAGGTCAGTAACATGATTAGTCTAAAAAGAACATCACAGAGAGGCTGAGTCTTTCAGAAGTAAAGATGGCCAGGGCTTCATCACTTTGAAAGACTGCTTTAGCGAATAGTTGAACAATTAAAAAATTTTCATCATCTACAATATATTATATCATTGAAAGGTTCATAAAATCTGGAGAATTCTCTGTACGCAAGGGCAAAGGCCAAAAACCTGTATTGAATAGACATGATCTTCAGACCCTTAGGCTATACATATTCTACATGCATATATATATATATATATATATATATATATATATATATATATATATATATATGCAACACTGTGGTAAACATGTCCCTGTTCCAACCTTTTGAAATGTGTTGCTCACCTCCAGTGTTGGGGAGTAACGGAATACATTTACCGGCGTTACGTAATTAGGATACAAAATATGAGTAACTGTATTCCGTTACAGTTACAATTCTAATACATGGTAATTAGGATACAGTTACATTTTACAAATCAATTGATTACTTTCCGTTATTTTAAACTAGAATTATTTCTCAAAAAAAATCTGAAGAAATTTGTTCTTACCCACGCATTTTCTCAGCTGGTCCCAGAATTGTAGCACTGTCTGATCATGCGCTGCAAAACAATGCTAAGAGATTAGGTTCGCCTCATCCATTCATAAATTACTATCAGCCAATCAGAAAATAGTATTTCTTGTTGCCAGGTGAAATAGCAGCGCCGTAATCACGTCCTCCACACACGCTAATGCTATATTGTGTGCACACGACAGAGAACTGTAAGTGGAAGCCCAAAATCAGGTAATCATGTCATCACTTTTTTAATGACTGTTTATCAAAGTCGAAGAACTATGTCGGATATTTGCTTTATTGATTTTTTTTTTTTTTAACCTCAATTTAACAGCTTTGGACGGTCATGGTTAATCAACTGACTTGTAACTTGTTAAGGGGAGAGTGAGGGCTCTCTGCCCTCCATGTAGTGTATTTTGGCTGAAAACAGACCCTGCTCCGATCCGGTGTCAGAGGTGGTATCAATATCTCTTGTTTGTGACTGACAAAACGATACAAATACACAAAAGAATTATTTAATTTAGCGTTTATTATACCGGGAACTCCCAATGAAATTAAAAAAGCACAGATATTGGGGGAATGAAGAGTCACTTCTTATTTCAGTTTATTGGCAGTTGTGAATATTCAATAACTGATACTGGTGATATTCAATAACTGATCCTGGTGTGCCATCTAGTGGTAGAATATTGTCACTGCGAGCATAAATGGCAGCTTCACGTCCACTGGCGGACACATCTGCACAAAGATACACCGTTGTTCTTCTCGAACACGCCAAATCCAGATGATCCGTAAACGATGAATTAAATTAATATTTTAATTTGAAACGAGTGACTAAGTTGCCAGTGTCAAAGAAACGAAGTGAAAGTATACTACTAACGTATATACTGTATACTGTAATGCACTTCGTTCTCATTCTAGCCTGCATTCAAAACTTGAGAGCCCTGTTTGACGAATATGCTTTCACCCTCGAGGGACTCCGCCTCCAATCTGAGTAAGCATCTAAAATTAAGTCATTTATTGGACTCGTCTCTGCCATAGTATCTGTTATCTTAACCTTACTTTTTTATATTTGTATGTATGAAGGTAGCCTGCTTATGTCGATGTGCAACTTGAAAATATCAATATGGCTAAACATCGGCTTTGGTCGCCCATTTGTCATTCTCGCTAAGCTAATGTTATCTGACATCAGCGCACGTTAGCCTTCATTTAGTTTTGGAACGAAGCTTCCTGCCAACTTCGGGTATTCGGCAATAGCGCTACTCTTAAAGCTTTTGTAATGTCTTTAAGTGCACAATGTGATTTTTAGGTGCATGTCAGCATGCTCTTGCTGGCATTTAGGGCCTAGTCTACGGCCTACTTGTGCCACTTGGCTAGGATTCAGTGTATTGCAGGGGTGTCCAATCTTATCTGAAAAAGGCTGCTGCGGGTGCAGTTTTTCATTTTAGCCTCGAGCTACAACACCTGAATCATCGAATTAATGAACTAATCATGCGGTTCAATAAAGACCTTAATTAGTAAAATCAGGTGCAGCTCTTTAAGCTGCTTACCGGACGTGAAACGAATTTTTCGCACTAAAGATACGCGAGTATTTGCGTCTTTGCATTGACTTAGAATGCAGAGGCGTAATTTTAACGGGAGTTGAGGGGGACGGAAACACGGCCTTTATGACAATTAGTCCTGGCAAGTTCTCAATCATTTTCCATGATTGACGCGTTTTCCAATTATCGTAATTGGCAACTGAAGACACGGTTCCTCTCCATGTGCGATCTAACAGCATCCAGCGATGATATGGTCGGGTAAATTAAGTTCAGAAAATTAATTTACTGCTTGCCTGTGAGTCGGCAGGTAAGCGATTTTGAATAACGTTGATTTAAACACAGCAAATGCGCATCCTGATGACCGATTGCCATCCTACTTAATCGGAGAGAACAAGCAGCACCTGTTCATTATGGGCCGCAAAAAGTTCAGTGTTGCATTAATACTTAGGCCTAAAGAGTAGAGTTAAATCGCATATGGGCAGGAACCGTGCCTTCAGTTGCCAATTACGATAATTGGAAAACGCGTCGATGAAGGAAAATGATTGAGAACTGGCCAGGGCTTATTGTCATAAAGGCCGTGTCTCCGTCCCCCCCAACTGCCAGTTAAAATTACGCCCTTGGGAGTAAGGACTGGTCGGAGAGAGTGGTGCTCAATGAATTTTTTAGATGCAAAATGGAGAGAGAATTTCAGGATGTCTCGGGGAGCAGTCGTGAAACCGTGTGATGAAATGAAGGATATCATGAGCCCAGAAGAGATGACCGCTGTACCTCTAGAAATGCGAGTGGCGATTGCGTTATATAAGCTCGCTAGCTGCGAATCAGTTTGGTGTCCATAAAGCGTCTCTAGTTAGCTACATCCGTTTTTCTATTTGTACACATTCGCAGATGTATCCCTGTCAGTTTCCTCTGCTGAGCGAAGCTTCTCCAAACTTAAACTCATTAAAACATACCTGCGCTCATCAATGGGCCAGAAGCGTTTAAGTGGTCTGGCTGTCACCAGCATCAATGGGGAAATTGCTCAGAAACTGTCATATGATGACCTGATAGCTGATTTCGCAGCCCGAAAATGCAGACGTGTGCCTCTGTAGGGCCTCTAACAACTGGTGCTTGCATTTTAAAATATGTATTTAAAGCTCCTTACTCAGAACTGTGATAACAGTTAAAAACATGTTTATTTGTTAATAGTCGTGGCATTTTTTTTTTAATTTAGATTATTTATTTTTATTTGAGTATTTGATGCCATTGTTAGTGTTTTATAAAGACTTAATTATTGTTATTTATCTCTTAATAATAATAATAAATTTATTTTTATTATTATTATTATTTATCTCGATCTCAGTTTTTGAACCATTAATATTGACAACTTATTTTGTAAAATAAAGCAAAACTGACAAATACTCAGATATTGTTCATTTCTGTCAGGGGTGGGGTTGGGTGGGTGGGTGGGTATGTGGGGGGGCACCACAAAGCATTTATTTAGCATTTTTATGATTTAACTAATTTTGTTTAGTAAGCAGGGTGTATAAAATCGAAGAAAATGTGGAAGTAATCCAAGTATTCGGATTACAATACTCAGATTGAGTGATGTAACAGAATACATTACAGATTACATTTTAGGGCATGTATTCTGTAATCTGTTGTGGAATACATTTTAAAAGTAACCTTCCCAACACTGCTCACATCAAATTCTAAATCAGCGGATATTTTTGAATAAATAATAAAATTGCTCAGTTCCAACATCTAATATGTTGCCTTTGTACTGTTTTCACATAAATATAGTGTTTAAATAATATGCAAATCATTTTACTCATTTTTTAAATTTACATTTTACACAACGTCCCAACTTCTACACCCCAGCCGATCAGCCCTACTCATCACCCTACGAGGTTTGTAAGGGTTTCATTGCGGTTAGTGGTACAAAGTCAAATTACCCCTTCACATAAATACTGTAACTGATGTCTGGATGGGTTATTCTTTTACTAATGTAATGTAACAGCATTACAATGAACAAATTTACATTAAGCACAAACGTGGATGTCATTCTCAGTTTGTTCGTTTGGCTGCCTGCAGTGTTTACCATCCAGTGATTACCTCATGCATTGAAAACAACAAGCAAAATAAAGCTGTTTCCAATACTGCCGCTCAAAACAGAGTGTGTCTCTGGTAACAAAGATGACATCCCACATTGTGTGGGCTTGCGGTACGGTGTGTCGTCCAGATGAACCCGCAGCTGATTTAGCACTGATGAAGACGGCTAGAGCTCACCATAACATCGAGAATTTAGCAGCAGCCCCAAAAGAAGACAGCTTCGAGATCAAATCAACCACTGATGCTACGCAGTCCTTAGAAAACATGCCTTTGCTATAAGCTACGTACCTGAGTCGTTGCCCCACAGGATCACTTGAAAGACAATAATATAGTAAAACAGACTCATAGGCTGATATCAACGGCAAGATTGTTTTGTTTTTTTGTCTATTAGTTCTCAGCGAGCGCAACAGCACAGAGACAAAACCCACCATCAACAAGAAAATTAGAAGTGGGCAATAGACAGACTGATTAATTTGTGCTAACAGACGTTGTATATTAGGCTTGGTGACTTGTCCAGACATAAAAGCGTTCGGTCGATCCCTCTGACTGGAGCTGGATTAAGCATCTGGAAACCAGGCTGTCCAATCAAGACCCTGACGCCTGGCAACCCAAGGAGGGGCAGTCGAAGACTGATATCCTGTCTGGTCACTCTGCACGCGCAGATACAGAATTAACCACCTGACAATGAATATTCTTGCTCTTTTTTTTCCAGCGCTGTACGATAATTACCTGTCTGTCTTTGCCCGGTGATATACTCTACGTCTGTGGAGCAAGTAATTAACACCAAAAAAATGCAAAGAACTGACTAAATCAGACTGAGGTGCTGGCCACTGGCCTTGCAATGTTTTACACTGGGTTTTAACTACAGTATTTATTATTGCGAAGATTGAACCCCATGCTTTCGAATTTGAATACAGACTAGCAGGAATTTGAGTAACATTTTAAACATTTTACCCATTACCCTGCCTCTCCTGCCTGTTAAGAGTATGTTTCTTTAGCTGAGTACTGTCTGTTTGTACTGCAGAGGAGACCAATCGATCCTCATGCTCACAGTGAGTCATGACTCTGTTTAACTCTTTCATAAGGCCCTACTGTCAGATCATTCGGCGAATTGCATTAAAATGGTGTAAGCACGGTCTGCTATAATGATTCAATAATGGCGTCTCCCTCTGACGGCTGTCGTACATCTCTGGCTGTTTTGCCATCTTTTTCTCAGTCTTACGATATTCATGAGCCCAACGTAACGACTGTGAAATGACTCCCTCGTGGAAATCTGTGCATGATGTTAGCACGGCAAGGCAAGCAGACACTTGTTAGCGCCGCGGCTACGTTTATCTGACGAGGGTCTCCCCTCTGGTAGATTCCTGCACAACCGTTCGCCGCAGTATAGCCAAATGTTCAGCAGTGATGTGTTTAAGCGCTGAGCGGTAATATAACTGTGACTGACAGAGAATTTATATAGGGAGACTGAGAATTTGTTTATGTGAATGCATGTGAGTGCAAGTAAATGCAATTGTGATTAGATTGAGCTTCTGGGAGGTTCGACATTTGCATTTTATGAACACCTATAAACATTAGTGTCATCGAACTTGGGGAAAAGCGCGTGTTTATATGTAAATGTGTGTCTGTGTATGGGGTGGAGTGGCTGTGAGTTAGAGTTATATAAGGTCTGTACTGTAGGAATAAATACAGATTATGGGCTGGTTTATAAGCCTGCATGTTCTGTAAATGTTCTACTGCTTTCTAGAAGCAGTGATGCTGCCTTCGCCTCTTTTGTTCAGCCACAGTCCTTATTTGAGATGCTTTATTTCTAATATGATAAAGGGAGAGTGTTCAAGTGCATGGTTGGCGGGCAGGCGGGGTGGGGTGGGGGGGGGGGGTGGTCGTTGAGAATCCGCAACCATGGTGACAGACCCAGCAGTATCTAATAGCAACCGGTTGCTAGGGAGCTTGTTTGGAATCAGAAGATGGAGTAGGAGCGTTTAATGTATGTGTGTGCCTGTGCATGCTGGACTAGAACAGTGGAGCAAAACAGTTTAGCGATGGATGACTGGATCAAGAGAAGCAAGTCTCTGCACAAAATCACATCAATCACCGCTTGACATGCCTGCACACTGCTATAATCTTCACATATCCTGAAACACTCGAGCATAACCGAGTACCTTGCAATAGTATGATTTACAAAGGGGCGAATGCATACATGCACTGTGAACTTTTATGTGCATGTGGAATTCTTGCGCAAAAAAATGCATGTTGTTTTGATAGTTATTTATTGCTAAGTGTCTTTGTCAACCTTCAACATTTTTTTAATCATGGTCAGTCCTTCCTTGGCCTCTCCCTGACCCCCTCAAACTGCTGAAATCAGTTCTGCTTCAGTCTGCCATTGAGTCATGCGTTATAGACTGAGAGGATGTCTCAGGATAATATTGACTAGTAAATTCCACTTCATGGCGTTGCTGCTTCCCTGAAGTCCTTCAGCGTATCTGGCAGCCAGACTCTTAAGCGCTATGGGTCTACAGGACCCTTTGGCAAGACTCGCTGGCCTTGTCCTGATTCTTGGCTGATCCAGGGGGGCTCCAAAAAAAGGCTCACCCTGTTCCTAAAGGCATCCGGAAGCAAATCAGGGATTTGAATTCTAGAAACCATTGAATACCAGCCTCGGCTAGCTCCAAATTCTTGAGGATAATATGGTGGAGCACCTTGGAGGATGAACCACATCCTGCTTTACAGGAGAAGCAGGCTGGGGGTGTAGTTCTGGAGGTAATATGACAGGCCCAGGGGTGGATCTGGAGACCAGATTCCTGAACGGTCAGAGGGGATTTTTGAGTTTCTGCAGGTATTAGACAGAGAGTCACATCCATTAAACGCTTTATTGAGAAATGCCTTCAGTGGACGGACCTTAGGGGAGTCATTGCAGGAGGTTATAGGTTGTTAATCAGGATGGACAGAAGTAAGCAGTTATAAGAAAGGAAGCAGCACCCTGGCAGTTATACCTGATGTCATTCCAATACTGATGAGAAATTAGCTTTCTAGTGCTATAGTGGTCTATATCATTTTTAAAAATTTGAGTTAAGCCCAGATATTGCTACTTAAATGTTAAATTTATTTAATGCATAGATTATCTCAAAACTATCAAAAATGGAATTAGACCACTCTTGTTCTCAGGGGTTCAAATAATCATGCACTTTTTAAAAATGATCATGATTCGTCTTTAATTAGTGAAAAGTTATCAGTATGTGTAATCGTGGATATGTTTTTATCAATTTTTGAGGTCCAGATTTGTTGATGGATAGGGAAAGGGACTAATGTAGAGGGTTGTAACGAAGAGCACTTCGTTACTTATAGTGGGTGGCTGTAGCCATGTAAATATGCACCATGGGGTTTTATATATTGCACTTTTTAAACAAATAAGCACATGGCTTGCCCTGAAAGAAAAGGAAAACTATTAGTTGGTGACAATACAAACAGATTTTAATTGTCAAACAGCAATTATATGTGGGTTCTGTGCAAGAATGCTTAAATACTGTGCAATGAAACAAGTGCTAAAGTACAGTCATTTGGAAAAGAAGTTGAATTGTTTGTTCATTCACTTACCTTTCCTGTCTTGTCTGCTTCAGGGTGTTCAGGCCAAAAGAGTCCCCAGGCCAACGAAAGCAAATATAAAGGTTCCGGGGCAGACCAAGTTGCATGATAGGAGGGTGGATTTGGGCACATAGGGTGTGCATTATAACTCACTATAAATATGGTGGAGGATCATGTTGGGTTAAACAGCAGTAGATGGGGGGCCTGAATTAAATGTTACTACCTTTTCTACTTTGTTTGTGTGTGTGTTAAGATTCAGTAAATAACATTTAAAGCACCCTGTCGATGGTAGTTACCATGGCTCACTTCCTGTGGCACAGTATAAAAGGCGCCATTTTACAACTGTCTGTGCTGCTGGTAATGTCATGGTCCTGTGTTGCTGAAAAAAAAAAAAAAAAAAAATACTGCTGATGGTGAATAAAACTTCTGGTCTGGCACACTTTATCTCCTCTCTCTGAGTCTTCTTGCACTGAATTCTCAACTGCTACATGGTCATTCTAACAAGGGTAGATCACATCTGCTCATCACTGGTCAGCTTGTAATCTTGAGGTTTTTGAATCAAATCCCTGTTAAGACACCTGCAGTAGTGCCTCAAAAGCCTGTACAAAGACATAATTTCAAAATGCGTATATACAGAATATATACAGTATGAAAGTTATATAAGGAATACTGCTTGATGTGAATTTGTACCCATACGTATAAATCTGTTTGTAAGTTTTCTGTAAGTATTTTTAAAATTTTTGTATGACTTCGGACAGCAGAAAGACTAGCTGGTTCCATTGGTATCAGCTGATGAGGATCCTTTTAAAAAACAAACAATTAACAAACAAACACACACACACACACATATATATACATATACATTGCATATTTTACAGGACTGTTTTAAACTAAATGTAACCACTTACTTTGGTTTTTACAAAAATTTTTTATTATTTCAGTACAATAAATTTTTATTTTCTTATTGTAATACAAATTTTGCATCTCCAGTCCCACTCCAAATCTGGTATGTCCAATCAATAAACAGTGTTGTGCGTGACTCATGCTGCCATCTTGTGTGAGCGTGGACATTTCACAGTCCTCCGCTGCAACACGCACCTGTCAGCTGTCGCTTCATATCACTCACAGTCTCACACCTCACACGCACAGAACGAGGGCAGAGGAGACCCAAACCCCTGTTTGTTCTGGAAGCAACCGATGAGCAAACGTACTGTAAAGGCCAATAGAATCGAGAGGCCAAGTGCAGCGGTAGGAGAAAACTAGAGCAGCACGGACTTAAAACACTCACAGGGAGAGATACAGACCAAACAACAGAGACGGCTCTCGCACTTCCAAAAGGATGCCCCACCATCCGAAAAAAGGAAGCAGAGCGCGAGAGAGAGAGAAAGAGGAAGTATCTGGGGAACCGAGAAAACAAAGCACCTAAAATGGTGCAACAAAAAGGTAGAGAGGGAAAGGAGAAAACGGAATCTCCCTAGAGAGATGGGAACCACAAAAATAATGCGAAAATATATCGCCAACAAATCCTGTCTACAGATATCTTCTGGCTGTTGTGCTGGCTAAAATCCGACACTCCAGCGAGGGAGGCGTGGCGAACATTCGGCTTATATAGGCTCAGAGGAAGGTGCCACCCAAGCCTGATGAAACAGCTGGAAGGAATCCGAAAATGAAAGGAACAGAAGTGGTTCAGAAAGGAGCCACAAAGAAAGCGACAAACACAGTCAAAACCAGGCCACGTACTTAATGTTTTATGCTGTTAATTTTTTTTTTTAAGTACACTGCAAAAAATGAAAAGTAAGGCCACCTTACCAAGCAGTTTAATCTTATATTAAGACTAAAATCACTTATTCCTATTACCTTTTTTCTCAATAAGACAAAAAAATTTGATGAGTTAATTTTGTCTTATTTCTAGATTTGCCAATGTAATAAGAAAATTTCACTTGTCAAGCACATGGTAAGTTAAAATAAGGCAATATATTCTCTTTTTGAGAAAAAAAAGACTAGGGAGTTTTGTCTTATGTTAAGACTAAATGACTTGTCAAGGCAGGTATTTTTTTGCAGTGTAAGAAACAGTGAATTATCATGATGGAATACCGCTCGGGTTCATATTGTATGTGTGAAAGAACTGAAAGCCTCCAGACTGACCCACTTTGCCCAAAAATGAAGCTGACAAGGTTCCACAGTGGATCCACAAGGTTCCATGCAAGTTAGGACGATGCCTGGGCTTGGTTAGTCCCTCTGATTAGTACTGCTCACATTTAAACATTTTAAATGCCCGACTCGAGTCTGACTCATCACTAGTCATCACCCACTCCTCCTCCCTCAGCCGCCCCAAATGTGTATCTGGACAGCCATTCAATGGAAATGCATTTATACAGCTCTTCCATGCTCACATCAAAGGATTACACTCCTTTATGCATTGAGGCACTGGCGGAAATCGGAACACTGTAGTTATTTTCTATTGATTTGCTCATAATAAAAGGAGTCTCCGCCGGGGCATTTTTTACTTACTGCACAAAATGGAACTGAAAAGCGCGCACCTCGGGAGCACCGGGGGCGGGGAACTGTGCTGCGCTCTTAAATATGTTGTTGTCCACCTGCCCCCGAGCCACACCATTTCAGTTAATGCGTTTTTAGCGCCCTATTCTGAGGGTTCCAGTGAGAGATGTGGGAAGGTAATATCGGCGGCCATTTTGTTATGCCAGTTAGCTAGAGTGGCTAGTGGGGTCCTGCACTTTTTTGCGAACAAAACGGGGAAAGGAAAAGCTATCAAAAGTCGCAATTCAGTCTCTCTGGATGCACTCCATTAACACGTATCGCGTCGGCCTGACACCATTGCCGAATTCGCTAACTGCATGAAGAGAACAGCTGAGAGCAGGACAGTGCCAGTCCCTGCATAATAATTAGAGGACTGAGCTCACTCCAAACCAGACAGCAACAAATTCTGCTCTTCCACTCCGTGAAGCAACAGTGTGAAAGAAGAAAAAAATAAAGGGGGGCTTCTTATAACTGAGCTTTTACATCATCCATCAATGTAAGGAAAGAAAGGTTCAAATTGCGTCTTAAAAGATACAAATTCTTTTTACCGGGGTGTTACGTTACACTGAACTCAACTACTAAGCATTGGTCTCATTATTCTTTATTCCACTCAACCATTTCTGCTTGTTATATGTACTTATTAGCTCCCAAAGGACATTATTGCACTGCCTTTCAGGATCGATTTGAGAAATGTATTCCTGATATTCCAGAAAAAAGGAAGTAGCTATTTTAACGCCAGTCGGCATGCGCAGGAGTGTTGGGGTTCGGTTGAAGGGTGAGGTTGCACCGTGAAGCCAGACATTTTCCCGCCCCACATTCCATTTTAGGAGTGTAAGATTGTTCATTGTGCTTGTACATGCGGAAATTTGTGAGAAAAGTTAATTGAAGTATGTTTAGGACTGCTGTAAAAATAACCACAGGCATAAAAAAAAAAAACTGTCACTCTACCTGTACCAAATGGGGACGGGCAGTCAATTCGTTCATCAAAGATTTAAGAATTGAATGTTGCATTGATCAAATTATCAAAATGATAGTTTACATCATGAAGAATGAGCAGGGGTTACACTTCTTACTTCGAAGGTACGCGACACAGAGGCTCTGTCACCGAGGCCGGGGTGGAGATTTTGGGGGGGGTGGGGGGGTGGGATGATGCTGCTCGGAGAATAGAGATGAACTGCACAGACTTCCTCCCAGAGAAGTACATTAGATCACAGTTTATGAAGGAAAATTGAATGAGTGATGGGGAGGAAACAAATTGCTTTTGAAAACAGCTCCCCCTTCCCTGGAGGTCTCCAGCACTAGATTTCTTCATTTGTCTTAGAGCACACTGACATGTACCACGCGTACCACCGCACCAGTCTCCTGAATTCTGTATATAACCAATGAAAACCTAAAAAAAGAAGACAACCATCTTCATTAATCGACTGGGTCCTCTGGTGCCCCCTGTTAATATGGATTCGGCTCAGTATTTGTGCGCCACTGTCTGGATCTGGGCTGCTGTCCAATGCGACTCGGCTGCTACGAGCAGGAAACGCTTGCCAAATTGTCCTCGGGAACAGGTGAGCCCCGCGGAGCTTAAATGTAATTTGGTCGGGCTTCACTTCCTCGTTGGCTTTGCCGCCCGGCCCTCTTCCCTCCTAATCAGCCTGAACACCTTTTGAACTGGCCCCAGGCCAGTCCGTTCGCACTGCAAAATGGCCCTTAGCTTTACTCAGTGATACTGTTGAGGGCAATGCAGGGATCATAAGGTTACGCACCTTTTCTCTCTTACTGTGCCACTGCTAGAGGGCTAAAGGTAATTCTTGGTATCAACAGGTCGAAAGACCCCTCACAAAATTCTATAGGAACAGAATGCACCGAACAATACACTTTCAGAGGGCCTGGGATGGTTATTTACATTCTTGCAATACGGGTTGCGTTGTTACTTAACTCCGAAAGAAACGCAAGGGTGAGGTATGTTCTGTATTTGCGGCAAATTGATGAATCATCTCATTATCAGTTTGGGTTGCTGTCTGGAATCTGTCACGTACAGGCTGGAACCAGATGTGGTGCTCTTGAGCTACCATAGTCACTCGTGTCTGCTCTAAGCAGGGTCGGTCAGTGACAGTGCCTGTGTTCCATTCTCTGATAGACAGCCGACTGATTGTTGAACAGTGACAGTGCAAATGACGCCCCACCTCTCGGCGGCTGAGACCTGCCTGTCACATGCTAATGGCTCTTTTTCTCTCTCCTGTGCCACAAGCCGTTCCATTTTCTTGATGCAGTAGCATTTTCCTTTTTTATTGTTGGCTTTATATAGGCTATTGACCCCACACAAAAGAACAAGTCAAGTGTCACTGTACTCATCACAAACAGCTTAATGTTTGTTATTACTGAAGTGCTTGGCGTGTGCACGTGGCGCGCATCAGGATTACAATACCACGCCCTTTTCTTTATCTCCACTCATACCTCACTGGAAAAGCAATAAATGGGCTCGGCCCATGACGCCTATGTACAACTGCTTGAAATGCCAAAAAAATACAATAAATATTTGAAACCATATTAAGCTTGTGTCCAGTACCTATCACAGAGATATTTTGAGTATAGGCAAATAAAAATGACCATTTTACGTAATGCTCCTTCATCGGTATCCACTCCAAGTTCTTCTCCATGCACTTCCACTGCAGAGAGAGTGGATGCCACCTCCTCCTCCAGTGCAGTGAAATGCACCGGGGATGATTGTTGCCCACCACCTGTTGCGTGCACACTTCTCCGGTGTGCAGAGAGCCTGGCTTTCGCCCTGCAGATTTTTCCACGTGCGGGTAAGAATCCTTTGTTTGTTAAAGCATGGCTGGTGTAGGAGGGGCACATTTTCAATGCTCTGATTACACTGGTTGAGAAACGCTAAATTCTTTTTTTATTATTTCATAATCGCAGCAATCTGTTTGTTCGCATAGCTTTAATGCCATGGTGGCTAGAATTAGAAATAAAAAAAGAGATGCATTATTTCTTGTAATTGGCACAGACATACATAGGCCTACTATTACAGCGGCACCCAAGAAATTCTCATGAACAAAACGGTAACTGAGCTATTTAAGTATTTTCTCTATTAATATCCAACTTTTATTCATTTTCATTTTTTTTTTACCTTGATCAGCGTTTATGAACTTCCAAACAGTAGGCCTATTCAGCGATTTCCTGTTTCACTGGGCTGTAAATATGTGGTGACTCAGAGGTTAATTTTCTCAAGTCATCTTCAACATGAGAAATATATTAGAACACAAATCAAATAAGGAAAAAAAATATGTGGACATTCATAAGTCATGGAATGGACATTAAAAAGTAGAGATTCATATCTGCCATTAGGCAACAGCTAAAAAGTTCACATCAAATGGAACTGTTGAAAACTGTTGCAAAGGAGGACTGAACTCTGTTTTCCCTGACGCACAGTGAGGTGGATGGGAAGAGGGGCAGCCTGTGTCCAATGATCATCGTTGGAGAATTACAGAAAAAAGCAGTATAGGGTCACCAAGTCTGCAAAATGACCGTTAGATACCACCTCCTTGCCGACGGATTATTTGGAAGGTATGCAGGAAAAATGCCTTTCCTCTCATTTACTCACTAACATAAGCACCTGGAGTTTGCTATAGCCTTCCTGGGCTTTGACTGGAACGTTCTGTGATTAGACATAAAGAAAATTGAGCTTTTTGCCAACAAAAAGTTGGGGTGGGCATATGAAAAGGTTATGCTGATAACAAACTGTCCCCCACTGTCAAGTATGATGGAGTTTTTGTGCTGTTGTGGAGCTTTGTTCAGTGTTGCTTTGAGAACCTCCTCTGTACGTAGCACCACAGACTCCATGAAATACCGTGACATTCCACACCTGCATCTGCTTGCCTCCGCAAAAACTAAAACTGGGTCGTCACTGGATCTTCCAGTAGGACAATGATTCAAAAAAATGTCCAAATCAACCCAAAAATGGTTTACTGAATGCAAAACCCAGCTTCTGCCATGGCCTTCTCAGTTTCCAGGCGTGAACTCAAGTGAAAGCCTGCAGGGAGAGAAGAGTTCACAAGAGAGGACTTAGGATTCTGGAGGATAGGGAGAGATTCTGTAAAATTGAATGGTTTAAAATTCCCTGCCCAGATATTCTCAAGCTTTAAAAGATGTAATAGCAGAAGGCTCAGTGCAACTTTATTGGCAAAGGGAGGTTGTACAACGTCTTAAATGTGTGGATGCCAGTAATCAAGGCCCATGCGATTTTTACAATAGACACTTGGTTTTTTTCAGTATAATATTAGGCTAATTCACCAAAAGATGATTTCTTAACACTTGAATGAATCACTTCCATGATTTTTTTAAATTATGATTTTAATGAATACTTTTATTGTCTAATTAATGTTTGTAAACATCTTAATAATGTATATAAGCTGCCTATGAATGTTTAGTAACTTGCCACAAGTGTCTTATGAACCAATAATAAATCTGTTAATTACTCCCTGATTATCCCTTATAAAGCCTGATTAATGATATAAACATCTTATTAATGTTTATGTCCGGTATTTAAAATGTAAAAAAGTTTCTGATAAGAACCTATAAGTTTCTTATGCCTCATTTCTAATAAGAACCTATAAGCAATAATAAATGTGTCAATTATGCTTTTATTGACATACAGAATTATTTACATTTATGACTAGCTTTTAAGGTCTTGTAAGTATCTTATTAAAAATTAAATACAATTTATTACAAGGACCTTAATTTAAAGTGTTACCATTTATTGAACCAATTAGTAAGTGAATTTAATCAGTGAGATTTGGATGTTTTATCACATTGTAATGAATTCAGTAATTAAACCTGTCGAACTTAAGTGTATATTGCAGGTTAAACATTACTCTCCACTAATGTGTACTTAAAGCCTACAAAATGTACATACACTATTTCAGTATTTCTAAAACTATCTATAAATGCCGTATAATGACACTTTTTGACACCCGAAATCACTGCTGCTAACTTACGTAGTTGGGCTCATTGACTGTGAATGGACAAACTATGTAAGATGCTAACTTAGTTCGCAACTACGCTTTTGGGAAATGCACCCCTGGTCAGTTAAATATCAGAATTTTTCTATTGCAGAGGAAAAACATGATAACTGAATGTCAGTATATAGATCCAAAGCTGATGCCTTCACAGGAAAGCAAAAGAAGCGACCGTTCCCTTAGGAAACCACATGCAAACTTTGCACTCTTTAATGACTGCTTACACTGAGTTCTGACTTGAATGCATAAATTGAAATCGGGAACAGCAAATGGGCTTGGAAGCTGAGTAACCGCCTGCGGTTTCTAGTTACTTATTGGTACTACTTGCTTCACTCTTATCAAATTCACCTCGGTGGTGCATTAGAGTTTAGTTGTTCTATGCACCATTAGCTTGGAAACCACAATTCTTAAGATTGTACTCCTACGTATTCTTTTCTGTACCACAAGAACGCTGTGACTCATTCGCTTTGCTCTTTACGGGTTAGACATGTGCATACACTTTCCTCAAGTCCTAGCAACACCCCTGGCTTGGCTTATTCAACTACATTATCACAATGAATAGGTGACAGGTTTTACATGAATAATTTAATCAAGGACCTTATTTTCACTGACAAGAAAAGAACCCGATTCATTTTTCACATAAATACTGGACTGATGACTCCGGAAGTAAGCGACAGGGCTATGCCACTTCATTAGAGCATGAATACACTCGCTGCACTCGTTCACGGCAAAAGGTAGCTGTCACTTCCTCGAGAATTGTATCTGATCTGACCTGTGTTAGTCAAACAACCTGTGGGTGCATTTAGCGTTAAGTCTCTTTCGATGAAAGCATCCAAAATAATAAAATGCAATGTAATGGCATTTTAATACACTATGGTGAACTGTTGTTATTAAATGAAGAAGAGTTGAATGGTACATTGCCCATAATCAGTAGATCAGAGAGGCACTAATCAAACTAAGTATCCGAGCACAACTGTTGACGCCATGTCTCCGCTGTTCTCACAGTTTATTTTAATGTTCCCCCATGTTACAGTGCATTAGTGGCATTTTTGATCTCCTGTTTTCGTGCCATTTCATTACCTTTCATTATCTGATTTTTCCATTCAATTCACACTCTGCACTGCTGAGTACTGGGCATCTTTCTCATCACGGTAACTGACTGTTGTTTATTTACTTGAGCAGAAAGTTGGAAAGTCCGGGGGTTCTAGAATGTTCAAGTATGCAGTCCTTACACCCATGAGCTCTGCCAGCTGATTTTGCTAATTATTTTTACCACCACAGTGTAGATACATGTAATTTGCCAATTCAGGTTATAGGAAAAAAATAATGGGGAGCTCTTGGACATTCTGAATCTGGATTTTACACCTCTGTTTTGCCATTTTTTGTTTCCTCGGTTGGGTGAATAACTTTTTTTGACAGGTAATATCAGTGTAAATGGAAAACAAAAGAAATGAAATCCCTTTAGATTGCAGCAATTTAAACTCAATTGCTAGAGATGGAGCAAACAGGTGCATTTGTACTGAACAAGGAAAGGTTCAGAGGCATTACTGCTACTGGAGCAATTCAGTACAGTTTACGTTGTTTTGATATTTTGAGAACCCAACAATATGATGTCATCCCTTGCAGAAAAATGGTTGTTACTTTTTTTTTTTTTTTTTTGGATTTTATAGCTAAAAAGCCTTTATAGCTATAAAAAAAGAACTTCAAAGGAATTTCATAATCTATTGTGATTTTATAAAGCAAAGCACTTCACATGTCCCAGGTTCTAAACATTATGGGATGTTGGCATAAAAGGATGAAATATACAATGATTGGGACAATGATGCTATCCCATTTCCCTGTCGAGCGGAAGGATGCTCTGCCAATCACATATCACGCTGGTGAAGAAGGAACAGTGCCCACACAAAAAAATAATCTAAATAAAAAAAAAATACATATTCAAGTGCATTAAATATATTTGAGGTGCATAATGACTAAAACTAGATCCGTCGATTTTAAGTATGTCCAACATATATTTTATGGGTCTACTCTAGGTCTAACTTTGTAATCTAAACTCCCCTGCCAAATAAATCGTCTTGTGTCTTCACTAGCCTACTTGAAATATGGTAAAATAGCTATTCACACAAAAAATAAGGTAAGCCAACTTATTCCTCTCCTTAACTTGACTAAACCCTTTTACGAGCTTTGGCCTGAGGGTGGGCCGCGAGGCATAATTGCATTATCATGCCGTGAAATATTGTGGAAAATTGTAGAACTGTATATTAGTTGAAAGTTACGGACATAGCATTCTCACTGTCAGCCATTTTATGACGCAAATATTATAGCAAAAATAGTTAATAAAATTATAACAGCCCTCAGCCTGACTTTGGAGTTACGCAGATTTGTCAATATATGTTGAAATCAATGTTGTTACCTTGGTAGTGGGCCAGAGATGAAAACCCGGCATAGTTTATAATCCACTAAACAAGCAAGCATGAACAAACATCACTAAATCAACTTCGACATAGAGGTTGTAGCTGAGCGTCTTTGTGAATTTCACTATAATTAGCTTATTAACCTCCGCCGATGAGGTATATGTTTTCGGTGCCGTTTGTTTGTTGGTTTGTTTGTGTACAACATAACTTATGGCCGGATTTTGACGAAATTTTCAGGGTAGGTGGGTATTTACTCAAGGAAGAGGTGATTAAATTTTGGCATATCTAGGCCAAAGTACTGCTGAGATATACGCCAAAGCTCAAGATTTCAAGTCTTTCCAATGGACCGGAGTTCCAATCGCCGTGCTTTTGGCTTTGCTGCTCCCTGGTGGAGGTTCTGCGCTCTCTGAGTGCTTTTCTAGTTTACTCATGTTGCAGTGCTGTAGATTGTACTGTAGCCTTTTAGGAACAAAATAAGTGCACATACTGGCTATTATGTGCTGATCTAACCAAACAGTGTTTTAGCCAAGCTGTCCTCACTCCAATATAACCGGAAAATCAAATTCTTTTAGTTTCCATGGACAGTTAATGGTCTGAAATGTCCAAAAGACAGATACATATGGTAGCCAAGGGATTGCTTTTTACTAGGAGGAATTATTTCCAATTTTTTTTTCGAAAAGGGGTGATTTTGTCAATGAAGCAAAGGAGTTTTGAAAGTGACTTTATTGCGCATATACAATTTTACACCAGTGCAGGGAATTGGAAGGGTAAGGGTATATTGGAGCGAAAATTTAGGTGCAGATGGCGGAAAAGGTCTGAAGGATAGAAGTTGTAGAACAATTGAAAGAAAGAAAAAATCGACCGTGGGAATGCAGGGAAATTTGGATTCTCCAAAATAAACATGCACAAAACATTATCAAGAAAAAAAAAATCCTTAAAATATTCATCTTTGGTTGCAGAATTATAGTATCTGATTCTGCAGTTGTTTAGGCATTTGGCTGTATTATTTTTCTTGGCTGATGAGGCTTGGTCACAGTGCCACTGTCATGGTTATTGCCCGTCGGCAAAAGACAAAGCTGCCGGGCACTGGGACCATGTTCCCAAAAAGAGATTCGGGACCCAAACGCACAGGTTGAGTAAAAATATAAAATTCTTTAATGTACTGTACAAAATAAAACCCCAGAGGGGAGCAGCAGCATGCAGAAACATAGCAGGGCTTTAGGAACAAACTCAGAATACTGCTGCAATGAATAAGACTGCAGCCAGCCCTTACACAGTTAATCTTCACCTCCACCTTAACGAGCCACACCTGTCGAGGCGAAGAATGCAGCGGGGGGAAGGCCCTACAGGCCAACACCATGACAGCCACAGGGGCAGAAGAAAACATAAAAACTTTTTTTGTCTTGACAAAAAACTTATATTTCAGTGTTGTTTCTCAATTTAGGTAATATTCAATTTGAGAGCAATCTACTGAGTGTCACCTTTCAAACGAGACCATGATTATACCTGTATTCAAAGTGGTTCAAGAACAGTAAGCACTTTAGTTTGGGAGAAAATTTGCTCACAAAAGGACTGAACTTCAAGGATTTAAAACAGTACTGTTATTATTTTAATTGCATGATACAATGGATCACAATCCAATATAGGTCCACCTTTGCCACATCCGTAAATGATTCTCTCCATCAGCTAAAAATTAAATTTGATTGTTCTCATATTTTTTGAATGGGAAATGGACACCAGAAAAAAATCCAAACATTCGAAAAACTTAACCCAAGGACAAACAAGCTGTAATGATGATATCAAAAGGGTTATTTTCCCTCTGGGGATTTGTCTGAGAGCATTTCACACATTTATGCATTTGTACATTAGCAGCTTTACATATCATAACACCTTAAATACAACACATTTAGTTGTAAGTAATGGACACTGGTGTTATGCATGAACAGTACTTTACTTCATGCTTGTCATAGACATGATAATTGAATTTTTCACTTTTATTGTTTTTTTGGGGCAAGAAACATTTTATTATTGTTAGGGGCCAGGCAGTAAAAGCTGCCGGGAACCTGTTTTTTTTCACCAGTATTATTTTTCTTCTTCTGAGGAAATCCTACTTCCCAAACATGAAAAATCACTAAACTTAGCATAAAGGTCCAGTCCTATGCCAGACTGCCTCAGCGGCAAAAACAGGCCAATAGTCCTGATGTTGGCGCTACAGCAAGCCTCTAAAATTCAAAATTTTGAAAACTCACAACAAATCAACCGTATATGCTACAGATTTACAACTTTCACTAAAAATGTAGCCCCAATACTTTTTACACATAAACTTAGTACAAATTATGAAGTCTATGACTGTTTTTTTTTTTTTTTTCAAAAACTGTATAGCTTATAAAACTTTTCTTGCCCCACAATATTTGCTCAATTGCCACCAAATTTGCGGCACTGAGTCTTCAGAACGTCCTCCACAAAAATACCCCCCGGCGTTTTGATATTTCAAAAATTGAGCCTGCATTGCATGAAAACATTTGACTGTAAACACTACAGTAAACATATTCCAGCCAATTCTTGATAAATATATTTTCAATCTTCCTGAAAAAAAAATAGATCAATTTTAGAGTCATGGTTGATGAAGTTCGCCAAATATCAGAATGTTTTCTAAAGACTGAATTTTTGAAAGCATTTTGAATTCTGCTCTCATGGAACAATTGGAGTCAATGTAAGAATGGCATTTTTAAACATTAGATTTTCTCTTATGAAGCAAAACACTTATTGCTAAAAACAAATCGCCAACATTTCTAAGCTGTCAAGCTGCAATTCATGTATTATCAGATTTTTGCCTTGATAACAGAAATTTTGACATTTTGACGATTTTTGAAATCTTCCTTGACAAGTGCTGCCTGGCTGGTGACTCCCTGAGTAGATTAATGAAGCCACACGCCTGTTTACAATTCCAGCCAATTAGCTCAATGAGTTAGGAGTTGGTTCTTGGTGTCAGAAGTTGTGAATTCAAGCCCCAGCTACGGCAGAATGGACATTGTAATGTTTATGTTCTCGTTATTTGCCTTTTTAGGAACTTATTGTTTTCCTCAATAAGCATTTAAATTTAAAAACTTTGAAAATTCCTACCAAACCAACTGTACATGGTACGGTTTTGTAACTTTCACCAAAATGTCCTAAAATGCGCTAGAAAAAGTTTGACATGCATGTAACTCTTAAAAGTTACTTGCTAATTTGCTCAGTGAGATGAAGGATACGAGGCTATTTGGTGTCAGAGATTATTAGTTCAAATGTCAGCCAATGCAAAATATATGATGTAATCCCACCTTTCTTGTTATCTTCCAGTTTTTTTGCCTCTTGTTGCTCAGAATTGCCTAAATTTGCCGGACCCGATATCACTGCAGCTTTAATCAATATTTTTTATTTAAGTATTCATATATTTTTACATTTTTTTGCAAAAATGCAAAAAAAAAAAAAAAAAACAAAACAAAACATCAATTAATTCTATTTTGGCAATTCCCCACCTGAAATTCTTTACCCTCTGCCAAATAGGCTGTCCTGTCTACAATGATGAACTCTGCTCTGATTGGCTGGGGAATACAGCTACCTGCCCCTTACACCCTGTGTAATAGCACAAAATGCATAAAAAATCACAAACTAAACTAACAAAAATTAAACAACACTTGAAATTCAGTTTAGCTGAGTTTACATATCTACTTTAGTGCAGTTAAACTACATTTAAGAATCAAAATTTTACTGGTTAGCAATGTCTTCACGATCACTTGGAATGAAAACGTCCTTCAGGGACAATTTTTCAGCAAATGCAGCGCTGTACTTGTCCCCATTTAAAATGCAGTATGATGTAAAATCATGAGGCAGAACATTATTATTGGAAATAGAATCAAGCCAGAATGTCTTGGTGCCTTCAGTTGTTGTGGGAGAAAAAAATACAGCATTTTGTGGCGTCTTGCAATCAAGAACAACGCTGGCTCTGTAGCTACTGTCTTGGATGTGTTCAGGTGATTCTATGTAAACAAACAATCAGTAGTGATAGGGTTTGGGGTGGGGCTAACACAAAGAAAGGTAGCGCTACATTTGAAAGAGACAGGTTACATAGTTCTAGCCAGTCTGCTTGAGGGAAGAGGGTTCACAGACAGAACTGGAAGGGGTGAACTACACAGAGCAAGGCTGTTTGTGATGTAGGAAACACAGCATGTTTCAAAGGGGGTCTTAGGGGTTGACTGGGGGGGGGGTCTTTGAAGTCGATTCTCCAGGCAATTAAACACACTGGAGTCCACTGTAAAGGTGGACTGAAGTGGGAAAATATTTTCCATGATATGGGTCCTTCAAGTATCATGCGCGTAATTCTTATGAGTCATACTGCTTGGGTTTACAGTGTGATAAACTTGCAGTAATTTTGAAAAATCACCCACCAAAAAGTGAAATGTAAGATTGTTAAAATGTTTACTGGTTCCACATGGCTGAGTTGCACTGAGTTCTACTTAATTCTCTCCACATTTCTCTAGGACTAGAGCCGAGGTCGACCCAAGGTTTATTCCTACAATAACCCCCCTGCATGGCAAACAAATCCTCAAAGGTTATTTATTTGTTTATCTTTTAAAATCACGGTTTTGCTTGAAAAGAAATAATTTGCTCTTGGGAGCTGTCTTTACTTTTGTGAGGTGCAACCCCTGTTAGCTGCTTCCATCATCAGCTCCCGAAAAAATAGCGCCTGATCAGGCAAGTGAGTTGCAAGTAAATTTTAATGGCACAATATTGAACACCCATTGACCATTGAGTTCAATAGTCTGGTATGACTCTTGGTCATGTATTACAGATGTGAGCATGGCACATATAGGTCAGTAACGTGCGGTCAGAGGTTAGTTTGGTGAGGCACAATCCTCCCCTTTGCTTGATTAGCAATCAAACAATTAACTAGTTTAGTAAGACTATTCGGTAGAATGATGGGCCAGTTTAAATTACCACAGTATTATTACTCTGTATATCGAACCTGAAATGTTCATGAAACTGCAGATTGCGAGTATTTGCTTACAGGAAGCCAGAGACGTGCGGTGAGGTAAGGCAGTGACCCAAACTACAGGATTTTGTGAACCTGTTCCCATGTACTATGCCTGATAGACAATCAAAACAATTAAGATCAAGCCTATAGGAAGCCTGTACACTGATAGAGGAGATAATGGCAAAATGATTCATTCACGTATGGGCTCCAATTCGAGACTGCAAGGATGGAAATATGAATAATCAATTTCGGAAAAATTCTTGGCTCTCGGTAATTCTGTATACAGTTTTAACATTTTGTTAATCGGATAATGAAAGAACACTGAAAATAAACGTCCGCTTTTACTGTTTGGGTGTAAAAGCGCATATTTAAAGGAGAATACATGGCATATTGATCAAGCATTGAACTCTGCATAAGGCGAACTGTTTTAGTATTTGTTGATGACATTGCTTCGGCTTCCTGAGAGCAAGAACGCGCTAATGGACTGCAGGCCTCACTTGCCTCAGTGAAAGTCAGTGTTCATGATTGAAAAATAAGATAGAGACTGGGAAAAAAATGGCATCCATGGGAGATGTCATGGTGTTGGCCTGCAGGCTCTTCTCCCTGCTGCATTCTTTGCCTCCACCTTAACGAGCCACACCTGTTGCTTGTTGAGGTGGAGGTGCAGTGTTAGTATTTAAGGGTTGGCTGCACCTATCTTGGTGCAGCAGTATTTTGTGTTCATGCCTAGAGCCCTGGTTGTTTCGTTTGTGCTGCTGCTCCCCTCTGGGACTGTTTTAATCTTTATAATTTAAAGTAAAGATCTTATATTTTTACTCAGCCTGTGCTTTTGGGTCCCACACCTCTTTTTGGGGAACATGGTCCCAGTGCCCGCGGGCTTCATGTTTTCTGCCGGCGAGACTAATCCATGACAGGAGAGCTCCAAGGCGAAAAACCACTGCTGACCAAAAAGAACATGAAGGCTCATCTCACATTTGCCAAAATACATCTTGATGATCCTCCAAGACTTTTGGGAAAATATTCTGTGGAAAGACGAGACATAAGTTGAACTTTTTGGAAGGTGTGCGTCCCATCAAATCAGGCTTAAAACTAACACAACATTTCATAAAAAGAACATTATACCGAAAGTCAAACATGGTGGTGGTAGTGTGATGACTTGCTGCTTAAGGACCTGGGTGACTTGTCAGAATTGATGGAACGATGAATTCTGTTCTTTACCAGAAAACCCTGAAGGAGAATGTCCAACCATCAGTTTGTGACCTCAAGCGCACTTGGGTTATGGAGCAGGACTATGATCTGAAACACACCAGCAAGTCCACCTCTGAATGGCTTAAAAAAACAAAATGAAGATTTTGGAGTGGTCTTGTCAAAGTCTGGACTTAAATCATATTGAGATGCAGTGTCATGGCCTTAAACAGGCCGTTCGTACTCAAACCACCTCCAATGTGGCTAAATTAAAATAATTCTGCAAAGAAGAGTGGGCTAAAATTCTTCTACAGTGATATGAAAGACTCACTGCCAGTTATTCCAAACGTTTGATTCCAGTTGTTGTCGCCGAGGGAGGCATAACCAGTTATTAGGATTTAGGGGGAAATTAATTTTTCACATAGGGCCAGGTAGGTTTGGATAGCTTTTTTCCCTTAATAAATGAACTGAATTTTGTATTTGCTCGGGTTGTCTTTGTCTAATATTATAATTTATTTGATCTGAAACATTTATGCGTGACAAATATGCAAAAAAAAAAAGAGATCAGGAAAGGGGCAAATACTTTTTCACGGTACTCTACACAAAAAAATGAAACATATGAAATGTTAGATTTACTTAATGTTATGTCAACTGGTTCCACAAACCTGAGTGAAGTACATTCCACTCGATGCAACTAATTTAACTGGCAAAAAATGTGAGAAGTAAAAAAAAAAAGGCTACGCAAAGCAATTGCATGGAACTAGTTGACATCACATTAAGTAAATCTAACATTTCATAACATTTCATTTTTTAAGTGTACAAGTAATTTGCATCTGAACATAATTTTCTTTGAAAATATTTATTGCCAGCATTATTTCAAGGAGAGATAACTTGAACAATAAATAATGTTATTTCTTGGTTATCTAAAATTGAGAATAGT
This sequence comes from Gymnothorax reevesii, assembly GCA_029721435.1. NCBI lineage: Eukaryota > Metazoa > Chordata > Actinopteri > Anguilliformes > Muraenidae > Gymnothorax > Gymnothorax reevesii. Next base: position 57,711,216 of record CM056581.1, read on the forward strand.
GTTTTCAATCTGGCATTAGTCAAATAGTTTTGTTCATCCAAAAATTGAAAATGTTTCTTGTTTTCAGTTTTGTTCTCTGAACCATTTCAAATCCTTGGTTTTAAATACTGTTTTACAGCATGGTTGAATGATGAAACTCTTACTTAATATACTTATAAATGTTCTGCAGCATATGCTGCCAACATAAGCTGGAAGTAAATATACTACGAGGAATTAGAAATTCAACGAGCAACTGTGTACAAAATTTAGTGCCAATAATGCGGTAAGGAAAAATGAAGAAGAGGAAATTTAAAGTAGAGCATTAGCTCACAAATGGTGAATTTTAACGAATGGTTAAGTCGGCAGACCATGTGCCAACAACAATAGTCGGGTACATAAGCCACTCCTCAAATGATCCACAAAAAGGACATTGAGCAAAGAAAGTTGTATGCATTGCTCAAGGTTTACCCTGACTATAAAAATCCTGGCTGAAAAACTTTACATTTGTGAAAAGTCATAATGCCATGATTGACAGTGCAGAACAGGGATCAGGCGATTTGAATACTGATGTCAGGAATAAGTACAGCCCGAGTTGCGGCACACTATGGAGTGCATTGTGCGACTGTTCTGTAAATGTGATAAAGGCAGGCAGGAAGCAGTCGAGATTGACCCTGAACTGGGCAGTCATGTGTGACCATCAATGAAAAGGCACTTCAAGGAGCAAAGATGGGCCAAGGATTGTCAATTTGCCAACAAATGAGTGAAGCATTTAAAAAACTAGAGGCAATCATAGAGTGGAAACCTCCACCAAGGCAGCACAGTCCAAATCTTGGCGAGTGGGAGCAAAGTTCAGTTATCGCATGTCATGGGATTTCAAGATGGCTGCCATGGCGGCCATATTGTTTGAGTGATTGCAGTGAAAATCAATAGGGTTCATCCCTGATGTAATAGCGACCTACCACAAAATTTCAGAGATAATTGTTCATTACTTTTTGAGTTATCTTGTTCACAAACAAACAGACCAACAGAAAAACAAACAAGCGGCACTGATCACATAACCTCCTGCCAACTTTGTTTGGCGGAGATAATTTTCAAAAATCAGGAGGGATTTCTGTGCATAGAGGGCAAGTGTGCAGGCCTCAGCTGAATACCTGTGATCTCCAATCTCTCGGACAGCACTGCATCAAGACCCATCTTTTATCTAAATGTAATATACATAATTGCATGGCCTCAGGATTACTTTGGCCAACCTTTATCAATTGCTACAATATGTAGTTACCTTCAAAATTCCAGTTCAAACTTTATTGTACAAAAAGGAAGCCTTATTTGAACAGTTTTTTGGTAGCGTCAACTTTTCTGGGCTTAGACGCATGAGTGATGGACAATGAAATAGTGAAAACATTTATTGTGGTCAGACAAATCAATATTCAAGGTGATTTTTGTAAGAAATGTGTGCCCTGTACCGAAGAAGAAAAAAACCACCAGGATTTTTACCAGGAAGAAGTCCTAAACTCAAGGGGCTCTAAATTCGTTGACCAGGCACAGGCGCGGCAAATGGGGGTAGCGTCTCCCCAATGGGGTGTATACAGATGTGTTTCACAATTTCGTGCCTGGCGCAAGTACTCCTCCGTCCCGCCTCTGTCCCTCCCGCCGGAGCAAGTGGCAAAGAGGGAGGAGAAATGGTGTAAGGTGTAAGGTTTAACACAGCTGAGTCAAATCTTCACCAATCAAATGAGCTCCTCTACTCGTCTTTAAAAGAAGCCTCTGTCCTATATCTGCATGATGCGTTAATGTTGCATTTTACTTTGCTGCTTCAGGCATGTCTTCTGCACCGCTTATGTCTATTTTAAGCATTACGAATGTAGCGCCCCTAAGCCACTAGTGAGGCATGTAAATAGGAGTTACTTACCTATTGGGCGCCCCGAGTTCATTAGCCTTAACAATAACACCAATGTTTAAGTGTGGGGTTTTGCTGTGTTCCATAGTTAGGCTACTAGTATTACTGTGACACTGTATTTAAACAAATGAGGAATTTCCACAAGGAATTTAAATTAAATAAAAGCTTTTACTTTTTTAAGTTGACTCTTTTGTTAGAAAAACAAAAAATACAAAAATAATATACATGAAATAATGTCTTCCTTCAATATTTTACCCTTGATTTCAAATAGGCTATTGTGCCTTTAACACAAAACACACAGCGCCCTTGGCACTTGAAAATGCAAAATACAAATCACCGTCAGTTCAATAAACCCCCTACTGCCGGCAGTATAACCAAAACACAAATGTCACCCTTGGTGCAGGCCTGTAACGTGGCTCGTGTGCGGTGAGACCAAACCAAGCGGTCGCTTCGCTCCAAGAGCAACTGAAACGTAGACAAGGTACCTCCGGCTTTGGAGAGTAGCAACGGGCCCTTGCGGTAATACCCGCGAAGCTCTCAAGGTCCTCGTGAATCTGGAAGCGCCTACGTTGAGTCTCCTTTCCTTCCACCTTGTCCAGCTGAATGGCGGATTCTCCGTCGTCTCCCCAAAATGGCGATTAGGCGTCCTCCCCTTGAGGCAGGCTACTCCTGGTATATAGACTCACGTTACGCAGCAACTGATATTAACTGTATTTTCAAACCGAAAACTTATATCAGTTTAAAGTCCCCTTCTATAGGCTACAAACGGACATTAACTGCGTACATTTATATCTATAACCATCACGGAGACAGACTAGCCGCCTGCTTCCACCATCTTCCCTCTTCTCTCACAACTCCCCCCATTCCCGTTCCAGCCGCTTCCGGTTCAAAGGTCACCACACATTTAACCAATCAGAATGTATAGAAAAATAAAGTCACATATTCAAAAAATCAAATAAAATACAGGCCTTAATAAAATAAACCACATTCATATTCAAAATTCACATTGTATAATATCTTGCATTTGAAAATAAAATAAAAGAATATAGCACAGGGCTACACGAATATGAGTTAGTTGGCTAGCTTGGGCATTCGCAAATTATTACCATCAGCGAACTTGAATGGAATTTCTGAACGAAACTACGTCAGATCATTCAAACTAATGAAGTTGGAATGAAATACCACGCTCATTTATTTCTTCTGCCTGCATCATTGGGAAGCGAAACGATGCGTAGCATGTTACTATTATTACACCCTGTTGTTGCTTAAAATTTTGGGATTAAGATGCATGGACAACAATGCAAGATATGTTACACATTTGTTTTCAATATGTGATCTTAACTCAGTATGAGAACATAGCAATCAGGCTGTATTCTTTTCCCCCATTAAAAACGATAAAACCTAAGTGACAATAATAGTAGTATTAAGCCACTTGAACACTCGACACAAAACGCACAATTTTTCGCACGACAGATTGCATTCAAAGTCAATGCAAAGTCTTTTCATTGACTTTGAATGTAAGAAGTTGAGCGGAAAATTCCAGTGTGCAAGCGGCTTTACTGAGCATAGAACGCAAGCATAAATGTACTGCCTGATGCAAGGCAGTTTGTGGTTGGCTGAGAAAGATGTGAAGTCGTTAGTTTGCATCACAGATTCAGCTACGTTGATTGAGCCTGGTTGAGTTTCCATTACGCGTGCCAACCGCCTTTGATTTGACATCAGAACAATCGATATAGATACTATAATTTATGTCCTGATTCAGATAGTTACATTAAATAGTGGTTGCTGTAATTATTAATTGCAATGAAATGTGCCTGACGTTCTGGAAACCTGCCTGTGAGGTTTCGGTGACGTGTGCTGGTCAGCCAAATTACCACTGCTTAGAAAGTAAACCAGGTTGGAGCTGGCGAGCTCTCTGCACACTCTCAGCAGAGCCTTTATCCACGAAATTGTCACTGCGTCATGATGAATATGTGACACCTCCCCCTACTACCCATCTCGGAGCACGAATGGTTTGCCAAAGTTTGCCTAATTGCCAAAGTGGCTGCGCATGGTGCTGCACCACACGAAATTATCTCTGCGCAGGCTGCACCACACGAAATTACTGCTGCATGGGCTGCGCCACTCTGTGCTGCGCCAAGAAATTGGAGCCCAAAAGTCTATCCTTGTGTGAGGTTGTATCAGTGCCCTTGGAAAGGGTAACCTGGTTTTCTGCAAATAAACCATTACTGTTGAGGAGTACACTGAGATTCTGGAGCCAAATATGCTGCCTTCGCTTTTCCAGGGACGACCATGCAAGTTTCAACAATGGAATTACATTCTGCGATTATTACAAAGGCATGGCTGTGTAAAAATTGGGTGCGAGTGCTGGACTGGCCAACATGCAGTCCCGACTTGCATCCAATGAAGGACGTGAGGCACAGCTTGAAACGTAAAATGAGGCAACAACAATTTGAAATGTTTTTAAAAGTTCCCCTCTATGACGCAAAGAGGAGCATGGTATATTGCACTGGAACTCATCCGTATGTCCATCTGTCCATCCATCTGGATAAGCAGGGATAAGTTTTCTTTGCAACTACTTTATCTACAGTTTTATAAATTGACTGAATTTTAACAGTTAAATTAATGCATTGTTTCCTCATTATTTTAACGATAAGTAGAGTCCTGCACGTATGTAACTGTGGCTTACAGTTAAGATACACAGAACCTCTGTTATAAACAGAATGTAAAGTTACAGTTAAAATAACTGGCAAAAAAGGTGCCAGTTTGTAATAGTGTGGATGAAAGAAATTTTTTGTGTGTGTCTGTTAACAGTCATGACCTTGATTGGGTTTCTAAATGGGATTTCATGATGGCTGGGATATTGATGGCAATGCCTTTTTGTTTTGAAAATTCAAAAAACTCAAATGGTAAAACATCAATTATATTGTTTTCAATGTATTACAGGTTAAAGATAATGTGAAAATCACTGCATTCAGTCTTAATTTTAAGTTGTTTAAAAGCAACCTCCTAAAACCGAAGGATTTTCCAAAAACCTTGACAGAATTGACACCAAACCTTTTTTCACAGCCCCTGTAGGACATCGATACATTAATCCCAGACAGGTCAAAACCCATGTGACAAGGTCTTAAAGGCAGAAGCATGCAGATCCTAGTCATAAAGAGATACACACAAATATGTTGCAACTGGTCTTAATGGGTTAAAAAAAAAAAAAAAAGATCAACTACATAAAAGTACTTCAGCAACAGCTGTTACATTGCAAAACTGGCCTTTAAGCAAACATTTACTGTACCCTTTTTCCCCATTAAAGCATCTGCTTGATTATGGTGCAAGAGTGCGAGCTGTACAAGTGTGAACATAAAGCACTGAATGGGTGTCTTCTCAGTGGGGTAAACAATTCACTAAGGTGCCCTGTGATAAAAGCAAACATTACTGTTCGTAAGGTTTCTCTGTTCTGGACGTCGTTCATTATCTTGAGCTAGTCCCAGAAGATGTTTATTACGGGCCCATATAAAGCATACCATAATTGAACCATTTTTTCTGACGCAATATCGTCTCGATTCAGTGACTGTGCTGCATGAATGTTAAGTGTTTATCGTAATTTCAACGCTGCCTACTTCATATGCTAAGCCTGTCAGCTGAGGAACCCACAGGTTATCAGTGAAACAGTTGTATGCATGTTGCTGTCCTATTACTGCCTATTTTCAAAAAAAAATTAAATAAACTACAAAATATAATACAAAACTGCATATGAAAAATCAGCATGAAAAAGGTTTTGGCATGGTTACAAAGAAAAAACATAGTGCCATTAAATTTAAATTTAAATGATGCCTTTAAGTCTATAAAGACAAAATCCAATGCTGGTGCTACATTTAGCATTGAAATTTGAATGCAAAGGTGTGCGAGACCACTGAAGGAGAATTTAAGAATAAAGCCCACGCTTCAGTGTGTTTAAAATGGCTGGATTCCGCCTGAAAGCTGATGCTAGCAGCTGGCTGAGAGGCGTAAAGAGGAGATTGGGCATCCTTTCCTGGTGTCGCTCCCCGAAGCAAAATTAGAGCATTGTTTACTATTAGTAATTACAGTCACCGCGGGACTTGTTATATAAAACTGTGGCTTTAGTCTATGAGGACCGCCTAATTCAAATGTTTCCACGAGAAATAATGGTCTGATTCCGTCTGATAAAATGGCTTCTCTGCGGCTGGGGGCCGTCCCAAGCTTCTGCTGCGGAGACAGCAGTATGAATGTTTACCCGTCTAACTGCTCCAGGAGCCACAGCAGTGTTCACTTTATGCTTATGATGATGAAGGAACAGTCCCTGTATTCAAACCTACATCTTTTCACCCACCCCATCCATTACACAGCCTGCTTATGTCTTGTTAGGCCATGGGTGGGCCGGAGCCAGCCTGTCCCAGCATACAGTCGGGACTACACCCTGTTAGCTCGCTAATCAATTACTGGACACATGCGCTATTCACTCTCACAGTCATTTTCTTTGCACTCACCTCTTAGAGGGTAATTTATGGCTTCCAATTAGCCCAATATCCTTGTCTTCAAACTGTGAGAGGAAACTGGCGTACCACAAGAGAACTCGTGTGAACACAGGGATAAGATGTGAACTACACAGAAAGACCCCCGGGTGGATTTAAACCCATGATCTTCTCTGGAGACGACAGTGCCGCCCTTTCCTGCTGCACCTCTGTGCTCTTATGCGCACCTACAATCTGATGCTAATGGCAGACTGACCACAATGAAGTGCTCTATTACTCCCATCCTCCTATTGCCATGGATAAAAGATGCATCCGCTGTAATATATCAGTGGCAAGGAATACTGATTTTCATGGAAACCACTCAGTGCCCCAAGGAAGGAAGATGAGAGTTGAGAATGGGGACTTCAATTATTTGCTCAAGTTAGATTTTTCAGGGCCTTGAATTTTCTTCCTGGAAGCCTTTTCATGTATCTGCGGCCATATTTTGAAGCCCCGTCCACCCTTCATGTAAAAAATTGCCTCAGTAAGACATCTCATAGTGGCATTGTTGCTGATTTATTGAAGTGTGAATCATTTATCAACACGAACAAACCATGCTGCAATAACCATTCGTCAAAAATTCCATTCATTTGGCTTGAGAATTGCTGGATCCAGGACTGGAAAAACATGAAACATATTATTAAAAAATAGTTGAGGTTGGCAGGTAGAGGATGCATGCTGAAAATCATCATTCAGAAGGCCAGCAAGGAATTGCAGCAAGAAAATTAAATAGACACAAGGGAAAGGCAAATTGAAAACCATGGATCAAAACAAAACTGTTAGCAATAATCTCCAGGAAAAATAGAATGGTCGCAAGGAGAGTAACCAGCCGCAAACACGCAAATAAACAGTGAAACTAGGAGCAGGCAATAAGTAAACAGAACGGGGAGGGCGAATGAGTTAGTGCGAGGAACGGCAAACGCACTTGCCAGAGAAAGGGAGTGGGAAAGCAAAGAGAACTAATATCAACAACAAAACACAATAAATACAAGAAAAATAAACATCCAGAAAATCTAAGTAAATAATAAACACAGGATTGTAGACCCTGACAGTTTGTGATAACTGGCAATGAGTCTTCTTTATCGATCTGGAGGAATTTTGGGCCGCTGTTCTTTGCAGAATTGTTTTAATTCAGCTACACGAGAGGGATTTTCTTCATGAACTGCCTGTTTAACCCGTTGAGGGCCAAATACATTTTTTCAAGGAATTAAAAATGTAGTGATCCTGAGATGCTGAAAACCTGTTGTGTGGCAACTTGTTTAAAAGAGGTCCCCTGCGGGAGCATCAAGTTGCCACATGATAGGTTTTCAACAGCATCTGACTTCGATATCTTACATAATTGGGCAACTATAGTTGCCCACGGTGCTGAAAGGGTCATGGTCATGCTATAACATCTCAATCAGATTCAAGTCAGGGATTTGACTGAGGCACTCAAATCTTGACTTAGTTTCTTTTGAGCCATTAACAGGTGGACTTGTTTGTGTGCTTTGGATCATCATACTGCACTTGAGCTTTAGGTTACAAACTAACGGACATCCTCCTTCAGGATTTTCTGGCAGAGAACAGAATGAATGGTTCCGTCAATTATGGCAAGTCGCCGAGGTCCTGAAGCAGCCATGCAGCCCCAGTGATAAGGAATCAGGTAGACACCAGATGCGGGGAGATGGGAATGAGGATTTATTAAACAAAAAACAAAACAGGCACGAGGGCCAACGAAAAACTTGGCCCAAAGGGTTGCAAAAGACAAACTAAAGTATGCTGCACAGAGCTATAAACAAAGAATGCAAAACGACAAAAAACAAAAGGCACTGGAAACTCCAGGCAAGAGATCAAGGAAAATAAATAACAAGACTATATATATACACAAAACAAGAGGCTAGGACAAGACTTGAAACTAGAAATGCTAGGGAACTATGACAACAAGAGCTTGGCTAAACTTGCACATGCAACAAGACGCGAGACACTGTCTGCCAGCCAACTTCCACCGCATCCAGATAAAGGCTTGGAAATCATGACATGAGGGCTAACACCTGGAGAGAGAGAAACAAGAGGCATGGCAAGATCAAGACATGGACAGAGATTGGATGACATGACCTGCTCATTAAGAGAATGAGCGTGCTCAGCTTAAGTACCAATTAAGTATGCAGTTTGGAAGCAAGCATGAATGTTAAGAACAGAAAAGCACAGCAAGATCTTGAAATAGCAAAGCAGGAATCATGACAATAAACTCCCTGTCTAAATTAGTAATATTAGTAATGTGCCTATCTAAGAATTACACCACCCAGTGAGTGTTAGTAAATGTTAGTAACTTAAAAACAGTTAATTGCCAATCAAGCTTAGAGAGGCCCGAATCCAGCACAGCATGGAAGGAAGGGGAAATACCAAAGCCAACCAGAGCTCATGAATGTGCAACAACGAAGGCACGGGGCGGAACGCAGACAAGCGGTGGAGTGGCATGGCAGACCTGGCGAAAACAAAAACATGGAAAAGTAAAAACATGGACATGGAATGTGAAACATGAAATGCAAAAACTGTGACATGAACTATGAACTATGAAACTATGAACTATGGAATCTTGATACATGAAACTGTTAAAACCATGAATAATACAGTTCTGGCCAAAGGCCAGAACCCTGGAACACAACACCCAGACCACACAACCACCGCCATGTTTGACTGATGGTATTATGTACGTATTATGGAATGCCTTGCTCGGTTTGCCACAGTAGGCCTTCCAATACATTCTATTTTTGATTCATCTGTCCACAGAATATTATTCCAAAAGTCTTGGGGATCATCAAGATGTTTTTTTTTTTTTTTTCGGAAAATGTGAGACAAGCCTTTGTGTACTTTTTAGTCAGCAATGGTTTTCACCAAGCAGCTCTCCCATGGATGCCATTTTTGCCCGAGACTCTCCCTTATTGCAAAATTACAAATTTGTAGATAATGGATCTCACCTTACTTCATTGGAATCCCAGAGCCTTAGAAATGGCTTTCCAACCCTTTGAAAACTGATAGATTTCAGCAATTTTCTTTTCTAATCAGTTATTGAATTTCTTTAGGACACGGCATCATTCTTTAGGTCATGGTTCAAGATATAGTCAAGCGGATTGTAATAGTGAATCTGAACCAAGTTATTGATCAAATTTTTTGAATTTGTTCATATTGTAACCAAAGGGGAAATTACTTTTTCACATTGGACCAGGAAGAATTGGATAGTTTCCATGAATGGAATCATCAATTAAAAACTGCAGACGCAGATTATTTTTGATGGGATGGGAGTGAATACTTTTTACCTTTTCACAGCACTGCGCATATATTGTGTGCGTGTATGTGTGGGTTTGTGTGTGTGTGTTTCTATTCTGGCCTGGGGTGTTTCTGTGTGGAGTTTGCATGTTCTCCGCATGTTAGCGTGGGTTTCTTCCAGGTACTCCGGTTTCCTGCCACATTCCAAACAAATGCATGTCAGGCTAATTGGAGATGCTAAATTACCTGTAATTATGAATAGCTTGTAAATGTTGTCTTTGCCCTGCGATATATTGGCAAGCTGCCCAGGTATGTTCCTGCCTTTCATCCATTGTCAGCTTGGATAGGCTCCAGCTCCTCCAGTCGCAACCCAAGTCAGGAAGAAGCAGTGTATATTTTGCATTGTATTTCCAGGCAGGGGTGTCAGTAATAGGTGGAATCCTCTGTATTTGACAGCTAATTCCGTGTTTAATGAAATGTGTTGATTGAAACTCAGTTGTGCAACATCTACTAATGTTTTTTCTGTTTAGCTTCCACAGGTAAAGAATATGTATTATTGATTTTGAACAAAGCTATTGAATGAAGTTGGGGCGTAGGTTATGTTTTCGCCCCTGTAAGTTTGTTTGTTTGTCTGTCTGTCTGTTTGTGATCAACATAACTCAAATTGTAATGACGGATTAGTCTGAAATTTTGTGGGTGGATTGCAATTACATCAAGTATGGACCCTACTGATTTTGCCCGCGGTCAGTGAAACAATATGGCCACCATGGCAGCCATCTTGAAATCCTATCACATGCGATAACTCAACTTTACTGCCACTCAACTTTGCTCCCACTCATGCACATTTGGATTGTGAAGCCTTGGCAGAGGTTTGCACTCTACGAGTGTCTCTAGTTTATGTTACCTACAAACCCAAAACCAGTGAAGTTGGCACGTTGTGTAATATCGTAAATAAAAACAGAATACTTATGATTTGCAAATCCTTTTCAACCTATATTCAATTGAATACACTGCAAAGACAAGTTACTTAATGTTCGAACAGGTAAACTGTGTAATTTTTTGCAAATATTAGCTCATTTGGAATTTGATGCCTGCAACATGTTTCAAAAAAGCTGGCACAAGTGGCAAAAAAGACTGAGAGAGTTGAGGAATGCTCATCAAACACTTATTTGGTACATCCCATCGGTGAACGGGCTAATTGGGAACAGGTGGGTGCCATGATTGGGTATAAAAGCAGCTTCCCTGAAATTCTCAGTCATTCACAAACAGGGATGGGGCGAGGGTCACCACTTAGTGAACAAATGCGTGAGCAGTTGTCGAACAGTTTAAAAACAACATTCCTCAAAGAGCTATTACAAGAAATTTAGGGATTTCATCATCTACGGTCCGTAATGTCGTCAAAAGGTTCAGAGAATCTGCAGAAATCACTGCACGTAAGCGACAAGGCCGAAAACCAACATTGAAAGCCCGTGACCCTCGATCTTTCAGGTGGTACTGCATCAAAAACCGACATCAGTGTGTAAAGGACATCACCACATGGGCTCAGGAACACTTCAGAAAACCACTGTCAGTAACTACAGTTCGTCGCTACATCTGCAAGTGCAAGTTAAAACTCTACAATGCAAAGCGAAAGCCATTTATCAACAGCACCCAGAAACGCCGCTGGCTTCACTGGGTCCAAGCACATCTAAGATGGACTGATGCAAAGTGGAAAAGTGTTCTGTGGTCTGACGAGTCCACATTTCAAATTGTTTTTGGAAACTGTGGACGTTGTGTCCTCCGGACCAAAGAGGAAAAGAACCATCCGGACTGTTAGAGGCGCAAAGTTCAAAAGCCAGCATCTGTGATGGTATGGGGGTGTATTAGTGCTCAAGGCATGGGCAACTTACACATATGTGAAGGTACCATTAATGCTGAAAGGTACATACAGATTTTGGAGCAACATATGTTGCCATCCAAGCAACGTCTTTTTCATGGACGCCCCTGCTTATTTCAGCAAGACAATGCTAAGCCACATTCTGCACGTGTTACAACAGCATGGCTCCATAGTAAAAGATTGCGGGTACTAGACTGGCCTGCCTATAGTCCAGACCTGTCTCCCACTGAAAATGTGTGGCACATTATGAAGCGTAAAATATGACAACGGAGACCCCGGACTGTTGAACAACTTAAGCTGTACATCAAGCAAGAATGGGAAAGAGTTCCACCTGAAAAGCTTCAAAAATTGGTCTCCTCAGTTCCCAAAAGTTTACTGAGTGTCGTTAAAAGGAAAAGCGATTGAACACAGTGGTAAAAAGGCCCCTGTGCCAACTTTTTTGCAATGTGTTGCTGCCTTTAAATTCTAAGTTAATGATTATTTGCAAAAAAAAAAAAGTTTCTCAGTTTGAACATTAACATCTTGTCTTCGCAGTGTATTCAATTGAATATTAGTTGAAAAGGATTTGCAAATCATTGTATTCTGTTTTTATTTATGATTTACATAACGTGCCAACTTCGCTGGTTTTGGGTTTTGTAGCTTAATTCAACATCTGGTTTCTAATGGAGCTCTGGAAAAACTGCAGCATTATTATTTTTTAAATTGTGGTTTTTGTTTAGTGACTTGACTCTGAAAAAAGTTTCGTTCTGTACGATTCAAGACAATTGATTTGCAGTGTTGGGTATACCCCCTTTAAGCCAGTGTTAGTATTAAACAGATGCCTCTGGCTCAGTCACATGCTATGTTCCTTTGGCGGGGAGCTCATCTGATTTCCGATCATGCCAGCCCAGTGTTCTTTTCTGTCACCCTGTAGTCAACCCTCTCTATACCTCTCGACACCCTGGCCCCAGTTTAAGAACAGCATTAACGGTCTGGGTTACAGTGTTCCTCTCCTGTAGCCGCCTGTCACTCAAACCGCACCTGAGGGGCACTGCAGCTCAAGGTCCGGCCCCCTCGGAATACTCAACTGCTGTAGTCACGGCAACAAGGTGCACAAAACCAGGTAGGAAAACCTCTTAAGATTTTCTACAGCTCTAACCGTGTGCAATATAACAGATGGTGCTAGCTGTTTGTCCCTTTAAAAATGGCCCTTGCTCCCTCGATTAGGAACTAAAAGACATTTGAAATTTGTCCTTCACTGCTTTTATTTACAAAGATATTGAAATATGCGTGGCTGAACGGATTAGCCATTGTTTTCGGCGAGAACTTCATTCATTTCTTAATTTTTTTTCACCATTGTTATTGCCTATTCTACTCTGCTACCTCTCAAACAGGCTTATGATACATATTAAGCACCATTATCTGCATATGAATATTTACATGACTGAAAGTGACAGGCAAAACCATACTGTTAGCACCGCATGGTTGCAAAAGTTAGTATGTAATCTTTGAGTATAGCTATTGCAGAATTGTTTTTATTGTATTGGTAAACATTTTAAGTATTGGTTCCCTTTGTAATTGTATGATATTCATAGGTTTTGATTGATCACCTTGGAACTTGGATGGGTCTCAGATAACTTGAAGGAAAAATATCTTGATGTCTGTGTTCTATGACAGTTACACAGTTAGTCAGGCAGTTGAAACCGCAGTATGCCGCTGTTGACCTATAGCTGTCATATGGGCTTGCATATAAATGACAAGTAATCAGATTACATAAAATGATAAGAAATTACAAAATGTGTTTATCACTGAGTGACGAAAGTCAAAGCGACCTAAGCTCTGCAACATAATGACCAAATACATGTTTTCAATAGAATTAAGTTAGAAGCATGATTCAATCTTGTGAAGTGGCAATAAAATGTGCATTTTAATTTTTTTCCATCATTTTCTTCATAATTTTCAAGATAGGATAGTTTCCGTAGCTTGCTAATCAGTGCGTACCTCCTAGTTTATTTCAATTCAGATAAAAAATCTCAAGCGTGCTGCATAGGAATTAATTTTCACTCAAATAATTACCCTCCAGAGCGCTTGTGTATGCTGGCTCATTGTTCATCTGATTTTCCTTAATTAGACTTGATTGAGCTTTCAGCCAAATGCAGTCCTGTCTGGATATGCAACAACATATACTTTACGGGTTTAATCAACTCATTATAACAATGGGGAATTTATCACAGCTTTCGTGACATAAAAAAGTTTTTGAATATGTGCATGATGAAATGCTAAAGCTTCAGCTCGCAAATATTACATTCAGAAGTAAATTTTTTAAAAAAAGAAGTAATAACACATCTGTCATAATTGTTATAAAGAAGCTCTAGCAGAAGTTCACTCAGGGAGACTGCATGTTTCAGCCAGTAGTTTATTTTTATTCAGTCTGCTTTCACTCCTTTAACGCATACTCACTCTCATAATTGCAGCTGTGATCAGGTGGGACTGTCAATCGAGTGCTCAGCTGATTACATCCATCCAATACCATTGCGACACTCCCACGTTGTTAGCCCATCATCTCACTGCTGCCTTTGCAAATATGATTCTATCGCTGCCTTTACTACGTTCAGGCTGCTGTTGTGTGCACCCTCTACCTCCATCGCCACCCAGTGGTCATTGATTCATCAGCTTCATCATTCATCATCCTCATCAACCTATCAATCAAAAAAAATCATCAGCCACCAGCACCAGTATCAGGACTCCATGGGGGGATTTATGCTGCTGCAGCTCCAGGCAGATGCTCCTCAGTCGTGCAACCTTCCTGTTGAGTCTAAGTGCCAAAGAGTTTGTTAACCCTTCAGCTTCCTGCTCAACCGTTTTGTTGAGGAAACCAATGCTTTTCCATTGCTTTTTTTTGTGAGGAAGGTAAAGGGTTAAGACTATCACCACAGCTGTTAATCTGTCCATTCTATAGTCTGTGATTGATGATTACATTTCCATAATTTGTTGGTCTCTCCTGGTTGATAATTAACAGTTGGTAAAGCTGGTAAATTATGTGAAGTATTTCAATAGTAATTTTTGCATTAATATGTATTACACTGTAATGTGTGTGAATGAGAGCTGAATGGGTAATAAGTCACAGACTCCTCATACAATCAAAGACTGGAGCCCCCTAAAACCGAATCAAGGAAATCATCATTTACATACCTCAGTGGACAAAAATTTTGGAATCACTCCTGAAAATGGCATCAAAGTTAAAGGTAAACTACAAGTACAAAATAATCTGAGCAGGTGAATTCAATTATTTTGAATTATTTTGGTCATCAGAAGAGTAAGCTGGCCTAACAAGTCTATCAAAGATCATTATGCTGTCAGAGGTCCAAAGCAGCCATCTTTGGAGCTCACATTGCTGGTGCGTGTGCCTCAAGAATGGCAAAATTATCTAAAGATCCCTTTTTATTAGCTACAGTATTCTTGTAGGGCCAAAAAGGACAAACAAACAGAAAGAACAAACAGGAGGCGATGGGAACTCCAAGTGGTGTATTTGAGAGTCAGAGGATCCAGAGAGTGGTAGCAAACCCGCACTAAAGTTAAACTAATTACACTGAATAAATACTAAAACTAAATATTACTATAATCTGAAACTGACCTAACTGTAACAGCTGTGAGGGTTGACAATTAAAAACAATGAACACGCAACACTTTCCTCCCGCTGATTCAATAGACTCAAACTGCGAAGCGTCGAATCAGGAAAATAACCAAAACTCAGCGAGGCTAAAATGACAAGAAGGCAGTTATAAAGGGAACAGAAAAACTTTGATTAGATAATCATGCAATTCAGCTGACTCTTATAAACATGCGGGAAGTGCATCACGTGGTTAATTGCAGTCTCCTCTTGCCTTGTCTGCTCGGAAGTGTCAGTTCAGGTTCTGGGATAGCGACAGTCATTCTGCTTCAGCACCCTGGACAGCGGCAATTATATGACATTCACCAGCCAACATTCTCTCTTCATTGCTTTCCAGTGGGCGCCCCTTCGATGATAATGAGCTTTGCTCTTTTTTTTACAATGATGACCTAGCCAAGAGGCGTCAGCAAGAGCACATAGAATCAACATAGTCAACACAGAGCAAAAACACAAAGCTAAGATGTGTTCAAACAGCATAGGAGATGGAACAGGCAAAACGGCAAAACTACATAAAAGCGAGTTACAGGATATTATTTGTAGTTTTAAAGGCAAAGAGAGAGGGGTTGGATCATCAGCAGGTCATCTGATTGGCCAGTGAACAGTTACCGGCCCCTAACAACAAGCGTCAATGGATGGCAACTAATATTCAAAATTTCTGGGCAAAATTTGCAATGGTTTCTGATAAATTGATTTAATTGTTAACAACACAATGAGTATGGAAAGGCACTGGGTCAGACTATGCGACTTTAAGGATGCACAACTAAGGTCAACATGCATTCATCAGGCAAGTTTAACTGAACGCAATATAGTTAACAGGAATAGAAAATATTTACAGACTGCAAGTCAGCAGTTTCTTTACGGACTCTCTTAATCTATTTTGGTGAAAATTAAATTTCAATTTGTTTTCTCAGGTAATTTATTGCCATATCAAGTGTGGAATTAGCAGTACCAAGCATGGCAATAACAGTTCCATTGGCAATAGCAAGAGAAGGGGGGTCTAACAGCTAAATTAGAGGTCATCCAAGTCAGCCTTACGGAGAAGATCATAGTGGACTGAATGGAGAAAAAGTGTTTTATATAAAGCAATAATGATAACACCATATGGAAAACACCAAGAAACGGCAACACAAAAAATAACTGTGCCAACAAGTCCATGCTCCATGACAGGGGCAGAACATTTGGAAAAATAATTACTAATTGCCTCAGAACACTAAAAACTCTGTCCTCAAAGCTCTAAAATCACTACAAAATCGAGTCAATCCATACATGAAGCATTCTCTATAAGATCAGGACATTGTGCGCTTCACAAAGCTTGTAAAACCCCGATTCCAAGATAGTTGGGACATAATTCAATGAAAAGTAATAATAAGTGAAAATAATTAAACCAAAACTCTCCAGCAGCTGGAAGCTGGTATTTAGCAAGAGTGGAATCAAATTCCTATGGCTATACTCAAAAAACCTGTCTCCTCAATGCCCAGACGCCTCCACTCTGTGTTAAAAAGACGAGGGGATGCGACACCATGGTAAACAGGCCCCTGTCCCAACTTTTTTGAGACCTGTAGCAGCCATCAAATTTGAAATGAGCTCATTTTGTGAGTAAAATTGTAAAAAAAAATTTAGTTTCAACATTTGCTATGCTATCTTTATTCTATCGTGAATAATATACTGGCTGATGTGATTTGAAAGTCGTTGCGTTTTGCTTTTATTCACAATTTACACTTTGTCCCAACTATTTCGGAATTGGGCTTTATTTACGGCAGTGCATTGTTGGTAGTAATATATAGTACATGTGATTTGCCTTTTAGATCCTAAACCATCCACACTGTTACGATCCATGAGGAATGTAATGCAGATTAGGGTACAGTTCACAAGGGAGTATTTGAGTATTCATTAACCCTTCTATTGTCCTTGGGGTCAATTTTACCCCATTAAATGTTAATCATTCAAAAAATAATAGTTGAATTTTCTTTTTTTTTTTTGCTCCATATTTCATGACTTTTCCTAATTTGATGGGGACAACTGATTAAGCATAAAATTATCATGACGATATTTTTTCAATGTGCTGAACACATATTGATTAGTAACGTGCCCACTGACCTAATTAGCATACCAGGATATACATGCTACAGGAGAGATAGGCCAAAGGGAAGGGGATGGGGTGTTTTAATTAATATTAGGGAGCATTTTAAGAGTTTAAAGCTTGAATTAAATGTGAATTAGGAGTGCCTAGGATTGAATGTAATTCTCTCCCCAAACATGAAATTTAGCAAGTTGTGCTTGATAATCCCTCATCTCATGATGTAAATTTCTACAAAGAACTGAAGAATCTTCTGTCTGTTGTAGACAATGGCTGTGAATGTGCATTATTTGGGGACATTAACATTAATTGGATGGATAAAAGTGGCAAAACAAAACTAAAATCAATTATGGAAAATTTTAAATAAAAAATGCTGATTGATAGACCTACACAAGTCACTAGATAGAGTGAAACCCTTATAGATCTGATTTTTACAAACAGGCCAGAGAGAGTAACAAAAACATACAATCTTATTTCTGGCCTCTCAGATCATAACATGACATTGATTATAAGAAAGCTAACTAAAAAACACCTAGTTTACCACAACAAAGCAGAAAGTCAAATTTTAACGACAGGAATTCCAAAATTGGTTGACTTTGAACATGGTTTGAATGAAGTCAACTGGGAAAGGGTAACTAAAGAGCCAGATTTAAACAACTGTGCAAGTAATTTTGCCTCCTCCCTCTGTGACTTAATAAGTAAACACACAATAACCTGGAAAAGTAAACCTAAGATAAACTCTCTTCTATGGTTTAACCCCTTACTGTTCAGACAGCCTGTATACGGGCCCATCAGGGAAGTTAAAAACAAGAAAAGATTTCAATTTACCTTGAGTACGTCCTTTATAAGCATTTTAAGAAAATTTTACCGGAGTGGTAAGGGGTTTGCCATCTTTCAGATCATTAAAGAGCGAGATCTTGCTCTTAAAAGGTTTTTAATAACTAAAACCAATACTGGCCGCCTTATTTTTACTGGCTTAAGGAACATAGTGGTGTCTGAGCTGCGGAAAGCCAAGACTAATCATTTCACCGAACTCATTGAAGAGGCAGTTCTAAACTGTGGCAACATATAAATAGGCTAACTAACTCAAATTAGCAAATGCACCGTAAAATAAACTGCCTCAAAGTTTGTGATAAAATTATTGATAGTAATGAATCTTTTGCAAATGGTTTTAATAGTTTTTTTATTGAGTCTGTATAAGAATTGGCAATAAATTTTAAATCTACCGAGTCATCTCCTGAAGAATTTGACCATGTTCACACAGACTCCTTTGATATAAAAGAGGTATCCCATGATAAAGTTAAAAAAGTGATTGCAAACATGAGGAACACCATCTCTAAGGATATCTATAACTTAAATGCTGCATTTATCAAGAAATATCTGAGCTGTCTGTTGGAGCCAATTACTTATTTAGTTAACCTGTCAATACAAACAAAAATCTTCCCAGAGAGCTGGAAAACAGCAATAATTACCCCACTTTATAAATCAGGAGACATAGAATTAGCAACTAATTATAGGCCCATTGCCATCCTCCCTGTAGTCTCAAAAGTTCTGGAGAAGATTGTAGCTGAACAATTAATGGAACACTTAGAGTCTAACCCACTGCTTCATCCACAGCAGTTTGGATTTAGACAAAAATATTCCACAGAATCAGCAAACTGTTGTCTGCTTGAGAAGATAAAAACCTTGCTGGATAAAGGAAATGTTGGGGCAGTGTTCCTGGATTTAAAAAAGGCCTTTGACACTGTTAACAACAGTATTTTACTCAATAAACTAAATCAATTTAAAATGTCACTTGCAATTCTGAAGTGGTTCAAATCATACCTGGGGGGGAGACAGCAATGCGTCAGGGTCAATGCAGTGAAGTCACATATGAATGCAAACAGCATAGAAGTACCGCAAGGGTCTGTTCTTGGTCCATTGCTGTTCACAATGTATATTAATGACCTACCAAGCTGCTGTCCAGATGTCAACTGCCAGATGTATGCTGATGACATGGTCATCTATGTGTCCACTAAAACACCCAGACTGGCAGGTGAGCATCTGACGCAGGCTTTATTGAACATCTCTGAATGGCTCGAGTTACTCCATCTCTCTCTTAATGTAAAAAAAAACTGCGCCCATGTGCTTCTCCATGCGTAATAGGCCCACACATAATGTATTTGAGATTAGGATTAAGAAGGAAATCATTGATGAAGTGAATGAAGTCAAGTACCTCGGTATCATCTTGGACAAGAACTTAAAGTTTGATAGTCAGGTTAAGTACATCTGCAATAAGGTTAGACCAAATCTTGAGAGCGAGAGTGTTGAACCTCCTGTTGTCAACCACAAGCAGACACGATCCCTTCCAAAAATGGGAAGATAATATGGTCCCTTTCCCCACTTCAACAGTGGAGTAGATTTAGTGCTGCTAATATTCTAAAAAAAAGTTTTAAAAAGTAAATAAATATGTTTGAGAGGAAAGGGTGGGGAGGTCACCAACATCAATCCATATAGTTCATTCTGTCAGTCGTGAATGTGCACCCTAAATTAGAAAAGATTTTGATGAAAGATTTTCAAGATACATTAACTCTAAAACTGAAAGTTTGACCTGATGGTGGCGCTACAGGAAAGGTCATATCATCACTAAAACCAATAGGCTTCATCCTCTTGTGGTCAATAATGTTGTCAGTAAATTTGAGAAGATTTGAATGAGAATTTTTCAAGATAAATAAATTCTAATTTTAAAGTTTGGCCTGACGGTGGCGCTAGAGGACAGGTCAACTCACTAATAAGTTTCATTATCAAGGGGTTATTTATGTATTCAACAAATAAACAAAGTGCCTGACACAAGAACTTGGTCAACAATTTTATGTAAATCATTTTCTAGAGGCAAATATCCCTGGGGGATGATTGACCCCAAGGATAAAATGTGTTAGTAATATTTGAGGATAATAGGAGGGTTAACACGAGTCTAGTAATAAAAAAAGAACAGTCTCAAGCACAAAACTGTTGGGTGGGCAGTCCAGCTAAGTTAGCAATGACTGGAGAGGGTAGCTGCGTGTCCGTCCCAAGGCCTATGGCCTTCCCTGGGTAGAAGCCAGGAGGTAAATCCCTCTCACAGAAGCAGGATATGCTAAACAGTAGAACTGAAGGGTTTAGCTGGAATGCAGTCCCTATCCTGGAGACAGATGAAGGCTTGGCCGGTGTTCCTAATAAAGTGACTCAGGGGAATAGGCAAGAATAATGAATTATAAAAAATGCAGTCCCAATCCCGGAAACTGAGCTTGTTCCTATTAATAAGACTGAAAAGTAATTTCACTTTTCTTCATCATTAATTTTCCGAAAACACGCGGAAGAAGAGCTCAGCACAATACTGAACAACACAAACTGACTGGATGGTTTAGTAGTATGTGAAAAAGTCTAAAAAACATGTTCAACTCTCAAAAACGGCAAATGGGTGCTGAGTCCTCAAGTAACAATTAAGCCAAAAAATTTTGTTATTAGGGTATGAAACTTGACAAGCCAGCAACCAAACATACACATTTACGAACTTGTATAGACAGGACATTTACAAAAGTAGCCAGGCATACAAATGATAACACCTGGGAGCAAGGGAGGAGACGAGACAATAAATCACAGGGGACAAAGCCTCAAAAACGCATGCAGACTGCTGTAACAGGGGAGGAGTCAATTAACGCCACACCAGGGTTGTGACACCACACATAAAACGACACTTTCCTTTTCTAACATACTATTGGAGTGGAGCACATATTTTAATTTTCATGATGGCACCTGACTGCCGGCAGGTATTTGGGTTTTGTTGTACTGCACAACAAAGTTCTTAATGCAGCTGCACTCCTCACACTTTGACCCACAGCAGAATGAAACTATCACATTCCTTTCCTAAATGATTAATGACATCGCCAGCCACATTTGGACAGACATGCATAATCGAAGGTTATAATTTGAACAGAGTGAGAAGGGGCTGGGTGGGAGCTGAGAGAGAGAGATTGCGGTCTGTTTTTTAACAGATGGCTCTGGTTTTGAAAGAAAATGAACAGAAATGCCCTGCTAGCTTTTCTTCCGCAGAAGAAATGGCCATCCCTGCAGTACTGATTAATAAAAAAATTCCTGTGGGGCCTTGCTCCCGGTTCACGACAGGACCATCTCTCGACTCCTGCCATCTCGACTTTGCTGTCATTTCTTTTTCCATCTCGACCAACAATTACATTGCCGTCCAGGCTCAATTACACACGAGGATATGAGCACTTACACTGTGCAACCCCAATTTCGCTCCTTCAGACCTGACCTTGTTGGGGTTAATTGTAGTTCATTTTGTGGTTAGCAAAAGAATCAGGACTTTTTGGAGATCAATATGCACAGCTGTCCATTGATCAGTTCTTTTGAGTCACCTCAACCATCTTCAAGTTGTCGAAAAAAAGGAGGATGTTTCTGCACCTGAATTACGTGGCTGACTTCCAAAGCCACAATTGTGAAGAAATCATTCTCTCGATGGCTGGACTTGAAATCTTTCATTTTTTTTTCATCATTGTTGTGTCCAGATGTTTGGTCATTGTGTATTGGTGCAACAGTTGCTTTCACTCCTGTTCTTCAGTCTGCTATACTGGGGGTTTCATGGCAACCCTGACCAGTATACCTCATTAATAAGCCAGATAACTAGAATCATGAGTCAGATCAGGTTGAAAATGAAAACTTACAGGATAGTCAATCTTCAGTACCAGAGAACCAGCGCAGTACAGTGTTGGCGGATATCTTACTTGTGCTCAACATATTCCATCGAGTTTTCACAGCCCATGCACTG
This sequence comes from Gymnothorax reevesii, assembly GCA_029721435.1. Taxonomy (NCBI): domain Eukaryota; kingdom Metazoa; phylum Chordata; class Actinopteri; order Anguilliformes; family Muraenidae; genus Gymnothorax; species Gymnothorax reevesii. The sequence continues at coordinate 57,733,273 of CM056581.1, forward strand.
ATCCGGAAACAGCAGGGTGATAATTAGGTTTTCTTCAGGCCTCAACTGGACTCTGATTGTGCAAGGGGTTGCATTCACATGCTGATCCAGGATCTGTGTTGCTAGGGGCAATGAAGCAGCCAGGGACCATCTCTAAGCTCAATTCATGGTCTTACTGAGAGACCGTGCGCTCCTGTCTTTCCGCCACACATTTAAACGCAAGTTAAATGTTCAAAGAAGAAGAGATGCAATCTTTTATTCCCCACCAGATCATACATTTATCGTAGGTGACATTTTTTCTTCTTCAAATGTTTTCTATGGGGTTTCCTGTAGGCTCTTGTCGGATTTAGATAGCAGTTTAATATTTTTCAGACCAATCAGACATTCAGCATTATTGCTGCGTTATTGCGGATCACAGCTCTCATTTGAAGGGCATGGGGGCCCAAAACCGAAAAGTTCCCTTCCAGGGCTTTAGATAATCCGCTCACAAGTTACCTTCATTGTCTTTAGGTTACAAAGAACACTCTCAGGACAGCGTCTGAGTCGAAGAGAAGTAATGGTAAATTGAAACTCATAAACAGACGGTAGGAGAATACAAATGCGGGTGAGGGACCCTCATATTAGGCCGAGGTGTGGAAGGATTGAGTTCGGAGGGAGATACATTCCATCAGTCAGTAAAAAATGTTATTGCCTTATTAACCCTTAGGGCGCCAAAATCAATTTTCAAACGCTTAAAAAATTTGAATATCTTGAGCTTTTGAAAATCTGTCATGCGGCAACTTGTTGAAAAGAGCTCCCCTGCGGGAACTTTGATTTTATTTCATTGTATCAGCGAGCATCAAACGCTGCCTTTGGCGCTTTAAGGGTTAACCTTTTCCTGGTCATACACCATCTTATTCATTATTTCTGCTCTGCTGTGTCCTGTGATTCCCCAATAAGTTTCGGAAAAGCTGCAGTGTCCTGAGCACACTGAGGGCTCTGCTGGTGTTGGGCAGTATTTTTAACCTTCTAATTTGTTTTTTCTTGCAATGTACTGCGCGACTGCAGCCAGAATGAGAGGTTAGGTTTGCTGAGGTGCATTAGGGGATTGTGAGAGGGGGAGGAGGGGGATTGTGGGAAGGGTGACAGGAAATGCACCGTTTCTGACCTGCAAAATGTCAGAATCCAATCATAGGTTGCTGGGAATGATGGATGTTTGGCAACAGTTGCCTTGGAAGCCTTTTTTCCCTTCTCTGGAGTCAAATCACTGAGTTGATGGATTTGGCCGCTTAGTGCTGGGGACTAAGCAATAGACAGAACAATTAGGGTTTGACAGTCTATCTAGCACCTGGAGGATTGAGAGCTCGCCCACGGCCAATCCGGTCCTGAGTAACCGCACCTCCCCCATCTCCCCAGCCTGCCAGTCCAGCCCACTATTTGCCCTCAGTCTCAACCCTCTTAAAGTTAATGGAGACCTTCACCTCAAAAGGCCTACAAGTGCACCCACACCCTGACCTTTATCTATTATTAGACCCAGGAATGGAGGAGGGGGAGGGTCAATCACTCTTCCAAGGGGTGAAGATTGACACGCTCTGAAATAACCGGGGTTGCATTATTCAGGAAGGAAATTCATGGCCCATGTTATTCCATCATAAATCATGCAAAGGTGGATCACTTTCACATTAAAGCACAATGTAGCAGACGAACTGAACAGGTTAAGAGATAAACAGGAAGTTTGCCTTCCAGCTTTTTTTGGGGGCTGTCTGGAATGGGGGTGAGATTGCATTTTCTAGCATCAAAACAGCCAAGATTGTGACTGAGCTTATCAGTTTCGGGAGAGAGACATCCTCCTACAGCTGAGTGATATCCGATTCTCAACAATCTCCCGGCGATAACACGGTTCTTGCGAATCGAGGCATCTCTCAGCTTTGCTGAATGTTAATTTCAGTCAGTCAAGATTGAAGATTATTTATTTATTTGTTTATTTGTCAAGACAAGTTATCTGTTTTACAGATACCGTTTTCTCCACACTTTAATTTCTCTGTCCGTCACATTTTTGAGAGGTTATTAGCATTTGCAGTCATGAGCAGTGTAAACTGGCTCCGCAAGTGCATTGTCAATATGGCCCATTAAAACCGCCCTTTTTATGCCGAACTGCTCAAAACTCGGAGCAGGAAACATCAGCAAAGCTGACGAACTTGCATTCAGGAACTTTCTATGTTCACTACTCAACAGCTGGAACATTTATTTCCTCATTGTATTTCAATTGCTCCATGCACTGATAAATAATCACACATAATTACCAAAGTATACTTGACAACACTCTGCCAAATGGTCTACTGAAGTGGTGCTTATAGTGTTTTTGGCTCCATGTGAAATGATTATTCAAGCTATTCTCTGAAAAAGTTTACAACACCGGTATTATGCAACATGCACATGAAATGGACATCTTTTTATGTCTTGACTGTTGGAAACAACAAATACATGAGAAGTTAACCTGAAACTGTGACATTTTAGTTAACCTGACAGGAATGCACCAGGCAAATCGGAAAGTCCAACCAAGTACTTTCCCCGTTTTTCCCTCGCATTTTAACCCCATTAAATGTCCGCACCCACTTATGAGTCCACAAAATGCAGAGGCAGCATTCAGACCAGAGGAACTTCAGTCCTGGTTTATATTGTTGTGAAGATCTGAAGTTTCCCTTACAGGTCCGCTGCTGCTGAAGTTCTTCTTCTTACAACCTTTACTCAGTGGCGTCTCTCCAATTTTGCATCAAAGTCTGCTATTAGCACAGGGCACACCCCTCCTTATATGGTGTTTAGTGGGCATTAACCTATGCTATGTTCAAACAATTGGCCACCCGCCCACAATTTCCGATCAAAGAGTTGACTTCTCTTTTTTTTTTTTTTTACAGAAAAATAAGAGAAAATATAAGAGAATTTCAAGAGAATGTTGCTGCATGAGGCCAATGACAATAGAAAGGCAAGGTCTGCAGCCTGAGCTCGGATGGCAGTTGGATTCAAAAAAAGGGGGTGGAGCCCCCCTGCGATGAGGGGTCTGTGGAGGAGTCCCCTACATCGGTGTGCACAGACTGAAAGCAAATTTTACTGATCTGAGCAAAGATTTTTTTGTAACTGAGATATGAGCTCATGTTTGGGTTGTTTGAATTCGCTTTAGTTGTAAGGGAGTTAGGCTGTGATGCGCTTAGTTTGAATATCATCGATTGGAAATGTGGTGAAAATTGGACGGAAACTATGGCCTGTTAGAAACTAACAAATCCAATGTAGTGGCCACAACAATAAGGCTGACATGACAAGTTGTAATGAGTTGGCCTTAGGTTCTCTCCAGGTACAAGAATAATTTTTAAGGCAAACTCATTAATAATCACTAGCAAAAAAAGCAAAATCACATATTTGCATTAAACTGCACCCCCTAGCAATAAAATAACACATTTTTTGTCCTGCCTGAAAATGGCGGTGAATTTTGATTTCGATGCATGAAAGTGTTGTCGAGATATGACCTTCCTTCCAGTTTGGCAGCTTGTTTGATTGTTTGATAGATTGTTTGATAGGCTCTGCCCGGCAAACACTTTTGAAAATCAAAAATCTATCTGATGAATTTTGTGACGCTTTGTCTGAAGACCATTTATCCAAATTTTGGTGAAAATTGGACAAAATGAATTGCCTGTGAAAAACTGTAAAACTTTTTTTTTTAATCCGATATGGCAGAAATGCCAACTTATGCCGAAGTTAAAGGGAAACTCCAGGTGTGAAATTGACTTGGGGTGAATTGAAACATGATAACAAGAACTAACTTTTATCAAATACCCCAGCTCCGTACGCACACAACATTTTGAAATGCAGGGCTTTTTAGCCAAAGCTCCCAACAGGCTTAAAATGGTAGTGAATGGGGCATAGCTTTGCCATGCAAAGAAATCGCAATTTTTACATCATTAACAAGGCTCAAAGTAGCTTCACACTTCATTGGTAGAATTCCGAGTGTTATGACATTTAAAATGAGGCACTGAGAACTTTGAAAATGCACAGGTAGTTTATTGAAAAAGACTGTTTATGCAGAGAGTACCAAGAGGTAGTTTCTCATTGCTGCCTTCTTGAAAGTCACAATAAGTCGATTGACGAGCATAAATTAATCAAATTTGAAATCTGTTCCCCTATCCTACCTATTCATTCATGTTCGTCAATCGACTTAGAGACTTTCAAGATGGCGGCGAAAAAAGGTGCTCACCAACACCTGAAAAGGTGCTGCTATTGTGCATCCATAAAAAGTGCTGAAATGAACCATTTTTTCGGATTGTGTACTACATCCTCACCATATCCACTCCCTGTCCCTTTGCGCGCTCGCTAGGAGGGACCGCGGTGCCCGATCAGTGCCAAGTGTGAGTGGACTGTGAACCCCTCGGACAGCGAGCTTTATTAATGTTGACTTCACTAAGACTCACTATCCCTCAGTGGTGTCAGGATGACAGAAGAAACAGTTTTTGCAACGCAACACGTTAAGCCGTTGTCATGGTGCAGGATCCTCCAACCTGGTAGATGGGGGAAAGTGCATCCCAATGCTCAGAGGGGTAATTACACCCCCCCCCCTTAATTGAAGAGCCTCCTCCACTGCTGCGAGGAAGGCTTCACCTGGAGTGACACTGGACTGTGAAGTGCTCGTGGCAAGGGAGCCGTATGGGAAAGGCCCTCAATGTTTGGCCCCCAAAGCTTTTAGAAGTGAACCTCGCCTATATTATATCAACCAGTGCATGTACACCTGTAAATGTAGTTACCTTAAACTACAGTGCTGTGAAAAAGTATTTGCCCCCTTCCTGATTTCTAATTTTTTTTGAATATTTGTCACACTGTAATGTTTCAGATCATCAAACAAATTTTAATATTAGAAAAAAGTAACCCGAGTAAATAGAAAATGCAGTTTTTAAATGATGATTTCATTTATTGAGGGAAAAAGCCTTCCTGGCCCGATGTGAAAAAGTAATTGCCCTCTAAACCTAGTAACTGGTTGTGCTGTCCTCGGCGACAGAAATTGCAATCAATCATTTGCAATAACTGGCAATGAGTCTTGCACATCACTGCGGAGGAATTCTGGCCCACTCCTCTTTGCAGAATTGCTTTAATTCAGTGTTAGTTTTATGCCTGGTGTAACAGGACACACACCTTCCAAAAAGTTCAACTTTTGTCTTGTCAGTCCATAGAATATTTTCCCAAAAGTCTTGGGGATCTTCAAGATGTATTTTGGCAAATGAGAGATGAGCCTTTGTGTTCTTTTTGGTCAGCAGTGGTTTTCGCCTTGGAACTCTCCCATGGATACCATTTTGCCCTATCTCTTTTTTATTGTTGAATCATGAACACTGACCTTAACTGAGGCAAGTGAGGTCTGCAGTTCATCAGATGTTGTTCTGGGTTCTTTTGTGACCTTCATGATGATTCATGATGCGCTCTTGGAGTAATCTTGGTAGGCCGGCCACTTCTAGGAAGGTTCACTACTGTTCCACAGTTTTCTTCATTTGTGGATAGTGGCTCTCACCATGGTTTGCTGGAGTCCCAAAGCCTTAGAAATGGCTCTGTAACCCTTTCCAGACTGATAGATGTCAGTGACACCGTTTCTCATCTGTTCTTGAATTTCTTTCGGTTGTGGCATAATGTGTTGCTTTTTGAGATCTTTTAGCCTATTTGACTTTATCAGACATGTTCTATTTAAGTGATTTCTTGATTCAACAGGGCCTGTAGTAATCAGGCCTGGATGTGGCTAGTGAAATTGAAATAAAAAAATGTGGTTAATCACAGTTAATTCATGATTTAACAAGGGGGGCAATTACATTTTCACATAGGGCCAAATTTTTTCTCTGTTACATTCATCAGCACTTCGAGCACCTCAAAAAAAAAAATTATAAAATAAATTTGTTTCATTATAATTTAGGAAAGGCAGTCACCTCTACAGTCAATAACTCCAGACCTGCACCTCAGAACGAAAAAATCTTGATGGATAAATATATAGTATTGATTTAGGGCTGAACTGTCCTTTTTAAATTGCAGAAATTTTTGCTAAGCAACATTTGCTTCTTCTCAAATAGTCTCAATGCACTCATATTGTGTATGAGAGATGTTGACTGTTCTATCGGTGTTAATAGCTGTGTATTGAAAAAAATAAATAACACAGCGGGAAGGAATAGCTCACCAGAATTATCTCCACCAATATTTGGAAAGTTCTCAGATTCTAAACAAAAAGCCAAGCTTTGTTTTTGGTCCTTAAACTTCTTACTGTGCAAAATGAAGCTTGCAAATCTGTCTTTAACTTGCTATATTTATACATTTAACTTTGAACTCTGCAAAAAGGCACCAAGAGCTATTCTTTTGGGGGAATAAATCCAACTGAGAGCAGCTATTATATTTATTTTGATCTACTGCTCTTGTTGCGGTTTGAATCATGTTTTAGGATTTCTGGAAGTTAAAATCTGTCCCAGTAAATCCCAGGGTAATTGTTTGTTTGGACATGACTAAAATTAGTTTGGCAGTTGTACAGCAGCTTACTGCCACCATGTAAGACAAGAGTTTTTGGCTGCAAGTTTTTAACTTTCTCCCAAACACCAAGATCTCCTGTTCAGGGGGGATAACTCACATCTTTGCATAGATTCTCACACTACAGGTCTTGTTAGTGACATGGAACAGCCTACATCTTTCCATCTCTAAATAACTATTCACTATTCACTATTCACTTTATAAAGATTATTTACTTGGCCTAGGACCGAATTGATCTTTACAAATGCTAGTGGACTAGATGATATTGCAATCCACTGAGATATATGTGTCAGCTTCTGTTGCTGCTATCACAATGGCAGTGGTTTCTCCAGCATTAGAGTAGTGTTATGATTCTGCCCCGTGTGTGTACTTGTGCTTGTTCGTTTTCCCCCTGTGCCTCTTGATTTGTCTTTCAGCTCCATTCCCGCGGTCTGACCACCGATTCACTCTTGCCCTGATTCCTGTGATGTCGAGTGACAGCCTTCAGCATGTCTGAGTCACGTTTCCTCTTTCGGTTTCGGCTTTGGTATTTCATTCATTGCTTCCACCTGTGTTTAATTCTGGGTCTCGCAAAACTGAGTGAATCCGTTCGCTGATATGGCTATTACTAAGCAATACTAACCAGCACTTTAACCAGCACAATTTAAGGGTGTGTATATAATTCGTCACATAGTATTAACCAAATTAACTCATTAGCGAGTGCGAGTGTTTCTAGCTTTTGTAAATTCCTTCCTAAGCTTTCCCTGATTAACTGCATTTAAAGCTGTGCTTTCCTTTGCTGTTCTCGTGGTGCTTTTTACTCGTCACGTTTAGATTACCTCAATCTAAACTGTCTAGTTTGATTGTCTCAGCGTCTTGTCTCAAGTCATTGTTAACCCGGTCCTCGTGGATTTGTTCATTAATCCTGTGTGTTTCTGTTTCCATGGGAGATTGCCTTCCGTATCCCCTTCCTCCGCCCATGTGTATTTAAGCAGGGAAGATTGAAGAGACGTCAGACTGGACTTTGTTTTGTTTCCTGAGTTTTCCTCTAGCCTGGTGTTTGCCGCGCCCGCGTCTTGTCTGCCCCTTGTCGAAGTCTCCCTGTGTTCCCGTCAGTTTAGATCCAGTGTTTGTTTCTAGCCTAGCCACTCGAGGAGTGTGTACTTCACTTTCCTGCCTTTGGCAGAGTACCTTGGTTCTCCTTGTTCAGTGCGTGTGCACAGTGTTTTTTTTTTTTTTGGCCTGTGTGCCATCTTTTCCCCATGTTGGGTTCTAATATAACCTTCTGGATCCTGCATCTGGTGTCCACCTGACCATTCCGTAGCAGAGTAGTTCTTTAGCAACATTTTGTACACCCAATTCCAATTAAGTTGTAAAACTTGAATAAAAACAGAGTGCAATGATTTGCAAATCCTTTATGGCCTATATTTAATTAAGTACACTACAAAGACAAGATATTTATTAGTCAAACGGATAATTTATTGTTCTTTTTTTTAAACATACACTCATTTTGAATTTCATGCTTGCAACATGTTTCAAAAAAGCTGGGACAGGGGCAACAAGAGACTAGGAAAGTGGAGGAATGCAAAAAAAAAATTCTTGTTTGGAACATTCCACAGGTGAACTGGTTCATTGGAAACAGGCAAGTGTCATGATTAGGTGTAAAAGGAGCATCCTCGAAAGGCTCAGTCATTCACAAGCAAGAATGGGGCAAGGTTCACCACTTTGTGAACAACTGAATAAGCAAATAGCTCAACAGTTTAAGAAAAATGTTTCTCAACTGCAAGAAATTTAGGGATTTCATCATGTACATTCCATATGGAATGGGGATGTGTAAGTGCCCATGGCATGGGTAACTTGCACATCTGTGAAGGCACCATTAATGCAGAAAGGTACGAACAAGTTTTGGCGTAACATATGCTGCCATCCAAGCAACTTCTTTTTCAGGGACGTCCCTGCTTATTTCAGCAAGATAATGCCAAGCCACATTCTGCAAGTGCTACAACAGCGTGGTTTTGTAGTAAAAGAGAGCGGGTAATAGACTGGCCTGCCTGCAGTCCAGACTTGTCTCCCATTGAAAATGTGCAGCGCATTATGAAGTGCAAAATATATGATATATAACAGAGACCCCGGACCGTTGAGCAACAAAAGTCGTACATCAAGCAAGAATGGGGAAGAATTCCACCTACAAAGCTTTTAAAATTAGCATCCTCACTTCCCAAATGCTTATTGAGTGTTGCTAACAGGAAAGGTGACGTAACACAGACTGGTAAATATGCCACTTTCCCAGTTTTTTTTCAGGACAGTTTGAACATTAAATATCTTGTGTTTGTAGTGTATCAATTGAATATAGGTCAAAAAGGATTAGCAAATCATTGTATTCTGTTTTTATTCACGTTTTACACAAAGTCCTAACTTCATTCAAATTGGGGTTTGTAAAATGGGAACTGCACAGTTTGTTCTTGCACACTGGAGTGATGGCTGCCATAAATGGTGCCTAGTAATAAGAGAAGACAATTACTTCCAACAATTAAGTTATTTGTATTATTATCAATGCCTTGGCTTTATCTCTACATTAATGTAATGGAACTGCCACGCCTCGCCCCCAACGGTCCGCATCACCAGAATTCTGAGCTCCGGCCTGCTCCGACTACAATCAGTGCAACCCCATTCATTTGTGTCTAATCATGCTATTAGCCAATTAAGCACACATATATATATATATACTCGACTCTTGCATCAGTTCGGTGCAAAGCCTCGGTAAAGCTCCTCGTTAATACTTAGCATGCTACTTTTACTTGTATATTTGGCTGACTGCTGTTAGTCTAGCTTTACAATTTGTAATATTGGGAATTGTTGCTTCCTGCATTCTGTTTCTTGTTTTCACTTCTGAAGCTTGACATCAGAAGAAATAAACTGTTTCATTGCATTTGAATACAATCGCCTTCCCTTTTATTTCAGCGCACGTCAGTCTAGGCTCTGAAAACATTACAGTAACCCTTGTGAATAAAAGTATAAATTATATTTCAAATACATAAATTCTCTGTGATTCTAATCTCCTGCATGCCACTTAATGGCAATGGACTGAATTTGTAAGAAAGTGTGAGCTTTGGTGTTGTAAACCAGATGCAGTCAATGAGAAAAATGAATGAACACACCTATTCTTCCAGATATCATCTTTATCAAGAAGACCGGCATCTCTGACAGCATAACAGTGGCAGTCTAAATAGGCTTAAAGCACGGGTCTGTGTATCACAAACCATCTATGAAAGCAATACATGTATACTGAGTGATGTTGATATTGCAAAAATCCTTGAATTTACTCAGTGACAAAAGAAATATTTTTCCTCTGTAGCCAATAGTATGGAGTACTCATACCACAACACATAAGTGAACTTAAAAGCAGCTCTTACTGCCTTACATGCTAAATGATCTTCCCAACACTTCCGATAATCTAATGTCCAATAGTCACAGTACATTAGGTACACCAGTCATTAACAGCTTCTTAGTTCAAGACAGGGGTCTTGTGCTGTAATTACTGTTCGATGGTGGGATAATTTGACCTAGTGCAAAAAAGCCTACTTCTATTTTTCAATCCACTGCATTTTCTCCCCCGCAACACAAAATGAACACTGTGTGGCAGTGGACTGTCTTTCTTTCGTTTTTGTTTTATCACTTTGATTTTCTCGGAATAAGCTCAAACAAAGATTTGGTCAACATTGTTCACGCTCTGCAAATGCATGATGATAATGAAGCTGGATGGTTTTTGCTTGATTCCCTTTTCAAATTTGGGCCAAATTGAGGTCTGGGTAATGCTGCTATTGAAAGCGACGTGCATTGAAATTAATACAGTCGCATTGATTGGCTTTGGAACAGTTCCCAGTCGGCTCTTTGTTTTTAAATAACGGATGCATTACCTGTGCCGCACATATTACAATGCTACTTAACAACGTAGCTGGAATGCTTCTCATTTCACAGCAACTAGCTCATTGACTGGCTCAGAGGTTAAAATCTCTTTGTCAATATCCAGGATATGTCGTTGTAGTGTTGAGAGAGCAGGGCTTGGAGAATGTGTTTGTCTGTGAACACCTGTAATGGCTGGCCTAGCTGATCGTCCAACGAAATCTGGCCCAGTCTGAACTGCTCTTAAAATTAGAAAAGGGCTGGTCATGCCCATTTATTAAAATGACTGAACGCTGTGTGCACCCTTCATGCGGTAGTTGTTATTGTGGTAGCATCACTTAAGGCTCGGATTTTGAGAAGAGAGCATGAACAGCCAGTAATTTAAGCAGACTAAGAAAAGTCCATACTGTTAAAGACACCTGGGCTTTTGAAAATCAGTTTGTGTTCTGGTCTGAATGTCTCGTGTCTCTAAGATTAACTGCACTTGTTGAATAAACAACAAGGTGTAGCTGTTCAGTGGCTTGGCCTGCTTTGATGATATTCAGGATATCACCACCAGGGCATAAAGCAACAGCCAGAGCCATAAGTATTTGGACTATGATGCAATTTTCTTCATTTTGTATGCCACCACAGTGGATCTGAAATGAACAAATGAAGATGGGCCTGAAGGGTAGACTTCCAGCTTTAAGGGGTTTAAAAAAATATTGATGAAAACTGAATGACCGTTTGTATTCCTAGTCCCCACCCTCCCAATTTTATGGGCTTAAATGTTATTGGACCAGCTAACAAAAACTAGAGACCATCGACAGCGATGCTAGTGTTGCTTTCTATATAGTTCAGCAAAACATGTCTATAAGGTGTGTATTCAGACCACTCCCATCTTCCAACTCAGTCTTCCTTTTTTTTTTTGATACAATGGAAATCTTGTAGTGCAAGATGATTCCGGGATAAAGAATTGAATATACCAACTACTCACCCATAAAATTTCATAACTGCATTTTAAAAGGCTGTATTGCCATTGTGTTCATAAGAATTGTCCACAAAAAGAGGCACCGACTGACATACAGACACAAACACCTGCCAGAATTCTGACACCAGCTTTCATAGCAGTTAGGTCTGGCCTAGCGGTTACATCACTACAACTTTGATGTTCATTGGGCTGTAACTTTTTAACCGGATAAATTATATAAACTTGAAATACATGTTTCCAAAGGTTTTTACAAGTACTTTAACACATGGTATACTCAAGGGATTGTTAGAATAATTTAAAAATATGAAATTAGCAAAAATGTGCTCGGTTACAGTACTACCAAAAGAAGACATCAGATCTGACAAGGTGTACTACGCAGGATGCATAACATGCTGTTCTCATTACAAATTTGAGTCTACCTGGTTTCAATAAACCTATTAAACCAGGTTCTCTGCAAAAATTGTTGGAAAAATGTGGAATTTCTTAGATTTAGTGAAAGGAATATGCTTACGTCATTACAAGCTGTATTGGTTACGTCAGTACAGAACTAGATGTTCATGAGAAAAAGTTACGTTCACTTAAAGAAAAGAACTAAAATAGGTAATATAGCATACGTATATTATAAAAGATATTCTGTATCACAGATCAGTAATAATGTATAAGTCAGTTATGACAGCAACCTATATGGTCATAATGAAACATCAAGTTTTTTGCACTAGCTTACTTTTTGGAGCTTTGCTATTCTGTCACATTAAATTAAGTTATTTAAAAGTCTCTGTACTTCTCCTGTACAAGTTTAAAGTCTGCTTTGGTGAGCTTGAGCAAGCTTGTTCTGGTTAGAGATGCACTTTAAATGGCTGTAATTCTCCCCCCCCCCCACATCTATTAGAAAAATAAAGTTTGCTCCATAAACTACACAGATTAAGCTACAAGATCAGCCCATTCACTATGGGTTACAAAGAAATATCATTTTCATCACACGTTCACTTTCGCTTGGCCAGACCCAGTTGTATAGTGGTTTCAGACCAGTCTTGAAGTTTGCCTGCATGACAAAGACAAACTGAAAACAAGACCAGCATTGCTAGTCGGTAATGAAATTGCAATTTTTAATACCCAGTTGCAGATCCTTTGCAGTCAGTCAATGACTGCCTGAATTCAGCAAAAAGAGACCTGTCATTCACACAGTCAACCAATTTGTTTGTACATACCCTCAAATACAAGTTTAAAGTCTGTACATTTTCATTATTTAACTTCATCTCAAATGTGCTGCTACAGGCAGTGAAAATAATCATAATGTTAAATGCATCTGACTGAAATAGCAATCTGGAACAAATGCAAGGACACAGGATTGCAAAAATAAAGGGTTTTGAGCAAGGGGGGTAACCCCCGCAGGGCAGAGGGCAACAGTACAGAATCCGCAATTCAAAAAATCAAATTCCAATGGGACAGAGCAGAGTTCGTAACCAGGGCAGCAATCACAGAAATCGTTGACAGCAAAAACAGATCCGGTACACAGGCAGAGGTTTGTGGGAGAAGCAAACTCATAAGCCAGAAGACAGTCCGAATTGGTAACAGGGCAGCAATCCACAAAATCAAGGTCAGGCAGAAAAGGGTCAAACACACAGATGCAACAAGTAATCCGAAAGGGCAAACCAAAAATCAGAAGTCGGGCAATCCAGTTAGGATCAGAACTCAATGAATACGATGCGAGAAGAATAGCAGCACAGGAAACAATCTGACAGAGAATGGCAGTGAAAAGACACCTAATATACACTTCTTGGAAGATCACATGGGGAGACTCACAGGTGAAGGAAGTCAGACTGATTACAAGGGGAAGGCACATGAGGAAGAGCCTAATCGCATGAAATTGGCCAAAGCCAAAACGTGGACAGGGAACATGAGACATTCCTATAAACAAACTTACGGCTCCAGTCATGGAGCTTCTAACGTGCATAGATAATAAGAAACAGGACAGCGTGATCAGGTGTGGAGCTTTCACAGAAAATGCAGCAAAGGTAATCAGGGAGAGACAAAAGGCATAGAGTAGAACAGGGCGAGTGCTGAGAGCTTGTAAATCAATTAGTAAGTGCAACTATACAAATCCTTGGTGCTCGTTAGTAAGTTAGTACTGTATACAAGGTTCGTTGTTGTTTGTAATCTCAGGAGAAAATAATAAACTGTTAGTATTGTTAGCAGATAGAAAAGAAGAGTGAAGCCAGTAAACGAGATTGGAAGGAAGTTTGAAAACCAGAATCCAATAAATCACCCGAAGAGTGAAACACGAGACTGGGGCTAAAATAGCAGGCGAGACAAGAGACCAGACGGGGAAGACAAAGTGCAATGCAAAATGGAAAACATGAACTGGAATGTGACTATGGCAAAATGTAAAACATGGAAAAGTAAAATAAGACAAAACATGACAAATCAAAGTAACCAAATCACAATACATTATACAAAGAATAGTCAGACATAGCAAAGGGTCAGGAAAACAATGAAACAAATATCAAAACATGGCAAAATCAAGACAGGCATGGCAGAATCATAATAATGTGAGCCTTCTCGGTACAGTATAGACCTGACGTTGCAGTTGTCAATCAGCCTTCCTACCCCCATTCTGGCTCTTTTGTGATCCTGGCCACATCTAAGTGTCAGTTTTTGAACTTCAACCATCACCGCCTGCTTGGCCCACAGGAACAGTGGCGTTTTTAAGTGTAAAAACTTAGTGGGGGAAGAATGCATTTCAGATCTGGGGGGGGGGAGGGGGGGGCAGGAAACGAGGGGTATGGGGTGACTTCTATACAACAATTTGTAATAAATTTGTTTGTCTGCTGATGTCGCTCAGCAACGCTCAGAGCCTTCAACGCCATAAACAAAGTAGAGTGCTCAACACCACTAAGTGCCACAGCAAACCGCACGCACAGAGAACTTATTAGGATCGATCCACTCTATGGCAGCATTATGACAACAACCTTGTCCTTAAGCCAGTGGTTCTCAAATTCGGTCCTGGCGCCCCCCTGTGTATGCTGGTTTTTGTTCCAGCCACAACTGCAATTCTAGGATTTTAACAAGCTGTTACTTTGTCTTAATTAGCAGCATTCCATGTTTAGAGTAGTTATTTACCATCTTAAGTCACATTTGGATGGACACATCCATTCTGCTATGAAGAATAAAAACCCTTGAACATCTTGTGCTTGATTTTCAATATTGCTGGGATTTTCAGGTGAAAACATTTTTAAACAGATCAAATTAGACTCTGAGAAAATCAATAAGCTCCAAATTAGGTTTCTGAATGCAGGTGTTTTGAGTTTTTCCCAAATAGCCTGCCTGAACCAAATAAAATCAACAGAAAACACAACAGGTGTGACTCCATTGTTTTCCAAGTAAATTGTCGGGTTTTACCTCCATGTGTTAAGAGTTTCACCAATGAGGAACCTGTGGATATTTGCATAAATGCACCTAATTAAAACAAAACAACAGCTTGTTAAAATCCTAGAATTGCAGTTGCGGCTGGAACAAAAACCAGCATACACAGGGGGGCGCCAGGACCGAATTTGAGAACCACTGCCTTAAGCGTATATCGAGGGCTGACTGCAATAAACAGTTATGTCCAGATGTTTTATATTGGACATACAGTGGGTTGACCGGTCATGCAATTTGACCGATTCCGCAATTTGCAGAAATCAAACTTTATTTGCGGGAAAACGACTTCGCTGTCAGCCTTGAGTTTGACACCGCTGGAACGGTAAATAATTGTGAATTTAACTCTTAACTATCGTTTCGAGATATTCGGCTTGATAGAGAAATAAATGCCCGATAACTCTTGCTTGCCGCTGCAGCAGTACCAAATCAACGCCTGTGATTAGGAGCCCTGCGCAGCGTGTGGCCGTTAAACGCGTGTATTCCCGGGATTCATCATTTATTAATAGAATCATTATCATCGGAAATTCTCGTAGCCTATATTTGACCATGTAAATCCCAATTTTATACTCTTGATACTTTTTTATCAACACCCATTAGAGTAGCTGTTTGTCGTTTGACTGGTTCCATAAACGCTATTTTGTAGGTTTTAATGTAGCCAATGTGAAATAGAACATCTTTTCCCTCGCCATAACTGTTTTTCAGTCTCAACGGGTTGATCATTACTCATGTCCTGTGTTAATCTGAATTCGTGGTCTCATCCTGATCATTTTAATGCAGCGGTTCCCAAACTTTCTCTGCTGGGCCCGCCTTTGGTACATAAGAAAATTTGTGCGCCACCCCCCCCAAAAAAAATAGATAATACACATTCAGAGTCCATTGCAGTTTATTTCACACATTGTAATTTATATAAACCTCAACCTTTTTGGAAAAAATGTAAGTAAATGGTCATTAACTGTAAGTTGTCGTAAACTACAACTAGGCTACTTTTAGAATTAGAAATAACAAAATAACAAACAACCACGGTGTAATTATTTTAAGTGTAACTGTTTTCAATCACCTTAACTGTGTAATTATGTTCAGTGTAACAGGTTTATTTTTTAATATTCAACAACATTGCTATTTATGCATTTTCTGGACACCAACAGAAACTTACTTGCATACAGCCAATCAGCAACCTTGTGCCAGACCGCTGAAGGAGTGTCTTGAGACAGTTACATTTTCTCTCTTCACTGACCTTGCACTTTTAAGTTAAAATACGTTAACCGAGATCGCGTCAGCTTATTCTAGAAAATATGAATGCTCTGAACAGATGATTTTTGTCTAGCCTAGCTGGAAACATTGAAAACGATTGGCAGGTTTGGAATCGGCCACCGTAATTTTCCGATTAAGGACACACAAATTTTATAATTCAAAACCTCTTTTAAAGTATAAAATCATTAGGCTGTATCACACCCCTCAGCCTGAGTATAGCAGTCTACTTAAAATTATGTGTCTATGATGCTGAAAGAAAGCACCATAATCAACCTATATTAACAGCCGACAGCGAAGTGCGAATAAAAATCATGAACACTACTTGCCAAACCTGCGGATATGTTTGCAACGTTCAGTAGCTAGGCTAGATAAAAATAATCTGTTGGCCTACATTCATATTATTGAGAATAAGGTGACGCAATCTTGGTTATTTCTGCTTTGTATTCATCGGATTTTGTTCGGTGTCACTTACCATTTTATTATCAATATGCCAGATCAGTGCAGGATAAAAAAGCGACGAGTTGGGTATCGCTAGACTACATTGATTGTAACCAGCTCATTTTACCAGCTTCAAATATTTGAACAACTACAGTCATAACAAATTATTAATGAAAATGGCAGGCTAGATGAATGATTTGGCGAACAGTTATGTTGAGAGTAAGGCAGGCATTTACGATGTAATCGCAGAGTTCTGGGCAGCAAATGGACTGCATGCAAATAATTTTCTGTTGGTCTCTGGAACTCTAGTGGGGGGGGGGGGGGGGGGAATTGCTTCCTGCACCCCGCGCCCCCCCTGCAATTGCTCTGCGCCCCCTGTAGGGGAGCGCCCCCCACTTTGGGAACTACTGTTTTAATGTATGCTTAATATGTGCTTTAATTGGAAAGAGGAGAAAGAATTATCCATAGTCGCTGATACCAGTTGAATAACGATTGATGCACAAAATCGTTTGAACTGAGGCCAGCGCACATGGATTCCAGCTGATACAATGTCGACACACGGAACAATTATCCATAAATTTGACCAATTATTATGATATACCCTGAAGAGTAGTGCTAGCTAAAATTGGTGGAAAATACATGTGTCTGTTCCTTTGTGGCCAGGGGCATGTAATTATGCCAATAAACAAAGAATATCCTAAGTTTGGCCTGACAAAAGGCGCTGTTTGCGAAACTGGAAATTATTTGTGGAACCAGCCAAAGGACGTCCCGCTGAAAAATGACTGTGCAAGGCTTTATTCCTAATGACTGAAGACAACGAATTGATCCACAAAGTGTCATTTTCGCCTACTTTAAAATTACATTTTCAAAAACACCTGCATGCGAGTCGGTGTTATTTTGGGATCGCTGTATAGAGCAACATTTTGTCTCCCTAAATATGTGCTTTTTGGTTGATGGAAAGCGAAAGTTAACGTGACCGAGGCTTTTATGACCGTCTGATAAGATAATTGCTTGGCAGTATTCGCCGTTATGAGAAACGTTGATGAATGTCCGTTTGCATTATTAAAGTACTCTCTGGTTTCCTCACTTCATTGTACCCTGATTGAGCGCATTTTCCGTCAACCAAATTGTTTATATTGAACCATATGGCTAATGCCAGCGTGATTAAAAAGAAGCACTAGTTAACTCTGGCTACTCCTTTATTAAGCTTAATCTTAGCCCATGTCCCGTTAAAACACAGCTCTCAAAACTGATCACTGCACAGCATGGATCGAGGGCATAGACAAAGTTTTTTTCTCTTGATTCCTAATGGCCAAGCCTTTCTCCCCTCCTTGTCTTTTGGAACTCTGTAGCCCACAAACAGACAAAGTGACTTGTTCACTGTTTTAAATATTAAGCAGGTAATTAAAATTGTAGTTGAATGTCAAGTACAAGAAGCTAGCTAGTTAGCCACCTTGTTAATTTTATTAACTGCTATGTCAGTACAGTCCCCGCAGCGTTAAAGGTACCAAGCTTGCTCGCTGGTGACCGTAATCAATCGCTTGCATTTGGTTTTAGTCAGCGGTCTATTCAAATCAATGGGACGGCTAATTAGCTAGCTAGAAGCAAACGCGATATTTTTCCATTAATGTGACAAATTTGCGTTTCTATGTTAACTTACGCATGAAACGTTTTATTACAGCCCTTCAAATGAATATTGCTGCTAAAGAGAGCCGCACATCTCGGCGTTTTAACGCTTATATCGACTCACTTGAAATTGGCCTCATAGGAAACCATTCATTTATATGAAGAAGTTGGGTGTATCAATATGGCGGCCGGGTGCTTCAATTTGGATAATGTAAATATGACATCATCAGCAATCTAGTGCTCTAAATATATATATATCTATGACTGTAACTGTCTATTGCAGTCAGCCCTCGATATGTGACACACTGTCATCACCATCAGGCCTCGATCCAGCATAACAATGTATTATACATTAGTATACCGTTGTCTTCCTGTCATAATGTTGCAACATATTGAAATATAGGAGAAATATCTATGAACTGCAACATATTTTTTCAAGTCTTTTTAATATCATTTAAAAATTATAGTAGATTCAGGCCTTTGTAATATTACAAAATTGATAGAGAAATTGTGAATAGAAAGAGCTTTTCTTTGTATCCAACCGGTGTAAAATACCTCGGCCAACCACAATCTTGTGAACTTAATACTAATGTTAGGATCTGACCTGGCAGCCTTAGTAACCAGCTTTGAAATGCAATCACATCCTCTTTGTTAATTGTTCAGAAGAAAAGATAGGATTGTACTAAAATTTGGAGGTGTGGAGAAATACCCAGATTACTATACGTTACAATTATTATATTTATTTGTTATAAAGCCTCGGCGTCCATGACTAGGGCTAGTCTAGCCTAGCTACGTTAGCATTTCGCTGGACGACAAAGAGTAACAGCTCTCAACATAATGTTGTAATACACAAATACATCCAAAATCTATCGTTAAATCTTACCAGCAAAAGGTAATTCCACAGGATCTGGTATTGATATCTCATTCAGCATCCATATGCTGAGCAAATATCTGGCATCTATTGGTGTAGATTTAAGTTTAAGCGCTCGACTGTTGTGAATACAAAGTAGTATTTTGGTAGTAAAACCGGCATTTTAGAGTATCAGGGCATCCTAGATCATAGCAAAATGTGTTACATTTATAACAAATCAAACCACTAGGAAATCGGCCAAAAATTCAGTGAATAATGATTTGTAGAAATTTTTTGATACTTCTAACCCTGTATTAACATGGTCGCCCAGTAGGAACGCCTCTCCACCACTCATGCGACGTCTACGTATAATGCCTGATGAAATGACGCTGTAGTAGGGCTTGGGGCTGTCGGCCCCACATGCCAACAAATTTGTGCTACCTCCACTAATAGAGCAAACACTCTGAGCATGCATACTTATATTTTCACACGTCTCGTAAACATTGCATTGCATAAGGGGGGCTAGCCCCATTCATGTGGACATGGATCAGGAGATTGGTCTGAAGCAGCAAAACAGAGACCGATGAACATGAACTTAAATCTAAACACAAATTCCATGCAATTTAGAAAAATGCTGAATTTATAGACAATGCATTTAATCAGATAATACGATCATGTTTGAGAATTATTAATGTAATTTGCTTACGATCCTTTCTGGTGACACCAGGTGGGGCACAGCCCCTAATGACCAGTTGCCACTGCACAGGAGGGTCATTGTCTCCAGCCCTGGGATGCACCGTCCCTGTTGATTCTGGGGACCCTCTGTCCACTCAGGAGCCAGTTTGGGCGTTCGAGTCAAGCTGTGCAGAATCCTTGGACCAGGCAATCAATGACTTTAAAATAAGTGTCAGTACACCTCAAAAACCTGCAAAGTGGCCTTGTGATTATTGTTCTAAAATGTATGATCCAAATATGCAAAAAAAATATATATATATATATTTTTTTTTGTTACTTTCTGCCACCCAAAATACACGTCTTCTCCCTCCAATATTGTCCCAGAAACTGGATAGGAGAATGCCTACTCATGACTTTGGCGTATTTGACTGCAGTCTCAGAATGAGAAAAAGGCTTATTCAAGTGCAGGATTCAGTTGAGAGTGCTTCAGCAACAGCGATGAGACACTTGAATTTCATGATTTTTGAAATGTTTGGCAGAGAGAGGACAAAATAACACGTAAGAGCGGGGGAAAATGTTATTTTCATACTGTAGGACCTTTAAGTTCCTTCAAGAGGATCTGATAGAAGCTGCTGGGACACTCAAACAAGGCTCTCAAAGCCAGCTAGTTTACATTTCTACCAGTTCTTTGATTGATCAATGAATGCCACTATTTTCCCAGAGATTTAACTCCAGAGATTGTCTCAGATTTAATTCCGTTCCACTTATTTAATAATCCCCGATTTACGGACTACCTGCAGCAGTTGTGTGTGGAGACCAGTCTAATGAAGCTGTGATCGTGATTTTCAGATGGACTTCACACTAAAATGAACATCAACACAAAGACACTACTTAATTTTCACAGATGAGACTGATCTACAAAGTCAACACATGCTCTTGCTAAACACCATCAAGAAGTTTTTTAAAAATTGAGTTTTTCATGCGGCAGCTTATTTTTGCTAATTGTAATTATGCAAATGAATGCAGCTGCAACTTGTTACTTCGAATAGCAACATTGCCGCATTCAAGAGTTGTATTCAGTGTGAGGAAACTGCCGTTTAGCTTTGAGTACAACAGGAAATGAAAGTTTTCCAAAGAGCAATTAGACGGTTTTGAAGAAGATGCAGCCTTCGATATCAGCGTCACTCAGCATAAAATAATGTGCTCTTTTTGAAGAGACCTGGTAAGTAGATTTTCAGAAACACAAAATAACACTCTGAATACTGTAATAATATCTGTATTACCGCTTTTCAGATCAAGTATAACTACGGAATGAGAGAAGTTAAAAATGACGTTGGTGTCATACACAGGTGTCGGGATCTGGTTGTCAGGGTGTTTTCAATACTCCGGTGCTGCTGAAGCGACAGTCAGGGCCATAAGTATGCAATCGTATGTAATTGTTTTTCAGGTTTTGCTAGATACCTCTGCAGAGGAAAATACATGCAGTGGGGCAGAGGTTATGTATTCACCCATATCTATTTGTTTGTTTGTTTTTTTGTCCAGACAATATTTTTCAAATTTCTCAATCAATTTCAATAATATTTTGTGGAAGTGGGCCATTGGTCAAAGACCAATTGATTAAATTCTGGGATGGTTTCAAATTCAAATATGACCGCCATGACTATATTTGTTCAGTTTTTGGTGACTAGTGCATTATGCTTACACTGAGTACCTCCTGTTTTTCTGGGTGTAATTGCATCTAGGGCGATGAAAACATCAATGAACACACAAAGGGCTTCAAAACAGAGACTGAATTAGAATCATTTTTGCTATAGAAGTAAATATACTTTACTGGAGATATATTATACACTGTGCATTCGTGCATTTTCTCTAAATGTGAGGATTTTGCATTCAGAGCCAATGTTGAGTAAGTCTGAAATGTGTAGCCTCACAATGGTAACAAGTAGGGATGTTAATAATTAATCATTAATTGATTAAATGCTATGAAGAATTTATGAATTGTGTTATGGCCCCAATTTGTTATTAGATTTACGACAGCAAAGGATGACAGACAAAGTTTTAAAACTTAAACACATTTCATTAAACAAACACTTTTAACTAATCTACTATCTACTCTACTGACCAAGATTCATTATATACAGAAAAAAAAATATTTGCAGTCCCTTTGGTTGGGTTGCTTGGTGATGTTCCGGGTGAAGAAAATGCTCCAACACAGGCAAAAATCCACTAAAAGCTTCACAGGTCTTGAAAAGAGTGATACCTCTGGTCAAATGTATCCTTCTCCTTGGAATTTCTCCTACTACTCCACTCCCTCAATTTTCCTCCTTACATACTCTTTTGCAGACCCCTCCCACATTTAGACCTCTTTTTTTTTATTCTCTGGGACTTGTCCCAGACATGTCCAAGACAATGCCCAAACCTAGCTCCAGTCTGGGCTTAACATAAGAAAGATCAATACTGCCATCTAGTGGCTTCTATTCGCATTACAACTGACAATGTATATTTTGTGAACCAGAGTTCACGTATATTAATTTTTATACCACAAGAGAGCAAACCTCGATTTTGCCCTCTTGTGGGATCACATCAACATGGGCCACATACAGTACACTGTAAGAAAATAAATAAATAAATTTATTAATTAAAAAAGGGCAATTGCCTGGTCCAGAGGGCAAAGGGCACCTACAGTCTATCTGTGCACGCCAATGGGCGGAAACACAGCCAGTAATCGCATCGCTTCTTTGTTATGATATGCGGGTTTGCGGGTCAACTCCACGGTTCTCGTCACATATAGATTGAGCATTTATGCATTGCATATATTCGCATGTCAAAGTTCAGCTTCATTGAATTTCAGGTGACCAAAAAGTGTCAAGATTTGAGGAGTGCAATTTTTTTACTTTCCCACTTTGTACACATGTGAGCGCAACTTTAGTCTAGAAATTGCAGTCATTAGAGCCCCTTTAATATTGTTTTATTTGGGGGTGCCATTTGATGAATAGGGGCATTCTGTTCATTTAAACTACTTGTGCCTCATGAATGAATGTTTCTCATAATTTGTGTGCCACTATATATACTCGACAAAAAAAGTTGAGGAACACTCAATTTTGACCCAAGCATATCAAAATTGAAAGTTAAAAAAAAAAAAAAGTAAAAAGTGAACGTAAACCTCAAGTTTTGGTTACATTTTTGGTGTTAATCCAAGACACAAAATGCACCAAAAATTTGATCAGACGACTTTATTACCTCAAAACAGGGTACCCACAGGGAAGACCAGAATCACACCAAGTCCTGACCATAACATCAAAATGTCAAACAATGTCCACAGTCATTCCAATATCATGTGTGGCCACCACTTGCTCTCTCCACAGCTTGTCAGCATCTTGGGAAGCTCAGAAGAACAGAAAATTATTGCTGCTGTGCAGCAATGGTCAGGGCCAGGCAATTTTAGGCAAAGTTCGGCAGTTCTGAGCAACAAGCAGAGTGTAGGAAGATGAAAAAATGGTGGCATTCTAATGCACATTTTACATCAGTTGAGGCTTGGACTCACAATTTCTGGCACAAGAGTCTATGCTCTATCTCACTGAGCTAATTGGCAAATGGAAATGTCACATGTAGCTTTACAAATTGACTAAGCCAGTCACCTGTGTGCAAGACAGCAGCTGTTAGCATGTAAAGGCAGATTTCAAACGGCTTTCAAAAATTCAGTCATTAAGACAAAAATCCGAAAATACACACATTGCATCTAGACAGCATGGAGATGTTAGCTATTTGTTTTTAACAATGATTTATTGGCTCCAAAAGTGAAAAACTGATGCTTTAAAATTTTTGCATTCTCCATTTTTGCAGTGACTGCAATTGTTCGCATGAGAGCGAAATTCAAAATGCTGTAAAAAAAAAAAAAATTCAGTTTAAAATAAAATTCAGATATTTTCCAAACATCATCTACCATGACTCCAAAATGTTGTCATTTTTTTAATGAACATTGAAAATATAGGCAGCAAGAATTTGCGAGTATATGTTTACAATACCATTTAGTCGAACATTTTGATGCACTGTCGGCTCAATAATCCATAAATCAAAAATCTGTGTGGATTGTTTGTGTTGGACAGTCTGTAGCAAGTTTGGTGTCAATTGAGCAACAATTGTGGGAGGAGATAGGTTTAATAAGTTTTACAGTTTTTGAAAAAAAAAAAAAAACAGAGTGATGGAATTGGGTAATTCCATGCCAAATCACCAGAAGGATCCTGACTGACCATCTCAGATTTGCTTCATAATTTTTTTGTTTTGATGCCCTTGTTACCAATAATTACTGTGCAAATTTTTAGGCCAATATCTCCACTAGTTTTGGAGATACTAAGCCAAAAAAGGGGGCGTGGCCCCATATTTAGCTTAAAAACGAGTGCTACAATTCCAACATTCATAGTTTTACGGCTAATAACTTTTGAACTGTTCACAATAAATGGTTCAAATTTTCACACATAATTTTTTGATACAATAAGGCTCTGTGCACTGAAGGAGGGCTTTGTATGGGACATATTTGCAGATTTATGGCATGCCAAATATGGCTTCCTGGAATGCGCGTGGGTCCTTGGTAGCACTTTTGGCTCTCTATATCTCCAGATTTGATGACACCAGATGTCTGATTCTTTTTAATATATGAGACATGTTACAGCACTATCAGGAAAACATGTCATATCTGTATGTATCTCAAAATGATACTTTCTCATATGTAGGCCCCTAAAAATGGAAAAAAGCTAGTAGCGTCTGTATTTTGAATGCTTATAACAGAAATCTGACAAGGTTTACCAGAAAACAAATAAATCAGTGAAAAGAGCAAGGTCTAATTGATATATGTACCAAATATGAAGTTGGTACTGTGAAGCAAACTATTTTATTCAAGCTGTTGATTATAGGTTTTATGAAAATCACAAGGTTATATAACACATGCTACATCATTATTAATTCAATTTTCTTGTCTAAACATATATTTAGTATATTTGTAAATATGAGAAATGATTTACAAATCTCACAACAGACAATTACACAAATTTAATTCTATGTCTATTTGAAGCGTTTGAATAACTGGTCAATTCCTTTAGCCACACCAGACAGAACTATGTATTGTCTACCAACTGATGTGATTAGTGCATCTATGATCTTTATGATGTGTATCAGTGGAACACAACAGGTACCTTCTCTTCTGGGCCAACTGTAAGACTTCGCTGGACCATGAGGATGCATAAATTGTACTTGAACATTCTGTTCCTCCTCCGATATTGCACAGATATTACCAATCCACCATTGCTGGTCATAAAAACATGCAAAATATTTTCCTGGGATCATGTTTGACAGGGTGTAACCTTCTTTCACAGCATCATCTACAACCTGGGGATGAGTGCCACTCATGTCCACAATGAAGCTTGGTCCACCAGACACTCTGCTGATCTGCAACTGGCTCTCTGAGATAGGAACAAATGAGTGATTGTCCCTTGTTCCTGGTATTGTTAAGGACCTTGAAGGTCTCTTCTGAAGAACTTTTCCGTTACTCGTTACTTCCCCCTTTTCAATCCAAATGAAATTGATGTTTTTTTGTGTGTTTTCTGCCCACACAAAGAGATCTTGTGGTGTTAGTATGTGTTGTGAAGTAACTTTCTGTATGCTGGCTGTAGCTGCAGAACGCTTCGCGGTGCCACCTATCCCGTCACAAGGTGATTTTCCACGCAAAGTAGCAAAAAAGTGCCGTTCAGCTGTCAAACCAAAGTCTTCCTGGTGATGCAAAAGATTTGTAAAATTTTTGTGGTTTTTGTACTGGGCAGCTGATCCATCACTAAAGTATTTAAGTTTTGAAATTTGGGGATTGAGTTGTTTATTGCATGGAATCACTGCTTTTATGAAAGCGTGAACGGCTACAGTATCAGGCTTCAGGCAGTCACTTAAGACACATTAGATACAGTATGCATGTTGTTTCATGTGTCCCATCATTTTTGCTCTCCTTCATGTAAACAGTAAATAGATGAAGGTTGCACTGGCTGTTGTCCCAGTGGTACCCCTGCGCCGCATCCTGTACTAAGAAAGAGTAATTCTCAACAAAATCCAAAAGTACTATACATTCATCAATCACCAGGTTTTCCTTCATGGCTCTCAAATATTTGCTTTGGTGTTTTGCTATAAAATGATGAGCTGTCAGTTTGTCTGTTTTTTCAATCACTGTTTCAATCAATTCTAGTGGAGTTGCCGAGTGTTCAGTTTAAGTGGTTCTGTCAGTTGACACCCACTGTTTGTTAGTGAGATGATCCACTTCATCACTAAGTTTATTTTCCAGGAATTTGATACCAGGGCAGTTTTAACACGTGTAACATGCAAGTACTGTTGTCTTTACCACAAACCAGATGTTCATACAAATCAGGAAGAGTTACCTCAGCATCATTTGTGGGGAATGATACAAGTAAAAGCTAAACATTTTGATAGAGGGTGTGCACACAAACTGAATGTGTTCCATTGGCTCCACCACTAACACATTCCTTAGGTCTAAGTTCACAGGATTTTGAGATACCAATACTTAGTTCAGGATTTTTAGTCTTGAATGCTTGGGAAGCTTCATTCAAGTTCAGCAACAATAATCTCTTCTGTTTCTGAACCAGTACTCCACCTTCTCTCACACTTTTGTATTCCTTTGCACCTGGCATCATTCTAGGAATATTAACTTCATAGAGGAAAGCTTCAACTTGTTCCAATGTTTCTCGGCTGAGAGGTCGACCTTTCTTTGTGGGAACATCTGGTAATATACCCTGGTCATGCTGAATTTGTCTAGCTCTTCTTACCACGTATTCACTTAGTTGAAATTCTTCCATAATTTTCGGAATAGTCCAGCTTTGTGGAGCCAAGCTTAAAAGGGAAATTGTTTTGCTTTTGGTTGTATCTGTATTTTTTCCTTCAAGGCATTCTCAAGGTAACCCATATCACTAACATTACTGGATCCTGGCATAACTTTCAGTGGACTAATTCATGAACAGGTATTTCAGCACAGCTAGATATGACTTCTTTTGATCTGTATTTCAACTGTTTCACTTTTCTTTTGGCATAGGCAACTTTGCCCGTGAACTAACGTTAACCTTCCTAATCTTGCATGGTGATACTGTCTCTGTCTTCCTGTGGCATGAATTCATCTTGACTACTTTCAGTTGCAGCTGTGTCCGTTCCAGTTGATTCCTTATTAGATGGATCTTCTTGGGAAATGAGTTTCCGTTTTCTTCTTCCGACACTGAGGACAGACCCTCATGCCTGCCTTCACTGTTTGACTTCCTGTAATTTGATTTACTCCCTGGGATTGCACTAACATCAGAGTTCTCAAACCTTTCCCTCTGTTTTCACCATGGACATTGAATGGGTTACAACATTTCTTCTGTAGGTTAGGATACAAGTCCAAGTATGCATACTTGTGAAGCAAAGATATTACAGCATCTTCTGGCAAGGAATCTAGTTCACATCTATGCATGAGCAATTCTTGGTCAGTTGTGGACAAGGTTTTGATCCTAATCAGCTTCTGAGGTCTATAAAAAAATTAACATACAGGTGTTAGATATAAAGTAAGTTTGCATGGTGAAAACTGCATAATCTTAATGATTGATAATTCAAATCATTTCTAAATTAAAACTTAAAACTAAATTGAGGCTTTTTACATAATCCACTTTGTGACAGTCATCACTACAAGCTTTTCTCCAATAAGACATGGTAATAGTGATGTTGCCATATTCCTTGTTAAGCTGTAGAAAATCAGTGTATAATAACACCAAGCATGAAACAATATGACCATTACACCACACAATAGGCTACTTCTACTGAAACTAAATAGCAAGTCAGCAATTTTTTTATTTGGCCTTGCAGTCCCTCCCCTGCTGCATTCTTCACCTCTGCCTTGATGGGCAACAGGCAGTGTATTTAAGGTCTGGCTATGCCCAGTTGCAATTGCAACTGCATTCTTTAGTTTTAGCCTTGCGTTTATGTGTAGCTGCTCCTCTGGGTTTTTAACTTGTGTTAATTTTGATTTTAAAGGTTTATTAAAATCCTTAAAGCTTTTTTCTAGCCTGTGCATTTGGGCCCTTTCCTTTCTTTTAGGTCCATGGTCCTAGCTCCCGCCGGATTGCAGTATTGATTCGGTGGGAGCAAATCCATGACAATGTAACCTTGTGAATGGCATTTTCGCATGTCATAAAACCTTCTATATTCAACAGCTTGAATAAAATAGTTTTCTTCATAGCACCAACTTCATATATGGTACATATTGTAATTAGACCTTGCTCTTTTCACTGATTTAATTTGTTTTCCAGTAGACCTTGTCAGATTTTTGCTATAAGCATTCAAAATACAGATGCCACAAGCTTTTTTCCATTTTTAGGGGCCTATATATGAGAAAGTATAATTTTTGTAACAGATACAGCGCCCTCCATTATTATTGGCACCCCTGGTTAAGATGTGTTAAAAGCCTTAAAATAAATTTTATTTTTATTGCAGCTGAAACGCTGAAAATTGTGGAAAAATGTAACCTTCAACTCGACTGAATTTTAAAGGAAAAAAAAAATCCCTGACTTAGAAATAATTATTTTCCATAAAATCACCTGTTCCGCAATTATTGGCACGCCTAACAATTCTGAGGAAATAAATGTAATTCAAGTATTTCCGTCATTTCTACAGTAGTTTACAAAGTTTATCAGAGTATCTAGGAACATTTAATTAGTAATTCCTCTTCCTGTTTCCCTGAGGTATAAATATGATGTGACACGGAGGCCATTTCTCTTATCCACTCTTCAACATGGGAAAGACAAAAGAACACACCATTCAAGTAAGGCAGATGTGTGTTGACCTTCACAAGTCAGGCAATGGCTACAAGAAAATAGCCACTCGCCTGCACCTGCCCATATCTATTGTCAGAAGAATCATTAAGAAGTTTAAAACAACTGGAACAGTGGTAAACAAGCCTGGACGAGGACGCAAGGTTATTTTGCCACCACGCACAGTGAGGAGGATGGTAAGAGATATAAAAGTTCCCCAAAGCTCACTGTTAAAGAATTGCAACAAATGGTAGCATCTTGGGGTCAGAAAGTCTCCAAAACAACCATCAGGCGCTATCTACATGCCAACAAGCTGTTTGGGAGGCATGCATGGAAAAAACCTTCCTAACTCACAATCATAAACGCAAACTTCTGAAGTTCACTAAGCAGTAATGGGACTTCAACTGGGACCGTGTGCTTTGGTCAAATGAGACCAAGATAGAGCTTTTTGACAACAAACACTCTAAGTGGGTTGGGTGGAACACAAAAGATGAGTATGCAGAAAAGCACCTCATGCCCACTGTGAAGAATGGGGGACGCTTAGAAATACCAGGACATTTTAAATAAAACTCTGGTGGCCTCTGCCCAAAAGCTGAAGATGGGCCATCACTGAGTCTTTAAGCAAGATAATGACCCTAAACATGTGGCCAAATCTACACAGAAATGGTTCACCAGACAAGAATCAAGCTCCTCCTATGGCCATCTCAGTCCCCAGACCTCAACCCCATTGACAACCGGTGGAGTGAGCTGAAGAGGAGAGTGCAGAGGAGAGGACCCAGGTCGCTGGATGATTTAGAGAGATTGTGTAAAGAGGAATGGTCAAGGATCCCTCTTTCTGTTTTTTCCCATCTTGTGAAACATTGTAGGAGAAGATTAGGTGCTGTGTTGTTGGCAAAAGGGGGTTGTACAAAGTATTAACATCAGGGGTGCTAATAATTGTGGCACACATGATTTGATGTAAAATAATTATTTCTTAATTATTTTTTTCCACTGAATAAATACACTTGAATGAAAGGTTGGATTTTCCTCTTTTTTTCATTGTGGTCCTATATTATTTAGAAAAGAACTAAATTTATTAGAAGCTAAAGAACTCATCTTAACCAGGGGTGCCAATAATTATGGAGGGCGCTGTATAACATGTTTTCCTAATAGTACTATAACATGTCTCATATACTAAGAAGAATCAGACATCTGGTATCATTCAATCTGGAGATATAGAGAGCCAAAAGTGCTACCATGGATGAATGCGCATTCCAGGAAGCCTTATTTGGCATGCCATAAATCTGCAAATAAGTCACATACAAAGCTCTCCTTCTGTGTACAGAGCCTTATTATATAAAAGAATCATGTATGAAAATTTTTACCATTTAGTGTGAACAGTTCAAAAGTTATTAGCCATGGATGTTTATGGACTGGATAAACTATGGATGTTTGATTGTAGTACTCGTTTTTATGGTAAATATGGGGCCCTTTTTGAAGGCTTAATATCACCCAAACTAGTGGAGATATTGACCTAAAATTTTGCACAGCAGTTATAAGTAACAAGGACATTAAAATAATAAAAAAATGAACAAAATCTGAGATGGTCAGTCGGGAACTTTCTCTGAAATCTGGTGATTTGGCACGGAATTACCTAATTCATAATTTGCAATAGTTTTAAATGTACAAAAGTTTCTCCAGTATTGGGGCTACATTAAGGTGAAAGTTGCAAATCAGTTGCACATATGGTTGCTTTATTGTGAATTTTCAAAATTTTTAACTTTAGAGGCTCGCTGTATTGGCCTGTTTTTGCAGCTGAGGCAATCTGGCATGGGACTGGACAGCGAAGTTTGGTGATTTTTCCTGCATGGGAAGTAGGATTTCCTCGGAAAAAGAAGAAGAAAGAAGAACAGGCAGGATAACAATAGGGTCCTGGCAGCTTAGGCTGCCCGTCCCCCAATAACAAAGAAAAATCTCAGTCGTCCTTTACTTTTTTGTTAAGTATAATTAAAATGAAATTGAGAAAAAAAATTGTTTTTTGTATCT
Source organism: Gymnothorax reevesii (assembly GCA_029721435.1). Lineage (NCBI taxonomy): Eukaryota > Metazoa > Chordata > Actinopteri > Anguilliformes > Muraenidae > Gymnothorax > Gymnothorax reevesii. Next base: position 57,763,730 of record CM056581.1, read on the forward strand.
AATTAATTGCTAATTCTGAATCAATTATTTATTGATGATGAGCTCAACTAAAATTGAAGAAAAAAGCAGGAAATTTGCAGGCCTTCTAACTAGCTCTTGGTAGGCACATTGCTCTGTTGCTGTCTGGCATGCCTCCAGCCTGCCACCAGTAGCCAAATTTTTCAAATGACTCACCTAGCTCTGTCTCTGATTGGCTAATTCTTGTTGGATAGGTTGGTTAAGCTGAGGTATAAAGAGGCTGGTTAGGGTTAAGGTAAGAATATCAGTGTAAGCAAATCAGGAGCATAGTAGGCCAGGTCATGCCTTTACCATCCTAGGGAAAAATAAATAAATAAACAAACAAATAAACAAATCATCCAGCGGTCACCAGCTAGCACGTGCATATGAGCGCATTTTCTGCGAGAGCCCCTTTGGGGGCGAGACTGTGGCACAGCATATTGTGGGCAAGACTGTGGCACAGCATATTGTGGGGGTTGAAGCTCTAGTCGTTTCAAAATTCTTCCAAGTTCCTCCCACGCAAAAAAAAAAAAAAAAAAGAAACTGAGAAGTTGCTTACAGCAGCTTTAATGCATGTTGGTGGTCAGCAAAAGAGAACAAGTACTGCTTGATGCAGTGTTAATATGCTCAAAACTTACATTGAATTAGTTAATTAATTTGGATATGTAAAACCATATTATTCAGTGTTACCAACTATTGTGTTCACTTTACCAAAGTCTTTAAACTTCAATGCAGCAAGTGAGATCTATATTGCTAATGTGGAACTACATCAATACTGCAAATTATGGTCAACACTTATATGGCATTAGTCTTGCACGTAACATTTGCCTCAAATTAAATGTTCATGATTTGCTGAATTTGTATTGGTAATTGCAAACATTAATTACAAATCATTCTCATTAAATTTTAATGACTGTCTCTGCAGTGTATTTACTGTATATCTGAAGTTGGTGATCTGTAGCATATTGCTGTTGGTCTTGGAAGACTTTCTGTCTTCAAATTTCAGCATGATTTTTTCCCCCTGGAGTTCACCAACTCTGAACAAGGATACACTTTGTACATATATAAGCAGTAGTTGGTGCGATGTGAATCAGTGAATGACAAATGAAAATTTCCTATAAGGGGAGACCCAACCAATGCTCAGCCTAGAAAATAACAGTTTAGCTAAAAATTGATTTTGAGATTTCATCATTATTTGCTTGAAAAAGACCTCATGAATCTACTCCTAGTGTACTTATCCCAATAAACTGCTCTACCTTACGTTTTTTTGCATTTTTATTCACCCATTCCAAAGAAATAATGGCAAAATTCCTAAAACAATAGCTGTAATTACCGATTTTTGCACCTTGATTACGACCTGAAAAAGTTTAGAAATTCCACCATGTTAGCTGTCAAAATGAAGCTCTGTATGTTAACTCTCAACTTTCACCTCATTACTTATTCTAATGTATTCAGCCTCTTCATGACCTATTAAACCTTCCAGAAGGGACCAAGATGACAGCATAACAACATAACATGTCTATGTAGGTTGATGTATTGGTGAAATTGACACTCTTGCTGCTAGGTGACAGTGCAACATAGTGAGGGACATCCTGCCCATGGACTGGGAATTATAGCCATAAAGAGATGTCTGACCACTGACTTTGACATGGGAAATGGAGTGATAACATTTACTTCAGCTATGTAAAGGAATATGTTGAGAAATGTTTGTCTTCATAGGACTTCTTCATTGACAAAAGTTTACATGCGATTTTCTCAAAACAAGGTTTTCACTATACTGCATTTGTTTGGGAGTGTGTTTCTTCATAAAAGTTCATCATACAGGCTTAAAATTTGCACCAGATATGCTTGAGCTCTGTATCAAGGGCACGACAGAAAAGTTTTTTTTGTTTCCTCTTGTCTTCTTCTTCATACGATCCTGAATAAAACCATGAAAACATTGTCACTGATAATCTAAAGAGAAGATTTCTTTCTGTCATGCCCTTCTGCATTGTCTAAGCTATCTGTAACCAAAATTTGGTGGCTCCAGGGTGATTAGTTCGGTGGTAAATGCCGCCAAAAGTTGAGCGTTTGTTTTAGTAAGTAGAACTGCCATCAGGTGGCGCCACCACCTAAAAATCATACAATTTGTTTCTTTTAATTGTGTGCTTGCTTCAGCAGAAGCAGCACACTCTATTCTCTCACCACTTCTTCTTCTTTTTCTTCTTCCGCCTTAGTTTGGCCGACAAACTCCTCCTACTCTGTTTAAGCTATTGATTCTGTTCAAACTTTAAAAAATTCAGCTTGTGCTAAATTACGTTGCATCGTAACAGATTTCTGATTTTCTTTTGAGTTTCTGAGATATTTAATTTTAAAAGTAATTTTTTGGGGTCCTATTAAATCAAGCCATTTTTGTGCTGATCCAGTTGATTCAGCTATTTTATACTTTTTTTTACTGTCATACTTCTGACTAGAAATGTCATTGAAACTGCAAAATGTTAAGTTAGTATAATATCTTCACTCTTCAAATTTTCTATCATTTTAGATAGAAAAATTAGAACTTCTATCATTTTATAATTTAAATTTTTTAAAAATAATTTCTGTAACAATACATTCTGGGAACAGTGTGGTAACTTCGTTGTTAGAGTGGCAAACAGCTGTAAAATTGTCAAGAAGTCTTCTCTTATACTTGCTCTAAATCCCACAGTTTTCACTCCACTTGAGTGGGTAAGTGACATTTTTGAGTTTCTAACCACCAAAAAAATAAAAATGCAGTTATAAGTCAGGTTCAGCTTTTCCTGCATTAATCCACATGTGAATTTTTAATTTTTTTTTGAGTGCCCCTCGCAAAAGATGATATTTTAATGTATTTGCCGGTATCCACCCCTTAAAAATGTCATGCAGTAAAACTAATTTATTCTCAATATAATATTAAAATGAATGTTAGTGGCTCTGTTACAAACAATCAAAATGTAATTATCGATCTATACAGATGCTATACCCAGTTGCAGGATGTCAACACTAGAATTTCAAATATTAGATATTTTGTCTTTTAAGACAGCTGCATGTTATTTGTCAACATTTGTTACATCTTTTTTCAAATAGAGAAGCAAAACTGCTTTAAAATCTGGCAGATCTTTAGATTCTATTAGCTCTTCTTGGTTGTGTTCATACACAATTTAACTTAATAGAGTATTTTGTTTATTTATTTCAAAATTAAGCGTTTTACTGCATGATAAATTTTGTTTTACCGCATGACATAGACCATAACACATAAATGTAACAAGTTGAAGATGGCTACTTCTGAAAAATGCCAAAGATACTCAGGGCTTTCAAAATGAACCATATAATGACATTAAAATTTATTTTCCAACTGAAAATCAAGAATCATAATAAAACTATTTATTTGGTAATATTCATAACATTTATCTGATATATGAATAAAATTTATTTATTTCATTTATTCATATCTTTATTTACTGCAAGTCATTAAAGATAATTTTTAGTAGTGTCGATGATAACGTCTAATTCAGGCTTAAAGAGAATGCAGCCTGTACTGACATAACTGACATGTATACAGACATTACTACCATCATATATTTTCAGTTATACCTTTCCCTTCTCTTTTCTAGTCTCTCCTCTCTAGCAGCAAGAGCTGCCCTGATCTTTGCACGGAAACTTGCACCCCTCACTTTACAGGAAAGAGGCATCTGTAAAAATGTACAACCCAATTCCAAAAAAAGTTGGGACAAAGTGTAAATTATGAATAAAATCAAAATGCAATGACTCAAATCACATCAGCCAGTATTTTAGTCACAACAGAGCAGAGATAACAAATGTTGATGAGAAATGTTGAAACTTTTTCCGGTCGTAATCAAGGTGCAAAACTTGAAACTGAGAAATTTTACAATTTTACCAAAAAAATGAGATCATTTCAAATTTGATGGCTGCAACAGATCTCAAAAAGTTGGGACAGGAGCCTGTTTACCATGGTGTTGCATCCTGTCTTCTTTTTAACACAGAGTGGAGGCGTCTGGGCATTGAGGAGACAAGTGTCTTGCATGTAGCCATTGGAATTTGATTCTCCTCTTGTTTAATACAGGCTACCAGCTGCTGCAGAGATTTGGGTCTCCTTTGACTGATTTTTCGTTTAATTATGAGCCAAATGTTCTCAATTGGTGAAAGATCAGGAGTGCAGGCAGGGCAGTTCAGCACACGGACTCTTCAACAACGAAGCCATGCTGTTGTAATAGCTGCAGTATGTGGTTTTGCATTGTCCTGCTGAAATACACAAGGCCTTCCCTGGAATAGATTTCATCTGGAGGGCAGCATATGTTGCTCTAAAACCTTTATATACCTTTTTGCATTCATGGTGCTTTTTAAAACATGCAAGTGTACCACACCATATGCACTAATGCCTCCCCATACCATCAGAGATGCTGGCTTTCGAACTGAAGGCTAATAACAGGAGGGGTGGTCTTTCTCCTCTTTAGCCCAGAGGACATGACGCCCATGATTTCCAACAAGAATGTTAGAATGGACTCGTCTGACCACAGAACACTTTGCCACTTTGCTGCAGTCCATTTTAAAGGAGCCTTGGCCCACAGAACACAGCAGCGCTTCTGGATCATGTTCAACAATGGCTTCCTTTTTGCATGACTGAGTTTAAGGTGGCGTCTGTGGATGGCACGGCAGACTGTGTTTACAGACAGTGGTTTTTTTGAAGTATTCCTGGGCCCATTTAGTAATGTCAATGAAAGAATCTTACTGGTGAGTGATGCAGTGGCATCTGAGGGCCCAAAGATTACAGGTATCCAGTAAAGGTCTTCGGGCTTGTCCCTTACACACAGAGATTTTTTCGGTTTCTGTGAATATTTTGATGATGTCACGCACTGTCGATGATGAGACCTTCAAAGCCTTTGCGATTTGCCGTTGAGGAACATAGTTTATAAAGTGTTCAACAGTTTTTTTTTTTTTTTTTTATGCAAGCCTTCACTGGTTGGAGAGCCTCTGGCCATCTTTACTTCTGAGAGACTCAGCCTCTCTAAGACATCCCTTTTATAGCCAATCATGTTACATACCTGATGCCAGTTAACTTAATTACTTGCCAAATGTTCTTTCAGCTGATTCTCTTTTATATTAATAGCTTTTTCTGCCCTTTTTTTCCTTGCATCACAAATTTTTTGAGACCTATTGTGGCCGTAAAATTTGAAATAAGCTCATTTTGTGGATAAAAATGTAAAATGTCTCAGTTTCAACATTTGAAATGTTATCTACAGTATGTTCTATTGCAAATAACATATTGGCTTGTGATTTGAAAGTCGTAATGACCTGGAGAATAATGGCAAGGTCACGGCAATCGAGTGGGCTGTGAGCACTCCCGTAATACACCTTGACACCAAAGATGAATGGAATCGGTCAAACCGTTCTTGAGATATCGCGTTCGCAACAAACGGGACATGACGGGCAGACGAACGGACGGAAGGACGGAGCTGAATACTACATCCCCAGCCCCTTATACACCTTGACACCAAAGACGAATGGAATCGATCAAACCGTTCTTGAGATATAGGGTTCACAACAAACAGGACACGACGGACGAACGGACGGAGCTGAATACTATGTCCCCCGCCCTTAATACACCTTGACACCAAGGATGAATGGAATCGGTCAAACCGTTCTTGAGATATGATGTTGATAAAGTATTTGTAAGTGGTCAAATGGTCGTAATGACCTTGAGAATAATGGCAAGGTCATGCCAATCGAGTGTACTGTGAGCACTCCCGTAATACCCCTTGACACCAAAGATAAATGGAATCGGTCAAACCGTGCTTGATATATACTCAGCAACAAAAGTTTCTGTGACACCATTTATGTGTATGTTATAAATGACACGCAAAGATCTCAATGCAATCAATATGTTAATTTAACAGGAGAAACACTGACTTTTCAGTGCCAACGTCACTCAAAACGAAAAATGTCATTTTCATGCGTCATGAAGCACTTGTCTGACGTCTAACCAATTGTGACCTTCACACTTCAATACCGGGTGTGACTTCCTCGTGCCATGATGCAAGCAAAGCATCTCCGGCGCATGGACCGAATCAGATGTGCCAGAAATTGCTGTGGGATGTCATTCCAAATCTGACGTAGACGTTGTCGCAATTCCTGGAGTGTAGCTGGCGGGTTATCCAACCGCCGCAAACGTCGATCCATCTCGTCCCAAAGATGCTCGATTGGGGACATGTCTGGGGATCTGGCTGGCCATGGCAGGACATTGACATGTTGTTGCATCAGATACTGCTGTACAATCCTTGCAACGTGTGGTCTGGCGTTATCATGTTGCAGCGTTATTCCGGGACCATGTTGCATCAAAAACGGTACCACCAATGGCCGTAGCACTTCATCGCGATATCTTTGACCTGTCAGATTTCCATCAATAACAAGCAAATCTGTTCTGTTTCTAGCCGTGATCCCTCCCCAAATCATGACACTACCACCTCCAAAACGATCAAATTCCTGAACACAGTTGTTGGCATAACGTTCTCCACGTCGACGGTATACACGTAAACGACCATATACACGTAAACGACCATCACATCGGTTAAGCATGAATCTTGATTCATCAGTGAAGAGTACAAGATCCCACTGACGTTGGATCCACCGTCGATGTTGTTGTGCCCACTGTAGACGCAGTCGTCGGTGTTGTACTGTGAGTATTGGACGTCTTGCTGGCCGACGTGGGACAATGCCAAAATGACGGAGACGGCGACGGATTGTCTGTGCAGACAGTCGCCTCAAACCAGGTATCGTTCTTGCAGTTATGGTTGCAGGTTGGAATCGATTTCGGAGATGGGTTGTTCGAATCCAGTTGTCCTGTCTGGGAGTGGTTACTCGTGGACGGCCGCTGCGAGGACGGTCTCTGACATGTCTTGTCTGCTGATGACGCTGCCATAAGTTCCAAATGGTGTTTCGGTGGACATTCAGGCGATGAGCAACTTCCCTCTGCGAGGTTCCGGATTCAATCATCCCAATGGCCCTCCACCGATCATTTTCAGACAGTCTTGGCATTTAGAGGGTAGAGTTCCTGATCCGAAATGGCTGTGTTTTCGATAAGTGATGCTTTCGTCGTTCATCAGGCACAATGTGAACATTCCAAAAATTCTCCTCTTTTATTGCCATCCACAAGCATGATTTACGCACATTTTCACGTGCAAAGTCATTTTCTCGCATTTTCATGATTTCCATTTCAATGTTGTGTTTACGTGAACTGTTTCAGTCTGATATCACCATGTATGACAATTTCATAATTGCGTTATGAAAAATAATTAACAATATTGGTGTCACAGAAACTTTTGTTGCTGAGTATATTATGTTCACAACAAATGGGACATGACGGACAGATAGACGGACGGACAGAGCTGAATACTATATCCCCCGCCCCTAATGCACCTTAACACCAAAGATGAATGGAATCGGTCAAACCGTTCTTGAGACATCGCGTTCACAACAAACAGGCCATGACGGACGGACAGACGGACGAACAGACAGAGCTGAATACTATGTCCCCCTCCCCTAAAACACCTTGACACCAAAGATGAATGGAATCAGTCAAACCGTTCTTGGGATATCGCGTTCACAACAAACAGGATGAGACGGACAGACGGACGGACGGAAGGAGCTGAATACTATGTCCCCCGCCCTTAATGCACCTTGACACCTAGGATGAATGGAATCGGTCAAACCGTTCTTGAGATATGATGTTGATAAAGTATTTGTAAGTGGTCAAATGATCGTAATGACCTTGAGAATAATGCCAAGGTCACGGAAATCTTCTGGGGTCGGCGTATCACACAAATATACCTTAACACCAAAGATGAATGGAATCAGTGAAACCATTCTTGAGACATAGCGTTTAGAACAAACAGGACGTGACTGACGGCCGGACGGAGCTGAAATATATGTCCCCAGCTCCACTCGCTATCATGGCGTCAGGGGACAAAAACCACTTTCAGAGTGTGTTGGTATGTTCCTGCTAATTATATGGACATTTTCTGCAAGTTCTGTGATGATTGGCTCAATGGTTGTTGAATTTTGTCCATTTATGTGCTAAGCCATGCCCCTGCTGAAGTTCATTGGTCAATATCTTGGAAACGAAATGAGATTTCAAAAAGCTTTATTCATTCTTTGATAAGCGAAACGGAATTTTTCGCTCGACAGATTGCGTCTTGTGTCCGAAAGTCTGACTGGGTTTTAATAAATCTCCGTGACCGACAGTCTATTATAGTTTTTAATTTCTTCAGATCTACTGACTTTTAGATATTAAGCGTGAATGTTTTGATAAGAGGGCTCAGTTCTTCAAGATGAGTACTGAGAATTTCTATCAATGTTTCTGTTTAAGCTCTGCTCAATAAAGCGAGTCGACATTGGCGCGAGACAATGTACAATGCCTCCGTGACTGACAACCAAAAAAAAAAGGACGATTAGAACAGATTGATAACGAAATAAAGAATAAAAAGAAAAAATTTAACAACAGAATATTCAATGAACACTGCGATTTATTTATTGGCGGGTCACCTTTGTTGGTTATCCCGTTTGTTGGTTTTATTCTTTATTTCGTTATAAATCTGTTCTCATATCAATACTTACCTTACTGGCAAGAGTACCATCCACAACCTCCACTTTTTTGGGTTTTTTTTTTGGCCAGAATAATTTTAAAAGGGGGCACAAATATTTTTGGGGGGTTTTTATGAGTGAGAAGGGGGTTTAGAACGATGGGGGAACAATTTTAAAAGGAAGGGGTAGACGCGGCGCACGTAAAAAAAAAATCGCGCTAATGGCGATATACGCATGTGTATTGCTACCTCGTGCCTTTCAGTCTATGTCCTCTCGTTTGAACTACTTATGTTTTTTTTTTTTTGGACTTTGGTTCTTTTTTTTTTTTTTTACTGTTATGGCCCCAATTTGTTATTACATTTATAACACAACAGCAACAGCAAGGATGACAAACACAGTTTTAACAACTAAAACACATTTAATTTTTAACGAAGACAAAGACTAATAACAACCTACAACTAAAGACCAAGATTGATAAATAAGAAAAAACAGAAATAATTACAGTCCCTTTTTAGTGGGGTGGCTTGGTGATGTCCTGGATGAAGAAAATGCTCAAACACAGTCAAAGAAATCCACAAAAGAAACGTCACAGGTCTTGAACAGAATGGCAGGTCTGGTCATCTTCTTGCAATTTCTCCTACTACTTTACTGTCTCAATTCTTTTCCTTATATACTCTTTTGCAGACCCCACCCACATTTAGACCTCTTTTTTTTAATTTTCTGAGACTTGCCCCAGACATGTCTGGAAACATGTCCAAACATGACTCCAGTCTGAGCTTAACAAAAAAAAGGTAAATACTGCCATCTAGTGGCCTATATTCACATTACACCTCCATTCCAAAAGGGAAAAATTTTGACTCATAAAGGCAAAATTTTTCTTTTCAATACAAAATGGTAAAGTGAACACTTGTCTATATATCCATATCATACAATATTCAAATAAACACATGATATATATATACATATTCAAACACGGGATAAGCAATCAGCAATTACATTGTCTGTACCCTTCACATGCTTAATTTCCAAGTCAAACTCCTGTAAAATCAAACTCCAATTCAACAATCTCCGATTCTTGTTTTTCATCTTACTCAAAAACGTTAACGGATTGTGGTCAGTGTACACAATCATTGGCTTTTGTCCTGTACAAACATAAACCTCAAAGTGTTGTAAAGAAAGGACCAGAGCCAACAGTTCCTTCTCTATTGTGGAATAGTTCCTTTGGTGGCGATTGAACTTCCTGGAGAAGTATGCCACGGGATGCTCAATGTCATCAGAGTCACTTCTCTGTAGGAGCACAGATCCACAAGCTTGGTCGCTAGCATCGACCGCGATGGAGAACGGTTTGTTGAAGTCAGGAGATTTGAGCACGGGGAAGTGACACAGCAGAGACTTCAGGTGATTGAAGGCTCTCTGGCATGCATCATCCCAAGTGAACTTTACGCCTTTCTTCAGTTGGTTAGTTAGACTGAGAGCAATCTCAGCAAAGTTCTTGCAGAACTTGCGGTAGTACCCGATCATTCCAAGGAAGCGGCGCAAAGCTTTTTTGTTGTCAGGAACTGGAAAGTCCATGATGGCTTGGACTTTAGCATTTATGGGTGCCACCTTACCCTGGCCTATGACGTAGCCAAGATAGGTGACAGTAGCACAACCAAAGTCACTCTTGCTCAGGTTAACAGTCAGGTTAGCCTGGGTCAGGCGCTGGAACAACGTCTCTACATCTTTTAGATGTTCTTCCCAGGAGTCACTCCATGTGATCAGGTCATCGATGTACGCACCCGTGTGTGGCAATCCGGCGATTGTAGACTGTATCATCCTTTGGAACGTGGCTGGGGCATTTTTCATGCCAAAGGGTAGGACTTCATACTGGTACAATCCAGATGGTGTGGCAAAAGCAGAGATGCTCTTGGCCCTCTCAGTTAAAGGCACACACCAATAACCCTTCAATAAATCAATCTTGGTCAGAAACTTTGCTTGCCCTACACTATCAATACAATCATCAATCCTAGGTATTGGAAACACATCAGTTCTAGTTACAGCATTGACTTTGCGATAATCTGTACAGAATCTAGTACTTCCATCAGGTTTTGGAACTAGCACACAGGGTGAACTCCAATCGGAGTTGGAGGGTCTGATAATATCATGTTTTAACATGTACTCAACCTCTTTCTCAGCAATCTTTCTCTTTTCAGGATTCATCCGGTATGGATGCTGTTTTATTGGTTTGGCATCACCAACATCTACATCATGAGAGGCTATAGTAACTCTCTTTGGAACATCAGGAAACAAATCCTCATATTTCTTGATCAACCTTTCAAACTGATCTCTCTGTGAGGGTTCTAAGTGCTGGAGTTTTACATCAAGATTTTGCAACACTTCAGTGTTTGACAATTTACATGAAAGAACTTCAGCTTTAATTCTTGGTTCATCATCTTGAAACTCCCCCTCATCTTCACACGTTTCGACCATTGGAGAATCTGAAGTGACAGCTGCAACCCTAGCATTTCTGTCATGATAAGGCTTTAGCATGTTAATATGACACAATTGTTTTGGTTTTCTCCTATCTGGAGTCTTCACAATGTAATTGAGATCATTGAGTTTTGTCAGAATTTCATAAGGACCATGAAATCTAGCCTGCAATGGATTGGACTGCAAGGGAAACAACACAAGGACCTTGTCTCCTGGTTTAAACTCACGGCTTCTAGCCTTATGATCATACCAAGTTTTCATTTTTCCCTGACTTGATTTCAAGTTCTCTTTGGCAAGGTCACAAGCTGCACGCAATCTTTCCTTGAACTTGCTAACATAGTCTAACAGACTGATTTGCGGCTCTTCCTCTTGCCATTGTTCACTCAATAATAGCAAAGGTCCTCTCACTTCATGACCAAACACTAGCTCAAATGGACTGAATCCAGTAGACTCCTGCACTGCTTCTCTAGCTGCAAACAACAGCAAATGAACCCCTTCATCCCAGTCTTTCTCATGGTCATAACAATAAGTCCTCATCATTGTCTTGAGAGTGGAATGAAACCGCTCTAAGGCACCCTGACTTTCTGGATGATAGGCACTAGAAAGAATCTGTTTTGCACCTAGTTCATACACAACCTGCTGAAACAATCCTGAAGTGAAATTGCTACCTTGGTCTGACTGAATTTCCCTGGGAAGGCCAAACAACGTGAAGAACTTTATCAAAGCCTTCGAGATTGCAGTTGCCTTGATGTTACGTAGAGGTATGGCTTCAGGGAATCTGGTAGATGCACACATGATTGTCAACAAGTACTGATTTCCAGATCTAGTCTTGGGTAATGGACCAACTCAATCAACAATGACCCTAGAGAATGGCTCCCCAAATGCTGGGATAGGCTGCAATGGAGCTACAGGTGGGTCTAACTGGTGTTTTCCAACTACCTGACAAGCGTGACAGGTTTTGCAAAAGTTGGAAACGTCTTTCCGAAGCCCAGGCCAAAAGAAGTGTTTCATGATCTTATCAACAGTCTTGTTAACACCAAGATGACCTCCTAAAGGTAAACTATGAGCCATTGTTAAGATCTCATTCCTATAGACCTTCGGAACAACAATTTGCCTGACCACTGCCCAATCTGCATTGGCAGGGATATCAGGAGGGCGCCACTTCCGCATCAACACACCATCCTTGAGATAATACCCAACTGGAACTGCGTCTATTTCTTTATCAGGAAGGGCTCTCCTCTTTAGTACACAAATTTCAGGATCATTAGTTTGCTCCTCAATCAACCGCTTTCTGGACAGAGACAAGTCTCCGGACACATCAGAATCACCAGACCCATCCGGCTGGCTGAATAGAGAACTGATAAAAGTATCTGATAAGTCCTCAAACGGAGAAACCATAGTAGGCCAATCAGAGTCATGAGGCGAACCACCTGAGTCCTGACTATTCAATGTACTGGACGGCACCACAACATCATCTTCTTTAGCCTTCTTGGCCATAGCACGAGTCACTGCGCAAGAAGGATACAGAGATGGGTCCTCATCCCCATTTTCAGTGCTCGGCTGTGAAGTAAGATGTACAGGGGGAACTACTTTGCCCCCAGCCAGGTCATTGCCTAGCAACAGAGAAACACCCTTTATAGGTAGACTTGACATAAGTCCCACCTTTACCTGTCCTGTAACTAAATCTGACTTCAAGAATATAGAGCGCAGGGGTACAGATACAGTCCTCCCTTCAATACCTTGTACAAGTATGAAATCCCCTGAAGCGGTCTCATCACGTAACTCCAAGGAGTCCATCAACAAAAGTGACTGAGAAGCTCCGGTATCCCTTAGGATATATATGGGGACAGGAGTAGTATGCTCATTCAGAGCCACAAATCCCTCTGACACAAATGGAAGAAATTCCTCCCTCACAAAGTCAGCTGTATTAGGCTTTTTAGCCCCACAAGAAGCAGGCAATTTAGCAGATCGGTTATCTACTACAGGGGTTTCTAACCTTGTTTTCACAAAGGCATTTGGTTTGGTATCCTTGTCTTTTTCTTTCTTAGCTTTACGGATCCAACAGTTAGTTGTAACATGACCAGATTTCTTGCAATAACTGCAAACTAGACCACTTTTGTCACTGTCAGCTTTCAAACTTTGATCAGACCTGTTACTGGATTTCTGAGCACCATCACCAGATTTGTCTTTGTCTTTGAGTGAGGAATCTTGGGTATCACCATAACCCTTTTTCTGAAATTGGGACCATCTATTGTTACTGCTAGACTGAAATTTGGACTTATGTGTGAGAACATATTCATCTGCAAATTTGGCAGCTGACTGCAAATTCAGTGCTTGCTTCTCATTAAGGTAGGTCTTAACATCATCCTTAACACAGTTCTTGAATTCTTCAACTAACACCATCTCTTTTAGTGAGTTGAAATCATCCTTGACCTCCATAGAAGTACACCAGCGCTCAAAGCAAACCTGCTTCTCATTAGCAAATTCAACATAAGTCTGATTTTCAGATTTCTTCAGACCTCTGAATTTCTGTCGGTAAGCCTCTGGAACCAACTCATAAGCTCTCAAAATAACCTTTTTGACAACCTCATAATCAGAGGAATCATCGGCAGACAAAGCCGAATAGGCTTGTTGAGCTTTACCCTTGAGGACAGTTTGCAACATCAGAGGCCAGTGTTCCTTTGGCCACTGGCAACTCTTTGCTACCTTTTCAAAACACTGGAAATAGTTGTCAACATCCTTTTCTGAAAATGGAGGCACCAGTTTTACCTCCTGACTGGCACAAAATTTATTTTTAGTTTCAATTTTAATTTTTAGTTGCTCCATTTGGAGTCTTTCTTCTCTATCGAATTTCTCTAATTCAAAATCTCTCTGTCTTGCAAATTTTTCTAACTCAAATTCTCTTTGTTTTTCTTCTCTTGCTAATTTTTCTAACTCAAACTGCCTTTGTTTTTCTTTTTCTTCCCTCTCAAATTCTCTTTGTTTCTCTTTTTCCTCCCTTTCTTTTTCTCTTTCTTCCCTTTCTTTCTCTTTTTCCTCCCTTTCTTTTTCTCTTTCCTCCCTTTCAATCTCTAGCATTTTTAATTTAAGTTCCATTTCTATATTTGGATTTTCCACTGGAAACTGTTCCAGATCTCCTGGTGCAAACACATTTTCATCAATGTAATATTCAACTATCTCTCGAGCCAGTCTTGCTTTTCGCATGGCTGGTTTCACCTCTGTCAGCTCTAAATGTCTGCAAATTTCTAGCAGTTCTGTCTTTTTAAAAGACTTCAAAACCCCTACGGTTGGTGATGCCAAGAAATCATCCATTGCTGTTGTCAATATATATGTATTCAATAAAAAAAAATCAATTTTACAATTTGAAATGTTAGATTTTCAATAAATTACTCACACAATGGTCTATCCCGGACCTTGAGCCCCCAATTTGTTATGGCCCCAATTTGTTATTACATTTATAACACAACAGCAACAGCAAGGATGACAAACACAGTTTTAACAACTAAAACACATTTAATTTTTAACGAAGACAAAGACTAATAACAACCTACAACTAAAGACCAAGATTGATAAATAAGAAAAAACAGAAATAATTACAGTCCCTTTTTAGTGGGGTGGCTTGGTGATGTCCTGGATGAAGAAAATGCTCAAACACAGTCAAAGAAATCCACAAAAGAAACGTCACAGGTCTTGAACAGAATGGCAGGTCTGGTCATCTTCTTGCAATTTCTCCTACTACTTTACTGTCTCAATTCTTTTCCTTATATACTCTTTTGCAGACCCCACCCACATTTAGACCTCTTTTTTTTAATTTTCTGAGACTTGCCCCAGACATGTCTGGAAACATGTCCAAACATGACTCCAGTCTGAGCTTAACAAAAAAAAGGTAAATACTGCCATCTAGTGGCCTATATTCACATTACATTACTTTCCGTCGATGATGCTGTGAACAAAGCTTTACATGTTAAGTCATACATTACATTAGTGTCTGCGGTGAGATTCGAACCAGGAACCCTGTGCAGAATGCAATGTTAACACCATTAGTTTCCATTTATCGAAAGATCATATATATATTTATATTTCCTTTTTTTCTGATATATTCATTTTCTCTTTCATTTATTGTTGTCAATGAGGACACGAGTGAATATCCATTTTGATGTCTTTCATGCTGGTGGCCGATTCGGAGACACTAGGTAGAATAATTTGAGCAGAACAAACTATTTGTGGCTGAGTTGGGTTAAGGTGAGGGTTAGGGATAGGGATAGCATTCCCTGTGAGTTGGATAGGGATAGAGATGGTTTAGTTCGTTTGGTGATGAGTGTGCCGTGTGGCACGCGGCGAGTTCGGTTGGAAGAGGGGGCGGGGGATTCTGCACGATATATATATATATATATATACATACACACACACAGACTCTAAACTTTGTACGCATTCGCCTGCTTATGACAGAACAATAGTTCAGTGTCATGACAAATTAAAAACAATGTGCGCGGAGCCAAAGTCTTGCAGCTCAAGTTATGAGGCAGACAGATTGATTTCTCGCGGTGTGAGGCACGGATAACATAATCTGCGAAATTATAGATAAGGTCCTTTCCCTTCTTAATGATCTATTATTGTCGTTAACGTCATATAAATGGGCAGCCTTAAATGCACTCGCGCGTTTCCTATTTCGAATGGAAATAAAGGGCGCGATGAAATTGGACATACGTGAACAAAGTTTATTTCGAGACTATAAAAGGTCCTCGCCGACAAACGAGAACCAAAATGAGTGATTGCACGGTGCAAGATGAGTGGAACTTGTGGCGGCTGTCTCGGCAGCTGCAGACTCCAGAGGCTGCGGTCGAATTCTGCAAAGAGCGGGGTCTGATTGCTCGCTCTCTGCTTTGTCGGCGGTGTCGCAGAGCCCTCTCATGGTTTGTGAAGGCAGACTCTCGAGTGGGCTTTGTATGGCGCTGCCACAATCGGAGATGCAGCGGCAGCCCCCACTCGGACCTCCGACTGCAGCATTTGTCGTGGCAGCTGGTTCGCTGGCAGCAGGATGTCATTGGAAGCCGTCCTGGTGCTCACCTACTGCTGGGCGGCGCAGATGTCAAACAAAGCGGCGGCAATAAAGGAATCCAGCCTCGACGGCGAGCTCACAAGCAATGAGACCGTCGTCGACTGGTTCACTTATTACCGCAAAGCTTGCCTCCGCGTCGTCCAGCAGTGTAGTACCACTGCTATAGGGGGCCCAGGACGTATCGTGGAAATCGACGAGTCCAAATTTGACAGCCGCCAAAATATACTCAGCAACAAAAGTTTCTGTGACACCAATATTGTTAATTATTTTTCATAACGCAATTATGAAATTGTCATACATGGTGATATCAGACTGAAACAGTACACGTAAACACAAAATTCAAATGGAAATCATGAAAATGCGAGAAAATGACTTTGCACGTGAAAATGTGCGTAAATCATGCTTGTGGATGGCAATAAAAGAGGAGAATTTTTGGAATGTTCACATTGTGCCTGATGAACGACGGAAGCATCACTTATCGAAAACACAGCCATTTCGGATCAGGAACTCAACCCTCTAAATGCCAAGACTGTCTGAAAATGATCGGTGGAGGGCCATTGGGATGATTGAATCTGGAACCTCGCAGAGGGAAGTTGCTCATCGCCTGAATGTCCACTGAAACACCATTTGGAACTTATGGCAGCGTCTTCAGCAGACAAGACATGTCAGAGACCGTCCTCGCAGCGGCCGTCCACGAGTAACCACTCCCAGACAGGACAACTGGATTCGAACAACCCATCTCCGAAATCGATTGCAACCTGCAACCATAACTGCATGAACGATACCTGGTTTGAGGCGACTGTCTGCACAGACAATCCGTCGCCGTCTCCGTCATTTTGGCATTGTCCCACGTCGGCCAGCAAGACGTCCAATACTCACAGTACAACACCGACGACTGCGTCTACAGTGGGCACAACAACATCGACGGTGGATCCAACGTCAGTGGGATCTTGTACTCTTCACTGATGAATCAAGATTCATGCTTAACCGATGTGATGGTCGTTTACGTGTATACCGTCGACGTGGAGAACGTTATGCCAACAACTGTGTTTAGGAATTTGATCGTTTTGGAGGTGGTAGTGTCATGATTTGGGGAGGGATCACGGCTAGAAACAGAACAGATTTGCTTGTTATTGATGAAAATCTGACAGGTCAAAGATATCGCGATGAAGTGCTACGGCCATTGGTGGTACCGTTTTTGATGCAACATGGTCCCGGAATAACGCTGCAACATGATAACGCCAGACCACACGTTGCAAGGATTGTACAGCAGTATCTGATGCAACAACATGTCAATGTCCTGCCATGGCCAGCCAGATCCCCAGACATGTCCCCAATCGAGCATCTTTGGGACGAGATGGATCGACGTTTGCGGCGGTTGGATAACCCGCCAGCTACACTCCAGGAATTGCGACAACGTCTACGTCAGATTTGGAATGACATCCCACAGCAATTTCTGGCACATCTGATTCGGTCCATGCGCCGGAGATGCGTTGCTTGCATCATGGCCCGAGGAAGTCACACCCGGTATTGAAGTGTGAAGGTCACAATTGGTTAGACGTCAGACAAGTGCTTCATGATGCATGAAAATGACATTTTTCGTTTTGAGTGACGTTGGCACTGAAAAGTCAGTGTTTCTCCTGTTAAATAAACATATTGATTGCATTGAGATCTTTGCGTGTCATTTATAACATACACATAAATGGTGTCACAGAAACTTTTGTTGCTGAGTACTACCGCGGTGGTTTTTTTTTTTTCCTTCGAGGTTGAGAACCGGAATTCGGCGACGTTAATACCCCTTATTAAGGAGAATGTTGCCGCCGGTTCGCAAAGCGTAAACGACTGCTGGCGGGCATACGATTGCCTCAGCGAGGAAAACTTCCAGCATCTCACGGTGAACCACTCCTTGAACTTCGTCGATCCTGCCTCCCCTGGCGCGCACACTCAAAATATTGAGTGCCAGCGGTGGCAGATCAAGAGGTCCTCGCCATCCATGCACACGAGTAGCAGCGGCGACGGCTTAGGGTTCTATTTGGCAGAGTACACGCGGCGACGTAAACACGGCGGCGTCTACCACTTTGCTCAAATTTTAGCCGACATCCCGTTGCTGTACGCGCCACCAAAGAGCACGTAACATCTCGTCGCCACCACTCTCCAGACTTCTGCTTCGGCAGAGGTCTCCTATAAGGTCCAAAGAAAGGAAAATTACACTTTGTGCCCGGAACCGCATTATTTACGGTTCCGGGCACCACCACACAGCATCATTTGCACACCGAGACGACGACGTCCATTGAATAATATCATAAAGCCAACTTCGCGTAAATTCCAAAATTACTGTCGTCAAGCGCAAAGCAAACTTAAGAACGCAAATCATTACTCAAACAGAGGTCCAGGCGCGAATGAATGAAGCCCCACAATGACACAAGCGGCTGGGTGTGGAACACAGTAGCGCGCGGAAACTGAGCGCTCGCCCTTGCGGCACGCGCGTGCTTACGCTGCGCAAAGTGCGCATGCCCTAGTATTGTCAACAGTGTCATGGCTGCCACCTTTATAAGCTAGTAGCACGTATAGCCGCTGTGGAAATTAAAGTGTAAATTATCTTTACTGGATGTACGGTCGACGTTTTTCCACACCCGAATACTTTACTTGGTATCTAAACATTAAGGTAAGCTAAAAAAGTTGTGATTCTTTTCGATTTTGCTGGAGGTTGTGTATGGTACTCTTACCCTTTTACTTTTTGCTGGCTGGTGGACATGGAGTATTTTGCATTTCGCGTCGGACAGTCTTGATCGTGCATGCGATAATTTCTTCACACTGTCAATGGTCATGGAATTGATTTGCTCACGCACTATTTTATCTCTGCTGTGGAAATAAAGCGTGAATCTGTTTGGTCCATCTGACTAATTTTCAAAAGAATGACCGAATAAAGACTGCCGTCTATCTTCAACGAAAACAGACGAATAGGCTACAAAGACCAAGAAAAGTCGATAGGTATCAATTTGCATTTTGTGAAGGTCGAACACAAACATGGCCAAGTTTGCACGTCTAATAATTCCTGGAATACTCGGAAAATTTAGAACTTTTATGACTTTCGGACACGGAGATATTAAAACCCTGTCCGACTATCGCGTCTTTGCATTGACTTTGTCAGTAATCAGTCGTGCGAAAAAATCGTTTCGCGGCCAGTGTGCAAGCGGCTTTAATGAGCATAGAACGCAAGCATTCGATATATATATATATATATATATATATATATATATACAGTTTGTGGTTGGCTGAGAAAGATGTGAAGTCGTTAGTTTGCATCACAGATTCAGCTGCGTTGATCAAGCCAGGTCAAGTTTCCATTACGCGTGGCAACCGCCTTTAATCTGACATCAGGACAATCGATATAGATACTATAATTTATGTCCTTATTCAGATTGTAACATTAAATAGTGCTTCCTGTAATTATTTCTTGCATTGTAATGTGCCTGACATTCTGTAAACCTGCCTGTGAGATTTCGGTGACGCGTGCGCACTCTGCGCCGGTCAGCCAAATTACCACTGCATGGATATTAAACCAGGTTGGAGCTAGGAGTTATGGCCTTTAAAGTGAAAACCTGTTTTTCTTGAATTACAGCGCCACCATTAGGCCGAATGAGTTAAAAATGCCTTGGTCAGCACTTACACACAACTTCCAATTAGTGTGACAAATTTCAGGTCTCTGCCATTTACCATCTCACAGGAATTTGCGAAAACATTTCTGAACAAGAAGAAAAATAATAATAATAATAATAATAATAAAAACTAGTGTTACGTTTGCCCGCGGGCAAAAGTGCGGTCTCCTCATAGTAGCTGGACCTATGAGGATGACCGGTTTGACACTCGAGACAACATAGTGAAAATTTTCCAAATGTTGGAATTTAAACACAATTTGTTTTTGCTTCAAACTTGTACAGATTTAGTCGGGTCTCAATCCATTGGTCTTTCTGACATGGGTGTCCCTACCACGAGTGTAAACTCTGGTCAGCATAGCCCGCAGGGTCAAAGAGACACACAAGCCACCACGCCACAATAAGGCACTGTAAATGTGGTGTTTTTTTTTTTTTTTTGTTTGATGACAAGTAACAGATAATTCAATAACTCAAACTCATCAAGCAGTCACCTATTACAGTTTCCAAAAACTGTATTAAAACACATGTTCAACACATCATATTATTTAGGTTTGCAATAATTTTTGATATACATTCTTGCGATATGAACTCAAGGAACATTTTAAACATATGCATCACATTAATGAAACTCTACGAGCAACAATTACTGATTAAATTGTCAAAACAAAGCTGCAGGTATGGTTAGCATTAGAGCCTTGCATCTTCCATTGCAGCAAAATGTAAATGATTCAACTCAAAATGTAAATGATTCACAACTCAAATGTATATATAGACATCAGTACCTACCTCTTTTTGCCTTTAAAAAAATGAAATTCTGTGTACAAAAAGGCTAACATTTACCTAATTGCCCACAGAGGCTAAGAGGCTGCAATAGGATTGACGTTGATGTTAAAAACATGCGAGGATGCTGGCAAATCAGCAAGTACATCTAAAGGACAACCCCGCCAAGTGGCTCAAAGAAAATACAAAAATTCACAGCACGCTTTAAAAAATGTAATAGTTTACGGTGCACATCCAATGGCAGTAATCTTATTCACGACAGAAAGAAAGGGTGTTGCATGAAACTTCCCTCATTTATTTCAATGGAAGTGGAAGGAAATATTTTTCTCACGCCATAGCGAAAGTGAAAGACCTTTGATCGAAACTGAAAAATCATTATACATACTGAAATTCAAAAGCTTCTAGTTTAAAAAGTAAAATTTATTTAAAAATTCTGCTCGAGATCGTTTGCTAATACTTTGTTATCCCTTGCTTAGGAGAGTCTTTGGGTTCATATGTGTAATTTTCAGAATTTTGTAACGATCAGTTTTTACAGAGAAGATTTTAGGAAAAGGAAGGGTCATCAGGAGCGGAAAATGCGAAAAATCCAAGATGCCTCTCTTTTGGTGACTGGGTCACCACGCTCGATATAACAGAAATATTGTTGAAAGCGGCATTAAGCCCAAACTCACTCACTATATCGAGGCGTAGTGACCCAAACATACAAAGAGAGGGACAGAATAGGAAATTGGATTGCAAGAATAGAGAAAGACAGCGGAATTTGGAAGTCTGAGGATTTTGCAGATTTTGTCATGGTGAAAGAAATGCGAGGATGATGGCAAATCAGCAAATTATATCGAAAGGCCAACCCTTCCAAGTGGCTCAAAGAAAATACAAAAATTCTCAACACGCCTTAAAAATGTAATAGTTTACGGTCTACATCCAATGGCAGTAATCTTATTGATAACAGAAAGAAAGGGTTTCGTCTCAAGCTTCCCACATTTATTTCAATGGAAGTGGAAGGAAATATTTTTTTAACGCCAGAGCAAAAATCAAAACTCAAAGATCTTTTATACATACTGAAATTCCCAAGCTGCTATTTTAAAAAATAAAATTCATTTTCAAATTCTGCGCGAGATCGTTTGCTAATACTTTGTTATCCCTAGGCTCAATTTCCGCTAAATAAGCATTTAACATGCCCCCGGGCAAATAAGGCAACCACTCTGAGGTAAAATTCTCAACAAAGTAACTTTTAACTTTTTAACTTTTAAGGCATTCGCAATATCCTTGCAATCAGATAGCAGCGATCAATTTTTATTCTTTATGCACTTAACCTGCTCTTTTAGACTTTCCTTTTTCTGCTACAGTACTAGAAGAAGTGCTAAGGGTTAGTTTTTGCCCTCCACGAGAGAGAAAACACTCAACACATTACACAATGGCACACATGCCACACAACATCACACAAACGTACATCAATACAATCAGTAATCATAAAAAGACATCATAATTGTAAAACAGTACTCATTACCATTAGAAGAATTCCATTAAAAATATAAACAATAATATGATGCATAAAACATTAGCCAAATTCCATTAAAATAATAGACAATAGACTACAGACAGGGCTCACCCTGAAAGTGAAATTTATACAAGATTAAAATGATTTCACAAGGAGCTTGGCAAGCTTCAATTCATCAGAGCACCGTCTCGCAAAACCTTTACAGTACAATAGCCCCCTATGGGAGTCGGCCACTCCGTCTTCGAGTTTGACTGACCTGGCAACCGACATACTCAAAGGCACTGCCACCGGAGCGAGGCCAAAGCTCCTCAGCCTTTCTGTAATAGACCCCATGACACAAAGTCCGAGCATCTCGACTGCCAGGTCACGTGCAGGACAATCAACCTTCATTTTTCTGTGCCAGAGAGATGCAGTTTTTAATTTTATAGTCTCTGACACAGAGCAGACATCAAGGGCCCGGAATAATGCCGAGTGACGGCCAAGTTTGCTGAAGCCGAAGGCTCTTTTTATCAAAGTGCCCTGCAGGGAATCTAGGTCTTTACGATCTCTTGCAGATAGATGCAGTGAGCCAATTCCATAAAACAAAGATGGCGCACATACCGCATTCCACAGTCCGGCTTTAGCCTCAGAGCAAAGCCCTGGATAACACAAACCACACTGAGATAAACTATAATATGACTTTCTACAAATTCTCGCCCGTCTCTCAACATGCCCCGAAAAATTACCCTTGCAACTCATGACGACACCTAGGATTTCCATAGAGTCAATATTATCCAATGTTATTCCCCCAAGGGACCAGCATTGCTCGATCTGAAAACTATTTGATCCAACTATCATACAGTTAGACTTTCTAACCCCAAAATTAAAGCGCCAGGCTTTAGCATATGCATCACAGATGTCAATCAGCTTCTGCAGCCCTGTGACACTAAGACTAAAAAGAGTAATGTCGTTCGCATATGCAAAAAGGGTAAACGTGCGGTTTCCAATTCTAACCCCTGCCGACTCAGATTGTTCCAATTCAATAAGAAGGTCATTAATAAAAATACTGAAAAGGATTGGCGACAAAAGGCTACCCTGAAGGGTACCACGAATAACTGAGAGGGCAGGGCTGCAGGAGTCATTCCACCTAACAATGGCATCCAGCCTCCCATACCATCGATTCAGAAATAACCAGTGTTCAACAGGAATTTTACCAATAAGTTTATAAAATAACACACTGTGCCAGATGCGGTCAAAACACTTCTTTGCATCCAAACCGCACACATTAAAGAAAGTTCGTTGTTGTTTACAGTATGCGCTAAGGTCATTCAAAATATATGTGCAAAACTCAGTACTCCTGCTTTCTCTAAATCCGTACTGAGAGTTGGACAGATCATTTTCACAGTCAGGCATCAGAAATATCTCAACTAATTTAGCAAAAGAGGAGCTCAATGTAATGGGTCTATAGCTATTAGTAAGATTTGGGTTTAGAGTGGCTTTCTTAAGAATTGGCACAATAACACCAGTATTAAAACAAGATGGCACTTCACTTCGGGATAGAATTTTACATTATTCAGCCTTATTGTTCTCATGTACATCTTATAGAGATTCCTCATTTCCCTCAAAATCCTACAAATATTTTTGGTCATCCACTGAGGATTCTGCTTTTTCAGCTTACTTTTGGACACCTTTGGAATGTATATGCATTGTGATTCAAGTCATTCACATAGATTGCTGCGCCCCCTCCTCGCCTATTACATCTATCCTTCCTAAAGAGCTTATAACCTTCTATATTATATTCATCTCCATCCTCTTCACTAAGCCATGTCTCTGTAATCCCAACTATGTCATAGTCCTCACTAATCAGAATGGCCTCAAGCTCTGGAAATTTATTTTTTATGCTTCTTGCATTTAAATAAAAGCATTTCAAGTTATTACTTATGCTCTTCCCCCTTGATTTCCCATGGGGCCGCTGCTTCAAGCCCCTTACTACGCTTTGTTGTTCTAAAAGTATATCATCAATAGTGCATGTAACGCTGTCAACTTCCATCTGGGCAGTTTGCATTTCCCTATGTGAAACACTCACTAACCTCCCTGCCCCCAAGTTTCCTATTTAAATAATCCTGTCCTACCCTCAACATACGCTGGCCCAGTGCAAAGGCACCCCTCCGGTTCAGGTGCAGCCCGTCAGGCTTGAACAGGTCAACCCTGTCCCAGAAAAAGTTCCAGTGCCCCATAAACCTGTAACCCTCTTTCCTTCACCAGGTTTGTAGCCACGTGTTAAACCTCCAGATAAAATTCTGCTTTCTTCTGCTTGCACATGGTACCGATAGAATACCAGAGAACACTACCATTGAGGATCTGCTCCAAGGCTTCTCAGCTAATTCCACAAATTTGCCTTGCAGAACCTCAAACCTACCCTTACCTATGTCATTTGTCCCAACATGGACCATGACAACTGGATCCCTCCCCGGTCTGGCCAGGAGCTTGTCCACACGCTCCAGGAGGTGTCCTACCTGGGCACCAGGCAGGCAACACACCGTACTAGACTCCTTGTCGCGCAAACAGACACCAACAGAAAATTATTTGCATACACCAAATCAGCAACCTTGTTCCAGACCACTGAAGGGGTGTCTTGAGACAGTTTAATTTTTTCTGTCTTTACTGGCCTTTTCTGACCGAGGTACGGTCTTAGAACCACTGACAGCACAGTCCATTCGCTGCCCAGAATACTGCGGTTACATCGTAAATGCCTGCCTTACTCTCAACATAACTGTTGGCCAAATCATTCATCTTGCCTGCCATTTTCATCAAAAATTTGTTATGAATGTAGTTGTTCAAATATTTGAAGCTGAAAACGAGTTGGTAACAATCAATATAGTCTAGCGATCCCCAGCTCGCCGCACTTTTATCCTGCACTGATCTGCCATATTAATAATAAAATAGTTACACCGAACAAAATCCTATGAATATAAAGAAGAAATAACTGAGATTGCGTCAGCTTACTCTCGAAAATATGAATGCCCTGTAGGCCGAAAGATTATTTTTATCTAGCCTCGCTGCTGATCATTATAAACATCTCGGCAGGTTTGGCAAGTGAACAGTAAAAAATGGAGTGTCAATATTCCAGAGTAAACCAATTTTCCTCTGGATAGAGTAGTTATAGCACTATGCAGAGTGAAATCGTCTAAATGGAAGTGTCAAAAGTGAGAGTCAATTCCCACTTCCACACAAGGACGAAATCTACTCTGCAGGGTGATGATTCCCTATAGTCTCAAATATTTTTACACACCTCATTGTTAATTTTGACACAAAATAGAGTAAAATTAACTATAAAAATCTTACACTGGCTGTAGAGTAAAATTTACACTGATTTTGAGTGGGACCAAATGTTATCTGACAGAGAGTTAAATTCAACTCTTAAAGAGTAAAATTGACACTATGATTTTTACTGTGTGGTGTTAATTAATTTTTTTTGCACTTTGCTGTTGGCTGTTAATATTGGTTGATTATGGTGCTTTCTTTCTGCAACATAGAAACATAATTTTAAGTAGACGGCCATAGCTATACTCAGGCAGAGGGGTGTGATACAGCCTAATGATTTTATACTTTAAAAGAGGTTTTTAATTACACAATCTTCATGTCCATCATTTGAAAATGCGGTGGCCGTTTCAAAGCCTCCCAATCATTTTTAATGTTTCCAGCCAGGATTGATAAAATTATCTGTTCAGAACATTAATATTTTCTAGAATAAGCTGATGCATTCTCGGTTATTTTTACATTATTAGCGCAAGGCCAGTGAAGACAGAGAAAATGTGACTGTCTTGAGACACTCCACAGGTCCGGCACAAGGTCGCTGATTGGCTGCATGCAAATGAGTTTCTGTTGGTGTCCGGAAAATGCATTAATAGCAATGTTGTTGAATATTTAAAAAAAGAAACCTCTTACACTGAAAATAATTACACAGTTAAGGTGCTTGAAAACAGTAATACTTAAAATAATTACACCGTGGTGGTTTGTTATTTTGTTATTCATTTCTCATTCTAAAAGTAGCCTAGTTGTAGTTTATGACAACCTATAGTTTATGGCAGTTTACTTTTATTTTTTCCAAAAAGGTTGAGGTTTATATTAAGCATTGAGTCCCCCACTATCACTTAATCTCTTTTCTGAGTGATCGAGGCCAACAGGGAGCCCTGCTGCTCATCAGTCCCCTCACTCTCAGGGTCAGGGGCCAATTTGAGTCTCTGCAAGGGCCGGAATCGGTTGGACACCTCAACCACTGGAGGAGCTGTCACTGTACGGCGTGCACGCCCTTTCCTGCGCTGTCAACCTACAGTCACCCAACTTTCTCTCCCTGCCTGCTCTGGGATCCCTGTATCACCCTGCTTTGGCATACACACCATTTCTCTAAACGCAAACCCATCTTGGAAATCTCTTTCCAAAAGTGTGATCATCCTGCAAGCGTCACATAGTTCTGGCCACATTTTCAACCCCCTACCTAATGACCTCAGTCACCCTAGATTAAAAGAAAATTACGAATGCCGAGACAGAAGCTGAGGAACCACAATTTATTAATTTATTAACCTAAGAAGTCCTAAGCAGCAGTCACAATAGAAACCGTGGGGAAACTATGTAAATAGATTATAAGCCTGTTTTAACAGGGCCTTAGTTTCAGTTAACAGAAATGAAATACCAAATTGAGGCAAACTCTATATGTAATAAGCACTCCTAATAAGCCGACTTGAGTTTGTCTAGTCCCAGTACTATTAATATACTAACCTAAAAATATCACAGGGCTTAGCTGAGAACCCAGATAAAACAGACTGGCTACAACGCCCGGGAGAAAATGGAGAAGGGAGGAGGCAGAGCACTCCGGTAAAACTTACCGTTAAAATTCCAACCAAACAAAGTGGATGAATCAGTGACTGCTGCCCCACTAACTAAATAATAAATCTCAGATCCTCAGCCAAAAATGCACCAGCTAGCTAGCTAGCTGCAAATACAACCAGGGAAACCAAGAAAAGAGTAAAGAGTTGGTTCCTCCCTCAACAAGCCGTTCTAAGCACTCAAACAAGCAGTTAAACTTTAATCACCTGATCAAGGCACAGCAACTGGAGGAAAATACAAAGATAGGGTCATTTACAATGTGTTTAATCAGAAGAGCCCTTTGGTAATAATAAAATGCGAAAAAGAAAAAAACCCTGGTTCGCGTTAATATTCAAGCTAGGCAAATGCGTTTATGCGGTAATGCAGTCAGGATAGCGAACAAAGGGGACTAAAAAAACCCCAGTGAACTTCAACATTTATTGGCTCGAAGACTGTATGAAAGGCAAGCAACTAAGTATGAACCAAGCCAGGTTATAGTTAGATATCCAGGTAATTCATTAATATTCTTGGCGTTGAGGGCTTGCTAGGGTTCGTCAGCTAAATCAGCTACAGAAAAACCAGGTGACAGTACCACACAGTCCTCAAAAACAACTGTTACTTTGTATATCGAACAATTCACTTAGTTAGACAATGATTTAGCGTTTAATTTATTCTCTAAATTTAGCGTTTAAATTTATTTTATTTTACTTTACCATACTTTGCTCCTGGGAGACTGAAACCCCCCAAAAAACCCCCGTTGCCTTTGTTTTACCAGATTAGCGACTTAATTTGGCTGTTTGCTCACCAAGTTGATACAGGGGTACAAAGGGGAAAATGAAGACAGTGGGGAGATTCTCCCTGCTCCTAGTGCGATAAAGGTCATACCGCAGGAGCAAATCGTCTAATCTCTATTATTGTTTGAGCCTTAATACACAAATTATTTTCAGAAAACCCTGTTTACACAAGAGTAAATCTTCAGATACAATGCCACACGTTTTCCTCTGTCTCGACTCAAGCAGAATGATCACCAAAAAACAGGGCTACAGCACAGCCAAGAGGTCAGCAACAGCCTTGACAGCCCTGAGTCTCCAATTGGGGGTTGGGGTTAGGATTAAGGTAGGTGTTGGGGTTTGGGTTAAGTGGGGGTGTTGGGGTTAGGGTTTAGGGGAGTGTTGGGGTTCGGATTAGGGTTAAGTTGGGTGTTGGGGTTTGGGTTATGGTGGGTGTTGGGGTTCGGGTTAAGGGGGTTGATGGGGTTGGGATTAAGTGGGGGTGTTGGGGTTCGGGTTAGGGTTAAGGTGGGTGTTGGGGTAAGAGTTAAGTGGGGGTGTTGGGTTCGGGTTAGGGTTAAGGGGGGGTGTTGGGGTTCGCGTTAAGTGGGGGTGTTCTGGTTCGGGTTAAGTGGGGGTGTTGGGGTTCCGGTTAGAGTTAAGGTGGGTGTTGGGTTTAGGGTTAAGTGGGGGTGTTGGAGTTGGGGTTATGGTTCGGGGGGTTTTGGGGTTCGGGTTAGAGTTAAGGTGGGTGTTGGGTTTAGGGTTAAGTGGGGGTGTTTGAGTTGGGGTTATGGTTCGGGGGTATTGGGGTTCGGGTTAAGGGGTGGTGTTGGGGTTAGGGTGAGGGTTAAAGGGGGGGGGTGTTATGGTTAACGGGGGGGGGGTCTTGGAGTTAGGGTGCAGGGTTAAGACGGGTGTTGCAGACAGGGTTTAGGGTAAAGGGTTAAAGGGGAGTGTTGGGGTTAGGTGCAAGGGGCGGTGTTGGAGTTGGAGTTAAGCAAGGGGGGTGTTGCAGACAGGGGTATAGAGTTAAAGGGGGTGTTAGGGTTGGGGTTAAGGGGGGCTGTTAGGAATAGGGTTTGGGTTAAGGCGGGTGTTTGAAAAAATCTAATACAATATAGGAGTGTCAGTGTACTGTTTAAAAACCCCTATTTATTTTAATTATGGGCACGGTTCCATCTTGTTTCTCTTAACCAACTGTGTCTAAGAAATTTGTATAGATCCGTATCATCTTAATGATTTATGTTGGTGCATTGTCTACTCCTATATAAGGAAAAAAAAATGAAACGGGGTCAAAAAATATGTAAATACAATAGAATGTGAGTTTTTTTGAAAATATTCCTCTTAAGAAAATGATGTTGGCAAGCGATATGTTGTATATACAGGTGTGAATATGTGTCCCAGTGTGTAGTAAATGCAGAAGACCAGATAAGACACCGAATGTGGACAGAGAGTTGTAGGCCTTTTTTATGAGTTCAAAGCTGTCTCCAGTGGAGTTCGGCAAACTGGGACACAGTATTTCATGTGTGTGTATGTGTGTGGGTGTGTACAGTATGTGCACACATCCATATGGCGCAATGTTTAAGGAGGGAGCGACACAGTGTGAGGGGACCTAGAGGGGAGAGGGACAAAAAGAGAAGCCCGAAGAGGACGTGACAGGGACCAAAAGGAGTCACGTCCGTGATTCTGTCCCCATGATGCAAATGTCTGAAGGGCCACAATCCACCACCTCTCCGCCCGCTTCCTCTAGAGCACGTTCCACGACTTGGAGTATTCAACGCAGCAAAAAGAATATCTTTGCAGCACCCCCACCTCAAAAATGTTCATAAAGGACCGTGGAGAGAAGAGATCTTGTTTATTAATGTGATACAAATGTTGATTAATACGTGCATGTAGGGGCTGGCTCATCTCCCCAATATAGAGACACTTGCATGTTTTGCACCAAAGACAGTACACCACATTGCTGGATTCTAGGGTAAAATTCCCTGTGACCGGAAGGCCAAGACCAGTGTGTGCGTTGCATAAATATTTGAGCTGATGAAAAACTAACTGCAAGGCCTTGTGCACTCTAGGGGTCTCTTTATCCTTCCTCAGTTTAGTATGGACCAGTATATCTTGGAGGTTTTTATTCCTCCGGAGGTCAGTTGGTACTGGTACTTTGCCAGCTCTGGGAAATCAAGTTGAGCTTAGTGGAAATGCTGGACGATGTCTTGTCAGAGACCTATGCTGTTCTCCAAAAAGTCATCACCAACAGGATAATTTTTGGACGACTCATTACCGCCGGTGTACTGGCCTGACCGTCCTGCAAACACTTGACGGACCTCACTTTTGATTGACCTCAAGAAGTGCTCAGAGAAGTACCTCAGTTTAAGAGCTTGAAACAGGGTGTGTGTAGCCTCCTCTACATGCTGGGGATAAGTGCAGATTCTATGAAACCGTATGAGCTGTGATTTAATAATAACTCTGAACGTGCGCATGAGGTGAAAGCTTGACTTGTACAGTAGAGCATGAGTACAGTAGAGCGGTCCGTATCCTTAAAATTAACTTTAGTGGCCAAGTGCAATTGGTCATCAGTCTGACGCTGCTCCGTAAAAAAAAACCACCATGTTGAGAAACTCAACGTTTTCCTTCTATAAGTTATGTTTGAGTTTTATTTTTGAATGATGACCGTTGAATGTGCCTACAAAGTCTAAGAACTCAGTTTCTGTATCACATCACACACCAAACAAATCATCCGGATAGTGCAAGCAGTGTGTTTTTGTACAGTTCTGAAATGCGCTTTCTTCCCGCAGGGCCAAATAAATGTCTGCGTATGCTGGGAAATATTTACGCCCCATAGCACAACCACAAACTTGCAAAAAATGTTTACCATCAAATTCAAAATCGTGATGGGTTAGTGTTAGCCGTAAGAGTTGTAAAAGTTGTAAAATGAGGATCTGGTCTTTGGGGGTATGGGCACCGCCGAAAGATCCCAGCTACCGCCTTGCCCCCCAGATCCGCGTCTATGTTTGTATATAGTGAATCGACATCTATGGTAAATAAAAAACTGCCCGTAGGAAAAGAAAGGGATTTGAGAATCTGAACCAAGGTGTACGTGTCTTTGACATGACTGGGGTGTCTGTGTGCCAGAGGGTTAAGATAATGGTTGATGTATTCCGCTATCTCATACGATTCAGAGATGCAGTCGCTCACTATGGGCCTGCCCGATGGGATAAAATATGGGAATGGCTAAGTATCAGGGGCCATTTTGAATTTTTGGTAATAAATAAAACCGTCTGGTTCGTGGCTTGTCTGAGCCAAAGAGGTATGTTCTCTGTTTTCTGCTCAAATAGCCCTCCTAAAACAGAATATCGACACAGTCCCACACTATTTTTTGTGTTTCGACTTGTAACGAATGATCAAGAGGACGATAATATGTAGAATCATTCAATTGCCTGTTGCCCTCTGTGAGACAATTCGTTCTGTCCTTCGATACAATCTGCCCACCTTTGTCGGCGGGCTTAATCACAACATGTGATGTCTACCAGCGCCCCTCTTTGGGCTTGAGTGATGTTCTTTCTTCTTTCAGGAATATAGCTGAACGCTCACAGTGTCCCCCTATCCTCCTGAATAAGGCGGCGGATATGGGCGGGGGCCTCTCGCTCAACCGATTCCGAGCCTGAAGGCTCACAAGAGCGAAGGGGAGTGTCATAAGACGTGTTCTAATATACTCAGCAACAAAAGTTTCTGTGACACCATTTATGTGTATGTTATAAATGACACGCAAAGATCTCAATGCAATCAATATGTTTATTTAACAGGAGAAACACTGACTTTTCAGTGCCAACGTCACTCAAAACGAAAAATGTCATTTTCATGCGTCCTGAAGCACTTGTCTGACGTCTAACCAATTGTGACCTTCACACTTCAATACCGGGTGTGACTTCCTCGTGCCATGATGCAAGCAACGCATCTCCGGCGCATGGACCGAATCAGATGTGCCAGAAATTGCTGTGGGATGTCATTCCAAATCTGACGTAGACGTTGTCGCAATTCCTGGAGTGTAGCTGGCGGGTTATCCAACCGCCGCAAACGTCGATCCATCTCGTCCCAAAGATGCTCGATTGGGGACATGTCTGGGGATCTGGCTGGCCATGGCAGGACATTGACATGTTGTTGCATCAGATACTGCTGTACAATCCTTGCAACGTGTGGTCTGGCGTTATCATGTTGCAGCGTTATTCCGGGACCATGTTGCATCAAAAACGGTACCACCAATGGCCGTAGCACTTCATCGCGATATCTTTGACTTGTCAGATTTCCATCAATAACAAGCAAATCTGTTCTGTTTCTAGCCGTGATCCCTCCCCAAATCATGACACTACCACCTCCAAAACGATCAAATTCCTGAACACAGTTGTTGGCATAACGTTCTCCACGTCGACGGTATACACGTAAACGACCATCACATCGGTTAAGCATGAATCTTGATTCATCAGTGAAGAGTACAAGATCCCACTGACGTTGGATCCACCGTCGATGTTGTTGTGCCCACTGTAGACGCAGTCGTCGGTGTTGTACTGTGAGTATTGGACGTCTTGCTGGCCGACATGGGACAATGCCAAAATGACGGAGACGGCGACGGATTGTCTGTGCAGACAGTCGCCTCAAACCAGGTATCGTTCTTGCAGTTATGGTTGCAGGTTGGAATCGATTTCGGAGATGGGTTGTTCGAATCCAGTTGTCCGGTCTGGGAGTGGTTACTCGTGGACGGCCGCTGCGAGGACGGTCTCTGACATGTCTTGTCTGCTGATGACGCTGCCATAAGTTCCAAATGGTGTTTCGGTGGACATTCAGGCGATGAGCAACTTCCCTCTGCGAGGTTCCGGATTCAATCATCCCAATGGCCCTCCACCGATCATTTTCAGACAGTCTTGGCATTTAGAGGGTAGAGTTCCTGATCCGAAATGGCTGTGTTTTCGATAAGTGATGCTTCCGTCGTTCATCAGGCACAATGTGAACATTCCAAAAATTCTCCTCTTTTATTGCCATCCACAAGCATGATTTACGCACATTTTCACGTGCAAAGTCATTTTCTCGCATTTTCATGATTTCCATTTCAATGTTGTGTTTACGTGTACTGTTTCAGTCTGATATCACCATGTATGACAATTTCATAATTGCGTTATGAAAAATAATTAACAATATTGGTGTCACAGAAACTTTTGTTGCTGAGTATATTTTCAGCCGTCTGTGATAAAAATGCACATCTCGCCTCATCTGTTGCATGTCAAACCCGCCCGGAGTAGAAATAAAAGTGAGACCACGCTCCAAGAGCTGTCTCCGAGTGTTCAATAGCCTGAAATGAGAGCACAAGTTCATAATGTTTGAGAGAAGGGGCTGGACGCAAAGATCCTCTGCCCACCTCAGCAGTTTAACTCATCGAGCCAATTGTTAAATATGTGTTGGGCCGTTGGCGTCTTCCAATGAATGGGGTCAGATTCTGGAGTTTCAAAAAACAGAGCATTTATCTCAGGGAGGAGCTGGCATTCTTTATATACTGTAGCATTAAAGTGTTTGATAGCCTCTCGCTGGGCTTGTTCTGGAAAGGGATGAGCATGTAACAACGGCACAAAAACTTGAGCTGTCTCAAATTTAGCCGCGCCGGCTCGCAGTAATCGTTTAAGGTTCTTCTGCAGGGTAGTCTCTGTGTTAGCATTAGCACAGTTAATTCCTACAGACAGAACCACCGTTTTGGGAGAAATCAGTGGCTTCCGCATCTTCTCCGACAGCTCAGCCACATATAAAAGGTTGGCCCCAGGGAAGCTATCTACCTGCATATTGGTCTTCTGAAAACGAGGGATCCTCAAAAGGTTCAAGTCACCCAGGAAGACTACTAGTTTACGAAGACGTACCTGCTAAGTAGTACTTTTGTTTTGTGTTACCATGGCATGTTTTATGGGCTCCCAACAGCTGGAGTCATGCCCAAAAAGCAGTTTCTGACTACATTGCGATAGCTTATTTTTCATTCCTAATGAGTCCTGTTTAAGGATTTTTTTGGAGGGGGGGTACGAGACTCCTTAGAGACCAGGTGAGGGAGGGCGGACGGATGAGGAGAGTGGAAGGGGCCAGCAGTCAGAGCTATGGAAGAACCTGGAGAGGAGAGTGAACAGGGTCAACCATCAGAGCTATGGAAGGACCAGCGATAGGGTAAATGGGTAGTGTTGGGTGTTTAAACATGTTGCTAATATTTGGGCAGGAGGGTTTGGAAGGGCCATCAATGCAGGGGTTAAATGAATCAGTGATATGAATAATAGATGATCGTGGTTGTTTCGATATAGAGTGAGGTCATTGATGCTTCCCAGCGCGAGAGGTATCGGTTGGACTGGCGTTGGTAACTAAAAGCTTGGACTGCAGCATTTCAATTAACGATTTAGTACGTTTTCTACCATATCGAATTCTAGCCCATCTGAGGGCTCTTTCTAATGCAACAGGTTGAAAAGGACCCAAGTCCAGATGGATGGTTTGTGCAAGATTGCGATAATTATCACAAAGGGTTAAAATATTGTCTTTCATTCATCTTTTGGTATTAGTCAATACTCTAGCTGTAATGATCTCATGGGGAACTGCCGGTTGGATAAGCAAAGATAATTTATCAACCTTTTTGGTCATCCCCAAAGGATAGGAGTTGGATAGGAGACCTCTGTTGCAGTGCCTGTATTACCAGCGCCAGTACGGTCATCCCCGAGAAGGTCAAATCTATTGTGCAAAGGAAGAGCCATGTTTACGAAAAATTTGGGTAAAATTCAATTTGCCAAGAAACAGAAAGGAAGATAATATCTAATAGTAGTAGGATATTATCCGACAATAAATGTGTATGAGTCAATGATTTAAGAGACAGAGTAAATTTGAAAGTCTGTCAATTCTCCGGTGTCTGAAAAAAATAGAACTAAACAAGATGTGTTTGTGAAACACTGATGCCTCCGGATGTAAGCATAGTTTGGGTTTATAGTATGGAAAAGGACCAGATGGAATCACTTGGACTTGCAAAGGGTTAAATAAATTAATAAAATTTGTAAAACTTTTCCAGGAAACTTGTGAAATCAAAATAACGCCAAGGTCAAGGTCACCAGGTGAAAAATTATGACCTCATCCGAAAGGTCTCATGTCAAGGGATACACTTCAAGTATCAAACTTCTATCCCTGACCAATGATAAGTTATGCCCAAGGTTAACGTTTTCGGAAAAAGCGTCCTACACCAAGGTCAAGGTCACAAGGTCAAAAATGGTGACCTCATCCGAAAGGTCTCGTGTCAAGGGATACATGTCAAGTATCAAAGGTCTATCACTGAACAATGATAAATTGTGGCCAAGGTGAACATTTTTGGAAAATGCATCCTCCACTAAGGTCAAGGTCAAAAATGATGACCTCATCCGAAAGGTCTTGTGACAAGGGATACACATGTGAAGTATCAGAGGCCTATCTCTGACCAATCAGAAGTTACAGTCAAGGTTAAAGTTTTTTGCTGCAGACAGACAGACAGACAGACAGACAGACAGACAACCGGACAGGTGCAAAACAATATGCCCCCTAATCTTAGATTCCATAAAAAGTTCGAAATCAACTATAAAATGGGGAGTAAACGAAAACTCTCCTATCTAATTTCACAAATGGTTTGTAAAAGCAATTAGAGTAGGGTAGAAAAGGGTTGGGGCAAACAAAATGGTGGCCAAAGAAAATATTTATATCCAAAAATGAGTTAGGGTCAGGGTTAGATAAGTCTGTTTGCACAGCTCATCAGCTTGAGGAATTGTCTCAAA
Organism: Gymnothorax reevesii; assembly: GCA_029721435.1. Lineage (NCBI taxonomy): Eukaryota > Metazoa > Chordata > Actinopteri > Anguilliformes > Muraenidae > Gymnothorax > Gymnothorax reevesii. The sequence goes on from CM056581.1 coordinate 57,799,201, forward strand.
CCACTATTACAGTTTCCCTTTCTCACAGCACTCCAAATTAAAGGTGAGTCACAACCTCAAGTTATATAAACATTTTTTTTTCTTGCAAACAACACAGTTTATATGCAATTACGGTAAAGCAAGGCGAAAATGGGGCAAGCAAAATAGTGGCCTAAGAGGGGGGAAAAATGGGGGGGGGTTTCAATTAACCACAGATGGGTTGGGTTAGATAAGTCTGTTTACACAGTTATGAAAAACACTTTTATTACAGGCAACCCATATTATGTAGTTGGAGCAGGGCAGGACAAAGGTGGGGCAAACAAAATGACGGTCCAAACAAGATGGTGACCGAAAGAAAAAAAATCCAACACCCAAAATTTGGAGAAAAGCTACTCAAAAAGTGGTCAAAAAGTGTCAGGGGCGTCAATCAACAAGTCATCCCGAGTGATAAAAAAAAAACAACAACAACAAACTAACTGAAAAACAATTAAAAGGCTCTAAACCAACTGTAAGGTGGGAAGCTGAAGATTTTCAGGCCATCTGGCAAAAAGCCGAAAAGGCTACTAGAATTATGAAGGGTAGGAATGGGGCAAACAAAATAGGTGGCCAAAAAAAAACAAAAACCAGTAACCAGTAAAAGATGGGTCAGGGTTGGGGTGCGGATTAGGGTTAGGGTTAGGGTTAGGTGTATCTGTTAGCACAGCTTTAAAGGTATAAAATCCTGTAGGACAACTTTAAACATTCCCGCTGAACAACTCTCCAGATGATAGATTACAAACAACATATATATGCGCTACGTTTAGGATATACAACTGTGTATTAGGTCACTCCATCAATGCATAGAAAAGGTGGATATACTCCAAGAACCAAACATAATGCATTGCTGAATACTCCTCGGCCCAGACACAATTCCCTGGCTTAAGGTCACAGCGCAAAGGTCAAAGGTGAAATCCAGCAAAAAACATGACATTGCACATTTGTGTGTGACAGTGAGTTACACACCAAATTTGATGAAGCTCACCCGCATGATTTTGTCATTGACATTACTAAATGGGCCCAGGAATACCTCAAGAAACCACTGTCTGTAAACACAGTCCGCCGTGCCATCCACAGATGCCGCCTAAAACTCCATCATTGTTGGGCATGATCCAGAAGCGCCACCAAGGCTCATGTAAAATGGACTGTAGCAAAGTGGCAAAGTGTCCTGTGGTCAGACAAGTCCAAATTTGACATTCTTGTTGGAAATCATGGGCATCGTGTCCTCCGGGCAAAAGGGGAGAAAGACCACCCCTCTTGTTATCAGTGTTCAGTTCAAAAGCCAGCATCTCTGATGGTATGGGGAAGCATTAGTGCATATGGTGTGGGACACTTGCATGTTTTAAAAAGCACCATGAATGCTGGAAGGTATATAAAGGTTTTAGAGCAACATATGCTCCCCTCCAGATGACACCTATTCCAGGGAAGGCCTTGTGTATTTCAGCAGGACAATGCAAAACCACATACTGCAGCTATTACAACAGCATGGCTTTGTAGTAGAAGAGTCCGTGTGCTGAACTGGCCGGCCTGCAGTCCCGATCTTTCACGGAATAAGAACATTTGGCGCATAATTAAATGAAAAGTCCGACAAAGGAGACTCAAAACTCTCCAGCAGCTGGAAGCCTGTATTAAACAAGAGGGAGATCAAATTCCAATGGCTAAACTCAAGAAACTTGTCTCCTCAATGCACAGACGCCTCCACTCATTGTTAAAAAGAAGAGGGGATGCTACATCATGGTAAACAGACCCCTGTCCAAACTTTTTTAAGACCTGTATCGGCAATCAAATTTGAAATGAACTCATTTTGTGGATAAAATTGTAAAATTTCTGTTTCAACACTCTATGTTAACTCTGTTCTGTTGTGAATACAACACTGGCTGGTGTGATTTTACTGGCATTGCATTTTGATTTTATTCACAGTTTACACTTTGTCCCAACTATTTCTGAATTGGGGTTGTACATAGAAGATGCCAAGTCAAAAACAGTCAAGTCATGAAAACAAATGCAGTAGAAAACCACTGCATATTCCAGTAGACACAACAAATGTGCACCAGGCTTCAGCGGTAGGGGAATAAACTGTAAAACCTGCTTTATCTACTAACGGGTTGCTTACTTTTTCAGTTTTCTGAATTTGTCGACATCATTGATAAGCCACTTTTAATTATTATTCTAAAATATTTTCAACATCTCCTGATAAATTATTTTATTGAATTTCATTCATTCAATATACAGTATTTTAAATTTAATAACATTACAATTTGAATTTAGGCCTAATTAATCAGTTAAATTAAACTCTCATTGGTAATGTATTGAATGGCATTTTATGTTCAATTACATTATATTTAAATCATTATTTTTCAATAATTTTCGTTAAATCTGTTTGTGCATGCAAACCAAATCCTCTCAGTCAATCGGTGGCCATACTGTAGCTAATTAATTGACCACTGTGAATCCAGGCTCAGTTTATCCCATGTTTTAAGGCATCTGAAACAGCCATATAAGTTGTCTTGAGCGAAGTTGACCATTAATATTATTATTCTTTGTTTTCACGAACCAAAAGCTACTAAAAGCAGAAGGGATAACACTTGCATCAACAGCTACAGCAAGGGCAAGCTGGTATCAGACCAGCCAAAACATATGACGACCACATAAGAAAAACAGAGTTCAAATTTGGCTTTTTTGTAAATGTTATATATTATTATAATATTTATAATAATATATAATAATACTGTATTATATTTTATATTTTAAAATTTTTTTTGCATATTTTTTTCTGTGCTTTGTTTCTAAGATCGTTTTGAATTTTTAATAATTCATCATTTCTCCACATCATGAAAATGTGACTGATCATTTTTCCATTGTGGTCTTCATATATTTTCACACTGTAAATATAGTCTGCCAACACTTACTATTGGTTCAACATGGTTGATTGAGTTCATTACTATATTTAAGGGCATCTAAAGTCAATTCCCATTGTTTTTGTTTATCAGCCAATCTCCGAGTTGCACCTGCGCAAACGTACCAAGATAGAAGGTTTATCTACGCGTGTACACAAAACATTGGTTGATGAATGAAATTGGTCATGTGACAATGAAAGCAAGTGATTTGTTTGTAAACATTGGACATTCAACGTCCTGTCTGAGAATCGACTTTAGTTGCCCTTTTATCCTCCCTTTCCTTTGCATCGATATATCTTGAATAATGACGATGGCTAAAATTTGTCAATGAGAGGTGGCAGCAGTGTGCAGGACGGTGGGACTAATGTGCACATATACAATGATACTGCTCAACATTAATAATTATTCAATGATTGCGTAGTCTGCTGACAGATCATTTCCCAGTCTTCTTTGAATCCACGTTTATTCTATGCAGCTGAAATCAACGTTCAGGAGCCAGTAGGACATCTTTCAGTTGACCATAAATCGATGTTTATTCAGTATTGCTGATTTCAATGTCATTAACTGTTAATCCACTGGTTGATATTGGTTCAATGTGCTTTTAACATTGATATTTCACACCTTGAAAAAATGAACACTGCATCAAGGTTATGTTGCCTCTTTTCTCAGCTTTTTTTTTCACTTTAAAAATTCTCGATCTCGCTGGTCTAAAATTAAGCCGTTCCACTCCCCCAAGAAGCCTTTTGTTTTGACTGGATTTGTGGCGTTTTTCTGTTGCATTTGTTTTCATACTTGACTGTTTTTGACATTGCATTATTTATGTATTTGCAGCGCTTCTCCAGTCAATGTGTTTGTATTGGATTTCTGCAGAGCGGTTTTATTTTTGCATTATTCTTTGGTTTCCATACGTGTTGCTGAATTTGTTTTGTTTCTGAAACTGCAGTGAGTTTCTCCGACTAAAGATGTTTTGGGCTGTTTTGGCAAATCTGCCCTTGTCGGCCACCGTAAAACTGACCAGAAGTCACACAAAGAAATGCAGTTGCCATCGGCTAATCAGTTGTAGAGGTTTCATGATGTAACGCCACGTCCTCGGTGCCCTTAATTAGCAGCCTTTTAAGACCCGGACTGCATTTTTCACACCAATTTATTACTTGCCGCTGTCGTAAATTCCCACTGAGCGGTAGCAGTGGTGCATGTAAGGCTGAGCTGCCCTCAGTCTCTTTACGAAGTCTGTGTAACAGGGGCGTCACTAGACCTAATACTGGGGCACAGCTGGGGCACAAATAACGCAAGCAAAAAATTTTTAGCACTAATGTATCATAAAAAAACATAAATATTGCTTCAAATTATACATTCATGTCAGATTATCTTGTTGTCAGGATCTATTATTAACCACCTGAAATGGACTGTTGCATTTAGCCTACTTGTGCACTTTACTCTAGACCTCTAAACCTGATATGAGCAAAAAAGGACTGAACAACATTAAATAGCTCTTCCATTATTACAAATATATACTGTACGTTTACGTGCCTGGCAGGCCAAAACACTAAATTATCCATGCCATGCAAACATACACAGAGGAAAACAGACAAAACATTACCATATCAACAGTTTTGAATCAAGGCACATGGTGTGCAAAGCTACACCAAACAACTGACTCACATTCAAATCACATTTTATTTTCACTGCAGTATTAATTGTAGGATAAACATTCATTGTGTAAGTCAAATAAACCATTTCATCAAGGTATCAATAACTGCAATCATTAAACTGTATCTTATATGTTCTATTCTAATCAGTGCACCTTTACTAAACAAAACTCTATTCACTAGTGTCGGCTAAAACAGTAGGCTTTAAGTCTTAATCAAAACTGTATACTCTCCTTTGTTATCCTCTGTGTCTCATAACCGAAGTACTCGATGAGCCCGATTCTCTGTTCATACAGAACCCATGTTTTAATGTGAAATAGCTCATATATGCTCATCAAACATCGATAGCAATCTCCAGAAACCGAGTTGACAGTACTAGGCTAACCATTATGAATCAATGTTATTCCTAGGATGAGCCACTTAGCTATAAGGCAGCAGCTAACGTCTGCACTAGGCTACTTCAATTTACAGCCAGAGCAAGTTAGCAAGACGACAGCTGAAAGTTTAAGCAAAGTTGTGACATTTAAATTCCCATGGAAATGGCGACACAGAGGAGAAAACAAACAAATAAGGACAGGCAGTTGCCCAGCACTAACCTGAAGGCAGGTGGAGAGAATGACGGCGAGAGCAGTCAGCACTGACAGACACCTTTGTGTGTGTGACCTTGTGTTCCGAAGTTCTGAAGTGAGCACTAGCCAAATCACAGCCAAAGCCACATGAATATTAAGAAGCCACATGCCATTGTACACTATACGGAGAGAAGTGAATAAACTAGCTTGAGTTACAGTTATCATATTAAGTAGTTGTGTGCCTATGCACTTTCGGTTACTGTGGATTCTCTTACTGTAGATTATGTTGACAAGTAGACTTAAAACGTGATTTTTTTCTTTTAACCCCTGGGGAAAATTATACTGGGGCATTGCAGACCAATGCTGGGGCACGTGCCCCAGTAAAATATGTCTGGTTCCGCTGATGCTGTGTAATCTCATGCCTGTTTTACATTGTAGTCTTGTATAGGCTTATTTTACGAATTTGCAAGCTTATACTAAAACCTAGAATCCATGCTGTTTATTGTTTTATCAGCACATTTACATTTAAGGGACCTTGTTTCCCATTTCCTTTCCTATTTGTTATACAATGTTACTGCAGCGTAGCCCAGACTTTGTATTACTAATATTATGCATCTTCAGGAACTTCAGTTCCTTTTGTATTTCTAGGTTTGTGCCTTCTGCCGTACAGTTGGTCATTAAACATAACCAAATCCATCCTTGCACCTGAGTCCAGTCCACAACTTCCTGTCGTCCGTGCACCCACACTCACGAAGTACAAACGTTACTCATAACAGGCTTTGCCATAGCAGTTCACAAAACATCTGAGCTAAGGAACATATATGAAATTAAAGAAACAAAGAGTGAAAATTACTTTAACATTGGTTCACTGTCTCTTCACCATATGATCAGGTAGGAATGTCACACTCTGCTTGGACCCCGTTCATTACTGCTTGCAGTTACATTTATTAATTCTTAATTATTCTTGCAAGACCGTCATTGCCGGTAAGTATGATATGCTAAAGGATAGGTACAAACAATAAATCTTAATAGGCGCAAACCAATGATGGTTTTGAGTTATGAACACAGTATGGAAGTATGGAAGACACACTCCATCAGTCATGCCCAGGTTTTAGGCGTAATGCTGAACATGTTTGAAAATGAGCATTCAAAAATGGGTTATAATGGGCTCTATTTGATCTTATCCTTAATCATATATTTTTGTTGTCATCTTCCTTCCCTGAACTGTAATGTATTTATTTTCATTTGCAGTGCTTTGTCAGGAAGTTTTGGGTGCTAACCAATTATTCATTTGCTTGTTAAAATACATTATTCAGCACTGAATGAATAATCATGGTCTTTTGTGAAAGGCATTTACAAAAACACTATAATCATAAGAAACAAAGGCCTTGATTTTCCAAAGAAAGCCCTGCACTGTATTCATCTTACTTGTCCTTCCCCCTCCCCTCTCATTCTCACATCCCAACTGCCTGACCCAAATTTGTCACATTTCAACCCTTATTGCATTATATACCTTAAAAAATATCAGTGTTTTACATGTATATTGGACAGCTTAGATTTAGATTCACACTTATCAGCCTCTTCCTTATGTATTCCTCCCCCAGTGTCCTGTCATGGTTTGTGAATGTGCTTTTTACTTTCTTTGTTACTCTCGTCCCTGACGACATCGTTGTCTTTCCACATCGGATTCTTCACCCAGCTGGCTGATTATTTCAGGGCGTTCCCTCTTCGGAGTCTATTTAAGCTGGAGGTTGCACGCCTCCTTCGCTGAAGTGTTTGATATGACTTTGCTTACTTCGGCTCGATTTATATCTTTAGTTAGGGGTTTGCCAATTTTTATATTACATATATATTCTTTGTTTCTGAGAAGCTTTGCTTCTTTAGGTTTTGGCACTATTGAAAGGTGCTCTGTTAGTTTTTCTCTTTTATTGATATTTCTTTTCTTACTGGTTGCTCGCTCCGTTTCTGGCACTTAAGCCTTTCGTTTGTTCAGATACGCAAGCTCCTTTCCACTTCTATCTCGCCCAATTACTTTCAGCTGCATCGGCTCTGTTCTCGGTGCTGCTTTGCCTGCCATGGCATCTGAAACTCCGCTCTAACCAGCCATTACAGTGCTGTGCTTCCCACAGGTATTTCAAAGCTTCAAATCTGTTTATTTTACGTATTGCTACCATTTTTGGCAGATTATTGATGTCCGTTTTACATTTGATGTTGCAACTACCAGAGTACAAATTATGCAATGACAAACGGGGCAAGGTCAGCCTTTCTGCGACGTCACACAACCTAGACTGTACAATCAGGGTGTCATGGTTTTTGAGATGTACGTGTTGTTTGTTGGACTTTTCTTTGCGGCTCTCATCCCGGGACAATATCGAATTCCAGGGCCATAGAATTCTCTACCCAGCTGGTTGATTGAGCTGGGGCGGCACTTTCCCAGAATCTGTATAAGCAGGAAGTCCGGCACTCTTTGCTAGAGTGTCTGTGTTTAGCGTGGCACTATAGCCAAAGATATCTGTAGTCAGGTTTTGTATGACTTTCTATCCTCTAAGTGTTGGAGTTTCATCTCCCTTTCTCTTCTCTATCTCACTTTGCTTCCGTGGTTCAGACTATTGTACGTCCTTCTGAAGTGCGAGCACTTGCATTTGGTCTATGTTATTCTCTCTGTACTGTGTTCATGCTACTCTCTTCCTCTCTGTCATTGCGCTTGGCCTCCGTATACTACCGGGCATTACACAGGGGCGTGTTTCAGTGAAGTGAAGTTTTGTAGACTTATTGTGCTATCCTTCTTTAACCTCTTTACGTTTACACCTGATTTGTGCAAATTTACACCCAAAATTAAGTGCTTTCTATTTTTGAACCACTTTATTTATTTTTTTGTCTAGCCCTGTGGAGCTGTTACTAAGCCTTATCAGCCTATAGAAATAATACATCTACAGCCAGATACCTAACCAACTGCAAGCTCAAATATTAGCATACTGTAACCAAAAGTACAATTTTTTTAACTGACATTTTCTTGGTTATGTAAACAAAGTTCCAAATATTCCTCTTACATCATCTGTTTTCTGTTTTTTTCTCCCGTCTGTAGTTGAATATTCACTGCAATATACTCTTCCAATTCCCGGCACTAGTTTGTGATTGTGTACACATAATGAAGTCTCTTCCAAAACTACTTTGTTGGCAAACCAAAGCTGCTATTATCGAACCAACCGAGGATCCTGCCTTGTATTCTGCTGGCAGCTTCTAATGAGAGAAGTCCAAGATATGACATCATTTTTCACCAAAATAAGGTAAATCAATTGATCCTTCGATATCATGCATCTTAGCATTGCAAATATGAAAGAAATTGTATTGGTAATGAAATATCAAGCTAGAACAATAAAGCTCCAGAGTTTGCTTGAAATTTATTTAGCCAACATGATAAATAAGAGGGCTAGTGACTAGCTGGTGACAGTCTGGTCAAGCACTAATGCACAGTAAAGCACTTAGGGTGAAGCACCTGTCATATGGAGTGACAAATTCATTTGTTGGGCATTTGACATAATCTACTTTATATCAGAAGAAACTCTTGAGGATAAAAAATTTTGTGCATGAGACATGAGTAAGCTCACCGCACACATTAACATGCAGCCCTGCAGCCTGTTTACAAACTTGCAGCAGCGCTAAACCGTGAGGCTCAGACTGAGAAGAAGAAATGGTTTGACCCACTTTAGGGACAGGGATATGCTGTAGTGTGCAGGGGTTGGGAAAGACATGCGCCATGCGCAAATGGCGTATAAACTAAAAATATGGCACATTATAAAGCCACTTTGAGGGCCTAGAATGCGCCTGTGTCCCAATTAAGTCAAATTTTTTTTTTCCCATATTATACAATACCAAAATTCTTTGAACAAACTCTACTGATCGCAGTTGATCGAGTACATTCTGATGCTCAATTAGTTCCAGGCCCACGTACGGTCCATCACCATTGCAAGGCTGCGAAAATCTCAATCACGTGAAAGTCTAATTTGGAGTTTATTTTCTCAACAGAATGAGATTGTGTCAAAGTCCTTTGATATCACTTCGCCTTTACAATATGCAGCATCAAATGACAGTCTTGGAACCAAGCGTTTCAATACTGATTGGGTACGTATTTAACAGGAGGCCTGTCGGCCTAGAGAGCTCCGCGGAGGATGACTGAAATGCCCATGTCATAACTTTCAATAATCCTTGAAAACCATTGCAATACGAAGTGCTGAATTTCTCAAGAACTGGGATGGAGAATTTTCTAATTTTCACAGGGGATCATCAGAACATCATAAGAAGGGCTCCCAACTAATTAGACAAAAAGTTATCGGACAGTTTTTGAGATAACAATGAAAGACTGAAAAAATGAGTACAAACACTGATTTTCAGTCCAAAATGCTGAATTTCTCAAAAACCAGGACGTAGATTTTCTCATTTTCACAGTGAATATTCATAATATCATAGGGAAGGCTCACTCCAAATTAAAGAAAAGTTTGCAGACAGTTTTTGAGATATTCAAATTTGAAGGTAAAAGTTGACGCCGGACAGACAGACAGACAGACGGACGGCAGTGTTTCCCACACGTTCATTTATTCGTGGCAGCCCGCCACTTTGGCCGCCACGAATACATTTTTCGGCTTTTGACTCGACCTCGCCTCCGGACTGTTTGCTTTGTGAATGTCGCGTGTCGTTACAATTCTGGCGCATTGGCGGTATGCATTCTAACTCCGCCTACATGTTTATGAGACGCAAAAGAAGAAGTCGTGGTGGGCCTATAAATGGAGAAGACGCAGAAGAAAAAGTCGTGGACGACCTATAAATGTAGAAGACGCAGAAGAAAAAGTCGTGGTGGAAGAGGCGTGGCTCGAACGACGAAGGTAAGACGTGACGGTGCAAAGTGGTCGAACAAAAAAAGTGATCTTGGACATATCCATGCGTAATTTTGCGCACTTCAAACTTCAGAAACGCTTTCTGATTGTTTCGTAGCGGGTGCTTCAGTGTAAAACAAATCTGCATGACATTTGCGGTTAATTTGTTGTAATGGTTTTTGCAGGTGTTCATGTAAAATAAAGTATTTACACATGAAGGAGGAGACGTGTCTCCATATATTGCGCGCTCTCACGCGTTCACTTCTGGAACCAGGATATCTGTGTCGTCGCAGTGAAAATCTTTTCTCGTTTCCTCCTGTTAAATCTGCCGTCATGCTGCCACTGCCTTTTTGTTAAAATGTATATCTATATATGTAGATCTTAAGTAAAAATTTACTGAATGCAGGCTATTTTCATCAGTACTTGTACACACTTAATCTATTGTTCTACTCTGTAAATATTTCTATTCAAGTTCATTTGTATAGCATTTATATATGTATGTATATAGTAGGGGTGCAACGATTCATCGACATTGTCGACAAAATTCGATAACAAAGTTCGTTGTTGACTAATTTATTAATCGATAATTTGTCTTACGTAATTACAAACGTATTTCACGCATTGGAACTGGACTAAACGTCGTTTCACAGGACCTGGAGATAAAGGCAGCTGCAGAGTGAGCCATTTGACTTAATTCGCAACTCTCAGTCACGCCTGCGCAAATGCGACCGGTGGGAGGAGAAAGGAAAGCGACAGGATAATGCGGCCTTGGAGCTGCAAATTTATGCACGCAGTTATAATATTCTATCACTAGATGGCACTCCAGGATCATGTATCGAATATTCACAAGCACGCCGAATACTAAATACAGTACTTTTCATTCACTTGAAAATTGATTAAAGAGCACAAGGAGAGAACAAAGAGTGGTTGCTTTTCTTCATTTTGTGCATACTATGAAAAACTTTGTACTTGTACTTGCACTTTTGACACTTAAGTATATTTTTCACAAAATGGTTTTGGTACTTAAGTAAATCTAATGTGAGCTACTTTTACTCAAGTAATTTTCTTATGGGTGACTTCAACTTTTACCTAAGTAACTTTCAGTCATGGTACTTCTACTTAGTAGTTTTTTTTTTTTTCCAGTGCTTTATACGTCTCTGGATATACCTGGTTTAATATCAGAGACTCTAGATCAAAGAATATTGTTCGCAAAATTCAGATTTTTTTAATTGGAGGAAATTTTTTTTTTTTTTGCTGCTGCTGCCTGTCCTTGGTGATCGGTGATCCTTGAATTCTCACTTGAATTTTTGTTCATCTTTTGTCCACAAGTAGCCTAATGAGCAGCAAAGTTTAGTAAAACATTTTTGGAAGAAGTACTAATCTTTATTGTTTTTGTTAGTTAGCACGTGGCTAAATTGACCTCTAGCTAAACTGAAAAGTTAATTGCTAAATAACCATTGCACTGTATGAGTCAATCTGACTGGTTGATTAATCGTTTCAATAATCGTCAACGAATCGACAATCAAAATAATCGTTAGTTGCAGCACTAGTATATAGTGTTTATAATTGCAGCTTTGCATATTCGTGTGTGTATAAAGTGTTACATTATAGTTTTGCAGTTCCATTCAAAATGTGGGTTTTGACATTGTCTCCCCCCCCCCGGACCACACCACCACAAATAGATCTTTGATCGGTGGGAAACAATGCAGACGGACAACTAGAATTAGACAACGGCATTAGAAAAGCTCCGCCGACTGCTGACTATCATCACAGCGAAGCTAAAAACTATTTATTACTTTCAATTATTTTTATTAATTTTCACAAAACCACACAAAATGACACACCAACAATGTGATTACAAGTGAAAAGAGTACCATAAGCGTGATTCACCTGAGAAAAAGCTATTTATTAATTGTTTAAGACAGACAGAGACTTTTTACTTTGATGTCAAATAGACAGTTGTTGACAGAAAAGGTTCAGGGTTCACGTTCAATCATCATATACAGTATTAATTACTTATAATTATGCCATAATTAGTAACATTAATGGTAGTACGTCAGATGTTACGAGGGCATTTTATTTCATACCACATATAGAAGTGAATATTATGTAATTACTGTTGGTTAATTTTCAGTAACCGGTGCCTCTGAATCTGACTCCATTGCCCCGTTTCAAGATGCTATCACATCGAAAGCGCGCAAAATGAATGTTTCATACAACAGATTACATTCAAAATCAATGCAAAGACATGAATACGCGCAAGATTCACGTCTTTGCATTGACTTTGAATGTAATCTGTCGTGCGAAAAGTTCATTTCGCGTCCGGTGTGAAAGCAGCTTCATTCGCGCTGCTCACTTTCTCGCCGCTCGTGTCAGGAGTGGAGGGGAGCCTCAGAGATCAGGCAGGAGGAGGAGGGTGGGACTTTGCAGAGAGGGGTAGTTGTTTATGTTGTAATTTCTACTAAGTGCTATGCTGCATACCAGAAAGGTAAGAATAGCTTTAATGCATATTATTAATGTTATAATGTTGGTTGTCCATGCTCAACCTCAGAAAAGTTTCTGAACATAAGATACAGGGATTTTGCCGTAATCCAAGAACGTGATTTTGTGAGCGTGATTTCCTCTCTGACCAGCTCCTCCTGAGATCCTCACAAGATCTGGGCAAAACCTGACGTCAGGTGGTGCCATCCAATTAGTACAGACCTAGGCAGAGCCAACCACTGTTCTGGACCTGCCCAAACCGGAAACTATTCTAGCAGGCACTAACAACGGCAGATCATACTATGCCTTAGTAGCGTCTACACTTTTGGAAATACAAAAGAAGAACCTCAGATTATTTGAGGTGCAATTTTGTCAGTATTTCTCCCAAAGCTACTTGTCCGTTTACTTTTGGATGCAAAGAAAAACAAATATTTCTCTTCCAAAAGACGATGCCACCAGAAAACAGAGGGTAGCTTTTTTTGTTTGCTGGCAGCAGACAGCCACGGCTAAAGGGAACGTTAGCTACTTCTGCTCAGCATTTCATCAAAGACAGTTTTGTCAATAAAGGATAATTCAACACAGGATAAGCGTTTCAGCTGCTTCTCAAACCTGAAGCAGTTGCATCGATCAAGCGCTCGGAGCCACAAGCTGTAAGTAACCATATAACAGCAAATAATGTAAGTGAAGCTAATGTGTTACGGGTGGCTAGCAGGACCGCGAGCGATAGTTAGCACTAACAACTGGCCTCAAACGCAGGCTTTGTAAAATATCTGAAGATAAAGCCTGTATCGGTCTCGACTGTTTGTGACTCACAGACACAGAAGTTGCTTTTACTGCATAAGCCAACCTGAGATGATAGCCAGTTGATTGTGGCTGTAGCACAGCGGCTCACGTAGCCAAGTTACTGTTGTTAATGTTTGTGTCCTAAATATGCAAGAGTAATATCAGGGGAAATTCTACAGGTGTGTGAACATAAACCTCACTTGAAGCTAACTTTTAATAATTGTTTGTAATTTGAATGCTTAGTACAACTGTTCACAGTAGCAGAAGTTTCTGTCTGTAAAACCTGTGTCGCAAGGGTTTGCTTCTCTGGTTATGACCGCTCGGTTACCAGCTACTGCATGTTAGTTTGCGTGTCGTGCTAATTAAAAATGCTCCTGGTTAACTTATGCAGTAATTCTGATCGGTATGCTTGAGTTCGGTAAGGATCAATGTGGCTGTTTCATAATAACGTTGCCTGATTGTAGCCACTACAGTTATCGATCGCTTCACTTATTCGTGACAGCCGGATACTTCACAAATGTCTGAGCAAGCTCTCTGGTGCTACCATGAAAGCAATGCAAAACGCAGAGGCTCGACCGGTTTACAAATGATTTCTCTGCACTACCTTGACATAATTTCATCCCCCTTTAGAAACTGTTGTGGCTAATAAAAAGCCAAAAAAGGCAGAGATTAAATAGGTAATTCTTTCCCGTAGAAGTGATCAATTCGCTAGCTCCACATAAGCAACTTGTCCTCGCTAACGGAACTTACGGTCTGCAAAATCTGGATAATGTTCATAACATAACCGAGCTCTCTCTAGCTGTCATGCACTATCCATAAAGCTGCTTTCACATCAGACACAAAACAATTTTTTCGCTGGACAGATTAGCCTACATTCAAAGTCAATGCAAAGACATGAATACACGTTATGGGCACGTCAAGCCGCTTTCACACTGGACACGAAACAAATTTTTTGTGCAACAGATTAGCTATATTCAAAGTCAATGCAAAGACGCAAATACAGGCGTTATGGGCATGTTAAGCAGCTTTCACACCGGACGTGAAACAAATTTTTTGCGCGAAAGATTTTATTCAAATTCATGACCGCTTATCAGCTACTGCATGTTAGTTTGCGTGCTCTGCTAATTAAAAATGCTCCTGGTTAACTTATATGCTGCAATTATGATCGGTATGCTTGTGTTACTTCGGTAAGCATCAATGTGGCAGTTTCATCATAACGTTGCCTGATTGTAGCCACTACAGTTGAAGCTAACCGGAGAGGTGCTGTATGTGTCTGCCGAGTTGGGCTGCAATTAGACCAGACGTAGACTTTGCAGAGCTAGGGGGGCGTTTTTGGGTGCTTATGAAAAGATCGCTTTACTTATCCATGACTGGGGTCAGCCTGATACACCAATGTCTGGGCAAGCTCTCTGATACTACCGGTGAAAGCAATAGGGAAGCGCACAGGCTAAAACATGTTCAGTATAACAAACGCTGCATTGCCATTGATTGAATATTATATTATTTCCTGTGATCTATTCGCTAGCTCCACATAAGCAACGGTTCATGCAAACGGAACTTACGGTCTGTAAAACCTGTATTATGTTCATGACATAACCGGAGCTCTGTCTAGCTCTCGCACGCTATCCATAATGTGCCCATTTTCCCTGAGGAAAAGCTGCTCATTCCGAAGCAATAAGTAAACCATCCCCACGGGCAATTTCCGAAAAGGCCGTTTAGCTTGGAGCTTTTGCCCCTCCATCATATACCAGCACCGAAGCTGTTTGTTTCTTTACGCTAACAACACATCACAGCTATGCACAAGAACCAGCAGGTCCTAATACACACCGAAGCAGTCCATAAGGTGGTGGTCCACTTTTAGCTGCCCCTCACTGTCCATGTTTCCCTCTAAACTCAGACCCACTGGATTTCTACGGTCTCCGGTCGACACTTGGGCATGTTGACCTGTTCTACAAATGTGTCTGAATGGGGTGGATTCTAGTTTCCCCTGCATCCTATGTACGATTAGAAAAACCGCTGTACTCACCAACTTTTGCCGTTGCAAACTGTCGCCGATAGCAAATTCGTGTTTGAGCTGCCAGACTTTCGCACTGCATCCTCCACTTTCGCCGTTGCGTTTATTTGAACAAGCTAATTTCATTAGATCTATACACATGTACTGCGTTTGATTGCAGAATTTCCCCGCTGATTCCTTAGCTCAGATGGCAGTCGCGTCTCACGTTTCACTCTGAGACCCAGAAAATTGCGTTCTGCTGCCTCGTCTCGCCTAGATCCGCCCTCCACAGAGCTGGCCAGTCAGAAGAAAGTGGGCACACGGGGAGTGGGGGCCATAGCGGAAGCCACCCCTATGAGGCATTTCAGGCAGAGACTACTATGGACTCCAAATGGGGTTTTTTGAGGATGGCAGTTCGAGTGAAATAAGTACCCTTTTTTTACTTTGCACAATCAGGAGTACTCTAGAGGAGTCAAAGGCCAAAATATAAACTTGGAAAAATAGCATATTAGGTCCCCTTTAATATACAGGGAACCTCTGTTATAAACTGATTGTAAAATTACAGTTAAACTAAATGGTAAAAAAAGGTGCCAGTTTATAACATTGTAAACCCTAAATTTGATTGAAAATAGTACAAATACAAAGACAACATCTCTGTTGTGTTCCGTGGTCTGAGTGTCTGGTTAGTCAATTTTAGGTTTCTATCATTTTGGTATGTCAGTTTTTAGTCTTAGTGTTCACATTTCATTCCTCTCCTGTGTAGTCCAGTCCACGTTTTACCCATGTACTGTCTTTGCTTCTCCCCGGTCACGTCATTGTTTGTATCAGTTTCTGTGTTAATTGATTGTGACACTATTTCGGGTGATTTAATGGATTCTGGGTTTCATCCTTCCTTCTGTTCTCGTTTACTAGTTTCCCCTTGCTTTTCTATTCATACTAACATTACTAACAGTTTGTTGTTTTCTAAAATTACTAACCAAACTAACCTTGTATATAATACTAATCTACTAACGAGCACCCGGGATTGTATAGCTGCACTTACTAATTGACTAATTATCTCTCAGCAGTCGCTCTGTTCTAGCTCCGCCCCTCGCCTTACTGTTTACTGGCTTTGCTAAAGTTTCCCGCAGAATCTCTTCATTCTTATAATCTGTTCTGGCTCTTTTTCTGTACACTTAGGAGTCTTTTTATCCAGTTTATTTATCCCATCTTTGGGATTGTCTTGTGATCCTTGTCTGTGTGTTAATGTTAATCTGTTTTCGAGTAATTGGTTTCCCTCATGTTCCACCCCTTGTTAATTGGATTTAGTTTCAACACCTGTGTCTGAGTGTGCCCCTGCCCTATTTAGCTGAGCAGTTTCTGCACGCATGCAGATCTGACTTCACTCACTCACGCACGCATTCCCACTCTCTCGCCCCCTGCCCGGTGCACTTCTCCTCTGGTCCCCTCAGTTTCCTGTGTGTTCTCAAGTTCAGCCTCCTTCCCTGTCCAGCCTGCCCTTCCTGCTGCTTTTAAGCCCCTGGTGCCCCCTGTCTCCTCCAGCGTCTGCTGTGTCCCTGTGCCAGTCTTCTTCCTCTGTCTCGTGTTGTCCTGAGCACCAGCCGCCCTGCCTGTCCTGAGCACCAGCCGCCCTGCCTGTCCTGAGCACCAGCCGCCCTGCCTGTCCTGAGCTCCAGCCGCCCTGCCTGTCCTGAGCACCTGCCAAGTCCAAGCCATAGCCACAGCCCCAAGCTCAAGCCAAGCCAAGCCATGCCAAGCCAAGCCATGCCATAGCCATTACCTTAGCCCAAGCCATAGCCCCAGCGTTCCTGCCTGCCCTGAGCCCTGTGTCCTGTCTGTCCCCCTCCTGATGTTCTCCCTTACCCTTCTCCTGGCCAGCTGTGCCACCCGAGTTAGCCATCTGCCAGCTGTGCCAACTGTCTTGTCTTGTGAGTAGCTTCTAGAGTTCTGTTGTTCCCAAGTCTCGTTCCATGTTTTAGTCTTGTTCCAAGTTTGTTCCGAGTCTGTCCCCCCGGTTTCTGTTAGTGTTTTGGATTCTTGAGTTCTCCAGTTTCAGTGCTAGGCACGGTGTTTTTGTTGGCCGGTGTGCCCCCTTTTTCCCCCTGGATTATATCTGTTTATTTTATTAAATATCATTTTGGATCCCCGCTTCTGGCGTCTCACTCCCCTTTTGTGTCTCCCTCCTCTTCTGAGTTTCCAAGTTCACGTCCATGTTTCCACGTCCATGTTCCCAAGCTCATGTTCCCCTAGTGTGTTTCCCTCGTGTATCAGACCGTAACACAGATTCAACAAACTGCAACTAGGTCCTAAGGATTAACTGGCCAACAAACATTCACTTTGCGATTCATGAGTTTATGTAATCTGTGTGCACTCTTCCCCGGCTCCCTTCTGAACACACGCTGGAGAAGGGCTCTAGATTGAGTGCATTATAATAATAAAGAAATAAATAATTAACTGCGACAACTGAATCACAGGACACTTCATGATACTCTTAAACTAACAAAACTAAATTAGAGTAGAAAATTGCTGTTGGGATTTGCATAATCTCAATTTTTCCCCTTGTAAATAGGGCCAATAAACATCTGTCTAGATTGATATTATCTCATCTTTGGCAAAGTGGATAGACTGTCCATTGCAACACAATAACACATCACCTTGAATTTATAAAAGTGGTAACCAACCCTGCGAATGGAGATCTTTCATTCTTCTCATTTTCACTACATCCCTAACAAAGCTCAACTCATTCAGCAATGGATATATCACTGAGCTAATAATAGAGAGCCCTGTGATCCAAATTTGATGCAAAATGCATGCCAGATTTCCAGGAACTAGCTGGCTTAGTGATAAGATTGCATAAATTACAGAACCATATGTCAGCATGCACTGTTTTCACTGTGTTGTGTGGTGGTGTCTCTGTTTGCTGGGAAATGTGCGTTTTGAGTCGACGTGCTTTCACAAGGAAAGTCTCCCGACCTGCCCACCACGCAGTTTTCCATGATTTCCGGAAATTTCCCTCCTGTTCATCAGCGACCTCTTAGCATGTGTGGCATGAAGGGAGTCCTCTGAGCATCACAGGGTTAACCCAGAGTGTCAGGAGTTACAAACCCATATTACTGCACCCCTCTCCCCTTCTTCTTTTACAGGCAATTACCAGCCTCCCCCAGGAGAGATGGCTGCTCATCTCCCCCAGTGCTGGGATCAAAGGGTGCAGCTGCCATGCTTTTAGGTGACCTTATTACAGTTGTAATTGAGCATGAAAGCCTGTTCTCCTTTGGGGCCAAAGACAGGAGTATGAGTCCTGGTGCCCCACATCTCCCCCCCCCCCCCCCCCCCAAACCAACCCTCCCGACTTCCTGTTGTTTCGTGGTTTCTGTGTAGAGATAAATCACAATTCTTAAGTATTTAGGCAAATTGAAAAGGGCTGCAATTATTACCTTGTTTACTGAATTTGGGCAGCAGGCATCCTTAATTTTTACATATTTACATCTGAAGACCATGATGGAAAAATGATCAGTCAAATTTTCACGTTGTGGAGAAATGATGAATGAAAAATTCAAAACGATCTAAGAAACATAGAACTGAAAAAAATAGCAAAAAACAAACATAAAATATAATAATGACAAACAATATAGAAAAAAAACATACAAAAATGCTAAATCTTTTTTCCTTCATCTGTACAGAGCAAACGATGACTGAATTGCAGCCCCGTGTCCAATTATACCCGTGTCCAAGTACTTTTGCACCTTAGTTTGCCTGCCAAGTCTTTTTTTTTTTTTTTTCAAAGTGCTGTTTGTTGTAATGAAGTCTGTGATGTGTATCAGTGTATACAAATCATCTGAGGTACCCTGTTCTCAGGAAATCCTATCTTCCCTTCAGCTTCAACCGATTTAACATCACAATCAATTGGATTCCTGGTCCCCCTTTCATTTTCTGTATGAAAACACAGCGCGATTACCATATGTCTATGTATGCCTAGCCTTGAAATGCGGCGATGCATAAAACATGCCTTTGCTACATGCCAGTGGATGTCATTACCGAATCATGTGAGACACCATAATATGGTAATTAGATGATGAAATATTCAGAAGTGGGCTCGTACCCATTAAGTCACTCATTAGGCACAACATTGAATGTGCTGTGGGAAGCCCTACTTTTGATAGGATGTTCCAGTATGAGGAGGACCATGGGAGATCGTTTAAAGTGGATGTCTTACTGCCTACAGGCGACGCAGTACGATCCACACTGCAAGCATTTATAATCCCCCCCTTATTGAAGGCTGCAAGCCAACTCAGAAATACCTGCTCAAAATGAATTTAATATTGCAGCCCTGCAGTACAGCAAAGTTGCATCTCAGCACAATATGCTTTAGCGTCTGACTGAGGCTTACGACTTCTGGCACCTTGTGATATGGTCACTATGTGAATGGATTTAAGTGATAATATTCAAATATAAAATCATAGAACAGGTTATTTTCAAAATTCACAAATTAGCCCAATGCGCTGCTGGTTGATCATGTCTCATATTCTCATATTAGCGTAATAATAAATGCACGTCCATTTTGTAGTGGCATAGTGCTGTACAGGACCTCCGTGAAGATGAATTATGACAGCATGGTGTTTGATTTGTCGTGTTTTCCGAGGTTCTGACATGATCTTGATGGCAACAGATGTCTCCTGCACACATGATATATCTCGTGCCGCCAGCCAGGCACCTGGTGACATTTTTCTGCTCGTTATCAAGAATTTGACCGAATTAACCTCCAGGTGAAATTGAATTAAAACTCAGTTGATCGTTTTTTTTCTCCTGATTCTTGTGAAGTAGAAATGGCAGTCTTCTGCTACTTTCTGAAGGAAAGCATTTAATGAGATTTGTTTTGTCAAAAAAAAAAAACAAAAAACGAGAAAATAGCCTTCAGCAATGGAAAAGGTGAATTGAAAGTGAATAATGAGTTGCTCGTCCCGTAAACTTCGATAGGTTTAACCATCTCATTATCTTACAAAAGTGAACACAAATGTGCACTGTGGCTGGGATGTTACCCCAGGGCATGCTGTATAATTGCACTTTAATGCTTTATTTCATCACAGTGTCCGGTAATATGGGCTTTTATTAAATCTGGTCCCTGGTTTTTGGAGCAAACCTGACATACAAGATGTGACATCCTAGGCCAACAGACTGTTGGTGATTGTTTTACTCTTCTTCTAAAGTTCAGCAGTGCCCGTAATCCAAACCCCAGTCATATATTTGTGCTACAGCGAAGTGACGCCAGCATTGCTTATGTTTGGTGGAACTTCAATAATAACTCTTTGTTTGCTTTATTTGGATTTTTGAGGAACTAATTCCACACAGAGAGGAGCAACTGCTCTGAAATTAATATTCAGTAGTGCTTATGGGTGGTTTATGGTTAAAGATACAGCCTCTACTTTTAATTTATTCCACCTTCTGAGCTATTCACATAAAAGTATCGCTAAATCGTTTTGAGCTGGGTTTTGAAATGTAGATAGTGCTGCACTCAGGGCAGCATTAATGAACCATGGTCCCTGGGGCTAACACGTTTTCAAGGTCCCCCACCATCACCCCCCCAGGCCATGCTTAATTTCTATACAATCATGCATCTTCAATCACTCGGGGCTGCAGTTTCATTTCATGACATAGCACAAAACACTTTTTATATATCATACATAGGCTTACATACAGTCAATAAAATAATACAGAAATTGCGAATATAGTATAAAAAAAGTATAAAGACTGGCTACATGTAGGGCAATATACATCTCTCTCTTACACATAACTGACACATTAGTGCGCTCATACACGCAAGCAAACACTCCACTGCAGCTGAGAGCGCCCAGTTGAATAATTCTAAATGGTCACAATAAGAGGGAGCATATATTTCTAAAAAGAAAACTCATACACAACACATACAACTTGCCTCCATCATTCATTCTACTCACAAGTATCGCTTTGTGCAGATTAAAATGCAAGATTTTGGTAGTGCTGTAACGACAGATCAGTAGAAATGGCATATTACAGAACCAGTGTTGTACTTTAAACCAAAAAAAAAAAAAAACAAGGCAGATATTCTGGAATTAATACAGGAATTCACATCAAAATTGGTATTTCAAGGTGGGCCCTTGCATTTTTGGCGGCTTATGCGGTCTACTGCCTCATATTATGAAAATGTTTCGAGGCCCATCTCATAACTTGAGCTGCCAGACTTTCGCACTGCGTCTCGCAATTTGAAATATCACGGTCGCATGTTCTTTAATTTGTCACGCCACTGATCTATTATTCTGTGATAACCACGCAAATGTAACTACTCACAAATTACTCCATTAATCTCAGAGTTTTTGCGTGTAGTATCCAGTTGTGATTGTGTTTTGGGCCGCCTACATTTTGAGCAAGCATTGAATTTCTTTGAGTGGAGGTATCTTTTCGCTGCTGCATTTGTTAGAACAAGAGAGCCGTAACACTTAATAGTCATCTTCCGTGCTCAAGTACGTTTGCTTTCACCTTTGGTTCAAGTAGCCATTCATCTGTCTCAGCAGACAGATCCGTGCGATTTCTAAAAACGCGCTCACTGCGCAAGGCCTGGATGGCCAAAGCGTCCAACAAGCCGTTCATAAGCAGAATGCACGCAAGTATCTGAGGGTTTTTAAAACTTAGCCCCAATTAGGACCAACTGGCTCTTTCTGAACTCTTTAGCTTAAGAATTAAATAATAAAATCATTAAGATTTCTCAAAAACATAAAACAATCAAAATTTGATTATATGATGCATTTTTAATGTTTACTGCATTCGCCGGTTGCAGAAGCTAGCTACAGACTCGTCCTAGAACAGGCTAAGTTTCAGTGATTTCTTTACTAACAGTACTTGTGGCTAAGTTCGCGTTTCTGTTGTTGTTGTTGCTGCAGGTTACTTATTCAGCTTAGTTTCGGTCCCATTCACGGGCGATCAGCTGTTTTTGAATAGTAATTAGTGAGACTTTTAAGCACTGTGTCAAATTCTTTTCCGATCCCCCATCTGAGTATGTGCATTCTTCCCATCCCTGTCTGTTCTCTTTCCCTCAGGAGGCGATTCTACCGCCGGGGCCGCCCTCATCACTGCTGTCCCGCCAACCTGATCTACCCCTCCTCCTCCTCCGCCAGCAACTTCAGAGTTGCCGCTGGTCTTTGCAACTGCCAGTCTGCCGTCCGGAAGCCTGAGTTCATCTGTGCCTATGCCTCCCTCCAGTCCCTCGACTTCCTTGCGTTGACGGAGACGTGGATCTCTCTATACAACACCACAATGCCGCCGGCCCTCTCCCCCTCCTTCCCATTCTCCCCCAACCCCCCCCCCCGGCTATCCGGTCGAGGTGGCGGGACTGGTTTGTTAATATCTCCGACTTGGAAATTTTGCCCTCTTCCTCTCTCTTACCTTTCTATCTCCTCCTTTGAATTTCCTTCTGTCTCCATATCCTCTCCAAGTAATCTGTTTATCATTGTTGTGTATCGTCCCCCAGGCCCTGTATGATGTTTCTCTAACAAGCTGGATGTCCTGCTCAGGTCCTTCCCTGACGACGGCACCCCACTGATTCCCCTGGGAGACTTCAACCTCCACCTTGAGGCCTCTCAGTCTGCCGTCTTTCTTCCTATCCTCCACTCCTTTGGTCTTTCCCTCCTGCCTTCACCCCCAACTCACACAGCTGGCAATCTCCTCGCCCTGGTCCTCCTTCGTACCTGCTCCTCCTCTGATCCCCCTGTAACTCCTCCCCACCTTTCTGACCACCACTTCATCCCCTTCTTCCTCCCTCTCCCTCTCTCTCCCCCGGCTCCAACCCCCTCTGTTACAGTTTGCCGCGGCCTCTGCTCTCGCTTCCCATGTCACTGCTTCCCTCCCTTCCCTTGATTCCTTCTCTGATCTCCCCACTGAATCTGCCGCCTCCTCTCTCTTCTCCTCCCTCTCATTTTCACTTAACACTCTCTCTCCTCTTGCCTCCAGGCCAGCCAGATCATCCCCACCCAACCCCTGGATGTCAGAAACTCTCCGCTCCAGCAGGAAAAGCCTTCGAGCAGCAGAGAGGAAATGGAGGAAATCCAGGGCCCCGGCAGACCTGTCTCACTACCAGTCCCTCATCGCCGAATTTTTCAATTACCTCTGCTAAAACTAAATTTTATCATTCTAAAATCCAGAATTCAATCTCTAACCCTAGCTAATTGTTTTCTGTCTTCTCTTCTCTCCTCAGTTCTCCGCCCGTCACACCTGTAACCTCCATCACAGCAGAGAACTTTGCAGCCTTCTTCGAGGATAAGATTGTGTCCATCCGCACCTCCTTCTCCCCCCTCCCCCACTGTCCCCTCCCATCTCCTCTCTGCTTTCTCCCCCCTCTCCTCTTCTGATGTCTCCCAGCTGCTCCTCTCTCTCCGTCCTACCACATGTGCTCTCGACCTTATCCCCTCCCCCGTCCTTTAGGCTATCACACCCAACATCCTCCCTTTTGTCACCTCCCTTATTAACTCCTCTTTGTGCTCTGGATGCTTTCCCTCTCCATTCAAACAGGCTACCATTACCCCTCTCCTGAAAAAACCCTCCCTTGACCCCTCAGTCATTCATAATTTCCGCCCAGTCTCCCTCCTCCCCTTCTAGTCAAAAACCATTGAACGTACTGTTGCTAATCAACTCTCCTCTTTTCTTACAGAAAACAACCTCCTGGACCCCCAACAGTCGGGATTCAGAACTGCCCACTCCACGGAGACCGCACTCATCTCCATCAGTGAGGTGCTTCACACTGCACGCGAAGCCTCCCTCTCTTCCATCCTGATCCTCCTCGACTTCTCTGCTGCATTCGACACAGTTGACCACTCCATCCTCCTCTCTTCCCTGTCTGCACTGGGGATCTGTGGTACAGCCATCATTTGGTTGAAGTCGTACCTCTCTGGTCGCTCCTACCAGGTTGCCTGGGCTGGTGAAGTATTAACACCCCAACCCCTTACCACAGGCGTCCCCCAAGGCTCAGTTCTTGGTATACTCCTCTTTTCTCTTTATCTCCAGTCTCTCAGTCCTGTTATTTCTGTTCATGGTTTATCATATCAGTTTTATGCTGATGACACTCAACTTTTTCTCTCTTTTCCCCCTGATGCCCAGGTCTCCACCTGCATCTCCTAATGCCTAAAAGACATCCAGAGCTGGATGGACAACCATCACCTAAAGCTCAACCCAACCAAGACGGAGATGGTCTACATCCCTGCTCCATCCTCCCCTCTCTTGGACCTGACCATCATCCTTGGGGATACCACCATCTCCCCTTCGCGGAGTGTGAAGAACCTAGGGGTCCTGTTTGGCAACAGGCTCTCCTCTGCTGTGAACATCGCAGCAGTGACTCGGAGCTGCTACAACATCCGTAGAATCCAGCCCTTCCTCACCAGCTACTCAATGCAGCTCCTAGTCCAAGCGCTGATCCTCTCCCGCCTGGACTACTGCAACGCCCTCCTCGCCGGCCTACAAGCATCTGCCAGCAGACCCCTGCAGCTCATCCAGAACGCTGCAGCTCGCCTAGTCCACAACCTCCCGAGACACTCCCATGTCACCCCTCTGCTCACAAGGCTCCACTGGCTCCCTGTTGCCGCTCGCATCAAATTCAAGACTTTGGTGCTAGCCTACCAGGGAGTCAACAAAACGGCTCCAGCATACATCCACAGATTGTTCAGACCTTACACCCCTGCCAGAGCACTCCGCTCTGCTACTTCTGGTCGCCTGGCTCCTCCCCCTCTTCGCTCCTCCCCTTCGCGCTCAAGGCTGTTGTCTGTCCTGGTGCCTCGTTGGTGGAATGATCTACCTATTGAGGTCAGGACAGCAGAATCCTTGAGCACCTTCAAGCGCCGCCTGAAAACCCACCTCTTCAGACTCCACCTTTCCCCTACTCCACTGCCCTGAACCCTGTCCCTTCTTCCCTTAATTTGTTGCCCTTACACAATCTCGTTGCATTTAATTTCGTTTACCTTATTTCCTGATTTTTGTTACCACTTGATTTGGTTGCCCTTAATTTTGTTGCACCCCATTTTGTTGTCAGTTTACATTGTTACATTTGTCCTGTCGCCCTTTTGTTGCACTTATTTTATTTTATTGCCCTTTTCTTGCTCTTGACTCTGCCCTTTTGTTGCACTTGCCTCTGTTGCACTTGACCTTATTGCCATTTTGTTCACTTGACCTTGCCCTTTTGCGATTGGTTTAGATTGGTAACAATCTGTAACAATGGAAAGTGTTCTGTCACTTACTGTTACCACTTGTACTTGTCTCCAAGGAGCTCTGCACTTTTGTACCGATCTTGTGCACTTTTGTACGTCGCTCTGGATAAGAGCGTCTGCTAAGAACCTGTAAAGTAATGTAATGTTTAGGCTGTGAAACTTGTGTTTTCGTGCATTGGACAAGCAATTTGTGGACAGAAATAACAGTTTTTTTTCTCTTATTTCACCAAGAGTGCTCTCGACCACTCGTAAAATTTTCTCTTACCTAATGCTGGGTTTACACATAATGACGACAAGTAATGAATGCCACGAATCTAAATTCGTGACCAAGGATGACGAATTTGAATCGAATTTGATGATTCGGGGCAGAGGCGTCGCGCGCCATCACAAACTGTCGCGACCTGTTACCACGCGTTACGATTAATGGCACGAATCGCTGGCGAATCATCACAAATCATTACGCATGGTCACAAATATTGTCCTGCGGTATTGCGTGCTGCTGCACGCCATTGCGAATCATCACGTTCTGTCACTAATGTTGCGAATTGGGCAAATTTGGTGTATAAAGTTTGTGAACCCTTTAGAATGTTCTATATTTCTGCATAAATATGACTTAAAACATCATCAGATTTCCACACAAGTCCTGAAAGTAGATAAAGAGAACCCAGCTAAACAAATGAGACAAAAATATAATATTTGGTCATTTATTTATTGAGGAAAATGATCCATTATTACATATCTGTGAGTGGCAAAAGTATGTGAACCTTTGCTTTTAGTATCTGGTGTGACCCCCTTGT
The DNA here is from genome assembly GCA_029721435.1 of Gymnothorax reevesii. Classification (NCBI taxonomy): domain Eukaryota; kingdom Metazoa; phylum Chordata; class Actinopteri; order Anguilliformes; family Muraenidae; genus Gymnothorax; species Gymnothorax reevesii. Next base: position 57,825,476 of record CM056581.1, read on the forward strand.
GCAGCTATAACTGCAACTAAACATTTCCTGTAACTGTTGATCAGTCCTGCGTGGAGGAATTTTAGCCCATTCCACCATACAGAACAGCTTCCACTCTGGGATGTTGGTGGGTTTTTGGTGGGTCGCATGAATTGCTCCTTCCACAACATTTTGATTGGATTAAGGTCAGGACTTTGACTCGGCCATTCCAAAAGATTAAAGGAGAATTCTGGTATGAAATTGACTTGGGGCGTATTGAAACATGATAACCAGTACTAACCTTTATTGAATACCCCAGCTCCGTACGCACGCAACATTTAGAAATAAATGGCTTTTTAGCCGAAGCTCCCAACAGGCTTACAATGGTAGTGAATTGGGCATAGCTTTGCCATGCAAAGAAATCGCTATTTTTATCATCATTAACAAGGCTCAAAGTAGCTCCACACTTCATCGGTTGAATTCCGAGGGCCCTGACATTTAAAACGAGGCACTGAGAACTTTGAAAATGCACAGGTAGCTTATTAAAAAAGACTATTTATGCAAACAGTACCTCGAGGTAGTTTCCAGTCGCCTCTATCTTGAAAGTAACAATAAGTGGATTGACGAACACGAACAAATAGATTGCACCCTGTTACCCTATCCTTCCTATTCATTCGTGCTCATCAATCGAGGTATCTTAACGTTACATACTGCTACACTATTATGGTGGCCGCTAGAAGAAAACTTTGGTTGTCTTGCTCAGGTCAGTAGTAAAAGCTGTTCTAGTTGCCGCTCTCCATAGCGGCTGGGAGCACTTTCGTTGTATTAATGAGAATCTCATTAAGCGGTCAATGAATAATTGCGGACTACAGTGAATAAGCCTAAAAAATGCATGACACCTACGCCAAATTCGTGAGACTTGGCATCTCAGCGCTTTCGATAAGTTTTTCACCTAGTTGCTATATCTCTTTGGCTCCGTTTTAATTTAGTCTCGCACGATGTGGCCTCACAGTATGGCGCTATTGTTTACGTCCCAGAATGCATTGTGCAGTAACGTCGGTTGCCAAGCCCTATATGCAGCGTTTCTCTTTTGCATTTACTTTTGTGGTGTGCGTGTTTTTCAGTTTGCATGGTTTCTGTTTTTGCAGCGTGTTCCTCTGATTGGAGATATTTTGGGCTATTGCAGCACGTTTGCCCCTGTTGACCACCGTGCTGCATCCCATCTCAACGTCCACAAGTTACATGTGCATTGATTCACTGTTCTGAAGCATCAGTCTTAGTTCTGCATAGAATTTGCAGCTCAGTTTATGCTGTGATGCCCTAATCTGAGCACATGCATTAATTAACTTGGTAATGTGACATTTTAAGGCACGTTGAATATTGGCACACCAAATAGTGCATTGTGGTCATTAGGACAATTCCATGCTAGAAACTGAAGAATGCTTAATTTGAGTAACATTTTTAACTGACTGGTCTATTATTATTTGTAACCCCGAACACCCATGTCAATTAGAACAAGTAAGTCCTCTGACGTACATGAATGCAGTGCGGTGATTTGGGGGGGAATTAAAGGAGACATGAAGTGTCATAAAATTTTCCATTTTCAATCAATTGCCTTAATTTCCCACTAAGTGATATCACTCAAGTTTCCAGTCTGTTCGAGTCACATATTTAGAGCAGTCTGTCCACTTGCAAAGTGACAGTCACGTGTCCCATACGACAGATCATCGGTACAGTCCTTTACAGAACAGCTCAAACCCAATCTCAAGGCAATTGGGTTAGTTCTCAGTGGGTTAGTTCTGCCTGAAAAACAATAGGTGTCTTTAATTCCTCACCTCTGAGACAATAATGGGCATTAGTGAATGGAAAGTTCCATTGAGGGAAGCCAAGTGACTTTTTCAAGGGTATGCAAATGGGTGTTCAGAGTTTCTTAATGGCATCAGTCGCTGATTCAGAGGTAAGTAAAACATTGGAAATGTTTTGAAATTAAATGAATTGTTAAAGATATTTGTGAAAGTAACATCTGCCATTTCCGTGGATCACATTAGTTTTTTTTTGCATTAGAAAGACAGAAAAGGGTTGAGTCCAGACAGTCTCCTGCATGAACATGCACTGTGATTGTGTACATTTTATGCACTGTCAGACTGGCTGAATAAAAATTTATAAAATTAGAACATGAAATGAACCCTTCAAATGAAGAGCTTAATACTTTGTCAACATTGGGCGAGGAAAAAACTCTAAAGGCCCTGAGCGTCAGGGCGCTTTCATACTAGGTACGATTGTTCCGCATTATGATTGTCCCCCCTCGCCTCTGCCCCGCTGACAGCTTTCACACTAGCAAAATTGTACCTTGCCCAAGTCTGGATTATTTTATCAGAATTCCCATACAGTAGGTAGCAGTAGTAGTATGCACCTAGGTGGTTATTGAGTAGAAAAATATTTTGTACACAAAGTAGCAGCAGCTCGGAGATGTATCCTTTTCATCACTGAAACTGCTAGACTTTCGCACCATGTTCATCACTTTTATGATACTGCAGCCACTTTTTCTATAGTTTGTCACGGCGCTGTTCTGTTGTCCTGTGGTAACCAGGCAAATGTAAGTACTCACAAATTATTCCATAAATCTCTGCATTTCTGTACGTAGTATCCAGTTGCGATTGCATATTTTTTTCGTCTGCATACATTTCGAAGAAGCATTTAATTTTGTCTGTTTCTCATTAGCAATTCTTGTGTTTGAGGGCAGCAACAGTAATCCAGCAACAGTTAATGCTGGAGTATACAATTTTTCAAAAAATCAACTTTTTGTCATATTTGTTTAAACTGTTACTATGACCTGACAGTGGGATGTGAGTCAGATGATCTTTGAGAAAATCAGAGTCATCTGGCTCTATCTAGTGCTTCTAATTCCTTCTGCAAGATTTCACCGCGACCGGGACAAAACAACCAATCAGAGCCAGGAGGAGTGACTGACGATGACAATCATTTCTCGTGCACACGCAATTCAATCACCTGTGTAGCCTAGTTGAGGGTGTTTCTTTACAGCTGGACAAACGCTAGCCAGCATAAGCACTGCCATTTCTCACGGACTACCTTATTTGTGAGTTCAAACTTGAGAAGCTGAGAACGGGAGTATAAATTTCCAAGAACGCGAGGGCACGGTAAGCTGAATCTGCAGATAGTTGCTTTCTTGTCTACTTGACATTTCAGCGTGAAAATTTATTTGTACAACTTTCTCACAATTTTAATATTGTTAAAAATAAACATTTATGTGCTTTTTCCTCGACGGATGCTGTTGTCGCTGACTGTCACCAGAGAATGCTGTCACATTAGCTGCAAAAGCCATAGGGAAAAAGCCGGCTACACTTGCAGCCGATAGGCGTTACAAGTTCGGCTCAATAATAACTTTGTCGGTAGTTGGTTGCTAACACAAGTGGGTGGCTGGTAGATACATCATATATCACCACAGATGTATCTGAAAAGCCATATAGCTTCATATGTAAGACGTCAACGGTTACAGTAACACTCCATTGAGAATATCTCATGTTACAAGCGTTGTGCTCGTGGCTGACGTTCGCTTGTTTCCAGTGCTAAGGCTAACTCAGTGGGTAGCTGTGTTTTATACATAATATGCTGTTACTCTATTTCTAATACGCCCAGGTAGTCGTATTGGTTTTGTCTTTGACCTAAGGCCACATTCATAGGACACTTGTTGATGGTAAAATGTTATTTTTATTATTTCGCTGTGTTTGCACCTAGCGTTCACACAGCTCCGCTGACGATTCAGACATACAACACAGCATCCCAGTTACAGAATGCGAGACTTGCGCTCGTGCATGTGAATTAGGGGGCATGGCTTTGGTCAGAGACTTGATGGGAGCAAGGTTATTATTGTTTTGAAATTTTCATTAGCTTTTATTTTTATTTAGTTTTACGGTTTGCTTTTTTATTTCAGTTTAGTTCTAGTTAGCTGAACAAGTAATTAAGCAGTTTTAGTTTAGTTTTTATTTTGAGGAATTCACTACATTTAGTTTAGTTTTAGTCTTAGTTTTTCAGCTATTAGGAGGAAGGCCTTAATTTGTAGAAGCTGACAAGGATAAAAGAATGTATGACAGCAAATATGTTTTTACCAAGTCCTTTTCTTTAACTATCATCTTTTTTAACATGTGACACTGATGATACTAATATAACTGGGAAAAAAAAAAAATCCAATCCTTCTCACCCCATACAGTCATTCATGCTCAGTTATTTCCGGAGCTTTTGCCATGTTTGAGAGCTAACCATCTTCTTCACTGAATGTGCGCAAGGCAGTTGCCTGGAATTCTGGGGCCCCTGACAGAATATCAGTGTGGGCCCCCGCCCCCGACTTTTCATTGCCACTCTTTAACGACAATATATCATGATGTTATTCATTATTTTTCAGTTTCTCAGTGTTCTTGACAGTGCCTAATGCAGTAGCTCTCAAATTCGGTCCTGGCGCCCCCTTGTGTATGCTGGTTTTTGTTCTATCCACAATTGCAATCTTGGGATTTTAACAAGCTGTTGATTTGTTTTAATTAGGTGAATTTATGCAAATATCCACATTGAGATATATTGTAAATATTGGCAGAGGGAAACAATTTAACCAAACATTTAATCAACATAAATAATCAAAAGGTTCCTCATTGGTGAAACTTTTGACATATGGTGGCAAAACCCGACAATTTACTTGGCAAACAGTGGAGTCACCCTTGTTGTGTTTTCTGTTGATTTTATTAGGTTCAGGCAGGTTACTTGGGAAAAACTCAAAACACCTGTGTTCAAAAACTTAATTTGGAGCTTATTGATTTTCTCAGAGTCTAATTTGATCTGTTTAAAAATGCTTTCACCTGAAAATCCTAGCAATATTGAAAATTAACCACAATATGTTCAAGGGTTTTTATTCTTCATGGCACAATTGATATGTCCATCCAAATCTGACTTAAGATGGTAAATAACTACTCTAAACATGGAATGCTGCTAATTAAGACAATGTAACAGCTTTTTAAAATTCTAGAATTGCAGTTGTGGCTGGAACAAAAACCAGCATACACAGGGGGGCGCCAGGACCGAATTTGAGAACCACAGGCCTAATGAATACACCCAATTTTTCCTTTTTTAAAATTAACCACTCAACAAAGAGAGTATCATTATGTGAATTATGAATTATTAGTTGTCTTATTCACTAATTTACTCACAGATGAAGTGACTACAGCTGATTCTGAAGTAGCAGTGCATAAAGGTTGAATTGTTCCATTTCATATTACTTTCGTAAACATTTATGGTTATGTTCCAAGGAACAACTGATGAAGAACTAACCTACCGAGTCTTGGAATAAACAGAATCTAAACGGGCTTCCCAGTGCCATAGCTCTAAGCACCCAGCTTAGTTTTGCCATTGTTAAGAGGAGGGCAAGCTCTGTAAAATTACCTCCCCCGTGAGCAAGACTTATGTCAACAGGTCAAAAAGTAGCAGCTTAGTTTTAGTAAACACTTAAGGTAAAAGTAATGTCAGCCTTGACAAGCAATTATTTAAGTTACACCTAAGGTTACCACACTGACTGCATGTAGTTCGCTAGCCAAACCTAGCCTGTACAGTCACTTACAGTTAGAGAGAGCTGAGTATGCAGTAACCACTCAAAATAAGAATGGAGGAACGGAAGGCTGCTGCTACCAAATTTTTTGACGGCATATTATGATGGCTGGCGAATGATAACCTTGCCGATCTTTTCTGTAGATGATGCCGTTATTAACTAAGTAATGTCATTCTTGTCAGGCAATTATTTATCTGGAAGCAACCGGTTAACTCTGACTGAACAGGACAGTAGTCGAGGGAGAAAACGAGACTATCAACGAAAACGAAGGTAATTTTATCTGTAATTCAGTTTAGTTTTAGTTAGTTTTGTAATGTCCATTTTAGTTTTTATTTAGTTTCCGTTTTTTTAAAAATTGACATTTTTATTTTTATTTCAGTTAACTAAATTATTTTTTCACAGCTAGTTTTAGTTTTAGTCTTAGTTTTCGTTAACTATGGGTTTCGAGGTGAAGCTACATTCGAATCTTGCTTGCTGTTCCAAGATTGCATACTCCAGCTTTAAATGAAGTTAAAATAAGCTTCCAATATTTTTTCCACCACATTTTTTGGTAGGACACATTGCTCATACACAAGCTAAGTAAGTAATGGCAATATTGTTAAGAACGCATCAGGTATAAAGCTGTGGTCCAGAAAATTGCGCACGATTAACTGCACGCACCATGGTGGCAGCTGGTCTTACTGTGCTTCAGCAATCTCCCTGGAAATGGCCACAAAAGGCTCCGTTAGAGAGGAAATGGCTCATCAGCCACAATGACAATCAGCTACGCCAGTGACTCCTTCCTCCACTGGTAGGTCAAGGCAGTGGTTGTTTAAGGGAAAACAGGCCGCCATTGTGGGTTCATCCCTAGGGTACGACATTAATCACTCAACAAGGAGTTTGCATTGACCACTGCCAAGAAGACGATGCAGAACTTCCTCTTGTTGAAGTAAAGCAAACCTGAGTTGGATAGAGCCTTGATGATGACATGCCTCCCATCTATGGCATGAATAGAATGTGGGAAGGACCACTGTCTCCTAAAGCCTGCATTCATCGACTCCTCCTCGCTGTTCTTGGGCATAGGCATGCATTTGCCCACCATATAGCGTCAGATGGCCTGAGTGACAATGGGTACAAATCTGGAGACGGTGGACTTGCAGACACGGGAACTTGCTTTGCTGGTCGTGTATGAGTCACCTGTGGGAAGAAAACGAAAACATGAAAGAAGTCACAATTGTTGTATTGTAACTGGTTTTTGCTGGTCTTTATCGCAACCCCCCCGGCCCCCCAGCATAGTGCAGAAGCTCGACATGAAGTAGAGTGGCCCTATATCACCATGTGGGGCATTATTACATAATAAAGACTGGCTCACTGTACATTATCCCACTAATGAAACAAGCTACTTAAAAAAAATCAATAATTTTAAATTAAATATACTTATTTAAAAATGACTTTGATTTAAAATTGATTTAATTACTTCAGCCTTAAAAACGTTAAAAGAGTCTGTTGATTATAACGTTTAGAATTTCGTCATGCCCATAGCAATGGCCTATTCTTCAGAAATAACATATAATTCAAATAACTGTTGAATGCCATAATTGACCAATCAGAATCGGAAAAAACGATTTTTAATGATTTAAAAATGAGCAACAGCCTAAGTAAAGAAATAAACAGTATGAGTTTTATAAAAAGCATTTTCTCATGGCAGTTGGCAGCCAACATGAGATTACCAGCAGTATCCGTAAGTAGGATTACAATCATAAGCATGGTCAGAAATAAAAAAAAAAAAAAACTGGATTATACAATATATTATCAGTGTTGCTGCTCTTTTTTTTTTTTACACGTGAGAATTTTCTATTAGTCACGTATTTTGTAAACTAATTAGGCTATTCAAAGACAGACATTGATGCTTTGAGCATTGTACAGACTACTAATGGAGTTGATGTTTCACATCATAGCATCCATTGTTACAAATTTGTAATGGTGCGATCAGGAACCAGTCGCAAGAACAAGGCAATGCAGTGGAACTTGCTTTATTAATAAAGGGGCAGGAGCCCCGCAGGGCAGAAGGCAAAAGTACAAAGTCCACACTCCAAAAATCAAAACCCAATTGGGCAAAAATAGAATCGAAAACCAAGGCAGCAATCACAATAATCGTAGTCGGACAGAAATGGGTCTGGTTCACAGGTACAGGAATGTCAAAGCAAAACCAGAATCCAATGGGCGTAATCCGAATCGTAACAAAGATCTCATGGTCGGGCAGAGAAAGGTCAAAACTCACAGATGCAAAAATAATCCAAAATCACAAAGGCAAAATCGAAAAGTCGGGCGGTCCAGTCAGAAAGATAAACACTGAGAAATCAAGGCGAAATGAAACGTGGCACAAGAAGACTGAGGAAAACGATCTGACGGAGAGTAACTGTGAAAAGACACCTAATATACATTTCCAGGGAGATCACATGGTGAGAGACACAGGTGCAAACAGTCAGACTGATTAACAGGGAGCAGCACATGAGGGAGAACCTAATCACATGCAATTTGGCAGAAGCCAAAACGCGGACAGGGATCACGGGACAAACCTATACAAAGACATACAGCTCCAGTTAAGGAGTTCTAACGTGCATAGATACTTAAAGAAGGACAGCGTGATAAGACGTGGAGCTTCCACAGAAAATGCAGCAAAGGCAATCAGGGAGAGACAAGAGGCGGAGACTAGAACAGGGCGAGTGCTGAGAGCTTGTTAATCAATTAGTAAGTGAAACTATACAATCCCTTGGTGCTTGTTTGTAAGTTAGTATTATACACAATGTAAGTTGGTGTTAGTCACTACTAGCGAAAATAACAAACTGTTAGTATGGTCAGTGAGATAGAAAAGTAAGGCGAAGTAAGTAATCGAGGTCGGAAGGAAGGTTGAAATCCAGAATCCAATAAATCACCCGAAGAGTTACACGCAGGACTGGGGCTGTGTGCAATGACAAGACAATAGACCAGACGGGGGAGACAAAGTGCAATGCATAATGGAAAACATGAACCAGAATGTGACTATGGCAAAATGTAAAACATGAAAAAATAAAAACTAAGACAATACATAAACTAATCAAAGTAACCAAATCACAATACACATACAAAGAATAGTCAGACATAGCAAATATCAGAACACACAAAAGGCAGTCAGAATTAACAAGGCATGAACATGGTCAAGGCAAAACAGAACATGAGCAATGGCAGAATCACAACAAAATCTAAGTAACCAATGAAGATTAACGTCACTTATTCAACTTCATTTTAACCTCAAAGCGTGTGCAGTTTGCCGGGGGGATTGCTTCAAGGAAGCTAATGTCTTAGAGATCAATCTTTAGGCAGCCAGCTGCCAGAAACTGGTTGTCAACATGAAGTGTTAGCCTGTGAGCTTCGTCTCATCCAATGGGAGGTCGGCGATCAGGCAGTGTCACTCCCTCAGCCCCGTATGGGTCAACCTTAACCCACATCTTAGTACTTCTGTAAGGGGGAAGCCAGAAGATAACATGGACATGCGACCAGGAGTGCCTGTTGCCCTCTGTTCTTAACATAGTGGGGTAATAAAGGCATAAGAGCCTATACTTTCTCCACAGCTGGCATCATCTCCAGCCAGGCATGGCAGGGAACAGTGGGGTAATAAAGTCATGAAGGTCCAGACATCCTCTGCAGCCCCCCCCCCCAATTCCAGCACTGAGATAAGATCAGCATGGGTGTGTGTGTGTGTGTGTGTGTGTGTGTGTGTGTTGAGCACATCAAAGATGGGGAAGGGAGCGCGCCCTCTCTGCCCAATTAGTGCCATAGTGACCTCTTCTGGACACACTGTCACTGCACCCTTTCATTTTCTCATTGAAACTGATTTGGGAATTTCAATTTAAACAAAACTCACTATTACACCGTTCTAACTGCCCTCATGTCATCACTGAATTACTGTATTATATCTGGGGTAATAGTGATGTCAATTAAATGGGGAATGGTTCTGTTGGGAAGGAATTTCATGACAACTGCATCATCGTAATTCTCTATGTCATCGTGTTTGGTATGTATTTCTTCAGCTAAATTCAAGGAGTTGAATGAGATGCATGTATATCCACTGTACTTCAAGAAAGCATATTTTCTGTTCCCCAGCAATAATTTGTCCTGAACCAGTTATCTCTTGAGGTGTATTTAGAATCATCTCTCCCCCTTTGCAGGAAGTGCTTTGAGGCCCCCCTGAGGTCTGTCTCCAAGGTCCTCTCACTTATCTAACAACTTTTATTATCTCCTTTGAATAATAATTGTTTTCTTATTTCCTCCGAGGGGGAAGTCTAAATTCCAACTTAGACCATCTGTGCGGGCTGAGCCGCCCTGATCAAAGGCGCCATTAGCCTTAAATCTGAGAGAGACGGCCTAGTCTGGGAAGATCGCAGACGACTTCCCACACGTGCATCCCTATGCCATGTGTAGCCAATACCATATAGTCAGCGAAGATCGCAAACACCTTCCCACTCGTTGGTCCGAGCATTATTTCTAGCTTAGTGAAGCTTCGTAATTCGAACTTCCCGCACGCTCGCTCCGTGTGTAGCCTTTTTCACCAGGTATGACTTCACTCTCATTTTCTAAATTGTTTGTAATTTGTGATTTGTTTTATTTAAACTCTTGCCTACCTGGTGAATAAATTATTGTTATTCCTTTAAACTTGCGTGGACTCAGTGACTCTTAACACTTGTACATACTTTCTAGCCACGTTACGACGAAGACTTAGGGGTTAAGCTTAAGCAAGGACTGACTGATCAGCGGCTTTGGGATGACAATTGGTTTTATTAAGTTGGAGAGACAATCATGATCTACTTATATAAAGGGTTTATGTATTGCCGGCTCTGGGATTTTAACCTTAAGGAAACCCATGGACGAGATGTCGGTTATCTGTTAAAATTCCCTGAAGGAGCCCATAGGCATTCATTGATCTGGGTTCGCAGTAGTCATGCCAAAAGATGCTGTTGCTGTGATGATAGCCACCCATCCTCTAGTACTACCAACAAACCTCAGCTTCGAAAATAATGCTATACCCGGGGGCAGATATTTAGTGACACAGGCCTTCATTTATGAGTCCGGGGGCTAATCACCCCGAAATCTACGCATGTTCTCCCTAAATTATAAATTCTAATTCTAAATGGAGTCAGATTTGAAACGAGGGTAAATACAATAACTGCTACGATTCTTTTGCAGCGATCGCTGATATGTTTGATGTCCCGCTTCTTTTGGGTGTAGTATTCTAATGCTCATATTGGATTATTCACCGCATAGTGGCAGATTAGATATATCTGTGATCACAGCATGGCCCCGTTTGCGAACGTAGAAGGTTCATTAATAGTATTTTATTGTTGCCTCACAACATTCTGAAACAGGCTTGAACCTTCGCTCCCAGCTCTTCCATCGTTGGTTTAGCTGCGTGGGTTTTACACTTCTCTCATCCCTTTGCCTACCTCTGCATGGCAAATTAATTCCAAGTGTATGCACTTTTGAGTCTGACACATCGTTTACATTGAATAATGCGGATTGAACAACATTGGTAGCACAGACTGCCAAAGGATTCCCCCATTACCAATGGGGTGTTAGCAGTCTTGCAGTCTTGAGTGTCTGTGCATTTACACGTTACTGTGTAAGTGTGGTTGACTGTTCTATTTGTGAAAATTCCCATGAGCAGGTGCACCTAATCTACGCTTAATGACCCCTCTCTCTTATACCCCCTCTCAGTGGTATTGAAGGCCAAGTGTATCCCACAATTTTATTACCATTTTTAAGGTAAAATGGAAATTATGGGCAGAAGACCGTTTTAAAGTAAATAAAAGTTACATCATGCCTGGTATAACTTATGTAATGGTTATTCTAGATACTGGTGTACAGGCTACTGGCCAAGAGAAAGCTTCTCATACGACCGTCTGTGGTCCACCTTGCAGGGTTGCTAATGAATGTATAGTCACAGCGACATCTGCCAGACTTTCAAAGGGGCATCTTCTCTCTTCTGTAAACTGCGTGCGATCGAGGAAGACATGCATTAGTGTTGCAGGTGCTCTAAAATTCTCACATCTCCAAACATGCTTTGGCAGTCACCAAAACCCTAGAATGCCAGTCTAAGTCAGGTCAATGTGACCTTATTGTTGTGTTCCCTGGTCTGAGTGTCTGGTTAGTCAATTTTAGGTTTCTATTATTTTGGTAAGTCAGTTTTTTGGTCCATGTCTCAGTGTTCACATTTCATTCCTCTCCCGTGTAGTCCAGTCCACGTTTTACCCATGTACTGTCTTTGCTTTCTCCCCGGTCGCGTCATTGCTTGTAGCAGTTTCTGTGTTAATTGATTGTGACACTATTTCGGGTGATTTAATGGATTCTGGGTTTCATCCTTCCTTCTGTTCTCGTTTACTAGTTTCCCCTTGCTTTTCTATTCATACTAACATTACTAACAGTTTGTTGTTTTCTAAAATTACTAACCAAACTAACATTGTGTATAATACTAATCTACTAACGAGCACCCGGGGTTGTATAGCTGCACTTACTAATTGACTAATTATCTCTGAGCAGTCGCTCTGTTCTAGTCTCCGCCCCTCGCTTTACTGTTCATTGACTTTGCTAAAGTTTCCTGCAGAATCTCTGCATTCTTTTAATCTATTCTGGCTCTTTCTGTACACTTAGGAGTCTTTTTATCCAGTTTATTTATCCCATCTTTGGGATTGTCTTGTGATCCTTGTCTGTGTGTTAATGTTTATCTGTTTTCATGTAATTGGTTTCCCTCATGTTCCACCCTTTGTTAATTAGATGTAGTTTCTACACCTGTGTCTGTGTGTGCCCCTGCCCTATAAATCCGAGCAGTTTCTGCACGTGTGGAGATCTGACTTCAACCACTCTACCACACTCACTCACGCACATCCATATCTCCTTTTCCTACCTCTCCCCCACTCCCGGTCCCGAGCACCAGCTGCCCTGCCGTTGTCCCGAGCACCAGCTGCCCTGCCGTTGTCCCGAGCACCAGCCGCCCTGCCGTTGTCCCGAGCACCAGCCGCCCTGCACCAGCCGCCCTGCCGTTGTCCCGAGCACCAGCCGCCCTGCCGTTGTCCCGAGCACCAGCTGCCCTGCCGTTGTCCCGAGCCCCAGCATTCCTGCCTGCCCTTAGCCCTATGTCCTGTCTGTCCCCCTCCTGATGTTCTCCCTTACCCTTTTCCTGGCCAGCTGCGCTACCCGAGTTAGCCATCTGCCAGCTGTGCCGAATGTCTTGTCCTGTGAGTATTCCCGAGCTTCCCGAGTCCCGGTTCCGCGTCTGTTCCTGTTCCCGAGTTTGCCCCCTGGTGTTTGTTCCGAGTCTGCCCCCTGGTGTTTGTTAATGTTTTGGATTCTGAGTTCTCCTTTTTCAGTGCGAGGCACAGTGTTTTTGTTGGCCGGAGTGCCCCCTTTTTCCCCCAGCTTTATTTCTGTGTTTATTTTAATAAATATCTTTTTGGATCCCCGCATCTGGCGTCTCACTCCCCTTTTGTGTCTCCCTCCTGTTTCCAGTAAGGTATTTCGAGATATTCCGAGTTCCCTTGTGTTTTTCCCCCGTGTATCCGTAACACTTATCCTCCTGGTTCCCTCCCCCCATTAGACCTGGATGTTTACCATTCAGCTGTAAAGAAAATAAATGCCTACATTTTACCTCCCTCTCCAACATGTCCTTCCCCCTGCTCCTTATCCACTGTGCTGTTAGTCCCCATATAACGGCCAAGATGCATTCACCCTATCTCTGCCACGGGCTGCCTTCACAGCCCCGTCAGCCAGCTCATTCCCCTTCAGTCCTGCGTGAGCAAGGACTCACAAGCCTTAATATACATGGTTTTTTTTTTTTTTTTTTTTTTTTTGTCTTCTGTAAATGGTATAAAAATTTCCCCCATTACTCAGATTTGGCTCTTCCATTCCCATCCCTCAGTGTCAGCAATGCAGCAGCTGAGTCAGAGCAAAGGACCTCTGACCACTTCCACTACTTCAACCCTCTCTAGATCCCTCTGTACTGTGACTGAGAGGAAAGGGCTCAAAGCCCATTTGCCAGCTGCTTACTCTGACAGACTCAGAGCGAAGGGATCCCATTAGCAACAAAGTCAAAAACCCGACTTTGCTTCTAATGAGATCCCGAGATCCATCTGTAAATACCTGCTGGTGGGCAATGATGCCGTTCAATCTGATGCTTTTTTTTTTTTTTTTTTCGAAAAAAATTTCCAATCCCACCCGAATCTGGAATGCCCAATTGGTGAACTATGTACAAGGCTTGCTCATTTGCGACCCCTTGCTGCCAATTCAGGAGAGTGAAAACAGCACCAAAGCACAAGCTTGTCAGCCACCGCTTCTTATACACTCATTGGTTGAATCTTCGCAAGTTCAGAATGAGGGCGGAGGATACCTGGACATGACCAGGCTTAGAATCTTCCTGACGAGCGCCCCTCCCTACAGTCCCTTCCCAATTTGCAATCCTGTAGCGCAATAGCCAATTGTGCGCTACTCTGAAAAAGCTGCCAACCACTGCCAGCTAGTACAAAGCGGGGCTCGAACCCCCGCGAGGTGATAGTCACTTCTGCTTCGCAACGTGATGCTTTACCAAGTGAGCCATTCGGCAGCTCTCATTCTGATGCTTTTAACCCTGTACTATCCGGCTGTGAAGCATCCAGTCCCCTCCACATTTGATCCCTCCGCAACAGCGATCACTGCTTTAAGTGGTAGCATTACGGGAGAGCGAGCTGTCATTTTGTGTAATGTTAGCTGCACAAAAGCAAGAAAAGTGGGGTGCTGGCCATTCTGTAATTTGAATTGAAATGTGTTCGTGTACTATAAGTTATGTAGCTTAAGCCTAACAGAGCTTAAGTTAACGGTAATTAAATTTGAAAATATTATTGCTTGCTCAATGGCATTACAAGCACCCACTCAAGGACAGGCCACTTGGCATAATTGTGTTTGCATTCCATCAAATATTGTGCTGCGTTGTAGAAATAAATATTGTTTGAAAATTTGAGGACTCAGGATTCTAACTTCATAAGCCCTATTATGATGCAAATAAAGAGAGGGCTACACAGTTGCTGCCCCATCGCCCGTGGGACTGTGCAATCAAGATACTGCTCTCCACCACTTACATTTTTTGGTTTTTCAGATTCAGATGAATTTATTGTCATTGTTACAGAATAACAATGAGATTACATTTGGAGAGAAAGTGCTCTGAGCCGCTGCAACGTGCGTCGCGCCGCCAACTCCACTTTCTTCTTCGAAAATGAAGGTTGCAGTTAAAACAGAAAAAACATTTATAACACATATTGATGACATCAGACATAATACACATTAGGTTTATAACACAACATTCAGTCCTTGATGGATAAGGATGTTGTTGATGAGGACTGGTCCGTGTGAGGCTGAGGCAGACAGAGGGGAGACGTCCTTTGTATTTACGATGTTTATGATGTTAGTTACCCGTTGGTTTGCTCAGCACTTTGGTCAACCTTGGTTCTTTTAAATGTGCTTTGAAAATAAATTTGATTTCATTTGAAGAAACAGCATCTACCCTGTGTCTGTGACTGAGACATAAGCACTGGAGCAGTACATGTGGGAAGTCTTTGCTACAAGGTTTCATTCATCCCCCCACTTCACCATCGTCCACCAGTTTTTTTCGTTCAGAAGAAAGACGGAGGTCTCCTCCCCTGTATAGATTACAGGGGCCTAAATGATTTCACAGTGAAGTACCATTCCCCACTCCCCCTGGTCTCGAGCGCTGTGGAGCAGCTTTGTGGAGCGACAATCTTCTCTGAGCTCGACCGCTGCAGCGCTTATAATCTGACTCGCATCAGAGGAGATGAGAGGAAAACGGCATTCAGTACCACTTCCGGCACTACGAGTACTGTGTCATGCCATACGGATTGGTTAACGCCCCTTCTGTGTTCCAATCATTCATCAAAAACGTGCTACAAGACATGCTTGGGAGATTTGTCATAGCCAATCTCGACGATATCCTGATCTACTCCCGCACCTGTGAGGAGCACGTGAGACACATGAGGGCAGTATTCTAGCATCTAATACACCATTAACTCTCCAATGAAGGCCGAGAAATTCTCATTCCTCCATCTTTTTCCTTGGCTACATCATTGGACCAAAGGGAGTGGCGATGGAGATGGAGACAGCTCAGGCAGTAGCTGATTGGCCCGTCCCACGGACCATTGAGGAGCTCTGAAGATTCATGGGCTTTGCCAACTTCTACCGTCGCTTCATTAAGAATTTCAGTGCTGTGGCCCATCCCCTAACATGCCTATTCAAGGGAAAACCTAAAATGCTGGGATAAAACTTGGAAGCTCAGCATGCATTTAAGATTCAAAAATCTATTCACTTTCGCTTCTGTTCTTAAATCACCTATTACAAATTTTTCAGAAAGACTGGTAAAGGAGGCAGCTTTTGGGACTGTGTTTTTATCTTCAAGGGTTAACAAAGGTCAAAATTAAGATACAACAAGGTGCTTGAGCAAGCCAACTTTTTAGGCTACTTACTTTTCAAGGGAATAAAGAATAAAGCAATATAGGCTACTGTGAATAAATAAAGATCAAAATTTTGTTCAAAGAATGCTCATATATGCAACCCATCCAGTATTAACAGCCAAGGTGGAAAAGTCATTCTCCAAGCTAAACCTGATGAAGTCCATTCTGGGAAGTTTCTTTAGGCAGCAAATGCTGACTCATTGCTTGTCAGTACAGAGAAGAACATCCTTGTACAGAGAAGGTGATAGAAATCTTCAAAATCATTGGTTTAAAATATTAATTTAAAAAAACTGCTACTGTAAATGCAGTAACAGCAGAAAGGTGCTTTTATGCCTGGTAAATTGCATGTCAGTTCATGTATTTGTTAGTGTCCTAACCTCACCCCCTTCTTGTTTACTTTTGTATCCTTTAATATGACACGTCTTTGAAATGTTATTCATTTCCACTATTGTACATATATTTCTTTCAAAGTACTTGACTTTTTTTCATGGCGAATGTTAGACAAAGCAATGTCATTAAAGCAGTACTTAAGAACTTTCAGTTTTGGTTGATTTTGGCGGCGCCGGTGGACTAAAGCGGTAGTGTTTTGCATTATGGAGGACCACATTTCCCATGAAGACCAGCTACATTCAGCGCAAGGTGCTATTGATAAGCAGGACTATGAAAAGTCATAACTATTACATAACAATCATCAAAAACTACTGTCACGTACGTACAAGCTGACACGATAATACCACACTGATTGAGTATGACTGATCTTTCCACAGTAGGAACAAACATATTTTACTCAAACTTTATATTTGTGGTTTGCAGTCATCGCATTGTTTTTTTTTTTTTTTTTTACAGTACTTTTGAGTTTGTTGTGTGGCTGGTCGTGTCAGTGTGGAACTGCAAACTTTCAAGCTGGTGGCTATTTATTGCTACCACACCGATAGCTAACATTAGCAGTATCATTTTGAATTGAGCATCGAAAGCTAACTTACTTACTAGTCCAGCAGGAACAGAGCCAAGGCAGCATCGGTCGGAAATCCCTCCTCGTCTTTGAGCTCACGCCAGCGAGTGAAAGCCGGGCCAGTGATGATCCTTGACTGTCCTTTTATCCGGGTAGCCTCCCTTTTTCTTTCATTTTTTTTTGTCTCCTCAGACAAAAATTTTCGCTTCTTTGGTTGTTTTGCAGCTTCTGCCATGACAGCAGTAATTGCGTGTAGGCGTTCGCATCGACTTCCGTCTTTGTAACGAATGGGGAAAGGGGAAAGTGACGTATGCTGTAAAGCAGTTAGCACATTTGTAGTTTTTTTTTTTGTGTTGCAGGGTTCCTGCCACCCTCCTCAAAGTTGCTTAGTGCCAGTGAAAGCGATACAGACCCCCTCAGGCCATGACAGAGGTGTCACTCAACTAGCTGTAAGTCGATGTATCATCACAAAACTTATGAAGGTTGAGAAGTTACTTAGTGTTGCTTGAATGGTATTTGCAAATATCACTAATAGGGCAGCATGGTAGTGCAGTAGCGGCTCACAATACGAAGTTTGTCGGTTCGAGTCTAGTCTAGGGCCCCCCTATGTGGAGTTACATATTCTCCCTGTGTTCACATGAGTTTCCACAGAGTAAATTGATTTCCTCCCACATTCTGAAAAAATGCATGTCAGACTAATTGAGGACTCTGAATTACTTTTGGATGTGAGGGTGTGAGGGAATGGTGTGCGCACCCTGTAATGGATTGGCTTACCCCCCTGGGGTGTGTTTCCAAAAATCACTGATGCTACTTTACATAGTTTGGACTATTGACTGAAAGGATGAACTATGTAAGTTGCTTACTTGGTTAGCAAGTATGCTTTTGGGAAACGCACCCCAGGGTGTGTACAAAACTATTTGTCCAAGATATTTTATTTCACAAGAGCACCATATCAAAAAATATAGGTGACGGAGGCAACAAAGACTCTTACCCTTAGCTGCGGCAGGCGTGGCCACCCTGACATGAAATCTGGCCCAATTAGATCAAAATCTCAGTCTCCTAACCACATCTGCAGGTTTAGAGGTGTTTTGGATTGAGTGGATGTTCATTAAATGAGGGCACTGGCGTTGGGGAGAACAGTACCATGCGAGGAGACCTTTCGCAATTTCTTTCACCAGCTGGGATAAGCATGCAATACCTCAGTACATTGCTTACAAACCACTTAAGGCGTAAGGTCAAAAGTATGTGAGTGGAGTGAACTTAATAGAGCATTCTAAAGCTGATGTTACAGTCTCTTCAGGTGTTTGAAAGCAATGGTGTTCAATACCACTGCTTCAGAATTTTGAAAAGAAAACATTCTTCTAATGGTTAACCTCTTTCATCATCCATGGGAAAGAATGACCCTTGCAAAACATAGTGCAATTTTGTGAAGTCTGTTAAAGTGTCTTATTGGAGATATATCTTGAGTAATTATTTTTCAGGTTATGAATACAGTGCCGCGAAAAAGTATTTGCCCCCTTCCTGATTTCTTATTATATATGGGATATTATGGTTTTGGTCCAACCGCCGCCGCCGCACTACGTGTTAACGCAATAACTTCAGTAATATTTCAATTACAAATTCCAAATTTTGCACATAAGTAAGTATTATAAAGAGGAAGAACTGAATCGATTTGGGACAATTTACGATGTCTATATTGGCCACCATGGGCCAAAAACTGATTTAGGTGTTAACGCAATAACTGCAGTAATATTTCAATTTGAAATTCCAAGTTTTGCATATAAGTAAGTATCATATGAGGAAGAACTGATTCGATTTTGGACAATTTATAATTTCTAGATTGGCCACCAGGGGCCAAAAACTGAAAAAAATCACTGTTTTGCGATAACTTCAGTAATATTTCAATTACAAATTTCAAGTTTTGCACATAAGTAAGTATCATAAAGAGGAAGAACTGATTCGATTTTGGACAACTTATGATCTCTAGATTGGCCACCAGGGGCCAAAAATGGAAAAAAATCACTGTTTTTATCATATCTCTGGAAATATTTGTCCCATTGACCTCAAATCAAGTGCAAATGAAAGTTCATGACCTGAGGATGTGTCCCATGAGGACATTTTACCTGTTTGGTTCAAAATTTTGGCACAAGATGGAGCTTTGTCACATAAAATTCACCATTTTTGCTATATCTTTGGAACTATTTCTCCAATTGACATGAAACTATGTGCAACTGAAAGGTCATGACCTCACAACGTGTCACATGATGACATCATACCTTTTGGTTCAATATTTTGCCACCAGGTGGCGCTTTGTGATGGAAAATTACCATTTGGCCATATCTTCAGAACCATTTGACCGATTGACCTGAAATTGAGTTCAAATGAAATTCTATTCAAGGTCTATTCAAGGATTGGGGAATTGGATGATTGGGGGCGTTCGGGGATATACCCCCAGCTGTCGCCTCCGACGTCATAAGCCTAGTTTTTTGTATATTTTTCACACTTACGTGTTTCAGATCATCAAATAAATTTTAATGTTAGACAAAGATAACCTGAGTAAATAAAAAATGCAGTTTCTAAATGTTGATTAAATTTTTTGAGTGAACAAAGCTGTCCAAATCTACCTGGCCCTATATGAAAAAGTAATTGCCCCCCCACCCCCTTGTTCCGTCATGAATTGTCTGTGAGTAACCACATTTTTAGCTGCGACCAAGCAGCACTATGAACGCTTCTGTCTGTCTGTCCGTCTGTCTGTCCGTTTGTCCGTCTGTGCCACCTTTTTGACCATGTTCCTGTCGTCGTATCATCATGAAATTTTCATGAGTTATTGACCTTCACCAAAGTGATGTCCTTGCACAAGGTCGAGGTCAAAGGTCAAGTTCACAGAGGTCACGACCTTGTTTGCGAGTTTTCACGCTGTAATTCCAGTTAGAATTCATGGATTGCGATGAAATTTTGGAAATAGCTTTTAGACATAAAGGAGGTGTTCCCTATTGTTTTTCAAGGTCATCCATCAAATCCCAAGGTCACAAAGGCAAAAAAAGTGTCAATTTTGCCCGATTTGACAGTTTTCGCACCGTAACTCAAGTTTCATTCAATGAATGGCTATGAAATCTTACAACAAGCTTCTTGGTATAAAGGAGGGGTTCCCTATTAATTTTCAAGGTCATCTGTCGAATCCCAAGGTCACATCGATCAAAAAAGTGTTGATTTTGCCCCGATTTCACAGTTTTCGCACCGTACCTCCACTTTAACTTGATGGATGGCCATTACATCTTAGAACAAGCTTCTTGGTACAGAGGAAGGGTCCCCTATTGATTTTTAAGGTCATTTGCCAATTTCAAGATCACACTTGTACAAGAAACCACCAGTCATGGACACTAGGCCACGTGACGGATGCTAGGCGAGGTCGCAGCTATTAGATCCTTCTGATCTACTTGTTTGAGTTCAAGTTCACTCGTCACACCTAGGCCTGATTACTGCCAAACATGTTGAATCAAGGAATCACCTAAATTGAACCTGTCTGACAAAGTGAGGTAAGCTAAAAGATCTCAAAAATCAACACATCATGGTGCAATCTAAAGAAATTCAAGAACAGATGAGAAACAAAACATTGACATCTATCAGTCTGGAAAGGGTTACAAAGCCATTTCTAAGGCTTTGGGACTCCAGCGAACCCCGTTGAGAGCCATTATTCACAAATGAACAAAACTTTGTATGCGTCCCGATACATCTGGCGTAAAACTAACACAGCATTTCATAATAAAGAACATCATACCAACAGTCAAACATGGTGTTGGTATTGTGATGGTCTGGGGCTGCTTTGCTGCTTCAGGACCTGAATGACTTGCCGTAATTAATGGAAACATGAATTTTGCTCTTTACCTGAAGGAGAATGTCCAACCATCAGTTTGTGACCTGAAGCTCAAGCGCACTTGGGTTATGCAGCAGGGCAATGATCTGAAACACACCAGCAAGTCCGCCTCTGAATGGCTTAAAAAAAAAACTAAATTAAGGTTTTGGAGTGGCTAAGTCAAAGTCTGGACTTAAATCCAATTGAGATGCTGTGGCATGACTTTAAACAGGCCGTTCACGCTTGAAAAACCTCCAATGTGATTATGTGACTAAATTAAAACTATTCTGCAAAGATGAGTGGGCCAAAATTCCTCCACAGCAATGTGAAAGACTCCTTGCCAGTTATCGCAAATTCTTTATTGCAGTTGTTGTCGCCGAGGGCATTTAGGGGGCAATTACTTTTTCACATAGGCCCAAGAAGGTTTGGATAGCTTTTTCCCCCTAACAAATGAAATCATCAATTCAAAACTTCAATTTTGTATTTACTTGGGTTATCTTTTTCAAGTATTAAAATTTGTTTGATGATCTGAAACATTTTAAGTGTGACAAATGTGCAAAAAAAAAAAAGAAATCTGGAAGGTGAAAAATACTTTTTCACAGCACTGTACATAGGTCAAAACTTGATACGGTACATATTCACATTTTCCTCTTTCATAATAATTGAATCGTTTAATAGCTGACCAAAGTAGATGTAGTCTATCCAAAGCAAATTTGCTGAACAGGCACCATAGGATGCCATTTTAAGCTTAGCCAAATAAAAATGTGCACTTCCATACTCAATTGCTGTCATAAATACATTTTTTAAAGATTTTCAGTGCTTATGGGTTGTGCGATACTTTTCCATCTGGCAATGAAAGTGTAATACAGTGTAACTATCAGGCTGATTTGCATTAAAAGTATAATTGCTATTTTGTTCATTAGCCAAGGGCGAGCAAGTTGGATATTATACACCAACATCTGGTCTTAATCGTTTAACTATTCATTTAATTGGCCACATGAGTGATCTGACATTTTAGAAAAAGCTTAGATGAGCACATGAATGGCAGACAAAATCCGGCCTTGTCCGTGTGGGGAATATTTTCCATTGACCTAATCTGCAAGTGATTCGTTAGAAATGTGCACATGCACTCATTTGCTGGGGAGCTTGGGAAAAGTGAAGGCCACTGGCCTTTTAATATAGCCCTATAAGGACTCTTATGCTGTCCATATTAATTATTTGTAATGAGGTTATGAAAATCATGAGTGGATATTGTCATGTGTTTGAGTTACATCTTGAGAGTGTGTGTGTAATGGTATATGGTGTATCTATAATATATTTGAGGTTGATGTCTGTCTGTCTGTGTTTGTACACATTTTTCTGCTACATTTCTCAACCAATTATCACCAAATTTGCTGTGAATATCCACTATGGACACCAGGAAGGACTTGACGTCGCCCGATTTTTGAAAAACGGTCATACACGCAAAAAAATGGCAATTTCACTCCAGGTAGCGGGTCGCAACTAGTAATGGTACAGTATATAGTCCTTTCCATAAGCGCTCTTGTAAGGAATCTCTTCAGGAATAATAAAATGAATTAATGATATTATGAGGCTACTGGTCAAGACTACAGTAGCCCAGGGAGGTGATCCACATTTATAATCAATCACCAATGAGCCAAAACATTATGACCAGTCGCAGATAAAGCTAATAACATTGATTGACTCATAACTACAGGTGGACTCAAGGTCTAAGTTTTACAAGATTTCAAATGAACAGTCAGTTCTTATAGTTGGCATGTTGGATGTGGGAAAAAATTGACAGGTTTAAAGACCTGAGCGACAGGGTAGGTGCATCTCAAAAACGACAAGGCCTGTGAGGCAATCGGGCCAGCAGTGGCGAGTGCCTGCCTGCAGTGACCCGAGGAGGGACAAATCTCAAATCTGTGACAGAAATTGGGCAGAAACAGTCTGTAGTGAGCTGTACTATGCAAATAAATCTCCTTTCAAATGTTGATAAGGGCACAGTATCAAAACATGTCATTCTTGCACGAGTTCTTTGACAGGGTGCTACAGTAGGTGCCATAGCAACAAAGCTGAAACAGTACAGTCTCAGGATTGTCAGTCGGGAAGAGGGAGCACCAAAGTGCACAAGTAAGGGCAAGTACAGTGTGATTTTGATCATATGGGACCTCTGATGCCCAAACATGTCTTCTTCTCTTTATCTGAATGCTTTCTGTACAGTCTTATTCACTGTTCTTCTGTTGCAATATGTATGAATTACTGCAAACTGCGCAAACCAGGAAAAATACACAAACCATTTCTGCTTTCCTATGCCCCCGACCTCCAAAGAGTCAGTCAGGGGCATTATGTTTTCACCCCTTCCGTCTGTCCATCTGGGTGTCCTGTCTTAAACTTTTCATTTTTCGTGTTCTAACATGAACATCGCTCCACAGAGGTTTATGATTTTTGGTGGGGTGAATGGTCATACATAGGGGATGATGCCTGTGGATTTATAACTCTCTCCGTTAACCAATATGGCTGCCACGGCAGGCATCTTGAAATCCTGTAGCCCACTCGCCAGAGGTTTTTGCTTTTGGGTGACCTGAATGGTCATACATAGCAGATGATGCCTAACACTCGCTTTCTGTACATGTTCTTCAGCTGTTTCAGTCGGGGGCGTATGCCACGCCACGCCTGGCTCTTGTTTTTGCTTCTTGTTCTTTTTATTCGGCATGACATCTGTTTTCTCTGCTTCCTCTTTCTTGGGAAATTACTCCACTGTAGGAGCACCACCGTCTCGATCTCAAAAACCCGTTCGACTGGCAGACTTGGTCACTTTAACAATCTGTCACTGCGCAGGTCAGCTGAGAGCATTTTTAACTCTCAGCAACTGCCGGTCGAATACGGCCTCTGTCTAGACATTATTCAATTATTCATCCTGTATGATTTATTGTTTCTATCTTCTCCAATGAAATAAAATTCCTTTGAACGCAAAAAACAAAACAACAACACAAACAAAAATAAAAACCTGCGTGCCTTTCCTTGAGCAGTCAGCTCCACAGAGCAGGGCAGTGTTAGACACTGTGGACCTGAAGTGATCTGACCAGATGAACATCTAAAATGTTGGTTTTTTTTTTATTTTTTATTTTTTTATCTGGTAACTTTATCCTCTTCCACTTTGGGGGAAAACTGGTGAGAAAGGTGGCTACATTGAGTCACGGACCATTACAAATCCCAAATGGGCTTTGCCAGCATAATTAGAATTAAATTATTACCCGAATTGTAAAATTGCCCATTCTTGTCGCAGAAGTTTCCTAGTCCAGTGATCTGCTGCATCGGCCCCGGGGCCCCCCTGTGTATGCTGGTATTTGTTCCAACAGTAATTGGAACCATAGGATTTTAACGGCCTGTCAGTTTCTCCTGATTCGGTGCATTTCTTGTTTGGAGCAGTTATTTAAGTTGCACTCCTATGGGAGATTTTGAGAAAAATGCCCGTTTGTGCCATAAATAATGAAAGACCCTTGAACATACTGTGCTTTTATCTATACTGAAACTAATTTGGGTAAATATTTTTAAACAGATCAAATTAGGCTATAAAAAAATCTGTAAGCTTTGCAGTAGGTTGCTGAATGCACAGGTTTTAACTCTTTGTTGCTTGACTATTTTCTCCTGCTGATTATGGGTCTTCGGTGGGCTTCGTTACTGCAGTAATCACTATGCAACAATAAATCATTTCAAAATACATTGTACAAATCTACTTTGTTTGAACTTAATTACTTGACAGGTTTGACTCATTTGTTATACTGCGATATAAATGGATACATGGTTAGTGTTCTCGACCATGTGTCAATTAGTTTTCACAAATTAGAAGCCAACTATTTCTTTAATTTATTTGTTTCAATTTTTAAACTCTCTTATTTTCAATATGTCACAATGCACAAAAGGTGTTTTTATACTTCATAGAGCAAATACTTCTGTCAACATATGGCTAAAATTAACTCCTCTAAAGATGGAATGTTCCTAATTAAGACAAATGAAAAGCCTGTCAAGATTGTACAATTACAATTAAGCTTCGAACAAAGGGCAGTAGCCTATAGACAGTGGGTCTCCAGGACTGACGTTTGCGATCAATGGCACAGACTCATGTGATGTTTTCAATTCAACCCTATATAGTCTGAATATAGCCTCTTTGAACTTTCCATATTTGTGCCAGTTATGGAGAGGTGGCGCCTCTTACTAGACTTGGCAGGAGGTGATTTTGAGAAGTGGATGTGTGGAGAATTTCACGGATACCAACACCTTCATTTCCTCCTCTTTTGAAGTTGTATGGTTTTTAGAGCTCAATTTGAGCCAAATGTACCCTGGTGGGGAGAGACAAAAACAGGCCTGAGGTGAAGTCAGGCCTCTACCGAGGAAGAACTTCAACAAAAAAAAATAAATAAATGAAAAATGGAGAACAGAAAATGATTTCATCTCTCAAAACTTGCACTGCGAGAAGTTTTCGACTTTCGGTCCCATCTGTGCTGTCATCAGTGATGGACGCCCCTGCAAGGGGAGTTATTGTGGGTCTGTCTGAGACATTGGGGTCAACGATCCCCTTGGCTTCTTCGTTTCTGCTTGCGGGGGAAAGTAATTTGGAGGCCTGGCGGGTATTGAAGGTCACACAGAGATCGTGACGACCAATCGAACAAGTTTCAGGAGGGGAATCGAGGTTTACAGTTTCGGCCAGGCGAGAGTGCGAATGCAGGTGAGCAGCCCTGCGGAAGCTCTTTCTTGGCATCGATGCACTTCTTTTAATGTTAGCCAGTGGCAGTTTAATTAGGTCCTCTGCGCTCAGATGAGCAGTTGCCATAAAGGCAGGTAACATAAAATGTGCCTGGAATAATCAGCGATGGGTAAATGTGGGTAAGTGGTCAGGGCCGGGGGCCGAAGGCTCTTAGATCAGTGCGGCCCCCATACTGCAAATTTTCCTTAAGTGTTTTTGAATGCTGTGTCAAATGCAAAATACAGTGTCATTTTATGTGACACGTGTACAGACCTTTAAATGAAGACTAAGCCTTTTTTTTTAAAATTATGCGCTGCAATCAGATAAACAAGCCTTATGTAATTGTTATGCAAGTGTAAATGGTGTCATAACGTGGGTAGTTACATAAAATCACTGCACAAGTCATTTGTCATTTGTTAAATCAACACTGATAGGAGTATATTTTGCTCAGATTAAGCATATTTGATGCAGCCTGGACTGGCATGATGATGACTACTCATTAAAATGTTATCATGAAAGCATTTCATTCTGATTCATTATTTTAATTTTGTTTACAGTCACGGGTGAGCTATATATATTATTTGGAACAAGAGTGTTGTTTGATGAAATGGTAAATTAAACTTAAAGTGTATAGGACTACATTAACCACAAAGCACATTAGAGTGCATAGAAATCCCAGATGTTTGCATTGCATCACAAATCATTGCTTTTTAATGGCAATAATATTGTGTTCAATTACACAAGATTTGATTAAGCCTGGGAGGGTGACATAAACCCTCCCTTTGGCATTTTGATTCTAGCGAACTAGGGTCGCTCAACATTTTATGGGGATTTTGTGGACAGGCATAAAATAATTTGATGCCTTTTCAGGAGTATAAATGTTTAGTAAGCTTCATTTTAACGAGAATATGGATTCCTGTAGATTTGATGAAGAGCATGTCAGAACAATTTAATGTGATATGCATTATAGAAGGACTTTAAATTGCACATTTTAAGGCTGTATACAAATAGTATATTGTTGTAAATACAAGGTTATTTTTACAAGGCAGCTTAATCTCAGATTTCTGTCATTAACAGTTGAAAAGCTGGCCAACATTTCTCACTGTTCACATTTGTGTTGACTACTATTATTTAAAGTGTTTCTGTGAGTTAAAGTGAGCGTATACTTTCTACAGAGCCAATTCTGCTGAAATGGTCAGAACGTATACTTCCCTTTTTTGGGATCATATATAATAAATTGTTTGTTCCTCCAGTGTCTGTTTATTAAGGTCCACTTCTTTCACCTTTGCGCACATCAGTGATTATCTATGAAAAGGTAATAAGATTGATGAGGTTACCTTTAATTTCTTTAGCGTTTAGGAGTTATCTCATGTATCTATCCAGTTACTAATTTCTGACAAAACCTGAAGCAATTTGAGCAATGGTAAGTTTTCTCATTAACCATGAATGAGTAGAGGAAGATATGGGAAGACACCCTGTGTTCACCGCCGTCTCTGAGCCTTAAGTAGTGTTTCTCTCTAATGCCCCGTTTTTAATGTTTCATTTAAAATGATTTTATTTAATGCTGTGCATGTTTTTAATTATCATTTGTTTTTATATTCTGTAATGCACTTTGAAGGAAACGATCTATAAATAAATGTATTATTATTATTATTATTATTATTAACAACATACACTGTCTATTAAATTGTTATATATTTAGAGTTTACCACAGGCAGAATGTTGATGTATTAGAGCTAAACACAGTGAGCAATAATGAATTGGTGCATTAGCAAATTTAGCAGTTTCAACATAGAAAGCTTGTGAAGTGGCATCTGACCCCCCAATTGGGTTAAGATTTCCCCCTACTCGGGTTAAGAAGCCCCATGGGGAAATATCTTTTCTGATGTTTAAATTTTTTTGTATTAATTATTTATTATAAAATAAATTATGAAGTACCATACTTAATGGTATTTCAGTATTCAATACTATATTCATACTACATTCGGTACTACATTTTTGTTCTTAATTTGAGTTTTTTGACTCAATATCTGTATGCTGTCGTGAATGAGAAATTGTGGTACAGAGGATACATCTGAAATGTGAATGTATTCCTTGAATTTGCCACAATTTGTTGGTAAAGCACACGTGCCTAATGAAGTAAATGCACTTAAGGAGGATGGTGATATAAACTGCACTTATAACAATGACTCAATGAATTTGGATTTAAAGATGCCATGACGTAATAAATTCTGTGATGTGTTCATCATGCCCCCCCCCCCCCCCAATCCCCCCGTCAGCCCCGCTCTCAACCCCACCTGCTCATTCTGAACCTCTCTTCACTCCATACCCTGTCATTCCCCATTTCACACCACAGGTGGCACTCTACACTCTATGTCACCCCGAACCTTCACTCAAAACTTGATCTAATAATTCGCGGAAATGCCGTAGAGTACTGGAGTGACAATGTCATGCTATCGTCAGGGATACAAATGCCCATTCATTCTACCTAAAGACCTTTTTAATAAAAATCAACTTTTCAAGAACTTCCTGTTATTTTTAACCATTGATCAACCTCGGGATTTTGCTTAATATTTACAAGTCACTGCACATGCTGTTTTTCTGGGCCATAGCCAACTACAATGTGCTTCTTAAATTTTTTTGCTGACATGCTTACCGTTCTATTCGGTATAAAATATACAATCGAACATTCATCCGGTTCTCAAAGCAAAAACTGAGGCTGAAGGAGCTGTGTCACAGTTACTGCGCATACTCAGCTTCTGCATCCTCAGAAAGTGAATCTGCTTTACTGCAAGCCATAATCTGACTCCATCCTTGCCAGACTGTCTTCATTTTCTTTTGTATTTATATATTTTTGTAATTCAGGCATTATGATTTTTATATTAAAACGTTTTCCATTTAAATTTGTGGATTCAAAGCGCTATTTTAGTGCTTTAAATTACATTACATTACATGTTCTTAGCAGACGCTCTTATCCAGACTGACGTACAAAAGTGCAAAGGATCAGTACAAAAGTACAGAGCTCCTAGGAGACAAGTACAAGCGTTAACAGTGAAAGTGACGGAACACATCCAGTTGTTACGGGTCCATACCAATAGTCAAACACCAAACGTACTGATAAAAAGACCAAGTCAAGGGCAACAAAATCAAGGCAAGGGCAACAAAGCAATGTGGGATGTAATGTCAGAGGATTCAGGGCTTTAGCCCAAGGATACGAAGAATGTAAGCCATCGCCAATATTCATAGAGGAGACAAAACAGTATATATTATTCACATCTTTCGGCTAAAGCATACCATTTTGAATCCTTGAATTTCCGGAGAAAACTCCGTAATATCAAAAGCATGATGCCTGAGTAACTAAAATATATAAATACAATGCAAAACAATGACAGATTTGCAAGGATGGAAGTAGATTTTGGCTTTCAGTCAAGCGGATTTAGGCTTCTTTGTTCAAGGTCACGAGCATGCAGAATAGTCGTGACACAGCTCCTTTTAAATGCTGCTCTCAAGATGTCCCAGTTGGGAAGTTTAAAAGAGATGCAGCCTGGTAGGATAGCTTGTAAATTAGTCAGTAATTAGGATGTTATTCATTGTATGTTGCACTTAATCGACCTCACCTATCCAGTTATGACGTTATGTAGCCAGCTAGTGCCAATATTAACATGCAGGCCATGTTAGTCAGTATAAAAATCGGATAGCCAACAAATTAGATAGCCTGCTGACATAATCCACCTTGACAATGTGTCACGGACCTGGCTAGCAAGCTAGCTCGCAAAGTAATCACAGTCGTCGCTGCTTCACACAAGTTAAATAGCAAAATAATTGTTATTCACTATTCTCAATTGATTTCTATGCGCCAAATGCAGCTAGCCAATACAGTGGGCCCAAAGATGACTGACACCCCTGACTGGCAATGCACAAACAATATCTTTAAAAATTCTTAAAAATGTATTTATAGAGAAACTCTTAATACCAACTTGTGAGAAATACTGTACAATATTAATATTTTAATGAAACAAGCCAAAATCATTTCAACACAAACCCAAGAATGTGAAGGATCTTGAAAGGATCTGCTCAGAGGAATGATCCAGAATCCCCCAAATGTGTGCCTTAACCTTGTCAAAAATCAAAGAAAAAGACTCATGCTGTTATCCTTGCCAGAGGTGGTTGCACTTGGCAGTAAACGAAGAGTGCCAATAATTATGAAACCTTTATTTTGTTGAAATTCATTTTGTATTAAATGATTGTTATGATTTTGGTTGTTTCTATTGGAACATTAAAGAAGTAAAGTATTTCTCACACTTTGGTATATTCCATTTCTCTATAATTATATTGTTAAAATATTTTTTGTGTTGTTTGAGCATTGTATGTCAGCAATGCCAGTGATTTTGTAGCCCACCATTGAAGCCTGCGAGGTAGCAAGCCAATTTATCAATTTTGTCAACACATCACTGACCAAGCTAGCCAACTAAATAATAACAAGACATTGTCTCGTTATTCTATATTGATTTCTATGCACCACATGTTTACTACCTTATAGCGGCTTGCTGTGAAATAAGTCCGCTCTAAATCTGGTTCCAGGGGTTTCCGGAGGCAGCCAATGGATAGCAAACCAAGCAAAGAAATTTTCCAATTCATGTCTTTGATCAGCCACTGTGAATTTACGCTCGTAAATTGAAATACCTGATGTGGCAGGAATGAATCACAGGCTAGTTAGAGGATATGTAGTTTGCGAAAACACTGAAAACTGGACTGCAAATGTAATGGCCTTACATTTCGACGATAACCAACACATTTGATATGCTCTGTTGCATCCTATACTCCATAGGTTAATCTTGGAGCTTGCCAGCTCACAAATTTATTTCTAATTCAAGTAATTTCAGATTGTGCCTTAACCCCATTACAAATTTCCATCGAGACTTTACCTCCAACACCAGAATCCAAGTAGTTGAGACAATAGTCATCTCAGTGCTCGATTTTCTGAAGGAAATTTAAAAATTCAGTAAATACATTGAAATGTACCATTTATAGGTAAGAAGAGTAAATACAAATCTTGCCTCCAGAGCAGGGTAGCCCACTCTAGTCTAGTGCTGAGGAATATTTTGTACAAAAAACAGAAGCAAAAAACAAACTGCAAGCCAACTCACCAGAAATTTTGCAATCTAAGGTCAGCGTGAACGTCTTTGTGCTCCCAGTACATCCATTTTCCATCTGTTTCGTAATACTTGTTCTCTGAACCTAACGTAGCTCTGAGCGCCCAATTTGCATGCCTTTTATGCAAATCGTGCAATATGAGGCGGCAATGTCTCTCAGTGATGCTTTACAGGTGAAAGGCGAATAAATTTCCCTTTTTCCATCTGCAAGGAGGATAGATTACTTGCATAGCAGAGCAGCACAGGAGATTAAAGGCCAAATGTCACGTGATTGTACTCGACCAATCAATGTTTTACTAAGATATATGAGTGACAGGCTGTGACCTGACAATTGCTGTTGGTTAAATCATGATCCACTTAAACAGATTCAACAGAGTGATGTCTGTGATAAAAATTCTCTTATCTTCATATCAGACTCAAAATGTGTAAATGTATTCATTGTAGCCTTTGACAATCCCCAGTTGTGAAAGAAAGATTATGCCGTAGAGCAGGGTGCTGATACAGGGTGGTGTCATTTCACCACTAAAGCCTGTAAGAAAAAAAAAATGGAAGTAATAAGGATTCCTCTGAGTTGTTGCAAAGCTTGCCTTTAATCCAGTAATTAGCAGTAATGAAACATGTCCAAATGCTTCGGGGTCATCTGTGCCAGAATGAGCTTCGAACAATTGAAAGGCTTAAATATTTGTGCTATACAACATGCATATGTATATTAAGCAAAGAGGATGGTTCTTAGCTTCAATGTATATTAATCAGGTGTATCATGATAAAGTAACACATGCTCAGAAGACCATTATCTATTCAGCAGTGTAGCATTTGGGTGCTAATTATGTTTCAACCGTTGATGGCCGTCATTGGCTTTTCTAGGTGTTACCATGATGCCAGGGTGTGGGGCTTCTCTTTGATTCCATGACAAAATGACCATTTCAGAGGTGACGGGTCTGTGTGTCGATTACTGGGACTATCTAGATTAGTCTCCCGCTCTCCAGCAGAATGATTCACAATTCCTTACGCGCCATTAAAAGCACATGCAATGACATACTAACAGACGCACATTATTTTGATACCCTGTATTTGAGCAAATACATTTAATTACCTTTGACAGTAAATGGCGATAAAATTCATTCTAACCAGAATTCACAGCAAAGGATTCATTGCATTATACAGGCGTCCTTCTTCAGGGGTCAATGGAGGCCCCCAGAACCATGCAGAATGTTTTAAAATTTGGCACACTGAGTGGGGGCAGTCAAATTTTTTTCATAAAGTTTCATATCTTTGACTTGAGCACTCAAGTGACACCAACAAGTTAAAGAAGTATGAGCATTTACTTACAAATGTATGACTTATTTTCAAAGAGGAGGTACGGTTGGATTCCTCAGATCAAGCCAAGGTCAACACACCTTTTGACAGTGACTTCTGCCATATTTGGATGTTATGAAACAATGTTTCACAGGCCACAGATTTTGTCCAATTTTAAACACTCTTCAGACCTACCCTCACAGAAGTGATCAGATGAATTTTTTTATTTTCAAAAGCGTTTGCCTATCACAGCCAATCAAAATCAGAAGTGGAGCCACTGAACAAGATGTGAGGTCATGTTTCAGTGACGTTTTTATGTGTAAAGTCCAAAATGGGAAAACTCAAGACCCGATTTTGGGGAAATAAAAAAAAAAAAAAAGCATCATCCGATCACTAGGAGCCGCTAAAATAAACAGAAAATGTGTGTCAGCTAATGACTGTTGATGTGTTTCCCAGATAAAAGCAGTTCTTGTTTTGTAAAACTGTGAATGGTCTCAAGGCCAAGACATGAAAACTTGCCATGCCAACCTGATTGATGTGGTGGCCCCAGAAGTAGATCCACAGGTCAATCATTTATATGAAGTTTGGTTACAAAATGTGATTTCCTGCCACCAGTCATTGATTTAAGCACTGGATTATGCACTTTCATTCCAAAACACAACAAGTGGCTTGACCCTTCCTGTACAATAACGATGCATCCCATCACCCAGCCTAAGGCAGCCGGTGGCTTGACGTTTTCCGCGTGGCTGAGCCAGTCCTCACCTTTACCGCATGATTGCTCTCAAGCTGTTCTATTTTAAGTTCACCTGATTAACAATCAAACAATTTATTTATTGAAATTATCATGACAATGTTATTGCCTGTTGGCAGCATTTATATAATTGATGTGACATTGTAAGAATGACATTCCATATAAATGCATAAAATCTAGAACTTTCACTGTTACTTTGGATTTTTTCAATTTATTCAGTATGTCACCATCCTTACAGTGTTAGTCCGTTGTGCGTCAAGGCCAAGCAGCGCCCTTTAGCCACGATGAGGCTACATTCATAATATACTGTAGCACGGACTCACATCTTATTGCTTAATAAGCCTCGCAAACGGAACGCCAGTTTGTAGCATTTCATGAGCTACATGCTTTTAGATTCTTCAAAATATATATTCACGTTTTCGTCCTCATTTATGTGCTGTTCTGAAGAAAATGCCTCATAACTTCATGATGTGGTGCACAACAATGCAATCAGAAATAAATGTGACTGTTAGAAAACGCTGATTTGTATGTTTGTTTTTACTATGTTATAGTAATTTTAGTTGCTATTTATTTATTTATCATATTTATTCTTTTAGAGTATGTATGTTTCTGCAAGATTGCGCTGTCTTTGGTCTTGAATGTTTTCCTCTCATTTCTGTCTCGTGGGGTCTTGTCTTTTTCATCACCCTCTCTACCCTGTATTTCGGTGAGGTAATTCCACTTCCTTCCTTCTTGCTGTTCTCATTGACTATCCACACCTGAGAATAGTTTAGCGAGGCACAGGTGATTAGTTAGATTAGAGTTAGAACTCCACCTGTTTCCTCTCCCTCTCCTATCACCGTCCTTGCTTTTCTAGCTCCACCTCTCTCTACAGCTGTCCTGTGTTTAGCTGGGATTCCACTTAATTAGTTTGTGTTTAAAAGACCCACTTTTTCCCCAGCTTCTTGTTGACTCGTTTCTTCCCATAGCTCGTCTTGGTCAAGTCTCGTTTCTGCGCTTTTCTAGTTTCGATTGTTGATTGCTTGTTTCTTGTGAATTCTCCCGTAAGTCTTGTTATTGGTTGTTTGTATTACGTTGTTTGATTGCAAGTTGATTGGTAGTATTTCGTTCTCCCTTATTCCCATTTTGTACCCATCAGTTTAGATTCTCCTGTGTTCTCCCTTATCCCATCCAATTCCCTTTTTCCTTCCCCTTCCATTCCCTTAGATCTACCCCCTTTGTTACTGTCTTTGTGCGGACTGAATTCCTGGTTACCGATCATTCTCTGCCTGTCTCCTGACTTTGATTCTGATTATTCTGCATTACCCTGTTTGCCTGGCTATTGATCTGTTTCTGTCTTTGACCATGAGCTTTGTAAATCCCAATAAACGCCCTGCCGATGC
This sequence comes from Gymnothorax reevesii, assembly GCA_029721435.1. Classification (NCBI taxonomy): domain Eukaryota; kingdom Metazoa; phylum Chordata; class Actinopteri; order Anguilliformes; family Muraenidae; genus Gymnothorax; species Gymnothorax reevesii. Next base: position 57,859,678 of record CM056581.1, read on the forward strand.
TGAACTGCACTTGGAGTCTATGCCCGTTCCTTTCAGAGTCAGTCATTCTACCAATCATACTTAGCAACTGTTGCTAATCAGGCCAAGTAAACGGTGACAGGGTGAAGTATTTATGCATTGAAAGGTGAGATGACCCTTCCTTTGATACCGCTGACCAGTGGCGGGCAGTGGACAAAGAACAAGGAGGGCGATAAACATGTCTTTAAACTGCTTATTAGTCTTGATCTGTTTTCAGTCAATTTACCTCGTAAAAGACACTTGAACTCTCCCCTCTCAGGTCTAGCTAATGGTCTTCGTTAAGACGAGAAATCGAACGCACCAGTTGAACACAAAAAAAAAACAAATTTCAATCTTTATCAATTAAATGATCATTACGCACAGGTTTGACGACTTGCTTAGGATGTGACAAAATTTATTGCGGAAAATTCACATTGGTTTTTTCGTGAAGAGTTTCCTATTAAGGCAAGTGAATTAAACATTTCTTCGACTTTATTATTCACTCGCCTAAACATTTCATAAGGGAAACTAACATGTTGACCAAGAACAATGATTGAAATCAGGTCATGTCATCCATTTCGAGGGATGTTTTCCGCCTTCCGTCCACCGCCCACCACTGCCGCTGACAGACCTCGACTGGAAACACCACGACATGGATATTGTGTGTATATATCATGTGGACACAATTTAATAGTTCTGCAAAAATCAATTTATTAGCCTTAGATTATTATTTTTTAGTTACTCAAAGTTTAAAACATGACACAGTAGATTTTCTTTACCCATGTCACCAAACCAGAATGTGATTTTTCTGAAAAAATTTAAAATGGATAAGTATACCATCAGGAAACTTCAAATTTTAATATTTTAACACATGAAGTGAATAGGGATCTCTTTATTGGTGATCAGTTTTGAGTTCAAGCACAATGCAAGAAGAGAGAATATGACCTACTGGATTGAGCCCCTATTCTGTCTGTCTCGCTGGAGGTTAAAGGTCATCAACTGCAACAGAAAGTGTCCCACGCTGGTTAAGCCTCTCTTCGTCCATTTTGACAATATGAAATGTTTATACTGATTTGTAAAATTGGTTAGTGCTTGATAGGCGTTAGCACAGAGAAAAGGGTTATAGTAAAAAATTAAAAATTAAATAAAAAAAATTTAAATTTGCCTTCCAGTGTTTTGATGATGGAAATGGTTTATCTTTGATTTGATAAGCAGTAGTGCATAATCAAGTAGGGTTAATCCTTAATGGACAGGCTTGAGGTTATCGATCATTTCATATCAATGTTGGCTTGTTTTCTTGGTCCAGTTTTGACATTTTTAATGCACTCTTGTTTGGTCAAGAGGTGGTTATTGTAAAAACTAGGCTCTTGTCTCCTAAGGTTTTCAGATCTCTGGGAGGCAGATACACGTAGAATGAATGGTGTTTTTTCCCCCAATAAAATGTGTTGTCAGTGGAATTGAGGGAGATGGAATCCAGAAATGCTGCTGGCTGTACTGTAACTAAGATGTGTAGCATTCAAGCTGCTCAGTTAAAAAGAAAAAAAATCTTAAGTGTTACAATCCCTTGCAGCCTTTTCAACTCCTACAAATGGTTGTGACTGTGGAGTGCTATTCTGGTTTCTAATTGGTTTCCGTTGGAATGCCAACTGTCTTGAAGAACCTCTGGGTAAAATGGCTCAAACACTGGCAGGTTCACTAACTTCAACTGTCACTCCTTTGAGGAAAGCGGAGTGTAAGTCATTAATGTATCCACCTGCTGGCCGTATGAAGTACCGCACCCTATAACTTGCTTTGCAGTCCCGACAGCGTGAGTGATCCATGTAATCGGCACATGCACGCAAGCACATGTATGTGTGCATGGCTCCTCAATGTGAGAGCGCATGTGTGGGAGTTTTTGTGTCTGCAAGTACCTTTCTGTCAATAGGTGAGTGTATATGCATGCATGTGTTTTGAGTGTTTGTATATGAGTGAGCGTTAGAGCATTTCCCCAAATGTTCGGCCACTTTAAATGTTTCTAATCTCAAACACATCATGGGCAAATAGAGCTTACTGACTGGGGAAATATAAAGGAGCCACTGCGATCAAAAGGATGGCAGACAGTGATAACTCTTTATGGACAAAATAAATGGAAATTTATTCACCAGCTTTTTGTACTGCTCAGCTTCATACTCTTTCTTCTATATTTTTTTTCAGAATGGCAGAGGGAGCATGCATTCCCTTGAGAGAAACATGTTTGAACTTCAAATAGTGCTTTTCTCTGACATCTCTTTATATAGACTGCAGACAGATGGAGAGATACAGCCTTTATTGGTTCTGAGCGATGGAGTGAATAGTACAAATGGCAGATGTCTCTCTATAACTGCCTGACTGAATGACTGACTGACTTCTTGAGTCAACGATTCCGCCAGCAAAAGCCTCTGGGACCTGGAAGCTGCTGCCAATTGCAACAATAGATGGAACCTTTTGCAGAGGTGTCTTACAATATGAAAGGCTGAGAACCAGAGTGATCTAACCCCAAAGAATGAAAATTAGAGTTCGGATCATATTGTGACAGATGTTGATCATATTCATAATGCAAAATTGGAGCCTTTCTCAGCTGACTATGGGTGAAAGGCAAGGACCCATCCTGGACAACTCACCAATCCATCACAGGGCACTCACAGCATTCACTCACCATTCACTCTCACACTCATACCTATGGGATATTTAGTGTTTCCAATTAGCCTGATGTGCATGTCTTTGGACTGTGGAGAAAATCATATATATATGAAGAGTTTGTTTCGAAAAGGCAATATATCCATTTTACTCAATTTGAGAAAATCAGCTTTTAGCTTACCGACCCTATGGGCCATTAAGCTATTGTCATGGTGTGGCGTCCGTCGTCCAGAACATTTTTTAATCTTTTTCTTTAGCCTGATGAATTTTCGTGTAAATTTGGAATAACATACCACTAGACCATATCTCCAGGCTTTTTCTTGGATTTTTAATTGAATCATTTTTTTCTGTTTTATGGGCCCTTGAAATTTTGGCTCCAATGTTAAAGATAGGACTGAGAAATTTTTAAAAATTATTTCTCAAAAATTGCGTGATAAATTTTTTTCTAAATCAGGTAATCAACTTACCTTGGTACCGTCAATGTACAGTGCGAGCGTTATTTTGATTGAATTGACGGAAGTGGGTCTATTGGGGGGCACTGCACTTTATGAATATGCAAGATGGCCTGAGGAGGCCAAATGGTTGCAGACAGAGATTAAGTTTATAATATCGCCTTATAGGAAGTCATATATATGATCTATATGTTGGCAATACTAAATTTGACCACATAGTGAAATTTCAATGACTTCTATCAACAAAACTATTACAAGCAGAGCTTAGGTTTGTATTGTGGCCATATAGGAAGCCATGTTTGAAGTTTCATTGGGTGACCTTGAATTTGACCTTCAGTGACCTTCAACGGCCAAACTATACAGTGAAATTTCAATGACTTTTATCAGCAAAATCGTTACAGATTGAGTGTAGGTTTGTATTGGAGACATATAGGAAGTCATGTATTAACTTTCATTTGATTGCCCTTGTGTTGACCTTTGAAGGTCTAACTTGACCTTGAGAAAATTCAATGACTTCTGTCACTGAAAATGTCACAGAAGGAGCCTAGGTTTCTGTTTCTGACATAGGAAGTCACATAAGAACTTTTATTTGGCAACATTCAGCTTGACTGTTGATGACATTTGAAGGTCAAACTTGACATAATACAATTACAATGACTTGTATTGCCAAAACGGTCAATGATGGAGTCTAGGTTTGTATAAGAGACATATGGGAAGTCATATATGAACGTTCATTTGGTGACCTTCATACTGACCTTCAAAGGTAAAATGTGACCTACTGAACATTCAATGACTTGTATCACTAAAATGGTCACAGCTGGAGCCTAGGTTTGTGTTACTGACAACTAGGAAGTCACATATGAACTTTCAGATTGAGCCAAGGATTGGATAGAGACATTTAGAAAGTCATATATGAAGTCCATTTGCTGACCACAACTTGACATTCTGTGACCTTTGAAGTTCACAATTGACATTTAATACATATTAACATATTGTGACTTGTATCACTGAAACTGTCTTATGGCTATAGTGAGTTTGCTGCTGTGCAGCCCTGTCTAAGTTCCCTCAGGTGTGCTGCACTTGCGGTTTGATTTTCACCAACTTTTATGCCCAACAACTCCCAAAACAGCTTGACTTTAACTTACCGATTGGAAAATGGAAAGAGCTTGTCTGTCTGTTTGTGAGGTTGTGTTCAGGAACCAGTTGTGAGAATCCAGGATTGTAATGAAAGTGGTTTTATTAAGCGAGGGGGGAAAACCCCCGCAGGGCTGAAGGCAACAGTACAAAGTCCGCAATCCAAAAATCACAATCCACAGGGCAGAATCCGAATCGAAAAACCAGGGCAGCAAACACAATTATCATAGTCGGGCAGAAAAAGGGTTTGAAAACAGATGCATACAAAAGTACCAAAAACAAAGCCAAAAATCGTAAGTCGGACAGTCCAGTCAGAAGAGTAACACTATGAGTACAAGGCGAAGACGAGAGCAGCACTGGTAAACAAGAGAAACGTTCTAACAGGGAACTGCTGTAAGACTCCTAATATACACATACGAGAGGTCACATGCTAAACAGATGCAGGAAGTCAGACTAATTACAAAGGAAGCAAACATGAGGGAGAACCTAATCACATGAAATAGGCAAAAGCCAAAACGCAGACAGGGATCATGAGACAGCCTATAGACAGATATACGACTCCAGTTAGGGAGTTCTAACGTGCATAGATAATGAGAAAAGGACAGAGGGAGCAGGTGTGGAGGATCCACTGAAATGCAGCAAAGAAGATTAGGTAAAGGCAAGAGGCGGAGACTAGAACAGGGTAGTGATGGCAAAGTGAAGCTTTCTGAACAAGTGAAGCTTTCCAGCCAATTTTATTGGAAAAAGATTAATTCATTCAATGCCTCAAACTCTATGATGACCTCTGCTGTTCAAAACTTGTAGTGCAGTATGTTTTAAATAGCCTACCGGTATATTTTGGCCCAGTCTCTGTGGGTTGAACATGGTTATGAAAACTTGAACCAATAAATGATCTAATAAATACATGGATTCCAATATGAATAAAACTGTTGTTTTTCCTGTTTAAATTGTGTCCATATTTGCGTAATAAGAATTATAGCCTGCATATTGCCAACCTTGTCAGGGGAAATCAAATTAAAGTGCTCCCACATCTCAGAGCGACCTCTCTTTGCTACAGGTTCCATTGTAATTTGCTCTTTGCTACGACTAACTCGCGATGAACTCTCCTGAATCGCAACACTGCTTTCGACTGCTTCAAACCCACAAGCGCGCGCCCTGTTTCGCACACCTTTGAATCAAATCGAAGCGATTACGTGAATGTGAGCTGGAACGAAGCTTCGGACGTCGCTGATCACGTGATCAGCAGCAAACAAACCAAGCACTGATACATTTGCTTCGACTTGAACTGGTTCATACTTTGACACAAGCTTCGAAGCAGGAGGGTCGGACGTAACAACACTAGAACAGGGCGAGTGCTGAGAGCTTGTTAATCAATTAGTAAGGTGCAGCTATACAGTCCCTAGTGCTCGTTAGTAAGTATTACTAGTATTACTAGTTAGTTAGTATTATATGCAATGTTAGTCTAGGTTAGTAGTTTTAACAAAACAACAAATTGTTAGAACTGGTTGGTAAAATAGCAAAGCAAGGTGAAGGAAGTAAACGAGATTGGAAGGAATGGTTGAAATCATCAGAAACCATTAAATCAACCGAAAGAGTGGCACGCAATACTGGGGCTGTGAGCAGAAACAAGACAAGAGACCAGACAGGGGTAGACAAAGTGCAATTCATGGGTGAAAGCAAATTATGGACCGGAACAATAACTAGCAAAAACAAAAACATGGCAATAACGAAAACATGGCAAAACTAAACTAAGAAAAAACATGAACATAATCAAACAACCAAATCACAATACACAATACAAGGCAAAGTCAGGCAATGCAGTGATCAGAAACCTTATCAGACAGAATGTGACCAAAACATCAGGAACATGAAACAGATCAGGAACATGAAAAACATGGTAATGCAGAGCAGAATCATAACACTGTAAACTTAAAATATAGCTTCTTTGAGAATTACAAAACTTTGAACTCGATTCAAACAAGTAAATTATTCTCTTTATATGACTGTCTGTTAACTTCTCTCAAGATTCCATTTGAGATTATAGTTAAGCCATTTAAATAATTTATAAAAAAAAACAGAGTGCTGTGACGCTAGCAAAGTGTGTCCAAACTTTTGACTGGTACTGTAGGTGTATGTATATATATATATATATTTCAGTAGTGGCTAGTGAACTGGCAATGATCCTTTAAACTGTTTAAATGTAATAAGATCATTAGCAGCAATGGAATTGCATAAAGACTTTTCAAATAATCTTATTTCATTTAAACCATTTAAACAATAATGAAACACATGCATTGCTTCAAACTCCTGAGTAAAGAAAAGTGTGAGAAGTCCGGAGTCAACGCAGGTGAAACTGATAAACCACCATGCACAAGGATTTCAATTATGCACCAGAATCTCTTACACATGCGTTGATTGAATAATTGCTAACTACAGCAGGGGAACGTAAAACTAAAACTCATGCCGAGTGCGTAAGACTTGACAGGTGTGCGTTATTAATTAAAACTGACCACAACTGATAATGTTGAGACTTATCGGAGTTTCTGTAATGGTGATTTAATTGAATGATTTAAAACAGGTCGTGACCAATCATTATTTACAAGGGATGGGTTTGAGCCTTATCGCCAGTTCACCTGCTGCCACTGATTATATATATATATAAAATCATGGAGGGCGCTGTATACACACACACACACATATATATATATATATATATATATATATATATATATATATATATACACATATAAGTATACATACATACATACATTTATTACTTGGTTATGTATGTTATTGCCCACATACAGTAAAAATGGCCTGCCAATATATCCTGTATTGGACGACCTTAAGCTGTATTGGCCGAGTTCAGCACGTACACAAGTAACCATTGGCAACTGTGGCATTCGCTCTCTTCAAAGAAGCAGACGACAGTCGCAGACCTTGCATTTAGCTCTTTAATGAGTCTTGAAGTCGCGTACTTCAGAAGTCATAATATTGTCATGATAGCACAACATAGTAAATATTAATAAAAATATTACAAATTGCTTGTTTTCACATTGCCTTGGTATTGGCCTTTGTGTCGCAGCGACCCTCAGGCCGATACCAAGGCAATACGGAAATAAGCAATTAATAACATAAAATATAAAACTTTGACATCTATTATGTGAAAAACAATGTTCTGTGGGCGGGACCACTCTGGTACTAAGCCCTTCATACAGTATGTGAATATTGAAAAGTTGCTTCCCGAAATGTCACAGATTACTTCATATGACACTGGAGGGAAGTGTGTTGCTACAAGGACATCTTGCCTTCAGGTACAGCTACAATTTAGGAATCAATTCTGTCAACTAGTGATGTGCGGGTTGGCCCGGAACCCGCGGATCCCGCGGGTCCCACGGGTTTACCCGCGGGTCGGGTCAATATTTTAATTACATTTAGCGGGTGCGGGCGGGTTGGGCCAAACAGTGGCGACATCTAATTCCCACGAAATTGTGAATAAATAGTATAATAGGCTATCGGCCACTTGAGGGCTCTAGACATACAGCCTAGATAATATGCTCTTGTCAAACGATGTAACGCTACCTTAAGCAGGATAGAATGCAAATTGTACCTCTCCCTCTTCCTACTCTCGATGTACGCGCACTCACTGGTGCGCGGCTTAATCCTAAGGATCGAAAGGTTGAATGATAGCTCATCTTATAAATCGTTCTGCAGTCAGCACCGAAATATTATATAGTAGTAGTAATTTTATTGACCTGTGGGTCCAAACAACACATAGACAAAACATTTTTTCGCCACTTTACACTGAAAGGCATGATGATTCTTATTCAAAAATAAAATCAAATTGATGTGGTGCTTCCATTGATCAGCTGCGTGTTCTCTAACAGCAGAGCGTGTGCTGCCATCGGCAGTAAAGACACTTCTTAGATATACATTTCTGTAACACCATTCTTTGCACATATCACCCAAACGAATAGGTAACTTATCATTACTGGAGCATGTATGGTCAAAAACTTAGTCTTGCCCTCATTAATTACCATACCATGAGACAAAGAATAATCGTGTAAAACTCCATGGTGGCCAAAGCAGTCCTCTGCGTCCCAGCAACTAGCGCAACAAGCAAGCGAACCTTCAGTTCGGCTGGCCGTGTCCTGGAAGCGCGCCGTAATCACTTAAACCCTGGCACTGTTGACACGATTTTGTTTTTGCATAGTTTGGGAAAAAATACGCCTAGGCCTACATTATAAGCTGTATTGAAAAAATTGCCTAAAAGCCCCCCCAAAACAATCTTGAAATAAATATATGAGGAATAAAATTTCCTCGAGGACAGGATATCGCAACACTGTATGGGAGAGTAGGCGATAGCGCCAGTGCGCCACTGTCATGTTAATTTTGTTCCAATAAAACAGCCTGTTTGCAATATTTTGCCTGATGGCATTTCGTTTGGTTGCAAAGATCAGAAATCATGGTAAGGTACAATTAATAGACAGCGCTTAAACTTTGTATTAAGAATTCCAGCCAAAAGCCAATTGTATGTTGTGCTCCACTCAAATCCATAGCGCAACAGAGGAATCGTTTTTTTCCATTGCAAATTATGTCACACACACCCACTGTATTCTTTTTCTCTTGCCTCCCTTTTGTGTCGGGTCGGGTAGGGTTCGGGTTGAAAATCAGTGTGAGTTTTAGCGGGGTAGGCGAGGCGGGTTAGCTGTCACGTCGGGTCGGGTTGGTGCAGGTGTTAAGAAACCTCGACCCTCGCATCACTAGTGTCAACGATGATACAAACTGTTAATCATCAAAAACAGCCTGCGCACATTTAACACTGCACACTTTAAATTATACAATAGACTGGATTTATAATTTGGGTTCTGGGCAAAAATCAGAGAATGTTATCCATGTCTTTCCCCTTAGTGGTTCAAGAGGCCTAATAATGTGCTAGCAATGCACTTATGAGTATGGCGCTCCATTAGAGGCCAGGACCTGTTGCTTATTTATGTAATATTTTAAAAGCACTGGTAAATAAGCAAGGTTTGGGACAATGCCCCAAGTACAGAAAATCCATATTACAATGGCTCCTATGCTAATATTAGCATTACAAAGGTTTTGTGAAATTGAATAAGGTCCTGTCTGTCCATGAGAGTACAGGAAAGGTGTTTTCTGTGGGAGAGAGAAAACTTATTTATTATCTCCTCTGAGGAGAAAAGAAACTACCTTAACACTTACAGCACTGAAATAAATGTTTAAAAAATTATAATTAAATTATCTTGTGCTGTTGTAAACCTATCATGTGGCGACTTGTTTGAAAGAGCTCCCACGTGATAGGTTTTCAACCGCTTTGAATTTGATATCTCACATCACTGAGCAACACTATTTGAATTTTGCACCCTAAGGGTTAATATGAAGACCTGATCTAAGCCGATGATTGCAGTCTGAACCAAAAACTCAACTGCATATTTTTACTCGAGAATCATCTCCTTTGAAGTTTAAAAATGCCTGTCTTTGTGTAAAAAAAAAGTCCAAATTTTTGACTTAGACGGAGTGCATTTGATGATTCAACAGCCTGAACTTATGTATGTTTATATATATATATATATATATATATATATATATATATATATATATATATATTTCTTGTTCCTTACTCAGCTATGCTTATTTCATCCAGTTGAAAAACTGATATGTCCTTTATCTGCATTCTTTATTCATGTAGTTTCTTTGTGTCTGTGCCTCTGAAGTGGTAATCAGTAGCCTGAAATGACAGAGGGTACTCAGCTAATGGGTTCTCAGGCTCAAGTGCAGTTCCACGTTTGACCCTGAGAGAGAATCTAAGATCATTTGAAAGGGCAGAGGGAAGCACTGAAAGCAGTGAGCCTGAGCACATCGATTCAGGAGTCTGATCAAAATCTCTTTCTGAAAGATGGCTGCATGTATGACTCAGAAATACAGACTCCTGCTGGGAAACCGAGATGAGAGAGCAGTGAGAGTCACGTCAACCCCTGCATCTGAGTTTGTGTGTGTGTGTGTGTGTGTTTGTACAGTAGTGTACACTGCAGTAATGATTAAACACCACCACATTTGTTTAAAATGAGTCCTTATATATTACTTCTCTATTATTTTTTGGTGAAAATTTATTGAAGATTACTACTGTAGGCAATGAGAAGAAAAATATATCATTCCCACAAGTACTGTATATGGAGGTAAAAATATGGGTAATAAAACAAAAACAGCAAAAACATCCATTTTTATTGCAATTGAAAGGTGTTGAAAATATTTTAGTTTTTCACTCTGGCATGGCCTGAATGCATGTTTGAAGGCTCATTCAATGATTATTGATACAAAAAACCGTTGCAACTGGTTTTAAGCCGATTTTTTAAGATCACGTGTTATGACTTGAAAATCACAACAAAGAGAACCAGCAATGACAACTTAAAAAAATTTATTCTTCACTGATTAGATCCAAAAATTTCTACAAATAATCCACTGTGTAATCTTATAATAACACTCTAATGCCACTATGTAACTCTGATGCCAAAACAAAAAAACTCTCTCCAACTGACCAAAATCACAGCAATTATATAGACTAGGAACATTGTGGAAAGATCCATAGGAGTCCTGAGTGATCCGGCCATCTCCAGGCAAGAAGATGCCAGAAACCTCTAGAAAGCACTAGTCTATTTCATCACAAACAAGTGGTTTTGCATCAGATCGTGTTTTTCTACAGACACACCACCAGAGGGTGCTAAATCATGAACAAAATAAACAAATAGCTGACCAGTAAGGCAGCACAAATTAATCTCCATTTATAAATTATATACATTGCTGTACATAAAATACTCATACATAACACCACGCCTCTAGGCGTCCAGCACACCACTCTACGAAGACCCGAACTGCACCCCATTATTCAATTATCACCTGCACCTGTTGTTTATTTCCACTGTGTGGTAGCAATGTGCTATTTGAGACCACGCTTTGCACTTAGTCTTCGCAAAGTCCTGTCAGTTCATGCCTGTGCTGTATTCCTAGTCTTGTATAGAAGTATTTTCCACGTGTCACGTGTATTTTTCTCAAAATCTAACAAAGTGCTGTAAATTGTTTTAAAACCAGCACTTTATTTAAAGGAACCTTGTTTCCTCTTGTTTTCCTATTGGTAATACATTGTTACTGCAGCTAAAGCCCAGAGTCTGCATTATTAATAGCATTAAGGTACCTTGTTTCCTTTTTGTTTTGTATTGCAACGTTTGTGCCTTCTGTTGTGCAGTAAGCATAAAAAATTCAATCAAGAAGTCCATCCTTGCACCAGAGTCCATAACTTCCTGTCCTCCGTGCATCTGACCAGAGCATGAAGCACAAACATTACATAGGCGACATTATTCTGCAAAATTACATCAGTATTATAGTATTATTATACTGGTCAGTTGTTCCAGTATAAGGTTACATGAACTTTCAGCAGTGTCACTGTGTTAAACACCATGGCACAAAAAGGAAGGAGCTGTGTGATTTTTTGTTGTGGCATTGTGGTCTTACATGATGCTAGAGATATTAAATGCAACCATAGCACAGTAAGAAACACCATCAAGCATTTCAAAGAGACTGGTTCGCAGAAAACTAGTGGCAATAGAGGTACAAAGCGAAAGTTAAGTGCCTCTGGTGTTCATTATCTGTATATGATTATAATAAAAAAAAAAAACAAAAAGGTTGTTGACAGTGCGACAACTCCATGAGGATGTTAATAGCTCAGAAGTGAAGAGATGAAAGTATCAAGATCTACTATCTCCAGATACCTGTGTGAAAATAGTCTAATTGGTCATGTTGCTGCCAAGAGGTGGCAACATCAAAATAGAATTGAGTTAGAGAAGACATTCAAGGATTGGATACCAATTGTGTGGGAACAAGTCGTTTGGACCGATGAATCAAAATTCGAAATTTTCTTACCCGAGCGCTTTTGTGAACCGTAGAGTAAGAGACCTTTCAAAAATGAAAACTGTGCCTGAATGATTAAATGCTATGATAACTTTGCAAAGTTATTTTTGTTTTCACAATATATTGTACTAATTTTCATCTATATCATCCAATGTTACATGAAATGAACACTTAAATTGCTCTTTTCTGTACTATTTGATTTCTGAATCATCTTCATTTTGTTAAGTGTATAATCATCACTGTACTCTACTATCTGTGAGTTTGTGAGTGAACATACATGCTAGGGATGGAGCAATTTAAGTAAAAAATCCGAACCGTTTGGCTCACTAGGCACGGTATTGTTCAGTTCAAGGCATCCACGGAAATTAAAGAGAAACTTATCAGTTGGCGCGGATGAGTGTCGAGTGCAGGGGCGTTACCAAAAGGGGGGGTGGGCAGTTTTCTCCCACCCGGAGAAAAGCTCTGCCCACCCAATTATAAATCAAGATAAAAAACTGATTTACTACTATTTGACAGCAAACACGGGATATCCAACTGATTCACAGCCGGAGGTAGACAGCCATTTAGAGTGAGCTTTACGTATGCTTTATTTATTTATCACTATGTGTGATTAGTGGATTCCTTTGCCGGTCTATTCTTCTGTGAAACCAATGGGCATTCTTGAATTACTAGGGACCCTCCCATTCTCTTAGACAGCCATCTTCACTCATTAGTCTGAGGTCACGTCTACAGCCCTGCGCCTCTCTCAAGGAATTAAAACTTCGTCCATGTCTCTTTTGCTGCTACTCCTGCCACCGCTTATTTTGTCAGTCTTGTTGTTTGACATTAAGGTAATTTGTGTACTAGTTTGTCATCTGTGTTGACTCGTGTGGTTATAACCTGAGTTGGCAACCGAGTGAGCCCAGGCAACTAGTCTGGAGCTTCTGGAAAAAAAAAACTTGACTCGCATAAGTTTTTTTCGGCGACATGCTTCACGGAGTCAAGTAAAGGACGACAGAAGGCAACTCTAAGAAAAGTAAACGTGTTCCCATTTACTTTGCTTGATTGGCTATCAAATAGTGGATTTGTTTACTCTCCAAGTTGAATGAGTAGAACTGTTTATTAAGACGGCATGTTTGATTGATGCATTTCGAAATTTAAATAGCCGTAGATCTATTTTCATGAACACGATGTCATTGCCACGCTATTTCGTGCGACCGATCATTTATATCTCACATTCATTTCTGAATTCTAAGTCATTAACTTGGCTCCGTGTAGCATGTAGCTGAAGAATAGTGATGTCGGTCAATTTTTTAATTAATAGGAGAGGAGTTGTTGTCTGATGCATGCCTTCATGACAACAATTAGTCCTACCTAGTTCTCAATCATTTTCCCTTATTGTCGTGTTTTCCAATTATTGTAATAATCCATAGGCAATTGAAGACACGGCTTTGTAAGCTGCGCTGGGAAGGCAGCTTTATCTTAAGTGCATGTTTCCTGACAAAGACACTTCTGTGCCGTTTTCACAGACGCAGGTCTGGTAGTTTTACTCTTAAAGCCATCTGCATCCTGCAGAGACCCTCCTGAGTCATGGGCCATAAACCAGACCTTTCAGATTTCACCAGCAAAATGATTCACATTATCTCCCGTAATGTTGCAAATCCAATGTGTATTTTGTTATACGACGTAAGCTGATTGTTGACATTAATACCAGTTATCTTTGTAATTCTGGACTTTAACTGACGTTTCAGGGCAAACTGTAGTGCAGGCATATCGTAATTGGTAACATTTCACTCCACGAAGATTCCGAAATCGCATGGTGCTTATTTCAAAGGGATTAAAATTATACTAAACCCTCATTGAATATGTATGAAAAGAAATGTACTTCTACTCTGGTAATGTCCCCTCCCAGATTCCCTCTGAGGAGGGGTTGCCTTCCTGATTACCCAAATGATTTATCACCCTGCTGTAGGAAGTGCCTCTGGAGTTTGGGCTTGAAAGGTAGGGAAACTGAGGATTTGCGGAAGACCACACCCAGTTTCCCACACGTGCATCTATATGCCGTGTGCAGCCAATAGTGGTTATGGAGGAGCGCAAACAATTTCCCGCATGTGCATCTATATGCCGAGCATAGCAAATAATCTATAGTTATGGAAGATCGTAGATGACTTCCCATACATGCATCTGTATGTGTGTAGCCGTTCTCACAATGGAAGATTGCATTCAACTTCCCTCACGGGCATCTCCATACCGTGGTTAGCTTTAATCTAGTCATGGAAGATCTTGGGTGATTTCCCACACATGCTCTTGTAGCATGTGTAGATGGAATATAGTTAGGGAAGCTTGTATTCATTCTTCCCACAGTGTACATTTTGTGCATATGTGTAGCTGTGAACTGCGCCAGGTATGATTTGACTTTTCTCTATATTTCCTGGAACGGTACAATTTGGTTTCTTATTTAAGCTTCAGCCTACCTGGCAAAATAAATTGATATAATTATATCTGTTGTGGGACTCTGATTCGGACAAACATATTCCCTTCCAGTTTCGGAGCCCTGTCTCCTAATTGAGTAACGCAAGACTGTAATCACATGCCTGATCAACACGCTTGTTCTGCTTTATAAGGTGGATTTTCCACGCTGTGATGAGTGTTGTTTTGAAAGGCCTCAAGGAGACTCCGTTACACTGAGGGTTTGGGGCGTATTTCGTTACCATCTCAGTCCCTGAAAGGAGATGTTACAATTCTAACCCCCAAGTCTCTGAACGCGTTCGTTAAACTTTGGGGTTACTCGCTAGGGCCCCGGTAATCCTTAGTCATAGCCATTTTCTATGTCAGATTATCGCGTTTAACCCTCTCCAGGCTAATTTATTATTTATTATTTTGAGATATGAAAAATCTTTCATTCATGGAGAAATGTTCTTCTCAACTAGTGGCTGCAGGTGGAACAAATGTAGTATTTTTGCAATACTGAGCTGGAAGGGTAACTTTATCAGACCATTTCCCATGTGGTCTTTATATTTTATCATCAGTCATCAATTGATTTATTGTTGCAAATTTGCAACATGAGCCTGGAGAGGGTTAATAATACCGCCAGCCTCTGAGTTAATTCACCGGATTGGGTTGTACAGATGTTTTGGTCCGGCGGAGTAAGGTATAGACCAGTATGGGTCCGATGCACAACATAGCTCTAAATTCATAAATTGGAGTCAGATCAATACTTATGGAAACACATAATTTAATCATCAGCGCAAATGGTTTCAACTAATAAAGTTTATATCCTAAATTTAGAATGGTGTCAGATGAATTGTAACCGCTATGACATTACGACTGCAGCATCTGCAAGGCACGTTTCAAGCCAGTTAAAAGCAGAATGTGAAAGACATCATCACGTTTGGCCTGAAGCAGTGGTCTAGTGCTGATTCTGTAGCCAGACCCCATTATTATAATGGAGACTATTAAGACTTTCTTTTCCCTGGCTGTCAGGGCAAACACGCTGAGACCTTATGCCTCAGCTAGGACCCTCCTTGGCCTAGTTGCACAGTGTTTACAGCTTCTTTCACCATATCTAACGTTGATTGGCTAAATTCAGTACAGAAAAATAATTTACTAATAATAGGCCTATGCTTTACGAAGGACAAACTGCTCTGAAACTTCACATCTGGCGATTTAACTTGTGCTTCATGACCGTTTAAATTCCTTGTTTAAAAATGTAAAAATTTCCATTCCACGTGAGAATCTCTGAAATTTGCGTTGATTGAACAATGACTGATCCATGTTCCAATGATATATCGCCTTTCATTCTCAGTACAGCCTGGGTTGATTTAAGAGTGGGACTCGGCAATTAAACATAAAAAGCATGAGACTCAAGCCACATGCGTTAGAGCTGAGAGGTATGCGATTTTGAATAACGCTGATTTATATGTAGCAAATACGCGCCCAGATGAATGATTGTCATCTGACCTAAATGTGGAGAACTAGCAGCGCCTGATAGTGTGGAGTTTTCTTGGAGTGAATCTATTGTTTATTCTGTAAATATTTGAGAACAAGTCAGGAAAAATAATTGTTTTAAAGGGATTTTCTCTGCTTCTCCCCTGGCGCCGCCACTGAACCTCTTTTCTTTCACCTTTGAAAAAAACGCCATAAGGTAAAGGAAATGGGTAAAGTAATTCATAAGGGTTAAGACAGACAAGCGCGCTAATAAGAGAATCCGAATACACTTACACTAGGCAATGTGATCATGAATCTCTCGCCAGTCATGTTCATTGTCCCCTGCTGCCGCGGTAGCGAGCAGAGCAGGGGACATAGCATTCAGCTTCGTCCGTCTGTCACGTCCCGTTTCTTGTGAACACGATATCTCAAATCGGTTTGCCCGATTTCATTCATCTTTTGCTTCATTGTGTATTAGTGCGATACGCCGACCCCTGTCGATTTCCGTGACCTGGCGCGGGACATGGCCACATTTCATGGCAACACTTGTTTGTTTTTGTGATTGGCCGGATGAATGGCAGGTGCTTTAAATATTGCTGCCACACGGAACTGAGAGAGACACCTTTCCTCAACATGTAACCCCTTTGCGCAGATTACAAATAACGGCAGTTTTTCCTGTTAGACAGGTCCATATTTTGAAAAATGTGACAAGTGCAGGCAAATGTGAGGAAAACTTGGCACTAAGGTTTTTCTGAAACCTGAATATGTCCTGAACATACTTGGCCTGTATGCCACCTTGGGAAAGTCCAAACTTTCCCGTAGTGAGAAAGCAAAAAAACCATGGCGTACGCTCATAACGCGCCTGCCAGAATTCCTTTATCATGCTTTATTTAGAAGGTAACTCTTGAAGCTATGGGGAGGATACTTCTTCCGAAGCTTCTGAACTTCATGACAGATATGAATCCTGGCCTCGAGGCAGAACTGCTGCAGAATGCCAAGAGCACCACGGAAGACCTGATGGCCATACTAACATCAGAAGCATTTGCCGCAGCCAGAGAAGGCTTCCTCAAGGCGAATGATAACCCAAACTTCAAGTTTTGGTGGGGATTCTTACAGATGGGTCACATTCTGCTTCTGTTCATTCGAGCTCAGAGAGATTGTGTCTGGGACTTGCACGTCCATGCCTTCCAGTGCATGCTGCCTTTCTTCATGAGATATAACGGAACCAACTATGCTCGTTGGGGAACCATCTATCTCAATGAAATGCACCAACTTCCAGAGGAAGTCAAACAGGAATTTGAAGCCAGCAACTTTGTTGTCAAACACTCTGCTCACCGCTTTAATCAGTTGTCCCCTGACTAAGCTCAAGAGTGGCTGAATGGTCTTGGCAAGAAAGGAGGAGGCATCATCGGAATTACAAAGACCACATCGGCCCTCAGCAGATGGGGTCTGGCTTACAACCTGCGCTCTCAACTGGCTCTGGAAACACGGCTATCTTTTGGTCTTGGATCTGGGGATGACAGCATCCACCAGGAGACCACCAGAGGCAGAGAAAAAGTTGATTTGCAAGATGAAGATGCGCTGCTACATGTTCTTCAAAGATTTGGGGTGTTCTCAGATAAAGCACCTCAGATACTGCAAAACTTTGCAAATAAAGACCTTGCCTCTCAAGATATTGAAGATGACCTGTTGTTGGCTGGCAACAAGGGGCAAGACCAGCTTGATGAATTTGTTCATAAAAGACTTCTGCCAGCTGAAGAGAGACAACTTGCTTTCAGGGACGCACTGCCAAAGAACAAGTACCTGACTTTTTCTTCATTGTTTGACGTTCAACAGGCAGACCCACGGAGCAAGAAAACAATCACAGTCAAGGCAAACAGAAACATCCTTCAGCGCCTCATCGCTGCTTATGAAGTAGGAAGAACAGTTAATCTCAAGACTATTCTTGTTCATGAGCTGTTCGCAGTACCTTTAGCCTTGGCAGAGGATAATGGACAGCTTCGAACAGGATCAAAAGCAATCCTGAAGTTTTGACTGCTGGTGTTCCTTGTCCTGACCACCTGGATGTGACAGATCTACAGGAAGACCCAGTTCTTATCATTGATGGACAAGCACTGATTGCGTCGATTGGAAAACCAAAGGCAGCAAAGACATTTGGAGACCTTGCAGACATATTTGTTGGAACTGTTTTCCAGAGCGGTGCCCAGTTCAAGAGGATTGATGTCATGTTTGACAGGTACTTTGAGGCTTCCATAAAGAGTGGTACAAGGAATAGGCGGCAGAAGAACAAAATTGCCATCAGGAGACCTGTGAGTAATAGGGATGTGCCCCTTCCTACAAAGTGGGATAACTTCATGGCCCATGAAGGCAGCAAGGAAGATCTTGCACGGTTCTTGTCACATCAGCTGATGCTACAAGCTCCAGCAAACAAGGCCATTGTGGCAGCAGGAGGGTTGAGCACAACAGGTGTGACTCCATTGTTTGCCAAGTAAATTGTCGGGTTTTACCTCCATGTGTTAAGAGTTTCACCAATGAGGAACCTGTGGGTATTTGCATAAATGCACCTAATTAAAACAAATCAACAGCTTGTTAAAATTCTAGAATTGCAGTTGCGGCTGGAACAAAAACCAGCATACACAGGGGGGCACCAGGACCGAATTTGAGAACCACTGGCTTAGACACAAACACAAGAGGTGCAGACCACAGGTAAAACCTCGCGCTTCCAAGGACGAATAAATGTCCGCAACACAGAAGCAGTGCGAGAGAGAAAAAAAAAGCAAAAATTTCTAAAAGAAGCAATTCCTAACAATAAATAGAATATAACAAATCACTAGGAAATCAGACAAGAGATTTTCGCCGGCCGAAGTGCTAGAAACAATCAGACCCTCGCGCGATAGGCGTAGCAAACCCCCGGCCATATATATTGAGTTCGGAAAACTCCGCCCCTGATCAGCCATCTGGGCCAGGAATTTGATGGAAAAAGAAACTCAACATCCCAGACGATAGAACAAAGAAAGGTCCAACAAACGCACGCCTAAACCATGACAGTGTCTTGTGTAGTGTTTCTGCTCCTTAATTTCTTAGCCAGAATTTTGTTTGTTGTGAACTTTTTTTGCCAAATAAAAGTATGTTGAAACTGACAATGCCTCCCCTCCTGCTGTACATAAAAAAAAAAAAAAAAAAAAACCCTAACCGAACCAAAAACCGTGACACCAAAACCATGATATAAACCGAACCGTGGATTTTGTGAACCTTTCCACCTTTAATTCCTGCATACAGCAATATGAGCACATCAACAACTCATCCAGGGTATAATGTTTGTGCTGCATGTACAGTTCAGATGTACAGAGAAAAGGAAGTTGAGGACTGGACTCAGGTGCAAGGATGGACTTGGTTGGTATTTATTTTGCCAACTGCACTGCAGAAGGCACATACCTTGCAATCCACACAATGAGGGGCTGAAGTTCCAAAATAAAGTACTACGAGTAATACAGAAACTGGAATATAACTACAATTACAATGTATTACAAATAGGGCAATAAATGAAAGCAATGTTCCTTAAAAATATAAAGTGCTGGCAAATACATAAACAGCACTAAGATCAAAGAGTTTGTGTACAAGTGAGTACGGGGATAAGTCTAGGCTACATAAGACAAGCAATGCCTCTCAGGTGTGGATTTACGAGACGTCACAATGAGAGAGAAAAGCTTGGTCTGAAATGCACACTGCTACCACCCAGTGGCAATGAGAAACGGGTGCGAGAGATAATTGAATAATGAATGAAGTGCAGTCTGGGTCTAAGTACACCGGTGACCTGGACGGCTGAAGGTGTGGCCTTACACAAGTGGTCACAAAAGAAACCAGACTAACATCAAAAGAACTTCAGGCCTCATGTGCTTCATTTAAGGTCAGCATTCCTTTATTAAAAAAAATAGACTGTGCACAAGTATCATCCATGGGAGACCTGCAAGGTGGAAACCACTGATGAAAATGAACAGAAAAAAAAAACCTTGCTTCACATTTGGTTAAACCCCCCCCCCCCCCCCCCATCATTGTGATGACCTCCAGGACAATTAGAATGATATTCTGTGTGTAGTGGGACATCCCGTTCGCAAGAATATTGCAGTGAAGAAGATTACGCCACCCTGGTATTGCATCCAGAAATGGTCTAAATTTCTGAATTGCAACTGCCAGTACTAACAGCAAAATTTGGGCCTATTAAATCAGTTTCCCAGGCTTTCAATCAAATGAAAAGACAAAGCAGAGATGTGGATTCAAGTAGAATAATTTAAAACTTTAATTTCCAATTAAAACACAGTAACACTGAATTGATAAAGTAGTGAAATATAAAATATTTTAAATTTTATTCATTAATAGGATAACTCTTACCTGTTAGCAGAGTGCCCACACCCACATGCAGTGAGGCCTGAAAAGAGGTCTCTTACCACTTAACCTTTTTCAATGTGAGCAAATACAACTCTCACTCCCACGAATGCTAACGGTGTCAGAGTGTTAGTCCCTACAATAGAGAAACTCACTGCAGACTATGCAGTGAACAAGGACCCCAACATGAAAGGCCTGGACCCCCCAACACTGGTAGAGGCAGGCAACTTAACCGGCAAATTTTGGAAACAATTACCGGTAATAAAGGGCAATGACCCAATCACAAAAACAATTACAGTTCCTACACGCATCTCCTCGGCCAGATCGAGATTCTAGTCAAAAAAAAAAAACCCCCCAACCACACAATACACAGCAAATAAAATCAAACACATTAAATTTAGAATTTAATAAACAAGGAAAACAAGAACCATAACGAACAGCCGTGACACAAATTTAAATCAGCATGTATACAGACCGCACAATCAATGGACGCACATATTGCGGATTCACAGAACCCAATGGCGGCAGGATTAGAGTGCCCAAGGGATGTGGAGTAAGAAAGGAAAGCTGGAATCACAATTTCACAACAAAATCAACTTAATTCTCGTAGCACAGCGGACTCATCACTTAGGAAGGATTTCAAATCAAAGTCAGCTAATCCAACATTAGAAATGGCTCCAAGAATGCCCTATAAAGTTAAATCAACTGCACGCTACTCTGAAAAGAGCTGCCGACCACTGCCAGCTGGTACGAGGCGGGAATTGAATCCGCACCATGATAGTTACCTCTGCTTTGCTACAAGAGCTTTACCAAGTGAGCTATCCGGCAGCTCCAAAAGACAGCCTTCAGGTAAAGCTCCAGATCCAGTCCTCCAGCCAAAATCACCACAGGTAAGAATCAATATTAAAGGATGGGGTGATAAACTACGCGATCAGTGCCACTGATTCGAGATCAGGAAGACACCAAATGCAAGGTGGAAGGGAAAGGGAATTTATTGAAACCAAACAAAACTGGCACGAGGGCCAACAAAACTCGGCCCAAAGGGTTGCAAAATACAAACTAAGGTATGCTTCACAGAGCTGAGAACTAAGATCAGAAAACAACAAAAAAAAAAAGCCACTGGAAACTCCAGGGAGATAAACAAGAACAGAAATGAATAACAAGACTAAGAATGCAGAAGGTTAAATACCAAATGACTAACTTGAGCGTGAGCGTGAGCGTGAGCTTGAGCGTGAGCTTGAGCGTGAGCTTGAGCTTGAGCGTGAGCTTGAGCGTGAGCGTGAGCGTGAGCAAGACTTGGGAACAAGAACTTGAAGCATGAACATGAGCAAGACACTGTCTGCCAGCCAACTTCCACCGCATCCAGATAAAGGCTAGGAAATCAAGGACACATGAGGGGCAACACCTGGAGAAGGAGAAACAAGAGGCATGGCAAGATCATGACATGGACAAAGATTGGTGGACAAGACTTGCTCATTAAGAGAATGAGCGTGCTCAGCTTAAGTACCAATTAAGTATGCAGTTTGAAACCAGCATTAATGTTCAGAACAGAAAAGCACAGCAAGACTTGAAATAGTAAAGCAGGAATCATGACAATAAACTCCCTGTCTAAATTAGTAATATTAGTAATGTGCCGATCTAAGAATTACACCACCCAGTGAGTGTTAGTAAATGTTAGTAACTTAAAAACAGTTAATTGCCAATTAAGCTTAGAAAGCCCCGAATCAGCACAGCACAGAAGGAAGGGGGAAATACCAAAGCCAACCTGGGGTGCGTTTCCCAAAGGCGTAGTTGCTAAGTAAGTTAGCAACTTACACAGTTCGAACTATGTAGTTGCGCCGCCAGTGTTTCCCAGAACCATCGTTCGAACTATCAAGGTAACTAACGTAGTGCGAACCATCGTTAAACGACGCAGGTGTTCCCCAAAACCGTAGTTCGAACGAACGTTCGTAACCACTGTCGTTCAGCTGTGTAGTTCAAACTACTACTCCCCAGCTGTAGTTAGAAGCTTAGTTCCGGGTGATTGCGTCGGAAAATGCAGTCATGAAAGGTAAACATAAGTAGCTGAAAATGTTCGATGATCTTGCTGAACAAACATATATAACATTAACACAGTGATTTGAAAATGTAGCTACTCGGGAAAAACACTTTTTGTTGTATTTCTCTGTTCATGAGTGGGCCTATGGTTGGATCTCTGGAATTATATCTCTTGTAGCCTTTGCATGCGTTAGCAAAGAAACTTTAATGTTCGGCAACGATTTATTACGCTAGTCTAGTAACAACACTTGTTTTTATTTCCCCGCTGTCATTAGAGCAGAGGTGGTTAATCAGCCTACTTTACGGGATCATGGTTCAAGACGGTAGTATTGTTGAGTAAATCTGTAAAGCTCGTGACTTCGTGTTGCTCGTGTTAGCCTGGACAAAACTTTCCTCAGGACCAAGAGGAGGCCGACACACCGGCGCTCCCACCACCAGTCCTCGGTAGCTCACTCCTTAGAGCTGCTGCTCGCCTTAGTAATGTCTAGCTGGCATTTCCTCCACCCCCCCCCCCCCCCCACCCCCCGCCCTCCACTGCACTGCATCTCCATCTCCATCTGTGGCCCTCAGAATATTTTTTTTTCTGTGATCTTATGCCATTTTCTGCTCTTTGAGTCAATGAAATAATTTTTATGTTAAGAAGAAAAAAAAAAAATTTACTTTATATATTCCATTTTTGTCTGTCTGTGTATTGCTACGCCCATGAATAAGGTGGGAAACCTTAAATATTTACTACATATGTCAAAGGAGACAACGTGACACGCATCGTCTAAATTTGATGATCACTTGTTCATCGGAGCACACGTTTCTATGAATAAAAAAAGGGAAAAAAAACACTGTCATGTTCTACAGG
This sequence comes from Gymnothorax reevesii, assembly GCA_029721435.1. NCBI lineage: Eukaryota > Metazoa > Chordata > Actinopteri > Anguilliformes > Muraenidae > Gymnothorax > Gymnothorax reevesii. Next base: position 57,883,018 of record CM056581.1, read on the forward strand.
AGTCGAACTCTCAGTCTATGATGATAGCTCATTGGCTGTACCCGCTACACTACAGAATTTTCTTCGAGGGAAGAAGCTTAGTATGTATATATAACTGTAAAGAATGAATTAAAAAAACTTTGTACTCGCTGGTGGAGCTCATCTCATCAAATGCTCTGAAATTGCAAATCGTTCTTTAGATTTTTTTTTTTTCCAGAGAATCGTTGCCTAAAGTGTCTTTTCATTTGAATGATAAATTGTTTTGTAGCTAGTTTGTGTATGATCGCAAAATAGTACGCCAAAACGACAAATTAGTATTGTAATATCGATCACAACTGCTGTATTTAGGCACAGATACCTGCGGTGAAAAACAGACTGGAGTGCTCCTGGTAACATTGTTGTTCGAGCGACAATCGCTCAAACTATCGTGGTTCAAACTGACGTCGTTCAAACCAACATGGTTCAGACTACTGTGGTACGAACAAGGTACGACGGTTTTGGGAAACCATCGTTCTTCTGATGTTTGTTAGTTTAACGATTCATCGTACCATGTTAGTTTAAAGCTAACTTCCGTCGTTTTTCGGGAAACGCACCCCAGAGCTCTGAAATGTGCAACAACGAAGGCACGGGGCAGAACGCAGACAAACGGTGGAGTGGCTTAGCAGACCTGGCATGAACAAAAACATGGAAAAGTAAAAACATGGACTATAAATGTGAAACATGAAATGCAAAAACCTGATACAAGAAACTGTTAAAACTGTGACATGAACTATGAAACTATGTAACTTGAACTATGGAATCTTGAACATGAAACTGTTAAAATCATAAATGTTGTCCTGGCCAAAGGCCAGAATCCCAGAACACAACAGCCACATCCAAATCAATATCCTCACGCACATGTTTCTAGAACCAGCAATAGGACCAACTGCAATTAAGCGCCGCGCAGGACAAACCAAAAAAAAACAAACAGAATAGTTAACACGGAGGTAACCTATATGCATGACCTTCGTTTGTAATCACCCATCGTATGCAATTCTGGAAGGTTCTTAAAGGGCCATTAGGAATTTAAGGGGTACTTCTGCAACATGTAGACTGAAGATTGAAAAGTAGAACTTTTTGAAGACGTCACCTGGTACACCTGGTGTAGAGCTAGCACAGCACTCCACATTGAGAACATCATGCCAAAAGTCAAGCACAGTGATGTTAGTGTGATTGACTAGGGCCACTTCTGCTTGAGGACCTGGGGGACTTGCCATAATTGTTGGAAACATCAATTCTGCTTTCTACCAGAAAATCCTGAAGGAGAATGTCTGGCCCTCAGTTTGTGACCTAAAGCTCAAACGTAGTTGGGTTATGCAGCCGGATAATGTGGGCAAACACATCTGAATGGCTTAAAAAAAAAAACATTGAAGGTTTTGGAGTGGGTAGACAGAGTCCTGACTCGAGTCCTATTGAAATGCTGTGGCATGACCTTAAACAGTCAGTTCATGCTTGAAAATCAATATGGCTAAATTTTAAAAAATCTGCAAAGAAGAGTTGTCTGAAATTCCTTTGCAGCTATCGATAAGACTTGTTGCCAGTTATCGCAGTCGGTTGATTGCAGTTGTTGCCACCAAGGCTGGCACAACCAGTTACTCAGTTTAGAAGGGACATTATTTTCTCACATGGGTCATACTGGTTTTGAATAACTTTTACCCTCACATAAATGAAAATATTATTAATAAATTTGCTGAATTTTGTGTTTACTCAAGTTGCCTTTGGCTTATAATGAAATTAATTGGATGATCTGAAACATTTAAAGGACCAGTGTGTAAAATGGGGGGGGGGGGTCCTCCTGCCTGAACTTTGGCTAGAGCCTCATTACGTTACATTTATTTAGCAGGCTGTTTTACCCGATGTGACATTCTGTATGTGCATACAATGATGCCATTGAAGCACATATACAACCCCTGCAAAAAATGTGCTATAGGAATCCTATAGGACAGTTCAGTAGAATTCTATAGAACTTTTGTACCTCCAGTCCTATAGAAAACAAGTTCTGTAGGAAACAGTTCCACAGAACAGCTCTTGTAGAACTTTTTTTTTCTAATTTGGCATCTTCAATCCCATTTGAATCTGGAAGGCGACAAACAAAGCAACAATATTATATTAATCTTTCCCGGTAAGCCCTTCCCAATTTGCATTCCTGTGGCACAATGGCCAACTTTGTGCAACTCTGACTAGGGCTCAAACCCAGAAACTTCTGATCTGCAATGCTGTGCTTTAATTGAGCGAGCTATCCAGCAACTGGGAAAATGCTGAGGGATTGAAGGAACTTTCAGCCTTTGCTGAAAAGGAACACCATGTTAGTAATCCTGTTAGGTGACCATGATGCATGTATAAAGATGGTGGGAATAAGTCTCGGCAGACCTCAAATTGTATTCAAATTAATTCTAAATCTTTGTATATTCTGCAATCACATGCGTGTAAATGGAAAGGAATAATTTGATTGAATTTTTTAAATTAAGGGAAAAATTCAAAAGCTCAAACTTTCAATGTAATTTTGTCTTCGTAAGCAAAAGAGGAACATGAGTTTTCCATTATAGCATAATAAAGTTGTAATGCCCTACATTTGTATTTTTGAATTGCTGCCGACTAAATGGAAAGAAAGAGGTCTTCATATGTCGTAACTGAAATACTGCTGTGTTGTTGTGATCAGTCAGTCAATCAATCGTCTGATCAGAGAATCAATGAGTTGGTATGTGCCTGGTACCCCATGTGCTTAAGCATACCTTAAGCACACCTAAGTTAAAAGGGACAAGATTTCCTTGCTACTTAAGTATAGTGGATATCACTGCATATTGCACATTTTCATACCATTAGTCCGGTCTCTCACCTCTAGAACTCGGGTACACATAAGGTATATTGACCCTTTGACAGAGCATTGCAAGGAGTTATGAGATTTATTTTCATTTTTATTTAAGCCTTGTTTGAGATGTCTTTTCCCTTAAGCTTCTGTTCTATTAGAAGGTCCTAAAGACAATCAAAGTCCTATAGGACAAGTTTTTCAACTAGGGTGTTCTATAGGAAGGTCTTAAAGAACAGCAATAATTTTATAGGACTTTGTTTTCCATAAAGGTGCTCTATGTAAGGGATAATTAATGAGAAGGTGTGCATTCCACTGTTTTGCACGACGTGGAGGCGTGGAATGCTCACCTTTGAGTTGATTATCCCGCTTATACCATGGTCATTTGCCAGTAATATCAAATCGCAGCATTCAGAAATTTTTGGTTTAGGTTTTGCAGTAAAAAAAACTAGTTGGTAATCATTAAACAGGCTCCGCGCCTTCTCATGCCCAATACTATAGGCCAAGCTAAATTGAACCAGCTATCTTACGTTCATGGAGAAAGAATTTTTTTTGCACATGCTTACATCCATTTACTAGCTGATGATTTGATACCGGATTCCATCTGAAACGGAGATTTTGCATTATGTGATTATGCAGACTGTAGCTAACTTGCTACCCACAATTACAATGAACTTATGACGGTTTACGTGGAGTCAGCGAGCTGAAATCAGTCTGCTGGCATAGCACGTAGCTAGCGAACTGTCAGCAGTTGCTGATACATGAAGTGGACACGTTAGCTTCATTTGTAACCGTACACAGTTACAATCTTTTAATGGATGAAGCCTAATTGCTTTGCTGCTATAATATTTACAGTCATAATCCATTGAGTACAAGTCAGCGAGCTGAAATCAGTCTGCTAGCATGCTAGCGAACTGTCAGCAGTCGCTGAAACATGAAGTTAACTTCATTTGTAACCGTACACAATAACAATCGTTTAATGGAAAAAGGCTGATCACTTCGCTGCTATAATATTTTTACGGTCATTATTGCTTGAATACCTATTGTTATCCGCCCCGCAGGACACAACTTATATGACGCCGCTAAATTTACTGGAGATAAATGAGCAGCTAGGTTTCTGTTGCACTCAGTCAAATACCAGTTGTAACATTGCTATGGTTACAAGTTGGCCAGTGGATGAATTTGGTGAAACGGTGAAACGACCATAGCCAAACTACTCTGCGGTTCCACGGTTTTAATGCATGCCTGCCAGCCAATCAGAAAAAATTATTCACCAAGACCATGGTATAATAGTTTTTTAGCAAATTCCTATAGAACACACGGAAAATCCTATAGAATATGATATTCTACTAAAATGTTATAGCATTCCATTGATGTTCTATTGAGTTCTATAGAGTTCTATAGAATTCCACAGAAGTCCTATAGAACATTTTTGCAGGGACAGATCAGACAATTCGTACTGCGCATCAATCAGCTTAGACATGAAGAAGTAACACACAAACGAGACAGCAGGTATACAGAGTGCTTGTACAGTGAGGCCTATGTCAGATTTAGGCATCGTGGTAAGGGAAGGATATTTTTATTATTGGTGAATGAGAGAAAGGAGACAGATGTGTCACAGGTAGAGTTGCCAGATTCCAGGCAGGCATATACTTTAAAATACCTTGACATCTTCATGAACTGACAGTGTATGTGTATACACGAATATTGTGGGCTGCAAAAATATGGGCATTACTGACTGGCAATGCACAAACAAGCCTTTAAAAAATAACTCTAAATACTAACGTGAAAAATACTGTACGACATTAATGCTCCAGTGGAATCAACCAAAATCATTTACTGATTATGCAAGATTCAATTTCCTTGAAATCGAGGTATTACAATTAATGGCACCCTTAAAGATGATTGTAAATTACGTCGACTAAAATTTGAATAAGTGGAATTTAATTCCTGGTATATGTTCTATCTAAGTGTTAAGAAACTATGTTTAAAAACTGTGCAAGCCACGCACAAGCTGACGTAACACTAGGTGCAAAACAGACAGGAATTCTCAAAAATGAGTTAAATAGAGTCCAGAGACAAGAGAGAGAGCTCCGAATTACACAGACATTGAATTTTCATTCGGGGCTCTCTCTCTAGTGTGCAGACTCTATTAACCTTATATATTTAGCCATGCTATTTAGCTATGCAACAAATCATTTTCTATAACTGAACAATTCCAGAAAGTAAGGAACTGGTGGAAATTCTTGTCACAGCTTAGCACACTCTTTCCCCCCTCGTTGACTGAACCTCTCATCTAAGAAGCTCCGCAGGGACAAGATTCTCGGCTGTCGAATACATAACACATTATTAATGACCTGCTCCTCATACAGCGGGGTGAAAAAAGCCAGCATCCATACCTGACGGGCTTCAGTTTGCTACAGCAACCTTCACATCAGCTTCAAAATAAAATAAAGGGCATTCCAGCTTGTCTCAGAGAGCTCCTTCTTGAAATGAGGCCAAAAAGATTAGCCTTTTATTCCGCTGCATTTTAACGGTGATCCACGGCGGATGAAGGGGATCGTTCATTCGATTGGGAGTGAGTAAAATTTTGTCTTCATGTTTAATGGAGATAGTGTGCACTTAGAGCTATGCACCAGGGAACGGTGGCCCTGGGCTCAATGGTAATTTGACAGAGATACAGTAATCCTATGCGTGCAGCACATTCACAAAGTCATTGAATTTGTAAGCATGAGTTTGTGATGGCAGTGAACATGGGTGCACGGAAATGATGAACAAAGTGCTGCAATCCCATTGGAGCTGGCTGGCCTCTTGATGATGAAATGCAACCCCAATGTGCAAAGACCAGCATTCAATTTCCTGTGCCCCCCCTTTCATCTGCTCCAGATTTCTGGGGAAAAAAATAAAAAAATAAAAAAAATAAAATCTGGCAATGCATTGATAAAAGCTGCTGCAGGGGATTTGTCATAATATGGTCCGGATCTGTATCTGCTGGAAAAAAGCAACAGGTACTGCACTGCTGCTCTCTGCCGAAAGGGTTTCCATAGCGATGAGGAAATTCCTCTGGCTGAGAGCAGTGCCATTCTTATGAGATTTAAATGGGCTTTTCAGGACTAGAGCTGGAGAGAGGAAAAGCGATGGATTTCCCTCCAGCTGAATAATATTTTTCCCTCTTTAATTCGATTGCGGTACTCTCCTCTCATTTTGCCTTTCTAATTCCATTCTGCTGTACTCCAGCCTCCGGGTTGTTAGTCTCCGATGCTGTGGGTGACTGGCGTGAGGAGGATTATATGTATTCTATTCATGTCTATTGACACTGCCCTGAGATACCAGGTGCGCAGAATGATCAACGAGGCACTTAACCTGCTGGGGTGTTATGCAACTATAAACAGTTGTATGATTCATTTGTTCTCATGAAGACTCAATCCCATCATGCATAGCCAACTTTGGCATTTCCCATCTTTTTTATTTTGCAGCATATCTTTCAGGTTTGCGCAATTTCATACCGATCCACGCGCAAAAGCAAAGTCATAGCCTCTTCTCGTGAAGCCTGAACTGGAGGCCTGCGTATTGTTTCAGGTTCATAATTTAGTGATATTAATTTTAATTGCATCTATTTTTAGCTTTGCGGAGAGGAATGTATGGAACTTGAAGACTTTTTCTGACTGCAGATCAGGGTACCATGTCATGCTGGCCTAAATGAAGGACCAGGGGTTAAAAACAAAATGTTTTTCATTTCAGTTAGTTCTGAGCAAATGTATTGTTTTTTTAAATTACTCTATTCATGTTCCAAGGCCTTTCCTCTAATTACTAACAGGTCAGAATGTTATGGAAGAACAGTTACAATGATGTCTTTTTAGAATGACATCACCTTTGCAAAATGATTTTGATATTAATGCAACGTACTGTTTCTCAAATTTAGAAACCTTCTGGATTAGCCCACAACTTTTGAATTAAATTAAATGACTTCAAATGAATTACAGTTTCAAATTTTATGTTTCCTTCCAGAAGTTTCCCTTCTGACAGTTTACAGCATTTCTAAATCAGGCAGTACTATTTAAATACAATCATGGCCAATACAATACTTAAACAAATATTAATCTTCAGTTTGCAATTACTTGCTTCATTCAGTCAATGTCAATGTTGTTCCTTGTAAGATTCAGCAGCATGTAGCCCAAATAGTCTCCTCAATGGTGCTGAAATCAATCTACAACAGTGATAAATCTACCCGAGCTTCAAATACAAACATTTCTGGTGAACTGAAGTTAATTTTAGTCGAAATAAACATATAACTTCACATTTTCCCAAAAAATGGTTCATACCGCTTGCAATATACCAGAGCTCTTCAAATCACTGTCCTCAAGGGCCGAGAACTGCCGGTTTTCCACCCCCCCCCCCCAAACCTGTGAGTCAGCTGTCACAGACAGGCCAATCAGAGGGAATAACTGTTCGCTCAAGTCCCTGGAAGGATGGAAAACCAGGGCTGAATTTGGATTCTAGGGCCAGATTTGAGGAGCCCTGCATTATACAGTTGTACAGCTCACAGGCCCTAAATACTTTGTGTCCTACTACACAACTGGAGTATTTTGCGGGGATGAAAATCAACTCTGGATAGGATGCTCAAATTTCTAATGTAAGCTTATTTATTCAAAATCAGTGCTAAGGCAAAATGTTAGCTGGCTAGCTAAAGTCAGTGGATAACTGGGAATAAATAACTGACTAGCTAGTTAGTCGTAGTAAGGGGAAAACGGGGCAATCAGGCCAACAGAAACACCGTGCAACTGCACTGAAGGAAGGAGAACTCAGGAATCCAAAACTAATAGAAGGGAACACCAGGGGGCAGACTCGGCAACTGACAGGGGCAGACTCGAGATCTGACAGGGGCAGACTCGGGATGGAGCAACTCGGGATAGGGGCAGACTCGGAATAGGGGCAACTCGGAGGGGGGAACTCGGGAAGCTCGGGAACGGGGGAGCTCGGGACAGAGGCTGGAGACAAAAGGCAAAGGGCAGGCGCAGGATGAAAAGACGGGCACAGCTGGCAGGTGGCTGACTCGGAAGGCACAGCTGGCCGGGAGAAGGGTCAGGGAAAACATCAGGAGGGGGCAGACGAGGACGACTGGAACATCTTGGAGCGGCGACAGGAACAGCTAGAAGCGGCCACAGGAACAGCTAGGAGCAGCGACAGGAACAGCTAAGAGTGGCGACAGGAACATCTTGGGGCTCGGGAGACAACTTGAACACTTAGGGCTAGGGAGACATCAGGGGGCACCAGGGGGCCCAGAGATGACAGGCAGGGCGGACAGGACTGGACGGCACAGCTGGCAGACTGGCACAGCTGGCCGGAAGAGGGCTCTGGAAACAACAGGCGGGGGGCAGACTCAGACAGAACTGGAGCGGAACGGCAGGCAGGGCAGGCTGGGCTGGGGCATGATGGCTGGAGAACACAGAGAAGATAATGGGGACCAGGAGGAAAGTGCACAGGGGCAAGGAGTGGTGAGGCGCGGGCAAAGTCAGATCTGAAACTGGCTTGCTGCTGGAACAGATATAGGCAGGGGCAAGGGAAGACACAGGTGCAGGAACTTAATATAATTAACAAGGGGTGGAACATAAGGGAAACCTAATTACATGAAACAGATAAACATTAACACACAGACGAGGATCACAAGACAATCCCAAAGACGGGATAAATAAATTAAATAAATATTTCACAGTGAATAGAAAGAGACAGGACAGATAAGATAAATGCAGAAGGTTCTGCAGGAAAACACAGCAAAGCCAGTGAAAGAAAAGCAAGAGGCGGAGACTAGAACAGGGCGACTGCTGGAAGATCATTAGTCAATTAGTAAATGCAGCTCGTTAGTAGGTTAGTCTAATATACAATGTTAGTTTGGTTAGTAAATTCTAGACAATAACAAAATGTTAGTAGGGGTTAGTAATATAGAAAAGCAAGGGGAAATTAGTAAACGAGAAAGGAAGGAGGAATCCATTAAATCACCCGAAATAGTGTCACAATCAATTAAGACAGAAAACTGCTACAAACAATGACGCGACCGGGGAGAAAGCAAAGACAGTACATGGGTAAGACGTGGACTGGAGTAACATGGGGGAGAAATGAAATGTGAAACACTAAGACATGGACTAAAAACCGAAATCACCAAAATAATAAAAACCTAAAATCGACTAACCACACAGACCCACAGAACACAACAACGCTAGTTGGAAACAGTGTTTTTAATTCAGAATGTGAGCTGTGTTAATGGTTTCTCACTTTCCCAATCGCACAGCAGAGGTACTGGATTTACCAGCCTCACATGGCATTTTACTTGCCTTTGGAAATCCTTATTTTTGAACCATGCATTACTGTTGTCCATTTTTTATGGCAGGTGGAGCAATCAGCTTTTTCTCTGGACAACATAAAGCTTGAAACTAATAGCTTAACAGTATTAGGGATTTACCTCTACATAAATGAAATGGCGAGGATGGATAATTTAGATGCGTTTGTCTCAATAATTCTCTCTTGGGATACCAATGTGGTGTTGCAGGAAACCTGCGAAACCCTAGTAATCAGTCTCATGCAAAAATACTGAATTTTAATTAATAATTCAAATAATCAGTATTAATGACTGAATAAAATATTAAAAAGATAATCTTAAGGACTTTTGGAACTCTAATTCGGCTATTTTGACTTAGATTCCCACGTTGAACAGCATCAATAATTACATAGGGTTTAAATAACTGATTTTATTGAACAAACAATCACACACAGGACATACAGGGGCTAATCTAGCGAAGGGGGACATTACAGACTGTAGTTAGGTAATGGGTGGCTGTGAGTGTGTCTGTCCGCGCGTATAGGATACGTATAGGTTTCTTTGTCCTTAGGCAAAGCGAGAGCTGGCAGATGGCATGCTAGGCTGTGCAATGTACAGATAGGCCTATGCATAGCTGTATAACTCAGTTTAGCTGCAATGAAGTACCGATAGGAAAAGCTAGGTTCGATCCGAGCCAATGCATTGCAAAGCTAGTGATCCACTCACTGCTAGCATGTTTGTTGCAGCATTAGAAAATTAGGCAGTAAGAGACAGAAAGACTGAATGCAGTGGTGTACTCAGTCTGTGAATGGCTAGCTAGCTCATTTAAATAGAAAATGGACACAACAGCAATTGAAGAGTTTGTTTCCAGAACGCAATATATCCATTTTACTCATTTTTAGTAAATCAGCTCTTTCTATGTTGGCGCCTTTTGCATTTCATGGAAAAACACAAACTTTGCCCATGAAAAAATACACCTTACTGTATGAATTTCTAAAAACGTAAGGAGCGCAGGGATATCACTTTATGGTATTATCTACATTTTTGTAATTTTGGCACTTGTTGCATTTTGGAAAAACATTTTTCAATTTTACATTTACATTAGTGTGACTTACTTTGGTGGCCATATTTGGATTGAATGTGGTCAGTTTAGACAATTTGCCAATTTTAGCGTACAGGGATCTGCATACCAGAAGGTTCAATTTGAACAAAGTTTTGTGTTATATTCAGCATTTGATCATTGTTCCTATGGCAACAGAAATCAATGTTCAAAAAGTCAAAAATGCACATTTTGACAGAATGCACCTTTGAAAAACATCTCCTAAACTACTGAAAGAATCTGATTGAAATTGCGCCCAATTAATCTGCATTGAATGAAGAATAAATGACACTGATAGAGGGTCTTCCCACTGACATACCTTGATGGCCATATTGGATTGAATTTGTCTATTTTAACATTAATGTCAAGGGCCATAATTCTGCACCAGTTGATGATACTGATGAGTTCAATGATGTAAATGATAGGTTATATCAAGCACATGAAATTTGCTTTATTTTGTATTCAGAAATGATTGCGTTTTAGCTACAGAGTCGATTTACTACGACAAGGGTCATTGGTTCCACTCATAGAAATGATGCAATCTGGGTGTACATTGATTGCTATATGTGTCCTTAACTACGACTGACATCGGTTTCAGGAACTCAACACTCCTTCCTGCTTAGTGGTTATTTCAGGAACTGTGTGTGCTGAGGTGCTCTGAAACCTGAAACGGTCTTCATGCTTTATTTGGACGGGGCTGTATCTTGGTCATTTGAGGTTAGAGAGTGCTTATATTGATTCTTACATGAAAGGTGGTAAAAAGAGGAAATCAAAGATGTCACTTCCAGTGGCATCATCAAAACCAGAGGGGTTCATCTGCTAGTCTTATTCTTTTAGGTTTTCGAATAACTCACGGGATATGATAGCTTACAATACAAGCAAGTCGATGACGTCATGACTTTGATAGAAATTACGTCGTCTAACTTGGAGACCAATAATAATGCTTGCAGTTATATTTATTATTATTACTATTATTATTATACATCATAGACGTCGCTCAGTACACAAGTTTATAGGATGTTCAATGGTGCATCGGTGTAATACTGGTGTTCCATTATTATTCTTATTATAATTATATTATTATTGTTATCATTACTACGTGTGGGTGTCAGTTAATACACTTTTGCTCTTAAAGCTGGAATTACATTTTTTTTTATCATTTAATGATTGTGACAATGCGGTTTATTCTTGATAGATAAAGTGTCTGAATACAAAATTAATCAAACTTTATGGGCAACAGTATAAATATTTGTCCATTACACCAAATCTGGACTGTAGTCAATGTCGAGTCCAAATCAGAATGTTTTTCCCCCAAAGCGAACTATCATTATTATCAACAGAAAATTATGTTTGGAAAAAGCAAATTGGTCTCAGTGGATGTGTTTGTCAAATCTGTTACAAGTATTGACAGCTAGTGGGTGCACAGACAAGGCTAGACACATTGCCCGATGGACCAGTCTTGTTTTTTCACGAAGCTGAGATGGTTTACTTCTCTGTGTCATTTTGAAATGTATTCTAAATCCCATAACATTAATTAGAACTGACTGTCTGTTTTATAGGACAGAGTGAGCATGCTCCGAAATATGACTTCATTAGTCTATCAGCTCTGTTCATTCACTGCTCTATTTCCTAGCTTCAGGACTGTGACAAGCAGGTTTGCTTGTGCCCTGAACAACTGGAATACAGATTTAACCCCCAATGCTTCTTTCCTTTACAGGAAAACAAACAGATATGCCCTGCACACACACAAACACACACACACACACACACACACACACGCACTCGCACACACACGCACTCGCACACACACACACACACACACAATAACTGTAACAAAAGATTAAAAAAAGAAAAACTTTCCTGAAAATCCACACTTAATTTGACACTTGATTACAGGTATTGCCCATAATTAAGTCATTTTCTCTCCTTTACCTTGTTTAATGGATGCATCTTCAGTCATACACAATCGCCTGAGGTACTGAAGTAAGCCGGCTCTCAGCAGTATTCAGCACATGCAGATGAAGGAATCAATGTCTGAATTGGCCGTGAGAAAATGTACACATGCATAAACTTGTAGGTTACAATTATGTGAGCGAAATCTCATGAGCGTTTTCCCCCCCTTTTAGTGAGAGTCCATGTAAGTACAGTATGAAAGAAAGAAGGAAAGAAACAGAAAAGAAAAAAAGAAAGAAACCTGCATAATTGATGAAAAAAGCTGCTGTTGAATGGACTGCTCGAGCCTATAGCTGGATTGCACGACTTGGTTTTATGGTTCATCGTAAAACTCCTCTCAGTCGGCCTTATCACATTACCACAGTACCAAACACTCGAAGTCTTTATCAGCAACTGCTGGCCTAACTGTTCTTACACTACACAGGCATGTAATCCTGCTCTGTTGACTAAGATGTATAAATTTCTCTGGCAATAGTAAAAACCTCAACAGCTTTGCAGATAGGCCTTTAAATTGTGGTACAGAACCACCAGGGGAGGTAGTATATATATCGACAGAGAACACAAAGGTCTGTCCTCTGTTTTCAGGATGTGGGCCACTGCAGCCAATTTGACTTTCCTTGTCCCTGTTGCTCTGATTCTGGATTCATTTTTATTTGTCAATTAACACTGCCGCGCGTTTACTGCCTGTCACTTTGTGATGCTGCCCTGACCATTTTAACTGGGCACGCAGAGACAAAGTCCCTTATAAAGTGGACCAGTGATTCTACACACTGAAGCAAAAAGCCTTTATTTACTTATTATTGTACCATTGAAGTAATCATCTTAAATTAAGTTTAATTAAATATTAAGTACAGCTGTGAACTCCCCGTGGTTTAGCAGCAGTGGCATTTTCTCTCGGACGCCAAGGGAAGCCAAGCTTCCCCAGTTTCAGGGCCGTAGCTGTCTCTTCAATGTATTCAGTTTGTTTCCCGGTTCTGGTAATTCTATGCGCTGATACTGCCGTCTCTGTTCAATATCTCGAGGAGTATTTTACAATAAGTGAGACAGCGCCCCTCAAAACGTTATGTAGTAAATTTGTGGTGAAACACTTTCTCGCGTTCCTACTGTAGACTAATGTCTTGTCCCCAGGGAAGCCAACCGAAGTTGGCATCCCTCAGTAAAGGATTAACCAATCAGATACGGCTATCGTCATGCCACTACCAGAGTTCTTGCGACTGCCAGAGTAACAGATCTAAGCCAACGGAAGCAAGCAGCCCTTTGGTTTCTCACCAATCAAATCAAAGCACGTTGTCGACAACGTCCCTGAAATGAAATGACAGTGAGAAACTTTTTAGCTATTGTAATCTTCATTGCAACATAAGCAAGTGCAGTTATGGAGGTTAATTTTAAAATGGACTTTTTAGGTCTTTTTTATTATTTCATATTACAGAGTTCTCTGATTGATTTAATTATCTTTCCATTCTGGTGAGTTAACAATTTTCTTTCATACATTCGATAACTTCTCTTGGATCCCGTCAGGTTGACTGTATGGCCCAATCAATTATTTAGCTCACTAGAAAATTGATTGATTGATTTAAATTTTGAAGAAGAAAGAACAGTATGGTACATTTAGATTTGTGCGCTGTAAGCTGTGAAGAAATTGGTTTGGACTAGTTGATGAAACCGACTAGGTTAGCCAGTGGCTATGAGGAGAATACAACTTTGCCTACTGTAATGTACAGGTTTGGAATTGTCCGTACTGGGTGAACACAGGAATTTGTGAATGTTATAGAACATGTACTGTAGGCCTACATGAAATTTTCTGTATTGAGTGATTGCATGACTCTGTAAATGGAACAGTATATGTTCTACAAATCTATAGTCAGATTGACAGAAGTATCCTTAATTAATACATAATTCTTAGCTGTCCATTTTATGGCCAATGAAGGTATCTGTAAAATTGAACAGAAGTTGCATGGAGGGTGAACATTTTCTGAATCATAATTTTCTGTTTTTTATTTGAAGGAACTGTCCATAAATATTACTGAAAGGAAGCGACTAAAAATGTCCTGGTTTTTCGTTCAGCCAAGACATTAGATCTGTCCAGTCATTTTTACCTAATCTTTTCCATGCAGTGCATCAGATGATGCCTATTACCAACAGTTTGCAAGGCAAAAGATCATATTGTTTAGATTAGATGATGATTCCCAAAGATAATACTGTATATTTAAAATAAATTGATGTAGGTATTTTTCTGCTAGCTAGATGGCATTATAATCTTAAGGATAACTTTATAGGAGACACTGTTGCATAGCCTACGAATAGCTATGTAACTCAGTCCGCCAACATCTCCTGATTGAGTCTGTGCTTCCTTAATTAATGCTTCCTTAATTCATTATCGGCTCTTTGCATTACACGGGGTGCTCTGGTTATAATAAACTTGCAGTTAAAGTGGCAATGCTTAACACCCCACGCCCCAAAAAGGCCTTGGCTTCTTCAAAAATTTTCCCTATGCCACGCCACTGTTTAGCAGTGTTTTGAAAGTTTGTTTTCAGTGTCTTTTCAGCCTGTACCGGGTTACATAGCCTTTTTACAATATGCAACTGAGATTTTTCTGGTGAATAGTTTGGGGCATATTACAAATGTAGATAAATATTCGGTTTTATGGCTTGGAGCTTATTTTCACTTGAATTCCGTTGAAGCGGATCAGAGACTTGCACACACACACAGCCCCACTCGCAGCCACACACAGATACACACAGCTTGAAGACTTGAGTGAGCTCAGATAAAAAAGTTTGCAAAAAAACGGAAGTGTATAAAACAGTGATCGATAAAAACTCATTGCTGCTGCCCTTGTTCTGTGGCTGTGCTATTTGCCACCCCCCTCCCATTTTTGTGCTTTTCCACTTTAATTGTTTACGATTGTGACACTGATGTGTTGGCCAACATACTGCACTGATGGGACTGCACAGCCTTCAGCAGTTGCACTGTTCAAACGTGATTGCGGTGACAACCGGTTGCGCAATGTGTGCGGGGGAGGAGGCGACGCAAAGTCCCTCTGTCAGAAAGCTGCCTTAATGTAGGTGAAAGCACCTGCCGAGTCTCGACAAAACACTCTCCGCACCCGCTCCGCACATTTCCAATGTGACAATTACCGCCGAGTACAAGCTCCTGTCTCTTCCGCCGCAGTCTCGGTTTTGTCGGCTCTGACAGAAGAGCGGCGTCCCTGCTTCGTCACGGAAACGGGAAAAACAGCTCGAGGCTTTTGACCCTCTTTTTCGCATCCTTCGCGGGAGAGAAAGCGCGCTCATTATTCGTGGAGTTCTGCTGACGTGACGGAGCGTGAAGCCGACTACTCGAGCGTTTGAAAAATAGCGGCCGCTAATATGCTGACGCGAATGCATCCGTGCGGAAACACCCGATGCGCATTACCGCCGTAGTTTTCACTGTAAAACTTTATGAAAGACAGAGTTGCTGAGCCGAGAAAGAGGTGTAGTAACTCACTTAAGGAGCAATGAACAGTGAATTTCCATGCCATTAAACCGATTGGAGGTGCAGAACTCAAAGACTCAAGTGGAGGAAAAAGTATAGTTATTAAAAATTTAAGGCAGATATGGAGTGTAGTGATTTGGGAATAAGGGAGAGGTCCAGCTGTGCAATACAGATTACCTGGTACTGGTCATATGTTCTTTTCATGAAGAGAAAAACCCTGAAAATAGATTTCTTTTGCCATCCCAGAAAAGGGGTAAGTGCTTAAAATGTAAATTAAAATCCAAAATGATTTTCAAGTCTGTTTTGACATGTATTCAATTGAAATTGTTCTCAGACAAGACAATGTTGTTACAAATCAAGTTTGTCTTTTGTTAATATGGGGTGTATTTCGCTGAGCTGGTTGTGGCAGATTACTCGAGACGTGCCCACATTCCCATAGATACTCTCATGCATATTAGACTCTTCTTTGTCCTCTGGAAGTTGAGCCATTTAAGCTGCTCTTCGGCTTTGTCACCTCTGCCTGCTACTGTGCAACATCATTCCTGCCTGCTGCATGTGAACAGCCTATTTCCATCTCAGCATCCACCTGTGGGCTCTGAATTTCCACTGTGGGGGTATATCCTGGAACTTTGTGCTCAAGTTCAGCTGCTTTAATGCTGCGTGGCCACTGCCTCCTACTGTGCTACATCACTCTTTCCTGCTGCCGGTTTACAGCCCAATTCCATCCCAGCATCCAACTGTGGGCCACAAATTTTCTTTGTGGGAGAGCATCCTTATGCTTCGTACTCAGTTCTCAAGTTCAGTGGGCCACAAAGTGTATCCGGGTCAGAGCATAGATGCCAAACTATCATTGTAGCCATTCAATAATACTGCAACTAATGGTTTACATGTTAGTTGACTGACAGAAATGCATTTATTTTATATACATTTATCAAGAGAACTGCTTTTGTTTTTAGTAATTCTTATTTTGACTTTGTGATGCCAATTCTGTTCATCATATAATTTTTTTATTGCCTTTTGAACAGGCTGAATTTTTCATACCTTGTAATGCAGGGAGCTGCTGAAAATGGTGCCCTAGTCTCAGTCAGCTCCCCTGTTTTAATAAATTTTAAATAAATAAAATGAAAGTCATAGCCATAATCAAAACATTTCAACAGTAGTTGTTACTGATGCGAGATCAGAGACACCAAATGCGAGGTGGAATGGAAAAGGGAATTTATTAAAACAAAAACAAACAGGCACGAGGGCCAACAAAGAACTTGGCCCAAAGGGTTGCAAAATACAAAATAAGGGGAGCTTCACAGAGCTATAAACAAAATAGAAAAACGACAAAAAGCAAAAGGCACTGGAAACTCCAGGCAAGATGACCATAAACAGAAAAGAATAATGATTCTAGGAATACCAAAATGCTATATACAAAATGACAACTATGAAAACCAGACTTGAACATGAACTTGGCTATGAACTAGGCAAGAAGCTCGAGACACTGTCTGCCAGCCAACTTCCACCGCATCCAGATAAAGGCTAGGAAATCAAGACATGAGGGGCAACACCTGGAGAAGGAGAACAAGAGGCGGGGCAAGATCATGACATGGACAGAGATTGGATGACAAGACTTGCTCATTAAGAGAATGAGCGTGCTCAGCTTAAGTACCAATTAAGTATGCAGTTTGAAACCAGCATGAATGTTCAGAACAGAAAAGCACAGCAAGACTTGAAATAGCAAAGCAGGAATCATGACAATAAACTCCCAGTCTAAATTAGTAATATTAGTAATGTGCCTATCTAAGAATTACACCACCCAGTGAGTGTTAGTAAATGTTAGTAACTTAAAAACAGTTAATTGCCAATTAAGCTTAGACAGCCCCAAATCAGCAGAGCACAGAAGGAAGGGGGAAACACCAAAGCCAACTGGAGCTCTGAAATGTGCAACAATGAAGGCACGGGGCGGAATGCAGACAAGCGGTGGAGTGGCTTGGCAGACCTGGCGAAAACAAAAACATGGAAAAGTAAAAACATGGACAATAAACATGAATTATGAAATGCTTGAACCTGACACAAGAAACAGTTAAAACTGTGACATGAACTATGAACTATGAACTAGGAACTATGAAATCTTGAACATGAAACTGTTAAAACCATAAATGCTGTCCTGGCCAAAGGCCAGAACACAACAGTTACTCGTGAATGTTTATTGCAGCTTGCTGCATCTTCCTAATCGATGCCCTGGTAAATGGTGCGGTATTGCAGTAATTGACGAAACAGTGATTTGAAAAATCATTATGCATTTGGGATTCAAAAATAGCCATTTGAATTTTTTTCTTTTTATTAACTGTTTTGTTTCGCATGATTTTACCCAAGGACACAGAGTAGATCGCATTTATGCAAGATTTATGCATGTGATTCTTGCATTTTTAACCCCTTTTATCTAATCCTGCAGCTTCATTGATGTTCAATTTGTCATTCAAAGGGTTTCTGAGCATAATTGGAGAATTCAATGAAAAAAATGTAAAGGCTAATCCTTTTTATGTTCAAAGTCTTGGAACTGTCTTTGTTTTTGGGCTCAGGGTTAAGTCATGGAATATAGTCTTTTTTTGGTTAAGTGGGTTTGTTTTTCCAGGAGAGTGCTTAGCTGCAGAAAGGCGTGGCGTAGTTTCTTTGTCCATACAGACCAGCGTGCACTGGTTTGATTTGTGGGGTGTGTCTTTATTTCTAGAGGTTTACTCCCAATTTTGTTAGTCTGCGGCAATAGTCTATACTTTTGTATGAACTATGGCATGCAATTTTGTGCATTTGATGTCATGGAAGTCACACAAATCCCAAGGGGATTGTGACAAGAGGCCATCCAGCCTTTGCTAGGTAGATGCCTTTTCATCAAAAGCAACAAATTGACCAATTTTCCATTTGACATGTAAGTTACTGTACAACATATGTTTTACAATAAAAACCTTTATTTGTGCTTAATTGATTGTGCAGTTGCAAGAGGGTGAGTTGTGATCCAGTGAACTCCATGAATTGGACATAATGGCAAAAATGCCGTCAATATGCTCAAAATGTAAATTTAAGCTATCTGCTTATTTACCTATCTGTAAATTCATCATCTGTCATACTGGGATGGGAATACAGAGTGTTTTGAAAAGAACAATCTATCATTCCCAGCAAGCACTTGAAAAATAAATCACAGTGAGACATATCTGTTATCGGCTTACCTTGTTTGATTTTGCGGTTTGGTGACAAAACCAAAATGGGTTTGTCTGAAAAAGAATCTGAGTGATGAGATATAGTGACACTTTTTTCCAGAGGTAGTGGGCATACAGACATGAAAAAAGGAAAGTGCCCTCTCTTTTTATCAAGACATAATAAAAAAATATCTGCTGGTCCTAATCAGGTCCTAAAATCGATTAATCTAATATAATCTGATATACAACAGATTCCACTGTGCCATGATTTATTTAAAAAAAAAAATTCAGCCAAAATGTAGAGGTCATGCGTGAAAAACTAAGGACACCCTTTAGAATTCGTAGCCAGGTGCTGCTGATCAAATGCACTTGATTATTTGATCATCAGCAAGAGTGACCACTTCGATAATAGCAGAGGTTTCGGAAATTTGCTGGTCTGCAGCATTTAGGTGTGTGTTGACACAATGCTTAGAGGGAAAGACAACCGTCTTAGTGAAGCTAAGACCGAACAAGTGTGGTTTGTTTGGAAGGGTTGCCAGGAGAAAGCCTCTTCTTTCCTGAAAGAACATGGCAACACAGTTTGGGTTTGCCAAGTTGAATCTGAATGATCCAGAATCCTCCTGGAACAAGAAGATGTAATGTACCTTTAGCAGGACGTTGCTAGCCACATCAACAACAAAAAAATTTTATTAGGCAACTTTGAATGAGGACGTGCAATTTTTGATTGTGCAGCTGAAAGAGAAAAAGGGAGAGCGAGAGAGCGGGAAGTCCTGCAATAGTTTGCAGTACCTCATATCATGACAGTAATTGATGCGTGGAACATTCCCACTCCCAAAACATGACTCAATCGCAGCAGCTACTGTAAACCACACTGCCAGCAGTTGTCTCTTGCATGATTTATGGGATAAAAAAACCATTCAATGATCAAAAATTGGTGTACTACAGCCATGTCATAGATGTCAGATATTTCACACGAGTAAAACAGTTTTCTTGTATTGCAATTAGTCAGATTCCTTTCATTGTCAAATGTCAACCTATATCTTCGAAATGGTAACGTTACCAATCTTGCTCCTAACCGGGTAACCGTTTCTAGTTGGTGGTCTTTTCAAGTCAACACGATTACTAATGCACTAGCTAGCATGCTAACGCTTTTCCCAAGTAATGTTATACTTCTAACTGTTGTTACGACCCAGTCTAGGGCAGGCAGCAACAGGTAAAGAAAGTAAGGGAAGGACGGGCGGGGAGAACTGTAAAAGGCACGAATAGCACACTGCTCAGTTACTCTGGTCCCTAATTGCCTAAGCAGAGCTAAACTATTCCTACGGCTAATCTGCGAAGGTTCGCCGGGCTCGGGGCGGCTTTTAAACCCTGAGCTCCCGAACTCTTAGTCCGCAAATAAAGACTGAGGGAGCGAATAGCGTACCCCCTATGGAAACAAGTTTCCACCCAGAATCACCTTCAAAAATAATAAAGGAAAAATACCAAAGCAAAATAACAAAGAAGTGCCCCGATGGAAGGACTGTGAGATCCAGCTGGGAGCGTGCTGACTAACCAGAGTAAACCTAACAGCGTACAAAAAGGGCAAGACAGACACAGAAATGGGACAGGCTAAAGGTCAACCACCACAATTCAAACAAACCAAATCAAGGGCACGGCGAGAATCGTAAATCCAAAGGCAATCCCTGTCAACAAAGAAGGCAGTAAAATACTCACAGATCGTGAACGCTAGTTACAGATCGGAAGAGCCAGTCTCCCCGGTTTGACACTAGACCGCGCCTTTTCAAGGGGTAAACCGGAAACAGAAGTATCAGACCTTAGGTGAACCAAAAAAAAACAAAGATAACAGATTTCAAAGCATGGATTCACAAATGTACGACAAGGGTCGTAACACTGTTGACAGTTTTAGCATGAAAGTTAACGAATTATTCATCCCATTACCTCAAACAAACCACCAACTAGAAGGTTACGCTTTTTTCACCGTCCTGATAATACAACGCTGACATTTAAGGGATAAACAGGATCTCAAATAGGAGCCTGGGTCATCAAACTTGAACAGTAATTATCGATTTTTACTTGCCAAAGGGTTCTTTTACTCACAAAATGTACTTTTTATAGAAAAGAAAAAAATAAATAAAAACCCAAAATAAAATAAGCAGAATGTAATCTTTTATAAATGGAAAAAGCAATTGTCACAAACAGAATTGCCTGTCTTTATGAGCGGGAAATCAACACCCCAACACATTTTGAAATTCATGTTGTATGGATCGAAGATGACAGAGGGCTCAACTATTTTTGGTGTGGACAGAGACAGCTGCAGGCAGCTGAAAAACGGGCTGGCCCTTGAGTTTGACCAATCAACATACACTTATAGTTCCTCTTGTGTTGCCAAAAATGAGTGTAACTAGTTCAGGCAGGAAACTCGAGAAGAGCTACATCTGCTGACAGCAGCCTGGTAAGCTACCAGCACGTCAGCATCAGCAGGCACACAATTGGAGGATAGACATCACAAGGTCATACAGCGGTCTATTTGAAAGACGTTGTTTGGTTCAGCTCACATTGGGGGGATTTTGATTTCTGTTCATGACTATGTTTGTATGTTTGCTGTGCCTAGGTAGGTCATTCCTCCAGAGCAGAACCGCTGCCAAAATGCAATGTAAAGCTTAGACCTGTAGGAGTGTAAGGGACCACAGAACTACATTTCCCATGCAGTCAACTGGAAACAGAAACATCCTATACAGCACCACCCGCTTCCTTTACGTTTCCCCCAATAGAATGCGTCTAAAAGTAACGTTAATGATTAACGCCCTTTTGTCCGCTAGATGGCGCTGATGATCGCTCCCACAGGGCGTTAATCGAAAGCTACCTCGCGGCGCTTCGCCTGAAATTTTCTGGCTGAACCAATCAGCAGGCAGCTTTGGTTTTGACATCATTTCCTTCTTCAAAAGCCGTCTTCCGCTAAGATGGCTGCCATCGACGGAGCTATAGGGGTGATAGAAGACAAATACAGAGCATTAACAAGATTAACTCACTCAGTAGCCTAATTATTTGTTTGCAGATCAGTAATCGACTGTTCAAAGCCCCGGGCAATCACTGTGTGACAGCTAGCGCCAAACTAGTCTATTTAGGGAAACAATACGTCACAGCCTCCCACTGATAACGAGGTTGGGTGAAGCTGATAACGAGGCCTCGCGAAGCCCTTTGAGAGCTTTCGCGTACAGGCGTTAGTGTAGCGACAGTCAGTCAGTGAGGAGCACAACATAACGACTTTATCATACAGGTTAGTCTAAAAGCAATAAAACGCGCAACAGAACTTTTAGGACTAAGGACCCACCCAGTTCATTGTCTCTTCTTGGCATACTTCCAATGGAGGTGGTCACGCTCTCTCTCTCTCAAGGGAATATACACTCGCTTTAAAATTCCATATTTTTGGTTATTTTAGTAATTTTATGAGACTGGTTACTAAATTTGCAGGTTTCCTGCTGAATCAGATGGTTATCTTGCGGGAAGGATTATTAGGACGAAACGTCGGAATAATCCATCCTTGCTATTTTACGTATGGTAAAGGCAGATCCCCTAACGCATTTTGGTGCCTCATGGGAGGGACTTAATAATTATTTATTAAAACTTTAATAAAAATATTAAACTAATTTTATTAGTTATTAATTACATGTAATAGCCATTTAAATCCCTTTTTTAAGCTGTTGCACCTACATACCCATGAATAAATTGTGCTATTTTATTCAAACGTGAGTTTTCCTGACTGAACTACCTACTCTGAAGTTGGAGCTAAAAAGTTTCTCTGTACAGAGTTCTAAGAACTACTATCGTGCACAGTTCCTGCAGCGCGAATACCAGAAGGAGAATAAGTTCCTCCAGTCGAAAATGCCTATTGTTAATGTGGTAAAACCTTTCAAAGTGTTCACTTGTACGGTTTTCAATTAAATAAATGTGAAGAATTTTCAAATTACTGCTTTCTGTTTGTATTAGCAGACTCAATGTCACAGAATAGCAACTTATCCATTAGCTATTGACAGCTATAGAATATGATCCTCTTGTGTCGTCATTTATCCTACAAAAGCAATGTACTGTAGTTTCACGTTAAAATGACCCTATATGAACACACAACATGTACAGGAAAAAAAATATATTTTGGAGGTTATTTCATGATTTCCCCATGAAGATTGGAAACTAATCCTTCTGAATAAAGAGTGCTGTTTTTAGAGAGGGTTCACATTGAATGGGGTCAATTTGACCTGAAAGAAAATTGGAGGGTTAAGCTGATACTGTGGCTTTCTATACCCTCCTGTGGTTATCTGTGTGACCTAAAGCAGCATTTGCCAGCTGAGCTACCTGTCAGACCTTCAGGAAGTAGGAAGGAACAATGAATAACTGAGCCAACAGCAGTCCAGAGTCAATGAGCAAAATCTCAGTCTATGCAGAGGTGGGAACAAATGACAGACTTATGAGCCTCTAGCTGACCACAGCCACAGTGCATTGACCAGGTCTTTCTAGAAGCAGGAACATAAGATGAACTGACAGTTGAAGGACGGAATGAGCCATTTTTTGGTCTTTGCCGAAGTACAAAGGAACAAGAGAGCCAAACAAATCAATTTCTGGTGCAGACAGAACCTGTGGATTTGACTCACCAAAAGGAACGGCAGATCGCACCGCTTCAAATCAATCACAGAGTCACAACCCTGTTGTGAATGCCTTTAATTTCCCAAACTTTTCAGAGGCGTGCGTGTAGGCCGCCTTTGATTAGTTTACGACTTGCTTAATCACTCCTCCTCGGCTGAGTCTCATCTCATGGTTATTTCCTAATGACTATGGAGCATGTTTTAAGCCCCTTGCTTTGCTCTTCCCCGGGGGAGAGTCCCCAGTAATGACGTATTGCTGCAAAAAAAATCTATCTATTGGATTGTACTCTAACGCTGCACCTGATTCCTGGTATGCAGCATAACACACCAATTCCCTGGGGATACCTGCAAACAAACAGACCAGATCCCTAGAATAAGTCTGCCCCAAAACTCCTCTGTCCTTATCTGATTCACTCTGAAGTTCTCAGATTGCATCCCCAAACCGTTTAATGTATCCCATCATTGCCCTACTCACAGTTTTCTTTTTCGAGTAACATTAGTTTTGTATTGTAAAAGTTCCCAACATGTAGCTGTGAACTGTACCATCTAGCTACCCAAACTGTGAAGGGATTTGTGAGCTAGGTCACAATAGGCAATTTCATGACATCAGATTTTTCACTGAAATGGGCAATTTTAACAATGTACCACAGCTCTGTAACAGATTTTGCAAGAAGAGGAGAGGAGTACATTTTCTCTCACAAAAGATCGGAGTCTAAAAGGCACATTTGTTAATGCTCAGGTGTACATTCAAGAGAAGTTCCAATTACAGTGCCTGGAATCTAAGAAGCGAGCTTGGAAGCTGAACCAACTTACTCATTGTGACATTCTGCAGTCTTGCACTCTTTTTCCTACAAATAATGAAGCTGGGGTTGATTCTGCGTGACTGTGCTGGGTATTTGTTTTCAAAGACAAATCATAGCTGTTTGCGCCACCATTTCACATTCTTAGACAAATATTCTGCCCCAAAGCAGCTTCCCTCTCTTGTAATCCGTAGCAAATTAACCACTCTTGTAGCAAGCTTAATGGTCAAAATACCATGGGAACATATTGGGTACCTGTTTGTTTTTTTTTTAAGTTGTACACAGACAAGTGTTTCAGAGTATTAACTCTTGTGAACAAAACACAGTGGCAGTCAAATGTTCTGCTGTGGCAATTACTCTACATTGACTGTGGCTTTGGGACTGTGGTAGGAAGAAATAGAATGTAACCTTTTAGCTTTACCTGCATTTATGCATGAATGAAATGAGGCCTAATTTTCATCTCTGTCGTAAATGCTATTTATGTAACACAGAAATAAATTTCTTGGGGCGGGGCTTGGCCAGGTTCAGCAGGAGGTGGGAGAGATGGGGGGGAGTGGCCCAGGGAGTCACGTCAGGGAGAGGTAATTGTCACAGGTGCAGCGGGTTGACTAATTACTCTCCCCTTTATATATTCAGTAGTGTGCTGGAGCCTGTGTGTCAGACACCACCTACAGGCCTGGAAGGTTCCTGAATGCGGGCTCTGAAGTTTGAAGCGCCGTGTTGTTTGCCTTACCTTTGTCAGGGTCACAATATAGACAATAAATGGAGTATCGCCCTCCAAATGGAAAGGACTGTTCTGCATTCGTCTATCCACACTGAGAGAACCCTCAGTAACAAGGGACTTTGTATCTCCCACTTCGAGTGCTATCAGTCCATTGAAAGGGTCTTATCATCAACTGTAAGCATATTTTGGCTAGATTGGGCCTGCTGGACCGAGGCCGGTTACAAGCGATCGGGAAATTCCTTTTTTCACTTTTTATGACTTGAAAATCACAACAAAGAAAACTGGCAATGACAACTTAAACAAATTTCTCCTTCACTGATAAAAAAAGCTTCTACAAATAATCCACTGTAATCTTATAACAACACTCTAATGCCGCTATGTAACTCTGATGCCAAACAAAAACTCTGC
Source organism: Gymnothorax reevesii (assembly GCA_029721435.1). Lineage (NCBI taxonomy): Eukaryota > Metazoa > Chordata > Actinopteri > Anguilliformes > Muraenidae > Gymnothorax > Gymnothorax reevesii. Next base: position 57,908,426 of record CM056581.1, read on the forward strand.
CCCTACTGACCAAAATCACGGCATTTATATAGACTAGCAAAATTCTGGAAAGATCTACAGGATTCTTGGGTGATCCTGCCCCCTACAGACAAGAAGATGCCAGAAGCTTCTAGAAAGCACTAGTCTATTTCATCATAATCAAGTGGTATTGCATGAGACCATGCAAAATAGACTGTTACACAGACATACCACCAGAGGGTGGTAAATGATAAACAAAATAAACAAATCGCTGACCAGTCATAATGGGCATTTAAATAGTGTCTAACAAATCTCCATTTACAAATGATATACAGTGCTGTACACAAAGCTCATACATAGCACACTACATTAACGTCATGTTTCAGACTTAGAGAAAGGCAATTGTGCCTTTTCAAATTCTGGGTGAGGGGAAGGTGTTCCCCTCATGGATTAATTATACAAGTCAGTTTATCCTATAAATGAGACAAAACTTATCAAAGGGGGGTGCAATATCCTGTTTTTTTAATTAAACATACACAGAAATGGTTACTGACAATTCCCTCCTCGCAAGTATGATCATCAGGTGAATTAAACCTAAATCAAGAGATTCATGGTAACCTGATAAGAAGATCTTTTGAGTTTAATAAAGAAGGAAAGAGTTACAAATACATTTGCCTTGGCTGGAGTGACCAATAAGCAACAGAAAGACCAATTATCTACGCATGATGATGTAATGTGAAAACATGCCACTAGATGGCAGTATTAACCTTTTTTTGTTAAGCCCAGTCTGGAGCTAGGTTTGGGTATGTCTTGGGCATGTCTGAAAAGGAAAGTCCCAAAGAATTAAAAAAAAGTCTAAAAGGTGGGAGGGGTCTGCAAAAGAGTATATAAGAAGGAAAATTGAGAGAGTAAAGTAGTAGGAGAAATTACAAGGAGATGGATACATTTGACCAGACCTGTCACTCTGTTCAAGATCTGTGAAGTTTTTTTTGTGGATTTTTGCCTGAGTTGGAGCATTTTCCTCACCTGGAACATCACCAAGCGACCCCATCTCAAGGGACTGTAAATATATTTTTTTCTTGTGTATATCAATCTTGGTCAGTAGAGAAGATTGTAGGTTAGTGTTAGTCTTTGTTTAGTAAAAATCTGTTTGAGTTTTGAAATTTTGTCTGTCATCCCTTGCTGTCTTATGTCATAACAAAGTGGGGCCATAACAATGAAATCAGTGATTTGTCTTAATAGTTGATAAGCTCCCGGAAATAGGGTTTTGTTGAAAGATTAATGTAAGAGCACAGAGCTTAATGCTCCAGGAGGTGAAATAGAGCCGTTGAATAACAGCCAGGGATCAGCCAAAATCTCTGCAGCAAAAGAAGGGCGCTCAATGCAGTACATCACTCGTAAAAGCACGGCTCATTCTTGGAATAAATAATTTAACTTGTACCAGTTAAATTTGCAATCTTGAAGTTACAAAATGCGGCTAGAAACATGTTCCGAGGACAGGTTAATCGAGTTTTTGGCTATAACACCCCCTCCAACGCTCTTTTTGGAGTATAAAGGCGCTACATATCAACATCATAAACCCCCTGCAAGACTGAAGTACAATGAAGGGAGCATCATAATTGAGGCTGCATTGCTTCCTACCCTGGAGGATACACTAATGTTTTCAAATGATCAAATGAAGAGTCCTTTTAAGACCCTTTATTTGATGACTTTGACTCTGAAAATATTAATAGATGGAACCAGTGGCCAAGAGTGGTCTGTGTCTTCTCCAAAACATTGTCGTCCTCTGACTAGTTCACAGAGTGAACATTTTATTGTGGTTATTCCTGTCAACTGAGGTTTAATCGCTTATTAAATGCAAGGCTTCACATATTTTTTTCCCCATCAGGTATGTGAATTATTTAGCAAATATTCGATACAGTAATGGGAAAATATGATTATTCTAAAGTCATAATTATCCCTCTGGCATATAATGTGGGGAAATACAGTCATCAGTGCCTTCGACTGTCCATCCGTCTTTCAGTCCATCCATGGACATGTTTGCCCGAATTCACAAAGGGTGATCACTCGATTATTTTAGTCACTTACAACTGCTGTACAGTGGCTAAAACAGAGAAGTATGCTTGTGGATAAACTCCTGTGACTAGCGCAATTCAGATGGAGCATAATCGGGTGTTTACCCATCCGTGTACAAGTCCCTGCTTAGCCGATGTGTAGTGGTGTCATGTGACACTCTGCATGGTATGAAGTGGTTTTTCCTGGTGCACATTGCCTCGGTAACACGACAAACTACTCGACAACAGGTAGCCTGTGATACACCACACGTGTCACCAACAACTATTTGGAATGCACCACATGCATAACAGCGCAGGGCAGTACATAGTTGGTGTACTGGAAGAAGGGCATGGTTTCATCTTGTGGGATCGTCAATGCAGCAGCTGATCTGATCTTTCTTTATGAATTCGGGCCTAAATTTGTCTGCTCAATCATCACCTGTTTATACACTGTATAGCCAAGTTAACCATGATAAAGGGAAAAACACCCTTTATGAATTCGGGGGATTGTTTCCGGAGCAGAACTGGAATACCGTTCAATATTTTTTAAAGAAACCTGCTGTCCGTATTAATCAGGTCCTAGACTCGTGCCTTTTGATATTTTGGGATTTCTGAGATAAGGTTGCGGGGGCCGGAGGAAGCTAGAAGCTATCTTCTGATGACTCTTGTTTCATGCAGATAAAGTTTTTCAGTATTGTAACTTACTGGAAGATTCAACAGTTTATGTGTCAACACAAAAATCCAGGAAATCCCAAAGGAGTAAAAAAGACTTTTTCGCAGTAGCTGGATAATATGAACGCTTGCGCAGCAGACAGTTTACTCCAGGAGTGGACACTCAGCAACCATCAACGTCGCTACAATACATTCATCTCTTGTGTGATAAGACACTAATGTTAAAAAGAACATCTTCATTATGGTGGGATTGTGCAGTAATTGTTTGCTGAGGGGCTTGGGGCATGAGTCATGATGCAACTTTTAACTTTAGAAGCTTTTTTTCAACCATAACCCACATTTCATCAAACTTTCCAAATTCGTCATCAAAGTGGCAGCACATTGCCTCCTATTACATCACTTAAGAGTCGCTGTTATCAAGAAACAAGAAAGAGCCACATTGATTTAATGTAGGTGGACTGAGCTGCACTTCAATGTGGGTATGAAATGTCACATGAAAGTGGCGAGGTATCAGGCCAACATTTGTGACTTATCCACAGGTCCTTAAGCTCACTCGTTACTCACCTACCAGCCTTTCATGATTCCACAGCACCATGTACTCCTTTGTTTTGTCACATCATGTGAAGGCACTGAAACTGCAAAACAATGTGTTCCAAGCATAGACTGTATAATGAACAACACAACCGTGATGTCACCAATTGGTTTCGGCATACCATTTAGGAAGTCTCAATTTTGGAAATTTGAACAGCACCATTTTGAAACCAGATGTGATTCCTATTGGACAAAAGCGTGTTAATTGAATATCCAGGGAGGAGCAAGGGATGGATCTAAGGGTGAATCTGAACGTATCTGAGGAGGACCAGAGGATAGCCATGCCCCTAAAGCATATTCTGGCTTTATCCTTTATTCTAGACAAACATCATGACATATCGGAGCAGACTTGAAACTTGCAATAGATACCATAAAATAAGGCTCGTCTGTAAGTGGGCACCATGCAGCATGCAACAGTTCAGGGAAACTCTGTTGCGTTCCCCTCAGTGCGCACAAGTAGGTCTGGAACTTTGTTGGACTGTGACCATTTTTGTCTCTAATTTTATAAACCCCCCACCCCCCACTGACCCATGTTTTTTAAGTGGTTTTCCAAGGGTGTTTTTACTCTTTTCAACCTCTAAGTTGTTTTGCTCTGCGCCCTGTAGGGCCAAATAAATGCAGTTGTAGCATGCTGAATTCGCTTACAGTGCTGGCCTCACAATTCGCTTCTGTGCTCCAGATCACAGTTATTCTATCACTTATTTAGTTCATATCAGTCCTCGTGGGAGTATACAATGCGTTTTATTGTCCTTTAGGCATGTTATTCCATTATTGTCATGTACAGTGTCTCTCTTGTACATTGTTGAATTTGTACATTGATTAAATCAGTAATTATTTCATGGTATGCTTGTCTGAAAATGGTCTGTTTCAAATCTTGGTTTTAGGCATTCGGTTGAAGCTTACGGAAAGGAAGGAACACAACTTCATGCTCTTTAATTCTTTTTTAATATACAGTCAGTAGCAGGAGCCCGTGTAAAAGAATTATTGAAAGTTGATTGGGATGTCAGCTGGAAACAGTTCTTTACATGATGACTCACCATTGCCTGGAGCATGTTTCGCATGATGTTTGTGATCATGTGATCAGATTTATTTGGAATCAAGTGAGATTAAATCTCAGTACCTTGTATACCCACCAAAGCATTGATAATGGACACGCTTCTTCAGTACATGGAATGCACAAGGCGATTGATGAAGGCTATAGGGATCTGGGCTCTCTGAGAGGCTACAGAGAGGTGTGCAGCAGTTATCGGCCTTGGTCGTACCTCATTAAGAGGTCTTTGGATCTTGTCCTAAAAGTGCACTATTGGATTCATTCTGGACTAAGGGTGGGCCAAGTCAGAGAGTGGATGTTGTGTTGTTGTAGGAAATTTCTGGTTAACCAAGCCGTGAGAGCACATGTGTTGTTGTTGTGTCTGGTTGAATCAAGTGATGTTAGTGATGGGAAAAGTACAGCTCAACATACGGTCTTAAAACTTTATCGATATACCTATCAGCTGTGACCCCATGGCCTTGACCTGGTCCAACATTTTGAAACACCACAAGTCCAATTTTTTTGATTCAGTGTAATTCCTCCCCATACCTGATTCTGTGGACTTTCCTCTTTCATTTGATGTATCGTTTGTATGCATACCACAAATTCAGTAGAAATGCTTGCGATTGAGTACTGATATTATTTTATCTTATGCGTTGCTACATGCTTATTTACTTGTTCTGTGCTTAAATTGTGTTTGGCTATGGTAAAAATATGGTCAACATGAACTTTTTGCTGAGATTCTTCCCGTTAAGCGGATATGCTGCATGACAATGTAGCTACTTGGAAACACGCTGTATTAATTATGTCTATTGATTGCCCCTGGTACCGAGGGCATTTGGGTTTAAGAGGTTAAATCCTGCTCATGAAGAGTGTCTCTGGGATCAATATCAAAGATTCTACTGCAAATGAAGTAGATGAAACACAGAACAGTACATGACCACTCTGAAACACTCAGCCATAGTACTCAAGTAGGCCATCGTTTAAGTTGTACTACAGTATATACTGCTGTGATACAAAACTACTCACTTTAGTGCAGTATGAAGAGTCATGCACATATTCCAAGGGTTGGTCCTTGACTTTATTGTAGTTCTTCTCAAAAGGAAGCCCTATTTCATCCACAACCTGTCTTTTCAAAGAATGTGGTCAATCGTTGAGATACTGGCTGCATCGATGCCTTGGAATATTACCAAATCCTCAGTAACTCTCCTTCTTAAACAATAAAATTTGCTTGCTTGTGATATTGCCATGACTATATCCAGGATTTCAATCACTAGCCCTGACAGCTTCTGTCAAGAGCTGTTTTCTGCAAATGGGCCAGGTCATGCAGTAACGGAATTACAAAATTGGTGTATTTTGTATCATAGGTCCAAAATTAAGTAAGACAGAATTACAATTTAAAGGAGAATTCCGGTGTGAAATTGACTTGGGGTGTATTGAAACATGATACCAAGTACTAACCTTTGTCAAATACCCCACCTCCGTACGCACGCAGCATTTCAAAATTTATTGCTTTTTAGCCGAAGCTCCCAACAGGCTTACAATAGTAGTGAATCGGGCATAGCGTTGCCATGGAAAGAAATCGCTATTTTTTCATCATTAATAAGGCTCAAAGTAGATCCACACTTCATCGGTAGAATTCTGAGGGCCCTGACATTTAAAACAAGGCAGTGAGAAATGTACAGGTAAAAAGACTATTTATGCAAACAGTACCTCGAGGTAGTTTCCAGTCATCTCCATCTTTAAAGTTACAACAAGTTGATTGATGAGCACGAACAAATAGATTGCAATCTGTTCCTCTATCCTTCCTATTCGTTCATGCTCATCAATCGACTTATTGTAACTTTCAAGATGGAGGCGACTAGAAACTACCGTATCCTACTGTTAGCATTGCGGTGCTACAATAGAAATACCTGCAAAATCCATTGCTCAGTTTTCGTTTTTTTTTTTAACTGAATTTTTGAGCATCCAGTCTGCTCTAACTGACTTGATTGCGTTAACTACCTTTTTCTTCAACAGCCGAATTGTTCTTTGCACTTTTTGTGCAGAAAATCGAGAAACAGTCCATTATTACGATCAACTCAAATTCAACAGTGGAGGTCGGTGCTCACAGGAAGGATAAGGTTAATGAGACTGTTACAAACATGTAAAAAATACAAATACAAAGAAGAAACTGGAGCACTGAAATCACCAGCATAAATTTATGTAGGTTCCTGACACCTAAATAAATTTATGCTGGTGATTTGACTGCTCCAGTGTCGTCTTTATATTTGGATTTTTTACATGGTTCGAAACAGTCTCATTGACCTTGTCCTTCCTGTGAGCACCGACCTCCACTGACAGAGGGGCTGAAGCGCAAGGGGTTCCTTCATTCCATGTAAAAATACTTGACTGGTAGTTTCTGATGAGCGATTGCAATGTAGTCAACTTTAATAAGCTGGAAGCAAGTTTTATACAGTGTTTGTTTGTAATGTTCGCCAGCTTGCAAGAGAGTAGCTAGCTAGCTAGCTAACCAGCTAATTAATTTAATGTGAGTCAATCGAACTGTGTTGGTGAAAAGTACACACAACAATCGCCCGAGGCATATCACTGTTTCCACATCTGGCTATTGCTGGTGAGAATATATGATTACAATGACATTATAGTACAATAAAAATGGAAATTAATGTGCTACGGATTTCGCCATAGACCTGGGGGAGAAATAGAGTCAGAACCTTTTGGCCACTGACGGACAGTTTGACTTACTGTGACAGTGGGTAACATTCTGATTGGCTATTCAGTGGGCAACGTGTTTATTGGCTTGTCTATGCACAGGAGTAGAAATAGGGCCATAATTCTCAACTGGAGGTTTGTAAATCTGGGCCATTTCTCAATATGCGTTCTTCTCTTCTTTCCGAGGATGCATCGGATGGTAACTTGTGTGAACTTCACAGCACGCATATCCCAGAATTCTTTTCGGCATCTAAGCGGGAGCGGGACGCTCCAGAGAGAGAGGGGTGGGGTTACGTTTCCCAAAAGCATACGTTAGTTGCTAACTAAATTAGCAATGTACATAGTTCATCCTATCACAGTCAATGGGTCTAACTATGTAGGTTAGGATCTGTGATTTTGGGAAATGCACCCCAGGACCGGTAAAGCTGCTTTCACCCCAGACGCGAAGCAAATTTGCATCTTTGTATTGACTTTGAATGTAAATCTGTCGGTATTCATGCACCATTTCTTTGCTAAATATTCTGCCAATTTTCAGGCAAGGAATTACAAAACCTGAGTACATTTGGAATATTGTCTGCTTTACGATGTTTTATGTTGAAAATGATTTAGTGTTTTTGTAGTAGAGAAACTCCGCAACAGCCGGCGGAAACTAGCTTACGCTCACAGACCCCTCTTCCCCCACAGATAACATTACTGGGGGAAAAAAAGGATGAACGCAGAGGAAGTCGTGGCTCATTGGCCGCCATATTGCGTGATACCAACGAGAACGCATCGTCTCAAACCGTCGACAGCATTCTGAGTGCTCGTAGCTTTGGAAGCTTCCTAGAACGACTTAGTGAGAACGTTCCTCCCAAGCATGCACGTTCATTCTTCGCATTCTCGCTATTGAGAAATGGCCCTAGTTTGTGCTTGTAGAAAAAAAGAAAAAAGCGTGGCATGCGAAGGTAGGAAATTCAAGCATATCCGCAACTAGGTAGGAAATTTTCACACACGCGCAAAACTATTTCACAAGCTCAAAACTTTTTTACACAGGCACAAAACTATTTCACAAGCTAAAAACTTTTTTACGCAATCATTAATGAATTCTGGACCACTGCCAAAGTAGAGGAGAGTATTGAGTGGGAATGCGGATAGGAGATCGGGGCCGGTGAGGTGTTAGACTTAGTCTGTGATTGTGCAGACTGTGGGCACCCCCCGGGCGGCGAGACTCAGGGTGGGGCTCGAATCTCTTGTCGGAGTCCGTGTGGCTCCCAAGCCCCAAAAAGTGTTCATTTATCAACTCAAGATGGGCTCTACTTAGGTCGTTAACATTATTGCGAATGCACTCGCTTGAATGCTGTGGTGTCGGAAAGAGTCCTCAGAGGAGTATTTGGGTGGAATGATGGAAATGGTAGATGAACCAGTGGCGAGTGGCTACGGCCCCGGTGTCGATCGTGAATAAGGGTCTGGGGGAGGAGCGTGGTTATTGTATCGCGAGGTGACTTAGTTTGATTTTGGCTCGAACGGACTGAGGGCTATGGAGGACGATTTGTGCCATATTAATAAATAAATCTGTCAATAATTCAATAAATATATCCTTCAATATATCATTAAATAAATACATACATCCATAAGTAAATACATAAATTAATGCATGAATAAATAAATAAATAAATCCAAAAATAAATATTTTAATATGTACATAAATAAATGCATCAATAAATAAATACATTAATGAATACATAAATGTATCAATAAATGTTTTAATTTATTTATTGATGGATATATTTCACATTTTATTTCAAGAATTATTTAAGGATATATTTATAGATTTGTTGAAGGATATATTGACGCCATTAGTTATGGATTTCATGATCTGTAAATGCAAATGAGGGGTGGGTTTCAGTTGGTCTAGCTGTTGCGTGTGTATTAGCTCAGTGACGAATGCGATAGCTTATCCCCGTTCGAAAAATATCGAAATTCGAAATGGAGTTCATGGCGGAGATAAGAGCGGAAATGTTGACGCTTGCTGATGACATTGATAGTGGCAATGTTGTACCTCCCGAAAGTGTAATAGAAATAGTCAAAAGCCTTATAGAGAGCGTTGTAGAAATCGCAGCGCTGACTGATTCCGATGTGGATGAGTTTGTATGGAGCAACCAGCAGACGATCCTGCAATGAGCTTCATTTGAAAATATTCAATGATGTGGAGTATAGGACGACCCGTCTGTGAGATTCCCCCTGAAGCTTTAGAAGCTTATTGAGTGGAGTTCAACCGGCAGATGTCGCATAATTTATTAATTTTAATAAATCTATATTTTAATTTTCGTGCCATATTAATATGATTTATTAATATGGCACAAATCGTCCTGCATAGAGGGCAGAGTCCAGGCGAATTAGGAATATGAGCTGAGAAATGCCGAACTGATCTGTTTACTAATTTTTATCTTGCACATGAGGCAGTCGGTGAAGTAGAAAAAGATGTTGTTTATGCTGGCGTGACGAGAAGGATAATAATTAGTGGAGAGCGGAGTGGACTCGGCACATCTCAAATAGTGAGAGAGGAGGTCTGCCATAAGGGGTTAACGTTTGGTCGGAGTGGGAGGTTCTTGTTTAAGTAAACCTTTCAGCAGTGTTTACACGTTAGAGTGGGAAATAGACAAGCCCGGATAACCAGTGGCCAATTTCACGAAGTAGTTAATGCTGCTTAGGAGGACTTGTATTGGGGCTGGTCGAATGTGGTCTATGGAGTGAATGTACGAAATTAAGCTCGTAATGGAAACGAGTTTGAGTGCCAGGAATAGCAGTTGGAGGGCTGAATAGAATTTCTTGAATTGCTTCTGTCTTGCGCGGTATGGGGACAGTAAGCGTGGAGCGAACCCATTTAGAATGGTTTCTCGAAATAAAGCGGCGAATGGCTCGGGTTGTGGTGTCAGGGGTCGACGGTTGCGGAAAACGGAAAAACCAGAGTGGGGTGAATATCCAAGTGCGTTGCTAAGCATCTGATACTCTGGCAGGAGAAGCAAGGAGGGGCGTCAGCAATGGAATTTTACGGTCGGCAATATGTGCGGCTTCGAGCGTGGACAGGTGTTTGCAGAAATTAGGGTTAGTTTCCGTAGGAATGGCATGAACGAGAGGGAGCGAGAACAGCCTTTGTTTATGGTCTCTGCTGTGGTCCGTTACCATAATGTACGGTTAGACATTTGGCGGCCCATTCGTGACCTTGAATGAGGGAGGAAGCGATGATGTGAGGCGAACAGCGAGGTAATAGTGCTCCTTCCCGGAAACGCCAAAACAACCTCCCCAAGAAAAAGAAAGCATGCATTAAGTGGGACGGCCCTAAGTGTTTGCGATATCGGCTTTAGCCAACCAGGTGCAGCGATTGGCAAGGCGGATGAGAGTGGTGAGACGGAGGACAGTCAGCAAAGGGTTAACCACCTTTGGGCATGCGGCCGGTCGGATTGCATGGAGCGACGTGCTCGAGCGTGGAGACGGTAGATGGACGGCGTACAGTTTTTCTGTAGAGTGATGGATATCAATTCAGCAAGAAACTCAGAAGGGGGTGTTAGATCCTCCCTCTTGTTTAAATAATATGTAAGCCTATCAAGGCCCTCTCTGTGCGGCACATTCGTATAGAGGCTATTAACATCCATGGTGCAAAAAATGTCGGTATCTCGAATATTCTCAACAGACTGTACCTTGTTTAAAAAATCGGCAGTGTCCTTCAAAAACGAAGGTAAGGATGTTACCAAGGGTTTGATATGTATATCCAAAAATTGAGACATAGGCTCAGTAAGAGATCCAGTGCCTGCGACAATGGGACGCCCAGGAACAGGTTCAACACATCTCTTATGTATTTTGGGAAGTGTATAAAACACAGGGGATATGGGGTGTTCTTGAACCATAAAATCACATTCCTTCTTGAATATCAACTGATCCTCCACAGCCTTATTCAAAAACGACTTGATCTCAAGAGCAAACTTTAAGGTCGGATCACAACTCAAAGGTGTATAAAATTAGTCATTGCTTAACTGTCTTAATATTTCATTTTTGTACGCTTCTTTATTTTGTAGGACCACAGCCCCTCCCTTGTGCGCATTTTTAATAACTAAAGAATTACCTTTTGACAGTGACACAAGCGCATTACTTTCTTCAGTTGATAAATTAGAATAGTAAACCCCCTTCTTGTGAGATAAAGTGGTGACATCCTGGTCCACCAACCTACAAAATGTTGCCACCGACGAATTAAACACAGGGGGAATAAACGTACTTTTGGGTTTACGTACAGGCCCACTTTTTATTACACCAGAAGGTTCTTCAGACTTAGTATCAGGAGGGTGAATAGAAGGAACCTGAGACCCACCGTTAGGCCTTCTATCAAAAAAAGCTCTCAGCTTAACTGTTCGAAAGAACTTAAAGAAACCCACTCTCGTTTTGAACAAATCTACTTGTTTGAATGGACAAAACGACAAACCCTTTGAGAGGAGCGCAGTCTTGTTATCAGTTAGAAGTCTGTTTGGCAAATTAATTATGTTTGATACCTCCTGTTGGTACCTCTCCGCGTTCCTCCGGCACGCTCGCTGCCTCTTGCCTCCCCTCCTTGTTGGCCGTCTCTTCCGTAGGACCTGGTGTAAATCCTGTCTCGTCCGCCCAAAAAAGGCAGAGAGTCTCCACCTTGGTTGGATTGGCCTTTATGGCTGGATTCATCCGTAGATAGATCGCTAGAGGAGATAACCCCTCCCCAGTTGTGTACATTGCAATGCAATGATACATGGAAACGAGTTTATACATACCCACACAGGTAGAAAATATTGCATTAAGAGCAGAATTTCCTGCAGAACAACACATGTAGTGTACCTTTTAAAATGTCCTTGTGGTCTTTGCTACATGGGAAAAATGAAAAGAGAAGTGAATGTCAGGATTTCTGAACATAAAAGTAATATCAGAAATAAAGAGGAAAGGTCCTACTGGATACACACACTGCCAACTGAATGGCCAAAAGGCCTTTTGCGATAATATGTTTGCATGTATGTATATGTGTATATGTATGAATCTATATGTATATAATTTTTTGTTTATTATTATTATTATTATTACTATTTATTATTATTATTATTATTATTTGTTATTGTTTTTTGGTTTTGGGTTTCTGAATTGGTATTTTCTCCTTTATAATAGTAAATGACCTAAGTTGGTGGTTCAAGGGTCATACTCTGTACATGTCTACAAAAGAGCGCCTCCTGCCTTGCTGTGTAACATGCTGAAGAGAGCCAGTAGGCTGAAACCTTCGTGTATTGCTACTCGTGCCGAAATGAAATTTATTTACTTTGATCCGCGAGTGCTGGATTAATTTTTTTTTTTTTTAATTGTTTTTTTTTACTGTAATAGAAATGCAGTGGAAAATGGATGGAAGGAAATTGCTTTTGATCTGAAAATCGACGTACATGAGGCAAAAAGAAAGTGGAAGCAAGTCTGTGATCGGTATGTTCATGCAAGCAACAAATGGAAACGTGCTTGCAAAAGTGATGCTGGTCAACTGGGTTTTGGGTACCCGTCAATGCTGTCTGAGCTTGCCTGGCTGGGCAAGTTTATTAAACATCGTAACACCGGCTGGAATTTTTCGGTAGGTAGAGAGGATGAATGTTTTCAATTTTTAATTAAAATAATCTCTGTGGGTTGATTTGTGACACGTTATAGCCTCCCGGTCTTGACTTGCATAATTTTGACATGTGGTCATGTGTAAATCCATGCCTAGGCACCAGGTGACACAGACGAGACAGCTGATCAGGACAGAGATGATGAGGAAAGTGTCAGGTCGCAGGGATCTTCGGCAGACCAGCCATCCTATCCCCCTACCTCATCCCCATCCCCGTCTCCGGCCTCCTGCTCATTACACACTTACCCACCATCTACCCTTCCTCCAACCCCAACATCTAGGCCCGCTTCAAAATCAGCTTCAAGAAAGTGCAGGGGGGATAAAGAGGATGCATATGAGGCTGCCTATGTTGAAAGATTGGCAGTTATCAAGCAGGAGAGAGAGAAGGACAATGGTGACATATATTCATGCTTTTGCAACTATCTCTGCTCATTCATGAGAGGTATTCCCCCCGAGCAAAGTGCCATATTCATGCAGGATGTAAAGCAACTCATGAGGGTTTATAAGCCCTCTTAATACCAAATGTGGCCCACTTGTGTGTTGCGGTTGTCAGCTGGCTGGCAGCTGCAGTTAGACTAGGCTACTGTCATATTTCCCCCCGTGAAGGAATGTTGTTTATTTACATGCTGTTTAGGTGTTTGTTTGGTTTTAGGATCCCGTTTTCATGGCCCAGTAGGCTGTGTTCATTTGCCGTGCAGTGGCTATGTTAGCACACTTATGTATAATATCCTATGTTTATTAAATGCACGTCGGAAAGGCCTCCACCTGTCTTTCTTTTATTTATTCATTTATTTATTTATTCATTTTTGTTTTGGCCCGCGCACGACTGATTGTCTTTCGCTGAGACGCATTGCTAATAAATATCAAATGATGAAATTGTTGGAGACTGGGTGACTTTTTGAAAAGAATAAAATGCAGCCGTATGTGCTGTAATGACACCTCTCCATATTTTTAGATTATGATTTATTAAAGAACACTGTAGGCCTAGAGCCAATGAGAAAACAGCGCAACACTTTTGCACATTGGCGCAAAGTCAAGTGGCTGTCGGCAAGCATCCTTGCCGGAGAACAGAGAACTGGTGTGGAAGCTCGCCAGCATCAGACATAAAATAATCTGGGAGCTGGTGTCACAGAAGGATTGCTCTTCTTGAGGGCCGGTCCCCTGAACATCGTGGTCCATCAATCATGTTGGTGTCTCCCTCCACCTGCTGCCTCCATTCTCCTGCTTGGACTTCTCCAGAGTCAGACGTGGAATCCACAAAGGTGTTTGGCATGTATTTGCCTCGTTCAATGGTGGATAAATAGTTAGCCTTTACAATCTGCACTGCCTTTTCCGGCTTGCAGTTAATTGGACGTCCGAAGACACGGTAGCGAGCAGCCAATATCCCAAAAGCGTTCTCCACCACACGTCTCGCCGTTGCCTGGTGGTAATTGTATACTCGCTTCTTGACGGTGAGGTTTGTGCCTTAAATGAAATGAGGAAAGCACATGAACATAGTGGACATTAATAATTATCTCCGCAAAGGAGATTATGCGATCGAGTCAGTTTATTTATTTATTTATTTATTTCTCTGTCTGTGGACAGAATTTCTCGGAAACTACTGGACGGATCTTCATGACATTTTCACCAGAGATAGATCTTGGTCCAGGGACGACTCCATTAAATTTTGTTGATGATCCGGATCTGGATCTGTATTCTGGATCCGGATCGGGATCTGGATCTACAAATTTAGTGACATTTCTCGGAAACTACTAAACTGATCTTCATGAAATTTTCACCAGAGATAGATCTTGGTCCAGGGATGACTCCAGTAAATTTTGGTGATGATCCGGATTCGGATCTGTATTCTGGATCTGGTGCTAAAATCTTCCCAAGAGACAGATCTTGCATTTGTATCAATGTCATCCTTTGGCGGAGATCAGAAATCTCGGATTGTTCTTGTTATATAATTCATTCATTCATTCACTCATCTATTCATTATTTATGTCACTCAGGTTAATAACCTCTTTATGCGCTCTCTGCATGTTGGAGCGGCTGAGTTATTTTTTGTATTGTTGGCTATCGGGGAGAACGCGCAGTAGTTCTATGAAAATTGACCCCACTAGGCCTACTTAGTTCATTATTTGGCCACAAGCCAAAAAGTGTCGAGATGTGCCCGGCTCCCCCTGTCTTATAATAATGGTGAAGTAATGCTAATTTGCTCACCTGAATAGGGTCTCATGAGATTCACCTGCAAGGGACAAGCATCGTCGCCCAGGAAGAAGTCGGGACTGTGAGTTGTGGTACCTGGCAAGAAAGTAGGAGGACGCAGCTGCAGCTGGCCTTCTGCTGAGCTGGACCCGAACGCGCTGCGGCTGAATATGCCCCCATATTTCTCTCATCCATAAGCGCCAACGTCGACATGCACTAATCGATAGCAGGCATCAGCAACAGCCGTAAGTACAATGGAAAAAAGCCTTTATAATTACAGAAATCACTGCCCGAGTGGTGTGGAGCTCTGATTCGGATATGCGTCCCGTTGATCGCCCCGAGACAGAGAGGGAATTGGCAGTGGGACAGACGCTGAAAATCCTCCGCAATTTCCATCAACTCAGCTGCTGATGGAAATGCCACAAAATCTGCAACCAGGGCATCCCAGATGGCACAACACACCTCTCCAATAATGCCACAGGCCGTGCTTTTGCCAACCAGCTGGCAGAGATTGCTTGCTGACTTATACCTGTATCTCATTGTCAAGGCCAGTCTTTGGGACCCGCTGATGGGGTTGCAGAGAACGAGAGGTCTCCGGGAGAACACGGACAAATTTGGGCGCTGACATGCGGAAATATTGGAAGTGTTTCTCGTCGTCAATTTGCCGTATAGGGATTACCAGACTTCTGTACTCCCGATCCCTCCAACAATTCAATGGGCGAACAAACCATCTTCTTTGCTGTTTTTTTTTTTCTTCTGGAGGTGGCGATGCAAAAGCAGCAAAAGTATGCATTCCTCCTCAGTAGCCATTTTGTCAATCTGATTATGGTTATTATGAACACCTAGAATGTCACCCGTCCCTCATCTGTGAATTTACTACCCAAAAGGAGATTATTACACCTATGAGATTTGGACATTCATGTTTAAACAGCACCTTATATTTGATCAAAAAACTTGCTGATGGGGCCTGTGATTTTTGTGGTAGTCCAGAAATGGTAGAACATGCAATTGAACAGTGTCCTACATGCAAGTACAATCCGGATAGATCAAGGTTAATATGAAAACTTGCAGAAGAAGTGGTAAGGCTGAATGTAAAATAAGTATTATAAAGGAACGCTGGGGAATTTTTTTTAGTAACATCTTTTATTACTTTAAAGCAAAAGGTTTATTCATTAGGATGTGAGGTAGGATTTTTGTCCAGAGCCACACTCCTATTCAGAAGGTGGCGGTAATGCACCATACGCTGTGTTCAACACTCCAAAAAGAAAAATGGAGGAGGAGAAAGAGAAGACTTTGCTACCCCCTATTGCATGAGCAGTGTACTGCTTTTTAACGAGGCACAGCGCAGCAAGGGATGCGTGTTCAGGCTTCTCTGTGAACGGAATAGAACGGACCTCTGCTCGAGTTGTACCTTGCGTAGAGTATGAACTGGTCCTTAGTGGCTGTAAGGTGGGCATGCGTGCAGTATCCGTGGATGTTTGCCAACGAGGAAAAGTGCAGCAATAACTGAAGTGCTAGGGAAGCACTAGTGGGCTGCGCCAATGCGAGTGGCCGCGAGGTGGATGCGCGTAGTATCCGTTAATGTTTGCCGGCGAGGCAAAGAGCACCAATAACTGAAGCACTAGCAAGCTGCGCCACTGCTAGTGGCTGTGAAGTGGATACGCGTAGTACCCGTGAATGTTTGCCGGCGAGGCAAAGAACATTAGCATCTGTAATGATTTCACACTTTTGGAATAAACATTGCCACACATATATGGTGCTGTTGAATGATTGCATTTAATTTGCGAAGGACACAATATTCGTACACTACCGCTCTAAAGTTTGGGATCACTTGCAAATTTCATTGATTTCCAAAGAAAAATACATTTTCATGCATTTCACTAACTTGTTTTCCCGTTTCACTAACCTTTTAATCCATTTCTCAAACGATTAAAATTAATCAGATTATTTTCAAAGAATGATCTACATTTTTGCATGGAGGCCTATTATCAGCAACTGTCAGTCCTCTGCATCAATCTCCTGGTATGGCTGCTAATCCAAATTAAGCATTTTATTAGGCTAATTGATTATTAGAAAACCCTTCTAGAAATGTGTTGCACAGCTGAAAACCGTTGAACTAATTAAGGGAGCGCAAAAGGGAGCATGGCATTCTTGAGGTTGGTTTAGTACCTGAAGCATCAGCAGTTGTTTGTTTGTTTTCAGGCTCAAAATGGCCAGAAAGAAAGAACTTCCTTTGGAGACCCGTCAGTCTATTGTTGTGCTTAGAAAAGAAGGCTATTCAATGCGAGAAATTGAGAACCTAAAATCTCTTACCATGCTGTCAACTCCTCCCTTCAGAGAGCAGCACAAACTGGCACTAACAAGGATAGGAAAAAGGAGTGGGAGGCCCTGATGCACAACTGTGCAAGAAGACAAATATCTGAGAGTGTGTAGTTTAAGACAAAGATGCCACACAGGTTGTCAACTAGCAGCTGCGCTAAATACTTTGTAGTTTCTGTCAAACACCAGTTTCAGTATCAACGGTGAAGGTGATTTTTTTTCGATGAAGGCAAAGTTTGAGGTACATATTCATCATTTTCCGTTTAAATTATTACTTCTAACTCAGAAAATGTCAGCATGTTCTGTTCTTTTGCTATATTTCCTATTCAGACTAATTTCATGTGTGTTTCCATGGAAAACAAGAACATTTCCAAGTGATCCCAAACTTTTGAGCGGTAGTGTATATAGCAAGAGTTGCTCGGACTAATTGGTAAAACCGAAGAAAGTCTAATTTATTTATTTATTGAAAGCCTTGTTAAACATTGCGCTACGAAATTATATGGCATTTTCTTCCGCAAATCAATGACTACGAAAATGTCAGTAAGTCTGTGCTCGTGTAGTTCGTGAAAACAATGCAGATTCGTGTAAATAAGTTGGCGAAACTCATAGAACAATAAGCCATGAGAATCCGTTCTACAGTCTGAATGAAGTGGCAGCTAAATGGCATTGATGAGCGCAGCTGAGTGATGGCAAATATAATTGCTGCAAAGTCAGGTAGAGTTTCGGATTTGCAGACTGTTATCCTTGCAGGGTCATATCAATTATATCAACGTAGCCAACAGGCAATCGCTTACCTTACAGCCGAAGCATAAAGCGTGATCAAGAAAGAGTGGAAAGTAATCTTTCGGTTCTTGCCTCTGACGAAAGGGCTGGGGATTGAGTCGCGGTAGAGTGGGACGGCGAATGGCGAACTCAGTTTGCATGGGCTCCCCAGAACGAGCGGGATTCAGGTACCTGAACTGTGCAGGGTTGATGACGGCTAGAATTTTGTTTTTCATTATTTTCATTAATAAATTATCATTTATTATAAACTACGAAAACATGAATGCGGAAACAGGGGCAAAACGCACATGGTATGTTAAATACTTGCACTGCCAAAGTGATAGCGAGATCGACAATTAATGATAGGTAATCGTCCAGTTCTTGCCCCCGATGAGGCAAGGACTGGTGGATTGTGTTGGTTGAGTGGAATGGGAAGTGGTGAACTCTGTTTGGATCCACTTTCCGCAACGAGCGGTTTCAGCTGTGCGAGGTCAATTACGGTTTGGATTTTTTTTTTCTTTTTCTCTTGACTAAAATATGAATGCAGAAATAGGATGGTTGAATGAGCTGGGCCTGGTCGACGTACATGCCCAATAAAATCTGTTGTGTAAGTGTGGGGTATAACGGTGAAGGGTTTGGAATAGCCTAGGAGGGGCGTAGGGGAGGTCAGGCGGTGGCGAGAGTAAGCTGGAACTGCAGTGAGGGGAAAAATGCAAGGAGCTGAAGTAGTTGATGTGAGGGGCGGACCTGTAGGAGAAAGCACAGAATTAGTGACATGGGAAACGGTGAAGGGGAAATATAGTGCGGGAAGGAAGAGACAAGCGGATGAGACAACAGCGGGTGCTTCTTTGGGTGTAGATGGGTTAACACCGGAACTGCTGGAGCCTTGGAGAATTCGGTTTTGGGCAGCAGGAGCGTAGAAGTGGTGGGGGGGGACAGAGCGCAGGTGCACGGTGCAATGGTGCAGCCTGCGAACTCAGGGATGAAATGGGGGACAAAAAGAGACCGAAGAGGTTGTAAACAGAGGGAGCAGGTGGGTGGGGTAGAAACTGGCTGGTTTGCGGAAGGAGTGACTTCCACCGAATCTGCAGCGGGGAGGACGTCGCTGAGCATGATGACGTTGGCGCTGGGGACGTTGAGCGCGGAACCCGGAAGTGCTGTGTAGTCTGTACACGTCTGGTCTGCATATTGGGACGATCAGCTGGTAAGTAATTTTTTAGTAGTCTGGTCTTCTTGTCGGAGCGGCGGAAGGGGATTTTCTTCTGCTTGAGTGCCCGATGGAGTCTGGTGACGGTCCGACGAGGAGCCGTGGCCGTGGTAAGCCTTGCTGGGGAGCCACGGGCATTTGCTTCTGGGGGCGCGGTTAACAAGGAGAGAGGTGAAATTCCGGCGGCGTGGAGCCTGAGACAGGAAAATTGCTTCGGTCATCATCGCAGAGGAGCTTGATCCGATATATGGGCACCCAGGATGAGGCAAGTGGGTGATGCTTTGTGGTGGAAGTACGAAGATGGCGGAGAGCAGGCAAGTGTGCAGAGGAGAAACAGGGTTACGGGATTGAGAAGATTCCTCTGGAGCATCAGAGCCTTGGAATTATTCTATGCCCGAGGGACTCGGTAGGATTTTGGATTTCGTGCTTCGGGGAAGCGAACTCTTGCCGTGCGCTGGCTGTCTGGTTCATAAGTGAACGACGTAGAAACGAGACGAGCGGGGATTGTGGGAATGTAGGAGGTATATAAGGTAAGGACGAATAGGAAACCGCATTTGATGTGGCCCTGTTCATTAACCTATGTTATCGGGAACTCCCTAAAAATATTTCTACAAGTTCAAACTTTTTTTGCACATGTACAAAACTATTGACCCTATTTTGTCTCCATAACAGAGGAGCAAAAAAGCTGACAGCATGAAAAAAAATCACCTCGGACTGGTGAGCAGGGGCGTAATTTTAACGGGAGTTGGGGGGGACGGAAACACGGCCTTTATGACAATTAGTCCTGGCCAGTTCTCACTCATTTTCCTTCATCGACGCGTTTTCCAATTATTGTAATTGTCACCTGTAGACACGGTTCCTCTCCATATGCGGTCTAACAGCATCCAGCGATGATATGGTCGGGTAAATTAAGTTCAGAAAATTAATTTACTGCTTGCCTGTGAGTCAACAGGTTAGCAATTTTGAATAACGTTGATTTAAACACAGCAAATACGCATACCGATGACCGATTGCCATCTCACTTAATCGGAGAGAACAAGCAGCACCTGTTCATTATGGACTGCAAAAAGTTCAGTGTTGCATTAATACTTAGGCCTAAAGAGTAGAGTTAAATCGGATATGGAGAGGAACTGTGTCTTCAGTTGCCAATTACGATAATTAGAAAATGCGACGATGAAGGAAAATAATTGAGAACCTGGCCAGGACTAATTGTCATAAAGGGCGTGTTTCCGTCCCCCCCAACTCCCGTTAAAATTACGCTCCTGCTGGTAGGTGTTTATCAAAGACCATTTCCACGATTGGCGACCGTTTCGCTCTTCCCGTAATGCATGCATTTTTTAGATCAAAATATCTATGTATTAGTTTGTAGCTGTATAATTAGATAAATTATCCAATCTCCCTCTTCAGGTAAAATGCTCCACAATTTCTGAGGCAGAAACACAAACAATATTTAAATTTGCAATTGGTTTTATGCACCATGTATGATAATTAAGCAATATCACACGTAGGGAGTGATGTTGTTGCTGAATATTATCACGGCTATGAAGCGGTCGTCATGATATTCGACCGTGATGATACAGTATTAAGCATCAACAGCTCAACCTTGAGAATGTTATTGCTTTGACACAACAGTTCTTAATACGCCACTTATTAGATGACAGCAATAAGCGCCGACAGATTTAATAAGTTATGTGGCTTCGTCAGGGCAAATAGTTCCACAGATGGATCGGGAATTGACTGTTGCTAAAAATGTAGCGCTAATTGGCAGTTAGTGTAATTAACAGTCATTAAAACACCTGAGTGCGGAGTGATTTTACTGTTAAATGACCCAGTGATGTTGAAGTCTATCATCAGCACTCATGGAATGCCTCTCGTTCTATCAATTACTTGCTCGAAACTAACTATATGAAAATTGAGAAGAAATATTTCTGGGCGTCTTCATCTATTTTTGTGATTTTTGTTTCTTGATTCATCACAGTGTGGGCAATTGCAGTCCACAGGATGATGCAGGATCCCCACACAAGCGCTGAAAATTACAGATTTTGCAGAATGGTTTCGAAAAAAATCAATCGATAAAGAACCACGCGAAACCACAGTCAATGGGCAATCAGCTTAATCGAGTACATGGTGCAGCCAGTCATATATAGATTGGAATGCAAAACCCACAAAGCCCACTCAACCTGTTTTGTTTTAAATTGAATTTAAATTTTTAACTCATGTTTTATATTTTATATAATATTTTTTATCACTTTATTTATTTTCTTAATTGAGTTTTTTTTCCTCAGCATATTATGCGAAGTAAAAAAAAAAAAAAAAAAACTCAGTTTACGTAAAACAGAAGAGGTTGAGTGAATTTTGTGGGTTTTGCAGTCCAACTTTTCAAGGGTTGTGTGCGTAGGGTATTTCATAAAAAGTTGAATAAAGCTGAACCGTACGAAAAGAGGGGAATAGCATTAATTGTTTTGGGAAATGGCTCTGTCTTTTGGTTGATGGAGTCATAGTTTGGGATGTTTGGGTAGTAGGCCTAGTGAATGACCTATTAATGTAATGAAGATACATGGCAGCAGATGGGGAAAATGAGTGTGCATGCGTGTTTGCGATGTCTATAATTTGTATGTGCAATTTGTATGTACACGTGTTTGTGTGCGATTGTATGTCTGTAGTGCAGATGCGTGTGTGGGCGTGGGCTTGTGTCTCTGCAGTATGGGAATGCTGTGCCTATGTTTGTGTGGGAGATGAGTGTGTGTGTGTGTGTGTGTGTGTGTTTGAGTGTGTGACCTTGTGTGTGTATGTTTTTGTGAATGAGTGTGTATGCATGTGAGTGTTGAGTTTGTTCGCTTCTGTGCAGGTGCGAGTGCTTGTGTGTCTAAGAGTGCATGTGCCAGTGTGTCTGCGAGTTTGCATGCATATTTATGTGTATGTGTTTGTGAATGCTTGCTTTGGCTTGCGTGCATGTATGCATAGGTGGTGTGTTTTTGTGTGTGTGTTTATGTAACGTTTATGTTTGCGTGTAAGTTTGTGCAAGTGTGTGAGTGCGTGTAAGTGTTTGTGTGGTGTGTATTTATGTGTGGGCGTGCATTTTGTGTGTGTGTTAATGTTACGTTTATGTTTGTGTGGGTGTGTGTTTTGTTTGTGTGTTTATGTTATATTTATGTTTTTGTGGGTTTGTGTTTTGTTTGTGTGTTTATGTTATGTTTGTTTATGCGGGTGTGTGGATGCGTGTTAGCGTTTGTGTGTTGCGTGTGGGGGTGGGTGATTGTGCATGTGTCAGTTGGGGGGAGGGGGGATAACGAAGGATTTTTTTTTCCTGACGGGTCACCTCAGCAAGGTCAGGCAGCCCGTAAATAAAACCTGGTGTCACTTTGCCAATTACCCCCTGAGCTGAGCTGCTCTGCTCATTTTGAGACTGAAAAAGACCCCAAGGCCTCTCCTCAGGTGCCTGATTTACTGCCTCCCTCATTCTCTCTTTCCCCCCTGCTGCCCCATCCCTCCCTCATTTTTCCTTCTCGCTCTCAAATCTTTCCTTTCCTCCCTTTGGCAAAATCTTCCTCTCCCTTGATGGAGATCGTGCCCTTCATTTGTGAAGTGTACGCTTGATACACCCTTTAAATTTTGGTATGTTACACAATGACTTTTAAATGACTGTCAACAATGCTTACACTCTAGTTCTTCCTCAGGGCATTTTTTGGGTACGGTGGTGATTATTGCTGGTTTTTTTCTCATATCTCCAGGTTCTCAATCAATGTATACATGTATGTGTGTATTTTCAGTGGGTGTGTGCATGTGTGTGTTTGTGTTTGCAAGCATGTGAGCATGCCTGTGAGCATGGTGAGTGTGTGTGTGTGTGTGTGTGTGTGTGCGTGTGTGTGTGTGTGTGTGTTGCTTGCATGTGTGTGTGCCTACATGCATGCGTGTATTTCCGCAGCACAGAGAGATCGTAATGATTCTGGCTGTACTTTCTAAAGCCCAGTTCGAAACCATGGTGGAGATTGAACGCTCGATCATACGGAACGAGAAGCACACGTATCCTCCTTTTCATATTTTTAAGTTGCGCGTGAAAGCGAAGCAGGAAGAAGAACATGAGGGCCCAGGAAAGGGTGTGCGTACAGTGTGCATATCCTCTTCTCCTTTCTTATTGCAGACTTCAACTGAACACGGCAGAATTTAATACGTAACTTCATTTCATATTGGTCAGGGAAAAGCAGTTGATTAAGTCTTTGAAATTCAAACCAGGAAAAGGCTGTGAGGTAAATTAAAAGTGTCAAAGCATTGTACATCTATTGTCTTTAACAGCCACGTGGAAATGCTTTATCAAAGAGAACAGAGTCCAGACCATTATAGGGCTAAATTCATCCGTGATGACATTGTTACCAAACACTGGCTGATTTTATTCATGTGGTGTGTATACCTGTGAACTCGCCCCCAGATACAAGAAAAGAAATAAATCACCAACATAAAGCAACACATTTATAGCTATTTATTTTTTGTCCAGCTTTCCGTTGCATGGAACAAAATAGAGTCAAATACAGGGTCACAGAATATGCTGGGTTTCCATTTAATTTAAAAAAAAAAACAAAACTGCAGAATAAAAGGGCTCTCAGAGCTAGCATGTTTTCTAAAGATAGGACTGTGGTCAGGCATCGGTAAACAAAAACGAAAGGATGGGGCAGGGCAGGGTTGAACAGACTGTTCCTAGGTCAGTTACTAAAATAACAAGCCGACTGAACCAGGGCACACTTGAAAGGTGCCTACAGTAGTGTGTAGTGATGTTTATACACTTGAAATGAAGATAAATCAGAAACCAAGTACTTTGAGCAGAAGCCAAATCTGGCTATTTAGGTGTTACGTGATTTAAGGCTTTATAAATCAAGATTGCAGCTTTACAGACAGAAAAACTTTGGCTCAATTGAGTCTAGACACTTGAAGCATTTAGACTCCCATCGTATTTCAGTTTATTTTTATGATTTTGGTGGAGAAACGGGGCTGTAAACACAAAAAATCTTCATGAAAATTCATCTTTGAATTAGCAAAAAAAAAAAACAAAAAAAAAACTGACAATTGAAAAACTGCTGGGGCTTAAAACTATACATTTTTGGAATCATAAACTTCTTAACCACAAGTACAATTCATCTTGAACATTACATTCTTTATTACCCGCTTGCCAAGAGCCAAATTAGACAGCTACCCAGGTGTCTCCCCAAAGTCTGAGATCCATCAAAATGGTTCACTGTCAAATCATACATTAATCATATATTTAACACAAAATAACTTTTGAGGCATGAAATTCAGCATGAATTAATGATTTTCTGGTTGAGTTTAGCATAAATGTATTAATATCAGTGCAGTTGAACATCATTGGTCACCAGTGACCTCTCCAAACACAAAACAAGCCTTTTCTCCATAATAAAGTTAACAATATTGTCCATATTTCTTCAAAGTCCCCCAAGCATTAAATAAACTGCTGATTAAACAGCTGTAACATTCACACTGCAATGAAAAGCTAACTGCTCTCACATCCGAGCTCATAACCTTTCACCTTACAAGGGTAAAAACTCAGAAACTCAGTAATAACTGCATTCTGAAACATACCTTATTTTAACAGAACAGAAATTTCATTTTCGGGAAAAATAAAAAGACATATGCCTCCATATTCAACAGAATGGTGTAATGAACGTACCCATGGATCTACCGGCGTGCGTGGGCTGAATGCATTTGGAGAAACGAAAACGTCGGCATTCGATGTCTTTAAACGCGGTGTAAATTCTACAGCAAAAAGCCATATTCAGCAAAATGCAAACAGAGTAGAAGTATAACCTGTTTTCTTCATTGATGCCCTCCTCCAGAGACAGATGTATTGGGTAGAAGGAACCCTCCAGTACTGTTTCATTCTGAATAATTCCCATTGACTGCGTCCATACAACATTAATTATTGTAAATGAATCTGAACACTTCAGGCCAGTTTCGGCTGTCTTTGTTTCTTTGATATCGCATCATTTTCAGCTGCGCAACCGTGGCCAACATTCGGAAAATACAACCGACCTTACTTTTACGCTTAGCTTTGTATCCTATTCTTATTGTCCGATCAATGCATTTCAGTTATTGAGGAAAGTTTAAACACTTGGGAATTGGATAAGAAACGAGTCTATCAATACATCGTTACCGGGGAATCTTCACGAGGGTGTGAACTATAACTGTAGGGTTATGCAGATGAATCTGAGTATATAATTGAGTGACTGGCTATCGACACCAGTACTTGGGTGGATAGAAGGGAGCGCTGAATTTGTCAATGGAGGAATATACGCGTTAATCCATGGGAGGGAACGACGCATATTTTGTGTGTGATGACTGAAATTGACAGTAGAATGTGAGAGAATCAATACAATGTCAGATTTCTTGCTTCACAAAACGTATTTTCTTAACCACTAATTGGAATACAGTTTGCTCACTGTAGCTAAAATGGTTGCTACAGAGTTTTTTTCTGTCGCAACTGATAATTTTTTGAAACTACTGGATCGATTCTATGGGCAAGGATATAGACCAGTTTGCACATCAGGCTTAGCTGAGGAGTTTAATTCATGCAACTCCTGAAAAACAGGGATTGGAGGCAACTTCTCCAGTCTCTAAATCGCGTTTCAGCTCTGCCTGCTTGTGAATATTCAATAACTGGTCCGGGGGTGTCATCTCGTGGTCGAGTACTGTAACTAAGTGCTTAAATTTGCAGCTCTATAGACGTGAGCGTCTACATCTGCAGAAAGGGGTTAAGTATTTATTTCATGTAATATTGGATCATATACAAGATGAAAATAAGTGAACAGATAGCAATATATGCGAAAAAACATAAATAATAATGTCTTTTTGAGAGGGAAAAAGTCGATATCTAGTGCGGTCACCCTGTGGTTTGATTAAAGCATTTAATCTTTCAAGCATAGTTTTAACACTTCTTTTTAAAATTTCCTTTCAAGTGAAACTATTCCATATGGTTTGAAGTTCATTTCAAACAGATCCTTTCAATGTTACAACATATTTGCTCAATCGGATTGAGGTCTGGACTTTGAGCAGGCCAAGATGTTTCTTTATGACTGAGATAATTCTTTCACAATTTAGAAGTGTGTTTAGGGTCACTATGTTGTTTAAAATAAAATCCCCAACCTATCAGTCTCTTTCCGAATGGCAAAGTATAATCGTTCTGTATGACCCCAAAGATGCTTCTGATGCTTTTCTTCATCCATGATTCTGTCAATTTTTAAGAGATTACTGGCTGCTTTTGATCAGACTGAATCCCAAAATGTAATATTACCACCTCTACGTTTTACAGATGAGGTTCAACAGTCATTTTTGAAATGTTCTCCAACTCTGCGGTGCACATAAGTTCTGCGTTTGGGTGAGAAAATTTCAAACTTTGATTGATCAGTCCAAAGGACTTGTTCCCGGTCCATTGGTGTCCGATCCTTGAAGTTCTTGGCAAACACAAGTCTTCTTTTGCTGTTGCCAGCTTTTGGCAGCAACAGGACCAATTAGACCATTTTCACATGTCCAGAAACAGGAGACCATGATACTTTCATGTCTTTACTTCTGCCGTTAATAATATCACCCAGTAGTTGTCGCGCTGTCAACTGCCAATTTTTCTTTTTTTTTTACTTGTCATACACACATAACGAACATCAGAGGAACTGTAATGCCTGTAGTTTTTAGCGAATGGTCTCTTTCACAGGCTTGATGGTGTTTTTTACAGTGTAAAGCCCACAATGCGGCTGTGATCTCATCAGGCCATTGTGTTTAACACTGTGACATTGTTTAATGTTTGTGTCACTTTAAAAACTGGAGCAACTGACCATCAGAGGTAATTTTGCAGATTAATATTGCCTCAAACCAGTTAAAATAATTTTTCTGCATCAATAATCATTGAGTGAGCCTTCAAACATGCATTGAGGCAATGCAAGAGTCAAAGAAATAAAATTTAGGACACCACCCAATTATTATTAAAAATTTGATGTTTTCGGTGTATTTGTTTGTTTACCTAAGTATACTTGAGCTAATGATTTTTTTTATGCTCATTGCCAACAGTAGTATTTTTCAATTCATTTTCACCAAAAAATTATGGAGAAGTAATATATTCGGACCCCTTTTAGAAAGTGGTGGTGTATAATCATCACTGCACACTATTGTACTTTCGCACAGGTGCTATGACGGTATTTATATGAAGCCATTTGCAAGTATGGGATATTCTGGAAGGAATACTCCCAGAGAGGGCACAATACTCAAAGAAACAATCCTGCAAAAGGAGGTCAGAGATCAGGAACTTAAATACACAAGATGACAGTCAGTGAAATTGAATATGCCTGTGAACACATGGGGAGTGAAACAGAGAGGGAGAGGAATGGAATGAGACATTAGTTATATGATGAGAATCAGCTTACAAAATAAAACTGATACTGACACCGACAGCTAGATTGTGGGAGAACCAACTGGGAAAACACTCAGGACGTGACCCTTTGTTGCATGTACATTGAAAGGAAGTAAATAATTCACAATTTCAAGTCATAAGCTAACTATGACAGAGATTGTTATTGGTAAACCCCATATGCTCAGTATGACCCATATTAATCAAAACCTGCACTGTTGCCTTCAGCTGCAAAGGAATATTCCCGAATGCCCCAATACCTTGCACGCAATCAGCCTTTGCTGCCAATCGTGGCAAGCACTCAATGAGATTTCCAATATAAGCCAAATTACTGGTAAACTGGGCAACTAGTTTTTGACTTATGGCCAAAAATGTAAAAGTTTCACAGAAAGTATCCCCTAGTGGCATGTTGTGCAATCAGAGATCCATCTAATTTAAATCTGTTTTTCTTGGTAAGATTTATTACTCCTTGCGAAGAATGAATGATCAACTCCAAAATGTGAACTTTTCACACAAAGTGCCTCCTGGTGGCAAATTGTGTAAAATTCAACAAAATTTAATCAGCTCCTCCTCTTTATTTACTTCCTGCCATGAAGGGATTACCAGCTTTAAAAAGAGTTGCAGTTATCGGCCAAAAATGTAACATTTTCTTGCAAAGCGCCCCCTGGTTGCAAATCATGCGATCAGAAGTTTGCCAAAACTTAATCAGTTCTTCCTCTCTACAATATCTAAATGCCTGCCAAGAATGAATGTACAACTTTAAAAACTGTTGCAGTTATTAGCCAAAATTGTAAAATTTTCATGCAAAGTGGCAAATTGTGTCATCAAAAATTCACCAAAAAATTTAATCAGTTCTTCCGCTGTATGATGTCTAAGTACCTGCCAAGAACGGATAACCAGCTTTCATAAGTGTTACAGTTATCGTGCTAATGTCTAATCTCCGCTGCAGCAGATGCGGCAGTTGGGGCGAAAAAAAAAAACAAACAAAAAAAAAAATACAATATCTTCAAAATGCTATACTCAGCAACAAAAGTTTCTGTGACACCAATATTGTTAATTATTTTTCATAACGCAATTATGAAACTGTCATACATGGTGATATCAGACTGAAACAGTACACGTAAACACAACATTGAAATGGAAATCATGAAAATGCGAGAAAATGACTTTGCACGTGAAAATGTGCGTAAATCATGCTTGTGGATGGCAATAAAAGAAGAGAATTTTTGGAATGTTCACATTGTGCCTGATGAACGACGGAAGCATCACTTATCGAAGACACAGCCATTTCGGATCAGGAACTCTACCCTCTAAATGCCAAGACTGTCTGAAAATGATCGGTGGAGGGCCATTGGGATGATTGAATCCGGAACCTCGCAGAGGGAAGTTGCTCATCGCCTGAATGTCCACCGAAACACCATTTGGAACTTATGGCAGCGTCATCAGCAGACAAGACATGTCAGAGACCGTCCTCGCAGCGGCCGTCCACGAGTAACCACTCCCAGACAGGACAACTGGATTCGAACAACCCATCTCCGAAATCGATTCCAACCTGCAACCATAACTGCAAGAACGATACCTGGTTTGAGGCGACTGTCTGCACAGACAATCCGTCGCCGTCTCCGTCATTTTGGCATTGTCCCACGTCGGCCAGCAAGACGTCCAATACTCACAGTACAACACCGACGACTGCGTCTACAGTGGGCACAACAACATCGACGGTGGATCCAACGTCAGTGGGATCTTGTACTCTTCACTGATGAATCAAGATTCATGCTTAACCGATGTGATGGTCGTTTACGTGTATACCGTCGACGTGGAGAACGTTATGCCAACAACTGTGTTCAGGAATTTGATCGTTTTGGAGGTGGTAGTGTCATGATTTGGGGAGGGATCACGGCTAGAAACAGAACAGATTTGCTTGTTATTGATGGAAATCTGACAGGTCAAAGATATCGCGATGAAGTGCTACGGCCATTGGTGGTACCGTTTTTGATGCAACATGGTCCCGGAATAACGCTGCAACATGATAACGCCAGACCACACGTTGCAAGGATTGTACAGCAGTATCTGATGCAACAACATGTCAATGTCCTGCCATGGCCAGCCAGATCCCCAGACATGTCCCCAATCGAGCATCTTTGGGACGAAATGGATTGACGTTTGCGGCGGTTGGATAACCCGCCAGCTACACTCCAGGAATTGCGACAACGTCTACGTCAGATTTAGAATGACATCCCACAGCAATTTCTGGCACATCTGA
Organism: Gymnothorax reevesii; assembly: GCA_029721435.1. NCBI lineage: Eukaryota > Metazoa > Chordata > Actinopteri > Anguilliformes > Muraenidae > Gymnothorax > Gymnothorax reevesii. The sequence continues at coordinate 57,938,220 of CM056581.1, forward strand.
TTCGGTCCATGCGCCGGAGATGCGTTGCTTGCATCATGGCACGAGGAAGTCACACCCGGTATTGAAGTGTGAAGGTCACAATTGGTTAGACGTCAGACAAGTGCTTCATGACGCATGAAAATGACATTTTTCGTTTTGAGTGACATTGGCACTGAAAAGTCAGTGTTTCTCCTGTTAAATAAACATATTGATTGCATTTAGATCTTTGCGTGTCATTTATAACATACACATAAATGGTGTCACAGAAACTTTTGTTGCTGAGTATATTTCAGGGATATAATTACATAAAGTTTGTATCAAGTTATTGTGAGAACCATAATTCACAGCAGAGTGGCACTTTTTATTATTTTAGTTCTGTTGTCTGGCACTTTGAGTTTGTGAAGATGCAGTGACATTGCGCTTTAAGTGCTGACTGTCAGCCTTTAGAGTGATTTCATCCATATCGCATGAACCGTTTAAAAATGACAGGACCATTTGCACAAAGTGCCCTCCCAATTCTCAAGCAAAAATTATTGGAAAATGTAACATTATGTAGAATAATGTAATCATTTTTAATATTAGTTCAGCTATCCCAAGCATGGAATAACAGGTTGAAGTATATGACGCATAAACATCACCAGATGCTTGTATATTGATGTATATTCCTTAATGATGCCCTGCCAAGCCTATGCTGCAGCTGTCTTCAGTGCCAGCTTATTTTGGGGACCGTTTGCCTTCTGTCTCCAACGTGTAAAATTTGTGTTCAGTTAGACTTAGATTTGGTGAAAAACTCAGACAACAGAGAGAAAATTTGAAAAAAATACACCACTGTCCAATGATTTATGAAGCTCAGAGTATATTACTTGCTGTGGGTTACCAAGGTTCATAGGTATTGGAGTTCACTTTTACGATATACTGTGGCACGTGTGAAGCTGATTTCTTGTCACTAATGCCAGATTGTGGATGCTGTTGAGGAAAATGATCTTCATTTCTCATGGGTTTTTGCCAGGGTAGTTTAGTTAAGTATTCAGTCTGGTCTGTCTGTAAAACCTAGCATTTATACCAGTGCATGAGCTGCAATTATAAGCAGAGTGTGTAAAATAATCAAATATGAAGTGTTTTTGAATATTTTTTGAAATGGTCTTTGTACCCCAACAGCAATAAATAACAGGAATTCTGGAAAAGGACCAAAAACGATGCATCATCTGTTGCTACTAGAATCCTGAATAAACGCCAACCAATCACTCCCTTGTGGTCAGGTTGGAAAGAACCAATGACAAGCCTCCTTGCCTCCCTACTTGTATTCTAGCTTTGCCGTGTACGACCTTGAACTCAAAGCACGTAATCACTGCCGGAGGAAAGTTGCTCCACTATCAAATCAAAAGAAGACAAAGTTGTTGGAAGTCTACCAGAGAATCGTGGCAAGAATGCACTGTCAGGACTGAGGTAAAAGATAGAATTTAATATAAATTAAATATCAGGGAGCCGCAAAACAAAGAGGGGGGAGTAATGAAGAAAAGAAAAATGCAAGAGCAACAGGGCTGGCACCTGCCAACCCTAAATACTCTGCAATCACCTCCACCTTAATGGGTTCCACCTGTGGCCCATTAAGGTTGGGGTGAAGAATGTGAAAGGGGAGGGGCTGAAAGGCGCAGACCCTTACACATTCAAAATTCCTCTACAAAGGTCTACAACAGCCTTTCCCGTTGAAGAATACATGAATTCCTTAAGACATACTCAAAAGAATCTCTGGAATTACCCCACATTTCTATTGAAGACCTGTTGTTTATCCGTCGAATGACATATGTGAAAGCCCCTTAAGGTAGTACTCTGAGGAGATGCTACTGTTAAATTCTGCTGGCTTTGGATTCGTACTTACTCTGCCAGGCTGCCTTTAACTCAAATGTTCATTGTTTCAAATCTTTTGTTGCATTTTAAAAGTGTCCCAGCCACCATTATCTGGCAATGGCAGTTTGTGCATGCATGTTGTGCCAAACCAGTAATTATTGTTTTTGAGTGCCAACAGCAGCCAAATTTCATTGAATTTGGGGGCACTCTAGTTTGCCTTCCATTATCTGAGTTGGGGGAAATGCTTTCCATCAGTCAATTGATTCATTTTTGGACAGTCTGGCGCTTTGTGCGGAGCAGGACACCATGTTGCTTGAACTGGCTGGCCTGACTGATATGGGAATGGAATGATTGTGCTGGGGAAAGATGAAACCCACAGCGGGTGGCGGGGGCTTGTCCTGACAGATGGAGAACATCGACCAGAATGACCCGTGTTTTAGCATTTCATGTTGTTTTGTTTTTACAGCAATTGTCTCCCTGCACAATTGAGTCATTTTCTAAAAACGGCACCGTTTGTCAAAACTGTAATTTGAAACGTACACAAATGGGCTGCTTCTGTCCAGGCCTCTTTGGTGTTTTATAATGCAGACACACAGTCCACATGCTCCGGCAATCAGCTGAGCCGCAGTCAAAAGGCAATTTTACAATGTGTATTTAGATTCAGTACAAACCTTTTATGCCGACCTCCATTTGAAGGGACAAAACATAACCTTAAGTGAGCAATCTACTGACATGAGAAGGTCCTGGAAGGTCCCCCTCCCACGCCCTGCAACTCCTGTTCTGCAGTGATTATAATTTCCCTGTTCACATGCGTGCTTGTACTCAGACACACTCGCACTCTCGAGCTCACAAACACAAACTGTGCACTCTCATCACTTACCCATTGAAGCTCTCATAATACGCAGTGTGATAAATTTGGTACATGCTAAAAAGTTAATTAGACCTGCGTCAGAGCGGTAAAGGTTTGTTTAATAGATCTTCACCGATGTGATTTTACCTGGGTTGTTTCTCATCCGCTCAGACCTGTAAGGCTTAGAGGCCTCGACATTATTACATTCCTCGGTCCCGGTGTATTACCGTTTCTTCCAGCATATACAAAATTTAATATGGTTCCCCGAGTCTACAATAAAATAGGGTAATAAAAAAAGAAGAAATGCTAATTTCGCCGTGTATATTAGCTAACACAATCACAGGCACTGTATGTGATCAATACGGGGACTTTGTTTCTGATTAAGCAGTACATCCATCACAGGGCTGGGCTCATATGCAGCTCAGTCTGTAATTCTTTTAGCTTTTGCTGGTTGTTTTGTGCTCAGTAGTGACAGGTGGTAGGCTTTCCAGGAGAGGAACCAGCCAGCAGGATTGCAGCCCAGTATGTCGAAGTGAAGGAAAGTGCGGATTGCAGATTGGTGCCCTAGTTTGTGTGCTGGTGCTAGCAGCACTGTCTCAAAGTACTGAGTGAGAAATTTGCCCTGATCTGAGGTGGCACTCTAACAGTGCCCTCTATCAGGTCCAAATGTTTCATAGGCTATGCTTTCCCGGTTGGGTAAAAGCGAGACTGACCTCAATGGCTGCAAGGTGACTTTGTATTTGCCTCTGCTTTATTGCTTTTCACAGTGCATTACCACCAAACTAGCAGAGCCAGCCATGCTACAAGTCTTGAAGAGTGACGCAAAACCTGTTGTTGCCATATAAGTGTTGCCGCGGGATCAACAACATAATGCTTGTCTAGGAGTGACAGTATAGTCCACTAGTGAATAGAAGCTGTGCTATTTAAGCACAGCATAGAGATGTCAGAGCTGCAATTCATAGGTGGACTATAATCTTAAACCTGGACGGTAAATATTCTGTTGATCCGTGAAAAACACTTACACTGCGATATCAGAAGTGTGAGAGCGACGATTGACACTGGAAGGTCTTTATTTATTATCTGCCTGCTTGTCCGCACTTCATCGTGCCTTACTAACAAAATGGCTACTTTAAGCGACTACAGAATAAGAGTATGGTAGTGGGCACTTATAGTCCCCATGGCTCGACATTCACCTCTCGATTGCTAATGACCCGTACATTTTCCCCTTATTTCTGATTATCTGAGTGTTGCCCTGATGTGGAGATGCTGAGATTTGACCTGACGTGGCTGACATTTGGAATGATCCAGTGGCATTAATCATGTTTGGGATAGCAGGGAGTTTGACCACAATAAAGACAGAGGGCTTGACAGGTTTAGTAGTGTTTTGAGCAGTACCAGTCTAGTCAGATGACATTCTATTTAATGGCTACCCCATAAGGCAGGGATACTCACTCTTTTCCAGATTGAGCCGCTGTGGGTGCAGGCTTTCATTCTAACCAACCAGTCACACACCTGATTCTACTAATCAACCCTTGAGGCTTTTGCCAAAGACCCGTGATTAGTAGAATCAGGTGTGTGACTGGTTGGGTAGAATGAAAGCCTGCACCCACTGCGGCTCAATCTGGAAAATAGTGAGTATCCCTGCCATAAGGCATATTCAACTCTATTATTGTTTAGTGGGCATTAATTATTTTCTCTATGTGTACACATTATGAGGAATATTGTCAGCAGTCATTATCAGAGGCAGACTTTGCCATTAGGAAAGGTAGGCAATTGCTTGGGGCCCCCAACATCCAAGGGGCCCTCTGTAGACCTAAAAAAAAAAAGTTTAATAAATATATAAATGGTTTTGCTTATTTTTGACTTTTTATTATTCACATCATTCTAAAATCTATACACTAAAATTGCATCAGAGAATTTCAATTATTAACAAATTGGTGGGCTAAACTCCCCCCGTCTTATTACAATGGACTATTTCAAGAGGGAATTACACTGGTGAAAACCATGGGCTGTAGGCTGTATTTAACAACCGAACGACTATGTTCACATTCAGCAGCAAATCTGACACTGATCAAAAGCGACATTATTTATCAAGAAATGGTTTGTGACATCTGTGAAATTGGCATTTGTAACGAGATCATAAAAACATTCTGAGGGAGTGAAGTTTTACCTCATGAAACGTGTACTAGAGCCGCTGAAAACAGCCTGGAAAAAGACCCTGCCTATATTGATATCGTCGGCCTTGATAAACTTTACAGGAGTGCATAAAAATGTTTAATTTTGCATGTAAGAATGCAGTTAAGCTGTGTTCGAGTAGGATGATTATTTTTCTTCCAAGAATGTATCCAATCGATAACATTTTGTATTTTGCAATGTCATGGACATACAAGTTTTTATTTTTTATCAAATTGCAGATACGAGGTTTTATCAGCAGGTCGACGATATGTAACCAGGGTCCTAACGTTAGCCTCGAACAGCAACCGCAGCCAAGAGAAATAAGTGGAGCGAAGAAGCTCTCCAGCGTTGCTATTTAAAAAATACAACCTGCCCAATTTCGCCACTCACTTAAACTTTTCCCCAATAACTAAACGTGAGATCCCAAATCCCTACTCAAAAATGGTAACGGTAGCTATCTTACGTCAACTAACTAACAACAAACAGCCGCGATGATCATCGAGAAACCCGGAGAAGAGTAAGAGCACCCTGATGAAAAGTGGTGTTTAATTATTACATCTAAACCAAATGAACAACTCACTTCCTTGATTTCACAATCCCCTATTAGGAGGCTTTTATGCTTTGCCGGTTTCTCTCGGCTATAATGGCTGCCTTGGCTGGGTACCTTGCTAGCTTACGGCAGAGTTCTGGGATAAGGTGATTACAAATCAGGGGAAGTGAGTCATTCCTTCCGCTCGGTAGAATTAATTAAAGACTAATATTAATAACCAGGGGGCTTTTATCTTTCTCCGGTTTCTCTTACTTTTCGTAGCTGTTCGCTGTTGGTAACCTAAATAACTATCGCTACCATTTTTGAATAGGGATATGGGATCTTGTGTTGAGTAAATGGGGTAACATTTAAATGAGCTAATTCAGGCAGGTTGTGGGGGCTAGTTTGACTGTGTTTTTGGCATGGAGGCTGGCCTGACCACAGTTATTTACTTAAAAGGAATGTTAACTAGAGAGCTTCTTCTCTCTTCTGACTTCTCTTGGCTGTCATGGTGGTTTGAGGCTAACGTTAGAACCCTGGGAACATATCGATCCTGACAGTCTTCTTTTTCCAGGCTGTTTTCAGTGGAGCTGGTACATGTTTCACGTGATAAACAGAGATGCCAAGTCTCATGCATTCGGTGTGAGTCTCTCGCCTCTTAGTGGCATTCACGTTCCTGTGCTGTAGTCAGCAATTATCCGATTAACTTGCACTGAAGAATTCTTTTTTTTTTATATATAAATTTGGCATCTCCAATCCCACCCGAATCTGGAATGCCCAATTGGTGAACTATGTACAAGGCTTGCTCGTTTGTGACCCCTTGTTGCCAATTCAGGAGAGTGAAGACAGTTCATGGCTCTCCTCCGAAGCACCGCGACTTATACACTCATTGGTTGAATCTTCGCAAGTTCAGAACGAGGGCGGAGGATACCCGGGCAAGACCAGGCAGAGAGTCTTCCTGACGAGCGCCTGTCTGGGAAACAGGCCGCGCTTGAGCAACGAACAAAGCTATTTACCTATTTACTTTATTTCCCATTCCTGGCAGTCCCTTCCCAATTTGAAACCTCGTACTCTGAAAAAGCTGCTGACCACTGCCGATAAGTACGACCAGGGCTCGAACCCACGACGTGATAGACACTTCTGCACTGCAATGCAGTGCCTTGCCCGAGTGAGCTATCTGGCAGCTCTGAAGACATTCGCTTGTGGAATTTAAGTCACTGTGCATTAAAGCTGCAGTCTGTTAGTTTTAGAAAAGTAACTTTTTGTCATTTTTGGCAAAACTGTCACTGTGTACAGACAGTATTACATAAAACTAGTACTCTGTAATTAAAAAAAGGCTAATTTGAACCCACCTAATGCTCCTACTGCAATTTAAAATATTCGTTCGGACCGACTAGAAACAACCAATTAGAGCCAGGATGGTGTCTGACAGCCGTCAAACAGTGCACATGCACGCGCTGCAGACAGCCCCCTCCCCCTTCCTCCTCAGTTCACGCCAGTGCTCATCAAGTGCAAATCTCCGAGAGCGGGTTCAGGAGCATAGAACCATCAGCGAGGAAAAAAATGCCGATACCTCAGTTTCCAGAAACAGCGCACATGGCTAAGACTCGTAAAAAAGGAAGCCAGAAGAAAAAAAAAGCACAAAAGAAAGAATTTAACAAAACCCAGGATAAAACCAGAGAGAACATCGGAGTGGATTTTTAGAAGTGGAAGGAACTCCGTGATCTGGAAGGATTAAAAACTGACGCGGAGTTTGCTACTTTTCTCCTTGACAGGTACACCCCTACTATAGCCTATTTGTTGGTTCATTTTTGCTTTGCAAATAAGCAAGTTGGCGTCGCTGACATGATCACCAAACTAACCCCAGCCCTACCAGCATCGATTCATTTTCGCTCTGCAAGTAAGCGAGTGAACGTCGCTTACAAGCACAGTCGCTGTTCGAATAGCCAGACTCTTGTAATTATTACAGTACTCTGCAGTGCATGTGATGTAACTGTGATGTTGCAGTCGAACTAACGTTAGCCTGTTTCAGATGCTAGGGCAAACGTTACTGGCGTTGTTTTTTTTTTTAGAAAGCAGCAGAAAATCTCTTTATGAAGTGACCTGGCAGTCTTATCAGTTGTGTTGTTGTCCTTATAAATATGTGTAACGTTTCTGTGCTCTCACAGCTAAATGCTGGCATACATGATTTACTGGCCATTCAGCTGGATTCACGGCAGTTTCTGTACTCAAAAAACGGGTAATTTCCTGAAATAAGTATGTGCTGGGTTTGTAATGAATACATACTGCTGTAGATTACTGTTTATGTCGACACGATTTATTTCTGCTCCTTTGTTGGCAAGCATGTCGTTGGACCTGAAAAATCCGGCGCTAATATTCCTCCTTTTTTTGAAAATAATTAATCCTGGCTAATTCTAGATGGTTTTCCATTATTAACGAGTTTTTCAATTCACGAATAATCAAGTGGCAATCGAAGAGACGGCTTCTCTCCCCCATGCAATCTAAAAGCGACAAAGTAATGCGCTGCACTCGGGACAGAAAAATAATTAAATTATAATTATGTCTAATTGTCTATGCACCTGCACTGGGCGACGGCATTTCAGACTAGTAAGTGGTTTCGTCCGTTCACCGTGCTGCAAAAACAGGTGTATGTACTTGTCGCCAAAATTACCTTCATTCGCTGAAGAGTTATGAAATGCCATCGCCGAGTGATGGTGCATAGACCTAATTATAATCTAATAATTTTTCAGTACTGAATGTAGCCCAATATTTTGTCGCTTTAAAATCCCATGTGGGAGAGAAGCCGTGTCTTCAACTGCCGCTTGATTATTCTTGAATTGGAAAACGTGTGAATGAAGGAAAACCATGTAGAATCTGCCAGGACTTATTATCATCCCTCGCTGCGCGATTAGCGCGAAGCGGGGGATATAGCATTGGGCTCCGTCTGTACAGACACAAAATTGAGGCGGCGGGGGATATTGCCATGTTGGTGGCGAACACTTGTCCTCAATAAAAGGAGTGATATTAGCCGCTGAATTTTCAGGTCTTACAACGCGCCGTGTGTTGCCCAGCAGTGTTGACTGTTCGCAACAGAAACGTCTCGCCTCGGCAACTTGGCCGCTTTCATAATGTCAACGTGCAAAATCCCTCCGCAGTTGCATGGATAACAGTTCGCGCGCCTTCGCGTGCACGGTTGCTTTCTACGGGAGGGTCTGAGGAGTGCAGTGGAGAGGGAGGGGAAGGGATCTGAAAGTTGGTTTTTTTCAAATTTTTGTGCGAAGTCCTCTCTCTCTTCAAAGTTACGGACTGCAGCTTTAAGTTAATCAGTTGCACGTGCACTACGGTGGATTTCCCCACTAGTGACACGAAAATCGAATATGACTCGAGAATTCTCAGGCTTGTCTTTACTGACTGATTGAAAGCAATGGAATTGCATAAAGATGTTTCAAATGGTCTTACTTCATTTAAACAATTTAAACGATCATGAAACACACGCATTGTTTCCAATCCCTGAGTAAAGAGAAGCACTAGAGGTCCGGAGGCATGATCGCTCTCCATGTTACTTGTGGTGGGGTCCACCTTTACGCAAATGACACGGAAACTTCAATGCACAAGGATTTTAATTCCGCCTGAGAATCTCATTAATAAGTGTTAATTGAATAATTGTGGACTACGGTGAATAAGCCTAAAAAATGCGTGAGACCTATGCCAAATGCGTGATCTCACTTATCTCTGGGTAAAACTCTTTCAGAATGTTTGTCTGATCTCTCGTTACAAATGCCAGTTGCACGTTGTAAAAACCCATTTCTTGTGGGGCGATATCTGGTAAATGGGGTTAATGATTGGTGGTGGGGGAGGGGGAAAAGTAGCTCAGTGGAGCTCGTTTTTCTATTACTGCCTATGGGACATGAACTGCAGTAAGTTTATAAAATCGTTATTTTCTCGTGAAATTTCGGTAAACGGCGGAGCAAATGCCTACCAGATGCATTCTAGCAGGTTGTAGTAACGTATCCAAAGAAGGAGTAAGCCTTCATCGATTTCCAAAAGATGAAAAAAATAAGTAAAATTTGGGTATCTCGGGTGAAACTTACTTGGGCAAAATGGCAAGGACCAAGCGACATTAGTGTGATTTGTAGCGACCACTTCAACGATTCCGACTTTGAAGATAAAGGGTTTTGGTCTGAGTTCGCGATGAAAAAGAGGAGAAAAATCAAGCCAGATGCTATCCCGAAAATCAAAAGTCCATCCGAGGAGAGAAGCACCAAGGAAAAGGGGAGAAAGAAGAGCAGACCGGGCTCTGAAAAATGGAAGTAAAGGAAGGTAGGTTGCTAATGAACAATTGTAACGTGTTTGCTATGCCAGCGCTTCAGCTGGGCTTTCATTTTATACACTACAGAGCTCAATAGAGCGCTGGTTGTGGGAAGCCCTTAGCAGGCTTTGGCTTGCATTCCATGCGTTTTCCGCCTTCTCGTCGCTAGCGCTCTATTAAGCTGCTTTCACACCGGCCGCGAAACGCGTGTATTCGTGTCTTTGCTTTGACTTTGAATGTAATCTGTCGTACTAAAAATTTGTGGCCAGTGTGAAAGCGCTTCCCCCTAGCTGCTGCTGCGCATCTAGTTGCATGCTGCCGCTGTGTCTTGACTCTTGTCTCCTTTTCTAATCTTTTTCTCTTAGTAAGATCATATTATTGTTTTACTCTAGCCTGACCAAATGGCGTTCATAATCTAACAAGCTTGTTGGATTTCAGCTCAGGAGAGCATAATGAGCGAAGTCAAATCGACATCAAAGTGTAGCACGCAGTTTGGCAAACTCGCGAACAGCTGATCAAGGAATTAGATTTTCATAACAGAAATCTAGGTCATATGCTTTTAAAACATAGTACTTATGTCGTTATAAATAGAGAACCAAACACCTGAATAATGCCTTTAGCAGTAGCTTTCGCAGACGGCGAACGCGAGTGAAGCACAGCTCTCTATCCCATTTAGCGCGTCTCTGATTGCCCCTAGGGAAAACCAGTGTAAGATTATATAAATTGGCGCTATGTATATTTTTTATCTTTTGCTCATAATGTAAATCACATCAGATTTGAAGTTACTAAGCACTGAGGCGACAAAAACATATAATTTTGTTCACTTCATTACATTTTTACATGCAGTTGTACATACCGGCTATGCAGCGAATTGGTCCTGAGTTCTTTATATGACGTTGCGCTGAGAAAGGGCGGCATTATCGATTGCAGCGATTAAAAAGGGGCGTTTCCAGGGCAAGTAGAAAGTTACTATTAACTCCAAAACGGTTTGATATAATGGGAAATGAGAGCCTGTTTGTGAAATTTCGCCCTCTAGACACTGCAGTTCATTTAAGCCGGTGTGCAGGCGTTGCCTTGCCGTAGCAGGCTAATCTACTACGGGGGAAGAGCCAATCTCAGGTATCTTAGTTGTGACAACACGTGGTTCAGGTGATTGCAATAAAAGGTTTTCATTGGATTTCTGAGATGAAATGTGTTCTACAACTGATAGTGACACACTATACATCACATGTTTCAGCGAACCATACTTCAAAATTAAGGTACCTCTATGAAGCCGATTGAGAAAATTCAAAGACAATACTAATGCGTGAAATGTATAATATCAGTATAAGTGCACAATTTCAGCCGCGCTTCCAGGACACCAAAACGCGCTGAAAAAGACCGTGATTTTCAACGAGCACTGCACTGCAATCAACCCGGAATTTTAGGTATCTGACGTAAACAGGCGGCCTGCCTGGCGCCTATTGTCACGTACCTATACAGTGTATAGTTCACCATGGTTTTATACAGTGAAATATCTTCTGCTGCTGGCTATATTCTCCCCTCATCCTTGCATCCTTACAGTATACAATTTCTCTGTATACCCTATACATATCTACATTTATTCCAATGTACATTAGTGTCTTTACACTCCTGTGAATATAGCACACATACGCTATATATATATATACTGTCAAACACTTAAAATTTTTAATCAGACTTTTTTATTAATTAATTTTGATTAATCACGATTAAATATCATTCATTTTTAATCTATATTAATCGTGTTTCATTTTGCATGAGCAGAGAAACTCAAGAAAGAAGGGAATATATATGCACTTAACCCCTTTGCGCAGAAGCCAAACCTGGCTATTTAGTTGTTACCTCATTTAAGGCTTTATAATTCATAATTGCAGCTTCACAGACAGGAAAATTGATTAAATGATTAAACAAGAAAAAAAAAAGAAAAGCAAACAGCTCCCACTTCTGAGCTCACAACCTTTCTTCATCTTAGAAGGTACAAGTAAAAATCACTAACTCAGTAATATCTGAATTCTGAAATATACCTTATTTTAACAGAACAGACATTCCACTTTCAGGAAAAATCAAATATCTCCCTAGGTTCAACAGATCGTGTTCCAGAATATTCAATAACTGATCTGGGGGTGCTATCTAGTGATTGAGTCCTGTAACTGCATGCTTAAATTTGCAGTTCCATGTCCGCGAGCGTCTTAAACGTCTTCCATACCGAGTTGTTTCGTTCTGCTGGATCAAATGCCCCTTTGCGCATGCGCAACGGTAACTTGGTCAAACTGCGCGAAATGCGATGTTTCAGGGATTTAGTCATTCTGCGCTGCAGGTGGATTAATTGTGTTAAAATTTTTAATCAGATTAATAATGATGGTGGATTAATCCACATTAATGCTTTCATTTTGACAGCCCTAATATGCGCACACGCCCATGCACTTTACCATTCTTCTCACTCTGACCTGTTGGCTGTGCTGTAGTGCTGTTCGTTGGTGTTCATCAGTGTTGCCAACTTGGCGACTCTCCTGCTAAATCTAGCAACTCCAAATCATCTTGGCGACCTTTTTTTGTCTAAAGCGACTAGCAAGAAATCTAGCGACCATTTCTGTTGTTATTGGAGAGTTTTCTGTTGTTTTGGCGACTGACGTGAAAGCGAAAGTTTCGTTCGGTGGTTACTGTCCTGAATGAGTAGCGGGTGCTGCTTTAAGCCCCTTTCCTATCCGAAAGAACTGAAGGAGTGGAAGATGCGCATAATATGAATGAAATGAACCGCAGGGTGTTTAGCAACTTCTAGCGACTTTTAGGACAGCTAATAGCTACTGTCCTTACTGAGGAGTTGGCAACACCAGTGTTCATTCTGCTTGGGTTGAGACAGAGAGAGACGTGTGGAGGGATTTAAGCTGAAGAATTACTCCCGTTTAAACAGGGTTTTCTGAAATTAATTTTTGTGTTAAGACTCAAAAATTGATAGACATTAGACGATTTGCTCCTGAGGTATAACCTTTATCGCCGTAGGGGCAGGGAGATTCTCCCCCCCCCCGTGTTCTTTTTCCCCTTTTTCCCCCTGTAACAACTCGGTGAGCAAACAGCCAAATTAGGTGCCTAATCTGGTCAAACAAAGGTGATGGGGTTTTTTTGGGGGGGGGGTTTCAGTCTCCCGGGACCACAGTAAGGTAAAGTAAAATAAATTTAAACGCTAAATTTAAAGGATAAATTTAAATGGTAAATAATTGTCTTACTTAAGTGAATTGTGTGATATACAAAGTAAAACAGAGTTGTTTTCAAGGACTGAGGTACTTTCGCCTGTTTTTTTTGTAACTGTAACTGCTATCGAATCTCAGTAAGCTCTCAACGCCAAGAATATTATTGAATTACCTGGATATCTAACTATAACCCGGCTTGGTTTCATACTTGGTGGCTGCCTTTCATACAGTCTTCTAGCCAATAAATATTCATGTTCACTTGGGTCGTTTTAGTCCCCTTTGTTCGTTATCCTTTGTTCTCTACCGCATTACCACATAAACATATTGCTAAGCTTGAATATTAAAGCGAACCGGCGTTTTTGTCTTTTTCGCATTTTATTATTATCGAAGGGCTCTTCTGATTAAACAATTTGCAAATTACGTTATCTTTGTATCTTCCTCCAGTTGCTGCGCAGCTGATTAAAGTTAAACTGCTTGTTAGAGTGCTTTGCGACAGCTTGTTGGGGGAAATACCGTGGTTAGTTCGATCACAAAGTAAACAACTTGTTTATTCGGTCCGTTTTAATAAAAGAGAACCGAGGCTTTACTCTTCTCTCAGTTACCCTTGGTTGTATTTGTGGCTAGCTAGTTAGATAAGGACTGTTTGCATTTTAGTTAGTAGGGCAGCAGTCACTTGAGTCGTCCATTCGGTTAGATTGGAAGTTAAATTGAAAGGTTTACCGGAGTGCTCCGTCTTCTTCCTCCTCTAATTTCTCCTGGGCTTAGTAGCGAGTCTGTTTTATCTGGGTTCTCAGCTAAGCCCTGTGATATTTTAAGGTTAGTATATATAGTTAAGTATGTAGTTAATTGTACTGGGACTAAATAAACTCAAGTTGGCTTATTAGGAGTGCTTATTATTTATAGAGTTTCTCAATTTGGTATTTCATTTCTGTTAACTGAAATCAAGCCTCTGTTAAAAGAGGCTTATTATCAATTTACTTAGTTTCCCCGCAGTTTCTATTGTGACTGCTGCTTAGGGCTTCTTAGGTTAATAAATTAATAAATTGTGGTTCCTGAGCTTCTGTCTCGGCATTAGTATTTTTCTTTTATCTAGGGTGAATGAGGTCATTAGGCTGGGGGTTCAAAATGTGGCCAAAACTATACTCAGCCAAAATAACAACCTCCAAACGAGTGTGAAGTTTTTAAGTTGAACATACGAGAAATGAGGTTTTAAATAATGATTTTATTTAATTCTGTACTCATTAAAGATGGTGTGTTATAAAAATAATGTCCATAATATAACCAGTTCCACCAGAAATGCTACGGAAATGTCCAAGAGTAAAAATTGTAAGTTACAACTTGAATAAGAGCAGTGCGCAGGCGATAACGTATGGTTTGGGCAGTCACACGACCTCTAAACAATTCATTCCTAGTGGACGTTGCAGTGACAAATCGATTATGCAAATGACGTAAGACAATTGCTTACGGTCTTCAACAATTACGACAATTGCTTACGGTCTTCTGCTTTTGACGTCACACGTGGGCTACCAGAACAAGATCGGTCAGCTGTGGTGCCAGTTTGTTGGAGACGTGTCCGAAGATCATGGATAGTTCGTCGACTGCATCCCATAACCCTTGCAACGTCAGTGACGGACGTTTCCGTATTCAGCATGCCAATGGCACGTTCATGCTGAATGTTTGACAGCCATGGCATTGAAAATCAACAAATAATTAACTGTAAAAACTGGTTTTTCCGAGATGTCACTCTAACGTGCTAATGTGAGCTCAGTTGCACATCTCTCATATGGTCACGTGACTAGGAACACAACATGGTTTTAGCTTAAAGTACGCTGGCACGTGCCACGTACCTGTGCACATTGTAGTTGATGTGCCCTTGACAATGCATTTACCCCTAGTGATAATAAAAACTATTATATTTAAAGTTTCAAGAAAATATTTACAAATTTATGAGTGTGAATTTTCCTTTTTGACTCAGTATATGTGACGGTTGCAGGATGATTACACTTGTGGAAAGAGATTTCCAGGGTGGGTTTGTCTGCCACCAGTGCCAGCAAATTGAGCATCTGGACAGCAAGATCCTTGATCTTCAGAGCCAGTTGGCGGTCCGACATAGGTCACAATCAGTAGATTTCCTAGAGGAACTAAGTAGTATGTTGTTTAGAGAAATGGTGTGTACGCCAAAGCAGGGTGGTACTGGGATCCCCGAGCAGGCAGGGAGAGAAAGTTGGGTGACGGTAGGACGTCAGCGCAGGAAAGGGCGTGCACATCGTACAGCGACAGCTCCTCCAGTGGTTGAGGTGTCCAACCGATGATGGCCCTTGCAGGAACTCGAATTGGCTTTTGACCCTGAGAGTGAGGGAACTGATGAGCAGCAGGGCACCCTGTTAGCCTCTACCCCTCAGAAAAGAAACTTAGTGATAGTGGGGGACTCAATACCTAGAGAACAGACACTTTAGTCTGTTCGCGCGACAAGGAGCCTCGTACGGTGTGTTCCCTGCTTGGTGCCCAGGTAGAAGACCTCCTGGAGTGTGCAGACAAGCTCCTGGCCAGAGCGGGGAGGAATCCAGTTGTCATGGTCCATGTTGGGACAAATGACATAGGTAAGGGTAGGTTTGAGGTTCTGCAAGGAAAATTTGTGGAATTAGCTGAAAAGCTTAGGAGCAGATCCTCCGCAGTAGTGTTCTCCGGGATTCTACTGGTGCCACGTGCAAGCAGAGGGAAGCAGAATTTTATCTGGAGGTGTAATACGTGGTTACGAACTTAGTGTAGGAGAGAGGGGTATAGGTTAATGGGGCACTGGAACTACTTCTGGGACTCGGGTGACCTGTTCAAGCCAGATGGGCTACACCTGAACCGGAGGGGTACCTTTGCACTGGGTCAGCGTATGTTGAGGGTTAGAGTTATTTAAACTAGGGACTCGGGGGGCAGGGAGGTTAGAGAGTGTTGAACAGAGGGAAATGCAGCCTGCCCTGATGGACGCTGACAGCATTACACGCACTATTGATGATATATTTTTAAAGCAAGAAATCGTAGTGAGGGGCTTGGAGCAGCAGGCACATGGGAAATCGAAGGGGAAGAGTGTTCGTGATAGCCTGAAATGTTTTTCTCTAAATGCAAGAAGTATTAAACATACATTTCCAGAGCTTGAGGTCGTTATGATAAGTGAAGGCTATGACATAGTTGGATTACAGAGACATGGCTTTGTGAAGAGGATGGAAATGAATATAATGTAGAAGGTTATAAGCTCCTTAGGAAGGATAGATGTAATGGCAAGGAGGGGGCATAGTACTCTATGTGAACGAAAATGTAAATGTGCAGGAAATTTCTGAAATTAAACATTCCTTGCCCTGCAAAGATATTTGGGTCAGGCTCATTGGCAAACATGAGACAGGTTTAACATAGGTATATGCAATCAACCACCTGCTTTGGACTGTACAGTCAATGAAATGCTCTTTAAGAGGATTACGCAAGCTTGTTGAGGAGGGACTGGGCCGTAAAGTATACACCCGCAGCCCCCGCGAGGCGGGGGGGCCCCGCCGTCCAAACCGGTTCAATGGGCCTCGTCCGTGAAATTTTTATTTTTGCAACCGAGTTCCACACAGACAACGTTCCTTATTAGCATCCAGCCAATTACATTGCTCCTGCAATCCCTAAAAGCATTTTGACAACTCGTATCCAGCCAATTACATTGCTCCTGTGATTTCTAAACCATTTTGGCAACTCTGATTGGTCACTTTCAATGCGATCACACCTACACGACCTCCTTCAATATTAAGTGAAAAGCAAGCAGACAGTTTTATCTGAGAAGTGCAACGCCGATGTGTAGCGGTCGTGTGTTACATTACTCTTCAGATTATATGGCCATCCTGCCAGCTACCTAATGATATTTAAGGGAAGTCTTTGTTAATAATCATCATACTTAAGTGATGTTATTTGTTTTTTTCCCTACGTTCGCAAGCTAGCTTGCTATAACAGCGATAGCTCTTTAGCTCTAGCCAGCTAGCAAATTAGCTTAAACTAGAGTTTGAAAATGTGAAAACACTGTTCGGACAAACAAAAGCGCCACAAAATATATCAAATACATTCATGCCTATTACAGCTAGCTAAGTTGGCTAGGTTAGGGCAAAACCAAATCATATCGTTTACAAAGAACGCTTGCAGTAAACATTTGCTAGCTGGATGGCTACATTATCAAATGAGTAACGTAATTAATATGCGATCGCACACAGCAGCATAAATCAAAGACTGAACAGAATTCTCAAAGTCGTGGTGTCGTCACTTCCGGCTGGCCATTAGGCACTCGGTGAAAACAATTAACCTGGTGTGTTCGTCTTCGCGTAATCTCATCAACAAATGTAAATTTCTAATCCACCTTATTAGTATTTGTATCTGCGATTTTACTTTTCCGCGAGTAAATACAGCGAGTAGGAGTTATTATCTGGTACTAAAGATGCCATTTGACTATTTTGATCATCATTGTGTCACAAACATTAAATGTTGCTGGTACTTAGAGTTGTAAATTAAAAGCATGAGAGCAAATGGCAAAAGTAATTCCCAGTTAACTCCCAGCCTACGAAATATCGCAATTTACAGTTTCACCTCCAATAAAATGCTTCCCACACAGCACTGCATGAGCTGACGGTTCCCACTTGCTGTCGCATACATGCCAACTCTACCGCTTTTGGGGCATTTTTTTTTTTCAGAATGAAACCCCCCGAAAGTGGTAGTCTACTGCCAAAAGCGGTAGCGTTGGCATGTATGCATCAGGGTTCTGTCTTTTGACAGCTTGTATCCATGCTTCATGCTGCTTACTTTCCTTTGGAAATACATGAAATGATAGATGATAGATGAAATACATGATAGAGTCCACTAAAGTGATTCAGAATGATTTGGATAGAATCCAGAATTGGGCAGAAATGTGGCAAATGAAATTTTATTTAGCGAAAAGTGAAAATGTAGATGTAGGTAATAAAAACATTGGAGGGGATTACTTCATGGGAGGTTTTAAACTGGAATGTGCTCCACACGAAAAAGATCTGGGAGTGATTGTTGACCAAACCCTCACAGGCTCTAGCCATTGTGCTGTAGCAGTTAAAAAAGCCAATCGGATGCTGGGATGCCAAAAGTATTGAGTTCAAATCTTAAGGAGGTGATGCTTCTTTTTTACAACACATTTGTTAGACCACATCTAGAGTATTGTGTAAAGTTCTGGGGACCATACTTTAAGAACGACATAGATGCTCTAGAGAAAGTTCAGAGAAGAGCGACTAATGCTAATTGGTCTCTAATTCCGGGTGTTAGAGATGAAACCTATGTGAAAAGGCTGAGGATCCTTCATCTCTTTAGTCTTAGGAAAAGGAGACTAAGGGGTGATCTGATTGAGGTTTTTAAATATGTTAAAGGGATTAACAAAGTGAATTATGTAGGATTCCTTCAACCAAGTGTTGTTAGTCGAACTCGAGGTCACAAATGGAAGTTGACCAAAGGTTAATTTAGCACTGATATTCGGAAATATTTCTTCACCCTAAGAGTAATTTTGATGTGAAACAGCTTGCCTGACCATATTGTTGAGGCAGAGATGAGTTTTCAAGAGCAGGCTTGACTTAAAGATACCATTGAGTCATTGAGTATCTGTAGTAATATATTCACAATAGTATAAAGAAACTGGCGAGCTTAGTTGGGCTGAACGGCCTGTTCTCACCATTCATGTTATGTTATTTTATGTTATGTTATGTTATGAATAGATGTGTGCTTAAATCAGCTAACTGCAACTGATTTCCCACGGATCTATGTGTGTATACTGACGGAAAATCTAAAATGCCGCGGAAATCTCACTTTCATCTGATGACGTTTCATCAGAAGACGTTTTGAGCCATTGCAGCGCGCTGCTGTTGGTTAAAAAAATTTTGTTCGTCATTCATCTTTCCAAAGTCGTTCTGGTCCCGCTGTATACAGTCAGCCATTCTGCTGTTCTTATACATAACCACAGCTGTCCGAAGGTTGTGACATCGCCTGTACCGTTGTGAAAAGTCAGCTCGTTGCTTAAGGTCCCTACTATGGCTTTGAGGCTACAGCACCAGCATCAGGAGAGATTTATTTCCGGGCGCCGTAGCTGTCGCTAAATCCGCCTTTGCTTAAAGTCCCTATTATGTTGGTGACAGATGCTGAAAGGAATCAGGTGAGTGGCCTCATTTGGAATGCCCTCGGAGAGCCCTTCTCATATGCCTAGCCGCAGCTGGCGGGAGCTGTCCAGTGCAGAGTGGTGGCCAGGGGTGCGGGACGGAAGCCAGTCTGACATGCGCTGTCCACGGTGCTGCCGGAGGGAGATGATAAGGGGAGGAGAATCGACTGCTTTGGGTGTTGCGATGTGGTCGGTGGCCGTGTCTGGTGCTCCAGTCTCCACACAGCATTTGACCCCAGCCAGTGGATATTCAGCTAAATTTGCTTTTCACATATTCTCTACCAGACTTACAATGAAGAGAATCATTAAAAAAGACTCAAAATAAATTGAAAGCCTGCACTGATATTATGAAAAGACAGGTCAGTCTTGGCCAAGTGTTGGAGAGAGATAATCATCACAATCGCTGATCCAACGAAGGACCAGCCTTTTGCCAAAGAAACTCATGAATAATGCAGGGGAGGCTGTGGTATTCCATCTCCGTCTCACTATCGCTGTTGACTGTCATCAGAAATGCATTTGCGATCAAAACAGAATCTTAATTTGTTTGGAAACCAAGAAAGCAATGAAAGTATGGATACACAAGTATGTAGATATCATAGTAGTCAGGCGACCTGGATAAATCATTGCTGCCTTAACCTGTGGAGCAAACCAAACCATTCAGTGGGGAAACTATATTTAGTTGTTATTGTACTGTACTTTCCAAAGTTTAGAGAGGGAGATTTCATCCAAAGGTTGTAAATTGCTGAACTGAAGGCATTAAGCTCAATGCGTTTTGTTCGAGAACCCATTTCTCATATAAAAATTATTCGGCATAACCAGAGTTGTTTTATCAAAAGTTCCAGCATGATCAAAAATAGAATGAAAAAGAGGTTCTCATTCTGCTTTTATAAATATGCTTTATATAAAGGTCTACTTTGCTGCTTATTTTTCAAAAAGTGCTGTCATATTTCTGCTCTTATGTAAGGGAAGATTTGGTGCTAATTTTTCATGAAGTGCTGTCATATTTTTGCTCGTATGTCATGGGGTGTTTTACAATATTGGACTGGTGTATTTCATCAAATCACTATTTATAATGGCATCTAATCGCACGGGAGATTAAAGCTGCTTTCACACCGGACGCGAAACAAATTTTTTCGCACGACAGATTACATTCACAGTCGATGCAGACACTTTGCATTGCATCACGTCTTTGCATTGACTTTGAATGTAATCTTTCGTGCGTAAAATTGGTTTCGCGTCCAGTGTGAAAGCAGCGTAATAATGACATGCAATAGTGTCTCTTCCTTTTTCAATTTTTCCACCTGTACTCTAATTTCACTCCATTCTGGGGAATAGCCTGAAACTCATGCAGACCTAGGTAGCAGAATTGTGCCGCCACTGACAAGATGAATTTCACCGTGCTCTCAGTAGCTAATTCAGACCTAATGCCAAAGATGTATTCTTGGAACCACCCTTGCCTTAATGCCCAGGAGGCACAAACTGACACCAATAAAAATAACTTCTTCCTAAATCATACCCTCAAACTCAGGAGTTGTGTGGTCGAGCATAAGCGCTCCTTTTCAATATTACACAGCAAATGTGGGAGTGTTAAAAATTTAGTGTTAAATAGAAAGTGTTGGTGTTGTATTAACACCACATTGATTTACAACAACACTGCGCGTGGTGCTTTTGTCAAAGTAATGTTGTTAAATTAGGGTGTAGATAATATTGGTGTTAAACCAATCCGGATTGGTGTAGATCACATCACGTCCTTACGTCTTACATAGCTCTAAGAGTTCTGGAATGTTTGAGGGATTGAAGAAAAATTTCCAAGCCAGCCTTCGCCATTTTTAACAACAAATAGTGCTAAACCATCACAAACTGAGTGTTAAAAATGTTATACTTTCAGAAGTGTTAATTTTACACTGCACAGTGTGGACACATATAGACACTTTATGGGTGTTAAATCAACACTAGCTAATTTGCTGTGTACCTTCTGAGCACCTCTGGGTCAATAATGACTTGGAATGACTTGGTTGCTGCTATCAGCTACTGGTCACAACAGCCTCTCATGAAGACCACCAACTCAAAAACTAGATCTCAAGTTGTAGATCAACAGGGTGGGCTATCAGGAAGGCAAAGTAGATCCTGTGGATGGTTATATTGATTGATTAATCAATCAAATTGTATTCAGTTCTGCATCTCATGGAACTGAAAGGGATTTCTTTCCCTAAAACCACGTGTCACATGTAGCCAACAGTCATCTGAAAAGTGCGATGGTCTGTAATTTGAATTCAGCCCCAATTTGCGCTTAAATCTTCTGTGTTAATTTCACTGAGAGTATACTTCAGTATAGTATGTAACACATCTGCGAGAGTTGATGAAGCATTGAATATTGTAGTGTGTCTTGCTTATTTCTCCAGTTTGACCACTGTGGAACTGCAGGGGGTGATGAAATTACTAGTAACACTGCTATTAATGTCAGCTTTGTTAATCCCGCGGCTTTTTTTGTTGAGACTTGTTCACTTTTGATTGATTTAATTCTGTGCTGATTTTTACAACTGCAGGTCTGTAGTAATTAGCAACCAGCAACATTCTGACTCTGTCTGTCTGTCCCTGTCAGACAGCTTTGAATTGCTGTCCTTTTTGATGGTGTTGTTTTTTTTGGGGGGGGGTTTTTTTGTGTTTGGAATAAATTGTCATAATTTTTTCATGCAGTTGCCCTAGCCAGCTGAAGAAAAATTTTTTATGTATGTAAACAACCCTCCTTTTATTCAGGCACAAACGATTAGGCCCCTTTGGAACCTGAAATGTAGAGGTACGCAGTTAATGATAAGACTGCATGGGAAACCCACCTTGCCAAGTGCCACTGGTTAAATCTCTTTTAAGTAGGCACTTTAAAGTGCTGCCAATTACCATTCAATAGGGCTGACCTGTGTATCTTCTCTTGGTATTGTGATTAAGAGACTTCAAAGTTAAAGCTACTTCTCTGGGGTGCTCACAATATTTTCTTCACCCCCTGTATGCTTGTGCTATGTGCTACACTGTGGTGGAAATGCTTGAATGTGTCATCGTCTGGAACCAAATGCAAATGCGTTTTTTAAGGAGCATTTTGTCTGTTTTGCTTTGACTCTGCTGGCTTTACTGAGTCATGAATGTTGTGGGAGGAGGCGGGCTCTGACAGCCAGATGGGCATTCACAGATCCCTGCTCTGCAGTCTCATCGCCCTGTGACAAACGACAGACTGCAGCTATCGCAGAAACCAAAAGTGGCCCGCTACGGGGCAAGATAGGTCCGGTTCTGTTGACGATTTCCATTTTGAGTCACGCAGTTTGGAGCCAGGCCAGGCCTTGTTTGTGCGATTAAGAGACCATGGCTGTTAATTGATGAGGCCCTTAAACCAGTAGCGCACAGCAGATCTGATGGGGGAACCCCGCAAGTCATGAGACAAGGCCCCGCCCACAAGCAAAACATCACACAGAAAACATCAGGGAAAAATATTTGCATGTAAATCTGGGCTGGTGTAGGAGTCAGCTTGGATAGTGAATGCAACCTGAATTGCTTCTGGATTAATTTATGGGATCCAAAGATTTAAAACACAATGAGAAATGTGTCCAAACTTTGTCCAAACAGTGATGATTTAAAGCATTTAATTCCTTTTGTAGTCTGATTTTTCCGAACTACATAGCCAAGTGAGAAAAGCAGTGAGGAGTTGTAGGGATCAATGAGATATCCAGTCATTCTCAAACCGCAAATCTAGTGTAACTTCCATCAGTCAGTGCTGGTGAGCTGCCCAGCATGAGTCAAAGATAGCGACAGGGAACGTCACCTTGGTTTAGTGTGCATTCGTTGCTAGTTCTCACAGCATCATATTTGATCAGGAAGAGAAGGTTATAGCTGAAAGTAAAGAATAATCCTTTCATCTTTGTTTTCTGGGATATTGAATTTTATTTTCAAGGATATCAAGGATAATAAAGAGTCTGCATTTCCTATTCATCATTCTCAGGCAAACATCGCTTTGGATGAGAATATTAGTAATAATAATTACATCAACTTGCTTATCACTTTTTGTTTCCACAGTCGTAGTTTACTGGGTCATGCTAACTTTTACGGTAGCATGAGGTAGCTGAAAATACGTTTCCATGTTCATACATCTGCCAAACTGAACAGGCCTCTTTCTTCAACAGAGGATAACCAACACAAACTTTTTTTTGTTAGTTTAGCCAAGTTATTGCGGTCCACTGGCTGTGGGCTACCTTTATAATAATAATACATCAATTTTATAAAGCGCTTTTCTGGGCACTCAAAGACACTTCACAATGGATACATTATTCATTCACCCACACATTCACGCTCTGATGGTGTTAAACTGCGTTTTGTAGCCACAGCTGCCCTGGGGCAGGCTGACAGAAGCGTGGCTGCCAGTACGCGCCGACGGCCCCTCTGACCACCACCAAGCATTCTCACACAGCCATACAGGGGTGTTCCTATATTGCATGTTTTGTGGGTGGGGGAAACCAGAGAACCCGGAGATACACGCGAACACACGGAGATACACGCGAACTCCACACAGAGAGGCCCCAGGCCGGATTTGAACCCACAACCTTCTTGCTGTGAGGCAGTTGTACTAACCACTCCTCAAAACACCTGATCTCTGAAACATGTCCTGCTTTAAAGTGACCGCCAGTAAAACTTGTGTGTCATCGTATTTAAAATATTAAGAACGCCGCTCAGAGACACTATGGTGAACAGCCATCGTTGTCATGATGCCGTGTTTAGAAAAAGCTCATCCACGTCAGTCATACTTGTTGGAAGCCGGTCGAAAAAAGCTCATTTAAACTGCTGGGGCCCCAGAGGATCATGGGATGTGAGGTTTCATATCACTTTCCAGTTAGATTATTCCTGTAAAATTACAACAATGTAAAAGGCTGCTGTGGTTCAGAAAAACTATATATTTCAGAATCTGAAGTTGCAATGTAAAATCCATGAATCGGTGGTAAGTCAGGGTTTGGGAATGAAGACTCTGGTTTTTAAAAGACAGTTGTGACTTGCAGATGAAAAATTTTATTTGCAGTTAGAAACGAGAATTGAACGCTGCTCCCGTTGGCAATTTGCGATTTTGTAGTCCCAGCCATCCATCAGTTTCTCCTTTGTCATTCTTATTGCCGTATGAGAATGTAGGCCAATGATTACATGGGATACAGTTGAAACCAGAAGTTTACATACAACACATAAAATGGCACATAACCTTTTTTTCTCACCGTCTAACATTAAATCAGATTAAACCTTTCCTGTTTTTGGTCAATTAGGATCACCAAAATTATTTCTATTTGCTGAATTCCAGAATAATGAGAGAGAGAATTTTTTAGACAATTTTTTAATACTTTCTTGAGAGTCAGAAGTTTACATACATTTCATTAGTATTTGGTAGCATTGCCTTTAAACTGTATGACTTGGGTCAAATATTTTGGATATACTTCCACAAGCTTCTCACAATAGTTTGCAGCAATTTGGGCCCATTCCTCCTGACAGAACTGGCGTAACTGAGCCAAATTTGTGGGCCACCTCGTTCGCACATGCCTTTTCAGCTCTGCCCATAAATTTTCAATAGGATTGAGATCAGGGCTTTGTGATGGCCACTCCAAAACATTGACTTTGTTATCCTTAAGCCACTTTGTAACCAGTTTGGCAGTATGCTTTAGGGTCATTGTCCATTTGGGAAACCCATTTGCGCCTGAGCTTTAACTTCCAGGCCTTGTCTTGAGATGTTTCTTCAGTATTTCCACATAATGTTCTTTCCTCATGATGCCTCCTATTTTGTGAAGTGCACCAGTCCCTCCTGCAGCAACACAACCCCACAACATGACGCTACCACCCCCATATTTCACAGTTGGGATGGTGTTCTCAAGCCTCAAGCTTCCCCACTTTTCCTCCAAATGTAACAATGGTCATTATGGCCAAAAAGTTCAATTTTAGTTTCATCAGACCACAGGACATGTCTCCAAAACTTGAGGTCTTTGTCCCTGTGTGCATCTGCAAACTGTAATCTGGCTTTTTTATCTTTCTTTTGGAGTAATGGCTTCTTCCTGGGAGAGAACCTTTCAGCCCATGTCGGTACAGGACTCGTATCACTGTTGATAACACACTCTTACCAGCTTCAGCCAGCATCTTCACAAGATCTTTTGCTTTTGTTCTGGGCTTGACATGCACATTTCGGACCAAAGCACGTTCATCTCTGGGACATAGAACCCGTCTCCTTCCTGAGCTGTACAATGGCTGTACATTCCCATGGTATTTATACTTGCCTATAATTGTTTGAACAGATGAACGTGGCACCTTCAGGCATCTGGAAATTGCACCCAAGGATGAACCAGACTTGTGCAAGTCCACAATTCTCTTCCTGATATCGTGGCTGATTTCTTTTGATTTTCCCATGATGTAACACAAAGAAGCAGTGTGTTTTAGGTGTGCCTTAAATATATCCATAGGTGTGCCTTTAATTTACTCAGATGTCGTCAATAAACCTATCAGAGGCTTCCAAAGACATGACATCATCATCTGGGCTTTCCGAAATTGTTTAAAGGCATAGTAATCTTAGTGTATGTAAACTTCTGACTCTCAAGAAAGTACTAAAAAATTTTCTCTCTCATCATTCTGGCATTTAGCAAATAGAAATAATTTTGTTAATCCTAATTGACCAAAAACAGGAAAAGTTTAATCTGATTTAATGTTAGACGGTGAGAAAAAAAGGTTATGTGCCATTTTATATAGTGTATTTAAACTTCTGGTTTCAACTGTATATTCAAATTATAGCCCATAACTTTTCATAGGTTTAAGTACAAATAGTGGATGCAAACAGCCTCTGAAAGTCGATATTCTGGACGTGAAGTTGTGGACAGGGCAAAGCCCCTCAAGGGGGTGGGGGTCCCCCTGCAATGCGGTATCTTCGGGAATGTCCTGTATGCCAGTGAATTTAACCCTTTTAAAAGCAAAATATTCTGTCACTCTAGTATTCCACAGTTTCCTTCAGTTGCCAGTATATTTGCACTTAATTGTATCGCTAAACATGTACTTATAACATACAGTATGTGTGGTCTTACACCATTAAAGGGTCAATAGCGGAGTGTATTTAAAATTTAGGTGGAGTTGTCCCTCGCTGCCACATTCAAGGCTCTATGGGAAGCTTGTCACTTTAGTTCTATCATTATTGTGGAGACCAGATGTCAGGAATGACTTCCATCAGGCATCTGATCCTTCTTGAGTCGCACACCTCAGTAAATTGTTCTTCTGCTGCAGTGGTTTGGACTGCGGCCCAGAAGTAAACTGGCTGACTGGATGACCAAGACCCTCAGACGATGAAATCTGTTAACACAATCACTCCGGAAGCACAGAAGCCGGTGGCCCAATCTCCCAGATGCTCCGCAGCATCAATGCCTTAACACGCCATTCATCCATCACTCCTTATTTGAAATTAATATCTACGACACATCTGTCTTATTCTGGGCAGATAAAAAGACATTCCCTTGTCATGGTTGAAGAACTCCTCTTTATGACTGCCCACAGTTGAGGTCCGTGCATTTGAAAAGGCAAAGATAAGTACTGTGTTCTGCTCCCTTAATAATTAAACATCTGTTCTGAGGAATGGCACCAGAGGCTGACTACATTTAACAAATCCCTTAGGTTTCCAGATATCATAAAATATTTTAAAACCCAATTAGCAGAACCCTGTTGAAAACGTTTCTAATTAGAATGAAAAAAAGGAAAGTTGAAAATGGAATCTCTAAATGAAATATATGCTCATTTCTTAAGTTGGCTCCCCTATCTCACTAATCTTGCCCCTTGGACTCAAGAACTGGCCGTGGCAGGTTTCTGCCGAAATATTTCCGATACTGTATTGGTTTTAATCAAATGACCTGGAGTTATCTAAGGTCATCATTGAAAATTTAGCAGGGATTTTGAGATTTGAATGAATTGGGTCCTATAAGAGAACACTCGGATTAGAGGTGGGAATTCAGCCAAATCAGATTATTATCATTATCCATCCACTCATCCACTCATCCATACCTGCATCTCCCTCACTGGGGTCGTGGGGGGAGCTGGAGCCAATCCCATCGGACTATGGGTGACAGGCGAGGACCCACCCTGGACAGCTCACCAACCCATCACAGGGAGTACACACCATTGACTCACACACTCACACCTATGGGCGATTTACACTACCAGTCAAAACCCCAATACTTTCTGTAATTGCTACATTTTCTTTTTTATACTGTTTCAAAAAGATGGACCCAATTTCAGTGAGGTATTTTTCTTGAATCGAGGTCCATCTTTCTGAAACACCCTGTATTTTGTTCTTGTGTAATGGAATAATAGTCTCTGTATTTTGTTCTTGCGTCTTCTGTAATTCTGCCCTCTGTTGTGTGCCAGTTTGTTGTAGGTTCAGTTTAAGAAAGTTTTGTGAATTCTGCGGCTTAACCTCGGCTAAGTTTTATGTCCGCTCAGCTCCTTCCCTCCCCGCCTACCCTGACCTGCTCAAGTCCAGCCTGCTTCCCTGCCTGCTCCCCCATCCAGCTCTGGACTCATCTGCCTCGCTGAAACTTTTGTCATTGTTTAATAAAGGCTCTACTGAGCTTTTCTGCATATCTGTCACTTAGTGGTGTGTTTGAGATCAAGCCTCCTCGGACCCTTACAGATCTACTCATTATCAAGCAGCTTCAGGGGGTCCGCAGCGGACAGATCATTTCAATCACCTGTGCTGGATTCCTTGTGGATGTTTCTTGTAAACTTATTATTTGTAATGAACAAGTTTTGAGTTCCAGTGATTTTTTTTTGTGGTAAACATACATATAAGATGAAGACTTGACAAGATCGTAGAGCGTGCAAAAACTTTTGACTGGTTGTGTAGTGTCTCCAGTTAGCCTGATGTGCATGTCTTTGGACTGTGGGAGGAAACCCGGAGTACCTGGAGAAAACCCACGCAAACCCGGGGAGAACATGCAAACTCCACAAAGAAAGGCACCGGGCCAGATTCAATTCCAATTTCAATTTATTTGTATAGCGCTTTTCACAGATAAACTGTCACAAAGATGCTTTACAGTCAGAGATGAGTTACTGAAAGGGCAGTGCCCAGCCTATTACCCATTGCAGCAAATGAGGCAAAAAAACTCCCAGTAGGGAGAAAAATCCTCAAACAGTGGTGAGAAAAAACTCCCCAGTGGGAAAAAATCTCAGGAGGAACCCGGCTATAGTGGGGAAGCCCGTCCTCCGCGGGCTTGCTAGTTAATAACAAGTTAAGCAAGATTCAAACTCTCAACCTTCTTGCTGCGAGGCAGCAGTTATTATTGTATTATTATTATTGCTGTTATTCAACCATTTTTGATTAAAAAATGTTAATTCACCAAATTTATACTGCACATTACATGCGTGAAATATACATGAAATGCAACCCCATCTCCAAAAATCTTGGGCACAATATGGAAGGAAAATGCAAATATAAAGTACAGCAGAAATGTGTAAATTGTCCTTGACCTTTGACCTGTAATATATTGAATGTCAAGATACATAATGTTTTTCCTTCACTACATTAGTACATTCTTCCTTGATATGCATCTTCAGCTGCTCTGACATCTAGTCTGTTCATTCATTGTTATATATTTCACTTCTTAAAGCACTGCATAGTTTCAGTGGGATTAGTTTCATAGTTTCAGCCCAGCAGGTCCAGCATCCGCACTCTCCCGCACTGTTGCAACACATGCAGAATCCGGCTTCTTGTTGTCTTTTCAAGGAAGCCCCAGCTTATTATCCCCCCGGCATATAATGCGGGGGGATATAGCGATCAGTGTGTCCGTCCGTCCGTAATAAAATCGTTTCCGGACCAGAACTTGAAAACTATACCACTTACAAACACCAAATTCGGTATGGAGCTTCTCTTTATGGTCTAGTTGTGCCTTTTGGGGATTTTGGTCCGTCCGTCTGTCCACACAACCTGTAGGTTACACAACCTACAGCCGCGGGGGATCCGCCATTGCCAGATGGCTCTTGTTTTAAAAAGACATTACCTTGAAGGCAGCGGTTGTCCCAAAATGCACGAATGTCATGAACAATGAACAAGTTACCGACAAATGCCATGGACATTAACACACCAATGTGCCATTGACTGATGCTGGCTTTTGAAGCTCATATAAGTAACATCTGGGATGGTCCTTTTCTTCTTTGGCCAGGAGAAAACAAGGTCCATTATAATATTTAAAAGGAAAAAATTAAAGCTCAACTGATCTCATAACAGCCCGTATTTCCGCGGTGCATCAGTCCATTTCAAATGAGGCCAAGCTCAGAACAAGCATTTCTGGACATTTTTGCCTTCTGGCTTTGTCTGTGCACATTATAGTGTTCAATTGCATTGTTGTGTGCGATGATGGATGGTTTTTAATGGCAAAGGTTTACCAAAATAGCCCCAGCCCATGTCATTATGTTAGTCACAAAGGCATTTCATTCTGAAGGATGTACGATCAGCACCGATTTTCATCGTCATCCTTTACACAGAGATTTCTCCGGAATTCCTGAATCCATGAATAATATTATGCAGTGTAGAGGTTGCAATTTTGTCATTTTTATGATGGCTTATTCAGTCTTGCATTTTTTGTTTTTGGAAACACAATGAGCCTTGACCACCTGTTGCTTGTGGATGTTCTGTGGACGCTCCTTCTGTACCATAGGTCGGCAACAGCCGGCAGCGAACATTTTTCATTGGCCCGCCAGATGATTCCGATCACAGTTTTTTTTTTCCTCTCTTAGAGTGTTTTTTTTTTTCCCCAAACACAGGCTATGCCTGCGATTCCTGTTTATAGCCTACCAGGCACCAGATGATAAGCAGAAACGAGAGAACACCAGAGCCAGGATTTGCATTCTAAATCTTAGTTGTCTTTATTTAACATTTTTCAAAGGAAAAGTTGCTTTTTTGAAATAATGGGTCAGCCTATGAAAAGATGCACTGTCTTTAATTGAACTTCAGGCTGACAGTCGTGCTGCAACAAAATATTTGCGTCAGAGCGACACAGGAAACTAGGTTTAGGGGAGACCGGGGTTACTTCGGCCATGGGTTAGATTTGTCACCCCGGGGTTTTTCATTGCAAACGCACTGACGGAAAAACGAAAAAGTACAAATTATGTGACATCCTAGCGCCGTCATCTCTTGGAAGGAAGAAGGACTTGTAGTGCCATGTAAGTGTTTTCTGTCTAAATAACTTGAACCATATTGTAAATTTTAGCTTTCTGAAAGAAATGCATCTAGCTTCTTTGAAGATAAAGATTTCCACAGTCTTTTTACAGTTTCATAAACTTATGTAACTTGAGTTATAAAGAACACATAAGATAAAGGCCTGCTGGGATCATGAGATGAGAGATGCGGCCTTATTTCCAAAATGGGAGCGCGGGGCTACACTGGCCAAGCAGCATGGGGTTAGTTTGTCAGGGTGCTGAGGTTGCACCACTTGTAGGTCTTGTGTTAAGCCTATATTAAAATATTCCAAAGTCAAATATAGTTTTTCAAACACCTATAGTGTCTTAACAATCCTGATATTTGCGCTTGTGTTATGTTTTTTGATAGAGGACCTATCAGGGCCTTTGTTTTGAGGACACAAGTATGGGTCCTTGTAAGTTTGCTCCTTGCAGCCCCTCACCTTTCTCTTTCTTTCACCTCCACCTTAATTGGCCACACCCAAGTGTTTCAAAATAAACGTAGCGCAAGATCGACTAATATTACTAGTAGCCTAATAGATCTATCCTGGGACTATCATTGCCATCATTGCCTTTTTCACAATTTCAGATGACTCAATATTGAAAGAGATACTAAGTCCATTAAGAGTATTAAATTATCAAAAGAGACTTCCGATGGGGGGTGGCATATTGGGCAGCACCGTTGCCTCACAGTACAAAAGTCGTGGGTTTGAATCCTGCCTGAGGCCTTTCTGTGTGGAGTTTGCGTGTTCGCATGTGTTTTCTCCGGGTACCCCAGTTTCCTCCCACAGTCCAAAGACATGCATGTCAGGTTAGTTGAAGACTCTAAATTGCCCATTGGTATGAGTGTGAGAGCGAATGGTGAGAAGATTTAAATAGTGTCTTGTAATGAGCTGTTGAGGGCAGCTTTACGCCAAATGGCTACAGCCTGCCAGAAATTCGGAAGAAGAAGACTTCCGATGGACTTGTGCAGAGTCCGCATAGTTTATTTATTGTCATTAGTTATTTTTATTAGACTCACCAGTGGTGAGTCTCCGTGTAGGCCTGGTTTTTGCGAGTGGATCTTAGGGGCACCTATTGCAGCGTCTAAATAGGCCATGGCCCGGCCTCTGGCCTACCACCTCGTGGCGAGGGAAGATCTAGGCCCGCAGCCCAAGTTACTTGCCGACCCTGTTCTATACCCACGCATGATGGCGACTCCTTTTGAATAGCTTTAGCCCCATTTTTAACCACCCAACGGTATTTTATCGCCTCATCCCACTTTTTATTTCTTTATTTATTTGGAACGCTGTAACTGAGGTAATGTCCGCTAACATCCCAAACATGCAAGAACAGTTCCAGAAACACATGCATACAAACATATCAGACTTTCATTGCCGCAAATGACTGAATGTTTCAGGACAAAAACAGGATGCCTGGCGCAATTAGAGCAATGGTATTGCGCGGATCATTTCTCTCCAAATACTCCCAGTTATTTTTATTGTTACATTAGTGTGTGGTTAATAAAAACAACAGTTTTCACATCAGCTTTTAGAGGACTTGTAGCACATTTAGGCAAGCCATTTCTATTGCTATGTGATGTCAGTCTCCTTCGTATTACGTACAATTTCTCGTCTACTCGAAGTGGAGAATCGTGTTCTTTACGGATTTACCAAGTTTGGGCAATACAAGGAGACCTGGGGAGATAGAGTCCTAACGAGGGTTTCTGCCAGATTTCAAGAGGATCTGTTGCGTTTTGAAGGCGTGAGATGAGATCCTGCAAACTCTCTCTGGGGTTGCCAGTCACTCTGAATCTCAAAGGAGACTGAATCATTGATATAACACAACATAAATCTGTGTGATGCCCCTCCCACTAGGCTACTTGCCCTCGTCGAATTAATCAGTTATCTCCTCTGTTCTCCCTCCTAAATATCACCCCTGGTTTTCCTTTCCCCTTGTCTTTATAAACATTAGTTTTCCCCCTAACTGGTAGGCAGCCTTAGTTTGTGACTCTCCTCAGCTGAGAACAATCCCTTTTTGTAATCCCTCTGAGGTTTCGCATTTGCATTTTTTATTCATTCACTTGGTTAATTCAATAAATCTATGTTCCTGCACTTAAGTCCTTTATGATTTCACAATTCTTCTGATGCCCTTTTAAACACCCTCGGGCACCGGGTCGTCAAACTCTTGCTCCAAGTCTGAGACACCACAGCACTATCAGCGCTGAAAAACTGCAATGAACTATCAAAATGAAAAACAAAATGAAGTAAAATAAAATGAAGACAAATCCCAAATCCATAAAATGCTCCATCAACAAATCCATAAGTGGCTCCATGGCAGTGTAACTCAATATTCTGAACTAATACCTCTCAAAGTATTTGAAATGTATCCTTTCTTTGCCGAGATTGATTAAATTTACAGCGTGGGCAGAGATGCACTGGAGTATGTGAAGCCTCTACAGAGCCGAACCTGTAAAAGCTGTAATATCCCCAGTGAGGGAGTCAATAAACCAAAAGAGATGATAGCAAAACAAACTTTTTTGAACAGTCACGTTGCTGACTGCTCAGTGCCCGGTGGCCCTGTCTGAGACCTCTCCCCTTTACTGGCTCATTTCATTGAGTAAGGTGAACGAACACGCCCAAGTGTATTGATAGCTGGTAGCAGTGATGACCTTCTACAGCCTCTGTTGCTGGTCCACAAGCTTAGCGGGTCAAGTTGTTCAGCACTCTTTGCCACTCGCAACCTCGCAACTCATCGCCCACCTCATCTGGAGCCAGCTGCGGCATCCTCGGTCCGCTATGGCAGGCTTCTGAGAAGTTGAAGTAAAATTTCTGGGAAAATGGTTATGTCCCGCTAGCTTTTGGAAAATATGCCATCAAGATTTGAAAGCAAAGAAGGCTTGATTACATTGTGTTTCTTCTGCATTGCATATGGACTCGAATAGAAATCTTCACTGTCTTCAGTGTGTGCGTGTTTGTATACATAGTTGGCACCGTAATTCATTGGAATTACAGTGGCACTGTATCAAACTTAAAATTACGTGTGAAAGTTTGAAGTTAAATGGAAATACAATGTACAATGTAAGAAGCTGAGCTTTTGGCGAAGGCAAAATCTTCTATACTTGCTATCATTAATAATTTCGTAGCTTCGGATTTAAGGCTTGAGAGTAGTGATAGGGAACATTTTGCTGGCTGGTATCACATCATTTTAATGGATTAAATTCAAAACAGTTGGTGCTGATATAACCAAGGGACCTAAGGTCCTGTGATACAGTTCAAATTGTTTTATGGCCTTTTTTGAACATTGTTATTAAGAGATCAGATTCACTTGCCAGGAGGAACCATTACTGCAATTCCTGTTATGCAATTAAGGTGCATATTTATCCATCTGTGCTTACTATTAGCGCAAACTCAATTTTCTGAAGTACTCAATAATGCACCACGACCTGCTCTGCGACAATCTCATTCAGCCTTTGTTGAACAAAATGCTGTGAAAACAATTGCAAATTATAATTGTTTTAGCCATGACATCCATGAAAATACGGCACGGTGGCATAGTGGTTAGCACTACTGCCTCACAGCCTTTCTGTGTGGAGTTTGCATGTTCTCCCCGTGTTCGCGTGGGTTTCCTTCGGGTACTTCGGTTTCCCCCACCCACAAAATATGCAATATAGGAACTCTCCCTCCCTCCTGTATGGCTGTGTGTGAATGTTTGGTGGTGGTCGGAGGGGCCGTAGGCGCATACTGGCAGCCACGCTTCCGTCAGTCTGCCCCAGGGCAGCTGTGGCTACAAAAACGTAGTTTACCACCATCAGAGCGTGAATGTGTGAGTGAATGAATAATATCTCCATTGTAAAGCGTCTTTGAGTGTCCAGAAAAGCGCTATATAAAATTGATGCATTATTATTATTATTATATTTCCTCAAAAAACTTTTTTTTTTTTTTTTTGCCCGTGTACAAAGAAAAACTGGTACCGAAAGGAAGCCTGTGATTCCATTGAGAGACCCTACACATTTCAAGGGTGTCTCTGTCAGTCCAAATGGTTCTGAGAGCCTTCAAACTTTACAGCTATCATAGGGGTGCTTCATAAAGGAAAAAAAAGGATTCTCCCAGGAGACCAGACAGAGATCCTTTCATTTTCTGTTGGTGTACATCTCTTTACCCCTTCGCTTATGAGTTTCTTTAAGAGCCTCCCTTCCTCCCCCTGTTCTTACTGTGGTGCAAGACAACCTACCTGAGGTCAACTGTAGAGGTGGTGTTAGAAACCATATCCCCGTGGCATCAAAGACCAATCTCAGAACTTGCCCCATCGAGATGCATACGAACTGGTTACAGCCGTTCATCATTATTGCAACATTCACAGCCTCGCACTACAGGCTGTGTAGCCCAGGACACACAAAGATTGTGGATCCAGTCCAATCACTTATTCGATCCGTGGTCGTTCTCTTCGCCCCTCTCCTGAACTGAAATTGATGAAGGAACATTTCAATCTGTCATGTGTTCCTTCAGGTTGCTTGGAACCCTTAATCAGGAGGACCCCGATATTTATACACTCCAATGTATCTTTGTAAAAGGTTTTTTTTGTTTGTTTTTTCAGAATACCTGACCAATAGATGATAGAGGACCTGTGGAGCTGACTATATCCGTGTTTTATGACTCTGCCACGTCTGTGAAGGGCGTGGCTTCACACTGTCTGTTCAATTCCATTTTCCTTATTCACAACACTTCTCATGTTTTTATTCCAGAGAAATATAAAGACTTTTGCAGTAACTAATGTAGATAACCTCAAATGGCTTAAGACGAGAGGTGAATAGTGCAAATAGTCAGTTATTTCACTGGAAAGTGACCTGAATTGTGGAGTTCATATTTTATACTTGACAAAATACACAAGTAAATTAATTATTTCCTGATACAAACAACCTAGAGTACAGTAATTTGACAGAAAAATCCAGAAGAGGAAAATCAAAAGTGCTGTGCATTCTTGGAAGCTTCTGGAATAGTGTTAGATGTAAATCAAGGCTAAAAGACAGTTTTTCACTTCATAGATTTTGTCATTTGTGGGGGGGGGGATACTGAATCTGCGTAGCCGTTATTATTGCAGAAGGTTTAAATTTTTAATGTCGCTGGCTGATTGGTGCTCTTAAACTTCTGACTCATTGAGAAAGTGGAACTACTGTAAGACGAGCTAGGAAAGGTTGCACAGGATAGAAAGAAGCAGTTAAAAATAAGCATTTGGAAAGAGCCACTTTTATTTTTTTAATAACCAGAACCTGAACACTTGCTCCTGTGCCAAGGGGACAAATAAGCTCCTCGAGGTGGGGGCCTTGTCTCTGACTGGCTGAAATGGAATAACTGATGTTCAGGGAAGAGAAAAAAATGAAACTGTGTCTTCAGTTCGATAGGATTTACTCAAGATAGGGTCAGCCTTAGCCTCTTGATGCAAAGTTTATGTTAGCCAACAAAAAGGCTCCTGTCTCTGTTTTCTAACTGGAAACAGCCTTTTGTTGAACAAGAAAAGTATCAGTTTATTACTTCAGTGACAAGGCCATGGTGACACTGGTGACCTATAACATTTTGACTGATGTTCAAATTCAAATTTTATATTCAAATTCACCTTCTTAAGCTGCTTTCACACCGGACGCGAAACGAATTTTTCGCATGGCAGATTACACTCAAAGTCAATGCAAAGATGCAAATACAGATGTTTGAAAGCAGCTTTACTGGGAAGGATTACCAGTAGGACTCCTCCGAGCCTCTGAGCTACAGCACCTCAGATGCCCCTCCTCACTTTCCTCAATTGATAAGCTATATAAATAACAACACCAAAGAATACAGAAGCAATATGAAATATTGAACCAATTCTGTATGCAAAACTAATTATCCACTATATTTAAGCCTTTGGGATAACACTGTTCGCCGCAAGGATGTAATCTGTTTCATCAGTCTGATTTGGCTACTTATGTGTTTGACCAACAGTCATGTAGATTTCTTTCATGCATAAGGTAGAAAAATTATACTAGCCAGTACTATATTATTTTATAGTTTGCTAACTTATTGACAATTATGTAAAACTTCATTTAGCTTCCAGATTCTGCCTAGAGAGCAGAATGAAATTGAATCAATTAAATTTGATCTTACATAATATTTCGATAAAAGTACTGTCTCTGCCAAATAAAGTAATTAAACAATAAACAGAGATGTCTCCGTCTTTCAGCCTATATATGTATGAGTGTATATATACCGTGCCCTCCATAATTATTGGCATCCCTGGTTAAGATGAGTGAAAAGCCTTAAAATAAATTCAATTTTTATTGCAGAAGCATACTCTCACACTGAAAATTGTGGAAAAACATAACCTACAACTCAAGGGAATTTTAAGGGGAAAAAAATCCCTGACAAAGAAATAATAATTTTTCATAAAATCACCTGTTCCATAATTATTGGCACCCTTAACAATTCCTAGGAATTAGATGTGATTGAAGTATTTCTGTCATTTCTACAGTAGTTTACAAAGTTGATCAGAGTATCTAGGAACATTTAATTAGTAAATCATCACTTCCTGTTTCCCTGGTGTATAAATATGACGTGACACAGAGGCCATTTCTCTTATCCACTTCTCAAACATGGGAAAGACGAAGGAACGCGCCATTCAAGTAAGGCAGATGTGTGTCCAGCGTCACAAGTCAGGCAATGGCTACAAGAAAATAGCCACTTGCCTGCACCTGCCCATATCTACTGTCAGAGGAATCATTTAGAAGTTTAAAACAACTGGAACAGTGGGAAACAAGCCTGAACGAGGATGCAAGGTTATTTTGCCACCAGGCACAGTGAGAAGGATTGTGAAATAAAAAGTTCTCCAAAGCTCACTGTTAAAGAATTGCAACAAATGGTAGCATCTTGGGGTCACAAAGTCTCCAAAACAACCATCAGGCGCGATCTACATGCTAAAAAGCTGTTTGGGAGGCATGCACAGAAAAAACCTTTTCTTACTCACAATCATAAACGCAAACATCTGGAGTTTGCTGAGCGGTACTGGGACTTCAACTGGGACCGTGTACTTTGGTCAGATGAGACCAAGATAGAGCTTTTTGGCAACAAACACTCTACGTGGGTCTGGCAGAACACAAAAGATGAGTATGCAGAAAAGCACATCATGCCCACCGTGAAGTATGGGGGAGGATCGGTGATGCTGCGGGCCTGTTTCTCTTCCAGAGGCCCTGGGAACCTTGTTAGGGTGCATGGCATCATGAACGCTTTGAAATACCAGGATATTTTTAATCAAAAATTGGTGGGCTCTGCCTGAAAGCTGAAGACGGGTCATCACTGGGTCTTTCAGCAAGATAATGACCCTAAACATGTGGGCAAACCTAGACAGAAATGGTTCACCAGACACAGCATCAAGCTCCTCCTATGGCCATCTCAGTCCCCAGACCTCAACCCCATTGAAAACCTGTGGAGTGAGCTGAAGAGGAGAGTGCAGAGGAGAGGACCCAAGTCACTGGATGGTTTGGAGAGATTGTGCAAAGAGGAATGGTTGAAGATCCCTCTTTCTGTATTCTCCCATCTTGTGAAACATTATAGAAGATTAGGTGCTGTTTTGTTGGCAAAAGGGGGTTGTACAAAGTATTAACATCAGGGGTGCTAATAATTGTGGCACACATGATTTGATGTAAAAGAATTTTCTTGATGTGGGATTTTTTTTTCCCACTGAATGAATGCACTTGAATTAAAGGTTGGATTTCCCTCTTTTTTTTCTCATTGTGGTCCTACATTATTTAGAAAAAAACGGAATTTATTAGAAGCTAAAGAACACATCTAAACCAGGGGTGTCTATAATTATGGAGGGCGCTGTATATATACACACACACACACACATTTATGTACATGAGCGCTGACTGGGGTTTAACACTGAGGGGGTGAGCCCAAAACAGTTTGATTGATAGATACTTTATTGAACCCCATAGGGTCAATTGTCTTCAGCATTTAACCCATCCTACATTTAGAAGCAGTGGGCAGCGCCCAGGGACCAACTCTACGCGTAAATTCGCAGTAGGAATTTGCACGGTTTTTACTATGTGATGACTGCAATTGATAGTATCAATACCATGGCAAATTTTTGCTTCTGAAAACTGATTTTTTTTTTAACTACTTTTTCGATACCATTGGCTCTCCATGGCTGAAGTAGTTGTTACAGCAGACAATTTTTTTCCCCGTCGCAAGTGGTCAATTTTTTAAACCGCTGGATAGATACTATGAGAAAGTATATGGAGCAGTTTGCACATCAGGCTTAGTTGAGGAGTTTAATTCTTGCAACTCCTGAAAAACAGGGATGGGACTGAACTCATCCATATTCTAAGCTGAGCTCGGCTTGCATGTGAATATTCAATAACTGAGCCGGGTTTGCCATCTAGTGATAGAACAGTGTAACTGCGTGCACAAATCGAGCAGCTCCATGTCCACTGGCATTTGTATCAAGGCGTTCAGGGAAGAATTAAGTGAAAGGTTAGAGTTTAAAGGGATAAGTATTGTTGCTACAAGGAATTGTGGGCTAAGGAGAATTATCTCCTTTCTTCTTGTAAAGCATTCATTCATCTTCTATACCCTCTTATTCCTCACTAGGGTCACGGGGCGAGCTGGAGCCTATCCCAGCTGGCTACAGGCAAAGGCAGGGACCCACCGTGGACAGGTTGCCAATCCATCGCAGGGCACACACACACACACACACACACACCATTTGAAAG
Organism: Gymnothorax reevesii; assembly: GCA_029721435.1. Classification (NCBI taxonomy): domain Eukaryota; kingdom Metazoa; phylum Chordata; class Actinopteri; order Anguilliformes; family Muraenidae; genus Gymnothorax; species Gymnothorax reevesii. The sequence goes on from CM056581.1 coordinate 57,977,233, forward strand.
GAACGGGCTTAGACTCCAAATGCAGTTCAGCCTCGGCAGGGCATTTATTAGGATTCACAAAGCTCATGGTCAAGGACAGAAATGGATCAATAGCCAGGCAAACAGAGTAATGCAGAATAGTCAGAATCAAAGTCAGGGGACAAGCAAGTAGTTCAGTAACCAGAGAATCAATCCGCACAAAGACAGTAACAAAGGGGCTGAGCTAAGGGAAATGGAAGGGGAAGGAAAAGGGAGTTGGATGGGATAAGGGAAAACAAAGGAGAAACTAAACAGTTGGGTACAAAATGGGAATAAGGGAGAACAGAGTACTCTGTTCAGAGCCAGCAATCAAACAACGTAATACAAACAATCAATAACAAGACTTGCGGGAGATATAACAAGAAATGAGCAATCAACAATCGAAACCAGAAAAGCGCCGAAACGAGACTTAACCAAGACAAGCTTATGGGAAGAAACGAGTCGACAAGAAGCTGAGGAAAAAGTGGGTCTTTTAAACACACAAACTAATTAAGTGGAATCCCAGCTAAACACAGGACAGCTGTAGAGAGAGGTGGAGCTAGAAAAGCAAGGACAGTGATAGGAGAGAGAGAGGAAAAGGGTGGAGTTCTAACTCTAATTTAACCAGAGTCGCGACAACTCCGTTCACTCTAATGGTTCAGTTTTTTTTCCACAGCATTGGCGGATCGTGGAGGCTCAAAATAGTTCCCGGAAGTTCGCAAAAATATCTAGTCCCACTGTTCAATTGAAGTGGAATGGATGGCTCATGATGCACTTTCAAAGGGTAAGACTTTTAAAGAATTAGATTTTATATTAACAGCTCACATGAATCAAATTAATGAATGCAGTACAGCTTTTTATCGGATTATCCCCCGCTAAATCAGGCAATGTATTGAACATTGACGGACTAAAAATTAAGCTGGGATACTAGCTAGATGAAGTCAGCAACACATTGCTAGCTAGCTAGCTCGCGTTAACCACGAACACTATTAATCGTAAATTTCGTTCTCTCGGTGTTCTTTCATTCGATTTTGGGGAATTAGATAAAATGCTTCCAAACGTGATTTTTCTACAGGGTGGGGTGAGGGAGTTAAAATTGGCGAATTAACATAACATTGCTTGTCGTTCTGGGTGGAGGTGGTGAAGTGAAATGAGATTCAGCATGTTGAAATACGAGGCAACGGTAGCATAATAAAGTGAACGTTGTGTAACTGTAAGAGAGCTATTTTGTTGCCATACACCGCTATTGCTATTTATTTTTCAGTGTTTATTTTTGGCTTCTATACCGTAAACGAACATAATTTATGGATTTTGGATTCTTATGCTTATTATCTATCAGCATTATGTGGCCGCTGGGCTGATTTTGGATTGATGGCAAAGGGAGAGGGAAGCTGCCTGAAGACCAGGCTCAAGAATGAAAAATGAAAAGTGTAAAATGAGCCGAAAAATGAAGAATACAAGGCTAAGTGGAGAATCGCACTAAATACTAAAAATGTTAAGTTCCAGTATTATATAATTGATTATATTAATCATGTTTTCACTTAAGTTGCCCTCTTAATGTATGTTAATGACCAACTGTAGGCGCGTTGGTTTTGTGAGGTCGAGGAGCTGTGACACCGCAGGACTTTTGATCTGATCAAGCTTCTGAAATGCTGCAGGTCAGGAGTGCTGAGTAGACCAGGCGAGACTGTAAACATGGCAAGGTACATTTAATTTACTGCCATACTATATATGGAATGGAATCATACCTTGTTAAACATAATTGGCAAAAGCTGTTGATAATGACAACCACTGAAGTTCCATTACGTAAGTTGGGAAACAAAGACTGCTTCTCATCTTTCTGTGCAAAATCCCTTTCAAGCCTACATAGGTTTGTGTAACCCTCTGTCCTGTCTTTTTCTCTTTCTCCGCACTAGAACCACCATGGACTCAGTCAGAGATCGAGGACTCCGTGCAATGAGACTAAAAACACCCATGTACCCCAAGTCTCTACTCACAATGCTATGCTAGCCTTTTCCTGTATTATTTTTAATAAACTGGACATAAAGCTTCCCAATTGTGTGGTCTTTACTTGTGAAAAAATTGGAATGTGATTACCTCACATATTTTTTTGTTGTTGTAATTTTTGATGATTTTAAGATTGCTCCTGCTGACTTGAGCCAACCATTTCTTTCTCCTTTCCACGTCACTGGGGAAACCATACATTCGTATTCCCCTCTCCCAGCGATTGGAGCATCCCCATGCAGTGCAGCAAACCACGGTGGAAACTATATCGAAGGACAACATGGAAGAAAGACAGACACTAACTGCTTGAAATGCTATTTGATCTCTGAGTTTATTCAAGATTTCCTCAATGAATTCACTGAGGTATAGAAGTACAAATATACAAGATACATAAAATGTATGCCTTCATATGAATATTTGTGTGCTTTAAGGTGACCTGAACTGACTATATTTGATACATTTTTATAAATTTGTAAAAACATTTCTGTCAATGCAAGCCTAAAATCAAATTCTACCTTTAGCATGCAAAAGGTCATCAGCACGGTTGATTCGAATTTATGTATAGGTATATGTAGTAGTAAATGCTACATATTGTGAACAGATTATATTCCAACATTAGCAATAGATTTTCTCTCTACATGGCTCTGAATCTAACTAAACACCCATGCCTCTCTAAACTACTCTCAGGTGTGGATAGCCAATGAGAACCGCAAGAGAGAAGGAAGAGGAAATGCCTAACCGAAATACAGGGAAGAGAGTGTGATGAAAAAGACACCACGAGACAGAAACAAGAGGAAGACACTGAAGACTAAAGACAGTGCAATCTTACAGAAACATACATACTCTAAAAGAATACATATGATAAATAAATAGCAACTAAAAGTACTAAAACATACTAAAAACAATCATACAAATCAGCGATTTCTAACACCATTCACTCTCACACTCATACCTATGGGCAATTTGGTGTCTCCAATTAACCTGATGTGCATGTCTTTGGACAGTGGGAGGAAACCGGAGTACCCGGAGAAAACCCACACAAACACGGGGAGAACATGCAAACTCCACACAGAAAGGCCCCCGGCCGGATTCAAACCCAAATGTCTTGTAAAGCATAGCTCAGTAAACCCTGTGTAAAAGAAAACGAGAATGGAAGCATTTAAGCCAGTGGCGTAGCCAGCGGGGGTGTCAAAACACGTCGCTTTATGACAGCAATAAGTCCTGGCTAGTTCAGTCATTTTCCATGATTGACGCGTTTTCCAATTATCGAAATTGTATGGAGTTAAATTACTGCCAAAACCTAGTATACAAACCGAACATGTTTTACAAATGCACAACGATTCACAAACAAATACAATGTGATTTGCAAATAAAAAAATGATTCACGTGCAAACAAAGTGTAGTTTGCAAATATAAAAACGATTTGCAAACAAATACAGTGTGGTTTGCAAATATGAAAACGATTCACGTACAAACAAGGTGTGATTTGCAAATATAAAAACCGATTTGCAAACAAATACAGTGTGGTTTGCAAATATAAAAACGATTCACAAACAAATACAGCGTGGTTTGCAAATACAAAACACCATTAACAGACGAATGTATTCAGTTTTACAAATACAAAACGTACCGATTACAAGTATACGACGAGAACCATTTCCTACAAGTACAAATCACTTTTGGCAGTTTTCTACCGCTGACATGGCGTAAAGGATTTTCTCACAAATGTCCTCACTGTTATTGTCCCTGTTAAACAGCAGGTGGGGCTATGACTCAATATCCTAGATCTCTACACCGTGAAGTTGAACAGAATAGAGAACGGCCGCTAGCGACAACCGTGGACATGAGGATGATGGCTGAGGCTAAATAAAAACGCAGTGTCTACGTGTTCGAAATAACTCCATGTCCGACAGTGGGATGGTGTCAATATAACTCCGTGTCCGACAGTCGATTATTGTTTTTAATCTCTTGAAGTCTACTGAATCTTTTAGATAGCCTATTAAACGTGAATGTTTGATCAGATGGCTTAGTTCTTCAAGATGGGTACCGAGAATTTCAATCAATGTTTCTGTTAAAGCTCCGCTCAATAAAGTGTTCTGATTGTTAGTGATATATTTTTATTTTCCATTTCGTTGTAAATCTGGGCCCGTATTCACAAAGCATCTTATCTTAGCGCGATAGGTACTACTCCTAAGACGCGCTAAAACATTTTATGTAGGAGTAAAATCTTAACAGTAATTCACAAAACCGCTGAGAGCAACTTTTAGCCATCCGAGACACCGAGGGTACCGCTGCAACGATCTGTAGGCTGATATTATCCCACGCATACCGCTTGGATTTGCTGTTCACCCCTGTTGGATTTGCTGTTAATTTAACATATAATTGGCGACTGAAGATATGGTTTTTCTCCATGTGCGATCTAACAGCGATGAAATCATGGGCTAAATTCAGTTGCGGAACAAGAACAAAGAATTGGGTTGCACAAAACTTCCGTTTAAAACAATTATTAGTCCTGACCTGTTCATAGTCATTTTCATAATTACCAAAACGTTCACTCCGAGAGCACTCCACAGTTAACGGGCGCTGCTTGTTCTCCTTGATTAGGTAAGACGGATGAATGATTGTCAGGGAGAACAAGCAGCACCTGTTAACTGTGGAGTGCTCTCGGAGTGAACGTTCTGGTAATTATGAAAATGACTGAGAACAGGTCAGGACTAATAATTATTTTACACGGAAGTTTTGTGCACCTCGGATCTTGTTCTGCAACTGTACTGAATTTAGCCCATGATTTCATAGCTGTTAGATCGCATATGGAGAGTATCTTCAGTTGGCAATTATGATAATTGGAAAACGCGTCAATTGAGAACTAGTGATTGAGAACTAGCCAGGACTTATTGCTGTCATAAAGGGACGTGTTTTGGCACACCCGCTGGCTACGCCACTGATTTAAGCACCTTCCCTTAGCATTTAGAGGATATGAACAGGACTTATCATGGCTGGCACACGAATACTTCTAGGTCATTTCCAAGGGGTTAGGAACTTTCTGGAGCAAAAAAGACTATCTTATTGCAGCCCAGGAGTCAGCTGGTTAGGTAATGAATGGATTAATGGGATTATAAGTACGGATCATTCACAGTCTCTGATTCTTTTGCTGGGATTTGATAGTGGGTTGTAAGCTGAGTGTCCTGTAATGAACTCACAAGGTTGAAATTAGGGCTTGGAGTGCCTTAATTCTTTAACGCAGGCAAGAACTGTCCCAAAGGACATAGCTAGAGCAAGAAATGGTTTCCACCCACAACTTGCTTAGTTCCCAGTTGAACACGGAAGTACTTTATGCAAACAAGAACTGAACTACCCCAGTGAGCATTAAGTGGTATTAAATTAACAGCAGCACACAAAGCACTAACACCTAATCTCGTACTGGAGCCCGACAAGTTGTGGGATTTGAAAAAGGTCAGGTGGTCTCTAAAGTGGAGGGTTTTCAGTCTTTATAAAAACCCAGTAAATGTCTCAGCAAGTCAGACTGCCACAGAAAACTCACTCTATGCAAACAACGGCAACATGTCCAATGCTGGCAAGGTGTCAAGTCATAGTGTTTTCTCCACAACTCAGGAAAACTTTGTCTGAAGTTAGCCAAAACAAATCATGGTAACACTTTATAATGAGTACACATTACTAAGTGTTAGTAAAGCATTGATAAAAACTGAATTCATCATGTATAAAGCATTGTTGTCATCTTAATACTCATTAGTATGTAGTTTATAAACAGTTGTAAATGTCTTACTCAACTCATCATTAATAAGAATGTTAGTTATGGATTGGTAAATACTGAATTCATAATTTATAAATCATGTTTTTAACATGAATACTCGCTGGTAAGTAGCTTATAATCTGTTATTTTTTTCTCTTCATTAGTAAGCTCATCAAAAACATGCTTAATTTTCGCATTTTCAAACTTTAAATTTATTAATGCTTAACAAATGCTTAATAATGTGTACTCAATATAAAGTGTTACCCAAATCATTACAATTGACCCATCCACAAATACTTCACATGTTCGCACCAGGAGGCATCATGTTTGTTTTCACAATGCATGCAGGGACTGATTTTTGACACCCCATGCTGACCAGTATTCTGACAAATTATGCTGCCTTGTCAGAAAATGCTACTGCTATGCAAGACAACCACAGAGCCTTTTGTAAAACCCCACAAAACAATACCAAGGACGGACATTGCAGAGGGCTGAAGGTTTAACGTGCTCTTCTTGGCTGGCGTTAATTCACGCAACTTCGCGGCTGGTGTGAATCACAATGAAATGGATATTTTTCTCCGTCCAAAGATGGGGCATAAAAACACAACGGTTACAATCAATCTGACTCCATTTTACACTCAGAATACCAAATTTAGTTACATCCTCGTTAAATATCTGACTCCAAATTAGAATTATAATTGATAGTTTGGGGACAGCATGCGTGAATCTCGAGGCAGTTACACCATCAGAGACTCGTCTGGGAAAGCCATTGTCACTCAGCAAAACGCCCCCTAAGGAAAGAAACGCAGCTGCCGGATGTTATTTTGGTGACAGCACTAGAGGTTGGAGGAAATTACCATGATCGCAGCATCGAGGCATTAACTAAGTAGCACTGAGCATGAACACACCACAAACCCAGGTTGATGTACATCAAAGGGCCCTTTAAGGGGATCGCCTGGGTACCGGCTTAAGCCCAGGGGTACCTTTAAGGGCCAAATCCCCAGGAACTAATACATCAACCCTTAGGGGTACAACGTAATCCACAATCCAACTTAGAACATATCACTACCTACATGTCGGTAGGGGTCGCCCCATAAGTAACGGTTGTAACAAGGATAGAAAGAATGTACAAGTTTTAAGAGTCATGGAGACCACACAAGCTGTAAGGAATAACAATAATTTAATCACCAGGTAGGCACAAACCTGGATCAAACAAATCAACATTAAGCCAATTATCAGTTACACCCAATTTAGAAAGAGAGAATAAATTCATACCTGGAAAAAATGGAGATTACGCGGAGCGAGGCCGCACCACATGGCCGGGAAGAACTCAGATGCCATCCCCCTCCGCCCACCTAGATCCGATACGCACAGACCCAGGCGGACGAAGCGAGGTAGAATGTGACTCTCCCCAACTCACCCTTTGAGCGCAAGATCTTGAAAAAGAAGAGACCCCTCCGGTTAGAATCTCTTACCTTTAAGCACTCAAAACCACACCTCCGATCAAGGTGGGCTTTCCCCCATTGAGGTGATAAAACCATCTAGCATAGAGAGGAGAGCGGAATCTGCCCAATTTTCAAGAGTGTCCCAAAGGATGATTCATAATTTCAAGAGAAATGAAACATGCTCCATTCAACTCGTTGGATTCCCCCGAGAATAAGAAGACCAAACATGATAGGAATATGTACTAATATGATGCAGTTGTCATGGAAAAGCCTTAAAATGGAGTATTATATAGTTTGAGTTATAAGTATATAAGTGATTTCTTCACAGGATATTGAACATAAACATATTACCTTTTGTATGAATTTCCCAGAGATTTAGATCGTTTTAAACAGATTAATGTAACTGGACTTTAACTTCAGTGGGGACAGTGATATAACTTTCAGAGAATTGGGCAGCTAGGACTGAATGGCTCCGGCCTCCTGCTGGGCAGAACTAGATCAACCAAACATTCAGATTCTACACGTGTAATGAGCATGTGTTCCAACAATATTATTTTTGACATTTGACATAACTGTTATGAGCCGAATCAACCAAACATTCAGGTTCTATACTTTGTTTTCGCCTTTATTAAAATATGAATCAGCCTTCACTAGCAACTTTGTTATTTATTGGCTTGCCATAACATACGCACATAGTATAACAAGTTTGCTGTTTGTTTCAAGGTATCATAGCGTATGCCATAATAGTCCAAAGTCTAACAGTTATATTTTCCAGCAAAGCCAGCATGTATGTCTAAATATTTATATGCTTACATGTCAAAAGGCACAATCTGAAAATGTATTATTAAGATCTTTAAAGATATTTAAGATATGAGCACGGAAACACTCCCAAGATAGTGGGTCTGCACATGCTGGAAGTGCTGGTAACAGACTTTGGTAGCCAGCACTAATCAATGTGCCTTTTGTTTGATGTCTGTGAATTTTCAACAGTTTGGGGTGATAAAGTGATTACTCCTATCAGCACAAGCCATGGTACTCATCTCTGTATCAAAGTCTTACTTAAATCACAGGCTTTCAATGCTTCTACAACTATCGTATCCACACCATCCACCATTCTTGTTTAAACTCTGCTGAGTTCTTCCGCTAGACGTTGAGGTACTTTTTATTTGGGTGTCGACGGAAGTGAGATTTTTCAGAGGAAAAATCCATAAAAACCAGGAAGCGCTTAGTATTTTTGGATGGGTCAATTAAGATTTTAAAAAAGAGCTTTGAAAACTACAAAGAGCATGGAAAGGTAGCAATAAATGAATCTCTGCGAAATGGCTTCATCTTTGCTGGGTTTCAAAGCGCTTCTGGAAAATTCTTCATGGCCTTGAGGCATGACCTCTTTAATCCCAGCCTGAAATAAACAACCAAGAAGGCAGAGAACGGTTTTGGACTGCTGTCCATTTGACGTGCGTAGATTCATGCAGAATGAAAGCTCCGTCCCTTTTTTTTATTTTCGCTAAATTATTCAGGCCATCTGTAGTGATATTGTCCCAGATTGCCTCTCTGCTTTCTTTCTCCTGAACACTCACAAATTCACCTGAGACCAACCAGCACCTGCAATATTCTCTTTTATAAAAGCAGTCATATTTTTAAAAAATGTATGCCATTCTTGTTTTGTTTATTTTTGTTTCTTGCCATGTTTCCTTTTTTTTTTCATCCAGGGATTTTTTTCCCCTGGCTGTGCTGGTAGAAATGGGGTTCTGTGAATGGTACATCAGGTATTTAAGCAGTTCTGACGTTTCACTGTCCAGAGGGAGAAAATGCTATTTGACCAGTCAAGCTGCCTCTTCCTCATGGCGCGTACATTCGGAGCAGTTCTGCACTATTTACATTTGAACAAAATAAAGATAAAGATTTTTTTTTGGTAATTATCAATTTATTTATTGCTATGAGATGCATTTCCTGAAAGCCCAGATGCTAACTTACATAGTTGGAACCACTGCCTGTGAATGGACAAGCTAAGTAAGTTGCTAACTTACTGTAAGTGAGGTGGGTGTGAACCCATGTATGGTAAAGCGACCGGCACAAACACGAACAGGAAATGGTTAAGAAATCAATGGGAAAATTGCTCTGTGCCCAGCAGAGACAGCTTAACAAACATTTGTCAGGTTTATTGCTGTTGGGCAGTTTAGCCCGCACAGGGGTGTGGGGGGAGAGGAGCTGGCTGACACAAACAGATCCCTGTCTCAACGGCATCCATCACCAGGAGCTGTCCTTTAAGTACTAAATCAGGGAGAGTGACACCAAGCCTCATCTCTTCAATATGTCTCTCTGTCTCACTCTACTTCTCTCTCTCTCTCTCTCTCTCTCTCTCTCTATCAAATGGCTTGTATTTTATGATGGCATGCACAATATATAAAAGACAATACAGCGACAAGCAGATGGAAACTGAGGCAGGATGAGAAAGTGTGTGGTGTTGGGATAGGCCAGAACACTGTAGTTTGAGGACAGGCTCAAAGTTGTCATGAAATTGCTACGCATGGTAACAGAACTTGTCAAAAGATTAAATGGAACAATGTTAGTGAAGAGATGGTCAGTATGTGTCGGACTGCACAAGTATTGCGAAGAATTTTAAGATCCAATTGATCATAATCAGTAGAAAATTCTGACATAAAATCACAGATATTTCAATAATTATTGGAAGGACTGGCTCAAGATTCTCAAGGAGTCCTAACTGAAAGTACCTTGAAAACTTTCAGGAGTAATAGAATCCAGGACATTAGTAGAATAAGCAGAAATACTGGTGCAACCAGTGGATTTTCTGACCAACTCTAAAGCTGTTACTTTTACTTTTGTAGAAAGGCTTAGGAAATTGAACATTTGCAGAACATTGGTTATTTTTAGAGCCAAAAACTAGTAGAAAGTGTGATCTGGGATCATGACAGCTAATTTCCATACTTTCTTTTTTCCTAGAATACATAGTTTTTTTGCAAGTTATTACTTTATTACTGCACTGTTAGTGCATCACTACATCATATTTTAGCAATTTTGCTATTTTTATTAGTGCCATCAAATATCAATCTTCAGTTCAAACAAGACCAAGTCAAAACCTTGTCTATGACTGGACCATTTTCGCAACTGTTCATTTTGAAAAGCAATGGCTGATAGGGAAACAGTCAATTGGTGTAACTTAATCGCTCAGTCAGTCACAAGCAATTGCATATGGGTTGGCCCAAGCTTTGCTGACAGAAACATGAATGCAGTGAAAACATGAAGCACCTATTATTGATCCAATGAAAGCTGACTGCTATCTTGTTGTGTTCTGTGGGTCCGTGTGTTTGGTTAGTCAATTTCAGGTTTTTATTATTTTGGTGATGTCGGTTTTTAGTCCATGTCTTAGTGTTTCACATTTCATTCCTCTCCCGTGTTAGTCCAGTCCACGTTTTACCCATGCACTGTCTCTGCTTTCTCCCCGGTCGCGTCATTATTTGTAGCAGTTTTCTGTCTTAATTGATTGTGACACTATTTCGGGTGATTTAATGGATTCTGGGTTTCAGCCTTCCTGCCTTTCTCGTTTACTAATTACCCTTTGCTTTTCTATATTACTAACCCCTACTAACAGTTTGTTATTTTCTAGAATTTACTAACCAAACTAACATTGTATATTAGACTAACCTACTAACGATTGTATAGATTGTATAGGGATTGTATAGCTGCATTTACTAATTGACTAATGATCTTCCAGCAGTCGCCCTGTTCTAGTCTCCGCCTCTTGCTTTTCTTTCACTGGCTTTGCTGTGTTTTCCTGCAGAACCTTCTGCATTTATCTCATCTGTCCTGTCTCTTTCTATTCACTGTGAAATATTTATTTAGTTTATTTATCCCGTCTTTGGGATTGTCTTGTGATCCTCGTCTGTGTGTTAATGTTTATCTGTTTCATGTAATTAGGTTTCCCTTATGTTCCACCCCTTGTTAATTATATTAAGTTTCTGCACTTGTGTCTTCCCGTGCCCCTGCCCTATATCTGTTCCCTGCAGCAAGCCAGTCTCAGATCTGACTTCGCCCGCGCCTCACCACTCCTTGCCCCTGTGCACGGTCCCTAAGGTCCCCATAATCTTCTCTGTGTTCTCTATCAGCCTCATGACCCAGTCCAGCCTGCCCTGCCTGCCGTTTTCCGCTCCAGTCTGTCTGAGTCTGCTCCCCGCCTGCTGTCTCCAGAGCCTTCTCCTGCCAGCTGTGCCGTTCAGTCCTGTCTGCCCTGCCTGTTGTCTCCAAGCCCCCTGGTGCCCCCTGATGTCTCCCGAGCCCCTAGTGTCCCAGTCGTCTCCCGAGCTCCCTAAGATGTTCCTGTTGCTGCCCCGAGCTGTTCCTGTCGCCGCCTCGAGCTGTTCCTGTTGCCGCCCCGAGCTGTTCCTGTGGTCCTCGTCTGCCCCCTCCTGATGTTTCCCCGACCCTTCTCCCGGCCAGCTGTGCCTTCCGAGTCAGCCACCTGCCAGCTGTGCCCATCTTCTTGTCCTATGCCTGCCCTTTTCCTGACGTCTCCAGCCTCCGTTGTCCCGAGCTCCCCCTCCTCCCGAGCTCCCCCTACTCCCGAGATCTCCCAGTCTCAAGCTTCCCCTCTCCCGAGATCCCCTCCTGTCCCGAGCTCATTGCTAATTCTAAATTTGGAAGTTCTGAAAAAATACCCGACATAAATGGGAGTGAGGGGAATTATTCTCTTGCACTTTTTTCACCCATTTGATACACCTCTAACAACTACACACTCAACTACATGACAAATGTAATTCTATAAACTAATGTCATAGCTAAAGGATTGATTACTGAGACAGAAGCTATCACTGCCTGTTTGATTTCTGTATGCAGCTGAAACCAAGAATGCCCCAGGGCCGTTTCAGCTGCTTTCAGTTGCCCATTGCTAACTGTTTGGATGAAATACTGAAGGAGATTTTTTTCTAATGAGTGGGAAGACAGGTGTTAAATTGGTGAATGGGTCACAACAAATGGAGGCGATGTCATGGTTCTATTAGAGAACCATGTTTCTTGTCAAGGTCTATCGACTCTAGACTAGCGGTGTTGTGGAGAGTGGAGCCCATTTCCCACCTGTTCTACACCTAATTTTCCAGTTCCACTACAGATTGTGAAATATTGCTCAGTATTGATGAGCAACTGCATCGTAATTTTGAGTGTGTGTGTGTGTGTGTGTGTGTGTGTGTGTGTAGGTGCACACTTTTGTGAAACCCATGAGAACAACCTTCTGGAATTGCTGTTGAACTGTGCAAATCTCAGTAAAGGCATGATGATTTTGTGGATGATATTTTACCATATCCTGTCATTTATGAAGTTACATTACTGATTGTAAATGAATGGTTACTGGTGGTTATTAGTGCTATGTACACATGACTATGCTATGCATATACTGGAATTCATTAAAGTGTGAATTCATTTCAGTCTGATTTCACAGTTTAACATGGTAGAGAGTGTGTTGAGCCTGTTTCCCTTGTTGTGCCAAGTGTGGAACTGCAATAGAGGGTTCTGCCAGGGATATTGCGCCTCAATAATATCTTACACCACCCAAATCCAACCCATCCCCACCTTTTTGTCCCATAGAATCACTCTAATGACCCACCGGCCCTACCCAGTATAGCCCCCCTTGCAGTAACCCTTGTGACGCTTAGGTCGCTTTCACACTGGAGGCAAAACGAATTTGTCGCTCGACAGATTACATTCAGTGTCAATGCAAAGACGCGAATACAGGAATGAAATCTAATCCAAAAAGGTTCATACTGTCTGTAGTAACTAATTTACCTTGATGTTCTTATTTTTCAAACAGAAAAGGTCTTATCCTACCATGACATGTTTCGACGGGATACTCCCGTCTTCTTCAGAAGAGTCACCGATGTTACGAGTGACGCGTCTTATCAGCTGATGTTAGACTCGTAACATCGGTGACTCTTCTGAAGAAGACGGGAGTATCCCGTCGAAACATGTCAAGGTAGGATAAAACCTTTTCTGTTCAAAAAATAAGAACGTCAAGGTAAAAAAGGAATGAAATCTTTCGTGCAATAATTTCGTTCCACGTCCGGTTTGAAAGCAGCTTTTCTCTCCACTATATTTGTATGACCTACCTCCTCATGTTTCATGTTTCAACTCTAGGGTCTCTGCCCACATAACTGATTATATGTTTATGGCATGGTAAAACTGATTGCGCCTCTACTCTACAATAAAATTGATAGTTGGATAGGCAATCAGCTTGTGCTCGAAAGCTCAAATGATCTGTTCTGTTGGTGTTCAATTTCACGTTCTAAATCACATCCACGGCTACACCTTGGCCCAGAATTTATGGGATTTGCATGCATTTGCATGCAATTCTTTGTGATGTAAATTGCTTCTGGTTTGACGATAACTGTGTGTGTGGACACCGCCATCAATCAAGTGGCGAATGAAGCAAAAGTTAAGGGAGATCATGCTGTGCTCATTTGCATGACCTCCCCAAGGTATGATTTAGGTCATATGTGTGGTGTCTTTAATGCACATATCAACCATCATAAAGTGGAAGGGTTTTTTTTCATTTTGATCATTTAATCCATCAATGCATGTCCTCGGCAATCCGGAACATCCTCCTGAATCAAGGCCGTAAGAGCACTGCTCCTTTGATTTAAACCTGCAGCCTCCGAATCAGTAATCAATGTCCTTCCACACAATGCCAGTTTGTAAAAGAGCAGTCTGTTAGGATTCTGCTGTCTGCCATGTTCTGACCTGCCTTGCTATGCCCATGTTCTGATTTGCCCTGCCATGTTTTGATCTGTTTGCTATGTTTTGCTTTATTGGTATTTGATTCATTGTCTGACAATTGTCTTTGTCTATGTCTGACAATTCTTTGGCATGTCTTTTGTGATTTGGTCATTTTAGAATTCATGTATTGATTTAGTTTTGTTTTTCCATGTTTTACGTTTTACCATAGTTTATTCCGGTCCATGTTTTGCTTTCCACCATGCATTGCACTTTGTCTCCCCCTGTCTGGTCTCTTGTCTTGTCACAGCTCACAGCCCCACTATTACCTGCCACTCTTCAGGTGATTTAATGGTTTCTGGATTTCAGTCTTCCTTCCAATCTCATTTGCTTTCTTCACCTTACTTTTCTATTTTACTAACCCTACTAACAGTTTGTTGTTTTCGCTAAAAATTAGTAACACTAACTAACATTGTATTTTACTAACAAGCACTTGGGGTTGCATAGTTGCACTGACAAATTGATTAACAAGCTCTCAGCACTCGCCCTGTTCTAGTCTCTGCTGCGTTTCTGTGGATTCTCCACACTTGATCACGCTGTCCTTTCTCTCATTATCTATGCCCGTTAGAACTCCTTGACCGGAGCCGTATGTTTGTCTATAGGAATGTCTCCTGTTCCCTGTCCGCGGTTTGGCTTTTGCCTATTTCATGTGATTAGGCTCTTCCTCTTGTTCCACCCTCTGTAATTAGTCTCATTTCCAGCACTTGTGTTCTGGGTAGCATGTGGTTCCCCCGGAGTGTATATTAGGAGTCTTTTCACAGCACTTCCTCGTCAGATCGTTTCCTCAGTCTTCTTGTTCCGCGCTTCTCTCGCCTTGATTTTTAGTGATACTTCTCTGACTGGACCACTCGACTTTTCGATTTTTGGATTTTGGATTTACCGTTGCATCTGTTTTCTTTGACCCTTTTTCTGCCCGACCTCGAGATCTGTGTTTGCTGCCCTGGTTACGGTTTGGATTAAGCCCATTGGATTCTGGCTTTGCTTCTCTGATATACTTGTACCTGTGTACCAGACCCATTTTTGTCCGACAGAAGTCACAGAGATTGCTGCCCTGGTTTTTGATTCTATTTTTGCCCAACTGGATTGTGATTTTTGGAGTGTGGACTTTGTACCCTTGCCTTCTGCCCCGCGGGGGTCTTCCCCCTTTATTAAAGCCAAATCTACTGCATTGCTTGGTTCTCGCGACTGGTTCCTGATCGCACCCTCAGTCATGCTTTTTACTGATTAAAGGCGCTTTTTTTTTTTTTTGAGTTTGGTATACAACAAATACAGTAAATGTGTTTCATTCTTGAGAAAGATATTCAAACTGTCTAAACCCTGCCCCAAACCCATCGCTAGAACTGGGAATTGGGGGGGGGGGGGGTGGGTGGCACAGCTATGTCCCTTTATGACAAGAATTAGTCCTGGCAAGTTCTCAATCAATTTCATTTATTCATATATTTTCCATATTATAATTGGCAGCGGAAGACACGGTTTCTCCCCATATGTGATCTAACAGAGATGAAATCATGGGCTAAATTCAGTACAAAAAAAATTATTTACTTATTTATAGGCCAATCTTTGCGTTTATTGAACAGGCCTGCATTCCGGTGAAATATCGTCTTTCACTCTCAGTATCGCATGGGTAAATTAAAAAAACAAAAGTGGCACTTGGCAGTTATGTAGGCTATAAAAAAGCATGGGGCGCAAGCTATTTGCGCAGGTATGCAATTTTGAACAAGTCGACATGGTCTGCAACAGGGGTGTCAAACTGACCCGTACACGGGCCAAGAGGCTGCAGGTTTTCACTCCAACAATGCAGAAGTGCACCTGATACAGGCCTAGATCAGTTGATTAAATCAGTGCTCTCAGGTGAGCTTCTGCTTGGTAGGATTGAAGACCTGCAGCCTCTTGGCCCGTTTACGGGTCAGTTTGACACCCCTGGTCTACAACATCCCCCGCCAATCGCGTGGTTCTTATTTTCGAACTCCATCGCCTTTATGGTCTGAAACGACACACCAAATTTCGTTGTCCTATCGGTAATTTCTGAGAAAAGTTGTCTCCTTTGTCTCGCACGGACGGACGAAGGTCAAACCTGTATCCCCCTCACACTTCGTGTTGGTGGGGAATAATAACATTTTAAATACAGCGAATACGCGTCCAGATGAATGATTGTCGTCTTACCTAATCGGGGAGAACAAGCAGCACCTGTTAAGTGTGGAGTGCTATCGGAGTGAACCTTTTGTGAATCATGAAAATGACTGAGAACAGGTCAGGGCTAATAATTGTTTTAAATGGATGTGTTGTGCACCCCAATTATCAGTTCTGGTTCCTCACAATTTCATCGCTGTTCGATCACAAATGGAGAGAAACGGTGGCTTCAGTTGCCTATTACGATAATTGGAAAACACGTCAATAAGGGAAATTGATTGAGAACTACCCAGGACTAATTCTTGTCATAAAGGGGCGTGTCTGTGCCCCCCCCCCAATTCCCTGTTCTAGCACCGGGCCAGCCCTGCCATTTGCTGTCATCATAAAAACTTTGACTACGCATTTCGACTGCATCTTAAGACCCATTAAGGGATTTTTACAAAAAAATAGAAAAATACTGCATAATAGTTGTATACTATGTAAAATATAATATACCTGTGCTGACACAATTAATCCTTGTTTTAATATTCCATCGCCATGATACAAGCAGTTTGATAAATGCAATAGTCTCAATTTAATAACATTATTTGAATATGGTCGTCTACTACCAGTCAAAAGTTTTAGGACACCCCAATTTTTTCCAGTTTTTTGAATGAAAATTAAGCAGTTTAATGTCTCATTGTACACTGGAATAAAAGCATAGAAATGACAGAACAAATTAACAATTGAAGTTAAAAAAAGAGAGGAAATCATGGAATCAATTTATAAACCAAAATTTATTTTAAACTTTTGACTCAAAACAGCCATCTTTGGCAGATCGGCTGAACAGACTCGTGGCATCCTTTCGACAATGGAAATCAAATATTCTCCAGAAAGTTCTTCCCAACTCTGTTGCAGAAGTTCCCATAAATGTGTGGCACTTGTAGGTTGCTTTGCTTTCACTCTTCAGTCCAGTTCATCCCAAACCATCTTGATGGGGTTTAAGTCTGATGACTGTGCTGGCCACTCCATGTTTTCAAGCTTACCATCTTGTTCTTTTTCCTAAGGTAGTTCTGGCAGAGCTTGGACTTTTGTTTTGGGTCATTATTTTGTTGTAGGATGAACCCCTGACCAGCTAGACACATACCAGAGGGTACTGCATGGCGCTGAAGAATGCTGTGGTAGCCATTTTGGTTCAAGGTGCCTTTCAGTCTGTAAGTCTTTGACCCTGGATCCAGCAAAACAGCCCCAGACCATCATGCTTCCTCCTCCATGTTGAGGTCAACTGAGGAACCATCCTTTCACCAACTCGACAGCGAATAAAAAACCTGGGTAACCTTACCTTTTTTTAAACAGTTTACCACTTACCTTTTTACCATTTCAAGCTATTTGTTGGACTGGAATTGCATAATTTTCAATAGGCTGAAATGCTGTCTTCTCCATATTCTTAAATGGTTATTGTTGTCCTCGGTTTTATGGTACCTGGAGCTCACAGCAGAAGCTCTTTTTCTGCACAGTGTTCTGTTACCCCTCTGGTGCCATCAGCTATAGATGAATGTAAGTACAGTGAAAGCTTTTGCTCAGCTGAGATTGTACTGTCGGCTATTCATTTCAACTGTGGAACACCGCAATCGATTCCTTTACAATAAAATATCATTCTGTATTTTTGTCAGACTGTGCCGTAAACATTTAGAGCCCTGTTATTTCTGGGTTTTTTTTTTAGCAGAAACACTATATTTCTGAACTCCACTTGTACTGATTTCATGGGCTGCAAAAAATGCATTTGAGTCAACACAGACACGATAGGAGGGATGTCAATGAAAACATTTGCTGCTGTGCAAATTTAGTGTTGAATTGTTAGCTTGCTTTAAACCCACCAAGATAATTTCTTTAGGGACACTTCATTTTATATACAACCCCAATTTCGAAATAGTTGGGACGAAGTGTAAATTGTGAATAAAATCAAAATGCAATGACTTTCAGATCACATGAGCCAATATGTTATTTACAATAGAACAAAGATAGCATTTCAAATGTTTCAACTGAGGTATTTTATATTTTATCCACAAAATGAGCTTATTTCAAATTTTCTGGTTGCAATAGGTCTCAAAAAAGTTGGGAGACCGCTGAAAAAGCAAATAATATACATGAGAATAAGCTGAAAGAATATTTACCAAGTAATTAAGTTAACTAGCCTCAGGTGTGTAACATGATTGGCTATAAAAGGGATGTCTTAGAGAGGCTAAGTCTCTCAGAAGTGAAGATGGCCAGAGGCTTTCCAACCTGTGAAGGCTGAAAAAATTGTGGAATACTTTAAAAACTATGTTCCTCAATGTCAAATTACAAAGGCTTTGAAGGTCTCATCATCGACATACCATAATATCATCAAAAGATTCAGAGAGACTGGAAAAATCTCTGTTTGAAAGGGACAAGGCCGAAGACCTTTACTGGATGTCCGAGATCTTCGGGCCCTCAGACGCCACTGCCTCACTCACTGGCATGATTCTGTCATTGATATTACTGAATGGGCCCAGGAATACTTCAAGAAACCACTGTCTGTAAACACAGTCTGCCTTGCCATTCACAGATGCCACCTAAAACTCTATCGAGCAAAAAGGAAGCCATTGTTGAGCATGATCCAGAAATACCTCCGCGTTCTGTTGGCAAAGACTCATTTAAAATGGACTGTAGCAAAGTGGCAAAGTGTCCTGCGGTCAGACGAGTCCAAATTTGACATTCTTGTTGGAAATCATGGGCGTTGTGTCCTACGGGCTAAAGAGGAGAAAGACCACCCCTCCTGTTACCAGCGTTCAGTTCAAAAGCCAGCATTTCCGATTGTATGGGGATGCATTAGTGCATATGGTGTGGGACACTTATATGTTTTAAAAAGCACCATGAATGCTGTAAGGTATATAAAGTTTTTAGAGCAACTTATCCCCTCCAGACGACATCTATTCCAGGGAAGGCCTAGTGTATTTCAGCAGGACAATGCAAAACCACATACTGCAGCTATTACAACAACATGGCTTCGTAGTAGAAGAGTCCGTGTGGTGAACTGGCCTGCCTGCAGTCCTGACCTTTCATCGATTGAGAAAATTGGTGCATAATTATACAAAAAATCCATCAAAGGAGACCCAAAACTCTCCAGCAGCTGGAACCAAGCGCGTCGTTAGACCTGAAAATTCCGGGGCTAATACCCCTCCCTTTATTGAAAATAATTAGTCCTGGCTAATTCTAGAGGGGTTTCCTTTATTAACACATTTTCCAATTCAAGAATAATCAAGTGGCAATTGAAGACAGGTCTTCTCTCCCTCTAAAAGCGACAAAATAATGGGCTACATTCAGTACAGAAAAATAATTTGATTATAATTAGGTCTGTGCACCGTCATTCGGCGACGGCATTTCAGAACCCTTCAGCGAATGAAGGTAATTTTTGTGACTAGTAAGTGGTTTCTTCCGTTTACATTTTCCAATCGGACAGCTGTCTATTTTTTACAGCGAGTTGAGTGACCGTGCTGCAAAAACAGGAGTACCTTCGCTGAAGAGTTCCGAAATGCTGTCACCGAGTGCCGGTGCATAGACCTAATTATAATCAAATTATTTTTCTGTACTGAATGTAGCCCATTATTTTGTCACTTCTAGATCGCATGGGGGAGGGGAGCTCCCTTAAATTGGCACTTGATTATTCTTGAATTGGAAAAAGTGCTATTAAAGGAAAAACATTTAGAATTAGCCAGGACTAATTATTTTCAATAATGGGAGGGATATTAGCCCCGGAATTTTCAGGTCTAACAACATGCCTGGCTGGAAGCCTGTATTAAACAAGAGTGGGATCAAATTCCAATGGCTATATTCAAGAAACTTGTCTCCTCAATGCCCAGACGCCTCCACTCTGTGTTCAAAAGAAGAGGGGATGCTACACCATGGTAAACAGGCCCCTGTCCCAACTTTTTGGCATGTAGAGACCTGCAGCAGCCAACAAATTTGAAATGAGCTCATTTTGTGGATAAAATTGTCAAGATTTCTCAGTTTCAACATTTGCAACATTAACATTTGTTATCTTTGTTCTATAGTGAATAAAATACTGGTTGGTGTGATTTGAAAGTCAGTGCAGTTTGATTTTATTCACAATTTACACTTTGTCCAAACTATTTCGAAATTGGGGTTGTATATGAGAGAGAATGAGAGAGAGAGAGAAACAGATTTTTTTGTCCAATTGATCGCATTAAACATTTCTCATATAAATGTACCAGTGACTCATTTCTCATATGAATGTATATGTGACTCATTGCTAATGGATTCTATGCATTTTGAAGAATTTGAGTGCCTCCTTGTGATTTGTTACTATAGTGGTACTTTATATTTGAATGCACTGTTCCCATCACCATAACCATTAATGTGCTGCATATAGCTGAATAAATAGGCTGAAGGCTTTAATAGGGAGCACTTCAGGTTTCTTTAACGTCTGCTTTACATCTCATATGAACATACATCTCATTTTCATTGACCAGCTGGCTTTTAATCTTACTTTGCAAGCCGTTCTTATTACATTCTGTTCTTTTCTTAGAGTATACGAGAGAGCTGAGATGAGTTCATTAATAACTTCCCATCTGTAAATACCAGCCAAGAATAAACACTGTAAATATGGTTGCCGTTTCGCTGAGAAGATTACCTTATTATTTTAAATGGACAATTTTGAATATGTTAAAATAATGAAGTACAACCAAGGCAACACCTGAAGTAATGGCATGTTTCTGTCCTCTTCAGTGAAAACTAACCCCTTATTTATGGAAAATTTATGGTAATAAACCATTTCTGTCCTCTATTTTATCTTTTCTGATTAATTATACTCTCAGAAAAGATAATAAAAAACATTGGCCATTTGGCTATTCCAGTTAATAGTCATTGCAATAGTGCTGCATGATTGTACAGTATTTGTCGCTTACTCTGCATATGTAGATTGTCAAATGACTTGTGTTTCAAGAAAGTTTTCTCTTTAGGATGCTATATTTGCCAGACACTCCACTGTTGTAAATAGCATTGTGTAGCAAGATACAGGTTACTGGTTCGTTTCATTTTGACAGTTTCTCATCATGGAAATGATCTGTTTCAGCTTCATGGTCACCTCTTGGCATAAGTGCTTGCTATTGATAAGCAAAAATCACACTGTCACAAGAGGCTTACGAGACTTCACACTGAATGAGTGCGAAGCTATTATATGGGCAAAACCAAGGCAATGATACAATGAGTAACAGATGTGGGTGATCTCACTGGAGCGTGGAGTGTGGTTCGGGTCTTAATAGGCCGATGTGTTATAGGGCTGGAGGTGTGGCGTTACAATTTTCACTGGAGATGTATTGTGTCACAGTCTATTAAATTCAAAAAGCAGTTTTTGTATAATGATTTGTGATTTTAAAAAAATGTTCAAACAAGTATTAGTAATTTGGGCTTGAAATGATTATACTCTTAACAGAACACTGTAATGCTGATGTAGCTACCGAAAGCAATTATGCTCTTGAACAATGAATCAAAATTTAGAAAAACAAAGCAAAAACAAAAAAAGCCCACTTATCATTGGCTTCAGGGGAAATTTTTGTTTATTGCTGTGCAGCACAATATTCTCAAACAATAGGCTGAATTGAGTTCAGTACACTTGATTTGCCTCAACCTTTACATCCACTCTACTGACCACAACGGATTAACTGCGTCAAGACGGCCCTTTATAACAGTGTATTAATCAAGAACAAACTTTCTTCTTCCCATCGATCTCCAGGAACCGAAATACAGTTCTATCAGAGCGGCCTCAGCTTCGGACACTAAATTGGCTTTTAGTCAAATCAATCCTATGGGCGATCTTTCCCTTCCAAAGCTATATTTTCTTCCCGCGAATTCAGTCTCGATGTCTTTTCCGTATCTCAGATGCAGCATGAGGGGCTGCTGCATCCCTTAAATTATTCTGATTCATCGTGTTCTGTGTAAACCCCTTTTCCAGTTCAAATGCAAAGTTTTGAGCCGAAGTGGCTCTGTGCTGCATTTATATAACTGAACTAGCAGAATTGTTTTCGGCGTGTGAGAGCTCGCAGAGATGGATCAAGATGGGTGCCTAAAACCGTTTGCGATTTCTAAGTCGGGGAGACAAGAAAAAGGACAATGAGTGAGGTTTGTTTTTTTTTTTTTAAATGCAGGATTTCTCGTCAGTCAGAACACATCCTTGCTCCTTTGATGCCCAGCTCACCCCTTACACTGGTCAGAAAGCTCCCCTGTTGAGACTTCCACAGTAAAACCCACTCAGCGAAGCTCAGAAACTCAGCTGGGGGCAGGAGACCACAGCATGGGGCGAACACAAAATGCTCTCAGATCTCAAAGGTTCTGCCCTTGCAAGTTTCTCGTGCCAATCCTCTGCTCTTTCATTCGGCTATCAGTAGATGTGTCATCATAAAAAGCATTAAAAGACGCACAGGATGGCCGGTACTGAAGAGGCCTCGTCTCTCTCATCTCCTCCGTCGGTTCTTTGCCCAGTGATGCATTCTGTCACATTTCGTTTGAGTCCATTTTGTGCCTACTGCCTGAGAATATGAATACGTTCAAAAAAAAAAAAACCAAGAAAAAACAGTATTTTAGGGTAAATAACAGAAAGTCCACAGTTCTTTGCGTCTGCTTTTCGCTATGCCGTGCCGCTAGTTCTGGGCGTGCTCAGAGACTGTCATCCATCAGAGCTAGAGGTACTATAAGAAGGATTAAAGCACTGACCGTAGACTCATAATGCCACGGATTAAAGAGACACATGAGACCACGGGTGACTCAACAAACGTAGGCTTCCACATCGAGGCCAGTCCCGGTGGCACACAAGAACAATAGAGTGCTCTGAACAAAGGTATCTGTGTGTAGGCTTTGCCTCTGTTCCCACTCTGCCTTATTCACTGGAGCACAGCAGCAGTGTGGAGGCAGCAGGGAATATTCGTGATGCACCATGCTAGAAAACCGACTGCCAGTGAAAACTAACTATAATAATCAAAGTGAAAAACATTCGGGGACTGTTTGAGGATGTGCGGTGCAATCAGAGTAGCCGGCTTAAGTTACTCGGCACGTCAGCCTGCTTAAGTGTGTGTGGGTATTTGCATTCAGATTGTGCAAATAATGTGGGAGTTATCCCTTTTCATGCACCATCAATGTCCAAATAAATTTTAATTCTCTGTCTTCATTAAAGAGTATGTTCAGACTGAAAGTAAACGGGTAATACATACTTCTCCTGGGGTCAGTGTAGGCCCACAAAATATGCATGTTACTATGGTAAATTCAGTACACTGGAAAAAAAAAAGAAAAAGTCAGATAACCAGCTGAAAAACATTTTTGAGTTGGCTCAACTTAAAGTTCCAAATTTTCATAAAATTGAGTTTGTGCAACTACTAGGACTACTAACTGAAAAAAAAAATGCTTTACAGCTGATTGGCCTGACTTTTTTAAGTTTAGGCAACTTTTTCATTCTTCACAGTGTAGAGTAGTATTAAATAGTGTGAAAATGTTATTGCAATACATGTTACTGTAATACCTGCTTCTTTCTGCTTTTTGTGTAGTAAGCATATTACTGCTGAGAACTATAGCAGTTTTAACTTTAACCCTTTGTTGCATGGGGTATAACCAATTTTGTTTTTGGGAGGGGCAATAGAGGGACATCTGTCTACTAGTCTGTCTACTATTTTGGACATTATGCTTGCGGGATGCGTACTGCTGTCCAGTATTTTGGACATTATGCATGAGGGGTGACAGAAATACCGTGAAATCAAAGAAATTTGGCCAATGATATGCATGATGTCAAGTAATTGGACATGGCTTATTTGAGCTATTAGCCTGGCAAGCATAATGTCTAATATTTTTGACAGAGCATAAAATCACATGTATTCCTACAAACACACATGCATTACAAAGCTAACATGTTTCAGTGTGTGCTGTATATTGTAGTTCATTCCCAGAATTAGAAAACTTTTGATCAAAAAACCTGAACAATATCGGAATATGTAGAATATTTCTGACTTTTGTCAACTTAACGTTACCTTTCATTCGTGGACGCTGCCATTGTGGTTGTTTGTTGTAAACCATGTGACTAATCAGAGAGGCACCTATTAGGGGAATTCAGAACTAGAAATGTCCAATAAAATGCACATTATGTGTTTTCAGGGTACCTATGAGCCTAGACAACATAAACCCTGCTTAAAATGCATCCAAATATTGGACTACATGCAACAAAAGGTCAAATCCATTTTTAAAATAATGACGTGATTTTATGATATTATGATATATGACTTTTTAAACACAAATCATAAGCGGCGGTTCTTTCACTGACTCTGGATGCTATTTTTCGACTTTCATTGTTTAAATATTGTAATGTTTCAGGAATATTGGTGTTGTTCATGGTCCCCCCCCCCCTCCTTTTTTCCAGCTGACCTAGCTACCAAATAAACTCCCTCGATCGCTTGCAGGAAAGACGGTGTTGTTTTCCCTTCTGTCGAGGTTAGGATCATGCCGAACATTTGTGCGTGAAGCGAAGACGATGGGCGACCCTGCTCCGAGCGATGTGGAACGAGCTGACCTTGAACTGTCAGCCCAAACTCCCAATCACAATGACGAGAATTCAGTGGTACTCTGAGAGGGGAAAGCACTCAAAATCTCCTCTTAGTTATTTGCACTGTCTCTTCCATCCTGAAACCGCCCCGCCCAACCACCCCTCGTCTCAGCCCGCAATCAGAATAGAGCCTAATTTGAAGCCGGAGCAGCAGGGATCAGATCTGACCCCACCCCCACCCCCCCTTCTTCTTTCAGCCTCTGTTTAAATGATGATACTGCAAATGACAAAATGATACCACCCTGACAGCGGCTGCCAGAAGATGGATGAAAGAAGTCTCTGTTTGAAATGTTTACAGGGGAATAAAACTACTTTGGATGACAAATATGAAAACACCGAAGAGCTGGGACCATAGAGTTCGCAGGCCCGGCTGTTGTGAGTGCATAATAATTAGCTCAGCATGCCGCCATCAACCAGAGCCGCGAGCTGCAGAGACTGAACTGCGTTCTTTACAAAATGCCATTTTGGGGGCACTGTCGGGGGATTAAAGGAGGGTGCTCCCTATGGTGTACTTTATTAATTGCTGATGAAACTGTTTGAAGTTTAATTTTGAGTTTGACCTTGGTGGTTCTGTGGAGTGCCATC
This sequence comes from Gymnothorax reevesii, assembly GCA_029721435.1. NCBI lineage: Eukaryota > Metazoa > Chordata > Actinopteri > Anguilliformes > Muraenidae > Gymnothorax > Gymnothorax reevesii. The sequence continues at coordinate 58,002,521 of CM056581.1, forward strand.
TACTGTATGTACACAGAGAAATGTAGTAAATCTGACTCGGAGATGAATGGCGCTGTTTGGAATATGATCACCATCAAACAAAATCCTTTTCTTCTCTGCTAGTAAGCTGTTTGTTGCCGAGCTATGTTTTTGATGTTGTAATTACGATCTGATGTCATTTAATGGTATTTAAAGGTTGAAAGCTTTGTCGTTGGCCCCTTTTTATCTGCCGCATGAATTCGCACTGCCATTTTGTCGATGTGTGGGAGGAGGCTGAGTGATTCACCCATCAAGGACTGAGCCTTGGAACAGGGTTTCTGTTTTTTAAAGCTTCAGGCTGACTGATGCTTACTCACCTACAAGTGAAGTCACGGCACAGCTGCTTGTCTCCTTTATATGTTCTAGTTTGGGCTTTGTCATCATGTTCCTCGAATTCTTTGATTTTACTGCTTGTTTTGCCCCTCAAAAGTGTGAAATCAAATTCTTAGCGCACCTCCAAGGCACGGGGATGAAGTACAAGCGAGCAGGAAGGTCCTTGAATTCAATTCTGGCCATTTTATTTTCTGAAGTTTGTGTTCTGAAACACAACAAACAGAACAACAAAGCAAGGACTCCCAGTAGGAAAATACAAGAGAAAAGAACACAGAAAAGCAGAACCCACAAAAAGAATACTGCCAGACATTTGTACATGCAGTAAATATAGATGTTCATTCTCTACATCTGCACAATACAGTCAAGGGGCCATGATAAATATTTATGCCAGGGACGAGAGTTGCTGGCTACTATATACATCATCCATACACTTGAAGTCAGAGCACCATGTCTCACACGATCTTTCTCTGGGCCTAGCCCTGCAACAGCGTATCGAATGATCTCTCACTTCTGAGAGAAGACTACCTCATTGAGCCATTTATTAAAAGTGGAGTTATTAAGTTTCATTCATTCAGAATGACTCGGTATGACACTGCCATGCTGGACATTAAAGACTTCAGTAGGGGTAATATCCTTGTCAACAAACAATAGAGCATGAAATGAGAATCTAGAGTGGTCTTGGTGTCTTGTGCACTGCAGAGTATTGACAAAATGCCTGTCCAGTTTAGATACTTCAGGGCAGAACCAAGAAAAAGGCTTTAAAGTCTCCCTCCAGGTATTCAGCTCTTCTTCTTCAGTCAGTAAACAAGATCATGGCGTACATACACTCCGTGACTTTCGCCCTGGTTTTGAATCTCCAACAAATTCCTGACCAATTTTTAAAAAGGCACAAAAAAAAAATTGCTCCAGCCCCATCCTGACATCGAACAGGAATATGCCTGTTCATGTAATGGATGGATGGACAACTTTAACTTGTGTTCACGTATTAACTTGACATCTCTGTGCAAAGTGCACCTCCGTGTAATGATGAGCCTGGGTCTAGTGTACAGTCTTGACTGCGCGGGTTAATCTCAACATTTTTTTTTGAAGTCTCTTCCATTTGGGCTAAATTAAATTTTTTGCAAAATAATTCAAAAATGATGGCAAAGAGTCAGGATAAGAGTTGAAGAAGTCTGCTAATGGGCTGAGAAAATTTTCAAAAATAATTTCAATACTTTCCCAAGAAATGAAGTCAAGTCTCATTAAGAGACTTGTTCTGCAATCGGCTGCTGAAGAGCTTGGTTGTGCCGGCACGATTGCGGATTTTTTATTATTTTTTTTTAATAGCTCTGGAAAACCAGATAAAACTAGCTTAGTTAATCCTCCTTGGCTCTGTCATAAAAGCCTATGTTCCTTATGAGTTAAATATGCTGTACAAACCCAGACAGGTAGTGCAGGTAGTGTGTCTGCATTTTAAAAATGGAATCAAACTTTAACTATGTCTTTATAAACTTATACTGCACAGTGATATTTGCGTTGTGAAAAGCCTAAGACACAGCACGCTACATATTATATGAAGGTAGAGGACAAGAATTTGAAGGAGGAAAAGATGGCATCTTTGCATTGACTTAAAATGTAATCTTTCGTGCGAAAAAAATTTGCTTTGCGTCCGGTGTGAAAGCGCTTAAAGTCTGGCTTGTTCTGAACTTCCTCTGCCCAGGAGATGGCTTGTACTTAAGGCAGTGAATCAGTGGAATCTATGGCCCCAGAGCACGGCCAGAGTTTAGGGGATGTAATAAGCTTTTCGAGAGAGAGGGAGAAATCAGAACACCTGGAATGGATTTCGATCCAGACCACTGAACTGAGTCTGATTCAAAATAAAACACATCATAAATCTTGAAGCGAGACGCAACTGTCCAACTACCCAGTGCGCATTCCAAGTTTATCATGATGATTATGGTGATGATGATGATTGTTATCATTATTATTATTTGATGTAGTAGTAGTGTAGTATCATCATTGTGTTTTTGATTTCTTCATAATACTTGCATAAATATTTCATAAATTTGTTGAGGAAGCCAGCACAGTATTGTTGAAAACATTCTTGCCCTTTCTCGTGCCCACCAAACCTTAGTACATAATTTATTTTATCAATACGATAAAATATTCATTTCCGTGGAGTGGTTGATCGATATGCGATGAAGTGCACCCCTGATGCTAGAATATCTTTCATAAGTGTCCATCATATTGACCAAAGTGCAGTATTAGATAGGATCTGGATGAAAAAGGCAATAAACTGCAGTGGCCGTCACAGTCAGTGTCTGTGTTATTCAAAGCTACACCCAGGGCCAAAATCATCTATTGCCAATAGAGGTGCTGTCCAACAAATAAATATTTTTACATTTCTCTTTCATGTGAACCGGGCACATTGAATCGTGAGCCCAAATGATTTGATGATTAATTTGAGTCAGCAGGCTGGCATTGTACACCACAATGGTCAAACTGCTTTCCAAGATTAGACAAATGCTCTAGGTGGAGGACAGCAGGCTACTACGGCATTCTCCCCATTGGCAAAAATCAACAGGGGAACTACTCTTGACTCCAGAAATCTTCACAGCAAATTTTTTACCCGATTCCCATGAAGAACAATTTGACTTTTCAGTTCTTTTTAAAAGTTAGGTTTGGCCTAAAGGTGGTGCTACAGGAATGGTCATAGTGCCACAAGAACAATAAGACTGCTCTTTTATGCTCCATTACGTTCACAGTGAGATTGACCTGATACCTATTGGAACAGCTTGACATACTGCATTTGAAAATGCAGTTTCACCCAATGATCATGCTACAGTAGAGGTAATACAGACATCAAAATCTATGAGGTTCCTCCTCAACATACCAGGAATATTACCAGCAGATTTGACAGCATTCCCATAGAAATCTGAGTTATTGCATTTCTAAAAATGTAATGTTTGGCCTTGTGCTCGTGCTACATGGAAGGTCATAGGGTCACCAACGGCACCTCTGTACACCAGGAGCAATTACGGTAAGTTTTTCACAATTCCCATCAAACCTGTGTATAAATGCGATTGGAAATGTTACATTTGGCCCAGTAGTGGTGCTACAGGAGACATTACAGAGCCTGAACAATCAACAGCCTCCTCTTCTATGCTACTGGCATGCTGTGAGCTGATTGCACATGCATCAAAACTGTTCAAGTTACTGCAATATTTAAACAGAAAAAGGTTGGTCAGGGGGTAGCGCTACAGCAAAGGTCATGGGGTAAACAACATAAATAACAGCCCCTCTCTAAGCACCAGAAATGATGGCAAGAACTGAGATGTGATTCTCACCAAAACTGTTTGAGTGATTTAATTTGGAAATGTAACATTTGACCTGGTGATGGCGCTACAGGAAAGATTGATGGGGCTCAGAAAGCAAAAAAACACCAAAAATGAACACAAGAGGTTTCATGTGGTTATCTTAAAAATGTTCTAGTTATTAAGCTACCATGAAGGATCTACAGCACAGCATCCGAGGCTAGTCCATGATTCATATACAGTAAATCCATTTGGGGGATATAATCATCATACAGTTCCTTATTCACTTTCCCTAATGGAATTTCTGGCGTACGCCTCTGTTTTTATACAGTATGTGTGCTTTTGTGTGTGTTTGCGGGTGTGTATAAATGTGTGTGTGCGTGCGTCAATGTTCTTGAGCAGTTTTGTAGTCTATAATGCTTGCAAAATGATATAGTAAGTTCTGACCTGTTTGTGTTGCTTGTATTCAAAACTGCCGTTTTTCACAGCTGCTGTTATCCAAAAAGCAGAGAGAACTTTCTAGAATTTGGTATTTAATCTTGGTATGAAGATATATTTTGAAAACGGAAACTGACTGTCAGTCATACCAGTGTTCACGACTCAGTCTTTCGCTTGCTTAAGTCTCATACCATTTATTTTACAGAAAAAAAAGCGACGATTACCTGTCAGAAACGAGGATGATCTACACCTTCAGGGAGACGTGACGAGGAGTAACAGGGACAGGAGCATGTGCACTGCGCTGCGGTGATGCACCCCCTGGAATAGGTGAGTGTAGAAACTAATCTGAAATGTCAGGACGTTTTTTTTTTTACCCTCAAGATTTCAGCGATTAAAATGGTTAATCCTGCCACTGTAACCACGGTACCAGTTAGCTTAGCATTTGTGTTACCTCCTTTTTCATCGGATGGATGAAAAACAAAAAACTGCATTTTTATTATTGCAGTGTCTAGAGACACGGCAGCTTTTATTGGTACGGCAGTCGATTTCAATTGAATAGGGTAAGGATTCGGGATTATGGTTAGGGGCAGGGTTAGGGGTTGGGATTCCGGTTTGGGGTTAGGGTTAGGTTGGGGCAGGTCTTGAAATGGGCCTGCCGTACCTCTCCACTACGATACTCCACATTGAAATGCATTGAAAAATTGCCGTACCCGTAGCAACGGCCTTTTATTATAAGCACTTCATTCAAAAAACTGTGATACTATTTTCCGCGGAAAGTTGCATTTAAAAGCTTATGTTAAAGTCTAGCCCTGAGGTTTCGTCATTTTTAACGACTGTAAGGTTTCAAACTTCAGGATTTATATTTTTGAAATGTTTTCTCTTATCTTTACATGCATATCAAGTGATTTAGTGTAAAATTCCTAAATATAGGAAGCCTAATGTTTGCGCAGAATATGCAACAAAGCATGAAGCATTAACACATGATAACCATATGCATTTTTATCAAGGTTTAGCTGGCACATGCACATCCATCATTCTGGCTTGGCTTTGATGTTGACGTTAAAAAAAAAAAGAATTGTCGACTGTCATTCATCCCTGTTCAGCAGCCAAGGCCGAAGCATGCTGTACATTTTCCTCCCACCGCTGTCCAATATTGATAAATTTGCTCAATGGAACAACACTCGCCTGACAAGGAGTTGACGATTTCTGAAATTTGTCTGCCCTCTAGAGGCCGTTATGGTGCTATGCAGATGAAAAAAATGGCTGTCTTGTATTTTCCGAAATGGAAGGGAGAAAATAGCACATTAACTGCAAGCTTCTGATGCTCTGCCGCTACAAGGTCGAGTCATAATCAAATTTTATATTTTAAGGACCGTCCTCTTCACTAGTTGGTTCAAATCACCAGAAAAAAAAAGATTCAAGTTGATCAGTGAATTTGAAGGATGACCTTTTTCATTGACCAATTTCCATTTTTGAATATGTTTAGAGTTTTATCTTCCCAATACACCCTACATTAACAAATGGTTATCTCCTGATACACCTCAGGTATTCCTAGGAAGGAAAAGTGAGGGTCATTATACAGTGAATGTGTGTGTGTGCGCGCGTGTGTGTGTATACGTGCTTCTGCGTGTGTATACAGTGGGCTCAAAAATTACCGGTACCCCTCCATGGCAATGAACAAACATTACTTTAAAAATTCAAAAATATATATTTATTGAGAAACTCTAAATACCAAAATGTGAGAAATACTGAATGATATTAATGTTCCAATGGAACCAACCAAAATCATTTACTGATTTAATTAAAAATCTATTTCTTCCAAATCCAGGTTTCACAATTAATGGCACCCTCAACAATTATGGTAAATAACATCTACCAAAATTATACCAGGTATTAAATTCCACTTATTTAAAGGACCAGTGTGTAAGATTTAGATGGACAATTTGGCTGAATAACTGACAGGAATGGAATATAATATTCAAAAGTACATTTTCATCAGTGAATTATTTCCTGAAAATAAGTGAATCATAGTGTTTTCTTTTATCCAGAATGAGCCCTTTATATCAACAGAGAGAGCGGGTCACTTCCATAGAGCTCGCCATTTTGCACCACCATGTTTCTACAGGAGCCCAGAATGGGAAAACTAATTAAATAAAGCACTGACATGAGAGCGCGCCTTTCGCGTTTTTTTGCAAGTTTTGCGGCCACCGTAGGTTCTCTGAGAAAGAGAATGATCATTTGGTTGCAATCTTTAATCTCACCACTTGATGGCTCTAGATCTCACATACTGATCCTTTAAGTTTTATCAAAGTGTTATGACACTATATGGAGCCATTACATCACTTCCTGTTTCACTAGGGTATGAAAATGAGATCACACATGCACTATCCTTTTGTCATCCAACACCATGAAGAAAACAATACAGTTGTCAGTTCAAAGGAGGCATATGGTCATACACCTTCATAAATCCGGTAATGGCAACCAAAAGATTCACATACGATTGAATGTGACACAGAGCACTGTCAGGGTAATTATTAAACAATTCAAAGATATGGAACTGTTGAAACAAGGATGGAGGACGCAACTGCATTTTGCTCTCTAGGATACTGAGGAGGATGGTGAGAGAAATTACAGAATCCCTGAGAATCATTGTGGAGGAATAGCAGGCCTTGGTAGCATCTTGGCGTCACCAGGTTTCAAAAGGCACCAGCAGGCATTACCTCCATAACCACAAGCTCTTTGGAAGGGCTGCCAGAAGAAAGCCTTTTCTGAGCAGATGTCACAGAAGCAAGTACTTGGAGTTTACCAGACGCCATTTAAATATTTACTGAAACAAGGTGCTTTGATCAGATGAAACCAAAATTGCATGTTTAGGTCAGATACAGCACCACAGATATGCATACAAGGAGAAGCACGTCATATCCACAGTGTAATGTTATGGTGTCTCAGTCATGTTTTAGGGCTGTTTTAATTCAAGAGGTCTAAGGGCAATGATTAAGATTAATAGCATAATGAGTTCCACCGAGCATCAGGATTTTTTGGCTGACAATCTGGTTGCCTCAACCAGATGGCTGACACTTACCATAGGTGGATTGTCCAACAAGACAGTGACCCAAAGCATACCTCAAGATCCACACAAAAATGGTTCTGTGACAAACAAAAAAAAGGAATCAACTTTCAGCAATGACCATCACACTAACCAAGAATCTCAGCCAACTCAATGCTTTCTCCTCCACGAGCAGCTCTCTCTAAAAAAGAGAAAAGGCAGTCTTCCGCCGAATCTTCTTCTTCTCCCGAATACTGCTTATGCGTATTCTCTTGGCTTATTCAGCTGGCTTACATTTTATTTCTTTACTGTTTTCCACTCACTTAATGATCTCTAGGCTATAAGTTTACCTAATGCTGTTCCATCAGTAAGCTAGTTTAAAATATAAATAGACAATCATTTTAGCAAGCTACCATGCTCTACAATGTACATTTTCCCCAGATCACCTGTTTCTTTTTTAACACTCATTTCATAATGGCGAAATAAAAAATAACCAAGGCCACATAGTTGCAAATGGTAACCGTGTGTTCCGGAGGTTGGGCGCATCCAAGTGTGTCCCGGAGGTTGGGCGCACCCCAGTGTGTCCCGGAGGATGAGCGCACCAGAGTGTGTCCCGGAGGTTGGGCGCACCCCAGTGTGTCCCGGAGGTTGGGCCACCCCAGTGTGTCCCGGAGGTTAGGCGCGCCCCAGTGTGTCCCGGAGGTTAGGCGCACCCCAGTGTGTCCCGGAGGTTGGGCGCACCCCAGTGTGTCCCGGAGGTTAGGCGCGCCCCAGTGTCCCGGAGGAAGGGCTCCTGCCCTGCAGGCCGTCCCCCCTCCTGCTGTTTGCACCTCCACCTCAACGTGCCACAGCTGCTGCTTGTTGAGGTGGAGGTGCTATTAAGAGTATAAAAGAGCTGCACTCCCAAACAGGGAATGCAGCCGCATTCTGTTTTTACTCTTTGTGAATGGAGCCCTGTTTTTTGCCGCTGCTCTCCTCATTTTTGTTTTAAATTAAATATTGATTTATATTTTTTATTCAGCCTGTGCATTTGGGTCCCTTCTGTTTGGTTTGGGTACATGGCCCCTGTGCCCGCCGGCCTATTGCCTTCTGTCGGCAGGACCAAACCATGACATTTTCACTGAAGTTGTGACTCTTGCAAATCTTCTCAACCCAAAAACTAAGGCTCTCCTTTCTCAATATTTTTTATTATTATTATCCTTGCGCTGTATAAATGTACTTTTTGATAAGTGAACATTTATTCAGCAATGGTCTGGTAACATCAATGTATACAGTACCTAAAGGTAAATGGAGGAAAATGGTGCATATCGTTGAATGAAAACTCTAATCATGCAGTAAATAGATCCCAAAATCCATAGATTTTATACTCCTTTTTAAGAAAGGCATTGTGAGCAGAAACTTGAAGTTGCTTCCAAATTTTTGACCTGCGTTGGCCTGGCTTCCAAACTTCTTGGCTGTAGCGTAAGTTGCTAACTTGGCAGCTACGCTTTTGGGAAACGCGCCCCAGAGCATCCACCTCTCCCCGGGCTCTTTCTCATCATTCATTTTCACTACCCTCTAACCTTCCCTAACCTTCCTTACAATTATTTTTTTTTCTCTTAAGTCCACCCATCGGGGACACTTTGCAACCTTAGAATTATGGGGTTCTAATTGACATTTTGGTCAAAATTGAGTTAACACATAATTGGTAATAAAAAGTTCTATCTAATGATTAAGTATACTGAGTCAAAAAAGAAACTTCACACCCATACATTTGTAAATATTTTCTTGAAACTTTTAGAAAAAGAGTTTTTATTATCACTAGGGGTAAATGCGTTGTCAAAGACATCATGACACACATCAACTCCAACGTGCACAGGTACGTAGCACATGCGAGCGTACTTTAAGCTAAAACCATGTTTTCTCGTGTTCCTAGTCACGTGACCATATGAGAGATGTGCAACTGAGCTCACGTTAGAGTGATATCTCAGAAAAACAAGTTTTTACAGTTAATTATTCGTTGATTTTCAATGCCATGGCTGTCAAACATTCAGCATGAACATGCCATTGGCATGCTGAATATGGAAACGTCCGTCACTGATGTTGCAAGGGTTACGGGATGCAGTGGATGGACTATCCATGATCTTCGGACATGTCTCCAACAAACTGGCACCACAACTGACCGACCTCGTTCTGGTAGCCCACGTGTGATGTCAAAAGCTGAAGAACGACAAATTGTCTTTTGTCATTTGCATTATCGATTTGTCACTGCAACGTTCACTAGGAATGAATTGTTTAGGTCGTGTGACTGCCCGGCCCCCAACTATACGTAATTACCTGCGCTCTGCCCTTATTCAAGTTGTAACTTACCATTTTTACTCTTGGACATTTCCGTAGCATTTCCGGTGGAACTGGTTACATTATGGACATTATTTTTATGATACACCATCTTTAATGAGCACAGAATTAAATAGAATCATCATTGTATGTTCAACTTATCGACCTCCAAACGAGTGTGAAGTTTTTATTTTGGCTGAGTATATGAGTATTCAATTGTTATGGCCCCAATTTGTTATTAGATTTACGACAGCAAAGGATGACAGAAAATTTTAAAACACATTTAATTAAACAAACACTTTTAACTAATCTACTATCTACTCTACTGACCAAGATTCATTATATACAGAAAAAAATATATTTACAGTCCCTTTGGTTGGGTTACTTGGTGATGATCCGGGTGAGGAAAATGCTCCATCACGGGCAAAAATCCACTAAAAGCTTCACAGATCTTGAAAAGAGTGACAGGTCTGGTCAAATGTCTCCTTCTCCTTGCAATTTCTCCTACTACTCTACTCCCTCAATTTTCCTCCTTATATACTCTTTTGCAGACCCCTCCCACCTTTTAGACTTTTTTTTAATTCTCTGGGACTTTCTGTCTCAGACATGCCTAGGACATGTTCAAACCTAGCTCCAGTCTGGGCTTAACATAAGAAAGGTCAATACTGCCATCTAGTGGCTTCTATTCACATTACACAATGCATTTGTCAAATTGGGTTCAGATCAGAATGACTAAGTTCCAGTTCCCTAAGTGTTTAATTCTAAGGTCCCAACTTGATAAGAAACAGAGGGAAAGGAAGCAAAGGCAGTTCAAAGGCATGTGAACTAACATCATAGAGCATTGTTTCCCATTCAGACTTCATTTCGATGTTACATATTAAAGGGGGTTACAGGCATCTGTCGGAGTTTTGGCAGGTGGGAAGAGGTGGATTGATGGGGGCAGTAATTTATGCAGAACGAGTCAAATGTTTAGGCTCATTTCATTGAGATATTGAAATCTGATATTGAATTTTAGCAAGCTACCATGCTCTACAATGTACATTTTCCCCAGATCACCTGTTTCTTTTTTAACACTCATTTCATAATGGCGAAATAAAAAATAACCAAGGCCACATAGTTGCAAATGGTAACCGTGTGTTCCGGAGGTTGGGCGCATCCAAGTGTGTCCCGGAGGTTGGGCGCACCCCAGTGTGTCCCGGAGGATGAGCGCACCAGAGTGTGTCCCGGAGGTTGGGCGCACCCCAGTGTGTCCCGGAGGTTGGGCCACCCCAGTGTGTCCCGGAGGTTAGGCGCGCCCCAGTGTGTCCCGGAGGTTAGGCGCACCCCAGTGTGTCCCGGAGGTTGGGCGCACCCCAGTGTGTCCCGGAGGTTAGGCGCGCCCCAGTGTCCCGGAGGAAGGGCTCCTGCCCTGCAGGCCGTCCCCCCTCCTGCTGTTTGCACCTCCACCTCAACGTGCCACAGCTGCTGCTTGTTGAGGTGGAGGTGCTATTAAGAGTATAAAAGAGCTGCACTCCCAAACAGGGAATGCAGCCGCATTCTGTTTTTACTCTTTGTGAATGGAGCCCTGTTTTTTGCCGCTGCTCTCCTCATTTTTGTTTTAAATTAAATATTGATTTATATTTTTTATTCAGCCTGTGCATTTGGGTCCCTTCTGTTTGGTTTGGGTACATGGCCCCTGTGCCCGCCGGCCTATTGCCTTCTGTCGGCAGGACCAAACCATGACATTTTCACTGAAGTTGTGACTCTTGCAAATCTTCTCAACCCAAAAACTAAGGCTCTCCTTTCTCAATATTTTTTATTATTATTATCCTTGCGCTGTATAAATGTACTTTTTGATAAGTGAACATTTATTCAGCAATGGTCTGGTAACATCAATGTATACAGTACCTAAAGGTAAATGGAGGAAAATGGTGCATATCGTTGAATGAAAACTCTAATCATGCAGTAAATAGATCCCAAAATCCATAGATTTTATACTCCTTTTTAAGAAAGGCATTGTGAGCAGAAACTTGAAGTTGCTTCCAAATTTTTGACCTGCGTTGGCCTGGCTTCCAAACTTCTTGGCTGTAGCGTAAGTTGCTAACTTGGCAGCTACGCTTTTGGGAAACGCGCCCCAGAGCATCCACCTCTCCCCGGGCTCTTTCTCATCATTCATTTTCACTACCCTCTAACCTTCCCTAACCTTCCTTACAATTATTTTTTTTTCTCTTAAGTCCACCCAACGGGGACACTTTGCAACCTTAGAATTATGGGGTTCTAATTGACATTTTGGTCAAAATTGAGTTAACACATAATTGGTAATAAAAAGTTCTATCTAATGATTAAGTATACTGAGTCAAAAAAGAAACTTCACACCCATACATTTGTAAATATTTTCTTGAAACTTTTAGAAAAAGAGTTTTTATTATCACTAGGGGTAAATGCGTTGTCAAAGACATCATGACACACATCAACTCCAACGTGCACAGGTACGTAGCACATGCGAGCGTACTTTAAGCTAAAACCATGTTTTCTCGTGTTCCTAGTCACGTGACCATATGAGAGATGTGCAACTGAGCTCACGTTAGAGTGATATCTCAGAAAAACAAGTTTTTACAGTTAATTATTCGTTGATTTTCAATGCCATGGCTGTCAAACATTCAGCATGAACATGCCATTGGCATGCTGAATATGGAAACGTCCGTCACTGATGTTGCAAGGGTTACGGGATGCAGTGGATGGACTATCCATGATCTTCGGACATGTCTCCAACAAACTGGCACCACAACTGACCGACCTCGTTCTGGTAGCCCACGTGTGATGTCAAAAGCTGAAGAACGACAAATTGTCTTTTGTCATTTGCATTATCGATTTGTCACTGCAACGTTCACTAGGAATGAATTGTTTAGGTCGTGTGACTGCCCGGCCCCCAACTATACGTAATTACCTGCGCTCTGCCCTTATTCAAGTTGTAACTTACCATTTTTACTCTTGGACATTTCCGTAGCATTTCCGGTGGAACTGGTTACATTATGGACATTATTTTTATGATACACCATCTTTAATGAGCACAGAATTAAATAGAATCATCATTGTATGTTCAACTTATCGACCTCCAAACGAGTGTGAAGTTTTTATTTTGGCTGAGTATATGAGTATTCAATTGTTATGGCCCCAATTTGTTATTAGATTTACGACAGCAAAGGATGACAGAAAATTTTAAAACACATTTAATTAAACAAACACTTTTAACTAATCTACTATCTACTCTACTGACCAAGATTCATTATATACAGAAAAAAATATATTTACAGTCCCTTTGGTTGGGTTACTTGGTGATGATCCGGGTGAGGAAAATGCTCCATCACGGGCAAAAATCCACTAAAAGCTTCACAGATCTTGAAAAGAGTGACAGGTCTGGTCAAATGTCTCCTTCTCCTTGCAATTTCTCCTACTACTCTACTCCCTCAATTTTCCTCCTTATATACTCTTTTGCAGACCCCTCCCACCTTTTAGACTTTTTTTTAATTCTCTGGGACTTTCTGTCTCAGACATGCCTAGGACATGTTCAAACCTAGCTCCAGTCTGGGCTTAACATAAGAAAGGTCAATACTGCCATCTAGTGGCTTCTATTCACATTACACAATGCATTTGTCAAATTGGGTTCAGATCAGAATGACTAAGTTCCAGTTCCCTAAGTGTTTAATTCTAAGGTCCCAACTTGATAAGAAACAGAGGGAAAGGAAGCAAAGGCAGTTCAAAGGCATGTGAACTAACATCATAGAGCATTGTTTCCCATTCAGACTTCATTTCGATGTTACATATTAAAGGGGGTTACAGGCATCTGTCGGAGTTTTGGCAGGTGGGAAGAGGTGGATTGATGGGGGCAGTAATTTATGCAGAACGAGTCAAATGTTTAGGCTCATTTCATTGAGATATTGAAATCTGTACCTTGTGAAAATTCAGGACAGTGTCCAAAATTTTGGAAAATGTGTAAAGCCATTTTTGGATGAATAAAAAGACAAATAAATCATCTCCATTTTTATTGCATTTTATTTATTTTTTATTTAACCTTTATTTAACCAGGTAATAAAACCAGCTGAGATTTAAAAAAAACTGGAAAAAAAAACTCTTTTCCTGTGATGACCTAGCGGAGAAGGCAGCAAAGTTCGCAATTGAGAACACGCTGTCATGCAATAGAATACTAAAGAATACATTAGGGGAAAAAAACACCCAGAAGTCAACAAGTCAAGAAAAGGGTTGCAAATACACAAAACATATATAGCACATACAGACAAAATGCATCAAGACATTTCAAAAGCATTTCTGATGAGAGGGTAATAATCTGGTCAGTCTGGGACTCATTGGACAGGACAGTTGGGGGAAGCAAACTATATGTGCTGCGCATTTGTAGGAACATCTGCATCTGCGCAGGAGGTAATGCTCAGAGCCATTTGACTGCCATAGTAGGAAAATATATGAGTATGTGCAATGACTATAGCTGCCAATGCAAGTTATTATGATGAAATAAAGACTCATAAACTGTATATTTCTGGAAGTTAAAATATGTTTCCTTATTTCTTTCTTAATTCTGATTTCACAAGAATGTGAATTCATCCAAAAACATTTTTGCTGGCCCTGTATGCCTTGCATTCAGGAAAAAAATAGCTTTGGAAATGATGGTCTCAGTCTTTCTTATTTAAATTGCCTTAGGGGAAATGTCTTATCACGTTTCACCTGACTCGTTTAAGGGATTTTCATTTCCATAATGACTGCAGATATCTAGATGAGGTGCAAGGAGGGACAGAGAAGAGTGAAAAATAAGTGATTTGGAATCTACTGCAAATCTGCGGCACCCTGTAATTGACGTCTCTCGGAACTGATGCTTACAGGAGCAGGAAGTTGCTAAATAACGTGTCACTGATTGCCCGATCTTCTGCATCTGTGCTTCTTATCGCAGCCTTTTGGGCAGGTAAGGCTTGTTACTACTAGTAATGTAACAATGACGCATAATGTAACAGTTGTTACACTATGGTTTTGTTACATTATGCATCAACTATCCTTCGCATAATGCAGTGGTTCCCAAAGTGGGGGGCGCGCCCCTTAGGGGGGGCGCAGAGCAATTGCAGGGGGGGGCGCGGGGTGCGGGAGTTCCGGACACCAACAGAAAATCATTTGCATACAGTCCATTCGCTGCCCAGAATTCTGCGATTACATCGTAAATGCCTGCCTTACTCTCAACATAACTGTTCGCCAAATCATTCATCTAGCCTGCCATTTTCATAAATAATTTATGAATGTAGTTGTTCAAATATTTGAAACCGGTAATGTAGTCTCGCGATACCCAACTCGCCGCTTTTTATCCTGCACTGATCTGACATATTGATAATAAAATGGTAAGTGACACCGAACAAAATCCGATGAATACAAAGCAGAAATAACCGAGATTGCGTCATCTTATTCTCGATAATATGAATGCTCTGTATGCCGACAGATTATTTTTATCTAGCCCACCAACTGAACGTCACAAACATATCGGCAGGTTCGGCAAGTGGTGTTCATGAATTTTTTTTCGTACTTCGCGGTCTTTCTGCATCATAGAAACATAATTTTAAGTCGACGGCTATACTCAGGCAGAGGAGTGTGATACAGCCTAATGATTTTATACTTTAAAAGAGATTTTGCATTATTAAATTTTCGTGTCCTTAGTTGGAAAATAACTGTGGCCGTTTCCAAACGTGCCAATCATTTTTAATGTTCCCAGCTAGGCTGGACAAAAATCATCTGAGCAGAGCATTCATATTTTCTAGAATAAGCTGACGCGATCTCGGTTAACGTATTTTTGATATGGAATCAGTGACACCAGATGCGGGAAAAGGGAATGAGGATTTATTTATAAACAAAAACAAAACAGGCACGAGGGCCAACAAAAAACTTGGCCCAAAGGGTTGCAAAAAACAAACTAAAGTATGCTACACAGAGCTATCAAAGAATGCAAAAAGGCAAAAAACAAAAGGCACTGGAAACTCCAGGCAAGATACTCAAGAAAAATAAATAACAATACTAAATATATATATATACACACACAAGACGAGAGGCTAGGACAAATACTAGGGAACTTGACAAGAACTTGGCTAAACGAGACGCAACTAGAAACAAACTTGAGACACTGTCTGCCAGCCAACTTCCACCGCATCCAGATAAAGGCTTGGAAATCATGACATGAGGGGTAACACCTGGAGAGAGAGAAACAAGAGGCATGGCAAGATCAAGACATGGACTGAGATTGGATGACATGACCTGCTCATTAAGAGAATGAGCGTGCTCAGCTTAAGTACCAATTAAGTATGCAGTTTGGAAGCAAGCATGAATGTTAAGAACAGAAAAGCACAGCAAGATCTTGAAATAGCAAAGCAGGAATCATGACAATAAACTTCCTGTCTAAATTAGTAATATTAGTAATGTGCCTATCTAAGAATTACACCAACCCAGTGAGTGTTAGTAAATGTTAGTAACTTAAAAACAGTTAATTGCCAATTAAGCTTAGAGAGCCCCGAATCAGCACAGCACAGAAGGAAGGGGGAAACCACAAAGCCAACCAGAGCTCTGAAATGTGCAACAACGAAGGCACGGGGCGGAACGCAGACAAGCGGTGGAGTGGCATGGCAGACCTGGCATGAACAAAAACATGGAAAAGTAAAAACATGGAATGTGAAATCCTGAAACAAGAAACTGTTAAAACTGTGGCTATGAACATGAACTATGGAACTATAAACTATGAACTATGAAACTATGAAATCTTGAACTATGGAACATGAAACTGTTAACACCATAAGCAATACTGTTCTGGCCAAAGGCCAGAACCCTGGAACACAACAGTACCCCCCCCCTTACAAAAGCGGCACCTGACGCTGACAAAAAAACACCAATAACTAAAATACAAGAAGCCGCACAAAACTAAATACAAATCCCACAAGACTAATAACTAAGTAGAATACTAAAGACAAAAACCCTATGACACAAAACACCTAACCAAGAAACAGTACCACAAGAAACACTAAACACAAACAAGATTACTTGGTCTCCAGCAAGCTGGGGCTAAGGCTTAGGTTATGGCAAGGAGTGATGGTTATGGCTATGGGCTATGGGGTAGGGGCTGTGGCTTGGGGCTGTGGCTATGGCTAGGCTTGAGACTATGGTAATAGCTATGGCTTGGGACTATGGCTTGGGGTGTGACTGGTGGTAATCACGGATGAGGGATTTGTCGAGGATGTGCCTGGCCGGGACCCAGGAACGCTCTTCTGGGCCGTACCCCTCCCAATCCACGAGGTACTGGAGGCCCCGGCCCCTCCGTCGGCAATCCAACAAGGTCTTGACTGTGTAGGCCTCCCCTCCGTCGATGAGCCGAGGAGGAGGCGGAGGCTCAGGTGGGGGCATGAGGGGGGAGGTGGCAACAGGCCTCAGGCGTGAAACGTGGAATACTGGGTGGAGACGTCGCATGGTGGACGGGAGCTTGAGCCGGACAGCAGTGGGGCTGATGATCCTTTGTATGGGGAAAGGACCCAGGAAGCGAGGAGCCAGCTTGCGGCTTTCCACCCGGAGTGGGATGTCTTGTGCCGCCAACCAGACCTTCTGGCCGACCCGATAGTGAGGGGCTGGGCGCCGACGCTTGTCTGCCGTGGTCTTCATGGTCTTACCCGCCCGAACCAAGGCGCGGCGAGCAGACAGCCACACACGGCGACACCGCCGGATGAATGCCCCGGCTGAAGGCACCCCGACTTCCTCCTCCTGGCTGGGGAACAATGGAGGCTGGTAGCCCATACAGCACTCGAAGGGGGAGAGGCCGGAGGCAGAGGCGGCGTGGGAGTTTACGGCGTACTCGACCCAGGGTAGCATGGTGGACCAGGATCTTGGGTTGGTCGAGCACACGCATCGGAGGACCGTCTCCAGGGTTTGGTTGGCCCGCTCAGTCTGTCCATTGGTCTGTGGGTGGTAACCGGAACTGAGGCTGAAGGAGGTGCCAAGGGATGTGCAGAATGCTTTCCAGAACTGGGAGGTGAATTGGGGACCACGATCTGACACTATATCCACAGGAATGCCATGGGGACGGACAACATGCTGGATAAGAAGGTCAGCTGTGGTTTTAGCGGAGGGGAGCTTGGGAAGGGGCACGAAGTGGGCAGACTTGGAGAACCGGTCAACTATGGTGAGGACAGTGGTGTTTCCATGGGAGACGGGCAGGCCAGTGACGAAGTCCAGAGCTATGTGGGACCAGGGACGGTGAGGAATGGGCAGTGGTTGGAGCAGACCAGAGGGAGGTGCGTGGGAGGACTTGGCGCGGGAACAGACTGAGCAGGCAGAAACGAACCCCCGGACCTCTGCTGCCATCTTGGGCCACCAGAAACGGCGCTGGATAAACCGCAGGGTCCGGCCGACCCCAGGATGGCACGACAGGTTGGAGCAGTGGCCCCACTGGAGAACGTCAGACCGGGCAGCTGCAGGGACGTACAGGCAGTTGGCAGGGCAGGCACTGGGCGTAGCTGCGCCGTTCTGAGCGTTGCGGACCAGCTCCTCGATCCGGAGGCACACGTTGTTAACGAAGCAGGTCCTTGGCAGGATGGAGCTGGGCTCTCCCTTGGACGAGGAAGCGTCGAAACGCCTGGAGAGCGCGTCAGCCTTGGTATTCTTGGACCCCGGCCTGTAGGCCAGGGAGAAGTTGAACCGGTCGAAAAAGAGGGCCCATCTGGCTTGTCTGGGTGTCAACCTCTTGGCAGAACGGAGGTACTCTAGGTTTTTATGGTCCGTCCAGACCAGGAACGGAACCCTTGCCCCCTCAAGCCAGTGCCTCCATTCCTCCAGGGCCAGCTTCACCGCCAGCAGCTCCCGGTTCCCGACGTCGTAGTTGGACTCCGCAGGCGTCAGCCGGTGGGAGTAGAACGCGCACGGGTGTACCTTCTGATCATTGCTGGATCTTTGAGATAGCACCGCACCAACCCCGACATTGGAGGCATCCACCTCCACAATGAACTGCTTGGCGGGGTCGGGGGTGGTGAGGATGGGCGCGGTGGTGAAGCGCCTCTTCAGCTCACAGAAGGTCACCTCGGCTTGCGGAGTCCAACGGAATGGCACCTTGATGGAGGTAAGGGCCGTTAGGGGAGCTGCCACGGTGCTGTAGTTCCTGACGAATCGCCTATAGAAATTGGCGAATCCCAGGAAGCTCTGTAGGGCCTTGCGGTCCTTGGGTGCGGGCCAGTCCACCACAGCCTTGACCTTCTCCTCGTCCATGCCCAGGTGGTTAGGGGAGATGACGTGCCCCAGGAAGGAGGTAGTGGTGGTGCTGAACTCGCATTTCTCAGCCTTGACAAAGAGGCGGTTCTCGAGGAGGCGGCGGAGCACCTGGCGAACATGGTTTGTGTGCTCCGTCTTGTCCCGGGAGAAGATCAGGATGTCGTCAAGGTAGACATAGACGAACCTCCCGATCATGTCGCCGAGCACATCATTCACCAAGTTCTGGAACACTGCGGGCGCGTTGGTCAGGCCGAATGGAACCACCAGGTACTCCCAGTGGCCGCTAGGGGTGTTGAAAGCGGTCTTCCATTCGTCGCCCTCCCTGATGCGCAGGAGGTGGTAGGCATTCCGCAGGTCCAGCTTGGTGAATATGGCCGCCCCCTGGATGACATCAAACGCCGAGGACATCAGTGGAAGCGGGTAGCGGTTCCTGACCGTGATCTTATTGAGCCCTCGGTAATCGATGCAGGGGCGCAGGGAGCCATCCTTCTTCTTGACAAAGAAGAAGCCTGCCCCCGCAGGAGAGGAGGATGGACGGATGATGCCAGCTGCAAGGGACTCCCGGATGTACTTGTCCATGGCCCCCCTCTCTGGCTCAGACAAGGCGAAGACACGCCCCCTAGGGGGTGCTGTACCAGGCTGGAGGTCAATAGCACAGTCATAAGGGCGGTGCGGGGGCAGAGACACCGCACGGGACTTGCTAAAGACAGCCGCCAGGTCATGGTATTCAGGGGGCACTCTGGAGACGTCTGGCTTCCCCTCGGAAGCTGGTCCACCCGCCGAACAGGAGGGTCGGGAGTCGAGGAGGCAGCTGGCCGAACAGGAGGGACTCCACTCCCGCACCTCATGGCGGGCCCAGTCGATCACCGGCCCATGTAACGCCAACCACGGATGACCCAGGACAATGGGAGAGCGGGGTGTCTCGGTCACGAACAGCCGGACCTGTTCGTGATGATTGCCTGACGCCAGCAGCTGGATGGCAATGGTCTGGTAGCACACCTTAGCAAGGGGTTGCCCACCCAGCCCTGAGATGGACAATGGGCTGGGAAGTTGGGAGAGGGGAACCCCCCACTCGGCGGCAGCTCTGGCGTCAATGAAGCTCTCCTCAGCTCCTGAGTCAATGAGGGCGGTGGTCTTGCGGGAGCAGCCCTCCCAGGTCAGGGTCACCGGGATGCAGGTCCGGCGGTAGGAGGAGGTTTCCTTGGCTGAAGCACCCACTAGTACTCCTCCAGACGCTAGTGGGCGTTGTCTTGGACAGCCTCGGACCGCATGACCCTGCTGGCCGCAGTAAAAACACGCCCCCGACCTCCTTCTCCGTTGGCGCTCCTCCTGGGTGAGCCGGGACCTCCTGATCTCCAGGCGAGATGCCTCTCCAGGAGAGAGTGTGGTGGCGTCCCCCCTCGGCTGGTCCTGAGGCGACGCGCGATCAGGGCACGGGGGTTGGATCTGGCCAGAGGGGGTAGAGCGTCGGCCAGGGCCAAGGGTGAGCGCCCTCTCCTCCAGGCGGCTGTCGATGCGCAGGGCCAGGTCTATAAGGGCCTCTGGAGACTCAGGGATCTCACAGAAGAGCAGTCGGTCTTTGACTGGTTCGGACAGCCCCTGGAGGAACACGTCACACAGCGCCTCCCTGCTCCAGCCCGACGTGGCTGCCACCGTCTGAAAATCGATGGCGTAGTCCGCCACCGATCTCCTCCCCTGCCTCATCCTCAGCAGCTCCCGTCCTGCGGCTCTCCCCTGCTTGGAGCGGTCGAAGACACGCAGTAGCTCCTCCGCCAAGGCCCGGTAGGTGGTAGTGCAGGGCTGCCGAGCCTGCCATGCGGCAGTTCCCCACAAGCGAGCCCGCCCCGTCAGCTGGGAGAGGACGAAGGCGACTCGGGCCGGCTCTGAGGTGAAGGTGGAGGGCTGCAGAGCGAAACACATCTCACAGGTGGTGAGAAAAGCCCTGCAGAACCCTGGTTCTCCACCGTACCTTTCGGGCGGCGGAAGGCAGGGCTCAGGACCAGGGTGGACAGCTGGCTGCAGCTGAGGTGCTTCTGCGCCGGGCTGGCGCACAGGGGTGAAGGGTGGCTGGTGTGCTGCAGGAGCCCGGGGCTGGACAGCTGGCATGATGGGGCCCTGGCTGGGACCTGCCCGGGGAAGGCTGGCCTTCAGTGTGGCCAGCGCAGCTGTCAGCTCCTGGATCTGCTGCCGTTGATGCAGCAGCTCAGCCTCTCGCTGGGCGATCCTGCACTCCATCCCGCTGGTGTCAGGGA
The DNA here is from genome assembly GCA_029721435.1 of Gymnothorax reevesii. Taxonomy (NCBI): domain Eukaryota; kingdom Metazoa; phylum Chordata; class Actinopteri; order Anguilliformes; family Muraenidae; genus Gymnothorax; species Gymnothorax reevesii. The sequence continues at coordinate 58,023,484 of CM056581.1, forward strand.
GACAGTGTCTACTGATATGGAATCAGTGACACCAGATGCGGGAAAAGGGAATGAGGATTTATTTATAAACAAAAACAAAACAGGCACGAGGGCCAACAAAAAACTTGGCCCAAAGGGTTGCAAAAAACAAACTAAAGTATGCTACACAGAGCTATCAAAGAATGCAAAAAGGCAAAAAACAAAAGGCACTGGAAACTCCAGGCAAGATACTCAAGAAAAATAAATAACAATACTAAATATATATATACACACACACACACACACACACACACACACACACACACACACACACACACACACACACACACAAGACGAGAGGCTAGGACAAATACTAGGGAACTTGACAAGAACTTGGCTAAACGAGACGCAACTAGAAACAAACTTGAGACACTGTCTGCCAGCCAACTTCCACCGCATCCAGATAAAGGCTTGGAAATCATGACATGAGGGGTAACACCTGGAGAGAGAGAAACAAGAGGCATGGCAAGATCAAGACATGGACTGAGATTGGATGACATGACCTGCTCATTAAGAGAATGAGCGTGCTCAGCTTAAGTACCAATTAAGTATGCAGTTTGGAAGCAAGCATGAATGTTAAGAACAGAAAAGCACAGCAAGATCTTGAAATAGCAAAGCAGGAATCATGACAATAAACTTCCTGTCTAAATTAGTAATATTAGTAATGTGCCTATCTAAGAATTACACCAACCCAGTGAGTGTTAGTAAATGTTAGTAACTTAAAAACAGTTAATTGCCAATTAAGCTTAGAGAGCCCCGAATCAGCACAGCACAGAAGGAAGGGGGAAACCACAAAGCCAACCAGAGCTCTGAAATGTGCAACAACGAAGGCACGGGGCGGAACGCAGACAAGCGGTGGAGTGGCATGGCAGACCTGGCATGAACAAAAACATGGAAAAGTAAAAACATGGAATGTGAAATCCTGAAACAAGAAACTGTTAAAACTGTGGCTATGAACATGAACTATGGAACTATAAACTATGAACTATGAAACTATGAAATCTTGAACTATGGAACATGAAACTGTTAACACCATAAGCAATACTGTTCTGGCCAAAGGCCAGAACCCTGGAACACAACAATTTTAACTTAAAAGTGCGAGGCCAGTGAAGAGAGGAAAATGTAACTGTCTCGAGACACTCCTTCAGCGGTCTGCACAAGGTTGCTGATTGGCTGTATGCAAGTAAGTTTCTGTTGGTGTCCGGAAAATGCATAAATAGCAATGTTGTTGTATATTAAAAAAAATAAACCTGTTACACTGAACATAATTACACAGTTAAGGTGCTTGAAAACAGTTACACTTAAAATAATTACACCGTGGTTGTTTGTTATTTTGCTATTTCCAATTCTAAAAGTAGCCTAGTTTTAGTTTATGACAATCTACAGTTTATGACCGTTTACTTACATTTTTTCCAAAAAGGTTGAGGTTTATATAAATTACAGTGAGTGAAATAAACTGCAATAGTCTCTGAAAACAAAATGTGCGTATGTATTACCTATTTTTTTGGGGGGGGGGGGGGGGGGGCGCAAAAATTTTTTTATGTACCAAAGGGGGGCCCAGCAGAAAAAGTTTGGGAACCACTGGCATAATGTAACAATATGATTTATAGTGTAACATTTTTACTTCCTAAAGCATAATGTTACAATTTTGCACGCATAGTGCAACAACATTTTCTGACGCATAATGTTACTACAACCCCTTCAACGCAAAATGTAACAAGTCCTGAACACTTATCCTGCAAGACTTTTCTTACAAAAAATCAATATGGTCAGGTCGTCCCAAAAATGCCCCAGTTCAGAACTTGTGCTGTCGCTGATAGCTGACTCTGCTGCATGGATTTTAAGATTACTTTTTAGTTGACCTCTGTGAGCTTATGTCGTGGTGTGGCGTCCGTCGTCCACTGACATGGTTAACATCGCTAAGTGGCGCGTTTTGTTATCCTTTGGACCTAGACTTTGGATTTTTGGTGCGTGTATGGGTCTTGGCAAAAAGAGAAATACCAGAATTCAAGCGACTCTAGGACCCTTATTCTTTGAGCTATACTTTTGATATTTGATTTGCAGGGGCATCTAAGTTACATAATACCAAAAATCTGCGCAGTTTGATGTGTTTTTTTGCCACCAGGGGGCACAATGTGATAAACTTAAGCCTATCTGAGTGGGTCAAAGTATACCAGTCACTTCTTTTCCGGACAGTATCAGGCTCTACATGGTATTTTCTCTGTGTAGGCATACACTGCACAATTTTATACTAGACTTGCACAGATTACAATTTTTTGGGCCGATCCCGATTTCCATAAGTGCTTGGACGACCGACACCGATTTTGGCCGATTCCAATTTCATTTTTTCCAAACCACTTCACAGCACGCAAGATTTTTGTAACTTTCCTTTATTGGAACATTTTAACCCAGATACAACCAGCTGTTCAATAATCATGTCAAACAAACCATTACAGTGACAGGTTAAGAAACATTTTCCTTTTTGTTCACATACCTTCAGGTGCAGTATTAAAATAAAGTAAAAAAGGCATACATAAATTAAAATAAATCTTGGTGTATAGCATTGGTGGGTAATTTGCTGAGTAGAAAAAAAAAAACAAAAATATCCCCTGAGGCAAATTGACATGGGTTTTCTTCACATCTACAAAGTGCAGAGCTATGAACTTTCCTTTCATAACAAATAGAAAAATGATGCACATTCGAACGGGCTACCATGGAACATTCATATTTGCCTTATAGTAATGTGTAATGTTTTCGGCATGAAAACAGGTACATTAATTGGCCATGTAGACCTAGAATAAATAACTGAAAACAAAAATAGGATTATAGCAGCATTAAGATATTTGACAGACCACACATATGACCATGGACTCAGAATGGGAGGAAATGTGAGTGCCAATATTGTTATGGTCACCCACATGACTAGGCTATTTGAACTTAAATTTTTTATTTTTTATTTTTTTCAAACAGAAGCATTTGTGTTTTGGATGCCGCAGTCAGAACTTAAAATTGCGTGGGTAATAAACATGCCTTTTAAACAATTATTGGTTCTGACTCGCAATCATTTTTTCTAATTACCTTAAATCTGAAAAAGCTCCACACTATCAGGTGTTGCTTGTTCACCTCGTTATGGCAAAACTTAAATCATTAATTTGGACGCGCAATTTTGTGCATTTCAAATCTCTGTCTTTGATTCAATTTAAACAATTAAATCGATCATGAAGCACATGCTAGATCGCTTGATGAAACAAAGGTAGTGCAGAATTTCCAGAGCAGTTTACATCTCAAAGTAGCCCATAGGCCAACTTATGAGTGACTTATTTTTCTGATCTGAATTAGGCCTGTTGATTAGATGCCCTAGATCGCATCACCGAGTCTTTAATTGCCAGTTGATTATTTTAAATGGGAAATTGTTTTAAAGTAACTTATTTTTTTCATCTGAATTAGGCATGTTGATTAGATGCCCTAGATCGCATCACCGAGTCTTCAATTGCCAATTGATTATTTTAAATGGGAAATTGTTTTAACAAAGGAAAATGACCGAGAACAATTGCAATAAAGCGATGTTGTGTGACCGCTCATTTTTCAGTTCTGGATACGCCACTGATTTGAAATGCACAAAATTGCGCATACGAATGAACAATCGTCGTTTTGCTTTAACAAAGTGAACAAGCAACACCTGATAGTGCGAAATGTTTTTGGATTGAATGCATACGATGGCGATAGTCAGAACTAATAATTGTTTTAAAGAGATTTTTGGAGCCCACCCAACTTTAAGTTCTGGCTAAGCCACGGCCATGGAAGGCTCCAAATTATCGCCACTTTCTTTCTTTCTTGTTTGTCCTCACCATTTTCTTAATAGCTGAAATGCAACTGTTGCGTCTAACTCATCAACACTAGGCCTATAAAGCCAGCAGTTAAAATGGAAGCACTGAGAGTCAAGGCTATGGAAAGGATACGTTCTCTCAGCTCGTCGCATCGATGTGAACTGGCAGTTTTCAGAACATTGCAGACCGGTTTGTCGCAAGTAGTCGGAAGTTTCAGCTTGTCTCACGAATCTTTGTTAGGCCTATGGGCTTTAATCTTCACTTAGCTTCTAAAAATGTCTGGCTGATGCACTGCAATATTATCTGTTTTATATCGAATTTGGTTGCTGATGTTAATGTTAATTTTTTAACATTTCAGTGCATAGGCTGCGACGGCTCTCCTTGGTTCTGACCAAAGAGCAGGGCTCTGGAATCTTTTACGTGCAGGCTGCACTGCAGCGCATCTCCTTAAAAGCAGCCATGTTGACCACGGTTAGTGCGTCAACATAGCCAACCCTTTAAAATTGTTTTTAAAATCAACAAATTTTAATCATTGATAAATTGAATCATGAAATTTAAAACAGAATTTTTATTATCATTATTTTTTTTTAAGTTTAGGGTGGACCTGTAGATGAGTGGGTGGGCCTAGGTCCACCTAGGCCCACCCATAACGCCTTGCCTGCTCCATGTCAGCGGGCGAACACATCTGCAAAAAGGGGTTAGACTGGTGCTTTAGACCAGCAAATTTCAGACTGACCGGCTGGTCGCAGGTCATGGCCGATCACGTGAAACTTGGCTCGATTGCGAGCATTGGCGATTAATCGGTGCAAGTCCATAAATAAATACTGTCATCTTTCATTCCCGGCTCAAGCTCAGGGCAGATAGTTCTGCATGAATCTGCCATCCCTTGCAGTTCCCGTCACACAAAATCAGAGATTTTATTATTTTATTTATTTTATTATTAATTTTACTGATCTTAATGCCAAAAGACTAGTTTGTATAGGCTCGAGTTTCTAGGTAAGGTGCAATGAGACGGAGTCATAATACTGCTGCAACTTCTACCTAACCGGGCCTTACAATTTTGGAAAGCGCATATCTTCGTGATTCAGGCTGATTCGAGGCTACTCGCCTCCCCCAAAAATCTTTTAATCAAAACGAGGAGGGGGGCCAGTATGGGCTTTTTTTTCACCCGATTCATGCTCCAAGACCAAAAATCAACAGTACGCTTGGAATAACACCCCTTAAGTGCTAAGGTTTTGAAAATAGTCCCAAATTAAAGCATACGACATGCAGATTCAAATAATGTATGCATTGCTAATATTCGGGCAGTCGCAACAGAACAATTCTAGTTTCCCACCATACCATTCGCTGACTTTGGATGCCCCAAACGATGATGCAGGATATAGGTAAGTGCCATCTTTGCCGCCAAAATGAGGTCATTTGCACACAATCCTGATATTCAGACACATGAGCTACAGCATCCATAGTAATCAAGTCAACTCTCGTTGTCTTCTACTTTCACTTTCAACGGTTTAGGCCTGCTCAAGCCTATGTCATAGGCCTATTGTACTTGATGCTGTATTGGTAAGGATACACACAAGTACAGAGAATGAACACTTAGGACATTTTGAACATGTTTTCTTCTCCTATTCACAGAATTCTGGAAATCGTACTTAACAGTCCTATCAAATTTGGCCCCTGTAGGTGCTTCTTACTAGTAGGAGAGTCCTAAGTTCAATGTAATTTTAGGCTGTGCCAATTCCTAAAGGCCTACTAGTAGGGATCTAGACAAACAGGGGGCTGACCCCGCCTTTTGGATTGAAATTCATGGTCAATTATAAAGAATTTCGAAGAATTCCTGCAACTGGTGAAATTCAAAGAATTTTAACCAAATAAAGGGGCGCGGCTGGGGCAACCCCTTTTGTATCCCACCCTGAGTAAGTAAGCGTATGCCTGCAAACTCGGTCCCATTCATAGAGATATATAATGGAACCAGAGAGAACGAGGAAGTACCTTTGCTTCAGCCAGTTAGCATAGCTTTCTGCTCCCGTGTTTCCCAAGGATGAAATTTTGTGGCCAAAGACGCTGAAGCTCCATTGACACCAATTGAAAAGTGCACATTTTTTTTCTTGCCAAATAAAGAGAAAACAAAAGAAAATGTATTCTGTAATCCTTCATTTTTTTGCTCTTTGTCTGATGCAACTGTTTGATATTTTCAAGAGGGCCTGTACAATGAACTGATACTTAGAGCTTGATGACAGCTCCTGCACGAGTTTGGTTGTCCAGCTGCTGCTCTGACTGCAGCAGTTTAGTGCGTGCGCGTTCTGGATTAACAGCGTTGGTCTAATTTCCCCTCGAACACATTCGCTAATCCGCACAGACGACACATTTTCTTGGCCATTTGTGCTGTGTAATCAGATTGGCAATCTTATGGTGCCAGAATTAACCACCCATGGAACGCCATTTTTATTGATGGCGTCAGTCAATTCCATACTTCCTGGGCTGAAGTAGCTAGCCTAGCATCTCCCATTGAAATTAATAGGGGTGGTACTTCCTCGCTCTCTCCAGTTCAATTATATTACCTCCATGGTCCTATTGAACAATGTAAAATAGAATATTTAATTTTGACAGTAGTTGCCGCCATAGGCCTAGTCAGTTTGTGGGGTCTAACATCTCTGGGTATGCTATTTGTATGCCAATCGGTCTTTCTTATCAAATATTAATGAGCAGCTGCGAATTGCCGATTTTCGAACATGACACAGCCAATCAGAAGAATTCATGGGACACGTGGCTACCGATGCACGTGTACCGTACACTCCTACTGTAAAATGGCTATGGGGCATGTGATAAGGGTAGCTTAGAGAATAAAGGTAAGAAATAGATGAGAATGATCTGACTGATTAGTTACTTTGCTTTTTGGATCCCATTGGCTTTGGCACCAAAATGATGAGGCAATGATGCGTCACTCTAAATGTTATTATTTCATTTTTTTATATCTTATTTTCATTAACTTATTTTTTGCAGCTACATTTCTGCATGGGAATCACCTGAGAGTGAAATGAAGTAGAAACTGAGTTGTTACATCACATTTGGTGCATCTTTTTATCCGAAGCAAAGTGCAATAGGAAAAGAGTGGGTTAGTTGAGGCACTTTTCAAACAAACCAACATTTGCTCTATTAATTTCACGATCAAGTAATTAAAATTGGACTGGGTAGACCCATCATTAGTACATTTTCAGTGCAACTACGCAGTTAGGTCTGGAAAATTGTTTTACTGGGATAAATGCAGCTATAAACAAGTGGGGCCAGGCACAACAAACCCCGCCCCTCGCACATACTTTCACCTACTTGTACAAAATTCAAAAGGGATCTATTCTGGGTCAGTGGCAATCCCTATACCGAATTTGGGGTGAATCTGGCCTTTAGTTTTGCTGCTAAAGTGTTAACAATCAAAGAACAAACACACAAACCAAAGCGAAAACAATACCCCTTGCCCTCCCCCTTCGGGTGAGGAGGGGTAAAAATATTTTTAACCCTTCATTAAGGGTTAGTTGAGCTACATAGTTGGGTTAGTTGAGCCAGTCTTGCTATACATGGGGCCTACCACTAAACAATGGTACACATTTGGATAAAGAACGATACTGGAGTAATTTGTCTTGTGATATGCGAGTTTAATTCCAGTCCGATCTGTAGCAACTTGCTGTCTTCCAAGTGTTTAGTGAGCATACATTGTATTTGTACAGGCAAGTCATATTAGTGATGTACATCTTGAGCATTATTGTATGAAACCAAAATTAAAGTAATGGAATAAATAAAAAGATTGTACATGTGATACATTTGAAATTACAGGACACCGTAATTTCAAAATTACTATCACTTCCATCAGAGTAAGAAACAGGAAAAATAAACCACTGAATTTTTATACTGTATGTGTGGAAAATGTTCAGTCTGAAATCTACTCAATATTCCACTTTTTTTAGGAGCCATGGCTCAACTAACCCAGCATTGGCCATTATTTGAAATGTCACATGCCTAGAAAACTTGAAATCAACATACCATCAAACAAAAATGTAAAATAACAGGAGAGATGTCCTTACTATGTGACAGACATGGGCACTGTAGAATATATAAATTGGTTTGGACGTAACTCACCATGTGATTGGAAATTGTAATGTGAATATAGGCCACTAGATGGCAGTATTTACCTTTTTTTGTTAAGCTCAGACTGGAGTCATGTTTAGACATGTCCTGGACATGTCTGGGGCAAGTCTCAGAAAATTAAAAAAAAAGAGGTCTAAATGTGGGTGGGGTCTGCAAAAGAGTATATAAGGAAAAGAATTGAGACAGTAAAGTAGTAGGAGAAATTGCTAGAAGATGACCAGACCTGCCATTCTGTTCAAGACCTGTGACGTTTCTTTTGTGGATTTCTTTGCCTGTGTTTGAGCATTTTCATCATCCAGGACATCACCAAGCCACCCCCACAAAAAGGGACTGTAAATATTTCTGTTATTTCTTATTAATCAATCTTGGTCTTAGTTGTTAGTTGTTTAGTTGTTATTGTCTTTGAAAAAAATTAAATGTGTTTTAGTTGTTAAAACTGTGTCTGTCATCCCTTGCTGTTGCTGTTGCGTTGTAAATGTAATAACAAATTGGGGCCATAACAAAATTCACTTTTGGCGTGAGATCATGAAGTTTTTATGCAAGAACAAATGTGTCCTCCATGCAGCTGGATCAACAAACAACAGGAAGATCTGTACCAAATCCTAACACCAGATGGCACTACCAATCAGAAATCTCTTTGCAAGTGCTGTGGAAGTAGGGTGGCTCACCTTACTCAGTCTTCCCCTAGGTTCAGAGAGTAAGTCCATTAATATAGTAATAAAACAGACTGAACATGGACCATTTCATATGAAGTTTTAATCGGCTCAGTTATGAACAAGGTAGTGTTGAGTTCTGTCCCTGTGCCTGCCATTGATTCATACACCCGAGTGGTTAATCTTCAATCCTTGAATATAGGTGACCTTAAGTGACCTTGACCTTAACTGCCAAAACCTAATCAGTTCATTTGGTGGCACAGCGCAACTACTTTCGGTCAGTCACCTATTGCAGTGATAGAAATACATTTTTGTTTTGCCCTACCGACAGAAATAAAAACAAACTGATCTGAAAGTGTTTAATACAAAGGTGAAATACTGGCTGGAACAGAGTTTCACCGCCACACAAGTGTTTTCTTTTTTATTGTCCCTGGCAAATAAAATAATAAAATAAAAATCAGATAAAATTTACCCTCTGTGGAGAGGTAGTGTACTGACTTAATCAAAATCCATTCACTGTTTCAGTTGATATAACACACAAGATTTGTGTGATGGACGGACGATGGATGGACAGACGATGGGAGGCCTCTCAGCCACTGTGTGGGGCGAAGGCTTAAAAAGTAATGTAGAGATGACACAGTGGGCGTATGTCAGCGATATCTGAGGCTTACAAACAACTCAGGTGAGTAAAATAGGCTGCAGGTTACTATTAAGAACAGTACAAAGCAAGAAAAGAATTACAGCAGGTGGCGAGTGCAAACACACAGTGACAGTCAAAAATCTTGGGTTTGTTGGTGGGTATCAGGTGATGAGGCTTTTAAAATGTACATAATCGCACAGCCAGACCACTAACACAGAACTACTGGTTACTAAAACTATATCCCTTTGGGGAAACCCCAACCCTCGCAGAGTAATTCCAGCTATCAGGGTCTGAGAGGAGGCGTGAATGGTGCATTAGAGCACCTCAGAGCCATAGAGAGACAGAGTTGTGACAACTCCATTAACTTTATATTATCCCTGTTGGCTGGCAAAGCACTCACTTGGGTCAGCCCACTAATCAGATCTAATTCACCGGTCGTAAATTCTGTGGAGGCTCTTGTTAGGGAGAAGGTGTCAGCGTTTGATCAGGATGTTTGTGGTCAGGACGCAGCTAAGCGTTTGATGCATCTGAAACAGGGCAAAAAAACCGCTGCGGAGTTTTCAATTGTATTTCGCTTCCTAGCGACAGAAACAGGCTGGCCAGAGGCTCCTCTTATGACTGTGTTCAGTCATGCCCTCTCTGAGGAGATAAAAGACGCGTTGGCTATATTGGAGCCCTTTTCAACTTTAGACTCTTTGGTTCGCACGGCTGTGAGAATTGACACTCGCATCCGGTAACGTAACAGGCAGAAACTAAACAGATTGCCGCTTGGACAACGGGGCCAAGGTCGCCAGTGGCGAGTGTGCGGCTCCTTTTCCATCCACTGAAAGTTCCACTCTGGTTGAGTCCATTGAGGTAGATGGCTCGTTTGAGAGCCGGACTCATAAACCTGCTCGAAGAGGAATAATCTGCTTTAATTGTAATAAACCGGGTTACATCCGCCCACGTTGCCCGAAGCTTCAGGGATACAGGAAAATCCCTCTAGTGGTCTAGGGGGCGCTAGAGGGGCAGACCCAATTTCCCTTCCGAACTCTACAGGTAATCCCTGTTGAACTGACTGTGGGGAGCAAGAGTTATTATCGAAGCGTTCATGGATTCGGGTGACATAAATTGTTTTATGGATGTTGAGTAGGCTAAGAGGCACTCCGTTCTCACCTGTTCTCTCTCACAACCACACTCTGTGAGAACTTTGGACAGTCGCCCACTTGGAATGGGAGTTACAACCGAAGTTTCTGAACCGCTTTGTATGTTCATTTCTTTTGGTGGCCACTCTGAGGAGGTTCGTTTTTTTTTTAATCAGTTCTCCTGCTTTTCCCATTCTTTTAGGACATTCTTGGCTATGGGAACATAGACCTTGCATCACTTGAGGGGAATGGAATAATCCCATCATCTTAATGTTCCTAATGATTATGCTGATCTCGCCGAGGTTTTTAGAAAACAACGAGCATCGATGTTACTTCCCCATCGTCCGTATGATTGCGAGGTCAATCTCTACCCTGGTACCACTCCTCCTACAGCAGGGGTGGGCAATCACGGTCCTGGAGGGCCGGTGTGTATGCAGGTTTTTATTCCTATCAATTACCCTGACTAATTGAGTTAATTGATTGCATGCACAAATATAGATTTTCGCAATGATTCGATCAAAGGAAAATGTTTTATGAAGGGAGACAAAACTAGTCTTTGTAGTTTCATGATAATTTAAAAAAATGCACACGAAACGTCAGATTTCATAAATGGTTTGGCTAATTAAGACAATCAACTAATCAAAGACCAGACTTTGGTGTGAAAACCAGGGACAGATACGACCCTCGCTGCCCACCTCTGTCCTAGAGGTTTGCTATACTCACTGTCAGGGCTTGAACGTAAAGCCATCCAAGAATATATTCAGGAAGCTCTCGCTTTTGGTTTTATTCGGCCGTCCACGTCTCCTACCGGAGCGGGGGGTTTTTTTGTGGGGAAGAAAGATAGCGGTCTGAGACCCTGTATTGATTATAGAGATTTGAATAAGATCACCATTAAAAACTGATACCCCGTGCCGTTAATGAATTCCGCGTTTGAGCGTCTGCAGGAGGCGTAATTTCTTAACAAGCAAGATCTCCGTAAAGCTTATAACTTAGTTTGCATAAGGTAGGGGGACGAATGGAAGACGGCGTTTAATACGCATGACGGGCGCTACAAATATTTGGTCTTACCATTCAAATTAGTTTACACCCCCTCGGTTTTTCATGCGCTCGTTAATGACGTCCTCCGAGAGATGTTGGAGAAATTCGTTTCTGTTTATCTTGACGACATTTTGATATTTTCTCCAACGCTCTTAGAGCTTAAAAAACACACCAGACGTGTGCTTGAGGCCCTCCTAAATGCAAAGCTTTTTGTCAAGGCTGAGAAAAGTGTGTTTCACGCCCAAACTGTCTCATTTCTTGGCTTTATTGTCTCCAAGGGATTGGTCCGTATGGACCCTGAAAAGGTGGATGTGGTCAAAAATTGGCCTGCTCCTCAAAGTGTTAAGGAGGTCCAACGTTTCTTGGGCTTTGCTAATTTTTACAGGTTTATTCGTAATTTTGGTTAGTTTAGCCAGTCATTCCTGCTGCTCCGATTGTGGCGCCCATTCAATGGGAGGTTGAGGCGGTGGTTCAGGGGGCTTTGAAGACCAATCCCGGTCCTGGGGGGAGCCTCCTGGCTGTTTGTTTGTCCCGCCTAGAGTTAGGCCACAGGTCCTCCAGTGGTGACACTCTTCCCGCTTGGCGGGGCACCCAGGGGCCCATTGGACTAAGCATTGGATCTGGCCCAACATTATTGGTGGCCGGGTATGATGAGGGACATTCGGGAATTTGTCGCTGCCTGTGGCATCTGCTCCAGGAAGAAGACTTCCCATCTCCCTCCCTTTGGTCTGCTGCGACCATTGCCCGTCCCCAGGCATCTTTGGACGCATATTGCTTTGGACTTTATTACGGGGCTACCTATGTCTGAGGGCAACACGGTCCTCTTGGACGTGGTTGACCATTTTTCCAAGGCCGCTCATTTTGTCGCGCTACCGAAGCTGCTTTCTGCGCGGGAGACGGCCCTTCTTGTGGTTAACCATGTGTTCCGGCTTCATGGGCTTCCACAAGATGTTGTTTCTGACCGGGGTCCTCAGTTTACAGCCTGATTCTGGCGGACGTTTTGTAGGCAGCTGGGGGCTACGGTGAGTCTCTTCTCTGGGTTCCACCCAGAGACTAACGAGCAGACTGAGCGTACGAATCAGTCATTGGAAAATACTCTTTGTTGTTTAGCAGTGGATAATCCATCTTCATGGAGTCGATTTTCAGCATTGGCCAAGTATTCTCATTACTCTTTGAATAATTCCTCCACGGGCTTCTCCCCATTTGAAGCTCAGGTGGGTTATCCACCCTCACTGTTTCCTGAGACTGAGATTGACTCCGAGGTTCCCTCGGTTAACTATTTAATTCGTTGCTGTCGGTCCGTTTGGACCAGGGTCCGTTCATCTCTGTTGCGTGCGGGGCTCAAACAGAAATCCGCCGCCAATAGAAGGTCTCGTTTGGCCCCATCTTATCGCGTGGGTCAGAGAGTGTGGCTGTCTACCCGGGACCTGCCCTTGAAGGTAGAGTCATGGAAACTGACTCCCCACTATATTGGCCCATTCAAGATTGTGTGGAAGATCAATCCGGTCACCATCCAGTTAAAGCTCCCTAGATCTTTGCGCATCCATCCGCCATTCCACGTCTCTCGGATTAAGCTGGTTAGCACTAGCGTGCTGGCACCTGCCGACACACCCCCGCCGCCACCACAAATGGTCGAGGGGGGCCGGTTTACACCATGCGCTATATTCTGGTCGAGAGGCGTGTTGGTCGTGGGGTCCAGTTTCTGGTTGACTGGGAGGGATATGGCCCCGAGGAGCGATGCTGGGTTCCTTCTCGTGATATTCTGGATCCCACACTCATTTCTGAGTTCCATGCATGGGGTTTCCTGGGGTCTTCTGGAGCTGTCCCTTAGAGGGAGGGGTCCTGTCATGGTTTTGGAGGCTGGTGGTGGCGTTGAGAGCTTTCTTAGTTGCTCTCGTCTGGGATGACATCGGTTTGCCCACAATCGGATTCTTAGGCCAGCTGGCATTAATTGCGGGCGTCGCCTGGATTCTATTTAAGCCCAAGTTCCGCCTCGCTGCCCTTGCTAGAGTGTCAGTGTTTTGTTTGCACTTCAGCCGGTAAGGTCTCTAGTAAGAGAGTTGTTGAAGCATTAGCTGCAAGAGAGGAAAGTGCTAGACAGCAAGGGAATCTTTCTGTTAATTCTTTTTATCTCAGTTTCAGTTTTATCTCAGATTTTTTCCCTTTCAATTCGTTCTGTCGAACTCGCTTCGCTTCCTTATTGTTTCACGGGCTGGATCTAGGTCTTTTGGAAGCGCGAGTCTCCCTCTCTGATTTCTATCAGAGTTAGTCTCTTATTTTGTCATCCTTCTTTTCTTTCTGGCCACAGCATTTGACCTCTCAAATATCCGACCATCACATCCTTGGGGTACTTAGTGTGGACATGCAGTGACTACCATCTGACTATGATAATGAGCTTCATTCTTCATACTTCTTATTTTATTGTTTTGTCAAATATTGATTATTTTTGTCTTTCATGGATGTCCCACGTTCCTTTTTTTGCTTATGTCATTTCTCTGTGCTGCAACCATGGGTTTCTTGAAAGGCGCATTAGAAAAAAAAGGTATTATTATTTCTATTATTATTGTTATTATTATCATAATTAATATTGTTAAGTTGGTTTTTGTAGAGTGTATGCCATTTCCTGCTCTTCATACCCTCACACTTTTTATACAGAGCAACTTCAGCCACATCGTTTGTTAATGAAGAGACTTTATTTCATTTCCGTCCCCTAAAATCACCTGCGTCTGTGCTGGACATCAGCGCACATTCAAAAAGATAAAATGATCCGCAAACCAAAGCACCCGTCAAAAAGACATTTAATGAGGTAACATTTTGAGCCTGTAGACTCTCCTTTAGACTCACAAAAAAACGAGTGAGGACATCCACTTAAGTGCTCACAAGTCAATGCCACAGCAATTACTGCAATTAACAGCAGCAGCACAAGAGTAGTCACAAAGATATTACAACAATCAAACTTAAAAATATATACAAAACATCCAAATATATATATACACTGAACAAAAATATAAATGCAAGAAGTGACTTTTTTCGAATTTTTTTTTTCAATCAGGAAATATTTCAACAAAAATTATTATTTTATTCTTGCCTTAATATTCAAGCAACAGAAACATGACTAACAATTCACTGTACATGATTCATGAGTCATCACAGCCTGAACCTGACAGGGGTCAACAGGCAAAGATCACAGCACTCAGTAACGAGTGTGTCCCCCATCGGCATCACGTAAAGCGGTAAACCTCCGGCACAAGGAGTTCACCAGGTTGTCAATAGTGGCCAGTGGAATGTTGTCCCATTCCTACTGCAGTGCAGCTCGTAGCGGGCATCAGCATAACGCTCGCCCACATGTTGCTATAAGCGTTGTCTGCCATCTGCGCGCTATAGTTGGAATCGCGATTCATCGCAGAATAACACCATCCTCTACCGTACAAGCCGGAGGTTACGGTTGGCCCAGTCGAGTCTGTACCGATGATGGACGGCGGTCAGGTCGAGACCTCGGTGCGGTCGGAGGGCTCGGAGTTCTGATTATTAAATAATGAATCTTTAGGTAAGTGGATTCTAACAATCTTTGTATACATGTTGCCATATTAGGCCTAGTATATGTGTGTGTGTGTGTGTGTATATATATATATATATATATATATATATATATATACACTCACACACACACACACACACACATATACTAGGCCTAATATAGCAACATGTATACAAAGATTGTATATATATATATATATATCAACACTTCATTGGTATCAAATGAAAGAGGGAATCTCAGAGAATAGATATGACAGAAAATCAGGTTGGAATATTGCAATGTTGGCTTTTATTTAACAAGGTGAAGTTCGACATGAAGAAAGACAAATGACAAATATCAGGGTCTCTTACGTCCCCCATTAGTGTTGCGCACGGCAGTACACCTGCATCTCATGGACATCACCAGCCGTCTGATTGTTGCTTGTGGAACGCTTTTCCACTCTTCAGTCAGTGCTTGTCTTGGCTGACGTTCTGTAGCTGGCGGTGGTTGACGTCTCTGGATCGCTCTATACAGAATGTCCCACAAGTGTTCTATCAGAGAAAGATCTGGAGAAAACGCTGGCCAGGGAGGGATTTGCAGGTCTTCGGCCTGATGGAACTCCATACAGATACGTGCCACATGCGGACGCACGTTATCCTGTTGGATCGTCAGTTGGTGATGTCGGACATATGAAAGGATGACTGGATAGAGAATTTCATCGCAGTAACGGATGGCGTTGAGGTTTCCTTCAACAAAATGAAGGTTGGTTTGGTGTGTAGCAGACGGTCGGTCGTGATGCGACGGTCAGACGCTGGAGTTGTAACACGTGGCCTACCAGATCTGGGCTGATCGGCCGTGTGTCCAGTGGCATTAAACCTGGTTCTGAAGCAACCAATTATCACAGAATGCACGCCGAATTGACAGGCAACTCTATCTACCCAACTTCCGGCCTTTAGCATTCCAATCGCGCACTCTCGTTGAACTTCCATTAGTCCTGGCATTATAACCCATCTGATTTTTACAAATTTTCAGTCTGACTTTTACAGGCTCTGGTGTCTATGATTAACTCAAAACAAAAATGGGAGTTTTAGGGCAATGGTAGTACTCGAACTCAAGCTCTGCCAATTGTTTGGTTTCAATGTAACGTCATGAAGATGTTGGACTCCAGCGTTGGACAGACGTGTTGGAAATGAAAAGCGGGTTGAGGTCAAAAGTCAAGATTGTCTGGACATCAATGTCCAACGTCTGATTGATGTTGAATTTAGTCTGGTATTCAACATTGGATATTTGTCACAACGTAATGAAGGTTTGACAACAATCCCCAATATTGGAAAGATTTTGAATTTATGTTGGGAACTAAACACCAGGTTAGTGCAGAATTTTTGATGAAATTCAGAAATAGATTTCCATCACGATGCAACATTGGTTGGAAATTAAAATTGGAATAAAAGTAAAATGTCAAAAAAGTAAACCTTGGCTTGACATCAATTTCCTTGCCTGGAATCCATCCATATTAAGTTTTGGTCGCTCCCAAAGGTCACTCACTGATATATAGCATGAAAGTGATGATGTCACCGGCACTTAGCTTCTGATGTCGGAAGTAAAATCCCTATGGGAATTTATAATGGGGTTTGGACACTTTCTGGCATTGCTCGAACTCGTATTAATTCCAAGAGCCGCCTGGCTCCCAGATCAGCCAACAAGGTATACAGATTCAAATGATCACATCCAATTTGTGGATAATTGCCAAAAATTATATGCTCTTGCACTTGTTGTCCAGTTTGTAGTCCACTTCTCCGAACTACGTATCCATTGCACACGTGGGTGAGAACCCCGTGATTTGTTCCAAGCCAATGAGGTACCTCAGGTTCAGCCAACGTCCATAACGTACCACGACGGCAGCCCATTGGTGCGTATGTCCATGCACCTGTCCCACATAGCGGGCTACTATTAGCTAACTACATACCTAGTAATGAAAGGATCACAATGAGTAGAAATTTCGCCATTTAGTTAGCTAGCCTTAAGCTACGCTAGTGAACCACCAAGCCAGCCAGCTAGTGAGCTTATTACATTCAAATTCAATACTTTATTGCCATATCGACGTTGTCGAATGGAATTTGCTTCAGTGGGCCTCACACACTGACAAACAAACACTCAATAACCACAGTCCACAAAAAAAAAAGAACAACACATAATCAATCTAGACAAACCCAACAATAAGATGAAATCAATTCAAGAATAAAATCCAACAATAAGATATAATCAATCAGAAAGAAATAAATATTAAGCCCTGTGGAAAATAGCAGCAGTAAAATTAACAATAAATGATCAATAATTAAGTAAATAAATAAGCACTGCACATAAAACCACAAAAAAGTTCCAGCCCCATAATTAAACCTATGTGTTGCTAAAAGGTGTTATGAAGTGTTAAGCAGTCGGACAGCTTGGGGGTATGTGCTATTCTGGAATCTGCTAGTTCTGGTATTGATGCTTCTCAGTCTTTTTTGTGAGGGGAGAAAGTTAAAAAGGCACTTAGATGGATGGGAGGGGTCCTTTAAAATCCTTTGAAAGGCCTTTTTTTCTGCAGCCTGGCCTTTTAGATATCTGAAAGTGATGGGATCTCACACCTAGTGATTTTTGATGCAGTGCGCACCACCTTGTTCAGCTGCCTTTCCACACCCAAACCCAAACGGTGATAGCAAAGGTAAGGATGCTCTCTACACCTCCCCAATAAAACTGCAGCAAACCTTTGCTGGACACACCATACTTTTTTAGCTGCTTTAAAAAGAATAGCCTCTGGTGGGCTTTCTTTAAAATGGAGAATGTGTTGTCCCTCCATTTCAAAGAGGACAAGATGTTAACTCAGAAACTTATAGCTGTCCACTCGCTGCACTTCAGTGTTATTCATGGCCAAGGGAAGGTGGTCATCTCACCTGTTTCGAAACTCCACAACTACTTCCTTGGTTTTTGAAACATTCAGTTCCAGATTACTTGTACTACACCAGTCCACCAGAGATGAGATTTGGTCTCTGTACATTGCTTCATCATTCCTGGTGATTAAACCCACTACTGTTTTATGATCTAACTGACTGACAGTGTGAAATACAGTCATTGGTGTGCAGTGAAAACAGGAGCGGGGACAGAGCACACCCCTGTGGGGCCCCCGTGCTGATGGTTAAGGGTTTTGATGTTATGTTGTTGCATTTTGCCACCTGAACCCTCTCTGTTAAAAAGTCCAGTGCTCACCGACACAACGACTGCTCAAAATTAAAATGCAGGAGCTTAACTGCATCGCAGAATAGTATCAGACGCCAAACTAAAATCAACAAAAATAACCCTTGCATATTTACCAGGACCCTCTTGATGTTGCAGAATGGATTAAAGGCACAATGGCACAGCATCGACAGACCTGTTATGCCTATATGCAAACTGATATGGTTCTAGAGTGACACTGAAGAGATGGTTACATGCCAAGCGTTCAAATATTTTCATGATGACTGATGTTAAAGCTGCAGGTCTATAGTCGATCAGACAGTTTGGGTTGGGTTTTTTAGGTACAGGCATAATCATGACTGATTTAAAACATTTAGGAACCTTCTGTTGAGCAAGGGAGCAATTAAAAATCTCAGTTAAGATCGAGTGTTGTGTTCCGGGGTTCTGGCCTTTGGCCAGAACAGTATTGTTTATGGTTTTTACAGTTTCATGTTTCAAGATTTCATAGTTTCATAGTCCATAGTCCAGTCATGTTCATAGTCACAGTTTTAACAGTTTCTTGTATCAGGTTCAAGCATTCCATAATTCATGTTCCTTATCCATGTTTTTGTTTTTGCCAGGTCTGCCATGCCACTCCACCGCTTGTCTGCGTTCCGCCCCGTGCCTTCGTTGTTGCACATTTCTGAGCTATGGTTGGCTTTGGTATTTCCCCTTCCTTCCATGCTGTGCTGGATTCGGGCCTCTCTAAGCTTAATTGACAATTAACTGTTTTTAAGTTACTAACATTTACTAACACTCACAGGGTGGTGTAATTCTTAGATAGGCACATTACTAATATTACTAATTTAGACAGGGAGTTTATTGTCATGATTCCTGCTTTGCTATTTCAAGATCTTGCTGTGCTTTTCTGTTCTGAACATTCATGCTGCTTCCAAGCTGCATACTTAATTGGTACTTAAGCTGAGCACGCTCATTCTCTTAATGAGCAGGTCATGTCATCCAATCTCTGTCCATGTCTTGATCTTGCCATGCCTCTTGTTTCTGCTTCTCCAGGTGTTTCCCCTCATGTGTCCTTGATTATCAAGCCTTTATCTGGATGCGGTGGAAGTTGGCTGGCAGACAGTGTCTCGCGTCTCGTTGCATGTTCAAGTTTAGCCAAGTTCTTGTTGTCAAGTTCCCTAGCATTTCTAGTTTCAAGTCTTGTCCTAGCCTCTCGTCTGGTGTATATATATTTAGTATTGTTATTTATTTTTCTTGATCTTCTTTCCTGGAGTTTCCAGTGCCTTTTGTTTTTTTGCCATTTTGCATTCTTTGTTGATAGCTCTGTGTAGCATACCTTAGTTTGTTTTTTGCAACCCTTTGGGCCAAGTTTTTTTGTTGGCCCTCGTGCCTGTTTTGTTTTGGTTTAAAATAAAATCCTCATTCCCTTTTCCTGCATCTGGTGTCAACTGATTCCATATCATCGAGGCCAGTTCATATGCACAGTGTTTCAAACTAGCAGGTGATATTTGATCCGGGCCAGCAGCCCTCCTACTGTTTTGCCTGCGCAACAGGTTCCTCACCTCATGCTCTCTGATTAAAAATGGTGGAGCAGTAGGCTCAGATGCCTTAACAATAAAAGGTTCAAACCTACAATAAAAGTTGTTTAACTCATTAGGCAGGTCAGGATCACTATCCTAACAAACATGCTTTGCTTCGTAATTAGTCATTGATTGGAAGCCCCGCCATAGCTCTCTGCTATCTTTAGAGCTGAACCTGTTTTCCAGCTTCACTTTATAATCTCTCTTGGCTTTCCTCAATGCCTTGCCAAATTTATACTTCGCAGTCCTTTAGAGGTCTTTATCACCAGACTTAAAAGCAGCATCTTTGTCTCTCCACAGTGCTTTCATGTACCTGTTAAACCATGATTTGTTATTACTGTAAACCATTACAGACTTGGATGGAACACACACATCTTCGACAAATTTAATGTATGATGTAACCACATCAGTGAAGGTGTTCAAGTCCTCATTTGGTTCCCTCAGAGCAGACCAGTCAGTTGCAGCAAGACAGTCACTCAGCATATCCATTGCTTGGGAGGACCATTGCCTGACAGTCCTCCTGCAGGGTTTAGTTGCCTTCAGTCTCTGCCAGTATTTTGGGATGAAGAGAACTGTGTTGTGGTCGAAATTACCGAGGGGCGCTCTCAGTACGCTGTGGAAGGCCCACTGATCAAGTGTTTTCTCAATCCTAGTAGCTGAGAAAATTAGTTCCTTATACCTGGGCAGTGCTGTCCTCAAGCTGACATGGTTAAAATGGCCCAACAACAGGACAAGAGAGTCCGGGTAGGTGTTCTCAATCTCTGTAATATAGGTTGAGAGCTGCTGAATGGCAGCTGTAGCCGCAGCTTGAAGAGGGATGTAAACTTTTTTCCCAAAAAACAAAATACAACAGATATGCTTTAACACTCAGGAGAAGCAAGCTCACGCATTCAACGTAAGTCCCGCCTCCTCAAAACTTTTGGCTGAAGCATCCGGATGAGTCTCTGGGCAATGAACGAGCCGGGAGGCGGGACTTCCGTTGAATGCGCAAGCTTGCTTCTCCTGAGCATTGAACCATACTGTTGTATTTTATCGTTTTTAGCGAAAAATAACCACGTTTCTGGAGTAATGAGGATACAAGTGGACAACTCAGACTTGGATTATACTGGATGATCCGTTGGACGATGGTTTGAAAGTTTGTCAATGGACGTTTTGTTGAGTTTTTCCATTGCTACTTGGTGGCCCCCATTTGCTTCCAGCAAAAAAGGAATTCGGATAATTTTCTTAAACTCTCCTGTGGCCATAAAGTTGTGCCCGGCGAAAAACAACTTTGTCTGTTCAAGACCTCTAATGATGAGTAATTGATATACAAATTATAGTTTTTGGGCGGAATATCCCTTTAAGATTCTTCCGGTATTGTGAAGACTGCTCTATACTGACTTTTTCAAATTCTGGAAGGACCATAAAGTGTCTAGCCCTGGGTACTTCTGTTTCTGATGGGGCCGATGAAAAAAGTGCATTATAATCATTACCTCTGCCAGAGGGGCTATGTTTTTCCTGTATAGTTTTTTGTTTTAAATCTGTTTGCCCTAAAGTAACTTTATTTTAAACACTATGGATGTATCAAAATGTTTTGAGGAGGGATAGGGCCCAAGGAACAATCCATTAGATTTTGCTGGTGATCCGGATCCAGGAATTGTTTATAAGAATTCTTCATCATTGCGGTATTGCAAGAGAGAGGGCATACGTAAGATGCCATACATCTTAAAACTCAGTAGATGGCAGTAAAGCTCAGTGTGACAAAATTTAGCAAATCGTAGAAATACAATGGCTGCCCTTGCAGATTTGTCAGTTGACGTAGACTAAGATCTGTTCTCTGAGTGCTGCTCTAGCTAAGAAAAGGCTCATCTAAACATTAAGAGGTCTACTTCAGTTCATCAACAGAGGATCAAAATTATTGCCAGTAAAAGAAGTTTACCACACGGATGGATAAGATAAATGATTTTATTAGGTCAATGAACACTATCACTTAACCTTTCTTGTTGTTTCATTCTAATAATTAGGTCGAGGAGCAGCGAGAGGGAGAAGCTAGCTCTTGCTGTCTGACTGGTGCGACGGCAATCACAGCATTTGGCAGAGACTAGTCTGTGGCCTTGTATCCATGATGTTCCCTACACTGAAAAAACGAAGACTTTGGATCCAAGTAAAAAAATTGCGTCAACTTGTTACAGCTAATTTTTTTTAGTTTTTCTCAAATGAAAATTTATTTTAATTTTTTAATTACTTAGTGTCTAGCTAAGTAATTGTTTGCATGTAACTTGAGAATAATACCTGATGGATGGAAACATGACCTCTCCTTGGAAAAACGACTCCTCAACATTCAAAATCAATTTTGTTTTGTCAGCAGCTGCCATATCAAGGCTTCATAAGAAGTCTGAAATGTAAATATTTGCTGTGCAGCCAAAATGAAAGATGGCTCATTTGTGTTCTTATCAGTACAGTTCCAGAGACTGAGTATTAATATTGACATGTTAGGAAACTTTATTTAATGTATGACATAAGATACTGTCAAATTTATGATAAATATATGTAGAACACAATGGAAAAATGATCAGTGTCACATTTTCACGTTGTGGAGAAATTATGAATTCAAAATTCAAAATGATCTTAGAAACAAAGCACTGAAAAAAATGCAAAAATATAAAATTTATAAAATATCATTTTAATATATAATATATAAAATGTACAAAAATGCAAAATTTGGACTCTGATCATTTTTCCTTTGTGGTCTTCATATGAGCTTCAGATTTTCACAACTTGACTTGAGGAGTAACTGTTATGATTCTGCCATTTCCTTGCCAAATTTGTATATTTGTTTTATTGTTTATTTGACTCTTTGCCATGCCTGACCATTCTTTGGATTATGTATTGTGATTTGGTAGCTTTGATTTGTTAATATATTGTCTTAGTTTACTTTTCCATGTTTTGCATTTTGCCATATTCAGATTCCGGGTTCATGTTTTCCAGTTTGCATTGCACTTTGTCTCCCCCGTCTGGTCTCTTGTCTCACCCGCACTTACAGCCTCAGTCTTGTGTTTCACTCTTCGGGTGATTTATTGGATTCTGGTTTTCAAACTTCCTTCTGATCTCGTTTGCCGGCTTCACTCTTCTTTTCTATCTACTAACAATACTAACAGTTTATTATTTTCTCTAGAGATTACTAACAACAACTAACCTTGTATATAATACTAACTTAATAGCCAGCACCAAGGATTTGTATAGTTGCACTTACTAATTGATTAACAAGCTCTGCGCACTTGCCCTGTTCTACCCTCCGCCTCTTGCCTCTCCCTAATCTCCTGTGCTGCAGTTTCTGTGGATTCTCCACACCTGATCGCGCTGTCCTGTTTATTATTATCTATGCACGTTAGAAACTCCGTGACTGGAGTCGTATGTTTGTCTATAGGAATGTCTTGTGTTCCCTGTCCGCGTTTTGGCTTTGGCCAAATTTAATGTGATTAGGCTCTCCCTCATGCGCCTTCCCCTTGTAATCAGTCTGACTTCCTACACCTGTGATTCTCCCCATGTGATCTTCCCAGAAGTGTATATCAGGTGTCTTTTCACTACTTTTCCCTGTCAGATCGTATCCCGTGCTGCTATTCTTCTCGCCTCGTAGTCATTGAGTTTCTGATTCTGATGGATTGCCGTACAACCGATTTTTGGTTTGCCCTTTTTGATTACTGTTGCATCTGTGTGTTTTGACCTTTTTCTGCCCAACCTCGATTTTGTGGATTGCTGCACTGTTACCAATTCGGACTGTCCTTTGGCTTATGAGTTTGCTTCTCCCACAAACCTCTGCCTGTGTACGGGATCTGTTTTTGCGGTCTACGATTTCTGTGATTGCTGCCCTGGTTACGAACTCTTCTGTCCCACTGGAATTTGATTTTTGGATGGCGGATTCTGTACTGTTGCTTACTGCCCTGCGGGGGTTACCCCCCTCGCTCAATAAAGCTCTTTATTTTGGCAATCCCATGTCCTTGCATTTGGTTCCAGATTGGTACCTCACACTAACTCAACATGCATACGTCTGAATTTTACATAGGCTTTGGTCTTTGCCATTGTTTTATTTTACCATTCCTGAATTTCATATGAATGGTTGGTTATAAATATAACTATTTCTGCATGCGGATCAGGCAGCTAGTCTGCCAACACTATTGACCTATTGTGCCACAGAAATACATGCCTATACCCTCATCAGAAGGCCTGTTAGAAAAGTGAGGCTCGATTTCAAATTATTTGCACAATTTCAAATTCAAACAATTACAAGCATGAGACCTCGGGAGCAGTTAGGAATTGTTCCGCCCTGTACGAATGATGCACTTGCCCTTTTGAGACGCAAAGCATGTTCCAAATAATAGTTGCAGACGAGTCATTTTAATGTTGATTGGAATGTTCTGGAGTTCCATATGCAGTAGTTCTCTCGACTGTGTGAGTTGTAAAAGAATTTATTTGTCACAAAAAAAGTCACATTATATATAAAATGAGAACATTAATTTAACAACAAATAATGTTGCGGAGCATATACAACATAATTAATCCACATGACACAATGTATATAGATAGGCCTATTTCAGGGGTGTCCAATCTAATCCACTTAGGGCCGGCGTGAGTGCTAGTTTTTGTCGCAGCCCAATATTAATACATGCGATTCTACTCATCAAGGTCCTTAGTAAGTTCCCTTGATCAGTTCATTATTGGAGTCAGGTGTTATGGTACTGGGCTAAAACAAAAACCTGCACCTGACCCACAACAGCACCTTTATGGATAAGATTAGACACCCCTGGTGGACACAAAGGGTGGGCAAGAAAACAGCCAAACTAAATAAGTGAATTACTGCAAACTATGGTAGGAATTGAGTTTATGGGTCAGAGGGTAAACTGTGGAGATGGGCAGGGTCAGTGGCTGGGTGCTGAAAGGCCCAGAAGTTAGTTACGCTGCCCCTGTGGAAAATTGCAGCACTTGCAGGCGTCATCAAAGACCAGGCCAGGCTGGCACTTTTGGAGGTGGGTGCTTCCGTTGGAACATTGGAAAAAAGAGGTGCTGTCGTTGGGGTTTGCGTATAGCCCGTCAGGTTTGCCAATGCAAAATCCATCACTGGGATCTGGAGTGGTGGTGGTGGTGGGTGGAGCAGGTGTGGTGGTCGGTTTTGGTGAGAAACCTGCAAGAAGGAGGCGGTGAAATTAATAATCAATGTGCCCAATATTAAGATGTATCACTGTCTCAGTGCTACTATTGACACTGCTGTAAAAATGTGAGATTTCTTCTATTTTTATATACAGGGTGGCCCAAAAAAAAAAACCAAACCGAAACATAGTGCAGAAACGAATTCATTTTAGTGAATGGAGTAGTCCAGGCAAATTTATTTCTAATCAATTACATCAGGGGTCCTCAATCTTTCCCTAAAAGGGCCAGTGTGGGTGCAGGCTTTCATTGCTACCAAGCACTTACACACCTGATACTACTAATCAACCCCTGGACTCTTTGCTAATAAGCTTGATTAGTTGCATCAGGTGTGTAGCTGCTTGGTTGCAATGAAAGCCTGCACCCAGACCGGCCCTTTCTGGGAAAGATTGGGGACCCCTGAATTACATGAAATAAATATCTTGTCTCATCAACTGTTCGGTTGGATTTTTACTCCATCTCACTGAAGTGAGTTCGTTTTTGCACTCGGTTTCGGTAGGGGTTTTTTAGAGCCAGCCTGTATTTGTCACAGTTAAATATTACTGGTCACCAAACTGATTTTTACCCTTTTGCGCAGAATACAAACAATGCCTTTTTTTTCCTGTTATGTTGGCTTTATAACTCAGTATTTGTGTCACAGAGACTGTGGAAAATGTATTTATTTATTTATTATTTTTTTGCACATGTGAGAGACACATTACAAAAGAGATCACTCAAGAGGAGCGAGTTAAAAAGAAGAAGAAAAAAATGTGCAGGTGAGGTCTGAAGCCCGAAAGGACTTATATAGGACTTATATATACTTATACTTATAATTTTATAACAATTATTCCTGTGAAGCAAGACATTTGGAAATTCAATTACAGAATTGTTTAGGAACTGAATGTTGGAATTTACAGACATGGGCATCTATATCTGCACAAGGGGATTTAAATTAGAACCCAAGTAAATGCAAGATGCAGTTTTTAAATAATCTCATTTGTTGGGGAAAAAAAAAAAACCTATTTAACACTACCTGGCACCATGTGAAAAAAGTAATTGCCTTTTTGTTGCTAAATCATTTAAAAACATATATAATTGAAAATTGGCTTCAACTTCACTAGACACACCCAGGCATGATTATTGCCAGCCTTCTTGAATCTAAACATCAATGAAGTAGAACGTGTGTGACAATATGCAGCAGACAAAAAGGTTCTTCTAATGCTTTTGATGCTGCGATCTAAAGGAATACAAGAACAGAGATAAACAAGGTTGTTGACATCTATCATTCTAGAAAGGGTCTCAAAGCAATTTCTGAAGCTTTGAGACTCAAGTGAACCATTGTGAGAGCCATTTTCTACAAATGGAGAAACTTGAAACAGTAATGAACCTTCTGGGGAGTGGGTGGCCAAGCAAAATTCCACCAAGAGTGCAGCGACGACTCAGAAAAAAATAGTCAGACTAACATCTAAACAGCGGCATGCGGTCACATGTTCCGAGGGGCTTCAGTAACCTCACCCTTTACCTCTCGATTGTTAATCCAGCAAAATTTGAGGACCGTCAGACAATTAATTGACTGAATGACCAAAACTAGTGCTATAATAAGAAATGGACATGAAAAAGTGAACACCTATCGCCTACATTCATATAAGTGATATAACATAGTTAGGATGGAAACGTAAATGCATCGTATCTGAAACGTCCGCTGATTTCGCAGCATTTATTTTCGCCATCACTCAGCTGTGCATCGTACCTAACTAGAGCGGATTCTTAGGGCTTATCGCTTAATGAGTGTTGCAAAATAATTTATGCAAATCTGCCAAAATTCCTTGACAGCAATGTAAAAGACAGACATTGCAAATGTTTAATCACAGTTGTTGCCACCAAGGGTTAAGTTCACATGAGCAAATCATTTTTTCACAAGTGATGTATATTTTGAATAACTCTCTCCCTTCAACAAATTAAATGATTATTGAAAAGCTGCTTCTTGTGTTTACTCATGCTTTTTAATAGTAATTATTTAGATTATCTGACAAATTTAAGCAAAAATAGAAGAAATCAGGAAGGAGGCAAATTCACTTTCACAGCATTACAAGTGTTTCAGGAACATTTTACAATAAGGGTACAACAATTAACATTCATTAACATTAGTTCATTAACTATCAGTTAATTAGCAGGTAACTAATGTGTTACATAGCTGAATAAGCATTACGTAACCATAATTGAACGTGTATTCATTTCCTGTGTATCCCTTATTGTGAAGTTGAAAACATCCCTTGAGTATACCATATGTAGCACTTCAAACTATTCAACCATAATTTAGAAATAAATGCCTTAGTTGATGTGAACATCATTTATAAATGATTACCAGGTGCATCAGTTAAATGCCAATTACCTGTTATTATTATGCTTATTACTGCATTAACTAATGTTAATTGTTGTACCCTTATATTGTTAAGTGTTACCATGTTTCATGGTAACAGACTGACCTCTAAAAAATGCGGTATTTGGATACATTAATACGCATACAACACCTTATTCTATTTTCTAAAATAAAATAGATACAGTTTCCCAAGAATTGTTGGCACTCCTGGTAAAGATGAATCAAGATTGTCATAAGAAATTCAGTCACACTTATCAAGAAGGATAGAATTGTTTGCTAAAATATCGCTGACCTTATGCATGACTTGTGATGAATTAATGCAGGGTGTAGAATTTATTTCTTTTGCTCTTCATGATCAAATTATGACATCACTATGACTTTTTGTGATTGGTTTGCTCTTGATAGACCTTCAGTTAATGGAGGTTAATTCACTGCTACTTCATACATTAATTATTTTTGCAACCAAAGTAGCTCAATTCCTGTTACATATAAGTTTATTTCAGGATGATGCATTAGCTTTGCCTCTCAGACATCAAGTACAGGAGTACTTGATTTGTTTAAAAGATCCCTTCTAACCAGTGGCGTGCACAGACATTATGGGGGGCAAGTGCTCAGGGGTGAGGGGGAGGGCACTTTTTTTGCACACGTGGAACATGTTATTATAGTCTGAGATTAAAAAAAATAAAATAAACATTACACACACATGTTCAATGCAATTCATGACTGCTGTCATTCATTACAAGAAGGCACATGGGTAGCCTTTATGGGGATATTTTTCTCAGGTAATGGGGAACTGCCTGATTCTTCTTTATGTGTTCATTTATGTTGCCTAACAAAACCTACACAAAAGAAAACGTTCAGCTTAACAGATAGATTTGCAAAGTCGACCGACATTGTTTTTGGTGGTCGTCCTCACGTTATCTACCATTGATTTGGGCTATAGCATTATACTAGCTAATCAGGTGACCAGTCGGCTAAAAAATGCTCAGTTGTTTGGTGCTGTATGAGCAGTGGCATACCGTCAGATGCCAGGAAGGCCTTCAGTAACATCACCCTTTCCCTGATAATTGCTCTTAAACTGTTTGCAATCAGGTTTGATTGATTAACAATCAAACAGTTAATTAACAGAATAGCTACCACCAATGCGTGACACGTAATGATTAAGAAATGCTAATTACAAAGTGATTGCCTGTTGGCTATGTTGATATAATTAAATGTGAATCCGCAAGGATGACAATCTGCAAAAAATCCGAAACTTTCGCTGACTTCACAGCAATTATTTTCGTCTTCACTCAGCTGTGCTTCTTACCTAACAACTCACTTTAGCTGTCACATTCAGAGTATATGTTACAGATTCTCATGGCTAATTGCTCAATGAACGTCGCAAATTAATTTACGCAAATTCAGAAATTATAAAGACGTAGGCTATTGATATTTTAAGTTAAGTTAAACGCTGTATAATTTCGTAGTGCAATGTATAACAAGGCTTTCAAAAACTGGTTACATTCTCGTCGGTTCCTCCAATCAGTCTGAGCAACGGTTGCTAATCGGGGAGGTAAACTGCGAGAGGTATCTGTCATTAAGAAGTGAAAGGTGAGGTCATTGCTGGGCCTGTGTTTCTGCCGACGGACCGTCACTGTGTATGAGACGTGCTGCTGCACAACAAAATGATTACAGGTTGGGCTGTACGATTTCACTTGATCTGTGTGTTACCTGGCTGGTGGGGCACAAGACTGTGGCTTCCAGTCGCTCAGCTGATATGCTCCTGCAGCGCATCTATATGCACTGCGCGCGTGTTCACGTCACAAAGGAAGAGAGGTCGGAAGTGGTGAGGAGGTGGCCCATTTCGGGGCATTTTTTTCAGTAGTTTTTAATCACACAGCTTTTCTAAAAGATTATTTCAACATTGGCCCAACTAAAGTGTTATTATTATTAGTAATAATAATAATAATAAATATAATCTTTTTTTTTAAAAACGAAGTTTCTAAAAACGCACTTTCATTGATAAAGGGCAAAGAGGCAAGTGCTGTAGCACCACCTAGTGTCTATTTGTGCATGCCACTGCTTCTAACCATAATATCTTGCCCGCACAAAGTGCGATATCCACCATTTTATCTGCCATCCAAATTCTGACATTTTGTATGTTGAAAAGAAATCCTTGTCCATCCTTGTGTGTATGCTTTACTGAGGTCTTAAGCTGCTACTCACACTTTTGAAATTATTGTTTATATCTGGATAGTCATTTTATCATTATTTATTTTAATTTTCAACTGATTCCTCGTTCCTTTGCCCGCATGGTGCAACAGGCAAACTGTATATATTTACGGATGTTGATAGTCGTAGTCTCCATTTGGTCACGCTTTCAATGAAGCGTTGCTCATAAAGCCTTTATACAGCATGTATAATGCCTTCATAAATTATATATAATGTCTTCTTAAACCTACATAAATCTCTTACATAAGTCATTCAGCATGTGATGCCAGATGTGATATAACTGACATGTCTCTTAGCTAGTGGCTTAATGTTATAAAGAGTGACATTGTCAGCAAAGTGACATTGTCATTGTCACATCTGGCATCACATGCTGAATAAGGATGTGTTATTTCACCCTTTACAAAGCATGACATTTGCTTATGTTTGATTTGTGAGGAGATTATGCCTCATTTATGAAGGGATCCTTTCAGGATGAAAAATAATCATTGTATAGTTTTGTTTGTTGTTGAACGCATTCAAGTGTTGCACAGGAAAGAAAGATTCAATGAAACCAAAATCATTAAGGTCATACTTAATTATTTAAAAACAAATTAAAGACAAAGGATCAGACATGTTTAAGCTCAAGAGAAGTGTCATTAGCTTCCTAAAAAAAGTCATAATGACATCATCATTTGTTAATGATGAGAAACAGGAATTCAGAATTCACGCATTTGTTCAACATTAAATACATGACATGTCCCCTCAGTGTAAATTGTTAGAAATTCACCTTCATGTTAATTAGCATTATCTTACCGTGAAAAATGGGGGGAAAGTCTACCTTTATTTAAAGTGAGTTTATTCTAGGAAAAAAATATCAGATCAAGAAATAATTATTTTTCTCAAAACTATATGCTCCTCCATTATTGGGACAGCTTGAATTTTTTATGAACAAAATGTAACTCAGGCAATCTTTCCATTTATGTTTTATTTTTTTTTAGTTGAACAGAATATTTAGGCACTTTCAGGCTATTCAATAATCACTGACTCCTTGTTTTACAGGGATATAAATATGAAATGGCAGTGGCCAGATTTCCTTATTCATTCATTATCATGGGACAGGTACTGCAAGAGAGCACCCAAACCATGTAAGGGAATGGTGTTTTGATGCTGATCAGTCTGGAAAATAAATAAATAATATGGGCATATATGGGCAATAAAAAATGCCCATATCTGCCATTAGGGCAATAATTATAAGTTCAAGTCATCTGTATGTGTTAGAGATTTGTCTGGACAATGTTTTTTGTCATTCTTTATGAGCATCAGCCATTGAGGAATATGAAGGATGAATAGACACTGTGAAAAAAACTTCATTTGAACTTACCCAGCAAGAAACGCAGATCATTAACAAGAGGGTATTTCCCTACGTTGCAGAACTGGCCTGTAAAATCGTCCAGGTCCAGCGTCCACACAAAGGCACCGCCCATATTTTGACCTTGAAGCCATTCCGCCTTGGGAGGAAAAAGAGATAGCAATGACCAGTCATTTTAATCTTGTGTAGATACTGACTCTGTGCCATATTTAGTTGAGGTTATTCCCTGATTTCAAAACAAAACGCTATCTGCTTAAGCCTTTCAACATTTTTTTGCAGTCTAAGCAAAAATCTTGTCTAGGTGGGCTCGCTAGTCAGCTCTTCAATGTTTTATTGCGCACTTCACTCCAATGGAAGTCATGAAATGTTCTCTACTATCCTGTTTAACTTCCCAAACAAGACGTAAGGCATAGTTAGAGCTGTTCGGTCATGTTGATACAGTTTATTTCTACTTCTTTTTTACAGTATTCATTGCTGTCTGGGCCTTGATGCACCCCCACCTTGTGCCAAATGCTGTTATTGTTGTCATAGCTAATCCATCCGAAGCCATCTTGAGCATAGGGAACTTTCTGGTCCTCAATCCAGCTAACAGTGAAATCCCTGATGTTGTGACACACCTGTAACATATTAAAATTAATTATTGATACATTTTGGCAAACATAGAGGCACTTGCAAGAAAAAAATGATACAATATCCCCTGATTGAGAAATGTTACCTGAAGATTCCTGCACTAAATTTGTGCCTTTGTTGCATCTACAGTGGTGTGCAGTGATGATTATACAACACCACTTTCATTTAAAAGCGATCAAAATACATTATTTCTCTATAATGTTTGGGTGAACATGTATTGAAAAATACTATTCTAGCTAATGGGGATAAAAAAAAGAAATATTGCAGTAAAAATATGGATAATAAACTAAAACAATGAAAACATCTCTTTTTAATAACAGTTGAAAAATGTCACAAATTTTATTTATTTATTTTTTTTACTCTTGCATAGCAGGAATGCATGTTTGATGGCTCATTCCATGATTATTGAAGCTAAAAAAATTTGTTCAGACAGGTTTGAGGAAACATTATTCTGCAAAATTACCTTTGTTATTCCGGTATATGAGGTGACATGAACTTTGAGCAGCGTAACAGCATTAAACGCAATGGTCTTACACGATGCAGAATACTCAATTACATGCAAATTGCAACTGACAGGGAGTATCTGATCTGACCATTAGACTGTATAAAAAGATGGGCGCAGCACTCGGGTCTGAAAACTATGCGGAACTATGAGGCCTATGAGGAAATCTCCAAAATTTGCATTCTATTTAATGGCCAGCAGATGGCGACGTCGGTGGTTGCAGAGAGAAGTTCAATCCTCAAGAAGTCTATGAGAAAATGACCCTACTTTATCACCAGATTTATAATTTAAGTAATGATTTTCCATTTTACTTTATTGTATCTATTGCAGGTTTCAAGTCTCCTTCGATATATCATGATGTTCATTTTTGTAAATTATGGTCCCAAATAGACTAGAATAAAGGATAAAGCTAGTATATGCTTTAGGGGCATGGCTATCCTCTGGTCCTTGTCTGATACGGTAAGGTCCACCCGTAGATCCACCCCTTGCTTCTCCCCGGATATTCAGTTCGCGCTCTCGTCCAATAGGAATCACATCCAGTTTCAAAATGACAAAATGGCGCAATTCAAATAGCCAAAATTGAGGCTTCCTCAATGGTATGCTGAAACCAATGGGTGACGTCACAGTTGCTTCGTCCATCTTCTGGTACAGTTTATGATCTGACCGTTTAGGATAAGTCACATCGGCAGATATTCAATTTATACCTGATTTATTTCCACATTCAGTTGAGGCCAAAAACAGACCTGAGAATCTCAGATTCCATGTGCTGTTTTCCTGTTCACATGTTCATAATACATATAAAATCTGTGCCACATGTGAGCAACAAATCAAAAATTGGGTCACTTTTAACAGGCGTCATAAACACGACCTGAAATTCACCAGCTAGCCTGTAAGCATGTCTGTGAATTGGGGGAGGAAATCAAGAGGAAGCCAAATATGAGCAGACTCCTCTAACAAAGAGGCCAGGCTGAAATTGGACCCACTGTCCTCTTGATGCAAGACACCAGTGTCATCCACAGCGCCACTGTGCCTCCCGCCTCCGAGATCAATCCGCTAAGGAAGTGTCTATACGCAAGGCAACCTTGTAGCTACTCTCCAATCGACGTTTCGCAAGGCAAGACCCCTGGTGGTGAAATTAAAAACTACACTTATAAACAAACCACACAGTCAAAGGGTGACCCCATCAATTTGGGACCACAAGTTTACACTCACTGTGCTCTACATAATTGTCCAATTTTAATAAACTTGGTGTCATTTGAAAACTTTTATTAACCTACAGATGATATATCCATGAAGTTTACGAGCCTCAAACAATATGAAAATGGCAAAATTCATACTTCCTTATCTGGCCACCAGGGTCTTGCCTTGCGAATAGCCAACTGGAAATTAGCCTCAAGACTGCTTTGCAAGTAGCCACGGCCATCGGGCAAGTATGCGTTATGCTGCTGTATGAGACTGACTGTGAGCTTCACAGGCTTGAAAAACCTCACCTCGTAATAGGACAAGTATCCAGGCTCCATAGTGTATTGCCCTGCAGCAGCCGGGCCGTGGGTCGGGGCACCCACACCGGTCATAGAGGACGTGAGCTTCTGCGTGCGGCCATACATGGCGAAACCCATGAGAAGCTTCTCAGCTGGAGCTCCATTACCAATCCAGTAGGTGGCAGCAGAGTCCTGAAAACACAGTTGTGTAGAACTCAATTCCAGGACAAAAGCATGATTTCAGGCCAGTTAATCGTTAGAGCGCTGTTGGCAATTACAGTTGCCCAATTATGGAAGATATCAAAAGCAAAGCTGTTGAAAATCTATCATTTTTCAACTTGTTTAAAAGAGCTCCTGTGGGGGAGCTCTTTTAAACAAGTTGCCGCATGATAGGTTTTCAACAGCTCAGGAAAACTGCATTTTTAATATCTTGAAAATGTACTCAGCGCTCAATAGTTACTTATGGCAACTACTGAATAACTGCAAGCAAAACCTGGAACTGTCCAAATTCTGGAACATGAATTTGAGTAAGACTAGCACTTTTACCCCTATAATCCTGCTTCATGAAATACCTTCAAGATAAAAACATTTCTTTTATTTACCAATAGTTCTGTGCCTGCATCAGGACTTGGGCAACAATGAATCACAGCAAGGATTTCTCTTAATTGTGTGACGATTATTTAACACCAAAGGGAAAAATGTGCTGTTGGTATGTCTATGTGTGTGTGTGTGTGCGTGTGTGTGTGTGTGTGTGTGTGCGTGTGTGTGTGTATGTGTGCGTGTGTGTGCGTGTGCGTGTGTGTGTGTGTGTGTGTGTGTGCGTGTGTGTGCATGTGCGTGCGTGTGCGTGTGTGTGCGTGTGCATGTGTGTGTGTGTGTGTGTGCATGTGCGTGCGTGTGCGTGTGTGTGCGCGTTTTCCTCACCACACTGTGGTATGGCCTGTTGGGCCTTGGGTGGAGAGGACTGTGGTGCGCTGCGTAAGTCTCCCAGTGTCCGTGGAAGTCGTAGGTCATGATACTGATGAAGTCCAGCTGGCTGAAGGAAAACCATGGGAGACATTGCCCAAGAGGATTAATGATCGTTGCCCCAGTTCTGCAGTTCTAGCAAAGCTCCAAAAAAGAGTAGACTGGCTACTATTGTTTTGCACTTAAACCATAAATCACAGGAGCTGAGCCAGTGGGGGCCAGCATGTGGCCCATTGAACTCAGTGACGCAGCCAATAACTGATAATGAATTGATTAGCCAAGCCTATTGAAAATATGTAAAAATGAAAATAAGACAAATGAAGAATAGAGTGCTCTACGAGCAATTTACATGATTCATCATATAAAATATGACATTTTGTGTAGGCTTTCATTATAGGATGTTTTGCATTTTTTTAGATTAAAAAAAGCGCAAGTTCGCTCAAGAGATTAAATAAACAAGATTACATTCTACCAATATTTCATCATTGTGAAATGGTTATTGATGATGAAACCTGGATCCCAAATATTACATTCAAAATGAATGGAAGCTTTCAAAAGCACTGATGTTGCTTTTTGAAATCCGGGTCTCGTAAGGTGGGCTGAGACTTTTCGCGGTGAAAATCAATAAGGCCCATCCCTGATGTAATAGCAACCAACTCACAAAATTTCAGAGATAACCATTCATTGCTTTTTGAGTTACCTTGTTCACAAGCAAACAGATAAACGGAACAGTTCTGCCAACTTCATTTGGCAGAGGTAATAATTCATTTGGCATGTAGTTCGATGGAAATCTCAGTGCTAAAAGCAACATGCAAAATCTTTCTTTCTCACATAGGCCAGAATGAAATAGAATGATGCACTGTACACTGGTGTCTATTAAATGTACAGTATATCACTGTAGTACATGTGTGGGTGTGCTTTCATATCTTGCGTCCCACAAAATAACGCACAGGCTGCACATATTGCCCACTCGTAAAACCAGGTTGGCCACCACTGGGCTAAGTACTGAAAAATGCAATATGTAAATACTTAAATACGGGCATTTTGAGCAATGTATAGTTGACTGCACGAGTCATCGTCTTAAAATCTTTCAATTCGTACCACAAGCAGTTATTTCAAGCATTACAGCACTATCGCTGGATGACACCAATGGATGAAGCTGAGTAGGGTCAAATTTTGCATTCTACCACTAAGTCCTTTATGACTACCATGCGTCAAACTGTATATGAGTTATGTAGCCAGAATGTTGGAACATGGGGTGAGTGCTATGTGTGTATGTGAAGTGTTGTCATTTTCATTAACAAATGTACTTGCATAGGTTTTACTGACACAATCTGAGTAAATATAATAATTTCTTTTTTGAATATTTCATCACTACCTCTTATCTATTAATAAGGTTGTACAACCACATATCCAAAACATGGGGATGCTGTTTTAAATGTAAATAAGAATGCAGTGCAAAGAACAATTGTTGTTGTAATATGCTCAGATGTGATTTTTGGTGTTGTCTTGCTGAAATAATGAAGGGCTTCCCTGGAAAAGGCAGGATATGTTGCTCTAAGACCTGCATATTTCATTCAGCATGTTGTGATTCTGCTGTCAGCCATGTTCTGATTTGCCTTGCCATGTTTTGATCTGTTTGCCATGTTCTGTTTTATTGGTATGTCTGGCTATTCTTTGGTATGTGTTTTGTGATTTGGTAATTTTAGAATTCAGTTTTGAATTTCCAGGTTTTACTTTTTACCATAGTTTTCATTCCGGTCCCTGTGTTGCTGTCCACCATGCATTGCACTTTGTCTCCCCCTGTCTGGTGTCTTGTCTTGTCCCATCTCACAGCCCCTATATTGCGTGTCACTCTTTGGGTGATTTAATGGTTTCTGGATTTCATTCTTCCTTCCAATCTTGTTTGCTTTCTTCACCTTACTTTTCTATTTTACTAACCGTACTAACAGTTTGTTGTTTTCGATAAAAGTTACTAACACTAACTAACATTGTATATGATACTAACTTACTAACGAGCACAAAGGGATTGTATAGTTTCACTTACTAATTGATTAACAAGAACTCCTTGACAGGAGCCGTATGTTTGTCTATAGGAATGTCTCGTGTTCCCTGTCCGTGTTTTGGCTTTTGCCTATTTCATGTGATTAGGTTCTCTCTCTTGTTCCACCCTCTGTAATTAGTCTCATTTCCAGCACCTGTGTTCTGTGTAGCATGTGGTTCCCCCGGAGTGTATATTAGGAGTCTTTTCACAGCACTTCCTCGTCAGATCGTTTCCTCAGTCTTCTTGTGCCACGCTTCTCTTGCCTTGATTGCTTAGTGATACTTTTCTGACTGGACCGTCCAACTTTTCGATTTTTGGCTTTGTAATTTTTAATTTACCGTTGCATCTGCGTTTTTGACCCTTTTTCTGCCCGACCTCGAGATCTGTGATTGCGGCCCTGGTTACGGTTTGGATTTTGGTTTTGCTTCTCTGATATACCTGTACCTGTGAACCAGACCAATTTCTGTCCGACTACGATTACTATGATTGCTGCCCTGGTTTTGATTCTATTTTTGCCCAACTGGATTGTGATTTCCGGAGTGTGGACTTTGTACCTATGACTTCTGCCCTGCGCGGGTTTTCTACATTTATCAATTAAACCAAATCTACTGGATTGCTTGGTTCTCGCGACTGGTTCCTGATCGCACCCTCACACAGCATTAATGGTCTTCACAGATGTTCAAGTTACCCAAGCCATGTGGACAAGTGCACCTCCATACTATCATGAATGCTTTAGCACAGGGACTTCGTGTCCATGATTTGCAGAAAGAATTTCACAATTCGATCGGTCAGACCCCAGGACAGTTTCCCTTATTTGCCTCAGTGGTTCTTAAATGAGCTTGGGCCCAGAGAAGGGGTTGGCATTTCTAGATCTACACTGTAGTTTATATGTGGTAGACTTTTAACTCTCATTTGTGGATGCAGCAACGATGTGTGTTCACTGACAGTGATTTTCAGAAGTGTTCCTGAGTCAATGCAGTGATTTTCACTGCTGAATCCGGTCAGTATTTAATGGGGTGCTGCCTGAGGGCCTGAAGATCACGGGCATTCAATTTCGGTTTTCAGCCTTATCCCTCGCATACAATGATTCCTCCAGGTTCTCTGAATCTTTTAATGATATTATGTACCGTAGATAATTAAATCCCCAAATTCTTTGGAATTTATGTTGCGAAACGTTATGCTGAAATTGTTTAACTATTTGTCCGCAGAGTCTTTCACAGAGTGGTGAAGCCCTCGCCATTAATACTTCTGAAAGATTCAGCCTCTCAGGAAAGATGCAGCCTCTCTTGATCCTCTTATACCCAATCCTCTAATCAAGTTGCTGGCCAATTAACCTAATTAGTGGAGAGATGTTCCATCAGGTATATTGTTAGCGATTATGTAACTTTTCCAGTCTTTTGTTACCTCTTTCCCAGCTTTTTTTGAAACTTGTTGCCAACATCAAATTCAAAATGAGCGGATATTTCTCAATAACAAAATTTCTCAGTTTCAACATTTGATATGTTGTCTTTTTGCTATTGTCAATAAAACATTGTGTTTTAAATTATTTGTAAATCATTGCATTGTTTCTAACCCTTAGAGTGCAGAAATAAATTTTAAAATATATATCAATTGACTTATCTTTTGCTATTGAAAAATTACCATATGGCGACTTATTTACAAAAGTGAAAGAGCTCCCCTGCCAGAGCTTTTTTAAACAAGTTGCCACATGATAGTTTTCAGCAGCTTTGATTTTGATATCTAGCATCATTGAGTAACAGTAGTTGCATTTAGTGCTTTAAGGGTGCATTTAAATTTATATTTTATGCAACTTCACAACATTTTTGAAAATGGGGTTGTGAGAACATAAATCGGTGGCACAGTGGAGGCCAAGTAACAGAAAGCAGGGCGTAAAACAGGCCTTTATACTGATAATTAGTCTTGATCTGTTTTCAATCATTTTACTTGATTAAAGATACTTTAAGTCCATTAACACAGCACCGACCTCTTTCAGATTTAGCCCGTTCTCTTCATTGAGAAATAAAATGCAAGGCAAAAATGTGCAAATTCAATCTATTTTTTCAGTTAAACAATAATGAATCTACAGTCTGATGGCCTGCTTTGCATGACATGACAAATTTAACATGGTAATTCAAGAGTAGTATATGGGTCAATGACAAATAAGCCTATTAAAAATGTTTTTTTTAAATGTACAGAATACATTTATTTGAAGTAGGAAGAGTGTGTTTAAACAAGTTTTAATGGTTGCACAGCATTTACAGGGTTTACAGTTTTAGACTGTATTTGCAATTTCACCAGCCAAAAAATGTCAGGTGGCGCAACCAAAAGTTTCTTGAAAAAAACACACTTCCCTCTAATTTTTCTAAGTGATTTTTTTATAAGTACACATGAAAGCGTCTACTCTGCCTGAAACAATTGAGCTTGGTCTTAAAAGTAACTTATGGATTCTTTATTGTTGCGGGCAGGTATTTTGGTTTTCCAAACAATTTAAGAACAATTAAACTTTGTTTATTTGAAAATGATGCCCCAATATTAATATTAAATGAATTCATATTTCAAATTACATATTTAATACATTTCCCATTTTGTTACCTTGCTCGGACGGTTGTGCCACCTGACATTTTGAGGGTTTGAGATGGCAAAACATAAAATATATATCCTTGAGTCCTTGAGTTGCAAACCTGACATCGGAGCAGTTTGAAATTTCAAGCGCGCAATTTCTAAATGAGATCATATGAACTGTCATTGATTGTTATTTTTGTGTGACTAGAATGTTCCCTTTATTTGTCTTCTTCTCTGTCTTCCACAGAACAAACAGGCTGGTGTTTTCAATGGGGCACATTTTCAATGCTCTGATTACGCTGATTGGGAAGCGCTAAATTCTTTATTTATTATTTCATTATCGCGGCAATTTGTTTGTTTGCATAGCTTTAATGCCATGGTAGCTAGAATAAGAAATAAAAAGGAGATGTCTGCATTACTACTTGTAATTGGCACAGAAATACATAGGCCTACATTACAGCGGCATATCGTTGGCCTGCTAATAAAACCTAGTATCTTCAAAATGATAAACTTCACCGGAAAATAAAAAAATATTTTAATTAAAAAATAATAATAAAATAATATAAATTGATAAATATAATTTAAAATAAAAAAATATTTAATTCTGCATGTAAGAATAGTGGACATACGAGTTATTGTTTCTTATCAGTTTGGAGATATGAGGTTTTATCAGCAGGCCCATGATATTCAAATTTAAAGTCTGATTTGCGCTTTCCATGGGCCACAACTGCATTGTCATGGTTAATCGGAAAATCCTTGTCCTTGTTTTCCTGATGGCTATAATTAATGAGCTTTGTACAGAATCTGCCTCTCTTTTGCATTAGTCACACCTCTTTCATAAGGCCGCCTACATTCTGAAGTTAAGCGCTGTGGGCGTGATCGAGGCGAGTGGGGGAGAATATGCGTAACTCAAAAGCGCTTAACTCGAATCGCTTAAAAAA
This sequence comes from Gymnothorax reevesii, assembly GCA_029721435.1. Classification (NCBI taxonomy): domain Eukaryota; kingdom Metazoa; phylum Chordata; class Actinopteri; order Anguilliformes; family Muraenidae; genus Gymnothorax; species Gymnothorax reevesii. The sequence continues at coordinate 58,063,462 of CM056581.1, forward strand.
GGACTTGCGCACAAATGGGGGAATAGACCCCTTAGTCCTTTGTTTGCTCTGCTGACTACTTTGAGCAACAACAGCAGCTGAATTATGCAATTAATCAACTTAATAAGTATTATAGTTCATCACAGCTAGACAGCTATATGTTTATGGATCATGCAAAGATAAGCATTACGATACTAGTGACACAAAACCTTATGTCACAAACAGTGGGAGCTGGTCAGCTGAAAATTTTGGATACGAGAATATACTTTCAAGAAGGTAAATGAAACATTTTGATCACTTTTCAATAAAGGTAAACTACTTCATTGAAATGCATTTGCTAATCGAAATGACGTATTATCTCTCATCTCACTTGGACAAAGAATTGGTCACAATCTGTTGTGTGGTGTTGCGCATTTTCTTAGTTCACGTAATGTTGGTTTAAATAAATGATTGAAGTTTAAACAACAACAATGGATTTAAAAGGAAGCTGTGCAGTGAAGTGTGAATGGATTTTTTTTAGTTTTTTGTGAAACTGTTTTATCAAAGAAAATGATTGGAAAAGGTCATGACTACTTATTAGCTAAAAGGGATTTTTCTATTGTCCTTTATTTCAGCCGAGCAGCCGTTGCTAGTCTCATACACGTTGCAAGTCACGCACACTTTTTTAACCTCTGCCATAAAGTGGGTGGGGATATAGGAATGAGCGTTGTCCTTCAATGTTTCTGTCTGTCTGTCCATGAGTCATGTTTAGTTTCCCGGCCATAAGTCTTAAATTGTTCAATATTTTCCACATTATGTAATTATATAGATACATCTTATTGCATAGATGTGCCTCTTCCCTCTGTCTATCTGTCTCTTCCCCTCATGTTTGTTTTCAGACCAGATATCAGCAAAACCATTCTTTTCTAGGCCAGGACTCTTAAACTGTTCAATATTTCTCAACAAAATATAATATATGGGCTGCATCTTATTACAAAGATGTGCCTTTACATACCTCAGTCCATCCTCCTCCTGTCCATCTGTCCCCTCCCTACACCATGTTTTATTCCAGGCCAGATACCAGCCATCTACTGGTGGGAGATCTTAGTATTTCATGCTTTTCACTCTGGATCTGACACATTATGTAGCGACCTTTAAAGGGAATATGGATATACAAGGTTTGTTTAAAATATGATAGTATCAGACACCACATGCTCACTTTGAAATGGATGGGATCTCATAGGCGAAGTCGATTGTAGACCTGAGCGCCGCCACCTTCGCTGAGAGCAGGAGAGGGGTCAGCCTGTTCTCTCTGGCCTCTTCTTCGATAGCATTTCTGAGCTCCTAAAAATTGATAAAGCTGGCATTTATATTTCAATCAATCAATCAGGCTTTACATTGCACTTTTCACCTAGACATAATAGCACACAACTTGCTTTATGCATTAAAAACAATACTCCGCCTACCCCCGCCACCCCTACACCCACGGAGCAATGAAAGACGAATAAAAAATAAATAATAAACAAAAAAAAAAATGATTAGAAACAAGAACTGAGGATTAAATTTAAATTAATTTTGGATTTAACATTTTATACCTTTTAAGCGTTTAGCTGATGCGCATGTTTTAAAGTTGAAGCACCTGCACTTTTAAAACACCAGAATCCCTACATTTGATCCGGACCACTATCTTGAAGTTAAATTTTGTTAGCAAAAAGGCAATACAGTTGCATTTAGCGATTTGGTTCTGTTCAGCTAACCTCCCATCATTCACACGAGTTTGCTGGATTAGGCAGGGAGGCCGGCCACCAATTCTCCAGAACAGGTTTTTTTATTAAATGATACAAGACATACTGATGGCATGTCTTCACAGTAAAATAAGGAAAGACAGATTTGTTGGCAGCCCGCATGTAGAGGAAGCAGTTAAGTCTAAAGAGGGAGGCCAAGCTTGTAGAAAGAGGGTCGCTATTTTTGAGGAGTGTTTAATTTTTAGTGTCATATGGGGTTAGCTGCACCAGCAAGAGATCTCATTGAGCAGCTACAGAATAAAATCAGTTAGGGGTGAAGTGAAAACCATAACTGCTCTCTTGGTGCAGAGTTGTCTATGATTGGTCTAGAATCGTGAGAAAACCTTTGACCTTTGTAAGGTTGACAGGTAGGGATGGACAACTCTTGTCTTGGGGGGCTGAAGTGTCTGTTGGTTTTTTATGGTTTACTCTCAATCAACTGGCTATTATTGCCTTGAGAATACGGTGTTTGGACTAATTAGCTCTATCTTGACATAAATCATCTGCTTGTACAGAAACACACCAAAAGCCAGCAAACAGTCATGACCTCCTGCACGAGAGCTGACTGTCTGTTAGAAAGATACCCAGGGTGCTCTTGTCTTGGCGATGACTGAGAGAGCTAACTGACCGTGACCAGAGCTGTGAATCTCTGCTTGTCTTCAGGGGGGCTGCCATTATGGCCTGGATACTCCCACGCCAGGTCCAGACCGTCAAAGCCTTGCTCACGCAGGAAGCGGATAGCGGACTGGATGAAGGTCTGACGGTTCGCTGGCGTGGCGACCATCCCGATGAATCTGAGGAAACAGACCTCAGTAACCATCTGTACAAGGGTGCTCAGGAGACTACATACAGCACGTATACTAAATGTTAGCATTTGAAAGCTGTAGATTGTGTATGTTGGCATTACACATTCAGATTTAAGTGCTCAAACTCACGGGCTAAGGGTGTTGAATCGTCCCCCGACAGACAGCAGGGTCTTCATCTCTGGATTGCTGGAGAAGTTCAGAGGAGAAATGTTCTATTGCCTGTGTTGCACATCTGACATTCAGCAGATATTACACTCTGTATGTGAGTGGTAACCCTGTTCCTGGAGATACTCCATGCTCTTTAGTTTTGCAGGTCTAATTTGGCGCACCGGACTCCTCTAAATGATTTTTCCACAAGAGTTCTACGAGGTGAGCTTTGCAGGGATTGAGAGGAAATACAGGATGAAGTATCTGCAATAACAGGGTGCATTACTGCGGCCGCACATCATAAAGGATGGAACTAGACACTTACATGTTCTTTAGGCTGTTTAAAGACCTGTAATTCGCCTTATCATTCCACTCAGTGGTGGCAATCCGGTTGTTTTCAATGGTGGCAAGATAGTAGATAACATGGGTGCAAAGGAAGGGGTCCACATGTGCAGGTATAAATCTCCCAAGTCCATTCCTATACTGGGACCAGTTGGTAAAGTAGCACACCAGCTTGGTGGAAGTGGCTGGAAAAAAAGACAGGGGATCAGACCTGATGCTGCTGAACATTGGTACCAATAGCTCTCAGGTTTAGATAGTATGTCAACCCGACTTTCATTTATTTTTTTAAGTCTGTTCCTTGTTACCAGCTCAATTACTCGGCAGACGTCTGGAAAGACAGTGAGGGAAAAATGCAAAGATGAAGAAATTCAGGAACTGTCCGCAACACTACCAGAGTGTGTATTTTAATTTAAGATTCTGTTATTACAATATTTTTTAAAAAATTGTAGCCTATAGTCTTTTCACTGTACTCGGAGCCTATGATTTCATGCAACAAACATATAACAACAGGAACAGACGTAAAGGCAGTTAATAATAAATTGGAGATGAAAATGGTTTACATGTTTACCTATCTGAAGGAAGAAGAGGATTCCGAGCCCTGTAAATAGCAGAGTAGTTATGAGATTTTAACCATCGGAAGAACATTGAGATTAGGCAGGTGGCAGAGTGATCGGTACAGGGAATGCAGATTTACCTGCCCAGGCAATGTTTCCTGCCATCTTTGGATCACCTGCTGTCTAAATTTCAAAAGCCACCTGAAATATAACCACATATGATTTATTTTGTCTCAATTCAAGACATCAGATGTGAAATGCCAACATATGAAGAGTTTGTTTCCAATAAGTGCTAAAACGACAAAAAATGACTTATGACTAAAAAGTGACTAACGCTTAATGTGAATTGCACCTCGTCCAGTCTGTTGGGCTACATTGTCAGTGATCTTACTTCATGCATTTACTGTAAGTCGCTTTGGATAAAAGCGTCTGCTAAATAAATTTAATGTACCAAAGAGCGATAGCCCTGTGCTTCTTACATATGGTGCAAAAATCCATTTTTAGAAATTCATACTATAAGGTTTATTTTTTCATGGTCAAAGTTTGTTTTTTTCTATAACATGCAATTGACGCCAACAAAGAAAAGGCTAATTTACTCAAAATGAGTAAAATGGATATCCGTTTTGCGTTTTGGAATCCAACACTTCATACCTACAATTATCTTAGAGACAGTTTAACAGAATATTTATACATAATTATAGTTTTACAGACAATTTAGCTTCTGAATACTTGCTGTTATACTACTGAAATAAAACATGAAAGCCTGTGCTGTTCTATCAAGTAAATCAAGTCAACCAAGTTGATGCATATTTTTATTGCTTTGTATCGCTTTGCAATCACAAGAACACACACTCTCAAGTGTACAAGAATGAAATAACCCACATGCTAACAAATTAATAATTTCTAAAATTTTATAATTTGCATAGTATAGTAAACATGCACAATTGACTGAACATAGTTACCTGTGTCCCCACTGAAAACACGTTTGACGACCGAGTCAACAAGCATTTATACCACTTGGATGTGCGTAATTTCAATCGCAGGAATCAAAGTACAGATGATAAGTGGCCTGAGTGTCATGGGACACCAATAAATATAATTGTCTTATTGTAGAACAGCGTGGTAAGCCGAGCAAAGCCTGTTTCCTGTATTGGTGAGTCATACCAATATACCTGCGTACTTCTCGTAACACGTAAATCACCACCTTTCATCGCTACCTCAGAATCCCTCCCAGTAGCCTTAAGTTGCGTCAAGCACTGATATTCTGAAATCCAGACATTCTGTCACTCTCTGGCTAAAAGCCTATTTCCTTCAGCATTTCATGATTGTCTGAACTTGACTCCACGTATGCGGTAGTTTCACAGTACTGTTGATAATCAATTCATAATCAGGTTTTCCCATTTCAAAAAATGTAATGCAGTTGGATCTTGAAACTGGCAAAACTCTACACTTTCATAAAAATGCACTCAAGACAAATGAAAGGAGAACAACAATAGGAGCAACAGCTCAGTTTCAGTGTCATTAATGTTGTGCTGTAGGATGAAAGGAAATTTTCTCTCCAGTTGCATTACATTTCATTGCTAAAGAAGTTGTTTATAAAATGTCCCTCTTGCTGCTTGAGAATCTGGTGTCAGTGAAGTGCTCCCATTCAGTGCAGTATTACAACCCCAATTCCAAAATAGTTGGGACAAAGTGTATATTGTGAATAAAATCAAAACGCAATGACTTTCAAATCACACCAGCCAGTTTTTTATTTACAATAGAAGAATAGAAGAATAGAGATAATACAGAAAATGTTGAAACTGAGTAATTAAACAATTTTATTCACAAAATGAGCTCATTTCAAATTTGATGGCTGCTAAAGGTCTGAAAAGAGTTGGGCCAGGGGCCTATTTACCATATTGTAGCATCCCCTCTTCTTTTTAACACAGAGTCTTGGCATTGAGGGGACAAGTTTCTTGAGTTTAGCCATTGGAATTTGATCCCAATTTTGTTTAATACAGGCTTCCAGCTGCTGGAGAGGGTCTCCCTTGACGGACTTTTTGTTTAATTCTGCTTTAAATGTTCTCAGTCGTTGAAAGATCAGGACTGCTGGCTGGCCAGTTCAGCAGAGGGACTCTTCTATGAAGCCATGCTGTTGTAATAGCGGCAGTATGTGGTTTTGTATTATCCTGCCGAAGGCCTTCCCTGGAATAAATGTCTTCTGGAGGGGAGCATATGTTGCTCTAAAACCTTTATATACACCTTTCAGCATTCATGGTGCTTTTTAAAACATGCAAGTGTCCCACACCACATGCATTATGCATCCCCATACCATCAGAGATGCTGGCCTTTGAACTGAATGCTGATAACAGGAGGGGTGGCCTTTCTCCTCTTTAGCCCAGAGATATATGCCCATGATTTCCAACAAGAATGTCAAATTTGGACTCGTTTGACCACAGGACACTGCCACTTTGCTACAGTCCATTTTAAATGAGCCTTGGCCCACAGAACATGGCGGAACTTCTGGATTATGCTCAACAATGGGTTTCCTTTTTGCATGATAGAGTTTTAGGTGGCATCTGTGGATGGCATGGTGGTCTGTGTTTACAGACAGTGGTTTTCTGAAGTATTCCTGAGTCCATTTAGTAATGTCAATGACAGAATCATGCCGGTGAGTGATGCAGTGGTGTCTGAGGGCCCGAAGATCACAGGCATCCAGTAAATGATGCGAGATCAGATAGACACCAAACGCAAGGTGGAGGGGAATAGAGAGTTTATTCAGGCACGAGGGCCAACAAAAAAAAAAACTTGGCCCAAAGGGTTGCAAAAAACAAACTAAGGAGAGCTTCACAGAGCTATGAACTAAAAGATAAAAAAAACGACAAAAACAAAAGCCGCTAGAAACTCCAGGCAGAATAACCATAAACAGAAAAGAATAATGATACTCAGGATTCAAAACAGGACTTGGCAAGGACAAGATACATGATGCTACTGTATACAAAAATAACAAGAACTGTGACCGTGAAGAGCACTGACAAGACTTGGACATGAAAAGCTCACAAAGAAACTTGAGACATGAAACTTGTGGGCATGAAACTTGAGACTCTGTCTGCCAGCCAACTTCCACCGCTTCCAGATAAAGGAACAGAAATCAGGACACATGAGGAACAACACGTGGAGGAGAAACAAATGGGCAAGGCAAGATCATGAGACATGGACAGAGATTGGTGGACATGACTTGCTCATTAAGAAAATGAGCGAGCTCAGCTTAAGTACCAATGAAGCATGCAGATTGAAGGAAGCATGAATGTTAGAGCAGAAAAGCACCGCAAGACTTGAAATAGCAAAGCAGGAATCATGACAATGAACTCCCTGTCTAAATTAGTAGTATTAGCAATGTGCCGATCTAAGAATTACACCACCCAGTGAGTGTTTGTAAATGTTAGTAACTTAAAAACAGTTAATTGCCAATTAAGCTTAGACAGCCCTGAATCCGGCACAGCACACAAGTAAGAGGGAAATACCAAAACCAACAAGAGCTCTGAAATGTGCAACAACAAAGACATGAGGCGTAACGCAAACAAGCGGTGGAGTGGCATGGCAGACCTGGCGAAAACAAAAACATGGAAAAGTAAAAACCATGAACAATACACATGAATTATGTAATGCTTGGTCCAGATACAAGAAACGGTTAAAACTGTGATATGAATGATGAACATGAACTATGAAATCCTGATACATGAAACTGTTAAAACCATGAAAACACTGTCCTGGCCAGAGGCCAGGACCTTGGAACACAATAGTGAAGGTCTTTGGCCTTGTGCTTTACGCACATTTCCCAGATTTTTCTAGTTTCTCTGTATCTTTTGATGATGTTATGCACTGTCGATGATGAGACCTTCAAAGCCTTTGCAATTTGACATTGAGGAACATTGTCTTTAAAGTATTCAACATTTTTTTTTTATGCAAGCCTTCACAGGTTGGAGAGCCTCTGGCCATCTTTACTTCTGAGACACTCAGCCTATCTAAGACATCCCTTTTATAGCCAATCATGTTACCAACCTGATGCCATTTAACTTAATTACTTGCTAAATGTTCTTTCAGCTGATTCTCTTATATATTAATTTGCTTTTTCAGCCACTGTTTTTTGCCCGTGTCCCTACTTTTTTTTAGACCTGTTGCAGCTACAACATTTGCAATAAGCTCATTTTGTGGATAAAAATGTAAAATGTCTCAGTTTCAACATTTGAAATATTGTCCATGTTCTATTGGAAATAACATATTGGCTGTGATCTATGATCTGGAAGTCACTGCATTTTGATTTTATTGACAATTTACTCTTCATCCCAACTATTTTGTAATTGGGTGATATATCTCACACTTTTATAGCATCATTTGTCACGTCAGCAGTCTGTCATTTTCATTGTGTTTTATCATTCTTAGTTTGGCTATTTTACAGCCAAATTGATTTTTTTATTATTTGAGATTGTCTTTTTTTCAGGGGGACTACCTTTAAAAAAATACTTGGTTAAAGAAAAAATATAAAAAATGTCTAATTTTCATTGGCAAATTCAATTCTTTGTTTCTGTTTTTCAGGCTATAAAATATTCTGAAAAATATTTTGGCAATTCAGAAGCTAAATTTCTTTTTTTTTCTTTTTTGTTTTTTTTTTCTTATTTTTAAAAAAAGAAAATTTGGCATCTCCAACCCCACCCGAATCTGGAATGCCCAATTGGGGAACTATGTACAAAGCTTGCTCGTATGCGACCCCTTGCTGCCAACTCAGGATAGTGAGACAGTTCACGGCTTTCCTCCGAAGCACGTGCCTGTCTGCCACTGATTCCCATACACTCATTGGTTGAATCTTCGCAAGTTCAGACCTAGGGCGGAGGATACCCGGACATGAACCAACCCGAAGTCTTCCTGACGAGCGCCTGTCTGGCCAACAGGAGGCGCTGGAGCAACGAACAAAGCTGATATATTGTATACCCAAATCCGGCAGTCCCTTCCCAATTTGAAACCCTGTAGCGCGATAGCCAATTGTGCGCTACTATGTAAAAGCTGCCGACCCCTGCCGGTGGGTACATCGGGTCTCGAACTCGCCAGAAGCTAAATTTCTATTCAATATTTCAAGTCTTGGACTGCAGAGGGATGCTCAGAAGATCAGAGAAACTCTTCACTGCGGCCAGGATCTGGTTCAAGTCTGTTAAATCCTTCTAAAGAGGGAGAGGGTGACTGACCGGTTCTGCCCCTCTTTGAGAGGTACCCAAATTACCTCTGTCACTGAGAAACCCATCGAGAGTCTTGTCACAATGCAGGACTGTGCATCCCTGTAAACCACAAACAAGCAGCTTGAAACTTGGCTGTCAGTGCTGAAAACACTGGGTTTGCCTGGAAAGTTCTAGGCCTGGATAGACCGTTATTGAACACCCTCCAGAACACTGAGCCCCTTCTGCTGCATGAGTTCCCCCGGTCAGCTGTCGAGGGTTTACAGGTGAAGATCAGTCGCCATCTCTGCCGGTGCCAGGGCCGTCCGCAAAACTTAAGCAGGAACGTGAATAAACTGAAACTCCCCATGAGGGGCCTGAATGAGGAGATTATGGCAATATATGTGCTGCAATACAGGTAGTCCAGTCACGCACTGTTATAAACTGGCACCTTCCTTTTTCCAGTTATTCCACCAGCAATTTTACGATCAGATTATAACAGAGGTTCCGTGTATGTGAACTTTAAACCACAGTTAAATACATGCAGGACTGTACTTACCGTTAAAAGAAACAAGGAGACAATGTGTTAATTTAACTGATAAATTCAGTCATGTTATAACAGAGCACTGAAGTCAGTTGGGAAGACATTGAGTTTTTGACTATGAGGATGACGAGTGTGCCGGACACAGTGGATGAGGCGAGACCACGTTTATGTCACCGTATCCTGGTGAGGACTGTGGCTTTGGGCCGAGCTAGGCTGGGGTACATGCCAACAATCTGCTGTGGCTGAGCCCAGGCTACAGCATGACCCACATTCGATAACTGGTCAAAAACCAGATGAGAGCTGGAGTCGAGGCGCTGCGTGGAGGTTGGATGGTAGGAATGCAGCAGTGAGGCCAGGGGCCAAAATTGGGACAGGTTTTTGACCTCAAGATCTGCTGCCCGGCCTGAGCCCTTCCAAATGAAGTATTTGAAACATTTTCTGCATGATGTTCCTCTCGATGTCACAACCCTCGTGTAAATCCCTTCAGTGTCTCCTCGCATCTCAGCATCTCTCATGTCTATTGAGTGTATGTGTGCTGTGATTGGTTTTTATCCTGTGCGTCTCCCCACCTCGGCTGGATCTCATTATGCAGTTGTGCGCTCAGTGACGCAAGTATTTAAGATCATCTGCAAGCTGCTGGATTGCAAACTCTTTTTTCTTTTTACATTTATCCTAGTCAATGCTTAGTCCTAAAACTCTTTTGTCTTCATCGAATGCAACTCTTTCTTTTACGACAGCCTCTTCACTCGAAGAAATTATATCATTAAATCGATTCAAAGAAGCTTCCAATCCTAATCAGGGTCTAGGTCAGATTGGGATCACATTGTTGTTAACTCCAGTTTGCACTCCTTGTCCAGTTTGTTCGTGAACAAGCCTCTAATCCTGCATTGGAGCCAGAACAGGGACCGCGTACCAATCAACCTGTCTATCTTCTGAAGCAGTTCAGTGCTTGTGCAACATCTGGCGACTGTAGCTCAGGCTCAGCCGATTACTCCTCCACCATCCTATTTTGAGGTTCCGCCCCCAACCTCTACTGTATTGCTATCAATAAACTACCTGATCTGTATCTTAACACCCAACATACACACTGTAACAATTCGCCCATTAACTTTAAGCTCACTGTTAACAATAAACGTACAAGGGATTCTTTGAAGTAGGGAATTAATCGCTTCCTATACATAAAGCTCCGCCTTACGCGGTGGCTACTTATAAAATGAATGAAAGCTGGACACTTGCTTCAATCCGCGCACATTGCGCCATGTATTAATCAGCCCAACTGAACAAAAAATTAAACCCAAAATCCATACATTTTGCCCAACCCTTTCCCAGTCCATGAAATCCCCACACCAGTCTCTCTTCAGAGCACCACCCACGCGCAATTCAGTCTTTGATCGTCCGATAATGGAGATGGCGAACTGTGTCTCGGATTTCCCAGGATGTGCAACGAAAAAAATATGATCCAACCCGATGGCAACAGAAATACAAAAAATAGGCGCTTGCATACGGCAGGGTATACCCACCGCTAAAAAAAACAACAATAAGCGTTGATCTCACCGGTGCCTCAGGTAACCAAAGTAATCCCGGAAGGCTTTGGATGAACTCTGCTACTCGTCTTCAGACCCCCAAAGCACGCGTAAATGCGTCGTTGAAGATAAAGTCACCACTCGTCTTGACGCGATTGAAACAATTCTGCCGTCTATTGAATGTTTTTTTATTTCTTGACAATATTAGTTAGCTGCAGCTTTTGAATGCTGGCGCCACTCACTACGGACTCTATCCACACTTCCTTCTCCGTCACGGGGGCACCCCCAGCCATACGCACACCTCCTATATAACGTTGGGTGCACACCCATAGGTGCAACAACCCACATAACATTTAAACGGACAGACCCCCTACCTTTCATACATACACAGGAAAGATTAACAGAAACTAAAGGCCATATTAGTATACGTATATATATATATATATATATATATATATATATATATATATATATATATATTCACATACATACTTTACATATACATCATATGTCATCTTAATAACCTTTAGAATGATTTTATCCTAATGTTACATTAATGTGACGGTGTCACAACTCCTTCTGCTGGAGCAAAGCTGACTCTCCAGTCTGCCTCCAGTGCCAGGGGAGAGGAGCAATCGAACACATCCTGAACGGTAGACCAAAAGCACTGGGTCAGTTCTGCCACTCTAAGTGATAAATGTAGCTGTGGCTTTCCCATCATCAGAGCAGGAGAAAAACCCAGACCTCAGTGCAGCTACGAGAAGATCCGGTAATTTTGCTCCGCTTCCTAGATATCAGCACAGAGACTTCCGGAGTCCAGACCTAGCGTAAGTGGTTAGGATGGAGGTCACATTTTCACAGATATGTTTGAGGAGGACATATGGAGGAGGCCCAGGAGTGTTTGAATCCACGCTCACAGGCTTTGGGTGCTGCAGTGCTGCTCCCAGGGTGACATTATGGTGTGTGCCCATACAGGAGGGCAGTGGAAGTTTTATAGCCCAGTCTCTGAGTTAGGCCTAATGTGGGCGGGGCATCAGAGGAGTGTTAAAGAAAAAAACACAAAGGCAGCTGAGAAAGCCTCCTGATGTTGAAGGGGAGCAGTCTGTGGTTACTGCTACTCCTAGTTGGATCGTCTAGTTGTAGCTGTCTCACGTTGAAAGGGTTTAAGTGCCCATTATCCCCAGGTTACGTCACTGATGACGTATCTAGTGGCATGTACAGATGTATGCTGTAACCTTTCAATTCTGATCTTTAGAACACTCGTGCAGTGCCCATTCAAAATGTGCTTGTTCTGAATGAACCAATTGTTTGGCCTACAGAAGCGCTCAGCTAAACAATGTCACACTCAACGCTGTACTTTGTTGGGTCCTGAAAAATACACCCATCAAGTGCGCCGTCCACTGACTGAGTGATTGATGAGAAAATTTATGGTCGGACATACAGAAAAACAAAGACTGCTTCCATCCTAGTTAGATATTTGTGATAATATACACCTTTCATGCTGACTTTCAGCATAAAACACCTAAATCATCTGCCTAAACGCAGAGATCTCAAACGTATGCTTTGAAATTTGTGCTCTGTGTGTGGAATGCCACCACCATGTAGTAATTATATTTCTTTGAAACTGCCGCATATAAGTCCTAATATTGTTGACTAATCCATTATTATCAATGTATTTTTCTGTCCAAACATTGTTCACATGAGGACACTAATCCACACCCGGGGATCAGTGCGCCACAACTCCGCACAGACTTGCCAAAAATGCTTGTAAACATGTTGAATTTGCGAACAAATAATATGAAATTTTGGAACAATTGAAAAAATTTGTCCCCGCCTATGCTGATGTTCGATGCCCATGTGCTGTTTCAGATTGATTAGCCCACTGATTGAGGAGAAAAATGAAGTCAGACAGGAGGATGGAAAGACAGTTTTCCTCATATTATTGCAGGATAGACATTTCAACATATAATCGTGATTTAGGTTTAAGGTGGCATCTGTGGATGGCTTAGCGGACTGTGTTTACAGACAGTGGTTTCTTGAAGTATTCCTGGGCCCATTTAGTAATGTCAATGACAGAATCATGCCGGTGAGTGATGCAGTGGAGTCTGAGAGCCCGAAGATCACAGGCATCCGGTAAAGGTCTTTGGCCTTGTCCGTTACGCACAGAGATTTTTCCGCTTTCTCTGAATCTTTTGATGATGTTATGCACTGTCAATGACGAGACCTTCAAAGACTTTGCAATTTGACGTTCAGGAACATTGTTTTTAAAGTATTCCACAATGTTCTTAGTGCAAGCTTTCACGGGTTGGAGAGCCTCTGGCCATCTTTACTTCTGAGAGACTCAGCCTCTCTAAGACATCCCTTTTACAGCCAATCATGTTACAAACCTGATGCCAGTTAACTTAATTACTTGCTAAAAGTTCTTTCAGCTGATTCTCTTATATTTTGTATATTAATTTACTTTTTCAGCCCTTTTTTGCCTGTATCCCAACTTTTTTAGACCTGTTGCAGCTAGAAAATTTGAAATAAGCTCATTTTGTGGATAAAAATGTAAAATGTCTCGGTTTCAACATTTGAAATGTTGTCCATGTTCTATTGGTAATAAAATATTGGCTGTGATCTATGATCTGGAAGTCACTGCATTTTTATTTTATTGACAATTTACTGTTCGTTCCAACTATTTCGTAATTGGGTGAAATATCTCACACTTTTATAGCATCATTTGTCACGTCAGCAGTCTGTCGTTTTCATTGTGTTTTATCATTGTTAGTTTGGCTATTTTATAGCAGAGCTGATGTTTTTATTATTTGAGATTTATTATTATTTGTCTTTTTTTTCAGGGGGACTACCTTTAAAAAAATACTCGGTTAAAGAGAAAAATAGAAAAAATGTCTAATTCTCATTGGCAAAATCAATTCTTTGTTTCTGTTTTTCAGCGTATAAAATATTCTGCAAAATTTTTTGGCAATTCAGAAGCTAAATTTCTATTCAATATTTCAAGTCCTGGACTGCAGAGGGATGCTCAAAAGATCAGAGAAACTCTTCACTGCTGCCAGGATCTGGTTCAAGTCTGTTAAATCCCTCTAAAGAGTGAGAGGGTGACTGACCAGTTCTGCCCCTCTTTGGAAGGTACCCAAATTACCTCTGTCACAGAGAAACCCATCGAGAGTCATGTCACAATGCAGGACTGTGCATCCCTGTAAACCACAAACAAGCAGCTTGAGACTTGGCCGTCAGTGCTGAAAACATTGGGTTTGCCTGGAAAGTTCTAGGCCTGGATAGACCGTTATTGAACACTGTCCAGAACACTGGAGCCCCTTCTGCCGCATGAGTTCCCCCTGTCAGCTGTCGAGGGTTTACAGGTGAAGATCAGTCGCCATCTCTGCCGGTGCCAGGGCCGTCCACAAAACTTAAGCAGGAACGCGAATAAACTGAAACTCCCCATGAGGGGCCTGAATGAGGAGATTATGGCAATATATGTGCTGCAATACAGGTAGTCCAGTCACGCACTGTTATAAACTGGCACCTTTTTTGCCAATTATTCGACCAGCAATTTTACGATCAGTTTATAACAGAGGTTCCGTATATGTGAACTTTCAACCACAGTTAAATGCACGCAGGACTGTACTTACCGTTAAAAGTAACAAGGAGACAACGTGTTAATTATATCCCCGAACTTGTGTCCCCCAGTGACGTAAGTATTTAAGATCATCTGCAAGTTGCTGGACTGCAAACTCTTTTTCTTTTTACAAGTTATCCTACTCAATGTTTAATCCAAAAACTCTTTTGTCTTCATCAAATGCAACTCCATCTTTAATGACAGCCTTTTCGATCGAAGAAATTATATCATTTAGTTGATTCAAAGAAGCTTCCAATCCTAATCAGGGTCTAGGTCAGATTGGGACCACGTTGTTGCTAACTCCAGTTTGCACTCCTTGTCCATTTTGTTTGGGTACAAGCCTCTAATCCTGGACCTAATCCTAATTGGACCGCGTACCAATCAACCTGTCTATTCTCTGAAGGAGTTCAGTGCTGGCAGAGCTTGTGCAACATCTGGCGACATCCTGGAAGCCTGGCTGGCAACTGCAGCTCGTGTTCAGCCAATTACTCCTCCACCATCCTATCTTGGGGTTCAGCCCCCAACCTCTACTATATTTCTGTCAAAAAACTACCTGATCTGTATCTTAACACACAAAATACACACCTTTTGCTGGAGCAAAGCTGACTCTCCAGTCTGCCTCCAGTGCAAGGGGAGAGGAACACTTCAACACATGCTGAACATAGACCGAAAGCACTGGGTCGGTTCTGTCAATCTAACGCTGCGACTAAGTGATAAAGGTACCTGTGGAAACTATTTGCAGAACCAGTGATCAGACCCAATGCCTCTGAGCTGCAAAGCAGGACTTTTCCATCATCAGAGCAGGAGAAAAACACAGACCTCAGTGCAGCTACGAGAAGATCTGGGAATATAGCTCCACTTCCTAGATATCAGCACAGAGACTTCCTGAGTCCAGACCTAGCGTAAGTGGTTAGGATGGAGGTCAAAGTTTCAAAGTTATGTTTGAGGAGGCCATATGGAGGAGGCCCAGGAGTGTTTGAATCCGCGCTCATAGGCTTTGGGTGCTGCAGTGCTGCTCCCAGGGTGACATTATGGTGTGTGCCCATACAGGAGGGCAGTGGAAGTTTTATAGCCCAGTTTCTGAGTTAGGCCTAATGTGGGCGGGGCATCACAGGAGTGTTCAAGAAAAAGACACAAAGGCAGCTGAGAAAGCCTCCTGATGTTGAAGAGGAGCAGTCTGTGGTTACTGCTACTCCTAGTTGGGTCATCTAGTTTGTAGCTGTCTCACGTTGAAAGGGTTGAAGTGCCCATAATCCCCAGGTTACGTCACTGATGATGTATCCAGGCGCACATACGGATGTATGGTGTAACCTTTCAATTCTGATCTATAGAACACTAGTGAAGTGCCCATTCAAAATGTGCTTGTTCTGAATGAACCAATTGTTTGGCCTACGGAAGCACTCAGCTAAACAATGTCACACTCAACGCTGTACTTCGTTGGGTCCTGATCAATACACCCATCAAGTGCGCAGTCCACTGACTGAATGATTGATGAGAAAATTTATGGTCGGACATACAGAAAATGTCCCCCAATCCTCCAATTCCCCAATCCTTGGATAGACCCAATACAATATAAAGCCCCTCAGGCCATGACCTTTCATTTGAACTTAATTTCAGGTTTAATCGGACAAATGGATCTGAAGATATGGCAAAAATGGTAATTTTCTATCAGAGAGCGCCACCTGGTGTCAAAATATTGAACCATACAGGTATGATGCCATGATGTGACACTTTGTGAGGTCATGACCATGCAGTTGCACATAGTTTCATGTCAATTGGAGAAATTGTTCCAAAGATATGGCAAAAATGGTGAATTTTATGTGACAAAGCTCCACCTTGTGTCAAAATTTTTAACCAAACAGGTATAATGTCATCGTGTGACACATCCTCAGGTCATGACCTTTCATTTGCACTTGATTTGAGATCAATCGGACAAATATTTCCAGAGATATGATAAAAACAGTGATTTTTTTGGCTCCTGGTTGCCAGTATAGAAATTGTAAATTGTCCAAAATCGAATCAGTTCTTCCTCTTTATGATACGCCATTCTGCGTTCGGGGATATAATTATATTTCTAAGAAACTGCCGCATATAAGTCCTGATATTGTGGACTAATCCATTATTATCAATGTATTTTTCTTTCCAAACATTGTTCACATGAGGACACTAATTCACACCCGGGGATTAGAGCGCCACAACTCCGCACAGACTTGCCAAAAATGCTTGTAAACATGTTGAGTTTGCTAATAAAGAGTATGAAAGTTTGGAAAAATGGAAAAAAATTTGTCCCCGCCTATGCTGATGTTCGATGCCCATGTGCTGTTTCAGATTGATTAGCCCACTGATTGAGGATTAAATCAGACAGGAGGATGGAAAGACAGTTTTCCTCATATAATTGCAGGATGGACATTTCAACATATAATTGTGATTTGACTTTTTTGTGCTTCTGTGTTTTATAACCATGATTTGAACAAGGATGACAACAGTTTTTGTGCCACCCTGTCATCAATTGGATGTTTGACTCAGGGGCTTAAAAAACAATGTTTAGAATTAGGTCCAGACCCTAGAATTAGCCCAGTCCACAAGTGCAAGGGTATTTTTGAAAATGTAGCATTCTGAACGCATTTTGGCCTTTCTTCTTCATGCAAATGGAATTTTTCGTCACTGAAAACAGCTTCCAGAGTAAAGATTTATACAAAGTCTGATTTCACTGTTTATGTATAGGCAGGGAAATCTGAGTTTTTGCCATTTTACACCAGACTTGCTATGTAGCGAGTTTTTATGGAGTGCGATTGGCCTACATCATCTTACATTAAGCTACCTCGTTGCTGCCTGTTGGTTTGGCATGCTGTTGATAGTGCTTTTACTGTGTTTTTACTTCTTTGTGGAGATGGTAAATTTTTTTTTTTTTTTTTTGGGAAACAAAGGAGGAAAAACCCAGTTTTTTCAAATATATGCTGACATGTAGATTAGCTCGGCCTTAGGCAAAGACAAGATCATAAATTAGTTAGCGACTGCTGTAAAAGAATCATTATCAATGCAGCATCAGTGCTGCAAATTTATACTGGTTGAATCATATCTTCGAATGAAAATATAAAATCAAGCTCCCTGGATGAGGACTGTGATACATTAAGTCATGGACGTTAAGAACCTTGCCATGCAGAGACCCACACAGGAAATCCCTCAATCTCAATATTTATCTTTGACCTAAAGGGCTGCTAATGGCCTATCAAAGGTAAGTCATGAAAAAAATTCAGATTTAATTTAAACTAATTGCGTCCTAGTTCAGCCATGCACTGCCTTCATCTCACTCTATAATTTTTTCCCTTTTCACATACAGATTAATCTGGAAGAGTAATGTAAAGATTAAAGGCGAGGATGGATATTTGTCCCGTGAAAAATACTGAGTTAATAGGGTGTTGGTGAGCTCTAGTCCGCAAAGCGCCACCAGATTAAACCAGTGAAGCTCTGCCTTTGTGGAGAAGCATTATCATTGCAGGCCAGGCTTAAATCCTAGGTTCCGGAAGTTTGGAAGTAATCCCTCCGCTTCTGCAAAAAAAAGGGCCAGAAATACGAGTGAAAGCACAGCGAGGAGATACCGCTGCTGCTCATTCCTAAAGTCTAAGGTGACTTTGTTTTTACGCAAACCAGCAGCAGGGTTACTTGATTCTGTTTAATGATGGCTGTTGCACTTTTGGACTTTGGCTCTGTCCCAAAAGTGGAGTGAAATAAAGTTTTCCCGCCCTCGACTGCAGCCTATGTTCCTCCAATGAGGCACAGTTCCAGCTGTAGCCTGAGTGCTCATAGCGATGCGTTTTTTCTCTCGCCGTCTGAGGCAGGCATTGTGTTATGACAGAGCGGCATTGTGGGATTATAGCTTGCCCGTGCCACTCAGGGAGTGGTTACAGCCATTGGAGTACACCAGCTTTTTTTCTCATCAGAATTACATTATCACGGGACAGTCAAGTATACATTCTTCAAAATGAAAAATTCATGAACTACAGTTCCTATCTTGATGTGGTGCTTTATTGCTTCTTCTTCTTTTTTTTATCGAATACAACAAAGTAATTTACACACAATCAAATAATGTTTCTAGTGGTATATTCTGTAAGAACACTGAACTGTTTCTATTCTGTTCAATATTTATATTTAGTCATTGGTTGATTTAACCCATGATATTTTACTAGATATTTCTAGCAGTGATTTTTGAGGAAATTATTTGCATGGAGATTTCCTTTTGATTTCTTCCCTTATTCTCGTAAGGTCTGCACCAACTAAGGTGCTTTGGAATTCTCTTTTCTTTAGGCCTTATTTTGTTGCTTTTACTGCACCGCTGCATGCGGCTTCTGCTATTTGTTTCTGCCAGTTTCCCTCTCTGACTCGGCTTCCAGGTTCTGATTGTTAAGTTTGTATTTTGGGAAGCGCGAGAGTTAATTTGCTGCCTGTCACCCAAAATACCTTTTGGTGATTTCAAGTGCACGGTATTGCTGGCCTTTTGCTCACCAGTCTGCTGCATATGGCCTCCGAATTTCCACCATTACAGAGTGGACACCACTTGGTTTTATTACAATACACTGGTCATGATTGATTTCTTCACTTATTATCATTATTAGTGTGATGAAGATTCATTAAGTGTCATTAGAGACTCTGTTAGGAAAGGGTGGTTAATTGTCAGACTGCTGCACTCACTCAAAACCATCCTTTGAAAATAATGATTGGACATGACCTGTTTTCAATCATTTAATAAATTTTATTTACTTGAACTCCAAAAATCCTTAGGATTAACATGTGTTATGGCCCCAATTTGTTATCACATTTACACAACAGCAACAGCAACAGCAAGGGATGACAGACACAGTTTTAACAACTGAAACACATTTAATTAATAAACAAAGACAATAACAACTAACTAACAACTAAGACCAAGATTGAATAAACAAGACAAAAAAAAACCCAGAAATATTTACAGTCCCTTTTGTAGGTGGCTTGGTGATGTCCTGGATAAGGAAAAATAATGCTCTAACACAGACAGAAATCCTCAAAAGAAACTTCTCAGGTTCTGAACAGAAATGACAGGTCTGGTCACGTGTATCCTTCTTTTTGCAATTTCTCCTGCTACTCTACTGTCTCAATTCTTTTCCTTATATACTCTTTTGCGGACCCCACCCACATTTAGACCTCTTTTTTCTTTAATTTTCTGAGACTTGCCCCAGACATGTCCGGGACATGTCTAAACATGACTCCAGTCTGAGCTTAACAAAAAAAGGTAAATACTGCCATCTAGTGGCCTATATTCACATTACACCTCCATTCCAAAAGGGAAAAATTTTGACTCATAAAGGCAAAATTTTTCTTTTCAATACAAAATGATGAAGTGAACACTTGTCTATATATACATATCATACAATATTCAAACACATGATATATATACACACATTCAAACACGGGATAAGCAATCAGCAATTACATTGTCTGTACCCTTCACATGCTTAATTTCCAAGTCAAACTCCTGTAAAATCAAACTCCAATTCAACAATCTCCGATTCTTGTTTTTCATCTTACTCAAAAACATTAACGGATTGTGGTCAGTGTACACAATCATTGGCTTTTGTCCTGTACAAACATAAACCTCAAAGTGTTGTAAAGAAAGGACCAGAGCCAACAGTTCCTTCTCTATTGTGGAATAGTTCCTTTGGTGGCGATTGAACTTCCTGGAGAAGTATGCCACGGGATGCTCAATGTCATCAGAGTCACTTCTCTGTAGGAGCACAGATCCACAAGCTTGGTCGCTAGCATCGACCGCGATGGAGAACGGTTTGTTGAAGTCAGGAGATTTGAGCACGGGGAAGTGACACAGCAGAGACTTCAGGTGATTGAAGGCTCTCTGGCATGCATCATCCCAGGTGAACTTTACGCCTTTCTTCAGTTGGTTAGTTAGACTGAGCGCAATCTCAGCAAAGTTCTTGCAGAACTTGCGGTAGTACCCGATCATTCCAAGGAAGCGGCGCAAAGCTTTTTTGTTGTCAGGAACTGGAAAGTCCATGATGGCTTGGACTTTAGCATTTATGGGTGCCACCTTACCCTGGCCTATGACGTAGCCAAGATAGGTGACAGTAGCACAACCAAAGTCACTCTTGCTCAGGTTAACAGTCAGGTTAGCCTGGGTCAGGCGCTGGAACAACGTCTCTACATCTTTTAGATGTTCTTCCCAGGAGTCACTCCATGTGATCAGGTCATCGATGTATGCACCCGTGTGTGGCAATCCGGCGATTGTAGACTGTATCATCCTTTGGAACGTGGCTGGGGCATTTTTCATGCCAAAGGGTAGGACTTCATACTGGTACAATCCAGATGGTGTGGCAAAAGCAGAGATGCTCTTGGCCCTCTCAGTTAAAGGCACACACCAATAACCCTTCAATAAATCAATCTTGGTCAGAAACTTTGCTTGCCCTACACTATCAATACAATCATCAATCCTAGGTATTGGATACACATCAGTTCTAGTTACAGCATTGACTTTGCGATAATCTGTACAAAATAGTACTTCCATCAGGTTTTGGAACTAGCACACAGGGTGAACTCCAATCGGAGTTGGAGGGTCTGATAATATCATGTTTTAACATGTACTCAACCTCTTTCTCAGCAATCTTTCTCTTTTCAGGATTCATCCGGTATGGATGCTGTTTTATTGGTTTGGCATCACCAACATCTACATCATGAGAGGCTATAGTAACTCTCTTTGGAACATCAGGAAACAAATCCTCATATTTCTTGATCAACCTTTCAAACTGATCTCTCTGTGAGGGTTCTAAGTGCTGGAGTTTTACATCAAGATTTTGCAACACTTCAGTGTTTGACAATTTACATGAAAGAACTTCAGCTTTAATTCTTGGTTCATCATCTTGAAACTCCCCCTCATCTTCACACGTTTCGACCATTGGAGAATCTGAAGTGACAGCTGCAACCCTAGCATTTCTGTCATGATAAGGCTTTAGCATGTTAATATGACACAATTGTTTTGATTTTCTCCTATCTGGAGTCTTCACAATGTAATTGAGATCATTGAGTTTTGTCAGAATTTCATATGGACCATGAAATCTAGCCAGCAATGGATTGGACTGCAAGGGAAACAACACAAGGACCTTGTCTCCTGGTTTAAACTCACGGCTTCTAGCCTTATGATCATACCAAGTTTTCATTTTTCCCTGACTTGATTTCAAGTTCTCTTTGGCAAGGTCACAAGCTGCACGCAATCTTTCCTTGAACTTGCTAACATAGTCTAACAGACTGATTTGCGGCTCTTCCTCTTGCCATTGTTCACTCAATAATAGCAAAGGTCCTCTCACTTCATGACCAAACACTAGCTCAAATGGACTGAATCCAGTAGACTCCTGCACTGCTTCTCTAGCTGCAAACAACAGCAAATGAACCCCTTCATCCCAGTCTTTCTCATGGTCATAACAATAAGTCCTCATCATTGTCTTGAGAGTGGAATGAAACCGCTCTAAGGCACCCTGACTTTCTAAATGAAAGGCACTAGAAAGAATCTGTTTTGCACCTAGTTCATACACAACCTGCTGAAACAATCCTGAAGTGAAATTGCTACCTTGGTCTGACTGAATTTCCCTGGGAAGACCAAACAACGTGAAGAACTTTATCAAAGCCTTCGAGATTGCAGTTGCCTTGATGTTACGTAGAGGTATGGCTTCGGGGAATCTGGTAGATGCACACATGATTGTCAACAAATACTGATTTCCAGATCTAGTCTTGGGTAATGGACTAACGCAATCAACAATGACCCTAGAGAATGGCTCCCCAAATGCTGGGATAGGCTGCAATGGAGCTACAGGTGGGTCTAACTGGTGTTTTCCAACTACCTGACAAGTGTGACAGGTTTTGCAAAAGTTGGAAACGTCTTTCCGAAGCCCAGGCTAAAAGAAGTGTTTCATGATCTTATCAACAGTCTTGTTAACACCAAGATGACCTCCTAAAGGTAAACTATGAGCCATTGTTAAGATCTCATTCCTATAGACCTTCGGAACAACAATTTGCCTGACCACTGCCCAATCTGCATTGGCAGGGATATCAGGAGGGCGCCACTTCCGCATCAACACACCATCCTTGAGATAATACCCAACTGGAACTGCATCTATTTCTTTTTCAGGAAGGGCTCTCCTCTTTAGTACACCAATTTCAGGATCATTAGTTTGCTCCTCAATCAACTGCTTTCTGGACAGAGACAAGTCTCCAGACACATCAAAATCACCAGACCCATCCGGCTGGCTGAATAGAGAACTGATAAAAGTATCTGATAAGTCCTCAAACGGAGAAACCATAGTAGGCCAATCAGAGTCATGAGGCGAACCACCTGAGTCCTGACTATTCAATGTACTGGACGGCACCACAACATCATCTTCTTTAGCCTTCTTGGCCATAGCACGAGTCACTGCGCAAGAAGGATGCAGAGATGGGTCCTCATCCCCATTTTCAGTGCTCGGCTGTGAAGTAAGATGTACAGGGGGAACTACTTTGCCCCCAGCCAGGTCATTGCCTAGCAACAGAGAAACACCCTTTATAGGTAGACTTGACATAAGTCCCACCTTTACCTGTCCTGTAACTAAATCTGACTTCAAGAATATAGAGCGCAGGGGTACAGATACAGTCCTCCCTTCAATACCTTGTACAAGTATGAAATCCCCTGAAGCGGTCTCATCACGTAACTCCAAGGAGTCCATCAACAAAAGTGACTGAGAAGCTCCGGTATCCCTTAGGATATATATGGGGACAGGAGTAGTATGCTCATTCAGAGCCACAAATCCCTCTGACACAAATGGAAGAAATTCCTCCCTCACAAAGTCAGCTGTATTAGGCTTTTTAGCCCCACAAGAAGCAGGCAATTTAGCAGATTGGTTATCTACTACAGGGGTTTCTAACCTTGTTTTCACAAAGGCATTTGGTTTGGTATCCTTTTCTTTTTCTTTCTTAGCTTTAAGGAACCAACAGTTAGTTGTAACATGACCAGATTTCTTGCAATAACTGCAAACTAGACCACTTTTGTCACTGTCAGCTTTCACACTTTGATCAGACCTGTTACTGGATTTCTGAGCACCATCACCAGATTTGTCTTTGTCTTTGGGTGAGGAATCTTGGGTATCACCGTAACCCTTTTTCTGAAATTGGGATCATTTATTGTTACTGCTAGACTGAAATTTGGACTTATGAGTGAGAACATATTCATCTGAAAATTTGGCAGCTGATTGCAAGTTCAGTGCTTGCTTCTCATTAAGGTAGGTCTTAACATCATCCTTAACACAGTTCTTGAATTCTTCAACTAACACCATCTCTTTTAGTGAGTTGAAATCATCCTTGACCTCCATAGAAGTACACCAGCGCTCAAAGCAAACCTGCTTCTCATTAGCAAATTCAACATAAGTCTGATTTTCAGATTTCTTCAGACCTCTGAATTTCTGTCGGTAAGCCTCTGGAACCAACTCATAAGCTCTCAAAATAACCTTTTTGACAACCTCATAATCAGAGGAATCATCTGCAGACAAAGCCGAATAGGCTTGTTGAGCTTTACCCTTGAGGACAGTTTGCAACATCAGAGGCCAGTGTTCCTTTGGCCACTGGCAACTCTTTGCTACCTTTTCAAAACACTGGAAATAGTTGTCAACATCCTTTTCTGAAAATGGAGGCACCAGTTTTACCTCCTGACTGGCACAAAATTTATTTTTAGTTTCAATTTTAATTTTTAGTTGCTCCATTTGGAGTCTTTCTTCTCTATCGAATTTCTCTAATTCAAAATCTCTCTGTCTCTGTCTCTCTCTTTCTGCTCTTTCCTCTTTCTCTCTCTCAAATTCTCTTTGTTTTTCTTCTCTTGCTAATTTTTCTAACGCAAACTGCCTTTGTTTTTCTTTTTCTTCCCTCTCAAATTCTCTGTTTTTCTTTTTCATCCCTTTCCTTTTCTCTTTCCTCCCTTTCAATCTCTAGCATTTTTAATTTAAGTTCCATTTCTATATTTGGATTTTCCACTGGAAACTGTTCCAGATCTCCTGGTGCAAACACATTTTCATCAATGTAATATTCAACTATCTCTCTAGCCAGTCTTGCTTTTCGCATGGCTGGTTTTACCTCTGTCAGCTCCAACTGTCTGCAAATTTCTAGCAGTTCTGTCTTTTTAAAAGACTTCAAAACCCCTACGGTTGGTGATGCCAAGAAATCATCCATTGCTGTTGTCAATATATATCTAGGAAAATTCACAAAAACAATTTCACAATTTGGAATGTTAGATTTTCAATAAATTACTCACACAATGGTCTATCCCGGACCTTGAGCCCCCAATTTGTTATGGCCCCAATTTGTTATCACATTTACACAACAGCAACAGCAACAGCAAGGGATGACAGACACAGTTTTAACAACTGAAACACATTTAATTAACAAACAAAGACAATAACAACTAACTAACAACTAAGACCAAGATTGAATAAACAAGACAAAAAAAAACCCAGAAATATTTACAGTCCCTTTTGTAGGTGGCTTGGTGATGTCCTGGATAAGGAAAAATAATGCTCTAACACAGACAGAAATCCTCAAAAGAAACTTCTCAGGTTCTGAACAGAAATGACAGGTCTGGTCACGTGTATCCTTCTTCTTGCAATTTCTCCTGCTATTCTACTGTCTCAATTCTTTTCCTTATATACTCTTTTGCAGACCCCACCCACATTTAGACCTCTTTTTTTTTAAATTTTCTGAGACTTGCCCCAGACATGTCCGGGACATGTCTAAACATGACTCCAGTCTGAGCTTAACAAAAAAAGGTAAATACTGCCATCTAGTGGCCTATATTCACATTACACATGTTTCGCCAGTTCTACTTGTTAAGTTAGAATAAGCACTGAAAATTATTGCCCTGTTTTCAAGTCATTAAATTACCATTGGAGAAACTCCGAAAACTC
Organism: Gymnothorax reevesii; assembly: GCA_029721435.1. Classification (NCBI taxonomy): domain Eukaryota; kingdom Metazoa; phylum Chordata; class Actinopteri; order Anguilliformes; family Muraenidae; genus Gymnothorax; species Gymnothorax reevesii. The sequence goes on from CM056581.1 coordinate 58,088,886, forward strand.
TCCGCATTATCAGGGGTGGCCAATTTTCATTAATGACGCATATCTGTCAACTCTCACGGATTCGGATTTCTCGCGCTTTTCTTTACTGATGGGTTGGAAAAATCTGCGCTCAGCGGCTCGTGGGGCGCCGTGTGGATTGGTCTGCGAGGCTCATGAAGCTGTAAGTCATGAGAATCCATCCTTTTCTACATTATTAATTGCTGAATGTAGAAGGAAATGTCAGGCACATTTCACAGCTTGTTGCTTAGTGAGCCTCGCGGGCTGTCCTGCGCCTTTCGCCCACTCGACCACAGAATTTATGAAGACATGCTGATATTTACGTTGTCATTTTTGGGCGAAAGAAACGCCTCAACTTTCTGAAGCAATGCATAACAACGCTATTAAATATAAATTTCATTGTCGTTTTACCAATTAGTCTGAGAAATTTTCGAATCAAGAAAAGTACACTGCGTCAGGTTTAGGTCATTCATCACTGAAGGGTGAGGATTGGGCGTCCCTTTGCAGCAGCCGACGCACCGGCTGTGGTACCCAGTGCCCACTACTGTCAGTTATGCTCGAGTGGCGTTTATGAATAGCAACTGGCGAGGAGTGGGACCACTCCCTCGGTAAGTGGTTGGTCGATCTCTCTCTCTGTTGTGTTCCGTGGTCTGAGTGTCTGGTTAGTCAATTTTAGGTTTCTATCATTTTGGTATGTCAGTTTTTAGTCCATGTCTTAGTGTTCACATTTCATTCCTCTCCTGTGTAGTCCAGTCCACGTTTTACCCATGTACTGTCTTTGCTTCTCCCCGGTCACATCATTGTTTGTATCAGTTTCTGTGTTAATTGATTGTGACACTATTTCGGGTGATTTAATGGATTCTGGGTTTCATCCTTCCTTCTGTTCTCGTTTGCTAGTTTCCCCTTGCTTTTCTATTCATACTAACATTATTAACAGTTTGTTGTTTTCTAAAATTACTAACCAAACTAACCTTGTATATAATACTAATCTACTAACGAGCACCCGGGATTGTATAGCTGCACTTACTAATTGACTAATTATCTCTCAGCAGTCGCTCTGTTCTAGCTCCGCCCCTCGCCTTACTGTTCACTGGCTTTGCTAAAGTTTCCCGCAGAATCTCTGCATTCTTATAATCTGTTCTGGCTCTTTTTCTGTACACTTACGAGTCTTTTTATCCAGTTTATTTATCCCATCTTTGGGATTGTCTTGTGATCCTTGTCTGTGTGTTAATGTTAATCTGTTTTCGAGTAATTGGTTGCCCTCATGTTCCACCCCTTGTTAATTGGATTTAGTTTCAACACCTGTGTCTGTGTGTGCCCCTGCCCTATTTAGCTGAGCAGTTCCTGCACGCATGCAGATCTGACTTCACTCACTCACGCACACATTCCCGCTCTCACTCCCCCTGCCCGGTGCACTTCTCCTCTGGTCCCCTCAGTTTCCTGTGTGTTCTCAAGTTCAGCCTCCTTCCCTGTCCAGCCTGCCCTTCCTGCTGCTTTCAAGCCCCTGGTGCCCCCTGTCTCCTCCAGCGTCTGCTGTGTCCTTGTGCCAGTCTTCTTCCTCTGTCTCGTGTTGTCCTGAGCACCAGCCGCCCTGCCTGTCCTGAGCACCAGCCGCCCTGCCTGTCCTGAGCACCAGCCAAGTCCAAGCCACAGCCCCAAGCTCAAGCCAAGCCAAGCCATGCCAAGCCAAGCCAAGCCATGCCATAGCCATTACCATAGCCCCAGCGTTCCTGCCTGCCCTGAGCCCTGTGTCCTGTCTGTCCCCCTCCTGATGTTCTCCCTTACCCTTCTCCTGGCCAGCTGTGCCACCCAAGTTAGCCATCTGCCAGCTGTGCCAACTGTCTTGTCTTGAGTAGCTTCTAGAGTTCTGTTGTTCCCAAGTCTCGTTCCATGTTTTAGTCTTGTTCCGAGTCTGTCCCCCTGGTTTTCTGTTAGTGTTTTGGATTCTTGAGTTCTCCAGTTTCAGTGCTAGGCACGGTGTTTTTGTTGGCCGGTGTGCCCCCTTTTTTCCCCTGGATTATTTCTGTTTATTTTAATAAATATTATTTTGGATCCCCGCTTATGGCGTCTCACTCCCCTTTTGTGTCTCCCTCCTCTTCTGAGTTTCCAAGTTCATGTTTCCCTCGTGTATCAGACTGTAACACTCTCACACTCCAGTTACATTTCAATCGTACTCACTATACGGTGAGTGGAGGATGAGGGTGAGTGTCGTTTCTGAATACGGGCCTTAGACAGACAGCAACCTTCACAAAATGTGGGCTGTTCCAAGTAGCGTTGACTTTTGCAGTGTTTGCAAGTTAAAGCTGACAAAGTTGGTCCAAGTATGTTGTAAGGTTATGTGGGATATACCCTAAGGCCCCAGTTACCACAGGTAAAACTTTCACCTCACTCTGTGGTATTCCCCACAGTACAGCAACTTCAATTTTCAGTTGCACGTATTTCAATGTCTTGTTTTGTTCTGATAGATATCCTGGAATTGCAACATGTATCAGCAGAAATGTATTATTATCTGTCTTGTAAAGTACCAAATCAGGTCTTCTGTGTTGTTGTTATTATTATTGCTATTTTAGCGACAGGTAGCACTTATGTAGCTGAAGAAAGGTAAACACATGCGGAAAGTAGTTTTCAAAATATTTATTTGAAAGGAACCAATAACATCTTGAACTTTTTTTTGGCTCGTACGCAGTGATATAGTCATCTTATTGTCTGTGCAATGAGAAATTTTACTAAAAAGTACTAGTCATATTTTTTTTTTAACCATTTCCCCAACCATATTGTGTATAAACAACAGTAAATAAGAATAAAATAACAGAGAAACTAAAATGTGAAGAACATAAATCAGCTCTACTAAGCACATGCAGAACAGTGTGCATCAACTTTTCAGATGTATGTCTAACATGTGCAGCACATTGTGTACTCAGCCAAAATAAAAAATTCATACTTCTTTGGAGGTTGATAAGTTGAACATACAAGAAATTAGGTTTTAAATAATTTTATTTAATTCTGTGCTCATTAAAGATGGTGTATCATAGAAATAATGTTCATAATGTTATCAGTTCCACCGGAAATGCTACGGAAATGTGCAAGAGTAAAAATGGTAAGTCACAACTTGATTAACCCATTTATGCCTGAATTTTCTTTTTTTTATGTTATACTTCAAAATACCACTCTAATAGTCATTCAAACAGGACACTTTTTCTTAACAGTCCTCATGTGAGGACGCTAGGCATAAATGGGCTAAGAGCAGTGTGCAGGTGATTACGTATGGTTTGGGCAGTCACGCGACCCCTAAACAATTCATTCCTAGTGGACGTTGCAGTGACAAATCGATTATGCAAATGACATGACAATTTGTCGGTCTTCTGCTTTTGACGTCACACGTGGGCTACCAGAACAAGGTCAGTCAGCTGTGATGCCAGTTTGTTGGAGACGTGTCTGATGATCATGGATAGTCTGTCGACTGCATCCCATAACCCTTGCAATGTCAGTGACGGATGTTTCCGTATTCAGCATGCCAATGGCACGTTCACGCTGAATGTTTGACAGCCATGGCATTGAAAATCAATGAATAATTAACTGCAAAAACTTGTTTTTCCGAGATGTCACTCTAACGTGAGCTCAGTTGCACATCTCTCATATGGTCATGTGACTAGGAACACAAGAAAACATGGTTTTAGCTTAAACTACGCTCACGTGCTACGTACCTGTGCATGTCGGAGTTGATGTGTGTCATGACATCTTTGACAACGCATTTACCCCTAGAGATAAAAACTTTTAAAAGTTTCAAGAAAATGTTTACAAATTTATGAGGGTGAAGTTTCTTTTTTTGACTCCGTATATTTGTTCTACACTTTTGGTCGGCACAGATACAGCGCCCTCCATAATTATTGGCACCCCTGGTTAAGATGTGTTAAAAGCCATTAATTCAATTTTTTTTGCAGAAGCATACTCACAGTAAAAAATTTAGAAAAATGTAACCAACATTTAAGGGAATTTTAAGGGGGAAAAAAAAAAAATCCCTAAAATTATTTTTCATAAAATCACCTGTTCCAATTATTGGCACCCCTAACAATTCCTTGGAATTAAATGTAATTGAAGCATTTCTGCCATTTCTACAGTAGTTTACAAAGGTGATCAGAGTATCTAGGAAAACTTAATATGTAAATCACTTCCTTTTTCCCTAGGGTATAAACATGACGTGACAGAGGCCATTTCTCTTATCCACTCTTTAACATGGGAAAGACAAAAGAACACACCACTCAAGTAAGGCAGATGTGTTGACCTTCATAAGTCAGGCAATGGCTACAAGAAAATAGCCACTCCCCTGCACCTGGAACAGTGGTAAACAAGCCTGGACGAGGACGCAAGGTTAATTTTGCCACTACACAAGAGAGTGTTTGATGCCAAAAAGCTCAAAGTGGGTCTGGCGGAACACAAAATATGAGTATGCAGAAAAGCACCTCATGCCCACTGTGAAGTATGGGGGTGGATCAGTGATGCTGTGGGCCTGTTTCTCTTCCAGAGGCCCTGGGAACCTTGTTAGGGTGCATGGCATCATGAGAGTGTAATGGTGCGATCAGGAACCAGTCGCGAGAACCAGGAAATGCAGTAGAGCTTGTTTTATTAATAAAGGGGGAGGACCCCCGCTGGGCAGAAGGCAAAAGTACAGAGTCCACAATCCTAAAGTCAAAATCCAGTTGGGCAAAAATAGTATCAAAAACCAGGGCAGCAATCAAAGTAATCGTAGTAGGACAGAAATGGGTCTGGTACACAGGAATAGTTCTATCAGAGAAGCAAGCCAGAATCCACAGGACGTAATCCGAATCGTTACCAGGGCAGCAAGCAGATCTCGTAGTCGGGCAGAAAAATGGTCAAAACACACAGATGCAACAGTAATCCAAAATCACAAAGGCAAAAAATCAGGCAATCCAGTCAGAAAGAAAAACACAGAAATCAAGGCGAGAAACTTGGCACGAGAAAACTAGGGAGAACGATCTGACAAGAGAGTGAACCAAACAGACATCTTATATACACATCCGGGGTAAACACATGACCAGGGAGAACAGGTGCAATCAATGGTAACAATGATCAGGGAGAGACACATGAGGAATAAACTAATTACATGAATTTGGCAAATGCCAAGTGTGAGGTTTTACGAAATGAGCCAAGAGCGAGAACCAGATAAATGCAAAATGGAGGCTTTATTTCTGAAGGGGGAAACCCCCCAACAGAGCTGGCAACAGTACACTATCCACAATCTACAAGCAGAATCCAAAGGGCAAAATCCAAAACTGTAACGAGGGCACCAATAACAAAACTCAAGGTCAGGCAAAAATGGTTCGGTACACAGGCGTGGGTTTGGTGGAGAGGCAAACTCATTAGCCGTAAACAGTCCGAATCCAAATACCAGGGCAGCAAAAGACAATAGACGTGGTCGGGCAAAAATAGGTCAAAACTCACAAAGGCAATCAGATCCAAAAGGGCAAACCAAAAACAAGTGTCGGGCAATCCAGTCAGAAAGAAAATATCACAATGAGCAAGGCGAGGAACGTAGCACAAGACAAAGGAGTAAAGCCGATCTGACAAGGAACTAAAAGTGCAGACACCTTATATACACATCCGGGGTGAACACATGACAAGGGAGCACAGGTGCGATCAATGAAACAATAATCAGGATTGACACATGAGGGTTTATCTAATTACATGAATCTGGCGAATGCCGAAACGCAGACAGGGATAACGAGACATTCCTATGAACGAATAAATGGCTCCGGTTAAGGAGTACTAAAGTGTACAGTCTAAAGAAAAGGGAAAGCCTGAGATATAAGAGGAAAACCGCAGTGGAGATAATTAGTGATAGGCAAGGAGGGCGGAGATACAGATTGGGCGAATGCTGAGAGATCGTTAGTCTATTAGTATGTGCAGCTATACAATCCCGAGTGCAAGTTAGTCCGTTAGTAAAAATATACAATGTTAATCTTGGTTAGTAATTAATCGAAAACAATAAACTGTTAGTATGGTTAGTGGATAGTAACAGAGAGAGGAAGGAAGAAAAACGAGATATGAAGAAAGATTGAAATCCCAGAAACCAGGAAATCACCCGAATGAGTGGCACGTCAGACAAGGGACCGTGGGCAAAGACCTACACAAGACAAGACAGGGTAAACGAAGTGCAGGACTAGAACTAAAAACAAGACTATGAAAGCGTGGCAAGGCTATGAAAACATGGCAAGGCTGTGAAACATGGCAAGACTATAAAACATGGCAAAGACATAAATAATAACAAAACATGAAAAATAATAAAACATGAAATCAAACAACAAAACACGATACATAATCATGGGGATGGTCAGAGGCAGGCAGTGGTCACTTAAACACAAACAGCATACGTGGCATGGCCAGGCACAAAACTTAAACATGGAACTAGGGAAAGGCATGACCGAAATGCAGATTCACAACACCAAGACGCAGACAGGGATCACAAGACAATCCTAAGAACGAACAACAGCTCCGGTTAAGGAGCACTAAAGTGTACAGTATAAAGAAAAGGGAAAGCCTGAGATATAAGTGGAAACTGCAGTAGAGATAATTAGTGATAGGCAAGGAGGGTGGAAATACAGATTGGGCGAATTCTGAGAGATCGTTCGTCTATTAGTATGTGCAGCTATACAATCCCGAGTGCAAGTTAGTCAGTTAGTAGAAATATACAATGTTAATCTTGGTTAATAATCTATCAAAAATAATAAACTGTTTGTCTGAATTAGTAGATAGTAAAAGAGAGAGGAAGGAAGCACACGAGATAATGAAGGAAGATTGAAAACCCAGAAACCAGTAAATCACCCGAATGAGTGGCACGCAAGACTAGGGACCGTGAGCAAAGACCTACACAAGACAAGACAGGGTAGACGTGGTGCAATGCATGGAAATGAAAACATGGCATGGCAGAGAATACTATGAACATGAAAAATAATAAACAGGAATCTAAATAACCAAAACACAGTACACAATCCTAAGAATGGTCAAAAGGCAGGCAGTGGTCACTAAACACAAAAGCATACATGGCAGAGCCAGGCACAGAACTTAAACATGACAAGCAGAATGCACAGATGAAAGCAATAAGCTTTGAAATACCAGGACATTTTAAATCAAAATCTGGTGGCCTCTGCCCAAAAGCTGAAGATGGGTCATCACTTGGTCTTTCAGCTAGATAATGACCCTAAACATGTGCACAAATCTACACAGAAATGGTTCACCAGACACAGAATCAAGCTCCTTCATGGCCATCTCAGCCCCCAGACCTCAACCCCATTGAAAACCTGTGGAGTGAGCTGAAGAGGAGAGTGCAGAAGAGAGGACCCAGGTCACTGGTTGATTTAGAGAGATTGTGCAAAGAGGAATGGTCAAAGATCCCTCTTTCTGTATTCTCCCATCTTGTGAAACATTATCGTAGAAGATTAGGTGCTGTTTTGTTGGCAAAATGGGGTTGTACAAAGTATTAACATCAGGGGTGCTAATAATTGTGGCACACCTGATTTGATGTAAAATAATTATTTCTTAATGTGGAATTTTTTTCCCACTGAATAAATGCACTTGAATTAAAGGTTGGATTTTCCTCTTTTTTTCATTGTGGTCCAATATTATTTAGAAAAAAAAACAGAATTTATTAGAAGCTAAAGAACACAGCTTAACCAGGGATACCAATAATTATGGAGAGCGCTGTATATGCATGGCTTCAGAGTAGAGAGAGCCAGAGTTTCTCACATCTGCTGCATCTTTATATCAAACAATCCTGCCTCTGACTGCATTCTCCGTCAGTAAACAATGCTTTGAAGACATGCTTTTATTGTCTCAGTTAAATTGGTCACAAACGTATTTAAATTTCTCATTGCGCGAATGTGTGAGTGCGTGTCTGTATAGTGTGTATGTGTGTGTGTTGTGTGTATGTGAGTGTGTTTGTAGTTTTTGTGGTGTAAATCATTTTATAACTGTGAGATCAAAATGACCGAAGACAGCCTTTGTTACCGCGTGGTGTACAGTCTCCATGGATGCTTGGCTAGACAGGGCTGCCCAACCCTGTTCCTGGAGAGCTACCATCCTGAAGGTTCTCACTCCAACCAAAGCAAACCACACCTGCTTTCCCAATTACAGATCTTATGAGCTGCTAATGAGCTGAATCAGGTGTGTTGAATTAGGGTGGGAGCAGAAACCTACAGGATGGTAGCTCTCCAGGAACAGGGTTGAACAGCCCAGGGCAAAGGCAATGTTTCACTTTTTCCTGATGTTTGGGTCACAGTAAGATAAGAGACCAAATTTCAAGCTGAAAAAAGATAATTGAAGGGGTTTTCACTGCTGTTAAACAGTGTGGCGGACTGTTCTTTACCCTTAAGACAACACAAGGAATCAGGACATTCATATGTATGTGAACAAAAAAAGTGGAAAATAAACTAATATCAAATGATTGATTTCTACATATAAAAAAAATGATAAAAATCAATATGAAAACTTTAGTAGGCAATGTATGCTAAAATTAAAGACATTTTTTCACAGTCGATATTCTCCGATGGATTTAATAATTTATCGCCTTGTGTGTTGATTTTAACAATAGAAACCTTCAGCTGGCTGCCAGAATTGCGCTAATTAAAAACGCCGGTCCAGCTCGCGCCTTTCCCAAGTCCCGCATATTCCTGTCACTGACGACAGGAGCGAGCTTGGGTAGCGGGTGCGCGCACAGCTGAGGGAAGTGACCGCGACTCCGCGCGGAGAAGGAGAGAACGGAGGCGGCCCTGGACAGAATTCAACTGGACTGTTACATCGCACTGAATGCAAACAGAAAAACACATGCTGCTTGTACTTTCTGATTGAAAATATTGAACTATGCTGAAGGGACACGCTTCTTAAGCGAGGGAGTTTGCATCCACGACAAGACCGGTAAGATGCGAGGTGTCTCAGTTGCTTGGCTAATAATAGCGGCTACACCTGTCTCTGCGTCTTGGTGTGTTCGCGAAGTCCGCGGTGTGTCTTAATAAGCACAGAAGTACACCGCGACATTCGGGAACAAACGATTCTGGGGATGCTAAAATGTTAACAGATGCCGACTTTGATGCTTATAAGAGCCGTGATGGTTACCGGCTGACTTAGCACATGCTCTCCAGCCCTCTGCGCATCGCTGGATGATGCGGTGTCGTTTTTTTTTTTTTTTTGCTGCTCTGCGCAAATTGTAAGCTGGGCCAGAATTTTAGGGGATGTATTAATGATGCGCCTTTGGCCCACAACAGATCCGCAGAAAGAACTGCGGTTGTCTTCCTTTGCGGTGAGCAAACCTTAGAAATCATGTTTTGAGGCCGGTTGCTGCTGGTTTTCTTCTGGGGGGATCGCTGTGCTATGCCTAGAATGATAAAACCGGTTCTGAGTATGGGGTGCTGCTTTCGGACGACAATTTGAATCATCCGTGTTGCCTCTTTGAGACATTTCCTGGACCTAAATGAGGGAAAATATGTTTTCGTGAGATTAATTTTGCGCTGAAGACACTCTGTAATTCCTCCAGGAATTTTAGTGCGCAGATGGGAGATTAGAATTTCTGCGATGTCATTGTTGTGTGTGATTCGCATATAATACACACAAGTGCTAGAGCGAATCTATCACTATCGCGAGGTCATTTCCATCCTCCCATCGTCCTCCAAGTTGCATTAGCAGCGCAGGATTCTGAGGATGCGGTGGCGGAGTAGGCCAATGCAGCAGCGCGGAGGCAGGAGGAGAGCGCTGTACCACTTCGGAAACTGCTACGCGATGAAGACGTATAAAGTGCAGTGTCATTGTAATTCGCTGCCCAGAGTGACACGGTTTCCTCATCTCCTGTCTGGGACGTTTTTTTTTCCCTTGAACTGCGTTATCCCTTATCCCTTATCAACTTTCATCAGCAGTAGCCTATTTATTGCAATCGTTTTGGCATCCTTGCTCATAGTTATGAATGAGTAAGTGAATGAATGCATGCATGCATGAATGAAATTGATTAATTGAGGCTTTCTTAGCTGGCCGCAGAACTTCATTTCAACTGCAACAGCTATCAAAATTCCTTTTAAGGACAGTTAACCTGGTTATTGGTGCGGCATTTGAGCTGCTGTCGTGTTAAAATAACACGTTCATGTGGTAAGGGGTTTTGCTCTGTAAAAAAAAAAGTTGTCTCAACTGACAAAAGTTAGTGTCCAGGCTGCCTTAAAAATTTAAGCTCATTGAACTTGAGATGACAAGTTGAGGTAATATTCAATTTATAATCTTAAATTCAGTTAACTTGACATTTTAAGGCAGCCTGGACGCTAACTTTTTTCAGTTGAGACAACTTTTTTTTTTTTACAGTATATTTATCTCAGAAATGGCTATGCCTTGCCCAAAGAGTTCTATACTCATAATGCATTATACTGCCAATGGTTTTAATACATGACAGCATGAGAAAATTGTAACTAAAGAATCAATTGGCTAAATTAGTTAATGAAAGTGTGGACACATAATCACCAAAAATAGCCATTTAATAGTTAATGACAAATTAAGGGTTGACAAATGATAACGAGCCAAACCAGCAAGGGAAAATCGTTGCATGTTCAGCAATGTAATTTGGACCCTATTAAACAACCGTAATCTTCAATTTGGTCTGTAAATAACATCTGCCTTTTTTTGCTAATGTGTGCAATGAACCACAGTTACAGGCCGGAAACCCACACCTGCAGAAATCTATGGCTGAGTGAGTGAGGTTGTGATGGAGTTACACCATTTGTCAGCCGGCCGAGCATACTTCCCCATTGGCTGTTGCTCATTGCATGCAATTTCGCACGTGGACCTTATACGGTCCAGCTACATACAAGGTTTTGACCTGGTCTTGCCATCCTAAAGCCAAACCCATTTTGGGAAATGTGGTTAAAGAGGGTAAATAAGCCCTTAAAACATGAAAAGTACATATTTAGGATAAACCAAACCTAAACATCACAAATTCAGATGCCTCTGTCCATTTCCCTGGCAGAGTTTAGGTCCGCTCACTCACTTAAAGGCAGAAGGGTCAATGCAGATCAATACAGAGTTATTTTGAGTGATCACCTTTATATCCTATGATGAAGCATTTCTGCTATGATGGGATCGGTCTTTGTCAACAGCCCTTGCCCCACAGGGCACAGGCCTACCAAAGAAAACAGCCAAACTGTAACCAGTTTGTCAGATGTTTACCTTTTTCAAATAACCAGCAACACAAAATCAAAAACACGCCACATTCCCACAAAACTTCGCACCACCTCACTTTAAAGTCGATACATTTTCACCAGAACCAAACTCATACAGTTGCACGGCCTGTAACAAACCCACTTCCACAGGAGAGAGCGCATGCGCAGTTGGTTTATCTCTGGGTTTGTTGCAGATTCTGGTGAAGATGTATCAACTTCAAAGCATCGTGGTGCGAAGTTTAATGGGAATGCGACATGTTTTCAATTTTGCGTTCCTGGTTATTCGAAAAAAGGTAGATATCCGACAACCAGCTTGTTACAGCTTGCCGTTTTCTTTGGTTGGCCTGTGCTTGTACAGTCATGGCCAAGACATGTCGCAGCTGATCAAGAAGCTTTTGGAGACCCGACACCTTACTAAGACAGTTTTTTTAACCTGACTACACACTACAAGCGCAAATACTGATACGCTGGTTTGCACGCAGTGGAGACCTATTAGCAAAGAGACACTCATTAGCACGCTCGCACAAATATACAAAAAGATGCGCTACTGCACTCAGGCACAAGCATGTTAGCACCAACAGAAACGCAGGAATACTTTCGTGTGTGTGTGTGTATCCATATACACAAGCGCAGATATGCCCTCGTGCGAGTGCATAAATACCCATGTGCACAGAGGCAGTTTCTGGGCACATATGCTGTAGCTTAGTACGAATAGCTCATGAACTAATATATGCAAAGTCCCTGTTTTACAGGGTAAAGAGATTTAATTGAGCACTTCCTTCGCAAGCTATGTAGGTCACACATTCATTACAGCTATATGAGTAGTATTAAGGCCTTTTTAACCGAGGTTGATGGGTGTCTTTATGATGGTGACATGACTTATTTGGTTGTCGAGCAGTCCATTTGCTATGCTTACAATTTATGAGACTAATCTTGCCGTTTTTGGCATTTTGATGCTTCAAGCAAACATTAAGGCTGGTTTTTATCACTTCTCATTGGCGTCAGATGTGATTTCAATATTTTGGGCAGATAATGGCTTTGTCGGCCTAAATCCGTTCTTTAGAGTTACTTGGTTGTCATAATCCTTTTATAGAGAACTCATAAATATCCCCAATAAACCTTCCCCCTTATCCATAGCACCATTGTGTTGTGTTAAGACGAGTGCCTTATCTTTCAGCAGCTTGCCATCGTATTGTTTGCCGTTTAATACAGTAAGGTCCTCGGAGATACTGTTTTCCTTTCTGAATTATTGACTGCCATCGTAAGCAGCTTGGTCAGATCCCATTGTCATCTCCCTCATGTGCCTCAGTGACAGGACCAAAAACAGAGGGCTGCCGCATGAATTAAAGATGGCTGACATGAATGATGTTTGCGATCACCTGACCTCAGTCAAGGCCCTGTGTATAGCTGTGGTAAAACCTCTGATTGGCTGATGACGATGATGACTCCTCATTCTTTGTGTTGTGCTTACTGGATTTCTTTGCCTGGTCTTTGTGGAGGCCGGCTTGTTGTTGTGGTGCAATTTGACCCCTGGTGTTCAGTCTGATTGATTACTGAACTAGCTGATACCTTTGCTTCCTCTTGGACCCTTGTTTTCCTTTTGTTTGAGGGAGTAGAAATTTGCTGATTCTTCTCTCAGGTTTTCTGAGAAGTGGTGAAGTTCCCCATCATCAGTTTTTGGTTTGAGGCATTCCTAAGGAGTTTTTTTTTTTTGAAATGTTGATGTTGAACTTTGAATCATTGATATGAACTGGGGAAGTAATTCATAAGTCTTAATTTGTCTGAAAAGCCTAGCTCACAGGTGTTTAATTTAATCCTATGGTACATTCCTTGTCTGTATAATTCACATTATGCACACCCAAGCACAAAGACCAATACAGGGAAAGGCATTCTCACATTCACAACACACACACATACACACAGATATTAATTGAAATGTAGAAAACACATACAACCCCAAAAGTGCAATCACTCTCGCACTCACTTTTTGTCCGCACTTATATCCATCCGTTCTTGTAGAGACATTTTGCACAGATAATTTAGCCTGGTATTGTTTTTAAATTTTGCATTCATAATCTGGGTTAATGAGAGAGGCGCAGTGCTAAATTTCAGAAAAATCAAATAATTTGTATCACAAAAACATTTGAAAATGAGTTTTTGCACATCATTTGCCATATTCATAACCATAAACTGGTAACACCAGAGAACAAGTGTTCCAGTGTGTCAAATGATGTTGAAAACAAACGTAAAACATCAACTCCAAAAATATTTTACTGTTTTAAAGACATGGATATGCTTGAAATACTAAATAAGGGGATTGATCAGCCAGTTTATAGCATAAAATGTATTGGATTAGAAACTGAAGCGACAAGTAAGACAGATGGATCTATGTTTATGTTGGTCAAAATGATCAGCTGTAGAACCAGATTCCCTGTGTTACTGGATAAAAAATAATTGCATATTTCATGCTATTTTAAATATATAGATACAACCCTAATTCCAAAATGGTTGGGACAAAGTTTAAATTAAGAATAAAATGCAATGACTTTCAAATCACACCAGCCAGTATTTTATTCACAACAAAACATAGCGATAACATAGCTGAGAAATTTTTATTTTACAATTTTATCCACAAAATGAGCTCCTTTCAAATTTGATGGCTACAGGTCTACAAAAAAGTTGGGACAGGGGCCTGTTTACCATGTTGTAGTATCCCCTCTTCTTTTCAACACAGAGTGGAGGTGTTTGGGCATTGAGGAGACAAGTTTCTTGAGTTGAGCCATTGGAATTTGATCCCACTCTTGTATAATACAGGTTTCCAGCGGCTGGAGAGTTCTGGGTCTCCTTTGACAGACTCATTTAATTATGCGCCGAATGTTCTCAATCGATGAAAAATCAGGACTGCAGGCAGGCCAGTTCAGCACACGGACTCTTCTACTTCGAAGCCATGCTGTTGTAATAGCAGCAGTATGTGGTTTTGCATTGTCCTGCTGAAATACACAAGGCCTTCCCTGGAATAGATGTCGTCTGGAGGGGAGCATATGTTGCTCTAAAACCTTTATATACCTTTCAGCATTCATGGTGCTTTTTAAAACATGCAAGTGTCCCACACCATATGCACTAATGCATCCCCATACCATCAGAGATGCTGGCTTTTGAACTGAACGCTGATAACAGGAGGGGTGGTCTTTCTCTTCTTTAGCCCGTAGGACAAGATGCCCATGATTTCCAACAAGAATGTCAACTTTGGACTCATCTGACCACAAGACACTTCCACTTTGCTACAGTCCATTTTAAATGAGCCTAGACCCACACGACGACGTTTCTGGATCATGCTCAAGAATGGCTTCCTTTGTGCGTGATTGAGTTTAAGGTGGCATCTGTCGATTCACATTTTGTGATGTCAATGACAGAATCATGCCGGTGAGTGATGCAGTGGTGTCTGAGGGCCCGAAGATCACAGGCATCCAGTAAAGGTCTTTTGCCTTGTCCGTTACGCACAGAGATTTTTCCAGTTTCTCTGTATCTTTTGATGATGTTATGCATTATCGATGATGAGACCTTCAAAGCCTTTGCAATTTGACGATTAGGAACATTGCTTTTAAAAGTATTCCACAATTTTTTTTACTCGAGCCTTCACAGGTTGGAGAGCCTCTGGTCATCTTTACTTCTGAGAGACTCAGCCTCTCTAAGACATTCCTTTTATAGCCAATCATGTTACACACCTGATGCCAGTTAACTTAATTACTTGCTAAATGTTCTTTCAATTGATTCTCTTACATATTATTTGCTTTTTCAGCCCTTTTTTCAGCCTGTGTCACAACTTTTTTGAGCCCTGTTACAGCCAGAAAATTTGAAATTAGCTCATTTTGTGGATAAAAATGTAAAATGTCTCAGTTTCGACATTTGAAATGTTATCTATGCTCTATTGTAAATAACATTGGCTCATGTGATCTGAAAGTCATTGCATTTTGATTTTATTCACAGTTTATACTTTGTCCCAACTATTTTGGAATTGGGGTTGTATTTTAACATTAGGGATATCTTAGTGTGAGTTTTTGAAACACCAGCCTCCTGTGGTGTCACAAGAAGAATCAGCGAGATCTGCTCACTTTTTCGCTTGTTGTCATTTGTGTCTTTGTTTGTTTTCTAGCTCATGTATGCGCTTGTGTGTACTTGTGTTTCTGTATCCAAAATGCAGTTGATAAAAAAAAACAAAAACTTTCAGTCTGTCAAACTAACCTTAATTTGTGGAAATAATTGCTGAGCAGACTTGTATATCTTTTTTCTACTAGGGTTGCTGTATGGTCATAAGAGTTCACAACAGCAAGGCTGTGTAAGTTACCATAGATGTGCTACACACTGGGTTTAAAGTGCTTGAAAGTCTAAAAAAAGATACTGAAACAAGACCAGTGTCATTTTGTTGGTCTTAGTGAGCAGATAAAGAAAATGCAAAAATAAAAAAATCTGTTGGGGAGTTTTTGGAGAAAATCCTTTTTTTTTTTGTGGCAGTCATCTTGAATTGTAAAATCCTAAGAGAGGGGTAAATAATTGCAAGCTTTTTTGATAGTTTGACTGGATTAGATAATCATGCCACAGGGTCAGATTAGTGAAAATACAAAATGGTTACCATGGTAACCAAATTTATTGTCAAAAATATGAAAATATTAAATCCCTGAATATAACCCATCATGTTGCTCAAAATGTTGGTCAGCTTTACTCCAATAGTCCAAAACTCTCCTTTTGTGTGGTAGGAACAATTGGCAGCTGATTACATCATGTATAATAGGCCTTTTCATTCATTACCTCTGCTGGAGAGGAAGTAATGCCCACGTCGTTTTCATCATTATTCCTACTTGGGAGTTCATGCAGCTTAAAGGTTGCATAACCTTACATTCTTAAAAGCCAGAGCATGTGGAAGATAGGCCTTTCCATGACTGACATCCTACCATTATGGATCACAGCTAAGCTCGCTCAAGAGTTTGTTTGCTTTGCTTTCGTGAAGGGAGTTTCTCCATTGTGGGTGAAGTTCACCTCATCAAAACCATTCAGGATAACATAATATCTCAGTATGATGTACATGACTGCCGTTTACCAACATCACTTTATGTCACTTGTAAAACAAAGGTTTATAAGATGAGGCAAGGTAATCTTCACCAAAAATTCAACTGTCTGTAACAACTGGAAAAGGTAATCGAAGGCCAGCTTTGGATCAGCCCCA
Organism: Gymnothorax reevesii; assembly: GCA_029721435.1. Taxonomy (NCBI): domain Eukaryota; kingdom Metazoa; phylum Chordata; class Actinopteri; order Anguilliformes; family Muraenidae; genus Gymnothorax; species Gymnothorax reevesii. The sequence continues at coordinate 58,105,308 of CM056581.1, forward strand.
GAATTCAGTCTTGTGACTGTTTGATTTGCTAAATGGCGAAAGCCAATGGATTCAAGGCCAACTGGATACAAGGTGGCCTCAAAAGAGGGCATCCAAAAGACTCCGAAGAGCAGGACACCTCTTTTAGGCTGTGTGGACTGTGTGGTTTTAGCAGAATATACAGAGGCTGTGAACACAGTGGATGGGAAGACCATGTTGCCGACTTCTGCGAGGCTTATGTGAAACTTGGCATCTCGATTGCACCCAAATTCCACATCATCAGAGACCATTTGCCTGAGTTCTGTTAGCGCCATGGTTGTGGATTGGCTAGATATTCTGAGCAAGCTTTTGAAGCAGTTCGCGCTGACTTCTCAACACTCTAGGAGAGGCACCAGATTAAGGATAGCAGCAACAAACTGGTTTGCGCTTAAAACAAGCCGTCAAAGAGTACAATAGCGTACATGTCTAAGCATTACATTTAGCTAGATAGAACATTTTTGCCACGAGACGGTTAAAGGAGATGGACCACTATTACTATTTTTCACATTCTTTTGATCGAAAACCCTGCAGAGGAGACTTTCAGAAATAAATCAACAAAGCGCAGAGGTTTTTTAACCCTTTAACCTCAAGTTGGGTGCCGATGGAAAAAGTGGATTTCCTCCAAAAATTCCCAACAGATTTTTTTTTTTTTGCATTTTCATTATCTGCTCACTAAGACCTACAAAATGACACCGGTCTTGTTTCAGTATCTTTTTTTCAGACTTTCAAGCACTTTAAACCCAGTCTGGCTACGCTTGTGGTTCGCTTGTCCATAACATTTCAGGGCCAGCAAGTTTCAAACCAGATTGATTTTACGTAATTCTCTTGACGGAAAATGGAAAAAAATTATATTTTATTTTGCTGCTTTGTGTGCTTACAAAATATTGTAAATTTGGACACCAGTCTGCTTAAAAAAAGACTACTCTTCTTTAACTTATGATGACTTATTTCCTTTAACATGCTATTTTTGGTTATATATAGGAGTTGAACCACTTACATTTCACCAGGAGCAGAGCATGATAACACTAGTAAAGGAGGTCCAAACTTTTGCCTGGCACTGCATGTGATCGTGTGTGTAACTGCGTGTCTGCGCACGTCTGTATGTCTGTTCATGTGTATTTGTATGCCAGCCAGCGTGCATGCATGTGAGTGTGTTTGAATGTATTTGTTGGTGTTTGCATGCGGCACAGTTGGCATGTTGCATATGTACCCCTTACTGCCCCTCAGTCTGTCATCCTCCATATACAGCTGCCCCATCTCAATACCTCGCTCAGAGCTGTGGGCCATATGGCTGATTTATTAGGGTCTTCTTACGTGGCGCCTGTTTGGCCAGGCTCAGTGGCGTGTGGCTGGAGAAGTCACTGTGCCAGGGCAGTGCTGGGCACCTCCGCTGTGGCACAGAGTGGGTCTTTAATTATAATCACATTAGAAAACCTCGCTATCCCTTTCTCGTGCTGATTTGGTGAGAGATTTACAGCATTTACAGTACTCTTGTGTATATCTCCCTTTAGTGTGTACATGATTGTGTCGCTCATGGAGCAATTGTACATTTTAGTTGGGTCAAGAAGTGTAGAATAAGACATGTGGACTTCTCACAGTTTGGATGCCAGTTGCTCCTGGAGACTTTGGGCTGGTTCAAATACCCATGATTACTATACAGGTGCTAAGAAGTGGTACGAATAATTTGTGGCATGTCTGAATGCTCTAAATGGATTGGACTGTAGGTGGACGATACCTGTGCATTGACCACTGCATTTGGCAAATTCTGCAATTTCTGCAACTGTTTCAAGATCACGGGGGAAGCGCCTGTTCTCTGTTAATGCGAGGAGAAAATTACATGAAGTGGACAATTCGTAAAATGAATCGGAACGCTATATTCAAGCAATACGGTTACGAGAGGCCGTGTTATATTTCAGATAATATCATGGCTCAAAGGTGTTGTTCGGTGCAATGCGCAGCAGAGTGGCTGAAAACTTTTTCACCGTGTTTATATCCACAATATAGCATGGCTTTGAGTATTCTATTGCTGTAATAAAACGGTCACAACATATCAAGAATGTTAAGGATTCAAGTTTTCATTAAGACGTTGATTTATTCAGCATAAATTAAGTGCCATCTTGCCAAGAGAACATATAGTATCTGATAAAAAAAAACTATGACAATGCATTGCTATTCAACAAAAGTAATGATCAGATAAGCTGCTGTTGGCCTCTATGGGCTCACAGTGGTATGTGAATGAGCAGCTGTGTTGCTTCATAACTGCACACATTTTACCGCAGCTGAAATGTTGTATTGACCAATCAGCAGGCAGGATCAGAGCTACTCGTATTATAACAGCGTGTGTTCATGAAAATATCATGAAAATGAAATGATTTAAAAGTGGTACCATTTCTGCAGTGAGGTTGTGTTGTGTCTTTATATTTATGTTTGAGTGGGGGGTGTGGTTACGCAATGTCATGGCTAAACTTTGGGATCAGGAGAATAGTGAGATGGCGGCTGTATAGTATTTCGGATTTTGTGCATGATAAGCTGATGCATCCACACTGCACCTACATCAGGCAAATCCTGCACTGACAGAAGCAGCTTGGGCTCTCTGCCTCCTTCATGTCTGGTCACAAAACTGCCACGGCCAGTATTCTGCACAGAAAGTAGGGCGACTCCTTTTCTCCATTCACTGCAGCACTCGTCAGATGCAATATCCCCCCGTCCTCTCTCATTCTCCTTTCTCTTTGTCCCTCCTTTCGCAAATCAGGCTCTCGTCCTTCTGAACGTTCAGCAGGCAACCGCACTCATTTTTGCTCTGCTCCAAATTCTATTTTTGTGGAGATAAAACGGCAGCCCCTGAAGAGTTGTTTTTTTTGGCTTGGATCCATGTAGCCGGACAGGAGGCCGCAGTCGGGCCCTCGTAGCGGAGCGTTTGATTAGACTGAGCTGCTCAGGGGACCTCAGATTCTGCCTCCATCACAGTTCCAGTCTCTGTCCCTAGGGGGTGCAGTCTCCCACAAAGAGTCCTGGATGTGGTCCAAACCCCAAACATCCTGCCGATCCCGGATCAGTTATGTGAAACGATAGATGGATGCTGCAGTGGGATAGAATTCATGCCAGTGGTCTTGAGTCTGTTTTCAAGCCATACTGTTGAGCTGAATACTCTTCACTTTAACCTAAACTAGTAATGTAAAATCCATGTTAATTAGTCTCCCAGCTTGCAAAGGTATGTATGCTGTGATATTTTTTGACATATTGTTTGACATATTGTTTTGTCTACTTAGTTTCAGAGTTGTATTCAAAGGTATGGTTAAAGTCTTTAATTTAAGGCTCTAAGTGGGGACAGGAGGTAGAGTTAAAGAACGTAACTTCTGCCCAGATCGAGATGACTGTCCTTCTGCTGAATCCCAGGGCAGTTTACTTGTTGTCCATTTTCCAACCAGAATCCTGTCCTGAGGAGAATACACGGTCTGTTCTCCAAATATCACACGGACCTGCTAGGGCTCGGTATTATCGCTGCCCCCACCATGTCAGCCCATCCTTAAACGAGGGCCAGGTCCAATCAGTAGATGCAAGTCAGTTGGGCCCCCTCCAGCTTTCTAGTAATTGGCAATTGTAGTACTCATTACCAGGGATTTTTCCCAGCTGACAGTGTTTGTTGAAGGGCTGTCCTGCTCTCTCGCTGTTTCCTCACGGTGGCTGGCTGCAGACATCGGTCTGCCGCTGAACTACTGCGTGTAGTATAATTACAGATGGCCTGTAGCTGATTGGCTGGCACGTTTGACTGGGCTGTTGGTTCAAACCCTGATAAAACAGTAAATTTAGTGCTGTTTTTGGGTCTCAGCTTTCGATCTCACCGTGCTTTAGGAGTATCGGACACTGCTTAGTCTACTCAGCTGTCGGTCACTTGGGATAAAAGCCACAGCCTAACTGTAATGGTATGTTTCTAACTGGTGCATTTCTTAAGTCGAAAGGTAAAACTAAAGTGTTATGTGCGGTAGAAGAGTTATGGGTCATTCTACAGAAACGGCCACTTTTGGGATAGCATTATGTAAAAAAAAATTATTTTCATGCATTTAAACTTCAGTAACACTTTTAGTTAACCATTTTGCTTTATGAATCCACAAAAATTAGAGCTTAATCGATGACCATTACTTTTCTACACTCGCTTAAAACATACTTCTGCTGGATTTTTTGTAATTGTTGTTACCCCAGAAATTCACAAGTTTTCAATAGTTTTAAGAAATGATATCGCGTAACATATTCTGTACACATAGATAAACAAAAAATATATGTATGATGCCTTTTCAAAGGCTAGGAACAAAGGCTATCATTGTAACATAAATGATGGTAACACCAGTGACAATTTTCATGTCAAAGCCATTTTACAAAATGGCAGTTATAGTAATTCAAACCAAATGTTGCTATTCATGTTGGCCTCATTAAATGCATAATAAAATCCAATTGCATTTCCCTTCTCACAAAATGGGTAACACCAGTAACGCCTTCTAAAATCCCCACATGAAATTGTGAGATTAAGGGTCAATTTTGCAAAATTCTAAAAGAGGCAGCAGAATTATCATGTTCATTCCATGACAGCCTCTCAACAAGTTGTTTGCTCAGTAGGAAATGATGTTATAATTTATTTATTTTTTTTAGAATAGGGGTTATTGTGAAGTGGTAACATCAGTGACATGACACCCAGGGACCGCCATTTCCATTCAATTATTAATGAGTTGGAATTTTATTAACTTATGCTATCCATTTCATAAATGTGATATTGGTGTAAAAATAATTGTATTCAAATGTTGGGAAAATATATTTTGAAAGTTAAAATCTGACATTAAACCTCCACACATCAGTTAGGGGACATGCAATTTTCATATGCCTCAAATTTGGTATGATTGGTTAAAAATGAATTTGATCCAATGCCAATGCTCAAATTGGTATTACTATTCGAAGAACATCTTATATTACTCATATATATCGAATGTGAATATTAGCTATATTGAATTTGCAAATAGTATGCAAAGCCAAGGGACAAGACAGTGGCTTTTTCTGTAGAATGATCCTTATATTTTCTTGTTCCTTCATGTTCTCCATGATCTTCACGCTGAACCAGCAGTGGTAGAGATCTTTGGCAGAGTTTCACTTTTGTGACGAGGAAAGGGAAATCACTCTGAAGCTAATCACCTGAGGCTACTTGCTTTTCTCATCAAATGCCAGATTAAGCACAAACCCACTGAATGTGTACGAGTAAAGAACAACTTCAGCCCATGACTGCCTGAGTGTGGATTGTGGGGCGTTGTGAATAGCTCAATGCCCATTGATGTAAACATGTCAGAAGTTTCATTTGAGATCACAAAGGCTCCACCACAGCTGCACTGAAGTGCATTATAACGCCACACTCCCCTGTCTCTCTTTGATCCTCCGCGTTTGAGCGTCCTCTGGCTTTCATATGTGCATATAGGGACGAGAACAATGTCTCCTTTGGCTTTTTTACCTGCCTTTGTTTTTTTCAAAGGCACTGGATGGAACGGCACTCAACAATAGACGCAAAGAGTTTGTTTTTTTGTCACTGTAGAATGTCTTGACCTGTTGAAAGCCTGGACTGAAAACGAGTTCAGCTCGAGTCAACACAAATCAAAGTGATTGAATTATAACGGCATGCTACGGTGTAACGAACACGGCGGCCCCTCTGTTGTGATCCAGTTCGAGTGCTCTGGGAGTGAGGCTCGTTCGGGCCCGCTCTCACACCTGAGACTCCTGTCAGGAGAAGCCATTTTAAGATTTGTTGTAGCGAGTCACCATATCCCCACTAGAATACTACTGCAGGTCCTCTATATATGTGTGGTGGGACACGCCCTGCTGTCCATGGGCTAGGTTTACATATAGACTTCCCATCCAAAGCATTGCACAGTTAGTTGAAACCCCTGTAGCTTTGATTATTGCGCTAATTTGTCATGTCATTGTTTGGAGAACCGTAAGCAATGTCTGAACACTTATTTCAATTAGATTTGCCGTAATTTTTGGCTTGAGATCTTGTCTTCTCGATTAGATAGTTGAACCACTTTGTAGTCTTCTCGAGCATGTCCTAATGACCTTCAGTGCGGTCGAGGTCAGGTCTGCGCGGTGGCAAATTTGTGCGTGAAAATGAATCCTCAAGCTTGTTTTTCCTCATCCATTGTTTTCTTTGCTAAATACAGGCCAATAATTTGCCCCTTCTGCAATACCAGTGCTTCTCAAACCTCTCCTGGAGGACCACCTGTCCTCCCTGTTTTAGCACAGGTGATTAAAATTATCAGCTCGTTGTTGACCCTCTAAAGCTGATTGAGAACATCCTGATTATTTGAATCTCCTGTGCTGGGGCAGGGAAAGATCTAAAACAGGCAGGGCAGGTGGTCCTCCTGGAGAGGTTTGAGAAACACTGTGCAATACTGTAACATCTTTTCTGCCACTAAGGGTCTTCCGATTATTCCAATTTTTTTAAGAAATGAGAAGTTACGCTCTTCATCTCTTTGGGTTAAAATCATTTTTGCCAGTTAAAAGATATTAATCACCACAATAATGATCCAGTCATAGCGTTTGTTTATTTATATCCAAACGATGACTCTTTTTTTTTCGGAGGGGCAGTGTACGTGCCCACATGCAGGCACACTGGAGCAGTGCATGATTTCGGACAGGGGTGCTTGAACCCGCCCCGAGATCAGTGCTGTTCCCTGTCTTAGCTCTTCCACATGAATCATTGAGTCCAGTCTGTGGCCCAGTTGTTGCCATTCATCAGTTACATTCAGATAGAAAAGGCAGTTTTACTCGAGTCTGGTTAGTTTTGCGCATCCCTGGTTAGGCTGCAGGGACGCTAGTTTAGGCTTGTCTTAGCAGGGATGCATACATGCAGGTCCACAAATAATTTGGACTTTGACAACCCTTGTGTCCTGCTTCCCTCGCCAGGGATGGTGGAATTTGACTAGAGGCAAGCAGTTCTGTATTTTCTATCCAATTGTAACTGACAAATTCCAATCCAAAATAGGTTAATGCCATGGGATTTTACGACTTTAACCCATATATGACTAAATACTAGAAGTATTTCATCAAGAAAAATACCGTGCTAATCGCACTTAAGACCCTTCGGCTGCTGTGTAAGCCCCTGGTGGGCAAACTAAGAGTTGAAATTGGCTGGAATTTCATAGGTAAGTGAAGGATAGATGTACCAGCCACTCAGAAATGAGAAAGCTAGAAGCAAACCTGAAGGTGCTGGAGCGGTAACGTCTTCGATGGATAGACGGATAGACGGACGCCGCAGGGCACGTCGGCTGGCCGAGGGGTAAAAATTTATAATAACAAATGTTACCAGGCAAAACGAGCCTCGCCCACCAGCATTTATCTTAATGCTTTTCATTCTGACTGAATTTTACAATTTCACAAAAAAAAATTCACAAGTGTGACCTCAACTGTTTTCAACTTATAGTCCTCTGAAAGTTTGTGCCCTTGAGTTCAAGGTCACTCAAGGTTAAAGGTCGTGGTGTCAAATAAAAGCCCAATTAGGAGTTCTTGAATGCTCATGATAGCAAACATCTGTCAATCTGCAACCATTTTTAGTTTCATGAAAAATGTATTATTTTCACTGATGACCTCAATCGCCCTGATATTTAACCCCAACCGCTACAGAGACTATCAATGCTACTTCATCCTATGACCTTGACCTTGACTTTGACCCAATGACCCCCAAAATTTTGTCAGGTAATTTACAAATCATTGTCCACTTACTATGAAAGTTTGGAGTCAATCAGTGAAACCATGTAGGTGCTAGATTTTTAACACACGGACACACAAACAAAAACAAAAAAACAAACAAAGAAACCGCACCAATTACTATACCTCACCCTGCTGACTTTGTTGCGTGTGAGAGTCCTAATTGCATGCGAGTACCAACACACATCCTGTGTAATGTTTCTGTTTCCATGCCTCAGATGGAACAGTTTTACATTGGTGAGGACATATATGGGTATTTGTGTAATAACGCTTTCAAAAGTAATTGGACAATTGGCTGCACAGCTGTCCTATGGCCAAGTGTGTACAATAAGTCCTCTGCCTTCTGAACAGTAGGGCGGGAGACTTGATTTAGTCCATGTTCGTAGGCACAATCTTCAGTGGAGGAATTCTGGAGTTACTGATCGGCTTGTTCTCTCAGTTTTGTTTATGAGCAGGCAGACAAAACGTCTAGATTTGAAGAGCTATGTTTGTATTTTGTTGCTGTTAACTCTGAATATGAAGTTCGAAGAGCTGTTATTGCCAGTGACGCTGCAGGATGTATTCTTAATAGTGTAAGGATATATTATTTCATCAGAATCGGCCAAATGCTTCAGAATTCATCGGAGAGTGCTTCACAGTTCAGATGGACCGTGACCTGAGCACATCCCACAAAAGCTACTCAAGGCTTATTTAACGCAAAAAAGTAAAATGTTCTTCAATGGTCAGGTCAGTCACCTCCACGTAATCTAATTGAGAATGCATTTCATTTGCTGAAGATTAAACTGCTGCAAAAAGCCCCAAGTACAAGCAGGAACTGAAGACAGCTGTAGTGAAAACCTGGCCGAGCATCAACAAGGAGGAAATCCTGTGTGTGGGGATGTCCGTGGGCTTCAGACTTCTGGCAATCAACTGAAAAGTATTGGTGACAATGTATTAAAAAAGAGAATTGAAGTTATGATTACGTTAGTTTGTCCAATCAGTTTTGATCCCCTGTAATGCTGAGGCTATGTATAAAACTGGTTTTAATGCTCACGCAATTCATACCATATTTTTTAGAAAACCTTTTTAGGCCTAAAGTCAACACTTAAAGTCTACATTTTGATTTTGATATCCAATGTGGTGGCATACGGGGCTAAAATGATAGATTGTGGCACTGTCCCAATACTTACGGAACTAACAGTTTTTTGGAGTATGTTTTCACTGGGCAGTATTTTCCCTTCTAGGCAGTTTGTGGAAGTGCGGTAAGACACCCCCGGTCTGTGGCCCCCAGCCCCTTTTTCAGAGATCCCTTTTCCACTCTCCTGTGGGTTTTAAGCCGGAGAACGCGCGCCTCATTTAACAACTGGAGACCTCATTAAGCTTCTAATTAGCAGAATCTGGTCTGTGACTCTTGGTTTGTAAGGAAAACCGACAAAACTGTGGCTCTCTGGAACTGGGTTCTGAACAACTGCCCTACATTTGTGTGTTGGAAGGATGCGGCAGTGAGTTAACTTATGGGTTACTGAGTTAACTTGCTGTAATATAGCACATCAGTGGATGTTGAGCTGTATAATATATTGTGAAAATAAAGTCCATATTAATGGCAGAACAATAACAGCTATGAAAAATACAAAAGAATTTTGTTAAGAAAATTGAGGTCGAAAATATAAATGAATAAATTTTTTGTTTTTTTTTCTTGCTTTTTTTATGCGGCGCTCGTGGCTGATTGTTCTGCTGCACAATTTCATGAGAAACTGAGGCGAAAATTTGTAACAAAGATTTCGCAAATAGTTTTCCATTTTTAAACAAATGTTTTGAGATGATTAAGCTAGAAAACTGACTCGGTACAGCTGTTGGCTATACTTGCAAGTGATCATTTCAAGAATTGTAATGTTTTATTTAGGATATGAATATTGAATGTGTTCTGTTTCGTCAGCCCAGACATCTACTCTTCTAATCCTTTTGCTCATCTGGCTGCATAAATTTCTTCCTCTAAAAGCAATAAAAAGATGGCTATTTGTTGCTTTAGAATGACAGCCGCTTGAGCCCTAAGAAAATTACGCTGTGAGTTTAGCATAAATTGTGATGGGATTGCATTAGGTGCAGTGGGCTGTCTCTGATTGACATTCACCTGACCTTTGGGTCCAATGAGTGAAGTAATTTCACCGAATACATTTACAGTTCTGTGTCCTTCAGAATTGACGGGCATTTGCTCCTACGCTTCCTTCTCCTGACGTCACTGAGGGTTCGCACGGCGAGCCTGACCCATGAAACCGGTGTTTCGTTTCTTTGCCACCTCCTTCCTATTATACTCAAATAAATGAAATGTTAAATTTACTCAAATTTCTTATGTCAAGTGGTTCCAAGCAATTGCTTTGCATAACCTTCATTTGACTTTGAACATTTTTGGCCAGTTTAATTAATTGCATGTGGAGTGGAATGTACTTAACTCAATTTTGTGAAACCAGTTGACATAACATTATGAAGTAAATCTTACATTTTATTGAGTGTATAAGAATGAGGATTTATTGAAGGAGTTGATTTCCAGCAGACAAATACATTGTATATTCATGTTAAAAAGGAGTAATTTTAATTTAGTAATGAATGTACTGAGGGCATAAAATACATTCTGGGCGCACGCTATGTTCTTGTGCATTTAGTTTTATTTTCTTTAGTCTCATGCGCAGTGCTGAACCAGACACTCATTATGTTGTAATTAGTAGAATTGCATTATGTTATATTGCATTACTTTTTTGCACTTAGCAGATGCTTTTAGCCTGAATGGCTTATGCTGTTCCCATTTTCACATAAAATCCATTTATGCAATCAGGTATTTGTTGACGTAATTCAGATGAAGCGCTCCAGGCAGTTACCCAGGTTTCTTAACCACAACACTACATTACTGCCCCTGTACACACTGGGAGATGGTTATGAGATTATGGTCATGGGTGGCATTGTGGTCTGATAGTCAGGGTTTTCTGATTTGTTTTTTTCGGCTACTCCTGGAGATTAGTCAAAGAGTGGCAGGATTAGGGTGAGGCCATGTAAAGAAAGACATTAGCTGGTTAGCATCCTTCACATTTCAATTATCAGGGGTGGGAGGGAGGTTTTCTTATTTTGATATTTTATCCTAATAGCTGTCTGAGATCCGAATCCAAATCACAAGTACATGCTCTAAAATGAAGAATCAAACCTGCCAAACCCATAAGTGGCACAGTGATTAAAAGCAGAACAGATCATCTGTGATGTGGACAGGGATTCTGAGCATTTTTCACACCTGCCGTTTGGCGCGATTCTAACTGATTTTTTTAAAAAAAAGATTAATTCAGTTAATTAATTAACTATTTTTTTATTTTTTTGGCCTTATTCTCGCTGAGTTTCGATTTACTCTTGGTTTTGAAACAAATCGGTCAACATTTCAGTTGGAATTTAGCGTGAAAATTACTCTTTTATAACTGTTACCACCACTACTACTACTGCTAATAATAATAATAATAATAATAATAATTAATACTACTACTACTGCTGATGATAATAATAATAATAAATACTACTACAGCTGCTAGAGCTGCTGCCTGTAATAATTCTAATTGTGGTTGATTAAGGCCTCCTTTGAATGGGAGAGATGCCTCCCTGGTTTGTGGAAAACTCAGCTTCACAAGAATATTTCTGAAATACAAATGGAAGAATAAGTGAACCACATGAGGTGAACCACATTTGTGGCCTTTTGTAAGATTAGTGAATGTACCCTATAGCTCCTGGGGCTAGTTGGGCGAAAGGTGCAAACCCTTGAAGTGGCGTTTCCCTTTAGCTAAGCAGTCATGTGGTTTGCAGTGGTTGGATGAGCCTGTTTGATGTGTGAGGCATTGTTAACCCACCGAGAATCAGATGTTTTCCATTTGCTAGGTATTCTCTCATTTTCCGGACCCAGAAAAAAAAAAAAAAAACAAAGAATATGTCAATCTCAACAAATGACTGACTTTTGATGTGATACTAAGGTTTCATGTGGCTTTTTTGCTGAATAACACCAATTTCACTGTTTTCAGGAATTTCTTGAGACAGTTTGCCAAACAAACGGCAACTTAAACCAAGTTAGTTTTTTCCAGGCTCAGTTCAATCTCAGAAACTCTGAAGAGCTCAGATGACTATCAGTTTGTCTGGAATGCATCACTCATTCTCGCCTCTGTTGAAACTGTTCTAATTAATGAGGACAGCAGGTGTAGCCATTAGTTGGATTGCAGACCTCCAAACTCTTGGCTCGATGAGATTGGACACCCCTGGCTGTCTGGGGGGGAAAAAAGCCCCCCCCCCCCTCCCCCCGCAAACTAGCCACGCCTTTCTTTGGACAGGCGTCTCCTCACAACCAAGTCACCTCTGACCTCAGGAATCAGCTCGCCCCCCTCAACGAGGTCGCGTGCCTTAAAGCAAAGTGGCAGCCTGTCCTGATGGCTCTGAATAAAAGTCGCTGTGTTTCTAGTTATCCTGCTAACCAGCTTACCTTTTCACCATTCTCAGCGCAATGACTGAGTGCCTCTTGTGTTTGACTATCAGGGGTCAATATCGCTGTGACAAAATTAGCTATACAGGCATCTGATATCGTGCATTATTCCTTTATGGTGAAAAAAGAGATAATCTTCTCTGGCTGGCCCTATTTGTTTCTACCCTGAGGCGTATCATGGTATTGGGTACGGAGTAGGATGTCCCTTTGTCCAAAACCAGGGTTTATGAGGGGAAAAATGAGTTTTGACAGAAGCACGTCATCTCTTAATGAGGGCGGCTGGAGGCCTGACCTGGAATATGCAGTACAGCCCTTGTCTGCTGTACCTGATCTTATTAGGAGGTGGGCACATAGTGTATGGGGAAGGAAGGATAATGACTAGAAATCAAAGGAACTGTGTTCTATGGCCTGGTTTTTTTTCAGGGAATGAATTGCAATTGCTATAGACGTGAGGTGCCATGATTGTCAAAGAAGTGTGGCCTGGTTCTTCGTCTTATAAGCCCTTTCCACTGAAGAAGAAAAAAAGACCAAATAAGGCAACACCTGATTTTCCATTTGATTTCCTCATCCTGCCGTCCCCATTCATTTCACTGCAGGGCATTTAAAGGAACCACGTCTGTCTGCCTCCCCGTGTGTCTCCTGTCCTGCGTAGAGTCTGCGTTCGGCGAAAGGCGGCCGGTAATATTTCATTTTTCGGTCTCCCAGTCTGCGTCTGTCCTGTCGCCGTGCAGACAATGGATGCTCATCGTCTTAGCAGGAGTAACGTGGAAAGAAAAATGAAGAGGCTGACCGGGTTGTGTTCAGGAGGTGGGGGGTGAGAGAGGGCGAGTGAAGGAGGGAGAGAGGGGGAGGGAACGATGGAGAGCGGGAGGGAGGGAGAGAGCTGGTTGTTCACAGCTGACTGCGTGTCAGACCCAGGAGCTCAGCTCATTACAATGATAAAGTACAGACCCCGGAGAAGGAGTCTGACTGCTCCTCCTCTCGTCTCCTTCGCCACACTCCTCTCCCCCTCTCTCCCTCTATCCCCCTCTCCCTCTCTCCACCCTCCCCACACGTTTCTTCCACCCGGCAGATGGACAATGAAGGTCGAGTAAAAGGCCGGCGCCAGGGGTGTCCATTGTGCCCTTTTGATATTTAAACTCGCCCTGTCCCGCCCCCAGGGGCATCCCGTCCCTCCGACCCCCCTCTCGTCACCATTGTTTATGAAAGTGGGGCGAAAGAGGGAAAAAATGAAGAGGGGCAGGATTGATAAATAAAAATTGCTCCGTGGGGGATTTGGGAAGGTGAGAACATGGTGATTGGTAAAGCCCAAGATGAATTAGCTGATCGTCCCCTTTCATTTTGCTTTGGTTTGGTTGGCTCTGTCCAATGAATTAAGGGAGTGGACACTTGGTGTTATTAGTGACTGAGAAGGGGTGACTTGCGCTGTTATTTCTGTCGTACGTCTCTGAGGAGTTGGTCATTAGTGTGGAAGTCAGAATAGCTGGAAAGGAGGAGAAATAGAGAAGCGGTAGAAAGGATTTGGGCCCTGTCCGAATCCAAGCACTTGCCAACTGTTTATATTCAAGTTGTGCACTGTGATTGTGTAACGTGTGTAGTAGGCGAGTATGCTGACTTAGGCATGTCCTTCATCTCACTCCACTGTATAGAGAGTGGTATGCAGTGGCGTAAGGTCAGCTCGAAAGCGCATTTTGACCCCAGAGAACTGCAGTACAGTGGAGGGGTTCCCTAACATAGCTTCGGCTGTGAAATCATGGTTTCTGGAGAATTCTACAGGAGACTGTTAGAATACACCAGTCACAACATGACACCCCCTTCCTCATTATCATTTTCTCATCATCCTGCCATATGATTCTGGCAGTTGGAGTCTCCCCATCCCTCATAAATTACGCCCTCTGGGATGAAAGCGTTTAGCCTTTGCCTATTCAGGCTTGAGGAAACTGTCACATGATTTGTATTAAATTTGAAAGTGTAATACTTTGTATTTCTTAGATTGGCATTTAAATAGGACAGTGGCAATCCTTTCCCCTACTGTGGATAAAGGGTGAGTTTAGTAGCAATTAAAAAATGAGACAGTTTTACATGGCTGTAATTTCTCATTATTTAGATTAATATCGGTACAAATTTGCATTCATTAGAGTTGACAGTCTCTACTGTGGCCTTGCATTCATTGTTTTTAAATTGTTGCGCCCATGGCTGTAAAGCAAAATTATTTTCACTGAGCAAATAGTCTGACCGATGGATTGGTCATATTACAAAAAACTACAAAATCGCTTTCGTCTGTCGAGTTTCCGTCGTGAAAACAGGCAGTGCTACGGTCTAACCGACAGCCCAGATGCCCTGTTTACAGTAAATCTTCTGTCGCAGGCGTGGGGCGCTGACACGCGAAGGAAAAATGTTCAGATGAAACTTTGACGCGTCTGTGGCCCTGTGAGACTTCTTTGGCTTCATTAGAGTTGTGTGGCAGAACGCTCTAGAAAAGGAGTCCAGTCCAAAAAGCCTGTGCTATGGCTGGATGCGGCTGAAGGTCTGTGATTCTATTCGGTTACTTCTCAGTGGAAGGTAGAGGTATTCATGTTAGACTAATGATATTAACCCTTTAAACCCGATAGCCTGGATTAGTAACTGCACAGAGAGCGTGCAATAACTCGAAATGTGAGAAAACCGGCCTCCAAACATGTTTCTGTGATCACATTTTTTGGTTTTCATGTGCCATTGTTTAACATCAGGTTGTTTCCCTATCACTGTAAGCTGTGTTTTGGCATAGGTTGGGGTCACAACCCGGGCATAAAATATAGAGTTCAAAAGGTTAAAGCAGCGTTACGTCTGTTTGCTTTTGCAATATTGAGCTCATGAAACATTCTGAGATCTTAATTAGAGGTGTCTGTTTGCGTGCGACTCTGTGCGTCTGTGCATATCTGTATGTGTCTGTGTGTGCTTGTTGGCGCATGCGAGTGTATGTTATTTGCGAATATTAAGTAGGCCAACATCTGCTCCTCGTGCGCATCAAAGTGAAATGTCTTCGGAAGTTCAAGGCAGTTTCCGGATCTCCCTGCTCATGTGGTCACAGTATTTCACTAGATATCTTGCTGTTATGCTAGGTTCCCTCTATCACGATTCACAGCGCGATTAAAATTGTGGTCTTATTCGTAGAGTTATCATGGTGATTCTATCAAATCTTATCAGATCTTGAGGTCAGTCATGACAAACGTGTAGATCGTTGAAAAGTTTAGGATGGTTCAAACATTTCCTTCGATCAACATGATTAATTGTCTATCGTGATAATCGCATCACCTTGTATTCAAACCTAAAATTTTAAGCCGCTTTCACACCGGACGCGAAACAAATGTATTTGTAAATGGAAAGCGTGTGTTCATGTCTTTGCATTGTCTTTGAATGTAATCTGTCATGCGAAAAATTAGTCTCGCATTTGTTGTGAAAGCAGCTTCAGAGAAATTCCACGGTCAGCAACGAATGGCCAATCGTGGCGTTCGTATAGGCGCACACAACAGGGAACTAAGCATTACTCATCTGATTGTTTTAATTACCGTGGATCACTGAACAGTGTGATTATATGATACCAGACGGTGACGAACAGTATGATTTGTGCTTGTTCCCCCTGAAGCTGATATGAATCCGCTTGGTGTCGTGTCTCCTGATGACTGACCAACGGTCTTAATTGACTTTACTGAGGGGAGAGGGTGTGTAGCACCCATTTGTCAGGGTAACTGGATCCTGCTAAAGGACAAGGCTCTGATTCATCTACGATGCGGGCGAGCTGTAAAAGTTCACATCTCGCAAAGGTCACGCCAGTCGGGAGCCATTTTGGAAGTTGAGGTCTGAAGCGCATCCGCGGCTCAATCTGATTGGTTCGGAGCCTGGCGTTTTCGGGGGCACGGAGTCAATATAAACATGAGAAAACGTCTCCGTGTGATTTTGGATTAATGAGCCGTGGCAGGCTGGAGTGAAATGTCAGAGAGAAGTAAGGTGGCGAATCACGGTGCATGGAGCCTCAGTTTCTGTAATGACCCGGGGACGGGGGCCTTGAAGGAGGAATACTGCTCCCTCGTCCCTTATGAAAGATTTATGCGGCCGGTGAGATGATTGATATCTCCCATTTAGCCTTGTGCGCACTCGAAATTGACTGTAATCGCTCCATCGATTACGCTTCGGAAACGCTTACTTTTCACGGCCCCCCGCAGAACTGTTACATCTTCATTGCGGACGATGCTAGGAAGCCACGAAGGGAAATGGCGTGAATTGCAAACACAAAGGGCTGTTTTGTCCACGATTCAAGGCGGTGATTTGGATTTGTCTCGGTCATAAAAAATGTGTCTGGCTTATTTTTGTCAGGCAGTTCCAGAAGGCCTGGGGAGAGTATGGTAACAGTGAATGGCTCCGGGCACCTGACATCGATTGTGATGAAAAAGGCTGCAAAATTGATCGCAATGCTCCAGTCCATCGTTCTCATGTGTTTACCTTCCACTTTCCTGCTAGTGAAATTCTCTTTCTCTAAAAATAGCCTCGGCCCTCCGGTGCTTCTTGCGCAGTGCATGTAGGTCAGCAGACTAGCTCGGAGCTCACGGGAACATGGCCGCCTCTTTCAGAATCAGCCAGTCTGTTCCATGTGCTTCTTATTTAATTACAGCCAAATTGACTGGTTTGACTAATTGGCAGGACCACAGCGAGCTACATACTATTAGTATCAGTAACCCAGAACTTCCCCCCAGGCAAAATGAAACACGACCTCGATGGAACAGCAATTTCTTTGTGTTAACAGTGTGTAACATTTCAGAAAAAAAATAAATACATGTTCAGTAAACCCTGGCATAATCCCCTGTGGTATAAGTGCCCTGATAGATTCCCGGATGTCTTCAATGCTAATGTCAATTTGTGATTGAAGTTACCTTGACAATCTTGTGAAATGGCCTCTTTTACACCCAGGTAGTGCATTACAGGTATGTCTCTGTACTATATACCTGCTTTAGGTGAAAGCCGAGAATAGTCAACTGCCCTTTCCCATGATGTACCTGGTTTTTAGATGCTATATTTATTTATTGACTTTATTTTTATTTATTTAGTTAGTTATTTCTCTCTGTCTGTGACAACTGAATGAGATTTTTTGTGCTGCTGTGACAATATAATTTCCTGTGAAGGATTAATAAAGTATCTACCATCATCATAAGTCAATAAGGATTCAGGATTTTTGTCATTACAGAATGCCACTGGGCTTGTTTTCGAAGCGTTCCACAAAATCACTTCCAATATGGGTAATATGCAGTTACGTTCTTCAATATGCAGCCATTTCATTGCTTTCCTTGTTGGCTAATTCTGAAACCCTGCTGATGGTTCTTTTACATATAAATAAGTAATGTGGCATACCGCCATTTGCCGTCAGCAATGTTGTAAGTCATCCATGTAAAAGCCATCATTTCATATTGGAATTGCTGCCACAACCTTCTTAATGGGTCTCTTAAATGTACATTGAATGGAAGTTTGAATGGGAATGAATGAGAACAAATTGTAATATGAATGAGTACATGATTTAGAGGACAGAACAGGGTGTCCCATGGTTATCGGAGCTGTGCTAGTTGAACAGTGTAGCGTGAAAGCAGTCGCGAGTTAGAATATTCACAGTCTCAGCGATGAGATCATTCAATGTGCCAAAATTTTCATATTCTGTCTCTCTTATTCAATTGTCCAGTATTTCATTTTTTTTAACTTGCGCATTAGACTCAAAATGTAATCATTTTTATTTAATAAAAATGTTAATATGCAGTTGAATACATTTTACGTGTATATGTTACAGTCAATAGTGAAACCTGTCATTTTGTGAAATGTCTAAAAATGTATAGTCACTTTGTGAAATTACTGGTTTCACAATCTGACTGCTTCATGTATAACCCCAATTCCGAAATAGTTGGGACAAAGTGTAAATTGTGAATAAAATCAAAATGCAAAGACTTTCAAATCACACCAGCCAGTATTTCATTCACAATTGAACAGAGATGACATAGCAAATGTTGAAACTGAGAAATTTTACAATTCAATCCACAAAATTAGCTAATTTCAAATTTGATGGCTGCTACAGGTCTCAAAAAAGTTGGAACAGGGGCCTGTTTACCATGGTGTAGCATCCCCTCCTCTTTTTAACACAGAGTGGAGGCGTCTGGGTATTGAGGAGACAAGTTTCTTGAATTTAGCCATTGGAATTTGATCCCATTCTTTTTAAATACAGGCTTCCAGCATCTGGAGAGTTTTGGGTCTCCTTTGACGGACTATTCATTTAATTATGCGCCAAATGTTCTCAATCGGTGAAAGATCAGGACTGCAGGCAGGCCAGTTTAGCACATGGACTCTTCTTCTACGAAGCTATGCTGTTGTTCTAGCTGTAGTATGTGGTTTTGCATTGTCCTGCTGAAATACACAAGGCCTTCTCTGGAACAGATGTCGTCTGGAGGGGAGCATATGTTGCTCTAAAACCTTTATATACCTTTAATCATTCATGGTGCTTTTTAAGACATGCAAGTGTCCCACACCATATGCACTAATGCATCCCCATACCATCAGAGAAGCTGGCTTTTGAACTGAATGCTGATAACAGGAGGGATGGTCTTTCTCCTCTTCAGCCCGGAGGACACGACGCCAATGATTTCCAACAAGAATGTCAAATTTGAACTCGTCTGACCTCAGGACACTTTGCTACTTTGCTACAGTCCATTTTAAATTTGCTTGGCCCACAGAACATGGCCCTTCCTTTTGCATGATGGAGTTTTAGGTGGCCTCTGTGGATGGCGCGGCGGACTGTGTTTACAGACTGTGGTTTCTCAAAGTATTCCTGGGCCCATTTAGTAATGTCAATGACAGAATCATGCCAGTGAGTGATGCAGTGGCGTCTGAGGGCCTGAAGATCACCGGCATCCAGTAAAGGTCTTCCGTCCTTGTTCCTTACGCACATTTCCCAGATTTTTCCAGTTTCTCTGTATCTTTTGATGATGTTATGCACTGTCGATGATGAGACCTTCAAAGCCTTTGTAATTTGACATTGAGGAACATTGTTTTTAAAGTATTCCACAATTTTTTTTACGCAAGCCTTCACAGGTTGGAGATCCTCTGGCCATCTTTACTTCTGAGAGACTCAGCCTCTCTAAGACATCCTTTTTATAGCCAATCATGTTACACCCCTGATGCCAGGTATCTTAATTACTCGCTAAATGTTCTTTCAGCTGATTCATTTATATATGAATAGCTTTCTCAGCCCTTTTTTGCCTGTGTCCCAAATTTTTTGAGACCTGTTGCAGCCTGAAAATTTGAAATAAGCTCATTTTGTGGTTAAAAATGCAATGTGTCTCAGTTTCAACATTTGAAATGTTATCTATGTTCTATTGTAAATAACATATTGGCTCATGTGATCTGAAAGTCATTGCATTTTGATTTTATTCACAATTTACACATCGTCCCAACTATTTCGGAATTGGGGTTGTATATTAAATTCACTCGGCAACTACTTGATAATTCTTAATATGTCATAATGCTTAATGTCACAAATCCTGTAATATGTGTGATACACACGTGCATTGGGATATGCTCACATACGTACACAATTATACATACATGCCTACTGACACTTCCTGACCAGTTTATTAGGTACACATATCTAATACTTTTTGGCTCCTCCTGCTGCTTCTGGATCAGCCGGAAAAGCTAACTGGACGTGTGGGAGACATTCTGTACTGGGATTGGTCCACACTGTCTCAATAGCTTCATGCTGTTCCTTCGGATACTTCAAATATGACGCATACGTGACGCATCTTGGTCATTGGAATTTTTAGATTGACAAAAAATTTAACTGCTTCAAACGTGTCTGGATTAATGAATGCTGATATATGCAGTGAAGACATGTAAAGCAGCCCGATCTGTCTCGAGGATTGCTGTTGTCTAGTCGCCGTGCAGCATTGTCACTGGAAGTGTTTGCCTTGGAATGATTATAGACCCGACAGTGTCAGTTTTAAATTTGGCACAATTCTGTCTCGCCTCCTCCTCCACTTATTAGAGGCAGCTGTGAGTGGATAGCAGGTTTTCTGTCTGTGTCCCATTAGTCTCTGTGCTGAGGACTGGTTATTGGACCAGGGAAGGATTTAATTTCCCTTCTGAAGGACACATTTATATGGAGGAGTCTCACAGTGGTATAGTATCCATATCTTTATAGCCCCAGCCGGTAGAGCGCTGCAGCATTAGCGTTTGCGGTGCCTCGTCTCCCCTGCGAAGTTCCCATTAGTGTTTGAGGACAAATGTGCTGTAGGAGTCCAGAGTGGGCAACAGAGAGTTTCAACTCCACAGCCGCTGCATGCGGAGGCAAGAGTTCAGGGAAGCTTTTGTTTTAAAATACTGGAGTCTGGAAAGGTGCCGCGTTGTGTATTTCTTTGTTGTAGACGTTATTAATGCACCTGGGAAGAAGTTTAGCACCACCAAATTCAATTTTTCTCAGAGTTGGCAAGTCCTGAACTCAAAACGTTTGCATTTGAAAGTTTACTGCAGGCATTCCACGTGCATTTCACATTTGAAAGGCTTTGTCATGAACTGTGCTTAATAGCTCATGCTTTTTGATAGCAGTCTGATGGCACTTGTGAAAGCTTTGGTTTCATCTCAGTCAAATATTAAATCTCGTTTCCGCCAGTCAACATTGAGAGTTCAGGATACATTTTTTGGCAAAGACAGGTTTCTATTCCATATTTGGAGGACAACAGCCCCATACATTTAACAGTGTTACATGTGTTGAAAACATACCCTCCCTTTATGAAAGCTAATGAAGTCTGAAATATGCTTTTTAGACTGATTTTTTATGCCAGCAATGCTATGTCCCAGCCATATTTCCAGGAATTGGGCGATGTTTGTTATTCTCATTAATTTTCATCTTTTGGCAAAGTGCTTGTTTTGTGAGATTGCGTTCAGGAACCAAGCGTGAGAACCAAGAGATCCAGCAAACTTGTATTTTATTAAAGCTGGGAGGTGAACCTTTGCAGGGCAGAAAGCAACGGTACAGAGTCCACAATCTAAAATCAGAATCCCAGGGGCGTTATCTAAATCGTACACAGGGAGCAAACACAAAACTCAGGGTCGGAAAAAACTGGTTCGTTACACGGGTGTCGAAAAATCCAAGACAAAGCCAAAATCAGAAACAGGGACGTTCCAGTCAGAAGTGTAACACAAAGAGTACAAAGAATATACGATTGCAGCACAAGGAAAACGTTCTGACAAGGCCTGGCTGTGAGCTGACTGCTTAAATACACATACGAGAAGTCACATGCTATGATAGTGAACAGGTGAGCTGGATCAGACTAATTAACTAAGGAATGAACAAGAGGAAGTATCTAACCACATGAAACTGGCGAAAGCCAAAACGTGGACAGGGATGACACACACAGCCTATAACAAACCAACGGCTCCGGTTAGGGAGTAGGTTAGTGGACAGTGAGAGGCAGAACAGTGATTAACTAGGTGCAGAGAATCTGCTGAAGCACAGCAAAGTAAACTGAGTGAAGGCAAGGGGCGGAGACCAGAGCAGAGGGAGTGCTGAGAGCTCGTTAGTCAATTAGTAATGTGCAGCTATACAATTTCTAGTGCTTGTTAGTAAGTTAGTACTATAAACAATGTTAGTTAATGTTAGTAATTTATCTAAAATAATAAACTGTTAGCATTTGTTAGTAAAGATAGAACTGTAAGGCGAAGGAAGCAAACGAGATTGGAAGGGATGTTTGGAAACCCAGAAACCATGAAATCACCTGAAACTGTGGCACCCAAGACTGGGAATAAAACTGTTCTCAGAACACAAGACAAGACAGGGGAGACAATTGCAATGCAGGGTATGAGAATTACAAAAACCAGAATGATAACTAAACAGTGAATATGGGAAATGGCAGGCAAAGACATAACAAAGAAAGACAGGCAAAAATACAAAATCAGAAAACATGGCTTGGAATCAGGGTCATTACAAAAACATGGTCAGGCAACAGCAGAATCATAACATGTTTTAAGAATTGGGTGGTGTCTAACTTTTTCCCAGGTGTATATTTGAGTAGATATGCATTGGCATATTCTTTGTAAGTAAATTGTTCTCAACATTATAATAGGAAAGAAGATGTTTGGTGGTAGATGCCAGATGAATTGTGCTCAAGTATGGTTATTATTTAAATGGGTAAATCTTCCATATTTAATGTAAGCAGCACATTAACCCTTGGAGCGCTGCATAAGTTTTCAAGGAATTAAAAATGTAATTACCCTGAGCTGTTGAAAACCTATCATGCGGCGCTGCAGGAGCCCTTTTAAACAAGTCGCCACATGATAGGTGTTTGACAGCATCTGATTTTGAAATCTTACATCAGTGGCGACTGTAGTTGCCTGTGGCGCTCTAAGGATTTAAAAAAGGGAAACGCCGATTAAACAGCATTTACCCTGTTGTCAATACATTGTTGGGATATTTAAGTACCACTTGTACTCTAATTTCAGAACAACTTCACTGGTACAGAAAAATGAGCGGCACGTTTGTTTAAGTGAGTGTAACTGATGCGAGTTGATGTTAAACATTATGTAAACCGATAATGGATTTCCCATTGCTGCTCTTCTCAACTGTTCCTTATTGACTGGACTGAAGGCTTGAGCTACAGATGGGCAGCTTGGCTTGTGATTGTGGGCATACGGGGGCTAACCAATGGTGCTACTGTCCAGCTGCTTTCTATTGTTGGGAGCGGGGGTGCAAGTGTGTGTGTGTGTGCGTGCGTGTGGTTGTGTGTGTGTGTGTGTGAGGGGGCGTCTCTGACATTGTCCACTCGCTCTCGGGACAGCCTTCGTCCAGCAGGCAATTAACTGAATAAACAACATCACCTCCTGTTGACCCGTCTGTTTTCTCGAAGACAGAGTCAGGGGTGTGTCATTGAGTGTGAACGCAATTTTAGCCTCCAGGCTAACAAATGTGCAAAGTATCGTCTCGTTAAACCCACCCCTCTCTGTTCACCTGCCAGCGTTTGACTGGAGACACATCACAGGGTTACCTTCTGCCACCGCGAGCGTAAATGACCTTTGTGATGAATATAACTCATTAATTAAACTCAGGCCCAAAAGGCCCGTTTGCCGCAATGTGATGACTTTCGATTTACGTCGACGATGCTCACTCGACGATCCCTCGCCACCCAGGACGTGCTTGATAATGATCTTGGTTTTGACAGCAGTGATCTTTTAGTCCGGTATTGGAAGTCGACAGCAGTATTCTTCCATTTGTTCTTAAGGCTCCAGCAAACATGTTCCTTTGTTCTATTTTCGACACTGATTACATGTACAGGCGACCAATAACTGTCTGACGACTAACAACTGATAACTCACTCTCTCAGTCATTCGACATAATAGGCCGGGCTGCGTTTCTGTCGGACAGATGAGCAGCACAAGAGCCACAGGGACCTGACTGCTGCGGGGACGTTGCTGTCGTTACCTGGCAACCGCTGCGTGAGCTTTGCTAGACCTGTTTGCCTCACAGTGCGCCTGTCCCTGCTGACTGGCCTCAGGTGCTGTCTAGCCCTCCCCTTTCCTACGGAAGCCTCCTGGGTCAAAAATGCACCAAGGGTCTGTGGGCAAAGGTGCTTGGGAGGATTAGATTAGGAGGGGCGACAGTCATTTAAACAAGGGGGGGAGACCACACACACATATAAATAAAGGCGCCATATGTCTACTGAGATCTCTTGTGATTTGCAAAAAAATTTCCTTCGGGATAATAAAGTATTATTATTATAATTATTATTATTATTATTATTTATTTATTATTATTTTTATAAGGTACACATCCATGCATTTGGCGTGGTACTGCGCTATAGGCACGTAAAATACTTTTATCACTAAAAAATTACCCTAAAATTAATATTCTATAATTTTTGAAAATCCTTTTACATAGACTGATAGACAGTTGTTTGGTGCTTTTTTGTGCGATTGCACAAACTCAACATGTCACGCATGAGTGAGCACAGGCTAATTACGTAAATTGCGATACATCTGTGTTGCACGAAGAAGCGCTGGGATGCAAGTAGGATCAGACACCATGAGAAGCAACATTAGGTATGCCCTTAAGTGTCCTACAAATTTTTTGGAAATTGCTTTAACCCTTTGCTCTCCAGGTGGCTAACAGTCCTGTTATGTCATGTCATGTAATCAATGAATGGATGTCCCCAGAATGGTGCAACACCAGGTGTTTGCACTTTCTTGATCTCAGCACACACTGTTTGCATGTTTAGGGAACTAATTTATGATTTAGCTTCTGTGGTTCACCCAGCTGGCATCATTGCTAGATTATTATCCATGTGCAATAGTTTATATGTACCTTTACTCAGGATAACCATGCATATGCACCTATCTACATCTATTCACACATGTAGCTATATACCCCATCTGATACGCTATATAAACGGGTGAACTGTCTCCTGCCCTCTGTCTGCTTCTAGCTGGTGCCAAGTGGATGGACATTTTAGTCTGCCCCTAATAGAATCCCAGAATAGGCTTTATTCTAAAAACATTTCAACTATCAGCTTTGCCACGTTGACTTAACTCTGCAGTGTCAACAAAGGTTTGTTTTCATAGGGTTATAGAAACGCATACGGTCGTGTTTGTTTGGTTGTATTGCGTAGCATTTGTTGTATTGGTTAAAACACTTCATTGAAGATAGTTAAATGTTATGTTATGTTTGGCTGTTGGATAACAGAACACGAACGAAAAAGTAGTCATTTTGGGTCTTCAGCGAGAGCTTATCTTTACCGCCTTTGCCGTTGCATTTATAAAGAGTTATAAGACAATTCAAGTGAATAAAGCGCATTGAAAATTGAGTGTATCAACTGGATGTTTAAGTATTTTTCATTCAATTCAGCTTTGTCTTGAAATTACCAAAAATATTTTGTAACACTGAAGAGGCGGTTCTTTTATTTGGAGTTTACGTCAGATGAAAGCTGGCTTTCACTTTAACATCCTGACAAGGCAAGACCTTTCTTGTGCAGTTTATATAGTATTCTCATTGTTTGTGAAATACTGTTGTTGAAATTTAAAAAAAAAATCTGAACTAAAAACGTTAGTGTTGGTTCCTGATGTGATATGAGCCACATTGCAATATTTTCAGGTAAAAATGAAAAATAAAAATAAAAAACCCGCAAAGCCGTGAGATCAATGGAGGAGAAGAAGAATCGGCGCCGCCTGTAACTGCAGGACCAGCTGTGCCCGCCAGTGTCCGCTCTACAGGGGGGGAAACGCAGGCGGCCATGAGTTTCACTTCCCGCTGGGATGATTTGTGTGCGTTTGTGAGACTCGTTCGCTGGATTCTTTTGGGTTCAGGCTAGGTCTCGCCCGAGCATTCTTGTTTTCCTGTTTGTGTAACACGTCTTAATAATGACCAGTGCTCTCATAAAAATCACTGTAAAAAATGAAAAAAATAATACTTTTAATTTGTTTGAACAAGCTGTCTGGTTGCACCTGCTAGAGTAGTATTCTTGGTAGCATGTTGTTTTATAAATATAGCTCAACTTCAATGTTTATACGCGCCCACATTTTCATGAAATCACTGATAGAAAAAATAAATAAATGAACACATTTTGATTAAAAAAGTATCATCATTTCATGAAAATTACCTTCATTTGCAGCTGTAATCATTGCACATACGCTCACATTTTTCCCTACTATGGCAGTCATATGGCTCTGAGCATTAACTTCAGCAGATGCAGATGTTCCTACAAATGTGCAGCACATATAGTTTGCTTCCCCCAACTGTCCTGTCCAATGAGTCCCTGACTGGCTTTACTTTAATTCACTTTTTGGTAAATGGAAAGAATTTGTTCATTTGTTTAGTATTCCAAAGATTGCTTTATAGGAACTGAATAATGTTGGCTCTACCCTGAGAAATAATACTTTTCTTCCCTCTATGTACCTCCTCCATTTGAGATGAAATGACACAATAATTTTATTCATGTCATGAAATGACCGAAGTTCAGCACTAGCCATTTGATGAAATTTTTTGTAATTTTATGATATGACTGGTTTCCCATTCTGAACGTCACATATCCAAAAGGTAAACCGCTTAAATTTCACCAGAAATTGAGTATTATAAACCTAGAAAAGCTTAGAATTTTACCTGGTACTATGTGTACTCATAAGCCGATTGAATCCTAACGACAGATTGAAAATGGGGAGCTGCAATAATCTATATTTTCTCTTTTTTTTGTTAATGTAGCGTCTATTGATTTTAAACAAGTGGAAAAATACAGAGCAAAGCATTTAAAATACTGCAGTCACAGTTTCCTTGAACCTATATCCTACCCAGCCTCACCCACCCCCCTACCAACACATAGAAATCAATCTTATGCAGATTGACTGTCAGTTGAGTATTCAGACATGCGGCCTGCAGTAATAATTTGAGTGTTAACGAATTGCTAAACAAAGTGATAAAGATAAAGACATAGTACTCACCACTGTTTATTTGAAAATAATTTTTTTACTTTATCTATTCCGTTCAACCAATTTTTAATAGTGGATGACTATTAGATGGCAGGTTCACTTAGATTAACCAAAAACATTGTCCCATATAGCTTCCCAATTAAGGTTTCCCTCTGGGCTTGGTACATCTCTCTTCCATTCTCTTACAATGAAATCAGACGGTTTCAGATATCCTGTCAGTTGTGAGTAAATAAATGATACTATCGATCTGGGTGCTCTTTGTATCGTTTCTACAACTGGATGTAGTGTAAAATTAGAGCCCCATTGGATGCTGTGGGTTTTAAGGGATGACCGCAACTTGAGATGGTGTAAGAGAGTGATTGGGGATATCATAACGAGAGACAAGATTGCTGAAACTTAATAATGAATCTTCTCCATTCACATCATCTAGCACATACAGATTTTTGTTTTTCCATGGACCCTGTGTAAATGGTTTGTTCCCTGAAAGCAAATATTGATT
Source organism: Gymnothorax reevesii (assembly GCA_029721435.1). Lineage (NCBI taxonomy): Eukaryota > Metazoa > Chordata > Actinopteri > Anguilliformes > Muraenidae > Gymnothorax > Gymnothorax reevesii. Next base: position 58,132,514 of record CM056581.1, read on the forward strand.
TAACTATGGTGGAGAGTTTTTGTGCCATTTCATTTCCACACCCAGACACTTTTCTACGTTTCTGAAGGTAATAATCTTTATTTTCTAAAACATTATCTGGAGACTGTTTGCCCTGTGTGCGCACATTTGCTCAAACAGCGTTGTTTGTGGGGATTTTGTGGTAGTTTCAGTGCGCAGTTATTTGCGATTCAGAAGCATTCTGCGCACCGATGAAATGCCGACCCCATCTGCCTCATGTCCTCAGGCATTTCTGGAACATCTGCGGTCCTGGCGGTGCACAGAATGGCCCTGCCCAATGAGGAGGGCGCTCCCGTCCCAACTGGGACAGGTGCAGGATTGGGAGTGAGGTGGTGTGAATTCGGAGCCTGGAGTGCTGTAGGGTGGGGTGTGGGGAGGCGGGCGGTATGGGCGGTGTGGGGGGTGGGTGTGAGTTTGTCCTGAAAGCAGAGATCCCTCTTCACACCGGCCAGCTGCCGTCAAACTGACCTGATGCATCACATTTCCCTCCGCCCTCCCGAAACCTGCGCCATAGCACAACGCACGTCATCGCTATCCACCGGTCTCTTCCTCCACCCAGGAAATGCTTCCAAAAAGTCCTTTTCGGACAAAGTCGAGGCCCTGGCTGAATCCTCCTCGAGGTCTCTGGTGGCGTGTGTCCCGATTTGCCGCGGAAATCTCTCGTTGTTCAGCCGCTCAAAGATTCGGGCTGCTTTGTTGTGGTTTGTTTTCAGAGCGGGATGCCAAACGGGTGCTGCCTGAGGCGAAACAGAGCTGTTCGGCTATTGCTAATGAGCGGTGTTTCTGAGAGCGTCTGATTAGCGTAAAGGGCTAAACAATGGAGCCGGAACATCCAGTTAGTCCTGAGTGTTGTGTTGTGTGAGAGGGAGCAGGGCGGTGTGGAGATGTGCTGCTCTCAGGCTCCTGTTTGTTTCTCTGTGCTCTCTACTGCCCGCTCTCCAAACAATGGGCTCTCTATTCCCCTCTCTTATCCCCTCTCTCTCCCTCTATCTCTCTGTCCCTTTCTCTGTCTCTGTCTCTCTCTCCCTCTCTCTGATTCTTTTATCCATCTTTCTAAGTCTCTCACCTAACTCATCCTCACTCTCTCACTTTCTCTCTCACCCTCTTGCTCTCATCCTCACTCTCTCTCTCTTTCTCTCTCTCTCTCCTTTCTTTCTCCGAGCCGCTCCACTATGGGCGAACCCTGCATTAAATTTTTAAACAGAGCAATTAGCCCTGCACCTGATCCCACAGCTGAGAACGCACCATTGTACTGGAAGGTTTTTGTCATTGAGAAGCCTTTGGAGAAGATTTTGTCCTTTTTTTATCCCTCCCGTATGCTTTTTGACCCATTTGGCGTCCTGTAGCCCGGTCGCTGGTGAACCAATCATGACATGCAGCATTCCTTTTCTATGGCCTTGGGAAAACTACCATCACATCCTTCAATCTGAAAACCTGTGAAGTGTTCAGTTACATCAGGATCTATCTATTTATCGCCAGGAATAGTGATGATAATAGTGACTCTGTGTGCATTACTTCCTGTTGCTCATAGCCCTGCGGCATTATTGAGGATTTTTGGCAGTATAGAAGTGCAAATTGGAAACAATTGCAAGAAAACATTTTTGCAAAAATTCAGGATTCTGTAGCCCTTTTCAAATGATGATTTCCATTTTAACCTGTTGCACTAATAGCAAAAAAATTTATGTTTCAATAATCATCAGTATGGCAACATGACTGCTCTGTCTTGTCTTTTAGTCGTCACAAAATACATGTATTTATGTGTAAACTGCAAAAAACATATGGGCATGGAATGTTCTGTAGGGTCAGTCAGTACTTATTAAAACAAAAGAACTTCACTTGCCTTTAATTACCTGGCCCCCCCCTGGGGGGGGGGGGGGTGGTGTCAGGTTAAGCAATGATCATGTCTGTGTGTGTGTGCCCGTGGCCATTACCTGCCCATCCCCCCCCCCCCCAGGGAGAGCCAGGTTGAGCAATGATCATGTTACAAGGAGAGTTAGCTAGCTAGCTAGCTGCCCGGGATAAACAACGCCATGCCACGGGGACCAGCGCATTGTTCGTCTGTCCTCGTATTAATATGGAGGCCGCTGCGGCTTGTAGGCCTATTTGCTTGATGCCTGAGGGGCCTGGATTGTCGTATATTGTTTTCTATGTCTGCTTAGGTAATTTTTGTATTATTTTTGTGAAATGAACATTACGTAGAATTTCTGTGAACGTTTGTGCTGTATGTAATTATTTCGTTATAAGTGTGTAGCTAGCATGCTAGCTAGCTACATGGAGCTCCGTGTTGTGACACGGACCCCTGCGAACCATTATCGCGATGCATTTTAATAAAACAGTATGCTAGTTTGCATTAAATAATTATGTTTCCTAATTGTATGAGATTTGTCGGTTGTGATGTTACGATTGAATTTGTGCTTTTATTTCTATTTGCGTTACATTATTCCGCATACTTTCGCTGCATACTGCCCGTTTTTCGTTGGCGGACAAAGTGATCGCGTTGACACGGATCTTGCATGGAATTGCGCATAGCACACGGGGTCCGCTTTCCAGCCAGCTGGGCTTACTGAAATCACCGATTTTTTCTTTTTTTTTGGTAAGACGGTATAACGTGTTCTATCCTCTTCTGTGTCTAGTTAGCATTTTGTTTTACCTAGCTGGGCACAGCTAAGCATTTTTGTGGTCATTTGTGCAGTCTGAATGAATTTGACTTGTATTACAAGGAGAGTTCGCTAGCTAGCTAGCTGCCCGGGGTAAACTACGCCATGCCTCAGGGACCGCTCTTTGTATTAAAATGGAGGCCGCTGCGGCTCGTAGGCCTATTTGCTTGATGCCTGAGGAGCCTGGATTGTCGTGTGTTGTATTGTTTTCTATGTCTGCTTAGGTTGTCTTTGTGTTATTTTTGCGAAATGAACATTACGTAAAATTTCTGTGAACGTTTGTGCTGTATGTAAGATCGTGTCTGTGTGTGTGTGTATGTCTGTTACTCATGTCTGTCAGCCCTGTCTGTCAGCCCGTGGCTGGGGCCAGGTCTGCTATTTCTGATTGCCTTGTGAATTGAATTGTTAAGAAAATACTCATTATGCTCTATCCTACAAAAACTCTGTATTATTTTCAGTGGTAGGTTACAAGGCATCTGCATTGCCTCCCCGTATTTTTAAGCGGGGTTCTACAGGAACAGTATGACCCCTCCTACACACCAAAAATGAAGATCCATTTAGATTTCTGATCCCTCACTGCTGACCCCTCCTTCCTCCTGCTTGTACCTCTCATTGCATGGTGACCGCAGTGAAGTTCCCTGTGGGCAGGTGCAGATGTGCGGTAGAGTGAAGTTCCCTGTGGGCAGGTGTGGATGTGCTGTACAGTGAAGTGCCCTGTGCGCAGGTGCGGAAGTGCGGTACAGTGAAGTGCCCTGTGCGCAGGTGCGGATGTGTGGTAGAGTGAAGTGCCCTGTGCGCGGGTGCGGATGTGCGGTACAGTGAAGTGCCCTGTGCGCAGGTGCGGATGTGCGGTAGAGTGAAGTTCCCTGTGGGCTGGTGCGGATGTGCGGTACAGTGAAGTGCCCTGTGTGCGGGTGTGGATGTGCGGTACAGTGAAGTGCCCTGTGCGCAGGGGCGGATGTGTGCTACAGTGAAGTGCCCTGTGCGAAGGTGCGGATGTGCGGTACAGTGAAGTGCCCTGTGCGCAGGTGTGGATGTGCAGTACAGTGAAGTGCCCTGTGTGCGGGTGTGGATGTGCGGTACAGTGAAGAGCCCTGTCTGCGGGTGTGGATGTGCGGTACAGTGAAGTACCCTGTGCCCAGGTGTGGATGTGCGGTACAGTGAAGTGCCCTGTGCGCAGGTGCGGATGTGCGGTACAGTGAAGTGCCCTGTGTGCGGGTGCAGATGTGCGGTACGGTGAAGTGCCCTGTGTGCGGGTGAGGATGTGCGGTATCGTGAAGTTCCCTGTGCGCAGGTGCGGATGTGCGGTTCAGTGAAGTGCCCTGTGCGCAGGTGTGGATGTGCGGTACAGTGAAGTGCCCTGTGTGCGAGTCTGGATGTGCGGTACAGTGAAGTGTCCTGTGTGCGGGTCCTGTGTGCGGTACAGTGAAGTGCCCTGTGTGCGGGTGAGGATGTGCGGTACAGTGAAGTTCCCTGTGCGCAGGTGCGGATGTGCGGTAGAGTGAAGTACCCTGTGCGCAGGTGCGGATGTGCGGTAGAGTGAAGTTCCCTTTGCGCAGGTGCGGATGTGCGGTAGAGTGAAGTACCCTGTGCGCAGGTGCGGATGTGCGGTACAGTGAAGTGCCCTGTGCGCAGGTGCGGATGTGCGGTACAGTGAAGTGCCCTGTGCGCAGGTGTGGATGTGCGGTACGGTGAAGTGCCCTGTGTGCGGGTGTGGATGTGCGGTACAGTGAAGTGCCCTGTGCGCAGGCTCAGATCTGCGGTACAGTGAAGTGCCCTGTGTGCGGGTGTGGACGTGTGGTACAGTGAAGTACCCTGTGTGCGGGTGTGGATGTGCGGTACAGTGAAGTGCCCTATGTGCCGGTGCAGATGTGCCGTACAGTGAAGTGCCCTGTGTGCCGGTGTGGATGTGCGGTACAGTGAAGTGCCCTGTGTGCCGGTGAGGATGTGCCGTACAGTGAAGTGCCCTGTGTGCCGGTGTGGATGTGCGGTACAGTGAAGTGCCCTGTGTGCCGGTGAGGATGTGCCGTACAGTGAAGTGCCCTGTGTGTGGGTGAGGATATGCGGTACAGTGAAGTGCCCTGTGTGCCGGTGAGGATGTGCCGTACAGTGAAGTGCCCTGTGTGCCGGTGAGGATGTGCGGTAGAGTGAAGTTCCCTTTGCGCAGGTGCGGATGTGCGGTAGAGTGAAGTACCCTGTGCGCAGGTGCGGATGTGCGGTAGAGTGAAGTACCCTGTGCGCAGGTGCGGATGTGCGGTAGAGTGAAGTTCCCTTTGCGCAGGTGCGGATGTGCGGTAGAGTGAAGTACCCTGTGCGCAGGTGCGGATGTGCGGTACAGTGAAGTGCCCTGTGCGCAGGTGCGGATGTGCGGTACAGTGAAGTGCCCTGTGCGCAGGTGTGGATGTGCGGTACGGTGAAGTGCCCTGTGTGCGGGTGTGGATGTGCGGTACAGTGAAGTGCCCTGTGCGCAGGCTCAGATCTGCGGTACAGTGAAGTGCCCTGTGTGCGGGTGTGGACGTGTGGTACAGTGAAGTACCCTGTGTGCGGGTGTGGATGTGCGGTACAGTGAAGTGCCCTATGTGCCGGTGCAGATGTGCCGTACAGTGAAGTGCCCTGTGTGCCGGTGTGGATGTGCGGTACAGTGAAGTGCCCTGTGTGCCGGTGAGGATGTGCCGTACAGTGAAGTGCCCTGTGTGCCGGTGTGGATGTGCGGTACAGTGAAGTGCCCTGTGTGCCGGTGAGGATGTGCCGTACAGTGAAGTGCCCTGTGTGTGGGTGAGGATATGCGGTACAGTGAAGTGCCCTGTGTGCCGGTGAGGATGTGCCGTACAGTGAAGTGCCCTGTGTGCCGGTGAGGATGTGCGGTACAGTGAAGTGCCCTGTGCGTCGGTGTGGATGTGTGGTACAGTGAAGTGCCCTGTGTGCCGGTGAGGATGTGCGGTACAGTGAAGTGCCCTGTGTGTCGGTGTGGATGTGCGGTACAGTGAAGTGCCCTGTGTGCCGGTGAGGATGTGCGGTACAGTGATGTGCCCTGTGTGCGGGTGTGGATGTGCGGTACAGTGAAGTGCCCTGTGTGCGGGTGAGGATGTGCGGTACAGTTAAGTGCCCTGTGTGCCGGGGCAGATGTGCCGTACAGTGACGTGCCCTGTGTGCGGGTGAGGATGTGCCGTACAGTGAAGTGCCCTGAGTGCGGGTGTGGATGTGCGGTACATTGAAGTGCCCTGTGTGGGGGTGAGGATGTGCGGTACAGTGAAGTGCCCTGTGTATGGGTGAGGATGTGCGGTAACGTGAAGTGCCCTGTGTGCGGGTAAGGATGTGCGGTACAGTGAAGTTCCCTGTGTGCGGGTGAGGATGTGCGGTACAGTGAAGTGCCCTGTGTGCGGGTGAGGATGTGCGGTACAGTAAAGTGCCCTGTGTGCGGGTGAGGATGTGCGGTACAGTGAAGTGCCCTGTGTGCAGGTTTGGATGTGCGGTACAGTGAAGTGCCCTGTCTGCCGGTGTGGATGTGCGGTACAGTGAAGTGCCCTGTGTGCGGGTGAGGATGTGCGGTACAGTAAAGTGCCCTGTGTGCGGGTGTGGATGTGCGGTACAGTGAAGTGCCCTGTGTGCGGGTGAGGATGTGCGGTACAGTGAAGTGCCCTGTGTGCGGGTGAGGATGTGCGGTACAGTAAAGTGCCCTGTGTGTGGGTGAGGATGTGCGGTACTGTGAAGTGCCCTGTGTGCGGGTGTGGATGTGCGGTACAGTGAAGTGCCCTGTCTGCCAGTGAGGATGTGCAGTACAGTGAAGTGCCCTGTGTGCGGGTGAGGATGTGCGGTACAGTAAAGTGCCCTGTGTGCGGGTGTGGATGTGCGGTACAGTGAAGTGCCCTGTGTGCGGGTGTGGATGTGCGGTACAGTGAAGTGCCCTGTGTGCGGGTGAGGATGTGCGGTACAGTGAAGTGCCCTGTGTGCGGGTGTGGATGTGCGGTACAGTGAAGTGCCCTGTGTGCGGGTGAGGATGTGCGGTACAGTGAAGTGCCCTGTGTGTGGGTGAGGATGTGCGGTACAGTGTCAGGCCTGCACTGGAGCCCATAAGCTGAACAGTCGCCTGGTCGTTTTCCACCATAATGCCCAAAATTCCTGACCACCCACTCTGGTCAGAAATCTGCAGCCGGGGAAGAGGTGGCCTTTGTTGTTTCTGACCAGCGGGGTTCTCTGTGTTTGTGCGCATTTGTGCACGTTCGCGCGTGTGCACGCATACTGAACGCACAGTGCATTCTGTGTGTCTGAATTACTCTATGCTGGATTTGACATTTTGACTTTTCACTTAACGTGCCGGTGAAGATTTCAAAAATGAAAATGAATTTGATGGAAATTGAACTGAGTTTTGTTATCCGTATGGCTGAATGGTAAGAAATACTAAATACGGTCTTCAGTTCACTCAGGCACTGGTTCAGGTGCTCATATCTACAAGATGCAACCAAAATGGCCAGAAGGAATATCTTGTATTTTCAGTGCTATAGTCCTTTATCAATTGAAATTTGAAGGATCCAGAACTAAAGTTACTCAATAGTGAGAAAATGACCTACAGTACATTTCTTTTGAAAAAAAAAAATGTTCCGACTTTTTTTTCCCACCCCAAACACAGCTGAACCGTTCAGCCCACTGCAAAGCAACTGGCTCCAATTTTCTCAGGAGGAAGATGCTATAGCAAGTGATTCCTCTGACTCGCGTGACGACTAGCTGTCACTTCTTTGCAGTATGCAATCCTACCGACAATCACTCACTGCCTTCTGAGAATCACGTAGTCAGTGCAAATTTTACATTTGAGCTTGTATAGCTACATGCATCTTGAATTAGCTAGCACAGCTACATGCAATGACCTAAAAATTTTAACCGGCCTAAACACCATTATCTCCCGCAAAGACCTCAATAGCCAGTAACGAACGAGCTGAGATTCGAACACCTGACCACAGGGCTTCCAGACAATCATCTTTGTAGCGAGCAACTTGGAGGCCCTGTAAATTACCTCCATACGTCCGGTCCGGTGTCTGTTTAGACTTACGCAACATGTGCCCTGCATTTCACATTGATTCAGTTGCCTTAGGAGTTTTTTGGGTACAATGTTGTTTTTTAAAAAAATCTGTTTTACCTCTTCAAGGTGGTGCTAAGCTGATATGTGCTGTGACATTTTTAACTGAATACTCTGTCTGAAACTGCTGTTACTATTACAGCTGGTAACATTCTCGAGCACTTTTAGAAATTTGAGGGTAAAAAAAATCCTGTTTTTCAAAGGGGGTTAACTGCAAAATTTTACACCATGTGACATTCAAAGCACCTTTCTTTGCCCACATTTTTCCGCAGTAGTTCTCAAGACTGAATTTGAAAGGATCTCTTCCTGGACAAACAAATGCTGCGACTGTCCGAAACTCCGCGGAACCTGAGCCGGCCGTCTGCTGTCGTGGGATTCTCTCTCAGACGATTCCAGGAGCTCGGGCCCCTGGAAACGTCGCTGCTTTTGTTTTGCACAAACTGTGGACAGAGAAAACAGCCTTTCCTTTCACACCGAAGCTTAGCATCTGCCAACAACTTAGCCCCCAGACTGGCCGTCGCAAGCAGTAATGTCAAATGGTTATGCACTATTCGACATGTCGAACACACAGCACACGGAAGGGGTAGCAAGTGAACCTGCCAGTGCATAGAAATGTGGATCTTAGGTTTGACCTTTGACTTGTTTTTTTATTTCAAGTTTACTTTATTATTTATTTATTGTGGTCTGATCCCAGTTAGCATGAGAACCAAGCTGGCTTCCTTTGTTTTAACGCTTAATGCTAAACGATTGCCATTGTAGTGTCTACACCTCTCAGAATAGTGCCATCGTCATGGCAATGCAATAGTGTTTCCATGACAAATTTAACTGGCAAAGACTTTCTCTACCTTGTGTCACAGATAGTTACTGTTTCGCAAATGCCGTCTCCCCAGTGCCTCTCTATCGGGTGGTGAAATGTGAGGTCATTCGGATTATTTATGTATACTTGTGTGGGGTGGAGTGATGGTTTATTATGGCTGTGCCATAATGTACTGACTTGTTGCAGTCATAACAGTAAATTTTATATATTTTACTAACCATACAGGAGGTTAAAATGTACTTCCGGTCTGGCTTGTCTGTTAACCCTTAGAGCGCTAAAATTAATTTAAAAAAATATTTAAATTTAATTATCTTGTGCTGTTGAAAACCTATCATGGGGCGACTTGTTTTATGTTGATATCTGACAGCTGCATTTAGCATCCTAAGGGAAAAATGCATGCACGCATGTTTAAACTATGCATAAAAACATATGCATGTTAGTACTGCAGACTCAGTCTCAAACAATACATTTTGCCAATGCAAAAAGGTGAAGACAGAAGCCACTTAAATGGATTAGCTGATATTGATTAAATGATTAAGCTCTGATACTCTATTTGCACATTCTCACAAAATAACTCGCTTTGTGTTATCTTGTATAGCAGGCATGTGCACCAGTCATCTTCCTTACCGCTCCCTTCTGCCACTCACTAGTTTCCCTGTGCTGTGACATCACACGTTAGACGACTTTCATGTCATCATGATGACAAAGATCTCCAGTCAGATGGCGCTGATCTGTGATGGCACTCGTAACCTGTGACACAGAGCAGTGCCAGACATCTGTGTGAGGACATCTGGAAGCTTCCAGGAGCGACTGTGATAGAACTGCTGAGAATCACTGCATGTACAGAGTATCTTTTAACTCTCATATTGTTGTGAGCTTTGGCCGTCTTTATCCCTTAAAGAGTGTTTTCGATCCCCCCACCCCCCCAGATTAAATATTTCTAGACTTAACTCAGTAACTAAACTGCCTTCTGTTACCCACAGTGATTGTTGCATCAACATTTAAATATTTAGAATCCCATCTTTGTGATCTCGCACTGTAAAGTGTCTATAAGCTCACTGAAATTTCTGTCTCTGTACACTGTGGGTGAATTTAAACTGATTGGTACGGTGTGGAGTTGGCTTGTGAGTAGGACTCGGTGAAATGATTGGGTTTGTCAGCCAGGGATAATGATGGGATTGGGGTTTAGGAGGACCTGGTTTATTTATACATGCAGCCTGAACATAATGAGTCATTGAGGGCCTTTTGTCTCCTGCTGTGCTAATTTTGCATGATTAAAAGCTGCACATACACAAGCCCCCGGCTGACTTGGGTTTCAATTAGCGCTGAGAATTCGGGCCCCGAGGTGGTTCGCCGTGTCATAATCGTCATCGCTGATGACTTTTTTCCAAGCTCTGAGGCCTTGAGCCTACATTCGCTCTCTTGTTCACCTCAGAAAACCTTCGCCTAGCGTCATGGTTTCTTGCTGCTTTGCCCAGTCTGAGCCGGTGAAATGACGCTTCGATTCGAGCCGCCAGTTTGAGCTGCTTGGGCGTTCGTATGTTATCTGAAGCCACCGCTGGTCAAGCATAGCCCTGTGCCATTCGCTGCCTGCATAATCAGTCTTATCGCGCGGGATTTGGGTAATTGTATGGGGGGAATTAGCCTGGTGCTAACGTGTTATTGATTGGATCGCGCACCTGTTTGACGGAGACTGACTGTAATCAGATGCTGGCGAAGAGGAGAGGATAAATCCCAAAGCCCTGAGGATGCCTCTAACGCTGAATGTTAGAAACCCCACAGCTCGGGGTCGCCTCTACGGACCGCCGCGCTCACTCAGACGAACGGAGGGGAATATCGTGCATGGGTGACTGCTTTGTGTGTGGTTGTGCGTGTGTGTGTGTGTGTGTGTGAGCGTTTCGGGCATCTGCTCGGCTGTTTGTGTGCGTAGGCGCGTGCGTTTGTGTTGGTTGTTTGTTTGTGTGCACAGACATGTCTGCGTGCAAACGAACGTGTGTTTCAGGTTACATGTGGGCATCTGTGTGGTTGTGTGTGAGAGAGTGTGCACGTGCCATGTGTGTTCATGTAGTATGATGGGGAAAAAAAAGGGGGTGGGGTATTTGCCCTAGAGGCTATTCATTATTCATGAGGTGGGCGGGGAGATGGGGGGGCGCTGTGACTGACAATCAGAGCCTCTGTGTATGTGTGTGTAAGACAGAAGGTGGACAGCGAATGTGCTTGGGGAGAGAGAGAGAGAGAGAGAGAGTGGTAGAGAATGACTTCGAGCACGGGGGACAACAGAACTCCTTTTCATTAGCTTCTGCTGCTACAGACTCAGTCCTTTCCATACTGGGTTTCTAATACCAATATAAACCATGTAGTGCTGTGCCTTAGACACACTGTCAAAAATTTGGAGTTTTCCACTGTCCGGCGTACAAGAGGGACCATAAATCACAGTGCCTTATTCAGAACGCTGGAGAAGAGACTGGTAGTGGAGATGGGATACCAGCCTTAAGGAAAAAGGGCAGATTTCTCTCAGAAGAGGTATGCATTTTTTCTCCCTATGGCGTAGTGTCGTTAAGCTGTAGTGTCTCAGCAGGAGAGGGGGTGGCTTTTGTTACCGGATGGTCTCTCAGTCCGAGAGACGATCGCTTTGTGCCGGCGCTCCTTCCGCGGCTCGACCATGCGCTCTCTCTCTCTAACGCGAGCACTCTTCAGCGCAGTCAGCCTTACCGCCTCAGACGCGCCGCGTACGGCAGGATCAGATGAATGAGGCTCAAACGATGCTGTTATTTGACTCATCAGCGGTTCCTTTGGTCAGGTTAGCACATTTAAACCTTAGAACGCTGACATAAGTTTTCAAAAAATTATAAATGAAATTATCTTGAGTTCTTGAAAACACCCTGCGGGAACTCTTTTAAACAACTGACCACATGATAGGTTTTCAACAGCATTGAATTTGATATCTTACAGCACTGAGCAACACTACTTGTATTTAGCACTAAAAAGGGTTAATAAAGCCTCATTTGTTCCTGTTAATGAGAGCTGCCTGCAGGTTTGCACACTGTGTTCTTTCCTGACTTTAGTGCTCAAGTTTAATAATTTAATTATTATTTTTCTTAATGGACATGGAGTGTGTTTGAGTGGAAATAAGGCTGAGCTGCATCAAACTACGAATTCATGCTGTTGGTTAATATTGCCCTAACAGACAAGACATGAATAATGAAAATTTGATGTGAAAATATTGACTTTTTTTATGATAAAGAAAAGAAATGAGTTTTTTTTTTTGTGTGAATTTTTTTTCATACATTCTGTTTATTATAAAAGTTTATGGTGTAGGTGCACTGCTAAGAGCTGGGATTATATTCGGAAATATTTTAACATGTAGAGGTTACAATGAATTTGTTGTCTGTGCGAGATTTTTCTTTTTTTGTCTTATTTTGTCTTTTAAAATCAAGCTTATGTTTCATTGAGAACTTTCAGGTTAGACCCAGTGATTTTGGACACCCTAGTAGCGCACTCTACACACACACACACTCACACACACGCACACACACACTCACACACATTCACACAGACCCTGATGAGTGACAGGTCCTTTGGTCATTGTTGAGGGGTGAAATCGATCTCTGCCGGTCAGTCAGTGTGAACATGGTGTTCAGGTCTTTATCTGCTCGTGTTCTGAAGGTTTTTTCTCCTTTAAATGTGTAAAGAGCTGTTTATCCAGAACCTTCTGTCAGCTCCCTCTGTCTCTGTGCTGCTCACACCACGCCCCCCCGCCTTCAGCCCGCCATCTGACTGGGGCAGAGTCTTTGTGTGATGGACACACACACATGCGGGTGTGCGCACACACACAAATATCCACACTCATCTTTTCACACAAGTACACACTCTCATGTGCACACACACATACACTCTTTGTGTCACACACTGTCACAAAGTCCCACTCATGCACTCTCTCTCACGCATACACACGCGCGCACCCGCGCACAAACACACACATGCTCGCGCGCGCACGTGAATACACACTCGCACATGCAGACACACACACACACACACAGGCACACAAACACTTACGCACATTGACATCAATGTTCGCTCTTTTACACAAACACTTCCTCTCAGATACACACTCATGCACTCTCACTGACATGAATAAACACTCACACTTTCACTATCTTACGCTCCTACCCTCTCTCAGACACCTACACACACACACACACACACACAGACACGTGCGCTTTCTCTCAAACACACGCTCACACACACACAAACATGCTCACGCAGCCGACATTCATACACTCACACACACACACAGGCACACAGACGCACACTGGTGTGTGAAGAAAAGGATCCAGTTACAGTTTGGCGTGTGTTTTTTGAAAGCGGGTTTTTTTAACTGAAGAGGTTAAAAGACGCCTGACGCTCGGTGTGTTTTGTGTGTGCCAGTTGGACAGTGCGTTTAACAGCACACGCGATCCCGCCCCGTCGACGGAGCCAAATTCTCCTGCCGCCCAGGTGAAATGACAGCAGGTGTAACTGCTTTTCCTCCTGAGGCCTTTACACTGCCAGTGTAGAACTGCAGAGTGGATCAGAATCGGGATTGCGAGGTTAAGACCCTGCTCTAAGAATCCCTCTTTAGTTTGGTTAGTCAGTATCCATTGCGACACAGTTAGAGTTATAAGCATAATCTCAACGTACAAACGCTTGTGCACTGTTTGATGAGACGACTCATCTCTGCTTTTGTCAGCCACTTGTAGTTTGTTCTTAAGGAGTCATTACATTTGAGTGAACATTTTCCTCTTTGAGCTGATGTTTATGATATCTTTAGAGTGACACAGCTCACACCAATTCGGCACAAAAAAATTGATGGAAACATTGTGCGATTGTGTTTTCGGGATGCACGTTAACTTTGTTCCGCAAACCAAGCGGAACACAGAGCTCACTAAGAAGAGCATTTAAGTCAGTTCCGAGACTTGTGACTCATCAGGTTGGTGCTTAACCCCGGTTTCCGTAGCACGAAGCGACTAGGAGTACTGCTACTCCGCCTGGAAAGGATGCAAGTCCATTGCAGGTTGCCTCCCAGCTCTTTGTCAAGTTTCCTTGACAATTTGCTGGTACCCAATTATACACCTGGGTGGAATGAGGCACTGTGGGATTGAAGTGTTTTTGCTGAAGAACTAACAGCGATAGCCGTGGCAAACTTAACCACTGCACTACTGCGTCTCTCATGTAAGCGGCTGTGTGCAGAAATGGGGGGGGGTAGTTTAGCCTGAGTCTTTAGGAGGAAGACTATTTGAGGGGAAAGATGTGTACCACCGCCTCCGGGCGAATATCTCCACCACCGTTTATGTAAACGTGATTTCCACCGCTGCTTCTTTGTGCAATTTGAACCGCTGCCAACAACTGTAATGCTGATGTAACAGCAGCTCACTGAAATTGTGGCACAATGCTTTGTTGGTTAATTGGCAATTAATTAGCGTTTGCATGTGGAACCATGAGAATGCCTGTGTGGCTGCTCATCTAAACGCGTGTGTGTGTGTGTGCGTGTGTTTGTGTTGTGTCTGCATGGGTGTAAACCCATGTAGGATTGTGTGTGCGCATGCTTTTGCACGCGCTTGTGTGTGTGCTTGTAACAGACTATGTGCCCAACTGTTCTGTTTGTGTGTTTGCATTGGAGCTGTGAATCTTTGTGGATCTTGTTGCACTGTTGTCTCTGTGTGTACATGGTTGTGTATGTGAGTGTATGTGTAAGTGCCTGCATGTGTGTATGTGTCTTTGTATACATATTTTTGTGCGTGCACGTGTATATGCTGGTGGACATGTGCGATTGTGTGTGTACGTGCTTGTATACGCACGTGTAACTGTGTGTCTGTGTACACGTGGCATGTATTGGTTAATTAATATAACTGCAGTAGAGATTAGACTTGAGTGTGCCGCTGAGGACATGATATCAGAGAGCATTAGCAGGGCATTAAGGGCACTTTTACTGTCCATCTGCCTCTCATCTCCCCCCTGCCTCTGGCTCTCTTCTGCCACGGTCCCCCTGCGTGTCTGAGCTACGGTCACAGCCTCTCAGAGCTGCGCTAACTACTACTGCTGTACCCCTGTGTGTCTGAGCTACGGACACAGCCTCTCAGAGCTGCGCTAACTACTACTGCTGTACCCCTGTGTGTCTGAGCTACGGACACAGCCTCTCAGAGCTGCGCTAACTACTACTGCTGTACCCCTGTGTGTCTGAGCTACGGACACAGCCTCTCAGAGCTGCGCTAACTACTACTGCTGTACCCCTGTGTGTCTGAGCTACGGACACAGCCTCTCAGAGCTGCGCTAACTACTACTCCTGTACCCCTGTGTGTCTGAGCTACGGACACAGCCTCTCAGAGCTGCGCTAACTACTACTGCTGTAACCCTGTGTGTCTGAGCTACGGACACAGCCTCTCAGAGCTGCGCTAACTACTACTGCTGTACCCCTGTGTGTCTGAGCTACGGACACAGCCTCTCAGAGCTGCGCTAACTACTACTGCTGTACCCCTGTGTGTCTGAGCGACAGTCACTGCCTCTCAGAGCTGCGCTAACTACTACTGCTCAACCCCTGTGTGTCTGAGCTACAATCACTGCCTCTCAGAGCTGCGCTAATTACTACTGCTCAACCCTGTGTGTCTGAGCTACGGACACAGCCTCTCAGAGCTGCGCTAACTACTACTGCTGTACCCCTGTGTGTCTGAGCTACGGACACAGCCTCTCAGAGCTGCGCTAACTACTACTGCTGTACCCCTGTGTGTCTGAGCTACGGACACAGCCTCTCAGAGCTGCGCTAACTACTACTGCTGTACCCCTGTGTGTCTGAGCTACAGACACAGCCTCTCAGAGCTGCGCTAACTACTACTGCTGTACCCCTGTGTGTCTGAGCTATGGACACAGCCTCTCAGAGCTGCGCTAACTACTACTGCTGTACCCCTGTGTGTCTGAGCTACGGACACAGCCTCTCAGAGCTGCGCTAACTACTACTGCTGTACCCCTGTGTGTCTGAGCTACAGACACAGCCTCTCAGAGCTGCGCTAACTACTACTGCTGTACCCCTGTGTGTCTGAGCTACGGACACAGCCTCCCAGAGCTGCGCTAACTACTACTGCTGTACCCCTGTGTGTCTGAGCTACGGACACAGCCTCTCAGAGCTGCGCTAACTACTACTGCTGTACCCCTGTGTGTCTGAGCTACGGACACAGCCTCTCAGAGCTGCGCTAACTAATACTGCTGTACCCCTGTGTGTCTGAGCTACGGACACAGCCTCTCAGAGCTGCGCTAACTACTACTGCTCAACCCCTGTGTGTCTGAGCTACAGTCACTGCCTCTCAGAGCTGCGCTAACTACTACTGCTCAACCCCTGTGTGTCTGAGCGACAGTCACTGCCTCTCAGAGCTGCGCTAACTACTACTGCTCAACCCCTGTGTGTCTGAGCTACAATCACTGCCTCTCAGAGCTGCGCTAATTACTACTGCTCAACCCTGTGTGTCTGAGCTACGGACACAGCCTCTCAGAGCTGCGCTAACTACTACTGCTGTACCCCTGTGTGTCTGAGCTACGGACACAGCCTCTCAGAGCTGCGCTAACTACTACTGCTGTACCCCTGTGTGTCTGAGCTACGGACACAGCCTCTCAGAGCTGCGCTAACTACTACTGCTGTACCCCTGTGTGTCTGAGCTACGGACACAGCCTCTCAGAGCTGCGCTAACTACTACTGCTGTACCTCTGTGTGTCTGAGCTACGGACACAGCCTCTCAGAGCTGCGCTAACTACTACTGCTCAACCCCTGTGTGTCTGAGCTACGGACACAGCCTCTCAGAGCTGCGCTAACTACTACTGCTCAACCCCTGTGTGTCTGAGCTACAGACACAGCCTCTCAGAGCTGCGCTAATTACTACTGCTCAACCCTGCGTGTCTGAACTACAGTCACTGCCTCTCAGAGCTGAGGGTGAAAATGAGAGACTTGGTCATGGCTGAAAATTCTGAATTTGTTGTTTTACAGACATCCTGGAATTACCTTAAATTGCGTACTTAAAAAAATATATATATATGGGAACTGATAAATATATTCTGATGAATCTGCTTTGCAACATGCTAATAAGTTTTCCTGACTGTTTTTTTTAAACCCCTGAGTTTGATAATAGAGTATTTTAATGGGCGAATGTGCTTACTTTATTTAATATTAATCTTGTCAAGGGTTTATATAGGCATCTGCCGAACATTATCGTACTGGAACACAATTTATCATAATAAGCTGCTTTATGGGACTGACATGCAATGTTTTATCCAAGATGGAGAATATACATTCTGAAGTAATGCAGCTTTGCCAGCAATATGCTGTGGAATGAAATGGCACATCTCTTAATTGTGTTTATCCGATTTGAGGGTTACTGTTGACTGGGGTCTGTGCTGTTTGTGCAAAGCTTTGGATAGTTTCAGTGCCGTCAATCATATCAAAGCCGAGCTGTTTAAAGGAATATAATGGGTATCTATGCGTGTCGAGGCGAGTCTGTGAGCCTTTGTGTGTATTTGTGCAGGCTGTTTGTGCGCGCTTTTCATGAGTTGGCGTGTGTAGGTGGTTGAGTATATGTATCATATGTATGCATGCATGTGTAGGCGTGTGTATGGCTATGTGTAGGTGGTTGAGTATATGTATTGTGTGTGCGCATGCATGTGTAGATGTGTTTATGGCCGTGTGTAGGTGGTTGAGCACATTGGCGGTGTGCGCGCATGCATGATGGAGCATGAATGGGGCTGAATGCAATGGGCATGTACCTCAGCGAAGGGAGGGACTCAGTAATCTTGATTTGAAGTAAATCACACGCGTAGTGCAGAATTACCGCATAGTTTTTTCATGAACAGAATTCACTAAATGCATCTGTTGACCGTGTCTGTGCAGATTGGTTGCTAAGAAGTGTCTTTTGCTGAGAAGCGAGCCCCTTGTCGCTGAAACGTGCTAACATGCGCACGGCAGCTGGGCTTACATGCTGGAGGAGACTGTTGAGTGCTCAGTCTCTGTTCCTGCGGAGTATACCACTGCTTTCTGATGTCATTCATGCTCACTGTCACAGGCATTAATCACATCACTGAGCTTCAAGGCACAGTTAGAGACAGGAGAACAGTGGTGGGGAAGGTCTGAGCAGTAACTGGTTTAAATGAGCGCTGATGAGGAACTATTCATACAGTCTGGTTTTCAGCTGGGCTGTTTTAATGACAATGATACAGCTTGACTAGTCCTCTAGTATGAGCATCCCGTCTTTTCAGTTCTTATTCGGGTTTTAATTGTCTGATTCTCCTGAACAGAGGCTCTGCTGAAGCCCCCGATTGTTCAATTTCATGAATCAGGTGTTGTGGTCCTGGATTAAACCTAAAACCTGAACCCTCACTCTTTTTAGATTAAAATGGAGACCCCCTGATTGAGTGAGTGTCAGCGGGGCAGGTCTGTTCAGAGATAACAGGCCGCTGTGTAGATTTTCAACAGTGTGGAGTCATGGGGGTCCAAGCGCACTGCTGCACTAGAGGAGTCAGTTAGTCTGCATGAGGGAAGGCGGAAATTGGCATGAACAGGGCAGTCCGCTCATTGGGCTAGTCATGTTTGTGAGGGAGGTAGCTGCCAAATCGATGAATTGGACATGCTGAACTTTTGATGGGGGACAGGGGGGAGGGGGGCGAGGAAATTTCCCCATTTTGTTCCACCCAGTTCTCAGCTGATCTGGAATCCGTTTCTCGAAAGCATAGCTACTAACTATGGAAGCAACTTACGTGGTTTGAACATACACAATCAATGGTTCCAACTATGTAAGTTAGCATCTGTGCTTCTCGGAAACGTACCCCTGTTTAGTCCACTGTACTGCTCCCATCGATTCAGTCCAAGGATACCATGACATGTGATTGGTCTGACTCTCCTGACGACTGGCCCTCACTCCTTTACACAGTGCTGGTGCGCCGCAGGTCACAACCAGCCTGTGCTGTTGGAGGATTACGCTGTCAACATATGTTCAACTACTGCTTCTGTGAGAGCCTGGCCAAACGGGAGCTGGAGAGCGACGAGATGAACAAATTTAACTGGCTTAACCCCTATTATCCCCGGCGAGACTGAGCCGATTGTTGCCTCGCCTATGGCTTCATTCGAACACCCAACCACAGGGTTCCCAGATGAACATGATGCGCGCCAACAGGAGGCCAAACCTGCTCATCTTTAGTGGTTTATGCCTTTGTCGTAGGTGATGAGTCCTCTGTAATGACTGTAATCCAGTTTGAAGGACGGCACTTTTGGTATCACACACTCAGGGGAAGGTTTGGTTGGTCAAAACGTCTCCAGGCTTATGATGGAATAAAGAAAAAGAGCTGATTAGGAGTGAGCGGTTTGTACTTTTGGGATGAAAACATACGCTCACCACAGGTCAGGGGTATTCAAACTCATCCAGAACAGACTGGTGTAGGTGTTAGCTTTCGTTCCAGCGAGGCAGTTATGCCTCTGTTTCCTGAAATCAACCCCTTGAGTCTTTGCTTAAGACCTTATTAGAGTGAGACGTGTATCTGATTGGTTGAAATGAAAACCCTCACCCTCACCCGCACCAGCCCTTCCTGGATAAGAATAAGACCCCCTTTCCTTTGACGAATCGCAACCCGGTTAGCTCCTTTGTTTGGGCGTTCTAAAAGGCACCGGGAGTTCAGCGCGAGTCTTAGTCGCAGCCTTATCGCCGAGCGCAGATCAGGCAGACCGACGGAGAGGCATTAAAATGTGCATACATTACCCACGAGGCTCTGCTGATCCGCGCAAGGCGGCCCTGTGGCATTTCGGATACGGGATGCGAGTTCATCCCGGAATGCCGGGAGTCAGTGAGCGTACCACGGCGTTCCGGTGCACTGATCTGGAGCCTCTTCACCTCACAGGCTTCGGGTTTCCACAGGGACCCGGAATATGCTTACAGTGTTATTTCTGTTACATTTATTATTTTTACTGGTGTTTGGTGTTTGTCTGTGGTGGAAATTTTATGCTCGTAACTTTATTTGCTGTAAGCGGCTTTCCCTGTAAACTCGCAGTTAGGATGTCTCAGCTGTAATGTGCTCTTCATTTGCAGACAAACACTCCCTTTTTATTTTAAAAAAAAAAAATCAGTTTCATTTTCGGCATGTAAAATTTAGACGGGAAATGTTTTCTAATTCCTGGTGATTTTATGTATGAACTGACTTCTCTCAACACTTGGTATTTTAATTATTAGATGTGCCTTCAGTAACTGTACAATGTAAAATAAATACTTCTAGAGCCATTTCCACTCATTTCAGTGTTTTGATGTTTGTATGTATTTGGAGAATAGGTCTTCAGGGGCGGCGCAGTGGTGAGGTAGACCTTAGGCAGTCTTTCGCATAACTCTCCCTCAACGGAGGGAAAGGAGGCAGTTTTTGCAGTGTATTTAGTTTGTGTCTGAAAAGTGTCATGGCTCAATAACCCATGGTTCAGTTACCCATGGTTCATTGCCCTCTGGAAGTAACCGCTCAGACGCAAGGAAAAGCCTCCATTGACAGCGAAGGGACTCCACTACAGGGCTACATGCCCAAACCCCAAATTCCCCTGCCGCCTACGCCCCACCAAACAACCAGCCTTCATATCCTGTTGAACCTGGAGGGCTGAGGTTTTTCTGTCCTTCTTTTATTTAGTCCTACGCTGCACAGTGCATCTCCGCCTTACACAGAATCCCACTGAGGCTGTTATCTCTGTCAGCTTGCTTACAGAAATGCTCTGTGTGTTTCCAACCGTTAGAAGCAAGATTAACAGCTGGATCTCCTCTCCTGCTGCTGACTGAGGTAACTAGAGATTAAACGGGAGGTTGTAGAGTGAGGGTGAGCTTGTTTGTCGTCTGCTATCAATTTGTCCTTCCCTCTTGCTTGCTCGCTAATGACACCGCAGATGTAACTCTGCCTTAAGTGAAAAGTCAGATCTCTGTTATTTGCTGAAATGGGTCATTGCACCAAGAGCAACCAGGTCAAATCGTAACAAAATGACAACCACTTTTCTGACCGGCTGTGCAGACTAGAAATCAGGCGACCGCAGTAGAACCTATCCTGTGAAATGTCGGCATCATTGTTTTTTGTTTTCTCTTTTATATATATATATATATTTATTAATTTTTAAGTTGGGGCAGATACTACCTACTACTACTTCTATTCATAGAAGCCATCATTTCACATCTTGCACTGTCGCCGGTAAATAATTCAAGGTTCTACTATCAATAATATTTTTTTTAAGGGGGCCTCTATGCGTGTGAATTGACAGATGTATGCACCCTACTTTGTGGATGTGATCCTCAATTATTTTATATGAATTATTCCAGTTTGACAGGATCACTTTTACACTGGGAGGAAAAGCTCCCAGTGAAGCGCCTGGCCTTAATGAATATGTAAAACATGACGGGGTGCCACAATTGTCTGAAATGGTCTTAATGTTTATCTGTTGAGTTAATGATGTGCCCATTGTACTAGATGTATAGTAATTGTGTTCTTTATGACAGCGGCTAGTATTTGTTCTCCGTATGGGGCGAGTGAAAGGTACTGCTTTCTGCTTGGCCAGTTTGAGCTCTCTATCTGCGGTGGTCTCTCTGAAAACGACCTAATTCAAGAGGAGGCCCTTATCTCTGTGACAAATCCGCGACCGTCCAGGCTCATCGTTTCGCCGGTCTCTTAATCGTGGCTCGTTTACTGACAGCATGCGTGCGGAATAATCACAAAGACGAACGCCCTGCTGCCCAAATTAGCTGGAGGGGCGTTCCTTCTGGCTGTTATTGTGCTGCTGATAGGTTTCTGAAGCTTTAATTAATGGATTTGTCACCCACTGAATACCCCCATCTCCACTTCTAAAGGAAGCACTACCCCCCCACGCCCTGTTTTGTTCGCTGTCGAGCGCCAGTCTCTGGGGGCGTCTGTTCTCACCTCTTGCTTTATCTGCCTATCGCGGCTAGCGCTCACATGGGACACTGCTCGTGTCCCGAAAGGCCGGTCGCCCGGACCTGCCAGGAGCCGCGGAATGTCTTTAATCACCAAGGTAACACTGGCAGATGGGTCGGTGGAAGCAAATTAGGCCTAGCAACCATGGCCCAGCCCGACTGTTACTGCACTGGCTACGTTAGCCTTTGTTCTGTTGGATATGTGGCTGCGATAGCTACGTTAGCCTTTGTTCCATATTTGACTATGATGGTTATTTTAGCCTTTGTCCAGTACTTGACTGTGAAGGCTATGTTAGCCTTTGTTCAGTTTTTGACCGTGAAGGCTATGTTAGCCTTTGTTCAGTATTTGACTGTGGAGGCTGTGTTATCCTACTGAGCAAAGGCTATTTGGCTGTGATGGCTACATTGGCCTTTGCTCCATATTTGGCTATGATGGCTATTTGAGCCTTTGTTCAGTATTAAGCTGTGAGGGCTGTGTTAGCCTTTGTTCTGTATTTGACTGCTGAGCCTTTGTTCAGTATTTGATTGCTGAGACTGTGTTAGCCTTTGTTCAGTATTTGACAGAGGCTGTGCTACCCTTTGTTCAGTATTTGGCTGCCAAGGCTGTGTTAGCTGTTGTTCAGTATGTGGAGGCTGTGTTAGCCTTCGTTCAGAATTTGACTCTGGAATCCGTGTTAACCTTTGTTCAGTATGTGGAGGCTGTGTTAGCCTTTGTTCAGTATGTGGAGGCTGTGTTAGCCTTTGTTCAGTATTTGACTCTGGAGCCTGTGTTAGCCTAGTTGTTCAGTATGTGGAGGCTGTGTTAGCCTTTGTTCAGTATGTGGGGGCTGTGTTAGCCTTTATTCAGTATTTTACTTTGGAGGCTGTGTTAGCCTTTGTTCAGTATGTGGAGGCTGTGTTAGCCTTTGTTCAGTCTGTGGAGGCTGTGTTAGCCTTTGTTCAGTATTTGATTCTGGAGGCTGTGTTAGCCTAGTTGTTCAGTATGTGGAGGCTGTGTTAGCCTTTGTTCAGTATGTGGAGGCTGTGTTAACCTTTGTTTAATATTTGGCTGTGATGGCTGCCTTTGTCTTCATTCCACCTATGATCAAAATACCTATGTTAGCCTTCATTCCATATTTAACTACAATGACTGTATAAGCCTACATTCAACATTTGAATGTGTTAGCCTTTGTTCGATATTTAGCACTAAGAACCATTAAGCCTCCACCATAAATCACTGCTATAACCAAGCATTCATCCATTCTTACAGTCTTGAGTCACTAGCCTGTATAAGTGAGGTAACATCCTTGTGGAGAAAGCAGCCCAGCATTCCCAAAAGGGCTTTGTTATTTTTGTCTGTCGATGCTCCAAAGAGCGATCACGTATTGATCTCATTAAGAATTCATGATTGACCTATCATCGACCTCACCTCTTCATTTAGTGTGTACATATTTATCGGAGAGCTCCAGTTTATGGGATGAAAGAAGCCCTATGAAATACGAAAGCTTGCCTTCCTTTGTGTCACAGACGGAAAGACCCGAAAAGTACTCGATTCTGACAGTATGTCCCATGTGTCAGTTCAGTTTTCCTCCCTTGGCTGGTCCAATAACGTTTCCTGTGTAAAACATGCCTGAGTCATTAGTGTGCTATAGTCTGACTTCTCTGCGGGAGTACCGGTCATTTTCTTCTAGTCTTCACATCTAGGGGGCTGCCTCAGAGGTAGTTACATTTAAACACTGCCTGTGCTTTGCACACACACACACACACACACACACACACTTTCTCTCCCTCTCCCTCTCTTTGTACTGATGTGGGTTAAGGCACACCCAATCATCCCCCCATCCCAGCATCACACCCACTGGGCCCTCATTATCCCTCCCCCACTTTTTGATGCTGTTGCTAAGGAACCTGGCAATGGAAGTCCGCTCCCATTGGACGATATGGAACCCAGGGGTGAAGTCGTCCAGATGAGAGTGGGCTGCAGGTGTGGAAATGATTGCCTTCACAGCAGTGAGGAGAGAGAGAGAGGTTGAGAGAGAGAGAAAGAGAGAGAAAGAAGAATGGAGATGTGGATATAGAATGCATGCATCAATTTCATTTGCCTGTTTGTCTATCATATTCATTAATTATTTTTCTATCCTGACGAATATGGCCTGATATATTTTTTTGAGTAAATAAAGATGTATGTTTTTTCAATGTTTTCAGCCTTGCAATAATAACTCACCAATTTTGAAACCAATTAGCATTCCTACACCAGTAACCATTAGAGAAATTCCCAGACATATTTCACTCTACAGTTTGTAACTGTATTAAATTTAGACCATAGGAAAGCACTCAACTGAATATAACAGACACACATACTACAGGTGTTCTCTGTGGTTTAGTTGTTGAGTTTGTGGATGTATCCATGTACTGGGTGTGTTATAGAGCAGTGGGAGAGAGAGCCTGCTCTGAGGAGCACAGGGGATGGCTGTGTGTTTGCCGAGTCATGCTCGTACAGCCGGGGGGGCCGAGGGGCGAGGGGGGTGGGTGTCAGACAGACCTCTGCATCGGGGGGGGTGCTCTGAATCACTGTGTTTCGCCCACAGGGGGATAGGGCAGCGACTCCTGCGCTTGCTACAGGGGAGAGGGAGCGAGACACAGCAAGAGCAACTGTACTCCACTGCGTTTTTACCTGTCACTGCATTGACTGCGATTTCGGAGGTCGCACTTCGGTTTAGAAGTGTTGTGCATAAGATAAGATTTACTTTATTGAACCCCGTGGGGTAATTTGTCCTCTGCATTTGACCCATCCTATAGTTAGGAGCAGTGGGCAGCCACAGAGCAGCGCCCGGGGACCAACTCCAGTTCTAAAGCCAGAGCCTCGGTCAGGGGCACCGGCAGGAGTGGTCCTATAGAACCAACACACTCTCATCCCGACTCGTCATCCAGTGACCCAGCGTCCATATGACAAAAATAAAGGCTTTTGGCGTCCTTATTTAACGTTTATGGTTAGGGTTCAGGCTAAGTGTTAGGGATTAGGGGTTGGGGGTAGGGTTTGTTTTATCACTAGCATTAAGTAAAGACGGCAAAAGCCTCCTCTTTCATCGCATATTGATGCTTGGTCAGGTAGGGTCGCCATGCAACGAGACGAGATGACGCTGGGCTCAGAATGCATATCTCTCAGGGTGGGGTAAACCGGAGTACTCGCGGGTACTACAATATACATGTGTGCCTGTACTGAGCATTTATACATGTTTATCGAATTGCATCTTTTGTATATGTGTGTGTGTGTGTGTATGTGTGTGTTCATGAGTGCATGCACAGGTTTGCGTGCGACGTGTATTCTCTCTCGTGTGCATCTGTGTGCTTGTTTACCCCTGCGCACTGTAATTACACGCCTGCGTGATTGTGTGTTTGTCACGCGTGAGTGAGCAGGGCAGTCACGAGTGAGTTGGGGCGCCACGATCAAACGTCTTCTCCGCGTTACCCTTTACCGCTGCCACGGGGACGGGGTGCGGGGATCTTAAATATTTCATATGCAGATCTGTGTTTAATGGGAAATTGAGCAGAACACAGAAGATGACATGGTGATGACCTAGGGATACGCTGGTTGCCTGCGGCTAATACAAACTCTGCAACCATGTCAGCTGCCGCTATCAGTGCGAGACTGCGAGACAAACCAACGCGTTTGCGAGAGTTTATGGTCGTGATTATTTCACCTACTCTGCAAGCACTACTTGGTGTAGGACTTCAATAAACTGAGGTTTTTGGATTTTGCTGCTGCTACATTTTATTAGATTTCAGAGAAGTAGTCAATTGGGTTACATTAGGCAGCCATTAGACTTGACTCATCTACCCATCATGCATCATTCTTGACAAACTGAGTTCCTGCAGTGTGCATAACTAAAATGCCACGGAGTAATATGAAGCCAGTGGCTAATTGGAGGTGTGAATACGTCTCACAGACATTTGCAGATTCAAGACAGCCAGCCGAATCCTCATCCACGTTAATCGTCAGAATCCCAGTGACAGTAACTGAGGGTGTATTCACACTTTCCTCGTTTGGAGCAATCGTTCCGACACAGGGAGCGTTTTCCCCCAGAGATCGGTATTTTTGGGCTGGTGTGAACACAGCAAAGGCACTCTGATGCGGAACAAAATAAGTGGGCCTGCATAAGTGGGCCAAAAAAAAGGGTGGTCTCGGCTCGCTTCCATTCGAACCCTGGAGCGGTTCGTTTGCAGTGAGAACACAATCATCTCAGCAACTGGCACAACTGACTCATAGAAGTAGTTCACACTCACATTTACACAGAAGAAGAAACGCCACTTCCTTTCCGGGTAAGATTTCTGACCATTTACGGAACATTCCGTTCGCGAATGGCATTTGTTTACCACTTTGGGCCGGTAGAGACTCTTTCTGTGTGAACACAGACGAGCCAAAGGACAAATGCAACAATTGTATCATTTTTGCCTCTGAATCGGAACAAAGCAAGTGAGCCACATGTGTGAATTCACCCTGAGTTAAGCTGGCCCTTTTAGCCGTTCTGTCACTGCTTGTGTGAGGGATGCTTGTTTCCTGTAACAATGCTTTTGTCATGGCAATTTCACCTTTATTAACCTCTGAGGTGTTTTGCTTTTTTCTTTATTTTACCTTTCTGTGACTGTATTCATGATGACCCGTGGATGCAAATCAGGAGCAGGGAGTGAACAGCACAGGATGCGGTATTGGAGGAAATGAGCATTGATTTATCGCTGATTGGCTGAGCCATGTCCTGGTGACCAATTAGGTGAAGAGATATACCCGCCCCCAGTTCAATCTGTCTGCCTGACCGGTCAGCAGCCCCACCCCCTTCATTTCCTGTCTTCACTCCCTGAGCCGTGAGCCCGTCTTCCTGATTCTGCCTTCTGGTGAATCTGGGTCATTCTGCAACAGCGAGCGATTGCTCCTGCCGGCTTCATCTACACACGGTGGTGTGTCACGAGCTCCCCGCCCCCCAAAAACACAAACACATACATACAAATACACGTGCACGCAGATACACTGGCACATGCAGACACACACCATTACTCACACACACTCACTCACACATACATGCATGAATACTGTATATGATAAAAAATACAGACCCTCCCCACCTCCCCTACTTGTCCTCTCTCCCTCCGCCTCTCCATCTCCCTCCCTCCTTCTCTGCTCTCTCTCTCCATCTTTCTCTCTTCCCCCCTCTATCTCTCTCTCCTATTCTCTACCCCCCTCTCTCTCTCGTTCCCTCATACCCTCTTAATCTATTCAGTCACACCGCCAATCACATTCAATCCAGTGGCGCCAATCACCGCTAATCACACTACACCATGCAGTCACACCTATACCATTGGAGAATGACACAGGCAGTGTACAATTTTCTCTTGCAGCTACATGTGCCCGGCTGACCAGGAGTGGCCACTAGAGAGCAATGAGGCTTAACAAATTTTGACCATCTTAATCCTTGGCCCTTGTCCATCTTATTTTCAGCACTAGGCGAGTTAATTGTTGTCAGGTCCATGCTTTCCTCTGGCCATTCGGTGTAATGCTGTGGCTGGGATTCGAACCCCTGACCACACGGCTCCCAGTTGAATGTAAGGCACTTGGAGGCAGTTATTTGAAAGTTAAAGGTAAAACACATCTTTATCTGGGTGGTTACTCAGTTTGTAACAGATGTTAACAATCTCTCCCCCCTCCCTCCCTCTCAAGCTCCTTTGTTCCCACACACACACACACCTTGTGCCTGCGCCCAATCCCCCGGGTGTGGCGGAAACGCTTCTGCGGCAGCCTTGCACTTTCATGCTAAACACCCTGACCTTTGACCTTTACCCCCTCTAAGCCACGCCCAGCATTCTCCCAGGTGGCTGAAATGAAGACAGGCAAAGGTCAAATCTCCATTACACCGGAAAGTGTGCTTGTTCTTGTGTGTGTGTGTGTGTGTGCGCGTTTCTTTGTGTGCGCATGAGTGCGAGTGTCAATGTGCGAGACGTTTCCTCACAGACAAAGATGGACCGGACGGAAGTACCCCTCAGGTTGATCAGATGTGATTCCTGCAGAAAGGAATTGTGGGTATGAGCGAGGGGCAGGTGTGCATGATGTGTGGGCCTCGGGACTGTGAGAAGTGTATAACACCTCCTTCACTTCTGAATCCCTATTCTTAGGTGTTTGCTGTGTGCAATTAAGTGCTCTAAGCTCTGCGTTTGAAAAATGAAGTTAACAGTTTTGATACCCTCGTACATAAATTAACCATGTGCCCCCCCCCCCTTTAAAAAGTCAATAAAATGTTGATCACAAAAAAATGAAGTTAACAAACAATAAACACAACGCTTCCGTATCCTAGTTCAATGCTTGCCTCATTGTTCTACAACCCCAAATCTGAAACAGTCGGCACGATACAGAAAATGCGAATAAAATCAAAAATGTGTGATTTAAGAAGTTTGTTGATCTTCTACTATACTGGAAACTGTACAGCAGGGGTCATCAATCTTTCCCAGAAAGGGCCGGTGTGGGTGCAGGCTTTCATTGCCATATATATATATATATATATATATATATATATATATATATATAATATAAATATATAAACACTAGATGGCTCAAGGCAGAGTCGGCAGCGTCGTCACTGGTCGGCCATCTTAGGACAGGGGACTGCTCTGGTGCGCTGTGCTGTAGTCGGAGGTAAGGTGGATTATTTACTCGCTTAAATACTCGTAACTCGCTGAATTCTTGACGGATTTACAGACGGATTGGGTTATTACAAATCTTAATGTACTTTTTATATCGAATTCAATGGTTTTAATTATTCTTAAGTATGCAGTTAAATAACTACATCTCTGATGCTTACCCGACAAACCAAGCCTTTTGTTTAAAAATCAGTCGAGAATTTGGGAGAGTTGAGCAATTTACAGTTATTTCAAAGTCCGTGCTCCATTGGCCGTAATGTTATGAGTGATCGAGCAGCCCTGTCCCAAGATGGCCGCCCTGTGACGACGTTACTTCACATTGGCTCGCAGTGTACTTGAGCCACCTAGTGTTTATGTATATCTATGTTCATTGCTACCAAGCACTTACACACCTGATACTACTTATCCACCCCTGGACTCTTTGCTGATAAGCTTGATTAGTAGCATCAAGTGTGTAGCTACTTGGTTGCAATGAAAGCCTGTACCCACACCGGCCCTTTCTGGGAAAGATTGGGGACCCCCGCTGTACAGCAAGTTATGTGATGCTTTAGCCTAAAAATTCATTTTTTTTTATTGAAACTACAGTCTCATTTCAAATCACAACCAGACTCCAAAATAGTTGATGCAAAAACAATTTAAGACTAAAAATGATTTTAACTTGCAATAATAAGGTGATGTGAAATAGGTCTTAAACAGTAAATCATATTATAGTATAAAAGGAACCTCGAAAAACGGCCTAGTCCCGCAATGACTGGCCAGCGCTTACTCATTTCGGTTATAAACCTCCACTTTTAGAACAATGTTCCTCAATGACACATTGTAGGATGTTGGCTATTTCACCCATTTCTGTGTGTAATGTAAGTAGAGAACGGGAGGAATCCTGTTAAATTTCATCGCGAAAAGCACAAGAGTAAAAACCTCTGCTGAACGCAGGTGAGCTCAGATCCCACAGATGTCACTGCCTTAAGAACCGTGACGCGACTGTTATAGAAATTGCGACATTGCTACCAAAGTGCAGCTGGAAACTTTGTCTACACCATATGCCGCTGTATTCACAGATGCAAGTTGACGCTTGGTGATGCAAAGCTGAAGTCATACGCCAACTCTGTTCAAAAGCGCCGCCAACTTCACTGAGCTCGTTTTCAGAGATGGACAGCGGGACTGTAGATGTGTGTTATTTGGTCAGGCAAATCAACATTTCAAGTGGTTTTTGAAAGAAAAAAAATTGCAGTGGTATTCTCCCAACCAAAGTCAACAAGAAAATCCCTTGCAGTTATTAGGTCCAGAGTCCATCTGTCAAGGAGCGCCAGCGGTCCTGGCATGTGTGGCCAGCATGAAGTGAAATATACGGCTTCAAAAGCCCTTAAAATTTAGCAGCTGAAAGCCTGTATGATGGAGGAATGGGGGAAAATTCTGCTCGCTAGACTTGACCAACTGGTGCCTTCAGTTCCGAAATGCTTAATAAGGACGATTAAAAGACACGATGATGTTATACAGTGGCAAACGTTGGACTGTGTGAAACTTTTAGGACTCTGTTGCAGTCATTACATTTCATATTTTCAATAAGTTATTAAATTCACTATAGAATGTATTGCTCTGTGCTGTACTGTTGGAGAATTTTATCACAATTTTAGGAGCACGATTCACTGTATAATGTCAGCAATAATAATGTTTTTAAGATCAAATGATTGCTGTGTTTACAATTAGTGATAATATGAAAAAAAACAGAGGGCGATTCCTATGGTATTATGAAGATTTAATGTAACTAAAATAATATAGTTTATCTTGAGAGTAATTTTAAAATAAGATTGTTCGTACAATTGAGCTACGAAGAAGCAAAAATATTTGGGCATAAATCTGTTAATTAGCTTTATTTTTATTGGTAACATAAATTTGACACCCGCTGTCCTAATGTAGTGTGATGCCATCTATCCACGGTGAGCTAACTTGCCAAATCATGTTAATCGATCCCTGAGGGATTGTATGCGAGGCTCACCTCATGTCAGATCTATGCAGAGGAACTCTGTCATCAGTAAAATAAAACAGAGGATTTGCATTTCAGTATCTTAAAAAAATGAAAATCACTTTTTGCCTTTGACTTGACATTTTCTAGCTGATTTATTTATGTGTGGATGAAAGGGAGATTCTTCTCAGAGGTATATTATCACAGAGAGAAGCTGCCCAGCTCTACTGCATAAAGGTATGAGCATAGAACCAGCTGAAGGGGGGAAAAACCACACAAGCTGTTTCCTTTTTGCGATTTTCCAGAGTAGTTTGCTGAACCCAACTTAAAAGACCTCTGCTAACAGAGGATGGTTAGTGTTAGGACAGAGGCACTTTTTGTGATTTTGGCTTAGTATACTGCTATGGATTAGAAATGGAACAATCAGCATTTACTTGAATGCAGACTAAGCTTTTAAGACTTTTTAAAAAATATTGTTTGCATCATGTCGGAATTACAACCAGCATTATTCATTGCCCATGGAAATTTTCAGAATTTAAACTGTCATTTTTAATAATAATTTGGTTGCAAATACTTTGCAGTCAATGACTGCCTGCAGTTTTAAACCCGCTGACATCACCATATGTTGGGTTTATCCCTGGTGATGCTGCCTGACCTTCGGTGCTGCTGTCTGCAGGTCTGTCTTGTTTATGGGGTTTTGTGCCTTGAGTTTTGCCCTCCGTTAGTGGACTGCATACTTAATTTCAGGTCAGGCCATTGACCTTGCCATTCTTGAATATTCCACTTTCTTGCCATAAAAAGTCACGAGTTGCTCTCACAGTATGCTTTGAGTCATTATTAATCTGCCCTGTGAAGTACCGTCCAATGAGCTTTGAAGGATTTTGCATAATCGGATCAGAAAAAAATATCTCCGTACAATTCGGACTTCATTCTGCTGCTTTTGCTCAGTTCTCACGTCATCAGGAAATACGAGGGGGAACCATTTCCACTTCCTGTCATATATGCCCGCGCTTCACAGACTGGGTGGTATGCTTTCTGTCATAGGAAGTTGCTTCCCTCCTCCTAGCTCATCTCTTTAAATTATTCCAGTACAAGATGTTCTTTGTCTCATCTTTCCACTGGATGGTATTCTAGCATTTTTTGCAAACCTCTGGTTTTTTAAGCTTACCAATTTGCGCATTGTATCAGACGGTATTCTGATAAAGTCTTTTTCTTGGTTATTGACTGTGAAACTGATATGCCTCCTGGAGCGTTTTTATGATCTGGCCAACTGTTATGAAGGGGTCTTTCTTCATAAGAGAATGCATTCTTAACTGTCATTCACTTGTGTGGTTATCAGTGGTCTTCTGGGCTTCTTGGTGTTCCTGAGTTCAGTGCGGCCTTCTCCGTCTTAGGAATGAAACAAACTGTTGTTCCTGATGTATCAGGCATTTTATTGACGGCTGTGTTTTGATTTTTCAGTTTAATGATAGTGGCAGCTCTTCAGAATTCATATTGAGCGTTACAAGCAACAGACTCCTGATGCAAATGCAACACTTGACTCCAGACTTTTGTGTGCTCACTTGTTTGTGAAATCATAGCGCCCTCCATAATTATTGGCACCCCTGGTTAAGATGTGTTAAAAGCCTTAAAATAAATTCAATTTTTATTGCAGAAGCATACTCTCGCACTGAAAATTGTTGAAAACTGTAACCTTCAACTCAAGTGAATATTAAGGGAAAAAGAATCCCTGACTAAGAAATTATTATTTTTCATAAAATCACCTGTTCCACAATTATTGGCATCCCTAACAATGCTTAGGAATTAAATGTAATTTAAGTATTTCTGTCATTTCTACAGTAGTTTACAAAGTTAATCAGAGTATCTAGGAACATTTAATTAGTAAATCATCACTATACCCCTGTTTCCCTGGGGTATAAATATGACGTGACACAGAGGCCATTTCTCTTATCCACTCTTCAACATGGGAAAGACAAAGGAACACACAATTCAAGTAAGGCAGATGTGTGTCGACCTTCACAAGTCAGGCAATGGCTACAAGAAAACAGCCACACACCTGCATCTGCCCATATCTACCGTCAGAGGAATCATTAAGAAGTTTAAAACAACTTGAACAGTGGTAAATAAGCCTGGACGAGGATGCAAGGTTATTTTGCCACCACACACAGTGAGGAGGATGGTGAGAGAAATAAAAAGTTCTCTGAAGCTCACTGTAAAAGAATTGCAACAAATGGTAGCATCTTGGGGTCTCAAAGTCTCCCAAACAACCATCAGACGCTATCTACATGCCAACAAGCTGTTTGGGAGGCATGCACGGAAAAAACCTTTTCTCACTCACAATCATAAACGCAAATGTCTGGAGTTGGCTAAGCGGTACTGGGACTTCAACTGGGACCGTGTGCTTTGGTCAGATGAGACCAAGATAGAGCTTTTTGGCAACAAACACTCTAAGTGGGTCTGGTGGAACACAAAAGATGAGTATGCAGAAAAGCACCTCATGCCCACTGTCAAGTATGGGGGAGGATCGGTGATGCTGTGGGCCTGTTTCTCTTCCAGAGGCCCTGGGAACCTTGTTAGGGTGCCTGGCATCATGAACGCTTTGAAATACCAGGACATTTAAATCAAAATCTGGTGGCCTCTGCCCAAAAGCTGTAGATGGGTCTTCACTGGGTCTTTCAGCAAGATGATGACCCTAAACATGTGGCCAAATCTACACAGAAATGTTCACCAGACACACAATCAAGCTCCTCCAATGGCCATCTCAGTCCCCAGACCTCAACCCCATTGAAAACCTGTGGAGTGAGCTGAAGAGGAGAGTGCAGAGGAGAGGACCCAGGTCACTGGATGATTTAGAGATATTGAGAATAAAGCACACCTGGTCATGGAACTGCTTTGCTGCCTGTTGTTCATTTACTTTTGTTCCCTTAAAAGGGAACCACATAATTCCTACACCACTCGCCTAAATTGCATGTAAATACCCTGAAATTAAAGTACTTTGAGCTCCTTTTAATTAATTTCCACTCTGGAACACAGCTGAAATAACAATAACTTTGTCAGTGTCCATGTATTTATGGACCTGGAAGTACATGTACATACGTGAGATTGCAGTCAGTTTGAGTCGCTCTGCCCAACCCTTGAGCATAGCTAAACTGTGAATCCAGCCCTCATTTGCTTTCCTCTCTGTTATGTAATTTAGTTAATGGGTAGAACTGCTGATTGGTCAGAGGATCTTCATGCCTGAGTCCCAGATGAGGGACAGGAATACAGTTCTTGGCCCTGGAGGGCCAAAAGTTGAGTTACAAGGTTCTGAGACAAAAACAAGCCCATATAAATTACCAGCGCGAGAGGTCGGTGCTCTCCTGAGAGCCTGGGTCAGATATGTTGGCCCCACAGAGGATAGCTCTCGGGATTTAATGTGCCTAATGAGCTATACAGAGACCATGAGACACCCCCCTTTCTACCTAAACCTTTACATTCAAGGCATGAATATTGCTGAATATTTAGCAATTTAGATCAATTATCTTGCTGCTGGGTGTAATGGTAGTGTCTAACCTGGGAACATATCCAATCGTCAATGCTAGCTGGCCCAGATCTCTTAAACCAGTACTGCCCCCCACCCTCTTTCTGAAGATCTATCATCTTGTTGGGAGCCAAGTTTTTAACCAATGAACAGGTGTGTTCTTTCCCAAACTAACAGTGGTTCTCCACCCTGTTCTTGGAGGTCTAACATTCTGCAGGTTTTCACTCAAAGTGCGGCTATCGCAACAGCTGGACGTTTCCTTGTGGTGCTAATTAGCAGAATCATGTGAGCTAAGTCAGGTTGGGAATGAAAGCTCCCAGAATGGACAGTTATTCTCTGTGAACTGGGTTGGGAACCTCCTATACATATGCTCCAATACTACAACGCCTCTTTTGGAATCCCTGGTTGGCTTCCCACATAATCAGCTTTATGCAAATGTTTAATTAGCAAACCTGAGTGGAAAAGTAAGACAAGTAAGAGTGGTAAGACATGCTGACCTCTTGTGAAAAAGTAACATCTGCTGGGCAAAGGCGGGAAATTTGGTGGATCGATGAAGAGAACATGGGATAAACAGAGATGGAGACACATTTTTCAATGAATGATGAGGTGAACTGGGACCTGAGTCACTTGCTTGAGCTCCAGAAACCTCATGAAGGGCAGCTAGCTCTGGCTTTTTAATCATGTTATACTGTTTTACTGGCGTCTGTATCCTCACAATATCTGCCTAACAGTGGTTGGCAAAAAGGCCAGTCCGATCCTAATTTAGTTTCCAGAACTTCAAAAATTTGCAGAAAGGTTGTGAAACATTTGGATAGAGGCTGAACTCCTGCCCCCTCACTATCTCCTTGTGGACCTCCTCTCACTCTTGCAGAGTCATTATGGGCTTTGGTGGCCCTTGATTATGGAACAGGCTTGGCCATCTGGACCATCTCAGCTGACTGCCATTGATATAAGGATGAAGGAGGGGGGGTCTCCTCATGGCTGATGGGGGAGGTGTCCTGTGGGTGGGTCGGGGGCTCGTCCACTAAGCAGCCAGCTGACCTCTGGGCCTAAGGGACCGGAATGAGAATGTGCGCCCACACAAAACACTTTGTCTGACCCCGGAGAGTGGCATGTTTTGCTTGGGACGGATGTGCAGTTGAAATAACACGAGGAAACATATGGATGTGTTCTGAGAAACTCCACCCACCCCTCAGTGTTTTCACTTGAGGCCTCAACTGTGATCTGATCTCGCATTAGTCGCCCCCAGATGCACGGTCACTTTGATAGGCAGCGAGGAGCGCGTTTCACGGCCTGTCCTGCTGGAAGCGTATCAGGGAACAGTGCGTACAGTGTGCGCCGCGGTGCACAGATGGATCTCATTCGGTTAAAGCTCGGCTCAGTCCTCCGAGAGCGAGTCTTCCGGCTCATTGCTCTGCCTCTACCGCTTATATAAGAGCCGAAGGTTGGAGTGGAAAGGTTGGTGTGATAGCAACTCTGATGGTAAGAAGTTGCAGGACTGTTGTGTGATAAAGGGAGAAAGTTTAAGGGCAGGTAGAGGCAGGCAGGGGGGTTGAGGAAATGTTGTACTTTGTGAATGCTGCAGAGCTGATTGGCTGACAGAGAATTGGTTGTGGAAGAGAATGCAGGGAAACAGTCAGTTGCGAATGTACAATGCTGTTGCTGAAGTCGTCTCTGTGGTTAATTAAGTGAGCCAAACACAAACCCGAATGTTTACTTCTCTGTAGGAAATGGCTATGACTTTTGAATTGTCAAAATTAAATTGAAATAAAGCTTGTGTAGATTTACTAATTTTTTCTTTTTTGTGTTACTTTTGCAGGTCTTGAAACTTGCTTCCATCTGCTTTGAAGCTACCCCAGGGCTGAAGGAGATTTTTTGTAAGTTTCATCTAATGTTATTCCTCGTTTCATCTCCTGATCTTAGTGTTTTAAAAGCGTAGAATTTCAGCTGGGAGAGATGAAGCTGAATCCACGTCCGAAGTTACGACTTACTGAATAAGTTTGAGCCATTTTTTTTTTTTTGTCTTCTTAGTAGCTATGATGCACTGGTGTGGGTGCAGCTGTAGCACAGTGCTACTGCGCATGATATTTTGCTCGGTGTCGGGCAGGAGGTAGTATTTTTGGTTTCTTGTGCTTGGCTTAAACTAAAGCCTGCCATTTTCAAATAGGACTGGCCACCATACCATGTAGCCGTACCACTGTTTGATCAACTCCTGCTGTGCGGCTAAAGCTAAGAAGGTATGAAATTGGTTATCTCTTGGATTGGAGATCATTTGGGAAAATAAGGTTGTTGCTGGAAGAGGTGTCGGTGGGCCAGTAGATGGTTAAAATTCTCACTGGTGAAATAATCCCCAGTGCAGTGGAGGAGACAGGTCCTGTCTCCTGGACCAAGACTTGCAGGTCTGGCTAATTGGAGAGTCTGAATTTCCCTCTGGCATGAGTGTATGAGTGAATGCTGCGTGTGCCTCGCTATAAATTGGCAAGCTATCCAAGTGGTGTATATCTGCTTCTCAGTACCTGGGATATGGGATCCCATTTGGCACAATAACGTTGAAGCAACGTTGAAATGATGTCACGTCTAACGTTGGAACAACGTTGAAATAAAGTTGGACTTGAAAGTTGAGTGGACGTTGGCAATCTGACGTTGCATCAACGTCAGCGCCCAAACGCACAACTATTGACGTCGACACAACGTTGCATTTTCAACCAATAAATAACGCTGGAAAAGCCAATGTTTAATCAATTTTGATTCAACGTTAAGAGTTCTGACGTCGGAGGTTGAATGGTGTAACCTTGGTTCAACGTTGAATCAACGTTGTGCGACGTCGTGATCGAATACCAACTCAATTTCAACGTTGAAATGACGTTGAGTGCCCACTGGCTCCAGCTTCCATATTTCCCTGTGCTGGGAAAGCAGGCTAAATAATGGATGGAAGGTGATTGATAATGAAAGAGGGTCTGTGCACCCCAATGTTGTGTTTAATTTCTTCGCCCTGACTGAGCTTTTCTCTCTCTAATGTGTGTCATTATTGCTCTTTATCACTAGTGGGCATTTGTGCTACACTTGTGTCCGGTCGCGATCCCTCGAGTGCCTTTCTCTCCCGTAATGGGTTTTGGTGTACTTGCGATTTTAATTGTCCCCGACCCGCTTCACGAGTAATTCTTCCCCTTCAGGCTTTCAGTCCCACTGATCCATTATTCTCCAAGGACTGTTGAAATCATTCTGGGGAAATATCCCTTAGCCTGTCACGCCTAGAGTGCGATTCAAGAGGAGTTTATCATGTTGCTCTCCTATTATAAAAAAGCATGCTCGTTCCTGTAATTGTGCACCGCACACTTTTTGGCCGTCATTGTTTTGCTGAATGGGATGCATCAACTGCAAGACCAGGGATGACATTTTATTAGTGTTTTCTGTGAACAATTTATGATAAGATATGAAAGTATGTGGAAGTATGATAGCAATGTTATGATGGAATGTTACTATTCTTTATTACAATTTGAGAAATTGTTTTTGTATTCCATGAGCTGCTGTAAAAATTTGTCAGAATGATGATTTGACGTCGTGTTGCCAAATAGGGCAAGATATACAGTCAAAGAAGTAGAAACTAGAGGCACTCGTGACGTGCAAACCTCCGCCAAGGCAGCACAATCCAAATCTTCATGAGTGGGAGCAAAGTTGAGTTATCGCGTGTGATAGGATTTCAAAATGGCTGCCGTGGTGGCCTAATTGTTTCCCTGATTGCGGTCAAAATCAATAGGGTCCATCCTTGATGTAATAGCAATCCAGCCACAAAATTTCTGACTAATCCGTGCATTACTTTTTGAGTTATGTTGCTCACAAACAGACAAAAACAACGGGCGAAAACATAACCTCCGCCCCAACTTCGTTGGCAGAGGTAATTATCCTAGGTGCAGTGTAGCCTTAAGCTGGGTGGGAGTGGTGACTGTAGAGTGGCTGTTTTAAGCCCTGGGTGAAGCTGGGATTGTGACCTGCCTGTGGAGAGATGATGGTGAGACAAACTCTCCCCTGAACTCTCTCTGTCGCTCCCAGAGTGAGAAACATGTTCTCAATCGAAACTCTCAGGTTAAGTAAGCCCCTTAGAACAAGAGTGGTCCAACTAATGTTTTTTTTTATTTTTCATTTAGGACAGCAATTGCCCTGAGTATTTTATTCGTTCTTGAAGTGTGGAACATCTATTGCAAAGTACTGCAATTATACCAAGTTAATCCATTATCGTACTTCACAAATAGACCACTAAGGAATCATTTTAAGATTAGAACTTAAAAAAGACAAATCTGGAGTTAGACCACTTTTGTCCTCAGGGGCTCAAATAAAGGCTAAGAAATAATAAAAAGAAATGAATTAATCAGATTGAACTGGCACTATGGCTAAGATGGTAAACTGTGGCAGCCTGTGCTGACTCTCTCCTAGGCTCTGCAAGCACTGATGTGTGAGGAGCTCCTGTGGGCCATTGGTTCCATGATAGACTGAAATTGTGACTGTGTTTTTTATTAACATTAGTGTTTGTAGTCAGCTGTTTGTGTCTCTCCACAGAGATTAATGTAACCTTGAAGTTCTTGTGCATTTTTTTTAATGATTCGCTCTGTCAACCATATCATGACAAAAAGGCAAAGTAAGAGAATGTTACTGGCTCTTGAATGGGAACTCATGTATTAATTTGAGATATTTACTGTAATTTCAAAAAGTGATAATGTTTTCTTAACCAAGGGGATTGTCCTCAAAAATGAAAAAAATCTAAATTGACTTTATTTACAAAGTTTATAATTGAAACAGCTGCAAGCCATTAAATGTAAGCACTAAGTTCATGAGCACTTTTTGAGACAAACAGTCAAGAGACAAACCACCAAGCCTAAGATGAATGTGCGGTCAGTATGTGTACCGGACTGTTCTGCTTAGCTAAAACTGGGAGAATTGCATGTGGGTGGAACAGCAGCACGTTGTGAGAATTTGCGCTTGTGAAAAAGTTTTGCGGCCAGAGTTTGCATCCCAAATGCTACTCGATGTCGCTAAAAGTATTATACTCGCATCAAAGGATTACAAGCGCATATCTCACTCTGTTGCATTTAGCGAGGCTGTGAAAGGCAGTGAGTGGACTGAGATTGAAACTCCTGCCAAACAGATTACACGTGTCTGATATTAATTCCTCATGAGTATATCGCCGTATACGGACTGGAGGCGGGGGGGTGGGATACGGGGGCGTCACCCATGAGCATGTGCTGACCATGTGGGACCTGGCCTCAGGGCCTCGAGGGAAGAAATATGGTCTCTGTACTCCGCAGCTTCACTTCACTATCGACAGGAGATGGAGGAAATTTTGGAAAAAAAATATCCTGACAAATGGGTCTAACTTTCAAAGCTTCTTGACCACATTTTCAAGGCTGTCTGCACTGGCAATTCCTAATAATTTCCTTTCAAATTCATTAATTTGAATGACATGTGAAAGCATTTGTGTGTTTAATGTGGATCTGACCCACGGCCCTTTGCTATGGGGAGCCTTCAGGGCAAGATGAGGATACCAACAGAGATTTAAAGGAGCCAAACAGTTGGTTTGAATTGCAGTTCGGTGACAAGAATAGCAAAATTATTAAGGGTGACAAGGGGAACTCTGTAAAAAAAAAAAAATGGCTACACGTGTCAAATGCCAGAAAACGGCAACACCAAAAGAGAACTATAAACACCGCTCAAAGCTTTCTTACAGGGGCCGAGGGACACGTGGTAGGATAGTTGTTGATTAAAACAGTACATTGTAATCTTTACAGAGCTTGCACTTGCCGAAGCGTTTCTGGTAATTTGATCACCTTTTATATCTTTGTAGCCTATAAGCGTTCAATGGATTGAGATCTAACGCAAAAGTAAAAATTTATTGTCTTGGAATCAGCTGGGTTTTGTTTGGGATCAAGAACTTTGATAACAAAAAACAGCAGATGATGTTAAGTTGTGGTTTAGGTGCGTAGCTCCTCGGTTGTCCTTAAGGATCTGAAGCGAATTTAGGTGACCTGTTAAAAGAAAATGGAAACACCTGCTGGACCTTACAGGAAATAAGTGGAAGAGAGATTTTGAGCGTCTTATATTTGCCTTGGTCTCCAGAGCTGAAGATTACTGACCCACAGTGTCACCGTGGAAACAATGCTTGACAGATTTATTGTCGCAATTTTCTCTGGAAAAATAAGCTGAATTTTGTCTTTTGTGGCTGCTGTATATTTGAGAACTTATTGACCCCGCAAAGTCCTGAAGCCCATTTGTTTTATCAATCATGTTTTGGCTGCGGGCCGCACCCCATCCCTGGGGTTACTCCCTCAAGCCCTGAATCCCATTAAAGGTTTGTTAGACACGCAGGTGAAGAGCATCCCCCCAGATGAGTCGTTATCCAGTTTTCTATGGCAGGAAATAAGATTTGCAGGCCCCCAGTCTACAGGCTGGCTCTGCACATGTGGTGGAAGAGCTGACCTTTTCACCTGACTCTGTCTGCAGAGAATCTATACCTTCATCAGGACATACTTAACCGCAGTAATGAACCTGTTAACCAGTTAAGACTATAAGGAATTGTATTAGGACAATATCCTAGTTGTGCCCAAAATTGGATTTTTGTTTATATTACAGAAATCATTTGAAATTAGATTAAATTTGATTAGTTGTGCTTGACAGGGTGCTCTTGGCTGTGTTGTGTTGAGAGCTGTTGTCTTGGCTGTGCATCATTGTGAGAGATGTAGCAGATGCTTTTAGCCTAAGTTTCATTTCACACAATAAGCGAGTAACAGTTACACAATCAGTGAGAAAGGGAGCGCTCGGATAGCTGGGCCCTCTTCCACATTAACATCGATGGATTCTCCAGTGGCGAAAAAAATGATGCGTTATGGATGACATTTAGCTTCTTTTTCAGCCCAGTGTCATGCCGACTGGTCATGTAGTGACGCTACCTGACCAAGCGTCGACATGCAGTACAAGTAAAATGTAGGTTTTTGGCGTCCTTATTTGGGGCCAGGTTAAAACAGACCCTACCACTTCAAACCCCGACCGTAAATGTCAAATAAGCACACCAAAAGCCTCCTTCTTTGTTTTATGTCAACGCTGGGTATGACGTAGTGGGATGAGAATGTGTTGGCTTTCTAGCTTGAGTCTAGCACAGTTGTTTACGGGTAAATGACAAATAAGCCTCTTAAAAATGTTTTTTTAAATAAATCTTTAAAAATGTACAGAATACATTTATTTGAAGTTGGAAGAGTGTGTTTAAACAAGTCTTAATGGTTGAACATTTACAGGGTTTTTGTACAGTTTTAGATTGAATTGGCAATGTCACCAGCCAAAAAATGTCAGGTGGCGCAACCAAAAGTTTCTTGAAAAAAACACACTTCCCTCTTTTTTAAGTGATATTTTTAGTAAGTATACCTGCGAGTGTCTACTCTGCCTAAAACATTACCATTTTGTTATTGAACTGGGTATTAAAAGTAACTTGTGGATTCTTTATTGTAGGGGGTGGGTATTTTGGCTTTCCAAACAATTTAAGAACAATTAAATGATTAAACTTTGTTTATTTGAAAGGTTTTCAAAATAAAATTATGCCCCCATATTAATGTTAGATTAATTTATATTTTAAATGACATATTTAATACATTTCACAGTGTTAACTTGCTTGGACGGTTGCGCCACCTGACATTTTGAGGGATTGAAATTTCAAAACATAAAATATATATATCCTTTTTATGATAAACTGGAAATATTTTCAAATCAAACAGGTTTTATAGAATAAAATGATGCTTTTATGAATCATTTAAAATTGTTTCATACCAAAGTAGTGCTCTCGGACAATGTCACGTCATTGTCCCTTACATAGATATGCAGTTTCCTTACCTGTGCAGTGTTGTGACCAGTACCAGATGCTCCTCATCTGACTTACTCACTAGCAGTGTATGATTATTAAAGAATTATTAGAGTTAACTATTTGCAAAGTCAATTTAGGTCGAGATCCCTTGCGAATGGAACTTGGTGGCCTTTTTTGAGTTGGAGGCTCCGTGACAACTATTTTACACTACTGTACTGTAATTCTGATGAAAGGGTTGTGGAGAGGTTGAGAGCTTCAGTCATCTCCATATATTAATGAGAGAATGTGCTGTATGCACCAGCTACCTCAACTTGTCATCTCAAGTTCAATGAGCTTAACATTTTTAGGCAGCCTTGACACTAACTTTTTTCAGTTGAGACAACTTTTTTTTACAGTGTAGTCAGGTCTAAGAACTTTAGCAATGCACTGCAAGCTACAAGTTGAAATGCCATGCGAGTGTGATGGCTCTCATTGGCTCCCATTTCATCTGCACATGATTGACAGAGGCAACATATGGCATGCTGGGATATCCATGCCCTCCCAGTGGAGCACATTAACGCTGCGAGCATAATGGAGTTGAACTGACGACAGATGGTTTGTGTGCGTATGTGAGGGCGTGTGTGTTTTGGTCATAGGATAGCATTGTCCATTTAACATGTAATGGATTTTTCACTGGAGTCAAGTGTGCATCTTTGTCTGAACTGATTTAGTTTGACAATTAGCCAAATTAAATTTTCACACTAAGTGACCATGCCTTGCCGTGTTACAGAACTGTTCAGGTCAAAATGTTATTGCGTTTATATCAGTTAATTATGGAATTATGACCACGCTAATTTCCTGAATTGTGAGATATTCGTTACATGCCCCATATGTTTATATGCAAAAAATTTGGAGAACCAAATGAAGAATGATCATTGAATTATACAGGACACCATTCTTTTATAACTGCACATTGTATGCTGTTCACTGCTGTGTTGAAATGATATTTACGTGCAGTATTCCCCAAATAATGCTGAGCTCTGAAAAAAAAGACAAAAATCATGTCTTTTTAATTTCAAAGGCAA
This sequence comes from Gymnothorax reevesii, assembly GCA_029721435.1. NCBI lineage: Eukaryota > Metazoa > Chordata > Actinopteri > Anguilliformes > Muraenidae > Gymnothorax > Gymnothorax reevesii. The sequence continues at coordinate 58,175,077 of CM056581.1, forward strand.
TTAATAATTAATTATGTTTTTAATTTATGATTGAAACAACTCCCAGAAGGGCCAGGAACATAGCATGTTATTGGAGTGAATTCTTTTTTCTGCGCAGAAAAACAATTTTTAAGCTTGTTACGGGGATAAAATGCCTTCAAGCTCATCTCGGGAGAAATGTAACTTCCTGTTATTGGAAATTTAATTGACCTTTTTGTGGGAAATGCGATGTTCATGTACAAAACCCAAAACCAGTGAAGTTGGCACGTTGTGTAAATCGTGAATAAAAACAGAATACAATGATTTGCAAATCCTTTTCAGCCTATATTCAATCGAATACACTGCAGAGACAAGTTGTATGTTCGAACAGGTAAACTTTCTAATTTTTTGCAAATATTAGCTCATTTGGAATTTGATGCCTGCAACATGTTTCAAAAAAGCTGGCACAAGTGGCAAAAAAGAGAGTTGAGGAATGCTCATCAAACACTTATTTGGAACATCCCACAGGTGAACGGGCTAATTGAGAACAGGTGGGTGCCATGATTGGGTATAAAAGCAGCTTCCCTGAAATGCTCAGTCATTCACAAACAAGGATGGGGCGAGGGTCACCACTTAGTGAACAAATGCGTGAGCTGATTGTCAAACAGTTTAAAAACAACATTCCTCAATGAGCTATTGCAAGAAATTTAGGGATTTCATCATCTACGGTCCGTATTATCGTCAAAAGGTTCTGAGAATCTGGAGGAATCACTGCACGTAAGCGACAAGGCCGAAAACCAACATTGAATGCCCGTGACCTTCGATCCCTCTGGCGGTACTGCATCAAAAACCGACATCAGTGTGTAAAGGACATCACCACATGGGCTCAGGAACACTTCAGAAAACCACTGTCAGTAACTACAGTTCGTCGCTACATCTGCAAGTGCAAGTTAACACTCTACAATGCAAAGCGAAAGCCATTTATCAACAGCACCCAGAAATGCCTCCGGCTTCGCTGGGCCCAAGCTCATCTAAGATGGACTGATGCAAAGTGGAAAAGTGTTCTGTGTTCTGACGAGTCCACATTTCAAATTGTTTTTTGAAACTGTGGACGTCGTGTCCTCCGGACCAAAGAGGAAAAGAACCATCCGGACTGTTATAGGCGCAAAGTTCAAAAGCCAGCATCTGTGATGGTATGGGGGTGTATTAGTGCCCAAGGCATTGGCAACTTACACATATGTGAAGGCACCGTTAATGCTGAAAGGTACATACGGTTTTGGAGCAATATATGTTGCCATCCAAGCAACGTCTTTTTCATGGAAGCCCCTGCTTATTTCAGCAAGACAATGCCAAGCCACATTCTGCACGTGGTACAACAGCATGGCTCCGTAGTAAAAGAGTGCGGGTACTGACTGGCCTGCCTGTAGTCCAGACCTGTCTCCCATTGAAAATGTGTGGCACATTATGAAGCGTAAAATACGACAACGGAGACCCCGGACTGTTGAACAACTTAAGCTGTACATCAAGCAAGAATGGTAAAGAGTTCCACCTGAAAAGCTTCAAAAATTGGTCTCCTCAGTTCCCAAAAGTTTACTGAGTGTCGTTAAAAGAAAAGGCGATGTAACATAGTGGTAAAAAGGCCTCTGTGCCAACTTTTTTGCAATGTGTTACTGCCTTTAAATTCTAAGTTAATGATTATTTGCAAAAAAAAAAAAAGTTTCTCAGTTTGAACATTAAACATCTTGTCTTTGCAGTGTATTCAATTGAATATAAGTTCAAAAGGATTTGCAAATCATTGTATTCTGTTTTTATCTACGATTTACATAACGTGCCAACTTCACTGGTTTTGGGTTTTGTATTAACATGCTAGCGAATATACGCACTGAAAAGGTGATCATGGGTTGTTATTCATTCGAAGAGAGAATTCTATTTCATCTGACTTAATGAAATCGAATCATAGAGTTTCTAAAGGGCCCAACTCCAAGGAACACTGTTTTTCGAGAAAGGGAAAAATTTTTTAAAATTTCTTGCCTATATTTTATGACCCATAGATTTTAGTCTATTTCTTTACAAGAGTGTCATTGGGATACTTTTGGCTGAAATTACAAGAAAGTTCCCCATTTTTTATAAGATATGCAGACTTGTACTTCATTGGAGTTGGGCTCTTTGGAAACTCAATGATTCAATTAGGGCTCTGTGCTTTTTAATAATTAAATAAATAAAATATTTAATAAAATAAATGTTTTCAGAACAACGAATTCTGCTGAGAAAACCTAAAACAACTGCATGTTACAAATCGGCACAGTATTTTTGCTTTGATTCAAAGTCTGTTTTTTTGGAGCAAGATGTTCAAGCACACCACTTTTAGTAGTTCTAAACACATACACATTTTGTGGTTTCTTAACATCTTGCCGAAGGACTGCAGTTGCGCATTAGCCTACTGGCTAAAACTGGCACATTTACAGTAATGTTAATTAATGTGTATTGTCCTTTTACAAATAAAATAAACCAAACCAAATATACACGTGTATACACACACACACACACGTGCACACGTGCAAACACTCACACGCACAGGCCTACTCTTTCCATGCTATTAGTGCTGCCTCCCTCAACTGCTCTATAGCTTCACCAAAGCCAGACCACCAATGATCCTGTCTGCAGTTTCCCTTTATAAGCACTCAAACCTTGAGAAATGCGCTCATAACACTTTACCACTGTCACTGTGCACAGATTGCTCCTGCTGGATGAATTCCCTGATGTTTACGCTGTTTCATGGTCTTATAACTAAGCCACTGTACAATCGTTGAATGGTTTCCAACTTGCTGTACAGATGATAGATGTTAAGGTGCTTCAAGGTAAAAATGGAGGCTCCTGTATGATATGTTATGATGCATTCAGTGTGTGTGATGTTTGAGTGACTGAGTGATGTCACTCTGGTGTAACCTATCATAGTCTCTGCTGCTCCGGCTTCACGGAACCTCACACAAACCCTTCGCCTTGTTTTCCAGGTTTCTTCGTGAGGTGTTTCCGTGAGAGACCGTGACCACGCCCATCGGGGACCAGGGCAGAATCTCTGGGGGCTGATTGGTGGAGAGATGTTGCCGAGGGGGCCGGAGGTGGCTCTTGCTGGGCTGTCAGTGTTGCTCCTTCTTTGGCGTGAAGTGTGTGCGATCGATGTTCCACTGGACCGTGAGTCATTCACAGTCATGCTACACACGCTCAGAAGACAACCGTAGCCCCACTGGAATAGTATTTTTTGTTATAGTAAATCCTCTATCATTGCCCTGTTGTTAAAAATTAAATGGCTATTTTATAACAGTCAATCACAGCTGGAAGGCTGTTCCATTACATGTGATAATTCTGGAGATTTCAGACTTTTCAGACCAGCATACACTGAAGTCAATAGGTGGTTTATGGTGGTTTCGCTACTTTGGCTTTTCGCTACTACACTTTTGCTACTCTGTCCAAGTCCGAAATAGTTGGGACAAAGTGTGAATTGTGAATAAAATTGAAACGCAATGACTTTCAAATCTCACCAGCCAGTATTCATTCACAGTAGAACAGAGATAACACAGCGAATGTTGAAACTGAGAAATATTCAATTTTATCCACAAAATGAGCTTCATTTCAATTTTGATGGCTGCTACAGGTCTCAAAAAAGTTAGGATAGGGCCTGTTTACCATTATGTATCATCCCCTCTTCTTTTTAGCACAGAGTGGAGACGTCTGGGCATTGAGGAGACAAGTTTCTTGAGTTTAGCCATTGGAATTTGATTCCAATCTTGTTTAAAACAGGTTTCCAGCAGCTAGAGAGTTTTGGGTCTCCTTTGACAAACTTTTCATCCAGTAAGGATCTTCGGCCTTGTCCCTTACGCACAGAGATTTTTCCATTTTCTCGGAATCTTTTGATGATACCATGCACTGTCAATGACGAGACCTTCAAAGCCTTTGAAATTTGACGTTGAGGAACATTGTTTTTAAAGTATTCCACAATTTCTTACGCAAGCTTCCACAGGTTGGAGAGCCTCTGGCCATCTTGACTTCTGAGAGACCCAGCCTCTCTAAGACATCCTACAGAGCCTCAGCGCTCCAGGCCTGGAAACCCTGCAGATACGGCTAAAGTGCTTTGCAGCTTTCCTGGTCAGACGGCCAGGGCACCATTTTTTTCATTGAACACAATGACCTGCCTATTAAAATCATCCCACTGTGCTTCACTTGGAACCACTGCTTGCAGAAACCAGTGGCACTGAATCTGCTGGGTCATGGCCAGAAATAAAGGCAGCACTTACAGTGTGCTGAGAGACTAAAAGCAGATAAAAATAACGAGGCTCGCGCTACCAACGGACCTGCCGTCGTCCGTGGTAGAAAAAACCGGCGAGCTCGAGGAAAACAAAAGAAAAGGGAAATAAACCAACGACTCCCTTACTCACTAATACAATTCCTGATAAGCAGCTAAGTCCCTGACAATCATCTCTCAAGAGACCTTACCGGCTAAAGCGCCAAAGAAACACTGACACTCTAGCAACGGGAGCGAGGCGAAATAGGAGCTTAAATAGAGTCCAGGCCACGGCCCCATTCAATGCCAGCTGGCCCAGGAATCCGACAGGGAGCAAACGATATCGTCCCGGACGAGAACAACAAACAGCTCTCAAAGCTCCCAAACCATGACAGGTTTGTGGCGACATCATGGGAATTGTGTCTGGACAGTGGAGCCAGGAGTTTTCACTTGATATAAAAGCTTTACCTTCCCTGCTTCTCCACTTCAGAGAAATCGGGCGTTTTGACCGGGAAAGAAGAAACACTTCCTCTGCCTTTCCTGAAGTCTCCTTTAGGGCCTGTCTGTCTGAGACAGTATTGCATTGCCACGGAAACCTGAGGGGCAACCATTCCTCTGTATTCCGCTGAAGAGGACAGATTGTTTTCTGCAAAATAATGATGATTTGCCAGTGTTTCTGTCACCTTTTAGTATCAGTGTGTGCATTGGTTACTCTAGAAATGGAAGAGAGAGAGAGTGTCAAAGGCTAGTAACCTCGGCTCAAATGTAGAGCAGCTTCTTTATTACAGAGAAATAGCTGAAATCCGTTCGTTAATTTGTAATCTCTCCCCCAAACCCATTCAAACCTAATCTCTATCAAATGTCACATTGTTCTTTGAAAAAGAAAATATTCTTTGATTTGCTGAATGATAGCACACGCTCAGCTTGATTTATCAGCTGTATTTTAAGCTTTAAATACATTTAATTTGTCTTCTGGAACCCTGATTTAATATTTAATGCCAACGGTCTCATGGCTCAGTCACACAGAGTGAGTAGGTTTGAAGTGAAATCAATAGTTTTAATTGAAAATCCGCAAGTACTGCAATGCCCCAGTCCCTCTTTATTTGAGTGAAGAAGTCTTTATTGCACCCTTTATCAGTTACACTGAATAAATAAGGGTTAAGCGTGTGCTGGGTTAGTGATAATTGTATGTTTGTTACTGGAGTTTGGCTTCCTTTTTTATTGAAATTGTGCAACTGGGTCTCGTACCAGTAATTTGTTACTCTGTAATTACGGTATTATTTGTAAGAAGTAAGCACTGTGAACATTTGCTTATGTAGTCCTCTTGGGATAAATGTTCAGTAGGAAGTTGTTTCCAGAGGAAAGGGCTTGTATCATAGCTCTTTCAAAATCACCGGCGCCCTCTTCAGACAAGGGCAGAACCCGCGGACGATTTACCCTTCAGGCTGCCTTTCTCTGCCCGCCGTCACGCTCCTCGTCATCATATTGATTTCTGCGGGTTTCACCCTGGATTATCCACTCGATTTACCGTGTTCGAGATGTACGGCGTGACCTCCGCCCTCTGCTAGCCCTTGGACGAATATGAATCGACCGGCCATCTGGAAGAGGAACATTTTTTAAACTCCTTTCTATCCTTCTCTGAGAAATGAAAGGCGGCCTCGAGAGAGTTGTGTCTGGGGAGACCGAAGCGTTTCTTTGTATCGTTGTGAAATATGGAGAAATCGAAATCAATCTTTGCCCCCCTATCCCCCCCTTCACCTGAAGTCCTTATATGGCCCTGTTATAGGGGTGCTGAGCTTTCCCCAAACTCTGTCCTGCCCCACAGTCCGTGACCTGTTTAATTTGGTGAGACCTTTCAGAGCCGACTTGGCTTTGCCTTACAGCTGCCTCCTTTGCGCTGGTTCGAGCTCTTCGTTCAGTCCGCAGCCATTGTCAGCAGAGTCCACTCTTGCCCCTTGAATGCATCATCTGTGCAGTCAAGGAATCGACCAGAGAGCTGAAGGCTGCTAGGCCCAGGCCAAGAGTGATGTCAGTTGAATCACTGCCATCGAACAGCTAAGGCATTGTTCCTGATGCCACAGCTCACCAATGGAGATCAGCGGGTAAGCGGTTGACGTCCTGAAAAGCCGTGGACAGCGATTTTATGGCAGCTGTAAGCATAGAGACAGGATTATTAGTATCCTCCCGGAATATAATGCAGGAAGATGTAATCATCAGTGAGGCCATCCGTCTGTGGACATTTCATTTTCATTCCCCTGGCATATAATGCGGTGGATACACTTATCAGTATGTCCATCCGTCTGTCTGTCTGTAACCATTTTTTTTCTGGAGCAGAACTCAAATACCGTTTAATTTTTTTTAAAGGTCCCCTATTATGCCACCAGATGCACATCTAATTAGCCATTATGAGCCAGATCAATGTCTCCCCTACCTGACATCACAAGGGGGAGTGACCACTCAGAATAATGAAATCTGATTAACTGCTTGGCTGAAGGTGATCACTTCTTCTTGCGTCTGGTTGGTTATTTCCCCATGTGATGTCAAGAGGGAAAAGATTTTGAAATGGCTTGTAATAACTAATTAGCTCTGCACCCGGTGACATAATAGGGGACGTTTAACAAAACTGTGCTGTGCATATTAATCAAATCCTACACTGGCGCCTTTTGATATTTTGGGATTTTTGATATTCGATTGCGGGGCCCGGGGGATATGTCATCTTCTGATGACTCTTGTGATTTAGGGTTAATGTTTTTTCTGCTCTCTCTAATATTACCCCAGTCAGTGCAGACCAGACAAACACATATTTTCAGGCTCATCACTAAAGATGGACAAACTGACCAACATCTTCTTTTTCTTCTCCTTCGTTTAATCTTCCACTCCGGCCATCCCCTCTTATCTTTAAAAACAACCAAGATTTGCCCTTCTGAAGTCATGTAACAGGGTGTGGATATTCCTTTTCTTTTTCCGTCATAAATATGCATGCACACATGGTCTCTCTCATATTCGTAGGGATATTTACACTCAGTGAGCTGGTCTGGAAATTGTGCAATCTCACATCTGATGACTAATGCAGATTCATGGCTCCTGTAATGATTTTTGTCTACCGTGGGTAATGATACGAGTGCGCCAGCAGTGACGTAGACCTTTCTCGCAATGCATAACCATGTAACATATATGCCTGAAGGATATCTGATGGTAGATAGCAGTTGCCATGGTTACCTTAATATCACTAACAATCCCTTTTGCCCCCTCCTTTCTCTCTCATCTTCGTGCTTCTGCTGGAACTAACAGCCAAGATCCAACAGGATCGTAAGTTCACCTGCTCGACCCGGATGTTCAGTCGATACTCACCTGCACTAAAGTGAACCACGCGGCTCTTTGTCCAGCTGGAGGCTGATTCCACTGTCATTTCTGTGCATTCAAATAACAAATATTTAGACTAAGGAAAAGGAAAAGCGCTTGGTTTTGAATACCAGGCTTTAAGCTAGATGATCGACTTCTGTAACTACGTTCGTAAAAATGAAATGTAAATATTTTGGTCTGGAAAAAATCCCAGGTTCACTTTAATGCTTCGTTTATTGACATTACATCAGCACCAGTGTCTTTCACTAGTGTAATTACAGTTAGGTCTTAAGTCGCAGAGCTGATCTAAATGTTTAGAATTTACATTATACATAGAATGTGTATTTTAGCTAGCGAGTCACAGCGGATGAGCGTGACTATACTGCTGTTTTAACTATCACTGTCTTCTTAATTGGACTAGCGTGGGTATTGGTATTACTTTGGGCATCATGCAATGCATTCTGCTGAGTGAAGTAGAGGTGGAGCCAGTATTGAAAGCAGTTTCTGAACAAATGGATATGATAAATGTCAGGTACACCGAATGCCCAGAACTGCTTAGGAACCCATGGGAAAAAAACAACCATTGTGGTGATATCTCTCAAATTGTTCCACTGATAACTTGCAAAGAAACCAGGACTTCTATCAGGAAATAAAACAATTGAATTCCATCGGGACCATAGATACATTTTGCATTTTTTCTGAGACCTTTTTTTTTAAGATGCTGTGGTTAAAAAACATAACATGTTTGAGCTCGTCAGTACTTTTAAGCTTGTTGCTATACTGATGCAAATAGGGAAGACACAATGCAGGTTATTATCATTGGAATATTAAACCCATAGTAAAATACAGCGAGAGATCAAAGCACCTCCATTCAGGGGGAACTCAAAGTATTAGCGTCGGGATATTTTAACTTTGAGTATTGGTTAAAGTGAAGCTGGATTTTGCTCTAAAATACCTAGTGGTCATTTTTCAGAGTACATCCTTGCATTTTTTTGACCGGTTGATGCGTATCATTTAAAAAAAAAAGTGATCATAGATGGTTCTTTCCTGAGAATTCGATACCTGATGCAATACTCACACCTGGTAAATGAAAATATACACTATAGCCCTGACTTTGAATGTATGTCTTTAAATGCATTTTTTAACGATCTCTCTATAAAAATTGTAAAACATTAACCTCAAAGAACCCACTGGATTGCCGGCTGGCTACTCGACCAATTTCTGCGACAGCAGGCTATTTATGATGCGAATCCTGACTGCGGTATGGGCAAGCATCACACATGTATTGATTGGTTTGACCATTGCGCATTCAGCAAATCAGCTCAATTTACAGACAAAAATAGCGTCAGGAGAGCAGTTTTTGTCCCTGACAGACTGCGGTGGGTTTTCGAGGGATAAGGATGTGGTTCAGGTGATGTCACACTGTCTGACGCCCCTCCCTCCCTCCAGTAAAGCAGCCCCCGACCATCGTGAAGCAGTCGGTGAAGGACTACATTGTGGACCCAAGAGATAACCTCATCATCGAGTGCGAGGCCAAGGGAAACCCTGTGCCAACGTAAGGCCAAACAAAGAGCTCACTCTCAGCGCCCTCTCCGTCGCTCCGCCTGCTCCATCTTCATCCTCACACTCCTCCTCTGCACATCTCTCCCCTCTGCCTGCTTCTCACGACACACAAGCTCAAAGACCGCATTATGTCCCGGAACAATGGCTGGAACTGCTGCCAGAGCCATTCCTATTCTCTCTTCTTCTGTGGTGCTTGAAGAGTGGTAGCTGTAAGTGTAGTATATACTGCAGTCCGCGAGTATTCTGAATGTGGCTCTGTCTTAAAATTGGGCTGCAGTGCCCATGTTGTTTACGTGAAATGGATGTTAATACTTCGACATTACAATTGATAGTCTCACTTTTAACATCAGTCATTGCTCCTGTGGTCTGGAAAAACGTAGTATATGTGTCACTTTTTAGAAACTGAGTTTAACCTTTATTAGCAGTAATTATGAGTGGTGAAAATCTTAAAAACACTTGCTATTAGTGACTTTTGAACTTTCAAATTCAAGTTTCTATCATATTTTTTTTCTGTTAGGAAAAGTTCAGAACCTAAAATTTTTTGTTCAATTGCAAGATCTTTGCCACTGATAAACTTACTAGGTTTTTCCAGATCACAGGAGACTGGATATGAAAACAATGTGTTGGAGTACGGTACTGAAAAGTGTAAAATTGTGAATCGGCTGCGCTTTTATATGATTCAATAAATTTGTTTTAATTAATCAAGCGATGAAGAATCATGAATTAACTCAACAACTCAGATAATCTATTTTGCATGATGTTCAGTCTGTTTATCAGTTGGTCTTTGTATTTTATTGCGGTTTACAGTGTCGTAGGAACATTTCACAAACCCAGTGTAGGGAGCAGCATGCTGGGGAAATGTTTCCAGTGGATATTCTAAAGGAAACTTTTTTGCCATTTTTATCACATAATATTTGGAGTTTAATTTTGATTGGGCCTGACAAATCGTGTGTGTTGTGAAGTGAACTTCCCCCCAGAGATTTGTGATGTGTCCTAAATATGCACATTTCCTCCTTCCTCTATGGCTGAACCCGTTAAGACTCACAGCGCCCTCTGAAATAGGCTTCCAAAACCTAAGGCATCGTTTGAAAACAACCTCACCTGAGATTTTTCATAAAAACCGAACAGGATTGTCAACATTCATTAAAACCTTTATTTCCCAGCCCCTGTAGCCGATAGGAACATGAAATAGCAGTTTGATAGCTTAAACAGTTGGCTTTCATTGTAAATCATTGCCTTCGCCCTAATGTTCATAAACATTTAAAAAAAAAAAAAAACAAACAGAAAAAATATTAAATACATTTTCATTAAATTGCACATTTTACATTGAATTTTTTTAACAAATGGCAGTATAGAGAAAAGTGGTGCTGTAACAAGAAGTCAGCGTCGCTCCCCTCGCTCAGGTGGTTGGCCGTCGTCACTGTCTGAGGAACAGCATTAGACACTTTTTTGCAGTTAGCAAGGAGGGTCAAAAAAATTAAAAATGCAAATCTCGTAATGCAGTTTGTCTCCCCCGCTTTTGTTTTGTGAATCACAATGCACTCACATTTCTCACAAACGATGACTTCATTTAAAACGCACTCATGTCACATCCGGTCTAAAAGGCAGAGGCTCGCAAATGTTGCACCAGGTCGTTAAACGGTTAAAAAAAAACACACTGTTACATGAAAATATGCTGGGTGTGCTGGTTCTTCTCTTTTCTTTTCCTTTTCATTGCTTCGTTCTCTCTCTTTATCTCCCCATGGCAGTGCTCTCTCTCCCATATCCCACCCCTCTTGGCACGGCCCCCTGCCCCTGTCTCGCACTTCCTGGCCCCTCTTTGTGTCCTGACTCCTCCATCTCTAATTGGGAGTGATGGCCATTAGTCAGTGGTGATGGATGCTGGAGTGTGAGTGTGAGACCGGGCCCTCTGTCTGTCTCCCTCCTCCACCCCCCGGTCCCTCCCCGTGGCATTTGGAGGACTCGCAAATGATGAGCGAGGGCCAAACTCCCTCCTTACGTAACCTGGTTTTTGACTGTCCCAGGACAGTCGGTGCCATTCAACCAAGGACTGTTTGTCTCGTCCTGCCTTTGAGCGTTACATAACAGGCGCCTCCAATTAACCCAGTGAGATCGGCCGCGATGTCGCCGTATTTTTTTTGCCCGGTTGGTCATCGGTGTGGAAGTTTTGTGCTGAAATGCATGTTGCTGAGCTGCGGAGCCGTCAAATACAGCGGCACAACTCTAATGTTAAATACTTCAGTTAGTCTTGTTTGGGCGCCTGTGTAGCAGCAGGGCTGGATGTGGATGTGCATTATGAACTTTTCTGTTGCACTTCCGCTATAATTGGCACAATTATTAATTGACCTGTCAGAAGAAATTGCTGTATGTAAATGATGGTATTTAACACTATTTTGCCATCTGTTATCATGTCATCTCACTTGAATCCCTCCACTCTGAGCTCCTTAGTTAATGGTTAACCCTTTGAACCCTGTATTATATAATGGGGTCATGACCCCCCACCTACGCCAAAACTGCTTACTGCAATGGGGAAACCAACTGTTCGGAAATGAGGTCACATGACAACTAAAAGTCGCGATTAAAGTCACAAGGTTAGAGGCCGGTTTTCCGGGATTTCGGGTTATTGCACGCTCTTTATGCGGCTGCCAAACCAGCCTATGGGGTTCAAAGGGTTAATTATGTGCTGTTCCCTGGTGCAGCGCTGGTCTCATTAATTTAGCAGAATATGACACAAATATTATCTCTCTCTCTCTGTTTTTCGATCTCACTGTCTTGCCCTCCCCACTGCAGATTTGGATGGCGGCGGAACGGAAAGTTCTTCAACGTCGGGAAGGACCCGCGAGTGTCCATGCGGAGGCGCTCGGGAACGCTGGAGATCAACTTCCGGAGCGGCGGACGACCCGAGGACTACGAGGGAATGTACCAGTGCTTCGCCACCAACTATATCGGCACCGCCATATCCAACAAGATCCTGCTCCGTGTCTCCAGTGAGGGCCTGTGCCGCACACACTAGCACATCCCGTTACCCTCAGCGCACCACATGGCCTCCAACGCCTGCCCTGAACGCGAGTCAGGGAATCACTTCACAGTATCACACTGCCACCTCAGTGCTGTTTGTGACCTGTGAGAGCAAAATGAGGTCACGCCTATGCAAATGCCAAATATGAACCCAAGAGCATAAATTTTTTAAAATTATATTGTCTGTTTTTAGCCACTTTATGCCGCTTTAGCACCGGACGCGAAACCAATTTTTTGCACGACAGTTTACATTCAAAGTCAATGCAAAGACGTGAATACAATAAAATGGGCTATTTGTAGACAGTAGTTCATGTCATGATGGAAAACGTACCTGAGACAGAGCGGTAAATGAACCAGTTTGATCGATAAATTTGTCCTTGTTTTTTGCCGGAAATCCCCATCATCGACAGTTGCGATCAAAATTATTCAACCCCATGCGCAAATTGGGTTTAATAGCAAACTTTACAAACTTTCAGCTGTTTGTGATAAACCAATTAAACAAGAACATTTTAAATAGCTCAACACAACTAATATTACAAGTGGTTTTTCCAAATTTAACACAGAGTGCCATTTTTAATGACTACTGCAGTCTGAAAATTATTCAACCCCCTGAATAGAGTCCCTGATAAGAGCATTATTTGCAAATCAGGTGTTGTCTAAAGCACACCTAATGCAGCTAATCAAGAGCTTAATTAGTTGCATCAGGTTTCCTTGAGATAGAACACACCAAATACTTGCACTCGCTAGGGGTTTGTTGACAGTGACATTTGATTGCATATTATACATATGGCTGTCAAAAGAATTGTCCAAAAAGCTAATAGAGGAGATCACTGCCTGGCACAAATGAGGAAAAGGATATAAAAAGGTAGCACAGGCACTGAATGTTCGTAGAGATACAGTTAGAAGCATAGTTTGCAAGTTCAGAATTAAAGAAAGAGTGGCTACAGTACCAGGATGTGGCAGAAAGAGGAAGCTATCACTGGCTGTCACCAGATTCCTGAGGAGACAGGTGGTCAAAAACCCGCGAGTGACTGCAGGAGACCCGCAGCAAGACTTAGAGGCAGGAGGCACTGAGGTCTCAGTTTGCACAGTAGAGGGTGTACTAAACATTGAAGGTCTCCAAGACACACACCGCAACAGATCCAAAAGTACAAGCTCCAATATGCTCAAAACCATATAAATAAGCCACAGAAGTTTGGGTATATTGTTCTGTGGAGTGATGAAATGAAACTGCAATATTTTGGGCTTTTGAATCAGTGGTATGTCTGCAGGAGGAATAAAGAAGCATATGCTGAAAAGTACATCCTGCCTGCAGTGAAGAATTGTGGGGGCTTTTTGATGCTCTGCAGCTGCCTTGCTTCCTCGGGCACTGGAAACCTGCAAAGTGTCGAGGACAAGATGGATTCAGTCAAGTACTGGGATATCCAAGGAGAAAATGTCATGCTGTCTATTGGGAAGCTGACGCTTGGGCATCATTGGACCTTCCAAAAGGACAATGATCCGAAGCATAGCTCATCATCCACCAAGGCTTGGTTTCAGAAGAAGTCTAGGAAGATTCTAGAGTGCCCATCACATTCGCCTCACTTGAACCCCATAAAAAATCTCTGGTAGGACTTGAAGAACACAGTTGCAGTACGCAAACCCTAGAATATTAGTGAACTGGAGGCCATTGTCCATGAGGACAGGGCTAAGATTCCTTGGGAATGCTGCCTAAAGCTGACATCTGCCTGACATCACATTTCCAGCAGGTCATAGCAGCAAAAGGGTGCTCCACTAAGTATTATAGATGCTTGTCATGAAGGGGTTGAATAATTTTTAGCCTGCAGTAGTCATTAAAAGTGGCATTTTGTGTTGAATTTGGAGAAGCCACTTGTAATATTTGTTGTGTTGAGCCATTTTAATTGTTCTCGTTTGATTTGTTAATTGTAAACAGCTGAAAGTTTGTCAATTTTGTCGGTAAACCTAATTTGCAATGGGGGTTGAATAATTTTGATTGCAACTGTACATACCAAATTTACTCGCAGAATCCATGCTTTCCATATATGATATTCATTACACGTCATAAGCAGCCAGTAGCAGCCTTTAAAAGTTGTAAAACAAATTAGGTTCAAGACTTCCCAACTTCAAAATTGGAGATCTCAGTGCTGGGTTAAAACAGAGCAGTGATCTAAGCACCATTGCCATGCTAAAAGTGTCATCTATATGATGGTGTAAGGAACTGAACTTAAAACTTTTGGTCATTGAGTCACATTTTGCTATCACTGGTCACATTTGTACGGAACTGAAGTTGTTTTGCGCAATTTAAAATGCAATACCATAAGCAGCCGTCACACCTTGCCGGATAGCATTAACGGTCGTCCGATGCATAGAAAACTTTGCAAAAGAAAATTATTCAGTGTTGAAAGTCGTCACCGTTGCTGCTCGAGGCTCAATGCACAAAACTTTCCACTAGACTGAACATACCTAACCTGACAAGGAAAGCATTCGCCGTATGGGAAACATTCAAAAAGAGATGCGAACCAAGACTAACGGATTTTGTTCCCCCTTGGATGTCTGTTAACTGACTGCTTCTACAGCAGTTCTTCCTTCGAGAATGCTGCAAACCTGTTTTACATGTTGTGATTCTTTTGTTGAAATTTCCTTTTGTTCTCTCACATACTTACAACATAGTTGTATGAACTGCCTCATTTCCCCACTGTCTCTGCTCATAAACTTGAATCTTGTGGCACTCTTAAGAATTTATACATATTGTGCACTTAGGTTTCATAACCTTTACTGTGTTAACTGAGCTTCAGAGGAATTGTTACCATTACAGAACATGGAGGAAATACATGATTTGTCCACTCTGGAAGTTACATACTCAGTTATAGTCTAATCTGATATTTGGTCAGGAGGCTGTAGTCGATTGTGTTCAGGAGACTTAGGGACTAGTGTTTCTGGTAGCAGATGGTCTGATATTGTTTTTGATTAGCCCATGCTCCCTTCAACGAGTTTAGGGCACTTTACATTGAGCTGAAGGAATATTTCCATCAAATTTATTTCCAGTGGTCAATGAAGAATGCCTGTGGTCACCCTTTTAATCTGTACTGAAGTTAGCATTTCGGTATCAGGCAATATCTGCACACCATAATAAGTATTAGACTGGAAAGGTGCGGAGCTGAAACAAGTATTAGACTGATAAGGGGTGGAGCTGAAATAAGTATTAGACTGATAAGGGGTGGAGCTGAAATAAGTATTAGCCTGGTAAGGGGCGGAGCTGAAATCAGTATTAGACTGATAAGGGGTGGAGCTGAAATAAGTATTAGCCTGGTAAGGGGTGGAGCTGAAATAAGTATTACCCTGGTAAGGGGTGGAGCTGAAATAAGTATTACCCTGGTAAGGGGTGGAGCTGAAATAAGTATTACCCTGGTAAGGGGTGGAGCTGAAATAAGTATTAGCCTGGTAAGGGGTGGAGCTGAAATAAGTATTAGCCTGGTAAGGGGCGGAGCTGAAATCAGTATTAGACTGATAAGGAGTGGAGCTGAAATTAGTATTAGCCTGGTAAGGGGTGGAGCTGAAATAAGTATTACCCTGGTAAGGGGTGGAGCTGAAATAAGTATTAGCCTGGTAAAGGGCGGAGCTGAAATCAGTATTAGACTGATATGGGGTGGAGCTGAAATTAGTATTAGCCTGGTAAGGGGTGGAGCTGAAATAAGTATTACCCTGGTAAGGGGTGGAGCTGAAATAAGTATTTGACTGGCAAGAGGCAGAGCTGAAATAAGCATTAGCCTGGCAAGAGGCGGAGCAGAAATAAGTATTAGCCTGGCAAGAGGCGGAGCTGAAATAAGTATTTGACTGGCAAGAGGCGGAGCTGAAATAAGCATTAGCCTGGCAAGAGGCGGAGCAGAAATAAGTATTAGCCTGGCAAGAGGCGGAGCAGAAATAAGTATTAGCCTGGTAAGGGGCAGAGCTGAAATAAGTATTTGACTGGCAAGAGGCGGAGCTGAAATAAGCATTAGCCTGGCAAGAGGCGGAGCAGAAATAAGTATTAGGATGGTGAAGGGCGGAGCTGAAATAGGTATTAGCCTCGCAAGAGGTGGGGCTGAAATAAGTATTAGCCTGGCAAGAGGCGGAGCTGAAATAAGTATTAGCCTGGCAAGAGGCGGAGCAGAAATAAGTATTAGGATGGTGAAGGGTGGAGCTGAAATAGGTATTAGCCTGGCAAGAGGTGGGGCTGAAATAAGTATTAGCCTGGCAAGAGGCGGAGCTGAAATAAATATCAGGATGGTGAAGAGTGGAGCTGAAATAAGTATTAGCCTGGCAAGAAGCAGACCTGAAATAATTGTTAGCCTGGTTGTGGCGAATCTGATTTGTGACTCTGTTCCCACACTCATCTCCTTCAGAGGCTCCGCTGTGGCCAAAGGAAGTGCTGGAGCCCGTTGTGGTAGAAGAGGGGTCCCCCCTGGTGCTGGCCTGTAACCCCCCGCCCGGCCTGCCCCCGCCCCTCACCTTCTGGATGAACAGCGGTGAGCCCCCCCCCCACATTATAATGTCCTTCCACTGCAAAAAGTGTATCTTATGAGTCCTAACTTCTTATTTTGTCTCTCAAAAGTACAAAATATGAGCTTCCTGTGCTTGACAAGTGAAGTGTCATTATTTTTTTGGCAAATACTGAATTTAATCAAAATTGTCACACCGCAATGGCAAATTTTTATCTAATAGAAGAGTTTTTATTTACAAGATTAAAATGCTTTGTAAGAAGGACTTATTTTTCATTTTGTCGCACTATTCCCATCATTGTTGATCCACAATATGCACTGAGCCTATCTTCCCTGGCGAAGTTCTCTTTTAACCCGCCATCCTAAATAATTTAACTATTTTACTGGCACTCTCTATCAGTGTCCACTTCACCAGATGTGTGGTGAGCGTTCTGGTACAAAATGGCTGCCATTTCACACCCAGGCACCTGCTAGTAATCTGTAAGGTTCAAAGGGAGTTTCCTCCCCCATTACTGTAAGGTGCTTTGACTGTGAGAAAAGGGCTTGGTAAATATAATACTTTGTTTAATTGGGTATCTGCAGTGCTGTGCAAAGTCTAACACAGATTTAAAACAATTTTGTAGGGCAAATGTGCTTGTAAAAATGATGAAATTAAAAGTTTCGAATAACTGACAAATGTACTGTACAGAACTGTATGCTGTTTAAAACTAAATCAAATCAGTTTTTGGTGAGACAACCCTTTGCCTAAAAATTTGGGACACCAGGTTGTTGTATTATAGTCATCTAAGATGATTGGCTTTTTGCTTGTTCCAAGCAGAGTGGAAAACATGCCACTGTTCATCTGAAAACTGACTGTCTCACTTGCGTCTATCCGTCCTAGTAACTGCAGACAGCCATGATGATGACTTCAGGGCTCTGACAAGACTATATTATCTATATCAACTGTTTCTAATAATATACAAACGAATATTTATAAAAGTATTGTTTAAATTAGCATTTGGGATTTCAAATTTCCTTTCCATCTTCAGCAACTCTAATGTGGAAGGCAAAAAATAAACATCTGGAGCCAGATTTAAATTTTTAAAAATGCAGATTGAGTGCCTAAGATTTTTGCTCAGTACTTTATATTTCTATCTGCGCAGAGAGTGATATAATTCTTGCGACTGTCCCGTTTCTCTGGATCCAGCCGAGCTGAACTCTCCTCACTGCCGGGTACAGGAGTATTTATGCTGTCTGTCAGCGGGGGTGGTGTTTCTGCTGATCTAGCTCAGTGCTGCGACACAGGGAGCTGAGCACACAGCCAGCCTGGGTCCAGGATCTAACTCTCCTTCACATCTCTATAAAGTCATTCCTGGATTCGCACTCGGATACAGGGCACAGAGGCTTCATGCCTTACCGCATGCCTGCTGTGTAACTGTTAACCTTGCTCTGTGTCCTGCCATGTGCCGTCTATCAGTTACAGAGAATCGATGACTCTGGCTGCACTGCATTATTGTGGCTCTCGCGCGCCACAATGACCCCGTCATTAGCCCTGTCTAAAATGTGATCTCGTGCAGTGCTATGGGCCATAAGGCCGCTTTGCGCTCAGTGTTAAATAGGTATACGGATATGAACAGTTTGTGTTCTACGTTCATTTCCTTTGTATTATCCGCATGTTTTCAGCAAGCTTGCGGGTACGGACGAAACTAAGCGATACCACTTGAAATTGAGGGAGCAGTGTTGCTGAAAAATTATTGTTACTATGCAATATTACTACTTCCTCCACCGTCGCCATGTTTGTTGTTGTTTGAAACTTTTGACTCTGAGCTGCCCTCTCGTGGCTGTATTTTGTAAAATTCTTGCCAACGCAAAGGACACGTGGAGTATGTGGACAGTGACGGTAACAGCATTTGTAAAGAACGTAATTATTTTTGTGTATAAAGGGAGCTTAAATGAGCCTTCAAGGTAGCTGAAAAAAATATCACGCCATGCAAAATATATAGCTTATGCAGCAAAAAAAAAAAAAAATAGTGTCAAGCCTATTACTATTGAAATAAGATTTAAAATCCTGTTTTTATCCTCTTGAAAATAACATTACCTTGTCATTGGCATTTAACTTACTTTTTCCTTGACTACTGAAAGTGTCTCACCTTATCAGCAAATCGGAGAATGAGTCATCTTTTTGTTATGTTCCACTAAAAGTATTGGAAAAAGTTTAGAAATGCTTGTCAATATTGACTTTTTGGTTTTGCGGTGTCTGTCCAACTTAATGCTTACGATCCGTTGCTTTGAGATTAGCTAAAGCCCAGTTCAGTGATGTGACTAAACCATTTAAGAATATTGCAGTGGGAGCTGTGGCGACAGGAACTACTACTTATCTATAAACGTCTGATGCGGTTTTACCAGTTACAGGTGATTTCACTTGTCTAATCATGGGTGTAGAATTCTACAATTTTGCAAAGTCACTATTTGCTGTTGCAGTGCATGGAAGCATTATTTAATTCTGAATCTGATACTCCCTCTTACTAGGTATGATGCCCATCACCCAAGATAAAAGGGTCTCCATGGGCCTGAATGGGGACTTGTACTTCTCAAATGTCCTGGCCAGGGACGCCAGCACCGACTACAGCTGTAACGCGCGCTTCCTGTTCACTCACACCATTCAGCAGAAGAACCCTTTCACCCTCAAAGTCCAGGCCAGTGAGTACCCCTCTGTATTACCGTATGCACACACAGGTCCCATGACACCCAGTAAAGGTCAGCCATCTTAAATCCCTACTGTCAGCTTGGAAGGTACAGTATACCCTGAGCCATCAGTGCCTTTTCACTTGGATGTATCATTATGTGTAGAATGTAACACGGCCACCTGGTGGAGACAGGCTGGCATGACAGTTTTCTTGTCACTGGATGGCCATTTATCAAAAACATCTGCAGATGCTTTTCATTTTGCTGTGTACAAGTTATTACTCTTAAAATACAGTAATAGTCCTTACAGCCTTTCGAACTCTAATATATAATCAACAGACTTCTGAATTTAAAATCACAATCAGACACAATCAGTTTGTTTGCACTTTTTCCTTGCTGTATTGTGGGTATTTTGGTGCCTATGCGTTGCATGATCATATAATAATGTCCCTACTCTTAGTGGTTCTACAATACAGCTACAAAAAAACACTTTTTCCCTTAATTTTTATGAGCACAAAAAATACTATTCAGTATTTGACATGTGTACAGGACTGAAATACAAAATAAACATATTTAAAATGCATCCCATATTTGGATTCTTGAAATAGCACCGACAGATCTGTGATTATCAGTTGTGCTAAGGACAAAAAATAAACGCTGTTCCATGCAAACATTACTTTTGAATGAAAGCTAAATCGAAACAGGACCATACAAGTCTTTCCTGTTAAGTTTTGTTTACAATGATTTTTGTGTTTTGCCTCTTTGTCTATGTTTGCACTGTAATTTCATCATTTTCCAAAGTTTTTAAGATCTCATTATTTTTCTGTTCATGGGTTTTCCATTGTGTCTGGTTATTCCTCTAATTTTTTGATGTTTGTCCACAGTGATTGTTGATTTCTCTGATTAACGTGCTTTTTCATTCAGGACAATCACAGTATTGCCCCCCAATATGATTTTCCCTTGGTACGACCTGTTCCTGTTCTTACCCTATCACCCCTCCCCCCCTCATTAGTAGTTTGGTTTCTCCAATCGCATGACAGGCTTGGTGTTATTTTGTTGCAGAAGAGCCCTATAATGACACGTCAGGGTTCAACCACACTGACTTGTCCAGTGGTGAGTCTGTAGTCATTAAGTTCAGCCTAACTCGGCTTCTATTTCTCTGTGGTCTCACCTTGGTATCTGACCTAACCTGTCTAACCGAATAACCCCCTCTAACTGTTCATCACAAATCTCCTACCTGTGGGGCTCAGCTGTGTGCAAACGGCTGTCCTTGGAACGGTAATATCACTGATAAGCTGAGTTTGAATTATACAAGGCCAGCAGGGGTTTGACCCCCTATAAAAAGACAGATTCCCTCCGTGATCTCTAAAAAGGTAATGTTGAGGCTCTCTGATAATACGGTCATATATTTTTTCACCCGTATAAATGTAGACATAATGCTCACAGGCATTCCAGCCTCAGTTTTTTTTACTTGCATAGTGTATTAGGTATGCGCAAATTCAAAACGACTTAATGAGTAGCTCGCACTCTTATGCTACACCGTTTCTTGGCCTAGAAAACCGCTCTAATAAACTTTGGAATCATGGTAAAATTCAAGCCCTGCTGAACAGCATAAACTGAGGTGTGTGTCTCTCTCCTGAAACTAGCAGTTGTTCCCCTGGTCTCTGGATCTACTGATTTTTCTCTTCCGTCCCTCGCTATGAGCACTTGGAATGAGTCGACATGAGGGTAATCAAACTGCTTCAAAGGATGATTTATTGTCCTCCTGAACTGGCGAAAGCTTCGGTCTCTCCTGGACTGGAAAGTTATTCTTTCATGTTCTTTCCAGCTGTAAACCACTTCCGCTGTTCCTGCTGTGTTTTTGATGGTTATTCTATATCCAGGCCACCTGCTGTAAAGTCAGGTAGACATCTGACAAAAGAGCCGAAATGGCTCCTGAAGGCATCGAACTGAGGCCAGTCGCCAGTCTCACAGTAGCATATTAAGCTCAGTCCCTGACGTAATTCTTTTTTGAAAGGAGATTCTCCATGCAGTGCTGTTTGGGTCAGCTCAGAATCTTTGACATCCGATCTGAGAGATATTCTCCATTGACTGCTGTTTCTTAAGCTCATTCATTGGATCAGCTGATGATTTAATCAGGAAGTGAAGACAGAATCAGGAAGCCAGCATCTGTCTTTCCAGGACAGCTGTTCAGCATCACAGTAATTCTGTTTAGTTCATCCGTTCTGTGCACTCTCTGCTCTGTATTTCACTGTTTAAGGGCAAGTTCATCCCACAGGCCCCCTACTGATTTGGGATCAGTCTGCTGAACCTTCCATTGTGTACTTTTCATCCTTAGCACTTGTCCCAGATCACTGAGGGCCAGAGATGGGCTCTCCTGTTTAGGGACCCCATCGACCTCACTCACTGCACTTTAGGGGCTAAGCGTTGACATAAGTGGTCCAGATGTATATATTCACAGTGAAATAATTGGAATTCATGGCATGTTTAATCAGTTACTGGGTTCATGTCAATTTTGAGGTACGCATTCCGTTGAGGAGTAAATATGTTGCGTAGTTTATCATTTTATTTGTCTGCTTGCATACCTGATACAGTATGTACACCCTGGGTAGGGACCCTCAGCGGGCTGGGAGGCGTGGGGGTCGCCTACATGGTAGTCAATCATGTTCTTCCATGAAAAGCTGCCATGTCGTAGCTTTTCGTCTCTTTTCTTAACAAGGCGCACCACATTTGACGGCGAACGATTTGAATTGAGCTGCTGATCAGAAGTGTCTGGTTTGCTATAAAATAAACACCAATAAGATGGTAGACCTACAAGAGCAGGGACAGCTACATCTGATCCAATGGTCATGGCGTCATTTCCAGTCATCTATGAGGATCTTACTTGGCTCAAGTAGCTTAAGTGATGGATTATGCACATTACAGTCTATCTCAAGGAGAATCCCCGGCCGACATAGCATTTATGTTTAACATCCTACATGAGAGGTTTTCTTTTTCATTCTTTTTCATATGTTTCATAACATTTTTATGCACAAATTTTCAAGTATCGCATTTGTGAAGGTTGATGGAAATGGCAAAGTAAAATTTTTAAAACTTGCTAAGTTTCACAAAAAATAAAATTACACTCACTTGAGGTGGTTTTTGCCATTTTTAAAAAGATGTTGCATATCAGCACATGATTGATCAGCTGGAGTGTGTTTTATTGGCCTTATACAATGTTGTACTTGGTTACCTTGCCTAATAGACATCTCTGAATGAACTGTTAGCGGTAAACATTTGGCATCAGAAGCAAATACGTCAACTGTGTGGCTAACATTCAACATGGTGGTGGGACAAGCAGATTTTTCAGTGTAGCTTGTGCCAAGGCATTTTCAGTGACTTTGGCTTGATTCACTGCTATGTTGTCTGTTATCTGCTTATAAAAATGGGAAGTTCGATAGAGTATATAAGGCTAACAATGATGTTCGCTAATGTTAGCATGTTGTTGAACGAACCGTTTTCGGTTCGCAACCTCTTCTTGTACTCTATGTACCACAGGTGTGCGTAATGTGGCCTATGCCGCAAACCTCTGACAAAACTATGGTTTGCGGAGCTTGGTTTATTTGATCTAAACTAAATGGGCCGAATTTGCATTAACTTCTTTGCGACATTTCAAAAATTCTCCTAAAATTCTCTTGATAATGGATGGAAAAATGACTATTCTTACTTTCTTGTTTGTTTGTTTGTTTACTTATTTAAAACAATATTTGTTGCTAGTTTTCTTTGTCATTTGTGTTTTAATCCTAATGTGTCGTATTAAATGGCGAAAATAAGGAGTTGAGATTGAAGACGACGTAACTAATCTCCTTCACCCCTAATTTCTGCCTATAATGTTTTTTTCATATTAATATCAATGCTTCATTGTAGTGCATATTCCAGATTTCACTGCCAGATAAAGGTTTGACAGAGTCCACTCTCTCCAGGCTCATGTTGCAAATTTGCCACAATAAATCTATTGATGACTGATCATAAAATATAAAGATCTCATGGAAAATGGTTTGATAAGGTTGCCCTTCCAGCTCAGGATTGCAAAAATATGTTAGTTCCACCTGCAGCCACTAGAAGTCACCACTATCTCATTGCAAAATGGAAGCTTCCATGAGAACCAAAATTTGCTGAGAGTAGGTCTGCATTTTTGAAGTCAGTATCACGGATATTCTATTAAGATCAAAAAAATAGTTGTGTAGAATGAAAAAGTAATGCTTGTAGATGATAACAGGCTATAAATGATACTATGCGACAACCTCAAAATCCAAAATGTGAGACATCTCATTCTGACCAATTCTAATAGTTATTTCAGTGTAGGAGAACTATTCTCCATGAATGAAAGATTTATCATATCTCCAAATAATAAATTGGGCTGGACAAATTAAATATTCTCTGTGTTCCATTGATTCAGGAGCATAATCTTCTGCAAACTGATATTTTGCCTCTGGATTCAAACATAATCTTCTCTGATTTTGTCTGCATTGTGGAAAACCTGCTCAGACCTGTATTAAAAAGCGGGATTTGTATGTTAGTTGGGAACCGATCTGAGAAAAAGCAATAATTATGGTTTTAAGTGGAGTTCAAACTGTTTCAGTCAGTCCTCTGAGTCCAGCTATCTGGCTAAACTCAATCAACTTGCTTTGTGATGAGAGACTGTTTGGTACTTTATCCATTAAACCAAACCAGACAACGCAGCTGGCCATTCAGTTGTTTATTGACGTATATATGTTACGAAATAAATCTTCATAGACTGTTTCTTAGAGAATAATGCTATGCTAATGCTATCACATAATGGTGTTTTGATCACTTTTATAACAGTAAGCATTGCTTATTGTAACTTTGTATTTCTGAAAAATGGCAGTTATCATTCAAAGGAGTTGCCATAATTCTTTAGTGGAGAAAAAAATACAAAGAAGTCAAGATATGATGATTCCTGCAAGAATTTGACAAAATGAGAAAAGAGGAATGAGGTGTGACGCATCTTTTAATTTGAAATGGACTGAGATTTCAGGCCGAGATCATGTTATGTTACGCGTACGGAGTTATTATGCGTACTGTAGCTTGTCATTCGTAATCTCTGATATTTGTTGCTTTTAAAAAAGGAGACATTTTCTGTCCAGTCCCCGCTGTGTCATCAAAACACTACCTCGAGCGCAGTTCCTGCTCATCTGTTCCCGAGGATGATGAAAAAGAGGCAGTTGGGGGGGAAGCTTTGCAGCTGTGGAGTTATGAACTTCAGTGTTTTTGCTTTATGAGAGACAAACGGCCTCAGCGGGCGGAGCAGAGCTCCCAGTCCAGTTCAGGACCTCCAGGCCAACTCGGGTTCTGCTTCCTGCAGCAAAGCAGATGTTTAACCCTTAGAAGAGCAGCTCTTTCATTTTGGAACGTTTTCTCAAATTTCCAAGATGGTATCCTATTACTCTGCAGCAATGACAACCTGTTGTGTTCTGCTGCAAATATTTATTTATTTATTTATTTTAAACGCAATACAAGCAGTCATATGAGATATCACATAAGCATGCATAGGATAATCAATACAAAAATACAGTAAAAAGAAATATAAGCTCAAGGCATAATGAGACATTATTATAGTCATAATAGTGATAAACCTTATACAGGTTTTTAATATTTTTGAATGCTTCAGCACTTCTGGAGAATTCTACGGATTTTTGAAGTATAGTTCAGCATCCTTGATAAATGGAGAGAAGGCAGGTTTACTTTTTTGAGAATTTGGACTTAAGGATATACACTTGTATTTGGAGGCAATGTGCTGTATATTACAAATTTTTTGCGCTAATGGAAACTCATCCAATTACTTGAGTTTTACTCAATGGGCAGTGAAATCTGGAATGTTCCTGAATGCAGCGAGCAGGAAGTGTTGACATAACAAACAACTAGAATGTTTAACCCCACAGTCCCCTTGCTGATGCAAAACTAATATTGTAGCTGCATTAATATTGTTCAGAATGCTTGAAGTATCCAAACGTGGGAAAATAATGTTGCTGCCATTGAAAATGATTGTCTTTTGTATTTTTCACCTTTAGGCCTGCGCAGTTCTCGTCTGCAGTGTCTTTTTTTGTAGTATTTTTAGTACTTGGTGAAGTGATAAATGCAGGTTTGTGGTGCTGAGCCTGCAGTGAGCTGACCTCTGTTAAAGACGTGAGGATGAGAGTAGTGAAAACAGTGAGACAGTGCGTTTCATTCCAATGCTAACTCTCGCTGGCGTTTTTGTGTCATTGCTGATTTGTGCACGTGTGTGTGTGTGTGTGTGTGTGTGTGTGTGTGTGTGTGTCTGCGATGGCACGCATCTTTGGGTGCGTGTTTCCTTTCATTATGTGTGTGCGCGCTTGTGTTTGTGTGTGCGTGTGTGTGCCTGTACACAGATCGTCGGCTGACAGAGACCACACCCACCTTCCTGTCGCCGGTGGAGCCATCCAGCTCTAAGATGGTGCTACGTGGGGAGCAGCTGCTGCTGGAGTGCATCGCTGCGGGACTGTGAGTTATGCTAATGCGCTCACACACTGATCTGCACGTACACGGACACACACAGATCTGCACAATATTACATGATATTACACTGACACACACACACACATACATACACTTACATGCACATAACTACAAGCAAAAATACTCAAAACAGCTTCCATTGTTTTAAGGAAGTTTTAGAGCAGTTGCTGTGGATTGCCCTGATGATGTACACACATACATACACACAGGCACACACACGCACACACACGCACTCACACACACACACACACACACACACACACACACACACACACACATAGATCAACAGAAAAGAATACGAGCATCCAGTGGCGAACTGTGAGCCCTACAGCTGGGCCTTCACCTCAGCCATCACCGCCGAGAAAAGATGTCATCACGGAAAAAAAGCAACATTACGAAGAATTGAAAGGGTTGAGTTATTTATAGAATTTGTACTTTGAGTTTTTCTTTTTTTTACCAGGACTTTTACTCTACTACATTTAAAATATAAAATGTATACTTCGTTACTTTGACCCTGGTCACTTCATTACAAATTAAAATATGAATGTAATTCACCATTTAACTTAAATGATTTTAGGATTATCTGAATTTGGTGTGTTCTAGAAGAACAACGGTGACGAATTATGAACTGCAGATGAGCACATCGCTGGCATAATTGAGTAGACCTCTCTGTTTCACTAAATGTGTTGTATTTTTAATCAGTTGTTATGTTTAGGCTATATCACGCGATTTAAAAGCATCTGCATATTGTGTACATAACAGAGCGCCATATGAATTAAAATTGTAATTTCAAATTGTGACAAGCATTATTTATGTGCATTCTTGAATTTACACAAGCACTACGCGTGGTCAGCAGCATGTGTAGATTTTGTTAATAGCTACGATAAGATAAGATAAGTTGTTTGTTTGATAAGATCGGATATTTTGGCCCCATTTTTGCACAGCACTAGGAAGTGGAGATGCATCAACCATGTTTATATACTGCCCATGGCTGTAACCAGTCACAAAACAGCTCTGACTTGGAATGGACCAACTCTGACCAATATGCCATGCCGAAGCATAGAGCAATAGCCTGCTTAGCATTCCAGTTGGTTTTAGCTGGGCTTTTGTGCATGAACATTACTGGTGTGTCACAACTGTGTACCTGGGTGCACCTCGCACGAAAGTGAAAACATACTCGCCCCCTCCACCTGCCCGTAGCCCCACCCCCAGCATCAAGTGGTTCAAGAAGGGAGGTGACCTGCCGATGGGGAAGGTGAAGCTGGAGAACTTCAACAAGACGCTGCGCATCTCCAGCGTATCGGAGGAGGACGCCGGGGAATACATCTGCATGGCCAACAACAAGATAGGCAGCACCCGCCACTCCATCTCCGTCCAGATCAAAGGTCAGGGAGCTATCGAGAGCTGCTGCCATCAGTCACATGCATTTCCCTCATATCTGTTTTACAAAGAGGCGCATGTACACACTCTCTCCTTTTTTTTTTTTTTTTTTGTCTGGCAGAGCCATTGAAATTTTCAGGAACTGGGCCCTGCATCACTAAGCACGATTATTGCGTTAGCTATATGTATACTTTGTAGAACTGAGCCCGTTCTCATCCCGACTCGTCATATAGTGAGGCTACCTGGCCAAGCGTCGATGTACGACGAATAAAGAGTATATATAATCATGAGTCTTTCGACGTCCTTATTGATAGGTTATTACTGCTCTAAAAATACCTTTACCATTTTCACATTTTTCACTCAAAAACTGCTAGTCCGATTTTAATGAAGTTTGGGACTAGTTTACAGCATGACAGTTGTCCTGAACCTAAAAAAATGGCCCTTTTGGTACTCTTATAATTATTGGGGGTGCTGAGGAATATATAATGAGGTAGAGAATTTTCAAGTCAAGAGCAAAATTTCAAGAAACCTTTGCATTTTGTTAAAGTATCCAACTTTAAGAGGTTTAGCCAATCAGGCAACCTGTGTGCAAAATAAGAAGTTGATATGTCTATTAATTACTGAGGTATGGTGTTTTGAAATCTTCATGATATGCCCCTTTGCGGCGGCCATCTTTGATACCTATTTGCATAATTCATGCAAATCACCTCCATCCCTGCTCATTTGAATGTTTGCTTCTCATATCAATTAAGCAATTTGACGTAAGTGATGAAATAAAGATTTTCATGCTCAATAGCAGTATTCTACCTTAAAACTATCCCTCCCCCTAACCCTGTCCCAAACCCTAACCATAATTATAAAATGAGGACTCCAAAAGCCTCCTTTCTGGTTGTATATTGATGCTTGGTTGGGTAGCATCACTGTGTAAAGAGTGGGGATGAGAATGAGCTGTAAAACTTGATACTTCTCCTCCTGCTTTGGTTGTACTTTGGGAGGGATCACAGCTTTAATTAATGCTGTTACCCAGCGAACCCTTTTTAGGGCTACGGGCTCCCTGTCCTCTTACTCCCAAGTTCAATACCACAGTGGTTTCCATCTTTGTCATTCCCAAACCAGTTGAGTGCTGACCACGCCCATTAATCATGACAACGGGTCAAGATCAGTTTCATTGGTTACTTCTAGAGCTGTTAATAGAGATACCAGAGGACACCCTAATGGTAACCCTGACCCTCATCTCGACCTATCCTGAACTGTCGTCATTACTGAGGGGCGTGGTTATGGCAGAAGTGCATTGGCAAAAGTAATGAAGCGAGGAGAATCCTGCTTTTGCACCCTTCAGAATGATATTTCACTTGTATTGCTTTAGTGTGACCTTGCTGTAAAGGATGATACTGTGTAAACTGTTGACCAAAGCCCTGTAATGTGATTGAAAGCAACGTCTGCTACTGAGACTTGTACAGCTCCGCTGCTCTCATGTTACCTCATCTGTTCCTCAGCGGCCCCTTATTGGTTGGACAAGCCGTCTAACATCGTCTTGGCTCCAGATGAGAACGGCCGGCTGGTCTGTCGGCCCAACGGGAACCCCAAACCCAGCATCCAGTGGCTGGTAAACGGGGAGCCCATTGAGAGTGAGTCCCTGATGGATTAGGTCGGATGCTTATTCTACATTTCATGACTGGATGCAGTTAGAATTGATTGATTGATTCTT
Source organism: Gymnothorax reevesii (assembly GCA_029721435.1). Classification (NCBI taxonomy): domain Eukaryota; kingdom Metazoa; phylum Chordata; class Actinopteri; order Anguilliformes; family Muraenidae; genus Gymnothorax; species Gymnothorax reevesii. The sequence goes on from CM056581.1 coordinate 58,204,004, forward strand.
TATTGTTGAAGGACACTTTTAGCAATTATCCAGCTATGTTTTGTTATCGTTTGAGTCAATGGGGCAATTCAGAGTCTCCAATTAGCATAGCATGCATGGCTTTAGACTGTGGGAGGAAACTAGTGGACCTGGAGGAAACCCACATGAACACAGGGAGAACATACAGACTGCACACAGAAAGGCCCCGGGCCGGATTCAAACCCACAATCTTCTTTCTGGGGTGCAGCATTACCCCATATGCAGTCAGAACAAGGTGTGGTGAAGTGATTGGGGAACTCAGCATGAAAAAGCCGCAGATTTATGTCCTTGGTGGATCGAATCACTAGATTTCAAAAAAACTGACCACCTCAGATTTGCTTCATGATGATGGTCTTGTATCCAGTATATTATGTGCAAAATTTTAGACCCATATGAGTCTAAAATTTTTCACATAATATACTGGACACAAAAACATTATGTTCTGTAAATGTGGACCAAATCTGAGGTTGTCAGTCAGGAGGCCTACTGTGATTTCAGATGGAATCACCCATTTGTATGTTTAAGAATGAAAACATTTTGTTTGTAATTGTGGGGTAGAGTTGCTGCTTCATGCATAAAATGTAATTATTTTCCTTGATCGGTTGATGAGTGTAGAGGTGTGGTGGATAACCCCGTCTCTCTCTCTGGGGTTTGTATGTTCTGGCTATATTTGCCTGGGTTTCCTCTGGGTACTGTAGTTTGCTCCCAAACACATGTACCTCAGGCTAACTAGAGACTCCAGATTGTTTGAGCGCTGAGTCTTCAGCCGCAGCGCCTGAAGTGGTTTGTGATGACAGTGCGCCTCAGTGTTGACCCATTCGCCGTTGACATGGACCAGACTTCAAAAACCATTTAACTAATATCATGATGCCGGGGGCCTTTCTGTGTGAAGCCTTTATGCTCTTCCTGTTTCTGCTGGATAATCTATTTCCCACAGTCCAAAGACAAGGTGGTCAGGATAGTTGGAGAGTCTGAACTGCCCGTGAGCATGAGTGTGTGAGGTGTATGTGCCTGGCGATGTATTGACAAACTCTGCAGGAAGTGTTTCTGCCTCTCACCCATTGTATGCTGGGATATGCTCCCGCAGCCCTGGAACTCAGACCGGGAATAAAGGAGCTAGATAATTGATGGATGGATGGATGGATGCATCATTCACCTGGCTGATGATCTGTTCTCCTCTCTAGGTGCTGCTCCGAACCCGAGCCGCCAGGTTGCAGGCGACACGCTGATCTTTCGCTCAGTCCAGTTCGGCTCCAGCGCTGTGTACCAGTGCAACGCCTCCAACGAGCACGGCTACCTGCTGGCCAACGCCTTCGTGAGCATCCTGGGTGAGCAGCAGCGGGAGCAGGGGGGTTCGGGCGCTGCCATGGTTACAGACTTAGTGACCTCAGTGTGTGTTCTGCAGGTTTATGGTTCTTCAGCTGTGGGTATTTTCACCTGAATTGGACGTCGTTCTTCATAATGTTGTCAGTGTAGGGCAGATGTTGGGGAGATTGGCCTCAATAAAAATGGGATAATTTTGTGAAAGTTGATTCAATGGATGATGAAAAATGAATTGGTTTTATTTTGGGGAATGAGATGTTGGTTAGCTTGGCAAAATGATTTGGAACTAGCCTTGGCGTTATATGGGACATATCAGCATGACACCTTTCGTTATAAGAAGGCGCGACGTGGATATTGAATGTGTTTGTGCTTCATATCCCTGTTATAAAATGCATTAGCTGAAATAATTACTGGCTTTACCGTGCAGTTGAAGACATTTTGAAAATGTTCATTTCCAGAGAGACTCCTGGAATAAACACAACGGGAGCCTTGTAATATTAGTGAGCGTGCTCAGTCACTCTGTCCGTCCTACGTCATTACAGACATGGCGCCGCGTATGCTCGGACCGAAGAACCAGCTGATCAAGGTGATCGAGCACAACTACACCTCCCTGGACTGCCCCTTCTTCGGCTCGCCGCTGCCCGAACTCCGCTGGTGAGAGGCTGGGGATGTGGGCGGGGCTTTGGACTCAAATTTGTACTTCAGAGATTAGCATTTAACTTTTATTTTTCAGTCCAGTAATATTTGGACAGTTAAATGATTGTTTTTTGTGTTCTTCAGAGATTAGCATTTAACTTTTATTTTTCAGTCCAGTAATATTTGGACAGTTAAATGATCATTTTTTGTGTACTTCAGAGATTAGCATTTAACTTTTATTTTTCAGTCCAGTAATATTTGGACAGTTAAATGATCATTTTTTGTGTACTTCAGAGATTAGCATTTAACTTTTATTTTTCAGTCCAGTAATATTTGGACAGTTAAATGATTGTTTTTCTGTGTGTGTATATGCATCCATATTGTCAAAAACGTAGAAATTGCTGGCCTTTTAATGCCCTGCCCATGAGTGTTAATGGTTTCTCTGCACACGGGTGCTTCTGTGTGTGTGTATGTGCGTGTGCGTGTGTGTGTGTGTGTGTGTGTATGCACGTGTGGGTGTGTGTGTGTGTCTGCGTCATGGGCACAGGTTTAAGAACGGGCAGGGCAGTGGCTTGGATGGAGGCCACTACAGAGTGTACATTAACGGCACCCTGGCGATCCGCCGCGTACGGCCTGAGGATCAGGGCACCTACACCTGCGTGGCCAGCAATATCCTGGGCAAGGCCGAGAAACGGGTACACCTGGAGGTCAAAGGTCAGGGACGTCATTGCACTCAATACATTGCAGAAAATAACTGATAAGACCAGCTAAGGCTGTATAGTTCTGTGTCTCTGCGCTGGTGTATTTCAGAACCGACGCGGATTGTGCGTGTACCTGAGCACCTGTCGCAGAACCGGGGGAACGTTGCGCGTTTTTACTGCAAGGTGAAACACGACCCCACTCTGCCCATCACCGTCACCTGGCTAAAGGATGACAAACCCCTGTCTTTGGGCTGGAGGTGAGTCCGCAAGACCCCTCCCCCTCTGCTAACAAATGCACTCATGACCTCACACGCGTATTCTATCAATGCAGATTGACACAGTCACACTGGTGTACCCACAAACAGTTGCTATTTAACTCTCACATCCACAATTGCATGTACACTGCCTGGCCAAAACAACCTTGCTGTTGGGATTTAAATGAGCAAATACCTCCGAGCCTGTGGCTGAATCAGAATGAAGGTTTCTGGATGCAATAGTTTTTTATCCCTGACTGATGCACTGTGTGGCTTTTCATTTCTTGAACAACCCATGTCGGAAGACGTATTCCATGGTCGTGGAAAAAATTTGACTGTGTTTCAGGAGAGGCAAATTCCTGGCTTGCATCAAGCAAATTAAACTACTAACAAGGTTGCTGAAATCATTGGAATTGGGTTAAGAACTGTCCAGTGCATTATTTACGATATTAAAAGTTTTTGTGACGCAGCATTTTCAAAATACTGCCATTGTAAGCTCTAATCAAACCTGGTCCAACAAAATATCTGAGTGTGTGACTTTTTTTTTGGCCTTGCAGTGTATATGAACGCACAAATCATGTACAACACATACAAGCACACAGAAAATCTTTACTTGAAAAGTAACGGCCAAAAAAACGTGTCCAAGATCTTCATGGCAGCACTGGTAGCACCTAAAAACCGAGAAAGTGCACCTTTTTCCGAGAAATTCCTAAAAGAACTTAGAATACACCGAGGTTTACTGAAGATTTGAGGCCAACTCGATACACCATGGAAAACTTTTACCGAGGTATCCCAAAGTCTGTCCGGTTTACTTTAGTTTGGACAACCCCTCAGTAAACCTCAGTTAAATTTTCCCGAGACACACCGAGGATTGTCTGGCCCACTGAAGTTCAGAGACCCCATCGGTATTCCTCGGGAAAACTTCACCGAGGTTTACCGTAGTCTGCTAGTAGTTACCGTAGTTTTTGTAGGAGTTTCTCAGAAAAAAGTGCACTTTCTCAGTTTTTAGGTGCTACTAGTGCTGATAGACAGATTTTCATACACAGATTTCATAATGCAGTATCTTTGTTAAACAAAGTTCTGTAATTAGTTTGAAGGTAAATCTTTTAAAACTGCTTTCGCCATCTTTTCTGTTGAGTATTTATAAGTATTTGAGTCAGTGGCCTGCAGTGTGTTTTAAATGACAGGTGTTGCCAAAGATAAATCTTCACTTCTGAGGGTAATGAAGAGTTTCTGGTCTAATGTTCCTAGCGCCTCTCTCACTCTGTCTCTTTTGACTGTGCCCGTCCAGGCTAAAGACAGACGCAGAGTCCCTGACCATTAACAGCATCCATGAGGGGGACGCGGGGACGTACACCTGCGCCGTGAGGACGGAGCTTGACCAGGACTCGGCCTCAGCCCGGCTCACTGTTCTGGGTGTGCAGACACGTTCACTCACACGTGTTTATATTTACATACACACACTCAAATGTGTTTATATTTACATAAACACACTCAAATGTGTATATATTTACATACGCATACTCAAATGGGTTTATATTTACATACAAGCACTGAAATGTGTTTATATTTACATGAACACACTCACCTGTGTTTATATTTACATGCACACACTCAACTGTGTTTATATTTACATACACATACTCAAATGTGTTTATATTTACATACACTCTCTCACATGTGTTTATATTTACATACATACACTCAACTGTGTTCATATTTCCATACACATACTCAAATGTGTTTAAATTTACATACAAGCACTGAAATGTGTTTATATTTACATAAACACACTCACATTGTTTATTTTTACATACACACACTCAAATGTGCTTAAATTTACATACACACACACTCAAATGTGTTTATATTTACATAAACACACTCACATTGTTTATATTTACATACACACCCTCAAATGTGTTAAAATTTACATACACACACTCAAATGTGTTTATATTTACATAAACACACTCACATTGTTTATATTTACATACACACCCTCAAATGTGTTTAAATTTACATACACACACTCAAATGTGTTTATATTTACATAAACACACTCACATTGTTTATATTTACATACACACCCTCAAATGTGTTTAAATTTACATACACACACACTCAAATGTGTTTATATTTACATATACACACTCAAATTGTTTATATTTACATACACACCCTCAAATGTGTTTAAATTTACATACACACCCTCAAATGTGTTTAAATTTACATACACACACACTCAAATGTGTTTATATTTACATAAACACACTCACATTGTTTATATTTACATACACACCCTCAAATGTGTTTATATTTACATACACACCTCAAATGTGTTTAAATTTACATACACACACTCAAATGTGTTTATATTTACATCAGCACACTCACATTGTTTATATTTACATACACACACACTCAAATGTGTTTATATTTGCATACACACACTCATGTGCGCTCACACTCTCTCACACGCACTTATATCTGCTCGTACTCTCTCTCTCTCTCTCTCTCTCACACACACACTCTCGTATGTACTCGTACTCACACACACACGCACAAACACGCTCTCACTCATGTGCTCACACTCACATGATCACGCTCACTCACATAAATACTCACACATGCACACTCTCAAATACACACAGAGTTGTGCACATAAAATCACTCACATAAATACTCACACACACACACACGGTCATAGAGACACTTACACAACATACTCACGCACTTACATTCCCCCAAACTCACACATGCGCAGAGCTGCACACACACACATGTGCAGTCATACACAGGAATGCCCATTCACACAAACATGAACACACACGTCCATGGCACTGCCTTTCATACAGGCTCCCATATAGATGCGCATTGATATACACACAAGCACTGTGGATTAACAAGGACAATTTGCTTGATTGCTTGCTTCTAGCACACTACGCCATTCACTTGATCAGGAAATGACCTACTCGCTCAACCGTATGTCAACGACACACAGTGTCAAGTGTTTGTGCCCCTGAATACAAAAAATACTGACACCCGCATGGAGTTTAAACAGATTGTGTAGCCATGTATTTACTGTTGACCTGATTACTTTTAGCTGTTTTCAACCTTTTTATCAATTCACTGGGGCCGTTTGTGTTTGATTCAAAGTTCTCTTTGTACTCTCTTTTCTTTCACTGCTGTGTTGTTTAAAGTCACGATGTAATCAAATCTGGATTGCCCCATCTTCTAGTGGGTGCCCATAGTAATATCTTTAGAGTTTCAATCATGGATATTGTTGCACTGGAAAAATTCTGCTCCTTCACTTACTCCCTGTCGGAGGGTCGTGATTCTCCCACAAACTAAATACTATCTACAAAATCTGAGGTCAGCTAAAAATTCTCTTAGGCTGTGATGTCACTATGCAGGAAATTTTTGAGACTTACCCTTCTCCAACTGCTAGAAAAACGTTACATGGTGACTTTAATATTATTGGTCGGCACAGTTTTCCCTCCTGATCCCTCCCACTAATACGAGTAGTGTGTTACTTGGCTACAGGAAAAGATCTCTAGCTTGTGACGGGATATGTGTGGTTGTCTAATGTGGCTTAACTGTGTGATACTAATGAGCACACTAACCTTTGCCCTTTAACCTTTACCTCACAGAGGAGGACATCCTGTCTGCCTCAAACCGTAGTGTTTTACACGCAGGTAACCTTTGTGGGACTTTTTTTGACTCAATATGTTTCCTGCAAATATGTATAATAGCGGTTCCTGCTTTCTGTGGGGTATTCCACTGAGGTACATCCTGTTTAACCGGACCTGAAAGCACTGGATATGTGTGGTACTCAGAGCACCATAATTCCTGGAACAGCGAAACATTTTTAGTCTTTCTGTTAGTTGAATCAATCACTGGATCTAAATCCAAGTGAACATGCATTGTATGTCCTGAAGAGGAGACTGAAGGCAAGAAATCCCCAACACAAGCAGTAACCTCATGATTGTTTCTATCCTTGTAATCTCAACCCAAACTAACAAATGTGTCAGTGGTCAAATTGCATGGCCCGCAATATAGTGATATATCTATATATGAAATATATCTTTCTCAGAAATGCACTCAGGATCGTGTTTCAGGTCTTAAATGCAACTTGGGAAATTACTCAGGACTTGGTGGGGTGAGCGCCAGGTTACATCCTTACATTTTGTAGGATCTCTGATATGGTTGCGAAATCTCATGTCCACGGTGGAATGCCCCAGCTGAACAGCAGCATCCTACGGCTCAGTGTTCCCATCATTCTCCCTGTTTGATCCTATCCTTGTGTTCCTGTGTCCATTCCTTGCGTAAAAAATTGGCAGAAGTATGTGTAATACACTACTTTTCAATTTAAATCCTGTGGAGCCAACTATGCGCTAGTTTGCCTCTAACTGTAGTGGCTGTAAGCTTCACATTTGCTGACTGGTGAAATAATCTGAAGCAAAACTGTCAGTGGAAAAATGAAGTTCTTGGTGATTAAGCAAAAGGTGAATCCTGAATTTTATTCGGAAAGCACCATGAAACATTGACAATCTTGACAGGATATTTGGTGGAGGAAAAGTAAAAAAAAAAAACTCAGTCGCAAGTTTGAAAGTCTCAGTCTTTATGGACAACAACATAACAGTTTAGTTTAGGTTTTAGCTAGAATGTGGCCTTTTTGTCATAACTATACATTTAAAACACACAGGGGAATTCAGAAATAGGTGTGATGTTCTGGCATTTTATTACACAAACTTGTGCTCATATTTACGAATTACAAATACTCATTAAGCCTCCTGTCATATTACCTTGGATAAGAACAGGTTTGATCAAATATTAGATCAAAATTAGTCATGAATAGGAAGTTTGTAAAGGCCTTTGGGCAGAGTTAGGTGAAAAAGACGTGAGATTTGACCTTCCTTACAGAGCGTCCCGAGCCCCCGATGGACCTGGAGTTATCGGACCCCTCTGAGCGAAGTGTGAGACTCACCTGGATACCTGGAGATGACAACTACAGTCCCATCAAAGGTAAATCCCTCAGTAATATTCCAGTACCAGCTCACTGCCTCTGGGCCGTTATGTGGGATGGTGGTCTACAATTTCTGAAGACCAGTTGAATCGCTGAGTTTCCAAAGGGTCGAACTGCATGGAACACTCTTTTTCAAGAAAGGAAAAAATTGGTTTATTTTTTTGCCCGTATGTTATGATCCATATATTTTTAGTTTATTTCTTTACAAGAGAGTGTCATTGGAATACTTTTGGCTGCAATTACAAGATGACTCCCACCTAGCGAGACCGTTGTCGAAATCGTCTGGTGTCTGACTTGAGACTAGCGTCAATTTCGTAACGTGTTGAACAGTGACTTAGTACTTTGACCTTTGCCTCAGAACTTTAAATGTGTGGCCTTGGACAACTGGATAATGTAATATTGCTTAAGGGCAATCGGTAGAGCGCATACCTCCACTAGGCCAAGGCAACTCTCTGCATTAGTTATTTTCATTGGCTGATGTGGGGTATTGTTGCATTCAACCGCCAGGTGGCAGCAAAACCCAAAAGCACGCCGATTCGAAATCCAGCCCATTGGAAAGACTTAAAATCTCCGCCTGCTTAGCTGGATTTGTACTTTAGCCTATATCTCAGTTGTACTTTAGCCTAGATATGCCTAAATTTAATCACTTGTTCCTCTTGTGCTCCTGTAACATCTAGCAAAGTTTGGTTGAAATCTATACCACCCTTTTTTAGATATCCTGCTAGCAGACAGACAGACAGACAGACAGATAGATGACTAACGAAACGAAGTGACAAGGTTGTCAATTTCGACAACCAAAAATTCCCTTTTTTGTCATGAGATATGCAGACCTCTAGATCATTGGAGTTGGAAACTCGAGGATTCAAATGTCCTGCAGGTCTTGACTCTGCAACTAAGAGCATCTCATTCAGCAGCTGAAGACTTAATTGAGATGCTGGTTAGCGGAAATAGATGTGCCAGATTGCTGTGGAAATGAATATCTATGCGCCTGTTGATTTGCAGGAGAAGTGTGGGGAGCTATTGGTTTTGAATGGCATGTTTGATTTGCTAGTTGAAGGCCAGTGAGGTGCCATGTTGTGTGATGACTTGACTGGTGACGGTTCACGCGGTCCTATCTGCCTATCCCAGAATTCCTGGTCCAGTACGAAGAGGATCGTTGGGAGCCAGGGAAGTGGCAAGAACTGGTCACCTACCCAGGAAACGTCAACTCTGTCATCCTCAAGCTCTCGCCCTTCGTCAACTACCAGTTCCGAGTGATCGCCGTCAATGCCGTGGGCTCCAGCCGGCCCAGTCGCCCGTCTCCACGCTACAGAACTAGCGGAGCCGGTGAGTCATTACGTAGAAAGAGAGGCTAATGGTTGATGGACTTCCTGTCTTTTGAAAGGGATTGCGAGGTTAATCTACTTGGGGTGGGAATCACCAGAGGCTCAACAATGTGATATTATCAAGATACTTGAGTCACGATTCAATATCTCGCTGGTTTCTTTATCTCCCACACATTCAATATCTATTGATCAAACCGTCTGGCTCAAAAATACCCAAAAAAATACCCAAAAAATCCTGTTTCCCAACAATGGTGATATTGTATTCAGAGGAAATAAGCTGCGAGGAGACAGCAGACAAAAATTAGATTTGTTGATATTGAGCAATGTCGTATTATGCTAGCTTAAGAGATTTGCTAATAGTCATGCCTTGTACTGTGCGTGGAGTACACCTCGACAAACCTGTGGCTCCGTTGCTCAGTCACCAAAATTGAATAAGTGGTGGTCATCTTACCTGCCCTAACCTGTTAAAAATGGCAGATAAAAACATATTTGCATATATTAAGAGAAACTTGCAAATGCAAACACGTTTCATACATACTGCTAAAAATCACAAAAAGGTCAATATGCTACAATTGACGATGAAATGACATATTGTCATTGTAGCTGCAGTGTTGTTATTCCTCACTGCCCTGTGTGTTGGGGTTTGGGTTTTAGCCCCTGATGTCATCCCTCGGGGCATACGAGGTGCCGGCAGTAAGAAGGACAACATGGAGATCATCTGGGAGGTAAGACCAGGCTGCTTTAACCCCTGAGCAGTACAGCTGGCCTCACACGGCGCAGTTTCTTCAACAACCTCCTATGTTACTCTACGCCGCAATTCTCTACGTCCAGCCGTAGACAATTGCAGCAAATTGTAGTTGCAGGCCGTTGCGGGACGGTACCTCATACACCACAAAAACCTACAATATCTTCCAGTCAATATCCTGGATGAAACGCTTTCCTCTGGCGGGAATTCTGAAAAGGCGGACATGTTCTCTGCAGAGGGGAATCCTGGAAGTAAAATTGCCCCCATATTACATATGAAGAAATATGAGTATATTTCCAAGATTTTGAGTGTTTCTTTTTTTTTTAAATTTAGAAAGACAAAGATTTTGAGTGTTTCTTTTTTTTAACATTTAGAAAGACAAAGTATGATTTATTGTGGAAGCTTCAAATATATATATTGATGAAGCCCCAATTATGGTTTCCCATTGATATTTTATTGTGAAAAAAGAAAATGATGTGTGTTGCTCTGAAACTGCTGTATTATAATAGAATAAAGCAAATAAAAGTAGGCTTGGTGCAAACCCACATTTCCCTCTCGGGGAGCAAACAAGTAATCGGGTAAACGAGCTGAGTTGGGTTCAAATACTTTCAAGTTCTTTCAAGAATTGGATCCAAGTATTTTTTTTTGTAATACCAAAGTGCTTGCACATATATCAAAGAACTTCCTATTAATGCCTAAAGTACTTGTACTTGTATTCAAGTACTTTTCAAAGTTCTTGACCAATCTGTCTCCTTAGTGCTGACAGAGATTGCTTAAGTACTTTGAAAAGTACTTGCATACAAGTACATGTACTGTACTTATTATTAGGTATTATTAGGTAATATTAATAAGCCTAATGCCTAATATTTGGCATTATTAGGTAGTACTCAGATACAAATACAAGCACTATGGTGCGTAAAAATAAATGCTTCATACAATTGTCAAAATTACTTGAAAGTACTTGAACCCTGTAAACAAGTACTCCCCAAACAAATCAGGACCAGTTACTAATTAATGCTGACTGATTGCAATTCTGTTGTCCAGTATTTTTCTTTTCCTGCTAAATTCCTTGTGTTGTGTAGGCAATGACTCAATTAGAAAAGTTATCATGCTTGTTGCTATATCTGGTTTAAGACTTCCTCAGTCGCAACTCCTGATAATACCAATGTTACAGGATTTTCAGTTGCTTGTCATATATAAAAGCTTTTCATGCATCATCGATCTCAACTTGCTCACATTTCGGATTTCCAAATTAAAAATAAAAAAATGTATTCACTGAATAGCAAAGACAAATCTAAACCAAATCTATAATTATTCAGAAATTATGAAGGAATGGCCAAGAGACTGCGAAAAGTTTCCATTGAAAACATATATGAATTCCACATGATATTTTAAAGATGACAATTTTACATATAATTAATTAATCCAAAACGTTCTCTGAATTGCATTTTATTCAATCATTTTAGCAAACTTTTTCACATGTTAAATGGGAAACCTCTTCTTAAGTGTATCGATCCCAAAGACAAATTTTTGTTACTGTGGTTATATGATGGTGATTTATGGTATCTGTCTTTTTTGCGATAGATTTTTTCTTTTGGAATTTGGACTTTATAGCGATCTGGAGCTTTTAGAAACTTTTGGTTCACAAGAGCTGGAAAAAAATCACACAGCTATCACTGGAATCTCATGCTCCAAAATATATAATACTACTAACAGACAAGGCAGGATTGAGGGGTCTAAAGTAGCATAGCTGCAATATAGGGCAATGACAGTTCATTGTTCATACAGTGTTAGGCCGGCTGTAGACCAACCCAGCTGTCAATATAGGGTTCAATACATACAGTCTCACTTCATCACAGTCAGGATATTGTTGAGTGGGAGCATTATGTATGACAGAATTTGCATTGTCTGCGGTTATTTTCTGTTAAACAGCTCAGCAGGAAACATGCCCACCCTAGGAACCACGTTATGTAAACGTATAGTGGTTTGGTTTGTCTGCGTGTTTGTGCCCTTATGTGTATGCGTATGTTACCAGCCACTGCAAGTCACAGAGCGGAATGGACCAAACCTACACTACCTGGTGTCATGGCGACGCAAAGACAAGGATGAGGACTGGACAACCGCCACCGCCCAAGGGCACAAGCACGTGGTCCTCAATACAGAAACCTACAAGCCTTACGAGATCAAAGTGCAAGCGGTCAATGACTTTGGGGCAGGCCCTGAGTCAAGCGCGGTCATTGGCTACTCTGGGGAAGATAGTGAGTACTACGGCCTCCTGTTTTCTCACAATGTGACGTAATACCGTACGCTATTTCACAACACAATAAAACACAGCAGAATACAGGGTGGTATACGGCTCATTACAATACAGTACAAGGCGGTATCACAAACTGCAATGAAGCACATTACAGTATTTTAGAGCACATCACAGCACATTACAGTATGGTAGAGCACATCACAGCGCATTACAGTATGGTAGAGCACATCACGGCACATTACAGTATGGTAGAGCACACAACGGCGCATTACAGTATGGTAGGGCACATCACGACGCATTACAGTATGGTAGAGCGCATCACGGCACATAACAGTATGGTAGAGCACATCACAGCACAATACAGTTTGGTAGAGCACATGACACCACATTACAGTATGGTAGAGCACATCACAGCACATTACAGTATGGTACAGCACAATTCAGCACAATACAGTTTGGTAGAGCACATGACACCACATTACAGTATGGTAGAGCACATCACAGCACATTACAGTATGGTACAGCACAACTCAGCACAATACAGTTTGGTAGAGCACATGACACCACATTACAGTATGGTAGAGCACATCACAGCACATTACAGTATGGTACAGCACAACTCAGCACAATACAGTTTGGTAGAGCACATCGCAGCACATTACAGTATGGTACATAGAGAATCTCCAGTGACTGAGCCCAAGATACCAAATTTATGCGACAAGACTAGTATAATAGTAATTTCATAAATTTGATATCTCGGGCTCACAAATTTGATATCCTATTTATCCCATACATGTCAGCATTGTATCATTTGGAAAACCGAAAAATAGCGTTAACGCTGGCTTTCGCCTGGCTGTCTGTTCAAGTCAATGGGATGAATAATTCACTAGTTAGCATGCTAACGCTTTTCGCCATAAAATAATTAAATTCGAGCATCTACAACAACAACTTGCTAGAAAAAGAATTATTCATTCCATTGACTTGAATAAACTAGTGAATGGTGAATGGTTACTAGCAGAATTGGTAAAGTTACTTTTGCGAACATATTATTTGGCATTTGTCAATGAATGGATTCTGACCAATAGCGATGTGAAAATGCTGCATCACGTGGGTGATACCAAACCTGTATCTCATGCGTTGTATCACGCTGATATTTTTAATCATTCACTGGATGCACATTATACTACAGCTTAATTCTGTATTTTACGGTGCATTACAATACAGCATAATACTGAATGAAACAGCACAATACAATGCAGTGTGATAAAGAACTTCAAATTCAACACAATTTTGGATGGTACTGCACCTCACAACAAAATGGAGTACTGCATTGTTCAGTACATCATAACCCAGTACAGTATGGTAGTGAAAATCACAACAAAGTAGAATAGAGCATTGTGCTGGTCATCACCACACAATGCAATACAGTGTGGAACAACACATCATAAAATATTACAGTACTTATCAATTATTCACCATGCAGGAGGGCAGTATCAGATTTTATGGACCCAGGCTAACGGCCGACGTCAATATTGGTTTCTTTGGGTCCATAAAATTCGATATGGTCAATTTAGTTGTCATTAAATATGGTCAATTTATTTACCAATTTATGGTCAATAACTGTTTATGACATTTACAAATTATCCATGCTTTCCATGTAGAAGTTAGTCAGAGCCGTGTCCAGTTCAGATTTCTGGTAATCTTCAAAGTCAGTCGGTTTACCTTTGCAGGACAAGTAATCCTTGAATAGTTTAACAGCCATGGATGTCACTTTCTTGCTGATGGCCAGGTCAACATTGCTAAGAAGTGTTTCTTTTTCTTAATCGGCAACAGCAGCGAAATGGCTTGCCATTTTGTATATGTCTGCTAACGATGCCTGACGTTATGCTGTCACTGATTTGATGGAATTTTTTCTCTCCATAGTTCTCGTTGGTTAAACTACAGGGCAGTATCACTTTTGATCACTGCACAGCACAAGGGTTTTCAGGGAAATACTGCGTTTTAAAGAAGATTATATGACCCTTTATTCACCAGTGAATGTGTCACAGCACATTACAACACAGTACAATACAGTGGTGTGGCAGAACCCAACACAATACAGAATGGCGCAGCTCATCACAACACAGTACAAGGCAGACTGGCACAGTACATAACACTGCATCACAAAACAGTATGGTACAGCACATCACAGAACATTACAGTATGGTAGAGCATATCACAGCACATTACAGTATGGTAGGGCACATCACAGCACATTACAGTATGGTAGGGCACATCACGGCACATTACAGTATGGTAGGGCACATCACAGCACATTACAGTTTGGTAGGGCACATCACGGCACATTACAGTATGATAGAGCATATCACATCACATTACAGTATGGTAGGACACATCACAGCACATTACAGTATGGTAGGGCACATCACGGCACATTACAGTATGGTAGGGGACATCACAGCACATTACAGTATGATAGAGCATATCACAGCACATTATAGTATGGTAGGGCATATCACAGCACATTACAGTATGGTAGGGCACATCACGGCACATTACAGTATGATAGAGCACATCACAGCACATTACAGTATAAGACTGCCATATAATGCGCCACATCATAACACAGTACAATACAGTATGGTACTGCACATTACAGTTCAGAACATCAGAATATAGCATGATTCATTGCAGAACAGCAAGTGCAACACAGTACAGTATGGCACAGTTTGTAACAGTGCAGAATATTACAGTGCGTTAAAGCACATTACAATACAGCACAATACAGTAAGATGCAGCGCATCATAATGCAGTATCGTACAGCTATTTCGTTGTCAAGTAATGTGTTCACCACTCAGCTTTGCAGTTGTTGCTGAAACATTGCAAACATCAGATGGTATATTCTGATGAAAAAAGTGCTCTACAAATATTGGTTGGTTTTATAAAGGTTGACTTACATGAGCCACCTTGGAAATTTTGTCTGCAGATTTTTTTAGACTACTAACTACAAAATAATTACTCAGATTTGTACTGGCTTCGGCAGTATTGCTGATTAAAGCTTGTCTCATTGTGACAGTCATCATTGCAGTGCCGGCTTAGACCTCTAGATGTCCCTAGAATATACGCAATTTATATATATATACATTATGATGCAACACATTACGATACAGCACAATGCAGTATTGTTCTGCGCATTATAAACCAACTCAATGCAGTATGGTGCTGCGCATTACTGTACAAACAATTCAATATCACAACAACACAGTTAAATACAGGATGTTACAGCATATCGCAATACAATGCAGTTTATTGCAGCACGTCACAATACAGTTCACTGTGGTACAGCATATTGCAGTGCAGCACTAGGCCTTATGTTACCACACAACAAAACACAGTACAATACAGTATGGTTCAGCACATTACCATAGAGCTCAATGCAGTATGATTCAGCACTTCACAACTAACTATAATACTGTTTGTTACAGCACATTGCAATACAGCGCAAAACAGCACTGCACAGCACATCACTACACAACAGTATCAAACATGCATAGCAATGGAGACAATACATATGTTAAAGCACATCAACAGAAAAACAGAGTGCTGTGCCACAGTACAGAATAGTTTGGAATAGCACATTATAGTACAACACAATACAATATGGTGCAGCACATTACAACACAGCACAATACAGCATAGTGCTGCACACTGCAACACAACACAACACCTTGTCGTACAGTACATCACAACACTGCACAGCGTGATGCAGCCCAACTCAACGGTACAGTACTGCAGGCCGCACATCACAACAGCCAAGACTACAAAAACACCATGCAGTGCAGAAAACAACATTGCACAACAGTACTTAATGCAACACATCTCATCCTCGCATAGCATACGGCAGCGCAGCACATCAGCACCCCAACACGCAACACGACATCTGCACACAGATAACATCAATCTGGGCTCCACACCGAGTCACTCTGTTAACAACCAGTAAAATTAATCAGCATTCACCCCCACCCTCACCTTCCTGTTTGTGTCCCCCCAGTCCCCACAGAGGCCCCCGCAAACCTTCGCTTCTCCAAAAATGACAGCACCTCAGTGACCCTGCACTGGAACCCAGTTCACCCCAGCTCCGTCCGGGGAGAGTTCAAGGAGTACAGGGTGAGGGAGCCGCACAGGTGGATACGACAGGCCTGATGATGCATTGTGATAGCTCCCTACGCCAGACACATCATC
Source organism: Gymnothorax reevesii (assembly GCA_029721435.1). Lineage (NCBI taxonomy): Eukaryota > Metazoa > Chordata > Actinopteri > Anguilliformes > Muraenidae > Gymnothorax > Gymnothorax reevesii. Next base: position 58,220,534 of record CM056581.1, read on the forward strand.
AACCTCGTGTTGATCTGTAAAAAGCAGCTATCGTTGCATTTCAGGGAGACTCATTCATGTTAGTAAGGAGAGGACTGCTAATTGCTGCCTAGTTGTTCGTTCTGTGCCTAGTTGTATGAGTAGGCCAAAAAGGCCAAAGGTGGAGGTACGAAATCTCTCATTGGAATTACTGAGCTGTCCTCTAAAACATAATCTGAACCAAGAGGGCATCCCCTCCATGTTTCCCTTGCCTGACTTTTGCAAATAAGGTCTATCAGGACTTATTTTCGCCGAACAGAGTAAGTGAGTAAGCTACACAGGCAATGTACTGTAGAGGCCAGCAGATACTGTCTAATTCCCATGAGACATCTTGTATATCTCTTGTGGATTTCTCGCGATAATCTCCTCTTTATGTTGCCTGCTATTATCAACCTCATACTCAGCCCAGACAAGCTTCGCAGTAGGCGGACCGCGGAATCAACACACATATGCCTAGAGCAGAGGTGGGCAGCGAGGGCCGTATCTGTCCCTGGTTTTCACACCAACGTCTGGCCTTTAATTAGTTGATTGTCTCAATTAGCCAAACCATTTATGAAATCTGACGTTTCATGTGCATTTCTTTAAATTATCATGAAACTACAAAGACTAGTCTTGTCTCCCTTCATAAAACATTTTCCTTTGATCGTATTATTGCGAAAATCTATATTTGTGCATGCAATCAATTAACTGATTTAGTGAGGGTAATTGATAGGAATAAAAACCTGCATACACACCGGCCCTCCAGGACCGTGATTGTGTTATTGGAAATGTAGCGAGCTGTTCTGCAATATAAGCTTTGATATCAAGGAACTTTCCTTACCTCCAGCTACATCACTGTTCAGATCAAATGATGGCCCTGGAGGGGGAAGACTGCAGAGCTCAAGGAAATCTGTTTTTTTATTTGTTATTTTTTACGAGGATTACTTCTGCATGTCGTGAAACTTTTGGCCACATTTATTATGAACATCTTTCATTGTAACTCTGCATATTAGACAAAAAAAACTAAATAATGGGTCCTTTAAGGTTACTTGTACTCATATGGAGTGAGCCCTGCATCCTTTTAAAATTGTTCAACTGTCAATATACTCTGAGAGCTCGCTTTATATCCTGCTTTCTTATCCTGCAACTTTTTGCCCTTTGGCTGCAAGGATGTACTATCCTGTAAATTTTAATTCCAACCTAAATCAAGCACATTTGACTGTACTAATCAGCAGCTCTAGCAGCAAGATCTCCAGCAGTTGAGTGAGGTTACCTGCATTAGGCTTGGGGTGAAAATACATGGTGCTGAAATGAAGAGTTGAGAATGACTGCCATGAAATGTCTTTCAGATGGTTTCCTGTTGGATTACTGGCATTTAGGGAGCACTGGTGATGTGGTCAGGTCCTACATTCACTAAGCAGGATAACTGATTTACTTTGTCGTAGGGTTTCATGTGCTGAGCAATATCCTGAACCACCAAAAAACTGGGACGTGGAATAAAGTCCCAGGTTTTACACAGTTCAAATTATCCAACTAAACTCTCTATACACTATGTCAAATGTCATTAGAAATGATGGAAAACATCTCCTGATAACCAGTTTGACTTGTGTTCTTTCAAATGTCATTTCCCCAGTCCATGGTCTTGTCATGGAGGACTTGTAAAATGTTGCTGTGCTGGGATTTCGAAATACGATTGATACAGGCTACACATAAGCATACCCACAACCTACTGATTGTGGGAGACTACAGCGAGGCGACCCGACCTCATCAGAGATCATCTGGTTTTACCCAAGATGCTCTCTGTTCCGCAGGTGTATTACTGGAGGGAAAGCAGTCGGCTGAAGGGCCTGAGGGTGAACAAAGAGAAGAAAACGCAGGGCTTCTACACCACCAGCGCTGAGCCCAGTGGCGTCGTCTCCGGACTCGACCCCTACAGCAACTACAAGATGTACATGGTGGTGGCGAATAACCATGACGAGGGCCCGCACAGCAACACCATACAGTTCCAGACCAAGGAGGGACGTGAGTGACTGTGCCTGCCTGCCTTTTACTGCCAGTAATGCAACACCCATGATTGGTGCCATTTCCTTTCCTTACAACTCCTGCCAAAATGTGTCCTCGTACTCATAACTTGAACTTGTGTTGTCCAGTTGACTCAACTAGTCTTTGTGCTCCTCTGACTGGACTCTGTGCTGCTGTCTTCCACCCTTTCGACTAATCTGAGGAGGCAGCATCTATTGAATTGTGCAACTTAAACTTAAAATTGGAATATGTAGCCAATGTGCTCATTTCTTAATTACAGTTGGAAGTTAAATCGTAAAAATAATCATAAGTTTAATTTCGTTAGCACCATTCTCTGACCTAAGATTGCTTCACAATAGAAACAAAACAGCCGGTAAAATACTTTGAACATGGAATAAAGAGGATATAAAACAAGTGAACATTAAACAAAATATGAAACAGGTACATTGGACAGGTGTAAAATCCATGGCATAATCAGTATCCTGTAGCACTGCCCCAAGCCGAAGGCCATAAAATTATGTTTGGAGTTAGTGATAGTCTTGGGTAAATAGACATATTTTGTGTTGATCCTAGAAAAAATTTAGGCTCATTGATTCACGGAGGTGCTGGGGTAAGGTATTCCGTAGTTTAGGACCTATGGCACTCTAGGATCTAACTCAAAAAGTGGACCATTGTGTACGGGGTATGCAGAGGATCAGTGAGAGAGGACGGGGCAAGCCCATTCGCTGCTTTCTATGTAATGATATGGAGTTTAAGCTGAATTCAGGCAGATATGGGGAGCCGGTATGGTTTGTAAAGAACGGGTGATTTGAGCAGATTTCGTAGTATGGGTGAGTTACCTGGTTGCTGAGTTTTGGACGCATTGAAGTTTATTGAGGGATTTAGCAGGAAGACCAGCTAGTTATGAATTACAGTAATCCAGAAGAGAGGTAACAAATTTGTGGTCTAGTGTTTCCATGTCATGAAAACTGAGGGAAGAGGGAAGGCCAGCAATATTGTGTTGGTGGGAAAAAGCTTTTTTAACAACAGAGTTAATATGCGGCTGATGGGAGAGCGTGGGGTCGAGAATCACTCCAAGGTAGCAAATGCATCGAACGGGGTGACAGTGATGCCATTTATGGCAAGATGGAGATCCACAGCCTTTGAAAGAGCTGTCTTGGACTCTACCAAGATGATCTCAGTCTTGTCCCAGTTTAGTTGACGAAAATTTGAATTCCTCCAGTGCCTAATTCCCTGAAAGCAATCAATGATTGAGCACAGTAGGAGATAAACAGTGGGTTTTTAGGTAGATTTGATTGTCCTAAGCATAAAAATGAAATTGCGGACCATTTTTGATGGATACTGGAGCCAAAGGGGAGCATGAAAATAATGAAGAGAAGGGGACCTAAGACAGAGCCGTGTGGGACACCTTGGCAGACTTGAGCAGAGTGTGATTTGTGCTTGCCTAAGGAGATAAGATTCTGTCAGTCAGCGAGGTAAGATCTGAATCAGGCTAAGGCAGTGTTGCAGATGTCTAAACTTGATACCTATAAAAAGCTATTTTGGGCCGTGGATATCACATAGGGTTGAGAGGCAAAAAAGATTAAGACGAGAAACGACAATTATGTCTGAAAGGTCCAAATTTGAACATTCAGATGCCAATGAAACTGATACTACTGGTAATAGATGCAATGGAGTTCTGGAGATTGCTGTCAGGCTATTTGCATCACGCTAATCCATAATGTGCTTCTTTTTTTGGTGTGTCCCTGGTGCAACAGTGCCTGGCCCTCCAAAGTTCTTCAGGATTGTTCAGCGACGCTCAGATACCGTCTATTTGAAGTGGGACAAGCCCTTGGAGCCAAATGGCATCATTATTGGATACACACTCAAGTATCAGACAGGTACCAGACCTCAGCTATTGTTTCGAAAATCACCGCCTGGGCAATGGATAGCTAACCACACAACGGCCCCCCCACCTCTACCCCCGCTCGTAACGTCTTATAGGCAACATCAGTTTTCTATTAGACAAGCTTATTTTAGTCAATTAAGAGACCAATAATAAGTTTACTTTGAGAAAAATGAAGGATTTTGAGTTCACTCTTTGTTAGATGGGTTGATGGGATTTGAAGTCCTTTATTGCTGAAATTGTACTCCATAATCTGTGATTTGCTTTACCCTCTATCAGTCAATGGGACGCGACTGGGGCGTGTGCAGATGGAGAACCTCCTCTCCAACGTGACTGAGTACACCCTTCGCGTGCCAGATCGCTTCACCCACTACAACTTCAGCCTGGCTGCCCGTACAAAGGTGGGCGCTGGGGAAGGCTACATAGAGGAGTCTCCGCATTTTTCCAATGAAGGTGAGGCTGTACTTATCGCTCTCCTAAAACTAGCCTCTCTAGCCCCACCCGCCTGCATTTGCATGAGGAAGAGAGCAAGAGCAGTAGGCTATCTTACCACAGTTGTAAAGTCCCACCATGCATTTCTTACTTCCACAAGCCCAGCCCGTTAATTTCTCTGATTGGCTCAACCTCGTGGTTGAATAATTATGCTAATTAGCAATGGCGGCAGAAAAAAAATACAATGGAAGACTTCCTGAATGTTAATTTTTTACCTGTGTATCCTACTGCAAGTTATGGTAGCCCAACCCATTTGCTGGAGCCCAACTGTTCTCCAATCTTAACGTCACATTTGCAGCGCAAGCAACGAGAAGCTTCCAGATCGCTCATTGGCTCTCGTTTGGCCACTTGCTGTTGAAAAGCTAGCTGCTAGTGGGCGTTTCAATGGTTACATCAGCTAGCAAGTTTGTACAGAATAATAAGTGTAACTGTAACTTTTCATCCTGTATTTTAGGGGGTCAAATGACTTTTCCAACACGCATATAAATGAAGGTCTAAAGAAGGCAGTTAGTGTGGTTGGCAGTTTAACAAAGAGAAGAGGATACATGTCTGAATAATTTTGGTGTTTATAATACAATTTCGATATGTAACAGGTGAATTTTATTTTAATGAAACGTGGCTGACTATTGGCACAGTGCTGCCAATATATTTTTCCCCCAACCAACATGCATATGTGGCTTCACTGAACTGTGGTTTGAATGTCTCTTATCCGTCAGCTGCACTGTTTGGTTAAGTCTTTGTCCAAAGCACTGTGTGTTTATGCTGTTTCATCTCAATCACACTGTCGAAACCAGCCACTGCTGCTGAAATATTTTTTGACAAGTTTTAGAATTTAAAGATGTCGCAATGCATAGTTGTTTGTTTCTTGCCTCTAGTGTTAAGTCAGTTTGCTTTCAAGTTTCCATTTTCCTTTATGTAATTTTCTACTGGTTGGAGACTGGAGCCTTACAGTGGACTTCATAAGTCTTTGGACAGTGACACTTTCCCTCCATAATGCTTCATACACATGACTGCAAATGCCTGCACTTTAAAGCTGAGTTTCCACTTTAACCTCTTACCTGTTTTTAAATTCACTGCATCGGAGTGAGGAGGCGCACACAAACATTCTGTCGCTGTCCAAATACTTTCAGGCCTCACTCTTTATACATTTTGTTTGAATTAACTCTGGGAATTGTGTGTTCATTTATGAATTACTGTCATCTTTAATAGAGAGATTTAAGATAAATTATTTATTTACAGTACACGTGATCAGCCTTGAGGGCTGTGTGACTGTTATTGGAGGAAATGATGGCCATGATTTTTCTGCTGGAAAACTGCTTTCTTTTGGGTTTGTGTGTGTGTGTGTGTGGGGGTGTGTGCCCATGCGTGCATGTGTGTGTGTTTGTGAGCTCGTGCACTTGTGTGTTTGTGTGTGTGTGTGTGCGTGCTTGTGCATGCTGCAAAGTGATGTAGAAAAAAGAATGTCTTTTTCCTTCAGTCTGTGGACGTTATTAGAAAGTGAGGTTAGAATTGGGGATAGGTTAAGCTTAGGATAAGGATTTGGGTTAAGGTTCGAATTAGGGATTGGTTAAGTAGGATAAGGGTTTGGGGTAAGGTTAGAATTGGGGATAGGTTAAGCTTAGGATAAGGGTTTGGGTAAAGGTTAGAATTAGGGATGGGTTAAGGTTAGGATAAGGATTTGGGATAAGGTTAGAATTAGGAATGGCTTAAGCTTAGGATAAGGATTTGGGTTAAGGTTAGAATTAGGGTAGGTTAAGGTTAGGGTAAGGGTTTGGGTTAGGCATACATTGCTTACTGTTAAGATTAAGGAAAGGCTGTAGACACTGAAAGAATGAATGGAAGTCAATGTAATGTTCTCACAAAGATAGAATTGCGTGTGTGTGTGTGTGTGTGTGTGCGCGCACGTGTTCTTGAGTGTGTGCAGAACTGTGAGCAGTCTGTGAAATATCGGGCATGGTAGAAGGTGGTCTTAATTGGAATGTTTTATAACATCAGAGGTCGTGCTGAAGGAAGCACGATTGTGAGAAGTATCCTGCCTCATACTGCCAGTTTTGCTGATCCTTCACATCTTCTTGGTTTGAAAAGGATTTTAAAATATTTTTTTCTGGGAGACTGTGGTTTCTGCAATGTAATGTGGTGCATGGAAGTGACGTCTCACCTGCATAGAGAGCATGTAGTGTAAGCCAGCTTGTAACAACCCACTTACAGATTTCATCCTGGTTCTTATTCAGTGGACCTGCATTATGCTGCTCTGACAATGGGCAGGTTTATGAAATGTTTAAATCCCCAGACCTCTTCATTTCTGGGGCATTCACTGCCTGTCATCCTCTCCTCGCTGCAGATCAGGCAGCTTTGAGTGGGTGTCCCCTCGATGTGGGGCTGCAGGGATTCTCGACAGAATGAGAACCGCTATTGTTCTTTTTCTTGGAATTGAGATCACAATTTTCTCCCAGGGTTCTGTGGGAAGACATTTACTAAAGTTAGCATTTCCAAACCGAAATGTCGAACGGGTATACAATAATGAATATCACTTCTTTCAGTCTTTTTTGTAACAAAATATAACTGTTAAGAATTTTGTCACTGAAGTTGTGTTGTCAGTTTTATTCTCTCAAAGTTAATGAAATGTCTGAATTTCATCCAGGACTTGAATGTAAACTGAGGTGAGTGTTTAGCGTTTGAAGCATTTGGCAACCTGGAAAGACCAGCTTGGCTGATGGCTGGTCAGTTGTTCTTTTAGGTTACTGATATAAGCTAGGGAAACAAGCTGTCAAACCAAGCCCCAAGCAAATAACTTGGATCCAGAAAAGAAGCCCGTTACAAGCCGCATTTAATTTTTTTTTTTGTACATTTGCATGTCTATACACGATAATACATTAATTACATTTAGTATTATGCTGCTTAGAGTGGAAATAACTGGAAAACTGTTTCATTTTGCCATTTTTTTCTGTTTTTCCTTTCATGGGTTTGTCGCAAATTATTCCTCACTGGTGAATAAAAGCATGCCCTCAGGTCTTCCTGGAAACTGCCTCAGTACGTTCTCTCCCTGGGAGTGAATCTCTCTCTGCCTCTGTCGAGGATAGTTTTATCTTAAGATTAAAAGACTACAGTTGAGGGTATTAATTGATGCTATAGCCAACTAGGATTGCAAAGTAAAACATGGACAGAAACAGAGGTAAATGGCTGCAAGAATTAGCTTCGAAGCACTGGTACCCTAGCTAGCGCTTTTAATGCTGCGAAGTGCTGAAAACCTTGTAAACACTTGTATGGTTTTTTTCTCCCTTCTTGCAATGTGCTTTATTGAAGCTAGTCCTGCAAACTACAGGACTGCGATCATAAAATCATGGTCTTCAAGATCCAAGGCTGCTGGTTTTACCCTTTCTTGACTTAAGGGTCAGGTCTAAATACTGTCTGACCAGTCAGATGCAGTAATTGTTTAGTTAATATTTTAGTTACCTGGGACTAGCGCATGAACAGGTATGAATTAACTTCAGTGGTTAGTCTGTTGTTAACAAACACAAGAATGTAGTGCAACGAGATAACGTTGCGGAGGCCAGTGAAGTCTATGGGAGCGAGCAGGGTGCAGAAAGAGTTGGTGGGAGGGCACTATTCAGAGCAGGTCTGTGTGATGAAGAAAAAGGCAGAAAGGCCGAACTGCGTTTTTCAATCACTAACGCAGGGAGGGAGATCTTCGGTCTGAACTGCACTATCTTCAAAGCTAACTTTCTGTTGGCTGTCAGATACACTGAAGACCTCATACAGGTTGACTGAAGTAAGGAAAAAGTATTTTCCACAATTTGGGATCTTACATACAACATGACAATATATTAGTAATATTTTTCTGCATTAGGACATTCCTTTTCTATATAATGTGACTTATAGTTTGTTTGCAATTTAACCTACAGTATATAGACTGTATGTTTGACAAATCATATGGAAATTGACAAGCAAATACTTGAAATGCTGTACGTAGATCTGATGTTCTTGGAATACATAATGTCCATGAAGCTGATTCAAAGCTCTGTGCAATGTGGCCAGTACGCCGATGCATCTTATGGAAAATGTTACCATAACTCAGCTACTAGCACTCAAACAAAGATTCGCAAACCAAAATATACAGTGCCACTCATAAAGGTGAGCGGGGCAGTGCTTTTTTATGAGGACTGAAGCACCTACAATGCTCTTACAATATGGGTGCAACTACCTGCAAATCAAAGCAGTTACCTTCTGTTCTGTTACCCGCAAATCACAGCTGACAGTGTCTTCTTTTACCCATAAATCAAAGCCGATGGTCCCTTCTGTTGCCCACAAATGAAAGCCGACGGTCTCTCCTGTTATCCCTAAATCAAAGCTTACAGTCGCCTCTGCCAGCCACAAATCAAAGCTGACAGTGTCTTTGTGTCTGCAAATCAAAGCTGACAGTCCCTTTTCTGACCTCATATTTGTTGTTCTCAAATCCAGTGTGTCGGAGTATGGGGGCAGAAATAAAAAACTGTAACTAATCCAAAATTCCAACGTAGCAGCATTTTTTTTTAGCATCATAGCTCAGCCTTAATGCTGATTAAGTTTTAGTAAATTTTATTTTACTAAAGCACTTTTTACTTGAGGGGAGGATTGCAGAAGTGTGATTGGAGGAGAGGCTTGTGTGGGTGTTTGAGATATAGAATCTGACTGCGGGGAGCGTGACTGACAGGACGCCGAGCGCGTCCCCGTTTCCCCTTCTCACGTCGAGGTAAACTGAGGCGGCTCTGCTGCTGCCGGGCGTGTTGACAGCTGCTGAGAGGAGACGATGACTTTTATCTCTGGGTAAATATTGTCCACGGCCCTCGAAACAGGTGCGCTGTGTGGATTCATACTGCTCAGGAGAATCAAGAGCCCTGAAATAAAAAAAAAGGATGGAAAATTCCGGAAACACAGGAATAATGCCTTCAGCCTGTCCTTATGTCTGTCTTCTCCTTTTCCAAGCGCAAGAGAGCTCTCTGTGTCTCTCTTTTCTCCTCCTGTGGTAATCCTCCTGTTAACCCATTCTTTCTCTATGTCCAAGTCCCTCTAATTCACTTTTTTCTAAACTTTTTCTTTCCTGTGTCCCCCTCGCCTTTCCCTCTCTCTCTCTCTCTCTCTCTCTCCTGCTGCTGACAGATGATTTTGCCAGCACAGGTACTGTCTCTTCTGGAGTAGGAAACGGGGTACAGACAGGCTGTCCGTCTGTCAGTTCGTCTGTCTGTTCATCATCCCACGGCAGTGCAGCTGGCACCTGGGTCTCACTCAGCTTCGAAATTAGAGAACGGATTTTATTTACTGTAACTTTATCTATTTACTGTAACTTGTTTTCTTTACCATAACCCTAATGTTATGTTTGGAGTCCCACAGATTCCTGACCCTCTTTATCAGATAAAATAATGTACTTCTGATGTCAAACATCTCCTTACTTAAAGAGAACTACCTATAATGGTGGATTTTAACTCAGTTGGCACTTTTAAAAATAATTATGCACAACTTTTTTATGTTAACCCTTAGAGTGCTGAAATAAATTTTCAAAAATTCGAAATTTAATGATCTTGTGCTGTTGAAAATCTACTTGCGGGAGCTTTTTTAAGTAAGTTGCCACATGATAGGTTTTCGACAGCTTTGAATTTGATATATTACATCATTGAGCAACACTATTTGTATTTAGCACTTTAAGGGTTAACCTTATTAAAACACAACATAAGGGCTAATGGCATTGGCTGTTTGATAGTCGGGTTTGGGGTCGGCTGAAGTAGAGGTTAAACACAGGACTCAGCTGCAGTGTGCTTCACTGGCCTTTCAAAATGTGCCTGTCTGTCTGTCTGTATGTCTGTCTGTCCATGTCTTCTGGTGCCTTCGGGGGAGGAGTAAGGCCCTGCCTCCACGGGGAGAGCTTTTGCGGTCACAGGAACATTTTGTAACGGTTCACTAAAATGCTTTCAGAGCGCTCTGTATCACCGCTTTATGGATTTAGGGAGGGACAAAATAAAACTTTATTCAATTAAATCCATTCCAGTAACCTGGAAAATAAATTTTCAAGGTGCTGTCTGGGGAAAGCATCTCTGTAAAACCAGGATTGGTTTTTAAAATTGCAGACTGATGGCTTTGAACTGAAGCCAGGCAGAGCAGGACAGCACAGATGAACAAGGAACTACAGGCACAATCTACATCACAGCGCATAAGTACTTGGACAGTGGCACAGTCTCAAAGGGCCGTAACTCCTCACACAGTTTATATGCATATACCATAGACTGTATCAAAAATGGACGCAGCACCTAGGTATGAAAACTGAGGACAATGCGGAAATCTCTAGAATATGCATTCTATTTAATGGCCAGCAGATGGCAACATCAGTGGTTACAGAAAGAAGTTCAATCCTACAGAAGTCTATGAGAAAAATGACCCAACTTTCCCACGTGATTGATTGTTTAAATAACGATTTTCCACATTACTGTATGGTATCTATCGCAAGTTTCAAGTCTTTTTCGATATATCATGATGTTCATTTTTGTACATTTTGGTCACAAATAGAATAAAGGATAAAGCCACAATATGCTTTAGGGGCGTGGCTATCCTCTGGTCCTCGTGAGATACGGTCAGATCCACCATAAATCCACCCCTTGCTCCTCGCTGGATATTCAATTCACGCTCCCGTCCAATAGGACTCGCATCCGGTTTCAAAATAACTAAATGACGTGATTCAAATCGCTAAAATCGAGGCTTCCTAAATGGTATGCTGAAACCAATGGGTGATGTCACTGTTGCTTTGTCCGTCTTTTTACACAGTCTATGGCATGTACATTCCCTCAAATTGAATTAGAGGCTGTCAAATTTAATTAGGGTGTATTTACATTGGTTTACGGTGATTTTGCATCTTTGGCTTTTCGCTATTGCGCACTACACTTTCACTACTATGTCCAAGTCCGTTTGCTACAATAGATAAATGCAAGTTAAGAACATAAATATTACTGAAGAATCAGTAGTAAAACTTAAAGGACATCTAAAGTCGATCCTCAGATGGGACGTCGAGTGTCCAATTTTTACAAACAAATCACTTGCTTTTGTTGTCATCTTGCATTGTCGCATGACCAATTTCATTCATCAACCAATGTTTTGTGTGCAGGCGTAGATAATCCTTCTATTTCGGTTCGTTTGCGCAGGTGCGGCTAGCTGATTGGCCGATAAATAAAAACAATAGGAATCGACTGTAGATGTCCTTTAATAGATACCATTCGCATTACAGCTTAGAATATTTTTTAGGGTTCTGACTGAATATGAACTATCAAACAAAGGTCGAATCGGCAACAAACACTTTGATTATAGGTGCGCATGGACATAATAGCGAAAGTACCGTGTGCCGTAGCGAAAGTACTGAGTGATGGTGCAAGTGCAGCAGCGAAAAGGCATAGTTGCAAGACAAGCAGTTACCTTTACATTCATTTCAGGTGAACCACGAATTTCGGCCCATGAAAATTATGCTACTCCTCAAATATTTATGAACCGCTCTGTGTATGAATTGCAATTGAGTTGACACGTTTGTGTACAGTGTATGCTGCATTGTCAGCTCAACTAAATAGCAGGAATCAGCCATGTTTGAGGGGGCGGTTTTAAAGATTTTGATGATGTCCTATCCTTTCCTCTGTTCCTCGCAGCTCTGACCCCTGACGGCACTTTTCTGCCCCCTCTGCTCTGTTCATCTTCCCCCCTCCTGTTGCCTGACCCCGCTTTGACCTTTGAACTTCAAAAGCATGCCCCTTTGTCAGAGAGAAAACCATGATGTCACTCCATCACAGTGGCCATGCAGACCCTGGCCATTCCAGTATCAGCCTGGTGACCAGCTTCCGCATGCATGTCTTACTCTCAGGAAGCAGTCAGAAATAATGCAGATTGTGTGTTTTTTTTGCATTAAACATCCACCAACAGTGGTGCTTGGGGTTCTTCTGAAACAATTCCTGTACATCAAAGTTTGTAGTTTATTTGCCCTGTCTTCTGTACCCCTGTTTTGTTGAAACAGGATTAAGTTGGTTACTAGACCGATGAGACCATGACAATGTAGGCAACAGCTGAAAGCTGGTAACTGTACTCAGTTTCCCAGAGTACCTTTCTCTGGGGAGCAGTAGGCCCATGAGGTTGACCTGTTATTTCTGGCGGTCTGAGAGTGTGCTAACCGGGCCTTCATCGAGTGTCGGAGCGCATTCATTACCAGATCGGACTGAGGAATGAAGCAGGGGGTAATCATGATGCGGGTTGGGGCCTGTGATTTCTGGAATTCCTCGGCTCCGAGCTCCATTGCGTCTTGCGTGTGCATGCCGGCTTCATGACTCCTGGCCACACCCTCGCCGCCCTGCTGCTCTCGCTTCCGGCCTCAGGGTGGCGCTGTTTCCCTCCTTGCCTGGCTCTGAAACGCGGACTCCTCTCTCTTGTATGCAATGAGACCAGGGCACTCGGGCCTGGGAGGTTTAGGGCAGTTGTGGTTGCCCTTAGCAACGGGGCTTGTGTACTATCTGAATGGGTGCCTCATTTTTTTCCCCTGCTTTGTCACATGACCCTCAACGTATGGAGCTTGAGCTTGCGCATTCACAAGCGTTTGTGAAGTAAGTGGTACGAGAAGAGCTTTGAGCTTGTGTCTTTGGCACCAGCCTAGCTCTCCCCTGCAGGGCCTTCTGTAGTGGGGTGAAAGGTCAAGAGTCAAGACAATATCAGGGGCCCTCAGCTAAGTGAGGCTCCATTTGATTTATTTGGATGGGGCCTCAGATTACAAGGCAAAATGTTCAGTTAAAGGAGCTATGTTACGATCACTGTGTATGCCATCAACATTGAACAAAGAGAATTTGCTCGACTTGCGAGTGAAAATCTACTTCCATCCTCGCTAATCTGCCATCATTTTCCATTGTATTTATTTATTTTTTTCTCAAGCATTATGCCCTCTATTCTAAGGAGGTTTCTATGGAAATTTGAGGATTCAAACTGCAATTTTAGCGCTGTAGCCAAAAGATATGAGGAATGTAAGTTTGTTCGCCAACCATCAATAATCATAGAAGAAGAAGTTTTTCTTCTTCAATTATGTTAATTTACGGTTCGAAATACAGCTTGCATTCCTCGTATCCTTCAGCTAAAGTGCTGAAATAGCAATTTGTATCCTCAAATTTCCATCGTAACCTCCTTAATATAAAAAGCATAATGACTGAGTAACTAAAATACTGTTTATAAATACTTTGCAAAACAACGTGGATTGGCAAGGATGGGATCAGATGATTACTTGTAGTTGAGCAGATTCACTTTGTTAGGCTAACAATTTCTGCGCAAACACAGTAATAGTGACACAGCTCAATCAACTCTTTAAATGTCTGTTTGGTTCCACTCTGGCAAGAATGGACACAAGTAGATTCTGTAAGAGCTTATATCACTCTATAAGAGTTGAATCAACTCTGGACATCTCGCTGTGTGTGATGTTTGCTCAAGGTACCTGTAATTCTTTGCTGCGGACCTATTCGTACTTCCTGAGCTGTTGCGTTAGCCTGAGCAGCCGATGCTACGAATCCGCACTGCCTTTGCTTAACTCACTGATGGCCGTTTCAGTCCCAAAGTGCAGCCTCAATGCGTGTGCGTGTGTGTGTGTTCTCTTTATGTGCCGATGGAGTCATCTTTAGTATTTTGGAGTCTCTAAAGGCACATCACTCAGATGAAGTGAAGGTGGGATTCGCCTATGTTGAATCCATTCTCTTGTGACTCCTGCGAATCTCGTCTTACGAGAGTGACAGAGCTGCCACTTCACCTCATCTGCTGCATGGCACTGCCTCATTACTCAAGTCTCCTTACTTGACTCGTACTGTAGAGGTGAATCAATCTGATGTGGATTTTCCATCACTACATGTGCACTCATTAATAATGTAGCAAAGGCCTTTGGGGTCTTGTTATAGTACTTGTATACCACTGGGGGGCAGTGGTACTCTGGTTTAGTTCTGCAACATTCAACTGTGGCTCGAGAGAATTGCAGCTGATGTAGTGAGCCATTTTAAAATATATTTCATTGAATATGTAGTTTCAAACGAAGGATTTAAGTCAACTATACTCCTTCTAGATTGAAAGGGATTTTAAAATCTACTGAAACAGTGCATTTTATTCTTCATGTGCAGTAGTTTTGGGAACTCCATTTGAATAGAATAGCTACCCTGGTGAATTTTCCTTGCTGTGCTGTGTATTTGTTGTCTTGTTAACCCTGTTTTTTTGCCCCGCCCCTTTAGAAATGCCTACCGATGATTTGGTGCCCACAAGCCCTCCCATGACCACCCCCGTAACCACTACTACGACCACCACCACTACTGATAGCACTACTGCCGCCACCACCCAGATCTCCACCTTCGCTACCACCACAGCAACCAAGCGTGCCGATGTACTGGGTACATCCTCTCTGCTCGTCAGTGTAGCCTGGCTTTGTGGTCACTGACCATATTCCTTCACACACACATGCGCGCGCGCACACACACACACACACACACGTGAACACACACACACGCACACAAACATGCACATTCACTCACTCACGTGCATACCCTGTCCTAGGCAACAACAGCTGACACTGCAGTTGCGGTTACTGATAAAGATGTATCTCTCCTCTCCACTTAAAGCAAGTGATCACTAACATGAAGACTGAGAAATGACGACATTCATGGTGATAAATTCAAGGTTTTTAGTCGACTCCTGTGGTTGTTTGTGGCCCCCAGGTGTATTGTATCTTTTTTTAACTCAATTTGGCCTCATGCCCAACAAGGACATGTGTTATTGCCGTCTGTTTGGAAATCTTGTGCAAGCTGTGTTTATATTTGTGGGGGAATGCATCTTCAAAACTATTCACATTTATCACTGGACGATTTTCCAGAACCTGTCAGCAATGCGATCTCATGCTTCTCAGCTCATCTCCAAAGTGTATATATTTCAGATTTGAATTGATGTCACGTGTATATTCTATCTGTCGTAAGTCAAGATCAAGTCAATATTCTTTTGGCGTACCACTGACCAAAAGACATATGTGACCCCCAATAGAAAAAAAGTCATTCATCTAATAATAATAATAATTATTATTGTTTTTGTTGTTGTTGGTGGTGGTGTAACCAACCTTCCAGTTCTTTTCTTACTTATGAGGCATAAATTTTGGTTTTGTAGCTTATATACTTTGAAGGGTGTTGTTCATGATTTTTTAATGCACGAGTTAATTGCTTTGCTCTAACAACAGTGCTAACTGATCACCTCAAGCCGAGGACCCTATTTGTCAGATAAGAGAGACTTCATTTCCAATTGGCCCCACATTCTCCCCTTAAAAGATGTGCCTTCTACTAAAATACATTTGGTAATTTGGAATTTGTTATCAGTGAGTATTTTGACCCCTCAAAGTGTAAGAGTGTGTGATTAGTATGTTGATTGAACACAGTAATGTTGGCGTAATAATAATCATTGCAGGTATTTGAAAGCAGTAGATTTCTAGATCTCCGGCTCTGTGTTTTTAAGAAGGCATTCCAAAAAAAAAAAAACAAAAACAACTCTCTTAAGACCTGGTGTAGTCTGCCAGACTGAGTCTTTAAGGTAATGTGAAAACATCCGGGGAATTCCAATGCAAGCTTTCCTGTGTGTAATAGAGCTTTGAAAACGGCGCTTCAAGCACTTGCCAGAAACCTTCTATTTCTCAGACCGTGTGTTATCAGCCAGGATGCATTGTGGAACCCAGCCAAAGACAAAGGAACGAGGCCAATGAAATTTGTTCGAAGTCTCTAGGTTGATGGCAGTGAAAAGAATTACTCTACTCTTTGCAAGTGGCTCTGTTCACACCATATATCACAGAGTACGCCTAGGGAAGTAGTCTTTTGGCACCAAAAAGCCTGCGACAAACAGGGTAATATTGTGATATTTTACCTTAGCCTTCCTTTAAAAATAGTAGCCTGTGCCCTCTGTGACTTATTAAACAGGTTTGCAGAACATACAGCATGTAGCTCTTTTTCTTGTTCTTGGGTATAATCCTAGCTGACATTCCTTTACCTGAAATTGTTTTAATTGATGTACATCCTCAAATTGGATAAAATGCAGACCTGATGAGGGTTCAGCTTCATCTGTATAACTAAAGTGAGGCTTTGAGCATATGAACCACTGTTGCGAATAGAAGCCTGCACTGAGTGTAATACTGTCTGACGCTCTCAGTAACATTGTTGAGTAAAGCTAAGATTATCGCCTCAGTCAGCATATTCCTTGCTGACTGTAGCCATTACATTTTTCAAGAAAGAGGCTAGTTTTTTTTTAAAGAAAATGGTTTATTTTTGGTCCCAATTTTTCATGAAGCAGCTTCTGAACCGAAATGCAGTGGGACACGTAAAATGAACTTATTTGAAATCCAGAAGAATGCTCTGTTGCCAGAAATGTTTTTTTCGTAAACTTGAACTGGGCCGCACTCCCAAGTCCTATTAGAGTATACCAGCGTTTGCCTGTTGCAAGCAGTGGTCCCATATATGATCTGAAGAGCCCTGACTTATACAGTCCTTCAAAAATACAACCCCAAATTACACTCCGTCCCAACTATTTCGGAATTGGGGTTTTATTACACCATAAAATTTTTTTGTGTGGCAAAAATTATCTGCCGGCACCCGTAGTTGCACATGGTGTGGTTCCTTATATGTGTGTTCCGTATAATATTTTTCCAAAATTGTATTCCACCCATGCTTATATTCTCAGGGGTTGTTGAGATAGGAAGAGTGTGTGTTTATTTGTGCGTCTCTAAGGCCCTGTTAATGACCTGTTCTCCAATGTGTCCCGTGTAGCTGCTGGAGGAAGGCAGATCTGGAATCTGACGGTCGAGCCAAACAGTGACTATGCTAACGTCAGCTGGAATCACAACTTCCCTCCTGACAGCAATGAATTTGTGGTAGAGATCACTCTGGACAGTAAGGAAGAAAAGTGATAGGTTGAATGAGAATGGGGAGGGGCTCTTACCATGGAAGTCGGTTCTAAAGGGAACCTCACGCCCATAAGCCAGCGTTTCTCTCATGTCAGTCTGTGCACCATCATTCAGTGGACAGTCACACATTGTTTCTTTATTCCGGTTCTGTTGGCAGTCGATCACGGGATCTGAATCCAGTTGAACTGTATAAACATTCTACTCATTGAGCAGTAGACTTAAGCCAGAAAGTCCCCATACCAAACAGGAACTGAGGATGGCTGCATCTGCTGATGTGTCTGCTTGACAGGCCTCAAGCAGTCAAAGCATACTAAACACGTGACCTATTGTTAAAATATTTTGAAATGCACTCAAAAATGGGGGATAGGACAATATAATTAATGTCACTAAACAGTTATTCCGATATGGATAAAAAACACTCCTGTTAAACCTTATAGTCTACCCTTCAACCTCATTGTCATTGGATCCTCACAGCCTCGAAGTGCTCAAGTACAGAACCAGAATAAAAAATTGTTTAGTTGTCCAATGAATTCCGGAGCTCACTGCAAATCACCAAGCGCATACCATTAAGCTTGGGCACTGTTGAGTGCATGCTACTCAGAATTTGCAGTAACATTGGAGTATTGGACATGCTGCTTATTGGTGAAGCGTGAGAACCATGTGGCATGAGAACCGCTGACGTAAGGAATCAAGATATCAGGACTAATCCTGGATTTCAGGCCAGTACACTCCATGATCATGTTTAACCCCTCTGCGCAGAATACAAAATTATGCCAATTTCCTTTCTATAACTCAGTATTTGTGTCACAGAGACTCTGGGAAATTATTCCAGTGAAGCTAAACATTTGGAAATTCAATTACAGAACTGTTTACGAATTAAATTTGGAAATTATGGACGCCGGCGTCTATTTCAGCACAAAGGGGTTAATAACTACAGAAAATAAATGCAGTTGTTACATTTTGTCAGAATTTCCAGCACTCATTTTGCCAATAGGAAGGAATCTGTAATTGCACTTTTGTGTCCTTGACGGCAGTGACAGTTCCCTTTAGAGATGGTGTTTGTAGATGTATTCATTAATACCTATCTGACCAGGGGGTGATTCCAGTACTGCGCTCTACATCAAACAAAATTTCTGCCTTTGAACTATTTGGTATCATTTGGAATGAAATATAAGATTCAAACGAAAAATAATTGGGATTTTCAGTGGAAGCGAACCTTGCTGAAGACATACTAATATCTTATAGTCTCTTGAGATTATTCAGTCCAACTGCAATGTGATTTGTCTTGTATTACTTTTAGTGATGCAACAACACAAAGCAAGTCTCTTTTTTTTTTAAGTCACTTTAATGATTTTGTGCTGGTTTATGAAAATAAAAGGACTTTTTGTGCATTTATGAAAGGGGGGTAAATGTGTTCTCGCCGCTCTAAGCTGAGGAGGCTTGGTATTGTGGTTGGATTGAATATGTTCTTCTCTTCCCGAAAGCCAGACATGTGATGGCCGTTTGGCTTGTTTACCTGCCGACTCCTGCATTCAGGCACTGCATTGTGTTCAGCGTGCCCTTCCGCTGGTGCCCTTCTTAAAGTGATTCTTCATAACCAACTCTTTGTCTGAAAGACTAATCTCTCCTCACCAAATAGCCTGACAGATTTGATTGGTCTTGCAGTTTGTCAGACACCTTGTGACTCGAGGCTTTGCAGTTTTGGGATGGGGGTAGGGGGGGTTGACAGCGAACGATGTTGAATTAGTTTGTCCGACTCAAGGTCATATCTGGAGACCTACCAATAATCCACTCTGGCTGAAGATGGATGATTGCCTGGCCAGGACATGCCAGCAGACTTGGTGATGCAATGGCCAGACACAGTCAAAAGCGCATTGGGGCACCTTTGAATACGGAATGCGTATTCTCTCAGTGTAGCAGCATGCAATGGCTTATGTGTGATTGTATTCTTTTACATGTGCCATTAAATCAAGTAAACAAATGCAAACCATCATCCCCCCAATTCCAACACTAACTGCGGATGCTGGTCTTGGCTTGGTTATGCAACTGACCTAACCTATGTGGAAAAATGAGCTGTCGTAAACAATGCTATAGCTGCAGTTGGGGTTGGATCAAATATTGTAGTACAGAGGTTGTTAAGAAAAGGTGTGATCCCCTTTCCGAAAACGTTGTGACGCTTTGTACAGTGTGAATAAAGACAGAATGCAGTGATTTGTAAATCATTTAAACCCTATATTTAATTCAAAATAGGACAAAAATATATATCAAATGTTGAAACTGAAAATTCATCTGTTTTTTGAAAAAACATATGATCTTTTTGAAATTGATGCTAACAAAAAGTTACTTCACCAAAAAAATACATGTACAGGAACATCTCACTGCCAGTTAGGTTAATTGGCAAGTCAGTACCATGACCAGGTAAAAAAAAAAGAGGCTGTGTCTTTCAGAGGTAAGGATGACAAGGGTATCACCACTCTGTGAAAGACCATTTTGGCAAAAGTTCAACAATTTAAAAATAATGTTTCTCACTGTGAAATTGAAAATAATTTGGGCGTAACATTGGTGCTTAATATTATTAAAAGAGTCAGAGAATCTGGAGAAGTCATTGCATGCAAAGGCCAATAGATTTTGAATGGCCTTGATGCTCAGGCCCCAGGTGGCACTGCATTAAAAACAGACGGGTTTAGGTAGTGGAAAGTACTGCATGGGCTCAGGAACACATCTGAAAACCATTTTCAGTGAACACAGTTCATCGCTGCATCCACAAATGCAAGTTAAAACTCCACTGGGAAAAGACAAAACATGTACAAACTAGGTCCAGAAATGCTGTTGCCTTTTCTGGGCTCAAGCTCGTTCAAGATCAAGTGCAGCAAAGTAGAAAATAGGCGTGCAATGCTTGGAATACCCCTCAGCCCGATGTCAAAGTTTTTGGAGACGCCCGCCCGCCCAACCGCACGAAGGATAGCAATACCCCGTCAGCCTTGAGGGCTGAGGGGTAAAAACTGTCCTGTGACAGTCAAAATGTGAAATTCTTCTCAGAAACCATGGACATTGCATCCTTCAGGCTATGGAGAAGAGGGACCATCCAGCTTGTTATCAATGCGGAGTTAAAAACTTAGTTTCCGTGATGGTATGGGGGTGCATTTGTGCTCAAGGCACAGCTAACTTGCACATTAGTGAAGACTTGATTAATGCTGAATAATATATACAGGTTTTTTTCTGGGAAGATCTTGCTTATTTCAGGAAGACCAATGCCAAACACAACATTCTGCATGTATTATAACTTCATAATAAGAATCTGGGTGCTAATCTGGCCTCTTGCAGTCCAGCCCTGTCACCTACTGAAAATATCTGGCACAATATGAAATGAAAAATATGACAAAAGGATGCTATAAAGTGTTGAGCAGCTAAAATCCCGCTCAAAACTACTACTTTTGCTTTCAAAACTACAGCAGTTGGATTCCTCTGTTCACAAACGCTGCCCTGTTGTTAAAAGAGTTGGTGATACAAAATAGTGACAAGCATGCCACTGTCCCATCTTTTTTGAAATGTGTTGCTGGCATTAAATCAATCATGAGCACTTATTTTTCATAAACAATAAACGGATTCAGTTTCAGCATCTGACATATTGTCTTTGTTCAACCCCAATTCCGAAATAGTTGGGACAAAGTGTAAATTGTGAATAAAATCAAAACACAATGACTTTCAAATCACACCAGCCAGTATTTTATTCACACTAGAACAGAGATAACACAGCAGATGTTGAAACTGAGAAATTATACAATTTTATCCGCAAAATGAGCTCATTTCACATTTGAAGCCTGCTACAGGTCTCAAAAATGTTGGGACAGGGGCCTGTTTACCATGTTGTAGCATCCCTTCTTCTTTTTAACATGGAGTGGAGGTGTCTGGGCATTGAGGAGACAAGTTTCCTGAGTTTAGCCATTGGAATTTGATCCCATTCTTGTTTAATACAGCCTTCCAGCTGCTGGAGAGTTTTGGGTCTCCTTTCACAGACTTTTCATTTAATTATGCACCAAATGTTCTCAATCGGTGAAAGATCAGGACTGTAGGCAGGCCAGTCTAGCACACGGACTCTTCTACTATGAAGCCATGCTGTTATAATAGCTGCAATGTGTGGTTTTGCATTGTCCTGCTGAAATACACAAGGCCTTCCCTGCAATAGATCATCTGGAGGGGAGCATATGTTACACTAAAACCTTTATATACCTTTCAGCATTCATGGTGCTTTCTAATACATGCAAGTGTCCCACACCATATGCACTAATGCATCCCCATACCATCAAAGATGCTGGCTTTTGAACTGAATGCTGGTCTTTCTCCTTTTTAGCCTGGAGGACAAAACGCCCATGATTTCCAACAAGATTGTCAAATCTGGACTCTTCTGATCGCAGGACATTTTGCCACTTTGCTACAGTCCATTTTAAATGAGCTTTGGCCCACAGAACACGGCAGCGCTTCTGGATCATGCTCAACAATGGCTTCCTTTTTACATGATAGAGTTTTGGGTGGCATCTATGGATGGCACGGCAGACTGTTTTTACAGACAGTGGTTTCTTGAGGTATTCCTGGGCCAATTTAGTAATGTCAATGACAGAACCATGCCGGCGAGTGATGCAGTGGCGTCTGAGGGCCCAAAGACCTTGTCCGTAATGCACAGAAATGTTTCCAATTTCTCTGACTCTTTCGGTGATGTTATGCACTTCCGATGCCGAGACCTTCAAAGCCTTTGCAATTTAACGTTGAGGAACATTGTTTTTCACAAGTATTTCACAATTTTTTTACGCAAGCCTTCACGGGTTGGAGATCCTCTGGCCATCTTTACTTCTGAGAGACTCTCGAAGACATCCCTTTTATAGCCAATCATGTTACACGCCGGATGCCAGTCTACTTAATAACTTGCCAAATGTTCTTTCAGCTGATTCTCCTATATATTAATTGCTTTTTTATTGCCTGTGTCCCAAATTTTTTGAGACCTGTTGCAGCCAGAAAATTTGAAATGAGGTCATTTTTGGATAAAATGTCTCAGTGAAATTTGAAATGTTATCTATGTTCTATTGTAAATAACATATTTGATCACTTGATCTGAAAGTCATTGCATTTTGATTTTGTTCACAATTTACACCTCGTCCCAACTATTTCGGAATTGGGGGTTGTACTAGTTTCAATAATGCAAAGCATTTAAATGCTTTCCAAATTATTGCCTTGTTTTTTTTTTTCCCCACGTTTTACCCAGCATCCCAATTTTTTTTTTATTGCGACACTTTGACCACTGCCAGCCTGTAAAATGACCCTGCCCTCCACTTCCTTGTGGGCTGTCATCCCAGTGCTCCTGTTGGCCAATCACGCTGCATGCAGCATGGGCACTAACATCCTACAGACAGGGCCTCTACTGCCAGTCTACGCATGTGTAACTTAGGGCTCGTACACCGGCTGCGCCCTTCAGCTGTGACCGTGGGCGAGAAACGAGTGTCGGACAGACAGTCGTGTACGGAAACTCGAGACATTCACGCTCTCTCTCTCTCTCGCTTGGAATGCCAACCTGCTCTGATTTTCCTCCCTTTCGATGTCGGTTAGAGTAGCACTACCTTCGCCGCGATCTCGATTGGGTGGCAACATGACTTGTAGCTTTTACCACCCTCACCCCTCCTACCCTGATCAGAAAGGTGTGTCATTCCACTGGGATCATGCATTCAGCTGCTTAAAAGCCTTCACTCTGGAAATGCGTTTTCAGGGCGAGCCACTTTTCGGCAGTGGAACTAGTCACTTTTTGTGCGGCCGGTCTGCAAGATGGCCGCAGTGGCATCATGTTACCATGCCCACTGTGATGTCACATGCTCATTCATATCATAAATGATATATGTTACCCAAGTATCGTGTCTTATCTGGCTACAGTACTGTTCACAAAAAGACGGAAATCTAACTAGTTACATGGCCGTGAGGATAACGTAAGACAGACGGTAGTAACTGGTTAGGCACTGGTCGTCACGGTCGGCTGAGCAGCTCGTATACAAATTATCGGTAAATGTAGTCTAGTGCAAAGCTCGCCGTCTGTTGTCTGCGTGAGTCTAACCTTGTGTTAGTACACCATGCAGCTCAATAGCTACATGTATTGTAATGTTATGTAGCCTTACAGGGTCAGATACTGGCTTTAGTAAACTACGGTCACCGGCGACGAAAACAGGCGAACAGAAAAAAGCCCAAATTATGAACCCCAGTAATGTGAAATTACGGCGAGAAGAATCCTATATATTAATATAAATGGCTGTACAGCAAGCTTAAATTTACTATTTCACTTCGAGATGGCACTCTTAACATTTGAATTTCTGATATATACCAGTACTGTGAAAAGCACAATGTTATTAAATGTCTGGGCAATACTTTTCCAATAGGCTACTTGGGGATTCCGTGTTTTGTGTCAAGAAAATTGGTATATTTTTGGCACATTTATTCTGTAATAAGCGTTTCTAACTCATTTAGGATATAAAGCAGAATCACTGACACGTTGAGTCACTTTGTCTTTCACTTCTCAAATCGTTACGTCAGTCACACATCCCACTTGATATTTCATGCACAAACCCAGTTGTCTAAGTCGTTGAAGCTTTGTTTGGTCTTGTAAGATGTCTTGATGTGATGAACTTAGACGTATGTTTAATTTTTTCTCAATTAATTTCTGCTTGAATTTGCGAATATTTTGATAGTCCTGATATAAATGGTACTATTGTGCTGTAGTATCTCTCATAAGGGAAGACAGGTTCCGTGAAAAATCCATCACTGTAAGCAGATCCCCCCTTGGTGAAAACCCAGTTAGCCATATTCACTAACTCGATAGGATATCGGTACAATACTGTTAGCTAACTGGTTAATCCCTCTTTTCGTGAACAGTACTGTATACTAAGTAGATTATGTCCTCAAGTTACTGATGCTGAAGTCCTGGGGGGCCACAGGGTCTGCTGGCATTCGAGATGTTCGCAGCACTCGTAATAAACTTCATTGAGTGAATTGACTGGCTGCCGAATAAAAGGAAACAAAAACCTGCATATGCTGTGGCCTTCTGGGAATATAGGCCTCAGACGCCCCTGTCTTAGGCTGTTTCTTGGGCTGAGATGAAAACGTATGCAGGTAATTGAGATCTGGTGCCTCAGTCCCTCCCCGATTGTTGGCGTCCTTTTTAAGAGCACTTTGTGATTCTCAGGAGAAAAGCGATTATGACTGGAGAGAGTATCTGTGCATCTGCTGTGCTTCAACAGCTTCAGGATTCCACAAGCCCGAGATTAAAGACTCTCAGATAAATGCTCATCTGTACGGCTGCACTCCTGTTTCCAGGACTGCTTGTTTTGCTCCAGCTGGAAATAACTCTGTTTTGTGCCTCCTGAGAATC
The DNA here is from genome assembly GCA_029721435.1 of Gymnothorax reevesii. Classification (NCBI taxonomy): domain Eukaryota; kingdom Metazoa; phylum Chordata; class Actinopteri; order Anguilliformes; family Muraenidae; genus Gymnothorax; species Gymnothorax reevesii. The sequence goes on from CM056581.1 coordinate 58,245,275, forward strand.
AAGCAGAGTGCAACTTCAAGCTGCTTTAATGACTGAGAAGGGAAGACAGAAATGAGTCTAAATGATCGTGTTCACTGCTGGGCAGATTAGTCCTGATTGAGCTATAGTAGTACATATAGCGGACGGACCTGGTCTTTGGGAGGGAGTCGCACCTTCATTGTCTCAGTTGCCTGCATCAAACTCCATTGGGGGGGCGTCAACAAAACTCGTGGCAGTGGGAGGCCACGCCCCTCTGCTTGATTGGCGGCTCTCTTGTGTCTTCCTTCACAAAGGTAACGGGACAAAGACAAACGTGCCAGTCAAAAACCACCCCTGGGTAAAGGTGGAGGGGCTGATCGAGGGCGCCAAGTACCGCCTTCGAGTGTACTCAGACGACCGGCTCGCTGTCACCAGCAAATTTGTCGTCTTTGAGACGAGCCCAGGTGAGGGAGGCTGTTTCCCAGGGCTGGTGGGTCCGAGGGGAGGGTTCAGGAGGCGGTTTGGGAGTTGAAGAACAGGAGCAGACCCCCCAAAACCCCTCCAACCCGCTCCTATTTACTGTGACCCCCCCCCAGCCAGTTCTGTTGCTCAGCTCGCAAGCTCAGCCATGATGATTGGCCATTCTTGGGTTCCACCTGCTGTCTGACATGGCGACTGTGTCAAAATGGCAGCAATAGATGGAGCTCTGTTGTCCCCAACCTTTCACGAAATCCATTTTAACCTCAGGGCTCGCATGTAAGTAGAAGGTTCGAGGGCCTTCATTAATGGCAGAGAGGCCTCCAGTTTCTGTTGTTTCTGAGCTGGCTCCTATTAGGATAGAAACAGGAGCGCAAAGGGTTAAAAACGGACAGACGCTCTTGCTTATGCCTCAGCGAGTTCACTTTAATTAACTTACATTCTGATCGCTCCGCGGGGTCTGATTCCTCTTCAGAAGACATGTACAATAGAGTTTAAGTTCATGAATACTAAATGACGAATTGATTACTTGCCTGACAGGTCAGGAATGGTGAGGATTCATTCTCATAAGCAAATATTCAGAGAAGCGGCTTAGGACCAGCTGTCAGTGTATTTACATGAAGTATAAAGCTATGTGGAACCACTCGGCTGTGGCTGCATTAAGTGTGATGTGCATACATATTACACCACTGCGATAAAAGGCTTCTCTTACCATCGGACTGGTTGTGGTGCTGAGGAGGACCTGGTACTAGCGCACGTCAGGAAAATCCATGTGTGTTCGCATCCTGTTCATTAATAGTGTCATGGTGAACTCAGGATTGAAAATGTTGAATTAAGATGACTGACTGAAATGAAGCGAGCTTTTTGCAGTTGTCCTCTCGCGGTCCAATGGACCCACTGGGTGATGCTCGTGACGGAATCTCATTTTCTCCACTTTTGTCTGTCTCTCTCTCTCTCTATGTTCCCCATTTACCTCCTTGTGCCCCCCCTGTGTGTGTGTGTGTGTGTGGGGTACATGTGTGTGTGTGTGTGTGACTGTGTACTGCAGCCTTCATTAAAGACGAGAAGGACATCGCCACGCAGGGCTGGTTCATCGGGCTCATGTGCGCCATCGCCCTGCTGGTGCTAATTCTGCTCATCGTCTGCTTCATCAAGCGGAGTCGAGGAGGAAAGTATCCAGGTATCCACACCACTGGGCCCAGCCCCGAAGAGGGGCCTGTCCATCTCTTTATGCCTTCTCCTTATCCACACTACTTTGCCCAGCCACGGAGAGGGGCCTGTCCATCTCTTTATGCCTCTTCCTTCATGTTCAGCGGTGAATGACATTAAGCAGGGGCAAAAAAACGAAAATAAACTACTGTATGTTCCAGAGGTCGCGTTACACTTCCTGATTGTCCGTCATTGTGACGGACAGGGGCATAAAAGTTCCGTCATAATCAATTATTATATGTCATTGTAATTTTATTTTTTAAAATGATTTTAAAATAAACAGAATAATTTATAGATTACGCATTAGCCGATGGCGACAGTGATTCATGTAGACACACATTGCGCGGTGTGTTAAATGCAGCACTGCGTGGATTTTCGAACTTATAGCTGCATGAACTTTATAAAACATCACAAATTATTTCTCCCCCCACACAGTAACAGTGGGCAAATGAACAGTGCTTCAGTTATTGCTGGGCTTCACTAAGCCTAACAACCGCAGTCTCGCTAAGCGGTCCTACGAAGCTGTTTATCAACTCGTTATGTCAACCGCGGCTTTCCCCACCTAGATATGTACGTGTTCACATAACAGAGACGGCGTTTGTAGCATATGACCAATCGTCTACCGGCAGCTGAGCAGCATATTTTATAAATGAAAAGCAAATGATCATATTACAAAAATATGAGGAATACAGGATCATACCAGAGATGCGAGGCTGACGCATTTGGCTTGATTCTCTCGCCTCTTAGTGGCATTCATGTTCCTGCGCCGTAGTGAGCAATTATTCAATCAACATGAACTGAAGAAATAAACTCGCAGAATTCAAGTCATTGCACATTAAGTTCATCAGTTTCACATGCATTATGGTGGATTTTCCCACAAGTGACACAGAAATTGATTATGACTTGGGAATTCTCACGCTTGTCTTTACTGAAGTATTGAAAGCAATGGAATTGCATACCGACGTTGCAGATATTTCATTTAAACAATTTAAAGGATCATAAAACACATGCATTGTTTCCAATCCCTGTGTAAAGAGAAGCACGATAATTCATAATCATAATCATAGTCATAATCGCTTTCCATGTTACTTGTGGTGAGGTCCACCTTAACGCAAGTGAAACTGAAGCTTCAATGCACAAGGATTTTAATTCCGCGTGAGAATCTCTTTAATAAGCACTCATTGAATAATTGCGGACTGCGGTGAATAAGCCTAAAAAATGCGTGAGACCTATGCCGAATGCATGAGACTTGGAATCTCTGTCAGATCAAAGACAATGCTCGACACAATATGACGCCCACCACCAGTTGGACGGGGGTGTGAATTACATTCTGTCAAAATATCTGTTAAAACAGCCTTCAAAATATTCCGTCATTGTTAAAAAAAAAATCCGTCAATGACGGAAAATATTCGGTTAACGCGAGCTCTGGTATGTTCCTATGGGGCTTCGCTGTCTTCAGATTTGTATAATTTCCCTTCAATCAGCTGCAAGTTTTGACTGTGAGTTGTAAGGTGTGTCTTCAGTCTCTCTGTGACTTTAATGAGCTTTTAACGTTAGGAAAACCCTGAAGACTAAGAACAGTGTGGCCCTCTCGGGTTGGAGTTTAGCACCTGCAGTACGGATACTTCCAAGCATAAAGATTCACTGAAATTGAAAAAAAGATTATACATAAGTGGTGAAATTTTGGCCAAAATTGCCTGCATGCCTTCCCACCAGCCTTATGGACTTTTGTTGGAGCATTATCATATCGCTATTCAATACGAAAGCCTGTCCTCTCATATTTTGTCAAGGAAGTCATCTTTAGCTATGGTTCACAATATTCCATAAACACTTGATTGGGATCAGGTATAGTCGCTGAGAGGACCATAACATTATGTCAACAAACAGCCTGTCGGCCTAGAGAGCTCCGCTGAGGATGAGTGAAATGTCTATGTCATAACTTAATTTCAGAAATTCTTGAAAACGATCGCTATATGAACACATATGACACACTTACTAAGTACATACTGTGAACCAGTTTGGTGTCTCAATTTACGTAGTATAACAATAGAAACAAAAGGCAATCATTTATTTCAATCATCTTACCACCAACCAATACTAACAACCAACAAATACCCTTCCCCTCCAGCACATCACAAATCAAAATCCTTCTAACACTGTCATAGGACAATATGATGCAGAATATTTAATCCAGAACGATGATCCGGAACAACATGATCCAGAACAATGATCTGGAACAACGTGATCCAGAACAATATGATCCAGAACAATGATCTGGAACAACGTGATCCAGAACAATGATGAGGAACAACATAATGCAGAATAACATGATCCAGAACAATATGATAATTCCAGTCATCCTCAGCGGAGCTCTCTAGGCCAACAGGCCTCTTGTCGAGATATTAATGAAAGACTGAAAAAATGAGCACAAACACTGATTTTCTATGTCCAAAATGCTGAATTTCTCAAAAATTGGGAAGAATTTTCTAATTTTCGCAGGGGATCATCAGAACATCATAAGGAAGGCTAACAACAAATTAGACAAAATTTATCAGACAGTTTTTGAGATATTAAGGAAAGACTAAAAATGAGCACAAACACTGATTTTACTAGTCCAAAATGCAGAATTTCTCAAAAACCGGGACAAAGAATTTTCTAATATTTGCTGTGAATTTTCAAAATATCATAAGGAAGGCTCACACCAAATTGGAAAGAAATTTATCGGACAATTTTTGAGATATTCACAGATATTCACATAGACAGGCGGACGCCGGACGACTCGGGACTAGAAAAGCTCCGCTCATTGCTGACTATCGTTGCAGCTGAGCTAAAAATCAGTGTCAAGTGACTGAAACATGCTGGGTGTTAGCAACAATATTCTGCTTAGGGAGTATTATAATTTCTCAGCAACAAATAAATACCACAACATGGGGGTGAAAATGATCACTCAACACCATTAGGCAAGAGTTTACTTTCACTTCATCTTCAGGTGCTAATGCAGGGAACTCAGCACTCTTCCTGCAGTTGGTTTTGCTCTCTCGCTGTTGCATTGATGAGATGTGCTGGTGTGTAGCGTTGATTGATCTGGTTTGCTGGGCATTGCTTATGGCCAGGCTTGAGTGATGTCCTCAGACTGCCTCCAGTTCAAAAGAATGCGCTCCAGCTGTTCCAATTACTCAAAGATATGCAACTGGATTACAGAGTATGTTTAATGTATGAGTCTGTGATGGGGGTGATATATGAGAGATTAAACCTCAAGGTATGTGTGGCTTAGCCCATTTAGTTAGTCAGATGATGATGATGAAATGTTCTCAGCAGGCCGTTTCATCTCACCAGAGGTAGAGAGGCTTCAGTTTTTGCCTGACGGTCTTCCGAACTAAACCTTTAAACCAGGAGTTGAGAACTCTGCTCCCAGAGAGCTGTAGCACCTCCATGTTCTAGAAGTCTCTGTTCTCTAACACAGCTTTTCCAACTAACGCTTCATTGTTCAGCACCGAACAAGCTACGGTCATTAGAGTCAGGTGCGTTAGCGCAGAGAGATGTCTAAAACATGCAGGACTACTGCTGTCCTGTAGTAGGGTGTCCAACCCTTGTTTTCCGGAACATCTGCCCCATTTTTGAGCCCAAATCCTTACTGTTCTTGACCCACTTTGACATCAAGCACTGCCATGGTCTCTCCTGTATGGCGCTCCTCAGTAGATTGCTTTCCAATTGTCAGATTTACTAAGGATACTACCCAAATTGAGTAATAATATTGGGATTGTGAGATTTTGTCTGGCAGAAAAAGATTCAGAGATTTCTTTTGGGCCTGTGGTGCTGTAACCAAGCCTCATCAGCCTGGAGGAATAACACAGCAATAGCCAAACCAACTGCAGGTTCAAATATAATGGCCACGGTCCAGTACATCCCCTCATTGGTCCTTTTTTAGCCAATGATTCTTCCTTGGGATTTCAGTCTTGGTGCCAAATTGGAGTCTTTAAAGCCAGAAATATTCCTTACTGCCTGTTTCTGCCTGGAAGCTCTGAGATCATAATCATGAATTTTTTTTTTTCCTCCCATGTTCTGCCAGTGCGAGATAAGAAGGACCTCCCATTGGATGCTGTTGATCAGAAAGATCAGGACGGGTCTTTTGATTATCGGTAGGTATTTACACCGACAGTACTGATAATGACAATGCCTGACAGTACAGCTTGCGCTCTCACGCGATGAACATGTAATGAGGCTTGACGGGTGGTATTCAATGCATCACTGTGTCCGCTGATATTTCTAGCTCAGGATCGAGCGTGTCTGGTGTAAACTCTGAGAAGACCTACAGTGCAGTTCATAAGGGTTTAGGCTGTGGTACAGTATCCCTGCTGTAGTTTTTACACGTCTTACTCTATACGGATGCAAACACGTTCAAACTGAAGTGCGCCAGAAAGACTGTCCTATGGTGACACGTGCAAAACTCGTAGGAGTTGTTTAAATTAGTGCGTCTGTCTCAATATTTGCGTCTGTCTCGATAGTTTTACAAAACCCAAAACCAGTGAAGTTGGCACGTTGTGTAAATCGTAGATAAAAACAGAATACAATGATTTGCAAATCCTTTTCAACTTATATTCAATTGAATACACTGCAAGGACAAGATGTTTAATGTTCAAACTGAGAAACTTTTTTTTTTTTTTGCTAATAATCATTAACTTAGAATTTAAAGGCAGCAACACATTGCAAAAAAGTTGGCACAGGGGCCTTTTTACCACTGTGTTACATCGCCTTTCCTTTTAACGACACTCAGTAAACATTTGGGAACTGAGGAGACCAATTTTTGAAGCTTTTCAGGTGGAACTCCTTCCCATTCTTGCTTGATGTACAGCTTAAGTTGTTCAACAGTCCGGGGTCTCCGTTGTCCTATTTTACGCTTCATAATGCGCCACATATTTTCAATGGGATACAGGTCTGGACTACAGGCAGGCCAGTCTAGTACCCGCACTCTTTTACTACGGAGCCATGCTGTTGTAACACGTGCAGAATATGGCTTGGCAATGTCTTGCTGAAATAAGCAGGTGCGTCCATGAATAAGACGTTGCTTGGATGGCACAGCATTAATGGTGCCTTCCCATACATGTAAGTAGCCCATGCCTTGGGCACTAACACACCCCCATACCATCACAGATGCTGGCTTTTGAACTTTGCACCTATAACAGTCTGGATGGTTCTTTTCCTCTTTGGTCCGGAGGACACGACGTCCACAGTTTCCAAAAACAATTTGAAACGTGGACTCGTCAGACCACAGAACACTTTTCCACTTTGCTTCAGTCCATCTTAGATGAGCTTGGGCCCAGCGAAGCCGGCGGCGTTTCTGGGTGCTGTTGATAAATGGCTTTCGCTTTGCATTGTTGAGTTTTAACTTGCACTTGCAGATGTAGCGACAAACTTTAGTGACTGTGGTTTTCTGAAGTGTTCCTGAGCCCATGTGGTGATGTCCTTTACACACTGATGTCGGTTTTTGATGCAGTACCGCCTGAGAGATCGAAGGTCACAGACATTCAATGTTGCTTTTCCGCCTTGTCGCTTTCGTGCAGTGATTTCTCCAGATTCTCTGAACCTTTTGACAATATTATGGAGCGTAGATGATGAAATCCCTAAATTTCTTGCAATAGCTTGTTGAGGAATGTTGTTTTTAAACTGTTCGTCAATCAGCTCACGCATTTGTTCACTAAGTGGTGACCCTCGCCCCATCCTTGTTTGTGAATGACTGAGCATTTCAGGGAAGCTGCTTTTATACCCAATCATGGCATCCACCTGTTCCCAATTAGCCCGTTCACCTGTGGGATGTTCCAAATAAGTGTTTGATGAGCATTCCTCAACCCTCTCAGTCTTTTTTGCCACTTGTGCCGGCTTTTTTGAAACATGTTGCAGGCATCAAATTCCAAATGAGCTAATATTTGCAAAAAATTACAAAGTTTACCATTTCGAACATTAAGTAACTTGTCTTAGCAGTGTATTCAATTGAATATAGGTTGAAAAGGATTTGCAAATCATTGTATTCTGTTTTTATTTACGATTTACACAACGTGCCAACTTCACTGGTTTTGGTTTTGTATGTTTCACGACTGCACGGACAAGTAGGGGTGACTGCATTCAGGATGGGTTCAGTCGCATTGTAGAACTTGTTCACTGCCCAGTACATTGAATCTCATTGGAAGAGACAGGAGGGGCCTCGAGAGGATTCAGGCCGCACCAACCCCTCTCATACTGACCTGGAAGTGTGAATAACGGACTCCGAGAGCGGAGGCTTCCTCTCCGCTCTTTGGTTCACACTCATCCCAGACTCATTTTCCTCCCAGCAGTGGTACACCTCCCGCAAGGAGACTCCCGGCCGCTCCAGAGTGATTTTTGGCCTGCCTGGCCCCACACCCCCCATAGATTTAATTACACCTTTACCCTGCTCTTCATCTCGATCTCCAAGCTGTGTTAAATGGACCCTGCTCCTCCAACTAACTGTGCCAACCGTTGCATGGCTGAGTCTCAGTGTGAAAATAGACTAAAATGTCACCGTGATCCGTAGTGCGTGCGCAGGGTCCGTGAGCTAGAACTGCCCTTTTTGTTATTATTTGACCAGTCCAAAGAGCAAGCAGCTGGACAAATCGTCTCACGCAAAAGCACAGTGAAGCTGGCACTGTGTGACCAGTTGTGGGTTATGTTCTGTTCTTAGCAGGGCTTTGCTGTATATGAGCATAATCACTGAGTCTGGTAGTGAGTCATTAGGTCTCTGTGAGCCATAGAAATCCTGAATAAGAAAATTACTTGTGCTTTTGACAGGGCTTTGACACAAATTATGTACCATCTGTTGTCATAAGCCTTATTTGGACAGGATTAGTTTTCCAGGGGAATGTCAGGTAATTTTGAGTATTACAGGCATCCTCGGTATTTCATTCCTGTCTGAATTGACTGTGTCTGTGCTTTTTATGGATGACTGTAGAAGTAATTACAGAGCAAAGTTTCAATGAACTCAGAGGTCCTTTGATAATTTTAATATCGTCTAAATGAAAACTTACCCCTAACTTTTGATTGCTGCCTGTTGAGTTGTGTTGGCCATAGTTGTTTAATTTATTTTTAATTGAATGTTCCTTGGGCAGAATATTGTGCATTTCACTGATATTATACATCTGTACACACCAGTGTGTACTGCAGTGTGTTCTGCTGGCATAGAGATAGTTAAACATTTTCTGAATGGATTAGCTAGCATGGGTTGAATAACTACACTTTGTGCATCAGGCGATCTTTGTAGTTTCTGTTTGAGTGTCAATGACTGTATGTAAACCTAGACAACCTAACAGCTCCCCAAAAGTGAGGCTAGAACGTCTTGATTGCCATCTAGTGGCTGGCTGCAGAACAAGTAATAAGCCCACCCCCTCCATGTTAGTGGATTGGACATCGGCCTACTGAAACTTTCAAGAACGTGTCAAATGAATATTTTCCGAAAATGATCTCTGCCATTTTATGTAGTTCTTACCATGCTGATATATGGTCAATTGCTCTCTTTGCTCATAAGTTTTGTTTTATTTTGTTATTTGATTCAATAAAAAGGGAGTGTGAAGACCAGATTGACTGCTTTGATTGACAGCTCATAACCTCTTGATTTACTTCGGGAATTATATGGAGCTGGAGTGCGACCATTGAGCAGAGATATAATGTTAACATTACACATGCATAAGTTGCTTGGGCCCAGTACAACAGAATATAACCCGTTGTGATCTGCAAGTCTGACGGAAGTCGATTGTATGGCGGTGTTTGCTCTGTACACAGTGTCATGTACTGTTTTCAGCGATGCTAGTACTGTAGAAAGGTATGGCAAGCTAGACAGCCACCAGATATGGTAACATTTTATTATAGGCCACTGTAGACAGCAACAGAAATTGGAGGTAGAAAGCTCTTTACTTTTAACATAGCGTAGTGTAGCTACTGTTCGCAGCAATGTTATGTTCTGAACAATGGGCTTTCTACAATCAATTCTTGTTGCTACCAAAAGTGACACCCCCACCCCCACAAAAAAAAAAACTGATAGCTAGTGACCTAATAAAGTTAATAAATCAAGATTCAGAGAGGTCACCCTTAGCTAGGTTGCTAGCTAGTTAGAACCAACATTGGAACCCACGATAATGGGAGGTCTACTCAACCATGGAATATATTTACCTCATTTTCAATAGTTAGCTACCTCTAAAGTACATTTGTATGATGTAACTACCTAGCTAATCATTCAAAAACAATGTATTAGCTAGCTAGTACCGGACATCGGCTAAGCAACTAACCACCGAGGACAAGGCCAGCAGTGAACATATTTTAGCGTCATTCGACTGTTCTTGGAAAAGTTCCGATCTATCGAAACCTTTAACAAGCTTTTAGTTTTAGTAGAACCAGTCTGTTGCCTGTCTACATCACCCAGCATTTACCATCAGCAGAGGGAGCCATTTGGGTTATGTAAAAGGTTCAGGGAATGTGAATATAAGTAGGGCGGGTGTATTCGTGAGACCTCGACCGCGGCTCAACCCTCCAATCACTACTGCACAGTCTCTGGCTCCAAATGTGCAAGATGGCCGCGTCCATATGAAGTACATTTTGGCCCCATTTTTGTACAACACTAGGAAGTGGAAATGCATCATCCATCTTTATTTTCAGTCTATGGGCCAAACCTGTCTCTTACAGATGGACAAATATTGCACCACTTTGCCCAAATGGAGTCCCACACTTCATCATAGAGAACACAAATTTCAAACTGTTTCTTTTTTTGTATTCTGCTGCAGTCTAAACAGAAATTTAACTCAGTGTATTTTCCCTGGTCAATTGCCTCAGTTTCTTTTACGTTCTCACCTGGGACTAGTTTTGCAAGGCTTTAACACATCGGTTACTCTCGACTCTTCCATCTCAGCAATTTTGTGCTGAAATACTCAGATCCTAATCCTGCCCAAATGGATACATGACGTTACTGATATACCATGCCAGTAATAAAAACTCATACTTTATTTGGGAAACTACACCTGTCTGAATAGCCATTGCTCTGGCTGTGTCTTGATAAGGAACCCAATAATAAACACTGCTCGTTTCCGTCTGCTGTACCTTTGTATACCTGTGTCATCCAACTCTGATCTGTCTTATTTCTGAGCTGAGTCTGGCACAAACAGACTGTCTGCCCTCTGTTGTCTGTAGTCTGCCCTCACTCTATAAAATGGAAGGTCTGCAGTGAGTATGTGAGCAGTGGAGTTCGTCTGTACACAGCAGTGATAATTATAGAATGCTGCGACCGTCACCGGTACCATGTGGAGCCTTGCCTCTCTTTTCATTTCTTTTCTTTAATTACACTGACACTAAAACATTTATGATTCAGACGGCGTGTGAAATGTTTCCAGGGAGAAAGATGGCCGCTTACCTGTGGAGGTCAGGAGACAGTCCCACGACCGTCCTGCTGACTGACTGTCTCCCCCAATCGCAGTAACACTGATAATTAGCATTGCGCTCTGTGCTGCGCTGGCCTCTGTGATTCTGTGGACTGTTGTGCACATTTTGTCTCTGTTTCTCGACTGACCTCTAACCTCACAGCTATCCCTCTGCCCCCCTCCCCCATTGCTGCTTTATCGTACAGGAATGAGAACAGGTACTCAACCTCAGCACGGCATCTTATCCAGCTGAAGCATGTCTATAGCAGGGCCCACCGGTCACTACTTCTGCTGAGGTCACAGCTAGCCAGTCTGCAAAGCCCCCCACCACCGAAATCTCCCAGGGGTGTCAAACACAAAAATCAGCAGGGGGTGGGAGTTTGATTATGAATTGTTTACCCTTCCCACCTTCCATCCACCCACCACACATGCACACACACAAACACCCAGTGCTGAGGACTGAATTTAGGTTTATGAATGTAATTGAGATGCTGCTGATCAATACTCCATTGATTTACAGTCCTATGGCTTGGCTTCCTGCATCTTTGTTTGGTATTGAATTCTTTCGGAAGAAGGAAGCAATCAATTCATCCCGAGACGTGTCACGGCGCTTATGAATAAAGTTTGAGTTTTCAAAAGCCTGGGGCGTTTGATGTGGTCAGCATGGTGCCATTGTTTGTTTGTTTGATAACTTCCATTTCTTGTTTATTAATATTTATTTATTTATTTACTTATTTATTGGTGGTGTGATCCATTTTAGGGTACCAAACCAAAATTAGAGGAGACAAAATGGAGTCAGTTTGGAACTGCTGTGAAGAATACTAAAGGCTGTTACTGTAACTGTGTTTGACACCCTTGCGCAGTATTTAGCGTAATACAGTGAGATGCAATTACAGAAGGTGGCGACTAGCCCAGAACTGCACCAGATGGTAGTTCCACTGTAGCGTTTTTGTTTTTATCCCTTTATTTACTGTATGTATGCATTTTTGCATGGTATTGATGGGTGTGGGACTGAACTGCACTGCACTGCAGTTATTGGATGAAAACACTGTTGAATGCTTCCTTCTCCAGTGCATGTGTGCAAGAAGTGCCCAGCAGTGTCCCATGAATTATATCTCACTCCTGTTGTTTTTTTTTTTTTAATCTCAGCATTTCTTGAGACCTAAATAGGCTCAAGGACTGTGTCAGCTCCGCGAAACTTCCAGTGAATTTGCTTAGATTTAAAAAAATGGATGTTGAAGTTCTGTCTAGATTTGAATTGATTCTCACGTAGGTACTACGCTTCAAGTGTCTGAATAACGTATTGAAAATACAGCCAAACATTTCAGTGCGTGCTCGAAAAAATTATTTACTGCATAAAATACAAGTTTTTTTTTTTTCACAATATCACTTCTATATAACTAATGGAGGCTACTGTTAAATGTCAACATATTGACAAGTTGAACGCTGAAAACATGAGAGTAATTAGAGAAAACAATGGCACAAGCATTAGACACTGCTGGAATGAAATGGCTGTATTTTCCTTATGCGCTGAGACCTCTCTATGGCTGTTTATTGCCCCGTGACCTTTACTGACAGAGACCTCACAGAATGGGGTCCACATCCTGATGTTCCCGCTTGAGTGTTAGAGATATTAAGCTACAGTATGTGTCTACAGTAGCACTACCGTGTTCCTCTGTACTCTTATCTGTCATATTATCGATATCGTTTTCTTTCTCACTGAGTCTCTATCTTATGTCTCACTTTAGTCACTATTCACTGTTTTTTGTCTTTTCATTCTGACCTCTTATGTGTCTTTTTGTTGCTTTCTTTTTCTATTGGACAAATACAGGTCTCTGCAAAGGTATGACCAGAGAATCTTGACAGCATCCTAATATAAACTCTAAAGTGTTAACCCTAAGATGCACATTAAGCTATTAAGCTCGCCTGGAATTTTTTTAATTTTCCTTTTTTTAATGAAAGTATGTTATTATATATAATGTTTTAATACAAGTTTTAATCGATTAGTCTCGAATGCATTTATTTGATCCGAATCACCCATTTCTCACATTTTGTTGAAATTCTTCACGTAACGAAATAAACCACAAATTCTTCCAATTAGAGCTTAGATATTTTTGACTAAACCAGTGTCTTTAAGTTGGCATATAATTCCTGCAAAAAATTTCTCCATTACATTTTTGTCAGACCTCACAAACGAATGTTCTAACTCTTGGATTTTAAGATTTTTGCTTTGGGCCCCTCTCGCTCCATAGGGCCATGGGTCTGATCTCTTGACAACCGAAAAAACCGCTATTTGAAAATTAGAGTTGAATAATTTGAGGGGCATTTGGAACAATAGTGAGATTTTTTTAAATGTGGGGAATTTGCTTGACTGGGTAGCGCTGAAGACAGCACATTCCCTCAACAATTCTTAAAATTTTTCTCACTGCTTCTTTTCAAAAGTCCCATGTTTCCAGAGTTGATCTATTTAGCTCCACGCTCGTAGTGTCATGAGAAAGCCCAGTGGACCAGAGGTATGGCCACCAGATGAGGTTCCTCATAATGAAAGCATTTATTTGGATGCGTGTTTTAGGAAAAAATGTCTCCCTGCTCGTCGGTTTAAACGGTACGTACTGCATAAGTGTGTGATTAACGCATTAACACCGAAGTCATTACTGTTTCGCTGATTAATCGATTAAAACGAAATAAACAAAGGGTGCATTTTTTGTTTTGTTTTGTTTTATTCTCATTGGTATCTTCCAGCCTTTTTCTCTGTAAAGTACCACTGAATCTGAACAAAGCTTTGACTAATATATTTTTTTTTAAATGGATGAAAGAATTGGACCTTGTGGCCATGGGAACTTGTTTGTGTTTTTATTGTCCCCCGCCGCCACGTTAGCTGTATTCTTATGTTCCTCTCCCTCTGTTGTTAACGCGATATCACAATAACCGGTGGATGGAATTTCTTCAAATTTGGTAGCAAGGTGTGTTAGGGGAATGCGCAGATCCCTGTCAGCTTTAGTGACCTTCAACTCCTTATCAGGTCACTACTGGCGATTGACCATTTCTGACCAGACTTATGGTGTTCGATATTGATGATATGTACGAGAGGGTATCAAAACGTTCTAATTATCACCGAGTCATATTCAGGGTAGAAACTGTGCTTTGCTTTCTTGTCCTGAAGACTTCTCTTCATAGTCACCATCCAGAGTTACACATTTCTCCCACCGTTTCTTAACCTTGCGCGGACCACCTGAATAGAAGTCCCCTGATTTCATGGAAAACCAACCCCCCACCTCTTGATTGACCTCATGGAAATTCCTTTTCCATCTCACAACAGTGTCATAAGATGGGCTATTGTCAATTTAAACAGATTGCATCTGATAATGAATCTGTCGGACAGTGAAATCCTTCAAGTGCAAAAACTTAATTACACTACACGCCTGAATCTTCTCCATACTTAGGGTTACTCGTGTTTAGGATCTACTAGCATAAGATTGAATTAAGTGAAGTACATAGTTCTTGGTCCATTAACTAGATAAGGATCACTGTTTCAAAATTTCATCCTGATTGCTCAATCACTTCTTGGGGATAATTAGAACTTTTTGATACCCCCTCGTAGTTGCCAAAAAATTATGACATTGGCTTGGTTAGGGATGTAATATTCAGCTTTGTCCATGCATCTATAAGTACATCCCACAGTTGTTAACGCAATATCTAAAGAACCGATTGATGCAATGTCTTCAAATCTGGTAGCATGTTGTGTTAGGGGAATGCGCAGATCTCCGTAAATTTTTGCGATATTCACCTACTTTTCAAGGTCACCTCTGGCCATCTACCTTTTCTAACCAGACTTTTGGTCCAGTATCTGAAGAATACTTTAATGCATTCCACTCATTTTTTATAACATGGTCTATGTTGATGATATGCAGATGACAATAAATAATGGTAACCTTGACTTAATTGTCAAGGTCATTGTGGTCTAAATTATCATTTTTCATTCAATTCTGAATTACAAATCTCAAGAAAAATGTTACAGATTTCATTCATATTTGGTACCAAAGGCTGTAAAGGGAATGCGCAGTCCCCATTGGAACCCACTGACGTGCATTTTGCTGCGATATCACAAGCACAAGTGATTGATTCCATTAATTTTTTTAAATAAAAATGTAGCAAAAAGACATCCATTTAGTCCTTGCGGCGGGGGACATAGTCACATTTGTGACAAATACTTGTTTTTGCAGAAATGCTCTTTGTACTGACCTCTCTTGCCCATTTATCCAGTTGACATGGTAATCAAGCATGTTGCATGTGGAGAACCCCGTCTCCTGGAAACCCTGGTAACCTTTGGTGGGCTCTCCTGGGTTTTCAAATTTACCTGCTCTGCTCTACAAGAAGGCTCATACTAAAATGAAGCCCCCGGCCCTAAACACGTCATATATAATCGATAAAAAAACTAAAATCTCGAACCACACTTTCTTGCCTCCACTCCTGCTAGCACAGCTCCACTTCTTCATGCTTTTATGATATTTCATGAATCTAAGCTTGCCTGTTTTGATCTGAAAGGCTGTTTGCAGTCCGTTAAGATGTAGCATGAGTCATCGTCTCTTGCTGCCAGACAGCTCCCCCCCACAGACGAGGTGTACAAGAGTTTCATATGGCACAGCATGTTACTTCAGAGTTCCAAAATTAGACAGTGCTCCACAGACTTTATCAGTTTCTTTGGAAGAGTAAATTCCTCTGAGTAAAATGAATTTTGTTAGCCATAGCTCTCATTTTCAGTACTTTTCGTGCTTTGCAAGTCACTTTTTTAATGCAGTGAATGTAAAATGTGCACTGCAACTGCGTTAAGGATAAACTGTATTGCTCTTTTTTTACTGCCAATCGACTCACGTTTTCCAGCTATTTTTTTTTCACTCTCGCTTTTATTGAATTGGCCCTCATCACAAATGTTTCAATCATCATACTATTTATGGGAAAGAAAATCATTTCAAACTCATAAGTGGGTTAGAATTTCTTAATGGCGATAGGGGTTAATTAAAACAACAAACTCCTATCGCCATTAAGAAATGTATATACATTTATTAGTTTGTTACTTTCTTTGCGTGAGTTAAACGCGCACCTATAAAAGTTGCTATTATTTGTTTTCTCAGTTCACAATGATCTTCTATCTTTTATAGGATGAGTGGCTCCTTCATTCTCTGCTTACCTTTTCTAAAGAGTGTATTTTATCAATCCAAAGATTGAAATGTCATTTTAAGACAAAGTAGCATGTCTAAAAAAACCTCTGGCATTAATCGTGGGCTTTATTTTAACATTTTAGTCTCAAGACAATTTCATTAAACCCTGAGGTTCATCTGATATAGAAATTCATTAAATGCAGGACTGCATTCACTGAAAAAAGAGTCTGTTGGAAAGGTAGTCTGGAATCTCAAAGTCTACATGAGTTTTGTTTACTTTTCACATAGTATGTGATATACAGTATGCTGTATATCCAATAAGACTTTGTGCCCTGAATGATTGCTGAAGTTTTCTTAGGTTGAGCACAACATTATGAAAGGATTGCAGTTTTTACATGCAAAAATAGCCACAGTTTTCGGGTTATGACATTGGCTACTCGTTTTGCACCCCCCAAACACCTTTAAGAGAGAAATAAAGGGGCTGACCAGCGACCTGATCCTTGTTCCGTCACCTCTGACCTTTCCGCCCTGACCTCTGACCTTTGCTCCTTGTGCCCTCCAGCAGCGACGAGGACAACAAGCCGTTGCAGGGCAGCCAGGCCTCCCTGGACGGGAACGTGAAGGAAAGCGACGACAGCCTAGTGGACTACGGCGAGGGTGGGGATGGCCAGTTTAACGAGGACGGCTCATTCATCGGTCAGTACACCGTCAAGAAAGACAAAGACGAGACAGAGGGGAACGAGAGCTCTGAAGCCACCTCGCCCGTCAATGCCATCTACTCGCTGGCATAGCCCCGCCCCAACGGCGGGAGGACGGTGGGTGCTGTACATGCATCTGCACACACGTACCAACCAAACGCTGGGAAGCCGCAAAGCACCAGGGCCCCCCAGAGGGACAAACTCTCCTTCTGTGTACTGGAGAAGCGGACACGACTCCTGCATATGCTAGGCCACTACAGTTTGGCTCCAGTTTGGACATTAAAAGTGACCCATTTTTTGGAGACAGAAGCACTATCACTCTTCCCATGCTCCTCCCCCACTGCTCGAACCTTGCATACATTTCCGGGTGGCTGGGTTAAAAGGACGATGAAATGCGAGGAGGAGGAACTTTTGGGGTTCTCCACCATGTTGCGTGGCTTTGCTTTTTCTGCCATTTTATTTTGAGGATTTAGCTCCCCCTTTCTCCCTTCCTTTTCTGTTGCTAGCTGCAAAAGAAAGGAGAGTAAATTTGACAGATTTGTTAACATATCAGCTGTACGGTACAAGCCATCCTATCACCAGGATACTGGCATGGGTTTATCATATTGATATATACACTAATGAAAGACCTTGGTTCCTGGTTGATGAATTGAATAAGTAACTGAACAGCTAAATGCCATGAACAGTGCCGGCACATATCTCTGTGCCCTTCAAAACTATGCACTCTGAATCATCGTCCAATGGCTTTGCTTCATTTTGATTACAAAATCTCTCACTTTCTTGGTTTTTTTTGGTTGTTTCTGGTAGCAGCACTAGTAATCCAGTAACAAATTTTTTTTTTCTCTGAATTTTATATCACATGCATTGTATAGTCCTTTTGTTTGCTATCGTCTAGTCTGTCAAGAATTTTGAATGGCTGTTGCTGTAGCATAATCACTGTGGCCTCTTGCCTTTGCTAGACTGGACTGCCTGATTTTCCCTGTTAAAGGAAACAAGCGACACTATATGAGATATTATTCTAAAGCATGGTAGTTGTCTAGTGCAAGTCACAACAGAGTGAGAGTAGTGAAAAAGGTCTGATATGATACTGGTGATGCTCTGGCCTTGAGATACTGGCAGATTTCTTAATTTATTGTCTCATAGCCCAACTCCACGAAGACCCATATTTAGAGAGCAGTGTCCCTTGGGCCAAAGCAATTCTCCTGGGCTTTCATTGGTCTAGTTTCAGGGCTCATCCATCATCACTGACCTGCAAGTCCGAACATTGTTGGAGTGCACCAGCATATCGGTGATAATGATTGACTTTGTTGTGAAAAAGCAAGCAATGCTTTTTTTTTACCCAATTCTTGTTTCTTTTATTGCACGGCTGAATGGCGATCAATTTTCATTTTGATCTAAAAGATATTGTGTTGCCAGAGGTAAAGAACATGTCTGTATTTCCCTAGAATAATTACCCTTAGCTCATGAAGTTTATATATACTACAGTTTCAAATAATTTCTGCCTTGCGGACTGGCAGGGAGCTGTAGACTGAACAGTGATAAGAGTGTATTTTCTATATATATATATATTTACGCGTATATTAAAACACACTAGTTCATAATCTGCCTGGGGAGTATTTCAATGAAATATGCTTTAAAAATTTCAATTTTAAAATGGCCACTAGACAGGAAAACTACATAATTGATGCCTCAGATGTTCCTTGAAAATTACAGTTGATGCAGGGCAGTCCATAAGGGCCTCTGGGCCTAAGTGTCAGTAAGCCTTTGGGCTCTGTACACCAGCTCATTTGACTTGAGTACAGTGGTCAAAAGAGAGGTTGTCAGCTCTGAATCATGGGAACTGCGTAGAAACTGCAGTCTTTCATTCACCCAAGTCCTGCCGGTCGCCGATATATAGAGGACCTGCACTCGTTTCCCTGTGTGCTGGTCGTTGATATATCGTTCCCCGGTAGCTATTTCCCTGGTCATCATGCTGGTCATCAATAAGCATTAACATAGTGGCAGGATTAATGTGTTCTAATACTTACAGGCCGCAATGCATCTCCCTGTGATTACCCATCCGAAGACACGTTACTCTTATTTGGAGCAATGTTTCTGCTCTTCCCACCTGACAAATCACTGTAAAACACTTCTCCAAGCACGAGAGCTGGCTGCGATGTGCATTACCGCTCAGAATTATTCCCCATTTCAGTATTGTGTTGCTGGCCATTCGTAATGACTCCATTTGACTCAAATACACCTGTGACTGAAAGGGATCTACACTTATTTTGAGTTTTATATTAATTGTATTTACATTTTGTTTATATTGTCAATATTATGAATTATTTGGCAATACATCATTGTAGCAACTGTCGTACTGTCGTGTCACAGTAAGGGGACAGGAAATGCTGTTGGTCTGCTACTTAATACATTTCCTTTTCGGCAAAACTAATATTACAAACAAACTCAAAGTGAGTTGAAGCAGACAACATTCTGGAAAGTTCTGCTGTACTCAGAAACTTGTTGATTCTGTCTTGTGCTTTTCTCGTTGATGTTGTTTAACCATTGTATTTTTTGTCAATATTAGAATTAACTCTATAATTTTGACACAATGCAAAACAGATATTCTTTATATTCATTTGTTACAAATAGAACCTGGGAAAAAATGTTCTATATTTTATCTTTGTATTTATTTATCAAGTTGTAGTGAGAATAAAATGCACATATAAGCTTCATACATGCTTTTACATGTACATAGCAAAATGTTCTGTTGAATTAACTCTTACAAAGTGCAAATGGTCCCACTTGGTCTTGTATGTACTTGGGAAGTGTTGAATTAATGCTGGAAATGTAATGTTGTACCACACTTAGTAAGAAAGTGAGTTTATGGAGGTGGCATGTTATGTACTGGTCCTCTGTGTGGTTCATAATGACGCTCTGTGGGAGCGTCTGGCAGTTCGGCTCAGCATGACTCCTCAGTGCTCGGTTTTGAAAAAATGTATTTATTTAGTTTTTGGCCTTTGTTATTTCACTGTGTCATTATGTTATAGTGTGTAGGAGAAGGCCATGTTTTATTTAGAAAGCAGCTCCCCAGCCTTTCAAAAAATGTAGCTGTGCTATGACACATCATAGGAACATTCAGGGTGCTGTGAATACCTAGCACTCTTGGGTTGCTATAGAGCCTATATGCTAACTTTTACATGCGCACTTGGTTTTTAAAAAGAGATAACTTCACAAAAGGCATTATTTGAGGTGGTAGACTTATTTTTGTCCTTGGTGTATCTTCATGTCTGTTTGTGAAGGCTACAAATGGTTAAACCTGAAAACTCGACAGTAAGGCACTCATTACCCATCATTACTCTCACCTGTCATGTTCTGGTGACAGGTCTCGATGCACTATCTGAAGCTGCTACTTTTCAACACGGATGTCTCCGTTGATGTCTTTCATCTCCATGTTAAAATGACATACATGAAAGAAAACCCCCTCCTCACACACACATACGCGTGGGCGCACGCGCACACACACACACACACAGACACACACACTCTCACACATGCTGCTCCTGTTCCACTGGGTTCCTTACCCTTTTTCTAAAGCCCGATGAGCGATATGGTTCCTGATTCTTCGGGGGATTTTTTCAACATTTTCCTCTGGGAGTCGGGACTTTGGTTTCCATGCGCAGATGACTGAACGGAGCACAAACGGACCTGGGGATTTGTAAATGACAGCACTCCTCTTACTGGGGCAGGTGATGCACCTATGCCTTCAAACAGACATAAAGGGACGTCTGTTCCCATCTTAGCCCTCTAATGGAAGCCCCTACAGAAGATCAACTTTGCTTCTCAACCACGTTATCGTGAACTTTGACAGTTAGATTCAGTTCAGTGTCTCTGTACTTCCACCTCCATCGCAGTCCGCCGCTAAAATCTGATCCTGGCTGAACTGTCCCTTTGTGTCCTCCAAAGGGCACTTGAAGATGTAGACTTTCATTCACACTGACGCTCACTGTTTTATGTCCTTGTTTCAAATGATTTGTTCTTCTTGTTCAAGTGCTGAAAAGGCCAAATGAACATCATCACTCTTAGGCTTATAATGGCTACGCGATCTAAGGTGTTCCTCTGGAGAACAGCTTAGAGAATCAATCAGTTGTGCATTTTTAGGGCATTATGTTCATTCAGTCCAAAGGACCCAGCCTTGAGCAACACAGAGTAATGATAAATGCTTAAAATCAATTATAACCAATGGGCATTTGAACCCGCATCATGAAAACTCACTATCTGTATAACCTCATGTCTTAATTTATTATTATTATCATTATTATTATTATTGCCACCATACAAATTTCATATCTATACATATATATTTATCACTGGGATTGTTTTATATTGATTTTTATTTTTTAAAGTAAGTACAACTGTACCTGTGCACCATTGGGACAGGTGAGATTATCTGTGTTTGAGAGGTACATCACATTTGAACAGAAAAGGAGAAAATATGCCGCATTAACATATTCATTATGTATGTGTGTATGACAAGAGGCAGAACCTAATCCACTAGAGAAGCCTTTCTTTACAGTAAAGCCGTTTCATTTTCACTAAGCTGTCTTTTTTTCTTGTGTTCTTGCTGTGAAATATTGCTTTTAAAATGATGCGATAACGCTGCATTCTCTAGTCATTAATTACCTACCGTTTACTGCATAAATACTGCTACTTGTGCATAATTGTTAGATAAATTACTGTAAATTATTCACAGGTAAGCGGTATGAAATGGGCTTTAAATTTTTTTTTTTTTTCATGGCACTGAACAAGTTTCTTAGTAGTAAACTCACGTTCAGTAACACTTGGTTAACACTGTGAAAAATGAATAATTCTCAATAACAGTTTGAGCTCCACTCTGATCTCTGTAAGGCAAACACAATAGCGGAAGTATTTTTGGTTATCATGTTTATCTGTCTGTAGTTGGTTTTTAATGACGCCACTGATGAATTATCAGAATACAACATCTGATCAAAAGCTTCACTGGGGACTGCTGTTGTTCATGTCCGTAACGGGGCAGTGGGCTTGGCAGAAGTGTGTACGAACATGGCAGTTCATTCTAGGAAGAAGCTATGTCTCCAGATCTTACACTAATACCATGAAAATTATTTTCAAATACCTATGCAACGATGGACTGTAAAGAAGAGTAATGTGCTTAGCATCAAGGTTTGCGTTGCCTCATGGGATTTTTCTCTGTTACCAACGATCAAACCAAAGTTGAGAGGAAAGAGGTGTGATTACAGACCATCTGTGTGTAATGATTAGAAAGCAGACTTCTCTCGCGGGACAGGTAAATAAATGCTGCCAGCAGTGCCTCCCAAAACAGTAGGAACTTTTCATAAAGTGTGTATCCGCAGGGGGCTGTTGCACTGAAGAGGAAATTATACTCTACTGATTGACTCTACCACTGAAAGGTTTGGCATTGCTTGCCATTTAAATTGTTCTTGCCATTTTATTCTTTACACGTGTTTGTGTAAATCATATGAAATAAACAGCAAAAGGTAGTTTGTTTCATTTATAACCTCAATTCCGAAAAAGTTGGCACAACACTACAATGAAATATTACTTGATGCTTTAACTTGCATATTAAATTGTTTATTGATGATACATTATTTATATATACACATACATTATTTTAAGTCTGATAATTGCAACGGACTCCAACAAAGTAGGGGCAGGGGCAATTTAGGACTAATAATTAAGTGTTGGAATAAGTTAACATGGGACAGGTGATGTTAAAAAGGTGAAATAATTGCGTTATAGTGTAAATGGAGCCTCCGAAAAAGGCCCAGTCCCTCAAGAGCAAAGATGGTTCGAGGCTCACCAACTTGCAGATGAGTAAGCTTATTATTCATAACTTTGAGAACAACATTCCCCAGAGTCAAGTCAGTAGGATTTTGGCCATTTTTGTCTCTATTGTGCTGAACATTCAGTACCCTGAAAAAGTATTTGCACCCTTCATTATTTCTTGCTTTTTTGCACATTTGTCACTCTAAAATGTTTCAGATCATCAAACAAATTTTAATATAAGAAAATGATAACCCGAGTAAATACAAAATGCAGTTTTGAAATTATGATTTAATTTATTAAAGGGAAAAAAGCTATCCAAACCTACCTGGCCCTATGTGAGAAGTAATTACCCCCCTTGACAAATCATGAATTGACTGTGATTAACCACAATTTTGAGTCCAATTTCACTAGCCACATCCAGGCCTGATTACTGCCAGACCTGTTGAATCAAGATATCTCTTCAATAGAACCTGTCTGACAAAGTGAAGTAGGGTAAAAGATCTCAAAAACCAACATGTCATGCCATGCAAACTAAAGGAATTCAAGAACAGATAAGAAACAAAGAAATTGATATCCATCAGTCTGGAAAGGGTGGCAAAGCCATTTCTAAGGCTTTGGGACTCTAGTGAATCACGGTAAAAGCTATTATCCACAAATGGTGAAAACTTGGAACAGTGGTGATCCTTCCCAGGAGTGGCCGCCCTATCAGAATTACTCCAAAAGCACATCAACGACTCATCCAGAAGGTCACAAAAGAACCCAGAACAACATCCAAAGAACTGCAGGCCTCACTTGCCTCATTTAAAGTCAGTATTCATGATTCAACAATAAGAAAGAGACTGGACAAAAATGGCATCCATGGGAGGGTTCCATGGTGAAAACTACTGCTGACCAAAAAGAACACAAGGGCACGTCTCACATTTGCCAAAATACATCTTAATGATCCCCAAAACTTTTGAGAAAATATTCTGTGGACTGACAAGACAAAAGTTGAACTTTTTGGAAGGTGTGCATCCCGTTACATCAGGCGTAAAACTAACATATCATTTCATAAGAGGAACATCATACCAAAAGTCAAACATGGTGGTAGTGTGATGGTTTGGGGCTGCTTTGCTGCTTCAGGACCTGGATGACTTGTCGTAATTCATGCAACTATGAATTCTGCTCTGTACCGGAAAATCCTGAAGGAGAATATCCAACCATCAGTTGGTGACCTCAAGCTCATGCGCACTTGGGTTTTACAGCAGGACAATCCAAAACATACTAGCAAGTCCACCTCTGAATGGCTTAAAAAAACACAAACTGAAGGTTTTGGAGTGACCTAGCCAAAGTCTAGACTCAAATCCTATTGAGATGCTGTGGCATGACGTTAAACAGGCCATTCATGCTCAAAAACCCTTCAATGTGGCTGAATTAAAACATTCTGCAAAGAAGAGTGGGCCACAATTCCTCCACAGTAATGTGAGACTCATTGACAGTTATCGCAAACACTTGATTGCAGTTGATGTCACAGAGGGTGGTACAACCAGTTATTAGGTTTAGGGGGCATTTACATTCACACCAGGCCAAGTAGTTTGGATAGCTTTTTCCCCTTAATAAATTAAATCAGCATTGAACAACTGCATTTTGTATTTACTCAGGTTGTGTTTAATATTTAAATTTATTTGCTTATCTGAAATATTTAAGTGTGACAAATATGCAAAAAAATAAGAAACCGGGAAGGAGGATAATAATTTTTCATGGCACTGTAATTGAAAGATGGAGGATATCTGGTTGAATATCAATGCGTAAAAGCTCCTGTAATGGATTAAATGTGACTTAAAGACATCACAACAGGGGTTTGGAAATACTTTGGTGTGACCCTTTATCAGTGGGCACCATGCCACGGCATTCACAGATGGAAGTTAAAGCTTTACTGCGCAAAGCAAAAGCCATACATCAACACTGGCCAATTGAAGGGGTTATTTCCATAAGTACTCAAGTACATATTCATTACAAATCAGATAACTCTACAAATCCATTCTTTCACTGATGAGGAATAAGCCACATAAGCTAAATTTGACCAAGAAACACTCAAGCACAATATAAATTTATTTATTTATTTATTTTATTTTATTCAGCCTCCAAAAGGAGAGTACAATACAATATAAGATAAAACATAACGTATAAGCACATGAGTAAACATTAAGATGCACACATGAACATGATTAAAATGGAATAAGTAACATATCCAAAAGCAATTTATTGTATGGATCGGAACTGAGTAAAAGACTTCTGACAGAATCAGCATACCCGTCATCCTGAGGAAGACATTTAATTTGCCTATTGCATTGTGAAGCGTAGTTGTCATTCAATAAATATTCAATGAAAGATATACCATCTTAAATACAAGACTGACTAGAGTGGGTGACTAAGTTTTGACTAGGATTTCTATCACAGTTCTGACTAAAGTTTCTATCACAGTGTTGTATATTCAATAAATGTACATAAAAAGATTTTGCTGGAGTCTGGAGTTTGACAACATTGACTTTCGCAGTAAATTGACATATCCAATATCTAATGTTGATTCAATCTTGTGTATTTTCAGTGCATTTAACAGTGGTGTATTTGTACAGTATTTATGTATACCTAAGGCAGCCTTTAACAATTTGGTCTGAGTTTGTTCTAATAATGACAATTGCCGTTTATTTATACTAACACATTGTATACCATAAGTGAGAACTGGTCTAATAGCTGTGTTCCATATATAGGCGATACTGTCGCCACCTGCACCTAACTTATGAACACCTACACATTGTAATGTGTAAAACGCTCTTCGACATGATTGAATTCTCTCATTGATATGGCTATCAGGTCTTGCGTAAGATAAATCAATGCCCAGATATTTCATACACTCACCTTCTTTTAGACTAAGACCATTCAAATACCACTGTGGGCGAGGAACTAAGTTACATTTACCAAATACAGTGCACTGAGTTTTGTTAGCATTAAAAGACAGACCATGATTAGTAATATATACATTAGCAGCATTGATGAGATTCTGTAGTCCAGTTAAACTTGTCAAAAGCAGATCATCGGCATAACAAAAAACATAATAACTGGTGTTGTTAATACATATACCACCCTGTGTAGCTGACAACATAGAGATCATATTCCGATAAGTTAAACACCATCGGGGATGAGAGTCCACCCTGTCTTGTACCTTTAGTAATATTAATTTGGCTGCTCAGACTATTCCCCCACTTGACTTGAACACCGAGCCGCCAGTACCAGTACACTATGATCCTCCAGCAATGATGTGGCATGTTGTCCAGGGCTTTCCGGAATAAGATGGGATGGGGGATCCCGTCAAAAGCCCCCTCGGTGTCAAGACTACGCTTATACGCAGGAGACCCCCGTGACACACAATACGAGATCACATCGTTAGTCAACGCTGCTGCCATTTCTGTTCCCCGTCCCTGGATGAAGCCAAATTGTACATCGTGGTAGTTTATCGTATCCTCAGCACTATCTAAAATATAGAGTTCTAGAATCTTAGAGAGGGTTGTCGATATGGTAACTGAACGGTAGTGTTTCGCCACAGAAGTGTACATAGAAGGCTTCTTTAACAAAGGTATAAGTAGACCTTTTCCAAAACCAGCCGGAACCACCCCAAACTTAATACAAATACTGAAAATTTTGGATAACATCGAGATCAATAGTGTTCCTATAGCGTGTTTCAAGTGTTCAGCGAGTATACCGTCAAGTCCTGGGGAACATACTGATCTCAGTCGCTTAATATACACTTGGTAACCATGGACTCGCTCATGACATGGTTACAAGGTGAGCCATACTGTCCGTCATACACCTGGTCGACCGTCCTCGCTGCATCCCTATATACATCACTGTCTATGTGACCATCTCCTGCTAACTTCTGTGTGAAATGCTTCTTAAGGGTTTCCAGGGATATGTCATCAGTTGAATTATCTCCACGTTTCATAGCATTTACTCTACTCCAGAACTGTTTGATATTACCTGAAAGATACAACTGGTTAAAATGTTGTACAGATTGTCTGACTTGTGTGTTGTTAGCGTTATGACATGCGTTTTGGTATATTCGTTTTGCGGCCTTGTAGCATTCGTATACATGACCTTCAAGTGGTCGCCCACATGAGCGCCATATACCAAACCACAATCGTTGCCTGTCCCAGGTTATTAGACAGTCCTGGTTCCACCATTTGTTGGGCTTGAAGCGTCCTCTATACCGGGATCGTGATTTATCATCCACCAGCTTACACGCAGCATGTACTCAATCAGTGATCTGCTGACAAATGGGGTTAATAGCCTGTTGAGCCTGATCAATATTACTAATATCATCAACATTGGTTATTAACACATTCAATACAATATCATTAAGCATATGGTTATATGATTGCCAACTACTACTGTCTGACCAGTCAATTTGTGGATATTGTGGAACGTAATGATACACATTATGACAGTTTTTTCCCACCACTGGTACAGCACTCAAACGGATACAGGTATGTATAGGATAATGATCACTTGTGTTGTCAGATAAATCAAACTTGATCATACATGATTTAACTTCAGAAAATGTACGTTCAGACATAAAAGCATAATCGATATAGCTTTGGTGAGCAGAATTAAAGTATGTATGATTTACACTTGGTGGATATTTAAAATTTCCTACAACAAGGTCGTTATTGAGTTAAAAGTCATACAAGACAGAACTGTAGACATTGAGGGGATGAACAATATGCCATCGCCGATCTCGTGGTGGACTGTGTGGTAGTCGATTGTTCATGTCACCTACGATCAACAGGGGTGTCGGCTCCATCGTGTCAATAAAGCACTGCAGCACATCTAGTGTCTCTGTGTACAGCCGAATTTGCTCGGTAGTCCCATTATAGTGTGGGAGATACACACCTAGGACGGTGATAACAGTTTTACCTTCAGATGTTAGCTGCACACCACAGATACGATCACAGTCAGTGTTCAGTGGTCTATATGTTATATTGGGGATCCATTTAGCTATAAAGCCCACACTACCGTAAGGTCGTCCAGAGATGTCCTCAACTGGATTCATAGCAGATTTCATGTTAAACCACACATCATTATCATTGTAGTCTTTCTTTAAGACATTAAGTTCATGCACACTTAACCAATGTTCGCATGAAAAGACCATAGAGTTTTGTTGTAAAAACTGTGAGTCAACAAGCCCACAAGAAGATTTCAAACCCTTACAGTTAAAAGATATGACATTAAAATCTCTTTCAATTGATTTGGTTTGATTATTTGAACTATTGAATGTTAATGAATTAGTACGAGCTGAACATATGGCCATGAAGCTGTAAGCGATCAATAGCCGTTATGGTAGTATGACCTGGACGACTGGTTCCATCGCCTATCCCAGCTACCGGGATGATGACTGGAGCTACCAGACTGACGCTGATCACGGCGGTTATCATAGACGTCATCGTTGTGTTGAGACCGACGATTGTATCGACCTGTGTTCCTCTGTGAGTTGTCCCGTCTTCTCCACTGGTATTGTGTAGCATCTCCGCGGTACGGGTTGTGTCGGCTAGCCTGTATGGCACGGTAGCGGTATGGTCGCACCCTAACTCTGGCTGGCCAGTTGTCAGGAGTGTAGAGCTTATCTTTACTCTCTTGTATAAACACGCTGATACAGTATGACGACTGGCCACCTGCAATACATGACAGTTGTATCACATCCACCACATCCTCTACTTGAATTTCCATCACATGGTTTTTCATATCCTGCAGAGATACTTTATCATCAAGCCCACCAACATAGATGTTACGCAATGTGGTTTGTATGGGTGCTGCTTGAATATGACGAACACTTTCTGATGTGCCTTCCATTGGATTTCTGGACGATGTTACGTTAGTTTTGCCACGACGTAGTTTCTTCTGTTGTGATTGGGGCAGTCTGAACTCATTTGCAGGAATACCTGCGTCATCCTCGGGCATGCTGGTTGTCTCCAATGGTGGTTGACTAGAGCCTGTCGGTGACGAAGATTCTTGGTAAGAGGACGGCGCTTCCTGGCTCGAGGGCGATGATTCCTGATTACTGACGTCATTGGTAGGCCTGTTGCTGCTCAGCCTGTGTTCCAGCTGTGAGACATGAGTTTTAAGCTGCTGCACCTCATCCTTCAGGTCCCGGACTGTGCTTGTAAGCACAGCAACAGTATCACAAAGTAACAGACACGTCTCAGTCAGCTCCACTGGATCGATCAGTGTGGAGGCCGCCGAGTCATCCAAAGTTGCGTTGTCCCTAGAACTGGACGACTCGGGAGTAGTTTTCAGGACTTTATTCAGTCTATTGTCCTTAGAGGCATTCACAACACAGTAGCCTATAATGTATATGTCCTCCGCCAGTCGTCGCACCTTCTTTCTGTTGTACATCTGTGCAACAGAGAGATCAGGGAACAGGGAGAGCCAGGCGTCATATAGGGCTAGCCTCAGTGCAACCAGTTTATCCTTGACATCAGTATGCAAGTTATCACCTAACATTTCTACAATCTCTGTGTGGTCATTTTCATATATTATCCGTATTATGTTCATGAAATTTGACAATAATGTTGTAGTGTCTGGTATATCAGTCAATTCCTCCAGTATGTCCTTTCCCGTTGGCTCATCATTTTCAGGCGGTGGTGCAGTAGGTTTCTTCCGACCCGCATCACCTTGCTGATGGTCAGGGGCCATTTATGTTTTCGTGGTACCCGTGACTCTTTGCCCACCCGCAAGGTGACAGCACTGTACCCCTGGTCTGATAGCTGGTTGAATCGCACAGAACTTATAGCTGACAGTGCCGCATTAACCAAAGCAGCCAACTCGCTAACATTCACGCGAAGCAAGATTAATGCGTTTACTGGATGAAGACATAACACGGTTGCTCCATTAGACCGTAGTATCAAATATCGCAGCTTGGTTATGTAGTTTGTTTTTGTCCGTATAACCTGTCACTACCGTATGTTAACCAGTTAGCTACACAGAAAACATTCGTGAAATTCTGGAACGGGGAAACGAACGCTGTTAATTACAGTTTTATAGAAATTGCTTGGTTCCGTTCCAGCTATCATTCGCTAATCTCTGTCTCCTCCGCTAAAAAATAAACGAAATCTTGAAATTCAAAGAAATATTTCCTCCCTTTACAGTCCCAGATCACAAACCACAGGAGATAGAGACCAAATTGAAGTCCTTTCTTTGCTTAA
The DNA here is from genome assembly GCA_029721435.1 of Gymnothorax reevesii. Classification (NCBI taxonomy): domain Eukaryota; kingdom Metazoa; phylum Chordata; class Actinopteri; order Anguilliformes; family Muraenidae; genus Gymnothorax; species Gymnothorax reevesii. The sequence continues at coordinate 58,275,229 of CM056581.1, forward strand.
TCGCTAGTATTCAGCTTAGCCTTGCTCTGATTTCTTTCCAGATCAGATAACGTTACCGGAGAGCTCACAATCTTCTGAATAGACTCTGCGCCACTGATGTCCCGGTAGACGCGATTAGCCACACAAGGCTAGCGGCAGGTGGCTAATTGCGAGTAGCTGGTGTCTAGCAGCCAATGGTTGCAGCTAACAGCTATTTCCCAATAGTCGGGAGCCACTGCTGCTAGCGGGTTCCAGCAGAAGCCGGTTCCCTGCAAATCTCCGGCAAGAGAGGCAAAAACTCACTGCGTCTGGATTCAATCCATACAGCAGCTCCGCAGATGGACCGTGTAAGGGTGACCCGCATGTAGTTCAGGAGTCGTCTGTTCTTCTTCCAACTTCCAACTCGCCCCTGTTCCAATGTTCTATCCAGGGCTCACAACGATTTTCTTGTATCTCCAAGATGCAGTTACACAGCAGTCATAAAATGAGCTGTAAAATGAAAATTCCCCAAGAAGCTACTTCTAGCGGTGACCAAGTCTCGTCCAAAAACCAAGTCCAGTCAGCCAATCAAAGCCAAAGATTAGAAAATCAGTTGGCCTATAGCAGCCATTGTAGCTTTCTTACTAAACCTAAATGGCTGACTCTACAGGCCAAGGTGTGTGTTTGTGTGTGTATGTGTGTGCATGTGTGTGTGTGTGTGTGTGCGTGTGTGTGTGGACTCAACCCAAAAAAGCTAAAAAAAAAAAAAAAAAAACAAAACCAGGCAGCCAGAAACGTGGGTATAAACAAGCGAAAAATAAGTCAGGCAAAAGGTCATCTTTTTTAGCTGCTTATTCTTTGGCTGAACTTTCTAATTACCACACCACATCCCTATCGATGACAGATGAAGTCTTTAAACCTGTTTGGATGGTGGTACTGCCCATTCATACTTCAGGGAGATTGGTTTTTATTGTGACTTTTGTTCAGCTGCATTTACCTTCCATTTAATTGTATATATCTTCCATTCATTTTGTTCAAGAAACTTTTTGAAATCCATGACTATAGTATACTGATATGACTACATTTGCAGTAAATTTTCATTAGAAAGTGGTGTTTTTTGTTTTTCAAAAAGATGCTCTGTTATAGTACTACGAAATAATAAAATTTAATGCTGTGAATTTTTAAACCAAGTTCAATTTTCGTTAGTTCAGGGTATTTGCTTCTAAAGGCACTCAAGTTCGCAGTCTGGCATTTGAAAATGGGCCAAGAATCAAGATAGAGGCCAGAAAGTGTTGTTTTAAGACATCTTTTCTGATATTTCATTGCGTTTACGTCAGCTTAACACATGCAACATAATCCCCACAAGTTGTCAAATTCTTGAAATCTCGTTAAGGAAAACGGGTTTGCGTGCTTCTGGAAATCAACCCTTCAAATGCACTGCCAAGTGCCACTGCACTTCTCTCAGCTTGCTGTCATTTGAGATGGACAGTAGCACAGTGCACGCATGATTTGCTGTTTGGTGAGTTAAAAATCCAAATGGTTTTTGAGGAAAAAACCACCTCAGTGTTCACTCGTTCACAGAGATCAAAACGACCTCATTAAAATGCAAACCACGTGATATATTCGGCGTAGGTCTTACGCATTGTTTAGGCTTAGGCCCGGGCCACACTGCCTGCTGCTGCGTTGCGTCTTCCGCAAGCGTAGCACTGCAGCCGCATGCGTCTCGGTCACACTGCCTGCGTGTCTGCTGCGTGTGGTCTGCCGCGGGCTCCTCCGTCCAACTCTTGTTCTGCACGACTTTGCCCAAGAAATCACTATAAAATAATATATTATTTTGTCTCGCGCCGTTATAGCCTACTACACGTGATTTATATTTTGTATTGACAGTGGGGGAAGCATGCTTGAGCGTATCATACAAACAATCTAATTACACGATCATATTACAATACACAGCAAACCCGTTTAAATTGGTCTTGCTCTCTACTTTCGGGGTAGGGGGAAGGATCGGGATGTGGAGTGTTCTTTCTAAAATATCTAGAAAGATATCTAAAATACATTAATCAAGGATGAAACCATTTGAAAAGGCTAGGCGCTGAACGACCGTGAAAGGAACAGTTCAGACAATTCAAAAACTGGCTGGTGTTCTGTACGTTCGTCTGGCCATTATATCCAAAGGATGTTTTGTAGGTCCATGCTGTATCCAGCTTAGTTTTTTTCTCTCTTTACAAGTGGAAACAATCACCTGAACTTACTGATACAAGTTGGGAGTTCTATGTAGGTTCATCGATCGCGGGGTTGTCATGGCCAGTGAGAGATACGGAAAAGTGCTGTTCTGATACTTTCTTCATCAACATAATAAGCTATGTTCATTGGCTTGGCACCGCAATTAATGGCATATTCCCGCAAAGTCCAAAAATCCGAAATAAAACGAGCAACGTCGTATTAAAGTTTTTAAAAATAAGTTGAGAATGACGTAATACTTTTCCATAGGCTATATACCCTTTAATGACAGCAGCCCACGATAAAAGTCGCGAATTTCCCACTACATGTTTCAATATTTCACGATGCATTGCTGAATCGAGCGGAAGGGATTATGTCAGTTCAAACGGGCTTTTAATGTGATAAACATGCCGGAAGTGTTGTTACATCTTTTGATTGTCTGCTTCATGCTTGCAACAGACACGCATCCTCGGCAGTTAATCGAAATTCATATATTTATGGCGATATGACAGACTGTTTCTGACAGTCGTTTTCAGCTCTGGTTTGCCTTTTTCCGCATGCGTCTTGCGGAAAAATTCGGCAAGAGTCCAAATCTATATTTTCCGCATGCGAGCAGTACGTCTTCTGCATGCGTGAGACGCGCAGCTTCGGCATGCAGTGTGGCCGCTCTCATTGAATAACATGGGAACCGAAACGAAAAGACGCATGCGACCTGCGGAAGACGCAACGCAGCAGCAGGCAGTGTGGCCCGGGCCTTATTCACCGTATAAGAACAAGAGTCCGCCTCATCACAAGTAACATTGGAAAGCGATTATGACTCCGGACTTCCCGTGCTTCTCTTTACTCAGGGATTAGAAACAACGCATGTATTTCATCATCGTTTAAATTGTTTTAATGAAATAAGTCCATTTGAAGCGTTTTTAAGCAGTTTCATTGCTTTTAATCCCTCGGTAAAGACAAGCCTGATAATTCCTGTGTCATAATCGATTTCCGTGTCATTACCGGGGAAATCCACCGTAATGCACGTGAAACTGATTAACTTGATGCACGATTACCTAAATTCCGAGAGTGAATTTCCTCGGTGCGCTTTGATTGAATAATTGCTGACTACGGCACAAAGACGTGAATATCACTAAGAGGAGAAACACGCATAGGACGTAAGCCTTGGCATCTCTTAACATCGTCCAAGACATCAAAGTTCAAGGTTTTCAAGTAGTCAAATCCTATCTTACCACATAAATCAAACTTGCAGTGGAGTTTTAGATGAGAACTTCGATTTTAAATTTGATTTCCGCAACTGGAATCGACTGCAACCTGCCTTCTTTTGTCCCACTCCTTGATGGAGGCATTGTTTGTGTGGCTGTTTTACCGAGATGAAATACACCATAGATGTTCAAGTCCATAGCATCTTTTTGGGGCCTTTACAGACATGTGAACTCCAAGGAACATGCTAGAAATAATTATTCTCATAAGGAATGTTTGGAATTTAAAAATACAGTTGCAATTTAACAAAGGCAAGTGTCCGACAAGAAAGGGAATTTAGAGTTGTAGGTTAAATTTTCAATGAATAATAAATGCATGGCTCTCCATATTGTGTCATTTCCTTTCATGAAAGTCCCCTTATACAATGGATTTCATTTTGGGGCACTGCCTTGTTGTAACACAAATTTTCTTCCAATTAAGTAATGCGAAAATCACTTGTATTTGCAAAAAGTGTGGTTGTAGAACTTTTTGATCACAGCTTGTATTTTATATATTAGACATGAATGCTTTAAATCCAGAAATAATTACTCTGTGTTATCAATCTTCTTCTTTCCCTTTATAGCAGTCAGCAGGCCTACTAATCCCCTGTACAAAGCTATTGCATGTTGAAAGAAGTGATTATATTCTGTTTAAATATCCTGCAGGCCCTTCCTGTTCTAGGCCTCCAATTTTTAAAATGAAAATACACCCTAATTACAACCACAAGCAACTCAGATCTGTAGCCCCTTTCATGAAGCCTTAAAAGGTAGCATTGAGCCGCCAACATCGGCGGGGACCTGAAAAACCTCTCTAGCTTTATTGAAAAATCCATTTCTGAAACCTTACTCAAATGGTGCCCTGTCAGAATATGATTTAAAGCATCGTATCTGCAAAACACAGCAACCAGCTGATGCCCATCAACCATGTTTCGAAATCCCTTCAGGCGATCATCGGAGGTTTTCATGAGCCAATATTAAACCAATTCAGTCGTTGCAAATGGAGGTTTGTTGACCTGCCTGCGTTCAGTATGAGTATGTGCAAAGCAGCAAAGCAACAAGCCATATTGGTAGCACGATACACCAAGTTGCTGCAGAACCTTCATACCACAGTTAAAATGTAATTCACCAGGTGACAAGAGATTATTTCTGAGTGTCCCCAATGTTTGTATCCTGGAATTACAGCTGGCAGTATTAGTACATGTGTGAAACATGGGCAGCCCTGTTACTGCTCTCCCACTGAAATCAAATAATTCCCCATCCTTATAGCACATTGTGAAAATAGCAGACAAGGCTTTATCATGAAGATACATTCTATAATCACAAATATAATATTCAAAGATGTTTCTGTATTTAAAGGTCCCCATTATGCTGTATTTAGTTGTTTAAAATATGTCCAAGGTCTTCAAAATAATGTTAAGAATTCAGTTACAAAAAAAACACACACACATCCAGGCCTTGTCATGGTTCTGGTTTTTTGGTCATGTTTATGTTCTGGTTTTGTGTTCTTGATTATTGTCTTTTATTTATTCTTTTTGGTTTTTGTAATATTCAGGTTTTTGGTTTATTCCACGTTTCAGTTCCATTGCACTTGTCTCCCCTGTCTTGTGATCCAGTTGGTTTAGTCCATCTTCCCTGTCTGCACTGAATTCGGGTGATTTAAATGAAGTCCGATGTTTAAGAAATTGCTTCATATCTCGTTTTCTTCCTTCACCCTTCTGTTCTGATTTCTAATAAGACTAACATTTGTATTTTGTATTATAGTCTACTAACACAACTAACCATGTATATTTTCGATTACTAAATTACTAATGAGCACTCTAGTTTAAGTTATAAAACCGCACCGCTACTAATAGACTAATTCCCTCTTCGCAATCGCCCTGTTCTATTCTCCGCCCCTTTGCTTTCCGCCGTCCTCTCCCTATGTTCAGCGAGAATCTCTCGCACGTGCTTAATTACTTTCCTGCTCTTGTTATCTGTGCACGTAGAACTCCTGGACCGGAGCTGTTTAAATATCATAGGCTGTTTGTGTGATTCCTGTCCGTATTTCGTATCTCGCCAGTTTCCGTGGTTAGGGTTTCCCTTATGTGATTCTCCCGATGTAATTAGTCTCACTCCCCACAGCTGATCTCTGTATAGCATGTGACCTTTCCTGTGTGTATATTAGGAGTCTTTTCACTCACAGTCAATATTTCATTGTGCCAAGCTCCTTGTACGCCTTTGATTATTGTTTCTCTTCTACTGGATAGTCCGACCCTGATTCTTGCCATTGCCCTTTTTGTACTGTTTTTGCCTTTCTGGATTTTGACCTATTTTTGTATGACCACGAGTTCTGTGTTTGGATGCCCTGTGTATGACCATTGGCTTTGCCCATTGACTACGACTTTTTGCCTATCGTTTTTGTACCTCTGCCCATCTGTCTTACTGGTTCTGACCCCGGCCTGTCTAGTCGATACTGATGCTGGATTTTGTATTGTGGCTTGGCAATTCCTGTGTTTTCTGGCTTTGACTCGGACTCCAATAAAGGCATACGTTTTTTTGGATTGCTGTCTCTCGCGTGTGGTTCCTGAACTGTACGTCACAGGCCTAGTGAACCTCTTCGCTCACCCCGTCTGTGCCGGCCTGAAGTACGAGCTGTTTTGAAATGGGCAGAGGCTATGCTAATGAGGCACTGCTCTGATTGGTTGCCTGGTCGCTTTGATTCCGGGGGAGGGTGCAGACCTGAAAAACCAGGAAACCAAGATGGCAGGTATTTCAGGACCGCTCTCTGCGGCATGTATTTCTGTGAGACCGTACTTGTTTGATGCCGAATCTGACACTGAACAGTAGGAGGAAGCAAATGAAGTATTGCAGCAACGGTATTACAGCAAGATGTCGGAGTGGCAAGTTAATTTTTGTTCTCGTACTGTCTCGCCTTGCATACATGTGATTGTAGCTGCACTGTTATATAGTCATGTTATATACCTACTTGGCTATCTGGAGTAAACTTTGCTAAAAGCTCCTGTAAACCATTTACACAAAAATTAAATGCAATTCCGACATCAGGCTAAATGAGTTTGGAGCAAAAACACACAAACCGTAAGTGTTGCTTATGCGGAGCAAGCGAATCTAACTTGTATCAGAAATTTGTAGCCAATCTCCACTTTTTTTCAGCTTTTTATTAACCAGAACAGTCTTCAAAGGTGGATGAAATTCCGCAGCAGCAATGCAGAGAAATCGTTTGTAGCAGACACGTTAGTGCATTTCGCGATTACTTTCACTGCGGTGGGATCAGAGCTAAACCCACACCACGGCAAAGTACCCGGCTGACCCCGGTCATGGATATGTAAAGCGATCTTTTCACAACAGCAGTAAACAAACCCAAACACGTAACCTAAGCTCCGCAAAGCCAGCATCTGTTCTAAATGCAACCTTATCAGCCCAACGTTGCAGACACGCACAACACCTCTCTGGTTAGCTTCAACTGTAGCGACTACGGTCAGGTAACATTATGATGAAACTACCACCTTGATGCTAACCAAAGTAACACAAGCATACCAATCTGAATTGCTGCATATATATTAACCAGGAGCATTTTTAAGTAGCATGAAATACAAACTAACATACAGTAGTAACCGAGTGGTCATCGTAACGACAGAGACAAACGTGACCCTGCAATACAGGCTTTACTGCCAGGAAGTTCTGTTACCGAGGACGCTAACATGCATAGTTGCAAACACTGTGAAACAGCAAGGCGAGCTACCATATTTGATAGCAAATGTTTGCAAACATGCTATAAATGCCCTATTGTTTCTAAATATTTATTATTTTGAAGTTATGTTAAAATTAACAAATTGTCTAATGGCTGCCATCTTAGAGACTGAGTAAATTGAGTGAATTTGGCCAAGGGTGTGATTTCACTTATGTGAAAACACGCCATTTGACTAGTTTCATGTTCCCACCTTTAAAATCCCGCAGTAAAGACACCAATGGTCTCTAACTCTGGCATGAATGCAACAGTGCTTCTTCATACAAAACTGCAAGCGAATTTCACCCAGCAGCACAATGCTAGTTTGGGGACAGATGATGAAACAGTAACTCACAAAGACAGCATGCATTTTTGGTAATAGATAGTGGCTACCCCTCCCCCACTCTCCACTCAGAGTGTTGGAAAAATTGTTACATTGCTCTAAATTCCCTCAGGGGCTGCCTCCAATAGTCAACTACTACAGTTATAGTAGTATTAGACATGGATAGGATGAAACTGCCATCGAACAAATGCTCCAACAGCAACTACTTAATGTAGAAGGTGGCAGGTCTGCACAAAAAGAAATTACTCTAAAACTTATGTGAGGTGTATGACATGTCATAAATATTATTTATCATACACACAGACTGTCCAACTTGCATGAAGTGAGGAAAAAAGGGGTCTGAATCTCTTACAGAGACCTGTACTGTTGTGGAGGGTATTTGTATTTTGTACGTGTTTTTTCATATATTTTTTACAGTGGAGGTTTTGGTGACATCTGTAGGGGAAACACATTTTCGTGCATGTGCTCTCACTCACTCCCAACTGTGCAGCTGTGCTATTTTTTTTGCCACGCCCCCATATCAGAAAAAGAAAAATGTCCAAGTAAAATGCTCAAAACCATGATATATTTGGGTTTACAATCAACCTTTCCAAATGTCTACATAGCACTTAGACTTTTTTTGACAGTGCCTATTACAAATTGTGAAGGGGAGTATTCATTCTCCAAACTGACGTATTAAAAATAAACTCAGGATCAGGATGTGCCAAAACCGCCTGAACTCACTGTGACCTCTGGCCATTGAAACAGAGTTGGTCAGACAGATTAATTATGATGAATTAGTGGATGACTTTGCAAGAAGGAAGAGAAGAAAGAAACTTATATAAAATAGATTATTGACGGATTCTTGGGTTAGGGTTAGTTATTGACACACATAGGTTGTTCATAATTTTTCCTTTTTAAACTTCTTGACAAAATATCTGTAATTAGACCTACATTTACATTTATGCCTAAATGTTATACATATTATACACAATAACGCATTAACTTGGGAGAGGAAACCGTAAAATTAAATTGTATTTCTCCCTCTAGCTTTAACGGAGCTCTTATTCCAGTTTCACAGCTGGTTCAGAAATTTATCAAAATCTCCCCCTCCTTTAGAACGCAACACATGCAGGCTGCCAGTGTGAAAGTGCAACGTAGTGTTCGTTTTTTGTTTTGTTTTGTTTCTCCTTCCCTTGTTAAATCTAGATGGCAGAAAACAATAGATTGAAAGTTTATGTGATGAACGTACCATTACAATCCCAGATTTAAACAAAGTAAGTCTTTCATAGTATGGGCGGCAAGAAGACAAATGTAATATACAGATAATAGCAAGATTTTCTGTAGCCACAGAGATTTAAGGTAAGGCAATAGGGTTTCCTTTAGTGCCACAGCGGGCATATGATAGTTACCAAGAAAGTCACAAGAAATATTATTTGGACTTCTTATTTCACGTAGGGTGTATGTGTTGTATCTTATTCTACGGTCAGATTCATAGCATGACAGACTGTCTAGCTAACACACTGCCACCTCTCAAATACATGAGTACACAGTGCACTGCTGACAGACAACCCACGCATTGCAGTTTAGCCAGTAGTTTTGAATATGGCAGGATGTTGGTAGTCTTTGTGATTGCGCTTACTTTACAATTTAATTCTGTATGCGTCTTTGCATTAACTTCGTTGTTGGCCATGTGCATATACCTACTCTTTTGACAGTCTTTCTGCTGGTTTGCATTTAACTCTGGTTACACACAGAACCCTGGCTGTTGAGACGTTAGTGGTTTAATGTGCCAGGCTGTAGTTGTCTTCTTCAGGAAAGACGTAAAGCAACGCTTCAATTTCATGTTCGAACAAGCACACTAGGTTATGCAATGTTGCTAACTGGATGGATTTAGCACTGCAACGATAACGTTCTTTGCCTTTTTGATAACTTAATTTTTTACTTTTTGCCCAGGGGCCAAACTCTTTGCCCAGGGGCCCAGACGACCCACAATCCGTCCCTGGCGCTGGCTAGGTCTGTTCTAATTGGACCGCACAACCTGGCATCAGGTTTTTCCAAATCTCCCGAGATCTCGGGACGAGCTGTTCTGAGAGGAAATCACGTTCAGGGAATCACTTTCTCGGATTACGGCAAAACCCCTGTATCATATGTTTAGAAACTTTACAGAGGTTGAGTATGGACATCCAACATTATAACATTACTTGTAGGTATTAAAAGAATGATCAGCATAATAAGAGTCCTTTAAGAATACGCCTCACTCACTGTTGTTCCATGTTACCTGTGTTAGCTATGCCTATTTTTTCAGAATTACTGTAACTACTCTGGGTCACTTGGTGTGAGATGTTACCAAGTCCAATGCGATTTTGATATTAGCCATTTAATATCATCTTATATCTATCTTCTGCCCAGTGTACAATGGCACCAACCAAGATGCAAATGTCTTTGCCAGTTTTAAACAGACATGGCTCTCATTTTTCTGTTCAGTGCTCACAGTATTTAAATAGCGAATGTACTTGCACTAATCTGGGTGCCAGTGGACATGTTCATCGTAATGAGGTGAGATCAGGCACATTAGTGGTTTTCAGTGCATATTATTAAGACAGTGCTTTTTCACAACACATGTTTATTCCACATACACAAGAATACGCAGCAGCACACAAACATGCAAATGATTAAAAATGATAGGATTACAATGTGAAAGATTATTACTGTGCAAATCAAAATATTTAAAAGATGTCATAATGGTTAGAATGATTGATTGCACACCTGTGCAACCATGTGCCCCCTCGTAAGCATACTTAAAAGGTAAGGCAACCCAATCCATCAACATCCAGCTGATCTGTGACGTGATATGAAAGGTTACACACGTATGTACGTGCAAATTATTCTGGATCAAGCCGTGACTGCACTGTCACTTTCATTCCTGCTGTCCTCCCTGTACAGGTCTATCCATTAGAGACAGGGACGTGCGGTCAGGGCAGTGACTTCTTCTTTTTATCCCTAGATTTTGTCAACCAGTTTCTAGGTACTATGCCTGATTGTCAGTCAATCAATTTGACCTCTTTTTCTGGTCAGTTAAGTCAGTAATGATTAAGAGGTGATAGTGACGAAAAGATGAATTTACCTTTGTGCTTTGATTTGAGACTGCAAGGAAGTAAATCTTAATAATTAAATTAGGAAAAAATCACAACTCTCTCAGTAATTCCGTATATCGTTTTGATCTTTTGTTCATCGGATTATGAAAGAAGACTGATAATAAACTCGCAATTTTTTAAAAATTGCATTAAAATGTACATGTTTAAGGGGGGAAATATTATCGTAAACATATCGACCACACTTTGAACGCCGCTTAAGAAAGGTTTTAATATTTGTTAATGGCATAGCATTAGCTTCCTCTAAGCAATTATGAACAAACTTGCTGTCTTGTGAGCATTTTAAGTTCGATGCAATGAGCAATAATGTCGTGGATGGAACTGGCACACCATTCTGCCGTTTAGTCTTGTAAATTAGTTAATCAATCCTCAGATTTCTAATCAAGCAAAGTAATAGAGTTATCATTTGTTTAACGATGAGGATTCTGCCTACCCTAACTGACCTCCCACGGCATGTCACTGATTAGAGACATAAGTTAATGTACACCATAGACCTATATGATGCCTTCAACACGGCGTGGATTTTCGTTCAATGAAAAACACACAAAAAACGCAAACTGTATTAGAAAGATGGTTTAGAATGCCGAAAGTGCTCTTCAAATGTTGAGATAAGTCAGGTTAGAGATTCGCTAAAGTCCCTTAACTATTTTCCCCATAATGACTACATACAATGCCTATATGTATATCAATTCACCTTTTTTCCTAGCCTCCCCACTGACTGAAAATGGAGGTATCCCCAGGGCATCAAATGTCATCTTCATTGATATGGCCAAGGTCATCATTTGTAGTCATCATGGAGAAAGGGAGGGGGAGTTTACTGGAAGAAGAGTAAAATATTGTTTCCTTTCAACGCAAATGTTCAAATGTGACATCAGGGATTCACTGGATATGATGGTTTTTTTTTTTTTTGGTTTGTTTATTTTTTTGACATCGCAACATGATTAAAACTATTTTTTTACAATATTCAAAAATATTCCTTATTAACATTTTTGGAGATAACAGCAATCAGGTTTCCATATTTTCAGCAATGATCTGCTTGGATGCTCAATTCATGCAGGAGCAGACCTGTGTCCCTGCAGAGAAGCATTTTTAGTTAGTAGGGCTAATGTCATGGGCTGTCTGTCTGTCTGTCTGTCGTCGGTGGTGTCGTCGTCAGTGTCGTCCATAAACATCTCCTTCTTCGAAACTACCAGACCTATAATGTTGAAGCCTGGGATATACGGTGTATTCCTACTCATGAGGAAGCTCATGGCATTATTTAACAGCCTGTACAAGCATAGACAATCCTGCTGAGTTACAGAGCCCATGGCACTATTCTCTCCTTTGACTTGGCTAATCAGCCATCACAATGGCAATTTCTGAAGGTGCAAGTGTGCTTGATTTTTAAATGGCATAGAAGATGACACTCTGATTGGTGCATGTCATGTTGCACTAAAAACCCATCCATGATTAATTAAGAGAATAAATGCAGCCCCTCTGAACCATGCGCCTTACTTTGCACTCATATTATCCCCTGTGAAGATAGAAAGAGTAGATTTGCACAAACCCTAACTGCACTCCCTCCATGCACTTCAGACTTTGCACTTAGATCATGAAAAGCAGGGAAAATAAGTTTTGAACGCGTCAATATTTTTCTCAGTAAATATACTCTTCCAAAAAAGAAACTATACATTGTTGTCAGCATCATTATCATGAAATATTTTGACAAATGTGGAAAACATATTAAAAAGAAAGTGTAATCAATAATTCATTATTTGTATAGTTTCTTTTTTGGAAGAGTATATATTTCTAATGGGGCCATTATCGGTAACAACCCGAGAAATCCACACATACAAAGAAATTATGTGTTATGTGCAATAAAGTGGAATGACACCCTGCATGGAAAGAATTTGTATGAACATATATGCACATATGCAACCTATATGGCCCATATTGGCAGCAAATAAATGCATATATGCCGCATATAGGCCAAATTCAGGAACATATATATGCTTATAGAGGGCATATAGGTCTCCTATATCGCTTCTTTATTTCCACATATAGGTCCTATATGTACATACAAGATATATGTCTCCTATATAGCTCATGTACCCAGTGGCAGGTTTGTCATACCTATTGTTTTGCTCATATCTCACTTTTGCAACTATCATACATGATGCCTAGCTCATATTTTTATTCTCAAGGTAATATCTGCGTATAACTCCAAAGTCCCTTACAGAAATAATAAGAATTTCATGCAATACCTTATCAATCACATGTGAACAGGTGATATTGGCATCACATTCGATCCTAAATACATGTTCACATGTGGCAACGGCATGTAATGTGTAAACTAGTCATTATTAACTATGGCAAGTGAGAGGTGACAAAAAGCTTTGATATCAACACAAATATCTAATACTACTTTTTACATTTTTTTCCTGAAACATTAACAAGGTCATCAATTCTTTCTTGACCATACTTATTTCCATTCTATGAAGATTGTTATGATTCTGCCTCTCGTGTGTCTTGTGCTTATTTGTGCTTGTGCCTTACTTCTGTTTTATTTTTCAGCTTTTATTTCTGCCGTCTGACGATCCACTCCCTCTCTGCCAAACTCCAGTGATGTCGCGTGACAGCCTTCTGCATGCCTGCATCTCGTTGTCCAATCACGTTTCCTCTTTCGGTTTCGGCTCTGGTATTTCATTCATTGTTTCCACCTGTGTTTAATTCTGGGTCTCGCGAATGTCATGGATTTGCCCCCCGCCGGCAGAAGACAAGAAACCGGCGGGGACTGGGACCATGTACCCAAAGGTAGGACGAGGGACCCAAACGCACAGGCTGAGAAAAAAAAATAAAAATCTTTAATTAAAATTATAAAACAAACTCCAGTAGGGGAGCAGCAGCACAAAACACATATCAGGGCGCCACAACAAGAATACTGCTGCCCCACAATAAGGTGCACCCAGCCCTTAAATAACACAGCTTCACCTCCACCTTAACGAGCCACACCTGTTGCCCGTTAAGGTGGAGGCGAAGAATGTAACAGGGGGAAGGGCCTGCAGGCCAACACCATGACAGCGAAACTCTGAGTGAATGTGCCCTCTGATAGGATTATTACTAACCCGTACTAACCAGCACTCATTTGAGGGTGATTGTAAATATTTTGTCACGTAGTATTAACCTTAATTAACTCATTAGCGAGCGCTTGTGATTCTAGCTTTAGTATTCCTGCCTAAGCTTTCCCTGATTAAGTACGTTTTAAGCTGTGCTTTGCTTTGCTTCTCTCATGGTGCTTTTCACTCGTCACGTTTAGATTACCTTAATCTAAATGGTCTAGTTTGATTGATGGTCTCAGCATCTTGCCTCGAGTCATTATTGTTAACCCGATTCTTGTGTAATTGTTTATTTATCCCATGTGTTTCTGTTCCAGTCGAGATTGCATTCCGAGTCCCCGCATCCTCTCGTGACTATTTATGTGGCAGAGATGGGAGGGACTTTGCAAGACTCTGCTCTGCACTGTGAAATCTCAGCTCCTGTGCCTTCCCGAGTATTTCCTTGTACTATTTTTCTGAATTTTGTTTTTGCTGCGCCCTTGCATTGTCTCTCCATTGTCAGTCTCCCAGTGTTTTCAGTCAGTGTATTTGGGTCCAGTTTTTGTTTGTTATTTTGCCACTTTTTGAGTGAGTACCCTTGTTTCCCTCTGCCTTTGGCAGTGTACTTTAGTTTTCCCAATCGTTCAGTGCATGTGCATGGTGTTTTGTTTCTGGCTTGTTTGCCAATTTCTCCTAGTGTATCGTGGTGCAATAAACTCTTCAGTTCCTGGATCTGGTGTTCACCTGTCTACTTTCTAACAAAGATTGAGTTGTATTGTGGAAGACAAGGAATGGTATAAAAACAAAATGGTTTGATTACGTTTATTTTATCAATTAATAATTTCTTTTCAAGTTGAAGTCACTGCCAGATTCACCACATTAGATAAAATTGGATTCACATCATTACAGCTCATACACATCCACTGAAAGGTTACACACTACATTGTTAGATCCACCAAATACAGTGTTTTCTATCTTGTCTGTAATGCAGTTTTGAGATGAATATGGAGGTCCTTAGTCTAAATGTAGCAAAATAAAACACAAATAACAAAAGTACTCAGGAGAAGAAACATTCAAGTAAACATGCCTTTCAAAAGTCATTTTCATCCCCAATCTACTTGAGCATTTCACTGCACAAAAACATGCAATATAGGAACACTCCTGTATGGCTGTGTGTGAATGTTTGGTGGTGATCAGAGGGGCCGTAGGCGCATACTGGCAACCACGCTTCCGTCAGCCTGCCCCAGGGCAGCTGTGGCTACAAAAACGTAGTTTACCACCATCAGAGAGTGAATGAATAATGTATCCATTGTGAAGCGTCTTCGAGTGCCCAGAAAAGTGCTGTATAAAACTGATGCATTATTATTATTACTGTGGTTAATGAATTTGAAGACAGAGTCTGCATTTCTGACCACAGTTTAAATGAACAGATACTTGTCTTTTATCTGAGATGCTTGTATAGCAACTGAAGGTCCCAGATTTTTTCCTACATGGATGAAATAACATGGATTCTTAAGGTCCCACATGGAAAGAACCTATATAAACATATAGGTTTTAATCTCCACCTTGTATCAACCAGCAGTGGTCGGCAGCTCTTTTCAGAAGTAGCGCGCAATTGGCCAATGCGCTACAGGGATGCAAACTGCGAAGGGCCTGCTGGGAGGGGTTATGTAGATTAGAGTTCCCTTAGGCGCTTCCTCTTGGCTAAACAGCCGCTCATAAAGAAGATTCTGACCTTGGTAGCAATCTGAATATCCCCCATCCTCGTTCTGAGTTTGCAGAGTTTTGCCTAGCCAATGTATAATGTGCAACTATCAATGGCTGCGGGCTGTGTACATTCTCTGGAATTGTCAACAGGGGGCTGCAAAAAGCCACAAAAATGCGAAAAAGCCGATGGACTTAACCATATTTCCCTTAATGAATGTCCCAGGTTTGGGTGGGATTGGAAATGCTAAATAAAAAAAGAAAGAACATATATGTACCTATAATATATGAAGACGGTCAATTTTATGTATGTCGCATATATGCAAAACCTATATGTGGCCCTATATCAAAACCTATATGTTTACGGTATATAGGTTCTTTCCGTGTGGGACAGGGAAAAAGTATTTAACATGCTCACTGAAATGTATTTAATACTTAGTAGAAAAGCCCTTGTTGGTAATGACAGCTTCAAGACGCTTCCTGTATGATAAACTAGTCACATGCATTGTTCAGGTGTGATTTTGGCCCATTCTTCCACACAAACTGTCTTCAAATCTTGAAAGTTCCGGGGACCTCCTCTGTGAACTCAGATCTTTTGTTCTTTCCACAGATTTTCAACTGAATTAAAGTCAGGTGATTTACTGGGCCATTCTCGCAGCTTTATTTTCTTTCTCTGAAACCAGTTGAGAGTTTTCTTGGCTGTGTGTTTGGGATCCTTGTCCACCCTCATTTCATCTTCAGCATCCAGGTAGATGGCAGCAGATTCTTATCAAGAATGTCTCAGTACATTTCTCCATTCATCCTTCCTTCAATTACATGAAGTCTGCCTGTACCATATTCTGAAAATCAGCCCCACACCATGATGTTCCCATCTCCAAACTGTTGGTATGGTGTTTTTGGGGTGATGTGTAGTGTCGTTTGTCTTGCAAACATGGTGTGTGCTATGACATCCAAAGAGTTCAATTTTGATCTCATCTGACCAGACTATATTCCCCCAGTATTTCATCGGCTTGTCCAAACATTGTGCAGCAAACTGTGAATGAGCTTCAACATGCTTTTTCTTCAGCAGTGGAGTCTTGAACAGTAAGCGTGCATAAAGGCCATGGCAGCTGAATGCATTACTTATTGTTTTCTTTGAAACAACTGTACCTGCTAATTCCAGGCCTTTCTGAAGGTCTCCACGAGTGGTCCTTGGCTCAAGGTCAACTCTTCTGATTATTCTTTTGACTCCTCTGTCAGTAATCTTGCAAGGAGCACCTGATCGTGGCCAGTTTATGGTGAAATGATGCTATTTCCTCTTCCGGATTATGGCCCCAATGGTGCTCACTGGAACATCCATAAGTTTAGAAATATGTCTGTACCCAATTCCATCAGTATGTTTTGCCCCAATAAGGTTGCAAAGGTCGTGAGAGCGCTCTTTGCTTTTACCCATCATTAGATGCTTCTTGTGTGACACCTTGGTAATGAGAAACCTTTTCATAGGCCAACAACTAGGACTAAACCCGCTGATAATAATTTGCACTGATAGGGGGCAGGATTGCTTTCTAAATACTGACTGATTTCAGCTGGTTTCTTGGCTTTCCATGCCTTTTTGCAACTCCTTTTCTTCATGTGTTCCACACTTATTCCCTGTGTCATTCCACTTTATTACACATACTGTAATTTATGGACTTATTTGTTTTGATTTCTTTGTATGTGTAGATTATTTGGCTTGTGACCGACACCTGGTGTAGATTTCATCCCGAAAGCCCCATTAGGAAAATATTTACTGAGAAAAATGTTGATGTGTTCAGTACTTATTTTCCCCACTGTTTAGCCAAAGTTGTCAAACCTCTATCTTTAATAGTATACACTTGTTAATATGCAGATCACTCCCACTCATGATGCATTACATTGCAATACTTCAAATGTAAGTACATTATGAAAAGACCTTTGAGATACCGTTTTATTTTTAACATTTCAGTTTTGGGGGGTTCAGAGACTCAACATTGCAGAGCTAGAAACTCATGTCAGGGTGTTCAAATTCATGGCTTTACTCTTTTTTATCCATCGCATTTAGAACTGATAGAGGAGGCCTGACCTATCCTTTTGAAGATGAAAATCAATGTGACAGCTTCACCGCAAGATTGAAACGATGAATGATTATCAAGAGCCTTATCCGTACCTTTCAATAGAATAAAGAAAAATGCTGAGATATGAAAACAGGGCATATAATATCTCTACACCGCCTCACGGCTTGACTTTGGGTCTTTCTATTGCAGGTATAAATTTATAAGATTTCAGAGAGCTAAAGTTCATACTTTTCATTTCTTTCAGTCTGATGGAAAGGTTTCCCCTTAAATGAAATTGAAAAGCCATGACTGCCTCATATGTTTTGCCTTCTTTTACCATGGTCTCCAGAAAAATTTAGATTTGAAGCATCTTTTTCCCAGAGTAATGAAGAGAAGATGATTTCACACACACTCATGAAGAAAGTGCAGTGATGCCATTATATCTGTTCCAGCAGTATCAAATAATGGCGGGAAGTAAAAGTGCGCAACCTTTGGCGAGACACCTTTCCAATATGCTTTATTATCCAAATGCGGATTGTATTGGCTGTCAGTTAACTGAGAAGGAAAATGATTCAGTAAACATTCTGTTTGAAGATGATACAATAACTGGAAATCGAGTCATTTTATCTACCTTTTCCTTCAGTCTCCTTTGAGTGTTGCAGTCTCTTAATCAGTATATAGGCCTTTCTCCTGTACACACAGGGAATATTTTGTGCCTTTTGTTTATTATGTGCCTGCTGTTACTGAAAGATTCTGTCTCTTTTTGTTCCATAACTACTCACTGAGTGCCTTATTACCCAACACCAATGTTTGTGCAAGTGTAAGAGTGAGTGTGCTGGTGTCTGCTTGTCTTTTGTGTGTTTGTGAGCACGTGCACGTGTGCTGTGTAGCAGATATATCTGAAACATTCTTTTGATAACAGCGATTGATGTCACAGGCACTGCGCTGGAAGTCATTGGGTGAGCTGCTATTGCTGATGGGATCTCAAATAAGTCTGGCAGGTCCACAGCCGTCCTCTCAGTTTGCTGTGACTGAGTAACCCTTCTCTGTCCACATGAGCATTAACTCTTTAGACTCCAGGGGAGGTAGAAAAAAAAGAAGGATACAGGGCAATATACCTTTTTGCAGTACAATGTTTTTTGTTCTTCAAACAAGGGCTGTCAGTCCAGACACAAAAATGAGTATGTCTGCCACGGACTGGCAGTGTGAGCCCCAGTCTTTGTGGGGTCCAAACCTGCATTTCCTTTGGGGTTGCCCACCGCCCCAACATTATAAATAATGTATACTGGAGAATAATTGGGTGACGTCCCAGATGGCACCGTGTTCCTAAGCAACTTAGTGTGTCACGTAATGGGACTAGCTAGTTCTACCCACTGAGGCACAGACCCTCTCAGCCAGTAACTCAAAGCTGGGGCTCTGCCATCCTGTAGGGTTACTTTTCAATCTGAGACACCTTCATGTATACTTACCAGCTGGTGCTTACTTTGCTGTTGAATGAGGTGTGGTGTGATTTAGCTGGGATTAAAACCAAAAGGATGGTAGACTTCATGGTTGGCTGTTGTGGTTGCAGCCCTAATGAAAAATTACTACAGTTCCAAGCTGTAGTTATCCTATAGTAAGTGGATGGTATTTTAGCCACCATATTTCTAGAGTGATACTGTAGTTATTCAAAATACAGCAATACAGTTGTGTGGACTATAGTAATATTGTAATATTAGTAGTAGTAATAGTAATTATGGCGCCGTTGACTGTGGTTTTACTATAGTTATAACGTGATGGCTATAGTACTACTCTTGTTATACTATGCAAACTATATGCCAAAATACTATAGAATTACTGAGAAATAACAATAGGATATTTTCATAAGGGATGGATGGTTACCTTTTAATACTGTCATTAATGAAAACCTTTAAATCACTGGTAAATCATTGGCTGCACACAACGGATTTCCATAAAAGTAAATTATCTTCAAAAATGTTCCAAGAGAGGCATAGCATGATGTAGATACGGCACTGAAAATTTAATTATAGTATATAATTCATCTGCGCATTTCACACCTGACAGGTTGGTGGATAAAGCGGAACATTCCGGAGTGTCACCTCTACTGAGAGTCGGGAGTCCATGTGAGAGCGAAAGACCGCGGCCGTGGCTGTCTGGACTCTCTGCGTTTCTGAAGCATTCATAATTCAGGCCAGCGATAAATCTCCCTGTCGTGCTGTCTGCTCGCCTGTACCGTATCCATTAAACCGGACAGCCACTGTTCCTTCTTTATGAATGTGACAAACACAAAAACAGTAAGATTAATAAAAAAAATGTTCTCATCGTAAATCAGTGCGCGTTTTTTTTTTTTTTCTGCTGAGCAGGGCAGCCAGACGTCATGTTTTATTGAAAAAGCGCCAAACGCATTTTCTCCTCCACTCCTGCCGGGACCTGTAAATATTAATGTCGTCTCCGACCTGCTATCGAAAAGGGTCAGGACGCCCTGCCTTTTAAGATGAGAGCTGCACTCTGTGAAAGCCATAAGTGATCGTGCCGTGACATTCCTGAATAAGACGAGGGAATGTTGTTATTTACAGGACTTTTTTGCTATACTTTTTTTTTCCATTACTGTATTAGGTGAGATTACCGGGGTAACTTCTTTTGTGAGGATTTACACCTGAATAGTATTAGTTTGCTTTTACTCCAAACTAACAAGTATATGGAAAGTATTTTTACACTTAGCCATTCAAAACATGGTTTAATGAAATGTATTCTCTGATAGCTCATGGCATGGCGTGTTTGTGATGAGTTCCCACACAGAAAGAACTTATATATAGGTTTTAATATACCTATACCTTTATTAAAACCTATATAGGTTTTTATATAGGGCCACATAGGTTTCGAATATATGCGACAAACATAAAATTGGCCGTTTTCATACATTATAGGTACATATATGTACCTATATGTCACATATATGCAAAATCTATATGTGGCCATATATTAAAACTTCTTTTTTTGTGATCAAATTTTCCTTTTATTCAACAATACCAAATTAAAATGTACAAATATAATGCATAGAGTTCAATACTGAAAAAAATAAAAGCGCACCCCCCCCCCCCCCCCCAAAAAAAAATGGGAAAAACCCTGTAACCCTCCCCTTCCCACCTTTCCACCCTCATTCCAGATCATTTTGTGTTATTCCAACAAGCTTTTGAGGTTCACAGAAAGCAAAGTCCACATCTCTATTGTTGACTCCTTTGCCCCATGCACCCAGGCTGTCCATAGTTCTAGAGACACTTCATCTAGGTATGTTAGGACCCAGACCCTATGTGAAAGGGAATGGGGAGGCTTCTAGCGCATCGCAACCAATTTTTTCGCTGCTGTAAGCCCTGCTAATACTGCTCGCTTCTTGGCCAGGGACAAGCCCAGGTTAGACAGGTCATTTATAATGAGTGTACCCGGTGCATGAGGCACGTAAATTTCTAATATCTCTGATATGTCAGAGACAACCATCTCCCAAAACCTGGCGACTGGCAGGCAGTCCCAAAACATATGAAAGTAAGTACCATCAGCCTTCACGTCACATAAAGCACAGCTCGGGTCCGGAATTATTTTCATTGAACAGAGCTTCCTTGGCGTGAGATAAACCCTATATAAGAAATTATAATGTATGTGCTGGTGGTCGGGATTCCTGGAGGAAATCAGTAAGTTGGACCAAACATTATCCCAGTCAAAGTCCGGATCCAGATCCGGGATATCGGCCCTCCATACCGCATCTAATGCCAAGGGTTCATAAGCATGTTGTGAAACGACCCAGTAGAATTTGGAAACAAAATCACTTGTACCATTAGAAGTGTTTAAAACTGTCTGTATTGTGCGGAATTAAAGGACCTTGCAGTGGAACACCATTGGCCCTTAAAGCCGGCCTCACCTGTAAATAAAAGAAAAAGGAGGAACAAGGTTAATCAAATTCTGTACACAGATCCTGAAAAGAACGCAAGTCTTCATCTCCATAGATACTCCCCAATGTATTAACCCCTTTCACTTTCCATGGATGAAACTGGATGGGCTGTCCGCCAATCAACAGTCTGGCATTATTAAATAATGGGGAACGTAGGTTCCATGCATAGGGGCAGCCGCACAGTTTCTCCTCTGCACTCCAGACTGACAGCAATTGTGATATAATAGGGCCAAACCTGCGGCAACAATGAGTGATAGGAATGTTGGAATACAGAAGATCTTAGAGGGAGGAGGGATGTACTAAGCTCTCCTCCAGGGCCTGCCATGACACTGATGTCTCTGACTGGAACCAGGTTAATAAAGGCCCAATAATAGTGTTTAAAATTTGGGAGAGACAGACCCCCGGCCAGTCTCTCACGCTGCTTCGTAGAAATCTTGATGCGCGGAAACTTTCGCCACAGAAATTTAGTCATGCCTGTTTGTAGCCTGCTCCAATACTGATTTGATGGAGGAAGAGGTAACACAGAGCTAAAAAAATTTACTCTGGGTAGAATGTTCATTTTAACTATCGATCCACAACTACGAAGTGAGGTGGGCAGCGAGGACGATTTATCTAGATCAGAAATTATTTTCCAAAGCATGTTGCCATAGTTATGTTGAACAGTTGCCTGTACTGAGGGAAAGCCATCTATCCCCAAGTATGTAAAAGTTTTAACTAAAGGGATAGGAGGGACGGGTGCATCAATCATTGCTTGGTTCAGTGGTAACAAAGCCGATTTCTCCCAGTTTATCTTCAACCCAGAAATTTAACTATATCGATCATAAATAGACAATATTTGCGGGATACACTGAGTTGCATTGTCCATATACAATAGCGCATCATCAGCGTATAATGAAACGTGATGTTGCGTTCCATTAATAGAGATTAGAGATAGTGTGGGTGCCTGACGAATAGTTTGTGCTAGAAGCTCCAGAGACAGAGCGAACAACAAAGGACTTAACCGACAACCCTGCCTTGACCCTCTTGGAATGGCAAAGGATGGGGAGCATACCTTGCCTCTAAGCACCATGGCTGTTGGATTGTTATATAACACCTTGATCAGATTGATAAAAGGGGCGCCAAACCCCATTGCCCCAAGTACCGACCACAAAAAGGGCCAATCTTGGCGGTCGAAGGCCTTCATTGCATCGAGCGAGAGAACAGCTGTCTATAACATGCAAGAGCCTCTTTACATTGTCGGCGGCCAGTCTAGATTTTATAAAACCTGTCTGGTCGCTATGCATTAGTTTTGTCATATAAGCTTGAAGGCGCCTAGCCAACACTGTGGGCATAGATTTTTTAATCAGCATTCAGGAGTGAAAGGGGCCTGTAGCTAGCGCACTGCGTCGGGTCCCTGCCTTTTTAAGAAGCAAGGATATCAAGGCCGTATTGACGTCTCTCAAAAACGAACCCTCCTTAATAGAAAACAATATCTTTTCTGTGAGCAGGGGGCTGAGCAGGGGCTAAAATGTAATGTATAGCTCAGGTGGAATACCATCTGGGCCTGGCAATTTTCCCTTTCGCATATTCATCACCGACTTCTCAATTTCCTGGTGTGTAATAGGTGCATTCAGATTTTCAGATCTGTCACTGTCAGAAAGACGCTCCACATGGATATTGCCTAAAAAGTCATTGCATGCAGACTGGAAGTTATTCTCTGAGCTACACAGATCCCTGTAGAAAGAGACAAAGGTTGTATTCACATTCTTGGGATCAGTTAGAATAGTGCCATCTATGGACTTGACGCCAAAAATATCCGCAAAATTTTCATTTATCCAAAGCCTCAAGGCCAACAAGCGGCTAGGTATAGTGTAGTGGAAGTAATAAGTCTGCCTGGTCCTGTGCATTAGAAATTCCGAGCGATGCCTGAGGAGAGAATTGAAGCACTGATTACTAAAACCCCTGTAAGGAATTGTGAATCATTCTGCTGGAGAGCGGGAGACTCATAATTTAGTTAGCCCCGACAATCAACAAGCATGGAACCACCACATGCTCTGAAATGGTAATCTTGCCAATATAACAAAGAGAAGGCCCACACCCTGGCCTCATGGTAACATCTGAAAACAGGAAAAGCCAATGAAGGCCATCAACTGTCGGAGGAGACATACTGAGAGCCATCCTAAGTCAATCAGAGACCATCCAAACACAATTAGCACCCACACGGCTATCCAGCTGAGGAAATCATGATACGCCTCACCATTAAACATTGAAGACCGGTTTCACCCCAAGAGACCGTGATCAGCATTATTTAAGTAATGAATACACTTAACATGCCTGGCCAACTTCAAAGATTTTTTTCATGTATAAGAAATGTACTTTGGGTTCAGCGGAGTCAAAGTGAACCCCGAGCCTCCCCAGAGTACGTTACCTGTATTTCTGTTCACTGCCGTTTTTACTGGAAATAAACACCATTTTTCATTCGAGGATTGGATTGTCCCTTCTTTTGTTCTTTTTTTCTTACACTGGCGAGCCACCCAACGCGGGATTCCGGAAAAAAAAAAAAAACGTGGAATAAGGTAAGAAACGCGGTTTCTTCATTTTGCTGTTACTTTTGTTTTACGGACACCCCCGCTTTAAAAACCTAGAAAGGAGTTTAAGGATCGGGATAATTTTTTTATCATTCAGTAAAAGTTTGCAGTAGGAGTTGGAGCTTAATTCCTGGCAATTCAGTAAAGCTGTACAGTGACTGATTCAGTGCGACTGTACGTACGCAGATTTGTGACTTGAATTAGGTTTCGTGCGTAACTAGAAATCGGTGAGCCCGAAGTACCGCGGCTCTGAAGTCTAAACCTACACTATAAAGTTAACCCGAAGTAGTGTGGTTTGCGCCCGAAGTACTGTGGCAGTGTGAGGTTTAACTGGTTCGTGCCCGACGGAGTGTGGCATTGTTGTTGGCCTTAACTGGTCGATTGAATTACGGATGCCTGAAGTATTGTGGCAGTAGAGTTGTTTCTCTTTGTTTCTAACGGAACTGAAACTGGGTGCCTGTTGTGGTTCCTTATAATTCGAAAACGATTCCAAAGTAACTGAGTCGACCCGAAGTACTGTGGTAGAGAATTGTCATTGGGATCTAGAACAGTTGGTCGCTGTGCCTGACGCACTGGGACAGAAACCGGGTAGAGTTTTTTATTCCTAAAGTAACTGGAATAGTGAAGTTGTCTGTGTCCGAAGCACTGGAACAGAAACTGCGGTTTATTTGTCTTTCCTAGAGGTAACTAACTTGACAGTTTGTTTGGTCGTAGGAACGTTGCCCATGATAGTTATGGAAAACTTCGTTGTGCGTTACATTGCCAAACATGGTAAATCGGAAATCTTGGAGGGCATTGAAAGTCAGGTGGAGCCGTATGCATGGGCTTTGTGCCAGTTTGACAGCCATCCAAAGATGGGCAAACTGAATAAAAAAGGGAAGGTTGCGGTAGCTATGACGGGTGTTCTAGCGTCATATAAAATCTGTAAAAAGAGATTAGATGTGCTTGAAACGGAGAATGGCAATTTAAAGAAAGAGATCGAGAATAAACAGGCTGATATCAAAAGTTACCACGTTAATGCCAACTTGAATGCTGAAATTCAATTGGACTTGCGTAAAGAAGTTGCTGAATTAAAAAAATTTAATTCAGAGTTACAGCGCGATTTGGATAACGCGTACACAGAAGTGAGGAATTTTAAAACTGCATACGATTACTTATTTGAGAAGTGCAATCAAAGCACAGGGCATCACACAGACCAGAGAAACTGTAAGGACGATGATTTCTGGAATAAACCCATAAGACAGGACATAAATAATGACTGGGATGGTAGTTCTTACCGTACTCTGAAATTCCCGCTGGCACCAGTGCATGAAACGATGACGATTGTACCTGGAGAGGGGGGAGACCGTATAACAACGACGACTACAATTAAACCGTTATCACCAAATGAAATCGAGTCGCTAGTTAAAAATATCGGCAGGTTTGAGCCGGCCAAGCGAGACCCTGTGGAATTTTTATCCAATTTAGAGAGGATGGTTGACCTGCACCGTTTGACCGATGCTGATGCGTGCATTATTTTGGCTGCTTGTTTGCCCCATGCGTTGACTAGTGCGGTCCCTCAGAGAATTCATGACAGGGATGCAAGGAAAGAGGAGAGGAAATCTGCTCTGTTGGGGGTGTTGGGAACACGTTCGGTTGACTGGGACAAAATACGAGGAGTCGTGATGTCGCCAGGGGAGCATCCAGCAGCTTATGCGGCCAGGTTATGGGAGGTATTTAGTTCCTACAGTGGTGTTGCGAACTTGACTCAGCAAGATCCTGTGTTTAAATCCGTGCTCCTTTCTCAGAGTGACGCACATACTCGGCATGCCCTTGCACTGCTTGTCGATTCAAACACACCATATTCAGACATTGTGGCAAAAATGACCCAGTTTTATAATAACCAGTCTCTGTCGAGAAAATCGCATCCAGTTACGGGAATAGGAAGAAGACTTTCCTACAGGACCAGAGGAAAAAGAGGGACGGAATCCTCTCATTCTTCAGAGGGGAATCACAGAGCTCCAGACGTCAGAAACATGGTGTGCTATGCATGTGGAAAAGAGGGACACATCGCAAGGAACTGCAGAGGGAGGAGAACAAGAGACCAGGTACTTGTTTGTTTTTCATGTGGTAAAAGGGGACCCAAAGCCAGAAGGTGTTACTCTCCACCATTAAGAGTGAAAAGCTATCAAGACCTGCTGAAAAAAGTTCACAGCTTAGAGACGCAATTGGCTCTGTCTCATGACAAAAGACTAAACGAGGAGGCCATCACTGCTAGAGGAAACAGATTTTATCTCAGACACAAGCCGTTAAAAATTTAAGACTAACACTGTCAAAAAGATTGGAGTGTGTGAGAGAGTGTGTCAGTTTTGTTTTTGTTTATGTATGATGCATATGTGTAGATGTGTGTGGGGGAAAAAAGGGGGCAACATTTTTTTTTTCTTGAGTTATCATTTCAGAAAGTATATCACCAACCAAATGGCACAGGAACCGTAGGGACAGAGTCCACCTGAGAGACAAAAGAGATGAAGAGGAGAAAGATGGGGACAAGGCCCCCGCAGAGCGAGCACAGGACCATGAGGGAAGCCAGAATGATTAACCGCATGGCAGATTTTCAGACAGCCAAATGATAGGGACATTAAAAAAAAAAAACCTCAGACCAACAAAGATGTGGACTGCACAGAAATGTGAGCAGACTAGCAAGACCCTTGTCGGAGCGGAGCCCTCTGGACAGGCTGCACAAGTGCACAAGTTTGAGAGGCTGAGAGAGAAGAATTTCAAGAAAAGACTGAGAGACAATCATTTGGTCACATTTCATGTACACACACACATACACATACACACACACAAGGATGCATGATCAGATTGTGAAAATTTGTCCTGTATGGATTCTGTGTTGTGTTGCTAAGACAAAAGTTTCATGTTATCCTGAATGTTGTATTGAGATGAAAGATTGAAAACTCTTCCAGCATAACTCTGGAACGGTCCTGTTGGCTATAGTGGTTCTCAGTTGATACTCCTTCATCCCTAATGACGAGATGCCATTGAAGGGAAAGAGATCCAGTGTGATTGATGGTAATGAGTCCCACGACGGGTAAGTCTCCCTGATGGCCATAGACGGGGGCAACCTAAGGCAGGACATTACCCTACTGGACACTGTGGCGTGATTGAGGCAGTTTGTGTGATGCTATTCGTGGCTTAATAGCATCAAAAGGGGGGACTGTAAGGAATTGTGAATCATTCTGCTGGAGAGCGGGAGACTCATAATTTAGTTAGCCCCGACAATCAACAAGCATGGAACCGCCACATGCTCTGAAATGGTAATCTTGCCAATATAACAAAGAGAAGGCCCACACCCTGGCCTCATGGTAACATCTGAAAACAGGAAAAGCCAATGAAGGCCATCAACTGTCGGAGGAGACATACTGAGAGCCATCCTAAGTCAATCAGAGACCATCCAAACACAATTAGCACCCACACGGCTATCCAGCTGAGGAAATCATGATACGCCTCACCATTAAACATTCACCCCAAGAGACTGTGATCAGCATTATTTAAGTAATGAATACACTTAACATGCCTGGCCAACTTCAAAGGTTTTTTCATGTATAAGAAATGTACGTTGGGGAGGCTCGGGGTTCACTTTGACTCCGCTGAACCCAGAGTACGTTACCTGTATTTCTGTTCACTGCCGTTTTTACTGGAAATAAACACCATTTTTCATTCGAAGATTGGATTGTCCCTTCTTTCGTTCTTTTTTTCTTACACCCCACAAGTCAAGTCAAGTCAAGTGTGACTTAGGGGGTTTTAGTAATAGGTGCTTCAATTAGTTTCTTTTTTAATTACATCTTTTTGTAGTGCGACGGCATCGCTGTAATGGCTTTGTAGATTAGCGTCTAGAGTAGCGTACTGTAATTCTAACGCTTCCAATTTAGCTGCACGTTCCTTGTTTCTAGTGGATGCATACAGAGTGGTGTTACTTGTGATGAAGCCCTTCACTGCCTCACATAAAATTATTGGATCACACACTGACCCCATATTAAATTCCAAAAACTCACATAGGTTAGTCTCAAACTGGGACCCGCAGCAGCGAGGAGTTAAAACGCCATCTAGGCGCTCTAGCTGGGACAGCCCTGAGTGTGATAGAATAGTAGGCGGGTTTGTGATCTGACCATGTAACTGGAATATAAAAAGCATCTTGAATATTAGAAAATATCTGGATTGGAAAATCTTTGGATGCAAAAAGGAAATCTATCCTAGAAAAGGATTTATATCCTTTTATATTTATATATTGAAGTCCCGTAAAGTTTTGGTTAATAGGTCATAAAAGCCACCGTCATAAGTGTTAGGTGCATAGGCCAAAATAAATGCAATATTCTGTCCGTCCAGCCGAATTTTAGCAATGGCCAGCCGCCCTTGTTTGTCCACCCATGAGACAATGAAATCAAATCTTAATTTGCGTCTACAGACTACATTTACACCTTTGGTTTTTCTAGGAGCAGATGAAAAGACAATAGGGTGTCAGCCTGTTTGCTAAGCGGGGGGCATCCTTGTGGAGTAAATGTGATTCCTGTATCATGGCAAAGTCAACATTCCTCTTCTGCAAAAATCCTAATATAGAGGTCCTTTTATGTGGGATTTTGAGGCCCCTGGCATTTATGGAAAACAAATTAAGTTTGATCATATAGAGAGTAGCGGAAGCATACAGTATAAAATATAGACACCTCATTAGTCGGAATACGGTGGTCTGGATCCTAAAAATTTCCCTTCCCCAAAAATAAAAATACTGTAGCGGTCTCGCAACTGAAGGACTGAGACTGAGGCAGGAATAATGGTTCTCGCATCGCCCGGGGCGGGCTTCGCTTTATTAACTGCTCGGCCCTTAAAAGGGCCGTTTCTTCAGCTTTTGCAATAACGCTCATTTCTCTTAATCACACAGTTACAACACACAACATTTTTTACTACTCTCAAACTGGCAACTCAGCCCTCATATACCCCCCACCCCGGACCTGATTGGCTCTTTCTCCCACCCCAGGTGCAGCCAATAGCGATACTCCGCTGTTTAATAAATGAACTTGAACTTGAACACACTGGCAGGACCGGCACATTGCCCCCACCTAAGGGGTCACTGTCCCCCGACGACCCCGCCATATTCCACCAGCTTAGCATTCAACATCTCTACCACGGAGGCCGGGGCTAGCGGAGCACTGGTTTTCGCATTTTCCAGCATATCAAGCTGAGCCTCAACACTGGTCACTCAGGTGACCACGTCGGCTAGCTTCTCCTCCACTGCAACAACGGCTCTTCGCGCTTCCGAAAAGTTATTTCCGAAGGTCGGTAAAATGCTTTGTTTGGTCTTCAGATAACTTTTGGAGAAGCTTGAGAATGGCAGCATCGAACTGGTCGGAGAAACACTTCCGGCTTTCAAGCTAGCATTAGCCTTGGAACCCTGTTGTTGTTGGTTTGCATTAACTTTGGTTTTCCAAGAGTTTGGCATTTTTGGCAGAAAAGATAAATATTGGGACTGATAGCACGTAATTGCGATGGAATTATCACCGATAGCAAGATATTTAAGGAAAATAAATGTTGATGGTGCAGGAGCCACAAACTCAAGCAGCCACTTTCCTCGGTGTTCCCAGAATACCCCCTCCATATTAAAACTTCTGTTTTTTTTATTTAGCATTTCCAATCCGACTCGAATCTGGTATCCCTTTAAGGAACTATGTACAAGTACTTAGGCTTTTTCACATATGTGGTCCCCTGTTGATAACTCAGGAAAGTGTTAACAGCTCGCGGCTCTCCTCGTGCCCGTTAGCAATTACTTTTTATGCACTCGCTGGTTGAAACATCGCAAACTCAGAACAAAGGCAGAGGAAACTCGAATGCAAGTGAAATCAGAATCTTTTTTATGAGCGCCTGTCTGGCCAACAGGAAATGCATATGGGAACTCTAATCTACGTTACTGTTCCCAGCATACCTTTCGCAATTTGCATCCCTGTAGCGCATTGGCCAATTGCGTAGTACTTCTGAAAAGAGCTGCCGACCACTGCTGGTTGATAAGAGGCAGGGATTAGAACCTATATGTTTATATAGGTTTTTTCTGTGTGGGAATTTAAGAATCCTTGTTATTTCATCCCTATTGGAAAAAGTCTGGGACCTTTAGTTGCCATACTAGCATTGCAGATAAAAGACAAGTGTCTGTTCATTAAAATTGTGAACAGAAATGTAGACTTTGTCTTCAAATTCATTAACCACAGTGAAATGCTGAAATGGATGTGGGGATGAAAATGACTTTTGAAAGTAATGTTTACTTGAATGAATATTCTCCTGTGTACTTTTGCTTTGTTATTTTTGTTTTAATTTGCTTTAGACTGAGGACTTCTGAGCCATATTCATCTAGAAACTGTATTATAGACAAGATAAAAAACATTGCATTTGGTGGATCTAACAATGTAGTGTATAACCTTTCAGTGGATGTATATGAGCTGTAATGATGTGAATCCAATTTTATCGAATGTGGTGAATCTGGCAGTGACTTAAACTTGAAAAAATGCTTAATTGATGAAATAAACATAATCAAACCATTTTGTTTTTATACATTTCCTTCTTTTCCACACACAACACAAATACACAACTCAATCTTCATAGAATGGAAATAAGTATGGTCAAGAAAGAATTGATGACCTTGTTATTGTTAATATTTCATGAAAAAAATGTCACAAATAGCATTAGATATTTGTGTTGATATTGTGAGACTTTTATTTTGGAATTAACTGTCTCTGTAATTTTGCCCGGGAGAGACTTGGGTCAAGGAGTGTAATAAGTAGGGGTGGTGATGAACTGGGGGGGAAGTGTATCGGGCAGTGCACGGGATGTTGGGTTAGCTGGAGATTAAAGATTAAAGTTTACCTCTGAGTTCTGGAACACCGAGTCTTCCCCTTTGTGAAACCCAACGCCTTACATATTTGGTGGCAGCGGTGTTTGGAAGAAGTTACGCTTATATCGGTGCGTTTACAAGCACTCGTGTGTACTTCTACTCAAATGGATGGGTAACGTGCTAATTTCTTTTGGCTTTCCGTTCCCTTGCTACATCCTCTCTCACTGCCCGTGCGGTTTACGTAACGTTTGACGGAGAATATAAGTACTTCGGTTGAGTGCAGACTTTTCCCTCCCTATAAGTTTGCGCTAAGTCACTGAATTCTCCGTTTCTATTTGGAAAAATAAATCTTTTGAAAGTTTTGGACTGGTCTGGACTGATTTTGTTTGACACATACACACTTTTTTTCGCTACGATTTTCAGAAATGGCGGAGGACGCGGCCGCTGCCCCGATTGTTCAGTTTAAGGCTGTTTTTCTGCCCGAATTTACTGGAGAGGGCAACGAAAGTT
Source organism: Gymnothorax reevesii (assembly GCA_029721435.1). Lineage (NCBI taxonomy): Eukaryota > Metazoa > Chordata > Actinopteri > Anguilliformes > Muraenidae > Gymnothorax > Gymnothorax reevesii. The sequence continues at coordinate 58,306,554 of CM056581.1, forward strand.
TTTCACAGTGGGCTCGGCACTTCGAAGTGTGCTGCGAGGCCTCCGGTATGGACAATGCGCAGTTGGCTAAGGTACTCCCGTTCAGGCTGGCAGGCGCTGCATTCAGCTATTGGGACAGCCTTTCTGCAACCGTCAAAAGCGATTACGCAGAAACTTGTAAACAATTGCAAACCGTTTTTGGACAGAAAAACGAACTTCGCTCTTTTCAGACATACCTGAATGCTAGACCTCGTCTTAATAATGAGCCGTTGGAGGTTTATGCTGCTGAGCTGCGCCGTCTGGTGCTACTGGCATTCCCTGACTATGGCGATACCGCTATTGCAGGAGAAATTTTCAGGCGTTTCATTTCCAGACTTGACCCTATGCTACAAGCTAAACTGTATGAGTTTGGTGTAGCTACTTTGGATGAAGCCATTAAGGTGGCAGGTCAGTGTGAGAGAGTAGCGCTCTACTCTTGGCCTACATGGGCCTTCCCCAACGGATCGCACACCTCCAGCTACAGCTGTGACGGCAGTCCACAGGCTCGCTCGGTCTGCTGATGAAAAGCTGTCAGCCCAACTGCGTGACCTGACTTTGAAAGTTGATGATTTGCAGGCAATTGTTACCTCACTGTCTGCCACACAGACACAAAGGGCCGGCTCAGTTCAACCCTCAGTGCGGACTCGCAATAACCGATGTCCCACAAGTACCAGCCATCAGCACTCAACGGCAGCAGACGACTCCTACAGGCGGGGGCGGTCCCCAGCACGTACGCATGATGGCAGAGCCTACCGCAGCCCCAGTCCTCGGCGCTATGAATGGCGGGGTTCTGGCGGGTCTTCACCGCGACGCTTCTACGATCGTCTGTACAAGAGGCACAAAGGACATTCGAAGGAGGGTGCCCCTGTCCCGCATGGCTACTCTCCTCATGCCCAACGGAGTGCCAGCCCGGGTTCCGGGCACAGCATGCGTGACAGCGGCAGGGAGGAGTACGGTGGGCACCGGTCTCTAAGTCCACGGCCCCCCCATACACGCCGTGTCTACTTCGCTGAGGGGCAGCAGACGGGAAACGAATGGTAGCTGGAGATGAGGGCCAGTCTCCAGCTTCTTCGCTAGTGGCCTGCCTGCAGTGGATACGCTGAGTACAACATGTACACCTTATGTCAAAGGGCTCCTGGAAGACCAGGAGGTCAGTGTTTTCCTTGACACAGGTTCTGGCTTGTCACTTATCAGTGACACCATACGCCAGACTATTCCTTCACTGAAACACCGCCCCCTGGTGCGGGACTGTAAAATCGCACACACCCTCACTGGACAATTACTAGACATTCTTGGTTCATTGATTGTTATGTTGCACATTGGGAAACACACCGTGATTGTAGATGTGTATGTTGTTAGAGATTCCAAGCAAAATGTTTTACTCGAATGGGATTTCCTTCAAAAACATGGTGCCTCAATTAACACAGCTGCAGGGGTTTTGGTGTTTAAAGATGAAAAGATTAATTTGCTTCGCACCTCTGAAACATTACCTTTTACCGTTGTAATGTGTCCCTACTGTCACCAGTCTCTGTGCCCCCTTTGACGGAAATGGTGGTTCCAGCATCTGTTGTATGTGCTAGTGAAATAGGGGTCCAACTTCATGGTTTTCAGGGTGTACTTGAACCATTTGTTCATGCTGATAAGGGTTTTAGCTTCTCTTCGGTAGAGAACGGACTCACTCTGGTCCATCTACTTAACCCCACACACCATGATGTGCTGTTGCCTAAAGACATGCATGTGGGTCAGTTTTTTTCTGTGCGGAACATGCCCTCTGACTATTTCACTCCAGCTGAGTGTTCAGCAGTGCAGGCTGGTCAAGCTCCCATCTTGTGTGATTTTCCTGATGTACAAATACCTGAGGAGGCATTTAGTGCAACTGACCGGGAGAAAATTAAATGTCTCCTATGCGAGAACCGAGATGTTTTCAGCAATAGTTCTACGGACCTAGGCCAAACCGATCTAATCACACACAAAATACGCACGTCATCGGCTTTGCCGATGCGCCAAAGGGCATACCGCATACCTCCTTTAGTGAGAGGAGAGATTCAGAAGCAGGTGCAGAAACTACTTGATGCAGATTTGATTGAGCCAAGTGACAGTCCGTGAGCCTCTCCTGTACTTTTGGTCTGTAAAAAGGACGGCTCTTACCGATTTTGTATCGACTATAGGCGTTTGAAATCCATCACAATCAAAGACACGCATCCCCTACCACGCATAGACGATAGTCTTGATGCACTCTCGGGAGCCACTTTGTTCAGTACGTTAGACATGTCCAGTGGCTACTGTCAGATAAAAATGGAGGAAAGCGATAAAGACAAAACTGCGTTCACAACAGGTGATTCACTCTATCATTTCAAGGTCATGCCAATGGGCCTTACTAAGGCTCCGCCCACATTTCAGCGATTAATGGAGCTGGTGCTGCGTGGCCTCCATTAGTCAAAGACCCTAGTCTACCTCGATGACATTATTGTCTTCAGTAAGTCTTTAGACGAGCACATAAGCAGTCTCAGTGAGGTGTTTCACCGATTGCGTCGGGCGGGGCTAAAACTACACCCACAAAAATGCCAACTGTTTAGAGACACTGTATTGTTCTTGGGTCATGTGGTCTCTGAAGATGGTATCAGCCCGGATATCAAAGTCACCGAAAAGGTTCTGAATTGGCCTCGCCCTGCTTCAGCCACAGAAGTACGGGCTTTTGTAGGTCTTTGCTCCTATTACCAGCATTTTATCCGAGACTTTGCAGAGAAAGCAGCACCGTTGCACCGTCTGACACAAAAGAATGCAAAATTTATTTGGACCAACCAATGCGAAGATGCCTTTCAGTATTTTAAGAAAACACTCTCGTGCCCTCCAATTCTCACCTATTCAGACTTTACGCAACCATGTACTTTACACAGATGCGTCGCACAATGCAATTGGTTCAGTACTAGCCCAGGAACAGCAGGGTATAGAAAAAGTGGTAGCTTATGCCAGTCATGTTCTTAATGCTACTGAGCGTAACTGGTCCACATTTGATCGAGAGTGGTGGGCAATAGTATGGTCTGTCAGGCATTTTTCGCATTACCTGCAAGGGCATCCCTTTATGATTGTTAGAGATCACCGCCCTTTATTGGCCCTGAAAAAGATGGCCATCGAACGTGACCCCACAGGACGCAGGGCTCGTTGGGCTTTAGAACTGGATGTGTTTGATTGGGTCATAAAGCACACGGACGGCGCACAACATGGAAACGCTGACGCATTGTCCAGGCATCCCAGCGATACCCCACCTGAAATTATGCGGGTTGGGCATGCACATCAATGCGACGGTGAGCAAGCGGCCTTGCAGTCTACAACATCTAGTGTCTCACTTAGTGTTCACTCCATTGTTGGAGTCCATTTCACACAGGCATTTTCCATTGATATGCTGCAGTGTCAAAAAGAGGACGCGACACTGTCCACAGTACGAGACTGGTTAACCAGAGGCAGAAAACCGCCATATTGGGCTGCGAGGAAAACCACTCCGGCATTGAGGGTATTTTGGCGACAGTTTGATAGATTTTGCCGTCCAGCAAACACAGCCTATCGTAATTCTTGTGACACACCGGGGGCTAAAGCCATGCTGCCTGTTGTTGCGTCAGATAATGTTATACCTTTAGTGCTCCAGTTTGTACATGGTCATCCTTCAGTTGGTCACCAGGGCCCCAAAAAGGTACTCTCCAGAGCCCGTGAGCAGTTTTACTGGCCTTTCATGGCAAGAGATATTGAAGCTTACTGTCAACAGTGCAAGGCTTGTCAGTCAAGGTCCAAGCCAGTACCCGGTAATCTAGCTCCCCTCCAAACCATTAAGGCTGATCGCCCATTCCAAAGGGTGGCTGCAGACATTACTGAGCTCCCTATAACCCCATCAGGACACAGGTACATTCTGGTCTTACAAGATTACTTTACCAAATATGTAAATTTGTATCCTATGAAGGATCAAACAGCCATAACAGTAGCACACTGTATTTTTGAGAAATACATCACTGAGCATGGGGTGCCAGAATATTTTCACACAGATCAGGGACGCCAGTTTGAGGCAGATTTGGTCCAAGAGCTGTGTGACAAACTGGGTGTGAAGAAGACCAGAACCTCTCCCTATCATCCACAGGGAGATGGTCTAATAGAGAGGTTTAACCGCACTTTAAAAGGCCAATTGGCTAAATGTATGTACAAGAGGAGCGAGCCCTGGGACACGCTACTAAATTCTATACAATTATCTTACAACACTAGTGTCCATACTAGCACTGGGTACACACCATTTTTTCTTGTACATGGGCGTGAGGCCAGATTACCTGTACACCTCCTTTTATCTGCACCAGGTGAGCCATCTTGTGCGTTCCCTGGAACCCCAGCAGAGTTTGCTACTGCCATATGCAGAAATCTGCAGCTGGCATACCAGGCCAGCCAAGAAAAACGGCAGTATGCCCACCTTCAGCAAAAGACCCAGTATGACAAAAAGGTGAAGTATTCACCTTATCTAGAAGGGGACTTGGTTAGGTTAAATGATCCAGCTCACTCCAGGTGTAAACTTGCACCACGCTGGAAGGGTCCTTATGTTGTCCTTCAGTCAATACAGCCAGCAGACGGACAGGGTGTGTTATATGTAATCAGGCAAAAAAATATGCTGGACGGGTCTACACAAGTGGTACATCATAATCGTTTGAAGAGGTATCTGATACCTATTCACCCACCTCTAGCACTCGATGGCAGCTCGCAGCATGTCCCTCAGGTTAAATGGAAGATACCATCACCCTGTGACCCTACAAGTCCACCCATCTCGGATGGCTCGGCAGAATTGCCCTCGCTCATTTTTTTTGAGTGAGGGATAAATACCCCCCCCCACATACCTATACAGGGCACAAGTTGATCGATTTAAAGAATAAAGAAAGAGAAAGAAAGAAAAAAAAAGTATTTTTACTGTGAATGTTTTGGAAATTCTGTTTATTGATGTTTAAAATGTATTGTTCTGCCTGCACATGGCAGAGAATATTTCATTGACTCTGTTTGTGTTGAGATTTGAAAAAAAAAATATATATGTATATATATATTTTTTTTTTTTTTTTATTTCCCGCCCCACCTCTGCCTGCGGTTGTTGACTTTTATGGCAGTACCGAAACGTGGACGTTTCTTTTTCGACGGTGTGTCTAATTGTGAGACTTCTATTTTGGAATTAACTGTCTCTGTCACTTTGCCCGGGAGAGACTAGGGTCAAGGGGTGTGATAAGAAGGGGTGGTGATGAACTGGGGGGGGAAGTGTATCGGGCAGTGCACGGGACGGTTGGATGTTGGGTTAGCTGGAGATTAAAGTTTACCTCTGAGTTCTGGAACACCGAGTCTTCCCCTTTGTTAAACCCTACGCCTTACAATATCATAGCTTTTTGCCTCCTCTCACTTGCCATAGTTAATATTGACTGGTTTACACCAGAGATATAGAGCTATGAAGAGAGAGAGAGAGTTATGGCAGCTTTTAATGTTGCCACCAGAGCGGTCACGTGGTTCATGTGAGCCTCAATAGTTCCAAACACAGCCCTCGCTGTCATGTTCTCCTATGGGACAGACAGCAACGTTACTGAACGGTAAATATTAAATTAAACCTTACACAATTGCCACAAACGTATTTCTCTTAATGAATTACATTATTTACATACATTTTATTGAGGTCATGCTTTTACAGTGACGTGGTGACAACTTAAATAATAAGTGTATCTACTCAGATCTGCGAACGGTAAGCCTACATGACACAATAAAATGAGCACAGAAAAGTAATGTAGACTAACCACAGCCAGCACATCTCTTCAAGAGTTAATCATTTAAAAGACCATCTTTTTGCGAAATACAACATAGCATAGAATACAGCAAGCTGACTACAGCAAGATCGCTAGAAAGCTAACAGCGCCTGGCATGGCAAATGCAAATTGCCAGATGCAATTTCAAAGAGCTAGCTAAAACATGATGGGTGACACGTCAGTCGTCAATGTCCTAACTTGTGGCTTCATACAGTTTTATGAATAACAAGTGGTTTTAATCCAAAATAGTTATTGGGAGCTAAACGTAGTTAGAAACTCTGCAACCGTTCATGATAAAACTTAAAAAAGCTGATCAAGCTAGGCTAGCAAAGAGCATTTCAAAATTAAAATTTTAATTTTAAAAATGTAAAATTAATTTTAAAAAATTTTAAACAAAAAAACTTCACCGAAACCAGTCACAGGCACTTCATCCCATCATTTACTGTTGCGATTTATGTCGGTTTCTTGAGAGATAGAAATAGAAACTCCATAGAGTTCATGACTGAATTCCCACAGCTGACCAAGGTAAATGAGAAGCAAAGATCATGAGCTTAAATTATCACAACTTCTTCACACTTAAAATACAGTATATATGTATCTATATAGTCGTGCCGAACATACACAGTTGGAGATTATAAATGATACATGATATGATATATACATTTCGGGAATCATAAGACTTCAATATTTTATTACTTAATGTCGTTGTTGCCTAAATGGAAGGGAATCGGTGCGAAGCTGCGAGAATCCTCTTTTGGAACTATTTGAAGTTCCAGTACCCGGAGGTGTGCCACCATTTTTTGTACATGAGAGCCAATGGGAGTGTCGCAATTCTGAGAATATCAATGGCTCAATGACAACATGCCATTGTCACATGTCAACATGTATTTAGGATCAAATGTGATGCCAATTTCACGTGTTCACATGCGATGAATAAGTTATTACGTGAGATCCTTGTTATTTAGGGACTTTGGAATAATCTGCAGATATTACCTTGAGAATAAAAATATGAGCTAGGCATCATGTATAACAGTTGCAAAAGTAAGATATGAGCAAAACAATAGGTATGACAAACAGAACCTGCCACTGGGTATATGAGCTACATAGGAGACACATACCTTGTATGTACATATAGGGCCTATATGTGGAAATAAAGAAGCGATATAGGAGACCTATATGCCATCTATAAGCACATATATGTACCTGAATTTGGCGTATATGCAGCATATATACACATATATGCTGCATATAGGTTGCATATATGTTCATATAGATTCTTTCCATGAGGGTTACTGTAGATGCCAAATACGTTCTATTTTGGAATAAGCAGAGAACTTCCTGGAAGTTTCATAAATCCAATTGGAGATTAAAACACCTGTACAGCAGGTATGGGAGTGATATGGAATCAGTGACACCAGATGCGGGAAAAGGGAATGAGGATTTATTGATAAACCAAAACAAAACAGGCACAAGGGCCAACAAAAAACTTGGCCCAAAGGGTTGCAAAAAACAAACTAAGGAAGCTACACAGAGCTATAAACAATAAATGCAAAAAGGCAAAAAACAAAAGGCACTGGAAACTCCAGGCAAGATGCTCAAGAAAAGTAAATAACAAGACTAAATATATATACACAAAACAAGAGGCTGGGACAAGACTTGAAACTAGAAATGCTAGGGAACTATGATAACAAGAACTTGGCTAAACTTGCACAAGCAACGAGACGCGAGACACTGTCTGCCAGCCAACTTCCACCGCATCCAGATAAAGGCTTGGAAATCATGACATGAGGGGTAACACCTGGAGAGAGAGAAACAAGAGGCATGGCAAGATCAAGACATGGACAGAGATTGGATGACATGACCTGCTCATTAAGAGAATGAGCGTGCTCAGCTTAAGTACCAATTAAGTATGCAGTTTGGAAGCAAGCATGAATGTTAAGAACAGAAAAGCACAGCAAGATCTTGAAATAGCAAAGCAGGAATCATGACAATAAACTCCCTGTCTAAATTAGTAATATTAGTAATGTGCCCATCTAAGAATTACACCACCCAGTGAGTGTTAGTAAATGTTAGTAACTTAAAAACAGTTAATTGCCAATTAAGCTTAGAGAGCCCTGAATCAGCACAGCACAGAAGGAAGAGGGAAATACCAAAGCCAACCCAGAGCTCTGAAATGTGCAACAACGAAGGCACGGGGCGGAACGCAGACAAGCGGTGGAGTGGCATGGCAGACCTGGCAAAAACAAAAACATGGAAAAGTAAAAACATGGACAAGGAACATGAATGATGAAATGAGTAATCCTAAACAAGAAACTGTTAAAACTGTGACTATGAAACATGAACTATGGAACTATGAACTATGAACTATGAAACTTGGAACATGAAACTGTTAAAACCATAAATGCTGTCCTGGCCAAAGGCCAGAACACAACAGGGAGTGTGTGAGTGGGTGAATGAACAGTGTGTGTTGTGCTATGAACTGTTCATCTGCCCTAGGCACCCCCATGGTAAATGAATGCGGAGATAGGCTTTAAAAACGCCATCCCCCAAACCGCACCCACGCATCCTTGTCCATTTAAGGAGATTCGCTAATAAATGTGTCAAGGTGCACTCCAGCAGAGGTCCCTTATACAAATACGGGTAAAAGCTATGTTTAAAATTGTTAAAAAGCCCTAACAAGAGAAGTGTACTGATCCCTCTAAAAGTCACTTAATTTACATTGATTTTTCTGACACAATTAAATGATAAATTACAAATCCTAACTGACGCCTAATCAATATATGTCACTAGCACTCTGTTCATTTTCCACTGAGGAGGTAAATCGGGATTCCTCTTGTGACAGTTCTCTGGCACTGGAAATGGAACCATCTGGAAATGAGTCTGATACCTTTGTGATGATTTGGGAAGATCGACGGCTCATATTGCAAGCCGTAGAACAGACAGTATTCAGTGAAGGAACCTACTAGTAAAAGTGATTTTTCCAGAGGTTGTGTATAGTTTGATCTACTGAGGCCGCGGCAGTCTTAATGCGAAGCAGGATCAAATTATGTTTAAAACTTTGCATCAGTTATTCAATTAAAGACTCAGTTCATTAAATCAAAGAGTAATAAGATTACACTCTCCTTTTTCTTTTAGTATTTGCATTAAATGCCCCTCCAATTTTTTAAATCTTCTGCAGTATGTAGTTTCACATTTCTTCAGCAGATATAGACGTAGTGATGCCATTTAATTCACCAGTTATGAGTAAATACGGTGCTGCTTCATAAATGTGATGAAATGACATCAAAGCAAACAAATGCTTCCTTGCAGAATGCTGCTCAGTGTTCTATTTGTAACTGCTGCATTGAAATTATGGTCATCAAAGACAAGTTTGATTTTGTCCCTGCTTGACTACAAAGATGTTATTGTGTGTCGATTTCCAAATTTCCTTTTCTTCCTTTTGTCTCCATCTAGCTAGCTATTTTTTGTGATGAACAGCTTTGTGAAGCTTCCATGATACTGTTTTTGTTCAGAGTGGTTCCATCTCTGGTTTATGTTGTGGCAAACAAGACAGCCCACTCCTCCCTTCAAGAAGTAATCATCCCGGACACACTCGCTCGGCCACTTCGTTCGGCATTTACAGGACGACTTTACCTCCCTGTCCTTTGTTGGAATGGCGGTCGCTCATTCAGATCACCTGTTTTTTCCCATCTTGTCCCCCAGCAGTGAAATAACTGACCCACCTTACTACAAACTGCTCAGTTTCCACATATCCGTTGAGACCTTAAGACTCATTTGTTTAAATTGTATGTGACTTAGTTCCCCCTCCTCTGCACAGTTTAGGGGAAAAAAACCCTCCTCTGTAATGTATCTTTTTTGCTAACTGCCAACTGTTCACTTTGTGCTCTACTTGTTCATTACTTTTAGGCGACTAATGCTCTATTTGGATTGTACCTTGTCTGGTCTGTTGTGTTTCAGAGTGAAATTTTTAGCATTTGATGTAAGTCGCTCTCGATAAAAGCGTCTAGCAAATAAATGTAGTGGAAGGTATGTAATGTGATGGTTTGGATATGTATTGATTCAATTCTGTGCAGATTGTAAGGGCTGTATATCTGCTGTTCGGAGCAGCTCTTCTTCCAAGTGTCTGTTAATATCCGTGATATTTTTGATAAATAATTCTAGACACACCTTAAATAATTTTGCGAGCTTTTTGACCAACAGGCCTAAATTTGTTGCACCGCCTGTTGGCCCCCATGTTAGTACCTTCATGTTGCTTTAAGAGATTTATCCAGTAAAGTTTTCAGCAGATATATGCCTCTGTAATCACAATTAAGATGTCAAGGCCATTTTTGGGGGTGCCTCCGAGACTTTGTCCACATTTTTTTGGTTCAGATGTACTCAGCTGCTTATCCCCATCTTTTTCTCACAGTAGACCAATCTGTTTGGGTCTCGCTTCCTTGATCTTGCGTAAAAGCTGAATATTTATGCCACAGCTTCAACGCTGATTGTGGCCTGTGTTTCTTGGATCATTTCCATGGCCTTTGAAACAAGAGTCACGGCAGATGCCGTTTTACAGCCTTTATTGCGAGGCCCCCATTTCCATAGCCTTTGAAAGAAGTCAGGGACCCCAATTAAGTTTCAGTTTTGATATCCCGGATTGTTCTCTCTGAAGCTCCCTATCGGGAATCACCAGAGTGCAGAGGGATAGGCACCCAAAGTCAAGCGAAACAGCAGGCTTTTGTGAAGAAGCCCTATTTTCATCAACGTGAATGCGCTGAGAGCTCTACCGCCTTTTTATTTCACAAAGGATATACAATTCTCTAAAGCATTCAGTCCAGGCGAGAAACAGCTGAGGGGAGAATGTCGTTCCTGCGGAGTAATAGCTGCCAAAAGTACCTCCTGCTCCTTGTCAGTGAAATACATTGAAGAAAAATTTGGCTATGTTATAGATAGCATCAGCAGCAAGAGCAGTTTCATTGTTTGTATTAGCGAAAGTGCTCATTAAATTGATTGGCTCTGTCTTTTTTTACACTTAAACTTTGCCAGAAACAATTTCATTACACGTTGCTATACTGTAATTCGCAAGCTGTGTATGATGTGTTGCCAGAAAATTGTACCCTTACTTTTATTTATTTATTTATTTGCTTTAATATCATTTGGTCTTCATATTGAGGAAATATGTGCTTTTATTAAGGAAGTGGTGATTTTCTTCCTGGAAAACAGTTAGAAAAGAAGGTTTAAGGTCGTTCATAATGTAGCTAACCCATCCTGAAGTGGTGCATATAGAGCCATTATTCATGCTATGACTGACGCACCTGATGTATGAATTACATTGACCGGTAACCTTTAAAGTATGTATTTATTTTATGCTTGTTTGATCTATTGAACAGAGCATTGATCTAAAAAGGGTTATCCATCTCTTGCATACTTTCATGACAGATTTTCTTTCTGCATTATTCACGGTATCATACTGCTAATGTATAGTGCAGATGTTTAAGGCAGCATTATAATTATCCATTAGCTCATGCCATGCCAAGAGATCCATTGCGGGTATTTTATTGTGGTCCACAGATCAATATCAATACAATTCTGTGTCCACTTAGCATGTAGACATGTGTGCTGAGTGGATGTGAACATATAGCTGAAGTCGTCTAAAACCCGGCTCTCCAGAAAGGTCCTTTGGGAGGTCCCTGGCCAGTTTCAGCCAGATATTCAATAAGTCTATTGTGTATAGGTTTGTGGAAATAGTTTAAAATATCCTAAGATTTGAATCATTTTGACCAAAGCCCTTTGTGTAGTGAGGGTCTGTTGGATGAGTCTGGTTAGGCAGGTTTAGAGAATAATCCATTTAAACCTCCTTCTCTGTGCAGTTGTATATAAAATTGTATTATATATGATTATTCATCATAGAACCATTAAATAGAATAAGAAACACATCCTAAGTCATTGATAATGTCATATATCACTATGACTGTTTACAATAAATGTTTATATTCTATTTTAAAACACCCTGTTTTCAGAGGCCATGACTCCAGTATACTTACAATGCACCACAGCACCACACAATGGCATAAACCTGCTAATGTGCTAAATTGGTCCCTGGGGATCTAGTCCCATAAAAAAGGCACAACAGAAACAAACAAAAAATTTTTTTACTTGCTATGCTATCAAATAATCTAGACTGAAAGAAATTCACAAGCAAACGCACGTACTTACACATTTAAAAAAAAAATGTTGATAAACATGGCATTTCCTATTGCATGCGTGAAATCATGAATAAACATCTAAGATGTTAGCTGCTGAATTCAAAATATTGAGCAAACTGAGTCTACCCTAGACAGCAAGAGAAATTGAACGTCAAGATGTACAAGTGTCCAAGAGGACAAGAACATCAGACTCTACATTCACATTACAAGCCCCATTGTTGAATAATGTTTTTTTTTTCTGTGATTGTATATGCCTGTCTTAGCATTTTGTATTCATAATTACATGTTACCTTACCTATCTGTACTGCGAATGCACAGCAAACAGCTTGTCAGGGGTACGTGATGAGGTCGAGAAGATTAAAAATAAATAAATAAATAAAAACCTAGCAAGCTAGGTTTTTTCCTTTTCACAGCCCTCAGAGCATGTGTACAAGTAAAAAGCTACAGGGCCTTCAGGTCGCATGGCCGTGTATTAGATTGGTCTTCAATCTGGGACCACATATGAAATTGACTCAATTCTGATTTGAAGATCAGATTTAGTGATTGGATATCTGCGTCCAGACTGCTTTGAGAATATCAGTTCTATGACCCATTAACCCTCTGGAGTTTGAGCCATTTTTCTTTCTGTTTTTAGTTCTCCTGGTCTCTTGAATAATGATCTTTGTATAACCTCAACCCAGTAATCCATAATCATGACATAATTTTACATAATTTTTTTCTGGTCAGCCTGGACTATCAGATTATGTATGCTGCTGTGATTTCAGATGGATTTATAAATATTTATATGACTATATATATATATTTTTTGAAAAGACGTAAATTGAATCTCACAGAATTTTATCCAAATCACCCATAAAATTGCAATGAGCAAAACTTTGGACTTAGTGCACCAAAGTGCAGGGAGTTAGGAGAAAAAAATAAAATAAACATCGCAACTCACTCACATCAAAATCTTTTCATCCCCCCCCCCACCCCCACCCCTAAAAATAGTTTTTCCATTTTTCATTGGTTTCTCTCCTGTTAGCTGAATCTTACCTTCCAGACTCAGACCTGTCTACAAGTGTCTTGCATACTCTCTGTGTATAGCCTAAACCTCCACACTAAATCTGTGGTGTTAACTGACAGCCTGCCTGAGGACAATGGATCCCTCAACCTACCACACCGTGTGAAGCAGGCTTCCACCAAGCAATACATAAACAATGAAAACCAAATTTAGAAATAAGTAAATCTGACATCTGATGTCTCATAAGGTCTATTTTCATGCCAAGAAGCCGAATAACATTTGTAAACACAGGATAGCAACGAGCTTAATGTCCAAGGAATATTCCAGGCTCACAAGGCGCATGCCTTTCAACACTAATTGTGCTAAGAAGAATCTGCATTTACACCATTCTATTTATTATTTCCAGTGCTTTTCCACCAAAGTGTAGATCTGTATGTGGTAAGGAAAGACAGCGTCATGTTATTCTATCGCACAATCCATTGCACATTAGTGCCACAGACAAGCAAGGCTACCAGTCAGACACTCAGCCTCTGTTTGCCCTAAAGTGAAGAACACAGCTTTTGATTGGCTTATGGACGAAGTACAAGGGAACATTGGATTGGATTGACTATAGCTCTTTTCAACATGGGAAATCAGATTTTTAAAAAAATATGTTCAAAGTTGGACTTATCATTCTGGATTTATTTTACACATATCGAAGCTCTTATTGAAACAGGGCAACCCTGAGGAAATAAAAAGTAAGTTAATCACTTGCAGCGCTCTGGAAATTTTGAATATTTAACATAAGGTGTGCTTTGATATTATATATAACATTGTCAACCCCAGAGGGTAAAAAAAAAAAAAATCTGATTTTAGTCACTTTAGCCTGGTAATGTGAACAAAACCAGCGTCACTTGTCTGAGAAATGGATGCTGCAAAGGTGCCCAGCTTGCAGCTTCATTGAAGTGTTCCTGCCAAACCTGAAAATGTAACAGACTAACTGATGAATCCAACAATAGTAATCTCAATTACTCCCATTAAAACACAAATTTTAATCAATTAAAAAAAAAAAATACTGCGCAAAATGGTATTTTAAAGGTATTTAGTTAGGATGATAAAAGGCTTATTAAAAAGAGAACACTATTTTTTTTTAAATCATCAATGACCTGTATCAAATTGATCTTTGTTGAACATAACCACTCATTCTAAAACTTTTGCAAGGTGCAATTTATAACTCGTTCATCATCCTTGCATTTAACATCGCTCCAAGTGATCATTTCCCATGCATGGTTGAACATGCATGTCCAGCTAGTCAGACATTCGGGGTTTACAGTGTCAGATTTTCCACTTCTTAAAGCACTGTTGATATTCAGAGGCAGGTCTGGACTGCTTGTGGGCCAGTCTGGCAGCCACATGCTCCACTTAGGAATCCATGCGGTGGTAACATATACAAAATGTGGCTTGTTGAAATAAGCTAGGGAGTCCCTGAAATGTTGTCTTTTAGATTAAATCTTATGTTGCTCCATATCTTTCAATATGTGAGGGTGTATTCCAGAACCACACACGAGTACCAGAAAGTGCAGCAAAATTAGTTTTATTGAATACAGGGGTGGAAACCCCGGCAGGATTGTAGGCAACTGTACAAAGTCCAGAATCCAAAAACACAATCCAGAGGGCCAGAAACGGTTCTTTACCAGGGCAGCAATCACAAATCTCATAGTCAGGCAAAGCAGGTTCGGTACACAGGCAAGTAATTACGGTATAATGTCCAGAATCCAAAATCACAATCCAGAGAGACAGAAATGGTTTGTTCCTAGGGCAGCAATCACAAATCTCGCAGTCAGGCAAAGCAGGTTCATTACACGGGCACAGGAATATCAAAGACAAAGCCAAAGTCAAAATCCCGGGCGTTCCAGTCAGAAGTGTAACACAAAGAGTACAAGGCATAAACAATCACAGCAAAAGGAAAACGTTCTGACAAGAGCTGGAGGTGAAGTGACTGCTTTAATACACATACGGGAAGTCACATGCTATAATAGGGAACAGATGAGCTGGATCAGACTAATTAACAAAGGAATGAACAAGAGGAAGTACCTAACCACATGAAATTGGCGAAAGCCAAAACGCGAACAGGGATTACACAGACCTATGACAAACAGACGACTCCGGTTTGGGAGTTCTAAAGTGCACAGAGAGAGAGGCGGAACAGTGATTAACTAGGTGCAGAGAATCCGCTGAAGCACAGCAAAGTAAATTGAGTGAAGGCAAGGGGTGGAGACCAGAGCAGAGCGAGTGCTGAGAGCTTGTTAGTCAATTAGTAATGTGCAGCTATACAATCCCTTGTGCTTGTTAGTAGGTTAGTACTACAAACAATGTTAGTTGGTGTTAGTAATTTATCTAAAATAATAAACTGTTAGTCTTGTTAGTAAAGATAGAACAGTAAGGCGAAGGAAGCAAACGAGGAAGAATGTTTGGAAACCCAGAAACCATGAAATCACCTGAAACTGTGGCACACAAGACTGGGGAATAAAACTGTCTCAGAACACAAGACAAGACTGGGGAGACAATGTGCAATGCAGGGTATGAGAATTACAAAAACCAGAATGATAACTAAACAGTGAATATGGGAAATGGCAGGCAAGGACAAAAAAAAAGAAAAACAGGCAAAATACAAAACATGGCATGGACTAAATCAGAATACATGGCTTGGAATCAGGGTCAATACAAAAAAATGGTCAGGCAACAGCAGAATCATAACATAATAAATATGGCATGTACTGTAAAGGTTTGCTTTGTTGTAATTCAGGTCGATTATTCAATCATATATATATTTATATATAAAACATGTTTTTCTTTGCAAATTAGCAAGCCTCGCTTGTGTACAACTGAGGCACCAAAGATGCTGTGATGCCTGTATGTTTCGAACTGTGAAATACTCACTCAAACTAAAGGTCTTGCTTGTTCATTTTATCGCTTATCCGTTTGAAAAAAGGACCAGGAGTTGCTGGATGGAACGTATCAGATAAGATACCACTACATTTGTATGTGGAACATGACTAATTCACCTAGCTAACCAGCAACCTAATTAGCAAGCCAAGTCTCCTAGCTAGCTAGCAATGAAGGTTAGCTAATAGAATGTGCCCGATCATTTACCTTCCAAATGCAATGACAACAATGTGTTTAATGCACGACAGCCAAAACATGCACTCTCTCTAAGAGTTTAACAAGAATGGTTATCACGCCCATGTGATCATTGTAGGATGAATGAAAAGGGTCAGGTCTAAAGGTTGCTTTTTGCGCAGTAACCTTAAACTTGAAAAAGATCAGGCCATTCAGGGACAGTTGAAGGGAGTAAGGCAGCCTTGCGTGACTTTCTTCTTAACAAGGTTTGTCATTATGATGAAGGGTGAGTCAGTCTCATTTCCGGCAAGACTGTGGTCTGATAACTACTGAGTGAATGAATGAGCAGGGGTGTGAGTGAGGTTTAATAAAAAATGAGGAAGAAAATTATGGCCCCTTCCCGGCAACGTAAAGTTGTCGATGGGAGGGCCGCCCTCCCATTGGTGGGGGTTTGGGGAGTCTCCGCCAAGAAACTTTTAGAAAAATTTACCTAAAATAAAGCAATTTAAAGCCCATTTTAAGTCATTTGAGTTAGAAAAAATTATCAAAAAACGTCCTTTTTTTTCAAATTCATTTGTTTAGAATAAAATCAAGAATCAAGTTATATAGTTTCACTGCATTACAGTATTTAATGAGTGAAATAAGAACATGCAGGAAAACCATGACTTGTGAAACACCAATGGTTCAATATTGCAAAAACTACATTCAGTAACATTCATTAACATATGTTGTAAAGGTGAATTCCTCTCAAAAAAATCAAAAATGATACGAAGTTTGACCAGAACAAAAATAAGTAATTCATTACACCAAGAGAAAATAGCATAAAAAAACATGGAATCATTTGAGTTATACTGGAAATGACATTGAATATGTTAAAATTATATAGTTCACCTTTGTTTTTTTCTTTTCGCAAATATTTCTCTATACACGATATGCCTTGTTATTGAGAGTCCAATGGAATTTAATAAAACTTGAGGCCAAATCCAAAATAGCAAATAAAACCTTAAATAATTTTTGATCATTAATACTAATGAAATTAATTTCACTGTCACACTAAATATTTAAAGAGATGTCTCTCTTTATAATAGTAATATTTAATACTATTATAAATAAATAATAGGCTACATTAAGTACAGAAATATAATTTAATTAGGTCTATGCATTCTCAACTCTCCAGCGAATTAAGGTAATTTTGCTGACTGGTAGGCTACATGGTTTGTCCGTTTACATTTTCTAATCAGACCGCTGTCTATCTTTTACAGTGAGTTGCCTGACCGTGCTGCAAAAACAGGTGTATGTACTTGTCACCAAAATTACCTTCATTCGCTGAAGAGTTCTGAAATGCCGTCGCTGAGTGCTGGTGCATAGACCCAATTATAATTAAATTATTTTTCTGTACTGAATTTAGCCCATTATATTGTCGCCTTTAGATCGCATGGCGGAGAAAAGCAGTGTCTTCAATTGCCACTTGATTATTCTTAAAGTGGAAAACGTATTAAATGAAGGAAAACCACCTAGAATTAGCCAGGACTAACTGTTTTCAAAAGGAGGGATATTAACCCCAGAATTTTCAAGTCTAACGCTGCCGCTGATGGAATTAAATGTTATCATGAACTGATGAATGTGATTGAAAACTGAACGACTTTAAAATTTGATCGATGGATCTTCTTAAAATTGCGATAAGTACAATTAAGTACCATTAAGCCTACTATAAGAAGATAGCCTATATACATACCTGGTAATGCATAATTAGTCTTTTGATTTTTCAGACGCCCCGTGTTTCGATGATTTGACATGATCCTCCAAAGCTATACGACCTCAATTGGAAAAGTTGATTATCTTGCTACATATACTTGCAAAGTGCAAAACCAGCTTTCGTGATTTTCCGGATGCAAACGCCTATTTGAGATCCTTCTATTCTTTTTCGAGCCAGCAGAGATGCCCAGGCTTACGCCTTAGGCGTGAGTCTCTCCTCTTAGTGGTATTCACGTTTCTGTGCCGTAGTCCGCAGTTATTCAATCAAAGCGCACTAAAGAAATTCACTCGCGGAATTTAAGTCATTGGGCATCAAGTTAATCAGTTTCACGTGCATTACAGTGGATTTCCCCACTAATGACACGGAAATCGATTATGCCTCGGGAATTCTCAGGCTTGTCTTTACTGAGGGATTAAAAGCAATGGAACTGCATAAAAACGTTTCAAATGGTCTTATTTCATTAAAACAATTTAAATGTTCATGAAACACATGCATTGTTTCCAATCCCCGAGTAAAGAGAAGCACGGGAAGTCCGGAGTCATAATCGCTTTCCATGTTACTTGTGATGAGATGCAGCTTTATGCAAGTGAAACGAAAACTTCAATGCACAAGGGTTTAATTCCGCGTGAGAATCTCATTAAGCGTTCAATGAATAATTGCGGACTACAGATAAGCCTAAAAAAGGCGTGATACCTACGCCGAATGCCTGAGACTTGGCATTCCCACACATTTTTACTCCCCACATCAATTTTAGTTACATCAGTTTTGCGGTCCACAACGTCCTTCCTCTTGCGAGCCACTGTTTGTGACTAACCCTGTGGGACATAGCCAGTGGAAATCCTGACTAAACTGGTTTTTTCTCACGTTGTTTAGTGCAGCTGGTAAAGACAGGCTACAAGTCCGTGGAAAAATTTGCAATAGCTATTTTTTTTCTTTTTTTTTCGAAGTCACATGGAATTTCTCTCATTTACGAGGAATCAGTTTTTTGAAAACGCAAATTACCGCGTTTCCGCGGAAATTTCACACCTCTGAATGAGTCTTGGAAGACAAAGGCAAAGTGTTCAAAGGTACTCTCTAACCTTTTTAATCTTATATTTTTTTTTTTTCACCAAAAACTCTTCTCAGACCTTGAGTAACTTGCACTCAGGACCAATCAGCTCTGGCACCCTACGAATGTACTTATTTGATGTGCATGCATTTTAGACACCTTAAAGACACAGTGCACCCCAAAACCACTTCCTACTTACATGCTCATGCATAGAGTGTGACATTTTGCCGAAATCATATTACCTCATCTTTACACTCTCAAAAAACTAAGAGCTACAACTTGCTTTGACATTGATTTTTAATATTCAATTATATAATTCATCTGTTTTCTTTTTCTTTCTTCCCAGTTCCATCTGCATGCCCAGCTTGCTAATCGATGCAATAATTTTAAGTAATTACAAATGAATACAACTTATTGCATGAAATGGAGTCATTATTTTTCATTAAGTCCTGTAAATGACCAGTACAGTTCAGTTGCAATGCAGAGAAATCCAAAAGTCTGTGGTGGTGTCTTAGGCCAGGTAGTTCTATGCCCTCTCATGCTGTAGGTACAAACAATACAACGACTGGAAGACTTAGGAAGTACCAGGCTTCCTCCACTGGAACTCTCCATCTGTCAAGCTGGTCTTCCTCATGGGAAAAAATTGCTAATGCGGTCGCATTGCCACACTCGAGCTGCCCGAGTCCTCAATCGCAGGCAGAGCTCAACTACTTCCCGTCATCTCCCATGTAGACCAGTAAAAGGAAAGTACCACTTTTTAAGCATTACATAATTGTTTGAATGAGCAGTAATATTAGGATGCAGAAAACATATGCATCCATTTCTGCTGGTAACATTTGTTTAAAACATATGTCTCAATAGCTCACATTATGCACCATTAGGTATGGATGAAATCTCTATTGATGGCTGAAACCGCACCTCTCTCACACAAACTACAAAGGAATGTATAGACACAACAACAATAGAGAATATAAGAGTCAAACTAACCCGGACTACAAATATCTTCAGCTGAGGTGAATAACTAACAAGCAGACACTCCAGCAAAGGAGGCGTGGTGGACCTCTGGCTTATATAGACTATCTTATAACATATTTGAGGTCGATGTCTGTCTGTGTGTGTGTCTGTGTGTATGTACACATTTTTCTCCCACATTTCTCAACTGATTATCACCAAATTTGGTGTGAATATCCACTTGGACACCAGGAAGGACTAGATGTCGCCCGATTTTTGACGGAAAAAAAAATGGCAATTTCACTCCGGGTAGCAGGTAAACTTATATAACCTGACGCGCGTAGCAATATCCGGTTGCACCACTAGGAGCCGCAGTGTCCTTACGAACGTGCATTGAGGTAACCTGCGAGCAGGCTACTGTTTGCGATGGGGCTTTTGAGAGGGCACCACGTTCGTCCACGAATGCAGCATTCTGATTAGTCGAATTTGACAGCTCCCAAATTCAAATTTGACAGTTTAACACTTGCAGGGCTGGCGTTACATCTGAAAGGGGCCTAGGGAGTGATAACACAGCCTGCACGAATGCCAGGCTTTTGAGAGGGCACCGCGTTCGTCCACGAATGCAGCATTCTGATTACTCGAACTTCACAGCTCCCAAATTCAAATTTGACAGTTGAACACTCACAGGGCTGGCATTACACCAAAAATTTGGCGGCGATTATTCACAAAAATTAGTCCTGGCTGATTCTAGATGGTTTCCCTTGTGTAATGTGAATATAGGCCACTAGATGGCAGTATTTACCTTTTTTTTGTTAAGCTCAGACTGGAGTCATGTTTAGACATGTCCTGAACATGTCTGGGGCAAGTCTCAGAAAGTTAAAAAAAAGAGGTCTAAATGTGGGTGGGGTCTGAAAGAGAGTATATAAGGAAAAGAATTGAGACAGTAAAGTAGTAGGAGAAATTGCAAGAAGATGACCAGACCTGCCATTCTGTTCAAGACCTGTGACGTTTCTTTTGTGGATTTCTTTGCCTGTGTTTGAGCATTTTCTTCATCCAGGACATCACCAAGCCACCCCACTAAAAAGGGACTGTAATTATTTCTGTTTTTTCTTATTTATCAATCTTGGTCTTTAGTTGTAGGTTGTTATTAGTCTTTGTCTTTGTTAAAAATTAAATGTGTTTTAGTTGTTAAAACTGTGTTTGTCATCCCTTGCTGTTGTGTTATAAATGTAATAACAAATTGGGGCCATAACAAATTGGGGGCTCAAGGTCCGGGATAGACCATTGTGTGAGTAATTTATTGAAAATCTAACATTCCAAATTGTGAAATTGTTTTTGTGAATTTTCCTAGATATATATTGACAACAGCAATGGATGATTTCTTGGCATCACCAACCGTAGGGGTTTTGAAGTCTTTTAAAAAGACAGAACTGCTAGAAATTTGCAGACAGTTGGAGCTGACAGAGGTAAAACCAGCCATGCGAAAAGCAAGACTGGCTAGAGAGATAGTTGAATATTACATTGATGAAAATGTGTTTGCACCAGGAGATCTGGAACAGTTTCCAGTGGAAAATCCAAATATAGAAATGGAACTTAAATTAAAAATGCTAGAGATTGAAAGGGAGGAAAGAGAAAAAGAAAGGGAGGAAAAAGAGAAAGAAAGGGAAGAAAGAGAAAAAGAAAGGGAGGAAAAAGAGAAACAAAGAGAATTTGAGAGGGAAGAAAAAGAAAAACAAAGGCAGTTTGAGTTAGAAAAATTAGCAAGAGAAGAAAAACAAAGAGAATTTGAGAGAGAGAAAGAGGAAAGAGCAGAAAGAGAGAGACAGAGACAGAGAGATTTTGAATTAGAGAAATTCGATAGAGAAGAAAGACTCCAAATGGAGCGACTAAAAATTAAAATTGAAACTAAAAATAAATTTTGTGCCAGTCAGGAGGTAAAACTGGTGCCTCCATTTTCAGAAAAGGATGTTGACAACTATTTCCAGTGTTTTGAAAGGGTAGCAGGGAGTTGCCAGTGGCCGAGGGAACACTGGCCTCTGGTGTTGCAGACTGTCCTCAGGGGTGGAGCTCAACAGGCCTATTCGGCTTTGTCTGCAGATGATTCCTCTGATTATGAGGTTGTCAAAAAGGTTATTTTGAGAGCTTATGAGTTGGTTCCAGAGGCTTACCGACAGAAATTCAGAGGTCTGAAGAAATCTGAAAATCAGACTTATGTTGAATTTGCTAATGAGAAGCAGGTTTGCTTTGAGCGCTGGTGTACTTCTATGGAGGTCAAGGATGATTTCAACTCACTAAAAGAGATGGTGTTAGTTGAAGAATTCAAGAACTGTGTTAAGGATGATGTTAAGACCTACCTTAATGAGAAGCAAGCACTGAACTTGCAATCAGCTGCCAAATTTGCAGATGAATATGTTCTCACTCATAAGTCCAAATTTCAGTCTAGCAGTAACAATAAATGGTCCCAATTTCAGAAAAAGGGTTACGGTGATACCCAAGATTCCTCACCCAAAGACAAAGACAAATCTGGTGATGGTGCTCAGAAATCCAGTAATAGGTCTGATCAAAGTGTGAAAGCTGACAGTGACAAAAGTGGTCTAGTTTGCAGTTATTGCAAGAAATCTGGTCATGTTACAACTAACTGTTGGTTCCTTAAAGCTAAGAAAGAAAAAGAAAAGGATACCAAACCAAATGCCTTTGTGAAAACAAGGTTAGAAACCCCTGTAGTAGATAACCAATCTGCTAAATTGCCTGCTTCTTGTGGGGCTAAAAAGCCTAATACAGCTGACTTTGTGAGGGAGGAATTTCTTCCATTTGTGTCAGAGGGATTTGTGGCTCTGAATGAGCATACTACTCCTGTCCCCATATATATCCTAAGGGATACCGGAGCTTCTCAGTCACTTTTGTTGATGGACTCCTTGGAGTTACGTGATGAGACCGCTTCAGGGGATTTCATACTTGTACAAGGTATTGAAGGGAGGACTGTATCTGTACCCCTGCGCTCTATATTCTTGAAGTCAGATTTAGTTACAGGACAGGTAAAGGTGGGACTTATGTCAAGTCTACCTATAAAGGGTGTTTCTCTGTTGCTAGGCAATGACCTGGCTGGGGGCAAAGTAGTTCCCCCTGTACATCTTACTTCACAGCCGAGCACTGAAGATGGGGATGAGGACCCATCTCTGTATCCTTCTTGCGCAGTGACTCGTGCTATGGCCAAGAAGGCTAAAGAAGAAGATGATGTGGTGCCGTCCAGTACATTGAATAGTCAGGACTCAGGTGGTTCGCCTCATGACTCTGATTGGCCTACTATGGTTTCTCCGTTTGAGGACTTATCAGATACTTTTATCAGTTCTCTATTCAGCCAGCCGGATGGGTCTGGTGATTCTGATGTGTCTGGAGACTTGTCTCTGTCCAGAAAGCGGTTGATTGAGGAGCAAACTAATGATCCTGAAATTTGTGTACTAAAGAGGAGAGCCCTTCCTGAAAAAGAAATAGATGCAGTTCCAGTTGGGTATTATCTCAAGGATGGTGTGTTGATGCGGAAGTGGCGCCCTCCTGATATCCCTGCCAATGCAGATTGGGCAGTGGTCAGGCAAATTGTTGTTCCGAAGGTCTATAGGAATGAGATCTTAACAATGGCTCATAGTTTACCTTTAGGAGGTCATCTTGGTGTTAACAAGACTGTTGATAAGATCATGAAACACTTCTTTTGGCCTGGGCTTCGGAAAGACGTTTCCAACTTTTGCAAAACCTGTCACACTTGTCAGGTAGTTGGAAAACACCAGTTAGACCCACCTGTAGCTCCATTGCAGCCTATCCCAGCATTTGGGGAGCCATTCTCTAGGGTCATTGTTGATTGCGTTGGTCCATTACCCAAGACTAGATCTGGAAATCAGTACTTGTTGACAATCATGTGTGCATCTACCAGATTCCCCGAAGCCATACCTCTACGTAACATCAAGGCAACTGCAATCTCGAAGGCTTTGATAAAGTTCTTCACGTTGTTTGGTCTTCCCAGGGAAATTCAGTCAGACCAAGGTAGCAATTTCACTTCAGGATTGTTTCAGCAGGTTGTGTATGAACTAGGTGCAAAACAGATTCTTTCTAGTGCCTATCATCCAGAAAGTCAGGGTGCCTTAGAGCGGTTTCATTCCACTCTCAAGACAATGATGAGGACTTATTGTTATGACCATGAGAAAGACTGGGATGAAGGGGTTCATTTGCTGTTGTTTGCAGCTAGAGAAGCAGTGCAGGAGTCTACTGGATTCAGTCCATTTGAGCTAGTGTTTGGTCATGAAGTGAGAGGACCTTTGCTATTATTGAGTGAACAATGGCAAGAGGAAGAGCCGCAAATCAGTCTGTTAGACTATGTTAGCAAGTTCAAGGAAAGATTGCGTGCAGCTTGTGACCTTGCCAAAGAGAACTTGAAATCAAGTCAGGGAAAAATGAAAACTTGGTATGATCATAAGGCTAGAAGCCGTGAGTTTAAACCAGGAGACAAGGTCCTTGTGTTGTTTCCCTTGCAGTCCAATCCATTGCAGGCTAGATTTCATGGTCCTTATGAAATTCTGACAAAACTCAATGATCTCAATTACATTGTGAAGACTCCAGATAGGAGAAAACCAAAACAATTGTGTCATATTAACATGCTAAAGCCTTATCATGACAGAAATGCTAGGGTTGCAGCTGTCACTTCAGATTCTCCAATGGTCGAAACGTGTGAAGATGAGGGGGAGTTTCAAGATGATGAACCAAGAATTAAAGCTGAAGTTCTTTCATGTAAATTGTCAAACACTGAAGTGTTGCAAAATCTTGATGTAAAACTCCAGCACTTAGAACCCTCACAGAGAGATCAGTTTGAAAGGTTGATCAAGAAATATGAGGATCTGTTTCCTGATGTTCCAAAAAGAGTTTCTATAGCCTCTCATGATGTAGATGTTGGTGATGCCAAACCAATAAAACAGCATCCATACCGGATGAATCCTGAAAAGAGAAAGATTGCTGAGAAAGAGGTTGAGTACATGTTAAAACATAATATTATCAGACCCTCCAACTCCGATTGGAGTTCACCCTGTGTGCTAGTTCCAAAACCTGATGGAAGTACTAGATTCTGTACAGATTATCGCAAAGTCAATGCTGTAACTAGAACTGATGTGTTTCCAATACCTAGGATTGATGATTGTATTGATAGTGTAGGGCAAGCAAAGTTTCTGACCAAGATTGATTTATTGAAGGGTTATTGGTGTGTGCCTTTAACTGAGAGGGCCAAGAGCATCTCTGCTTTTGCCACACCATCTGGATTGTACCAGTATGAGGTCCTACCCTTTGGCATGAAAAATGCCCCAGCCACGTTCCAAAGGATGATACAGTCTACAATCGCCGGATTGCCACACACGGGTGCGTACATCGATGACCTGATCACACGGAGTGACTCCTGGGAAGAACATCTAAAAGATGTAGAGACGTTGTTCCAGCGCCTGACCCAGGCTAACCTGACTGTTAACCTGAGCAAGAGTGACTTTGGTTGTGCTACTGTCACCTATCTTGGCTACGTCATAGGCCAGGGTAAGGTGGCACACATAAATGCTAAAGTCCAAGCCATCATGGACTTTCCAGTTCCTGACAACAAAAAAGCTTTGCGCCGCTTCCTTGGAATGATCGGGTACTACCGCAAGTTCTGCAAGAACTTTGCTGAGATTGCTCTCAGTCTAACTAACCAACTGAAGAAAGGCATAAAGTTCACCTGGGATGATGCATGCCAGAGAGCCTTCAATCACCTGAAGTCTCTGCTGTGTCACTTCCCCGTGCTCAAATCTCCTGACTTCAACAAACCGTTCTCCATCGCGGTCGATGCTAGCGACCAAGCTTGTGGATCTGTGCTCCTACAGAGAAGTGACTCTGATGACATTGAGCATCCCGTGGCATACTTCTCCAGGAAGTTCAATCGCCACCAAAGGAACTATTCCACAATAGAGAAGGAACTGTTGGCTCTGGTCCTTTCTTTACAACACTTTGAGGTTTATGTTTGTACAGGACAAAAGCCAATGATTGTGTACACTGACCACAATCCGTTAATGTTTTTGAGTAAGATGAAAAACAAGAATCGGAGATTGTTGAATTGGAGTTTGATTTTACAGGAGTTTGACTTGGAAATTAAGCATGTGAAGGGTACAGACAATGTAATTGCTGATTGCTTATCCCGTGTTTGAATGTGTATATATATATCATGTGTTTGAATATTGTATGATATGTATATATAGACAAGTGTTCACTTAACCATTTTGTATTGAAAAGAAAAATTTTGCCTTTATGAGTCAAAATTTTTCCCTTTTGGAATGGAGGTGTAATGTGAATATAGGCCACTAGATGGCAGTATTTACCTTTTTTTTGTTAAGCTCAGACTGGAGTCATGTTTAGACATGTCCTGAACATGTCTGGGGCAAGTCTCAGAAAGTTAAAAAAAAGAGGTCTAAATGTGGGTGGGGTCTGAAAGAGAGTATATAAGGAAAAGAATTGAGACAGTAAAGTAGTAGGAGAAATTGCAAGAAGATGACCAGACCTGCCATTCTGTTCAAGACCTGTGACGTTTCTTTTGTGGATTTCTTTGCCTGTGTTTGAGCATTTTCTTCATCCAGGACATCACCAAGCCACCCCACTAAAAAGGGACTGTAATTATTTCTGTTTTTTCTTATTTATCAATCTTGGTCTTTAGTTGTAGGTTGTTATTAGTCTTTGTCTTTGTTAAAAATTAAATGTGTTTTAGTTGTTAAAACTGTGTTTGTCATCCCTTGCTGTTGTGTTATAAATGTAATAACAAATTGGGGCCATAACACTTGATTAATACATTTTCCAATTCAAGAATAATCAAGTGGCAATTGAAGACATGGCTTCTCTCCCTCATGCGATTTAAAAGCGACAAAATAATGGGCTACAAAGCGGGTAGCAGTGTAGATATATAGAAGCACCGCCCAGGAATAATAAGCCAGCTGGGTGAAAAATCTGATGGGGAAAGAATACAATGTCGTCAGGGATGAGAGTAACAAAGAAAGCAAAAAGCATACACACAAACCATGACACGATCCCCCCTCCCCCTCTAAGGGACGGACCCAGACGTTCCCAAAGAACCCGTTGCACGGAACTCAGAAATAAGAGCAGGGTCCTGGACATCCCGAGCATGGACCCAACAACGCTCCTCGGGACCGTACCCCTCCCAGTCCACCAAAAACTGGAATCCCCGACCCACAATATGACTTACAGCATACGCCGGGCCCCCTCAATCATCCGCGGCGGGGGCGGGGATTTGTCGGCAGGTGCCAGGATGCTGGTGCTAACTGGTTTAAGCCTGGACACGTGAAAGGCGGGATGTATCCGCAAGGATCTAGGGAGCTTAAGACGCACAGTGACAGGGTTAATCCTCTGCAATATCTTAAACGGACCAATAAAGCGAGGGGCCAATTTCCAAGATTCCACTCTCAAGGGGAGATCCCAAGTGGAAAGCCAAACCCTCTGGCCCACTCGATAAGATGGGGCCGAATGGCGCCTTCTGTCAGCCGCAGATTTCTGTCTACGCCCAACCCGCAACAAGGAGGAACGGACCTGAGTCCAAACAGGCCGGCAGCGTAAAATGAAGTGTTCAACAGAGGGAACTTCTGACTCCTTCTCAGACTCAGGAAACAGTGGAGGCTGATAACCCAACTGGGCCTTGAAAGGAAAAGGACCCGTAGAGGAGTTACACAATGAGTTATGGAAATATTCAGCCCATGCCAAAAAGCGACTCCAGGAAGTGGGATTATCGGCCGCTAAGCACCGAAGAGTATTCTCTAAGGACTGATTGGTACGCTCAGTCTGCCCGTTTGTTTCAGGATGGAACCCTGACGACAGGCTAACAGTGGCCCCTAACTTCTTACAAACAGCACGCCAGAATTTTGCCACAAATTGAGGACCCTGGTCAGAGACCACATCTAGGGGGAGACCCTGCAGCCAGAACACGTGGTGAACCACTAGGAAGGCTGTCTCCCACGTCGAAGGCAGTTTAGGCAGCACGATAAAATGAGCGGCCTTGGAAAAACGGTCAACCACGACTAAGATGACAGTATTGCCATCAGAGATGGGCAGACCCATGATAAAATCCAGCGCAATATGGCTCCAAGGGCGTTTGTATACAGGCAACGGGGGCAACAGGCCAGCAGGGGGGGGAGGGGGGATGGGACACCTTGTTCCTGGAACAAGTGCTGCGCGCCACCACAAACTCCCGAATGGCTTTCATCATACTGGGATGCCGAAATCATCGGGCCAAGAAATGCTTAGTTCGATGGGCCCCAAGGTGACCTGCTAGACAGGACGAGTGTCCCCACTGGAGAACCTGAGGACGAACCGCAACGGGGACAAATAAACAACCGGATGGCTGCCCACCAGCACCAGGATCGGTTCACAAGGCCTCTTTTACCACGGGTTCCACGTCCCACTAGACAGGCGCCAAAATCTTGTCAACCGGAATGACCGGCTCCGTCATAGGATCACGGTCGGAACGATCGTAAATCCGCGATAAGGCATCCGGCTGAATATTTTTTGAGCCATGGAAGTAAGTTAACGTGAAGGTAAAATGGTTAAAAAAGAACGACCACTGCACCTGCCGGGAATTATGTCGCTTGGTCTGCTGAATATACTGGAGATTTTTATGATCAGTCCAGACTAAAAACGGTTGTTCAGATCCTTCCAACCAATGGCGCCACTCCTCTAATGCCAGTTTCACAGCTAACAACTCCCTGTCGCCGATGCTGTAATTTTGCTCAGCCGCTGACAATGACCTGGAGAAGTAGGCGCATGGGTGCAGCTTATTGTTCCAAAGGGGGCGCCGGGACAAGATGACACCCACCCCAACCTCCGAGGCATCAACCTCAACCACAAATGGGAGGGAGGGGTCGGGCAAAAGAAGAATTGGTTCTGAGCTAAACAGTCTGTTTCGCTCTTGAAAGGCAGCCTCGGCTGCTGGCAACCAGGCGAAAGAAGGGGAGGTCTTTCTTTTAGTGAGGGCGATAATGGGAGCAGCTATCCCGCTAAAATTGGGTATAATCCTTCTGTAAAAATTGGCAAACCCCAGGAAATGTTGGACCTCTTTGACATTTTGGGGGGCAGGCCAATTTCTGATGGCTGCCACCTTGTTAGGGTCCATGCAGACCGACCCCTTAGAAACAATGAAACCAAGAAATGAGACTGTCTTGGCCTGAAAGACACATTTCTCTGCCTTGACAAAAAACCTGGCTTTGAGAAAGGCCTCCATCACCTCTCTGACGTGTTGTATGTGCTCGGAGAGAGTTGAAGAAAAAATTAAAATGTCGTCAAGGTAAACAAAATAGGCATGCAATGCACGGAATACCCCTCAGCTCGATGTCGAAGTTTTCGGAGACGCCCGCCCGCCCACCGCCCGCCCGCCCGCTGAACCGCACGAAGGATAGCAATACCCCGTCAGCCTTGAGGGCCGAGGGGTAAAAAACGAATTTCTCCAACGCCTCTCGGAGGACGTCGTTAACGAGTGCCTGGAATACAGAGGGGGCGATAAGCAATCCAAACAGCATAACCAAATATTCCTAGTACCCGTCATGCGTATTAAACGCCGTTTTCCACTCCTCTCCATCTCGTATCATAACCGTTTTACGCATTCTGCAGGTCCAGTAAAAAATGACGCCTCCTGCAAGCGTTCAAATGCAGAATTCATCAAAGGAAGTGGGTGTTGGTTTTTAATACTTATATTATTCAGGCCCCTGTAATCAATACAAGGTCTCAGGCCACCATCCTTTTTTTCCACAAAGAAGTCCCTGTGGGCAGAGTTAGGACTGTGTGAACGCGACGGGGAATACTAACCCTGTTGTCAACAGTACCCAATGCATAATGTTTCATCTTATTATGTTCACGGAGGTAATTATCAATTCGCACAGCCATACGAACCAACAAATCTGGGGAAACACAAGGCTCCAATGCTGCCAAAGCATCTTAAACATCCTCAGCCAGAGCATGGATAAAAACTGTCATTCAGGGCGCTTCCGGCCAGCCAGTTTCAGTAGCTAACACATGAAATGTGATAGAAAAGTTAGCGACACTCTCAGTACCTTGCTTAAGAAGCATTAAACGCGTTGCCGCGTCTTGACCACGAACATCCTGATCAAACACTGATTCCATAGCTTTAAAGAGGGCTTCCACAGTATTCACGACTGGTGAATTAGATCTGATTAGTGGACCCACCCAAGTCAGTGCAGTTTCAGTCAACAGGAAGAGTCAAACTAACCCTGACTTCAAATATCTTCAGCTGAGGCAAATAACTAACAAGCAGACGCTCCAGCAAAGGAGGCGTGGCGGACCTCCGGCTTATATAGACTCTGGGGAAGCACCACCCAAGAATAATCAGCCAGCTGGATGAAAAATCCGATGGGGAAAGAATACGATGTCGTCAGGGACGAGAGTAACAAAGAAAGCCAAAAGCACATACACAAACCATGACAGGTCCAAGCTGGTTTTAGCACTTCTAGCTGAACACTTAGTGAAAGCTATTTCTTTCCAGACAAAGCTACTCTCATGCTGGGCAAAGCTGGATAAAGCAGGTTTAGCTGGTTTTAGTCGGCCAAAGGTCAAACTAGTTGGCCAGCTGACAACACAGACTGGCCAACTGTCTGACAGGGTTACACTGGTTTTACCTGTTTTATTGTGGGTAACATTCCTAAGACTTATAGTATCTGTCATAACATTGAAATTGGGCCCCACTCAAGGTGTCCATAAATTATCCAACAGCAGCTAGCATCCAACTTCGCTATAGCTAGCTAATCCTGAGAATACTTTGGAAAGTCATTATTTTTATGCAAAACATTTCTTATTATGAACATACTAGGTAGCTAGCTGCTACTGAGACCACCAAATGTACAGCCTCTATATGTGTTATAAATATCCTTGTAAAAATGCATTTTTGTAAATTATATTTTTAACGAATCAACAGGTACTTGAATGGATTAGTACAATGTTCTGCTGTCTGTCTCAGCATGAAATTATCCCATTTTTACTGATCCCCATTAAACTCACAAGTCCCTTTAACTACTGTTCACTAAAATTATCGATAGCTTTTAGTACTGACTTTGTAATGTAACATAGCTAATTGGTATTAATCTCATTTAACATAACATAGCCGGTACCATATGCTAGCTCTTACGGAATCAGATAGCAACCTCTCCTGCTGAATTGCTGTAGCTCCCACCATAGCCAGACCTGTAGCTTGTGATTTTCACCTCTTATAATGATTTGAAGTGTGCTACGCAGAGAGCCGTTTTGGTGTTGGTGAGGTATATATAGTACTGAGGTAACTACGTTACAGCAACTTAGTTTTTTGTGTCGTAATTAAAATCCTGATGGAAATTTGTAACGGGGTTTGGACAATTTCCATCATTACTTGAACTCAAATTAATTTTCATGGGCCCCTTTGCGCCAAGATTAGCCCGCGGGTTGTGTGGATATATTGTTGAGGATTATATTTCAGCATTATTCATGATATTTACTAATACTAATTCATTATATTCACTAATACTGATTATATATTTTTTATCATTATTCATTTTATTACTCATACTAATCAATAAACTAACAATTAGATTTAGATAATATTTAGCCATCAATAATCATAATCAATAACCGTATTATGTAGGCAGCAGAAACACACACACACACATACAAGTAGTTCACATATGGATAGGGAGGGGATGAGCAGTGCAAACACACAGACACATACACATAAAACACACAGACAAACATACATACAAGCAGTTCTCACACAGACAGACACATATACAAGCAATTCAGTTCACACATGCATGAGCAGCTCACACACACATCAGCAGCACGCTTCTGTAGCTTTGATTAGTAAGCAGGCTTCTGTTTAGTTGATTCAAAAACATAATCAGAGGATGTATTTGATTTCTGTAGCTTTGATCAATATTTCTTCAGTAAAATCATTAGTTGTTACTGAAAACATAATCAATTGAATCATTTGTAATCATTTAACATGTATCGAATTCATCCACTTATAACTATTCCTTTGTTTGTATATCATGTTCATCTCTTGCCTGCGATCACGTCTGGACATGTCTTGCCTGGAAGTTTCCACTCTTTTGAAGTGATGCGCATGCGTCTTTGCTTTGAATTCCTGAAGGATTAGCTAACAGAGTTTCGGGTTGCCTCTCCAATTGAGAATTGGAATGAGAATGCAGAAAGACCATATTTGAAAGATATTTCCGGTGATAAGGGTATAAGACCTGGGTGTGAAAGTTGGGAAATCAGTTCTTCTTGCGCAAAAGGAACTCAGCTTTATATTTATCAACATACCACAATAACGCCTAATTCTCTGAAGAACCTGTCTCTCTCCAATTGCTTGAGGATGGGGGAACCTCACAATCTGAAAATATGCTGAATTAAAACCACAACAATAAGTAATGACATTAAACTCGTAGCTTTTTGTCAAAAATGTTTTACTTTTGCATTTGTAGTCTGGTGTGCAGTCCACTCAGTGAACTAAAAGTCCATCACACAAATGCGTGAGTAGCCGTGATTTTTTTCCCAGCCAGAAACAGTTCAGAACGTTACTTAAGGGAAGCTGAGCGGTGACAGATTTTGGCATTGGCTGTCTCTGAGAAACTAATAAATCTGTAACCAAGCAAAGGTATTATACAGAGGGTTACTATTAGATGCATATAAATCAATGGATGAAAGTGAATAACTATTATTTGGCCATTTAGTTAGCTAGCTAGGACTTAGCTAGCTGAACCAGCAAAATGGCTAGCTAGCAAGCCAACATTAGTTTGCTTGCTTAGCTAGCTATGTTTGTTGCATATAGACCCATTGACTGTTTGCAAACAAAACAGGCTGCGCGCAGCTTGGCAACAGAAGTATGGCGGACCATAATAGCTTGTCAAGCTATACGAGGGCATTAGCCATCAAATTTAGTGAATTCTACCTAAACAAATTAACTTTGACAAATGGCAACTAATTTCCAGATCCGTATGGTATCAGTGAGTGAGTAGATGACGTTAGTTAGTGGCCCAGTATTCCGTGGCCTGATATAAATATACCCACTTGATCGAGAAACCTACCGTACACTAGGGAGAAACTACGAGTGTACAAGTCACTGGATGCTTATGACTATGTTATCTGCGGACATAAGCAGAATGATAAATGCCACGACAGACTTGGAGTTTTGTGTCTCGAAATCAGAGGTCCTTCCCAGTCAAACAGAAGTGCATAAAACCGCCGTGTATGATGCGTGAGTTATTTAAAAAAAAAAAAAAAACTACATCCTGACAGCTGATTGTACCTGCATGGCAGGATAAGTATTATTTTGTATTGCTGGCTTGCTAGCTAGCGAGTTTGACAGCGTAGTTGTCGTGCAAACATGAAATCTGCCTCGGTTTACCATCATTCTCACATATTTCATTTAATGTCTGTAACCGTGAGACGCGCGTCAAAAAATAGGTTACATTAATTTCAATGGAGCAAAGCCCTCTAGCAGCATGTGACGCGCGTCAGATTTTTGCTTTTCGCGTTTGTTGAGCGTCAACTCAATAGAAATGCATTTTTCCTTTATGTTATTTTACTATTTCGCCTTGTCATGGTTGGTGGCACACACGGAAACCTCACATGCAGTTGTCGAAACCGATAAATCTGCTTTTTAACCAAGCCACAGTTTTAAGAGGAAATCCGTTATTTTGTGCGCATTTAAGTTATTAAGTGATCCACAGTATGACAGAACCTAACTCAAGGTAAACTGGTAAGAATTTAACATGGCTAAGTTAGCTAGTTAGCTAATTCGCTGCAGAGTGAAGTAAAGGGAATCATAATCTTAATTTACAAGACAGCTAAATTTAAGAGGAAAATTATGCCTGTTGATAACATATAGTGTGCAGTAACCTGAATATTGCACTTTTTTCATCACATAAAATAAGGTTTATTGGTAGGTGTTTTAAAAATTAAACGTTGTCTTGTCGAATATTTTGAGAGTGACACCCATGGCTTCTCGTTCGTGTTAACAGCTGTTAATGTTGATGCGGCTGACGCTTTCAGTGGGCATTTAAAAGCATCAAGGAAACGTGCCGTTCGGAGTTTGACTTGATGCTTTGCTTGCAGCCAGTGGGCGCTATACGGATGTGATCCTCTCAGAATCCTGTAAAACTTGAGTCCACCAATGAAATATCAATTCTGACAGCCGGTGCTGGTAAAATGTCTAATTCAATGTTTGCAGATTCATAACTCGTCAGACTGAATTGGGGAGACCGCTACTTCCATTGCCAAGATGGGTACCCATCTTTTTGATGACGTTGGCTGTAAATAGGTCTATAATGCTGCATTTCAAACAACTTGGAGGTAGGATCTTAACGAGTTGAAAACTCCGACTGCCGAGCCTTCCAGATGTATTGTGTTGGCCGTAAACAAAAAAAAAAAAATGGCAGTTAATGACAAGCGAATGTTCTCGTGGCAAGCGGCAAGAAAATAATACGCGGATAACTTCAGCCTTCTGGCATATTTCAATTAATAAGATGGGATGAAACGACGTGTAAGGTAAAACGCCTTCATATATTTAATTTTACGTTGTATTTACAAAACCCAAAACCAGTGAAGTTGGCAGGTTGTATAAATCGTAAATAAAAACAGAATACAATGATTTGCAAATCCTTTTCAACCTATATTCAATTGAATACACTGCAAAGACAAGTTACTTAATGTTCGAACAGGTAAACTTTGTAATTTTTTGCAAATATTTGCTCATTTGGAATTTGATGCCTGCAACATGTTTCAAAAAAACTGGCACAAGTGGCAAAAAAGACTGAGAGAGTTGAGGAATGCTCTTCAAACACTTATTTGGAACATCCCAGAGGTGAACGGGCTAATTGGGAACAGGTGGGTGCCATGATTGGGTATAAAAGCAGCTTCCCTGAAATGGTCAGTCATTCACAAACAAGGATGGGGCGAGGGTCACCACTTAGTGAACAAATGCGTGAGCTGATTGTCGAACAGTTTAAAAACAACATTCCTCAACGAGCTATTGCAAGAAATTTAGGGATTTCATCATCTACGGTCCGTAATATCGTCGAAAGGTTCAAAGAATCTGGAGATATCACTGCACGTAAGCGACAAGGCCAAAAACCAACATTGAATGCCCGTGACCTTCGATCCCTCAGGCGGCACTGCATCAAAAGCCGACATCAGTGTGTATAGGACATCACCACATGGACTCAGGAACATTTCAGAAAATCACTGTCAGTAACTACAGTTCGTCGCTACATCTGCAAGTGCAAGTTAAAACTCTACAACGCAAAGCGAAATCCATTTATCAACAGCACCCAGAAACGCCGCCGGCTTCGCTGGGCCCAAGCTCATCTAAGATGGACTGATACAAAGTGGAAAAGTGTTCTGTGGTCTGACGAGTCCACATTTCAAATTGTTTTTGGAAACTGTGGACGTCGTGTCCTCCGGACCAAAGAGGAAAAGAACCATCCGGACTGTTATTGGCGC
Organism: Gymnothorax reevesii; assembly: GCA_029721435.1. NCBI lineage: Eukaryota > Metazoa > Chordata > Actinopteri > Anguilliformes > Muraenidae > Gymnothorax > Gymnothorax reevesii. The sequence continues at coordinate 58,341,955 of CM056581.1, forward strand.
AAACTTCAAAAGCCAGCATCTGTGATGGTATGGGGGTGTATTAGTGCCCAAGGCATGGGCAACTTACACACATGTGAGGCACCATTAATGCTGAAAGGTACATACAGGTTTTGGAGCAACATATGTTGCCATCCAAGCAACGTCTTTTTCATGGACGCCCCTGCTTATTTCAGCAAGACAATGCCAAGCCACATCCTGCACGTGTTACAACAGCATGGCTCCGTAGTAAAAGAGTGCGGGTATTAGACTGGCCTGCCTGTAGTCCAGACCTGTCTCCCATTGAAAATGTGTGGCGCATTATGAAGCGTAAAATAGGACAAAGGAGACCCCGGACTGTTGAACAACTTAAGCTGTACATCAAGCAAGAATGGGAAAGAGTTCCACCTGAAAAGCTTCAAAAATTGGTCTCCTCAGTTCCCAAACGTTTACTGAGTGTCGTTAAAAGGAAAGGCGATGTAACACAGTGGGAAAAAGGCCCGTGTGTCAACTTTTTTGCAATGTGTTGCTGCCTTTAAATTCTAAGTTAATGATTATTTGCAAAAAAAAAAAAAATTTCTCAGTTTGAACATTAAACATCTTGTCTTTGCAGTGTATTCAGTTGAATACAAGTTGAAAAGGATTTGCAAATCATTGTATTCTGTTTTTATCTACGATTTACATAACGTTCCAACTTCACTGGTTTTGGGTTTTGTATATTCTCAAACATAAATTGCCTTGTCAAATGTCACTGTAGCTGAACGCTTCAGTAGCATTGCTGTGGCTGTTCAGTGGATGCTGCCATTTTCGTGTGACATAAGATGAACCATAAGATGATCTCGGTGAAGTCGGGGTAGATTTTTTTCTCAGAGTTTCCAATTCGGAGCTCCGACTTCAGTGGCTGTTCCAGTGCACTTTTTGAAGTCGGAAGTCGGAAAGATCCTACCTCCGAGTTGTTTGTAACGCAGCATAAGGCAATAGGAAAAAGTGAAAAGCTATTATTTTGCTACTTAGCAAGAGTTGGACTGCAGGCATTTAGCTACGTGGTATTTATATGCACTAAAAATAATGACTGCTAGCTAACTACCAAAGCCAACAAACTAGCTAGGCTAGCAAGCTAGTTCACTAGCTCAGCTGGCTATATTTGGTGCATAGAAATCAATAAAAGCAGCAAATAGCAATTATTTTAGTACTTATGCTGCGTTCCAAACAACTTGGAGGTCAGATCTTTAAGAGTTGAAAACTTCGACTTCCGACTTCAGAGCTTTCCAGGCTTATTGTGTCGGACAAAAACAAAAAAAAAAAAGGTCGTCAATGACAAGCGAATGTTCTCGTGGCAAGTGGCAAGAAAATTATACGTGGATAACTTCAGTATTCTGGTATATTTTAATTAATAAGATGGGATGAAACGACTTGTATGGTAAAACGCCTATATATATTTAATTTTACGTTGTATTTATATTCTCAAACATAAATTGCCTTGCCAAATGTCACAGTAGCTGAATGCTTCAGTAGCATTACTGTGGCTGTTCAGTGGATGCTGCCATTTTCATGTGACGTAGCATGAGCCAATCTCGGTGAAGTCGGGGTAGATTTTTTTTCTCTGAGTTTCCAAGTCGGAGCTCCAACTTCAGTGGCCTTTCCAATGCACTTTTTCAAGTCGGTTGTTTGGAACGCAGCATTAGCTAGTGTTAGAGAAGCAAGAAGTCAGGAATTAGCTGTGTAGCTGGGTCAGTTACACATTGATGAGGCTGACTAGCTTGTTCGCTGGCAATCCGAATTTTATACCAACAATCTTTGGCCAAAGACACCAGGCTACTAATATAAGTTGGGGCAAGCTGCCAAATGTGATATCTAGCTAAATAAGCATAACTAAGTAGACCGTAGAGTAGCTAATTAATTAGCTATTCTTTAGTCTCGCCAGGCCAACCTCTCAAATATGGCAAGCTTTCATTAGTCACCCATAGCTACGAACTCGTTCTGTTCAGGAATCAGGAGGATCATGGGATGTGTAGTTTTATGGACTTTAAAGAGGATTAGCAAGTTAGTGAAAAACGGAGTGATTTAAATTATAGATGACTACACTCTAGAAAAACAACATTTGTAGTTACTCAGAAATATGATGCAAAATTGATACATTGATGGAGTCTTAAAAACAACAGGAAGTACTTCAAACGTGAATATTCAGAAAAGTCTTTGGGTTTTATGAATGGAACTTTTACTTCCGACTCCAGCGTGACGAAGTCACCTCAGTTCTCTATTGTGCTCGACATGAGATGTAGTTCACTGAGAGCTCTCACATAAAACTAAATGAACTCTACAATCTTTATGACAAACTGCAAATTTCTTGACTTGTGAAATTATCCTTTAAATCGCAAAAAATATATATATTTCTAATGTATTGTGTAATTCAAACAGAATCAAAAATAGTTTGTCTGCTGCTGTTGACTGCTGAGCATATTTTTTCCAAAGTTAAGTCCATGGGGAACACCAGTTGGAAAAGGACTTACGTGAGGATTAGAATCATAGACGATATAAAAGATGGACACAACACCCGGGTCTGAACAGTGAGGCCAATGCATAAATCTCTTGAAATTGCATTCTATTTAATGGCCAGCAGATGAAGTCAGTGGTTGCAGAAAGAAGTTCAATGCTATAGACGTCTATGAGAAAATGACCCTACTTTCCCACCTGATTTATTCTTTCAATAATGATTTTCCACACCACTTTATTTTTTTATCACAAGTTTCAAGTCTCCTTAGATATATCATGATGTTCAGTTTTGTACCTTTTGTAAATTACGGTCCCAAATAGACTAGAATAAAGGATAAAGCCAGAATATACTTTAGGGGCGTGGCTATCCTCTGGTCCTTGTCAGATACGGGCAGATCCACCCGTTGATCCACTCCGCACTCCTCCTTGGATCTTCAATTCATGCTCTCGTCCAATAGGAATCACATCCATTTTCAAAATGGCACTGTTCAAATCGCCAAAATCGAGGCTTCCTTAATGGTATGCTGAAACCACTGGGTTACGTCACGGTCGCTTTGTCCATCTTTTTACACAGTCTATGATCAGAATATGCCAATGTGAAAATAAAAAAAAAGTAAAAATTCTAATGTTGATGTAAAAACGCCTACTGGTAATTGAAAGCGAGTTCTGGAACACTGATTTATAAGAAAATAAACATTTCAGAGAGCCTACATTTGACGCGGTTGAATAGTAATGCGCAGGTTTGCTTGATAATAATTCTCATCAGAAGATGACAGTTTTTGCCGTGCAGTACAGCACGATTGATTAGCTTGAAGGCAGAGCGCAGTGCTATGGGATTTGTATGCAGCAGAACTGGAGGTTTATCAGTCAGTAATATTTTCTGATTTTCCGCTTCAGTGTTTTTTACAAAGCCCCAGAGGAAGTCTGGATACTGGGGCATTTCATTGAGTTCTTTTCAATAACAGTTCGCCTAAAAGCGACTGTTCTCCACATGTGCATATACTCATGTGCATGTACGCATGCTCAGACACACTAATTTGCATACTCACATGCACGCACATACACACACACACACACACACGCAGGCACATAGACATGCTCATTCATTCACACACATACAGGTGCACATGCTGATAGACATGTCCATATACACCTGAATGTGCGCACATGTACACACTCATACATACGCACTATACACAAGTATGCAGTTACAAACACGCACACATGCTCATGCGCACACACATACGCGCATAAACCTACGCACATACATGCACACGCACAAATGTGCATGCACCCGCAGACAGAAAACGCAGGACTTGGTAAATTCAGCTTTTTCTTCTTAACCTCTCCAGGGAGATTTTTAGTCTTATCAAAGCAGAATTGAAACCTTTGATATTAAAATGTTTTATTTCCTGTCTGTGTTTTGCGGAGAGAGTAGACTTTTGCCTCAGGATTCTTTCCTGCCTCCACATTTTGGTGGATAAAAATATTCATTCATGTTACAATATATTCCACCAGGCTGTTAATGATTGTTGCCAGAATCATATCTGTTAAGATAAGCTACTCTCTATTCATGGTGGATAAACATATAATATATTCTATTATAGGATTTATGGTATCAGTATGTTTTTTATTATGTGGTATTATATGGTTTTATTAAAGTATTATATAACTCAGCATGTCTCACATTGTATTGGTGATGAGATTATTTTTCCTTTTTTTATTTGAAAAAAAAAATTCTGAAAAATATTTAGCATGTTTTTGAAGAAAGGAAATGTATTTAAAACACATAGTGGAATGCATTTAATTTGCTTAATTATGCAATATGCACTAATTTTTGGCGGGGCCTTGACTGCCACACCTCACACATTCAACATGAACTCTGCGTGCAAGAATTTCCTGATTATCCCGGTGACAAACGAATCCATTATAAAAGTTAACAAAGCTTTCAATAGCAAAAGCTTGAAGGCTTCATTAACAAACTGGACTTGAAGTACGTATCAAAAAAACTTCAACCGGTTAATATACCAAGTTTATATAGTTTCACCATTTCTATGCAATTTGCCCAGGATGGCAAGGATCTCCTTAGCTGTTCATGGATACCCTTGACTGCAACATTACTGCTGCGCATGCCTGATAAGTGACTTTCGAAAATAGTAGATGAGAATTTCATTTTTCCGAGTTTTGGTAATGCATGAAAGACATTCAGAAATTGACACGTGATTTTTTTCCTTTGGGGACATTTGAAAAACATAGTGTTTGTGACTCGAACTGCAAGAGCACATTCGAAATGAAGTTCAGGCTTTGCAAAATGATCCAGCTATGGTGAGACCTGCGGTTGAGGACAAGCTCTGTCGCTGTCAGCTATGCATCGAAAGGGGAGGTGGACATGTTGAAGATGTCGGCGCATAGGCAGAGGGAAGTGACTTTCATTTACTCTTTTTTTTCTGACTTCGATTGACAAAGAAAACTTGGAAAAATGAAATGATGACCTCGTGCTTTGCTTGTCTCCTGGGTTAGACTGCTGCATTGGTGCCATGCTGTCTTAAGCCTGATAGAGCACAGCCGTACAGTATGGACTCACGTCGAGGTACATGGAGGTAACTCAAGGTACTGCCGCTCGCCTCATCCAGGGGTTTTGCAGCTCTGGGTCCCCATGGCAACAGGCAACGTGTCCGGTGCAATGCAGGCGGTCACCGATGAGCTGAAAAACTAGAGCCGGGGTGCATCACATCCATGTTTGTGGAGTCAGCCTTGTGATGAAGACATACATGACAGGCTTAGAGTAACTGAAAACTTTACCTCTGCTTCCCGTAGCATTTACATGAGCAACGCTTTTATCCAAAGCAACATGCGGACACTGAATACCACAGGTCATGGCAAAAAATAGAGAGCACAAGTTAGGGAAGACGTCATTTGTATGAAGCCTCGGTTAAATAATAGCCATGAACAAGAAAGTCAAGTTCACATGGTCGACACAGGATTGACAAGAGCAAGTTAGAAAATGTGCCAGTGATGGATATCGTTGAAAGTGCAAAATTTCCCCCAGCCAGTTCAGACCCTCAAGATCCAGCTCCCCAGATGATGTTTCCCTCTGAAGGATTCAGTTAGGCTAATGCATCACTTTGTGAGAGTGGACATCATCAGATCAGAGTCTTACTGAGAGCCACACAAATCATGACTCCCCCTTCCTTCCTTCCTTCCTTCCTTTCCTCCCTCCCTCCCACAGCAGCATGGTAAATCTCAGGTTGACTTCCACCATGCCAGACAACTGGGGTTATCACTGCAGATCCCCATTACTGACCAATGCGAAGTTACAAACCGCTCAAGGAATGCTTTTCGAGATTTATATCTGGGAAAGACAGTGTTCTACAGCCGTATAGCTTTCAGCTGGCAGGAGCAATTGTTGAATCAGTAACTGAGCATTCAGTTAAAGGTCCCCTGTGTCCCCAGGTGCACAGTCAGCTGGAAATCACATGCCATTTCAAAATCTGTTCCTTTGTGACGTCACATGGGGAAGGGACTGCCCAAAATGAAATGTGCCATGACAATAAAGACATTCTATTCTATTTCATTCTAAAAGCAAGAGGGATTGATCAGCTTCAGTCAGCCACTTAAGCAGTTCCTTCATTATTCTGAGTGATCACTCTCCAAATTTTCAGAACAAATTCTGAAATGGCGTGCAGTGGCTCATTGGTTACGCACGTGGCGACGAACTGGAGGCCTTTTAGTGTGTTTCGATGATATCGATGTCATCCTACGTGTTGAGCAGTTTAGTACTGACTCTACATGCAGCACAAATATGAGGCACTGTAATATGGAAACTCCACTCCATTTTCATGCTTGCTCCCTTCCTGTACTGTAAAATTAGTAGAGACGTTGTCAAGTCTGTATAATCAAGATGCATCGTATTGGGTTCTTTGGAAGACCAATTATGACAATGCCAGAAACAGCTTCTACATCAGTAAATTAATAAGTGGGTTGCTGATTTAAAGGTAATTATTTTATTATGAAATTATTATTGAGTTTTAAAGGGTTGGATTTGACGGTACTGTTTCCCATCATCCTTAAAAATTATTCTTTGGATTGTTTGTCACTTATAAATAGATTGACTTGGATCATCAATAGTATTTTTTTTAAAAGTAGTCAAACATAAATAAAAATGACATCCAATAAGGGGTGCCGAAAGTGATGTGCACCGTGAGTAGCTTCAGTGTTTCGCAGCATGCTGAATGTTCCTAGAGGGTTAGACACTGAAAAATGTATAAAGGCACTATGCTAAAATTGTACAGCACTTCTTTTTATGTTTTAAAAGTACAATTTTGTATTCTCTCAATGAAGGGTAACTTCAGTAGAACTACATGGTGACATTTGCTCACACTTGTTGTCTTGAATTTTTAACTCAACAAATGGCTAAATCCACCCATGTGACAGCTGTTTTATGTCCAGATGATCTTCATGAGCAGTAAACACTACACAGACAATCCGTATTCTGGAGACAATAAAAGGCCAGCCCAAATGACTGAAATGTGTCAGACGCCAAGGTGCTACAGCCTTCCATGGTCATGAGGTAACGTGCCATTAGCATGCTGGATGCAGGGTTGTCCATCCGAGCAGCAGCTGGACGGCCGACTGCTCATCGCCTGACTTTCAGCTGCCTGAGACGTCGTCTCACTGCCACTAGCAGTGCAACAATCCGTCTACACGCCTGCAGACAATGTATCATGATGCCAGTGCAAGATCGTCGTACTGGCCTCCTCCACCTGCGTGACCGTCTCAGGTCTGCAGCAAGCACGGCTGATCCGTCAGCTTAACAAGAGAATTACAACACCTGAGGCGGGCACTGCTATGCCTTACTGTCTTCGGGCATCACGGCCCAAACAAACGCTCATGTTCGGTGGCCTTTAGCATGCTCGAGTCCAAATTGTCTATCTCCAGGGCTGGTGGCAGATGTGTTTTGCATCGTGCTGGTGAAGGGGGTGCAGACACTGCTTTGGGATGTTCTGGATCAACGCATTCAACATCGTGTTCCAGCCGCTGCAAATGTCAGCTAGCTCTGTGCAGCTCTCCTGGAGGAGTATTCCGCAGGCCTCTATTAACAATGTCATTAACTTTGTGCGACGGATGTTTGCCACGTTAAAGGAAGCAAATGGTGGTCATACCTGTTGCTGACTACAAACACTGCTCAGGTGACTGAGCAAAGACTTTCAGAACTTTTTGTTAGGTTTTAAAAATTCTCTCTGTTTACAAATTCTGTTGAGTTCCTTATTAAACTAATGAGCTTTTATTTCAGTACCATATGCAAAAAACAGCCCTCATTCTTTTGCATTGATTATCCTGTTGCATTAATATTTTTGTTTGTATGTATTTTCATTGGGTTCTTTAAAACTTTTTGCTCTAGAACTTATGACTGCATATGTATTTTTGGGTGACAAATTAAGGGAAAAAACCCTGAATGAACATGTGGAAGAACATAAAAATTGCTGATACTTTTGTTCATTTCCCTGGCATGGTTTGGGCCCTCACCTCCCCTTATAGGAGGGTCACTGCAAATCAATGCAGAGTTACTGTGTGATCACCTTTACAGTGCTGGGGAAAAGAACCTGGCCCCATTCCAGTTTCTTCCATTTGTGTCACTCTTACACAGTTCAGATCATAAAAACAATTTAATGTTAGCCAGAAATAATTTTAGCGAAAAAAAAATGCAGTTTTCAAATGATGATTGCATTGATTGAAGAAAAAAAAGTTACCGAATGCCATCTGGCTCTATGCAAAAAGAAATTGCCTCTTTAATTATTAAATCAACCAATTAAACAAATTTTATTGATAATTAGGTTAAATTTCACTAGAAATGCCCAGGCATGAATACCGCCTGCCTGTTGAATTGAAACATCTCAAGAATGGAACCTGTCTGCCGATGTGAAGTGGGCAAAAAGCAGCAAATGATGTCGCAATCAAAAGAAATTTCAGAACAGACGCAAAACAAAGTTGTTGACATCTATCTGTAGGGAAAGGGTTACAAACTGGCCCAGCGCTAGAACAGGGAATTGGGGGGGGGCGGTACAGACACGTCCCTTTATGACAAGAATTAGTCCTGGCGAGTTCTCAATGATTTTCCTTTATTGACACATTTTCCAATTATCGTAATTGGCATCTGAAAACACGGTTTCTCTCCATATGTGATCGAACAGTGATGAAATTGTGGGATAAATTCAGTACAGTGGAGGAACCAGAACTGATATTTGGGGTGCACAAAACATCCGTTCAAAACAATTATTAGTCCTGACCTGTTCATTTTCATGATTAACAAAAGGTTCACTCCGATAGCATTCCACACTTAACAGGTGCTGCTTGTTCTCCCCGATTAGGTAGAATGACAATCATTCATCTGGGAAGTATTTGCTGTATTTAAATCAATGTTATTCAAAATTACATACCTTCGCAAATAGCTTGAGCCTCATACTTTTTATAGCCTATTCAACTGCCGAACGCTACTTTTTATCAACCTATGCAATACCGAGAGTGAAATTAGCTGGCCCAATTTAAGCATGTAGTTGTATATACTTACCTAGAATACTAATCTTGCATGTAAAATCTCTTGAAATAAAACCTGGGACCATTCTAGCTAAAGGTAAACTTGGAAAGGTTTTGGTTCTGTTGTGAACTCACGGGTTATGCTAATGCAGGGCTCTCAAGTCTCACGCAATGAGCGTGATTGTCACTCATTGCAGTTGGACGTCACGCACTTACACCACACGTAGTATTCCTCACGCAAAAATCAAAAGATTAGAAGGAAAACAAGTTCCAAGTAGGCTTATTTGCGCATCAGTACCGCTATTACTGTGGAAACCGGAATCAAACATGTCTCCCCTGGAGTTCTCCGTGGAAGCTTGCAGTATCTGAGTAAGATTGAGGGCAAAAACCAATGGAACCAGTTACCCTGAAATTATATACTTGATCCTGCTACAACAACGTTCTGAAAGCTGCATTATTCATTCACCCTCAGTGGAAATCGGGAGTATCAAGCACCCCCACCCCCATTCTTTCCTAAACAATCCCATTTCACGATGTGCACATGGTTGCTTCTGTTAAAACAAACTATACGCTATTCAATTGCAGCGAAGACGATGGTAGAGAAACAGGTGTTTTAGGAAAATTTATGCATATTTTACTGGAAAATGTGTCACACTTTGCAAGCACACTGCTTGAAAGACAGTGTAGCGGGCCAAGAGACAGCATATTTTTTTCAGGTAACAACGGCTCGCGACGCTGAATCACGCTAGTGAGAACACTGGATTCATTTCCAGTTATCACAAGGATGACAATGGCCCAAGCCCTGCAGGCCACAAAGGGTCACTGAATTGTTTTATGATGAAAATGAGCGAAAGCATTTGCCATCACCTGCACAAACACCAGGGGCTCTATCTTTCGCACTGCCCTACTACCCGCTACCCATGAATTACGTATTTAGCAGCTTCCACTATCCCTAAACGGTATCTTGGGCCACACTACCCGCTATACATTATGTTGAATCCTTTATTTGCGCCTGGAGGTGTGCCTGTGGGCGTGCTTATGCGCTTTCCTTACAATTGCTATCTTGACCACACAGGTTATGTTACTCTTATATTCGGACGTACGGCTTCTTCGTGCTGTTCACGGGAAAAAATGGGGAAAATTGTGAGGGACACCCACGTGTTCCGTACGGATTTTCGAAACCTGCAGACAGCTCGCCAAGTCCGTAGGAAGAAAATTGGCATGCAAATTATTTTCTGCGTGCACGCAGGAAAATTTGGCACGTAGCCAGGCCGCAAGGGCAAGGCAGGGAGGCGTGCGTGACCCTTGCATGTGTCGCAAGTTTAAAACGGAATTTTAACGGTAAAATGTCACTTGCAGAGACGTAAGGGGCACGCACACGTGCCTCACTCAACACTTTCGTTCTCTGCGATAGGCCGTGTGATACTGGGCCTGCACGTGGGACGTACGTGAAATGTGCGTGCAACTTTCGTGGTTTGTACTTGTCTTGTGCTTGCTCCATCTAGCACGCACGGCAATTGTGCAGACAGCGTACATGGTAAGCACGTGCTCCACGACACACCCAAGTGTTGTATAACATGGCCCTCCTCTGTAACCAAGGTTTGGTCCAGAAAAGCCGGTGTTTTCTCTGTCGCTTGCAACGGTTTTTGATGAGCACTAATATAATAGTTTCATGTAATAGTTAATATAATTGTCTTCTTCTTCTTCGATCAGCATGAGATGATGTTGCATCATCAATGGCGCAGCCATGATGATGCTGAAGATGATGACGAGAAGAACAAAGGTGATCGCCTTTTATACCCACTGGAAAAGCGTCACGATAAACGTAGTTGCCGTAGGAAGCCAGTAGGAAGCCTGGCTACGTGCCAAGTTTTCCTGCGTGCACGCAGAAAATAATTTGCATGCCAATTTTCTTCCTACGGACTAGGCGTGCTGTCTGTGGGTTCGAAAATCCGTACGGAACACGTGGGTGTCCCTTGCGATTTTCCCCATTTTTGCCCGTGGACAGCATGTAGAAGCCCGTACGTCTGGATGTAAGAGTAACATAAGAGAAACTTTAGGGAAAGTGTAGAGCGGGTCCTCAAACCACCCGCTACCCATTTGGCAATTAAAGACACGACTTCTCTCCCCCAATGCGATCTAAAAGCGACAGTTCAGAAAAATATAGATTTTCCCGGTCAATTTCATACTTTCGTCATTCCAATTCATGAATGTGCATTCAAATTCACACAGCGTATGCACGCAAAAATATTCCGGCATTCAAATTCAGAATTCGAGCGATTAATTTCATTTATGCGAACTATACTCAGCAACAAAAGTTTCTGTGACACCATTTATGTGTATGTTATAAATGACACGCAAAGATCTCAATGCAATCAATATGTTTATTTAACAGGAGAAACACTGACTTTTCAGTGCCAATGTCACTCAAAACGAAAAATGTCATTTTCATGCGTCATGAAGCACTTGTCTGACATCTAACCAATTGTGACCTTCACACTTCAATACCGGGTGTGACTTCCTCGTGCCATGATGCAAGCAACGCATCTCCGGCGCATGGACCGAATCAGATGTGCCAGAAATTGCTGTGGGATGTCATTCCAAATCTGACGTAGACGTTGTCGCAATTCCTGGAGTGTAGCTGGCGGGTTATCCAACCGCCGCAAACGTCGATCCATCTCGTCCCAAAGATGCTCGATTGGGGACATGTCTGGGGATCTGGCTGGCCATGGCAGGACATTGACATGTTGTTGCATCAGATACTGCTGTACAATCCTTGCAACGTGTGGTCTGGCGTTATCATGTTGCAGCGTTATTCCGGGACCATGTTGCATCAAACACGGTACCACCAATGGCTGTAGCACTTCATCGCGATATCTTTGACCTGTCAGATTTCCATCAATAACAAGCAAATCTGTTCTGTTTCTAGCCGTGATCCCTCCCCAAATCATGACACTACCACCTCCAAAACGATCAAATTCCTGAACACAGTTGTTGGCATAACGTTCTCCACGTCGACGGTATACACGTAAACGACCATCACATCGGTTAAGCATGAATCTTGATTCATCAGTGAAGAGTACAAGATCCCACTGACGTTGGATCCACCGTCGATGTTGTTGTGCCCACTGTAGACGCAGTCGTCGGTGTTGTACTGTGAGTATTGGACGTCTTGCTGGCCGACGTGGGACAATGCCAAAATGACGGAGACGGCGACGATTTGTCTGTGCAGACAGTCGCCTCAAACCAGGTATCGTTCTTGCAGTTATGGTTGCAGGTTGGAATCGATTTTGCAGATGGGTTGTTCGAATCCAGTTGTCCTGTCTGGGAGTGGTTACTCGTGGACGGCCGCTGCGAGGACGGTCTCTGACATGTCTTGTCTGCTGATGACGCTGCCATAAGTTCCAAATGGTGTTTTGGTGGACATTCAGGCGATGAGCAACTTCCCTCTGCGAGGTTCCGGATTCAATCATCCCAATGGCCCTCCACCGATCATTTTCAGACAGTCTTGGCATTTAGAGGGTAGAGTTCCTGATCCGAAATGGCTGTGTTTTCGATAAGTGATGCTTCCGTCGTTCATCAGGCACAATGTGAACATTCCAAAAATTCTCCTCTTTTATTGCCATCCACAAGCATGATTTACGCACATTTTCACGTGCAAAGTCATTTTCTCGCATTTTCATGATTTCCATTTCAATGTTGTGTTTACGTGTACTGTTTCAGTCTGATATCACCATGTATGACAATTTCATAATTGCGTTATGAAAAATAATTAACAATATTGGTGTCACAGAAACTTTTGTTGCTGAGTATATATTTCATTTCTGGCAAATCAAATTCATGCAAGAGCGTTCAATTTCCAAACGCGAGCATTGCATTTCCTACTTGTGCATTAAATTCGCGCAGTAATCACGATGATCCTGTTTGGGGCGTTCAATTTCATTTTCATGAGATCAATTTCCTAATCCGTGCACTCAATTTAGTGGAAAAGACTGGATACATTTTTTAAGAAGGGGGCTATTGGGGGGAGAAGGGGGTGAACGTTTCTCATAAAACGAACACACATACATGATATCATGTCCTTGTATATGTCCACGTATTCTCGTTGTTTCATTTTAAGAAATTTTAAATGATAAGGCCAAGTCAGCAGTACATCCAAACAACACAACGTCATTCTCTAACTGACACTCCTTGAAAACACCACACATAACAAAGACAACATCCAAACAATGCGTCAATCCGAAGACCAACTGATAAACAACATGATATCACAATCTCATGGGTGGAAAGTAAATAAGATAAATCAACAACAAATGTGTTAGAAATCGGTGATTTATATGCTTGTTTTTAGTATGTTTTTTTAGTTTTAGTTGCTATTTATTTATTTATCATTTTAATTCGTTTAGAGCAGTGATTCCCAAAGTGTGGGCCGCGGCCCCCTGGTGGGCCGTGGTGGTACTGCAGGTGGGGCGTGAGAGGTCATTAAAAATATTATTCATTTTTGCAAATATGATTTTTTAAATGATTTTTATTGTAAAATATTAATTGCACGATTTTAAAAAATATTTAGAAGTAATGACCTATTGAGTGTTATTGACCTCACAATATTTTAGGAATCTTATATAGTTTATGATCGGAACGTAGCGTTCTGGTCATCATGACCGGGGGTCATAATCGGAGGAGCACGTACTGTGTTCGATTAATTAATTCTGTCTTGTGTGTACACCACAGATTAAAAGTTTGGGCTTCCATTATCCCCCTGCTTTCATTTCAATCCTGAATCTTTATAAGAATAATAATAATAATAATAATAAAACAACAACAACTATTGTTGTTGTTGTTTTTTATTTATTTTATTTTCTTAACAACAACAACAACGACAACAATTATTGTTTTTAAGTGTTCTGAGAATGCATAATTTCGTCGATGTACTGTCTATAGGACAAAGGTGGGCCGCGGACATTTTTTAGATTTTCAAGTGGGCCCTGATTTGGAAAAGTTTGGGAACCCCTGGTTTAGAGTATGTATGTGTCTGTAAGATTGCGCTGTCTTTGGTCTTCAGTGTTTTCCTCTCGTTTCTGTCTCGTAGTGTCTTGTCTTTTTCATCACACTCTCTTCCCTGTAATTTCGGTTAGGCATTTCCTCTTCCTTCTCTCTTGCGGTTCTCATTGGCTATCCACACCTGAGAGTAGTTTAGTGTGGCATGGGTGTTTAGTTAGATTAGAGTTAGAACTCCACCTTTTCCCCCTCTCTCTCCTATCACTGCCCTTACTTTTCTAGCTCCACCTCTCTCTACAGCTGTCCTTTGTTTAGCTGGGATTCCACTTCAGTTTGTGTGTTTAAAAGACCCACTTTTTCCTCAGCTTCTTGTCGACTCGTTTCTTCCCATAAGGTCGTCTTGGTCAAGTCTCGTTTCTGTGCTTTTCTGGTTTCGATTGTTGATTGCTCGTTTCTTGTGAATCTCCCGTGAGTCTCGTTATTGATTATTTGTATTACGTTGTTTGATTGTAAGTTGATTGAGTAGTATTTCATTCTCCCTTATTCCCAATTTGTACCCATCTGTTTAGTTTCTCCTGTCTTCTCCCTTATCCCATCCTACTCCCTTTTTCCTTCCCCTTCCATTCCCTTAGCTCAGCCCCCTTTGTAAGTGTCTTTGTGCGGATTGATTCCCTGGCTACCGAATTATTTTGCTTGTCCCCTGACTTCGATTCTGCCTGTTCTGCATTACTCTGTTTGCCTGCCAATTGATCTATTTCTGTTTTTTCACCATGAGGTTTGTCAATCCTAATAAACGCCCTGCCGATGCTGAACTGCACTTGGAGTCTAAGCCCGTTCCTTTCAAAATGTTCGCGTTATGACTTAACAAAACATGTCTTGCATAATTCTTTAAGATATTGAACTAAAACAAGAAATATAACATCAAGCATACACTGCTCATGTTCAAAGACGTCTCCAGCTTGGAACCCTCCTCTACTACAGTCATGCCACAAAAAAAAAGAAAGAAACCAAAACAGTGATGGGGTTGTTCTTATTATCTTCGATCTCCTGTCGAGCGTGAAACTCGCTCAAAATTAAATGAAAAAGAAGCCACACAAGGACCCCAAGCTCACTAAA
Organism: Gymnothorax reevesii; assembly: GCA_029721435.1. Classification (NCBI taxonomy): domain Eukaryota; kingdom Metazoa; phylum Chordata; class Actinopteri; order Anguilliformes; family Muraenidae; genus Gymnothorax; species Gymnothorax reevesii. The sequence goes on from CM056581.1 coordinate 58,357,072, forward strand.
TGCAATGAATCATTTAAACTGAATGCACTTATTTGGAACATGGTTGCCTATTCACGAATATGAATGACTAACGAGGTTCCAACACTGGCTTGATATGAATTTGAATGCTCATTGCTGAAATGCATGCTCCTAATTTGAATGACACCAATGAACAATTGATGGCTTGGCTAGTGAGTTTGAATGACCAGATTGGGAATTTCAAAGCTGATTCAGTGCTGCGAGCGCGAAATTGAATGCTCGGAATATGAACTTGAATGACAATTATGAAATTGACCGGGAAAACCTATAATTTAATCATAAATTGGTCTATGCACTGGCACTCAGCGACGGTATTTTTATTTTTTTCCAACGAGAGTGGCATTTCAGAACTCTTCAGCGAATTAAGGTCATTTTGGTGACAAGTACCCACACACCTGTTTTTGCTGCACGGTCACGCAACTTGCTGTAAAAGAGAGACAGCTGTCCGACTGGAAAATGTAAACAGACGAAACCATGTAGCCTACTTGTCACCAGAATTACCTTCATTCGCTGAAGAGTTCTGAAATGCCGCTCTCGTTGGAAGAAAAGTTACGTCGATGGGTGCCAGTGCATAGACCTAATATTTTTCGAAAATGGGATTTTTTTCTATGCTTCATTTCGGATGGGAGAGGGAGCTGGAATGCACGGCGAAACAATTTTTTTTTTAAATTTATTTGTTGCGACCAAGCAGCTCTATGAACGCTTCTGTCTGTCCGTCCGCCTGTGACACCTTTTTCACCATGTTCCAGTCGTCGGATCATGAAATTTTCAGGAGTTATTGACCATCACTAAAGTGATGTCCATGCACAAGGTTGAAGTCAAAGGTCAAGTTCACAGTGGTCACGACCTTGTTTGCTGGTTTTCGCGCTGTAGCTCCAGTAAGAATTCATGGATTGCTATGAAATTTTGGAAATAACTTCTAGGCATAGAGGAGGTGTTTCCTATTGTTTTTCAAGGTCATCCGTCAAATCCCAAGGTCACACAGGTAAAAAAAAGTGTCAATTATGCCCGATTTGACGGTTTTCGCACCGTAACTCATGTTTAATTCAATGAAAGGCTATGAAATCTTAGAACAAGCTTCTTGGTATAGAGGAGGGGTTCCCTATTGATTTTCAAGGTCATCTGTCGAATCCCAAGGTCACACCGGTCAAAAAAGTGTCGATTTTGCCCCGATTTCACAGTTTTCGCACCGTAACTGGAGTTTAACTTGATGGATGGCTATTTAATCCTACAACAAGCTTCTTGGTACAGAGGAAGGGTTCCCTATTGATTTTCAAGATCATTTGCCAATTTCGAGGTCACACTTGTACAAGAAACCACCAGTCATGGACACTAGGCCACGTGACGGATGCTAGGCCAGGTCGCAGCTATTAGATCCCTCTGATCTACTTGTTTTTTTTTTTAAGAAGTTTCCATCACAAAAGGGGTAGGCTTGATTAACAATAAAATAATATGTCGATGTCAAACAATAATAAAAAAATAAAATAATAAATAATTCAATTTATTATTAACTTAACAAAAGCAGATCCTCCCCTAATTGGATTTGACCTCATGCACGGGCAATTTAACTTCGAGAAACATGCCGACCTTCCTCTCTCCATCACGGGTTCCGGTTTGAGGATTTGGCATAGCGCAGCCTGCTCCTAAAGGCAATGGCTCCTGGCACATTGATTTAACTGGAGTAACGCCCAAACCTATGGAGGGTATTTTTGGTCATAATCCAAATGAAAATGATAATAATCAGGCCAAAATTAAATGTTAAAAATAAAAAGCAAATTGAAAAACCTAATGAAACATGTAAAATGATAATGTGAAACTACAAAACGAAAATGAAACAAATAAAATTTCAAATGCAAATACTGTACATAAATGGATAAAACGACCATGAAACGTTAAATTTAAAATGTTAATATGTAAATAGAAATGGTCAAACAGATAACTTGAATTGTAAAGATAAAATTGAAAAGGAAAATTTAAATAGCAATAGGGAAACATCAAATGTAAAACTCAAAAAGGGAAATGAAAAGGCTTAAATGGAAATGCTTAAATCAAAAGCTTAAATGGAAAAGATAAAATTATCATTTAATTTTTTATTTATGTTTGCATTTTTCTGTTACCATTTTACATGTGGCATTTTGCATTTGCCATTTTGATTTTCCATTTGGCGTTTCCGTTTTCCATTTGCCTTTTCAACTTGTATGCAAATAAGGAGGTGTGGCCCAGAGGTTGGGGGACGGTCTGAACCGGTCGAGTGCAGTGACATCTTGTGGACAGCTGGGGGCTCCTGACTGCTGAACCAACCTACAGTCTATGATGTAAACTGGCAAAGCAGTATATATGTCTATGCTGTCCCATGCACACAACAGTGAAACAATGGCGTGGCCAGAGCTTGCCTCTTTACTGAGACAGGCCCTGGAGGTGCTGGACAAAGACCGCGGGGCTACTTCCACCACTAGCTCATCCTCCACCTTACACTGCAAGACCCGGGCACATCGCTTCTCCCTCTCCTGATCCATCGAGGGCCTTTACAGTGGCCCGACAGACTGTTCAAGGTAAGTAACGTTAAAATGTTGCAAGCAGTATTCCGTTTTCAAGGCAAAGTTCAGGTAACGTTACAACTAAATGAGCGTAGAGAGCTTAACGTTATCCGACGTTAACAGGCTCAGGTTTTGTGCAAACTACACTTGTAGTTCGAGCGGAGTAAGTTACACAGGTAAGTAGATAATGTAGGCAGCTATACAATGTACATATAGCGCTAGCTAACGTTGGTTACTGACAGGATACCACAGCACCGTTTTTCCCGACACAACCTCAACCGTAATTAAACACTAATATCAAGTATAAGGTATTCTGTCATGGCTAACATTAATACAGAGAATGTGCACAATTTCTTCTTCTTCTTTGCTAGTGTTTGCATCTAGCCTGTGTCAGTCAGCAGATGTAAGCTAACGCTAGCTTATGGGATGTAAGCAGGGACCAGACATGTTATCAACATGTGGTGTAGTAGTGGCATGTAGTGGCAGCAACCTGCATGTTTCACTGTATTATCGGTTCGAAACCAGCAACAGACCGCATGCTGAGTCACAGTCAGCCAACACATCAGGTGAAGGATACCAGGTAATGTGACAGAAGGTGAGAGAGAAACCTTGGACCAGTTACTTTCGGTTGGATGAATTTAGGACCTGAAACCTCAAGTGAATTGAGCCCGAAAGCCTTTTCTGTGTTATTTAGAGTTAACTACAAGGAGCCACGGACGGTGTGGTTGTCTGCAGTCATCTGATCAGATCATCTACAGGTGCTGGACAGATTCCTTCATCTGCTACAGTGAGAGATATCAGGATCGAACCAGGATCAGCAGGTAACACAATACCACAGAAAAGCGAAGTTTTGCAGAAGTGATGAGAACAGCCCTTTGACAAGAAAATAAGGCATCAAAATTACAAGACCTGATTATGACATGATTTTCAGCTCAGCCAATTCATGTTTGTTGTGCTGTCATTACTTAGTGCCTTGACATAGATTTGAACACTGCCCCATAAATTTACTGCAACTTTAATGGAGTAAACTTAAAATCAATCCAGCTATTAAGAAATGTCTGAACTTTGCCCTGCTTGTAACACTGTCTGAAATCCTTATTTGTCTGATGTCCGCAGCTGAAAACCAGTGCCTGAAGCAGTTCCCTGACATCTGTAACCACTGCGACTTCCCTTCAAGGACAGGTTGACATCAACAGGAAACGACAGACATGTGGAGGGCATCAGCACTGGTTCTGCTTTGATGGCTGAAATCTGTCACTTCCTGAAGTTTATCACAGACTATACATCTGCGTATTCAAGCATGAGACCAAAGAGGCTTTTTGTGCGTTTGAGGTTTGAGAATAATATTTGCTCTGCTGTCTGTGGTGGCAAGTGTCCTTTTCTACACTGTTTAAAGAAAGTTTTTTGAAACCCAACTAAGCTGCCAACTAAGCTGCCACCAATAAAGGTGTTACAGAACACTTTTTATAGTGTCTGAAAACACTACACAAACTACTGAAACACACACTTACAGAGTTCATGAAACACCACTTCAAAAGAACCAGTGCACTCAACATGTTATGTCTTGAAACACAGAGCGGTGTGTGCAAACACAACACAATTTGAGTTTGCAAACACTGTGTGGAGTAACAGAACAAGTGTCATGGGGGGTCATGAAACACCTTGTGGACAGTATCAAAACACTCCTCATCGGGAGTCATGAAACACTCTATAGACAGTATTAAAACACTCCTCATCGGGAGTCATGAAACACCCTGTGGACAGCATTAAAACACTCCTCATCAGGAGTCATGAAACACCTTGTGGACAGTGTTGGAACACCCCTCATCAGGAGTCATGAAACACCACGTGGACAGTGTTGGAACACCCCTCATCAGGAGTCATGAAACACCCTGTGGACAGCATTAAAACACTCCTCATCAGGAGTCATGAAATACCTTTTTGACAGTATTGGAACACTCCTCAGGAGTCATGAAACAATGCTTGTTGAGGTATGGAAATTCATCCATTTCCATACCTCCTTTGAAACACTGTGAATATTAATCGTTAGGCTCGCACACATAGATCACACAGGTATTGCAAAACAGTTGCAGGTCTTCATGCAAACAAAAAAAGAAACTTTCTCAATAATTTATATGACTCTATTACTTGAGAAATTGTGTTCTGACAACAAAAAGAGAAAAAAATCTGCAATGTGTTTACTATAGTCAACATTACAACATATACAAATATGGGCTGTATAATTTTGCATGTAAGTATATACACAAGTATCACAGAAAACCCCCAAATTATTTTGCCATTGGTCGCTTCGTTTGGTTGCAGCGCCACCTGGAAACCGAAAATTCAGGGCCAAAATAGGAAAAAACCTTACGAGATGCAGTATAATGGGAAATCGGTTCAATCTGCCAAACTATTTCTGATGGATTTGTACATTTAACTACTTGAACTTTCCCTTGTATCAGTTGCCACCGAGTGGTAACTTGAAGAATTGTGTGACAGGGGCTCACAGTTTGGGAAAAAATAAATGAAAATCCACTTTTTGGACATTATTTTGTTTTACTCCAGCAACATGCCTTGAGAAACTATGCTTTATTGTAAAGGTCTATGAACATGAAATGGCATAATGTGAGAACGCCTCCGGTATCTTGCTCGGGTTTTGGGATATTTGGCCTTGAAAAGTGAGCTTCAGCTGTTTTGGCCCTATTCTGAGGTCTGATATTTCAATACTCCAGATAAGAATGTAGATAATGAATAGGTTGATTTATACCTTCTGACATGGTATATGGAAGGTGCCAAAAATTTCTATGGCACTACTAAGTATTTTAGTGCCGTCCCCTGTCAAAGTTACAAATACAACCTTCTCAGCTAATTTGGGACCATATTTAGGAGTCCATAAAATTTTACTCCAGCTAGATAGATATTTGAAATTTGGCGAATCTTCAGACTCCACCATGTAGATTCAAGAAAAGGTGCAATTATTGTGCTACTATATATGGTAAGCCAGATATTTGATGTGTAATATCAGCGAAAACTGCCACTAGGTGGCGCTTTCGTCTATACCTTATTTTACTGCATCTCCATCGATGTGCTACAGTAAAACCTTTGGAAACTTAACATATTAACTGGACTGATGAGAAAAAAATAAGAATTTGTTATAGCATTAAGGTGGAGTTCTTTGCTATGCCAGGAGGGGGCGCTGTCAGGTATTCAAGCGCGTAGTCTCTGGGCAGGTGCCACAGGAAAACCTTCATGAATATCACCAATGACCTTCATTTACCTGATCTAAGTGAATTTTTCCATTAGTTTAGAACAGTGCTGTCCTGGACTCACATGTGCACACCAGAGAGATAGCACAGCACAGTAAAAATCACTTTCCATCGGATAAAGGGCAAGGGCATCCCAAAGGTTATTCATGTTTTTACACCAGCCCCCTTTATGAAGCTCCCTCCACAGACAGACACAGAGTGACACTCGGTAGTGAAGTACTAGTGGTGAGGGAGCGTTTTGGAATTGGACTTATGGCTGCGTCCAAATCGTCTCTTTTGCCTTGAAAAGTTCCGAACTCCTAAAAAATAATCTGGAGGTAATTACGTGGCAGCCATGATGAGTGCATTTGAATTCTTTAAATGTTAAGGAAAGGTGTCTCAGTGCTTCTAATTTACCTCCTTTAGCATTGAGTACACTGAACCATCCTTTTTGAAAAGAAAGGAGATAACACTATCCCACAACTCTGAGCAGCATCAACATTGAAAGCGGTGACCATTCATCCGGCCAATTGCATAAATGTATATTGAAGGGCAGGGACTTGTGATTACGCTGTTGAAGCTGCATTCGATCTGGCTCGGAAGTTGGAAGTCGGGGCTGGGGATGATGTTATACCCGAGCTGACCGTTCTATAAATTAAGACAGAAAACTGACTTGGGGTCAGTGGGGTGTCATTTGGTCAGGATAGCCTTTATTAGCTATTGTTAGCAATAGGGTCATTCCATGTCAAATCATCCAGATTTTGAAAAATTTTCCAGGTCACCTCCTCAAATTTTTGAAAAAAATTCACGACTAAATATTCACACAAAACAAAGAAATGCCAAATATTAGGCCAGTATTTCAAAAACATTTCAAGTTATAGCCCTTCAAAATTTCAATAGTATTTTAAGTTTTTTGGCAAACCCATTTTCAGCCAAATTTGGCAACTTATTGCTGCAAATTGTTTGCTTATACAAGGCTGAAATTGAGTATACTAACCATATTCATCCCCTAGAAACTGTACATGGCCTTAGCTTCTGTGTATCTTGATCCACTTTTGTATGGTAAAGCCTCAAAATCAGCTGAAAACACAAAATGCCCAAAAACGAGACCACATTTTATGACCTGTAACTCCAACCAGTAACTAAGTTAGATAAAAGGCTAGAATTCAGTTTTTAATGTTTTTTATGATATATCTCTCTCTGTAAAAATGCTGTAATCCAAGCAATATCATTTGTAGAAGTTTTTTAATGAAATAATTTCTCAGTAAATTTTTCCAGTATTGCCCCAAAATGCCCCTTTTGGGGGCAAAAAAGTACCATGTCACCAGTTATTAATCGCTCTGAAATTTTTACTATGCCATCTTACAAATGTGAACAGTGTCTGATAAAAAAAAAAAAAAAAATCAGAATGATGTTCAGGTTACCTTTTTTTTATGAATTTTTAAAATATGTTCCAAAATTGTGTATTTTTGTGTTGAGTAAACAGGTATAGGCCTGCTGCAAGTGATGTTATCTACTAAATATAAAACAAAACATTGATAAAAAATATTTTTGAACATGATACAATATCTAAAAGTACAATACATGACAGAGTTCTTGTCAGAATATTCGATGTTTGCTAGATTACATAGATTTATTCCTTTATTTTATTGGTTTCATTGTTTTTCTTGGGGATGACATCAGTGCCTCAAACATGTCATGACTTGACTGATCGCAGGCTTCTGAAGTAATCCAAAATGAGCCCAAACTTATATTCCTGAATTGCGCAATAATAGTTCACCATGAAAGAAGGCAGACCCACTTGGGGATTATTAGATCATAATGAGTTCTGAAATGAAGGGGAGTAATTCACCTTGGTACAGTATTAGAATCATTAAAATGATGCATGTCATTCAAGGAAATTTACAAGAAAAACTGGGCTATTGGGACTAGATACTTTCTCAAGTGAGGATACTGCCTTAATGCAGTGGCAGTCTGGTGTTCGGCACATTGATTCTGTGTGTTGTCATCATGAGAAAATGTTTTTAATTTGCTATGAGAAGACTCAAAGGCACTTTGCAGATCCCAGCAACATTCACCACAAAAAAGCAGCAGGCCTATACCCGTTTAGGTACTGAAAATTTTGGAATAATTTAAATCTTCATAACAAAAAAAGTAAGCTGAACATCATTCTAATTTTTTATTTATTTATTTTTGTGTCAGACATTGTTCACATTTATAAGATTGCACCGTAAAAGTTTCAGAGAGATGAAAAAATGGTGACATGGTCATTTTTTGCCCCAAATTTTTTGCATTTTGGGGCAAAACCAGAAAAATTTACTTGGAAATTATTTCATTAAAAAACTTTTACATTTTTTACTTTTAATTTTACCTTTTTGAATTTTTACAGAAAGATATATCATAAAATAATAAAAGATGAATTCTAGCCTTTTCTCTTACTTCCTGAGTTACAGGTCATAAAATGTGGTCTCATTTTTGGGCATTTTGTGTTTTTAGCTGATATTGAGGCTTTACCATACAAAAATGGATCAAGATACACTGAATCTCAGGCAGATTCTAGGGCAGAGGTGGGCAGCGAGGGCCGTATCTGTCCCTGGTTTTCACACCAACGTCTGGCCTTTAATTAGTTGATTGTCTCAATCAGCCAAAACATTTATGAAATCTGACGTTTCATGTGCATTTCTTTAAATTATCATGAAACTACAAAGACTAGTCTTGTCTCCCTTCATAAAACATTTTCCTTTGATCGTATCATTGTGAAAATCTATATTTGTGCATGCAATCAATTAACTCAATTAGTCAGGGTAATTGATAGGAATGAAAACCTGCATACACACCGGCCCTTCAGGACCGTGATTGCCCACCCCTGTTCTAGGAGATGAATATAGTCAGTATACCCAATTTCAGCGTTGTATAGGCAATCAATTTGGAGCAACAAGTTGCAGAAGTTGGCTGAAAATGGGTTCGCCAAAAAACGTAAAATATTATTCAAATTTCAAAGGGCCATAACTTGAAAACTATTTGAGATACTGGCCTAATATTTGGCATTTTTTTCATTTTGTGTGAATATTTGGTCGTGAATTTTTTCAAAGAATTTTGGGGAAGTGACGTAGCACCCCCTATTGGAATGACCCAATACTAGGTGATTACAATGCATTACATGGTATTTTTCGCTGGCGGGTCATTCCATGCCAAAATTAATAGGCTCCTGACCTTACCCCCTCCAATTTCCATGAAACCCATTTTAAGAATAGCCCTTACGACCAATAATGAGTTGTCCAAATTTCAGCGCCAACTGTTCAACAGTTTTTGAGATGCAAGCCTTTGAAATTTGCCATCCACGCCCATTGTGCCTTTTGGTACCATTTGGTAAATGGTACTGTCGATAGTTAAAATTTGCTGAAAAAGTTCCATACAAGTAATCTCAAGTTCCATTGACTAGCCAAAACTTCTTCAGGTAAACATTGATAGGACAACTATCCTTGATCACACTGAAAATGCTTGCTTAACTGGCTAGTTCGCTAGCCTAGCTAGCTAACAATTATAACAATTTGGTGCTAGTTAACTAAAGAAACCAGAAACTATCTTACACGTTAGGCTAGCACACTAAATCGCATGCTGAGCTAACTAGCTATTTTCGTTGCATATAAATCAATAAAGCAGCAAATCGCAATTATTTCACCACTTAACTAGTGATATATTAGCAAATAGTCATGAATTAGCAGAGCAGTAAGGCCAGTTACGCTTTGACAGGTTGATTAGCTCCTTCATGAGCAACTGAGTTTTTACGCAAACACAGGACAAAGATACTTGGCTATGAATGTAAATTGGCTTGAGTTGCAAATCTTGATATGTAACTGGGTAAGCCAAACTAAGTAGACTAGACCTTAGAGTAGCTAACTAATTAGCAGTCTCACCAGGCTAAACAGTGGATTATTGCAATGCATAATTTCTAAGCCTTAAGCTAGGTTTCTTAAGTTTACATTCGGTGGCAAATTTTTTATTTGGTGCTATTCATGCCAGCTAGCAAGCTACATGCACGCAGTTCAACTCCATCCAAGTTAGTAAGCAAAGTAATGACTTTTCAATTATTTTCTATGACATGGTTAATGGCTACATGCGCCCAATATTACTGTTAGGCTATCAAACTAGCTAGCTGAGCAAGCATACTAACGTTAGCTAGCTAAAAAACATTTTTGTAGATTTTGTTGGTCATATCCGTTTCATGTAAGTGCTAAGTTGCTAACTAAATGGTGAAATAATACAAGATATTCAGTGTGATCGAATGATTTCAATGCATCACAAGTAAGGCCGTAATCGCGAGTCCTCTGCGCATGCTCACAAGGTCAGAATCTTGAGCAAACGCCAGAGTGAAAAACAAAAAAAAAAAAAGGATTGTTTTCCCACACAGCCGCATTTCTTCTTTATTGAATAATTTCAGTAAGTAGATATTAGGCTATTTACTACCACCTGGTTTAGCAGAGGGGAATTTATCATTAAAAAAAAAAAAATTAAATAGGTGGTCTTATTCAATTCAATTCAATTCAATTTATTTTGTATAGCGCTTTTCACAGAGACTGTCACAAAGACGCTTTACAGTGAGAGTTTAAAGAAATAAAAAGGCAGTGCCCAGCCTATTCCCCACTACAGCAAATGAGGCAAAAATCTCCCAGTAGGGAGAAAAATCCTCCAACAGTGGTGAGAAAAAACTCCCCAGTGGGAAGAAATCTCAGGAGGAACCCGGCCATAGTGGAGGAGCCCATCCTCCGCGGGCTAGCTAATTAAGAACAAAAAGTAAAATGGAGTGAAACGACAGAAGAGTTCCATTTAAGTCCATCTAAAGTGGCAACGGTAGCTTCAGAAAGTGGCAAGTCGAGGATGGTGCAGGACTGGACCAGGGCCAAACCGGATCGGATCAGGACAGCAGGACAGCAGCAGCCAGTGCTCATGGTGAGGGACAGGGCTCATACGGTCCAGGACTCAGGGAAGTGGAAGGAAGATCCTCGGAAAGAGACACAGAAGAAAGGGGTGTGAGGCACTGGATAACTACTGCATGATAATAAAAGTACCGTCCTCTGGCATGTGCCAAGTGAGCCTGGTCAGGAAACAGTCAACACCCCTCCATCCACTTCCTGCAGCACAGAGGCCCAACACTTATTCCAGGCTGTTAGATCACTTTTCATTTTCTAAACAAAAGTACCATATGGACCTCCCCGGTGACTAAGGCTATAGCAAGCCCCACTGGTGCCGTGTAAGTGCAATCTCAGTGCCACCGGTTCCACATGGATTTAAGCAATTTTAACGACCAAAAGCTAGTAACCTTCATCCATTTAATGCAGCGCAGAGGCCCTGAATTCCATCCGACCAAGGCTGCGTAATTTTTCAATCAAATACCACCAACACCATGTGGACCTACCCGGTGACTAAGGCCGTAGCAAGCCCACCGGTGCCGTGTAAGTGCTATCTCAGTGCCACCGGTTCCACATGGATTTGCGTAACACTACACCAGTACCATATGGACCTCCCCGGTGACTAAGGCTGTAACAAGCCCCACTGGCACCGTTAATGCATGCTCAGTGCCACCGGTTCCACATGGATTTACTTAACTCAGGCTTCCAATAGCTTATGAACCCATCAACTAGGTTTTAGTCAGTCCCATCCGAGCCAAGTAATGTTTTATACATAATGATCTAATCATGATCTAATCATAGGCTTGACTAAAAAGGTAAGTTTTTAGCCTACTCTTGAACACAGAGACTGTGTCTGAGGCCCGAATGTCCGTTGGGAGATTGTTCCACAAGATTGGGGCTTTGTAGGAGAATGCTCTCCCTCCAGATGTAACTCTAGATATAGTTGGAATTTTCAAATATCCAGCACCTTGTGAACGAAGTAATCTTGGAGGGGAGTAAGGAATGAGAAGTGCACTAAGATATTCTGGGGCCAAATCATTTAAGGCTTTGTAGGTAAGCAGTAGAATTTTATATTCAATTCTAAATTTGACAGGCAGCCAGTGAAGATTTTTGAGTACTGGGCTAATGTGGTCATATTTCTTCGTCCTGGTCAGAACCCTAGCAGCAGCATTCTGCACTAATTGAAGGCGATTCAGGATAGAACTGGTGCAGCCTGACAGTAAAACGTTACAGTAATCCAGCCGAGAGGACACAAATGCATGAACCATTTTTTCGGCGTCCTGAAGAGACAGCATTTTTCTCAGCTTAGATATATTTCTAAGATGAAAGAAAGCCACTTTTATGATGTTGTTAATGTGACAGTGCAGAGAGAGTTCTGAATCAAGGGTGACACCAAGGTTTTTAACAACAGCTTTTGCAGAAACCCGGAGACTGTCGACATTGAGAGAAAACTTGAGGAATGTGTCTCTGAGTGATTTGGGACCAATTACCAATATTTCAGTTTTATCTGGATTTAAAGAGAGAAAATTCTGTGTCATCCATGCTTTAACAGCTTTAAGACACATCTCTAATCTAGTTAGTGGATCGATTTCACCTGGTTTAAAAGATATATAAAGCTGCGTGTCATCTGCATAACAATGGTACTTCACATCATAACTACTTATGATGCTTCCAAGGGGAAGCATGTATAAGGAAAACAGCAGAGGGCCCAGAACAGATCCTTGAGGTATTCCAAAATTCACCTTGGAATACTCAGAGGAATTACCATTTACTCTGACAAACTGACATCTATCAGAAAGATAGGACTTAAACCATGAAAGGGCGAGTCCAGTAATACCAACCAGATTTTCTAGCCTGTGAAGAAGAATATGGTGGTCTATCGTGTCGAAGGCAGCACTCAGATCTAGTAGGACAAGGACAGAGATGCGGCCACAGTCCATGGAGAGAAGTAGATCATTCATTACTACAGTGAGGGCTGTTTCAGTGCTATGATGTTTTCTAAAGCCAGATTGAAACCTATCATTTACCTTATTCGTTTGCAAGAAGCAAGTGAGCTGTTGGGCAACACATTTCTCAAGGATCTTGGATAGAAATGGAAGGTTTGAGATCGGCCTATAATTGGCCAAAACTGTTGGATCTAAATTTGGTTTTTTGAGTAGAGGCTTAATTTCAGCAATCTTAAATGAAGTCGGAATCAAACCTGAAATCAGGGAAGAATTGATTATGTGCAGAATTTGACTGCCAAGAATGGGCAGGAGTTCCTTCAGTAACTTACTTGGGATGGGATCTAAGAGACAAGTTGTTGATTTGGAAGTAGCGACCAGTTTGGCAAGTTCGCTCGGGGATATGGGAGAAGATGAATTAAATTGGTTTATATGCATAGCATGAGGTTTTAAGTTAAGGCCTTCACCAACTGCCAGGGAAGCACTAATATTTTCTCTAATTTCAATTATTTTGCCACTAAAGAATTTTAGAAAATCATCACTGCTGCAGGATGGTGGAATTTGAGGGGAACTTGCAGCATGGTTGTTTGTTAATTTGGCCACTATTTTGAACAAGAATCGAGGGTCATTTTTATTTTCCTGTATAAGATTTGCAAAATATGACGACCTAGCAACAGACAAAGCCTGCTTATACACAACAAGGCTCTCTTTCCAAGCACAATGGAATACCTCGAGTTTAGTGCAGCGCCATTTGCGTTCTAGTTGACGGGATTTTTGCTTTAGAGTCCGCGTCCGGTCAGTGTACCATGGGGCTGGTCTCTTATTCTGAGTAGCCTTTTTAAATTTCAATGGGGCAACTACATCAAGTGTACTACGGAGGGCATTAGCAAACTTACCTGCCATTTCATCAATACAGAGGGGGCTGGCTGGATAATCAAGATAAGTTGGTAGTACTTCAATGAATTGTGAAGATGTTGTGGCAGTAAAAGTACGACTTACGTACATCCTATTTTCTAATAATACAGGGTGGGCCAATTGTAGACTGGATGTTAAAAGAAAATGGTCCGATAAGCTGGGATTGTGTGAATGGATGTCAACTTTGGCAATCTCAACACCAAAGCTTAAGATCAGGTCTAAAGTATGACCATGAATATGTGTTGGGCCAATGACACTCTGAGTGAAGCCAACCGATTCCACAAGATTAGTAAAGATGGATGTTGAAGAATTATGCCAACCGCCATCATGTCACCAGCCTTTTTTTAAAGGGTAAAAAAAAAAAAAAATACAGAAAAAATGTTTGAAAGGGAAGATAGCGGAAAAGAGAAGTAAAATCCTGGAGGGTTGACAGTCCTTTATAAGGCACTCAAACGCAGCTTTTTAGTCAAATTCACACCAAAAATTTACATTTAAAAAGCGCAGGCTTCCGTCTTTCAGGTTTATATCTTCAATTGCAGGATTAATTAATTGCGCTGTAACAGTGTTACTGCAACCACAATACACCTACGCTGTACTACTACCAAACATAATACAGAGGAAATTCAGCATTACATATGGCATTAGAACACTGACAAAAATTGTGCACGCGAATGAGACCCGGGCACAACATCCGCACGCGCAAATCAAACATCCAAGGAGAAATACATGCTCTCCTGCTCGCATGCAAGACTTTCACTGCTCGCTCACGAGTGGGTTTTTTTTAGTGGCTGCGGTGGTTGATTTTTGTCAGTAAGGATGCAGGCCTGAGGGCATGCCAACCCCCGAATGTAATTGGTTGAGCGACTTCACCAGTTGGACAGCAAGGTACGGCACACCACTAGGACAAACGGGACAAACCACACAGCCCTGAATAACTTGTATCGTGAAAGTTGTTCACGTTCCCCCTGTTCCTTCAGTAGCCAAAGCATGGCAGACCGCAAAGAGGTAACATTAATTTTGTATGTAAGAAAATGTATAATTACTATTCAGTGCATAATTTTTGTAACATAGCTTGCCTTATTTCCTGTGCTTAACAGGCAATACAGATATTTTAATACCTTACACTCCATGATTTGCATTTATGGCAACATGTCTGCAGACTTTGAAACAGCTATCTGTCCGCAACAGGGTGTCTCAAACGCAGACCGTGAAATATTGAAATATGAATATAGGCTATGTCTCATTTTCACCTCAGAATTGTTTAAGTATGTATCTTATTTATGACAATTTAATGGCCAGTGATAACACAAAAACTGTAGATAATTCTGTATTCTGAAGTCTGTATCGTGTTACCCTTACCATTATTGAAAGCTAACCTTAAACATTCTATTCAGAGCTAATCAGTCTAACCGGAGTGCTATTTGGGCTAATAGAAGTGCTTTTTCAGCTAAAGTACAAAAACGTTTTGATTGCCGGTCATGTTTTCTATTTTAAATATTGACCCGCTGCCGATCAGTTCGACACTTCGAAATTCCTTGTTCATTTTTTTTTAGTGGTACTCATTTTCTGAATGAGAGGTTTGCGAAGTCAGCAAGCTTCACTTAATTATAAATAGGCGAATGCCATTATGCCATAAAGATCATGTTCATGAAAAATTGTGACTTGGATAAGCGTTCTCCAAAAATATATCACAGTGTCTACATGTTCAAAGGTCAGACTGGGTTTCAATATAACTCTGTGTCTGACAGTCGATAATTGTTATATTATTTTTAGTTCGCAAATCTTAAAAAAAAAAGTGCCTGAATAGCACTCCGGTTAACCTGAAGAGCTCTGAATAGCTCGTTTACAGTTAGCTTTCAATAATCGTAAGGGTAACACGATACAGACTGAAATGATCTGTATAGTTTTTGTGTTATCACTGGCCATTAAATTGTAATAAATAAGATACATACTTAAATATCCGAGGCGAAAACGACACACATTCATATTTTAATTTTTTAATTTTTTTTTATTTGGCATCTCCAATCCCACCCGAATCTGGAATGGCTAATGGGTGAACTATGTACAAAGCTTGCTCGTATGCGACCCCTTGCTGCCAACTCAGGATAGTGAAGACAGTTCACGGCTCTCCTCTGAAGCATGTGCCCGTCAGCCACTGCTTTTTATGCACTCATTGTTGGAATCTTCGCAAGTTCAGAACGAGGGCGGAGGATACCCGGACATGAACAGACTTAGAATCTTCCTGACGAGCGCCCGTCTGGCCAACAGGAGGCACTTGAGCAATGAACAAAGCTGTTTATTTATATCCCTTTATATCCCTTACCCGGGACACTCCATCTCCAGTAAGTAGGTTTACTCCGTCTACCCACTGCACGCTTTCGTACTCTTTCATAATAATGGCCACCAGGTGGCAACCGCAAGTCGACGACGACTGAGGACCAGTCAGCGCCGAGCTTACAAATGCGTCGCCAGCAGCAGACGGAATAGCGGAAACAACATGTAAACGGTGAACAATCCGTGATGATCATGGTTGAAAATACTCCCAAAAAAGGGGTATACCGTTGTGCCGAAGGGCCTTCATGCTTGTGCGTGGTATGTCAGTGCGATATAAGATTAAGAAATACGCTCCCATGTGGAAGACGATGTGTGACATCACGTGGTCGCTCGGAGCCAATGACAAACTATGTTATAGATTCTCAGCTTAAAGCAGGATGAGTGCGCTGATTGGATGGTTGTGATCATGTGACCAAGTGGCCATTATTATGAAAGAGTATGAAAGCGTGCAGTGGGTAGACGGAGTTAACCTACCCACTGCAGATGGAGTGTATTACCCGGCAGTCCCTTCCCAATTTCCCTGTAGCGCGATGGCCAATTGTGCGCTACTCTGAAAAAGCTGCTGACCACTCGAACCCGCTCGAACCCACAACGTGATAATATTTCAATATTTTGAGGTCTGTGTTTTCGAGACAACCTGTTGCAGACAGACGGCTGTTTCGACGTCTGCGGACACGTGGCAATAAACACAAATCAGCAGTGTAAGGTATTGAAATATCTGTATTGCCTGTCAAGCACAGGAAATAAGGCAAGCTATCTTACAACAGTTACACACTGAATAGTAATTATACATTTTCATACATAAAAAATTAACGCTACCTCTTTGCAGTTGGTCATGCTTTGGCTACTGAAGAAACAGGCGGAACGAGAACAACTTTCACAATACGAGTTATTCAGGGCTGTATGATTTTTTCCAATTGTCCTACTGGTGTCATCTACCTTGCTGTCCAACTGGCGAAGTCACTCAACCAATTATATTTGGGGGTTGGCATGTCCTCAGGCCCGCCTCCTTACTGACAATGACCGCCTTCTCACTGACAAAAATCTGCCACCGAAAATAAACCCACTCGCACGCGAGCAGGTGAACGTTTTTCGAGCTTGTACTTCTCCTTGCAGGCTAAAATATTGCTTGAGGGAACAAAGATTCAGGATACTATGGAATTATATTTGTGCCACAATCCTGAGCGAGCAACTGGAAATTTTGAGCGCAGAAAAATATATTTTGCAAGCACACAAGTCTTGTTAAGAGAAAAAAGAAATTTTTTGAGCAAACCTTCCGATTGAGCGAACAAAACTATTCTGTGCTCAACGAATATTTTTGCATGTTTGCTATGATCAATATAAACGTCCAATAGTAAGCCCCTTCCTCAGTTTTACTCTATACCCTCTCGCAAACTCATGTTCTGCACGCTGGCAGACCGCAGCATGCTCGCTCATAGCATGTCTCTCCCTCTCTCAGTCTGACCTCTCTGTGTGCGCTCAACCTCACCTGCGCGCTCGCTCGAGCTGTTCAGTGTTACAAATGTGCCACAATTCTGATTGGCTGCTTCGGTCTCCAATTAGATGCATAATGCCCAACCACCAAAGAAAAGGGGAAAGGTGTCTTCTGAACATCAAAACCAAAATGCCACACCGCAGCCATGAGCACCATGTTTTATGGACCTATATGAAATTTTGTTGGTTAGTCTGTACACCTTCGGCTTGCGAACCAACTTAGCTATATAGTTAGGTTGCTAGCTTCAGCTCAGCTAACTAATGTCCGGAGAAAAGCAGAAGATTACTGACGTTAACGTCATTTCCATGATAGCTATGAAACTTGACAGTCTTAAAAAAATAGTTTTGGCACCTTTCTCCGGCTGATTTATTTCAACATATAACGCCTGAAGAAGGCACTTTGCCGATATGTCTGTCGCCATAAAAGTTTGCCTTCACGAACATTAGTGCCAGATGATACTGGTGAGCTGAGCCAAAGCTGGCACCAGCGTTCCCGTAGTTCGAAGCACTCGCCGCGTTAGAGGTTATTTTTCCGGTTGGTTCATTCGTGAATAAACTTCCAGGTTTTTCCAAATGTATTCCACGTAGGTTGAGATTATGCTTTCAGGTTATTTGTCAAAAGCAGTCCCCCAAATATCACTAAACAATCACAACTGCTGTAATTTGACACCACATTATCTTTCATTCTGTTTATACATCCATGCTGCACTATTAAGCCAGCACAGCAACACCAACACCAACACCGGGAACGGCAGCAGCACCCTGGTTTTGTTGGCTACACCAAAATGCAATATTACCCCTATTAATATCGTTTATCACATCTGCACTTGCTCTGCTATTTCAAGTAAAACTGATTGCTAATAGTGTTTAAGCATTAGAATGAGATGTCAATCACTGCATAAAACACGTGTCTTTGCTTTTACAAAATTAATCACGGATGATTGTGTACTTCACTTGTGGATGTGAAACATAAGATGATCAGACTTGATATGCAGGTTATAAGTGTATTTCAGTTTATGGCGACAGACATCGGCAAAGTTCCTTCTTCAGGGGTGTTGAAATAAATCAGCTGGATAAAGGTGCCAAAACTATTCTTTTTAGATTGTCAGGTTTGCCAGCTATCATGGAAATAACGTTAACGTCAGTAATCTTCTGCTTATCTCCGGACATTAGTTAGCTGAGCTGACGCTAGCAACATAACTAGATAGCTAACTTGGTTCGCAAGCCGAAGGTGTACAGACTAACCAACAAAATTTCATATAGGTCCATAAAACATGGTGCTCGTGGCTGCGGTTTGGCACTTTGGTTTTGATGTTCAGAAGACATTGTGCAATGCTATAGTTAGCAGCAGCCAGTGTTGCTTCAGAGGGATATGAGTCAAGAGTCACACAACAGTCAATGTCTCAAGATACATAGAGATTTAACATTAACCTTAACCCGTCCCAAACAAGGGCAGCACTATTATCCAGTCACAGACGAATTTCGTCATAACCTTTCCCCCTTTTCTTTAGTGGTTGGGCATAATGCATCTAATTGGAGACCGAAGCAGCCAATCAGAATCGTGGCACATTTGTAACACTCTGCACAGATCGAGCGAGCGTGCAGGTGAAGTTGAGAGCGCAAAGAGAGGGAGAGACATGCTTTGAGCGAGTATGCCAGCGTGCAGAACATGAGTTTGCGAGAGGGTATAGAGTGAAACTGAGGAAAGGGGGTTAATATTGCATGTTTATATTGATCATAGCAAACATGCAAAAATATTTGTTGAGCACAGAATAATTTTGTTCGCTCAATCGGAAGGTTTTGTTTGCTCACAAAATTTATTTTCTCTCTAAACAAGATTTGTGTGCTTGCGAAATATATTTTTCTGTGCTCAAAATTTCCAATTGCTCGCTCAGGATTGTGGCACAAGTATAATTCCATAGGATACAATATAGCTTGTGAGTGCTTTGAAAGCGCTTGCAAAAAGTTTTGCAAGCAATGAATTTCCCCAAAGATGTTTGATTTGCGCGCGCAGCGGTTGTGCGCAGGTCTCATCTGCGTGCGTGATTTTTGGCAGTGTTCTAACGCCATAATTACAAGACCCAAAACTCTTCGCGCGTCATTCGTTTTTTTTTTTTAAATCAAAACATTATGAAAAATGATTACATCATCAGTCAAAGGATTTTATGAGTACATTAGATCACAGCTTTTGCTTTCACCTAATATTAAAAAAAAATAAACCCCCACACACCCAAGTCAAAAGGTATCAATATCCTGGTACAAAGTTAGCCATAAAAGTCTTTAATGATTTGGCTAAAGAGATGCTTCTGATACCAAAATTAAGCCACTCATTTTGACGAGTTAGGTCTAATTCAACATTTTCAGAAAATTTGTATCATCCCTAAAAATCACAGTGACACAGTACAGAAGGGTAATCCAAAACAGGGTCTAAATACAGGCAGAAGATCAGAAAAACCAAAACGGCACAGACCACAGCACAAAATCACAAACCAGAGGGATAGTTGAGAGGTCATAAGCCAAGGCGGTGAAAGACAGAAATCATGGATGTACAGAAATGGGTCACTAACAGGAGGCAAACAAATCCAGGCAGGCGCAGAGAGGTATCGGAATCAGACAGAAGGGTATCACAAGCATACAGGTAGTTCAGCAGAGGAAAAGTTGATCCACGTTCTGACAAAGAATAAGCAGAAGTGAGGAACTTTTATATACAAGAGAAGTAACGAGTGAGGTGGGGCAACAGGTGTGAGGGATAATCTAAACATTTACTGAGAGGGGGAAACAGAAGAGGTCATTGAAAATACAAAATGGGAAACAATGAAAAAGCCAAGTTTCACGAGACATCCTAAAACAACAGCTCCATTCAGGGAGTGCCTAAGTGGGGAAAGATGGGAGAAACAGATTAGTAGAGAGTTTCTGCAAATACTTTGCAACTAAGACAAAGGACTGGTTTAGCTCAGTGGGAAGAGTCATAGATCAGTGTGGAAAGTGGAGCGATCCAATCGGTAAAGTAAGTAGTTTGTGCGATAATAATTGTACCCAAATAGTGCAAGTAAGTATGATAGTTATTTACAGGATTAGTATATTAAAATGGATTAGTAGATAAACTACACAAACAATTGGAGTGCTAGGGGTATTAGTACTTAATTAGTAATTAGTGTTGAAGGAAGCAAACACCACGCGAGGGAACTTGTGAAACACCGGAAAACTTCAGAAATCACAGAAATGTGACCGCTGGCAGACAGGGGGTGCTCTGTCAGTAAACAAAAAGAAAGGCAAGACATCACAGGCAGAACAATGTGCACGGAACTGGTAAACAGCAATGGTGCGGCAGATGATACAAAATTCAACTGAATCAATAAAGTAATAAACTAAGTGGAAATAGGGCACTGGCGGCCCCAGAATCTCCCTCCAAAGCAAAATGTAAAAGTTTTTGATGGAAGCACACACGGACGGAGCCTGATACTGTAGCTCCAGCGCCGCTCGGGCGGCAGGAGCTAATAAAACATAAAACCAGAACATACAGAAAAACAGATCATGACAGTGTTAATGCGTAAATTAGGCTTTTTTGTTGTCTTTTAGTATAGGATGTGGAAATTGTATATCTGTTTGAACTACACTGATTGATGGATGTGACGACGGCTGATTAATAACTGATTGAGAACACCTGGATGACCACATCTTCAATAAAATCTTTTGCACATTGTTTGCCTTGGCCACAAGCCCTGATGAAGCCAGCTTGTCTGGTGAAATGTTATCATATTATCAATTATCATACAGTGCCAAAGATATGGAACAGTTGAAAACCTCAAATATAGTGGACACAACAGCAGTTTGCCCCCCAGGATACTACGGACGATGGTGAAAGAAACAAAATCCCAAAGAACCACAGTGAAGGGATCGCAGGCCTTGATGGCATCTTAGTGTCACCAGGTTTCAAAAAGCACCACCAGATGCCACCTCCACAACCACCAGCTCTTTGGAAGAGTTGCCAGAAGAAAGCCTTTTCAGACACAGAAGCAAGTGGTTGGAGCTCACCAGATGTCATTTAAATTATGACTGGAACAAGGTGCTTTGGTCAGATGAGACCAAAATTAGACGTTTCCATCAGAAGCAGCATCAGCATGTTTGGCGTGGAGACAGTGATGCGTACAAAGAGAAGCACCTCATACCCATGGTGAAATAGGATTCTGGGTCAGTCATCTTTTGAGGTGTTTTAATTAAAGAGGTCCAGGGTTACTGGTAAAGATTAATAACATAAAGAACACCACCAAGTATCAGGATATTTTGGCTGACAATCTGGTTGCCTCTGCCAGAAGGCTGGGACTTTCCCATAGGTGGACTTCCTAGCAAGATAATGACCCAAAGCTTACCTCAAGATCCATACAGAAATGGTTCCTTGACAACAAAATCAATGACTCCATGCTGTTATCCTTGCCAGGGGCAGTTGCACTAAGTACTAACTGAAGGGTGCCAATTATTAAGAAACCTTGATTTTGTTGAAATTTAATTCGTATGAATTGGTTATGATTTTGGTTGTTTCCACTAAAACAAAGTATTTCACTCATGTTGGTATATTCCGTTTCTCAATAATTTATTATTATTGTTAGTGCATTACGAGTCAAGGGTGCCAGTAGTTTTGGAGCCCACTGTATATAAATGTTCTGTTTTTCATCGCAACTCCAAATTTGTACTCAATAGGCTGAACAGGAGAAAATAGTTTGATAGCATTTGTTTCTTCTCAACAGCGTGGACAGTTCTTTGTCGTAAAATATTATGTTGCAGTGATTCACAGATTTCCCCCAAAACTGCACGGTCAATTTCATGTTTTTCACAAGTATTTATTACTTCAGTCAGTGTGTGTTCATCAGACACATCAACAGAATTGGTGCAATCCTCAATTATGGTTTGTATTGAGCTAGAACCAAGCGTTCTAACTTCCTGCTACTTTAGAAAAGCGATTTTCAAGCTTCGTGTGACATCATACCTTGTACATCTTGCTCCATAGTCATCAATCTCATTACAGCCACTGCATTGTACTTCATGAGCAGTGTTTGGCAAATCTGTTTCAATATTCTCTTTCAGTTCATCTTTTAATGAAGTGACATCTGTGATGTCTGCTTATATGAAAAGTGTATGAAGGGTATACTTCAAAAGCTACATTACTGTGTTTCATCACACAAACAATAAATAGACTTTCTGCTGTGTGCATCATAATGTGAGGTCAGTGCTCTCAAATTCTCCACTTTGTGTTCACATGTTGGACATCTAATCTCAAGGTTTCAAATACTAGTATCAGGTAATTTATCAGAGAGCATATTTCTATGAATTCTACACACGTGGTTTGTACAATATCCAATGCTTGAGAATATTTTGCAGCAATACTCCCTTTCAACATAGGGAAGGTTGAAAGACACAGTGAAATTTGGCTCATTACTATGAATTCCAGACAGGTCATCAATCTTGCTATGTTTCTGCATTGGGTAATGCAACATAATGGATGAGTCAACATTTTGCAAAGAAGGTAGACGTTTGACGTTCTCGGCAAACCTGAAGGAAAATATTTTATAAAGACCTGGGGTGCGTTCAATGTCGGCAACGCATAGCAAAACGTATATTTAAACGGCAACAGTAGGCTACTGCGCTGAACGCCCCGTTGTGTCACACAAGCGTTGTAACTGTAGCAGCTGAGAGGGCCATACTGTGTGTAATCTTGGAAGAATTCTTGGAGCCTGATGAAATAGGTTCAAATTCGTGTTTGATTTTTAAACTTCTACTTAGGTGTCATCGACCGTGGTTAATACAAAGCTGCAAGAGATGGATTTACATAGTACCCTTGTTGGATTCATTGTGCCACTGCCGTTTTAAGATGGCGCGGTTCACATACATGTTGCAGCTGATTGAATAACACCCCTAGCACATCCACATAACAGAGGAAAACATACCTCAGACGCCGTTGTGCACCATTGCACACCGGTTGGAGGAAACAGGTCGTTCAACCAGGAAAACGTAACAAAACGATGTGCTACGGTGTGACTTTGAACGCACCCCGCATCCTTCACAGAGATTCACATGAAACACTCTAGATCACTGCTCACCTGAAGGTCATTTCAGATTTGCAGATTGCATTAATTCCCAATTCGGAAGAACAAAAATGCTTAATTGCTCAATTAATTGAATATAATAGAAATCTGACTACTGCTAACTGACTACTAAGTCAGTTGCATATGTCACATTGTCTTTGTGGCAAAAAATACTTTGGACAAAATCAGGGTCCATTTAAAGGTCACAGGCCAAGTCATTCCAAGTCATGAGAAATTTGGTTCAAAATGATTGGTTATGCCGTAATCCTAGGTCTGGCCCCCAACTAATTAATCAGTTACAGTCACAAATGCAATTAAAGCTGCAAGCAGCGTTGAACGGGCCCTCGCCCCCATGCGCACGTTGGGGTTGTGGTGAGATCCTGACGGGTGCAGCTGTGCACTCACGACCATTGGACTGGTGCGGGCCCCAACCTGAGAGAAAGTGTCGAGCGAATCGGACAAAGCTGAAGGAGTTATGATAAGTTGATACTTCATCCACCAGAAGGCGCTCAGAGTTTAACCAAATTTTGGCAGTTGCATTCAGGGGCAGACCCTAAGCACAAATGTGAAGTTTTGAGCAAATCGGCCAATTTCAACGTAAAATGTGGCATTTTCTGTTTCCATAAGGGGGCATGATGAGCTAGATTGTTTAGCAGCACATCGAGGTGTTCAGGGTGGGGCTTTTACCATGTAAAGGAATTTTGAACCCATTTGGATGAAGTATGAGGGAGAGAGAGCAGCTCGAATGTGTTTGGCGAGGCATCTGAAATGGGGACACCATGGCGGCCAGACTCATTTAGCGACAGACATGCAGAGCACTACTTTTGGTCAGCATGGTCTCTTGATGATCAGAAATAAATATTAGATTGATTGCACGGAATCGCTTGGAGGAGTTCTTTAAAATGCAATATGTGGAAATCGGGCCAAAATGACACATTAAAATCAAAATGGCTGACTTCTTGTTTGGAATTGACCAACAGTGCCAGAGACTTTTTTGTTCGAATTGGCAACATACACATGTGTACCAATTTTCATTTTCCTATTCCAAAAAAACCTTTATGGGGAGGGGTTTTTCAAAATTTCAAGGGGAGCTATCGAGGCATTTTGCTGCCCTCATGGGCACCGCCCTAATCAGATGTTGTAGCTCACAACCTTTGACCGGCATATCTATTTGCGTTATGATACAAATTCATTAAGAACGTCAAAAACACAAACGTATTTTCATGGCGAGGGAACCATTGTCACCGCATCGCCACAAGCACGCCATTACTCGAAGCAGCACAGCATTCGTATGGTAGCTTAAGCAACTTCTTCTGCATGTTGTACAGGGGGAATAAAATTGATAGGTTCAACTATGTGTCATCAGTACAAGTGAAAGTAAAAACTGGTCAGTTCCTGTTAGTGGCCACACCCACTGACCAACAGACCTGCAGAGCACAACTTTTGATCAACATGGTCTCTTGATGTTTATTAATAAATGAGGTTTTGATTGGATTAAATCTCTAGGAGGAGTGCGTTAAAATACAATGTGTGGAAATCAGGCAAAAATGACACGTTAAAATCAAAATGGCCGACTTCTTGTTGAGAATAGACAAATGATGCCAGAGACTTTTTTTTGCGTCTTGGACAAATACAAATGTGTACCAATTTTTATCTTTCTACTCCAAAAAAAACCCCTATGGGGAGGGGTGTTTGAAAATTTCAAGGGGGCACTATCGAGGCATTTTGCTGCCCTCATGGGCAAAGCCCCAATCAGATGTGAGAGCTTGCCACCCTTGACCTGTCTATCAATTTTTATGATGATACAAGTTTATTGAAGACATCAAAAACCCAAACGTATTTTCATGGCGAGGGATGGATAGTCGCCGTGTCACTACACGGACGCCATTATGCGTAGCTTTACAGCATTCATAAGGTAGCTTCACCAATTTGTTTTGCATGTAATACAAGTGGAATGAGGTTGATTTGATCAAGTATGTGTCCTCAGTCCAAGTGGAAGTAATAGCTGGTCACTTCCTGTTACCAAATGGGGGCGCTAGTAGCAAAGTGGGAATTTGATGCATCTCGACGTTCAGGGCGGAGCAATGATCATGTCCAGCAAGTTTGAAGCTACTACAGTGAAGTATGTTGGCATGAGAGCATTGGGAATCCCAAACGTATTTTCATGGCGAGGGATCCAAAGTCACCGCGTCGCCACACGAACGCCATTACTCGTAGCAATACAACGTTCATAATGTAGCTTCAGCAACTTGTTCTGCATGTTTTAGAAGCAGAATGAAGTTTATGGGTTCAACATTGTGTCATCAGTAGAAGTGGAAGTAACGAGTGGTCACTTCCTGTTACCACAGGGGGGCGCTATTAGCAAAGTGGCAAGATAATATATAAGGACATTCAGGGCGGCGCCCTCATCATGTTCAGCAAGTTTGAAGCTTCTTAAATCAAGTATTTGGCTGTGAGAGAGTTGTGAAATTTTTTCCTCAAGTCACAAAAATTTGTCACGCCCTAGCAGCCACGCCCTTTGACTTACAGATCTGCAGAGCACAACTTTTGATCAGCTAGGTCTCACAATAATCTGCACCAAATTTGAAGTTGATTGGGCGAAATCCCTAGGAGGAGTTCGTTTTAAAATTCAAAAATTCAAATCAAAATGGCCGACTTCCTGTTGGGTTTAGGGCGCGGCTCCAATTAAGTTTTTTGTATGCCTAGTTACAAAGCACATTACTACAGAATTTCGTCAGCCTACAACAAAGTAACCGAATTTCCCTGTGGGAATTTTGAAACGTGTTTAGGGGGCGCTATTTCAGCATTTGGGGTCGCACCTGCGCGATCGCACAAAAATATCAAATTTCGGATGGGGCCGGATGTATGTGGAAAGTTAGACGCGTTTTCACCATTGGGAAAGGGGTGAAATTGCCCTTTGATCAGTCGTAAGAATAATAATAATAATTAAAGCTGCAAGCAGCGTTGAAAGGGCCCTCGCGCCCTTCATGCACGTTGGGGTGGCAGCAAGATCTTGATGGGTGCAGGCGTCCATTCACAGCCATTGGACACTGCTGGACCGCGTTCAATGTGGTTTCCTGAGGGGAGTGCAAAAATTTTCTAGAGGGTGCTATGGTACCATTTTGATATGCCAGTGCGCAAAATCTACAACTTAGTAATCGAAATACTGAGCTCCATGAATGTGTTGATTTTTGTCAATTTTCCAGCATGTTTAGACCCTCAAAAGAGCATTTCTTTTATAAATGTGATTGGGGGAGCTATAGAGCCATTATGCCACAATTAGTGCCAATTGATGGATGACATTGAAGAGTATAAGACAATTATTAGTTGTGCAAGGTTTTGCAAGCTTTGGATTATTCTAAGGCCTTCAAACGTGTGTTCGTGAAATTTGGAAAAACGCAGGAAATAGCTCATCCCTCACTTCCTGTTTGGCCAAAAAAATTAGCCATTGCCCGGAATGACTAATGCAATGAGCACACCAAATTTCATGAACATTCAAGCACTTTTATCTTAACATGGCCATATCTAGAGGGCGCTGTGGAGCCACCTGGCACCTCCCGATCTAATTTTAGCATATATTTATACTTGGGAGGACAATTTTATAAAGTTTGGAAAGTTTCAGAGAAAACCCATGAAGTATGTGGGAGTAAACCCAACTTCCTGTTTAATGGCGGGACATCGAAATTCGCCGCAACGCTACGGATACAAAATTCAATGAATCCAGAAAAGCTTCGCAATTTAACATCAGCAACGTCTTTAGATAGTAATAGACAAATTTCAAGTTGATCGGAGGAAATCTCTAGGAGGAGTTCGTTAAAGTACGACACCTGTGAATGGCCAACAATCCAAAAAAGTTTCAATTTCAATTAAAAATGGCGGACTTCCTGTTGAGTCTAGGTCATGGCACCAAGAGACTTTTTTTTAGGTCTCGTCATATTCCACATCTCTACCGAATTTCATACATGTAGGTTTACCGGGCTCATGGCGGAACATCGAAATTCGCCGCAACGCCACGGATACAAAGTTCAATGAATCCAAAAAAGCTTCGCAATTTAACATCGACAAGGTCTTTAGATGTCATATGCAAAATTTTAAGTTGATAGGATAGAATCTCTAGGCGGAGTTCGTTAAAGTACTACGCCTGTGAATGGCAAAAAATTTAAAAAATTTGCAAATTCAATTAAAAATGGCGGACTTCCTGTTGAGTCTAGATCATGGCACCAGGAGACTTTTTTTAGGTCTTGGCATAGTACACATGTCCACCCAATTTCGTACATGTAGCTTTAACACGCTGCGAGGGCTGCTTCATTGAAATTTTCTAGGTGGCGCTGTAATACAATTTTGCCACATCTATCAGTAAACCTTATATCCTAGTTAAGAGAATGACCAGCTTAATATGTTTGCGAAGTTTTGTGAGTTTTTGAGCATGCTGATGCTCTCAAAAATGCAATAATGTATTAGGGGGCGCTAAAGAGCCACCATGTCTCACCCACTGCCAAATGAGATATCGAATCAAAGAACTTTATATTCTTAGTCAAGAAGCCAAGTTTGGTGTGTTTTCGAGTATGATAAAACCCTCAAAAATGTGTTCGTAAAATCTGAAAAAACGCAGGAAATGGCTCATAGCTCACTTCCTGTGTGGCAAAAAAAATTCAAAAAAATTGACAAAAAAATTTATGATGACTACTATGACCCTGTAAAATTTCATCAGAATCCGAGCAAGTGCGTTCCAAAATGGCCACGTGTTTGGTGGCGCTATAGAGCCACTGGGGCATGTCCAGGCACAAAATGATTAATACTTTGCAATTTTCACCAAGACTGACGTGTGGGCAAATTTTTGTGAGTTTTCGTGCATGGCAAAGCCCTCAAAAATGCGTTCTCGCAGCAGAATAAAAAGAAAAAGAAGAAGAAGAAGAAAAAGAAGAAGAAGAAGAAGAAGAAGAATAAAAATCCCATCAAAAACAATAGGTTCCTCGCACCTTCGGTGCCAGGACCCGTTCCGGGCCCTGGCACCGGTCGGTGCTCGGGCCCTAATAATTAAAGCTGCAAGCAGCGTTGAAAGGGCCCTCGCACCCCTCTTGCACATTGGGGAGGCAGCAAAATCTTGATGGGTGCAGGTGTGCATTCACAGCCATTGGACACTGCTAGACTGTGAACAATGTGGTTTCCTGCGGAGAGTGCAAAAATTTTCTGGAGGGGTGCTTTGATATCATTTTGACATGCCCGTGCGCTAAATCTCCAGCATAGTAATTGTAATACCAGGCTCCTTGAGCGTGTTGATTTTTGCAATTTTTACAGCACGTTTAGACCCACAAAAGAGATTTCTTTTAAAAATCTGAATGGGGGCGCTATCGAGCCATTATGCCACATTTAGTGCCAATTGATAGATGACATTGAAGAGAATAAGAGAATTATAAATTGTGCAAGGTTCTGCAAGCTTTGGAGTATTCTAAGGCCTTCAAACGTATGTTCGTGAAATTTGGAAAAACGCAGGAAATAGCTAATAGCTCATACCTGTTTGGCCAAAATAATAAACCATAACCCGGAATGACTAATGCAATGATCACACCCAATTTCATGAACATTCAAGCACATTTATCTTAACATGGCCGTATCTAGAGGGCGCTGTGGAGCCTTCTGGCCACACTTGATCTAATATTAGCATATAATGATACTTGGGAGGACCATTTTATAAAGCTTGGACAGTTTCAGGGAAAACCCATGAAGTCTGTGGGAGTAAAACCAACTTCCTGTTTCATGGCGGGACATCGAAATTTGCTGCAACGCCATGGAAAGAAAATTCGACGAATCCAAAAAAGCTTCGCAATTTAACATCGGCAATGTCTTTAGATACTATTAGCCAAATTTCAAGTTGTTCGGATGAAATCTCTAGGAGGAGTTTGTTAAAGTACGACACCTGTGAATGGCGAAAAATCCAAAAAAGTCGCAATTTTTATTAAAAATGGCGGACTTCCTGTTGAGTCTAGGTCATGGCACCAAGAGTCTTTTTTGTAGGTCTCGACAAATTCCACATGTCTACCGAATTTCATACATGTAGGTTCACCAGGCTGCGAGGGCTGCTTATTTAAAATTTTCCAGGGGGCGCTATAGTGAGATTTTTGCCATGTCTATATATAAGTTTTTTGTCAGAGTAATACGAATGATGGTCTTTATACATTTACAAAATTTTGTGAGTTTTTGAACATGCTGAGACCCTCAAAATGGCAATTCTTTTAAAAATCTGATTGGGGGCGCTATAGAGCCATTGTGCCAAATTTAGTGTGAATTGATATATAAAATTATATTCAACATATAGGTCTACTTGGAAGTAGACTCCTATACAGCCTGTAAAGTTTCGCGCAAATCTCACGAAGCATGTGCGCGTAAAACCAACTTCCTGTTTCATGGCGGAACATCAAAATTCGCCGCGACGCCACGGATACAAAGTTCAATGAATCCAAAAAAGCTTCGCAATTTAACATCGACAAGGTCTTAAGATGTTGAATTCTAAATTTTATGTTGATCGGATAAAATCTCTAGGAGGAGTTCGTTAAAGTACGAAGCCTGTGAATGGCAAAAAATTTAAAAAATTTGCAAATCCAATTAAAAATGGCAGACTTCCTGTTGAGTCTAGGTCATGGCACCTAGAGACTTTTTTTTAGATCTTGGCATAGTACACATGTCCACCGAATTTTGTACATGTAGGTCAAACACGCTGCGAGGGCTGCTTCATTGAAATTTTCTAGGTGGCGCTGTAATGCAATTTTGCCACATCCATCTGTAAACCCTATATCTTAGTAAAAAGTAAGACCAGCTTAATATGTTTGCAAAGTTTTGTGAGTTTTCAAGCATGCTGAGGCCCTCAAAAATGCAATTATGTATTAGGGGGCGCTATAGAGCTACCATGTGACACCCAGTGCCAAATGAGATATCAAATCAAAGAACGTAATATTTGTAGTCTATGAGCCAAGTTTGGTGAGTTTTCGAGGATGATAAAACCCTCAAAAATGTGTTCGTAAAATCTGAAAAAACGCAGGAAATGGCTCATAGCTCACTTCCTGTGATGCAAAAAAATTTCAAAAAAATTAACAAAAAAATTTATGATGACTACTATGACTCTATAAAATTTCGTGAGAATACGAGCTAGTGCGTTCCAAAATGGCCGTGTGTTTGGTGGCGCTATAGAGCCACCGGGGCATGTCCAAGCACAAAAATAATTAAAGCTGCAAGCAGCGTTGAAAGGGCCCTCGCCCCCCTCGCGCACGTTGGGGTGGCAGAAAAATCTTGATGGCTGCAGGTGTCCATTCAGAGCCATTGGGCACTGCTAGACTGTGTGCAATGTGGTTTCCTGAGGGGAGTGCTAAAATTTTCTAGAGGGCGCTACAATACCATTTTCACATACCTGTGTGCAAAATCTACAACAAGGTAATTGTCATGTCAGGCTCCATGATTGTGTTGATTTTTGTAAATTTTCCAGTATGTTTAGGCAATCAAAGGAGCAATACTTTTAAATATCTGACTGGGGGCGCTATAGAGCCATTATGCCATATTTAATGCTAATTGATGGATGACATTGAAGAAAATAAAATGGAGCTTTCTAAGGCCTGAAAACATGAGTTAGTAAAATTTTGGAAAAACACAGGAAATAGCTCATAGCTCACTTCCTGTTTATGCAATAAATTTCAAACAATTAACCATTGCCCAGAATGACTAATGCAATGATCACCCCAAATTTCATGAACATTCAAGCACTTTTAACTTAACATGCCCGTATCTAGAGGGCGCTGTGGAGCCACCTGG
Source organism: Gymnothorax reevesii (assembly GCA_029721435.1). Taxonomy (NCBI): domain Eukaryota; kingdom Metazoa; phylum Chordata; class Actinopteri; order Anguilliformes; family Muraenidae; genus Gymnothorax; species Gymnothorax reevesii. Next base: position 58,388,348 of record CM056581.1, read on the forward strand.
CCACTCCCTATCTAATATTAGCATATATTTATACTTTGGAAGACAATATTATCAAGCTTGGAAAGTTTCAGGCAAATCGAACGAAGTATGTGGGAGTAAAAGCAATTTCCTGTTTCATGGCGGGACATCAAAATTCGCCGTGACGAGAGTCACGTGACGTCTCGGCAGCGATGCAGACGTGAACTCTCGAGCTCGCTCAAGATTTACCCCAAAATTACTTAAAACTCATAATACCTCCACCCTCTTTTCTCTCTTTTCCTTACCCAAGCTACAATGACTACCGCGCCAACTAAAAGTAGTTACAAGCGAGAACTGGAAATGTCGCCAGCGAAGAAAAAACCCAGAGACGATAAAGCGATTTCCAGGGACGACCTTGATGCGGCCATTTTAAGTGGAGTCAGCCAGGCACTCAAGGAACAACAACAAATTTTTGATGCTTCGGTTGCCCAAGCTTTAAAAGAAACTTTGGAATCTGTTCTCATGCCACAGCTGGACTCGTTGAAAGGTGAGATTTCGTCTGCGATTGAGGCTACTCGGAAATTAACGATGGATTTGGAACAGCACGCTAAGCAAGCTCAGAGAACGCGAGCCACTGTGGATTCTGTACAAGCGGCAGTTCGGTCGAACAAACATGACCTCAATGATCTGTCCAATAAACTGTCCACTTTACAAAACAATCTGATTGAAATGCAGGACAGAAGCCGAAGAAACAATCTCCGGCTAATCAATCTACCGGAATCAGTTGAGGGTTCCGATCCTGTGGGCTATCTGCAGGCTAATCTTCCTCAGTGGATACCGTCCCTGACAGGCCCTGTCGAGATTGATCGTTGCCATCGCATATACGATGGCAAGCCCAATGGCAGCACCCAAAAGCCTCGCACCGTTATTTTTCGCTTGCTAAGATATTCGGACAGACAAGCTATTCTGAGAGGAGCGCGCAAAGCCCACCCGATTAAGCATGGTCAGGCCATTCTCTACTTTTTTCCGGACTACAGTCCCCCTACTGCTGCCAAACGAAGAGGATTCGCACCGGTGATAAAAAAATTCAATGCTGCCGGACTTCGGCCCTTCCTCATCTATCCTGCTACTCTCAAAGTGGAACACCGAGGTTCTCAACTGATTTTCAATTCCCCGGACGACGCAGAGGCCTTTTTGCGGTCCCTGGATATGGGTATGTCGAAAGGACTGCCATCTGCGGCCTATCCCTCTGCTGCTGGGACTCAGGGTTCCGAGACGAATGTGCCCTCTGCACCTGTGCCACTCATGGACGTGTAGCCTGTGATTGCATATACTAACCTTGTTATGACGGATTATTTCGGAAAAGCTGTGGCTATAGCAGTTTTGTATGATTTGGATTAGTCTCTATTAACGTTGTATCGGGTAGATTTCTGTCACCGTTAGCTTTGAGTCATATGATTTTATTTGCGTTGGGTTAAATTTCCCAGGGTTGGTGTCGAGGAGAACGCTTTTGGGTTGGTGACGGAGCTTTATTTACATATTGTTAGGTTGAAAAAAGAATTGGGTAATCGCTAAGTAGTATTTGCTCTTATACTTGTATTGTGGGGTGTCTTGTAGCGGATCGTATGGTCTGGCTTGCGTTGCTGTTGATAATGCCACGGACCTACACGCGTTTTTGTTTCGCAAAGCCTGTAGGCGTAAATTACGTCCTCGCGGCTTGCAACTATTTGTATATAGTTTCCCAATTCCTCTCCCTATTTTCTTATCTTGGCAAACAGGTTTTTTTTTGGTTGATAATTTTTATAAAGGGTATACGGGCAGTGAAGGAAAATATGAATGTTCCATATACAGTTTACTTACCACGATTAAGAGCAGGGCCCGAACCTTTTTCGGGTACATCTCTTGTATATGGCACACTTCGTTTTTCGTATGATGGGTGATCTCTCCGTAATTTCGTGGAATGTAAATGGGTTAAATTCACCAATTAAAAGAACAAGATGCCTGGAATTTCTTCACCGCAAAAAGGTATCTCTGGCCATTATACAAGAAACGCATCTGAAAATTCCTGATGTTCCTCGCTTTCAAAATAGACGATATAAAATTATATCATATTCTTGCGCCCCTAACAAGACGAAAGGTGTACTGATCTTGGCGAAAAGGAATCTCTCAATAATTGTCCATCACACTTTTAGTGATGGTCAGGGCCGTTTTACTTTAGCCGTCGTTACTATTTATCAGGTCAAGTTGGTATTAGTTTCGGTTTACGCTCCCAATAACTATGATCCTCACTTCTTACCTGTGATTCGTGACAAATTACTAGGGATGCCAGAGCCTAATCTTTTGATCGGGGGTGATTTTAATTGTACCATCAATGATATAGATCGGACCTCCCCTACCACGGATGTTCAATCACATTTGGCTCTCAAAAACTTTATCTCGGACTTAAATCTTACTCTCGTTATTGAATCGCCAGATATTAGTATCAGGAACTACACTTTCTTTTCTCATCGACACAGATCATCTTCTCGAATTGATTTCATTTTTTTAAGTCAATCTCTGGTCTATTTAGCTCAGTGTAATATCCTGCCAATTCTGTTATCGGATCACGCTCCTGTCCTGTGCTCAATACATCTTCAACATTTGCCTAAAAAGGCTATTAGATGGCGTTTTAATAATTCTTTATTGCTGGATAATGGATTTGTTTCACAACTGCATGAAAAACTGGAGGAATTTATTGAGATCAACAAGAGCCATTGTAATAATCCACAGATCTTATGGGAAACCACCAAATGTTTTATAAGGGGCTTTTGCATCTTTCTCATCGCACTTGAATAACACAAGGAAAAAAAGATTTGAAGAATTGGAATTAAAAATTGGAGTCTTGGACTCAGAACAAAGACAAAATCCAACTGAATTTAGAGCCAATTTACTTTCAGACTTGCGATCTGAGTATAAAAAATTAAGTCTCTCCAAGGCTGAGTTTATATTGCATCGTACCAGGCAAAAATACTATGCCGAAGGAGAGCGTCCAGGCCGTCTGCTTGCTTTAAAGTTGAGAGAAAATGAATCCAAAGCCAATATATATGCCATTAGAGATTCAAACGGTCTGGTCAGTTCTGATCCTACCATTGTTAATGAGATTTTCAAGGTGTATTACTCTGATCTGTATACTTCAGAAATTAGTTGGGATCATTCGCAAGGTAAAGCTTTTTTTGATCAACTTGGTCTACCAAAACTCACTCCTGATGAAGCTGAACAATTGGAATCACCTCTTACATTGGAGGAGCTGAGTGATGCACTCAGATCTCTAAGTAAAGGCAAATCCCCAGGATTAGATGGCCTACCACCTGAACTGCTACTTTTGGTTTGGGACAAAGTTGGACCTCTTCTCTTTAAATCACTTAATTACGGACTCGAGAATGGTTGTTTTCAGAGAGATCAAAATAGTGCACTTATTTCTCTTTTATTAAAGAAAGGAAAGGATCCTCTTGAATGTGATAGCTTCAGACCCATATCCTTAATTTGTTGTGATGTAAAACTTTTCGCCAAGGTGCTTGCGCATAGAGTGGAGAGGTATGTAGGCAAGTTAATAAACTATGACCAGACCGGTTTTATTAGAGGGCGCACAGCATCAGATAATATACGTAGACTCTTGCATATCTTAAACTTTGCAGAGACTTCCCCTGACCCTATTGCTGTCTTTGCTCTTGATGCAATGAAAGCCTTTGACAGGCTTGAGTGGGAATACATGTGGGCGGCTCTTGCGAATTTCGGTTTTAGCCCCAAATTTATAGCTATGATCAAGACTTTATATAATTCACCTACTGCATGTGTAATGACCGGCGCTAAGATCTCATCCCCTTTTAAATTAGAGAGAGGCACCCGTCAAGGGTGTCCTCTTTCCCCTATTCTTTTCTGCTTATGCCTTGAACCTTTAGCACAAATGATCAGACAAAATGAATCCATATATCCGGTGACACTGTATGGGAAGGATCATCATATATCATTATTTGCTGATGATATACTTTTGTACTTATCGAAAATTGAATCTTCAGTTCCCCAAGTTTTAAAGCTATTTGACAAATTTGGCCATTTATCAGGTTACAAAATTAATTGGAATAAATCTATTTTGATGCCACTCAACAGTCCTGCACAATCTAGCAATATTCCCTCATCAGTCCCTATTAAAGATTCCTTCACCTATCTAGGTATCCATATACTTGCAACGAATACAAGAATCGTGAGGGAGAATTTTGTCAAGGTTTTGCAAAATATACGTTCTGATATTCAAAGATGGAATGTATTACAATTATCTTTTCAAGCCAGAGTCAATATCGTGCAAATGAACATCCTGCCCCGAATTAATTTCTTATTTTTTATGATTCCTTTATCACCTCCGTCCAATTACTGTAAGGACATTCATTCATTGATATCTAAATTTATTTGGAATGGTAAGCGTCCAAGAATAAAGCTAGCTACTTTACAGCGAACCAAATCACTCGGTGGTCTTTCCTTACCGAATTTCCAATTCTACCATTGGGCATTTCAAATTAGAGCCTTGTATGTCTGGTTGGATTTACAGTCCAAAGTACCCTGGAGATGTATTGAAGATGCAATAGTAAAGCCCCATAGACTTCAAGATCTTCTTTTCTCTGGTCCTGGTCGGATTGGCCATAACCTTAAAGTAGGCAGTATAATACTAAACTCTCTAAATATTTGGAAACAGGCAGAAAAATACATAGGTGGACCATTCAAAATTAATGCACAAGCCCCTCTCTGGCATAATCTTAAATTTCTGATTGGTGGTAAGCCATTTCACAGTTCATTGTGGTCCTCTCTGGGCATCAATACATTTGGAGATATGTGTGATGATCATGGTCTCTGTTCATTTCAGAATCTTCAAAATCTATTCCATTTGCCGGCATCCTCATATTTTGTCTATCTACAACTACGCTCTGCTCTCAAAGCATACGGTGTGCCCTGGGACTGTCCGCCAGCGGTCCACCCAATGCTTGAGTGGGTCAAACCATGCGAAAATCTGCGAGGTAGAGTCTCTTACATTTATAAAGCTATTTTAAATAACTCTGCTCAGGCTTTGTCTATTGAAAAATTATGGGATAGGGAACTTTCATCATTTAATCATGATCTGGATTGAGACACCGTTTGGTTCAATTTATCACATACTTCCAAAAATTTAGCTCACCAGCTGATTCATTACAAAACCATCCACAGAGCGTACGCAACTCCGTATAGGAAATTTCGGATGAATAGGACACCCACTTATATTTGTAATATATGTAATGTTTCTTCTGGTATATTCATTCATATGTTCTGGGAATGCCCCAAAATTGCAGATTTGTGGACCTTTGTTGTGAATGAATTATCTAAATTGATTAACATTACTGTTCCAAAAACACCACACCTGTGTTTACTAAATGATGACTCTGGTCTTGGATACAGTATGATCCAACGGAAAATGTTGATGGCAGGTTTCACAGCCTCTAAGAAAGTCATTTTACAACTATGGATCAGTCCTGAGATATTACCTCAGAAGTTCTGGATAAGCTATTTGGATGACATTGTGAATATGGAATACAGTACCGCCAGATTTAATAAGGCTAAATTGCCTACTTTGAGAATATGGGAGTCTTTTCTGTGTACGATTCATGATCTTCGACAGTCTCCTGTAGGATGAACTGTTTTACTGGGGGGTCTTGGTCCCCCCCCCCCTTTTTTTTTTTTTTTTGTTTCTATTATTATAATTATATATATATACATATTTTTTATTATTATTATTATTTTTTTTTTTTCTCTTTCCTTTTTCTAAATAATTCATTTATCTCTCTCTTTTGAATACGGCCACATGTATATTTGTATTATTTGGAGCTAATTTTGTATGTGTTAGGTATGTATCTGTATATGTATGATGCCTTGCTGCTTTAATATACCCCGGAATGGTATAGTAAGTATGTAAATGTTCAGAACGATATTTTATTTGTAACTGTTTGCCCCCCCCCCCCCTTTTTTTTTTTTTTTTCCTTTCTAAAAATCAATAAAATGTTGATCACAAAAAAAAATTCGCCGTGACGCCATGGATACCTCGTTGCATCAATCCAAAAAAGCTTTGCAATTTAACATCAGCAAGGTCTTTAAATATTACTTGCCAAATTTTAAGTTGATCGGATAAAATCTGTAGGAGGAGTTCGTTAAAGTAGGACACCTGTGAATGGCGAAAAATCCAAAAAATTTGCAATTTCAATTAAAAATGGCGGACTTCCTGTTGAGTCTAGGTCATGGCACCAAAAAAGTTTTTTTTAGGTATCGGCATATTCCACATGTCCACCGAATTTCATCCATGCAGGTCAACCACGATGCGAGGGCTGCTTATTTGAAATTTTCCAGGGGGCGCTATAATGCCATTTTTGCCACGCTTATAAGTAAATTTTTGATCAGTGTAGTAGGAATGATGGTCTTTAGAATTGTACAAAATTTTGTGAGTTTTTGAGCATGCTGAGACCCTCAAAAGGGCAATTCTTTTAAAAATCTGATTGGGGGCGCTATAGAGCCATAATGCCACATTTACTGCCAATTTTTGTCTCAAATTGAAGACAATCAGACAAATATAATTTTTGCAAAGTTTTGCATGTTTTCGAGTATGCTAAGGCCTTCAAATGTGTGTTCGTAAAATTTGGAATAACGCAGGAAATGGCTCATAGCTCACTTCCTGTTTGGCTGAAAATTTTCTAAAAAATAAGCATAGCCCAAAAAAACAAATGCAATGATCAGACCAAATTTCATGAACATTCAAGCACTTTTATGTCAACATGGCCGTGTCAAGAGGGCGCTGTGGAGCCACCTGACCACACCCAATCCAATATCAACAAATAGGTATATTTGGAAGTAGACTATTATTAAGCCTGTAAAGTTTCACGCAAATCTCCCAAAGCATGTGCTCATAAAAGCAACTTCGAGTTTCATGGCGGAACTTCGAAATTCGCCGCAAGGCCACGGACACAAATTTCGATGAATCCAAAAAAGCTTCGCAATTTAACATGGAGGTCTTTAGATGCCCTGTGCCAAATTTCAAGTTGATCGGATAAAATCTCTAGGAGGAGTTCGTTAAAGTACGACGCCTGTGAATGGCAGAAAATTTTAAAAAGTTGCAAATTCAATTAAAAATGGCGGACTTCCTGTTGAGTCTAGGTCATGGCACCTGGAGACTTTTTTTTAGGTCTTGGCATAGTACACATGTCCACCCAATTTCGTACATGTAGCTTTAACACGCTGCGAGGGCTGCTTCATTGAAATTTTCTAGGTGGTGCTGTAATGCAATTTTGCCAAATACATCTGTAAACCCTATATCTTAGTAAAAAGTATGACCAGCTTAATATGTTTGCAAAGTTTCATGAGTTTTCGAGCATGTTGAGGCTTTAAAAAATGCAATAATGTATTAGGGGGCGCTATAGAGCTACCATGTCACACCCAGTGCCAAATGAGATATCGAATGAAAAAACGTAATACTTTTAGTCAATGAGTCAAGTTTGGTGAGTTTTCGAGTATGATAAGGCCCTCAAAAATGTGTTCGTAAAATCTGAAAAAACGCAGGAAATGGCTCATAGCTCACTTCCTGTGTGGCAAAAAAATTTCAAAAAAATTGACAAAAAAATTTATTATGACAACTATGACCCTATTGAATTTTGTGAGAATCCGAGCAAGTGCGTTCCAAAATGGCCACGTGTTTGGTGGCGCTATCGAGCCACTGGGGCATGTCCAAGCACAAAAATAATAATAGTTTGCAATTTTCACCATGACTGACGTGTCGGCAAATTTTTGTGAGTTTTCGTGCATGGCAAAACCCTCAAAAATGCGTTCTCGCAGCAGAATAATAATAATAATAATAATAAGAAGAAGAAGAAGAAGAAGAATAATAATAATAATAATAATAAAAATCCCATCAAAAACAATAGGTTCCTCGCACCTTCGGTGTCGTGCTCGGGCCCTAATAATACTTTGCAATTTTCACGACGACTGACGTGTGGGCAAATTTTTGTGAGTTTTCGTGCATGGCAAAGCCCTCAAAAATGCGTTCTCGCAGCAGAATAAAAAGAAGAAGAAGAAGAAGAATAATAAAAATCCCATCAAAAACAATAGGTTCCTCGCACCTTCGGTGCTCGGGCCCTAATTAAAGCTGCAAGCAGCGTTGAACGGGCCCTCGCCCCCATGCGCACGTTGGGGTTGTGGTGAGATCATGATGGGTGCAGCTGTGCACTCACGACCACTGGACAGGTCAAGTGCCGGCCCCAACCTGAGAGAAAGTGTCGAGCGAATCGGACAAAGCTGAAGGAGTTATGATAAGTTGATACTTCATCCACCAGAAGGCACTCAGAGTGTAACCAAATTTGGGCAGGAGCATTCAGGGGCAGACCCTAAGCACAAATATGAAATTTTGAGCAAATTGGCTAATTTCAACGTAAAATGTGGCATTTTCTGTTTCCATAAGGGGGCACGGTGAACTAGATTGTTTAACAGCACATTGAGGTGTTCAGGGTGGGGCTTTTACTATGTACAGGAATTTTGAATCCATTTGGATGAAGTATGAGGGAGAGAGAGCAGCTCGAATGTGTTTGGCGAGGCATCTGAAATGGGGACACCATGGCGGCCAGGCTCATTTAGCGACAGACATGTAGAGCTCTACTTTTGATCAGCATGGTCTCTTGATGATCTGAAATGAATATTAGGTTGATTGGACAGAATCGCTAGGAGGAGTTCGTAAAAATGCAATATGTGGAAATCAGGCCAAAATGACACATTAAAATCAAAATGACTGACTTCCTGTTTGTAATTGACAGATGGTGCCAGAGACTTTTTTGTTTGAATTGGCAACATACACATGTGTACCAATTTTCATTTTCCTGTTCCATAAAAACCCCAACGGGGAGGGGTTTTTCAAAATTTCAAGGGGGCGCTGTCAAGGCATTTTGCTGCCCTCATGGGCACCGCCCCAATCTGATGTTGGAGCTCACCACCCTTGACTGGCATATCAATTTGCATGATGAAAATCATTCATTAGGAACATCAAAAACCCAAACGTATTTTCATGGCGAGGGATCCAATGTCACCGCATCGCCACAAGGACGCCATTTCTCGAAGCATCACAGCATTCGTAAGGTAATTTAAGCAACTTCTTCTACATGTTGTACAGAGGGAAAAAAGTTGATGGGTTCAACTATGTGTCATCAGTACAAGTGAAAGTAAAAACTGGTCACTTCCTGTTAGCGGCCACGCCCACTGACCTACAGACCTGCAGAGCACAACTTTTGATCAGCATGGTATTTCAATGTTTATTAATCTATCTGGTTTTGAATGGATTAAATATCCAGGAGGAGTGCGTTAAAATAAAATATGTGGAAATCAGGCAAAAATGACACGTTAAATTCAAAATGGCCGACTTCCTGTTTGGAGTAGACAAATGATGCCAGACTTTTTTTGCGTCTTGGCCAAATACACTTGTTTACCAATTTTTGTCTTTCTACTCCAAAAAAACCTCTATAAGGAGGGGTTATTGAAAATTTCAAGGGGGCGCTATCGAGGCATTTTGCTGCCCTCATGGGCACAGCCCCAATCTGATGTGAGAGCTTGCCACCCTTGACTTGTCTATCAATTTTTTTGATGATACAAGTTTATTAAAGACATCAAAAACCCAAACGTATTTTCATGGCGAGGGATGGATAGTTGCCGCGTCACCACACGGACGCCATTATGTGTAGCCTCACAGCATTCAAAGGGTAGCTTCACCAATTTGTTCTGCATGTAATAGAAGTGGAATGAGGTTGACGTGATCAAGTATGTGTCCTCAGTACAAATGAATTAATAAGTGGTCACTTCCTATTACCACAGGGGGGCGCTAGTAGCAAAGTGGGAAGTTAATGCATCTGGACGTTCAGGGCGGAGCAATCATCATGTAGAGCAAGTTTGGAGCTACTACAGTCAAGTATGTGGGCGTGAGAGCATTGGGAATCCCAAATGAATTTTCATGGCGACGGATCCAAAGTCGCCGCTTTGCCACACAGACGCCATTACTCGTAGCTATACAGCCTTCATAATGTAGCTTCCTCAACTTGTTCTGCATGTTTAAAAAGTAGAATGAAGTTGATGGGTTCAACAATGTGTCATCAGTACAAGCGGAAGTAACGAGTGGTCACTTCCTGTTACCACAGGGGGGCGCTATTAGCAAAGTGGAAAGTTAATACATCAGGGTATTCCAGGCGGCGCCCTTATCATGTTCAGCAAGTTTGAAGCTTCTAAAATCAAGTATTTGGATGTGAGAGCATTGTAAAATTTTTCTCTCAAATCACTATAATTTGTCACGCCCTAGCAGGCACGCCCTTTGACCTACAGATCTGCAGAGCACAACTTTAAATCAGCTTGGTCTCTTGATGATGTGTACCAAATTTGAAGCCGATCTGGCGAAATCCCTAGGAGGAGTTCGTTTAAAAATTCAAAAATTCAAATCAAAATGGCTGACTTCCTGTTGGGATTAGGGCGTGGCTTCAATGAGGTTTTTTGTATGTCTTATTACAATGCACATAAAAACTGAATTTCGTCTGTTTACGACAAAATAACCAAATTTCCCTATGGGAATTTTGAAACGTGTTTAGGGGGCGCTATTTCAACATTTGGGGTCGAACCTGTCCGACCGCCCAAAAATATCGAATTTCGGATCCGGCCGGACGAATGGGGAAAGTTATACGCGTTTTCACAATTGGGAAAGGGGCGAAATTGGCCTTTGAAAAATCGGAAGAATAATAAAAATAATCATAATAATAATAATTAAAGCTGCAAGCAGCGTTGAACGGGCCCTCGCCCCCATGCGCACATTGGGGTTGTGGTGAGATCATGACGGGTGCAGCTGTGCACTCACGACCACTGGACAGGTCAAGTGCCGGCCCCAACCTGAGAGAAAGTGTCGAGCGAATCGGACAAAGCTGAAGGAATTATGATAAGTTGATACTTCATCCACCAGAAGTCGCTCAGAGTGTAACCAAATTTGGGCAGGTGCATTCAGGGGCAGACCCTAAGCACAAATGTGAAGTTTTGAGCAAATCGGCCAATTTCAACGTAAAATATGGCATTTTCTGTTTCCATAAGGGGGCATGATGAGGGAGATTGTTTAGCAGCACATCAAGGCGTTCATGGGTGGAGCTTTTACCATGTACAGGAATTTTGAATCCATTTGGATGAAGTGTGAGGGAGAGGGAGCAGCTAGAATGTGTTTTTATTAGGTTGATTGGACGGAATCGCCAGGAGGAGTTCGTTAAAATGCAATATGTGGAAATCGGGCCAAAATGACACAGTAAAATCAAAATGGCTGACTTCCTGTTTGGAATTGACCAATGGTACCAGAGACTTTTTTGTTTGAACTGGCAACATACACATGTGTATCAATTTTCATTCTCCTATTCCAAAAAAAACCCTTATGGTCAGGGGTTTTTCAAAATTTCAAGGGGGCGCTATCGAGGCATTTTGCTGTCCTCATGGGCACCGCCCCAATCAAATGTTGGAGCTCACCACCCTTGACCAGCATATCAATTTGTATGATGATACGAATTCATTGAGAACATCAAAAACACAAACTATTTTTATGGCGAGGGATCCATTGTCACCGCATCGCCACACGGACGCCATTACTCGAAGCACCACAGCATTCATAAGGTAGTTTAAGCAACTTCTTCTACATATTGTACACGGGACATAAAGTTCATGGGTTCAACTATATGTCATCAGTACAAGTGAAAGTTAAAACTGGTCATCTCCTGTTTGGAGCCACGCCCACTGACCTACAGACCTGCAGAGCACAACTTTTGATCAGGATGGTCTTTCAATGTTCATTAATAAATCTGGTTATGAATGGATGAAATTTCTAGGAGGAGTGAGTTAAAATACCATCTGTGGAAATCAGGAAAAAATGACACGTTAAAATCAAAATGGCCGACTTCCTGTTTGGAGTAGACAAATGATGCCAGAGACTTTTTTGTCCGTCTTGGCTAAATAAACATGTGTACCAATTTTCATCTTCCTAACCCAAAAAAACCCCTAAGGGGAGGGGTTTTTGAAAATTTCAAGGGGGCGCTATCGAGGCATTTTGCTGCTCTCATGGGCAAAACCCTAATCAGATGTGAGAGCTTGACACATTTGACCTGTCAATCAGTTTTTATGATGATACAAGTTTATTAAAGGCATCAAAAACCCAAAGGTATTTTCATGGCGAGGGATGGAAAGTCGCTGCATCACTACGCAAACGCCATTATGCGTAGCTTCACAGTATTCATAAGGTAGCTTCATCTATTTGTTCTGCATGTAATAGAAGTGGAATGAGGTTGGTGTGTTCAACTATGTGTCATCAGTACAAGTGAAAGCAATAACTGGTCACTTCCTGTTACCACAGGGGGGCGCTTGGAGTAAAGTGGGAATTTAATGTATCTGGATGTTCAGGGAAGAGCAATGATCATGTCCAGCAAATTTGAAGCTTCTACAGTCAAGTATGTGGGCGTGAGAGCATTGGGAATCCCAAACGTATTTTCATGACAAGGGATCCAAAGTCGCCGCTTCGCCAAACGGACGCCATTACTCGTAGCTACACAATGTTCATAATGTAGCTTCAGCAACTTGTTGTGAATGTTTTACAAGAAGAAAGAAGTTGATTGGTTCAACATTGTGCCATCAGTCCCAGTGGAAGTAATGAGTGGTCACTTCCTGTTACCACAGGGGGGCGCTATTAGCAAAGTCAAAAGTTAGTATATCAGGCCGTTCAGGGCGGTGCCCTCATCATGTTCAGCAAGTTTGAAGCTACTCCAATCAAGTATTTGGGTTTGAGATTGTTGTGAAATTTTTCCCTCAAATCACTAAAATTTGTCACGCCCTAGCAGCCACGCCCTTTGACCTACAGATCTGCAGAGCACAACTTTTAATCAGGTTGGTTTCTCGATGATGTTTACGAAATTTGAAGCCGTTCCGACGAAATCCCTAGGAGGAGTTTGTTTTAAAATTCAAAAATTCAAATCAAAATGGCCGACTTTCTGATGGGTTTAGGGCGTGGCTCCAATGAAGTTTTTTGTATGCCTTGTTACAAGGCACATAACAACTGAATTTCGTCTGCCTACGACAAAGTAGCCGAATTTCCCTATGGGAATTTTTTAACGTGTTTAGGGGGCGCTATTTCGACATTTGGGGTCGAACCTGTGCGACCGCCCAAAAATATCGAATTTTGGATCCAGCCGGACGAATCGGGAAAGTTAGACGCGTTTTCACAACTGGGAAAGGGGCGAAATTTGCCTTTGTAAAATCGGAAGAATAATAAAAAAAAAAAAATAAATAAATAATAATAATAATAATAAACAGCGCGATTTCAATAGGGCCCTCCGCAGACGACTTGCAGTCGGCTCGGGCCCTAATAATAATAATAATAAACAGCGCGATTTCAATAGGGCCCTCCGCAGACGACTTGCAGTCGGCTCGGGCCCTAATAATAATAATAATAATAATAATAAAAAAAATAATAAAAATATACAGTACGATTTCAATAGGGTCCTCGGACGACTTTCAGTCGGCTCGGGCCCTAATAATAATAATAAACAGCATGATTTCAATAGGGTCCTCCGCGGACGACTTGCAGTCATGCTCGGGCCCAAATAAAAACGCCTTAAATGCCTTCAAATGCATCGTCTGCTAGCGGCCGCCTGGCCCGAGAAAATGCGAGATTTACCTGAACGTGATTCTGGTATTTCCGCGGCGCGACGTCACAGTAGTCAAACAAAACAAGTTCGCTAAATGGCGGCGGTTCATTGTGTGTCCGAGGCGATATTGTGATTAGGTTTATTGTGCAGTTTATAATGGTTTATTGAGTTGCCTACGGGTGCAATAACGGGTGGAACAGTGGTAAGAGTACCCACAAGTTCCCCATGGATCCTAATTTGCTGGAGGAATGGCTGCGGCGAGTAAATCGTGCGGGGAGGAAGCCCGGAACTCTGTGGAAACTGTCAAAGCATTCGCGTCTGTGCTGTGACCATTTTGATCCTTCCTGCTGCGTGTTTGATGAGACGTTTGCCGAAAGCATCGGCTACGGTGGATCTTTTAGACGAAGATTAAAACCCGGAGGTTCAAGTCCCCGCCCGGGCCCTCCTTCGGCCTGCTACATTCATATATATATATATATATATATATATATATATATATATATATGTGTGTGTGTGTGTGTTTGGTCCCCCCCCCTAAAAAAAAATATTTATATATACACACACACACACACACGGGTATTTTGGCTGAAAACAAACCCTGCTCCGATCCGGTGTCAGAGGTGGTGCCGCAACATCTTGTTTGTGACAGACAAAACGGTACAAATACACAAAAGAATTATTTAATTTAGCCTTTATTATACTGAGGAGTCCCACTGAAATTAAAAAGTAGATATTGGGGGGAATGAAGTCACTTCTTCTTTGAGTTTAGTGGCAGTGATAATATTCAATAACTGATCCTGATGTGCCATCTAGTGATAAAATATTGTAATTGCGTGTGTAAATTTGCAGCTCCACGTCCACTGGCGGACACATCTGCACAAAGAGTCACCGTTGTTCTTCTCGAACATGCCAAATCCAGATAATCCGTAAATGATGAATTAAATTAATATTCTAATTTGAAACGAGGCTGTCTAGGGCCCATTTCTTCAGTTCAGAGTTTGTGACAAATAAATTTCATCTACTAGTAATAATTTTTAGATTTTTTAAATTGCAGACTTTATTCAAAACCGGCTCGAATAAATACGGCTGCAGGCCGTAAACTTCTACAGAACTCGCCTCCTCATCCTCATCAAAATCAATTGTGTCTGTAGGGTTAACGTTATTGTCCATGTTTCGTCGAGAGTCCGGGATTTATTGAAAGGAAACGTGTAAAAAATGTTGTTATGCTATGCAGATGAATAGAGTGAACTTCAATTGTTTGACAACTGTGACGTCACTGGCAGGCCCCCGAGCGGCGTGATTTAAAACTAAATTTTATTCGGCTGGGCTCTCGACTGGCTTGGGCCATGGGTTGTTATTTGTTACCAATTTCACTTTTAACGCGGTAATTTTGGATGGGATGTGACATTTTTTTGTCATACTGCTAAATAGGAAGGAGTAAAATAAATTTTGACTTGACATAGTGGGCTTGGCCTGTGACCTTTAAAGAGTGCGGTGAGTCTGCAGAGTTTTGTGTTTCTCAAATTCTTTTGTAACAATTTCCTCACTGCTTCTGTTATAAGAGCATTCTGCTGAACTCAAGATGAACATACAAGAAGCCATACAGACGGTCAAAACAAAAAAAAGTGATTCTATATTTCTTTTTAGCTTTATAGAGAATGAACAAAATACTAACATTGGCCCCAGAGGGGAACATTAACTTGCCAAGCAACTGCAGAGGTCCTATGGCTCTCCAGACGTGATTGCAACCAAATGACATGAATAAAGAAGTTAATTAAGTGACCTATTAAAATTAGACAGTTAAATATCTGGTTTTAAATTATGGCGAACGATGTATAGCATTTGTCATTCTAAAGTGGGTGTGGTTAAAGAACAAAGTGTCTCCAACAAGTTTCAGCTCATGTCCAAATTCAAAAAACTCCTGGGGTCAACTTAAATGTTACTTGTCTGTCTGGTTAGAAAATAGGACTAATTGTTTCAGGTTGTTGATAAACGTATTCTCCGCACACGAGTCAGTTGCTCAAACCACTGCGTTTCCACTCGGCTTTTAGCACAAGTCCACTCGGCTATTAGCGCAAGCACTAGTGAAATTATATATATACATATATATATATGTATACACAGTGCCTTCCATAATTATTGGCCACCCCTGGTTAAGATGTGTTCTTTTGCTTCTAACAACTTCAGTTTTTTTCTAAATTATATAGGACCACAATGAAAAAAAAGGAAAATCCAACCTTTAATTCAAGTCCATTTATTCAGTGGGAAAAAAATCCCACGTTAAGAAATAATTCTTTTACATCAAATCGTGTGTGATACAATTATTAGCACCCCTGATGTTAATACTTTGTACAACCCCCTTTTGCCAACAAAACAGCAGCTAATCTTCTCCTATAATGTTTCACAAGATGGGAGAATACAGAAAGAGGGATCTTCGACCATTCCTCTTTGCACAATCTCTCTAAATCATCCAGCGACCAGGGCTGCGTTCCAATCCGAAATAAGATACTCCCTTCACTTCTTCCCTCCACTCGAGTGCGCCCTCCGAATGACGTAGCAGGCGAGTAAGCCCTTCCCTAGCGAGGGAGGGCAATAGAGGGGACTTAGGGGGAGGGTTGTGGGAAATCGGATTGGAACGACCCTCGTCGCGTTTTTTTCCGCGCTTATACAGCTGTCAACAAGCCAGCGGGAAGTTTGCGTTGCCATGGAGCCGAGTGAGTTAGTTGCCTGTACGTTCCATAGATATATCTATGTGTTCGTTCTACCTTTTACAGTTCACGCGGAAGCGTATCGCGTGTTCGTGGCAAGTAGAAGACAGCGTGCTCGTTTGACTGCTGCGGCATTTGTGACTGTTTTATGGGAAAATAAAGCTGCTTTCACCCCAGACGCGAAATGAATTTTTCGCACGACAGATTGCATGATCAGTGCGATGGATGCATTTTGCGTGCATTCGCGTCTTTGTATTTGAATGTAATCTGTCGCGCGAAAAATTCGTTTCGCGTTCAGTGTGAAAGCGGCTTTTAGCTCCGCAATAGTCCTCACGGATGCTATAGGCTAGCTACAGCAAAAAATGAACGTAAAGTCTCACATGCTTAAAAATAATGCGAAACCGATGCCCCTCACCCCCAAACTTCGCTATTTGCATATAACTATGTCATAGATTGCACACTACTCGAACACAATTCTTAAATTGTATGGTAATTTCCCTACCACAATTCCTCCTTTTGCCATCTGAAATAAATGGCGGACGTGAAATTTTGACCGAGGGAGAATGAGCAAGGCATTCTGGGCAATATCAAAGCTTGGAGGGATGTTCGTTGTTGGCTTCGTTTGAGGGAGGATAATCGAGGGCTTGAGCGAATGAAAATGCGCCCTTCCCTCCGCAAAATTGAATTGGAACGACCCTACAAGTGCCAGCCATCTTACATCCGGGATTTTTTGGGGATTCCCCCCTCGATTGGAGGGCGAGTGAACACGACGAAGCAAGCATTTTTTCGGATTGGAACGCAGCCCTGGGTCCTCTCCTCTGCACTCTCCTCTTCAGCTCACTCCACAGGTTTTCAATGGGGTTGAGGTCTGGGGACTGATATGGCCATGGAAGGAGCTTGATTCTGTGTGTGGTGAACCATTTCTGTGTAGATTTGGCATCTTGCTGAAAGACCCAGTGGCAACCCATCTTCAGCTTTTGGGCAGAGGCCACCAGATTTTGATTTAAAATGTCCTGGTATTTCAAAGTGTTCATGATGCCATGCACCATAACAAGGTTCCCAGGGCCTCTGGAAGAGAAACAGGCCCCCAGCATCACCAATCCTCCCCCATACATCACAGTGGGCATGAGGTGCCTTTCTGCATACTCATCTTTTGTGTTCTGCCAGACCCACTTAGAGTGTTTGTTGCCAAAAAGCTCTCTCTTGGTCTCATCTGACCAAAGCACACGGTCCCAGTTGAAGTCCCAGTACCACTCATAGTGCAGCGGATAACTGTAAAAATCGTTCACATGGTGATGCAAGCATGAAATTTGGCACAGATACTCTCTAAGGGCCACTCTTTTGAAAAACAGTGCGTGCCACGCAAAAATTCAAGATGGCGGCCATTTTTCAAGATGGCTGCCACCTTGTTCGAACAATTCAGTGATGTAATTCTTTAGTTGGTGATATAGGCATGAAAATTGGCATAACCAATCTCCATGAGTCACTTAACAAGAAAATGTTCCCAGCCACAGGAAATTTCAAGATGGCGGCCATTTTTCAAGATGGCCGCCACCTTAGTGGATCAGTTAATTGATGTTTAGTGAGTGATACAAGCACAAAAATTGGCATTAGCATTCTCCATGGGTCATTTGACAACAAACTGTACATAGCCAATTCAAATTTCAAGATTACATCACTTAACTGCTGTAGTAAGGTGGGGGCCATCTTGAAAAATGGCCGCCACCTTACCAGAGCAGTTCAGTGATGTAATCATTCATTTGGTGATACACACATGAAAATTGGCATGAGCAGTGAACATGTGTCACTTGACCAGAAAATTCACACAGCCACTTGAAATTTCAAGATGACAAACATTCTTTCAATAATAATAAATCTTTAAATAATATCTTTATAATATATTTTACCATGTTAGTTTGAGTTCCTAAAAAAGGGTGTTTTTTGACTGTGTTCTGTCTAACTCCTTGCCCTTGACCTGTCCAATTTGGTAAAACCTGCCAGGAGTTGCCTCCTAATGGCATAGCTCTCAGGGTTCAGTGAAGTATACAAGCTCCCTTACCACGACAAGGTAACAGTCACAAGGGAGGTTTTTTTTTTTTTTTTTTAAAGTTTTTTTTATATATATATAAACGTATATATACAAACAGACAGTAACTTTAAATACAGGGGAACGGGAAACAAAAAGAAAGATTAGTAAAGTAGCACAGCTATGGTGCTGAATGGACAGCGCTCCAAAAAATAATTTATCAATTAGAACTGACTGGCAACATAGCCAGATCCAGAGGCAACAGCAGCTCTGACTGACAGCCGTGGAACAAGCAAAAAATAACTCTGACAAATTAACTACACAGACATCCCCAGAGATCCCCGGTTGAGTCATACCCAAGGCTGTTAAAAATGTTACCCAGTGCCTGCCTTCTTGGGACTCAGCATCAAGGGTTGTATTGGGGGCGTCATATCCAGGAAGTTGTACTTGTACATCAAGCTAGCTCACGGTACAGAATCAGGAGATTCATGGACCGCAAGGTTCTCAAAGGCTACTTGCCCTCTTTTCTATTCACATTTGCAACTGCACAGTGCTGTGCAGGTGAAACCCAATCTGAAACATTTGCACCTTCCACAGCACTCTGATTTGCAGCCACACTTGGCCAGTTGTTGACAACTTTTTGCAACTGGTGTATTCGCTGTCCAGAAGACCCACCATTGTTTTCCAACCTTTTTCCATCCCCAGTCAGCAGGACTCTCTGCTTCTGGCTGACGCTGGGTTGCCTGACCCCATATGCAGCCTGCCTGATACACAGCACGTTTAGTGTGTTGAAGCAGAGCTGCTCTTGTTGGAGGAATGGCTTCATAAGGCCTCTGCTTTCGGGCAAACATGTCAAGTCTAGCCTCATCCACACTAACAGCTGTGCTCGATCTATCATACATCAGGACCACAAACCTCTCCAGGATCTCCAGGTCAACATCAGTCAGTACAGGAGGGTATTGACTTAGTTTGGTGAAGATGGGAGAGGCCTCAGGGCAAATGTCCCAGGTTTGCCAGGCAGTCTTTTTGCCTTTGTTGCGAAAGGCTGATACAGTATCACAACCTGTGAAGGTGTGAAAGAACAGTATGCCTTTGGTCTTCACAGGTCCAATAACACGGTACAGGTCATGAACACTAATCCACCGTAGGCTCACGCCATGCCCAAATGTAACCCACAGTTGCTGGAGACCAAGTTCCTGAAGGGATGGGAAGATGCTTAGTGCTATGACAAGAATATCAGTGTCATTGGCTTTGATCATGATGGTTTTGCTACCCTCCTCTGTGGCATGTTTGGCATGTACAAAGATCCGGCTATCAGCTTCCTCATGGAAACACTGATCCAGACTATCCAGGCAGAATTTTCTGGTCAAGTGACACATGTTCACTGCTCATGCCAATTTTCATGTGTGTATCACCAAATGAATGATTACATCACTGAACTGCTCTGCTAAGGTGGCGGCCATTTTTCAAGATGGCCGCCACCTTACTAGAGCAGTTAAGTGATGTAATCTTGAAATTTGAATTGGCTATGTACAGTTTGTTGTCAAATGACCCATGGAGAATGCTAATGCCAATTTTTGTGCTTGTATCACTCACTAAACATCAATTAACTGATCCACTAAGGTGGCGGCCATCTTGAAAAATGGCCGCCATCTTGAAATTTCCTGTGGCTGGGAACATTTTCTTGTTAAGTGACTCATGGAGATTGGTTATGCCAATTTTCATGCCTATATCACCAACTAAAGAATTACATCACTGAATTGTTCGAACAAGGTGGCAGCCATCTTGAAAAATGGCCGCCATCTTGAATTTTTGCGTGGCACGCACTGTTTTTCAAAAGAGTGGCCCTTAGAGAGTATCTGTGCCAAATTTCATGCTTGCATCACCATTTGAACGATTCTCTTGAAATTTGCAATTATCTGCTGCACTATCAGCGAACTCCAGACGTTTGCATTTGTGATTGTGAGTGAGAAAAGTTTTTTTCCGTCCATGCCTCCCAAACAGCTTGTTGGCATGTAGATAGTGCCTGATGGTTGTTTTGGAGGCTTTGTGACCCCAAGATGCTACCATTCGTTGCAATTCTTTAACAGTGAGCTTTGGATAACTTTTTATTTCTCTTACCATCCTCCTTACTGTGTGTGGTGGCAAAATAACCTTGCGTCTTCGTCCAGGCTTGTTTACCACTGTTCCAGTTGTTTTAAACTTCTTAATGATTCCTCTGACAGTAGATATGGGCTGGTGCAGGCGAGTGGCTATTTTCTTGTAGCCATTGCCTGACTTGTGAAGGTCGACACACATCTGCCTTACTTGAATGGTCTTTGTCTTTCCCATGTTGAAGAGTGGATAAGAGAAATGGCCTCTGTGCAAGCGGCAACCTGCGAGGATGAAAAGTGAAGCAAATAAGGAAGTGCCAAAAGCTGCAGTTTCTCGAATGGCCACTTGAGGCTGGTGGCAGAAACGAGTCAATCCCCATTGACCCCCATATTAAAAAGCCTAATTTTACAGCAAAAATAAACATATTTACAGCCTGGTACAAAACATGGTTTTGGTCTCAATTGCTAATTTTCCCCTCCGCGAAAACTGTGGGGGGAGTGAATTTTTTTGTAATTTTTTTGTAACTCTACTATTTAAAGGTTTAAATTTCTGCATAATTAAGGGCGTGGCCACGTTGAGTGACAGAACCTTGAATTACAGTCTCTGGGCGGGAGTCGGCTCATCCGCATAGGTTGTGGGTACGCTAGAGCAGAGGCCTACTTGGCATCGGGCTGTAGAGTAGGAACGCCAAGCCCTACCGCTCACCGCGGTCGTAGCCTGGCTGTCTGGGGGGGTGGGGGTTACTACAGCTCGGCTAGCCTAGCCGCTAACCCTTGGCATTTTCTAATCGTCTGTGAGCCGTTGTCTTACCTAGGCTCATACAAGTCACGGAGCTTGATCCATCGGCCGCGTTTCTGACTGGAGATTTTTTTTATCGAATATCAGGGTGATAATGTATTGCTGTGTGGTTAAGAGTCTGTGGTCTATTTTGTGAGATGTTGAAATACTAATATTATTTCATATAAAATTCGCTGTCAACACGAAGTAGCGGTAGTCCGTTCTCTAGCCAACTAGCCAGAGAATTAATACAGTGACCGTCTGCCACAGTTATTACACAGGCATGCAGCGAAGTAATGGCGGAACAGAAAAGTGTTTGAATTTAGCGTTAACATATTTCTGAACAAAAGCTGTCAGTCAGTTGTTGGAAAACCGTCACGGTTTCCCTAACAGCTTGCCAACGTAACTGGCTGGTCAGCTACCTTAGAACCACGATAGCACGCTACCAAGTGACGGGGCTCCTTAGCTGATTCCCCGTAGAAATAGGAAGGCTTGACCGGAGAATGCCGTGGTTATACACTCAGTAAGGTTAGATTCACACAGCAGTTCCATGTAGAATTGCGTTCTCCACCGATGGATTTGTTCAATTTTCAGTGTGATTACAGAACCGTATCATTGTAAAAAGAAAGACTAGCTAGCTATAATTTAACATATCCCACCTTATCCAGCAAGGTAGCTAGCTGTCGCTAAAAGTGTTTAAGTCCATTAAGTCCATCATCCACAAACTAGCTAACCACATTAACGCAGCAATTAAGCCACGGCTACGAAAAAGTGCTACTAACCAGCCACGTTCGGCTATATTCGGTGTCAATAGGAGTAAAGGCTCTCTCCCCCCCTCGAAATTAACATTAATTTCACGACGCGATTAAAAAAAATTAGCGCGTTGCAGTGGTATCGTTAGCTAATATAAGATAAGCTGGGCAGCGGATGAAACATCCACGGAGCCTTCGAGCCAGACGCCCAGCTGTTAGTATTGATGAGCCCACCTATGCTGGCTACAGCAACCGATTAATTCAGCATTCAGCGAAGTCAGAATGTGGGGAGATAATACTTGTGATCTAAATGTGCGAGAGTGTGGTAGGATAATAAAGGTCAGTAAGGTTACGGAGTGCAGTGTTATCGTTTGGATGACCATACTAGTGTTAATGGGACCGGGGTAAGCTGCGTACAAGAGCTAAGACGAGCACCCGCTCGCACTGGGGCGATTCTGATGCTCAGTGAGCCAACCGCCTCGACTTCCCAGCGGTGTACAGCGTTTGTCGCGCTATTGCCTCACGGATACGAACAACGTTCGTCCTGAAACCGCTTCATGAATATAAACAGCGTACGACCCGCCACCGCAGGTGACTTGGCAGGATCTATTGCTTTACTGGGACACATATGACCTCGCATCTCGGCTTTAGCGAACCAGGAAGCATCGGGCTGGTTGAGGTTCAGACGAGTATGGAACATGGACCTATAAGGAGATCTGGACGCACAACTCTGGTCGACCACACACGCCTCCATGGTCCTAGCGGCGAATGTGATATTGCAGGTCACGTGATGCCATGGGGGCCAAAAAGAAATTTCTCCATAGGGAATAATTGAAAAAGACACGCTGAGAAATCCGTGAATAATTTTTTTTGACAGCCACAAATTATCGATACCGAAACGGTTTATTTTTCTCTTTTAAATCATTAATCCCTCGTTTCTCGGCAAAGACAAAATCTTTTATTTATATTCAGGCTATGCGAACACCAATGGGTCCTCATATGTAAGCGCGTTCCCGCTCCTCCGAATTTAGCACTGCAGCGGATGTGAGTGGGTGGAGCAATGGGCTTTCCTTGCCGTCTGTCTGTTTAACATTACAAACGTAGACAAATCGGTGAAGTGAGCTGGCCAGCCACGGAGCATATGTATTGAGCGACAAAAGAAACGCAAGTTAAATAAAGGCAAACCGGAAAATAAGTTTGCGCGTTATTATTTTAAATCAAATTTATTACTAGCGTGGGCGCATTTATACTCGTTTTATCAACCTTTTCTTTGTTTTGCCATAATTATGAGTACCCAGATAGCAAGCTCCTCCACTCCGGATTTGCCTTGGCTCTGGAGCCAGGGCAGATCCGGAGCGGAGGTGCTTGCAATCTGGGTAACCATAAGAGCACATTAACTAACTAAGTTAGCTAACTTGCGTTTCTTTTGTTGCTCAGTAAATTTTTGCCATTTTAATTGCTGAATGGCCGTAATACGTTATAATATGTTACTTAGCACCTCGATTGCTGCACTTCATGCAGCGCGAGAAAATGTACAGTAAGCTAAGGCCGCTGGTGTGACATCCTAGAACCATGACGCAGGCAACACTCACCTTACTTATTCAAATTAAAATGAAATGGTTAAATCCATGAATTGCATTGTGTATTGCCAGTACTTTGAATAGCACCAATTCGCATCACTCTATTCTGATGCGTTATGCTTAACGTGTCAGCTGAGTTGCATCTACCGCAACGTAATGTGCGTTTATAGCAGTATATAAATTAATTTCGAACACTGCTTAGCGATCCATTTATCAGCCTAACCATTCTTCGTTGTTAAATTACTTACGGACCTTCATACATGATGACGAAACTTTTCGGCAACTTGACTTATGAGATCCAAAAATGATTACTATTTTTTGTTCATGATCCCGAACCAAGTGGGTGGAACAACGCGCATTCCTTGCCGTCCGTCTGTGATGAACATTCTTTATGTGGCCAAGTCAATCAAGCGAGCCGGCGTTACGGTGCAAATATTTTATCCATTTTATTTGAATTGATGAATGGCCGTAATATACTCGATCGCCACACTCCATTATGTAGTGCCACAAAATGTACAGTAAGCTAAGGCCGCTGTTGTGATATCCTAGAAGCATGTATACGCAGCTAACACTCACCTCACCTTTTCATTGTTCATGGTTATCATTGTAATGAGTTGTATATTTCCATTACTTTGAATAACGCCAATTCACATGTCTGTATTTTGATTTGCGAACTGGTGATATCTTGACCGCAGTCATCAACTGTCAGCTGTGTAGCATCTAAAGTAATGTCCATATGAGTGCATTTATTGCAATAGATAAATTCAGTTCGAACACTGCTTAGCAAACCATTTATTAACCATTCTTCAGTCTAAAATTAATAACTGACTTTCATACTCGACGACGAAACTTTTCAGCAACTTGACAGATGACATCTAAAATGTTCATTTTTTGTGCATGATCCGAATATCCATGAAAGCCTTTATTAGATCGAAGTTTTGGGGAGGTGGAAACGTCAGAGTATAATGAATCCGAACATCTAATGTTCGTGAGCAGCATCTGATATCAACCGGAGTGATGCAGGTAGATTTGACGGTGTGGCTGATTTTCATCTGAACGAAAATAAATACGAGATCTAAAAGAATGCAACAGTTGGTAGCGTATATGCACATTCTGTACCCCATGTCGGATGTAGCTGTCATCATCCATCTGCTCACCCCCACCACCTGTCATATTTGTCACCCCCAAGGCATTATTTACATATATACAGTGGCGCTTGAAAGTTTGTGAACCCTTTGGAATTTTCTAGATTTCTGCATAAATATGACCTAAAACATCATCAGATTTTCACACAAGTCCTGAAAGTAGATAAAGAGAACCCAGTTAAACAAATGAGACAAAAATATTATACCCGGTCATTTATTTATTGAGGAAAATGATCCAATATAACATATCTGTGAGTGGCAAAAGTATGTGAACCTTTGCTTTCAGTATCTGGTGCAACCCTCTTGTGCAGCAATAACTGCATCTAAATATTTTCGTTAACTGTTGGTTAGTCTTGTACAACAGATTGGAGGAATTTTAGCCCATTCCTCCATACAGAACAGCTTCATCTCTGGGATGTTGGTGGGTTTCCTCACATGACCTGCTCGCTTCAGGTCCTTCCACAACATTTCGATTGGATTAGGGTAAGGACTTTGACTTGGCCATTCCAGAACATTAACTTTATTCTTCTTTAACCATTCTTAGATAGAACAACTTGTGTGCTTCGGGTCGCTGTCTTGTTGCATGACCCACCTTCTCTTGAGATTCAGTTCATGGACAGATGTCCAGACATTTTCCTGTAGAATTTGCTGGTATAATTCAGAATTCATTGTTCCATCAATGATGGCAAGCTGTCCTGGCCCAGATGCAGCAAAACAGGCCCAAACCATGATACTACCACCACCACATTTCACAGATGGGATAATGTTCTTATGCTGGAATGCAGTGTTTTCCTTTCTCCAAACATAACACTTCTCATTTAAACCAAAAAGTTCTATTTTGGTCTCATCAGTCCACAAAACATTTTTCCAATAGCCCTCTGGTTTGTTCGCGTGATCTTTATCAAACTTCAGACAAGCAGTAATGTTCTTTTTGGAGAGCAGTGGCTTTCTCCTTGCAACCCTGCCATGCACACCATTGTTGTTCAGTGTTCTGCTGATGGTGGACTCATGAACATTAACATTAGCCAGTGTGAGAGAGGCTGTCAGTTGCTTAGAATTTACCCTGGGGTCCTTTGTGACCTCGCCGACTAATACACGCCTTGCTCTTGGCGTGATTTTTGTTGGTCGACCACTCCTGGGGAGGGTAACGATGGTCTTGAATTTCCTCCATTTGTACACAATCTGTCTGATTGTGGACTGGTGGAGTCCAAACTCTTTAGAGATGGTTTTGTAACCTTTTCCAGCCTGATAAGCATCAACAACGCTTTTTCTGAGGTCCTCAAAAGTCTCCTTCGTTTGTGCCATGATACACTTCCACAAACGTGTGTTGTGAAGGTCAGACTTTGATAAATCCCTGATCTTTAAATAAAGCAGAGTGCCCACTCACACCTGATTGTCATCCCATTGATTGAAAACACCAGACTCTAATTTCACCTTCAAATGAATCACTAATCCTAGAGGTTCACATACTTTTGCCCCTCACAGATATGTATTATTGGATCATTTTCCTCAATAAATAAATGACCAAGTATAATGTTTTTGTCTCATTTGTTTAACTAGGTTTTCTTTATCTACTTTTAGGACTTGTGTGAAAATCTGATGATGTTTTAGGTCATATTTATGCAGAAATATAAAAAATTTTAAAGGGTTCACAAACTTTCGAGCGCCACTGTATATATAAAAATGTTTTCAAATAGATTTATTTGTGTTTTGTCAGTTTTTGATTTTTTTTGCCAGCTCTGCGTAACGTTTGAAGATGAACTCAAGTACTCAAAATCAAAAGGGGTTTAATGCTTAACTTTCGCAGAGCCGGCCATTATCATAAAATCTACCACAAATACAATCGATGTTAACTCGCACTTAGAAATGAAACGTAGAGACGGTATTAAAATTATAACCGAGAAAGACTTTATTGGAAAGGGCTTTGGGGATGGATAGAAAGGCACGGCCTCTGGTTCGCTGACATGCAGAAATTCATGGATGAAATGTTCAGTGCACTCCAAGAGGATCAGATATCTGGGGAAGGACAGAAAAAAGGAGCTTTAAGGGAAAAATAACGCTGTACAACGTTCGTGACATTTCACGGTAGACCCATTATACTCCACGGAATGGTTATAAGTTACGTAAGCTAAAAGTAAATTAGCTTACCAGAATTGACAAAAGTTTAAAGCTCCTGACTTTAAAACATATCAGTTTATGAGGTAGGTGAAGTTCGTTGTGTTGTGTGTTCGGTTTATTGTCTTTAATCCGGAAAAAGATAATGGAATTCGCACGCAGACAAGTAAGAATTATCTGACTCCGATAATGTGGTTATTCGACGTTGAGCTAAAGAGAACACGAGCCTGTGGCGTTTTTCCCAATAGCGTAGTTGCAGAAATTTATACGTCCATTCAGTCAGTGGTTCTAACTATGGAAGTTAGCATCTGTGACTTCGGGAAGCGCACCCCTGAGCAATGTCATATTAAAGTTACGCAACAGCAAGTCAACTATTTGGCCGAGATTTTTGAGTTGAAATCAATAGTATTACTTCCCTGTCAAAGTCGTTTTTAACATTTGTTATTGCATTTGTGTTTTAAAATAGAGTCTCAAACCATAATTAAACCTTTATCGGCGGCTATGCTTTGTGTTCCGTACATCAAGGTGCAGTCTGCAGTGGTCAGACTTCCATTTCCGGTGAAAAGTGATCATGAACACGCACCCTAGGTCGGAGTTCCACGAGCCCGAGCCGTTGTCATGGATATCTCGGATACCAGCGCGATCATAAGCCCCACACTACGCATGTGTGAGCAAAAATCACACAGCGCATGTCCGCGTGGCTCCGGAAGCTTGGCCCCCATGTCGGCACGCTGCGCCACTGAGCAATTTCCATTGAAATGAATGGGCGGCCATTTTCCAATTGTATATCCAGTGAAATATAAAACATCCTTGGTATGGAACCCTAAGCGAGCTTGATCGCTGCGAGCTTGGAGGGCGTGTTTCAGCAAACGAGTTCCAGTCGGCCTGCCCACTAGGCTTGCGTCAGCTCCAACAACGGCCCGCCTTTTTGCCCAGTTTTGGACTATCCGGGAGGTAGACGGAGTCAAGTAAGTGCCAAGATGGTGACCAAATTTGCTTCAAAATAGATATTCAGAAACCTATGGGTGACGTCACGAATGCTACGTCCATGTTTTATACAGTCAATGCCTCTGTGTCACGTCATGTTTATACTCCAAGGAAACAGGAAGTGATGATTTACTAATTTAGTCTTCCAAGATACTCTGATCAACTTTGTAAACTATTGTAGGAATGACAGAAATACTTCAATTACATTTAATTCCTCGGAATTGTTAGGGGTGCCAATAATTGTGGAACACGTGATTTTATGAAAAGTAATAATTTCTTAGTCAGGGGTTTTTTTACCCTTAAAATTCACTTGAGTTTAAAGTTACATTTATTTTTTTTTTGCACCCGTAATGGTAAACCCGGTCCTCCTCCCAAACTTCACTGAGTAGTTTTGGTGTCTGAACCAAACCAAGTACAAAGTAATATCGATGCCTAATTCTCACCTTGACTGTAATCCTGACCCGAACCCTGAACACAACCAAGCAGTTAAACATAACCAAGTAGTTTTCGTGCCTAAACCTCACCCTGACCCATAGATTTTCTAAAAGGTTGGACGCAGCACCTGGGTCTGAGAAGTGAAGCAAATGCGATAATCTCAAAAAATTGCATTCTATTTAATGGCCAGCAGATGGCGACATTGGTAGTTGCAGAAAGAATTTCAATGCTATAGATGTCTATGAGGAGATGACCCTACTTTCCTACCTGATTTATTATTTGAATAATGATTTTCCGCATTATTTTATGGTATCTATCGCAAGTTTTCAAGTCTCAATGTTCAATTTAGTAAATTATCGTGCCAAATAGGGCGGCACGGTGGCACAGTGGTTAGCATTGTTGCCTCACAGCAAGAAGGTCTTGGGTTCGAATTCGGCCTGGGCCTTTTTGTGTGGAGTTTGCAAGTTCTCCCCGTGTTGCGTGGGTTTTCGCTGGGTACTCCGGTTTCCTCCCACAGTCCAAAGACATGCATATCAGGCTAATTGGAGACACCAAATTGCCCATAGGTATGAGTGTGAGAGTGAATGGTGTGTGAATGGTGTGTGCGCCCTGCGATGGCTTGGCAAGCTGTTCAGGGTGGGTCCCTGCCTTTTCCAGCTGGGATAGGCTCCAGCTCGCCCTGTGATCCTAGTGAGGAATAAGCGGGTATAGAAAATGGATGGATAGTCCCAAATAGACTATAACAAAGGATAAAGCCAGATGTGCTTTTGGGGCATGGCTGTCCTCTGATCCTCATCAAATAAGGTCAGATCCACCCTTACATTCACCCTTCCCTCCTCCCTGGATCTTCAATTCATGCTCTCGTCCGATAGGAATAACATCCAGTTTCAAAATGATAAAATGGCGTGGTACAAAGCGCCAATGAGGCTTCCTAAATGGTCTGCTGAAATCAGTGGGTGACATCATGGTTGCTTCGTCCATCTTCTCATACAGTCTATAGCCGGACCCCAGTTCTATTCCCAACCTTTAATGTTACTAAGTGATAAGGAATCAGGTAGACACCAGATGCGGGGAGATGGGAATGAGGATTTTATTAAACAAAACAAAACAGGCACAAGGGCCAACAAAAAACTTGGCCCAAAGGGTTGCAAAAGACAAACTAAGGTAAGCTACACAGAGCAAAGAACTAAAGAGCTAAAAAGGCAAAAACAAAAAAACCACTGGAAACTGCAGGGAGAAAAGCAAGAACAGAAATAATCAACGATACTAAGGCTATATACAAAACCGAGAACAAGGCTTGGGAACGTGAACGTGAACGTGAACGTAACTTGCACATGGACTGAGACTTGGAAACAAGAACTTGAACATGGAGCGAGACACTGTCTGCCAGCCAACTTCCACCGCATCCAGATAAAGGCTTAGAAATCAGAACATGAGGGGCAACACCTGGAGAAGCAGAAACAAGAGGCATGGCAAGATCAAGACATGGACAGAGATTGGATGACAAGACTTGCTCATTAAGAGAATGAGCGTGCTCAGCTTAAGTACCAATTAAGTATGCAGTTTGGAAGCAAGCATGAATGTTAAGAACAGAAAAGCACAGCAAGATCTTGAAATAGCAAAGCAGGAATCATGACAATAAACACCC
Organism: Gymnothorax reevesii; assembly: GCA_029721435.1. Lineage (NCBI taxonomy): Eukaryota > Metazoa > Chordata > Actinopteri > Anguilliformes > Muraenidae > Gymnothorax > Gymnothorax reevesii. The sequence continues at coordinate 58,418,306 of CM056581.1, forward strand.
TGTCTAAATTAGTAATATTAGTAATGTGCCTATCTAAGAATTACACCACCCAGTGAGTGTTAGTAAATGTTAGTAACTTAAAAACAGTTAATTGCCAATTAAGCTTAGACAGCCCCGAATCAGCACAGCACAGAAGGAAGGGGAAATACCAAAGCCAACCAGAGCTCTGAAATGTGCAACAACGAAGGCACGGGGCGGAACGCAGACAAGCGGTGGAGTGGCTTGGCAGACCTGGCATGAAACAAAACATGGAAAAGTAAAAACGTGGACAATGAATGTGAAACATGAAATGCAAAAACCTGATACAAGAAACTGTTAAAACTGTGGCATGAACTATGAACTATGAACTATGAAATCTTGAACATGAAACTGTTAAAACCATAAACGCTGTCCTGGCCAAAGGCCAGAACACAACACTAAGTACTTTCAGTGCCTAGATCTAATAAAGTTGCTCCGAGACTGCCGTCCGCACATTACAACGATCAGATACGTACGTACGAATTTTTAGACTGACAAAAATTCTGTGTAGATTTCCTGCATATCTGTATTTTTCATGTTGACTGACATAAATGTGGACAATAGTGAAGGAGCAGTGGTCCTGCGTTGGACACTGTTGGACACAATGCGAAAATGATCGACTTCCCATTCCCCTCGGTGAGGCACAGGAGATGTGCTCCTCGGTGAGCGTGTGGGCCTACAAGTCAGCGACGGGATTTCCGGGACATGGAAGCATAAACAACAGAAATACATTTCACACATTCCATCTGAAATTTCTATTAACTGCATAACAACAAAATGTAATGCAAAAATCTTTCTGGTCGTAAGCTATATTTTGATTATTATACCCTGGAGATTCTTTTAATTGATTTAGAGATTGTATGTTGCACTTTAGCATTGCTGCCTCACAGCAAGAAGGTCTTGGGTTCGAATCCGGCCTGGGGCCTTTCTGTGTGGAGTTTGCTTGTTCTCCCCGTGTTCGCGTGGGTTTTCTCCGGGTACTCCGGTTTCCTCCCGCAGTCCAAAGACATGCATATCAGGCTAATTGGAGATACTAAATTGCCCATAGGTAAGAGTGTGAGAGTGAATGGTTGGTGAATGGTGTGTGCGCCCTGCGATGGATTGGCAAGCTGTTCAGGGTGGGTCCCTGCCTTTGCCCATAGCCAGCTGGGATAGGCTCCAGCTCGCCCCACGACCCTAGTGAGGAATAAGCGGGTATAGAAAATGGATGGATGGATGGATGTTGCACTTCGACAGGAACAGCAGTAAGCTTCCTGAGTTGCAAGAAAACCTGTTTTTTGTGTTTAAAATTCATTTTGAGTGTGCCGAAACACCAACACTTGGTTTCAAAGCAAACGCCCTCCAAACACCAGACTTCGCTCACCAGTCTCCAAATCTGGTGCCTCAGGACGCAAAACCATTGTGTTGAAACTTTTTTTTTTAACAGTGTAGAGACAACTGCAAACCTGCTTGTTGCTACTTTGATGGTCTCCCAACAGTTTTTCTGTTATATGTTCAAAAATTTCCAGTTGGTCCTAGCATGGTGCCCATTTCAACCTTTTGCCTAGTTTAAAAATACTACTGAAATACCAAAAAAGGCAACTTTTTCCATAAAGATGTTACAATGATGTAAGCAATGGTTTCTGAGTGTGTTCATCTTTAATCTTTCCACTATCATAAAATTAGCTCTTTTTTTGAGCTGCCAGTCAGAATAAGAAAGCAATTCAACTTCTGATGTCATTACTTGTGACAAGAGATAAATTGAATTCTCCAAAACAAAATATACAGAATAATCAACAATGAAAACGCACATTGAAGTCAAGGATACAATCCTGTTTCACACACATTAACCCACATATGCTCAAATGCACAAGCACATAAACTCATTTGGGGACACACACACACACTGTATAGACAGAGTTTGTCCCTCCTCCTTCACTCTGGTGCTGAAGGAGAATACTAAGCAGGTGGGCTAATATGGTGGCATCATGGCAGACAGCTCTGTCCTTCCACAAGTCACTGACCGCATCTCCAGCCGGCTTGGCGCAGTAAGATGGCTCTGGTTTTCAGCTACGGACATCAGACAAATAAGGATATCAGACAGTGATACAAGCAGGGCAAAGTTCAGACATTTTTTAATAGCTGGATTGGTTTTAAGTTTACTACATGCAGTAAATTTATGGGGCAGTGTTGAAATCTATGTCAAGGCACTAAGTAATGACAGCACAACAAACATGGCTGAGCTGAAAATCATGTCATAATCAGGTCTTGTAATTTTGATGCCTTATTTTCTTGTCAAAGGGCTGTTCTCATCACTTCTGCAACACTTCGCTTTTCTGTGGTATTGTGTTACCTGCTGATCCTGGTTCGATCCTGATGTCTCTCACTGTAGCAGATGAAGGAATCTGTCCAGCACCTGTAGATGATCTGATCAGATGACTGCAGACAACCACACCGTCCGTGGCTCCTTGTACTTCACTCCAAATAACACAGAAAAGGCTTTCGGACTCAATTCACTTGAGGTTTCAGGTCCTAAATTCATCCAACTGAAAGTAACTGGTCTAAGGTTTCTCTCTTACCTTCTGTCACATTACCTGGTATCATTCACCTGATGTGTTAGCTGACTATGACTCAGCATGCGGTCTGTTGCTGGTTTCGAACTGATAATACAATTAAACATGCAGGTTGCTGCCACTAACATAAAGATCTGTACCGCCTGTTGTTGATAACATGTCTGGTCCCTGCTTACATCCCATAAGCTAGCGTTAGCTTACATCTGACGGCTGAAACAGGCTAGATGCAAACACTAGCAAAGAAAAAGAAGAAATTGTGCACATTCTCTGCATTAATGTTAGCCATGACAAAATGCCTCATATGTGATATTAGTGTTTAATTACAGTTGAGGTTGTGTCGGGAAAAACGGTGCTGTGGTATCGTCAGTAACTAACGTTAGCTAGCGCTATATGTACATTGTATAGCTGCCTACATTATCTACTTACCTGTGTAACTTGCTCCACTCAAACTACAAGTGTAGTTTGCACAAAACCTGAGCCTGTTAATGCTGGATAAAATGTCACTAAACACCAACAGCTCTCTACGCTCATTTAGCTGTGACATTACTTCAACTTTGTCTTGAAAACGGAATACTGCTTGCAACGTTTTAACGTTACTTACCTTGAACAGTATGTCGGGCCACTGTAAAGGCCCTCGATGGATCAGGAGAGGGATAAGCGATGTGCAGTGTAAGGTGGAGGATGAGCTGGCGATGGAAGTAGCCCCGCAGTCCTTGTCCAGGACCTCCAGGGCCTGTCTCAGTAAAGAGGCAAGCTCTGGCCACACCATTGCTCCACTGTTGTGTGCATGGGACAGCATAGACATATATACTGCTTTGCCAGTTTATATCATAGACTGTAGGTTGGCCCAGCAGTCAGGAGCCCCCTGCTGTCCACAAGATGCCACTGCATTCAGCCGGTTCAGACCGTCCCCATCGGTTCAGACCATTACCATCAAAAAGATGCCAAATGAGAGCATATCTCTTGGAAGAAAGGTACTCCATCCCTCTGGTAAAATTTTACACTTGCAGTTTCTATTAGCAAGGCAAGATGAAGCTGATCTGACAGCTTGTGGAGGCATTTATTTTGACTTTTTGATTTTTCAATTAATTTGTCATCTGCCTTAATGTATACTCTGAAATTTTCCAAAAGTTTATCTGGAAAATTGTTTAAAATCAGGGGTGTTCAATTTTATTTGAGCAAAGCTTGTCTATGGGTGAGTTTTTGTGATTTGTTGTAGCCGCAGTGGATTGATGAACTGTTCAGGGTGTGGTTCCGCCTCTCTCTCATTATACACTGGGAAAGGGTCCGGTCCCTTACAACCATAACCAGAAATAACAGGATTAAATAGTGGATAGATGGGCTACAATGTCCAATTTATTGAATAAACTGATCTTGGTTTTCAATGAATTCCCTGTTCCGTTCTATCTGGTGTATTGGTGCTGGGATAAAACAAAACCCTGCAGCCACAACATCATCACACATTTTGTCATAAGGTTAAACACACCAGGTTTAAGTGGTTTGCAGGTTTACCCGTTTATTGAAGCTTACAGGGTAGAGTTACATCCAACGGGTTATTTCCACTCTGCTTTTTCAATACATGCCACTGTGAAATGAGTAGATTTCTCAATGTTTTTTCCTTGGTTCCCTGTTGTCTCAGACTCAGATCATAATTTATCCCATAATTTTAAAAGCCTTGTCCCCAATGACTCACCGCAGTTACTTTATACTTTAACGAAGAAATTCACTAAGGTTGTGCCATCCGCACATTTAATTATCTGTCTCTTTTCAGTGGTTACTATCTTACCAAGCATTTGTACATAGGAGTACAACAGCATTGGTAAAAGAGAAAAAAAAACTGCCTCACAAACATGGTAATTGTAAGGGGCCGGGCTGCTGGATGCAGGGATCCTTGCGGAGTGCATAGGTGGTGAAGTCTTCTGTAAGGGTGGGGCTTTGTACACAGTTCAGATGCACGGAGGGCAGGAAGTTGAGGACTAGACTCAGGTGCAAGGATGAACTTGGTTGTATTTATTATGCTTACTGCACTGCAGAAGGCAAGAACGAAGTAATATCAAACCGGAATCGAGGTACCTAAATAAACACAATTGGTAATACAGACTCTGGGCGTTAGCTGCAGTATTACGAATAGAAGGAAGAACGGATTCCACCAAATATCAAGACATTCTGGAGGCTAATGTTCAAAGCTCAGTCCAGAGATTGAAGTTTAAGAGACGTTGGGTACTCCAGCAAGACAATGACCTGAAACATACCTCAAAATCCGCCATGAAGTACCTCCAGGAAAGACGGGTGAAGGTTACGGAATCGCCATCACAGTCCCCAGACTTGAATATTATTGAAAATCTTTGGAGAGACCTCAAACATGCATTGCATGCAAGAAGCCCGAAGAATATTACTGAGCTAGAGGTGTTCTGTCAGGAAGAATGGAGAAAAAAGCGAAATCTGAGGAGGTCAACTGTATCAGCTGACAGGACGCTTCGCTAAGGTTTCGCTCTCAGTGGAACATGAAGTTGCATGCATGATGGAGCAGGTGGAATCTAGGGGTTAATAAACCGGTGGGCTGAGGGCTGGAGGCGTGGCCTCACAGTAATCCATTTCTCGACCTTGGAATTTCTATTCTTTCGCGTAAAAACTTAAGTATTTGGAAAAGGGCCCTGTATTGACAAAGCAGGGACAGAGACAGAGGGCCTTTTGTTTTTGGAAAGATACAAGGACAGAATGCTTTTTACATCGCTGATGGTCTTTAAAACAGTTGTTTGAGGTGAGGCGCGTAGCTATTTTGTAAAAACGGGGCTTGGAGGAACTCTTTTAAAACAATCATCTTTCGTAGTGGCCCTCCCCATATTTCATAATTCTGTAAGGCGAAAAAGGGGCCAGGTTTGATACAGTTTTATCATCATTGTTTCCAACATGCATGATGACTGGGCGTATGATTTTTCTCAATGGAAACACTCACTCGTATTTGGAAAAAGAAAAAAAAACTGTTGAAATACTTTTCCTTAGGTCTCAGGGGGAAATTATTATCATCAGTTCGGCATGTCGCTCCGCATGGTGCAGATGGATAGCTGGGTGATTTTTACAATAAGGACTATAAATGATGAGAATTATGCTAAAGGAGATTACAAATCCATGTTTAGATTTAAACTAGGAGCTTAAATCTTGAAATCGGTTGATATGGGAAATGCCTACTCAGTCTTGTATTCCCTGTTCCGTATAGACACTCAAAATCAATCGTTGTCACCAGAACAATTAACTGAATGATGGAAAATCCATTAACTTTGAGCTGCTGAAGTAGCAAAACTGTGCTCGTCAGGCAGGGTGTGGAGTACTTCCAGGCAACATCACGTGGGTCATTCTGAGACCTTCTGAGGGACAGGAGCTCTCAGCGCGAAAGGACCAGAACCTTTTCTGACCGCATTTGTGTGGAATATTTGACTAAATAAACGAATGAAAATTAGTGACAACAATAACACATATGTTTAGTCCATGGGAGATACTGGGCAGCAGTGCGGATGCAGGTTTCCATAATTTTGCTCATACATAAAGATGCACAAAATGTGTAAGTGAAAAATCTATTCGCTTGCACTATTAAACTTTGCTGGACTGTGGGATTTTCTCCATAATCAATCAAATCCAGTATTTTCCATTGTGGCCAGGTGTAGACTAAATGCTTATTTTGCTGAACACTGAAATAACCTGGCCTGCTTGGAAATTAAGCACTCACTCTCGAGCTGATTTGTTATTTATTATTTATTTTTTATAAGCTGCTGGTATTACGGTAGAGCATTAAAATGCATGACCACCGCTCATTTTGCTCAGGGTAAGTTGCCAATTAAAGTAGCTTGCATGAGATTACAAAAAAAAAATTGGTGCATTTTCCCTTCTGCTTGTCTTCTTCGAGCCTGGGTTCACTGGGTTGGATGATTAATTGTCTTAATGAGAAAATATCTGAACACATATTTTGTTATTTAATCACCTATCCGTTTGTCAAGGAGGACCACACTGGCGTGCAGAGGTCTGCTCAGTGTCATGCCTGCTCTCAAGTGCCACAACCATTAGAGAGAGAGAGAGAGAGAGAGAGAGAGAGAGAGCCCATGACCTCAAGCTCTCATCTGTAGGAAAGGAAGCAGCTAATGTCCCTGGAGGGGGGGCAGTCGGGTGGGGTCTTCCCTCCTAGAGTCATTGCTCTCTGCTTCCTCCCGAACTGTCGTGGATCAATCCCTGCGGACCTGTGTGAGTGTGTCCTAATGAACTGCCCCCTTCTCCTTAGGCAGATGTCAGCGAACAGTAATGAGCTCTCAGACTGAGTGGCCACCCACCCCTCTGGTCCTCCCACTGCCCGTTCCCTGGAGGTGACTGGGCTGTCAGCCTCTCCGGGCTCCCCGCTGGTAAACATTCAATCGCCCATCATCCTTCACTGCTCTCCCAGGAGCTGGAGAAGAAGTCTCAGAGCAGTACTGATGCATCTGCCTGAGGATAGAGGCGGTTTACAGTTAGAAAAAAAACAAAAACAAACGCAAATTAAATTTATGACTGCGAGAAGCAATGGACTGTTATTAACCTTTCAGATGTACATTTAATTACCAGCACTGTTGCGTGTTGGATTCCCAGACATTGGATGCGGAGGGACCACTGAGCTAATGATGCCTGATGTAAATTAGCAGATTTGGCTACGCTGCTCGTCAGCGACAGATAATGGCTTGTTTTCACGTTGCGGTTTCCTATAACTAAAAGCGTATTACATTGGTAATGGGGGAATGCAACCACCACCAATGTGTGGCACCCATCTGGGCGATACAGGCCATTTTGAGGCAGATAGCTCACCGCGTCTTAGCGGCGGAGGAGAGGGAGAAATTTAGGCAATTAAACTGGAGTTTCATTAGGTGGCTGGAGGAAACTGGTTTGGGATTTTGCCCGGACGCGCTGCAGTGGGTGTCGAGGGATCTTTAATAACCGCAGCGAGTCAGCACCTCTGTGTAATAACAAGCCCAAATGTGTCCTACAGCACAGTGTTCCCATCACTGCACTGAGGAAGTGGGGTTTTATTTCTTACTAGAGAAAAGATTATTCCCCACTGGCCCAACAACACTACTAACAATGACACTGGATTTCACTACTGTTTTGAAGATGAGTGGTTTTGAAAGTATCATTGGATGGAAACATAAATAAATAATAATAATTATTCGTAGTGTTAGTATTATTATAAACTAAAGGAAACCAAAAAATTCCATACAACCTGCACCTTTTTCCTGTATGTAAGGCAATATTGATATGGACATGTTTATCAGAAAAAAGGGGGCAACTTTATTTCTGGTGCGCTATCGACCTTCACATTTTGAATTTCAGCCTAAAAGCATAGCTGCACCTCTTCCACCTTCCTATCGCACCCTATAAAAACATCAGTCTCAATGTAGGATGATTCATGGATCTTAAATGTCTTGCCAATCCATTGTGTTTTACTCCAGTGAAATAAATTAGTGGGTTTAGTCCAACTGAGAGCTGAGTTGGTCCCTGATCACAATTAATGACTGACAGGGGATCTTCTGCTGGGCTAATATAGCTTCAACTGCCTGTCCTTGAGTGATACATCGCCGATGCGTTTGAAGGCATTACAGCAGATTGAATATTTGCCCTTCCACTTTGTTGGGTAAGTCGACTGCATCATTCTTTATTATGTCTTCCGCTCTGTCAGTGGTCTCACTAAATGACAGAGCCGAGGGTTTCCGATTGTGCTAATATGGGTGACTTTAGCCTCAGTGCTCATTTCGCAGTCTGCAGCCTCAGTCATGGATCTGAATTTTGGCTAGGATGCCATATGAGTATCCTGGAGTTGTTTATCACAAGCAAAAGCAACCTCTCTGACCGAAGTGGGACGTTCATCTTCTGTCCTAAGGAGGGAGCCAGAGGGAGCTGTAGCGAAGGGACTGGTTCAGAATACTCAGGGCTCTTAAGCTGGTGGTTCTGCTGTTTTCAGTCCCCAGTGAAAGCCTGAGGCACCTAATGAGTTCATTTTCTGTATGTATGCATCAATTATATTACTGAATCCAGAATTATCAGTCAAAAAAGGTTTTGGTCGCTTTTGGTGCAGCATATTTTGAACAAACTTGACCTTTGCCCTTTCCTGTTTTTATGTTCAACAGAGAAATCAAATAAGTTGGAAAGTGTTGTTTTTTCCTGACCTTTTTATTTCAATCAGGAAAGTGAAATTTCATCAAGGTGACAAACAGGAAACAGGTCTTTCCATTTTTTTTGTATCTCGGGTACAAATGTATTGTGCAGGAGAGACAATAAATATTGAAATTCTTTGAGTCCATGATCATCACGTTGCTGCCATATGTGCAGCCAACGATTTATATACTATCACTATCAAATTTCACATTTGGAGTGGACCTTGGGAAAAAAAATCACACAAAAATAAATAATATTATCTAATGCGTTATGAAGGGATGAGGGTCCATTCTCGTAATTGCCCCACTGATCACGAATGTTGAGAAACCTCTGTCGAGAGAGGATCAAATCTTGAAATTTTTGTCATAATTGAGAGAAGCAGTAATAGGTAATGCACATTCATTTTTTTTTGTCAAATTTATTAAACATGTAGAAAAAATGACTGAATGATCATTATGAATAATTCATTTTTTCCCTTGGTTGAAAGAATTCTGCGCTGATAAGAAAGTTCCTTGGCAGATAATGCTGTTGGGCGTATGTGAATGTTCTATTTATCATGAATGTTAAGCAAAATTCTCCATAGTATTAAGAAAATCTGTTGGAAGTTGTCTTATATATGGCTAAATGCTGAAGCAATGTGGACTGAGTAGCTTGATGTCATCGTATTGTCCATGTCCAAAACAGGTCAGATGCTCAATATTGAGTGCATCAGTTTATGCATACAAATTTAAAACCTGTTTACAACATTGTTGCAAAAAAACCTGCTAAGAAACCGGTGGGGGGTAGCCTTTCCTCGACAGCAAGCAGCTATCAAACGCACTACTGCAGTGGTAACCAACCCTGTTCCTGGAGGTCGACCATCCCGCAGGTTTTCGTTCAAACCTTGAAAATGGACACCCTGGTCAACACCTAGGGGTTTCGTTCTGTGCCTAATTAGTAGTGACAGTTTTGCAAGATTAGGGTTGAAATGAAAGCAGGATTGGTTATCACTGCTCTACTGCAGAGATGGTGGTGCTCCAGCCTACTTGAATGAACGGCCCTGCGGCACTTTCAGAAAGCGCAAACGATCAGGTGTGTGTTTCAGTGTTAGCAGGGAGATTATGATATAATTACGGTTTTGTCGAGTCTGTGACTACTGCGTGTTGTCTGTCACCTCTGAAGCAGCATGAAAGCACAGGTGCGCAACAGGTGGCGTCGTCTCTGACGTACTCGGGACAGGAGGAGTGCAGAGATGCCGAGGTGCAAAATCTGCTTGATCTGGTGCTCTTGTATAAAACTGTGGCGTCTGTTTCCGTTTTATCTCCAGCTTCTCTCATTCGCTTCCCCTTTCCAAGCAAAAAGACTTTGAGAAGTTTTATCATTCCGTCTCTTTAACTCTGTCTCATACAGAACCCATTCAACGATACTGCTTTATAGTTCTCTGTACTTTCTCTGCCTCTTGGATAACATGTCGGCTTCAAAGTACAAGTACATAAAGAAATCGGTCTTTTCCCACTGAAAACAATCTACGCCCAAGATCTTATACATAAATAGCCTTGTTAAGTATAGCATTTTTTAATGAGCTGCCCTGATGAGATCAATATTTCATTCACCTTTGAAGCAGTCCTTCTAAGTAAACCTTGGGCCATCTTGATGTAATGCGCCTCCCCTTTGGCATTTCAATGCCTAGCTACCTGCACATAGCCAATTATTCAATTATCCTCTGTTCTTCTCAGTTAATGGTTTTCACTTGTTTCCTTTCAGTTAATTAAAATTCCTTTTATTATTTAAAGCTTTGTTTCACCCTTCACGGGCAGGTAGCCATAGTCTGTTTCCCCTCTATTTAGTCCACCTCCCTTTTTTGTTATTGTTGTGTTCCGTGGTCTGCGTGCCTGGTTAGTTTATTTTAGGGTTTCATTATTTTGGTTTTGTCAGTTTTTAGTCCATGTCTGAGTTCACATTTCATTCCTTTCCCGTGTTAGTCTAGTCCACGTTTTACCCATGTACTGTCTTTGCTTTCTCCTCGGTCGCGTCATTGTTTGTAGCAGTTTCTGTCTTAATTGATTGTGACACTATTTCGGGTGATTTAATGGATTCTGGGTTTCATCCTTTCTTCTGTTCTCGTTTGCTAGTTTCCCCTTGCTTTCCTATGTACTAACACTACTAACAGTTTGTTGTTTTCTTAAAATTACTAACCAAACTAACATTGTACTACTAATTTACTAACGAGCACCCGGGATTGTATAGCTGCATTTACTAATTGACTAATGATCTTCCAGCAGTCGCCCTGTTCTAGTCTCCGCCTCTTGCTTTTCTATTCACTGGCTTTGCTAAATTTTCTGCAGACCCTCTGCATTCTTATTATCTATTCTGGCTCTTATTCTGTACACTTAGGAGTCTTTTTATCCAGTTTATTTATCCCGTCTTTGGGATTGTCTTGTGATCCCCGTCTGTGTGTTAATGTTTATCAGTTTCATGTAATTGGGTTTCCCTTATGTTTCACCCCTTGTTAATTATATTAAGTTTCTGCACCTGTGTCTGTCCATGCCCCCTACCTTATATCTGTCAGCCTCTGCAGCAAGCCTCCAGATCTGACTTCTGTTATGGAATCTGGGGGAGATCTGACTTCTGTTACGGATTGGGGAGGGAAACACTAGGAGCACTGGGAACTTGGAAAACTCGGAAACAAGACTCGGAACTGAACTCGGAACACTCGGAACTGGGAGTGACCATTTTACTCACTTGGCGCCATTGACGTTGATCTACGTCCTTGACATGAATCTACGTTAATGGTGCTTGCCGTTGTACTATTTGCCAGAATTTCAGGCCCACCTATGTATTTCCGCCAGATGACCCTGAAATTTCATCACCACACTCGTGGTCGCTCAGAATGTTTTGTGTTTACATTTCCTCCATGCAGGGGCGTAATTTAGGGGGGGGGGGGGACACAAGGGACATGTCCCCTGCACTTTTTGAAAAGGCAGCATTGGACCCCCCACTTTTCACAGTTTCAAAACTAATGTTTTAAAACAAAAACACTGCACGCACTAAGACCTTAGGGAAATGATACCCGCTCAAGCTGCCAGTGGCCAATCCAGTTCAACTTTCCTTCCCTTCTCTCCAAGTCCCGCCTTTTCATTGAAACAGACAGTAGGCTTTGCCAGCATCTAAGAAAAAATGCTAGCGAATCGCAATGTGTAAACCACCTAATCACCGAAGACCGATTACATAAGATTTTATATGAAGAAAAAACTGCGAGTCAAATTAAACCGAATTTACGAATGTATATTTTGCGGGGAACTGTTTTTTTCCCCTCTTACATAGCTAGCTACGTGGATAAACAGTATTAGGAACTTCCTTAAACGACATAGTTGAGTTGGGGGATTGATTGTTAGAGTGAGCTGCTTGGCAAACAAATACCAATATTGTCAGGGCTCTCATTTCAATAAGTTCACACGCTCTCACGCCAAAAATGACATTTCTCACGCTGAGAAGCGATAAAACTCGCCGCATATTAATAAGTTAGACTGTATATAAAAGATTAGTAATCTATGAATGTATGAGGCAGAAGGCTCTGCTTGAATCAGCAACCTATCAGCCAATCAGAAAATAGTATTTCTTGTTGACAGGTGAAATAGCAAAGCCGTAATCACGTCTTCCACACTCGCGCGACTGCTATTGTGTGCACGCGACAGAGAAGCGCTGGAAGTGGAAGCCCGAAATCAGGTAAAACTTCATCACTTTTTTTTTCCCCAATAACGGCTTATTAAAGTCGAGGAACTATGTAGGATATTTGCTTTATGAATCATTTTTACCTCAATTTAACAGCTTTGGACGGCTATGGTTAGATGAATTGACTTGTAACTTGTTACGGGGAGAGTGGGGGCTCTCTGCCCTCGATGTAGTGTATTTTGGCTGAAAGCAAACCCTGCTACGATCCGGTGTCAGAGTTGGTACCGCAACATCTCTTGTTTGTGACTGACAAAATGATACAAATACACAAAAGAATTATTTAATTTAGCCTTTATTATACCGGGGAGTCTCAATGAAATAATAAAAAAAGCACAGATATTGGGGGGAATGAAGAGTCACTTCTTATTTCAGTTTACTGGCAGTTCTGTGAATATTCAATAACTGATCCTGGTGTGCCATCTAGTGGTAGAATATTGTAACTGCGTGCATAAATATGCAGCTCCACGTCTACCGGCGGACACATCTGCACCAAGATACACCGTTGTTCTTCTCGAACACGCCAAATCCAGATAATCCATAAATGATGCATTCAATTAATATTTTGATTTGAAACAAGTAATTAAGTTGCCAGTGTCAAAGTAACGAAGTGAAAGTATTCTACTTAAATATTGTAACGAAGTACATGTACATCGTACTATGCATCTTTGAAAATGGGAGTATCGTGCAACCCCCCCGCCTCCCCCCGAAGAAAATCTTACTCTAGCCTGCATTCAAAACTTGGGAGCCCTGAAATTGTTTCATCCCCGGTCATGACAATTCAGATCAAGTGGAGGTCAGTTAGGGGAGGCTGAATCCTCACCTTTAAACTAACGATAACTCACTATTACTTTGATTAGCAATCTGAGGATTGATTAACTTTCTAGACTAAATGGCGGAAATGGCGCGCCACTTCCGTCCACAACATTATTACTCAGTGCATCGAATTTAAAATGTTCTCGAGACAGCAAATTTGTCCATATTTGCTTTCAGGAAGATAACGCAATGCCATTAACAAATATTAAAACCTTTTGTATGCGGCATTCAATATGTGGTCAATATGTTTATGATCATATTTTCCCCCTTAAATACGTACTTTTAAATGCCATTCAAAAAAATGGGGAGTTTATTTCCAGTCGTCTTTCATTAACCGATAAACAAAAGGTCGCGGAATTACTGAGGGAGTTGAGTTTTTTTTTTTCTAATTAATTATTAAGATTTACATACTTCCAGTCTCGAATCAAAGCGTAGACGTAGATGAATTTTAATTTTTGGTCACTATCATCTCTTAATCGTTAGAGGCTACATAAGGCCTATGCTAGTTCTTAATTGTTTGGTAAAGAAAAAAAGTTTAAATTGACCGATTGTCAAGTAGGCATAGTACGTGGAAACGTTGACAAAAATCTAGTGATAAAAAGGAGTTACTGCCTCCCCTGACCGCACGTCTCTGTTCAGATCTGACCTGGGACTGCACTACAAAGCAGGATTTGACATTTTCGAGGTATCTTGAGGTTTGATCTGGTTATCAGGACCACTTCAGTGGTTAATTTCTCACCGGGTTAAATCAGCATGTTGACCTATGCCAGTGGGTCTCAAACTCGGTCCTGGCGCCCCACTGAGTATGATGATTTTTGTTCCAACCACAATTGGAATCGTAAGATTTTAAGATTTATCTGTTTATTTGTCTTAATTAGTTGCATTCCATGTTAAGAGCAGTTATTTACCATCTTAACCTGCGTTTTGATGGAAATATCCATTGTGCAATGAAGAATAAAAACCCTTCAACATATTTTGTGTATTTTCTATAATGTGAGGATTTACAGGTGAAAACATTATTAAACAGATCAAATTGGACTGATAAAATCAGTAATCAGCTCCAAATTAGGTTGCTCATAGTGGTGTTTTGAGTTCTTGCAAAATAATTTGCCTGAGCTGAATAAACATGACACAAAATTGGTTCGACTCAGCTTGCCAGTAAATAATTAGTGCTTGCAACCATGTGTCAACAGCTTTATTGATGAGAATCTATTGTTTGTTGATTAAAGAATAGTTTACATTTATTAAATGAATGGTTAAATTGTTTCCCTCTGCAGTTATTTGTACTAGTTTTTAAAATATCTCAATTTGGATATGAAATTTTTATTCTTCATGGCATGTATAGATCTGTCAAATGTGGATGAAGAGGATGAACAACTGCTGTGAATGTAAATGCGCATGATTAAGACAAATCAACAGCTTTTTAAAATCCTAAGATTGCAATTATGGCTGGAAAAAAAACCAGCATACATTGTGGGGTGCCAGGACAGAGTTTGAGAACCACTGATTGCTTAACATTTAACCTGCACCAAAGCTCAAATGTGTGATTTCCAAACAAGATAGTTAGGGAGAAGTTTTAACAACTCTGATTGGCTGAAAACAAGTTAAAGCCAACTTTGCAGGCAATAAGCTTCTTGTGAGGGCGTACACACTGGTAGGGGGAGGCACTAGCCCTCTTATGATTGGTTGCTTTCAATGCGATCATGCCCACATAACCTCTAACAGCTTCTTGTCAGCTGAAGCAGCAAGCATGCACTTTGGCTAGAGACATTATTACTAGCTACCTTATGTTGTTCCCTATGCAATTGCGAATTACATTATTGTCGAGATTATATAGCCATCTAGCTAGCTAGCTCATGTTAGTTAAGAAAAAGCTTTGAAAATAATTGTCATATTTAAGGGATGTGATGTGGTTTTTGCCCTAACTAACAAGCTTCAACAGTTATTACACTGGCGTTAACTGTTTTCCTAGGGTGTTTGGAGATGAAGCATGTGACTTACAACAGTAGTCTAGCACAGAGAACCTGAGGGGGCGCAGTTTTGAAAAAATTCCAATGTCAACATAATGTGGCTTTAAAAGCCGCTGGGCTCATGTTCTAAGTAAATACATACTTTGATATTCATGTAGCTTTGATGGCAGCTATCAGAGTACTGGTATTGCAAATTGTTACTAAATTTCAGCAATGGGTGAAAAATTACGTGAGATTAAGTAGTCACCCCCATAACCCGGCGCACACCTCGATCCAGGGTGGTTTTACTGTGCTGATTTCCACCTTATGGGGTACGCCAATATTTTTATCAATTTCATTAGTCTCTGATGTATTTTGTATTAAATTTATTTAACAATCAAAAAATATGGTTGTTTTGTTCTACTTCAGAACTAAAGCCCTTTTGAGAATTTGCACTAGAAATGTGTCCCTCCCACCTTTGAAATCAAAACTACGCCCATGCCTCCATGTATTCAGTGCATAACAATGGCTGGCTGGACCAATGAAAGTGTGGCCCGAAACGAGTTAATAAAACCCACGTACCTGCATTTCCTCTGTTCCACTCCTCGCCCTGGCGCCCTTTTCACATCTTTGGCGTGCCGGGGCCTGACACTTCAAAGCATCTCCAATTTAAGAAATTTCTGGGTCGAAAATGACAGTGTTGGTGAAGAAATAACAGCATATTCAGATCTCTTCCGTGGTTTTCATGCAATCAATGGGAAAACGGGTGAGTACTATGCTTCAAAGATTTTCTTAAGATACAAAGACTTATGTGATGTTTCAGACAAGGAAATTTCAGCCTAGAGAAGCATAATGCTAATTAAACCACTAAATTGGCCATAAGGTAGCAATTAATAAGAATGTTTAGCCCTCTAGGTCTGCAAGGATAGAGAGATCCTCCTTTGGAACGGTTTTGACTCAATGCAGTCGCGTCCAGTTGAAAAATTTCTGGATTGAGTGGTTAAAATATAAGAGGATGACACTTTTGATCTCTTGCGCATCTAAGTTTTTGCTCTTAGTATTTAAAGGAAAAAAAACATTGGGGGGCTTTGTTATTAGTAGTGAAAGGAAAAACGTTAGGTGGATTTGTTCTTAGTATTTAAAGGAAAAACGTCAAGAGGCTTTGTTATTAGCATTTAAATGAAAAACTTATGTAGCCTTTAATATGTGATGGAGTGGCATACAGTCAGGTCAATGAGTATTTGGTCTGTAATACAGTTCATCATTTTGATTCCACACCACCATAATCAATTTGAAATAAAACAATCAAAGTGAATTCTCCTTGGTATAATTTAAGGGTTTTGTCATAAATATTGTATGAGCCATGTATGAATTAACAGCGTTTTTATGCAAGGCCTCCCGAATTCTAGGGGCTCGAAAATAATCAGACAAAATAATATAATGGAAAATTAAATTTTCATTTTTAATACTTGGAGGCAATTCTTTGCAGTCAATGACAGCCCGAAATCTGGAATACAGACATCACCAGCTCTGCCAGCACTGGCAGGTCTTCACTGCAGCTGTCTTCACTTCCTGCTTGTTCTTGGGGCATTTTCCCTCAAGTTAACCTTTGCCTACAGCAAGTGAAATGTATGCTCATTTGTATTTTTGAACCTGACCCTTGCATTCACACATTTTGAGGTGCAAGCTAGGTAATTTCCTTTTTTAATGTCCTTTTTTGTTTTCACTCATTCTGAGCATTTTGTGTTCAATTCATTCAAAATTAATCTCCTATCGCAGGCTGGGGTACATTTTCCAAAAGCATAGTTGCTAACTAAGTTAGCAATTTACATAGTTCGTCTATTCACAGTTCCAACTATGTAAGTTAGCATCTGTGATTTCAGGAAATGCACTCCTGGTTGGTAGATGGTTATTTAGATCGTCTGTGTTAATACGCGTGGGTGCCCAGCTCTTAATTAGTGATGGACAGCAGCTTGGTGCAGCCCCACTTGGCCACTCAGGGAGTGACGACGCCCTGAGGCTTGAGAGAGGCAAGGAACAGGACACCCTGGTCATTTTAATCCTTCTTCCGCGTCTATTCTGTGCAGATACTGTTAGGGAAAAACACTACCTTTTTAGGCCCCCTTGAGATTTCTGTACTGTCTTGGGCTTTTTTTTTTCTGGCTGAGGGTAATTTTGAATTTTGTGGAGCCTAATTTTAGTGAATCTGAAAGAATTTCCTTTCAGCTGGGTTATCTACACCAGGGCAGGCCTCAGAGTTATTTATGCAATGCAAGTTATTTATTTATACTCGCCTAACAATAGTCAAGTCCCTGAAGGCTTTTTGTTTATTGGCTTATTTTTATTGAAACCACTTAATACTCATTTTCCTTTGTTTTGGTTCATTAGGCAAAGCTGTAAGGGGGGTGAAGGGAAAACAATATTTAAGTTAAGTATTATTCAGGGGGCACTTTTTTTTATTTTTTATTATTGAGGAGGCGTGTGCTCATTATTGAGGAGACAATTGTTCTTTATTACTGCACTTGCGAGGTCTGCTTCTCCAAGTGATTTTTTAAAACTTATTTTATGAAGTCTGGAGCCAGTTCTCTGGTTTCTTCCTGACCACAGAAAGCTTAATTTTTCAAATGAACAGATTTGGTGTCGTGGCATACCTTTTGACGTCTGATCAGCAAGTGTAATTATAGAGTAAATGTTTTTGAATTCTGTATCTGGAGGGTATTTTATGCCTCAGTAAAAACCATCAGGGGTGACGGTCCATTTCTCTGGGATGTCCAAACAATGACTGCATTTGAACCTTCGCTTGATGAATTGGATTCTGAACCTCCTGTAAATATTTAGCTGGGATATTCGCGTGGTTGTGAAGGTGGTACATATACTAGCTGGGGATGAGGATGGTGAGGGTAAAGAGGAATGGGTGGTTGCTCCAGTAGAGCCACAGTAACCAGTTCACCCTCTTTTAGGATCAAGGGCTTATCACCTCTGCCTTCACCTCCAGTCTCTGTAGCTTCTCTCACCCGCCCTTCCAAAGGATGACTGTCGTATAGTACAAGAATTGTATAGTTTTCTATAGTGTGGTTGTAATGTAACCGCTTCATCAGCTGTGGAATTGCCATAGTCTTTTCAGTAGTGTTATTTTATTAGGTATGGTAGCCCTGCAATATTTTGATAGTAATGCTAAACTCTAGTGCGTTCCAAAAAACACACAACTTTTGGTGGTAATTTTTCTGGTATTTCTATAGTGGTTTTTTGTATGGGCAGGAGCGGTCCTATTCTGATTTAGCATTTTTCGCTAATGCCCTAGAATCCATATGAAACTAGAGTGAAATGGCAGCAAGAGTGACTGCCAAACATTGGACATGTCTTACCCATCGAGAGGGATCCACAAGTACGCACCACTCAGATAGCCAGCGTGGTGGATAAAACAAGTAACTGTTCGCTCACTGAAGTTAGTGATTCAAAGTGCATGGACACCATTCATCAGCAGAATGTGCGGCAAACACAAGCTCAGTCCCAAGAATCCCTTACTACAAACTATAACCTGCTGACCATGCTTATGTCCGCTGATACCAAGAACAAGGATGTACAACAACTTCTTGTGACTGAGGTGCATACAATGCAACAGCAGATCTATTGAATACAGACTATCCTTGGGTCTCTTAAGTGTCCACAGTGCACACTCACTTGTCACGTAAATTTAACTGAAACACCAAGATTTGGTCCTCAAAGAATCAGTAACACCTGTCGCAGTTTTATTACAACCGCACAAATCAGCTGTAGCCTCAGATGTAGAAAATGAGACTCGCCTGCCGGACTCCGCTCCTGTCGGAGTTCTTTCAGATTGCACATGTGCTTTCCAGGAAGAGGTACTGGCACGCTTCCATTTAAGATGTTTTTCCCTTGCGATGGGAGGCCTCAGGATGAGAAAGCTCCTTTAGCTTATCTGCCAAGATGCAGTGATTTCCTCTCTCTGAAACTACTTTCCTGTGGTGGGATCCTAGCGACCATGAGAAGTGTGTTGCATGGTTCTGCACATGATTGCATTGGTGGGAGACCGTTGCAGGGAAAGTCGATACATGGGAGGAATTTCAGAGTGCTTTGCTATACGGACTTCGTTGAGATTCTGGATGGAAAAAATTTGAACCAGGGTACAAGGAGGGAACAAGTCACTTCGAGACTGTTTTCTCCTTTCAAGCTCTCTTATCAAATATTGGGATCTTTCGGTCAAAGATAATGAGATTTTGAAAAGGCTATTGAAGGCTATAAACTACTTTCTAGCACATCAGCTCTGTGGTTGGGTTACCTCCATAAGTGAAACGATCCACATTTGTAGTCAAATTGAAGGAGATTATGAAAATCAGAGAAGGCACAGGAGGATTATGAATCAATCTTTTAAAGCTAATGACACATCTGAAATGAAGGTTGTAACGAGAACTGAAACTGTTTTGTTTCCATGGTGACCATTGACCAGGGTATAGTTCTATGATTCATGCCCTCTCAGTTAGCTCAAAATACTGTAAACTGCAAAAATCACAGTCAAAACAGACAACAGAGTTCGGTAAAAAAAAAGAATTGTTCCATAGCTACTATTGCTGGTCAGCCTGTACCCAAGAACTGTTGGCGGTAAAAGTCTACCAGAGTGTTACAGTCTACATTTTACCAGCCCACTAGTCTGAAACACTTGGGTGTGCCCATCACAGTCGGGTAGAGCGGGGTAAGATGCCCCAGAGGGTAAGATGCTGTTTGCCTATAATTCCATTTCAGCTGTGCCCAGTAGGTGGCTCTTGACTTATATAAATGCACTTCCACCTGGAGGGAAACGCTCAGCAACAGATGAGTCAACAGTGGGAGTGACATATGAGTACTCATAGTGTTTGTGTTTTCACTGTCTTTCTTATGAAAATTACCAAATGAATCATTTTACCATCAGTATTTGAATGCTCCAAGAGTCTGCAGGACACGTCAATGTAACTCTCTGATGCCTTCTCTATGTATTAAAGGCTGTGTGTGGATAAGAGGAGAAATTGAGGTTAATGAGCCAAAACCAAGATGGCAGTGCTGGGGGTAAGATGCCCTTTTTGGATTGGGGTAAGATGCCCCTCAGGAAGGAAGGCATCTTACCCCGTTTTGAGTCATATTCATTCTGCTTTATGAGGTTTTATTCTAAAAAATCATATTCTATTTTTAGGAAATGTATATCAGACATGATGATTTTTATAAAGAACTTGGGAATGGGAAGTTAAGTGTATTCCTACATGCTAAAAGTCGGGCCATATGGAATTACACAAAAATGAAACTTGTATACATCAATACCCATAAATGCCTAAAAAGAAATGTATTGGGTGAAATGCCTTATGGTTACTCTTAACTTTAAAGACTTTTAATTGATACTCATATACGTTCCATACTGCTATATGTTTATCTAATGTGGGGCCTCATATTTTTTAGTAGTCCACAAGATATAACCATCATTTATGCATTTATTGCCAACAGCACCTTGCCATCTTGTGTCTTAGTGTTTAGTCAGTTAATAAAAAGTTAGGTTGAGGAGAATGTACCTCTTTCTTTCCCCAATTTTTTAGCAAGGAAATTTCTAACAACATCTTTTGTATGATTTGTACCTGCCAATTAAGACTGCTATAATATGATAATTACTCATGTGAAATGCAGTAAAACCAGTATGTATTAGGCATTACAAGTTCTTCTACAAAACCAAAAACCAGTGAAGTTGGCATGTTGTGTAAATTGTAAATAAAAACAGAATACAATGATTTGCAAATCCGGTCACACTTTATTTGAAGTGTTGCTCATAAAGTCTTTATAGAGCATGTATAATGCCTTCATGAATGAGACATGTCTTCATAAATCATACATAAGCAAACGTCATGCTTTGTAAAGGGTGAAATAACACATTCTTCTTCAGCATGTGATGCCAGATGTGATATAACTGATGATGTCACTTAGCTAGTGGCTAATTGTGATAAAGGGTGACATTGTCAGCTAAGTGACATTGTCATTGTTACATCCTGCATCATATGTTGAATAAGGATGAGTTATTTCACCCTTTACAAAGCATGACATTTGCTTATGAATGATTTATGAAGACATTGTCTCATTTATGAAGGCATTATACATGCTGTATAAAGCCTTTATGAGCAACACTTCAAATAAAGTGTGACCGCAAATCCTTTTCAACCTATATTCAATTGAACACACTGCAAAGACAAATTACTTAATGTTCGAACAGGTAAACTTTGTAATTTTTTGCAAATATTAGCTCATTTGGAATTTGATGCCTGCAACATATTTCAAAAAAGCTGGCACAAGTGCCAAAAAAGACTGAGAGAGTTGAGGAATGCTCATCAAACACTTATTTGGAACATCCCACAGGTCAACGGGCTAATTGGGAACAGGTGGGTGCCATGATTGGGTATAAAAGCAGCTTCCCTGAAATGCTCAGTCATTCACAAACAAGGATGGCGCGAGGGTCACCACTTAGTGAACAAATACGTGAGCTGATTGTTGAACAGTTTAAAAACAACATTCCTCAACGAGCTATTGCAAGAAATTTAGGGATTTCATCATCTACGGTCCGTAATATCGTCAAAATGTTCAGAGAATCTGGAAAAATCACTGCACGTAAGCGACAAGGCCGAAAACCAACATTGAATGCCCGTGACCTTCGATCCCTCAGGCGGTACTGCATCAAAAACCGACATCAGTGTGTAAAGGACATCACCACATGGGCTCAGGAACACTTCAGAAAACCACTGTCAGTAACTACAGTTCGTTGCTACATCTGCAAGTGCAAGTTCAAACTCTACAATGCAAAGCGAAAGCCATTTATCAACAGCACCCAGAAACGCCGCCGGCTTCGCTTGACCCAAGCTCATCTAAGATGGACTGATGCAAAGTGGAAAAGTGTTCTTTGGTCTGACGAATCCACATTTCAAATTGTTTTTGGAAACTGTTAACGTCGTGTCCTCCGGACCAAAGAGGAAAAGAACCATCCGGACTGTTATAGGCGCAAAGTTCAAAAGCCAGCATCTGTGATGGTATGGGGGTGTATTAGTGCCCAAGGCATGGGCAACTTACACATATGTGAAGGCATCATTAATGCTGAAAGGTACATACAGATTTTGGAGCAACATATGTTGCCATCCAAGCAACGTCTTTTTCATGGACGCCCCTGCTTATTTCAGCAAGACAATGCCAAGCCACATTCTGCATGCGTTACAACAGCATGGCTCCGTAGTAAAAGAGTGCAGGTACTAGACTGGCCTGCCTGTAGTCCAGACCTGTCTCCCATTGAAAATGTGTGGCGCATTATGAAGCGTAAAATACGACAACGGAGACCCCGGACTGTTGAACAACTTAAGCTGTACATCAAGCAAGAATGGGAAAGAGTTCCACCTGAAAAGCTTCAAAAATTGGTCTCCTCAGTTCCCAAACGTTTACTGAGTGTCGTTAAAAGGAAAGGCGATGTAACACAGTGGTAAAAAGGCCCCTGTGCCAACTTTTTTGCAATGTGTTGCTGCCTTTAAATTCTAAGTTTATGATTATTTGCAAAAAAAAATAAAGTTTCTCAGTTTGAACATTAAACATCTTGTCTTTGCAGTGTATTCAATTGAATACAAGTTGAAAAGGATTTGCAAATCATTGTATTCTGTTTTTATCTACAATTTACATAACGTGCCAACTTCACTGGTTTTGGGTTTTGTAGATAAGGGGCATCTTACCCCATCCACAAGGGCATCTTACCCCAGGGGTAGGGTAAGATGATCTAAAAAAAAAAAAGGAATTCAACTTTTAAAAATATTTCTATAATGACTGTGTCATTAATCTTTCTATATTTGGTAGCCAACTTTATATACTATCCATTCAAGCAAAAAAATTATTAATTCATGGTGTTTACCTTCAGTTATGAAAATTCTGGCTTAAGGGGAGCGTCGTACCCCACTGTAGTACCCTATGTGAGTGTCTCAGGCACTTGTGGGCAGTGGAGACACTGACACTTTGCATGAGTCCGTGTAATATGGTCGGAGACCCCAATGAGTCTCTAGAATGATGGCAGGACGGTCCAATATATCTCACAAATGCCTCACAAGCAAATCCTATTGGATGTAAAGAGCTTGACTGATATGGGATCAGTAAGACACCAGATGCGGGGAGATGGGAATGAGGATTTATATCAAACAAAAATAAACAGGCACGAGGGCCAACAAAAAACTTGGCCCAAAGGGTTGCAAAAACAAACTAAAGTAAGCTACACAGAGCTATAAAACAATAAATGCAAAAGGCAAAAAACAAAAGGCACTGGAAACTCCAGGCAAGAAGCACAAGAAAAATAAATAACCAGACTATATATAAATTCAAAAAAACAAGAGGCTGGGACAAGACTTGAAACTAGAAATGCTGGGGAATCCTGACAACAAGAACTTGGCTACACTTGCACATGCAATGAGACGCGAGACACTGTCTGCCAGCCAACTTCCACCGCATCCAGATAAAGGCTTGGAAATCATGACATGAGGGGTAACACCTGGAGAGAGAGAAACAAGAGGCATGGCAAGATCAAGACATGGACTGAGATTGGATGACATGACCTGCTCATTAAGAGAATGAGCGTGCTCAGCTTAAGTACCAATTAAGTATGCAGTTTGGAAGCAAGCATGAATGTTAAGAACAGAAAAGCACAGCAAGATCTTGAAATAGCAAAGCAGGAATCATGACAATAAACTCCCTGTCTAAATTAGTAGTATTAGTAATGTGCCTATCTAAGAATTACACCAACCCAGTGAGTGTTAGTAAATGTTAGTAACTTAAAAACAGTTAATTGCCAATTAAGCTTAGAGAGGCCCGAATCCAGCACAGCATGGAAGGAAGGGGAAATACCAAAGCCAACCAGAGCTCAGAAATGTGCAACAACGAAGGCACGGGGCGGAACGCAGACAAGCGGTGGAGTGGCATGGCAGACCTGGCAAAAACAAAAACATGGAAAAGTAAAAACATGGACATGGAATGTAAAACATGAAATGCAAAAACCTGATACAAGAAACTGTTAAAACTGTGGCATGAACTATGAGCATGAACTATGAAACTATGAAATCTTGAACATGAAACTGTTAAAACCATAAGCAATACTGTCCTGGCCAAAGGCCAGAACCCCGGAACACAACATTGACTGTGTCCAAAATCACTCACTATTCACTTTATCCTGCACTATATAGTAGGTTCGCCATTTTGTGGAGCTGTCCAAATTGTTTGAAGGAATTACTATCCCCTGTGTAGTTCACTCATTACATCCCACAATCCACCGCGAAATGTAGTGATTTACTGATGGTCACTAAGCCAGCTTTACATCTCATCATGCATTCCACACAAACCGAAGAGGAGCAGGTTGCCATATGTTTATGGTTTAGAACTTGATAACTAGGGAATACCATACGGGCGTTTTCATATCACACGCTGTATCAACCCGAGACCCCAGGATCAGCCCGAGAGCTTTAGCTCAACACTGGTCGAGTATTAAGGTAATACATTTGCGTTTCTATGATAACTTAAGCATGAAATGTTTTACCACAGCCCTTCGCATGAATACTGCTGCAAAACGTGACATCACGTATTCTGTTTAATTCTGTATCAGGTTCCTTTTCTAAGACATAAACCCTTTTTCCATCACTAGAGTGTTCAGGTGAACAGATGTGTCGCCTGCGAAGCTTTAGTTTGAAGTATGGCAAGTTGACAATCGTTTCAGATCAGGGATACCAAGCTAATGATACTACTATAGTAACATTAAAATGTAGCCTGAAATGTATATTAGGCAACATTACTTAAGACACACCTACGTTTGATAACACATTTTTATAGTTTTAAAATTATAATTGTCTATATATTTAACTGTTGCATTGTCTGCACTCTTATAGTCTGTACCAGCTCTATATTTTAAAGCTATCCGAATTCTATTTCCAAAGAGTATTCTCATTATTTCCAAGACTAAAAAGTACAACAATAAGGCACTCCATTTAAAAGCTTTCTGAGAACTAACTCTTGGTGTTCTTATTATTGGTCATTGGGTAACAGTGCCATTTCATCCTGATACAAGAAAAGTCACACTGTTTGATTCTCTGCGCAATCCCAACAGACTAGCACAGATACTTCCAGTACTGCAGTACATGTATCCCGACATGGACATCAGTGATATCATTTATCCCACTGTATCACAGCAGCCAGCCAATGATCTATTATGTGGAGCATACGCTGTTTCTTCAGCATCAGCATGTACACATCCACAAACCAAAAATGTTTGAAATCAGTCAATATTTAGCCAAGTTATTGTCCAGAAAACCATCGACCAATGAGAACTCATCAACCTCATAAAATATGCGTAAATTCATGCAGATCATGTTGGTCATCAAATACATCCTTCGTCATCCCGGAATGCATCCACAAACCAAAAATTTCTGAAATTGGTCAATATTTAGCTAAGTTATTGTCCGTAAACCATCGACCAATGAGAATTGAGCAACCTAATTAAATATGCATAAATTCGCGCGGATCACGTTGGTCATCTAACACATTCTTTGTCAACCCGAAAGGCATCCACACACCAAAAATTTTTGAAATTGGTTTATATGTAATGACGTTATAAGCACTAATGTGAAAGTGTGACTACCAACTGAAAGTGTGACTACCGGACAGACGGACAGACAGACGCTGGACAAAGTGATCCCAATGTGCCGCTATGCTTCGCAGGCGACACAAAAAAGATAATTCGCTTGAAAATCTGATGGAAAAAGGGCTATAGTCTAGTGCAGAAATTTCAGCTGCTGAGGAATTCATGAGTCTCTCCGCCATGACAGCGTCTAATCAACGTCTGCAGCGATGCATTGCCAACGACGCTTGTGACTGTTGCTATGGCAATGGTGGTTGCCACTGATACGGGATTTTTGCCCGGCGGGCTGATACAGCCTCGTGGGCAAATTCCCCGCATTTACAAGGAAGTATATGATAAATTCTTATATTACTGTTCGTGTGAGTTAAACGTCTTTTCAAATATTATCCTGACTAAAGCTCATAATATATCTCAGATCTGGAGATTTTTTCCACAGCAATCACTTCCTTAATATGTGCTTCATGGCTGTGCGGTGTTAAGCTTCTGTGCGGAGGTTATTCTTCCTCTGGTGGACTGTAGTTGCAGCATTAGCACTTTTTGTCTTCTCCTGGGATGGCTCCAGAGCCATACAGGAAGTGCACCTTTCTTTCTTTCTCTGAGCAGAAGTGAAAGGTGCTGCTTTCTCAGCAGCGCAGTTTTTGGTCGAGACGGCAAACAGTAACACAAATGCAGAAACGCACACTGGCACATGTCACACTGTAACAAATTATGACAAGACACGGAACCACCTTGACCCCTTTTACTAAAAGAACTACCCCTCCGGATGATCTATTTATCAATTTTAACAGGCGACTGACAGAAACACTCTCCTTTCTCCTCCCTTCTTTATAAAGCTCCCCCCCCTCCCCCTAAATCCGACAGATCAATGGCACTGCCCCATTGTGCTCTCTCTCACTATCCAGATAATGGGATTTAATGGGTCCAGTCCGGTGGGACACATCTAATGTGGCCTGGGGGGGGTTGAGTTGGCTCATCTGTTGTGGATCTTGAGACAACACCCCTCAGCTGTCATAATTTGACGGCCATTTTGATAGACAGCCCCAGACTGAGTATTAATCAGATTCAGATTACATATGCAGCCATCTGCATGCAGTAAATTGCCCATTTTCCCCTCGTAGTTCATTCCTGTAATCAATAGAAAGGCGCGCTTTGATTTCTCTTTTTTAATCTTCCATCATTTTTCCTCAGGCCTCTGACTTTTAGAGGGAGACAAACAGCATGATAACATTTAATACAATATTATTTTGTTGAAACACATCCTGTAGGTAATATGTGAATCTGTTATTGGAAGGTCTTGTGGCGAATTGCAATATTCCAATTGGTTCTGAATGCATTATTCCCCACACAGGAGGAAATCTTGCAAAAACAAACATAAATTTGCATTGATTCCACTGTTTCATATTGCATTGATTCCCGTGTCTCTTATTTAAATTGTATTATGTACCAGCGCGTTGCTCAGGTCTGCCGTCGACAGAAACCCAGTCGATACAAAAGCAGGAATTAAACTGATACATCCCCGCAAATCCTCACAGCAATTTCTCTGTTTTTTTGACTGACAGAAACACAGCTGCTCCTGTTTGCCAGCTGGCATAACACTTTTTATTGGCTGATGGGTTTCACCACCTATCCAGTTCAGTTTCAGAGTCGAACTGGCTCGTAGTATGATATTTGGAGGAACTATCCTTGTAACAAGCGCGGAAAGGCAGCAAAGTAACAAATGAATACAACTGTTAACAGCAAAGATTTAAAGGGATTAAGAAAATGTATAAAATGAACAGATAATTGGGAAAGGAATCTTGGAGGTTTGAGGCTCATATAAGCATTCTAATTGCTCCGCTTTTACCATATGTTTCGGCCCTCAAATGCAAACTATCGTGCTCCTAATTAGATAAGATGGCGACAGCTAGGCACCCTGGAGGCACTGTCCCATCATCCTTTGCTGGTGTTGGTGCCCGCTGATATGTACCCACTCAGCATGCGGTCTGGGCGATGCCCTGCTGCGATCGTCCATATGCCCTCCTCTCCGGATCATGACATCACCAGTGAGGTTTAGTTCTACAGCTCCCATAATCGTAGACTTTACTCAGAGACTGTCTGTGTAATTTATACATCTGCACATCTTATGCTTTCAGATTTTTAAGCTGGTGTCATGAACATTAATGTTTGAGTTAAGATTTGCCCTTACGAAAATATCCTATTGTTATTTCTTTGTAATACTATAGTATTGTTCGGCATAACTGGCATTACTACAGTTTGCATAGTGTAACTAGAGTAGTACTGCAGCCATCACATTATAACTATAGTATTACCTCAGTTAACAGTACCATGATAGTTCTATAGTCCACATGACTGTATTGCTGTAATTTGAATAACTATAGTATTAGCACAGAAATACTACACTATGGTGGCAAAAATACCATCCATTTACTATAGGATAACTAGCTTAGAACTATAGTAATTTTTCATAAGGGTGTGAACACTGTTATAAATTGCCGTAATTTTACAGTACGGAGCAGATTTGTAGCAAATGCAACGTTCCGCAAGCCCACGTGCATTTCACTGAAATTTACAGTTAATTTACCTGTACAAGCATTTTTTGCACCTGGATGCATTTGAAGCAAGGACCACTGGCTACATATCCCAGCCACAACCTGCCTAGCACCCGCCCGCAAAATTTTTTTCCTGAGTGATAAAGTACTGGGACGAGTTTAATTTAGGTTAAATTTAGGTCTCGGTTACCCATAATTTTGAAGTTCGATTTTATTTATGGTCTCCCATTATTTTGCTGGAAAAATTACGAGCACTGCTACTGCCAGCTAAATTGCCTGTAATTTTACAGTCAATTGATAACAGTGTTCCTTAGATTATGAATGAAAATTATGAACTTAAGTATTGCTGTGTGACTAGAAGGTGAACAGTTGATGACAGAGACTGCCTTTGTAACACGCAGTATTTTCAAAATTCTAAAACACGTTTGGAAAGGAATTTCATTTTTTTTTTTTTTAATGGTCCCGTTCTGTTTAAACTGCTACTCTTTCAACTATATCCCCATCACCCCGGTCCTTTACTTCTATAGCAAATATTTCACATTCCTGCAGCGCAACCATACCGTAGGTTTTTGCTCAACTCCTAATTCAGCACACCTGATTCGGCTAATTAGCAGTTCATCAAGATCTCTAACTGAGAAATAGGGTGTGCTTTGCTTTACCTGGAATGAAGCCTTTCTGCACGGTAGCTCTTTTGGAACAGAGTTGAAATCCCCCTGCTCTACACAATAATACTCTTGCTTTGTTGCTTATTAAATATCCAATCCCTGAAAATCTGAATCCCTGTAGTCTGGAGGGATTTTGCATTTTCTTGTAACTCTCTGAATATCAGTTTTCAGTGCTTAATCAAGTATGCAGGCTCTTGACACACCTCATATAACACCAGTTTGATTTCCTCTCCCGAATTTTCCCCTTCGAGAATTATCATTATCACTTGTTTACTCTGACATTTACTGGAAGTGTGCAGTTTTTTTTCCCCTGTCAGGGCTGAAACCAGCAGCCTCTCATGTCACCATAACTACCAGCACTGTGTCCCGGTGCGGCTGAGAACTGCTCGGCCGAGCTGCTGCCTGGATTAGTGGCTTTGCGGCTCTGCAGCTCTGAACAGTGAGTCGGTCTCTCTGAGTGGTGACGGGCTGTCACAGCTAACGGCAGGCAGACACGTGTCGGTGGGCAGGTGTTTGCCTAAGGAACCCTTCACAACACAGCTGAAGAGATGATGTCCGTCTTGTACAGCGGACATCTACTCCTGTTGGTCAGGGCCAGCGTCGGCATGGGGGGTGGGGAAGGAAAGTGCTGCTGGTGTCTTGTCAAAACGCCCCCGACATCTCTGCATCCCACCGGCTGGGAGTATTTGCAGCTGGGCCTGGTGCCAGAGATGGCCTCATTTAAATGCTAATTGTTTAGGCGCCAAGAAAAGGGGTTGGGGGGGAGTGGGGGCGCTGAAGTGCGCGTCCATCGATCGGCTGAGAGCAGGAAATGACTTGGATGTGTAAGACGGGCTCCAGTTTCAACTGGGACAGAGCTGTTCATCTACCTCTTTTTCCATGAATCCAGTCTATCCAGTGCCGACACATGCTGCTGTGCGTGTGTGTGTGTGTGTGTGAGAGAGTCTGCGGGTGTATGCGCCTGTCATTGTGTGTGCCTAAGCGTGTATACGGGCACAAATATTTGTTTGTGTGTGTCTATGTTTGGTGTGTTTTTTTTATCTGCGTGTGCATGTATGTAGGTCTGCATGAGTACTTGCATTTGTGTGCATGAGTGTGTTCAGTCTTGCCGTTTTTTATCTGTGTGTGTGTGTGTGTGTGTTTGTGCCTTTGAGTATGTATATATGCGTGTGTGTGTATGTTTCTGCCCGTGTGCGTGTATTTGCGTATTCGTGTGTGTGCGTGTGTGCGCATGCCTGTGTGTATGCATACATTATATGTGTGTGCATGCCTGTGTGTATGTATATATATGTATGTGAGCGTTTCCGCATGAGTGCGCGCATGTCTTTATGTAGATAGAATTATTTCTTTCCCAGACGGATTAATTAGGCATCTAAACAGCCATTAGTTCTCTGAATGCCTTTTCAGTGCAGTCCAAATCTGCACTCTGGGCAGCCCCTGAACTCTATAATCGAGTCCCCTCATTCCCACTCTCAAACTGGATTACCTGCCTCTCCGTGACTGATATCTCACTTTAGATTTTACACTCGTCCTTTGTGAGTTTAGCCGGTATATGAACATGATTATGCAGAGCCCACCGAACCCCCTCCCCCCTCGCTCTATACTGAAGCAGGAAATCTCCCGAAGGCTTCCGACAGCCCTCCAAATCCGTCTCCCCATCAGCCCGGGAGGGGGAAAGGGAGACAGGGGGTTACCACTGCCAAAAAAAATGAAAGAGATCTGTCTGGTGATTTAAATTGAGTGTACAGAAGTGCTCCACTGTTCTTCAGACAAAAGAAAAATCTCTCTCTCAGATATCTAATGTCTTCATGGAACTGCGTCTAATTATCCATTTTGGATCTATTCAACTTAAGAAACGACTTCTTTCCTTGCAATAGCCGAGTGTAGTGTTACATTTTTTTTCCCCCTGATGAGTGAGGGGCAAAAAATTCTCTTATGAAAATAATGAGGCACGGTCTCAAACCGACTGTTCCAATGAAGCAGAGCGCTACTATAAACTATTATGAGAAAGACGCATGAGATCCAGTTCATTTTCAGCAATATTATTCTCATTCTTTATTGAAATGAATTACAGCCCTTGATAACCCAGCCGCCGGCACCTCAAAGTCAGAAGTTGACAGAAAAACCTTCTCTCTGTGCCGTCTGTAACAGTTTTTTCACAACATTATTTTGTTGTTTTGATTCTGTTCTCCTGCACGATTTGAAATGAAACAATTTATGAAAGGGGCTGTGATGACGAATATGGATATAAACAGCCTCGGATTGAAGTAAACATTTGTATGCCCTTTAACTACACATTTATTCTTTTCTCTTACATATCCAATGTGCTGGAGCCACAGAAAGAAAAAAATGTCTCCCTGTTCCACCTCTCATGGACTGAACTGTGTAATTGAGTTAGCCCCAAGGGATGTAGAGAGGTATTATAAAGGACAATTTCTATTCCACAGTGGGATGCAAATTAAAATTAATTAAAGTTTGGGGTTGTCCACGAGAGCAAACCAACTTTTCCTGCCTGTGAGTCAGAATTTGCGAAGGCAGTGAAAGGATCACTGCTGTTGCACAGTATGAGGATAAATTATGTCAGGTGGAGTTACCCATCAGAGCAAGGTGGTAATGCTCTTACAAGTGCAGTTTCTGCTACCGGGCTTCAGTAAGCATTGCCCTTCTGCTGCTAAGATACAAAGTTTGGGTTATTTCCTCTGAATATGGTCTGTTGCTATTGGGGAGTTATTGCTGTGTTTACCGTGAGTCACCGGCTGTATTTCATCAAGCTAACTCATTGTATATTAAGACTACTGGAAATAAATCCCTTTTGGTGACATCAAAAGCCATTACTCAAAGAGTTTGTAGTTGAATGCAATTGAGATTTTGTAAATGCTAAAGAAGGATTGAAAATTGAGCAAATTTAATTAGTTCCCATGGGGGAGGGGGAGGGGAGGTGGGGGTGGGGGAGAATCTCAGTTTTACCTCACTGTCAGCTTGTTTCTGAAGTTTCAGAGTCTTACGTGTCGTGCTTAATTATCAATTAATTGCTCGTCAGAAGTCTCACATGTTCTAGCATTTAGCTAGTTTGTTAGGTTGCTGTAGCGCTTTGGGATTGTCAGACTAACAGCTCATCAACACATAAGTTTAGTTCCAGAGAGTTCTGCCCTCTGGTTCTAAGAATAGCCTGTTCCTGAAACATAGCTGCCACAAAATTTCTACATCCTGCCATACTTCTGTGACAGACAGAGAGCAGTCTCAAACCTCTGGGCCAGCACCGATGTTTTCTGTTTTTGCTATGTGTTCCTGCAAGTAGGATTTTTGATAAAACCATCCAGGTGATCTGCATGTCTTGAGAAACAGCTTTAATTTAAGGGTATTCAGGATGCTCCTGTATTGGGCATTCTGTAAATTCTGACACAGGTATTTGCGCATAAATGGCATCATTTCGATTCAGAGGTGTGGGAGAACAGTGCTAATGAGAAGACAGTCATTGTCCAAGGTCTTATGGACTGCAGTGTTTAACAGGGTTGCCAGCTCTCACGTATTCGGCGTGAGTTTAAGTGGCATATTCATGTTCCTGTGCTGTTGTCAGCAATTATTCAATCAGCATGTTTGTTAAAGATTTTTAGGTGGAATTGAAGTCCTTGTGCATGGAGGTTTATCAGTTCCACATGCGTTACGGTGGATTTCACTACTAGTAATATGGAAATCAATTATGATTTCGGACTTCTTCACTCAGGGATTGGAAACAATGGAATTGCATAAAAACGTTTCAAATGGTCTCATTTCATTTAAACAATTTGAAGGATCGTGAAATGCATGCATTGCGTTGATTGAATAATTGCAGCAGGGGTACATGAATATGCCACTAAAACTCATGCTGAAAGTGTGAGAATTAACAGCCCTGGTTTTATATATTGTGGTAGAGTTAAGCACTCCCTGGATGTTTCAGTTCCTTTGACTTTTAATTTTGTGAAATCCACATTACTTTGAATTGGAAGTCAACTCACTCGATAGTCAACATCAGCTCTTATTTGAAAGCAGTTCCATAAGTGGCTCAGGTCCTGCTGTACCTGCAGAACAGGCGCGGTTCTGAACATATTCAGCACAATGCGTCCGATGTACTCCCTCATAAATCTCTAAATACTTCCACCGAGGTTACAGCTCTCTCTTAGATCCTTTATGTTTACTCTGGCCCAGTATCAACAAGCAACAGCGGACTTTACAAAGGAACAGATTGCGTCCCCCATCTGGCGGGAGAATTTCTGGCCCGGTTCTTACGGTGCTGGGCGGCCATTAGGATGGAGATGCTGGGAGAGAAAGTGGGTACCGTGGGACGATTCCTCTTTTGTGACAGGGCTGGGCGACACGATCGCCCCGAGTGGAGTGCTCCGGTTTCCAGGGCTTTTAGGCATCATTAGAAATCACAACTATTGATCCCCAGCCAGCAGATGGATTCCGCCTTCTGGGAGTCAAGAGCAAATGTTCCAGGCCTGGGGCCCCGACTGGAGTCACTGCCAAACAGTGTTGCTTCTCAAAGCTGAGGCATAGATGCAGGAACACGGCCTGTTCTTTGGGTTGGTTTGGAAGGTCATAACAGAAAGGCTAACTAATACCTTCATTCATTTATCCCCCTTGCATTTTAGGTATTTAGAAGATTCTCTCATCCAGATCAACTTATATTGCTCGCATAGAGTCTATTTGTACTGTTGGATATGTGCTGGGGCCATTTAGGTTGATTTTCTCAATTGAGGGTACTACGACAGTTGGTTGCCAGTGTACTGGACGGCAAGCCTGGAGTTACAAGCCCTGTTCCTTCCCTGTTGAAAAGTTCAGCTAACTACTCGCAACTTTAAAATTACAGGGTTCTAACTGACTATTTGATCAAAATTGAGTTAACTATTGCACATAATTGGTGATAAATAGTTCTATCTAATGATTAAGTATGGGTATTTAATTAGTTAAATTGGGTTCAGATCAGAATGACAAAGTTCCAGTTCCTTATGTGTACACTGAGGGGCCAGACTTCGTAAGCAAATTCTTCAAAACTTTAAAATGTTAGTGAGGACCCTCTAATCCAAAGGTCTCATACGGTAGTTTTTTCATCAGTTTTGGCTGGTGACTAATCCCATGGTTGCGCTAACTCAAGCCACACCCTCTAGCTAGCTAACTAGCTGCTCGTCTGTGGCTCAGCTAATACTCAGCTATTCACGTTTGGCCGCTTAGCTCACAGCTTTGTCCTGCACTGAACAGTTTTGAGAAGCCACAGGCCATCTATTGCGTCAAAAAGCAGCTTAAACCCAGCTGGGAATCCTATAGCTTGGTATTAACCATTATGATACACTGCTAAACGTAAACCCTGTTCAGGTCCAGCACTAAAACAGGGATTTTTGGGGGGGGGGCGCAAGTTCTCAATCATTTTCCGTTTTTGACGTGTTTTCCAATTATCGTAATTGGCAACTGAAGACACAGTTTCTCTCCATATGCAATCTAACAGCGATGAGATCATGGGCTAAATTCAGTACAAAAAAAATAATTTATTTATTAATAGGCCAATGCTTTGCTTTGATTGAACTGATCCACGTTCCAATGAAATATTGCCTTTTACTCTAGGTATTGCGTGGGTTGATAAAAAAAAAAAAAGTGGCACTCGGCAGTTAAATAGGCTATATTTAACATGCAGCTCAAGCTTTTTGCGCAGGTATGCAATTTTGAAAAACATTGATTTAAATACAGCCAATACGCGTCCAGAAGAATGATTGTTGTCTTTCCTAACCAGGGAGAACAAGCAGCACCTGTTAAGTGTGGAGTGCTCTCGGAGTGAAGCTTTTGCTAATCGTGAAAGAGACTGAGAACAGGTCAGGACTAATAATTGTTTTAAACAGATGTTTTGTGCACCCCAATTATCAGCTCTGGTTCCGCCACTGTACTGAATTTAGCCTATGATTTCATCGCTGTTCGATCATATATGGAGAGATGCCAATTACGATAATAGGAAAACATGTCAATAAAGGAAAATTATTGCTAAGTTGCCAGGACTAATTCTTGTCAAAAAGGGACGTGTCTGTGTACCCCCAATTCCCTGTTTGCCGGGCCTGCCCATGTCTCCTAACTTGCTCTCATCAGGCACCCCAAGTTCATGGGCCGGGGAGACAAGATCAAAGCTGGAGTATGTTGTGGACCACTGAGGCTTTAGTAACTCAAGTGACAGGTCTTCAGTGGCTGTTATAGTTGCTATTCATTACAAGGTCAGGATAGTGGGCTGGGGGGTGGCGGGGAAATTGGAAGATAACCCCCCACCCATCCAAACATAGGCAGGCACGACTCCCCACCAACCCCCCTCAGAGATGAATACCCATTCCTCTGTCTGGGCAAAGGCAAATTACCTCGCTGTTCTGACATTAAGTAGACCAAATGAAAATGAATATGACAACAGGGAATGACTGAGCCAGCCATTTTGAGTGGGTATGGATGGGTTGGGGAGAAAACCTCGGTTATCGAGGATCCTGGGGGAACATGCGTTCAGGAGGATGGCGGTTGAAAAATGATGCCGATTTTCTGTCGTGTAACAAGAGATGGCCAGTAAACCATAGCCTACTGCAGATTTATCAAATAAATGCATGCAGCCTCTGATGTGCTGAATATTTAATTTCACTTTTATCGGATTTCAGCTTGATCTTCATTTTCGACTAAATGCCTGTAGCGCTTGGATCTGAAACAGTAACGCAGGACAGCTGCTCTACATTTTTATTGTCAGTTTAGCCCATTTTATTTATTTATTTTCATTTTTATGCGGTTAAAAAATCAGGTCCAACATGCCTCTGACTCGTACACAAGTGCGCTATGAATATAACCAGCTAGAAGTAATATCTGTGTTTTTGGAAGCACATAATTGACTGCCTGTGCCCATTTTCTTGCCCATTTAACTTTGATAAGATCAGTTACCATTTCCTGCCCAGCCGCCATATTTTCCCGCACCATTACTGCATCGCTGTTCCACTCTGTTGCAGAGGATAATGCAGTTATGGTAATACAAACCTCTTTTAGCCTCTATATTTTGATTCATCCTGCTGTCCAAATGAAGCAGTTGGCAAGTCACTGTTAATATCACTGTTAATACTTTTGCCTTATAATTCATATGCAGTCAGCTTATATATGCATATTTATATGGCTATTATACTACCCCCAACTGACCTATATCTAAGCCCTGCCCTCAAATGCGATGAGCTAATCACAGAGCGTAGTCTCTCCCCATATACTCAGACATTCAGAACATGAACTTCCATTGAAATGCATTAGGGAAACTCCAAATTGTTCACTTTCATGGGGTTTTAAAATGTTTCTCAGTTTAAAAAATGGTCAAACACTGTACTTGGGGTAAATGTAACTCCGATACAAGGTATCCTGAGAGGCTGGGTGATGGGGTGTATTTTATACCTTTCCCAAAGCCACATCATAACTGAGAAAAGTGTCTCCTCTGTATAAAGCTTTGTGGATGACTCCACTATCAGCTTAACGTAGCTAACAAAGGTCAACAAGGATGTCTATATTTGTTCCAAGCTAAATCAACATCGTGTTAAAGGCCACATCTTGTCACCTTGCTGGAGATTAATGCAAAGTTATCTTTAACATCCCTAAGTTAGCTAATGTTAGCTAAAGTTAGTAAACTCTATGGCTAACTTCTATGCTGATGGATGTTGTCATAACATCACCTCCTGGCTGCGTTGTTCACCATGTCACCTTGTTTACTTTGGAGTTCAGTCACATCAGGTTAGATTTTTTAAATTCAGTAGCAATAATAATAATAATAATAATAATACGTAAATTAAATATATTACCCTGCAGTGCATGGACAATGCTGATCTTCTATCATGTGTGAGAGGGTGACGGAAATGAGATGCGGTTGATTGCGTTTGCATTGAAACCTGAAAATTATAACTTCTAATTTAAACTTTTCGTTGACCTTCTCCACTCTAAATTCATTAATGCATACCTCCAATGAATAGTGTAACCCTATTTGCTGACTTATTGATGATATTTGAGCCTTCTATTGCCAAATATCTTCGATAGTATCCTGAAAAATATCTCCGACTGTGATACCAGCCATTAGCGCCTGTTCTAAAATGTTGATTGTTTGTCCAAGTCAGTGGAGGGGGCGGGGCTTAGCCATAGGTCAATTCTAAAATAGTTGGGACAAAGTGTATATTGTGAATTAAATAAAAATGCAATGACTTTCAAATCAGACCAGCCAGTATTTTATTCACAATAGATCATAGATAACATAGCAAATGTTGAAACTGAGAAATTTTACAATTTTATCCACAAAATGAGCTCATTCCAAATTTTATGGCTGCTACAGGTCTGAAAAAAGTTGGGACCGTGGCCTGTTTACCATGGTGTAGCATCCCCTCTACTTTTTAACATAGAGTGGAGGGGTCTGGAGACAAGGAACTTCAGAAACAAGCTGACAGTGAGGTAAAACTGAGATTTTTTTTCCCCCCCATGAGGACTAATTAAACTTGCTAAATTTTCAATCCTTTAGCATTTACAAAATCTCAATTGAGCCATTGAAATTTGATCCTACTCTTGTTTAATACAAGCTTCCAGCTGCTGGAGAATTTTGGATCCCTTTTGACGGACTTTTCATTTAATTTTGTGCCATATGTTCCTAATCGGTGTAAGATCAGGACTACAGGCAGGCCAGTTCAGCACACGGACTCTTCTACTACAAAGCCGAGCTGTTAAAATAGCTGCAGTATGTGGTTTTGCATTGTCCTGCTGAAATACACAAGGCCTTCCCTGGAATAGATGTCGTCTGGAGGGGAGCATACGTTGCTCTAAAACCTTTATATAGCTTTCAGCATTCACGGTGCTTTTTAAAACATGCAAGTGTCCGACACCATATGCAGTAATGCATCCCCATACCATCAGAGACGCTGGCTTTTGAACTGAATGCTCATAACAGGAGGAGTGGTCTTTCTCCTCTGTAGCCCAGAGGACACAACGCCCATGATTTCCAACAAGAATGTACAATTTGGACTTGTCTCACCACAGGGCACTTTGCTACTTTGCTACAGTCCATTTTAAATGAGCCTTGGAACACAGAACATGGTGGCGCTTCCGGATCATGCTCAACAATGGCTTCCTTTTTGCATGATAGAGTTTTAGGTGGCATCTGTGGATGGCATGGCGGCCTGTGTTTATAGACAGTGGTTTCTTGAAGTATTCCCGGGCCCATTTAGTAATGTCAATGACAGAATCATGCCGGTGAGTGATGCAGTGCCATCTGAGGGCCCAAAGATCATGGGCATCCAGTACAAGGTCTTCGGTCTTGTCCCTTCTGCACAGAGATTTTTTTTTTTGTTTCTCTGAATCTTTTGATGATGTAATGCACTGTCAATGATGAGACCTTCAAAGCTTTTGCAATTTGACATTGAGGAATATTCTTTATAAAGTATTCCACAATTTTTTTTTATGCAAGCCTTCACAGGTTGGAGAGCCTCTGGCCATCTTTACTTCTGAGAGACTCAGCCTCAGTAAGACATCCCTTTTATAGCCAATCATGTTACACACCTGATACCAGTTAATGTAATTACTTGCTAAATGTTCTTTCAGCTGATTCTCTTATATATTAATTGCTTTTTCAGCCCTTTTTGGCCTGTGCCCCAACTTTTTTGAGACCTGTTGCAGCCAGAAAATTTGAAATGAGCTAATTTTGTGGACAAAAATGCAATATTAGTTGCATTTTTCTTAGTTTCAACAATTGAAATCTTGTCTACTGTTGTGTTCTGGGGTCCTGGCCTTGGGCCAGGACAGCATTTATGGTTTTAACAGTTTCATGTACCAAGGTTTCATAGTTTCATAGTTCATAGTTCAGGTCACAGTTTTAACAGTTTCTTGTTTCAGGATTTTACATTTCATAGTTCACATTCATTGTCCATGTTTTTACTTTTCCATGTTTTTGTTTTCGCCAGGTCTGCCAAGCCACTCCACCGCTTGTCTGTCCCATGTCTTCGTTGTTGCACATTTCAGAGCTCTGGTTGGCTTTGGTATTTCCCTCTTCCTTCTGTGCTGTGCTGACTGGGGCTGTCTAAGCTTAATTGACAATTAACTGTTTTGAAGTTACTAACATTTACTAACACTCACTGGGTGGTGTAATTCTTAGATAGGCACATTACTAATATTACTAATTTAGACAGGGAGTTTATTGTCATGATTCCTGCTTTGCTATTTCAAGATCTTGCTGTGCTTTTCTGTTCTTAACATTCATGCTTGCTTCCAAACTGCATACTTAATTGGTACTTAAGCTGAGCACGCTCATTCCCTTAATGAGCAAGTCTTGTCATCCAATCTCTGTCCATGTCATGATCTTGCCATGCCTCTTGTTTCTCCTTCTCCAGGTGTTGCCCCTCATGTCTTGATTTCTTAGCCTTCATCTGGATGCGGTGGAAGTTGGCTGGCAGACAGTGTCTCAGGTTTTGTTCTAAGGTCATGTTCCCAAGTTCTTGCTCAAGCTCATGTTCAAGTCTTTTGCTTTTCATTACCATAGTCTTTGTATATAGTGTTTTGTTTTCCAAGCCCAGCCCAGTCTAGTTATTATAGCCATAGTCTCGTTATTTATTTTTGTTCTTGGATTTCTGCCTGGAGTTTCCAGTGGGTTTTTTTTTTTTTTTCTTGCCGTTTTTGCTCTTTAGTTCATAGCTCTGTGAAGCACTCCTTAGTTTGTCTTTTGCAACCCTTTGGGCCAAGTTTTTTGTTGGCCCTCGTGCCTGGTTTTTTTTTTTTTTTTTGGTTTTAATAAATTCCCTTTTCCCTTCCACCTCGCATTTGGTGTCTCTCTGATCTTGCATCATCTATGTTCTATTGTAAATAACATATTGGCTCATGTGATCTGAAAGTCATTGCATTTTGATTTTATTCACAATTTACACTTTGTCCCAACTATTTCAGAATTGGAGTTGTAGAGTGAAGATTCTGTGTCTATTCACCTTTCTGCACTTGTGTTTGTCAGAGTTGATGTGTCTTGACATGCAGTACTGAGGCGTGCAGAGGATATTCGCAGCTGAAACTATTCCTGACATCTCTCACATGGTAGATGTGTTGCAAAGTTTGAGTTATTTAGGCTGTGAAAACGTGAATAATTCAGGGAAATGGAAATAAACTGGAGAAACAAAACTCAAGGAATGTTGCTATAGAACTCAGCAATGATTCATTAAATAACTGCTACTTACTGAGCCAAATTTTGAGGATTTATGGGAACTGAAGGTTATCAGGTTAGGCCTATCTGTTCTCTACTGGCATGGACAGTAAAGGCTTAGAGCAGGGGTGGGCAATCATGGTCCTGGAGGGCCGGTGTGTATGCAGGTTTTTATTCCTATCAATTACCCTGACTGAGTTAATTGATTGCATGCACAAATATAGATTAACGCAATGATTCGATCAAAGGAAAATGTTTTATGAAGGGAGACAAGACTAATCTTTGTAGTTTCATGATAATTTAAAGAAATGCGCATGAAACGTCAGATTTCATAAATGGTTTGGTGAATTGAGACAATCAACTAATCAAAGACCAGACGTTGGTGTGAAAACCAGGGAGAGATACGGCCCTCGCTGCCCACCTCTGGCTTAGAGGGAAGTCTTTATCCTCCTACTCTGCTATTAATTTTTTCCCACAAATCCCTAGTTGTAATCACAAGAATCATACACCTACTGTGTTCGCTGAATTGTACATTACAGCATTGAACAAAAATTAAATCGTACCTAGCTTGTGCAGCTAGCTCAGGCAGACAAGTCGAGACATGCCTTCATTCTCATAGACACTCCCACGCAAATCTGCACCTGATGCACAACTATTTACGCTGCTCTTCTACTTCACCTTTGCTGAGAAAATGGCTCAGCCTGCTGCTCTGCTGAATCAGTCTTTGCTGCTGGTAGTAACATAACCTGCTGCTGCATCACTCACTCTTGCCTGCTCATAGATAACGTCCCACCTCCACCCCAGCATCTACCTGTGGGCCTCAAAATTCCCCTGGAGGGGCGATATCCCAACACAGTCCTCTCTTGTCCTCAAGCTGAGTGTGGTGTTTCAGGATTAGAGACAGAGCCTAAACATTAAAATACAGTAGTATGTAATACATTCATCAATATTACAGTACAGATCACATCAAAACGGAATCCTATCGCGGTAGGGTCGGGAGAAGGTTGTTCTGTCTAACGAGGGGCCATGTTTTTAATAGTCTTCAATCTGAGGTTTGACAGTGAGTCTGAGGGACGTAGTATAGGCAGGTATCTGCACTTGCCTTAAAACATTAAAAATATACTGGAATATGCGAAATTTCTGCTTCGGAAAATGTCTAAGCAGATTGCTAAATATTCAAAAATGTCTGAAAAGCAATAATAGTATACAACCCCAATTCTAAAATAGTTGGGACGAAGTGGAAATTGTGAATAAAATCAAAACGCAATGACGCAAAATGAGCTCATTTCAAATTTGATGGCTGCTACAGGTCTCAAGTTGGGACAGGGGCCTGTTTATCATGGTGTAGCATCCCCTCCTCTTTTTAACACTGAGTGGAGGTGTCTGGGAATTTATTAGCCATTGGAATTTGATCCCACTCTTGTTTAATACAGGCTTCCAGCTGCTGGAGAGTTTTGGGTCTCCTTTGACGGACTTTTCGTTTAATTATGTGCCAAATGTTCTCAATTGGTGAAAGATCAGGACTGCAGGCAGGCCAGTTCAGCACACGGACTCTTCTACAAGTACTATGAAGTCATGCTGTTGTAACAGCTGAAGTATGTGGTTTAGCATTGTCCTGCTGAAATACACAAGGCCTTCCCTGAAATAGATGTCATCTGGAGGGGAGCATATGTTGCTCTAAAACCTTTATATACCTTTCAGCATTCATGGTGCTTTTAAAACATGCAGGTGTCCCACACCATTTGCACTAATGCATCCCCATACCATCAGAGATGCTGGTTTTTGAACTGAATGCTGATAACCAGAGGGGTGGTCTTTCTTAGCCCGGAGGGCACAATGCCCCTGAATTCCAACAAGAAGGTCAAACTTGGACTGGTCTGACCACAGGACACTTCGCCATTTTGCTACAGTCCATTTAAAATGAGCCTTGGCCCACACAACACTGCGGCACTTCTGGATTATGCTCAACAATGGCTTCCTTGTCAATGACAGAATCTTGCCGGTGAGTGATGCAGTGCCATCTGAGGGTCCAAAGATCACGGGTATCCAGTAAAGGTCTTCGGCCTTGTCCTTTACACACAGAGATTTTTACAGTTTTCTGAAACTTTTGATGATGTTATGTACTGTCGATGATAAGACCTTCAAAGATTTTGCAATTTGACGTTTAGGAACATTGTTTTTAAAGTATTCCACAATTTTTTTACACAAGCCTTCACAGGTTGGTGAGCCTTGGAGCATCTTTACTTCTGAGAGACTCAGCCTCTCTGAGACATCCCTTCTACAGCCAATCATGTTACACACCTGATGCCAGTTAATGTAATTACTTGCTAAATGTTCTTTCAGCTGATTCTCTTATATGGCTGACTGTTATGTCCATGCAGTTATGTCCAAGATATAACACCTGGACATAACTGTTAATTGCAGTCGGCCCTCGATGTATTAAGTGCTTTCTCAGCCCTTTTTTTTCTGTGTCCCAACTTTTTTGAGACCTGTTGCAGCCAGAAAATTTGAAATAAGCTCACTTTGTGGACAAGAATGAAAAATGTCTCAGTTTTAACATTTGAAATGTTATCTATGTTTTATTGTAAAAAGCATATTGGCTCGTGATCTAAAAGTCATTGCATTTTTATTTTATTCACAATTTAAACTTCGTCCCAACTATTTCGAAATTGTATAATTAATGGCTGAAATGCATGTCAGCAGCAGCTTAAGCTTTATCTGTCTCTAGCAGTGTAGCCATTTGAATTGTGTTTTTTTTTTGAGTGAAACTGAGCTCTTTTGCTAATTGCTCGCCCACACTCACCTTCTCTTGGACGAGGTTGTGTTGTTCAAGGGCTAATTTGGTTAGTTCACCAAAGAGTCTAAAATAACATTATATACAATCACTGTGCAGCCAAGTAGTTAGGTAACCAGCCTTTTCCAACCCGCGGTTTGAATACCAGATGAGACACAACGGGAGTAGCCTTGAGCATGGTCCTTCACTACGATTTATTCACTAAATGGCCAGCTGTATGAATCAGTAATGCAAAATTTCAGCTGTTAAAGTTCCCCAGGACGAGAGTGTCTGAAAAATCTATAAAATGGGAATGAAACATTTCGCGTCTTTAATACACAGCATTTGGGCAATGTACAAAGTACATTGAATTGTTCGAAGTAGAGTTACATTGTGGTACGCTGTGTTTGTACTCTGAATAATATGATCACATCTGTGCAGTCATCACCGGCAGTGAACAAAAATGAATGATTCAGTGTCACTGTATTTGTGTTAGTCAGCTCTCCCATGTAAAACAGCAATTTCTGACCCTCGCATCTCCGCCGTTTCTTTACCAACCGCAGTGCCATTTAATAAAGTGCACGGCAATCATTGCTGGCGTTCCAAATACTGATTTTCGTACAGTAAGGTTATGGCCTTACCATGTTGCTGGTGACCCTAAAAAAATGCATTAAAAAGAAAAAATCTCAATTCAAATTCAGCAGTTACTGGCAGAGTACCCCTTGTTCTGTTTGACACTCAGAAACAGAAATGCTTTTTGTACCGTGGCTGTAGACTTTACTATCCCCTTCCACAAAGTGGGACCGGGGAATACTGGATTGGGGTCTGTCCGTGCATCCGTCTGTGCGTGCATCTGTCCGTCTGTGCCACAATAGGGACAAGATTTCTCTGAAAATGTTATACCTACATTGAAGACCAGAAGTTTAGTAGCAAGGCCAATACAGGTCAAAAATTTGGAAGCAATTTCAAGTTTCTGTTTACAGTGCCTTTTTTAAAAACCAGTATGAAATCTATGGATTTTGGGATGCATTTACTGCATGATGAGACTTTTCTTTCATTGACATGCACCATTTTCTTCTATTTACCTTGAGGTACTGTATACATTGATGTTACCAGACCATTGCTGAATAAATGTTAACAAAAGAAAGGAGGGGCTTAGTTTTTGGGTTGAGAAGATTTGCAAGAGTCACAACTTCAGTGGAAAAGTAAAAAACAAATCACAGTTTGCATTATTCACTTTATGCCATGGTTTACAACCCACTGGATGCCCATCAGCCAGGAAGAAACTGATGTGCTGGTCCGGGA
Organism: Gymnothorax reevesii; assembly: GCA_029721435.1. Lineage (NCBI taxonomy): Eukaryota > Metazoa > Chordata > Actinopteri > Anguilliformes > Muraenidae > Gymnothorax > Gymnothorax reevesii. The sequence goes on from CM056581.1 coordinate 58,462,663, forward strand.
GGTTCAAGTTCGCAGTGGCCGAATATATGGTCACGTGAACAGATCTCCAGGGGCTGATGATGCAAAAGCGACCATGGAATTCTAAACCCCCCTAGAACCGCGGTTGCCCCTTTTTTCACGGCAGTGCAAATGTGAGGCCATTTCAAAATATTGTGCGATTATAAAGAGGGAATCAACAATATCTTGTTTTTGAACGAATGACATAAAAAATTGGCAATAAATAGATGCAAATTTATGTACAATAATTAATGACGCTGACAAACACGTTATATGAGAAAACAGCAACTTGAGTCAAAATTTTCCCAATTGCATAGCCCTACTGCAACCAGACCGAATGCGACAAGGGGTGCACAGCTGTATTAACCTATAGACTACCTTTAGTAGGCTAATAGTACACAACAATGAAAGTAGTAATAATAATAATGCTTAGATAAATGTAGCCCCAATCAGGCTGTGTTTCTAAAGCTGCGTTCACACTGGACGCGAAACGAATTTTCCGGATGATAGATTACGTTCAAAGTCAATGCGTTTTTGCATTGACTTGGAATGTAATCTGTCGTGCAAAAAATTTGTTTCGTGTCCGGTGTGTAAGCAGCTGAAGGACACATACCCACATAGCCTACACACACTCACGCGCCCACATGCTCACACACACATCTCTGTCTCTCTCGTTGCAGACAGGGGTATTTGCGGTCAAAGCCACTGCCACAAAAAAAGCAGCTACGGCACTCAAAGTCATTTAATATCAAGACTCACTTATGTTTTATAAGAGAAGTTCAAAACTTTGATATAACATGGAAAACACATATTTAGAAAAAGTCATGGACGGTTGGACTTGTATCTTTTACTGACATAAAATACCATGCATTGCTAACATCAGTGCTGCAGTTCTAGTGTTAAGGACAGAGCTGTGCAGCCAGGTGGTCTCTCCTCTCCCGTGCGCACTGCTGCTCTCCCTGCTGCTACGGCACCTGCAGTTCAGCCTCTCTCTGTCTCAAGTCCTGTAATGTCTCCTGCGTGAGGTCAAAGTGACATCCCTGGCTTACAGCTATGTTGTGTAGCACGCAACATGCCGCAGAGAATGCACTGACACTCTGAAGGCTGTCAGGTCGAGTTTGCATTACGCGTGCCAACCGCCTTTGATCTGATATCAGGACAATCAACATAAATACTATCATTTATGTGCTGATTCAGATAGTTACATCAAATAGTGGTTGTTGTGATTATTTATTGCATTGAAATGTGCCTGATATTCTGGAAACCTGCCTGTGAGGTTTCGGTGACGTGTACGCACTGCGCGCCGGTCAGCCACATTACCACTGCACAGAAAGTAAACCAGGTTTTAGCTGGAAAGCTCTCTGCGCACTTTCAGCGGAGCCTCTTGCCGCGAAACTGTCACTGTGTCATGATGAATATGTGACATCTCCCCATACTGTGCCGCCACACCCATCTCGGCGCCATCAGTCTACCAAATTGCCACGACCCTTATGTGCACGCCCTCTGTTCCTCCCATTTGTCTACTTGCCTGTCAATTACAAGTAATGTTGCCTTTGATTGGTTTACCTCTCGCGCGTTCCCCATCCCGTGCAGGGCTTCGTTTCATTTTACAACCCCAATTCCGAAATAGTTGGGACAAAGTGTAAATTGTGAATAAGATCAAAATGCTATGACTTTCAGATCACATAAGACAATATGTTATTTACAATAGAACACAGGTAACATTTCAAATATTGAAACTGAGACATTTTACATTTTTATCCACAAAATGAGCTTATTTCAAATTTTCTGACTGCAACAGGTCTCAAAAAAAGTTGGGACACAGGCTAAAAAGGGCTGAAAAAGCAATTAATATATACTCTTCCAAAAAACAAACTATACATTGTTTCTACCATTAATTTATTATACATGAAATGTTTTGGCAAATGTGGAAAACATATTGAAAAGAAAGTGTAATCAATAATTCCATATTTGTATAGTTTCTTTTTTGGAAGAGTATATTTCAATATGTTTTCCACATTTGTCAAAATATTTCTTGCATAATAAATTGATGGTAAAAACATATGTATAGTTTCTTTTTTGGACGAGTATATAACAGAATTAGCTGAAAGAACATTTGGCTAGTAATTAAGTTAACTGCCATCAGGTGTGTAACATGATTGGCAATGAAAGGGATGTCTTAGAGAGGCTGAGTCTCTCAGAAGTAAAGATGGCCAGAGGCTCACCGAGGCTGGCATTAAATTAATGTGGAACACTTTACAAACAATGTTCCTCAATGTCAGATTGCAAAGACTTTGAAGGTCTCATCATTGACAGTGCATAACATCATCAACAGATTCAGAGAAAATGGAAAAATCTGTGCATAAGGGACAAGGACCGAAGACCTTTACTGGATGTCCGTGATCTTCGGGCCCTCAGACACCGCTGCCTCGCTCACCGGCATGATTCTGTCATTGACATTACTAAATGTATAATGCGTAGAAATATGCAGGGTGATGAATTGGGTTAGTGCTTGTGCACACAGAGTGACGAGGGGGAAAATGCAACCGAAATTAGTCTAAAAGCGATACCCCGGGGGATATCACCACAAATGCCTCTACGTCAAAGGCAAACCAAAAGGGAACGCACCCAAAACCAAGGAGAGGAGACCTCAAATAAGGACTGATATGACTGCGACCAGGCTGAGTCGCAAAAACTAAATATGCTATTCTCGCCAAAGATCCTCCCACGGAAAAGACTGTGCAGGGAGGAAGAGAGAGGCAAACGAAAAGAAGCGGACTGACTGCTGGTACCCAGCTAGGGCAGCCAGCAGAATAATTCTCAAAGAAAAAAACCAAAAGGCTTAGAAGCCAAGAGATATATTCAAAACCTAAGTAGCAAAGAACGATCTTAACTTCAGGCATGTAGACTTGACACTGAAGTGCTGGCCGGCAAAACTGAAGGGATTAAATAAGCTCAGCGCAGCTGGCACCAATAAGCAAGACCACGCCCCCCAAATCAGCCCTCCGATAGCCGATTAGCCACCATAGCAAAGGAATGACAGACCTAATAACCTAAAACCATGACAAAATGGGCCCAGGAATACTTCAAGAAACCACCGTCTGTAAACACAGTCCGCCATGCCATCCACAGATGCCACCTAAAACTCAATCATTCAAAAAGGAAGCCATTGTTGAGCACGATCCAGAAGCCACGCCGTTTTCTGTGGGCCAAAGCTCATTTAAAATGGACTGTAGCAAAGAGGCAAAGTGTCCTGTGGTCAGACGAGTCCAAATTTGACATTCTTGTTGGAAATCATGGGCGTCGTGTCCTCCGGGCTAAAGAGGAGAAAGACCACCCCTCCTGTTATCAGCATTCAATTCAAAAGCCAGCATCTCTGATGGTATGGGGATGCATTACTGCATATGGTGTGAGACACTTATATTTTTTAAAAAGCACTGTGAATGCTGAAAGGTATATAAAGGTTTTAGAGCAACATATGTTCCCCTCCAGATGATATCTATTCCAGGGAAGGCCTTGTCTATTTCAGCAGGACAATGCAAAACCTCATACTGCAGCTATTACAACAGCATGGCTTCGTCGTTGAAGAGTCAGTGTGCTGAACTGGCCTGCCTGCAGTCCTGATCTTTCACCGATTGACAACATTCGGCGCATAATTAAAAGAAAACTTTGTCAAAGGAGACCCAAAACTCTCCAGCAGCTGAGAAGCCCGTATTAAACAAGAGTGGGATCATATTTCAATGGCTGAACTCAAGAAACGTGTCTCCTCAATGCCCAGACGCCTCCACTCTGTGTTAAAAAGAAGAGGGGATGCTTCACCGTGGTAAACAGGCCCCAGTCCCAACTTTTTTGAGACCTGTAGCAGCCATCAAATTTGAAATGAGCTCATTTTGTGGATAAAATTGTAAAATTTCTCAGTTTCAACATTTGCTATGCCATCTCAGTTCTGTTGTGAATAAAATACTGGCTGGTGTTATTTGAAAGTCATTGCGTTTTGATTTTATTCACGATTTACCAACTTTGTCCCAACTATTTCAGAATGGGGGTTGTACTTCCTTTTGTACCTTTGACTTGTATTTAAACCCCTGCTTTCAGTTTCCAGCTGCTGGATTGTAATTTGTTATTTATGCTCACAACCACTCCGTATTCCTTGGAAAAACTCATCTTTATTAATTAAAATATGAAGTTTAAAGGGGAACCCAGGTCAAACCTCTTGTAGATTTGCCAAAAAAGAGCACACTTTGAGATTGTGTCTGTCACACCAATTTCTTCAGCAATATCTGCGTAATAAGAGGATAAGCAAAAAAATACACAACCACCAGACCATTCTTCATCATACTGCACACTACCACCGAGTCACAGTTGCCAGAGTTCAGTGACGTTTTTGTGGACTGCTTGTTGGTTGATTGATGCATGTACTTTTTCAGTTGGTACTTTTCCACCTTGATACTTGCTACTCATGTCTACCTACCCCTGGAAGTGCAACAACATGAAAAAAAAAAAATATTTTGTGGCCAAAATTATGTTGTTTCCACAATATAGTTAACTGAAATTGAGGGAAGAACTCACAGTATATCTAGAGGCCACAAAACATATATTTTTATGTCATTGCACATCTCGGGCTCCATACATTTCTGAATGAGTTCAGAATTTTTTTTTCACGTTCAATTGGGGATGAAATGTACTTCTACCCTGTTTTGAGCAGCCGTAAACCTGGAAAAACACCATTTTCCTGCACGCTGAATGTAGGGGATAGCATACGGGTCTTGTGACATCCTGGAAAAGTTGTCCACAAAAACATCACTACGTCATTCTTTATGTATGTGGGCCAGATTTGGGCCATAAAAGTGCATTATTTGGGCCAGAACTAGGCCAGACCAATTTTGCTATGTGGGTCCATCCTCCTGTGGGATGGTTCAGCTCTTTGAAGTGTGTACACCGCTTGGCAATCATGCTGGTGATTGGCAGCCTAGCTTCACCTATTACACCTGTGTCGAACTGTTCTCCCTTTCTTTTGGGTTCTATTCCCACTTTTTTGCTCTGAAGTGTCGTCCCCAATCATTACTGTACTGCTGTTGATAAACCTTCAATTTGAATTGTACTCTGCCTCCCCACTTGATTACTGGTCTGGAACATAATACTGTGTATGTGTTGAATCCGATATGATCCTTTGGTCTGATATACAGCACAAATGATGCAGTTAAGCAAAGGGGAAACCATGTACAGTAGCTAACTGGAAGGTTTGTTAGCATTTACAGTAAGATGCGGTAACGTTATGGTTTTTGCCATCTGTTTGCTAAATGATCGCAGCAGGTGGTGTAAGAACAGTAACAGTGGGCTACATAGCTAGCCAATGCCTCCTGGTTTAAATCTTGTATAACACGGACAGCTTATATTTGTTTTACAAACTGATTATATCACAAGCACCAATCAAGGGTATTACCTGCAATTTTGGCTCAATGAAAGGATTCACATTGGGCTCCACCAATCAAGAAAATACCATGTTGTAATATTTCAAAGAGCCCCTGTTAGTCAATGTACAATAGTCTTATCTTTCCCCTGCCTTATGGCCACAACCCAGCAAAAGACGTAAGACTAATTTACTATTTCATACAGTTCATTTAAAGCATGTCAAACACGACTGGCTCTGTTTAGTGCCTAGGCTCGCAGGAAGCTGACGCCGATGTGTTTCATGTTTGCTCCTGGTAGCTAACTTAACATGGACTATTCATTTCCCTCTAAATGCATGTTTTAGGTGGTTTCAATACTCACTGGAAAACTTGCTAAACCAGCTTTTTAACCATTTTCAGCTCTGAATTGCCTCAAGTTGTTTTGAGCGTTACTAGCATAAATAATGCCAATTATGAATTAAACCCCCGGTGTAAAAACTATGGAAATTAATACCACACACACACAAAAAAAAAAATTCGAGTGTTGTCTGCATTTGTCGGAAGATTGGAAATTAATTCGCCTCAATAGTCGCATGATCTTTGACAAGTAATACTGCCTGGGTGTAATTCAGAAAACCTGTAAGCACCACTGGGCAGATTGCTTCATATTTATGTTGAAACAGTCCTTTACTGTATATTGGCAATTTTGCTTATAGCTCCCGGGCAATATGCATGCGTGTTGCATGAAGCATGCAACATTTCGAACATGCCAATGCGTCCTATTTGAGAGCACATACCTTGTGTCACTCTTTCAAAACTGCTTGATCACACACTGTCAGTTGGCCCATATAAGAGGGAGTTATTAAACTGGGATGACTACTTGATAGATTTTTTTTTTATTACAGGGTCGTTTATATGAAACGTAGAGAGTTGCTACGATATGTTCAGGATGTGAATGAATTTTTACCTCATAGCTCCAGGCGATATAGGTACGTAAATATCATGACATCATTCACCTTGATAGAGAGCAGTCTTGCTCTTGTGTCAGAGCAGATAAAATTAATTTCACGCCTTTCCAGTCTTTTGGTAAATGCTAACTTTTGACTTAAAAAGTAATTTTTTGCAATTAAAAATACATTAATTCAAAATGGAAATATTTATTGTGCCCGCTGACACCAAAACAATTCTGCACTTCAGAAACCATAGATTTGGTTGGCATTTGTAAGCGACATGGGTGTGGGTGTGCCTGGAATAAATTAGTTCAACACATTCTAGGACTCTGCTCCGTCTCCCGCAGCTACTCGCACAGCGCCAACTAGCTACCATATCTTATATTGGTACATCAGTCTAACATTACCGTAATTTCTGAATATGTGCAACAAATATTTTCATATACTAAACTTGTGTAAATAATTAAATTGAAACATTGCACTCATTCATTTCCCTCACACAGTATGTTTCAAGAGTAATTTATGAATGCTTAAATAAATCATCCTATTCGCAGCATTTGAGGAGCCAGGAATATCCACTCACAGAGTATGCTTTAATCAAGTTTGAGTCAAAAGACCATCTAGTTTTGAGAGAGAGGGTTCAATCCATTCAAACCTCTGTTATAGGGAAGCAAGATAAAAATGAGACATTTTTGGTTTCTGGCTGGATATCTCTGAGCTGGAAATCATGAAACTGCCACAGATTTACTGTGTTTGCTGGAGAGCAGCCATGAAATCCTGGTTTCCTACAGCGCAACCTGCAATTATTTGGATGGTGACAATTTTTTTGCTTTTAGGCACTTTTTACTGTCCAAATAATTACAATGGTCTCCACCATATCTGGAGACATGCTCAGTGTGACTATATGAAAATGGTTGGATACTATATAATTCTGTGCTGGTATGAACGCGTTGCGCTTTATGTACATACATAAATGCTGTTTGGCTATACCTCCAGTTTTGAATGTGTACAAGATTAGTTCTGTATTATTAAACTTTAAAAAGAAAAATGTAATTGTAGAATACTGGCATTCTACCATGTACATCATGGTAACAGCACATGAACTCCTTTGCTCAGAATTCAAATAATGCAATTTTTTTCCCTGTAATGCACAAGCCTATTTAGGCTTTATAATTCAGTGCTTGTGTCCGAGAGACTGTGGAAAATTATTCCAGTGAAGCAAAACATTTGGAAATTCTGTTACAGAATTATTAATTTAGTTAATTAATTGAATTAATTAATTAATTAATTAAAAGAAATAAAATTTCAGAATTTATGGGCGCTGTCGTCCATTTCTGCGCAAAGGGGTTAAAAGAATTGTGGCAAGCTGTATCTTTAACAAACGTAAATGCATTCCTCTGTCTTCAACTATACACATTTTTGCTGCTTGCAAATTTGTACCTCAGCTATCTTACAGACTCTCACCATTCATGCACATATTTTGGGGGTATAGACAGTGCTCAGTCCTCTGAAACTGAGCATAATTTAGATTCATAAAGAGTCAAAATATGCAAGAAGACAGAAAACCCGGAGGCTGGATGTAGGGAGGTGTCTGATGTGATTGTGGGGATATTGCTTGCTGTATGTGAAATTCATTAGAGAGGTGAGTGAGCGAGAGTTTTGGGGGGGGGGGGGGTGGGGGGCTGCATAAAACCGACCCAATTGGAGGAGCAGAGGATACACTAGCACGCTCATTCTAACCCCACGCTTCCAGCGGCAGAGCAGCAACTCAAAACAAACAGTTGGAGAGACGAGTCAGTGGTGTTTTTCCTCTCCATTTCATCTGGGACGTGGGGAGCAGAGCTGCGATAGAGGGGACGAGAGAAAGAAGAGGTGCCGTTAAGCGTTTTTTTATTTGGGGAGCTGGTGAAGGGGTGGGGAGGGGGGGGAGGGGGAGTCGTGGATGGGAGGATAACGGAGGGATGAGTACAGAGGTGTGGAGGGGTGGATGCTGTGGAAGATGAGAGGAGATGGAGCGAGAAAAAAAGAGGATGAGAGAGAGTGAGAGAGTGAGAGAGGGAGCATTGGAGAGGGAGGATCTGGGAGCTGTTTTGTCGGGAGGACACATCCTACTGCGACAGGGCTGCAGCTGAGCCGAATCGCCTCTCGCCGAGGGTGGGAGGGAGAGGACGAGGGTGAGCGAGTGAGCGAGGATGAGAGAGAGAGAGAGAGAGAGAGAGAGAGAAAGACTTATTATCTGACAATCCCATGCGGTTCCTTTTATTCCAGTACGCCTCTGGAGGGAACAGCATTTCCGCCACTACTGCGTATGACCGGTGATCCACGCGTCCGCACGCCCGCCCTCCCCTCCGCCCCCGTCCCGGGCTCTACGCCGCACAGCCGGGAGGACGCCTGCATCACGCTCCTGCTCCGCTGCTCTAATTAAGGTTAGCCATCCAGCTGGAGGACTCCCTGCTACTGAGCCGACTGCAATTAGCACCGCGAGCGTCATTTTAATAGCAGCGCTGTGTGTTTCGACTGTTGAGATGTTAGTGGCTGAAGGGGCGTTGGGGGAAGGGAGAGGGCTCTTAAAGTGGCACGGTGCAGTGTTGTGACTCCTTGTTTTGTTTTTAATTGATGTGAAAAGTTGCGTTTGTATGGGACCGCGTAGACAGGAGTTGTGGATTGTGAGCCGAGTGGGAGATCCTCTGAATCGTCCAAATCGAATATGCTCTGCGCAGACTCCCAGCATGCATCTGGCAGACCATCTGAACTGTTGTCGTCGTCATCGCGCTTCTACTATGCTCATGTGCTAACCTTCTCCATGCGAGTGTAGGGCATCCCCCCAACCTGCGTCAGTGCCTTTTGATGGACAGTGGCCAGGCTGGTCAGGTATGGTAGATGCTGATATTACCCTGCTGAAAAATCCAGCAACGACCAGCAGGGATTCTTAAATGGTTTAAGCTAGTTTATTGCTGGTCATTGCTGTTATGCTGCTGATCAGAGTTGTGATATTGTTGATCGTTGCTGGTTTGCTGCTGGTCATTGCTAGTGTATCGCTCAGAAAATGCTGGTTAAAGCTGGTTTAGGAGTAACACAGTAAAATTTTAGGGTCGATTATGTCCCCGAAATATGAGTTTCGCCTCACCTGCCGCTGCCGCCGCCGCTGCGTCCACAGATTTTAGCCGTCAACTCACAATTAAATTGGCTTCTCATTTTTAGCATGTGGGTAGATATGGTAGAGAGGATGAACTGATTCGATTTTGGGCAAGTATGCACTCCTAGGTTTGCTGCCAGATGGCGCTATATATGTTGAAAAAATCCATTCTTTAACTATATCTCTGGAGCAACACAGACCTCAAATTTGCCTCATATTGTAGGTCTAGTAAAGGGGAATCTAATAATGGGGGCTTCGAGGATTGGGGAATTTTGGGGATATACCCCTTGCTGTCGGCCACCGACAGCGTTAGCCTAGTTTGACTCCAAGAGTTTATTTGAGTTGAAGATGGCTGGGATGGACTCATATAAACTCTATTGGAGTTGATATAACCCTGGGATGTTTGCTGTTTCGAGTCTGCTGGTGGTCAAACTTGTAGGTTATAAGTCTGTGGGATGCTGAGCTGGTCAACAGTTGATCCACCACTGAAAGAGGATTTGGGGACAGCCTATCCAGGAGACTCCTTCTGTATTTTGGTGTGCTGATCTGGGACTCATCATTCTATTTGGGGTTCGGCTCATTTCACTCACTAGAGTGCAAATCTGGGTACTGGGAGTTGATGGGTCTCTTCTCTCTTCATTGGGGGTTTGGACTGTTGGACAAGCAGGCAGATGAGTGTCCATTAGCTCAGGTGCTCTTCGGGCTGAAATGGTTATTTTTCTGTTACTTCTGCTATCTTGCTCTCTCTCTCTTTTTCTGTCTCTCTCTCTCTCTCTCTCTCTCTCTCGCTGCTTTTATTTAGCAGTCTATGGAAGGACATGTTTGCTAATCCACTTATCAAAAACGGGTCATTTGTCTCCATCACCATGGTTAGCACTGGAGCATAACTCCACAGCACCACTCTGCATGCTGAACTCGTCCTATGGCAGCGCTGGCCAGTAGGCTCATCCAGAAACACAGATGCATTAATTGGCACCAATTACCTTCAGCCTGTGTGCTGTTGCATTGGAGATTTTCAGCATGATGCGCTTTAATTACAGTCTCTGTACTCTTTGTATTGGTGAACGGGAGGATGGAGGCTTGTAGCAGCTTTGATCCAAAGTGCTTCTGATGGTTAGCTCACTCGTGAGGAATGAACCCCGGTGTTACTAACTGTTCCTCAGATGTACAGATATACAGTAGACACAGAGAGAACGCATTCACGGCTCCCAGTGCGGACAGAGAAAGGCCATTGTTTGGCTTCTGCCCGTCCTCCTGAACAATGTGACTCTTTGATATGTGTTACACACTTGAACGAACCGCGCAGTTCCTGTAATTAGCTCAGTCTGCTCCTCTCTCTGTCTTATTTGTCCAATTCTGTGATTCTTTCTGAACCAAGCCAGCCTCGGTGCTCAGGAAAATCTCTTTGTTTCTTGCAGTTTTATTCCAAAGATGATCTCGCTCACCCCCTTACTCCCTTTGGGCTCTCCCCCTCCCCCACCCCGCACACACAGCGTCACGTAAAGAGATCCGCAAGGGTTCAATATACATCCACCCCACTTCCCTAAGGAACCTACTAGCTTCTCTAATTAATGAGCATGACTAATGCTAAGAGAAAAGATCATATTCCCAGACACAGTCGTGTCACAGTTGAGACCTGCAGACTCTTGGTTTAGCCAAATGTGTTTAGAGAGTCTTTTATGATGGAGAGGATTATGGACAAGTCTTACAGGGTCTTCCAGGGCTCCAGATTAATGTGTTCAGAGGTTGTTATTCAAGGGACAAGTAAATCTTATTGGGCCTTGGGTTTGACAACTGTGTGCTCAGAGATCGAACCTTCACGACGGAGGACAGCGTGGCCAGTCAAAATGGGTAAAGCCAGGGTTTGCGAGGGCCGAGCTTCTGCGTGGACCTGTGACAGATCCGCAAATTAAAACCCAGCGAAGCATCGGAAGAGCGTGCGGGGGCGATTTAAGATCTCGCACAGGACAGGGAGACAGGCGGGCAGATGGGTAAACCATTGGCCTGTGCTGGAACTGACAGGTACACAAATGCCGAACTCCGAGCAGGAAGTGAAGCGTTGCCTGCAGGAGACATGGCCGCATGAAAAGTAGCTGTACCTGAGCTCCTGTAGACCGAACACGAGATGGGTGCTCAGCCGTCCTTACGACACGCAGTGACAAGCATCCTTAGTATCCTGACTCTGCGACCGCCTAAGGGGCAAATTTTAGCTCTCGGCTCACAGACGGTTCCCTGTCAAGTCAGCAAAAGTTCTCTCTGTTTCCAAGCTACTGTGAAAACTAGAACCACCGCTATTTTCATAATGTACTCCTTTACCTTTAGACATGCACGCCCAATTATTCTGTTAGACTTTGGCTCTGAAATATCTGCGTTTCTGTGCCATTTCAAGTCGAAACAAAGGGTAGGGAAGTTAGCTATCAACTACTGTTCCATCTGCTCATGAAACTTTAAACAGCTCTGTTTTTAGAGAAATTTTACAGCACACATCAAGTATGGATGTGCAGAATGTACAAAATTTCATTATCTGGATGTTCCTGTGTATTTTTGGTTTATAAAATCTGAGAGCTTGTCATCAGCATTCCTGCAGGGAATTATGAATGTTTATTGTCTGGTTGCACAAGCTGTGTGAATATTTAAATACCTCCAAACACCCACAACCTTTTATAGGAAAAAGGATTTCATTTCAGATGTTTTTTTTTCCCCCAATAAGCCTGGGAACCTGATTTGCAGCACAGCGATTCCTGATAACTTGGATTGGCTTATTATTTGTTCAAGGTTGTTAAAATATTTATGAAGCCGCCCGACTTTGTACAATTCCTATGAGTCAGTCTGGAAGTGTCATTTCATTTATATACATTTTGTGCATACAATGTGCTGAAACTCCTGAGTCCCTCCAACATATGCATTCCTTCTCCCCCTGGCCTCAACCTAAAAGAATAGCTTCTTTTTTTTTTTTTTACTTCTTCAAATTAATTCTGAGTGCATACTCTAGCCCAGGAGTGATAGCTCAACATCAGCATTGGAATGTTCAGTAGGGTATTCGAGCCACACATCAGTAACCTCATACCTTAAGGTTAATGTAGAAATGTTTGACATCGTACTGTAGAAGTCCAAGAGACGCTTTCAGATCAATCTTTCCTCAGCTTTACGCGGAGAGATTAAGTGTTCTCAATTTACATTTGCCTACAGATATCCCACATTTTAATCAGATAACGTGTCAGGACAATTTATAGACTCAAAGCTCCCGAACAGAAGTAGCTGAGATTCATGCTGGCGTTTTTTGCTCGAGATCCTACTGTTTATTCCTTTCCCCCGACTGCTAGTAGTCAAATAAAAAAATCGATTCTCTTAAATATGAACCTGTGCGCATTTTCAATCTCCATGAAAAAGTGTGGCCATAACGCACAAGTGAGAAGCAGTAAAGTTGTGGGGGATTTTGATATAACGCTGTCAACAGCGCAGACATAAACGTACTGTATGGAACGCTCGCCCAATACGCTATGAGAAAAACTCTCTCCTCTGGATAAGAGTTCTAACGGAAGGAAATATGCTCCTGCGATTCAGTCATAATGTGAAGACATTATTCTGAATGTGTAATCTCCAGTTGCCGCCAGCGTTTGCAGTGTCCTCCCCTGCCCTTTACTGCATATTCGCCCTCCCAGTCCTGCCTCCCTACCTGCCCATCAGGGGCCTAACTGTGAACCGAGTGGGCAGGACGGCTCAGGAAGCGAAGCCGCCTTTGTGGCGTGGAGATGAGGTGGCTGCTCTCTGTGCTCCCTGGATCAGCCATATTGATGGTCGCCCCTGTCTGTCGTTTACCTGGTTTTCTCCCCCTTCCTTAGCCTGTGTTTGTAAAAGGATCTGACATAAGGCTTCAACAGAAGGAACAATATTGAAAGAGCCAGGCTATCCCAGTATACCAACATTTCTCGGTCTCGAGAGGGTGTAGAGGGCTTGGCCAAGGTCTTCCTAGGACATAGTCTTGGTTTAAAGCCGTCTCACGCAGTGTCGTGCTGAGGGAATTTATGTGCTCGCCGTCCATTTGGTAAGATGGCCGAGGGCATTTTTGATCTGATGAGATCACATTAGAGCGCCATTCGTATTCAGTCTGGCCTGTTGTGCTATCAGTATGCTGGGCTCATTCTTGGGTGTTGAGTTACTTCCAGGCACTGTGGTCGGGGAAGTTGTGTAGATGTATCGAACGTGCACGTCTGAGTCGTTATTCTTCGGCATCAGCTGACGGCTCCGGCCAGCGTTGTCCTTGGTGGTGTCGCCATTTTAGATCGATACCTCCCTTTTCTGACTTAATGAATCGATGCTTGAGGACAGCGTGGGTTTTAGACACAAAAAACTGATTTGTGACTCAAATTGAGGCACTTGCGTTTTGCGGAATGTGTTGAGCGGGTGTCAAGATTGGGACGTAGAGCATTAGCAAAGGGGGGTTGGAACGGGCGACTCCTGGCTCCAAAATGGTTACATCTGGAGATCAGGGGGTCGAACAGTCGGGGGTATTGATGCCACCGAGAGGTCACCAGCGCATCTGCCAAAATTGGGCGAGTTGCGCCAGACCCAGAAGCGAATAATGAGGGATCTGTGTGGCGCTGGAGAAGCTGGGGAGAGCTATCGCTAATGTGAAGCCCGCTACACGTTTTTAAATAAGCCTCTGTTTGGAGTGTGGGGGTCAGAGAGGGGGCGGGGGGGCAGGCGAGGTCGGGCAGGGGAGGTCCAGTGTGCCCCTGAACACACAGTCCTCCATTGTTTCCCAGAATGCAACACAGACACAGATGCGACATCTTCTGCTCATATGAGTGGGGCTCTGATGACTGAGTTGGGTGATGAGCTTGCAGCTTTGCTTGACGGCTAAGATCCCATCACATAACACATCGTGACAGGTAGCGCTCAGCATCATGGCTCACAATGGCTCTATTTCACTCACAGCCTCTTGGCACGATCTAGTTTGAAATGCCTTAATATAGGAACTGATAAGCATATAGCTGTCAAAGCAATTTTTACACCATCAGGAATCGAGATGTCAAGTTCAATTTGAAATGCACGGGAAACACTAAGTGTCTGTCTGATACCATATTCTGTGAGTTGAAATTTCCGGAAACAGTTTGTTTTTAGATTGTTCCTTGCAGTATAATAAACCTAATCTCTTCAAAAGGAACTTATTCATGAAAGGCATGTTCACCGAATTGATGAAAAATTAAAATTAAGCATAATTGAATATCCTGAGGCTTCAGCTGCTTTCACACCGGACGCAAAACAAATTTTTCGCACGGCAGATTACATTCAATTCAATGCGTTTCGCATTGACTTTGAATTTAATCTGTTGTGCGAAAAATTTGTTTCGCGTCCGGTGTGAAAGCAGCTTTGATCTTTTTTTTTTTAAAGAAATAATTATGTATGGTCAGAAATATATCCAGTGCAAACCTGAATATGGAGTCTTTTCAGTTCATAAGGCTAATGTTGCGAGATCAAAAGGCCAATCACAGTGCTTTGAGATCTGGGCACTCGCTGGGCAATTGCATTTCACCTTGCCAAAGAGGTCTTTAAATTAAGCGAAATGACCTTTCTTTCAGGTTTCGAGCTAATCTTCCAGCTTGGACTTTTCCCAAAAATTTCAGTCCCACTTGCAATTCAAAGAGTGCCAAAGCCAGAAGTCCTCACAGACAAGATCAATTAGATGATTATCTTCACTCTGCCACTGAAAGCGCACCATCTGTACTGCACATGTGGCTTGGATCAATAGGTTGAACATGAACACATTTTCTGGTCAATACAGTGAGTCAACATCAAGGCCTTTTAATCATGTTGCTGTGGTTTTTGGTGGCTGAGTGACATAACATAAAACACACGCATACTCACGCACACATACTCACACACGCATACTCACGCACACATACTCACACACACAAACATATGCAAGCTGGAACACACACATAAGACCGGTGTACTTCACACAAACTCATGCTCACACAGACAAACGCAAGCTTATACATGCATATGCATGCGCACAATGCACAGAAACACGCACACGCACACACACACACACCCACACAAATTTGTTCACACTCAGCCATGCCTACACCACACACACACACACACACACACACACACACACAAACAGACATTATGCATAAACATTACACACCCACACACGCACGCGAGCATAGACACACATTAAAGCACACACACACACACACACACACACACACACACCAAAAGATGCCCATTAGCCGACTAGGCTCACCTACATGTGGACACATAAACGCACACAAACACGCACACACACATACATATGCACACACACACGCACACACACTGTCCTGCTCTCATGTGCCTAGTCCCCATGTACTTCAGCAGGACAGTAGCCACAATCCTCTCCTGTCCACCACTTTATCCGCCTCCTAAAATGCATTATTCCTCTTACACTCAGCAGTTTCCTCTCAACTCTCTCCCAGTCAGCTTGACCCTCACACCCACCTGCTGGGGTTAAGATCCCGAGACGAGAACCAGCTTTTCTCAAGCACACAGTCTCACACATCCTCGTACTTCTGTCCTAGTGAGGACATTACACTGACTTCCTTTCATCCTTTGTGTGTTTCTATGGCCTTTCCCTAATCTTAACAATAAGCAACCTATGCCTAATCCAAACCCTTACCCTAAGCTTAACCTATCTCTAATTCTAACCTTAACCCAAACCTTTACCCTAACCTTAACCGATCTCTAATTCTAACCTTAACCCAAACCATTACCCTAACCTTAACCTATCTCTAATTCTAACCTTAACCCAAACCCTTACCCTAACCTTAACCAATCCCTAATTCATTTGAAAATGTCCTCACTTCCCTATAATGTCCCCACTCTGTAGGAAAAAAAAACACTTTCTGGTTCTCTGGTTCTCATTTTGTAGAGAGTATCAGAACACACACGCACACACATGCACACACGCTTATATACACACACACCTTCCTACCGGTAATCCTCCAGTTACCCACCTGCAATCCTTCAGTCACCTACCTGCAATCCTTCAATCAGTTCATTTGGCCCTTTGTCAAGTCAAGCCCAGTGACGGACCCTGAGCTATCCCTTCTCTGTTTGCAATTACAGCTGCGGAGGCAGCTTAAAACAGCTTAAAGCAGTGAGGGGCTATTGTCAGGCTGAAAGAGCGGATTACAGTGGAGATCAGCCTTTTCTGGAAAGTTCTGAAGGTGATATGTCAGGGTACAAAAATTCTGGGCTTAACCGGGATGTCAGAGCTGCGGATTGCCTGATTTTCATTGTCACCTGCGCAAATGGCATTGCGTGATACAGTACATGTGAATTTTTTAAATTGCCAGTCTCATATACAGTGTGTAAACTCAGGTAACTGTGCCAATCAGCAATGAATACTCACAATTTTTAAGAATTTTTAAGCCCTGCGGCTGCAGAGGTAAAATCTCACTGCTCACAGCACAGCAGAAAGATCGTTTCTTTACAGCCTGGCCTTTTGAGAGAAGCGCACTCCTGTCCATTCAGCCTAAAAGAGGACTAGCGCGAGGCACTTTTAACATTTAATCTGGTCACTGGCGCCCCGGAGAGTGTTCGGGGTGGGGAAAAATGGCCGGGCGGTTCGGTAAATAATGCAGTACCGGCTTACGCTGTTACTCCTCGAGTCTATGGGCTCTGCTGCAGGGTGGCTGATGGAGGACTGAGCCTTTTGTATCTATTGTGGAAAGGTGGTCAGGAAGGGAGCAGAGAGCCAATCGAAACACTTTCTGACATATTCAATTGTGATGTCAAATGTCAGCCCCCCCTCCCCTCAATGATACATTTGGGGAGGGAGAGAGAGAGAGAGGGGGGTGAGATGAAAGGGAGAGCCAAATTGATTTGACAGTCGCTCGCCCCAAGAACGCTTTGAGAAAGTCCTTGGCCGCTGTCGATTTTAGCCGGTGCACTCCTCTGAAGAAGGGTCATTACGATTTCGATATCATTTCACGCCACGCGGCGCACTTTTGCTGATTGCTCTCTCGACCGTTCAGAGATCCCACTCTCACAACCACTTCCTCAAAAGTAATGTCACGGCAACAGACCGAGGCGGGCGTGTCATTTCCTGAATGTCATGCTATATATCCCCAGAAGGGCCCAGCGAAGGTGACTTTATTTTGGGTTCCTCTCAGAAAAAAAGGACAGAGCATCTTTTTTATCGCTGGACAAAGACCTTCATTCACCCTCTTGCTGCTCCGCCAGTGAGACCCACATCTAATATGACTAAGAAAATGACGACCTTTAGAGTTTGAGGACATCGCACAGCGGTGAACGCCCCTGAGGGTCTTCTGGAGGTTATTAGCTCCACCCAATATGGCAGGATTAACAGCGGTCAGATGTGGTCTTTGTGCACTATGATTGACGGCCGAACAGAGCCAATGGGGTCCTGGCTCTGAACAATGCTATGAAAAGTCGAGATCAGGCTCTGTGGCTTGCTGTGCCAGAGGTCATTGCTGCTTTGAAAATCTTTTTTTTTTTGTTCTTCTCTTGTCTAAACATGTGCCATTATCACAGCAAGGAGATTGCTGGTTCAAATCTGGTCTGGGGCCTTATTTTGTGGAATTTGCATGTCCTACCTGTATTCGCATGGTTTCCACCCTGTACTCTGGTTCCCTCCAAACCTACAGTTACCTGTGTGCACCCTGCGATGACCTGGCGAGCTGTCCGGGGTGTACGTCCTGTCTTCTGCTCATGGTTTGCAGGGATCGGCTCTAACTCCTCCATGACATAAAGATAATGGATGGATGGCTTTATTATTGATGCAAAAATACATTAATTAAGCATCAAGTAAACATAACATTAACTTATAATTAGCTTGAAGTTACAGTAGGAAATGCATTAACTAATAGTATTCATTACATGTTTACAGAAACTGGCAAAATGTTGGAAAAAGTTAATTTATAATTAACAGTAGGTCAAACGGTCACACTTTATTTGAAGTGTTGCTCATAAAGAATGTATATAGAATGTATAATTCTATGAACATACTTCTTCAGCAAGTGATGCCAACTGTGATATACCTGACAGTGTCAATTAGTAAGTGGCTAAATGCGATAAAGGGCGACATTGTTAGCTGAGTGACGTTATCATTGTCACATCTGGCATCACATGCTGAAGAAGGATATGTTATTCCACCCTTTACAAAGTATGACATTTGCTTATGTATGATTTATGAAGACATTTTGACTCATTTATGAAGGCATTATACATGCTGTATAAAGCCTTTATGAGCAACACTTCAAATAAAGTGTGACCGGTCAAACATTAGCAAATTTTTTTATGTAAATGATTTTAAATTCCATAATGAATTGCTGTTGTAAAAATGAAGTAATGATGTGGAAATGCATTACAAAGCTATATTTAGTCTTTCCGTAGATAGTAGCTGATTACTCCATGGGTGAATGCAAATTTATATGGCCGTATTGTAAAACGATAGCATGTCATTTACCACATCTCCACTCGGAAATGCAAGGGCTGGATATTCTTCCACATTCCTTCACCAGAGCCACTAAATCACAGTGTCAGAATATGTTTTGGGTGCAGATTTCTGTGGGCTGAGATATTAACCACCTGTGCTGATGGCAGTCAGGGGATTGGGAAGTGTGGCTCTGTGTTTGATTACTTTTTTATGCTCTAAAGTTGTGCTGCTGTTGTGTCAAAATGGCGCATAACCCCAGCAAAATGCTCACATTGCCTCTTGCGCTTGGCTCTTACTTCAAAATGATGACAAACACTACGGTATTGGCTGTTTCTTCCTGATTCAAAAACACAGTTTTGGTGTCTGTTGCCAGACTTAATATCCTTTTCACATTATCTTTGGGCTGCATTTATGTCAAGTGCGAAGCCAAGGCTGTGATCATTATTTACTCGTTAGTGTTTCTGATTCATGATGATGTACTACAGAGCCTTCCCCCGTAAGATGCTCTCGATGGCAGGATTCAGTGCAGTAGGCTGATAATATGACCACTGTAACAGATATTGTGCCGCATCTCTTCGCTGGCAAACCCTCTCTGAATGACAGGCTCAGATCTGTCTGCTCACCAGAGGTGTTTGGCGGTGGTCTTTAGGGGTGGGTCAGGGCCTTGGGGGGGTATTGAATAAATTAGCATCTCGCGTCTCCTGCTGAAATCCGTCTCCTGAATCAGGCTCTTGTACAGAGCGACCCCCTGCTGAGGGCAGGCCCTTCATTTGGGGAGGGATGTCCCGCCGGCAGATGTGTGGAAAGCCTAAAAGCATCCTCGCCTGGGGCTACTGTTAAAAACAGCATGGGAGCGAGGGAGGGAGACTTAACGTGTGTGACCCTCTGACCACGCAACAGTGTATGTGTGTCTTTCTCTGACTGTGTTTGGGTATGTGTGCGCGTATGCGTGTGTGTGTGTGTGAGTGTGAGAGAGAGAGAGAGAGAGACAGAGACAGAGAGAGAGAGTGTGTGTGTGTGAGTGTGTGGGTATGTGTGCATACATTCATATGTGTGTGTGTGTGTTTTTGTGAGTGCATATTTGTGTGTTTTTGCGTGCGTGTGTGTGTGAGAGAGAGAGGGGGAGAGAGAGAGAGAGAGTGCGTGTGTGTGAGAGTGTGTGGGTATGTGTGCATACATTCATGTGTGTGTGTGTGTGTGTGTGTGTGTGTGTGTTTCTGAGTGCATATTTGTG
This sequence comes from Gymnothorax reevesii, assembly GCA_029721435.1. Classification (NCBI taxonomy): domain Eukaryota; kingdom Metazoa; phylum Chordata; class Actinopteri; order Anguilliformes; family Muraenidae; genus Gymnothorax; species Gymnothorax reevesii. The sequence goes on from CM056581.1 coordinate 58,482,818, forward strand.
TGTGAGTGTGAGTGTTTTTGTGAGTGCATATTTGTGTGTGTGTGCCCGTGTGTGTGTGTGTGTGCTAGTCTATATGTGTGGAATGGTGGGTGGTCGTCTGTGTAACAATGGAAACCTTTGATCAACCTTTGATCCTCACTCATTCTTGTAAGCTTGTTAATCAACTTAAATACTCCTCACTTAGACCCAAAAGCTCAAGCTGATCCTGTTAATGTGCTTTTTAGTGTTTCCACGTAGCAGTTATGTATTAGAAATACATGAGAACAGAGAAAAATCGTGTCGGGGTTATTGCCAGAGTCATTCATCCAGACAGTTTATTAATGTGCATTTCAGTAACGCAGTAAATCCCAGGACGGCACGCGTGCATAGAAAACAGTGAGTCATAACGAGACGGGAGGCAGATTTAAGACCAGCGCAGAAATTGCTCGGGGTTTTTTTGAGTTACTGGAACCGGCTTAATTCATGAATGACACAGCCGGTGCCACTGAACGACATCCAGACTGCTTAAATAGTTTGGTTCCGGTCCAGCGGGACACTTCTGCTAGACGTTTGTGCGCTTCTTGACAAGCAGTCAAAGAAAGCGAGCCCCAATTTCGGAGCCAAGAGGAGCAGCGCGCCTCTCCCCGAGGATGCTGGCGGGATAAAACGCAGACAAAGGAGAAATATTATAATCCACAAATTGAGCTATGAAGCGATCCTTCGCTTTCCCCAGTTAATCTGGTCTTAATTTCAGTCCATAAAGCGGCTATTGCGTCTGATCCCTGTAATAATAATGATTAGCGATTGGTGACGCAACGAAGGAAAGCAGCTGTGGCTATGTCGGAGTGAACTACTCGCAATGTCGTGAAAATCATGCACAAGAATAGACTCCTCGCCCCGAATGCAAACTTCGGTGGTGCTGTTCGTTCCTTCGTCCCTGCGACAGTCAAAGAGGCTGGTTCGGAAAGCCTACCTGTGAAAATGGAACGGCTGCGGTCGGAAGGGAAGCCGACGGGAAGTGTTGAGCCAGCTGTATGACTCAGGCAGAGAAACGGCAGCCTTGCCGCTCGAAAGCGAAATGACTCCGACGTCTCCAATTCAGAATCCACCACCGCCATAACTGCCAGAATAATAACCCCCGGTGCTCACGCTGCATGTCGGCACAGTTTTCAACATCTCCATCCCGCAAACGAACTCCATCCACTCCACCTTTATTTAAATCTCAGATACACACTGCGGGGAAAATGCTCCTTTAAAATCCAGCTAAGTTACAGCATAGCAACATCAAAAAGTACAAGTATATTGTCAAACACTCGTTTAATATCACGTTCTGGAATAGTTAATAAAGGGAGCAAGTAGTGAATATGTCTTTAGTGTTTGTTGTAAGATATTAGGCTCTTTACAAATATACAGATTGACCTCTATTTATGGAAGCCCAGAGCCATTCAGTCGAAATATCTTCACTGTTGTCAAAAGTGCGTTGAACTGCCAAAATGCAGCCAGACGAACTGTAAGCACGTGGTACCTGATATGTTTCTGAGACAGAAAATAAGACGTTAGTGTGTGTTATCTCAGCACCATGGACAACGGAACGGCTCCTTTGCAGGCAGAGATTGACGGCGTCAGGCAAATCTGCTCTTTGTTTTTCTCCAGCAGGTTTTCGAAGGCGCTGGTGGCCTCATGCCCAAATCGAGGCGCAGCGTCATCTATAGGATGGGCCGTCTGGTCTGTCTATTGGGCCTGTGTTCCCTGGCTCTGAGCTCCACCGTCGGTAAGGCCCTCTTTCCTACGTTCTCCTCAGAGTCTGTTTTGTTTTGCATTGTGTCCTGATCTTACTTCAGTGCTGAAGAACATTTCTTTGCCCTCATGCCCCACCTCATCCTAATTATCTCTCTACCGCTCCCTTTTCCCCTTGTCATCTCTCCCTTTTCTTGTCTCTGCTCTTCTGATTATTTTATCGTGCCGTGCATCTGATAGAATAAATATTCAGGATGTCACGCTGTTGATTTGGAATGTGTCTGACATCTGAGTGAATTCAGGGAAGGAGGGAGGGGACTAGACAAGGGTATTAAAAATGTATGTTGTTGTTTTTGATCATCGAGCGGAAGATATTTGCTTTTCTGGGTCTCTTTTTTTTGTGTCTGTTAAAATGCTCTGAGGTCTCATGAAATATGGATAGAAACAGTAGCGACGCCTGCGCTTAAATCATCCTCACCCAGTCTGGTCACGCGTGCAGCGTCTCTCCTCCACTCACCTTGGTCTATGAAAACATAAAACTTCATCACCTGCAATGCTTCTGTGACTTTATAATTATATTTACAGTGCAAGCCCGGAGTAATTGAGCGGTGACACTGTTGTGCTTTTTGGCTCTGTACTCGAGCTCATTTGATTTTAAAATATTGATCATGACGATTGAGTCTGTCAGCCTAATCTTGTCAGCTCTTGGGATTTGCTGCTCTTTTATATACATACTGTTACATTCGACACAAGGAACCAGATTCACATTCAGGGTACACTCCAACAAGGGGCATTTATTAATAGTAATGGAGTGATATTTGAGGGACAGACCGTAGCCTAGAATAGAAGAGGGGCCAGAACAGCTAAGTTGGTAACGACTGGAAAGGGTAGGGGCGTGTCTGCGCCCAGGCCAGTGGCTGCCCTAGAGCAGAAGCCAGGTGGTGAATCCCCCTGAAGCAGGACCACTTGACAGATGAATCTAAGGGTTTAGCAGGAATGGAGTCCCAATCCTAGGGACCAATGAAGGGTTGGGAGGTGTTGGTATAAACTGACTCAGAGGAACAGAGTGGAACAAAAAATTAACAAAATACAGTCCCAATCCTGGAGGCCAATTTAAAGGCTTGGGAGCTTGTTCCTATTATTAAGCCTTTAGAGTGATTATGTTTTTCTTTATCCTTAATTTACAAAAACACACAGAAGAGCTTAGCTCAAAAGTACAGTGGAAGGCACAAACTGACTTGTAGGCTTTGTAGGGTATAAGGCATTACAATCCAGCAACCATACTGAATACCTAATGAACTCATATAGACAGGACATTCACAAGAGGAGCGTGGCATACAAATGACAAGACGGGAGCAAGGGAGGAATAAATTAATAACTCACTGAAAGGGCTGACAAAATCACAAAACACATGCAGGCTGCTGCAGAAGGGAAGGAACTATTCAGGACACGTGATAGTTGTGACAGATTCTCTGTCCCAATACTTATTAACAGCTCAGATAATATTTCTTGATAATGGCATATCAAGTAATGTGTTAAGGATTTAATAATAATGACTATTGAAGGGATAACTATATGTGCACTTATACACTGGATCTATTACATTATTTGTAATGTTGTATTATGGATTGAATTGTCTTTACATTTTATTATAACATTGTTGCTGTGTTGGTGCTGTTTTGTTATACAGCGACCCACTGGTAAGGAGACTTTGCGACATGCAAACTGTTGCCTGAAATCGAGAAACAAAATTGTTAAATTAAGAAAACAAAATAGAAATACTATATCATTATGATGGTTAATCAATAGTGTATGTACAAATGGTAAACCACCGGAAGAGTGCGTCCTCAATGTACTGTATCGTAGATTAGTCCACGTGGTTTGTACTGTTTCAGTATGCACAGTGAGTGGTACTTATGTACTGAGTAGAAACAGGCTTTGGTCCTGGGGGGTAAAAATAAGGCAGTCCATAGGACAGCACCATTCTAGGAGAGCCAATATCACACTGCATGCATTTGGAGGGTGTGCTGGGCTTTGTGGAGTAATATTGCAACAATAATATCATCCGCTATCCCTTTCTGCCATTCCTCCTCATGTCTCATATCTTCCTTACATCAAGGAGCCAAGCATCTTTAACAGGCGTCTTGCTCTGCAGTGATCCTTGGCGAATCGGAGGTATACTTGTATGGGGTGCTAAACATAAACAGTGGTGATTTAAGCAGCAGAGATGTATGTAGAAGGACTCTTTGTGCTCCTGGGTTTAAATCTTATTACCAGCAGCTGTAAAAATGCATATGTGCAGCTGTGTTGTGTAATCCTTGCCTGATACAAACCTTGACGAGTCTTACTAGAGTCTTCAATTCTTTTCTTGGTTTATCCGTTTCCCACAAACAAAGTGGCCCCCTGCTGTAACCCCTGCCTCGGCTTCACGCCTGCCCCTCCCCTCCCTCGCACACAAACACACAGAGATAAACCCAGTATTATCGTCCTATGTCGTGGCTGAAAACTCAATATAAAATTTAAAGGCCGGAGCCTTCTGAGCACCAGGAGAGAGTGCGTCCGCTAATGCTCCCACAGCCTCCTGTTCCTCCTCATGCCACATTTGTCACAGCTCATCCAATTAACAATTACAGCATTCACTCTGGCAGAAAAAGGTCCCCGGTCAATACAGCACTGCTGTTTTTCATTGGAGCTTCTCCAAAGTGTGAGCCATTTCACGTTTCTTGGCTCTGTCTTTCTGGATGAATAAAGGGACAAAAGAAAGCCATTAAAAAGCTTCTGTAGAAACCTTTTTTCCAATTTTGTTTTGGCATCCCATGATTCTAATCCTTTTTTTTGAAATGCACCTTTTTTTATCCACCGTAGTTTGAATGAGCGCACACGCTCATTTACAGCAGTACCACTGACATGCCATTTCCTTCCACCAGACTAGCCAAACCTGCAAATCCTTGGATTTACTCATTTATAATTGAGTCATTTGCACCCAAATGCATTCTTAAGCTGACTGAATCTTTTGATCTTGTGTGTTTGAAGACCGAACACCTAACATAGGTCACTGGCCTCTACAAGTGTGTCCACATCATTTAAAATGTAAGAATCTAAACATTGATTCATCACCCATGCCAAAGCTGGATCGAACAGGCTCTGAAATTGAAATATGGCTTAACAGGATGTAAGCTGCCTTTTTAACTGGCAAGAAAATGCATTGATATAAATGTCCCAAAACATCTCCATTGTAATTTACCCAATTTACAGTAAAACCTTTTACAGCTCTACTAATGTTTATCTGCCATATAACTGAAGTTGTAAAGTGGAAGCACACATCTGAGTTTTAGCGAGTGGCGACGGGCCCACAGCCTCAGTGCTGATTTTAAAAAGAGCGAGCTGTTTAATGTCATGTGGGACCGGCTGTTGTGATCGTCTGACGGTCGCAGTAGCCCATAACAGCTGGAGTCATGTTGTGTGGTGCATTATAATGGAGCACTGAGGTTTGAGAAACATCGTCCCTGAGAAATGAAGTTATTCTGTCTGGTTGCAGTCGGGGAGGTGTGTGTTGCCGGCCATGACAGCGGCCCAGTGTTTGAGGAACAACCCTCCAGCCTGGTCTTCCCTGAGGGGCTCTCCGAGGAGAAGGTCACCTTAACCTGCCAGGCCAGAGCCAGCCCTGCAGCTACCTACAGGTAACCACGTTTGAGGAGGGCAGTATTCAGGGATTATCAAACCAGGCCAAAGATTACAGAGCAAGCTCCAGTTTTCTCTCCCTCCAGGTAATAAACTGAATGAGTCTGTTGAGGTACTAGGGTTGCTGGTACTTGACTGGTTAAGGTACTTGACTCAGGCATCCATAAGGTTGAATGATAGAGCCCCACTGTAGCCACAACATGACTATTGTAGCTGTTTACCTCTTGAACAAGAGCCTGGGGCTGCACAGTTGTACAGTGAGAAGCACTGTCACTTTATCACAAAAGGTTGTAGGTTTGAATCCAGCCCTTTCTGTGTGGACTTTGCATGTTCTTGCCATGCTTGCATGGATTTCCTTTGGGCACTCCAGTTTCCTCCCTAAGTCCTAAGACATGCATTGCCTGTGAAGGTGTGTGTGCGTGTGTGTGCGTGTGTGTGTGTTTGTGTGTGTGTGTGTGTGTGTGTGCACCCTGCAAGAAATCGGCAAGCTGTCCAGGGTGTGTCTTTTTTGGAAATGGGGTGGCACATCCATACAGCTATGAGTGGGTCCTTATTTGTGAAATTTCATATTGAGCCACAGCATTTGGTTGAAATGCAGCCATATTAAAGGCTTGGAGTTAGAGAGCTCATGTAACTCTAATAATCTCATTTCACATTTTCCATGCCTTTTATAATTGATTTTTAGGCCGTTAGGTTGCCTTTTAATGCATTAATGGGCTCCGTACCAACAGACATTCTTACTACTCTGCTAATGATACCAACCTGAGGGTAGCACTGGGTCATTCAAATCCACCTACCTAAGCCCTTCCCCTGTCAATCACTTTTTATTTAAATGTACACTCTGTTGCAAGGCATCGTGCCATGGCAATATGCAGAAATTAAGTAAATTGATTTTTGTTTATTTATTATTTATTATTGAAGCATTGTTGTCTTTTTTGTAAAATAATAGTAATAATAATAATAAAAAAATAATAATAATAAAATGATGATGATAATAATAAAAATAAAAATAATAATAATAATAATAATTATTATTATTATCAGTAGTAGTAGTAATAGTAGTAGTAGTAGTATTAGTATTGCTATTTTACTGGTTTTAATGACTGCCATGCACCATTCAGCAGAAATGTTTCCTTCAATTCCATTTACAATCTATTTTCACAGCTGTAAATCTATTGGACCACTTCTACACAACAAAGGGTTAAACTACAACACTGCAACTCAAAATGAAAGTCGCAACACTGGAGTCAGTACCACTAACCATTAATTACTCCACTGACCCCATATAATAAGAACTACTATTGCGTGTCTCTGGGATGTAGTGTATGTTTTTAATGCTTCATGCTGCCTATAACTTAATGGTTATTGATTTTCAAACATGACATCACCAGGCCGCTCAGCTATGACCCCGATCCCAGGTGATGTATGACGGCCAGTTTATTTCAGTATAGATCCCTCAGTCCTTTTTCTCATTCAGGGGAGTCAAGTGTAATGAATCATCCATCCAGGGACACAGCTGCTCTTCAGTTATTGCACTTGGCTATAGAGCACCTTACGCAGCCATCAAGGAAACTGAGCTAACATCTCGGAGGTGTACGCTTAAATCTTATACCCAGTTCCATTTTTTCTTTCACTATACTCCCAACACTGATGTCCAATGCCGTCAAAATCAATATCAATAAATCAGTACCAGCCCCTTGTTCCCGGTCTGCATATTGTTAACTCCTGTCATAAATTTTTCATATTTCCTGCTTCAGTCTAGTGAAAGGTGCCACTTTGCCCATTCCTGCAATTTATGACAACTGTAGGCTGCTATTTGGTGAAAATGCGCCTGTTGAACTGACTCCAAACTTAAAATTTACTGCTACTTGTGGCTTCAGTTTATTTATTTATTTTCTGCCCCTATTTTTGACAAAATAGTGGTTGACAGCATCTAGATTCAACAACAAGGTCTTTGATTGCCTTATAAAGCAGGGGTGTAGCCAAAGTGGTTACCTTAGTCCCCTATCAAGGTGACTTGTCTAGTATGTCAGGGTCAGCCAGATTCTAGCAAAGTCTTCAGGCCTAAGTGACTGTCTTAGCCTTAGACTTTATGAAGAGATGGACGAAGCAACTATTACGTCACCAATCAGTTTCAGCGTACCATTTAGGAAGCCTCGATTTTGGCAATTTGGGCAGTGCCAATTTTGTCATTTTGAAACCAGATGTGATTCCTATTGGACGAAAGCGTGAATTGAAGATCCAGGGAGGAGCGAGGGGTCGATCTACAGGTGAATCTGACCGTGTCTGACGAGGACCAGAAGATAGCCACACCCCTAAAACTTATTCTGGCTTTTTCCTTTATTCTAGTCTATTTGGGACCGTAATTTGCTAAACAAAACGTCATAATATTTCGAAGAAGACTTGAAACTTGCGATAGGGACCATAAAATGATCTGGAAAATCATCATTAAAATAATAAATTAGGTGGGAAAGTAGGGCCATTTTCTCATAAACTCCTATAGCATTGAACGTCTTTCTGCAACCACTGCCGTCGCCATCTGCTGGCCATTAAATAGAATGCTATTTTTAGAGATTTCCACATTGGCTTCACTTTTCAGCCCCAGCACTTAGAACTTCTCTGCAGATTCCGCTACTCTTCATCAAGCCTCAGATGTGTGACAGAAAGTTGATATGCTGCTCCGCCTGACATTTCTTTGCCAGAAGACCGATTTACTCAGTTGTCGAAATCCAAGCACTACATCGCCACCTAAAAATGGAGGCAAAACTGAACTTTGCAAAATCTGTGTGTGGCAACGATTCTTTGTGTCTTGACACAAGAGGCAATCTGATGTTTTCACCAATTTGACATCAAACTCCACACAGCTGCCACTGGGCGCTGCCATATTTAAAAAAAAACTCTGGCTAAAGGCTTCCGCAGTCTCACATCTGCAGAAGGTGTGATGAGAAACGAATCGGCCGAGGTTTGCCAAGTGCAGATCCAAGTGCTGTGTCCATCTTTTTATACAGTCTATTGTCTTTTTTTAAATTTTTTTATTTGCATCTCCAATCCCACCCTAATCTGGAATGCCCAATCTGAGAACTGTGTACAAGGCTTGCTTGTATACAACCCCCTATTGCTAGCTCAGGAGAGAAAGACAGTTTACGGATTTCCTCCAAAGCATGCGCCTGTCAGCCCCTGCATCTTTACACTTTTTGCTCAGTGCCTCGCAAGTTCAGATCGAGGGCGGAGGATACCTGAACATGAGCAAGCTCAGAATCTCACTGACGAGCGTCCGGCTGGCCAACAGGAGGCGCTTGAGCAACGAACAAGGCAATCATTTTTAATTTCCCTTCCCAGCGGTCCCTTCCCATTTTGCATTCCCACAGCGCTTTAGCCAATCGTGCGCTGTTCTGAAAAAGCTGCCAACCACTGCTGGTTGGTACGACCGGGGATCGAACCTGCGCCGTAATAGTCACTACTGCATCGCAATTGCGGCGCCTTAACCGAGTGAGCTTACGCGGCAGCCTCTACAGTCTATGGTCTTAGCTTGGATTGACATAAAGCCAGTTCGATTTAAGACCGGAAGTCCACGCGCGCATGCACCATTGAGCTAATGTGGAGCAAAAGGAACTATGGTGGCTACTTGTTGCGTGGTGGGGTGCACAAACCGGTACCGTAAAGACGGGGGCGTAAGGTTTTTTATTGTTCCTGTGGCAAGAGACAATTACAAGTGTGGATTCGAGCAGTAAATCGGAAGAACTTTGTCCCGAATGATCATACTAGAGTCTGCAGTACTCATTTTGTCAGCGGCTGGCGCAACTTTGCTGTCTGTTTCCCTACAAACGAAAGGATCTCACACCGACTCAAGCTAGAAGGAAAGAGCGATCTGATCAGAGAAATAGATACTGGTTGATATTAAATTATTTAAGTTGGCCCACTAATTGACTAAGAATTATTTCTTCTGTTTTTATTTCAAGCTGTTATTGTTTTTGCAGTGTCCAGTTTTTGTATCCACATTTTGAAAATGGACTGGCTTTGTGCGTTCCTTTAGGCTATATACGACGTTAAGTTCAACCCCAATTCTGAAATGGTTGAAACGAAGTGTAAATTGCGAATAAAATCAAAATGCAATGACTTTCAGATCACATGAGCCAATATAAATTTACAATAGAACATAAATAACATTTCAAATGTTGAAACTGAGGCATTTTACATTTTTATCCACAAAATGAACTTATTTCAAATTTTTTGGCTGCAACAGGTCTCAGAAAAGTTGGGACACAGGCAAAACAGGGCTGAAAAAGCAATTAATATATAAGAGAATCAGCCGAAATTGCATTTGGCAAGTAATTAAGTTAACTGGCATCAGGTGTGTAACATGATTGGCTATAAAAGGGATGTCTTAGAGAGCCTGAGTCTCTCAGAGGTAAAGATGGCCAGAGGCTCACCAAACTGTGAAGGCTTGCGTGAAAAATTGTGGAATACTTTAAAACAATGTTCCTCCACGTCAATTACAAAAGCTTTGGAGGTCTCATCATCGACAGTGCATAAGGTCATCAACAGATTCAGAGAAACTGGAAAAATCTCTCTGCATTAGGGACAAGGCCGAAGATCTTTACTGGATGTCCGTGATCTTCGGGCCCTCAGACGCCACTACATCAGTCATCGGCATGATTCATTGACATTACTAAATGGGCCCAGGAATGCTTCAAGAAGCCACTGTCTGTAAACACAGTCCGCAGTGCCATCCACAGATGCCACCTAAAACTCTATCATGCAAAAAAGAAGCTATTGTTGAGCATGATCCAGAAGCACTGCCGTGTTCTGTGGGCCAAGGCTCATTTAAAGTGGACTGTAGCAAAATGGCTAAGTGTCCAGTGGTCAAACGAGTCCAACTTTGTCATTCATGTAGGAAATCATGGGCATCGTGTCCTCCGGGCTAAAGAAGAGAAAGACCACCCCTCCTGTTATCAGCGTTCAGTTCAAAAGCCAACAGCGTTCAAATGGGGATGCATTAATGCATATGTTGTGAGACACTTTTATGTTTTAACAAGAGTTGTCAGAAAGACGACAAAGCTCGCCAGGGCAAGGTTAAAGTTTTTCTGCACGCGGACGGACGTGGACGCCGGGGGTACGACAATAGCTCTGCGGACGTTACTCGTCCTGGCGAGCTAAAAAGCACCATGAATGCTGAAAGGTATATAAAGGTTTTAGAGCAACATTTGCTCCCCTCCAGATGACATCTATTCCAGGGAAGGCCTTGTGTATTTCAGCAGGACAATGCAAAACCACATACTGCAGCTATTACAACAGCATGGCTTCGTAGTAGAAGAGTCTGTGTGCTGAACTGGCCTGCCTGCAATCCTGATATTTCACCGATTGAGAATATTTGGCGCGTAATTAAACGAAAAGTCCGTCAAAGGAGAGATAAAACTCTCCAGCAGCTGGGAGGCCATATTAAACAAGAGTGGTAGCAAATTCCAATGGCTAAACTTTAGAAACTTGTCTCCTCAATGCCCAGACGCCTCCACTCTGTGTTAAAAAGAAGAAGAGATGCTACACCATGGTAAACAGGCCCCTGTCTCAACTTTTTTGAGACCTGTAGCAGCCATCAACTTTGAAATGAGCTCATTTTGTGGATAAGATTGTGAAATTTCACAGTTTCAACATTTTATATCAGTTATCTCTGTTCTATTGGGAATAAAATACTGGCTGGTGTGATTTGAGAGTTATTACGTTCTGATTTTATTCACAATTTACACTTTGTCCCAACTATTTCGGAATTGGGGTTGTAGATGTAAAACTCTACGTAAAGAAATATCAAGCCAAAGGGGGAATGTTCGTGTCACATGACGTTTACAGTCTAGGTCAGCTCAGAGGGGCTCACATTACAGAACTTGGCCCCTCAGAGCTAAGTGTTCATTTTGCTGCCTGCAATAATAATTTCCTTGTGATTTCTAAGTTCAATTGCTAAGTTGAATTTGTTTGTCAGTTGGTTTTACAGGCGTTGGTTTTTTATTCGCATTGCTCACGACAACCGGCAAGCACATATGATCCAAATCTCCTCTCAAGATGGATAAGTGCGCAGGTACACATGTAAAATACAAGGCCATATCATTACTATTCGACTGAACGCAACACATTTGATTTCGGATTTTCATTTGTGCTGAAAATAACGTCGAGGACTTACCTTGACCATATCTCGCCAATATAACTTTCAAGTCTTTATTATGCTGCAGGAGTAAGTGCTTTCAGTTTGTAAGAGAAAACTAATGGAGCTGAATCAAGCTATATTGTCAGGGGGAAAGAATTTCTCACCCAACCTCGACTTTTTTCCGGCTTTTTATTTGCCAGAACAATGTTATAAGGGGGGCGTCAATATATTTTAGGGAGTTTTTTTTTTTCAGTGAGAAGGGAGTTTAGATATTTAATATCGCAAATACATATGCTGCACCTGCCCTAGCAACCCAGTGTATCATCAGTAACTTGGCAGCCGCCGTAACAATATGCTACTGACACGAATAGCAGTACTTGAAACTAAACTCTAAAATTCCTTAACTGGAAGTACGCTTCACGTGTTTTCATATTCTAATGTTTCTCTGGGTACCCAAACATCAATCAATATTGGTGTAGGTTGAATACAGAAATCTTAATCTCGCCATTTTGGATACAAAATGTAAGCTGCATACCTTAGAATGTTCCTGAACAAAAAATACCTGTTTATAGTCCAAATGCACGTTGTAAGCTGCCTTTCATCACGGGGAAAGCGAAAGGACTTAAAATTCCCCACTTTTTCAATGTGATTTGTGTATCTTCTGGACTACATAGTCTGCAAAGAGCATGTACACTCAAAATCTCACTTTTTCACGCCCTTAAACCGAAAGGGTCTGCTGTCTGCATTATTGAGGTTATTTCCTGGCTCTGAACTCTGGCTCCCCCTGCAGGTGGAGGGTGAATGGCTCAGATGTGGCAGTAGAAGCAGAGCCCAGGTATAGCCTGATTGCTGGAAACTTGGTAATCACCAGCCCCCAGAGCGGCCGGGATGGGGGGTCTTACCAGTGCCTCGCCAGCAACCGCTGTGGCTCTATCATCAGCTACGCTGCCAACCTCAAGTTCGGCTGTGAGTACCGGGGTCACTGTCACGGGGTATAGAGGGTTGGGTATTGGTGGGGTGGAGCGCTGGGTCTTGGGTGGGTAGGAATATCTTGGACTCATTTTCTGGACTCTGGGGAACAGAGGAGTGGTGCAGGGGGATTGATAATCTTTCAGCTTGATGCTTGGTGGTTTTGGACAGTTCCCTTGTACCCCTGCACAAGCATGTAGGAGTTGGACGGAAGGTCAGTGGGAGGGGGGGTATCCTTATCCTGTTTACCTCATATGCTTGGTGTGACGTGATTTCTTAGGAAACTATGATTACTTGTTGTGTGCTTACCATAGGCAAGCAAGACATTGTGCTTCTTAAAGGGGACCTATTTTGCTGATCCTTCTTTGAATACATATTGGTAATTTTATAATGTTGGATGTCCATACTCAACCTCTGAAAAGTTTCTAAACATAAGATACAGGGGTTTTGCCAAAATCCAAGAACGTGATTTCGTGAGCGTGATTTCCTCTCTGAACAGCTGGTTCCGAGATCTTCACGAGATCTGGGCAAATCCTGACATCAGGTTGTGCCGTCCAATTACCACAGACCTAGCCAGAGCCAATCAGGCGCTGGACATGCCCACACCGGAAACTTTTCTAGCAGGCACTAGAAACAGCAGATCATACTATGCCTTAGTAGCGTCTACACTTTTGGAAATACAAAAGAGGAGCCACAGGTCATTTGAAGTGCAGTTCTGTCAGTATCTTTCCCAAAGCTGCTCATCCGTTTACTTTTGGACGCAAAGAAAAGCACCTATTTCTCTTCCAAAAGACGATGCCATCAGAAATGCCATGGCCAAAGGGAACGTTAGCTGTTTGTGCTCAGCATTTCACCAAAGACAGCTTTGTCAATAAAGGATAATTCAACACAGGATAAGCATTTTAGCTGCTTGTCAAACCTGAAGCAGTTGCATCGATCAAGCGCTCGGAGCCACAAGCTGCAAGTAACGATATAACAGCAAATAATGTAAGTGAAGCTAACGTGTGACAGGTGGCTAGCAGGACCGCTAACGATAGTTAGCACTAACAACTGGCCTCAAACGCAGGCTTTGTAAAATATCTGAAGATAAATCCTGGATCGGTAGTGACTGTCCGTGACTCACAGACGCAGAAGCTGTAACTTGCTTATACTGCATAAGCCAACAGCCAGTTGATTGTGGCTGTAGCACTGCCGCTAATGTAGCCAAGTTACTGTTGCTAATGTTTGTGTCCTAAATATGCAAGAGTAATATCAGGGGAAATTCTACAGAAGGTGTGTGAACATAAACCTCATTTGCAGCTAACTTTTTATATTTGTTTGTAATTTGGATGCCTGGTATAACTGTCCACAGTAACGGAACTTGCTGTCTGTAAAACCTGTATTGCAAGGGTTTGTCTCTGGTTGCTATGGATGCTTGGTTACCAGCTACTGCATGTTAGTTTGCGTGCTATGCTTCTGGTTAACTTGCATGTAATTCTGATTGGTATGCTTGTGTTACTTCGGTAAGCATCAATGTGACAGTTTCATCATAACGTTGCCCGATTGTAGCCACTACAGTTGAAGCTAACCAGAGAGATGCTCTATGTGTCTACGAAGTTGGGCTGAAAAGGCTGCAGTTAGACCAGACGTAGGTTTTGCAGAGCTTGGGATACGTGTTTGGATTTGTTTACGGCTGCTTGTAATCGCTTCACTTATCCATGACCGGGATCAGCCGGATACTTCACAAATATCTGGGCTAGCTCTCTGATGCGACCGTGAAAGCAATCGCCAAACGGCGAAGCTCTAACATGTCTGGTATACAGTAGCTAACAAATGATTTCTCTGCACTACCGTGACATAATTTCATTCCCCTTTAGAAATTGTTGTGACTAATAAAAGGCGAAAGAGGCGGAGATTAAATATGTAATTCTTTCCTGTAGAAGTGATCGATTCGCTAGCTCCACAGTAGTAACTTGTCCACGCTAACGAACTTACAGTCTGCAAAACCTGTAGTATGTTCATAATGTAACTGAGCTCTCTCTAGCTGTCATGTACTATCCATAAAGCTGCTTTCACATCGCACGAGAAACAAATTTTTTGCGTGACAGATTACATTCAAAGTCAATGCAAAGACGCGAATACTCGCATTATGGGCGCGTTCAGGAGCTTTCACACCGGACGCAAAACAATTTTTTCGTGCGACAGATTACATTCAAAGTCAATGCAAAGACGCGAATACACGCGTTATGGGCATGTCAAGCCGCTTTCACACCGGAAGCGAAACAAATTTTTCGCGCGACAGTTAACATTCAAAGTCAATGCAAACACAATGCATTGTCCCTGGTCTACACTTGGGTATGCTAACCCGTTCTACAAATGTGTCTGTATGGGGTGGATTCTAGCTTTCCCTCATTCCTAGCTATAGAGTAGAAACACAGTTGTACTCAGTATAGTAGCCATAGGTAGACAGCAAATTCGAGCTTGAGCTGCCAGACTTTCGCACTCCACTTTTTTTTTCCCATTACGTTTTTTAGAGAAAGTTAATTTCATTAGATCTATAGATGTGTACTGCATTTGATTGCGGAATTTGTCCATCGATTCCGTCTCAGTTTCACTCCGGGGATGCAGACCCGGAAAACTGCATTCCGCTGCTTTGTCCAGCCTAGATCCGTTCTCCACAGAGCGGGCTAGTAAGAATAAAATGGTCATACGGGGAGTGCGGGCCATTGCGGAAGAGCTGCCCCAATGAGGCGTTTCAGGCAGAGACTACAATGGACTATAAATGGGGGTTTTTGAGGATGGCAGTATGAGCTAAATAAGGACCCTTTATTGGACTTGAACAATCAGGAGTACTCTAGGGGAGTACAAGATCAAAATATAAATTTGGAAATGTAGCAGAAGAGGTCCCCTTTAAGTCACTTTATTATTATTTTTCCATTCCATACACTTTTTTGTCCCGTATCAAGTCCCAGAGCGTTCGTGATAGAGATGTGTTTCAAACGCCAAAACATCCAGGCCAACCGTGTCTCTGGGCCTAGTACAAAGGGTTGCATTGGCCCTTTTCTTTTGCAATCACTGTTTTCATCCCTTTTTCTCTCCATTAAAAATGCATGGTGGAGATCTGCCATTATGACATCACAGAACGCTAGAGGGCAGCCTCAACACCGTAACCAGTATAGACAAATTTCAGAGCGTGAAGTGCTTTGAAATTTGTCCTTTAAATGATGTCAGATGATTACTGTGTGTGTGTTTGTGTGTGTGTGTGTGTGTGTGTGTGTGTGTGTGTGTGTGAGTATGTGAGAGAGAGAGAGGGGGAGAGAGAGAGACTGCATCTTTACCGTCAACATTTTAGCAAGCCCACTCTCGAGGTTCGTCCTGACGAAACGCAGTTCTAGTTGTTGCTGAGGTTTTTCATTTACTCACTTTGGTCAAATATATTGTGTACAAATACTGGCTGTCTAAGCAGTATTTCTTGGTCGACGAGCCCTTGGTTTCTGAGCTTTATACCCTGGCGAAGTTAAACTGATAGGTGTTTCCATTGAGAAAGATCACAATAATGGCAAACGTCAACAATTTTGTGAAAGTAAGCAATTTTGAGAATACAAAATGTTTTTTTTCACTCGTTCAGTACATTTATCCATATAATGTGTAGGCAAGTCGTAAAATCAGTACCCCCAGCATTGTGCAAAACTGAAATGTACTGTGCTTCAGAGGTGTAATATGAAATCATTTAATTATTTAATTCACCCACTGATTTATTCAAGAATCGGATAGAAACATAAACTATTGCAGCTGGGTATTTATGCTCCTGTTCAGCTATTTTATGGCTGCTTTAAAATTTCTCTCCAGCAATCTGACCTTCAAGATGGAAAGACTGTTTCTGACACTCTTATTAGAATCAAAACTTCTTATTTATGTTGTATTACTGAAGAAGAAAGATTACTACTACGCACTCATGCCTGGTCAAGTGCTATTAATTGCTTGTATTTCCGATTCAGACTTTTTCTAAACAGTGAGCTAATCACAAAGCTTATCTTTTGAATAATGTGTGATGTCAGTTCTGTTAATTCTACATGATTGTCAGGTGTAAGCTGTTTGTGATGCAAATAAAATTGCTCGTGTGGGAGTGAAGATCCATCTCAGAGAAACTGTGGAATATAATTTTCATAATCATGGAAAATAGTCTTTTTAGCTATAAAAAAGGAAAAGTCTCCACGAAAGATGCATAGTTATAACTTACTATCGCTTATAGGTCAAATTGAGCTATCTCTTTTGTGTCTGCATATAAAGGTAGATGATGGTGATTGTTGTAGTTACGTGCCCTGAAACTGCAGTCTTACACCTGATTCATTTTGATAGACCTCCAGGAATTCTCCCCGGAGGAGAGAAACCCACAGACTGTGTATGAAGGAGCGGGGGTTACTATTACCTGCCAGCCCCCACCACACTACCCAGGTACGACCTTTCACCCTGATGACCTTTCACCCAGCCCTGGTATCAGCAGAGGGTGCAGTCTTCCTGGAATCCTGAATATAAGTCCTAGAAACTGGAGGACACCCTGGATCCCCTGATAAAATGCATCACTTTTTCCCCTAGTGAAAAAAATTTTTTAGTCACACTTTAGATGAAATGTTGCTCATAAATGCTATATACAGCATGTATAATACCTTCATAAATGAGACACGTCTTCATATATCATACATAAGCAAATGTCATGCCTGTAAAAGTTGAAATAGCACATCCTTACTCAGCATGTGATGCCAGATGTGACAATGACAATGTCACTTAGCTGATAATGTTACACTTCATAGCATTTAGCCACTAGCTGAGTGACATTGTCAGTTATATCACATCTTGCGTCACATGCTGAATAAGGATGTGTTATGTCACCCTTAACGAAGCATATTTGCTTATGTATGAATAATGAAGACATTATGTCTTCATTTATGAAAGCATTATACATGCTGTTTAAAGCCTTTATGAGCAGCACTTCATCTAAAGTGTGACCAAAAATTTAGTTAGGATGATTACAAAAAATTTAGAAATTTTCTAGTTTCAAAATATTGTTTATTTTAATCAATAATTGGTTTGTGGTTTTATTTAATCTGACCAAGCTTAAGTCTGAGGTAAATGAAAAATCTCTCGCTGAAGAAAAATCTGGCGAATGGAGAAATGCCCTGCCCCACTCTTGTGCTGGTGTCAGAACTGTTTAGCGCCCTGCTCTTGGGATTTAGACAAGAGAATCATGTCAAAAACGATTGCCTTTTTCTGCATCTAAGGAGGCTGATGAAATTAGGATGCAGTTACTGTGCATAAATATACTCTATCTCTTCTTCTTCCTTTTAGCACTGTCCTACCACTGGTTCGTCAACGATTTCCCAGCCTTTGTCAAATTAGAGAAGGGCCGTAAGTTTGTCTCCCAGACAACAGGGAACCTGTACGTTGCCAAGGCAGAGGTGAACGACTCCGGAAACTACTCCTGCTTCACCACCAGTCACATGTCTTTCAACACCAAGAGTGTCTTCAGCACGGCTAACCCACTCATAGTGCAGCCCGATGGTTTGTAACAATTATACGTGTATATGTATATAATCAGAGATCCTTAACTTATACCATTAACAGGCTCTCCCAGAGTTATTGTTCGACAAATTCTGAATCTGGCAACCCTAGCTGTGATGTCATCTGCATAATCTTTTCTCCCTCTGCCTGTACATTAGCTAACCCAAGGAAGTCTTCTCCCAGCATCAAAGTGAGGTTTCCCTCCGACACCTATGCTTTGACTGGACACGCAGCGCACCTGGAGTGCTTCGCTTACGGAAAGTGAGTCGGTCACTGTGTCCCTACTCGCCCTTCTGCCTGATAGGGCATTCTGGTGCCATCATTATGAGTGTCTAAAATAAAGCTATGCAGTACTTTGTGTTTGTTTGGCTTTAAAAGCTCAGCATGAACCATTAATACTTACAAAAGCACGCCGCCCCCGAGGAATGGTTACAGGATGTTTTGATCCATGACGTGTAAACACATTAACTTTGTCAGTGAACATTAAAGATAATTCCCATTAGAAATAGCAAACAAGGCTTTGAATTCACGGTTTGGCTGACTGAGGTGATCAGCATTTCTGAAGCCACTGTTGTGGAAATCTGTAATCGGAGCATCTGCACCGTGGAACAGCCCTCGCCCGTGTCCTCACATGACCTCTGTCGCTATCCTCAAGTCCCGTGCCTGAGATCCGCTGGCGAAAGTTGGATGGCATGCTGCCCTCCAAGGCTATGACGAGCAGCGATGGTCTGGTGCTCTCCCTGCCCGACCTGGGGTTTGAGGACGAGGGGATGTATGAGTGCGAGGCCCGAAATTCGGAGGGTCGGGACACGCACCAGGGCCGGATCAACGTGCAAGGTATTCAAATGGGCTGCTCTATTGGCTAATGGCTGAGGTGTTTGGTTAGGACTCAAGGTTGGTGGTTTGAGCCACATTGGCCCTTCAGCAAGCACACAAATCCACATTAAATGGCTCCACTTTTGTCTCATCAACTTTATGTCCTGTTGATGAAAAGTATCAGCTAAATAACTTTTTATTTCATTTGATTCCTCTGCAATAAGGGCCTTTGACTATGCACTTCCTTAGTGATATGTGTGTGAGATAATTTTTCTTAAGATGAGCTGGTCAGCAATGACAATACATTTGGAGAGTTCGGCTGATGCAATCACTTCATTTGATCGCAGCCATCCTCCCTGGAACTCAATTTTTCTGTTCACTGGAGGCTTGCATTTGAGACAGTATAGAAAATTGATGTCCCAGGACTGGCAAGCGAAATTATGTTTCATGGAATATATATAAACTAGATGAAAAGGCGGTTAATATTCTGTGTTGCAGAGATGTTATTGAGTCTTGAAAATAATCAGTTATGTTCCTCCTCATCAATCACCAAATTTGAGGGTGATGATGGTTGAAAAACACCCAAATTACTTTGAGAACCTCTCTTTGACCTTTGACAAGTTGTATTACGTCCTTTAGAATGCCCAAGAAATCATTAATTTTGAGAATACTCTGTTCATCGAGCAAATCAATTGAGTCCACTGCCAGTCCCAACTGATTTTACAGTATCTTTTTTTGAAATTAAAAGATGGCTGATAATATTAAACGGCAGTTTCTCAGACTACCCAGAATAGGGATAGTACTGAACTAAACTGTGGAGTTCTCTGTGGAGGAACACATTTTAAAATAGTCTTTAGTCTTCCTGTCTCTGTGTAATTGACCCAACATTCACTGAATTTGAACGAATCGTCAACACATTACTGCGATATCTGGATGGAGACGCGGTTCCCGAAAGTATCACGTGCTGAGAAAAATGATAGCGCCTGCATAAAAGTGATGGCCCCAGACAACCTGGTGTCACCCCCCTCCCCTCCCCCCCCCCCCCCGTCTCCACAGCCCAGCCCGAATGGCTGCAGGTGATGAGTGACTCGGAAGTGGAGATCAGCTCTCAGCTGCGCTGGAGCTGCATGGCTGCAGGAAAGCCCAGGCCGTCTGTCCGCTGGCTGCGCAATGGACAGCCCCTCGTCTCCCAGGTAACCGACATGGCGATGAACTGCTTCCCCACTGAAGAGTTTGGCTAAAACCGGCTTACACATTTTTTAAAAACTTTTTTAGTTGGGTGTTACTGATCTGTGACTGTTGAAAGGTAGTCTAGATCAACAGAAGCTAATTTACCATCTTATCCAGATTTTAACAAACTAGAGAACAGCTCTACTGTGATCTGGAAAAACCTTGTGCGTCATTTTTGGTAGAAACTGAATTTGACCCTCATTTAGAATAATTATAAGTGGTGAAATTCATAAAATACTACCTATTGCTGCCGGGTTAGCTCACTCGGTTGAGGCAGCGCATTTGCGGAGCAGCAGTGGCTACCCTGGCGCGGGTTCGATCCCCGGTCGCACCAAACGGCAGTGGTCGGCAGCTTTTTCAGAGCAGTGTATGATTGGCAAAAGTGCTGCAGGATGCAAATTGGTAATGGACTGCTGGGAAGGGAAATTAAAAATGATTGCATTGTTTGTTGCTCAAGCGCCTCCTGTTGGCCAGCCAGGCACTCGTCAGTGAGATTCTACCCTTGCTCATATTCGGGTGTCATCCGCCCTCGTTCTGAACTTGCTATAGTTTCGACCAGTGAGTGTAAAGATGCAGGGGCTGATGGGCCCGTGCTACGGAGGAGAGCCGTGAAGTGTCTCTCTCTCCTGAGCTGGCAATAGGGGGCTGCATACGAGCAAGCCTTGTTCATAGTTCCCCAGTTGGGCATTCCAGATTCGGGTGGGATTAAAGATGCCATGTTAATAAAAACAAAAAAAACACTAGCTATTTGTGTTATTTGAAATCAAGTATCTATTATTTTTTCAGATAGGAAAAGCCCTAACTCCCAAAGTTTTTCTTTAATCACGAGACCTTTGCCACTGTTAAATTCATCAGGTTTTTCCAGATCACAAGAGAGCTTTCCACAGTCGCTGACCCGTTACATCCAGCTGGGATTCTTTGTGACTTACACAATCTGTCAAATGTTTTTCCATATTCCAATATTTTCTGTAATTGTTACAATTTTTTATATTTTGTTTTTGTGTAATAGTCTCATATTGGTTTTATAACAGAAAGTTTGGAAAACTGAAGCCCAATGTATAAACCATGTATTTAACAAAACAAATTAAGAAAAACCTGAATCAGTCATTTTGTCGATGTTTATGCAGATCAGTAACGATGGTCTAACCCAGTGCTTTTCAAACCCCTCCTTGAGAACCACCTGTCCTGCATGTGTTAGATCTCTCCCTGCTCCAGCACAGGTGATTCAAATGACCTAGTCATTATCAAGCAGCTTCAGGGGGTTGATAGCGAGCTGATCATTTCAATCACCTGTGCTGGATTCCTTGTGGATTTTTCTTCTAAATAATAAATAAATAATAAACAAGTATTGGGGTCCAGTGATTTCTTTGTTGTGAACATACATCTAAGATATAGACTTGACAAGATCTTAGGGCGTGAAAAAACCTTTGACTGGTGGTGTAGATGGTTCAAGACGATTTTTGACCCGCTTGGGTCCAAAGGCATTCGGTTGCCACATTCATTGTAATGTGCCCTGAACCCTGGGTGAAATCTGATGGTGTAGATTGTGTGTAGATTTGAACATGTTTGAAGATTTAAACACTGGGAGAGAGTGAGAGCGTTAGAGTAATACTCGGCTCCTCCTGTGTTAGGCATTTGGTATTGCTACTACATATTGTAGGCTCTACCTCAAAGACTTTCAAGTGTTTTT
Source organism: Gymnothorax reevesii (assembly GCA_029721435.1). Taxonomy (NCBI): domain Eukaryota; kingdom Metazoa; phylum Chordata; class Actinopteri; order Anguilliformes; family Muraenidae; genus Gymnothorax; species Gymnothorax reevesii. The sequence goes on from CM056581.1 coordinate 58,504,594, forward strand.
ATGTCTACATTGTTGTAATTATTTACATATGCTTTCACAATTTTAAAAAAAATATGCTGTGTCACTTTAAAATTTAATGATCTACAAAGTGTTTCGCTGATAAATTGGGCTCAGTTCCATAAAATTTTATTTGAATAAAATTTTTTACGGACACTTTGTCATGAATAGAGTTTGCAGAGGGGAAATAAACTAGGCCTGAATCCCCAAAAGAATAGTAATTGAGCAAAACAATGCCCGATGTGCAAGGAAATCTCCGGAAGGGCTGGTCAGTTGAGTGGAATCCCTTTCTCCATAGGTTGGCCTGGTGTAGTAGAGAAATGAAAGGCTGGTATATTTCTTCATTGAAGACTGGAGCCTTTTTTGCGATTGATGCGGCACCGAGGAATCAAATGGAATGTGTCCTACAATACAGTGCAGTCCATTAGTATTTCCGCTGTGACTTAATTTATGCTTATTAGCTCTCTACTTTAGCGGATTTAAATGTAAAGCATACGTAGGGATTCCATTGCTTACTCCATGCAGTACCTCTGTCCAGGCACTTATGGATTGTACAGTACAGTATATCACAACCCTAAAGGCAAGTGTATGCGGTTTTCCATGGCACATAGTACATGCTCAGCTCCCTATTCTCTTTAGCAGGATCGAGTGGAGATTGACAGCGGGCAGCTAAAGATCACCAATCTGGCCCTGGAGGATTCCGGGATGTACCAGTGTGTGGCCGAGAACAAGCACGGTACCATCTACTCCAATGCTGAGCTAAGGGTGCAAGGTGAGAGATCAGAATTCAAATGGTGTACCCGTATACGCGATGTCTGCCCTAATACGTTTTTCTCCTAAAACATTTAATTTTTGCAGAGCGTCCACACTACCACACTACCTAGTGTTTTTGAACTCTTAAAATGGGGGTTTTAGAAAATGCAGCTGACTGTGTTTTAGTTTTAAACTTCCAGGGCTGCATAGTAGGGTGGACTGAGTTTTCGTGTCCAAATACTGTTGCAAAAAATAAAACATTATTAGTGTGGACGTAGCTGTCAAGAGGAGCGTCACCGTGGGGCAATAGTGGAACTGAGTAGCCAAGGTCCACAGATGGGTGGGGTTGAGGGGCGGTTCTGAAGCCACCGATACTGCACATGCACAAGATTTATATGAATGTAGCAGTACACACACTGTAAGTGTGTCAGGATGTCAGTGAAGTGTCAGCGATAGCGTCAGGGAAGTGAACTTTAATTCAATTACAATTTTAAAATTCAGCAGTTTTCACTGAACATCCGGTACTCTGAGTACCCAGCACAAGTGTATTCGCTATCAAAACCCCTCACTTATCCAACATGCAATATAGATATATTCAATTTCATCTGTTGATTATATTCAAAGATATCAATTAACAAATAAATTGTTAGAATTATTTTTGTAACTTTACAAATAACTAGAGAAAGATGAAGACTTTTGAACAAAATAATGAAATTCAGTCAGGGGAGAACAGATTTGACAACCTCTGTGTCAGCAGAAAATGGTTTACTACCATAAGATTTGATGTATAAGATTTTGAACATTTATAAAGCAGCAAAAAATTATCTGTTATGTAAAGACATAGTGGAGTAATGTTGTCCCGAGCTGAGTATGAAGCCTCATTCCCTCTGTGCGTGTTGTTGTCTGAGCTTCTGAGTTTTTTGTTTAGGTGGCCGGGTCGGTCAGTTAGCGAGAGGAGTCATGTAGCCAGCAGCGCCATTTGTTTTGATCTGAGATGCTGGTGCGCTAGTGTGACATCTGGTGGTTCTGACTGTCATTTGTAGCACCTTTTAAAGGGAATAAAACAGAGATGAACATATAAGGAAGAAAGAAAATCTTCAAACTAACATTTGCCTCTCTCAAAGTGGTCCCTAAGAAGCTGAAATCTGAACTGAAAGACTGTTGAATCTTTGAAACAGGGAATTTTAGCCTGTGAAGTCTATCGCACACATATTACCACTCTGTTTACTGCACATCAGTAGCGAAGCACTGAGGAATGACCTGCCTCTTCATGTGGTTCCAAAAGGGGGAAGGTGGGTCGCCGGAGAGGTAATAGTAGAAAACAGCAGCAGGCACAACTCCAAGACCAAAAAATGAATAAGGGTCCACAGCTGTGGAAATTATGCAAAGAAATTTCACTGGAGAAGGGAAACAGTGTTTATTGAAATGCTTGGTGGTCATAGAGCTGTCTTGTGTTTTGTTTTGAAGTTTTCAAAAATTGTGAGAGTGAGAACAGTGTTTCTGACCTGCATGGCTTTAATGACCCCAAAGAAGTTCGCCTTTGATGTCCGTGGAAGTGAGAGAGGAATAAAGGCAGACCAGACTTCTCTCCTATGGTTAACCCTTTAACTGCCTGCTCAATCTTTTACTGAATGATTCGTTGAACTTGACTCAATCTGACCAAGCCATTTCTAAGTTCAATACATCTTCCAATCAGATATGTTACAGTCAGAAAATGAAACCAGTCATTCCATCAAAGGACTACATTTTTTTTTTTGCCATTATATGAAATTACTGGATTCACAATGAGACAGTAACAGATACAGTGACTCAAAATGTGCTCTACGAAAAGGCTGAGGCAGTTAAAGGGTTAACCCCTTTGCGCAGAATACAAGTATTGCTAATTTTTTTCCTCTTATACATGAGCCTATTTAAGGCTTTATAACTCAGTATTTGTGTCACAGAGGCTTTGGAATTAAATTTTGGAATTTACGGACACCAGCTTCTATATCGCGCAAAGAGGTTAAGGGTTAAGTTGTGGGAATAATGGCAAGTTAACCATTTGCCATATCAAATGTGTCCCTATGGAGTAGGGTCGAAAAACCTCCAAAACTGGAAACTCGCTGCTTGTCAATTCAAACATACAAACTTAATTTTCTTTGAAGTGCTTCAGAAGGGTGCAAGATTACAGCAACAAAAAAAAGATTAAATATTAAGGTTAGGATGATAAAACTGAAGTAATAAACAATAATAAAGTAACAAAAATAGAGTCAATATATAAGACATAAAATGTCCCAGCGTTGCAACAGTAGAAAACTTCAGTAAATCCTACAAATCATTAAAGGTTTCAGGAACACAAATATCTCCTTGATAATACAACAAAAGAAAATTTGTCAAAAAACAAAACCAACTTCACTCAGAACAGTTTGAAACAGGCAGGGAAGGTTTGTGAGCAGAGGGGTGCTTTCACACCAGAGGGATTCGGTTCGATTGAATGCCGAAAAATTTCTCACCTTCAATTGGTTTGGTTCACCTTCAGACTGCATTTTTGAAAGCAGACCAAACCGTCTGGACAACGTCATGCAGTTACAACAGCTACTCGTTTGGGGCGGTATTGCCCGAAATGAGCACTAGCTATGAAGGAAAAAAGCCAGAGGAAGAAGAAAACCCAGCTCATCGATTGGCCAGGACCTCTCTGAGGTTCAGTTCCTCTCTTTGGTTCGCTGGATAGTCCATTTGCATTTCCCACTGTGAGCGAACCGCAGCAGGGTTCGCTTGTAAGCAAACCGAGATCCACGTTTTCAGGCGAACCAGAGTTTGCTTTTTTGATCCACACCAGAGTTCAGAAGAGCTTTCACACCTGCCCAAATGAAGCGGACTATCCGAAGAAACAAACTCTGGTCCGTTTGAACCGGACCAAACAGCTCTGGTCTGAAAGCGCCCTAAGCTAATGTTTTTAATGATATGTTTTAATTGTATCTCCAGACAAAGTCAGAGATACTATGCACTTCCGTTTATTTTGCCGCTGTTGTTATCGATGTATTTGCCCCAGCGTCCATGGAGGTTTCTTGCAATCAGACTGTTGGTCATCATACTCCACTAATATTATTGATATTTTCCTTAGGTATTAGTAGTGGTGAGGTCTCAAAGCCTATTGATTTTGGTCTAAATCGGATAATAATTTAAAAAATAATCAATGAATTATGAGTGTAAATGATACAAACCCACAAAAAATGGCCCATATCTCACTTACTGTCACATTCAGGGCTTAGGTTTGTACTTAGGACTGATTAGCAGTGATTTATTGCCTGTCAGTTTTGACTTTAACTATGACCTTTGACCTTGGGTGCCTAGTCAAACAAGAAAAGCTCTATATCTCACTTACTGTACAAGCCACTCAATATAGCCTTGTGCACCCACATCCATACAAGGCAGACCTGCATCATTCTGAATTATGTCATTCTGTCAAAAGCCTGGACTGATTCTGTCACCAGTTATCCTGTTCAATTAAGCATATCAATTATCAGCCTCAGTGACTGCTTCACCAGTAACTTTTGAGCTACATGTAATTACAGGATCTATGACAGTTTGTAGTGCTTTGGTTTGTATCAGGCACCTACATAATCTTGGTCTTGAGCTTCATCCATACGATGTAGATGACCTATCATGATTGTTTGGGTAACGGAGTAATACAAGAGTCCGAGATAGACGTATTGGTCATGAGCGACCAAACTGTCTAGTTTGTCTCTTGAATCGTATGCATTAGAACTGAAAGCGTTCTATCCATGATTAGCCCTGGCTTGGGATACATTGAGAATGAGCCATTCACTCAAACACATTTCATGAATACTGACTGGTTAAACTAACAAGGAAGTGATATACTGAGGAAATTTTTGAAGAAAGGTGGTGCAAATGTAAAAAAACCAGCCGCTATCACTTCTCTCAGACAGACGAGGCTGCGCAAGATGCCATTTACAGATGAAATTCAAAGCTGGGTAGCATTGACATGACTGGTAATACATCTAAATGAAAAATTGCAACCGATGGCTTGTGGGTAGATGCTGATTAATGCAAATAAATGAAGCTACCAAGTGACAGGAAACTGACAGAAAAACTGCTTCTACAATCCTTCTTCCTGAACACATGGAAGCGCATCCTGTTTCTCCGCAAGAAGTCAATTTATCCAGCTGATATCTGAAACTAAACGTCTTATCAAGCCAAACCCTCAGATATTAATATCAACAAGCGTATTTGTACTGAGATATTTACCGAGGCGTGACAACAGCAAAGCAACAGAAATAAAAACTGCCTTCAATGACATGAATCTTCCCAAATCTCTATGATTTAAATAATAGTTCTGTTCTGTTGGATTTGTTGAGTAATTTCTCTGTTCCTCTCCCGCCCGTGTGACGTTCAAACCTCCTCTCCCTCCTCTCTCCTCTCGCCAGCATGTGTGGGGTAGGTGTTGGGTTTCCTGGTCGGCGTGTGGCTGTCCTGTTGTGTGTAGACCCCCCGTCCCCCCCCCCGTCCCCCCTCCCCAGAGGCCTCGCCTCACTCTCTCCTGTGCTCTCTCTCTCCTCCCTGCCCCTCTCTCCCACCCCCCGACGCCCCCATCTCCACCCTGGGCCCCCTCGTTCCTGCCCTTCCCAGTCCAGCCTCCAGATTTCCGGCTGAACCCAGTGCGCAGGCTAGTCCCGGCTGCACGGGGGGGTCAGGTCATGATGGAGTGCAAGCCCAGAGCGGCTCCAAAACCCACTCTCTTCTGGAGCCGTGGGACTGAGCTCCTGACCAACAACAGCAGGTGAGACCCCGAGCAGTAAGGTGCTCGTCTGACACTGTACAGTTGTTGGTTTGATTCCCCAGTGGGGCTGCCATTGGGTCTTATACCCTCATCTTTATACCCAATACCCTTATACCCAAAATCCATGTTTCTTCCTGTCCCTCTGACAAATCCCTTCAACTGGCAATTCTCCTGGGGTCATCTGGAAAACAGAATCATTATCAGTGGAACTCCTGGGTAAAATAATGGCTACAGAAAAATCCCTTTAGATCAGGGACACCCAACTGTATCCAGAAAGGCCATTGTGGATGAAGGATTTCATTCCACCTCAGCAGTTACATTCTACTCATTAACCCTGAGAGTCTTTTTGAAGTCCTCGATTACTAGCCTCAGGTGTGTAACCGCTTAGTCGTACTGAGAGCCTGCACCCACACAGACTCTCTTTAGATAAAACTAGGTTCCCCTAATGTTGAGATCTATGTCCCAGCTAATCACTGCAGTGACCATTAGCTCATTAGTTACCAAGGAGAGGAAGGGGTTTGGGGTTTGTGCCCTGGCTGATTGGTTGCAGTCTGTTTGTAGTCTGAATGTTCTGGTTGTGTTTGGGATATTTTGATGAACGTAAAACCCTGCAGTTATTATAATATTATTATATATTATATTATATTTAAATATATAAATATATTATATATATATTATAATAACCCTATAGTATTTTTTAGTAATGCTAGAGTATATACGCCATAACTATAGTACTACTATAGTTTGCATAGTATAACTAGAGATGTACTATAGCCATCACATTATGACTACAGTATTACCCCAGTTAACAGTACGATATGGTTACTGGCAGCCATTTAAATTATGTCAGGAGAGTGGTAGCTAGCTAGCTACATGTCCTCTGTGGTTTGGTCTCATGCAGGGTGACAATTACACCGGACGGGAAGCTCCTGATCTCTAACATCAGCCGGGCAGACGAGGGGAAGTACACTTGCTTTGCAGAGAACTACCTGGGCAAGGCCAACAGTACTGGCTATCTCTCCGTCAGAGGTAAACGCTCTGCCTTTTCCTGCTGGATGAACCGGTCCATTACTCACACTTAAGGTCACATTCATCTTCTTAATCAGATCCTGAATTAATTCCACCTTGTAACCCCAGGTTCTCATTTCATTAAACAGAACACTTAATATGTATTACAAAGAGCCAGTGTGCCTCACATTATTTCAGGCCCGGCTGAAAGTTCCAGCCCTTACCAAATAAGCAAGTTAAGCTGGTATAACCAGTGTTTTCTGCCTGTCTAGCTGGTTTAAGCTGGTTGACTAGCTGTTCACCAGCTGGGAATTCCGTGGTCATCTCCGCCGGCTTGGTCCACTTGCACTATCAGCTTTGACAATCCACAGACCTCTTGTAATCAAGAGCAACAACAAGTGTAGAAATTACGGCTTGAATGAGCTAGGAATCCCTGTAGAACTAAACTGATATTTTTGCCGGGGTTCTGCTTGTACAAAAGCAGTGCAGTTGCACAGGACCTCAGGCTTAATTCTCTGAGAACAAGTGTCTCTCCACTTTCCTGTCAGATGCCACCAAGATCACGCTGGCCCCCTCCAACGCTGACATCAACCAGGGCGAGTCTCTGACCCTACAGTGTCACGCGTCACATGATCCTACCATGGACCTAACCTTCACCTGGTCACTGAACGGAGTCACCCTCGACCTGGAGGAGAACAGCGAGCACTACCAGCGTGCTGAGACGGTGGGTTTTGGATTGCTAGCTGAGATGGAACATAACCACAGAATGTTCCAGAGTAGCGGTGAGATTAAGACGATTACAGGTGCAGAGTTTCCAACAGTTTCTACAGCTACAGTGCAGTAATAGAGAAGTGATTATTAATCATTCGTGCCACAGGATTTTATGGATTGAAATGAAAAGAAATGCTGCAAATGTGCACATTTGTGTCATGAGTTGCTATTATTATAATTGGGATTTGCCATATTCAATCAAAGCCTGAATACTGCACAATTGCGCTACAGCTTACCAACGAAAATGCATGCCTTCGACTGGTGTTGTACCAGGTTACATTTGCTTTGATAACACAACATGCTTAGATGACATTCATTCATCAGTCCCTTCAGATCAAACCCTGTTTTCGGACATCTACCCTCCTATCGATCTTCTTTCCAAGTGTAATGAAGCATACCTCTTTCAACAGCTAAAGTAGAGAACTGGTTGAACTTTTACGTGGTAGAGTCAGGTTTAAATCCCGTAAAGGCGTAAAATGAAAACCTAAAGGATGGTATATTTCCAGTTGCACTGTCATCCGTGGCGGCTTTGAGTGCCAAGTGGCTGTCTGAATAAATGCGAGCTGTAATATAATGGTTTGGCTTTGTCCCTCAGAAGGAGACCATTGGAGATCTGCTGATTCTGGATGCACAGCTGACACATGCAGGGACCTACGTCTGCACGGCACAGACAGTAGTGGACAGTGCCTCTGCTGCAGCCAAACTCGTTGTCAGAGGTAAAGGTTTTCAGCGAGTGATTGGGAGAAGGCGGGGGGGGGGGACTTTGAACACTTTTTTTAGCCCCCCACCCCAGTAACTGTTGCACAGTCCACGAGTATCTAGACACAGCCGTGCGACTGAACTTCAGTGCAAAAGTTTAACGAATAATGAATAGAAGTGAAGAGCACAATGAAAAAATGATCAGTCACATTTTCAAGTTTTGGAGAAGTAACGAATTAAAAATTCAAAACAGGCTGCCAGACAGCTCACTCGGTAAAGCATCGCGTTGCGAAGCAGAAGTGACCATCATGTCGCGGGTTCGAACCCCGCTAGGTACCAGCCGGCAGTGGTCGCTTGCTTTTTCAGAGTAGCGCATAATTGGCTATAGCACTACAGGGTTGCAAATTGGGAAGGGACTGCCAGGAATATAATAGTTGCTTTGTTGGTTGCTCAAACACCTCCTGTTGGCCAGACGGGCGCTCGTCAGTAAGATTCTAAGTCTGTTCATGTCCGGGTATCCTCCGCCCTCGTTCTGAACTTGCAAAGATTCAACCAATGAGTATATAATGAGGTGGCTGACAGGCGCGTGCTTCGGAGGAGAGCCGCGAACTGTCTACACTCTCCTGAATTGGCAACGAGGGGTCGCATTCGAGCAAGCCTTGTACAAAAAATAGTTCACCAATTAGGCATTCCAGATTCGGGTGGGATTGGAGATGCCAAATTAAAAAAAAATAAATACATAAAATTCAAAACAACCTTAGAAACAAAGCACTGAAAAAATATGCAATACATATAAAATATATTAGTATTATATATCATAATAAATATTGCAATAATACATAATTTATAAAATATACAAAAATGCAAAATTTGCACTCTGATCATTTTTTCTTTGTGGTCAAGTAGATTATTAGCTTTAATTTATGGATCTTTATGTCCATAGCATTCAAACCAGACAGGTATAATGGCCATTTTTGATACAATGTCACTGTCCAACCTCAGGCTGCACCATTCACTTGTGCATTCCAGGTTGTTCATCCATTACATACAGTTTAAAGTAAATTAGAATTTCTGATATTTTCGGAATAGAAAATTTTGCATTCTGCAGACTGTGGGAATTACATAAACAAGCAGAGGTAGATCAACAGATTTTTCCTCTATTCCAGGTCCTCCGGGTCCACCAGGGGGCGTAGTTGTCAAGGATATGAATGAGACAACCGTGGAGCTCAGATGGAGTCGGGGCTACGACAACCACAGTCCCATTGGGAAATACATCATAATGGGCCGGTCTCCACTGTCCAGTGCCTGGAAACAAATGAGAACAGGTAGATAGCTTAGAATGCAATATCAGCAGCGAGAGATAATGTAATTTCCCTCTTGAGGAAAATTGAATTGCCCGGAAAATACCAGAGTGAGAGTTTTATTGGATATCCAATAGATAGGGCACTGTTATTGCCATAGTTGTGATAGGATAAGTTATCTGTCTGGTGGTATTTTATGTTATTGCTACATAAATTGTCGGTATATGTCACCCAGTGAACATAGTAGGCGATGCACATACTGTACATCTCCTCTTACACTCCTTTTGAAAGCCACAATGAAAACATAACTATAAATAGGTCATGTTTAGAAATGGCCAAATTTTTTTGGTATATGAAATATAGGCACTAATACTAGCGCGATACTGTGAGGAAGTGAACACGCTCACAGGTTGTTTTTAGAGTATTTTCATGACATGAGCATGTTTTTTTTTTTTTTTTTTGATTATGGTTTCCCTTCGCGCTAAATACAAAATAATGCCAATTTCTGCCTGTTGTGCATGAACCTATTTAGCCTTTAAAACAGTTTTTCTGTCACAGAGACTGTGAAAAATTATTCCAGTGAAACAAGACATTTGGAAATTTTATTACAGAATTATTTAGGAATTCAATTTTGGAATTTATGAACTCCAGCGTCTTCATCTGCGCTAAGGTTTAAAACAGCATAATAAACAGGGCTCTGTTCCCTTGATTTATCTGAATTTTTGCAAATGAAAAATAGATCTATTTTCATATATCATGGTGCAAAATATCTAGGCTAAACCAAGGCAGAGAGCAAACAGGAAAAAGCTGTAGGTGAAAAGAGTGTGTGAGTGTGCGTGTCCGTGTGTGTGGTCTTTGTTGAATATGAGGCTGAGAGACAGCAATGAGGAGAAGGATGATGGGATGTGGGCAGTGGGATGGGGTGATGACATTGTTTGACCTCCCCACTCCTGCACAGATCCTCCGAACATTGAGGGGAACTCTGAGTCAGCGCACGTGATTGGCCTCTCGCCCTGGATGGACTATGAGTTCCAGGTCATCGCCAGCAACATCCTTGGGAGCGGAGAGCCCAGCATGCCCTCGCAGGTCATTCGCACCAAGCAAGCAGGTCAGGCCCGCGGCGTTACTCTACAGCTGACCCCATTAGAACTGTAACTTTCCACTGCTGGCACTTAGCTGCATATTTTCATAAAGTGTGCACAATCATTTGTTGGACTCAAGACTTTTTTTTGGTTTTGTTTCTATTCTTCAGCAAATTGAGTCTGAAAGGATGCAATGGCAATGAGTTTGAACCAAAGTTTGTAGAGGACAGCACATTTTAATCATGTTACTTTCACATTTTCAGTTTAAATTTAATATGATTTAGAATCACTTTCAAACATTTGGTCACTTATCCAGCTTGAGGTGTGTCAGGCATAGACAAAACCAGATGCTGGATACCAGGCCTGTACTGTCGCTATCCTCAGTTCTTGACTGCATTTGGAAATTTTTGCATTCAGTCTTCTCCTCAGCGTGTAAAATCCATGCTCATTAGGATTCAAATACAGCATTTGATTCAAACAGCAGAACCAAAATTACAAAAATGTGCTACTCTCCACTGTATTATGGTACACAGTACAGTCATAGATTGTGTCCATGCATACAGCTGGATATGCACTCACCAAGCACTTTATTAGGAACACAACTCCAACACTTCCTTTTGCTCTCAGACCAACCTCAGGTCTTCAGCGCTTGGATTCCATGAGTTGTCTGAAGCACTCCTTGGAGATACCAGTCCAAGTTGACCTGACTGCATCTCATAATTTCCTCAGAATAGTCAGCTGTACATTCATGCTGTGAGGCTCCTAATCATCCACATCTATTGGATTCAGATCTGGTCATGATCATTGTTGTCTCAATGAAACCAGTTTGAGATGACATTTGCGTTGTTACGGGGTGTATGCCTATGCTACGAAGAGAGGCTGTGGAATTCAAAAGATCATTGATTGGTCATGAGGAGCCCGCATTGTGGCAACAGGACATTACTCCAGCCATTACAGCACCGCCTCCATCCTGAAGTGTTGACACGAGGCAGGTTAAGTTCATGGACTCATGCTGTTGTCGCCATTTTCTGACTTTGCCATCTGTGCAGTGTGGCCAAAATCAAGATCATCACTCCAGGCTACGTTTTTTCAATCTTCAACTTTCCAGTTTTCGTGAGCCTTGGAGGTCTATTCTCGGCCGGCAAGAGTGGAGCCCAATCTGGTCATCTGTGGTCCTGGCCTATGCTATATACCTCAAGGTTCAACATGTTGTGCATTCTGAGATGCTTCTCATCTCACCATAAATATGTTTATCTAAGTAACCACTGCACTAACCATCATCAACTAGACGTACCTGTGAGCAGAACTGCCCTTAACAGAATATTTTTATTGTTGTACCATTCTGTGTACCATTTAGGGCGGGGTTCCCCAAATCTGGCCTTTGAATCTAAACCCGCTCCTGGTGGTCTCTCCTACATGGCGATTAGGTGAACAGCTATTGCCGCTAATTGGCCTTAGTGTAATCAGTCCTGACTCCCATTTTAAAGGAAGAGTGGAAAACCAGCAGTTCCTGGCCTTTAAGGATGGTGATTTGGAGCACCTGCTTCAGAGACACTTCTTCTTGAAGATCTCAGGAATCCTGAAATACTCAAACAAGCCCTTCTGGCACCAACAAACATGCCAAGGTCAAATCCTCTGGGGATTATATATTTCCCCATTCTTATTTTCGATGTGAACATTATCTGAAGCTCCCCACCTGTATTTGCATGATCTTATACGCTTACACTGCTGCCACATTATTGGCTATATTATCTAATTATTATATTATTGAGTATACTGCATATCTCATTGAATAAGCAGGTGTGCAGGTGTTCTAAATAAGGTGTTTTGTGAGTCTATTCTGAAGCAATTCATGTTTTGAACCTGCGTAAGAGTGCAATGACAATCTACAATGGCAATATTGGCATTGAGCTGCTCCACGCTGACATAAATTCAGGACACCATATAAATTGTGAGTGTATATGCCTTTAAGGACACTCCAGCCCATATGGTGATTAGCAAATTTTCAAGTCATTGTTTTGTTCCTGACAACCAGTTATTAATCATTCAAAGCACTCTTGTGTTTAAATTTTTAATTGGACAAGTAAGGAGAACACATATTGCATTAGGCTCATAATCACCACCCACTAAGCCAATTTGCAAAATTTGAACAGTTAGAGCAGAAAATAAATGTATAATTTAGTTTTTGATCATAGCTTTCAGGATTCGTGCAGTATGTCCGATATTCTGCCTGAGTCTGTCTGTTTAGTGGGCTGTCATCAAGACTTAAATTAGGTTTTTGTTCTCTATGACAGCTGCCACCATTTAACACAGATTGTCCTTCAGGACTGGATTATGAACAGGACTGTTGGCTTTATGACAACAAGGCTTTTAATTTTAGACTTTATCTCACATTACTGGAGATTCGCAGTGAATATGCACGGATTGGCTAATCATGTATGCTGACGTTAGTTGGTCTTACATTGGGTAAGGAGTTATTTTATCAATCAAACGTGTGGACATACGTGACAGTACTTCGTTTCAGTGGGATTTAAAGAGGTCATATTATGCCCTTTTCTCAGTTTAATATTTTCATCATCTTGGTCTATTTACAAACTTTTGCATGTGTCACGGTCAGACAGTACCTAGTTAGGACTGTTCCGGTTGTGTGTGCAGCACCTGAGGAGCCTAAAAAACAAGTGGCTGCTTTGGCTGCTGGCTGTTTCTGGCCTCCTCCCTTATAGCTTACTCTGTTGTGATGAGCCCAGCCGCGCTGTTCAGGAAGGAGTCCTCCGTAAACTGAAGGGAACAGAGAAGTTGGAGTAAAAATGCTGAGGAACAGAGGAAGAAAATCCCTGAAGAAAATTTTCCTGATATAACAACTTGCACAAACCAAACTCATTGCAGCCTCTGCTCTGCCTTGCTTTGTTTGAGAGCGTGCCAAATTAACTGCTAAGTGTACATTATGCAAATGTGTTGCATCATGGCATAGACAAGAGGAAAGTGCTTGAGACAAAATGATGCGTTTCAAGCAGATCAGGAGCTTTGCTTTCTGTCAGAGTGAATAACTCCCTTCGGTGTGGACTTTGGGACTTGTAACTTTGCAGATGTGAGCCATGCAGAAAAGGTTATATAACTCACTAAAAGGTATGAAAAACTTGGAAAACATAACATGGTCCCTTGAAAGCCCACTTTATTGTAATTGGCTGACAGCCCGGTTCAAGAAGCTGTGCCCAGTGAAATGAAGGAAACGCAAATGAACCCTTTCGCGTTTATCGGCCAGAGGGTGGACCGCGGGGCGTTATTTCATTTTTATACTGTCAAATATCGTAGAAAGTTGTAGAACTATTGTTTGAAAGTTTGAGTACTCAGCATTTCAACTGCATAATAGGGCGGTCCTCTACAGTATGCCAAAAATAAAAATGTGACTTTCTTAAGGTGCTACCTGACAATATTGTTCATCTCGATGAGAAAATGTTTTGTGCAAAATTTTATTTCGATACGACTGTTCTAACCACTCCTGCACGCGGGGTGAAAATTGCAATATTTGAGCGTATTAGCCCAAACCAGCAATAGTAATGTACCTGTTCGCGAATGACATGCAAATTTAAACAATCCTTTCTCCTTTAACTGACCGTACAGGAGAGATTAAAAAAAGTATTACACGTCACTGTCCACCTATTTGGTGAAAACAAATAGTCATGGGGAGTGGCATTTAGTTCCGATTTTCTTTGCCTCCGTTTTAGTCAATTTCCCTGGTAAGAGACACTTGAACTCTCCCCTCTCAGGTGTAGCCAATTGTCATTGTTAAGACAATGTGACAAAATTTAATGCGGAAAATCCACAGTGGTTTTTTCGTGAAGAGTTGCCTATTAAGGCAAGTGAAATAAACATTTTATAGAATTTATTTATTCACTCGCCTAAACAGATCATTATAAGGGAAACTAACATGTTGACCAAGAACAATGATTGAAATTGGGTCACTAATCCCATTTATTTCAAGGGATGTTTTCCGCCCAGTTTTCCGTGTGCCGCCCGCCACTGTCTTGAAATGTGTTTTGTCTTCCCTGTGCTAAGAACTAATGTATCTGGTCCATAACTCAAAATTTCACTCGCACGTCACAAAAAACAGGGGCCGGGCGGCAGTGGTTAATATTTTTCAAATCTCATGAAATATCACCCAATTTATTTTTTCCCCTAAAGGAACCAAAAAATGAAGAAGCACCTTGAAAAAGTTTTGTTTTTAGGGACCACCCTACTGCATAATGCCATTTAAGGATGCAAATACGATAGCGAGAATAGAATTAAAAATGTGTCAGAACAATGCTTGGCCTTACTATGCAATCCTATTGGTTCAATTGAAGAGCAGTATTCACATTTGTCTAAATGTGTTGAAATCGACGCGGGCAATTCCATGATAACTCACGTTATGCCTTCAGGCTAATATCAATTTTCAATCAGCTGTCATGTCATTGTCAGTCACCTGTGACAAGTGTTTTTCTGTGCATAGGTAGATCCCACCCACATAAATACACCCTTGGGAAAGAAAAGTGCTGTCCCTTGAAATGTGGGAATTGGAGGCACCAACAGCTTGGTAAAATGTAAAAATGTAAAAACATCACTTCATTTCAATTCAAAATTTCTTAAGACAGAATTGAAGGTTCTATTGCAAGTAATTGTGTGGAAGCGATCTGGAACCAAATGCGAGGACACGGGATTGCAAAAAATAGGTGCTTTATTGAATAAGGGGGGTAATACCCGCAGAGAGGAAGGCAACTGTACAGAGTCCGTAATCCAAAGCTCGAATTCCAATGGGACAGAGCAGAGTTCGTAACCAGGGCAGCAATCACAGAAATCGTAGTCAGCAAAAACAGATCCGGTACACAGGCAGAGGTTTGTGGGAGAAGCAAACTCATAAGCCAGAAGACAGTCCGAATCGAAACCAGGGCAGCAATCCACAAAATCAAAGTCGGCAGAAAAAGGTCAAAAACACACAGATGCAACAATATCCAAAAAGGGCAAACCAAGAATCTGAAGTCGGGCAATCCAGTCAGAAAGATAAATCACAAAGAGTAGAGGCGAGAAACGTGGCACAAGAAACAAGGAAGTTTACGATCTGACATGGAAGGGAAAGTAAAGACACCTTAAATACACATCCGGGGTGAACACATGACAAGGGAGAACGGGTGCGATCAATGAAACAATAATCAGAATTGACACATGAGGAATAATCTAATTACATGAATTTGGCAAATGCCAAAACGCAGACAGGGATCACAAGACAATCCTATGAACAAACAACAGCTCCGATTAAGGAGTACTAAAGTGTATAGTCTAAAGAAAAGGGAAAGCCTGAGATATAAGTGGAAAACTGCAGTAGAGATAATTAGGGATAGGCAAGGAGGCGGAGATTAGGATTGGGCGATTGCTGTGATATTGTTAGTCAATTAGTATGTGCAGCTATGCAGTCCCGAGTGCAAGTTAGTAAGTTAGTAAAAATATACAATGTTAATAAGTGTTAGTAATTATCGAAAACAACAAACTGTTAGTATGGATTAGTAGATAGTAAAAGAGTGGGGAAGGAAGCACACGAGATAATGAAGGAAGATTGAAAACCCAGAAACCAATTAATCACCTGAATGAGTGGCACGCAAGACTAGGGACCGTGGGCAAAGACCTACACAAGACAAGACAGGGTAGACGTAGTGCAAAGCATGGCATGGCAGAAATAAACAAGACAAGCGAAATGAAAACATGGCATGATAACTATGGCAAAGACTAAGATTAAACTGGATATGAAAAATAATAAAACAGGATAATCTAAAATACTTAAACACAATACACAATCCAAGAATGGTCAAAAGACAGGCAGTAGTCACTAAACACGAATATCAATAACATGGCAAAGCCAGGTACAAAACTTAAACAAGGACATGAAAACAGGATCCTAACAGTAATAGAATTACACTGACATAACTATCCATGGACTGAGGCTCAAGAAAGTCCAGGAGGGTGGGTAACTCACATTACGGTAACTCATGTTACCGTAAGGCCAGCTTTTAATAACACCCAAATAACAGGGCCAGGGCTACTCAGACACCCTTTGTTTTTTAGGTACCTACAAGAAGGTTACAGCCAAAGCAGAGGGAGATTTAGCTTATAGAGATGTGGGCTGGAGATTAAAAATACCTTGTTTCAGGTAACTCACTTTAGAGTCAATGTTGCCAAGTTTGTGGCCCATTATGCCCAAAATGATGAAGGATCAATGAAAATGGACTTCATATGGAGAAAGGGCTATCTAAATGTGTTGAGTTTGGAGATATATCACAATTAATGATGGACAAGGCATTCTCCTAATTGGGTCATTCCATGTCAGATCACCCAATGAATGTCACCCCACCCCCTCAGATTTTGCTCAAATTTGGTTTCTAGGGTGGATTTGCTGGCAAAGCTGAAATTCCAAATTCCAAAATTCCAGCGGTTCCTGGGTTATGGCTCACCCAATTTGGCAAAAATCGGCCAAAATGGGGGTGCCCGCCGATGTTTGACCACCCACATCTCAGCAACTGGTGGGGCTATCACAATAAAATCGGTGTCTCTGGACTGGAAATTCTTAGATTTGATGTAGGGTAAAAATAAAATGATGACCTTTTGACCTTTACTTTGACCTTGACCTTGTGGACTTTGCAATCTTGACACAAAACCCACACAAAATTGTAGCCCCACATGTGCCCTGTTTTCTATACAAAAAGCAGAGGTGTATTTTTCCCTCATTTTCCAGAAATCCAAGTCATATACACCTTGTCTGTGCAGTTTTGCCTTAATCTACTTGAATTTACAGCGTTTGAGTGATAGTCCTTCAATTTTCAAGTGTGCACCTCAAATAAGGCTATTTCTCTGAAAGAATGAAAAAAGCTGGGGAGAGATTTTGGACTATTTTTCACATTGTGAAGTGAATTTGAAGATGTAAGTATGCATTCATCATTCTCAGTGATCATCAACAACATATTAACTTTTGAAAGTTGCTGTGCTGTCTAACTCCAATTCCCATACTCATACTTAATTCCCAGTGCACCCCAGACTCTGCATGACAACTATAATTGATTATAACTTTTCTAATGAATTAAAATTTTAAAAATTGATTTGAAGTATAATGTTGCTGACAAATCTGTGCACAAAACTATGTCTGCTGTCTCTATGGCAACCTACCATGGATAGGACAGGTGGATGAGATATCATCAGAATTTGGTGACTTTCATATAAACTTCATGCACACTCACGGACCAGCAAAGCGGTTCCATTGGCCGAGGCCAGCCGACTCTTTTTGGTTGTGGCATGAGGACATAGATTGTGTAGTGGATACCCCATCACTCTGTTCCTCCTCATCCCGAGGACACAGCATCAGTAGAAATGATGTGATGAATATTTCTGAGAATTGTAGCATGTGGCCCCTTGTAAATAAGTAAATTGGGATGAACTCAGGTGTGTGCCGTAACTATGATATTTAATCATAACCAAACTGTTTTTTCTGGAAGCTGGGGGCGGGACTCTGATAAGCGATTTCGCTTCCCCCGCGACCCTTTCGGTCATGATACATGTTGTGTGTTGAAATTGTCATGAAATGATTTACAATCATGCCAAAATAAAAAAAAAAATATATATATATAATATATAAAATACATAACTGAAATGCCAGTTCTCAGCTCAAGGATAAGTAATGAACGTTACATAATAAGTAAAACAATCATTAAAATATTTCAGAACATAATAAAAAAAACCTTTACAAAGTTTGTCGTAAATAGCATTGAAGCATTACATTGTTTTACAGGCAATGGTGTAAAAACCAAGCTAAAATTGCGGGGACAAGGTATATATGACGTGGATTTGTGGAAAATGAGGGGAAAATACACCTCTGCTTTTTGTATATAGTATAGGGTACTTATGGGGCTTCAATTTTGTGGGGGTTTTGTGTCAAGGTCGTGAGGTCAACAAGGTCAAGGTCAAAGTAAAGGTCAAAAGGTCATCATATTTTATTTTTACCCTACAACAAATCTAATGTATTTGGCTTTGGATTCCTTGGTGAATTTCCAGTCCAGAGACACCAATTTTATTGTGATAGCCCCACCGGTTGCTGAGATATGGGTGGTCAAACATCGGCCGGTGGGCCATAACTCAGGAACCGCTGGTCGGATTGAGCGAATAGTGGGAATTTCAGCTTTGCCAGCAAAAAAAACCCTAGAAACTAAATATGAGCAAAATCTGAGGGCGTGGGGTGACAATTTTGATTTTTTTGGGGTGATTTGATATGGAGCGACCCAATTACTGCAAATGTTGTGCCTCCAAGATGCTGAAAATAACATGAATGTAAAAAGATTTTGTACTTGGAACATACAAATGAAACCAAGAATCAGCATCTGATATCCTAGTTTTGCCATGACCAAATCAAAAATGCAGTAAAATCAATTTGAATTTTCTTGTCCTGTGTCCACATTCTCGTGGAATTGCCCATGCCTTTACTTCAGTAGCCGTCTAGAGCTAAAAACGTGTTACAGTTTTTAATCTGCTAAACAAGCAAGCTTGGACAAAGGTCACTAAATTGACTTTGACATAGAGGTAGTAGCTGAGCATCTTAGTGAATTTCTCTGTAATTAGTTTATTTACTCATGATGCAGTGCTGTAGATTGTACAGTAGCCTTTTAGGAACAAAATAAGTGCATTCACTGACTATTATGATCAAACAGAACAGCAAGGGCCGATTACTCGTTGCCAGTCTAAACCTGGTCTAAGTAAGTAAGTGTGGTCTAACTTGTTGGATTTCACCTGCCTAGTTTTTCATAAAACCTGGTCTTAATCATAGTCTAACTCAAAACCAGGGAGCGGGGTAGTCTAAGTCATAGTCTTGCTCTTCCGAATGGTAGCACTGTCAGTTTTCTTGTTATCGATGTTATTGATGCGGGGCCTTCTCAAATTCAGGAGGATTTCTTTATCCTCCTCGCTAAGTTGGTGTGAGCTCGCTTCTGTGACCTGACTGTTCGACCTGTGGCAGTAGATCTATGCTACTTGTACTCCCAGGTAAATGCTCTGAATGATCCTGTTATTGATTTTTGGGTACGAAAGCCCAAGAACGTACCTGGACGCTACTTGTCAAGGTTATGTCCACCGCATACTATCATGTCAATGTCTCAGCACGCAGTCATTAAAATAAATCTTACCAAGACAGCGTTCGCGAACTGCATACACCCCTATTTAGCGTAGTGCTTGGATTCATGGTACGGTGATGTAATGTATGGGGTCTAATTGTACGAAATTGTAAACATATTTAACTGAATTTCTCAGAACAGTGCTATAGTCCCGCCATTTTGGCTGGGAGAGGGAGAGGGAGGTGAACAATAATATCGACTCGGTTTTATGAGGTGACTTTTTTGTCAGTGACAAATATCTCATAGTTTTCTTGTCAATGGGATGCCAATTGATTGAGAGGTATCTCAGGTCTGAAGTGATATCTAGGTTTGGGCTTCTGGGCTACCTTACATATGATGTCACAAGCCCCAACAAGGTATGCATGCAGTCTCGCTCTGTGGCACATAAACCTAGTTTATCCCATGGCTTTTTGTGGACCGACAATACCTCGTTTAATCCATCCATGAGAAATTACTTTGTAGACCTGGTTTAATCTGCACATAATCTCGGTCTAAACCCGGTTTCACCACTCCTTCAACCCCTTAACACTCCAACGGCCCATATACGGGCCCATCAGGGAAGTTAAAAACAAGAAAAGATTTCAATTGACCTTGAGTACGTCTTTTATAGGCATTTTAAGAAAATGTTACCAGAGTGGTAAGGGGTTAAACAAGGTTTTATTCACTTAGACCATGACTAAGACCAGCAACGATAAATCGGCCCCAAGTGTTTAAGCTTATCAGCCCTCACTCCATTAGAACAAGAAAATGAAAATCATTTAGTTTATACAGACATCCAGTGGTCTGAAACTTCCAAAAGACAAATGCATATGGTAGGCAAGAGATTACTTTTTAAAACCGCAATCCTGAAATAGTTGGGACAAAGTGTAAATTGTGAATAAAATGAAAATGCAATGACTTTCAAATTACACCAGTCAATATTTTATTCACAATAGCACAGAGATAACATAGCAAATGTTGAAACAGAGAAATTTTACAATTTTATCCACAAAATGAGCTCATTTAAAATTTGATGGCTGCTACTGGTCTCAAAAAAGTTGCGGCAGGGGCCTGCTTGCCATGGTGAAAGCCTGAGAGACGGAAAAACTACTGTAAAAGCAAACTCAACCATGACTAGGAATGCAGGGAAATTTTGTACTGTTTAAAATTGTTTGTTGAAATGCACAAATATGACTGGTAAAAAATCCATAAAATACTCATTTTTGTTAGCAGAATCATAATATTAAAACCTACAGCTGTTCAGGCGTCTGACTGTGGTTGTATTTTTTATTTATTTATTTATATTTGAGGGCTAATGAGGCTTGGTCGCAGCGCCACAGGGGCAGAAGAAAACATGAAATCATTTTTCTGTCTGACAGAAACAAATATTTACTGTGTTTCTACTCAATTTGGGTAATATTCTCAGCAATTGAGAGCAATCTACTGAGTTTCACCTTTCCAACGAGACCATGATTATGCCTGTGTTCAAAGCAATTCAAGAACTGTATGCATTTAAGTTTGAGAGGAAGTTTGCTTGAAAAAGAAGTGCACATTAAGGGGTTAAGCTTGGGGTTACACTGCAGATGAATTTTGGTGAAAATGAGTTTTAAGCACTCATTCTTCTTCGTCTCGCTGTGGAGGTCTATACAAAGACACTTTATAGACAGCCCTGAGGGAAGCAGCATCTTCTCTATGGTGAAACACGCTACCTAAACTGCTCCCTGCCTCCATTCTACTTAGTATTATTCAAAGGCATGCCAAACTAGCCGCAAGACAAGCATTATGCAAAAGTTCCTTCTTGACCTAGGCCTGTTATGAAAGAAAAGGCTGGAGTACAAACGAGTCATTTCAGGCCATTTGCGGGCTGTGTTTACTGTCAGACACATTTACTCCTTATGGTGTCGACTTTTGGGCTTCGGAACTTTGCTGTTTTATATGCACAGAAAGTTATATAACACACTCTAGAAAAAGAAAAAAATCCTCAAAAGGCATTACGTGGCCCCTCTAAATGGTCTAACTTCTGCAAATATCCTCAAATTGCTCTAGGTAAGAACAGTTATAAGTTCAAGAATGGTCTTCTTCAAAGAGCAGTGTCCTAAACGCCATATTTGGCTAAAAAAACAAACGAGTGAATTAAAATCAAACCAGTGAATGAATTGGACAGAAAGGTTAAGGAGAAGTTAACCTCGAGTTTAGCACATCTGTGGGAACGTCAACATCTGGTGTGAATTCACAGAACCATTTGACCGCACTTTTAGATGAACATTATTTGCACATTCTCTGCAATGATTATTGAAAATGATGGCCATTTTGATTAGATTTTGCATGAAATGAGCTATTTGTGCACTTACTTAATCTCTGATAGGGTTAAAATGTGTGTACTCAAACTTTTGATTGGTGTTACATGTAGTTCAGTAAGTCAGCTGACATGTAAACAGGACATTTAAGCATTTGCAAACAGGTCCAATGATAGTACGGTGTCTGATGCAGCAGCAGCAGGCAATGTTACCAGCAGCAGCAGAAAGAGAGGCATTGCAGTCGCTGGCAAAGCCATGTTTTTTGCACCGTAAACCCTGCTAAGTGTGGTACATTCAATTGTTTTGGGGAAACAGATTACCTCAAAAAATTGTGTACCCCAACTTAATAATCTTGTGTTCACAGCCCTTAAAAACACGGTATGAATAACTTTTACCCGATGTTCTTTAAGTACCGTCCACACAATGCAATTAAGTTGCCTTACATCATTTTTTTGAGGTAATAGGTTTCCACAAAACATTTGAGTTTGCCACACTATCAGTATATGCAGCGTACCTTGGAGGCAAAGAGCAGAAATGTACAGGTTCCCGACTTTTTAAAGATTACGCTTCCAGGTCAAAGCATGCAGGACTATCAAGCTGCCAAAGAAGTTATTTCACTGACCGTTATTTGGATCAAAGAAAACAAGTTTAAAAAAAAAAAAAAAACAATTAACACGCTTTTCTGATTTCGGCATGATTTTGGGTTTTGCTGTATTACACCGCTAGGTGGCAACACTTTTGACGACATTCACGTCAAATATTTGGAAAGCCAGCTCCTCTGTAAAAAAATCTTCGCAATGCCTTGAGAATACAATCGCCCAGTCATCTCTATCTTATGGCAGGGTGAATCTGCTGTATACAGACACCTAAATGAGGTGGATGCATAAATCCAACTGGCATATTTCTCCCAAACTTATAATATTGCATTGGCTGCCTGTCAAGTATCGTGCAGATTTTAAGATTTGCCTGCTTACTTTAAAATCTTGCATGATCTTGCGCCTGGTAATTTAGTTTCAGTTAAGGTAAACACTGTCAATCTCAGGTGATCCAACCAACCAGTGGAGTAGCGAAAACTGAAAACTAAACTTCTATGCAATTTCTGAAGAAATTATGAGCGTGAATGCTGAAAGCTGAAGGCACACTGCAATGCAGTCTTGAGCACAATATAGTTTGAATGTTTGCTGATGCCATACTGCATAGCTGCCATGAAAATAATTAAAATATTATGTAGAATACTTGAATGTTTTTTAAAAAACTGAAATCTGAACAAAGAAAGAATGAAAGAACAATGCTAACCAGTTTACTCAGCTAACTTAGCTAATGTTGTTAGCGGTCATGCTAGCAATCCTTACCATACAAACCACGTGACCATGCTGACCACGTTACTCTGCTACCATAGCTAATGTTAGCCGATATGCTAACCATGCTAATCATGTTACTCAGCTAACTTGGCTAATGTTGTTAGCCGTGATGCTAACTATGCTAACAATGCTAACCATGCTAACCACGTTACTCAGCTACCGTAGCTAATGTGGATAGCCATTTTGCTAACAATGCTAATCATACTAACCACGTGACCATGCTAACCACATTACTCAGCTAACTTCGAAAATGTTGTTAGCAGTTATGCTAACTATGCTAACGATGCTAAACACGTTATTCAGCAAACTTAGCTAATGTTAGCAGTCAAATGAAGTCTCTAGGAGAAAGAATGCTGAACTTAGAGGTTAACATAGAGGTTAACAGTAGCACAAGAGTTTGAAGACTGTTTCAATGAATTTCTATAGGACAAAAAATAAAAGAAAAAGTGAAATAATTTAAAAAGTATAAATAGTACGAAAGCGAGGGCGAGAAATTAACTTTTCTTTTCGGACGTTAGCCGGGCAACTTATAGCTTTTTAGAGTGGCAAAAACCATTTTAGGTAGTCAAGACATACGCTGCAAAAAAGAAAGAAAAAAAAATTTATATGATTGAGCACTCACAATGTATTTTGGTAACTTTGGAAAATTTATACTGCCTGGAATCGGATAAGAGCAGTTTGCACATGAGGCATGGCTAAGGAGTTTAATTAATGCAACTCCTGGAAATCAGGGGACCGAACGTATCAATATTACAACCCGTGTCGAGTTCAACTTGCCGGTGAATATTCATTGACCGATCTGGGTGTGCCATCTAGTGACAGAATCATGTAACTGCGTGTATAAATAGAGCAGCCCTATGTCCGCTGTCATCAAAATCTGCGCACACGGGTTATGGATCGGAACGTATATTTAAAAAATTGAAAACAAAAAGAGAAAAGGCCATTCACAAGTACGAACTTGAGCCATGAATATCATGATAAAACATACAATATGAGACAGAGTTGTGAATTATTGAAAATATTTCAAGTGTTCATTCAATGAAGTTATACTTAATGTCGGCATTTGCTGATGCGCCACTAAAAGAGCTTCTAAGCTCAAAGTTGTCTGCGCGAATATTCCTCGGAGGTTTAGATTATGTTAATGGTACTGCTGGCAAACAGATACTGTTGACTTGCAGATCTTGTATTCTAATTAGTGAAGTCATAACGTTTGCGAATGAACATAGTGGTAGACAAATAATAGTTTTGCAAAGCAGTACCTGCATTTAAGGTAGGCTGCAAACAATGCCGTGTCGCATTCATGAACATATGTTTCTCTTTTTAACGTTGCATTTGTAGCGAACTTGTCGTTGCCTTTTAATGTTTGACACAGAAATCAAAGTTTTAAAATCGTGGTGCTTTAGCTGAGACCTGCAAATAGAAATGAGCAGCGTGGAGAATGAGCAGCAATAATTTCCCAAACCGCAAAATAGCTGGCTCGATTCACTTCGTTTTCATGAAGACTCCTCTGTTCTAACGAAAGCATTTGCATGGAAACTCAGCTCAGCTCATTTAGATTTAAAATTTAGACGCCACCCACGGAGAGCAATGATAGGAGCGGTGTCCTATTACCAGTGAGAGCCTGGTATGTACAGACAAATGCACACATAGGCAATCGGCGAGTCACTCAACCTTGTTCGCGCACACCTCAAACTCTGGCTTGGGACGCAAAAACCGTTCATCCTGTCAGCAATGTAACCACATCATTCAAGGCACAAGACTTTGCTGAGTGAGCGGATGTCTTTTTTATTTCTCTGAGTGATATATTTTTGGAATAACAGCGATCTAAAAACTCTGGCCATTTGCTGTTCTCACTAAATTTTTTTGGGTGATTTTTGAATGGAAGAGAGAGCGAAG
Source organism: Gymnothorax reevesii (assembly GCA_029721435.1). Classification (NCBI taxonomy): domain Eukaryota; kingdom Metazoa; phylum Chordata; class Actinopteri; order Anguilliformes; family Muraenidae; genus Gymnothorax; species Gymnothorax reevesii. Next base: position 58,529,697 of record CM056581.1, read on the forward strand.
TTGGATGTGCCCCCTGTCATTTGACTGTTCCCTGAGCCATAACTATATACTTCACTGCTACAAAAACTGATACTGCTGTAACAAGAACAAATTTTCCTACATTTTTGTGAAATTTCATGAAGAGGAATTCAAATTTACTGAAGTTAGAATGAGAAAGCTCTTTCTCTATCGCTCTGTCTGCTCTCAGCTCCCACTCTAGCTGTGTCAGAGGAGTCTGAAGACTGTTTCAATTAATTTCTGTGGGCCAAAAAAATGTAGAGAAAGTTGAATATTTTGAAAAGTATAAATAGTATGAAAGAGAAAAATAAAAGCAATAATGTCCAGAAAAAGCAGAATGTTTTGATATTTGAATTGTTGAAATAGCACAAAGTATGTGGGGAACAGCGGAAGAATTAAGAATAATAATAAGTATAAAGAAAATGGCCGACATGAAAAACAATATTGTGAATGCTGAAACAGGGAAAGCAATAAACGGTACTGCTAACGCCACATCCAGCTAGCCAACTCCGTTTGTCGTAACACGTGCGAGAGAAGCCCCGCATGCAAGCTCGTCCTCGATCACTTGCCTGCTGCTGAATCTTTAAATTGGGTCGGTCTGGGCCAAGCTTCATTACTTTCCTTTGTTTCTCCAGTGAACGCCTTGAGAAAGGCTGTTTTTGTAAGGAAAGAACCGAATTGTGTTCAGTTTCCACTTGAACCTGCCATCTCGCTCAGCCAGGTTGAAAGGTGGATGATTTGACAATCGAGACGAAGCGTTGTGGTGGGTGTGAACATGATTGAGAGCCACGAGAATTGTTCAATCACATTAGATCAAAAAACATTAAAACAATATCAATTCGCTGCCAATAAAAGTGCACAGAACTGCACCCCTTAAGAAAATCTGAAGAAACCAATGAAACAGCAGCCTGGGGTCACGTGCTCACCACAACTTTGAGGGTAAGTTTGAGCACGTCCTCCAAACCCTGCGATAGCTGCAGGATCTTGCGACCATCGCAGGGCTTGGAAGGCTTATCGCGCAACTTTGGCAAGATTCTCACGTAAATTTTCGGGAATCTCGCGCAGCCAGCTTACTTGAAGAGGCGCTCAAACGCACCCTGAGAGCTTACATTAGGTACCGTTTGGCCGGCGCCCCTCACCCAGGAAGTATATGCATACAGAGAAATCAACCCAATACTATTTGGAACCGATATTTAGGGTCTGTTGACAGGTGCTCACAGACCGAAAAACATGTTTGTTTAATAATTTTTTGCATTATACGACTAAATTATATTTAACATGTTTAAGTAAATTTTCATCTCTTGATATTTGAAGCGGGGCAGCACCCCAGCGCCCTCTACTGGCCAGCTGCCACGCTGATTGTATAAATAATGGCTATATTTGCTGTGTCTGTTCAATCTGAATACAGCTCCCTCAGTGGCCCCCAATGGACTCGGCGGAGGAGGAGGAGATCGACATGAGCTCATCATCACCTGGACAGTGAGTCTGCGTGTGTGTGTGCATGTGTCTGCTTGTGGTGGGTGTCTGTGCGTGTATATGAGTGAATAAAAGAGAGAGTGATCGAAGTTAAACAGGCTGATGTTTATTTATGAGCGCGGAATATAGTCTTTGGTGCTTAGATCCTGGCAGGAAATATGTATCATCATGGGCGATCCCCACGGATCATATGTTGTGAGTGTAGGAATTCCCCTTAGTCTGGGCTCTGGTGATAAATAATATGTCGATGCTCCCAAGACCTCTTCTTGTGTGATATTTCATGGGTTGGGGAATTGACTAGAGAGGGACCAGGCCCTCTTTATGAGGTGGTGAAAGCACGGAGGTGGGTTGCAAAATTCTGAATTAACAGCAAACAACCACTGAGAGAGTGCACCCATAGAGTTTCACGGCAGCAGGTGATTGGCTGGTGCTGATCATGTGAAGATCGGTTGAAGGCAGGAAGAGCGAGCAGAGTTTAAAAGGATAGCGGGACGTCTGTGGTCAACTTTGAGCATGTGCAAAAAGATGCAGTTGTTTTCTTGATGAAAATTTCCCCAAGCTTTGTGAGAGAGGTGGTCTGTGTGTATACGTGTGTGTTTGACATACTTACCAGGGGTGGGAAATTTCGGTCCTGTAGTGTATGAAGGTTTTTATTTCTATCAATTACTATTGAGTAATTAAGCTAATTTCATAAATGGTTGAGCAAATTTAGATAATTAACTCATTAAAGGCCAGAAGTTGGTGTGAAAACCAGGGAGAGATATGGCCCTCATTGCCAACCTTTGCTGTAAACCTTCAGTGCGGCTTCATCCTCTAGCCTCTATGCCAGGGGTCGGCAATTCTAGTCCTGGAGGGCTGGTGTGTATGCAGGTTTTTATTTCGATGAATTACCTTGACTAATTGAGCTAATTTATTGCGTACACAAATATAGATTTGTCCGATGATTCGGTCAAAGCCAGCCTGCTGCCTGGGTAAAATTGTGTTGTCAAACGAGTAAGATTAGCTTGCTAACCACCCAGAACATTACAGCAGCATCGCGAAGGACTTGGCTGTAAACATTTACCATACGACTCAGCTAACCTGTCAAAATCAATCACTTACTTCCATACTTTTCCCGACTATCTTGCTTGGTAACAACAGTCACCAACTACGAACAGCCAAGATGGCAAGCCCCGTTTTCACTAGCTGACTAGTGTTATGCTGCATTGGGTAACGCGTCCCACGAGCTGTGTTTTCGAGACACGACTGGTGAATTCCGTTCTTTTTACCTCACGACCTCACTGTCCAAATGATCCTTCCTTGTACCGTCGACTTAATTCACGACACGACTTGTGTTTACGAGTGTCACCGAATATAGCATTAGCTAAGGCTGTCAAACCGCAAATGAATGAAATAAACTGACGAACCCTCCACTTTTAACAGCGATTTTTAACTGTAATTTACGTTTGAACATGTAAAAATAACAAGAGTTTGTCACTAAAGTGACTGTATCCCCCCGCCGTTAGGTCACCAAAACTGACTGGTGTCTGCGCATTCCCAGTAGGAAGGTTGGTACCAAAAAGAATTGAAATAGGTTGACTCCTTCTTGAGATATCGCGCTGACAATGTTCGGGACGGACGTACGTACGGACGGAGCTGAATACTATATCCCCCGCTTCGCGCTAAACGCGCGGCGGGGGATAACAAATAAATGTTAGCAATGTGAACAACTTACATTCATAGAAACTCCCAGATGAGGCTCCACTCGAACATTTATCGGCAGCCATTTAACATCTGACTCACTTCAAAACTTGTTCCCTGAAAGGAATGATGGGATTGTTTCCAGCCGAAGTCTGCATCGATACATGCTACAAATTTTGACCAAACGGAGTGCACATCCGAGTGCTTTATCCGTGCTCTGCACTACCGCACGACGGTTTGGACTCTAAGATGGATGCGCACTCGCTATGCGCACTTGGAGCATGCAAGTGTGCGGTTTGAGACACAGCCAAGGATTGGAGCGAGCTCATCCATATTCTAAACCTATCGTGTTTCAGCTGGACTAGCTTGTGAATATTCAATAACTGATCTTGGTGTGCCATCTAGTGATAGAATATTGTAACTGCGTGCATAAATTTGCAGCTCCTTGTCCACTGGCGGACACATCTGCACAGAGATACCCTGCCGAGCACCGCTGTTCTTCTCGAACGCGCCAAAACCAGATAATCCTTAAATGATGAATTACATTCATATTTTGATTTGTAACGAGTAACGTTGTGCCCAGTGTCAAAGTAAGGAAGTGAAAGTATACGTTTTATCTTTTAAATGTAGTGGAGTAAAAGTAAAAGTCCCGTTTAATAAAACTCAAGTAAAGTACAAATCCTTGAAAAAAACTACTAAAGTATTGTAACAAAGTACATGTACTTCAATACTATACACCTCTGAACAAGTGTAGTTGCCAACAACGATTTTGTATTTTTTTTTGGCAAATAGACACCTGTGAGTAGGTTACGATTTTCCAGACATACCTTTACTCCTCTCATGTTGTTTCAACATTCCATAAGCCAACTGGGTCACTATGGATCTGCTGGTGCATCCTGATAGTGTGAACTGTGTGCCTTTGGAAGTCTTGATCACAGCTGTCTGGGTAGAGATGCTGACTCGGTCTGCTTCTCCTGTGTTTCTCAGCGGTTTGGGGGTGGGCGTCGTGGGCGTGTTTAGAGCGGATTCTTCCTGATTCATCTCCGGTTTTATTCATTCTCCTGATTGGCTTGAAATCGTGACAAAAGAATTTCGACAGATCTTGACACCCATATGTGTCATTTTTGAAAACCTTTTCGAAAGTTGGCATGGAGGTGGAAGCTTACAGCATTCTCAGAATGTCAAAAAACATGCATCAGTATAATATGTCTCCTTTAAAGAAATGCGCCCGAAATGTCAGATTTGAGAAAAAGTTTGGCTAATTTATCAACTATTTGAAAGCCAGAAGTTCGTGCGAAAATTAGAGACAGATACAGCCCTCATTGCCCACCTCCTCTGCTTTATGCTCATCTAATCTTGACATTAAACATTAAACCTGCTCTTCTGTACAATAACTGCATTCAATCTGCAGTTAAATGGAGACAGTGGGTTGCTCAAGAGTGCTTGCTCTGTTTTGATCAGGGGTCCTGGTGGGCAGCTGTGGCTGTGAGTTTTTGGTTTGTTCCTGCACTTGAGTGCTTGACTGAAGTCACTGATTGGCTGAGTATTCACACCTTGTTTTTGAGGCCTGATTATCCCTGCTGATTGGATGGAAATCCTTAATACCCAAAGAGCCTACTGCACTCGAGGATTGGAGCCTCAGACCTCTAGCTTCAATCATTTCTTCCAGAAACATGCAACTACATAATGCCAACTACATAATGAGTTTGGATAATAAGATGGTTTGATGTCACATCAGCTGCAAGCACAGTGCTGGCCCTTGATACAAAGCTCTACAGGTATTTATTATCCCCCGCCTACACGAAGTGGGAGGGGGATATAGGATTGACCTCCGTCCGTCCGTCCGAGATAAAGGGGACAGCTTTACTCAGAAACTACTACAGATACAGTAACCAAATTTGGTGTGTTGCTTCAGAACATAAAGACCTTGATTGAGTTTGAAAATAAGAAGCGCACGATTGGCGGGGGATGTTGTAGACCATGTCAACTTGTTTTCCCCTATGTTTCTCTAGCCAATGGTGCGCGAGTACCAGTACGGAGATGGTTTTGGCTATATCCTGGCCTTCCGCAAGCTGCACTCCTCCAGCTGGATGGTGGAGAAGGTGCCCAATGTGGAGTCCACACGCTTTGTTTACCGAAACGAAAGCCTATCCCCGTACTGCCCCTTCGAGGTGAAGATCAAGGCCTACAACAGGATGGGGGAGGGGCCCTTCAGCCAGGTGGCCCTAATTCATTCTGCTGAGGAAGGTGGGCATCAGGAGCTCATGGGTAATGGGAGCAGTGGCTTTTGGGTAAGGCAGAGCAGTGGTTTTTAGGTGAGGAGACTGTTGGCTATTTGTTAAGGCAGAGTAGAATGCCACCTTAGAAAGGGCAGAAGTTTTGCCAAAGACTGTGTTGCGTCATCCATGTGGTCAAGTTCTGCTTTACATTAGGGGAATTTGTTCATTAGGCTAATTAATGCAACTTTGAGGAGTGAGAAATTAAGACTGACCCCACAGTGCTGCCTTAAACTCCAAGCTGTGTATAATCTGTCTGTCCCAACACTGGGCATGAGCTCTGTCCTCTCTCGTGTGGCCTCCTTGAGGCAGCTGTGATGAGACCAGTTGTCTGTGCAAGCTGTGAAATCTGCTTGAAGCAGCAATACCACTGACAGATATTCCCAAGAGAGGGCAGTATTTTTCATGAATGCTGTACTGAAAATGACAAAGGCCGCTTCTTAAAACGTAGGCTGCGGCCTAAGTAAGCTGCATTTTTAGGATGGTGTGTCATCGCTGGCTGTTCCAGTGTGAGGGCGCCATTGAATACAGCTGGGAAATGCAGCATTCATCTTTCCTAATATTGGACAGTATTGTCAGCTTGTTTACATTCCATTTCCATGTTGACAGTTCAGTCTGATATCAGGCGAGATGAAGGCTGCATTTCTCAGCTGTATTCCAAGGCGCGTTCACAACGCAACAGCCTGCGATGATGCAGCATTCTAGAAATGCAGCCCAGACTTTGAGAGACGGCCATTGCCTGCACAAAGAAGCCTCCATAGCTGCACTGGAATTTTGTCCCTGATGTTCCTTTATTCATATTTAACTTGAGCTGAAGCTTCATGCTCTATAATGCTGTTCATCCCTACTCACTGCTACATTCCCCAACAAACAGAGCCGACGGTCTCCCCTCGAAAGGTCAACGCCACCGCCCTGACGGCCTTTGAAATCCTGGTGTCGTGGGATGCTGTGCCCCACAAAACCATCAATGGCGTACTCCGTGGATATGAGGTCAGAGCGCTCTCAAATTGGGCCCAAGCCCCTACTGGGCAATAACTTATTTGTCGAATGAGAAACGGATAACTTATTGGCAAATGCTCAGGTGTGGTCATTGCTGTTATTCTTGTCTCAAATGTAAATGCAGGAACAAGTCTGGACATGCAAATAAGCGATGTGCGCTGGGTGTTCAGTTATTAATGGTCCTGTGTGCTCTATGCCAACTGCTTGAGGATTTTTCTCGCTATTAGGAGTTTTTTGCCTCATTTGCTATTTTGGGGATTAGGCTGGGCACTGTGCTTTTTGCTCAGTCTGTTTGTGAAAAGTGCTATTCAATAAAAATTAAATTAAATTAAATTGAAGTGTGCTAAAGTATTTTCACTCAGCATGTTCCCTTTCCAATGATCAGTAGATTAATGCCATAACCAAGGACACAACAGTCTCGATAAGTCAAGAACTTTAGAACTACTGGCTCGGGTCAATGAAAAGGAATCCAGACGATAATTAGAGGAGGTTCAAAGTCCAGGCTATTGGTATTGCCTAAGGCAGGAAAATCAGAGAGCAGGCACATGCTGCCTTTATGAAAAGTATGTCTAAGTTGATAATGAAGTCACATTAACTCTCTGCTAGTTGCCTGATTGCCTTGACTTTGGGGAATATATCAATGACTTGGTTTTACTCTTATATTATAAATATGTTTTGCAAGTTAGAGAACTACTGATATGAGACAGGAAATAACTGAAATGTGGTTGCGTAATTGCTGTGTTGTTTATGTGTTTAGAAAAGATATTGAATGAATGAATAAATGAACGAATGAATGAATATAAAGAGCTTCATTAATTAAAAGAATAGTAAATGATGAGGCAACTGTGGTTATTTTATTTTTTGTATTCATTTTTTCACTGTAATTTCACTGACAGTTGTTTAACTCTAATGTGTTCGGAACAAAGCCACTATCCACCCTTGAAAGTGAGGACTCCATGGTGATAGGACACATCTTTCATGGTTAAGCCTCCTTGATCGGGTGCTGTGTTTTGTGGCAGATCCGTTACTGGCGGCAGCCGTACAAGCAGGCCGCGGCGGACCGCGTACGGACGGTGGGACTGGAGACGACCGCGCGGGTGTCCGGGCTGAGGCCCAGCACATCTTACCATGTGACTGTCCTGGCGTACAACAGCGCAGGCACCGGCCCCCCCTCCCCCCCGGCTGCTGTCACAACCAAAAAACCCCGTAAGAAGGGATATGACCACATGACCTCAGACGATGGGGGGCAGGGAGGGGAGGAGGCATAGATTTGACAAATCATCGATTCTCCGTCTCTGTCAGAGGGACTGTTCAGTTTCCATCCAACATTTTTCCCGTTCATCTACCAGGTGACATCTTGTGTTATCTTGACTTTCCACTGACAACGCCACCCGTAAGATTACAGAGTTCTGGCCTGGACATTTGCCCAACATTTGGCCTCCATGTAGCTCATTATCAGATAATAATCTATTTTATTTCATTAACAAGCTTGTCCCTTGTTAAACCTTTTGATTTCTGTCTACGGTGCAGTCTGTAAGTACCTGGACAGTAGCTCATGGCTGTGATTTTCGCTCAGTTTGGATGTAGATGTTTATAGATTAAGCTGGCAATCTTCTTCACCTGAGATTGAAGTTGGGTTAACCATGTAGGTAATACAGCCCTTCATCGTAGTGTCAATGTCCACTCACAAACTGCCATTGTATTGACTTGTTTTCAAAGCCCTCATTGTATAGACATTAAACCCAAGATCTCAAAAATGATGAAATAACTCTTCAGACTTATGGGAAGGGAGTGGTGCATTACCTGGCTCAGCGGAGTTTATCATTTATAGAGTGATAATTAGTGGAGAGACAAGTCAGAGTAGCTTAAGCACATGCACATTGATTTTGGATCAGGATAATTAATTTGACTGATGTGATTTCGTGAACGAATGGGCAGCCTAATGCAGATCGTCCTTTTGTGCAGCTCCGAACAGGCCCCCAGGAAATGTTTCATGGAAGACTGATGGATCATGGGTAACAGTGAGGTGGGATCGCGTTAAAGCACTGAAGAATGAGTCTGCTGTTCTGGGTTACAAGGTGAGTGAGTGAGTGAGTGAGTGAGTGAGTGAGTGATTGGGTAAAAACATGTGGTAAAGAAGTGTGAACTACAACAATAAAGTTGGATGTCTGACCACCTTGAAGACATATATCAGAGAGGAATGAGTGAAATAATGCTTCAAAACTGAAAAATATTGGTGTCCCCAGTTCCCAATGTGAGTACTTAAAGGCCGTTCAAAAGAAAGATGATCGAACTCAGCAGAAAGCACACCCCTGCCCCAACTTTTCTGGAACATGCTGCTGCCAGAAAATATAGAAAGAGTGTTTATTTCCAAAAAAACAAAAGAGAAGGAAAGGCATGAAATATCTTGTTTTTTGCTATGTTTTCAATGCAAAACAGGATTTGCAAATCACTGCGTTCTTTTGTTGCTTGCATTTTCCGTACCGCTCCAACTTTTTGGAAATGGGGTTGTAAATTCATTGTAATTTTGCAATCCATCGGCCCATCTCTCCGCTGAATTATCAGTTCAAAATAAAAGGCTGCATAATCAGTGACCTTGGGTCCTCTCGTGAAGCCTGCCAAAAAAAAAAAAAAAAACAGTCTACCAGGCCGTAATGTCCCCAGATAATCAAAGCCTTGATTATGTGGTGTGTGTATTCTTTAGCCAGTTAGAATCTGGAATTAAATCACAGTTGGTGCTGATATGCATGGAAAACTGCCAGATATCACAGCCGTCTCAGACTGAATTCTGTCACCGATTATCCAGTGAGCCATGGCCCAGAAAATATGACCTGTCTTTTTCCTTTGAAAATATTCTTCAAAAATAGGCGAGCAATGCACGGAATACCCCTCAGCCCGATGTCGAAGTTTTTGGAGACGTCCGCCCGCCCGCTGCCCACCCGCCCAAACGCACGAAGGATAGCAATACCCCGTCAGCCTTGAGGGCTGAGGGGTGAAATTACTGTAACTGCCCAGTCCTGCTGCAGTTGCGGCAGTCTAAACAGAATTGCCTGTGCCCAGCCATTCATGAACATATACTAACTTGCTTTAGGTTATTCAGATTTCTATGTGGTTACTTTGCACGGCAATATATATATCGATTGAGTATCTAGCAATCTTGACATTAATTTTTCAGATTATATTTAGTCTTACTTCTAAGCTTGAGGGTAACTGTGGGCAGAAATGCATGTTTTGAAACATCAACTCAAATATAAAATGGAAACCAAAACCTGCTCTCTGTTCAAGCATACATTTGGCATGTGTTGACTCAATACCTATCACAAACTTGGTGTGCAAGGTTATCTATGTACGTACATTGCACAATCCTCAGCGCCCTTTGGCATTTATTTTCCAGATTTTATTCACCCCGCCCGCAACAAATGTTGCGGATGGGGTGTATGTGGTTGTCGCGTTTATTCACCCAGCCCGCAAGGCACTGTGACCATGACCTTCAAGTGACCTTGAAAGGTCAAAATGGCTGACCTTCATATTTTGAGGCTCTGTAACTGAGAAACCAGCAGAGATGGGCCCTATGTTATGCTCACAAATACGAAACCATACGTGGGGAGACCAATTGCACTATGACATTGACCTTCACGTGGCATTGAGGGCAGGAGCGGGTATGATGTAGCCTTCCGGACTCACACTTTAGATTGTTTTGTCTTTGATTGGCTTTCAATTTACACTTTTCACCTGTATATTTACAAAAGAAATTCAGGTCAAGTATACACAAAATAATAATTATTTGATTTATTTTTATCTATTTCACAGTGTGTGCACACAACTTTGTTAACTTCTGTATTGAAACTCAACTGCTTCAATACTTGGGACATTATATTTCCTTAGCACAAGTACATATCCTAAGTGTCAAAAGCTTAATATAACAGCATGCCACCATTGTTGAAAATTTAATTTAGAGGATTTCTTTAGTGTTTGTAGAATGACGGTACAACTCCTGAGTACCACTTTGGAATTATTCTGAGCTTTACTTTCATTGATACCACTTTGGATTTATGGAATTGCCACCATTTTGTTTCTGTCTTGTGCTCACAACTGGCAACCATTTTGTTGTCTCTTGAAAGGTCTTGTACAAGCATGAGGGCCAGTCAGCACTGAAGGTTCTGGAGAGGGATCAAACGTCAATCAGCCTGCCGCTACCGAAGGACAACGGCTACGTCGTGCTGGAGATCCGTTCCTGGGGCGAAGGTGGTGATGGGGCGGCTCGCGAGACCATCGTCTCCCGGGACTCAGGTGAGCGACTAGGAGTATTGGTGAAATATTCGCCCCACAATGTTCAGATCTAGGTTCTTCCAGTTAAAGTTACAATAAAATGGACTTCCTAGCAGAGCGAGCACCTGCGACATGACTCGTATCCAAGCAAACTGAATCGTTTGCAGGTAACATTTGAAGAGAGTAAAATTCTTAAAATTGACTCGAACATAAGGATTAACATTCTTAACATGAAAGTAGAAATGCAACACCTTGTAAAAATACATTGATTGGAGGGAACAGAGAACTGAATCTCTTGAATAAACAGACGTATTGAATTGACTGTGGTTCCATTTTTTATTTCGGCCTGCCGATAGTCAATGTCCTCATATGATAAGTAAAATACATAGTTTTCCAGTGAGTGGAAGCAAAAAAATTTTTGGTATGAAAATATGCCGGCTTCAGTTTTCAGCTCGATCAAAATTAGCTGGTATTACCATGAAAAGAGCTTCATCCTTCTTGTGAAATCAATATTTCACTTTGCTGCAGTCAGTGGGGAAGTTTTGCCTGATCATTTTGACACACCACAATGCCAGTCATATTATGCTTCCTCTCATTTTGACCTGAATTCTGATCTCAGTGTGATGCATGTCCTGCCTACCTACATCTTACCTAGTTGCAGACTTCCTTTACTTTAACATGCAACTTCCTCTGACAGAGGCCAACTCAGCATGTACGTCAATCAGCCTTATGTCAGGGATATTTTTATGCTTCCTTCTTTAACACATACTGCGGTTGCAGTTGTCTGCTAATCTGCTTAAATCAAGTATGAACAAGTTAAATAACGCCAGTGAGGCAGATTATTTTACTGGGTGTAAAAAGCGAACAAAGTTTCCCTTCTTCATAGACAGGAGCCTATCTCTTTCTTTTAAAACAAAACCCGAGCTGAACGGATTAGAAGTGATCAGATCAGCACAAGCGAAGAGGTAATTAAATGGCAAATTTGTGGTTTGATCCGACCAATTAGTTCTGCACTGCGGGGATACAGCTGAGAGGGAAATTAATGCTCTGCCTTAATTAGACTTCAGGGTAATTAGTGCCGTGGGGCTGTGTGGCTTCTGGTTTTAACAAAGACCAATTACCCGGAGTGCGCACTCTTCTGTGCGATAGCAGCTCCTACGGCTGATTTGACTGATTTTGTCTCCCCCTGCAAGCAGTGAATGGAAAAGTACCCCTCAATAAAAAAAGAATTAAGGTCACTCTTTGTAGTGTTCAGTCATTTTAGATGACAGCTTGTGTACACAAAATTTGATACACTACAACCTTGGGAGAGGGTGTTTTGATTAGTTTTTTAGGAGCAGAGCAATATGGCATGTATCCGGCCTGTGAGGTCATAAACATCGCCCGAGGGGTTAGACAGGAGAATAAACCTCACAGGAGCTGTGTAATCCTAGTTAGAAACAATAAGCTCAGACCATACAATGAACCCTGCCAGCCAAATACAGCCATCGTCTTCTTATTCTGGCTAAATAACCTTTTTTATAACCTTGGCTCCGTATTGGTTATATTGTTCAACGTGGAATAAAAACTCTTCCAGCAATTTTATATATGAATCCACCAAAACCAGCTGTGTTGAGTCGAATTAACATTGAAAATTGATTACGTATCCTTGAGTATGATCTACTGCATATGGCTTCTATTATATTATTGGGTCTAATGATGATAAAAATGCAAAATTCATCCCATTAGTATGGTTTTGACTATTGAAGACACCTCAGCAATGTCGTATGTGTCTATTGGATGGGGGTCTCTTGACTAAGAGTGATTTTGTTTCTCCTCCAGGGACTGGGATGATGGTTCAGAATTCAGCCAAAACTCTCCGCTCCCATTGGGCTGTTGTCCTTAGCACAACAGCATTGCTCACTTTCATTGGTTTCCTGGAACTCTAATTTCCACCAACTCTGTACCAAGCTTTATTTGTCGGATTAGGTTAACTTATTCCACTATGGTGATTTTTCATGTTGGGGGTAGAGGTTGTTGGTGCAGGGCGGGTTTGGAGGGGCTTAGACAAAATAGGTAATAAAAAGGACAGCTGACTATGTCATTTTATTCTTTTTATATGAAAAAGAACATTTTGTAAGACGCGAGAAATGTATGCTGATATTGTCCAGACTGTACACAAACTATTTGATTGTGAATTCACCTTCTCTTCATTGAAAATGCCTTATGGGAGCAGTATTTCTGTGTTACACCCATTTTCTGGTGAATGAAATGTCCCAGTAAGTAGCTTGCTACAATTTAGCTCTGTTAGTCTGGTACTGCCCCAATCCTCTGAAGTAAAGACCATTTGGACCTTAAAGCTACTCTCTGTAGCACTACACATAAAATTTCATTCAGTAAATACGCCCCATAAATGTTAAATCCTGATCGAGGGAAAAATTATGAACATTGGAGCCAATTATTCCATCACAACCGCCCCTCAGGCTTTAGAATTTGCCTTGAGTTCTTAGTTATCTGTTTGTTTACATTTACATGAATTTGAGTGGCTGAGAGCAAAAAGTCTAACATCTGACTTTTTCCAAGTTCTGAGAAAATAAGATTTGAAGTTTTGTTTGAACAGAAAAATCACTTTATTTTACACTTTACACTTTTCTGGAGTCCGTTTAGATAATATGCATATTTTGTTTGAACAAAATTAACTGATTTTTCTGTTCAAACAAAATTATTTTCTCAGAACTTGGAAAAGTCAGATTGTAGACTTTCACCCTCAGCCACTCATTTAATACATAGTGTGAGTCATTTTATTTCAGCTTCAGTGACCAGTTGAAGCGGTGTTTCCAGGTTATAATAATAATTAAAGCTGCAAGCAGGGTTGAACGGGCCCTCGCACCCTTGTGCGAGTTTGCGGTGGTGGCGAGATCTCGATGCGTGCAGGTGTGCATTTCCAAGCACTGGATAGTGCAAGACTGTGTAAAATGTTATTGCCTAAGTGAGTGCAAATACCTTTACCCAAGCATGACCCTGTGTTTGGGGGCACTCTGGCCCAGCAGTCCATGTGCAAGCTCAGACTGGTTTGCTTACATCTTCCCAATGGGAGTCTTATTAAGCGCATGAAGTTTGGACCAGTTCTGAGAAAGTTTGTTCCAGTTAAAATAACTTCCTGTATCATGGCAGAACATGGAAATTCCCCATACGTTATGGGCCCACCTCGCAAAAAAACCAAAAAAAAGCTGTGCAATTTAACATTATCAAAGCCAGAAGATGTCACCCATTAAATGTGAAGTCGGTCTCATTGAATACCTCGGAGGAGTTTATTTAAGTACAATGCCTGAAAATGGCAACAACAAAAAAAAGCTGCAAATTCATTTGAAAATGGCAGACCTCCTATTGCATTTAGGTCATGGCATGTGGACATATTTTTAAGCTTTTGGCATGTTCAGTGTGCTCACCAACTTTCGTGCAACTAGGTAAAATGGGCGGCAAGGTCTATCCCTTTGAAATTTTCTAGGGGGTGCTATAAAGTTATTTTGCAAGGTTTGTGTACCAAAGTTATACTGCCGTAATCTTTATGCAGAGCTTGATGCATCTGCTAAATTCAGTCTTCAAGCATATTTTGGCCCCAAAAAACAATTCATTTGAACAAACCACTGGGGGGAGCTACAGATCGGCTATGCCACACTCAGGCCCAATTGCACTGTCAAATTGAGGGCCATTACAATTACAAGATATGTGCAAAGTTTAGCAGGTTTTTGAGCAACCTAAGGTACTCAAATATGTGTCTGTAAAATTATGAAAAACATAGGAAGTGGCTTATTGCTCACTTCTTGTTTTGGGTTTTTTTTTTTTTTTTTATTAAAAGAAAAAAATTCCGCATGATTAACCATTGATCCCCCTAAATTTCATGAACTTTCAAGTACTTTTCTCCCAACATGGCCTCGACTATAAGGCACTATGGAGTCACCTGGCCAAACCCAGGCTCAAATTAGTATGCAGATGTCTTCATGACAGGACTGTTATCGAGCATGTGCCGTTTCAGTCAGATCGGCCAATGTATTATGAGTTACTCCAACTTCCCATTTCATGACGAGACATCAAAATTCACTGCAATGCCACAGACGCAATGTTCAATCAATCCAAAAAAGCTTTGCTATATAACACTGTCATGGTCTTCAGATGTCACATGCCAAATTTTCAGTCGGTCCAATAATATTTTTGGGAGGAGTTTGTTAAAATACAACACCTGTAAATGGTGAAAAATCTGAAAAAGTTGCAACTTCAATTCAAAATGGCAGACTTCTTGTTGAGTTTAAGTTATGGCACCAAACAATTTTTTTCAAGTCTTGGCACTGTCCAAGTGTCCACTAAATTTCCTACATGTAGCTATAATGGGCTGCAAGGGCTGCTTTGTTGAAATTTTCTCGGGGGCACTATGGAGTCAATTTTCCTCACCCCTATGCACAAAACCCAAATCAGACAACAAAATACATGCTGTCTACGATGTCTGCCAAGTATTCTGAGTTTTGAAGCATCTCTTGCATCTTAACAAAATCACTTCCTGTTTTATGGCGAATCATGCACTGCCATGGCAACATCGTTTGATGAAACTCACAATTTTCTCAGAGAATTTGAGATGGATCTGGAAAACGCTCTTGAAGCAGTACAAAGTAGAAAACGTGATATTTCCAGTGGCCAGTTGGTGGCGCTATATCTAAAACTCAACATTGGCATATGGATTTCTTCAGAATGGAACTCCAATCAAGCACATGAAGTTTGGGGAAGATCGGACAAAGTTCGCTTGAGTTATAACAACATCCTGTTTCGTGGCAAAACATGCAAATTCACTGGACCGCCACATCAAAGCTGATCGACGAAAACTCAAAAGCCTCACAATTTAGCATTATAAAGATCTTGATGTCCCACACCAAATTGGAAGTCACTCCAATGAAATCTCTTGGAGGAGTTTGTTAAAATGGGTTGCACAGAAATTGGAAAAATAGCACAAAAACTGCACAGTAAAATCAAAATGGCAGACTTTCTGTATGGTTGTGGTCATAGCACCAGGAGACTTTTTTTGGTCTTGGCATAGTGGATGTGCCCACCAAATATTATACATCTATGTGAAATGCAACGCGAGGGCTGGTTCTTTTATATATTCTAGGGGGCGCGATGGAGCCAGTTTGTCACACCCATTTTCAAACCCTGCAAAAAATTTGCTCGGCCAATTTTCATGAGTTTTTAAGAATGTTTAGGCCCTCAAAAATGCATTTTATTTTTTCTAAATAATAATAATAATAAACACAACAGTTAAAATAGGGTCAGCGCTGGGGCCGTAATAATAATAATAACAACAAGTGTCTGCCACTAACATGGCAATATCCCCCGTCGCCTCAATTTTATGGGTCCGCACGGAGCCCAATACTATATCCCCCGTTTCGTGCTGATCACGCAGTGGGGGATAATAGTAGTACAATGTTAGGAAACACCCTGTTGAATGATTAAGCCAGTATTTAAGACCATATGCAAATCCCATTTGTGTTTGCGCGTTTTGCCTCATCTGCGACCTCAAGACCTCTAAATATAGTTGCCAGCTTTTGGGTGCATTCAAGTAGCATGGAAGTGAGGGCAAAAGAGTTTTAAGTCATGAACTTAGTTTGTATGTTGGCCTTAGTCTAGTCACATTTAAGTTATTGCTGTGAGCCAAGTAATTTATCAATTTCTGTTACTGCGAGAGAAGAATATGGGTCAGTGTACTGCGGCAACGATTAAATTTAACCAGCAATATTTTCATTAAATATTGTCTCATTAATTTGTTTCTCCTAACTTAAAATAAGATGATTTTTTGATGGCTCTCTGGAAACCATAGCATAACATAACATAAAAGGTGAGACAGGTTGTTCAGCCCAACTACACTCGCCAGTTTCTTTATACTACTGTGAATATATCCCTTCAGATACTCAATGACTCAATGGTATCTAGCTTTAAGTGCAGCCTGCTTTTGAAAACCCCCAAGGTCTCTGCCTCAACAATATGGTCAGGCAAGCTATTCCACATTGAAATTATTCTTTGGGTGAAGAAATATTTCCAAATATCAGTGCTAAATTTACCTTTAGTCAACTTCCATTTGTGACCCCCAAGTTCTACTCACAACACTTGGTCGAAGGAATCCTATATAATTCGCTTTGTTAATCCCTTTAACATATTTAAAGACCTCAATCAAATCACCCCTTAGTCTCCTTTTCCTAAGACTAAAGTTATTGTTGAAGACAATCGTTTACAATTGCAATACAAGGCCAGAATTGTTTTACGTGTAATTATTCCATATGTCACTGATGTACAAAAGTACAACTAATAAGAGGTCGCCTCACCTCACTATAGGAAGTAGATCAAACCTGCAACATGCTCCTGTATTTGTATTCATTGTATCAAAATCCTATGACTGAGAGCATATTTTAATTTTTCATTCTCTTTGCAACAAGGAAAAAATGTCATTTGAATGATATGTATTTCATGAACGTGTTCTTTTGTCAACTCCTATTCCATTTCGGAAGGCTTTACAGGGTGATTTTTAGAACGTTTTTTACACTGTAAAACTCAAACGAACGGCCATTTGTGTTACTGAGAATTAAAATGCGTTCAATGATTTTTTTAATGAAGTGCTTGAAGCCCAAGTTCATAAGTTTCATGACAGTAATCATTAGTTAATCTCATCATTAATTAATCTCAGTAAAATTAAAAGTAAAAAGTAAAATTAATTCCGCAGTAAAACATCTAAGGAAGAAAATTTGATTGTATTACTGGCAGTGTGATTAATTGGGCTGAACTTGTAAAAGTAACCAAATGTTTAGCAGGAATACTTTATCCAGTGTAGGGTGTCAAACAGTGCAACAAAATCTTACCTGCAACTTGAAAAAAACATTTCTTCATCTCACAGCCCACGGATTATTAGGGCTGAAATTAATTTCTTGAACATGTTATCGTTATTTAAGTTGATGTGTATCACATATTTTTCATAAAAGTGTTTAGTGGTGGGTATGGAAACAGACTCAAACAGGAAGCTGCACAATGTCACCATGTAAATAACACACTGGTACACTGTCCTTGTACAACATCCATTTATTAATCTTTTTATATACACATCTCGAAGAGACGTTCATTTAGATTTTCACCTCTTTTGAAATGGAATTGGGTCAGGAACGATACTAATTCACAAATTAGTGCAAGACAGTTTCGTAAACATTGAAAATCTGCATGAAATCTGACTCACTCTTTCTTTGCTCTCCTTAAATGAACACATCGAATGTTAAAAGACATAAGCAGCTCCCATTTGAATTTGTACCTGTATCACAATCCAAAATCAAGGCGTACAGTTATTTATGACTATTTATGATGAAATTCCTATCTGTACACATAAAACAAATCTCTTTAGATAGATGATAGAAGGTGTCTCTGGTCTTGCCTTTGAAGTATGTAAATATCTCCTAGGTCCATTCACATCGGTTGGAAAGTGTTTCTTTACATTACTCTCATAAGGCTGAGATGACGGTTCCCTTTTTTGAATTTATGTCTCTCCTTTCTTAATCACTGCGAGATCACATGAAAGCCATGCAGGCAACAATACAGTACGTATGAAAGTCCTTGCATAATTATGTACAGGTTGTTGCCTTTTAGTAGATTAGTATATGTTGCCAGGCGGGGGGAAGGGAGTAGTGGTTTTTGATAGGCTCTTGTATTTTCATTCTTGGGTTGAATTGTTACTGTGACACATCTTGAGTTTTAAGCCTTTGTGGTTCAATAACATTCTCACAGTGTCGACATAACTCTGTTGCGATTTCATGCGTGAGTATTGTTTGCTGGGAGCAGTATTTGGATGGGACATTTTAACTTCTGAGCAGAAAGGTTTAATGGACCTGGAAATAGCTCTGATTTCATACAAAATGTTTTATTTAATGCCATACCAAATTTTGAATGAAAAGGAACAAAAAAAAGAAGTACTTGTAAATAATCTTCAATAAACAAGTTTGAATTGTCTGAACTGTCTCGTGTCTTTTTTTCCTTTCTTTTTTTTCCCTACTTTTTTTACTGGATTTTGCGGGATTATACAACATTTGTATCAGGGACAAGTGGTGCTGTCTTTTATAGTGTTTCATCCGAAAACAACAAAGACTTACTTTTATAAAAAGGTAGGCAGTAAACTGCTAAACCCGGAATAGTAAAATACAAACGTACACCTTCATACACACATCTTACAAGAAACCAGTTAACAAAAATAAATAAACTAATAATAATAAATAAATAATAATAAACAAAATAATAATTAACAAGTATTTGACACTAACGTGTCTTTGTCCCCCGCCACAAAATGAGAAATCGTGTCAAAATGAACAATTTCTCGGCGTGACCTTGAGAATGGCGCGAAGGTCACCGAAATGGACTGGCGCTGGGGTGTCACCCGAATACAGGGGTGGGCAATCACGGTCCTGGAGGGCCGGTGTGTATGCAGGTTTTTATTCCTATCAATTACCCTGACTAATTGAGTTAATTGATTGCATGCACAAATATAGATTTTCGCAATGATTCGATCAAAGGAAAATGTTCTATGAAGGGAGACAAGACTAGTCATTGTAATTTCATGATAATTTAAAGAAATGCGCATGAAACGTCAGATTTCATAAATGGTTTGGCTAATTGAGACAATCAACTAATTAAAGACCAGACGTAGGTGTGAAAACCAGGGACAGATACGGCCCTCGCTGCCCACCTCTGCCCTAATACATGTTGACATAAGATTTGAAGTAAATCCGTCGATTCGTTTTTGAGATATCTCACTGACAAGGCTATCAGCGTGAAAATCCACAATCTCTCGGTGTGACCTTGAGAACGGCGCGAAGGTCACCGAAATCGACTTGCGCCGGGGTGTCACATTAATACATGTTGACATGAAATTTGAAGTAAATCCGTGGAATCGTTCTTGAGATATGTCGCTGACAAGGATTCGGGACGTACGGATGGACGGACGTATGTACGGACGGTCGTGAATAACATGTCCCGCCGCTTTGCGCGTACCGCGCGGCGGAGGACAAAAAAAGGCGACATATAACAGGAAAACACAGTAACCAGTAATGTTGTTTTTCCAGTCATAATCACAGAAAACTAAACAAAACTTGTCACCCTTTACCTACAATAGATAATATACTAAGTTGGGATATCTGGAAACTTTGTATCCTTTACATACTTGAAAAAGCATTGGACCCTCCTTGAAGGGACAGTCTTATTTTTTCTAACTCAAGAAAATACAGCACATCCCAGATCCAGTGTGAATGAGACGGAGCAGAAGATTTCCACTTCATCAGGATCAGTCTACTGGCCAGTAAAGTGGTGAAAGCAATTCTTTTTGGGTTAAGGATGGGGAGGGTAGAGAGACTGACACCCCAAAAAGAGCACTGAAAGGGTGAGGGTCAAGTTTCTGACCTAAAATTTCAGACAAGACATTAAAAATCATTGTCCAAAAGTTGAACAAGGATGGACAGAGCCAGAGCATATGTACTATAAGAGTGGAAGGGGCTTGATGACATATGTCACAGATCGGGGAGACATCTTTATAAATCCTAGCTAGACGAGCTTTGGTAAAGTAAGTGCGATGCACCACGTTACACTGTATTAAGCCAAGCTTTGCACAAACAGAGGAGCTATGTGCTCCACCCAAAATCTCTCCCCATACCTTACTTGATATTTCCTCTCCCAAATCCGCCTCCCGCAGTGCCCTAATCGAGTCAAGAGAGTCTGTGTTTAGATCATGAATCGGATTATAAATTGTATAGATGGCCCGTTTCAAAGTTGGGAACGGCGTGAGAAAATTTTCAAGAGGGGGATTCACTGGAAGACTGGGAAAACCTGGGCAGATACTGCGTACAAAGCTGCGGGCTTGAAAGTATCTAAAAAAAAAGTGCTCTTTAGGAAGCAAAAAAAAAAAAAAAAAATATTTATCTGACAGCTGGCGAAAGGAAGCAAAAACTTTGTTAATATATAAATCTTTGAAGGATTTGATACCTGCATTGAACCATACAACAAATGCGCCATCTATTCTATTAAAGAGCAGGGTTTCCTGCAGGAAAAAACTTTGGCCGGGGGGGAGGGGGAGGTGGAGGTGGAGGGGGGGGTTCAACCCGAACGGTTGTCGAGAACCGTTCTCGCAAAAAAAAAAAAAAATGATTAAATTGTTCGAGTATTATTTTTGCCCTCAGAATTAAAGAGAAGATGCTTAATCAATTATTATTTTTGGCTCACAAAATATGAGAGAAGTTGCTTAACAACAAACCCACAAACATGATGTTGGAAAACACAAACTCTTCATTTTTGGGGCACCCCGCCGGTCGTAAAGAACTAGGAGATCTTGCGCTGCTTTGCCTTCTCTCCGCAACCGGCCATCACGACTCGAAATTAACATTAAAACATTACTCACCAACTGAATGAGACTGGTTTAATTAATCATAAACAATTCAGCATTGTTGGCCTTTTAATTATTCTTGTTGTTACTAGTTGGTGTACGTTTATATAACACTAAAATGCCCGCCTTAGTTTTCGGAGCAGATCTCACCGAGTCTTTAGTCTGTATATCATAAATCATCCGACGTTATATCTTTATGCGAGTATTTTAATAACTTTGCTCACCTCTTTGCGACGATGTCGCTGTTTAATTTCACTTCCAGCTTTTTTGGGGGGGCGGGGGGGACCATTAATGCACGTAGGACCTCTGGCGCATCGTTTGACCTGAAAATTCCGGGGCTAATATCCCTCCCTTTATTGAAATTAATTACGGTTGTCCTTTATGAACACATTTTCCAATTCAAGAGTAATCAAGTGGCAATTGAAGACACGGCTTCTCTTCCCCATACGATCTAAAAGCGACAAAATAATGGGCTACACTCAGTACCGAAAAATAATTTGGTCTATGCACCGTCACTCGGCGACGGCATTTCATAACTCTTCATTTAATGAAGGTAATTTCGGCGACAACTACGTACACCTGTTTTTGCGGCACGGTCCGTTGCAGCTCGCTGTAAAAAAGACAGCTGTCCGATTGGAAAATGTAAACGGACAAAACCACGTAGCCGACTAGTCATCAAAATTACCTTCATTCGCTGAAGAGTTCTGAAATGCCTTCGCTGAGTGACGGTGCATGTACATAATAACAATCACATTATTTTTCTGTGCTGAATGTAGCCCATTATTTTGTCGCTTTTAGATCGCATGGGGGAGAGAAGCCGTGTCTTCAATTGCCACTTGATTATTCTTGAATTGGAAAACGTGTTAATGAAGGAAACCCATCAAGAATTAGCCAGCACTGATTATTTTCAATTAAGGGAGGGATATGAGTATGGAGTTAAATTACTGCCAAAACTTTGTATACAAACCGAACATGTTTTACAAATGCACCACGATTCACAAACAAATACAATGTGATTTGCAAATATAAAAATGATTCACGTGCAAACAAAGTGTGGTTTGCAAATATGAAAATGATTTGCAAATATAAAAACGATTCACGTACAAACAAGGTGTGATTTGCAAATATAAAAACGATTTGCAAACAAATACAGAGTGGTTTGCAAATACAAAACACCATTAACAAACGAATGTTTTCAGTTTTACAAATACAAAACGTACCGATTGCAAGTATACGACGAGAACCATTTCCTACAAGTACAAATCACTTTTGGCAGTTTTCTACCGCTGACATGGCGTAAAGGATTTTCTCACAAATGTCCTCACTGTTATTGTCCCTGTTAAACAGCAGGTGGGGCTATGACTCAATATCCTAGATCTCTACACCGTGAAGTTGAACAGAATAGAGAACGGCCGCCAGCGTCAACCGTGGACATGAGGATGATGGCTGAGGCTAAATAAAAACGCAGTGTCTACGTGTTCGAAATAACTCCGTGTCCGACAGTGGGATGGTGTCAATACAACTCCGTGTCCGACAGTCGATTATTGTTTTTAATCTCTTGAAGTCTACTGAATCTTTTAGATAGCCTATTAAACGTGAATGTTTGATCAGATGGCTCAGTTCTTCAAGGTGGGTACCCAATCAATGTTTCTGTTTAAGCTCTGCTCAATAAAGTGTTCTGATTGATAGTGATATATTTTTATTTTCCATTTCGTTATAAATCTGGGCCCGTATTCACAAAGCATCTTATCTTAGCGCTAGGAGTACTCCTAATTCGCGCTAAAACATTTTATGTAGTAGTAAAATCTGAAAAGTAATTCACAAAACCGCTGAGAGCAACTTTTAGCCATCCGAGACACCGAGGGTAACGCTGCAACGATCTGTAGGCTGATATTATCCCACGCATACCGCTTGGATTTGCTGTTCACCCCCGAGCCAATTTTCCCTCTGATTAGGTTACATGCTTTCGCTCCAGCACCAACTGGCCCAGCAGCAGTAACTGGTCTTGGCTCCAGCTGGGCTTTCGCGTCATTTTTGAACTTACATCCATGACAGTTTAGGGCAAACAAACTTGAACGGCTCGACATTTAAATGATCGCAACATATTCTCATTCTCATCGGGTAACAAGTAGCAATTGGGGCAAGTGACGCGTTTCATTAATAACTTGTTTAATGCTATTAATTTTTTTTTCAATTATCTCTTTCCTATGTACGTTTATTTGCCTAGAGCGTGATATGCGGGGACCGTGCATTGCAATTTTCAAAAGTGCTCAATATGCTATTATCTTAAACCGAATCTAAAAAAACCAATGCTTTGCATGTTAACAATAACTTGCTTAAAAGTAACCGTGTTTTAAATTACAATGATAGAAGGGAAGAAAATTATTTTAATGTCAATGTTGAAGTTAAAGTTAGGCTTAGGGTTAGGGCAGTGTTTAAAAAGGGGATTGTCGTACCTCTCTACTTTGAAGTGCATTTGAAAACTGCGGAACCCGTAACAACTGCCATTATTTTATTGGACAAACCAGTCCCTTGGACTATTTTCTCAATTTTTCCTCCATGGGTTGTATGTGGGATATTTTTTTCAATGGGTTGCCCTGCCACCAAACAACCAATCACCGTGCTCATTGTTCCAAGACTCGTGCATGAGAATTGACATCAGCCATAGCAACGGAGACTACTCCCGCCTATCTCAGAGCTACCCCTATTCTAGGAGTTACCAATTTTCTTCACTAAAGGTTGCTCTCAGCGGTTTTGTGAATTTTAAGATTGTTTTATCATAAATGTTTTAGCGCGACTTAGGAGTACTCCGAGCGCTAAGATAAGATGCTTTGTGAATACGGGCCCAGATTTATAACGAAATGGAAAATAAAAATATATCACTATCAATCAGAACACTTTATTGAGCAGAGCTTAAACAGAAACATTGATTGGGTACCCATCTTGAAGAACTGAGCCATCTGATCAAACATTCACGTTTAATAGGCTATCTATAAAGATTCAGTAGACTTCAAGAGATTAAAAACAATAATCGACTGTCGGACACGGAGTTATATTGACACCATCCCACTGTCGGACACGGAGTTATTTCGAACACGTAGACACTGCGTTTTTATTTAGCCTCAGCCATCATCCTCATGTCCACGGTTGACGCTGGCGGCCGTTCTCTATTCTGTTCAACTTCACGGTGTAGAGATCTAGGATATTGAGTCATAGCCCCGCCTGCTGTTTAACAGGGACAATAACAGTGAGGACATTTGTGAGAAAATCCTTTACGCCATGTCAGCGGTAGAAAACTGCCAAAAGTGATTTGTACTTGTAGGAAATGGTTCTCGTCGTATACTTGTAATCGGTACGTTTTGTATTTGTAAAACTGAAAACATTCGTTTGTTAATGGTGTTTTGTATTTGCAAACCACTCTGTATTTGTTTGCAAATCGTTTTTATATTTGCAAATCACACCTTGTTTGTACGTGAATCGTTTTTATATTTGCAAATCACACTGTATTTGTTTGCAAATCGTTTTCATATTTGCAAACCACACTTTGTTTGCACGTGAATCATTTTTATATTTGCAAATCACATTGTATGTGTGTGTGAATCGTGGTGCATTTGTAAAACATGTTCGGTTTGTATACAAGGTTTTGGCAGTAATTTAACTCCATATTTTTGAGCCCCGGAATTTTCAGGTCAAAGGACGCGCCTGCTGAACGAAATGTAGCCCATTTTTCGCTGGTAGATCGCATGGGGGAGAGAAGCAGTGTCTTCAATTGCCACTTGATTATTCTTAAATCGGAAAACGTGTTAATATGGAAAACCATTAAGAACAAGGCAGGACTAATTGTTGCCGATTTTCGTCTAGGCGAGCGCCGGTGTTATGTCAAATTTTGCTCCCTTGCCAAAAAATACTTCCGTAGTACAAAGCGATCGTTAAGTCTTTGTTTTCGCCTTGACATTGCAATATGAATCAGGATACAATAGTAACTTTGTTATTTGTCAGCTTATTATAACAAAAGCAGATGTTATAATGAGTGGGATAAGTTTGTTTGAAGATATTTGCCCATGTACGGCATTATCATTTAATTTCTGCATTTTCAGGAAAACCCTGCGTGTAGGCTACATGCAAATATATGTAGGCTACGCCTACAGGTCGAAATGCGCACTGAAAATAAATCTATTTTTATGATTTTTGAGGATACTTAAGATATGAGCGAGGAAACAGCCCGAGATTTCAGGCGTGCGCAAGCGCTGAACCACGAGGTAGCATATTTTGATGGGTAGCAAAATTAATCAGAACACCGGCCCTGAGGTGCGCTGGTAGATTAGTTCTCAAGCGCTGCAGTGTCGCTTGCATGAATCGCATCATTATCCCCCCCCCCCCCCCCCCCCGACATTCTAGCCCGGGCGCTACAGATTTCAGGCCGGGTGGGGCGCCTGGTCAAAAAAGCGCTGCCGGAAACCCTGAAGAGGATGAAAATACATGATTAGAAACTAAAGGGGCATTGGAAGAGAACAAATGTAAACAAAAAAAAAACGTCTAATCTGGAGACAAATCTTGAGCGACGACTTCACAATTACATTTTTTGTGAATGGAGATACAGAAGAAGTAAGTGGTGTGTACAAAAGGGCTTTAATGTGAGGTTTGTACGAAATGAACCAAGAGCAAACTCCAGTAAAATGCAAAAGGAGGCTTTATTTCTGAAGGGGGAAACCCCCCAACAGAGCTGGCAACAGCACAAAGTCCGAAATCCAAAATCAGAGTCCAAGGGGCGAAATCCAGAGTCATACACAGGGCACCAATCACAAAAATCGTAGTCAGACAAAAAGAGGTCAAAAAAAAAAAAACAAGAATGCGGTAACAGTACAGGGAATAGGCAAAGCTCGATATCAAGGACGGTCCAGTCAGAAAGAAAAATCACTATAAATCAAGGCGAGAGAAGCGTGGCACAGGAAACATCTTTATCTTTATCTTCTTTATTTTATTTTATTATAGTGACGTGATTAAAATAACACATTTAAATAACTGTTTACATACACCCAGCCCATTTGGGCTTATATGTCACCTAAAACATTAAAATAAATAATAATTTGCAAAATCCGTTCAGGAAACAAGGAAGAACGATCTGACAAGGAAGTGAATCAAACAGACATCTTAAAATACATATCCGGGGTGAACACATGACCAGGGAGAAACAGGCGTAATCAATAATACAATAATCAGGAGTGACACATTAGGAATAAACTAATTACATGAATGTGGCTGTAGCCAAAACGCAGACAGGGATCACAAGACAAACCTATGAACAGAACAAAAGCTCCGGTCACGGAGTACTAAAAGTGTATAGTTTAGAGAAAGGAAAGCACAAAGTATTTGTGGAGACCCACAGAAAATCGCGGAGGAGATAATTAGGGAAAGGCAAGGAGGCGGAGACTAGAATAGGGCGACTGCGGAGAGATCGTTAGTCAATTAATAAGTGCAGCTATACAATCCTGAGTGCTTGTTAGTAAGTTAGTCAAAATATACAAGGTTAGTGTGGGTTAGTAATTAGCGAAAACAATGAACTGTTAGTCTGTGTTAGTAAGATAGTAAAGTAGGAGGAAGGAAGAACAGGAGATAATGAAAGAAACCAATAAATCACCCGAATGAGTGGCACGCAAGACAAGGGACTGTGAGCAAAGATACACACATGACAAGACAGGGGAGACAAAGTGCAAAGCATAGAAAATAAACATGGCACAGGAAACTGATACATGGCAATGAACTGAAAACATGACAAGGAGACTATGGAAACTAAAACATGAAAATAATAAACCAGAAATCCAAATTACCAAAAACACAATACATAATCCTAACCATGGTCAGACAAAGCAGTGGTCACTAAATATCAGAATCAATCATCATGGCAAGGCCAGGCACAGAACTTAAACTAGGCATGGACATAAATCATGGGACAAGGCATGGCAAAGACGGAATCACAACAGTTAAGAGATGTTGGGTGGGCAGAATTTGCCTAAATGGTAAGTCAAGCGGGTGGAACTTCAAAACCTTCATACTGTACCCAGTAATTCAAGGATCTAATATTAGTGGCCCAATAGTAAAACAGAAAGTAAGGCAGAGACAGTCCCCCCAAAGACCTAGGTCTCTGCAAGTATTGCTTGCGTAGCCGTGGAGATTTATGATTCCAGACAAAATCTAAAAGTAAACTGTCCAATTTCCGAAAAAAGGCCTGAGAAAGAAAGAGTGGGATACACTGAAAAAGGTAGGCGAAACGGGGGAGAACGTTCATTTTAATAGAGTTAATCCTTGCAGCCACAGACAAATTAAGCAAGGACCAATGAGCAAAATCATTACGTGTTCGTGACAACAGAGGTATAAAATTTTCTTTATAAAGGTTCTCCATCTTGTGGGGAATTCTGATTCCCAGATACACTAGTACTACTGTCTCATGTGTCTTGAGCTTTGGTATGTATCTGCTCATATTGAGTTAAAGTGCAGTTATTTAAAAATATATACAACGTACGTATAAGGTTTTCGTATGACGGTAAGCACAGCATGCAAGTGTGTGTACAGTATGCAGTAGCATTCAAATGTTTGGACAAGTTTTGCTTGTGTCGTAGTGCCTTGTTTTTAGTTAAATTTAAGTGGTTTAAGCTCTAAATAACCTAAAATGGTAAATAAGTGAGTAGCCAAAAGTTCAAAAAGGAATTTACGTCACAGCCAGTGGCGGGCGGTGGACGGAAAACTGGGGGGGGGGCGAAAACATCCCTTGAAACGGATGAGATGAGTGACCCGATTTCAATCATTGATCTTGGTCAACATGTTAGTTTCCCTTATAATGAAATGTTTAGGCAAGTGAATAATAAATTCAATAAAATGTTTAATTCACATGCCTTAATTGGCAACTCTTCTAGAAAAAACCCAAATGGATTTTCCGCGTTAAAATTTGTCACGTCCGAAGCAAGTCGTCAAACCTGTGCGTAATGTCTGTTTAATTGAAAAAGATTGAAATGCACTCTTTTTTGCGTTCAACTGGTGCGTTTGATTTCTCGTCTTAACAAAGACAATTAGCTGCACCTGAGAGGGGAGAGTTCAAGTGTCTTTTACCAGGGAAACTGACTGAAAACAGATCAAGACTAATGAGCAGTTTAAGGACGTTTATCGCCCTCCTTCTTCTCTGTCCACCCCCCGCCACTGGTCACAGCATTGTGTCCAAAATACTTGAATTTGTAATAAAGCCTTATTTGACAACATTAACAGACACATTTTTTTCCCATTTTCCATGAAGTGATTTAAAATCAAGCTGGTTTGGGACATACTGGACTGAAACCGGATCAAACTGTACTCAAGCAGAAGTGAACCACAAATGCAGCACATCTATGCAAACTCAAACAGCTGTGCTGGTGTGAGCTCTCTCAACGTGCGTGTCTATGCATGCAGTCATAAATGCTAATTGCTTGTCACTTCAGATCGCTGATAATGTGAACAAAGGTTATATTCGGCTTCTGCTGTTTGATAAAGTATTCATTATCACAAAGAGCAATGTCTAATATTTTCCCAAATGGGGCCAGAAAAGTTAGGCAGAGGGTATATCAACTTGTGCATTATGCAACATGTTCAGACTCCACTTACATAACATTTCTTTTTCAATCAAATCAATCAATAAAATTTGGGGGGCAATCTACCTTGGCGCAGCACACCTGACAGCTGCTTTGATGTCGACACAGTCAGTTATTAAGAAGGAAAATGTAGCCTATAGTTTTTATCCGGGTTTGTACCTTTTTTTATCATGAATTGAGGATGTATCCCCTGTGTCCACACATCACTGTATCGGTCCTTGCATTACTTACAGATTCACTGTATCTGTCCTTACATTACTTACTGATCACTGTATCTGTCCTTACATTACTTACAGATCACTGTATCTGTCCTTACATTACTTACAGATCACTGTATCTGTCCTTACATTACTTACAGATTCACTGTATCTGTCCTTACATTACTTACAGATCACTGTATCTGTCCTTACATTACTTACAGATCACTGTATCTGTCCTTACATTACTCACAGATCACTGTATCTGTCCTTACATTACTCACAGATCACTGTATCTGTCCTTACATTACTCACAGATCACTGTATCTGTCCTTACATTACTTACAGATCACTGTATCTGTCCTTACATTACTTACAGATCACTGTATCTGTCCTTACATTACTCACAGATCACTGTATCTGTCCTTACATCACTTACAGATCACTGTATCTGTCCTTACATTACTTACAGATCACTGTATCTGTCCTTACATTACTTACAGATCACTGTATCTGTCCTTACATTACTCACAGATCACTGTATCTGTCCTTACATTACTTACAGATCACTGTATCTGTCCTTACATTACTTACAGATCACTGTATCTGTCCTTACATTACTCACAAACACTGTATCTGTCCTTACATTACTTACAGATCACTGTATCTGTCCTTACATTACTTACAGATCACTGTATCTGTCCTTACATTACTTACAGATCACTGTATCTGTCCTTACATTACTCACAGATCACTGTATCTGTCCTTACATTACTTACAGATCACTGTATCTGTCCTTACATTACTTACAGATCACTGTATCTGTCCTTACATTACTTACAGATCACTGTATCTGTCCTTACATTACTCACAGATCACTGTATCTGTCCTTACATTACTTACAGATCACTGTATCTGTCCTTACATTACTTACAGATCACTGTATCTGTCCTTACATTACTCACAGATCACTGTATCTGTCCTTACATTACTTACAGATCACTGTATCTGTCCTTACATTACTTACAGATCACTGTATCTGTCCTTAGATTACTTACAGATCACTGTATCTGTCCTTACATTACTCACAGATCACTGTATCTGTCCTTACATTACTTACAGATCACTGTATCTGTCCTTACATTACTGACAGATCACTGTATCTGTCCTTACATTACTTACAGATCACTGTATCTGTCCTTACATTACTTACAGATCACTGTATCTGTCCTTAAATTACTTACAGATCACTGTATCTGTCCTTACATTACTTACAGATCACTGTATCTGTCCTTACATTACTCACAGATCACTGTATCTGTCCTTACATTACTTACAGATCACTTTATCTGTCCTTACATTACTGACAGATCACTGTATCTGTCCTTACATTACTTACAGATCACTGTATCTGTCCTTACATTACTTACAGATCACTGTATCTGTCCTTAAATTACTTACAGATCACTGTATCTGTCCTTACATTACTTACAGACCACTTTATCTATCTTTACATTACTTACAGATTGATTGTAAAACTGGTCATGTTAAAGATAATCCACCAACTAACTGGGATTTTGATGTTCTGTAAATATGCAAACAATAAGTGGAACATAGTTAAACAGAAAAAGAATAAAACAAAACACAAATCTAAAAACACAGCACTGTAATGCCGTCTACAGGCTTCGTACACCTTTTCCAAAGTGAACTTAGAGGCTCTTTTCAAGGATTTTCAAGGTGCATTTTTATTCTTTTCCAGCACCTTACAGCTGTGGTAAGTTAAAAAAAAAAAAAAAATATATATATATATATAAATAAAACTGAATTTATTAGAAGCTAAAGGACACATCTTAACTAGGGGTGCCAATAATTATTTAGGGCGCTGTATGTGTGTATATATATGTATGTATGTATATATATATATATATATATATATATATATATATATATACATATACACACACATACAGCGCCCTCAATAATTATTGGCACCCTTGGTTAAGATGTGTCCTTTAGCTTCTAATAAATTCAGTTTTTTACAAAATAATAAAGGACCACAATGAAAAAAAAAGAGTAAAATCCAACCTTGAATTCGAATGAATTTATTCAGTGGGAAAAAAATCCCACATTAATAAATAATTCTTTTACATCAAATCATGTGTGCCACAATTATTAGAACCCCTGATGTTAATACTTTGTACAACCCCCTTTTGCCAACAAAACAGCACCTAATCTTCTCCTGTTATGTTTCACAAGATGGGAGAATACAGAAAGAGGGATCTTCAACCATTCCTCTTTGCACAATCTCTCTAAATCATCCAGCGACCTGGGTCCTCTCCTCTGCACTCTCCTCTTCAGCTGAATCCACAGGTTTTCAATGGTGTTGAGGTGTGAGGACTGAGATGGCCATGAGAGTAGATTAATTCTGTGTCTGGTGAACCATTTCTGTGTAGATTTGGCCACATGTTTAGGGTCATTATCTTGCAGAAAGACCCAGTGACGACCCACCTTCAGCTTTCAGGCAGAGGCCACCAGATTTTGATTTAAAATGTCCTGGTATTTCAAAGCGTTCATGATACCATGCACACTAACAAGGTTCCCAGGGCCTCTGGAAGACAAACAGGCCCACAGCATCACCGATCTTCCCCCATACTTCACAGTGGGCACGAGGTGCTTTTCTGCATACTCATCTTTTGTGTTCCACCTGACCCACTTAGGGCTTTTTGACTACAGACAATCTATCTTGGTCTCATCTGACCAAAGCACACGGTCCCAGTTGAAATCAGAGTACCGCTTAGCAAACTCCAGACGTTTGCGTTTATGATTGTGAGTGAGAAAAGGTTTTTTCTGGGCATGCCTCCCAAACAGCCTGTTGGCATGTAGATGGCTCCTGATGGTTGTTTTGGAGACTTTGTGACCCCAAGATGCTACCATTTGTTGCAATTCTTTAACAGTGAGCTTTGGACAACTTTTTATTTCTCTTACCATCCTCCTTACTGTGTGTGGTGGCAAAATAACCTTGCGTCCTCGTCCCAGGCTTGTTTACCACTGTTCCAGTTGTTTTAAACTTCTTAATGATTCCTCTGACAGTAGATATGGGCAGGTGCAGGTGAGTGGCTATTTTCTTGTAGCCATTGCCTGACTTGTGAAGGTTGACACACATCTGCCTTCCTTGAATGGTGTGTTCCTTTGTATTTCCAATGTTGAAGAGTGGATAAGAGAAATGGCCTCTCTGGCACATCATATTTATACCCCAGGGAAATAGGAAGTGATTAAGCACTAATTAAATGTTCCTAGATACTCAGATCAACTTTGTAAACTACTGAAGAAATGACTGAGATACTTCAATTACGTTTATTTCCTAGGAATTGTTAGGGGTGCCAATAATTGTGGAACAGGTGATTTTATGAAAAATAATTATTTCTTAAACAGGTATTTTTTTCCCCTTAAAATTCACTTGAGTTGAAGGTTACATTTTTCTACAATTTTCAGTGTGAGAGTATGCTTCTGAAATCAATGGAATTCATTTTAAGGATTTTAATACATCTTAACCAGGGGTGCCAATATTTATGGAGTGTATACACACACAGTGGGGAAAATAAGTATTTGACCCCTCGCTGATTTTGCAGGTTTGCCCACTTAGAAAGAATGCAATGATCTACAATTTTAATCGTATATACATTCTAACAGTGAGAGACAGAATCACAAAGAAAATTCCCGAAAATCACATCATATGAATTTATAAAAATTGATAATCATCTGATGAGGAAAAATAAGTATTTGACCCCCTGGACAAACAGCATGTTAATATTTTGTAGAAAAGCCATTATTGGCCAGCACAGATGTCAAACAATTTTTATAGTTGTTGACAAGGTTTGTGCACATTTCGGCGGGGATGTTGGCCCACTCCTCCCTGCAGACAGCCTCCAAATCATTCAGGTCCCGAGGCTGTCGCCTTGCAACCCGAATTTTAAGCTCCCTCTAAAGATTTTCAATTGGATGCAGGTCTGGAGACTGGCTAAGCCACTCCAGACCCTTGATGTACTTCTTCTTCAGCCACTCTTTTGTTGCTTTGGCGGTGTGCTTAGGGTAGTTGTCGTGCTGAAACACCCATCCTCGATCCATGTTCAGCTCTCTCACTGAGGGAAGGAGCTGTTGGTCCAGAATTCCACGGTATATGGCCCTGTCCATCCTCCCCTCAATGCAATGGAGTTGTACCTCCCTGGGCTGAAAAGCACCACTGTGCTTGACGGTGGGGATGGTGTTCTTTGGGTTGTACTCTGTGTTCCTTGCCCTCCAAACACGGCGAGTTGAGTTGAGCCCAAAAAGTTCTATTTTGGTCTCATCTGACCACATCACCTTCTTCCAGGCCTCTTCTGAGTCATCCAGGTGGTCAATGGCGAACTTCAGGCGGGCCTGTACATGTGCCTTCTTGAGCAGGGGGACCTTGCATGCGCTGCAGGATTTCAATCCATGACCGCGTAGTGAGTTACCAACTGTTTCTTTTGTAACTGTGGTCCCAGCTGCCTTCAGTTCATTAACCAGTTCCCCCCTTGTGATTCCTCACCGTTCGCATGATCAGGGACATCTCACGAGGCGAGACCTTGCATGGAGGCCCAGACCGAGGGAGGTTGGTGGCAGTGTGGTACTTCTTCCATTTCCTGATAACTGGACTGACAGTTGATCTTTTCTCTCAAAGTCGCTTTCCCATTCTCTTGTAGCCCATCCCAGCCTTGTGTAGGTCAACAATCTTGTCCCTGATGTCCTTAGACAGCTCCTTGGTCTTGCCCATGGTGGAGATGTTGGAATCTGGTTGTTTGGGAGTGGACAGGTGTCTTTTATACAGGTAATGAGGTGAGGCAGGTGTATTTGATGTAAATAATTAGTTGGGATTGGGGGTGCGTCTTAAAGAAAGACTAACTGGCTTGTGGGACCCAGAATACTTGCTGTTTGGTAGGGGGTCAAATACTTATTTTTCCTCATCAGATGGTTATCAATTTTTATAAATCCATATGATGTGATTTCGGGAATTTTCTTTGTGATTCTATCTCTCACTGTTAGAATGTATATACGATTAAAATTATAGATCGTTGCATTCTTCCTAAGTGGGCAAACCTGCAAAATCAGCGAGGGGTCAAATACTTATTTTCCCCACTGTATATATATACACTCATACATAAATGACAGATTCCACTCAAAGTGTGATCAACAGGTCCCACTGTACTTAACAAGATAGCCTGAATATCTACTCTTGAACAGTGACCTGAAATGCGCAGTTTTATTTTGTGGAAATAAAATTCATCCACTGGATAACTAGTCAATCCTGTCCACTCATTTCCAAGTTCCTCATCCACCTTAGAGGTCTGAGAAGAAGGAGGGACACTTTTTTGGGCCTCCCTGTAGTATGGATGTGCCAACCCCTTTAAGTCAAACCAAGGTTGGCTTGATCCATCCAGAGATTGGGGTGAACTCGTCCATTTAATAAACCGTGTTCGAACTCGGCTTGCTAGTGAAATTCAATAACTGACTCGGGTGAGCTATCTAGTGATAGAATAACTATCACTAACTTGTAACTGCGTGCATAAATCTGCAGCTCCGTGTCCACTGGTGGACCCATCTGCAGAAAAGGGTTTAAATACCCTGCCAGCAGGCGCCCAAATCTCATTCACAGCTGTGCTGTACTAAGATTACAGGTTTTTACTAACGATATTACTGTGGACGAAAATTTTTGCCTGTTTGATGAGGGACACAAACGCGAGTTGGTGAAAATTCTAGGCCAGGAAGTAAACATCCGCTCGCGCATGGCTACAGAAATGGAACATTTTATATTGGTTCAAATATGATAGTTGTCAATTGGTCACACTTTCTGTGGAATCTACCAAATTGGAACAATAAACAGGGAAAGCAATATACGGCACTGCTAACGCCACATCCAGCTAGCCAACTCCGTTTGTCGTAACAAGTGCGAGAGAAGCCCCGGGTGTAAGCTCGTCCACGATCACTTGCCTGCTGCTGAATCTTTAATTCGGGTCGGTCCGGGCCAAGCTCCTTTACTTTCCTTTGTTTCTCCAGTGAACGCCTTGAGAAAGGCTGTTTTTGTAAGGAAAGAACCAAATTGTTTTCAGTTTCCGCGCTTCCACTTGAACTTGCCACGTGGCTGCGTTCCAATCCGAAATAAGATACTCCCTTCACTTCTACCCTCCACTCGAGTGAGCCCTCCAAATGACGTAGCAGGCGAGTAGCCCTTCCCGAGCGAGGGAGGGCAATAGAGGGGACTTAGGGGAGGGTTGTGGGAAATCGGATTGGAACGACCCTCGTCGCGTTTTTTTTTTGCACTTATACAGTTGTCAATAAGCCAGCGGGAAGTTTGCGTTGCCATGGAGCCGAGTGAGTTAGTTGCCTGTACATTCTACCTTTTACAGTTCACGTGGAAGCGTATCGCGTGTTCGTGGCAAGTAGAAGACAGCGTGCTCGTTTGATTGCTGCGGCATTTGTGACTGTTTTATGGGAAAATAAAGCTGCTTTCACCCCGGACGTGAGATGAATTTTTCGCACGACAAATTGCATGATCAGTGCGATGGATGCATTTTGCGTGCATTCGCGTCTTTGCATTTGAATGTAATCTGTCGCGCGAAAAATTTGTTTCGCGTCCAGTGTGAAAGCGGCTTTTAGCTCCGCAACAGTCCTCACGGATGCTATAGGCTAGCTACAGAAAAAATGAACGTAAAGTCTCAAATGCTTAAAAATAATGCGAAACCGATGCCCCTCACCCCCAAACTTCGCTATTTGCATATAACTATGTCATAGATTGCATACTACTCGAACACAATTCTTAAATTTTATGGTAATTTCCTTACCACAATTCCTCCTTTTGCCATCTGAAATAAATGGCGGACGTGGAATTTTGACCGAGGGTGAATGAGCAAGGCATTCTGGGCAATATCAAAGCTTGGAGGGACGTTCGTTGTTGGCTTCGTTGGAGGGAGGATAATCGAGGGCTTGAGCAAATGAAAATGCGCCCTTCCCTCCGCAAAATTGGATTGGAACGACCCTACAAGTGGCAGCCATCTTACATCCGGGATTTTTTGGGGATTCCCCCCTCGATTGGAGGGCGAGTGAACACGACGAGGCAATAAGATACTCCCTTCACTTCTTCCCTCCACTCGAGTGAGCCCTCCGAATGACGTAGCAGGCGAGTTTGCCCTTCTCGAGCGAGGGAGGGCAATAGAGGGGAATTAGGGGGAGGTGTTGTGGGAAATCTGATTGGAACGACCCTTGTCGCGTTTTTTTCTGCACTTATACAGTTGTCAATAAGCCAGCGGGAAGTTTGCGTTGCCATGGAGCCGAGTGAGTTAGTTGCCTGTACGTTCTACCTTTTACAGTTCACGCGGAAGCGGATCGCGTGTTCGTGGCAAGTAGAAGACAGCGCGCTCGTTTGACTGCTACGGCATTTGTGACTGTTTTATGGAAAAATAAAGCTGCTTTCACCCCGGACGTGAGATTAATTTTCCGCACGACAGATTGCATGATCAGTGCGATGGATGCATTTTGCGTGCATCCGCGTCTTTGCATTTGAATGTAATCTGTCGCGCGAAAAATTCATTTCGCGTCCAGTGCGAAAGCGGCTTTTAACTCCGCAACAGTCCTCACGGATACTATAGGCTAGCTACAGAAAAAATGAACGTAAAGTCTCAAATGCTTAAAAATAATGCGAAACCGATGCCCCTCACCCCTAAACTTCGCTATTTGCATGTAACTATGTCATAGATTGCACACTACTCGAACACAATTCTTAAATTGTATGGTAATTTCCCTACCACAATTCCTCCTTTTACCATCAAATAAATGGCGGACGTGAAATTTTGACCGAGGAAGAATGAGCAAGGCATTCTGGGCAATATCAAAGCTTGGAGGGATGTTCGTTGTTGGCTTCGTTTGAGGGAGGATAATCGAGGGCTTGAGCAAATGAAAATGCGCCCTTCCCTCCGCAAAATTGGATTGGAACGACCCTACAAGTGGCAGCCATCGTACATCCGGGATTATTTGGGGATTCCCCCCTCGATTGGAGGGCGAGTGAACACGACGGAGCAAGCATTTTTCGGATTGGAACGCAGTTCTTCTTCTTCTTCTTCTGGGGTTTAACGGTAGTGTAGATGCATCTTAGGCGTATTACTGCCATCCTCTGTATAGTCTTCCCATTAAATTTTTGTAGCTTTTAAATTCGAGAGTACAATCCCGTCGCGTGAAGGAATTGTATTATAATTTTGTTCAGTTGGGAGCGGTTGTCTTGTTCGCCAAAAAAATTTCGAAAAGAAAAACAGGAGACCCCAAGATCTGTTCCTAGCTAGACAACATTTTCCTTTCTGACTAGTAATTTTTACAACGGAACATAATATGCATTGTGGTTTCATCCTCTCCACATTGACATTTCCCAGAAGGGTGTTTCCCAATCATCCACAGATAATAATTTAACCCACAGTGACCAAGCCTTAATCTGGTTAATTTAACCATATCCCTCCGCCCTTCTGACCTTCCGATACCACTAAACCCATACATCCCATTAACCCTGGACTGTATTGAAAAGAGATGTCTTCCTTTTTTCTCATTTTGCCACTCTATTTGCCATATCATTTTAATACCCCCCTTGATTCTGCTTCTGTATTCACTTTTACCTAAGGGCACTTCAAAGTCAACTTTCTCCCTTTTCAGTGTTGTTTTGGCAACTTTATCTGCCATCTCATTTCCCGCTACACCTTTATGTCCAGGGACCCAGCACATTACCACTTCTGTCCCCATGTTCCGTAGCTTAAACAGAACATTCATTATGTCTATTATTATATCCTCCCTTCCGCCTCCCTCTCCTCCAAAGTGCACCATCATCCGCAAACAGAGATTGGCAAAACCCCTCACCAACATTATCAAAGATATCATTAATCATGACATTAAATAGCACAGGGCTGATCACACTTCCCTGGGGTGTGCCATTTTCTATCATAACCTTTTTGGAGCAAATTCCCCCTATTCTTACCAGTATGGTTCTATTCTTTAGAAAATCATTGATCCAATTCAGCATTCTACCTCTGATTCCCATATCATACAGTTTAATTAATAATCCCTCCTTCCATAAAGTGTCATATGCTTTTTCTATGTCTAAAAATACGCCCACTACGACCTCTTTATTAACTATTGCCTTCCCTATATCCTGGCTGAGTGTCGCTACGGATTCCATTGTGGACCGACCGTTTCTAAATCCATTCTGATATTTCGTGAACAGTCCCTTACTCTCAATATAATATACCAACCTGTTCGTTACTATTCGCGCCATTATTTTACGCAGTATCGAGGTTAGTGCTATCGGGTGATACGAACTTGGACACGATGTCGATTTCCCAGGTTTTAGTATTGGAACTACAACAGCGTGTTTCCACTCCTGCGGCAACTTACCTTGCACCCAAACTAAGTTAAACATGGCTAATAGTTCCTCCAACACTAGCTCATCCAAGCGTTTAAATAGCTCGTATGCAAGCCCATCTCTCCCAGGAGAAGTATTCCTACGCACACCAATTGCATTCCGCAATTCTTTCGTAGACACTGGGAGGTTCATAGTGCTTGTATTGTCATAATTACTGTCGACTTTCCAACCCTCATACATCATAACTCTTTCCCGTTCCCTCGCTCCATCCGTCCCTGAGTTGCCTGCGCAATGTACTCCCTGGAATTCTTCCACCAATAAGTCTGCCTTTTCGACATTTGTGACCGCCTGAGTTTCTCCTTTAACTAATACTGGAATCTGAGACCGTTTATGTATTCCAGACATCTTATGGACCATAGCCCACATTCGATCAATTGGGAACTCTGATCTTATTGTACCGCAAAAATTCCTCCAGTATATCTGTTTTGCTACTTTCACCACCCTTCTTGCTATTGCTCTCAGTCTTTTATATTGAACGAT
This sequence comes from Gymnothorax reevesii, assembly GCA_029721435.1. Taxonomy (NCBI): domain Eukaryota; kingdom Metazoa; phylum Chordata; class Actinopteri; order Anguilliformes; family Muraenidae; genus Gymnothorax; species Gymnothorax reevesii. The sequence continues at coordinate 58,568,582 of CM056581.1, forward strand.
ATTACATTCTATTGGAAATTTCCTCAATATCCAAAATGCCCTATCTCTATTCCGTATAGCTTCCTTGCATTTTTTATCCCACCATGGGACAGGCACCCAAGTTTTGGGGGACGTCTTGAAAGGAATCGTATTCAATGCTGCTGTTTGAATTAGAGTAGATATAGAGGAGTTCCACTCATCGATTGATCCCTCACTATTAATCCTGTTAAATCACCAACTACCTCCTCCTGGTATTCATCCCACTTAGCTAAGTGAAAGTTGAACCTTCTAGGCCTCTCCTCCAGTTCTACTCTCAATCGCATGCTAAATTTGCCCATGATTGGATAATGATCGCTTCCCAATGGGGAATCATCAAAAATCTCCCATCGCAACCAGGTTGAAAGGGCAGTGGAATATTTGACAGTCGAGACGAAGCGTTGTGGTGGGTGTGAACATGATTGATAGCCACGAGAATTGTCCAATCACATTAGATCAAAAAACATTAAAACAATACCAATTCGCTGCCAATAAAAGTGGGAGTGCCCCGGCAGAAAATCTGAAGAAACCAATGAAACAGCAGTTTCTGGTCACGTGCTCACCAAAACTTTAAGAGCTTACATAGGCTGAATCCAAAACTCCACCCTGTGGACTTGCAAACTTGAGCCCTCTTTTTTTTTTTTTTTTAATTGAAGCAATTAACATAACAGTCATTGACAAAACAATAACAGTACAGTAATACAACATTATTAAGAAGAATAAAAAGGAAAAGACAAAAAACAAAAACAGAACAAAAGTGTCAATTTTTTATCACTTTTTGGAGGAAACCCAAAAGTCTATAATTTTTTTTGTTATTCCTAACTAATTGAAGAGAGTTGAGAAGTGAGTCCATTTCTATTTTAAAGATGGGGAAAGAAGGTTGTCTTCGTAGCCATTTTTGTTGATGCAAGAAAAATTTTGCTTGCAATGTGAAAGAATTTACCACATATTCCAAGGAGTGATTCAGAGTTCTCAAAATAAAAAATAAAATCCTTAGAAGTTAAGGAGTATGTTGGCTCAAAAAGATGAGAGTTCAAATCATTGAGAAACTCTTTTGTCTTCTCACACTCAAAGAAGAGATGAAGCATGATGCTGAAAACGTTGCATCATGCTTAGCAGAAAGATCGCAAATTGCAGTCATAATGTCCTGTATACTATCAGCCCCAAAAACATGAGACTGCTCACGCTTGGTTTTCTTGGACAATGGTTTTATCGGGTTATCTGGCTCTGCCCCTAAAGCTACAGTATTGTCAAAAGAAGAACTAGAATCAAATTAGAGTTTGGCATCTTCTTCACCCGAGTCCATGGGAGAATGGACTGCGCTGGAAGTAGCACTCATGGTAGCTGTTAGCACCGTTTCCTGGGAAGCTTGCATTCTCTGGCTCCTTTCCCCTTTTCGTTTTGGTTTTTTGCACATACACTCAACTTTAACGTGTCCTTACTTAGACCAGCACACCATTCTTGTTTTGATAGAATTATTGCTAAGATATTAGTTGTTATATCACTTCGCTAAAAGTTTTCCGATGAACTCAAATTTACATGTCTAACTGCGGCGACGCCATCTTAGCCTCCATCCGCAGACTTTTTTTTTTTTTTTTTTTATTGATGCATGAACAATGATGACAATTGTCAGGGGGGGAAATAAAAACATAGCAAGATTAATGCATTTAAATAAATACATTAAAAAATTATCAAATAAAAATGTTAAGTAAAGCACATAATTGCACTGTTTTAATGGCTTTCTGATTTTCAGAGTACAGAATTGACTTTATGTATTGTTTGGTTTCATTATAAAACAAAATAAACAATGGTTTCTGATTAGAATATTTACATTTATGTATATGCCATTTAGCCAGTAGTATAATAAGGTTGATAATATAATACTGGTTTATATGACAAGGAGAATAATTACAGAAACCAAACAATACATCTTCAAAACACAGCGAAAAATTGGGGTCAATGCGTTGTGAAATAAAGGTACATATGTCTGTCCATAAGTTTTTGGAATAAGAACAGTTCCAAAATAAATGAAAAACACCCTCAGGGTCCAATTAACAGAAAGAGCAGCCAACATCGATACCATTATTAAATCTTTGTAGAAACACTCTGGAGGGGTAGTAACGGTGTATAAGCTTAAAAGATACCTCTTTCACTTTATTGGTAATCAGAAATCTAGCAGGTAAATTCCAAATTTCTTTCCACTTGAGGTCATATACAAAATTATTCCAGTAAGATACAACATAAGGTGTAGAAACCAAGTCCTTCTGAAACAAAGAATGAATCTTACGATTATTGTTGCGCGTTGCAGAAGAAAAACAAATCTGACCTACTGCAGTCTGAACAGGGTCTAATTGTAATAAGACTGGATTATGATCAGACATACTTTTTAACAACATCAGTATCCCTGATGGGATGGCATCAATAACAATGGCAAACTCTTTTGGAGGTATTGGGACACCATATTCCATTAAAAACTCTTGATATGTCATTAAAAGACCATTAGAATTGAGTAACTGCCTAACTAAAGATATATCATGTGCAAACCAGTTCTCAAAAAATAATGATTTGTTTTTTTACAAAATTTCTCTGTTATTCCATATATAACACCGATGAGGGGAGAAATTATGCTTATAGATCAAGGACCATGACCATCCGCAGACTTGAGCCCTCACGGACTTCAGGCGTACGGAATGTGACGTCTTCATCGTCATTACTCAAAGTATGCAGCATTGTAAAAGGAGCTGATAGACAGACCTTGAGTCTGTTGAATTTGTTTCCGTGCGAATTCATACTGATTACCTCCACAGCCTATATTTCTGTATCATGATGTTGAATTTTATATCTGACCTACGTTATTCAAGTAACGCTTCATTATTATAAATTTATAAGTTTATGTGGTTTTTTTGTGTTTGAATGTGCTTTTTTCTGTCAGCAATTTGAAAAAATCAAAACGTCACGTCCGTGTTGCAATGAATTGCGGGTAATTACACTAGTGAAGTCTGCACCCCAAGCGGACTCTCTGGGAGTCCGCTTGAGGCCCCTTGTGGACTGGATCAATTGTGGTTTTGGACAGCCCTCAGCACTCCAGGACTTCCCTTGAATGCGCCCGCAAGGTCCACGAGTCTGCGAGAGCAGTGAAGTGCAGACATTTGGATGCAGCCATAAGGTACCGTAGTTTCCAAGCTGACTGGCAAGATGGCGGTGGTGTAGCAAGCTATTTAAAATGTCTCCTTAAAAATCTGACTTCAACATTAAAATGAACACCTTTATGAAAGCCAAAATTCATCAGTTAAGTTTTAGTTAATCAGACTATCAATTCAGGAAATAGATTTTTACATTGTGAAGTTGAAGTTGTGTAACTTAAGTAAATTTATATCAGAAACAAACTAGGCTAAGCGAGATAGCAAGTTTGTTACACATGTGCTTTTCCAAGAAACCAGATGCTTCCAGCAAAACTTTTTCAAGACAAGATGAGTGGCCAGGGGAAAAAAGGAGAAGGCAAACGAAAAGAAATTACTCAGAGAACACCGAAAAGTAACCCAGGTGAGCACTGTTATGCTGCGATAAGCAACGCTTATGTACAGTTGACTGAAGTTGAATTGGAGCCACTCCCTGACACTCCAATTCACAGCCCGATGGCCAAGAAAGCCAATCACGGAGAACCAGAGCCCTCACTGTATGACCTACAGATGACCATTCTAAAAGCAGTGAATGACAGAGCTGAGGAGTTAGCACGAATGATCGATAGCAATGCTTCTGACATTAAAGAACTTAAAGAATCTCTTGAGTTTGCACTCAGAGAAATTAAAGAAATTAAGACTGAGAACTCTTTGCTGAAAACAAAATGTGAGAATCAAAAGGTGAAAATACCGTCATGGCAAGAGTACCATACACAACCTCCACTTTTTTGTTTTGTTTTTTTTTTTTGGCCAGAATGATTAAAAGGGGGCACAGATATTTTTGGGGGGTTTTTATGAGTGAGAAGGGGGTTTAGAATGATGGGGGAGAAATTTTAAACGGAAGGGGTAGATGCGGCGCGAGTAAAAAAATTTTTTTTTCGGTAATTCCGCTTTCCACATCTGTATTGTTCCCTTGTGTCATTTACTCTATGTTCTATCTTTTAAACTATGTAGGTTCTTCCTTTTTTTTTTCCTCTGTCGATGAGGCTGTGAACAAAGGATTACATGTTAAGTTATACATTACATTAGTGTCTACAGCGGATTTCAAACCAGGAAACCTGTGGTGAAAACAATGTTAATCGCGTCACTCACTGTGGCCTTAACTACTACACCCACTGAGTTTGTTACTAGCTCAGCGCCATTAGTTTCCATTCATCACTGAAGGGTGAAAGACAACCAAAAAAAAAAATGTGTGTGTGTAATATATATATATATATATATATATATATATATATAATTAAAGGAATATATATATTCTTTTTTTCCCCTTTTATTTATTGTTGTCAATGAGGAGAAGTCGAGTGAATATCCATTTTGATGTCTTTCATGCTGGTGAGTTGCCTGATCCATAAACACTGGGTAGAAAAATTTGAGCAGAACAAACCATTGTTTGTGGCTGAGTTGGGTTGAGGTTAGGGTTAGGGATAGGGATAGCATTCCATATGAGTTGGGTTGAGGTTAAGGCCCGGTCCCACTGCAGTTACGGATGCAAAGAGGATGTAAAACGTAAAAAAAAATCTTGCCTTCCGTTGGAAAACGCCATGCATCTGTTGCGTACTCATTGCATTCGTGTTTCATACGCTCTATCCATCGAGCATCCGTCCACTGTGATTTCATCCGCGCAAAAAGTTTTCAGCTGCACAAAACTTTTAGTTCTGTTTTCACAAATTTTCGCCAATTTTGTCCATTTCTGGAGCGGATAAAAACGGATGGAGCCACCCCCGAAATTTTGCTCGTCCGCTCTGTCCTTTTTGCATACGTTTTGTGTCCATCGGCCAGTGGGACCGAGCCTTTCGGGACAGGGATAGCACTCCCTATGAGTTGGGTTAGAGAAAGAGATTGTTTAGTTCGTTTGGTGGTAAGTGTGAGCGCGAGTGTGCCGTGCTCGGGCATGGTATGCGGCGAGTACGGTTGGAAGAGGAGGAGGGGGATTCGGGCACAATCCATCCGTACTAGTATCAAATGCGAAAGCAACCGTACTTCAGCGCGGCAGCAGATTACCGATATGTGTCGCAGTTGTCTTGTTCTTAAGAAATGCCGCAGCAGCAAAAGGATCTCTCCGTTCAAACGAAGAAATTCAATACTTGCTCGAAATGTATGCGCGCGAAAACACAATCCACCACTGGGTATATATACACTAAACATGGAGGTTTTCGGAATAATTTGCACGCGGTTAACATTCCTGCTTATGATAGATCGGTGTCGTAACAAATTAAAGGAAATGTGCGCGGTGACGAGCCGCGGTGCCAAAGTCTTGCAGCTGAAGTTATGAGGCAGAGAGACATTTTTCGTGGTGTGAGGCGTGGATAACGAAATCAGCCAAATAGCGACACAAGGGCGAAATTATATGTTTATATGTTAGGCGCAAAGCAAGCTTAAGTACGCAAATTATTACTCAAACAGAGAGTCCAGATGCGAATAAATTAAGCCCCACAATGACACAAACGGCTGAGCGTTGAACACACCAGCGCGTAGAAACAGCGCTCACCCTCGCAGCGTGCGCGTGCCTAGGGGATATCGCGAACTATGCATAACGCTGCGCATGCCCCTGTATCGGTTTTTGTCAGGTGACGTAACGCTTGCGACAGCCGCAATGCATTATGGGTCGAATCGCCATTTTGGAGGGTCACTCGTGGTAAACAACTCAACAGTGAGCATCGTCTCTTCGTGCGGCATTATCTTTGATATAATGGGACACTCGTGCTGTGTGATAGGCTGCCGTAGTAAGTCACACGACAGTAATGGCAGAAAAGTTGACCCCAACGTGAGATTTTTTCGGTTTCCCACTTGGAAAAGAGGTTACGGACAGCAGGTTGAAGAAATAACGAAGAGGCGTCGGATGGCCTGGGTCGCAGCGGTGAGACGGAAGGGCTTAACTTTCGACACCTTATCTCCCTTCTTGCATGTTTGTTCTCGGCATTTTCATAAAGGCAAGTAAGAGAGTTTTTTTTTTTGTTTGTTTAAGTAATGATACAGAATATGCTGTGTTTTGCTTTCTAAAGTCGCTAGCTAGCCTCACTTGTAGGGATGTTCATGATTAGCCGTTCACAATAACGTTCATCAAGCGGAAATGCATATGAACGCATTCAGGCTCCACACTGATGATAGCAATGCTAACGATGCTAAAAACAAACGGCTAACATTGCGACGTCGTCTGTTGACACAGAGAAAACGACCGGCAGCATTTACAGTCATTAGCCAGCATTGTACTAGACTTATAAAAAGTTATTCATGTCACAACTCACACAATAAAATCCGACTGGAGCTTCCTCCAGCGGTGAACGGATGATCCGATATTGACTTGGCTGTCAGTCCAGCGTTGCTCACTCCCTCATCGTCTCTGCCTTTTCCTCTGCAGACTAACACTTTCTCCCAACTTTTGCAGTGGGACAAGCAGGGGCCGCTGCTGCTGTCTTTCTTCTCCATCCTTCAAGCACTTGTTGCTAAGCTGCTACTCAGCTTTCAAATCGTAAACCATAGCTTTAACTGATTAGAAAAATTTTGACTGATTAATACAAAGGCAAAGAGGGAGGTCAGTAGAAATGGGTTAATCCCGTTCGGGATAAATCAGTGTGAATGATTTCAAAGAGAAAGGGGTAAACAGCAAAAATGCATAATAACAGAAATATTTATCAATGTGTGAGATTTCCTCTTGTGATCTGAGAAATCTGATGGAATGGTTAACTGGTAGCATGTCTGATGAAGTAGTTACGATTGTGAAATGTCATGGAAGCATCCAATGTTAAGTAGCTTTCTAAGTAAAACATAACATGTGATTGCAGGTCAACCAGCTTATGAAATGATGGAGGCTGACCCAGACTGGGCACCATCCCTACATCTGGGACACACATCTGTTACACCGACAAACGCTGCACGCTCTGCAAGACGAGTTAGACGGGACCAGCGACGGAAAGAGACACTGCAAGCACCAGAGATGGAGGTTCACCAGGATGCAGACACTGAAGAGCTACAGATCAAGGAGGAACCATCTGAGCCTGGTGAAAAAAGCAGTCAGCAACAGAGTGAGGAGGGGACACCTGAGGCTGGAGAAGAAAGTGGTCAGCTACAGACCAAAGAGGAGACACATGATGCTGGAGAAGAAGGTGATCAATTAATCACAAAGGATGAGACACACAACACCAGTCAGGATGTGACACAGACTGAGTGTGACCTGTGTGTGCTCAGGCGTGCAGAGGTAAACCGCCTGTTGGAAGAAAACCGAGAGCTGCGGCGTGAACTTAATGAGCTCAGGATGTCTGATGGTTTCTTTGGAAAGGATGATGAAAAAGTAAAGTACTATACCGGTCTGCCAAACCTGGGAACCTTTATGGCATTATTCAATTTTTTGATGCCACTCATGCCCAGTCAAAAGAAAATTCTCACTCCCTTTCAAATGCTTCTGTTAACCTTCATGCGCCTTCGATTGGACCTGCCTGCGCAACACCTAGCTCATCTGTTTCGCGTTTCCCCAAAGACAGTGTATAGAACATTCAATGAAATGGTGTCTTTTTTGTATGCAAACTTGAGGCGCTCGATTGTATGGCCAGATAGAGACACTCTGCACAAAATTATGCCTCATCAGTTTGTGGAGGCCTTTGGACACAGAATGGCAGTGATTATTCACTGTTTGGAAATTTTCACTGAGAAACCATCAAATCTGAAAGCACGTGCCGAAATGTTTTCCAGCTACAAGCACAATCACACTATGAAGTACTTAATAGGTATTACACCCATGGGAGCCATTTGTTTCTTATCAAAAGGCTGGGGAGGTCGTACAAGTGACAAACATATAACCCTGAACAGTGGTTTTTTTGATAATTTGTTGCCTGGGGACGTTATCTTGGCTGACAGAGGTTTTGACATACCGGAATGTGTGGGCATGTTGTGTGCAGAGGTCAAACTCCCAGCACTTACAAAAGGCCACTGTCAGTTAGCAGCTAGAGATGAGGAGGAAACTAGAAAAATGGCACATTTGAGAATCCATGTTGAAAGGGTCATTGGAAATGTTTGTCAGAAATATAGGATCTTAGCAGGAACCATACCCATAAACATGACTCTTCCATGTGAAGGTGAAGAAGCCACAATGTTGGATAAGGTTGTCACTGTGTGCTGTGCCCTGACAAACCATTGCCCAACAATAGTTTAGAAACATGGATCATGAACAAAGATATGATGATGAAGTATGTATGTGTGTAGTTAGACTACTTTGGGAACCACTGAGTTAGACACTTGGAAGTGTTGTTTTCGTACTATTTGTGCAAGCAAAGTTTCATTCGTTTTTGTACATGACGGAAATGAATTGAATGAATAAAGTATGTCTGACATTTTTGAAGTCTTCTTGACTCTTTGCCTCTCTTAAGCACAAAAAGAACTAGTGTTGGTTTTGATAATGAAAATTACTCTACATTACTAATTACATTTAAAAAAATCTTGTGGAGATAAACACTGAATAGGAAATATGATGTTTGCTAACAAAATGAGACGCTTGACAGTTTTACTTATCTATCTATCTATATATATATATATATATATATATATATATATATATATATATATATATACACACATTGATATGTAATTTTTACTGAAATTCACAATCAAAATACAGCAGCAGCACAATGGTAAACCGATGAAATAGTAATACAAGGAAATATAAATTATGTGCATGCCATGTAATATAAATAAAAACACTGAAGTTTTTGCATAACCTGTTCAAGTAAATTTGTCCCACTTCACATGACAAGTCCTGCAGTGAGAGAATGGCACATCTTTGCATGGCAATTTCAACACTGAAGCAATATATTGAGCAATAACAATTGTGCTAAAAAAAGTAGTGAAAACTATGTGCAAATTTGTCAACAAGGCACAGATTGAGTTCAACAACAACAATTCAAGTTCAACAATGTTCAAGTAAGAGTTGTATTATTCTGAGAGGAACAACGAGAGCAGATCCAAAAGTCTTCTTCAGCCGTTGCACGCTGTAGACCAACACAGTCTCATCTCGCAGCCACAGTGATGTTTGTCAGTCTGTAGTCAAACCCACACTGACTCATCTCACAGCCACTGTGATGTTTGTCAGTCTGCAGTCAAACCCACAGTGATGTTTGTCAGTCTGCAGTCAAACCCACACTGACTCATCTCACAGCCACAGTGATGCTTGTCAGTCTGCAGTCAAACCCACACTGACTCATCTCACTGCCACAGTGATGTTTGTCAGTCTGCAGTCAAACCCACACTGACTCATCTCAAAGCCACAGTGATGTTTGTCAGTCTGCAGTCAAACCCACACTGACTCATCTCACAGCCACAGTGATGTTTGTCAGTCTGCAGTCAAACCCACACTGACTCATCTCACAGCCACAGTGATGTTTGTCAGTCTGCAGTCAAACCCACACTGACTCATCTCACAGCCACAGTGATGTTTGTCAGTCTGCAGTCAAACCCACACTGACTCATCTCACAGCCACAGTGATGTTTGTCAGTCTGCAGTCAAACCCACACTGACTCATCTCACAGCCACAGTGATGTTTGTCAGTCTGCAGTCAAACCCACACTGACTCATCTCACAGCCACAGTGATGTTTGTCAGTCTGCAGTCAAACCCACACTGACTCATCTCACAGCCACAGTGATGTTTGTCAGTCTGCAGTCAAACCCACACTGACTCATCTCACAGCCACAGTGATGTTTGTCAGTCTGCAGTCTGTACTGTGCCCTCTCTCTTCATTTTGTCTCCACCATGCAGTAGCAGCACATCGGTTTGTTGCACTGTTGTTGGGACAACAAACTGCTTTCACTATGGACAGTGCAGGCTTGTCCAAGTCCGACACATAGACTGCACGCATATTTGATGCTGTAATCCTTCCAATGCGAAAGTTATACCAAGCTGAAGATCTGTGCTGTCGTCTGCTGTTTCTCTCTATGTAGTGTGCCTGCTCAGGTGAAATGTCTGCCTTTCTTGACAAGGTTTTGCAGTGCAGGCGCATAGCAGATAATTCACTGCCATTCATTTTGTCATCACGCAGATGGCGCAGTGAATCTGGTGCTGAAAATGCATCACAAAATGCCGGGAGATTTGACAGAACTGCAGCTTTTTGGGATACTTTCTGCAGTCCTGTAAGATATGAAGCCCACTGATCCTGTGTGGAAATGCCGAATGTACAGTTGTTCACCACAGTCCTTAGAGCAGGCATGTTTCCTTCTTCACCATGCAGGAGTTTATCAAGGGATTTTCTTTTAGCTTTTGCGGTGGTGAAGTCTATTTTATGTCCTGCTTCTGCTCCCACTTTTCTAATGCTGCTTGGTATCATCCAGTATGCAGGTTGTCCAGTTACTGTTGTTGTCTCTCTGCATCTGATAACTGCTTCCAGCTTAAACAGCATCGCTGCAACATGTGTGCACGTCTCTGCTATCCCTGCCATACATGTGCAGTGACCTGAGGATATGGCTCCTGATGGCTCGATGATGGCCCAGGCCTTGAGTGGTGAGTCAGTGAGGCGTTCAGAGTGCAAGACCTGTAGACAACACACAGGCAGACAGACAAAATCAGTTTACAACAGTGTTCAATCGTTTCCCATATTTTCCTTAATTTGTAGGGCTATCTACATTACTACAGTTTCTGATTTACAGGCCAATGACAGGCTGACTCGTTTATATTGTGGTTAGACAAGCTGATTCTGTTAAAATATATGATTATCTGCTTGATTCTTGAGTAATTATGTTGTATTGTAACATCAATATCATTATTAAATCTTTGTAGAAACACTCTGGAGGGGTAGTAACGGTGTATAAGCTTAAAAGATACCTCTTTCACTTTATTGGTAATCAGAAATCTAGCAGGTAAATTCCAAATTTCTTTCCACTTGAGGTCATATACAAAATTATTCCAGTAAGATACAACATAAAGTGTAGAAACTAAGTCCTTCTGAAACAAAGAACGAATCTTACGATTATTGTTGCGCGTTGCAAAAGAAAAACAAATCTGACCTACTGCAGTCTGAACAGGGTCTAATTGTAATAAGACTGGATTATGATCAGACATACTTTTTAACAACATCAGTATCCCTGATGGGATGGCATCAATTACAATGGCAAACTCTTTTGGGGGTATTGGGACACCATATTCCATTAAAAACTCTTGATATGTCATTAAAAGACCATTAGAATTGAGTAACTGCCTAACTAAACATATATCACGTGCAAACCAGTTCTCAAAAAATAATGATTTGTTTTTATACAAAATGTCTCTGTTATTCCATATATAACACCGATGAGGGGAGAAATTATGCTTATAGATCAAGGACCATGACCATCCGCAGACTTGAGCCCTCACGGACTTCAGGCGTACGGAATGTGACGTCTTCATCGTCATTGCTCAAAGTATGCAGCATTGTAAAAGGAGCTGATAGACAGACCATGAGTCTGTTGAATTTGTTTCCGTGAGAATTCATACTGATTACCTCCACAGCCTATATTTCTGTATCATGATGTTGAATTTTATATCTGACCTACGTTATTCAAGTAACGCTTCATTATTATAAATTTATAAGTTTATGTGGTTTTTTGTGTGTGAATGTGCTTTTTTCTGTCAGCAATTTGGAAAAATCAAAACGTCACGTCCGTGTTGCAATGAATTGCGGGTAATTACACTAGTGAAGTCTGCACCCCAAGCAGACTCTCTGGGAGTCCGCAGAAAGTCCGCTTGAGGCCCCTTGTGGACTGGATCAATTGTGGTTTTGGACAGCCCTCAGCACTCCCGGACTTCCCTTGAATGCGCCCGCAAGGTCCGCGAGTCTGCAAGAGCAGTGAAGTGCGGACATTTGGATGCAGCCATAAGGTACCGTAGTTTCCAAGCTGACTGGCAAGATGGCGGTGGTGTAGCAAGCTGTTTAAAATGTCTCCTTAAAAATCTGACTTCAACATTAAAATGAACACCTTTATGAAAGCCAAAATTCATCAGTTAAGTTTTAGTTAATCAGACTATCAATTCAGGAAATAGATTTTTACATTGTGAAGTTGAAGTTGTGTAATTTAAGTAAATTTATATCAGAAACAAACTAGGCTAAGCGAGATAGCAAGTTTGTTACACATGTGCTTTTCCAAGAAACCAGATGCTTCCAGCAAAACTTTTTCAAGACAAGATGAGTGGCCAGGGGAAAAAAGGAGAATGTAAACGAAAAGAAATTACTCAGAGAACACCGAAAAGTAACCCAGGAGAGCACTGTTATGCTGCGATAAGCAACGCTTATGTACAGTTGACTGGAGTTGAATTGGAGCCACTCCCTGACACTCCAATTCACAGCCCGATGGCCAAGAAAGCCAATCACGGAGAACCAGAGCCCTCACTGTATGACCTACAGATGACCATTCTAAAAGCAGTGAATGACAGAGCTGAGGAGTTAGCACGAATGATCGATAGCAATGCTTCTGACATTAAAGAACTTAAAGAATCTCTTGAGTTTGCACTCAGAGAAATTAAAGAAATTAAGACTGAGAACTCTTTGCTGAAAACAAAATGTGAGAATCAAAAGGTGAAAATACCGTCATGGCAAGAGTACCATAAACAACCTCCACTTTTTTGTTTTGTTTTTTTTTTTTTTTTGGCCAGAATGATTAAAAGGGGGCACAGATATTTTTGGGGGGTTTTTTATGAGTGAGAAGGGGGTTTAGAATGATGGGGGAGAAATTTTAAACGGAAGGGGTAGATGCGGCGCGAGCAAAAAAATTTTTTTTCGGTAATTCCGCTTTCCACATCTGTATTGTTCCCTTGTGTCATTTACTCTATGTTCTATCTTTTAAACTATGTAGGTTCTTCCTTTTTTTTTCCTCTGTCGATGAGGCTGTGAACAAAGGTTTACATGTTAAGTTATACATTACATTAGTGTCTACAGCGGATTTCAAACCAGGAAACCTGTGGTGAAAACAATGTTAATCACGTCACTCACTGTGGCCTTAACTACTACACCCACTGAGTTTGTTACTAGCTCAGCGCCATTAGTTTCCATTCATCACTGAAGGGTGAAAGACAACCAAAAAAAAAAATGTGTGTGTGTGTAATATATATATATATATATATATATATATATATAAATAAAGGAATATTGTATTCTTTTTTTTCCCTTTTATTTATTGTTGTCAATGAGGAGAAGTCGGGTGAATATCCATTTTGATGTCTTTCATGCTGGTGAGTTGCCTGATCCATTAACACTGGGTAGAAAAATTTGAGCAGAACAAACCATTGTTTGTGGCTGAGTTGGGTTGAGGTTAGGGTTAGGGATAGGGATAGCATTCCATATGAGTTGGGTTGAGGTTAAGGCCCGCTCCCACTGCAGTTACGGATGCAAAGAGGATGTAAAACGTAAAAAAATCTTGCCTTCCGTTGGAAAACGCTATGCATCTGTTGCGTACTCATTGCATTCGTGTTTCATACGCTCTATCCATCGACCGTCCACTGTGATTTCATCCGCGCAAAAAGTTTTCAGCTGCACAAAACTTTTTGTTCTGTTTTCACAAATTTTCGCCAATTTTGTCCATTTCTGGAGCGGATAAAAACGGATGGAGCCACCCACGAAATTTTGCTCGTCCGCTCTGTCCTTTTTGCATACGTTTTGTGTCCATCGGCCAGTGGGACCGAGCCTTTCGGGATAGGGATAGCACTCCCTATGAGTTGGGTTAGAGAAAGAGATTGTTTAGTTCGTTTGGTGGTAAGTGTGAGCGCGAGTGTGCCGTGCTCGGGCATGGTATGCGGCGAGTACGGTTGGAAGAGGAGGAGGGGGATTCGGGCACAATCCATCCGTACTAGTATCAAATGCGAAAGCAACCGTACTTCAGCGCGGCAGCAGATTACCGATATGTGTCGCAGTTGTCTTGTTCTTAAGAAATGCCGCAGCAGCAAAAGGATCTCTCCGTTCAAACGAAGAAATTCAATACTTGCTCGAAATGTATGCGCGCGAAAACACAATCCACCACTGGGTATATATACACTAAACTTGGAGGTTTTCGGAATAATTTGCACGCGGTTAACATTCCTGCTTATGATAGATCGGTGTCGTAACAAATTAAAGGAAATGTGCGCGGTGACGAGCCGCGGTGCCAAAGTCTTGCAGCTGAAGTTATGAGGCAGAGAGACATTTTTCGTGGTGTGAGGCGTGGATAACGAAATCAGCCAAATAGCGACACAAGGGCGAAATTATATGTTTATATGTTAGGCGCAAAGCAAGCTTAAGTACGCAAATTATTACTCAAACAGAGAGTCCAGATGCGAATAAATTAAGCCCTCAATGCCACAAACGGCTGGGCGTTGAACACACCAGCGCGTAGAAACAGCGCTCACCCTCGCAGCGTGCGCGTGCCAAGGTGATATCGCGAACTATGCATAACGCTGCGCATGCCCCAGTATCGGTTTTTGTCAGGTGACGTAACGCTTGCGACAGCCGCAATGCATTATGGGTCGAATCGCCATTTTGGAGGGTCACTCGTGGTAAACAACTCAACAGTGAGCATCGTCTCTGCGTGCGGCATTATCTTCGATATAATGGGACACTCGTGCTGTGTGATAGGCTGCCGTAGTAAGTCACACGACAGTAATGGCAGAAAAGTTGACCCCAACGTGAGATTTTTTCGGTTTCCCACTTGGAAAAGAGGTTACGGACAGCAGGTTGAAAAAATAACGAAGAGGCGTCGGATGGCCTGGGTCGCAGCGGTGAGACGGAAGGGCTTAACTTTCGACACCTTATCTCCCTTCTTGCGTGTTTGTTCTCGGCATTTTCATAAAGGCAAGTAAGAGAGTTTTTTTTTTTGTTTGTTTAAGTAATGATACAGAATATGCTGTGTTTTGCTTTCTAAAGTCGCTAGCTAGCCTCACTTGTAGGGATGTTCATGATTAGCCGTTCACAATAACGTTCACAATAACGTTCATCAAGCGGAAATGCATATGAACGCATTCAGGCTCCACACTGATGATAGCAATGCTAACGATGCTAAAAACAAACGGCTAACATTGCGACGTCGTCTGTTGACACAGAGAAAACGACCGGCAGCATTTACAGTCATTTGCCAGCATTGTCATAGACTTATAAAAAGTTATTCATGTCACAACTCACACAATAAAATCCGACTGGAGCTTCCTCCAGCGGTGAACGGATGATCCGATATTGACTCGGCTGTCAGTCCGGCGTTGCTCACTCCCTCATCGTCTCTGCCTTTTCCTCTGCAGACTAACACTTTCTCCCAACTTTTGCAGTGGGACAAGCAGGGGCCGCTGCTGCTGTCTTTCTTCTCCATCCTTCAAACAATTGTTGCTAAGCTGCTACTCAGCTTTCAAATCGTAAACCATAGCTTTAATTGATTAGAAAAATTTTGACTGATTAATACAAAGGCAAAGAGGGAGGTCAGTAGAAATGGGTTAATCCCGTTCGGGATAAATCAGTGTGAATGATTTCAAAGAGAAAGGGGTAAACAGCAAAAATGCATAATAACAGAAATATTTATCAATGTGTGAGATTTCCTCTTGTGATCTGAGAGATCTGATGGAATGGTTAACTGGTAGCATGTCTGATGAAGTAGTTACGATTGTGAAATGTCATGGAAGCATCCAATGTTAAGTAGCTTTCTAAGTAAAACATAACATGTGATTGCAGGTCAACCAGCTTATGAAATGATGGAGGCTGACCCAGACTGGGCACCATCCCTACATCTGGGACACACATCTGTTACACCGACAAACGCTGCACGCTCTGCAAGACGAGTTAGACGGGACCAGCTACGGAAAGAGACACTGCAAGCACCAGAGATGGAGGTTCACCAGGATGCAGACACTGAAGAGCTACAGATCAAGGAGAAACCATCTGAGCCTGGTGAAAAAAGCAGTCAGCAACAGAGTGAGGAGGGGACACCTGAGGCTGGAGAAGAAAGTGGTCAGCTACAGACCAAAGAGGAGACACATGATGCTGGAGAAGAAGGTGATCAATTAATCACAAAGGATGAGACACACAACACCAGTCAGGATGTGACACAGACTGAGTGTGACCTGTGTGTGCTCAGGCGTGCAGAGGTAAACCGCCTGTTGGAAGAAAACCGAGAGCTGCGGCGTGAACTTAATGAGCTCAGGATGTCTGATGGTTTCTTTGGAAAGGATGATGAAAAAGTAAAGTACTATACCGGTCTGCCAAACCTGGGAACCTTTATGGCATTATTAAATTTTTTGATGCCACTCATGCCCAGTCAAAAGAAAATTCTCACTCCCTTTCAAATGCTTCTGTTAACCTTCATGCGCCTTCGATTGGACCTGCCTGCGCAACACCTAGCTCATCTGTTTCGCGTTTCCCCAAAGACAGTGTATAGAACATTCAATGAAATGGTGTCTTTTTTGTATGCAAACTTGAGGCGCTCGATTGTATGGCCAGATAGAGACACTCTGCACAAAATTATGCCTCATCAGTTTGTGGAGGCCTTTGGACACAGAATGGCAGTGATTATTCACTGTTTGGAAATTTTCACTGAGAAACCATCAAATCTGAAAGCACGTGCCGAAATGTTTTCCAGCTACAAGCACAATCACACTATGAAGTACTTAATAGGTATTACACCCATGGGAGCCATTTGTTTCTTATCAAAAGGCTGGGGAGGTCGTACAAGTGACAAACATATAACCCTGAACAGTGGTTTTTTTGATAATTTGTTGCCTGGGGACGTTATCTTGGCTGACAGAGGTTTTGACATACCGGAATGTGTGGGCATGTTGTGTGCAGAGGTCAAACTCCCAGCACTTACAAAAGGCCACTGTCAGTTAGCAGCTAGAGATGAGGAGGAAACTAGAAAAATGGCACATTTGAGAATCCATGTTGAAAGGGTCATTGGAAATGTTTGTCAGAAATATAGGATCTTAGCAGGAACCATACCCATAAACATGACTCTTCCATGTGAAGGTGAAGAAGCCACAATGTTGGATAAGGTTGTCACTGTGTGCTGTGCCCTGACAAACCATTGCCCAACAATAGTTTAGAAACATGGATCATGAACAAAGATATGATGATGAAGTATGTATGTGTGTAGTTAGACTACTTTGGGAACCACTGAGTTAGACACTTGGAAGTGTTGTTTTCGTACTATTTGTGCAAGCAAAGTTTCATTCGTTTTTGTACATGACGGAAATGAATTGAATGAATAAAGTATGTCTGACATTTTTGAAGTCTTCTTGACTCTTTGCCTCTCTTAAGCACAAAAAGAACTAGTGTTGGTTTTGATAATGAAAATTACTCTACATTACTAATTACATTTAAAAAAATCTTGTGGAGATAAACACTGAATAGGAAATATGATGTTTGCTAACAAAATGAGACGCTTGACAGTTTTACTTATCTATCTATCTATCTATCTATATATATATATATATATATATATACACACATTGATATGTAATTTTTACTGAAATTCACAATCAAAATACAGCAGCAGCACAATGGTAAACAGATGAAATAGTAATACAAGGAAATTTAAATTATGTGCATGCCATGTAATATAAATAAAAACACTGAAGTTTTTGCATAACCTGTTCAAGTAAATTTGTCCCACTTAACATGACAAGTCCTGCAGTGAGAGAATGGCACATCTTTGCATGGCAATTTCAACACTGAAGCAATATATTGAGCAATAACAATTGTGTTAAAAAAAGTAGTGAAAACTATGTGCAAATTTGTCAACAAGGCACAGATTGAGTTCAACAACAACAATTCAAGTTCAACAATGTTCAAGTAAGAGTTGTATTATTCTGAGAGGAACAACGAGAGCAGATCCAAAAGTCTTCTTCAGCCGTTGCACGCTGTAGACCAACACAGACTCATCTCGCAGCCACAGTGATGTTTGTCAGTCTGTAGTCAAACCCACACTGACTCATCTCACAGCCACTGTGATGTTTGTCAGTCTGCAGTCAAACCCACAGTGATGCTTGTCAGTCTGCAGTCAAACCCACACTGACTCATCTCACAGCCACAGTGATGTTTGTCAGTCTGCAGTCAAACCCACACTGACTCATCTCACAGCCACAGTGATGCTTGTCAGTCTGCAGTCAAACCCACACTGACTCATCTCACTGCCACAGTGATGTTTGTCAGTCTGCAGTCAAACCCACACTGACTCATCTCAAAGCCACAGTGATGTTTGTCAGTCTGCAGTCAAACCCACACTGACTCATCTCACAGCCACAGTGATGTTTGTCAGTCTGCAGTCAAACCCACACTGACTCATCTCAAAGCCACAGTGATGTTTGTCAGTCTGCAGTCAAACCCACACTGACTCATCTCACAGCCACAGTGATGTTTTTCAGTCTGCAGTCAAAACCCACACTGACTCATCTCACAGCCACAGTGATGTTTGTCAGTCTGCAGTCAAACCCACACTGACTCATCTCACAGCCACAGTGATGTTTGTCAGTCTGCAGTCAAACCCACACTGACTCATCTCACAGCCACAGTGATGTTTGTCAGTCTGCAGTCAAACCCACACTGACTCATCTCACAGCCACAGTGATGTTTGTCAGTCTGCAGTCTGTACTGTGCCCTCTCTTTTCATTTTGTCTCCCCCATGCAGTAGCAGCACATCGGTTTGTTGCACTGTTGTTGGGACAACAAACTGCTTTCACTATGGACAGTGCAGGCTTGTCCAAGTCCGACACATAGACTGCATGCATATTTGATGCTGTAATCCTTCCAATGCGAAAGTTATACCAAGCTGAAGATCTGTGCTGTCGTCTGCTGTTTCTCTCTATGTAGTGTGCCTGCTCAGGTGAAATGTCTGCCTTTCTTGACAAGGTTTTGCAGTGCAGGCGCATAGCAGATAATTCACTGCCATTCATTTTGTCATCACGCAGATGGCGCAGTGAATCTGGTGCTGAAAATGCATCACAAAATGCCAGGAGATTTGACAGAACTGCAGCTTTTTGGGATACTTTCTGCAGTCCTGTAAGATATGAAGCCCACTGATCCTGTGTGGAAATGCCGAATGTACAGTTGTTCACCACAGTCCTTAGAGCAGGCATGTTTCCTTCTTCACCATGCAGGAGTTTATCAAGGGATTTTCTTTTAGCTTTTGCGGTGGTGAAGTCTATTTTATGTCCTGCTTCTGCTCCCACTTTTCTAATGCTGCTTGGTATCATCCAGTATGCAGGTTGTCCAGTTACTGTTGTTGTCTCTCTGCATCTGATAACTGCTTCCAGCTTAAACAGCATAGCTGCAACATGTGTGCACGTCTCTGCTATCCCTGCCATACATGTGCAGTGACCTGAGGATATGGCTACTGATGGCTCGATGATGGCCCAGGCCTTGAGTGGTGAGTCAGTGAGGCGTTGAGAGTGCAAGACCTGTAGACAACACACAGGCAGACAGACAAAATCAGTTTACAACAGTGTTCAATCGTTTCCCATATTTTCCTTAATTTGTAGGGCTATCTACATTACTACAGTTTCTGATTTACAGGCCGATGACAGGCTGACTCGTTTATTTTGTGGTTAGACAAGCTGATTCTGTTAAAATATATGATTATCTGCTTGATTCTTTAGTAATTATGTTGTATAAAAAAGGGGTAGGATTATTAGATCATTTTCACTTTTTTTTAGCTACTGCAATGTGAATATGAGGTCATTTTTCACAAAAATGTAATAAACATTAATCCTTTATGCCCACAGTTAAAATAAGTAAAGCAAATC
Organism: Gymnothorax reevesii; assembly: GCA_029721435.1. Taxonomy (NCBI): domain Eukaryota; kingdom Metazoa; phylum Chordata; class Actinopteri; order Anguilliformes; family Muraenidae; genus Gymnothorax; species Gymnothorax reevesii. Next base: position 58,588,474 of record CM056581.1, read on the forward strand.
AGACAAAAACAAGGCAACGTCCAACTAACTGTCACCACCAACCGTAACTTCACTTGATTACACCCAAGTTAGCTTACCTTTGCAGTGACGACTGTGTTGTCGCAGTCCTGCGGTCGAAATGTGAACAGATCCTACACCCAGCCATTTGTGAAATGTCCTGATGAAGTTGGAGGCAGTAATGTGGCGTCGGAGCTCCATTCTTTAGTTGTGAGGTCGTACGGATCTATGTTATTGATTGTCGACAATTTAGCCAAATACCGATTCCTGGCCATTTTGATAAGTTTGTCCCTGTACGGGATCCTCTCGTCCTTCTTATTCTTGTCCAGATTGGCGACTGAGTAAACGGAATAAAAACTGATATACTGACTAACTGCTACTAACTGCAACTTCACTGGACAGCTCCTCCCGTGCTGGTTGGTTTACATTCCGCTGTACACTCAAAATGGCGCCGGGGGGGCGTGTCCGCTAGTTAGCATACGTCACTGACAAAGACCGATTGTCAACAGAGTCATGGCTGCCACCTTTATAAGCTAGTAGCATGTATAGCCGCCGTAGAAATTAAAGTGTAAATTATCTTTACTGGATGTACGGTCGACGTTTTTCCACACCCAAATACTTCACTTGGTATCTAAACATTAAGGTAAGCCGAAAAAGTTGTGATTTTTTTGGATTTTGCTGGAGGTTTTCTATGGTACTCTTACCCAAGCTGCGTTTAGGCAAGGTCCTTTCCAAGGAAGACAAGGATGCAAGAGCTGCCCTTTGGCCCATCATCGCAAAAGCGCGGGAGAACGGTATCAAAGCGTATTTTGTTGGATGTAAAGCGTATGCAGGTGGCAAAGAAATTCGTAATGCTGCTAATAGTTTATGTGAGAGGCAGATTTCACACTCAGAGGTACTCAAAATATTTTCTGTCCCATGTCATATCACTTTTTGTTTTATTATTAAAAAAAAAAAGTTTTTCCACGAAGTGAACTCTGAGGATTTGACTGAACTGCTCAATGCTCTTCAGATATAATTTCTATTTGCTATCTTCATTGAAATTATAGTTCTATTTTTTTTGCAGAATTTTATTACTTGATGAATCCTTTGCTTGTTTTGCATGTAACAAATATACAACATAAGGTTGAGGTATGATGAAAATGTTAGTCTGTTGTTGTCTACAAGGCTTCTAATTAATACAGGAGTCGTTTTTGGATGGTTGATGTTTTAAAAGGTCTTCCTCTCAAAGTTTGATCTAAAAGGTTCACACTGGAGTTAATTTATTATCTGTTAATGTTTGGGGTCTGCAAAACATAGTAAAAAGAAAAGCCATTTTTCTGTATTCTAAGGAAGCAAAAGCTAATTTTATTTATTTATTTTTTTCAAGAAAGCCATTCATGTACAGAAGACAATTCATTTTGGAAGAGCCAATGGGGAAAAGATGTGTGGTTATCTCATGGATCATTCAGCAGGAGTTGCCATATTAAAGGACAACTATAAAGGTAAAGTCTTGGAAATATTACCTGATGAAAAAGGACACTGGATTATTTTGGAGTTAGAAATTTTCAGTCATTTTATTTTGTTGGGGAATGTTTATGGGTGTAACTCAGACTCTTTACACTGTTCTTTACTGGGGGAGCTAGAAAACATAATTAATTCCCTTACAAATGAATATCCTTCAGCCAAAATAATTTTGGGAGGAGACTTTAATATGGTCTGGTCACAATATTTGGATAGAGAACCCCCAAGATCCAGAGATGGAGAGAACAATCTTATTAATTTTTGTACGTGTTTAAACTTATTGGACATGTGGAGACATCAGAACCCAACTACTCTTCAATACACTTGGAGCAACAAAGATGTATCTCTTTGTTCTAGAATTGACTTTTGGTTAATTTCAAAGGACTTTGAAAGACAGGTCACCAAAGTAAAAATTTGTCCTGCTATACTGACTGATCAAAAAACAATCAAACTCAAAGTAAACTTTATAGAACAAGGTCACCAAAGGATTTTTAACCACTGGAAATGTAATAGCTCATTATTATGTAATAAGTAATTTACTGAAGTTAAAAAACAATTCATTGTGCAGCACTGTTATGATCCTGATCTGCCTGACCATGTTTTCATTGTGATTCTGCCTTGTTTGCCATGTCTGTTTATTATTCTGCTTTGCCTGACCATGATTTGTATTGTGTTTTGGGATTCCATGCCATGTTTTGTTTTTTCCTTGTCTCTGTCTGTTCTGCCATATTCCACTCCTGCAATTATATTCCGGTTTACTTTTTGTCCCCTACTATGCATTACACTTTGTCTCCCCCTGTCTGGTCTTTTGTCATGTGATTGCTCACTGCCCCAGTATTGTGTGCCACACTTTCGGATGATTTCATGGTTTCTGGAATTTCAACCATTCCTTCCAATCTCGTTTACTTCCTTCACCTTGCTTTTCTATAGTATTAACAATACTAACCGTTTGTTGTTTTAGTTAAACTTACTAACCAAAACTAACATTGTTTATAGTACTAACTTCCTAACAAGCACTAGGGATTGTATAGCTGCACTTTACTAATTGACTAACAATCTCTCAGCATTTGCCCTATTTTAGTCTCCGCCTCTTGCCTTCACTCAGTTTACTTTGCTGTTCTTCAAGCAGATTTTCTGCACCTGGCTAATCACTGTTCTGCCTCTCACTCTGTGCACAGTAGAACTCCCTAACTGGAGCCGTATGTTTGTCATTAGGCTGTCTCTGTGATCCCTGTCCGCGTTTTGGCTTTTGCCTATTTCTAGTAATCAGGAACTTCCTCATGTTCATTCCTTTGTAATTAGTCTGATCCAACTCACCTGTGCCCTCTCATAGCATGTGACTTCCCCTACGTGTATTTAAGCAGTCATTACACTCACAACTCTTGTCAGAACGTTTTCCCTGTGCTGTGATTTTTGATGCCTTGTACTCTTAGTGTTATACTTCTGACTAGAACGTCCCCTGTTTTGCCCGACTCTGAGTTTTGTGTTTGCTGCCCAGTCAATGATTTGGATTATGCCCACTGGATTTTTGGCTTTGGACTCTTTGACAAGACCCGTGCCTGTGTACCGAACCTGTTATGCCTGACTCTGAGTTTAGTGTTTGCTGCCCTGTGTACTGTTTGGATTATGTCCCTGGGATTCTGATTTTGGATTGGACTTTATACCGTTGCCTCCTGCCCTGTGGGGGTTTACCCCCCCCCAACTTCAATAAAACCCTCTTTTGCTGAAACTTCCTGGTCTCGCATATGGTTCCAGAACGGTACCTCACAAGCACTGGAATTACGCAATTCTTAACAATGAATATGGAAGGTTTTGGGAATTACTTAAAATGAAATTCGGAAATTTGCTGTTCAATTTAGTAAGGAGTTGGCTAAAAAGAAAAGATCAAATTTAATAAAAGATATTTCGTAATTGATATCTAACAGATCTGAAGGTGATAGTCTGTCTCCATAAGTAGAAACTTCAACAGGAATTGGACAACTTTTATAAAGAGCCAAAGGTGCTTTTATACAATCCAGGTTAAAATGGTTTGAAGAGGGTAAAATTTATTTATTTATTTATTTGGTATAGGAAAAAAAATGTGGTGCGAAACTCACACTCCAATTTAAAAATTGAAACTGTAACAGACAAATATACCATGATTTCTAAATATGTGTCAAATTTTTAAGCAGTTTTGTGCCAAAAGGATTTATGTAAGAACAGCTCTAGCGTATTTAACTCTCTAATAGATGTCAAAAGCAAGCAACAGCTTTAAAGAGGAATGTGATGAAGCATTATCTATTGAGGAGGTAAAATGGGGCATTAAAAATGTTACAAATCTCCTGGAAATGATGGCCTTACCTCAGAATTTTTTTCCAGACATTCTCCTCGGAAATTTCGCAATTTTTGCTTGCAGTATACAACGAAGCCATTATTAAAGAAGAATTACCCTATTCCTTAAAACAGGGTCTAATAACTCTAATTCCAAAAACAAATAAGGATCCCTTGCTTATTGACAATTGGCATGGCATTACATTACTGAATAATGATTATAAAATCCTTGCTTCTATCTCAGCCAATAGATTGAAAAGTGGGCTGAATGACATATCTGAAAATCAAAATGGCTTCATACCTGGACGTCACTTTTCCAATAATATTAGATTAGTCTTAGACTTGGTTAACTACAAAAGTTTAATTTCTGGTGTGAGTTAAGGGTTCCTGGAGGAGTAGCCTAGTGGCCTCTAAGGCGTCCTCGCCAGGTCTCCCCAGGCCCAGCACCATGTGAAGCGTAACATATGGTCACTCAAGAGCTGACCACATTAGCCTCTCCATGCTGAAGAATGTCCGTTGTACCTACTTGTGGTAACCCTGTCGATATCTCTGAACACGGCGGATCTTGGCGAGTATACCCTGAAAACAAACCCACCATGTATCCACTCTGGTGGCAAACTGACATCTGACCCAGTTATGGGTAAGATGGCCTCACTGCCTTGTGAGTGCTAGGGATAGCAGAAGGCTAAGGGAAACAACTGTGACGGAAATATCAGAGTGGAGCCCCGAAGACAGCTTCTTGTCAAACCTTGTCAAGTCTCTGCCAACTCCTGCATCCTGTCTCATTTCCACCCATCTTGACCATGTCTTGCTGCTGGACCCAAATGATTCCGGACAAGAGAGTGTGGATGATGGTGCACAAGTTTTCCCCACTTTAAACTAATTCACGCACAAGTCATAACTCGACTTAGAATTTCTGGTGACGCTGTCATGCTTTTTTTTGGACTTTCAGAAGGCTTTTGATACGATCAGTCATGATTTTATTTTTGATACTCTGTCTTTCTTTAACTTTGGCAGTTTCCCCTTTAAGTTCTAAACTGTTTAATCCTACAGAATTCGTTTAAAGGAATTGATGTTTTTGGCAAAGAACACAAAATATCTCAATTCGCAGATGATACCACTCTATTTTTAAGAAGTAGTAGTGAAATTCCTTTGGCTCTCTCTGTTATATCTAAATTTTCAGAAATTTCTGGAATTCAAGTGAATTTCAAGGGGGGAAAAAATCCCTAAGAAATTATTATTTTTCATACAGTCTTCTGTTCAACAATTATTGGCGTCCCTAACAATTCCTAGGAAATAAATGTAATTGAAGTATTTGTCATTTCTACAGTAGTTTACAAAGTTGATCAGAGTATCTAGGAACATTTAACCCTCTCCAGCCCAATTTATTATATTGAGATATGAAAAATCTTTCATTCGTGGAGAATAGTTCTCATACACTAGTGGCTGCAGGTGGAACTAATGTTGTATTTTTGCAATACTGAGCTGTAAGAGTAACTTTATCAAACCGTTTCCCATGTGGTCTTTATTTTTTATCATCAGTCATCAATTAATTTATTGTTGCAAATTCGCAACATGAGCCTGGAGAGGGTTAATTAGTAATTCATCACTTCCTGTTTCCCTGGGGTATAAATATGATGTGACACAGAGGCCATTTCTCTTATCCACTCTTCAACATGGGAAAGACAAAGACAAAGGAACACACCATTCAAGTAAGGCAGATGTGTGTCGACCTTCACAAGTCAGGCAATGGCTACAAGAAAATAGCCACTCGCCAGCACCTGCCCATATCTACTGTCAGAGGAATTATTAAGAAGTTTAAAACAACTTGAACAGTGGTAAAAAACCTGGACGAGGACGCAAGGTTATTTTGCCACCACGTACTGAGAGGATGATGGTAAGAGAAATAAAAAGTTCTCCAAAGCTCACTGTTAAAGAATTGCAACAAATGGTAGCATCTTGGGGTCACAAAGTCTCCAAAACAACCATCAGGCGCTATCCACATGCCAACAAGCTGTTTGGGAGGCATGCACGGAAAAAACCTTTTCTCACTCACAATCATAAACGCAAACGTCTGGAGTTCGCTAAGTGGTACTGGGACTTCAACTGGGACTGTGTGCTTTGGTCAGATGAGACCAAGATAGAGCTTTTTGGCAACAAACACTCTTAAGTGGGTCTGGCGGAACACAAAAGATGAGTATGCAGAAAAGCACCTCATGCCCACTGTGAAGTATGGGGGAGGATCGGTGATGCTGTTGGCCTGTTTCTCTTCCAAAGGCCCTGGGAACCTTGTTAGGGTGCATGGCATCATGAACGCTTTGAAATACCAGGATATTTTAAATCAAAATCTGGTGGCCTCTGCCCGAAAGCTGAAGGAGGGTCATCACTGGGTCTTTCAGCAAGATAATGACCCTAAACATGTTGCCAAATCAACACAGAAATGGTTCACCAGACACAGATTCAAGCTCCTCCCATGGCCATCTCAGTCCCCAGACCTCAACCCCATTGAAAACCTGTGGATTCAGCTGAAGAGGAGAGTGCAGAGGAGAGAACCCAGGTCGCTGGATGATTTAGAGAGATTGTGCAAAAAAGAATGATCAAAGATCCCTCTTTCTGTATTCTTCCATCTTGTGAAACATTATAGGAGAAGATTAGGTGCTGTTTTGGTGGCAAAAGGGGGTTGTACAAAGTATTAACATCAGGGGTGCTAATAATTGTGGCACACATGATTTGATGTTAAAGAATTATTTCTTAATGTGGGATGTTTTTCCCACTGAATAAATGCACTTGAATTAAAGGTTGGATTTTCCTCTTTTTTTCATTGTGGTCCTATATTGTTTGGAAAAAAACTGAATTTATTAGAAGCTAAAGAACACATCTTAACCAGGGATGCCAATAATTATGGAAGGCGGTGTAAGTGGCATTCCTGTTAAAGACACTGTAACCTATCTAGGAATTAAAATTTCCAAAGAGTCCAAAGAGGTTACATACAACATAGGGACATATTCTTCCTGTTATTGACAAAATTAAAAAAAAATTAATGGATGGCTACCTAGGGATTTATCTTTACATGGTAGAGTGTTGTTAAGCAAGGCAGAAGGGATGTCAAGAGCGTCTTTCTTGTTCTCATCTCTAGATGTCTCCAAGTTTATATGCTCCCAAATGGATAGGATCCTTTTTAAATTCATATGGAAAAATAAACTACACAAAATTAAAAAGTCAGTTCTCTCAAACCCTGTGGCTGAAGGCGGTCTAAATGTATTAACTTTTTCCATTTTCAATGAAATATTAAAAATCAGGGCGGCACACAGCATTGCTGCCTCACAGCAAGAAGGTCGTGGGTTCGAATCTGGCCTGGGGCCTTTCTGTGTGGAGTTTGCATGTTCTCCCCGTGTTCGCGTGGGTTTTCTCCGGGTACTCCGGTTTTCTCCCACAGTCCAAAGACATGCATATCAGGCTAATTGGAGACACCAAATTGCCCATAGGTATGAGTGTGAGAGTGAATGGTGTGTGCGCCCTGCGATGGATTGGCAAGCTGTTCAGGGTGGGTCCCTGCCTTTGCCCGTAGTCAGCTGGGATAGGCTCCAGCTCGCCCCGTGACCCTAGTGAGGAATAAGATATTAAATGGATGGATATTAAAAATCAATTGGATTAAACAATATCTGAGGAATCCTAACTCTACGTGGAATATTTTCCCTAATCATTTTTTCAATAAAGTTGGTGGGTTGAATCTTTTATTACGATGCCCTTACAATGTTGGAAAACTCCCTATGAAATTGGCCTCGTGCTTTAATTAGCATTTGCCCTGCACAACTTAACAGGTCTACTAGTATTCACCTTGCGAAATGAAAATAAAAAATAAGAATAAAAGACTATCAACTTGGCTTACATAGGCACATGCTTGACCCTGCTCAACTGAGAGGACAAACATCGCAAGTCTGTTTAAAAACAATTTAAATTGTTTACCACAAAACTTCTTCAGTCCAGGAATACCCATTTCGGGTGGCTAAGGATGTTACATGCATAATGTGCCTTGCAAAACTGTTAAACCCCCTGCTACATCATGCATTTCAATTAACAATTAATACATGAATATAAATTTTAAATGAAGTGTATACATTAGGTCTATTTTTAAACAGTAGGCTATAAAATATTTTAATTCACAATAATAGTACTTTAATGAATTACGAGACAGAAACATGCATTTTGCACCATAAAGTATTTTATTAACATTACAAATGGGATATAGCGAATGCCAATCAAGCTGCACTGGACTGTGAGTTCAGGTCCCACTTGGGGACATTAATCCCTCATGCCGGCCTCACAGTCTGTTTCTGACAGTTTGGTCAGAAACATGTGCACCAGTTGCCTGCTGGAGCTCATTTTGTTGGGCTCTGACAGTGCTTTTCTATTCCTTCTTGCACAAAGGAGCAGAAACAGTCCTGCTGCTGGGTTGATGCCCTTCTACAGCCCCGTCCAGCTCTCCTCATGAAACGGCTACTGCCCTGCTATCTCCTCCATGCTCTTGAGACAGCGCTCGGAATTTCCTATAAAAACTGAGACTTGGTTAAAAAGCAGGTTGACAACTGCATGTAAGGTTGCCGCTAAATGTGTGACTAACCATGACAAGGCGAAATAGTTAAATAATCTAAAAGACAAATGCGTTGTTATAGTGTTGATGCTTTAGAAATTCAGCAGCTAGCTAGCTAATTTGTTGCTGGGTGAAGTAAAATGAATCATAATGTTAATTTACTTGACATCTAAATTTAGGAGGAAAATCATGCATTTTGTGCATGCATATCATGCATAGTGCAGAGTAACCTGACCGTCGCACTTTGCCATCACTGAAAATAAGCTTGATAGGTGGGTAGGTAGCCCCCCCCCCCCCCCCCCCCCCCCGTTAATATGTTTAATATTTTGAGATTGACACTCATGGCTTCCCGGTGGAGTTGACAGCTGTCAATGTTGATGCGGCTGACGCTTTCAGTGGGCGTTTAAAAGAGAAAAGGCAACGTTCGAAGTTTGACGCTTCGCGTCCAGTGGGCGTTGGGGTTTAAAGTCCCAGCTTAAAAAAAAATCATAAGTAATGTACAAATCCTCAAAAAAAAACTTAAGTGCTGTAAGGAAGTACATGTACTTAAGTTACAATGCACCTTTGAAAACGGGAGTATCATCCCCCGCCCCCCCCTCACGCCAGCTTGCGTTCAAAACTTGAGAGCCCTGATACAAAGCTAAGCGCAAAAGTATGGTCGGTTGTATTCTTTGAATGTTGGCCACTGTTGCGCAGCTGAAAATGATGCGATTTCAAAGAAACAAAGACACCCGAAACCGGCCTGAAGTGTTCAGTTTCATTTACTAGATAAATGTGTATGGACGCGGTCAATGGGAATTATTCCGAATGAAACAGTACTTTAGGGTTCCTTATACCTGTGTAATGTGAATATAGGCCACTAGATGGCAGTATTTACCTTTTTTTTGTTAAGCTCAGACTGGAGTCATGTTGAGACATGTCCTGAACATGTCTGGGGCAAGTCTCAGAAAGTAAAAAAGAAGAGGTCTAAATGTGGGTGGGGTCTGCAAAAGAGTATATAAGGAAAAGAATTGAGACAGTAAAGTAGTAGGAGAAATTGCAAGAAGATGACCAGACCTGCCATTCTGTTCAAGACCTGTGACGTTTCTTTTGTGGATTTCTTTGCCTGTGTTTGAGCATTTCCATTATCCAGGACATCACCAAGCCACCCCACAAAAAGGGACAGTAAATATTTCTGTTTTTTTTTTTTATTCAATCTTGGTCTTAGTTGTTAGTTAGTTGTTATTGTCTTTGTCTGTTGATTAAATGTGTTTAAGTTTTTAAAACAGTTTCTGTCATCCCTTGCTGTTGCTGTTGCTGTTTGTGTTGTAAATGTAATAAGTAATTGGGGCCATAACAAATTGGGGGCTCAAGGTCCGGGATAGACCATTTTGTGAGTCATTTATTAAAAATCTAACATTTCAAATTGTAAAATTAATTTTTTTAATTGAATACATATATATTGACAACAGCAATGGATGATTTCTTGGCATCACCAACCGTAGGGGTTTTGAAGTCTTTTAAAAAGACAGAACTGCTAGAAATTTGCAGACATTTAGAGCTGACAGAGGTGAAACCAGCCATGCGAAAAGCAAGACTGGCTAGAGAGATAGTTGAATATTACATTGATGAAAATGTGTTTGCACCAGGAGATCTGGAACAGTTTCCAGTGGAAAATCCAAATATAGAAATGGAACTTAAATTAAAAATGTTGGAGATTGAAAGGGAAGAAAAAGAAAAACAAAGGCAGTTTGAGTTGGAAAAATTAGCAAGAGAAGAGAAAAAAGAAAGGGAGGAAAGAGAAAAAGAAAGGGGGGAAAAAGAGAAACAAAGAGAATTTGAGAGGGAAGAAAAAGAGAAACAAAGAGAATTTGAGAGAGAGAAAGAGGAAAGAGCAGAAAGAGAGAGACAGAGACAGAGAGATTTTGAATTAGAGAAATTCGATAGAGAAGAAAGACTCCAAATGGAGCAACTAAAAATAAAAATTCAAACTGAAAATAAATTTCGGGCTAGCCAGGAGGTAAAACTGGTGCCTCCATTTTCGGAAAAGGATGTTGACAACTGTTTCCAGTGTTTTGAAAAGGTAGCAAAGAGTTGCCAGTGGCCAAAGGAACACTGGCCTCTGATGTTGCAAACTGTCCTCAAGGGTGAAGCTCAACAAGCCTATTCGGCTTTGTCTGCAGATGATTCCTGATTATGAGGTTGTCAAAAAGGTTATTTTGAGAGCTTATGAGTTGGTTCCAGAGGCTTACCGACAGAAATTCAGAGGTCTGAAGAAATCTGAAAATCAGACTTATGTTGAATTTGCTAATGAAAAGCAGGTTTGCTTTGAGCGCTGGTGTACTTCTATGGAGGTCAAGGATGATTTCAACTCACTAAAAGAGATGGTGTTAGTTGAAGAATTCAAGAACTGTGTTAAAGATGATGTTAAGACCTACCTTAATGAGAAGCAAGCACTGAATTTGCAATCAGCTGCCAAATTTGCAGATGAATATGTTCTCACACATAAGTCCAAATTTCAGTCTAGCAGTAATAATAGATGGTCCCAATTTCAGAAAAAGGGTTATGGTGATACCCAAGATTCCTCACCCAAAGACAAATCTGGTGATGGTGCTCAGAAATCCAGTAACAGGTCTGATCAAAGTGTGAAAGCTGACAGTGACAAAAGTGGTCTAGTTTGCAGTTATTGCAAGAAATCTGGTCATGTTACAACTAACTGTTGGTTCCTTAAAGCTAAGAAAGAAAAAGAAAAGGATACCAAACCAAATGCCTTTGTGAAAACAAGGTTAGAAACCCCTGTGGTAGATAACCAATCTGCTAAATTGCCTGCTTCTTGTGGGGCTAAAAAGCCTGATACAGCTGACTTCGTGAGGGAGGAATTTCTTCCATTTGTGTCAGAGGGATTTGTGGCTCTGAATGAGCATACTACTCCTGTCCCCATATATATCCTAAGGGATACCGGAGCTTCTCAGTCACTTTTGTTGATGGACTCCTTGGAGTTACGTGATGAGACCGCTTCAGGGGATTTCATACTTGTACAAGGTATTGAAGGGAGGACTGTATCTGTACCCCTGCGCTCTATATTCTTGAAGTCAGATTTAGTTACAGGACAGGTAAAGGTGGGACTTATGTCAAGTCTACCTATACAGGGTGTTTCTCTGTTGCTAGGCAATGACCTGGCTGGGGGCAAAGTAGTTCCCCCTGTACATCTTACTTCACAGCCGAGCACTGAAGATGGGGATGAGGACCCATCTCTGTATCCTTCTTGCACAGTGACTCGTGCTATGGCCAAGAAGGCTAAAGAAGAAGATGATGTGGTGCCGTCCAGTACATTGAATAGTCAGGACTCAGGTGGTTCGCCTCATGACTCTGATTGGCCTACTATGGTTTCTCCGTTTGAGGACTTATCAGATACTTTTATCAGTTCATTGTTCAGCCAGCCGGATGGGTCTGGTGATTCTGATGTGTCTGGAGACTTGTCTCTGTCCAGAAAGCGGTTGATTGAGGAGCAAACTAATGATCCTGAAATTTGTGTACTAAAGAGGAGAGCCCTTCCTGATAAAGAAATAGACGCAGTTCCAGTTGGGTATTATCTCAAGGATGGTGTGTTGATGCGGAAGTGGCGCCCTCCTGATATCCCTGCCAATGCAGATTGGGCAGTGGTCAGGCAAATTGTTGTTCCGAAGGTCTATAGGAATGAGATCTTAACAATGGCTCATAGTTTACCTTTAGGAGGTCATCTTGGTGTTAACAAGACTGTTGATAAGATCATGAAACACTTCTTTTGGCCTAGGCTTCGGAAAGACGTTTCCAACTTTTGCAAAACCTGTCACACTTGTCAGGTAGTTGGAAAACACCAGTTAGACCCACCTGTAGCTCCATTGCAGCCTATCCCAGCATTTGGGGAGCCATTCTCTAGGGTCATTGCTGATTGCGTTGGTCCATTACCCAAGACTAGATCTGGAAATCAGTACTTGTTGACAATCATGTGTGCATCTACCAGATTCCCTGAAGCCATACCTCTACGTAACATCAAGGCAACTGCAATCTCAAAGGCTTTGATAAAGTTCTTCACGTTGTTTGGCCTTCCCAGGGAAATTCAGTCAGACCAGGGTAGCAATTTCACTTCAGGATTGTTTCAGCAGGTTGTGTATGAACTAGGTGCAAAGCAGATTCTTTCTAGTGCCTATCATCCAGAAAGTCAGGGTGCCTTAGAGCGGTTTCATTCCACTCTCAAGACAATGATGAGGACTTATTGTTATGACCATGAGAAAGACTGGGATGAAGGGGTTCATTTGCTGTTGTTTGCAGCTAGAGAAGCAGTGCAGGAGTCTACTGGATTCAGTCCATTTGAGCTAGTGTTTGGTCATGAAGTGAGAGGACCTTTGCTATTATTGAGTGAACAATGGCAAGAGAAAGAGCTGCATATCAGTCTGTTAGACTATGTTGGCAAGTTCAAGGAAAGATTGCGTGCAGCTTGTGACCTTGCCAAAGAGAACTTGAAATCAAGTCAGGGAAAAATGAAAACTTGGTATGATCATAAGGCTAGAAGCCGTGAGTTTAAACCAGGAGAAAAGGTCCTTGTGTTGTTTCCCTTGCAGTCCAATCCATTGCAGGCTAGATTTCATGGTCCTTATGAAATTCTGACAAAACTCAATGATCTCAATTACATTGTGAAGACTCCAGATAGGAGAAAACCAAAACAATTGTGTCATATTAACATGCTAAAGCCTTATCATGACAGAAATGCTAGGGTTGCAGCTGTCACTTCAGATTCTCCAATGGTCGAAACGTGTGAAGATGAGGGGGAGTTTCAAGATGATGAACCAAGAATTAAAGCTGAAGTTCTTTCATGTAAATTGTCAAACACTGAAGTGTTGCAAAATCTTGATGTAAAACTCCAGCACTTAGAACCCTCACAGAGAGATCAGTTTGAAAGGTTGATCAAGAAATATGAGGATTTGTTTCCTGATGTTCCAAAGAGAGTTACTATAGCCTCTCATGATGTAGATGTTGGTGATGCCAAACCAATAAAACAGCATCCATACCGGATGAATCCTGAAAAGAGAAAGATTGCTGAGAAAGAGGTTGAGTACATGTTAAAACATGATATTATCAGACCCTCCAACTCCGATTGGAGTTCACCCTGTGTGCTAGTTCCAAAACCTGATGGAAGTACTAGATTCTGTACAGATTATCGCAAAGTCAATGCTGTAACTAGAACTGATGTGTTTCCAATACCTAGGATTGATGATTGTATTGATAGTGTAGGGCAAGCAAAGTTTCTGACCAAGATTGATTTATTGAAGGGTTATTGGTGTGTGCCTTTAACTGAGAGGGCCAAGAGCATCTCTGCTTTTGCCACACCATCTGGATTGTACCAGTATGAAGTCCTACCCTTTGGCATGAAAAATGCCCCAGCCACGTTCCAAAGGATGATACAGTCTACAATCGCCGGATTGCCACACACGGGTGCGTACATCGATGACCTGATCACATGGAGTGACTCCTGGGAAGAACATCTAAAAGATGTAGAGACGTTGTTCCAGCGCCTGACCCAGGCTAACCTGACTGTTAACCTGAGCAAGAGTGACTTTGGTTGTGCTACTGTCACCTATCTTGGCTACGTCATAGGCCAGGGTAAGGTGGCACCCATAAATGCTAAAGTCCAAGCCATCATGGACTTTCCAGTTCCTGACAACAAAAAAGCTTTGTGCCGCTTCCTTGGAATGATCGGGTACTACCGCAAGTTCTGCAAGAACTTTGCTGAGATTGCTCTCAGTCTAACTAACCAACTGAAGAAAGGCGTAAAGTTCACCTGGGATGATGCATGCCAGAGAGCCTTCGATCACCTGAAGTCTCTGCTGTGTCACTTCCCCGTGCTCAAATCTCCTGACTTCAACAAACCGTTCTCCATCGTGGTCGATGCTAGCGACCAAGCTTGTGGATCTGTGCTCCTACAGAGAAGTGACTCTGATGACATTGAGCATCCCGTGGCATACTTCTCCAGGAAGTTCAATCGCCACCAAACAAACTATTCCACAATAGAGAAGGAACTGTTGGCTCTCGTCCTTTCTTTACAACACTTTGAAGTTTATGTTTGTACAGGGCAAAAGCCAATGATTGTGTACACTGACCACAATCCGTTAATGTTTTTGAGTAAGATGAAAAACAAGAATCGGAGATTGTTGAATTGGAGTTTGATTTTACAGGGGTTTGACTCGGAAATTAAGCATGTGAAGGGTACAGACAATGTAATTGCTGATTGCTTATCCCGTGTTTGAACGTGTATATATATATCATGTGTTTGAATATTGTATGATATGTATATATAGACAAGTGTTCACTTAACCATTTTGTATTGAAAAAAAAAATTTTGCCTTTATGAGTCAAAATTTTTCCCTTTTGGAATGGAGGTGTAATGTGAATATAGGCCACTAGATGGCAGTATTTACCTTTTTTTTGTTAAGCTCAGACTGGAGTCATGTTGAGACATGTCCTGAACATGTCTGGGGCAAGTCTCAGAAAGTTAAAAAAAAAGAGGTCTAAATGTGGGTGGGGTCTGCAAAAGAGTATATAAGGAAAAGAATTGAGACAGTAAAGTAGTAGGAGAAATTGCAAGAAGATGACCAGACCTGCCATTCTGTTCAAGACCTGTGACGTTTCTTTTGTGGATTTCTTTGCCTGTGTTTGAGCATTTTCATTATCCAGGACATCACCAAGCCACCCCACAAAAAGGGACAGTAAATATTTCTGTTTTTTTTTTTTATTCAATCTTGGTCTTAGTTGTTAGTTAGTTGTTATTGTCTTTGTCTGTTGATTAAATGTGTTTAAGTTTTTAAAACAGTTTCTGTCATCCCTTGCTGTTGCTGTTGCTGTTGCTGTTTGTGTTGTAAATGTAATAACAAATTGGGGCCATAACACCTGATACATCTGTCTTTGGAGGAGGGCATCAATGAAGAAAATAGGTTATACTTCTACTTTGTTTGCATTTTGCTCAATATGGCTTTTTGCTGTAGAATTTATACTGCGTTTAAAGACCTTGAATGCCGAGGTTTTCGTTTCTCCAAATGCATGCAGCCCACGCACGTCGGTAGATCCCTCGGTACGTTCATTGCACCATTCTGTTGAATATGGAGGTACATGTCGTTTGATTTTTCCTGAAAGTGAAATTTCTGTTCTTTTAAAATAAGGTATATTTCAGAATTCAGATATTACTGAGTTAGTGAGTTTTTGCCCTAATAAGGTGTAAGGTCATGAGCTCGGATGTGAGAGCGGCTAGCTTTTCATTGCAGCGTGAATGTTATGGCTGTTTAATCAGCGCTTTATTTAACCCCTTTCTGTAGATATAGACGCCCGCATCTATAGACCTGCAAATTTAAGCACGCTGTTATTGTACTCGATCACTAAATGGCACCCCCGGATCAGTTATTGAATGTTCACAAGCAAGCAGACCTCGAACGCGGTTCTGAATATGGGGAAGTTCACTCCACGCCCTGTTTTTCAAGAGCTGCATGAATTTAACTCCTCAGCTAAGCCTGATGTGCAAACTGGTCAGTATCCTTGCCTATAGTATCGATCCAGCAGTTTAAAAAAACGATATCTTGACACAGAAAAAATCGTTATCCTCTGTAGCAACCAGTTAAGCCACAGTGAGCCAACAGTATTCCAAGTAATGGTTCAGAAAAATCAGTTTTCTGAGGCAAAAAAATCGACATGGTATTGATTCTCTCACATTCTACTGTTAATTACAGTCGTCACATACAAAAAAATTCGTTGTTCCCTACCGTGGATTTACGCGCAGATCCATTCATTGACAAATCCAGCGCTTCCTTATATCCACCCGAGTACTGGCGTTGATAGCCAATCACTCAATCATACGCTCAAGCTCTTCTGCGTAATTGTATAGTTACACTTCATGCCCTCGTGAAGCTACCCTGGTAAAAATGTATTGATTTGCTCGTTTCTTATCCAATTCCCGAGGGTTTAAACATTTTAGAGCAAGTGAAACACATTGATTGGACAAACAGAGAGCATACAAACCTATGCGTATCAGCATGTTCGGTTGTATCCTGTCTACCTTATGCACATTACGCGGTTAAAATAGACGCGATTTATAGAAAACACGTTCGCAAAACTGGCCTTGAAGTGTTCAGTTACATTTAGGGGATTTAAATGAGATAAGGATATGGTCAATTGGAATTATTTCGAATGAAACAGGACCGGAGGGTTCCTGCTACAGGATACATCGGTCTCTGGAAAAAGGGATTCATGAAAAAGGTGAGGCTGCTACTTTGTCATTTTTTTTGTTGTTGTTGTTGTTGTTTTGTTTTTGGAATGTATACGTACTCTACAAAGTCGAATGTCGAGGTTTTTTTCCTGTTTAAAACGCGAACTGCCCGTGCATTTGGGTGGACCCCCTGGTACGTTCATTGCACATTTCTTTTGAATCCAGGGAGGCAATTGGATTGTTCCCTGAAAGTGGAGTGTCTGTTCTATTAAAATAAGGTATATTTCAGAATTCAGATATTACTGAGTTAGTGAGTTGCACTTGTTCCTTATAAGTGTTGAAATGAGTTTGTAAGCTTAGAAGAGGGGACTGGTAGCTTCCATTACAGGGTGAATGTTCTAACCGTTTAATAAGAAGTTTATTTAATGCGTGTTTGTGCTGGCTTGGGGCACTTTGAAGTAAAATGGCCAAAACTTTATTATGGAGAAAAGGCATATTTTGTGTTTGGAGAGGTTACTGGTGACCATTGATATTCAACTGCACTGAGATTGATAAATTCATACGAAACTCAACCAGAAAATCATTTGTTCATTTTAAATTTCATGCCTTAAAACTTTATTTGTGTTATATACATGATTTTTTTATGGTTTGACAGGACTTCATTTTGAGACTTCAGGGAGACACTTGGATAGCTGTATAATTTGGCTAAAAGCATGTAGGTAATCTAGAATGTAATGTTGAAGATAAATTGTACTTGTGGTCAAGGAGTTTATGATCCCAGAAATGTATAGTTTTAAGCTCCAGCAGTTTTTCAATCCTCAGAATTATTTTTTTTGCAATTTCAATGGTGAATTCTCATGAAGATTTTTTATGTTGGCAGCTCATTTTCTCTACCATAATCATGAAAATTAACTGAAATACTATGTAATTCTAAATGCTGTAAGTGTCTTTTCAGAATTGAGCCACATTTTTCCTCTTTATGAAGCTTAAATCTTGAATTATACAGCATTAAAGTGGGTAACCCAAAAATAGCCAAATTTGGCTTCTGCACAAAGGGGTTAATGCTTGGGGGACTTCTAAGAAAATTGGACAATATTGTTAACTTTATTATGGAGAAAAGGCATGTTTTGTGTTTGGAGAGGTTACTGGTGACCAATGATGTTCAACTGCACTGATATTGATAAATTCATGCTAAACTCAACCAGAAAATCATTAGGTCATGCTGAATTTCATGCCCCAAAAGTAAATTTGTGTTAAATACACTCAACAAAAATATAAATGCAACACTTTTGTTTTTGCTCCCATTTGTCATGAGATGGACTCAAAGATCTAAAATTCATTTCAGATACACAATATTACCATTTCTCTCAAACATTGTTCACAAATCTGTCTAAATGTGTGATAGTGAGCACTTTTGCTTTGCTGAGACAATCCATCCCACCTCACAGGTGTGCCACATCAAGATGCTCATCAGACACCATGATTAGTGCACAGGTGCACCTTAGACTGTCCACAATAAAAAGCCACCCTGAAATGTGCAGTTTTTGCTTTATTGGGGGTCTGGGGACTCAGTACTAGTCAGTATCTGGTGTGACCACCATTTGCCTCATGCAGTGCAACACATCTTCTTCGCATAGAGTATATCAGATTGTCAATTGTGGCCTCTGGAATGTTGGTCCACTCCTCTTCAATGGCTGTGCGAAGTTGCTGGATATTAGTGGGAACTGGTACGCACTGTCGTATACGCCGGTCAAGCACATCCCAAACATGCTCAATGGGTGACATGTCCGGTGAGTATGCTGGCCATGCAAGAACTGGGACATTTTCAGCTTCCAAGAATTGTGTACAGATCCTTGCGACATGGGGCCGTGCATTATCTTGCTGAAACATGAGGTGATGGTCATGGATGTATGGCACAACAATGGGCCTCAGGATCTCATCACGATATCTCTGTGCATTCAAAATGCCATCAATAAAATGCACCTGTGTTCTTCGTCCATAACAGATGCCTGCCCATACCATAACCCCACCACCACCATGGGCCACTCGATCCACAACATTGACATCAGCAAAGCGCTCACCCACACGACGTCACACACGCTGTCTGCCATCTGCCCTGAACAATGTAAACCGAGATTCATCCGTGAAGAGAACTCCTCTCCAACGTGCCAGACGCCATCGAATCTGAGCATTTGCCCACTCAAGTCTGTTACGGCGACGATCTGGAGTCAGGTTAAGACCCCGATGAGGACGACGAGCATGCAGTTGAGCTTCCCTGAGACGGTTTCTGACAGTTTGTGCAGAAATTCTTTGGTTATGCAAACCAATTGTTTCAGCAGCTGTCTGAGTAGCTGGTCTCAGACGATCTTGGAGGTGAACCTGCTGGATGTGGAGGTCCTGGGCTGGTGTGGTTACACGTGGTCTGCGGTTGTGAGGCCGGTTGGATGTACTGCCATATTCTCTGAAACGCCTTTGGAGACGGCTTATGCTGGAGAAATGAACATTCAATGCCCGAGCAACAGATCTGGTTGACATTCCAGCTGTCAGCATGCCAATTGCATGCTCCCTCAATGCTTACGCCATCTGTGGCATTTTGCTGTGAGACAAAACTGCACATTTCAGAGTGGCCTTTTATTGTGGGCAGTATAAGGTACACCTGTGCACTAATCATGGTGTCTGATGAGCATCTTGATGTGGCACACCTGTGAGGTGGGATGGATTGTCTCAGCAAAGCAAAAGTGCTCACTATCACACATTTAGACAGATTTGTGAACAATGTTTGAGAGAAATGGTAATATTGTGTATCTGGAATGAATTTTAGATCTTTGAGTCCATCTCATGACAAATGGGAGCAAAAACAAAAGTGTTGCGTTTATATTTTTGTTGAGTGAATATGATTAATGTATGATTTGACAGTGAACCATTTGATGGATCTCAGACTTTGGGGAGACACCTTGATAGCTGTCTAATTTGGCTCATAGCAAGTGGGTAATCTATAATGTAATGTTCAAGATGAATTGTACTTGTGGTCAAGAAGTTTATGATTCCAGAAATGTATAGTTTTAGGCCCCAGCGGTTTTTCAATTGTCAGTATTGTTTTTTTTTTTTTGCTAATTCAAAGTTGAATTTTCATGAAGATTTTTTGTGTTTGCAGCCCCTTTTCTCCACCAAAATCATAAAAATAAACTGAAATACAATGGTAGTCTAAATGCTTCAAGTGTCTAGACTCAATTGAGCCAAAGTCTTTCTGTCTGTAAAGCTGCAATCTTGAATTATAAAGCCTTAAATCGGGTAACACCTAAATAGCCAGATTTGGCTTCTGCGCAAAGGGGTTAAGGAGTTAAATAAGAATTAAAACTGAAAGGAGTGATTTGCTAATCTAGTAACTAGGGAAACAGCTGGTTTAGCCCTTTGTGCAAACATCTCTGGCAAGGATGACATCATGGGGTTTTTCTCTGTAATGTCTGACAAGGAAAGGCACACTTTTAAATGTTGACTCAATTTAAAAAAAGGAAACTAGCTGCAGAAGTTTTTTTTCTCAACTTCAGGTTCCAATTTCTTTCAAAAATGACTTTGTGCAACCATTGGGAGTTGAAGTTAAGCGAACCGAAAAATGCTTTGCAGCTGGTTGCCTTAATTTTTTAAGTTTAGTCAACTTTTGACTTTTTACAGTGTTTAAAGATGAGTCACATTCCTGGGTTTGCAGTTATCAACTGCCCTCTTCTGTCCAGCCCTCAGATCTTTAATCAGATTAAGGCCACTGAGATGGCCATTACAGAACATTGACATTGTAGCCCCAGAACCACTTCTGTAACTGAGGTGCGCTTTGAGTCATTGGGCTCTAATTTCTTGGCGCAGCGCAGGGTGGCCCACGTAGCCCATGCGGGGGTAATTTCGTCTGGCGCAGGCCACGTAGTGGAAATTTAGTGCGGTGCGACACTGTGCGCGGCCACTTTGCCGATTTGGTAGACGGACGTTTGCCGAGATGGGTGTGGCGGCGTAGTAGGAGGAGGTGTCACATATTCATCATGATGCAGTGACAATTTCATGGATACAGGCCCCGCCGAAAGTGCGCAGAGAGCTCGCCAGCTAAAACCTGGTTTACTTTCTGTGCAGTGGTAATTTGGCTGACTGGCGCACAGTGCGTACACGTCACCGAAACCTTACAGGCAGGTTTTCAGAATGTCAGGCACATTTCAATGCAATAAATAATTACAGCAACCACTATTTAATGTAACTGTTTGAATCAGCACATACATTATAGTATCTGTATCGATTTTCCTGACGTCAGATCAAAGGCGGTTGGCACGTATAATGGAAACTCGACCTGACAGCCCTCAGAGTGTCAGTGCATTCTCTGTGGCACGTTGCGTGCTTCACAACAAAGCTGTAAGCCATGGATGTCACTTTCACCTCACGCAGGAGAATTACAGGACTTGAGACAGAGAGAGGCTGAACTGCATGTGCTGTGTCAGCAGGGAGAGGGAGAGATAGAGAGAGAGAGAGATGTGAGCATGTGGGAGCGTGTGTGTGTGTGTAGGCTATGTGGGTATGTGTCCTTCAGCTGCTTACTGTCGTATTTCATTCCAACTTCATAAGTTTGAATGATCTGATGTAGTTTTGTTTTGAAATTCCATTCAAGTTCGCAATGGTAATTATTTGCAAATGCCCTAGCTAGCCAGCTAACTCATATTCGTAATGCTTAATATAGACGTAAGCGGTGCAGAAAATATGCCTGAAGCAGTATAGTCAAATGCAACATTTAACGCATCATGCAGATATGGGACAGACGCTTCTTTATTCCGGCACTTTAAAGGTGAGGAGAGGAGCTCATTCGATTGGTGAAGGTTTGACTCAGCTGTGTTAAACCCACCCATGCCTTGTCTCCTCACTCTTTGCCAATTGCGGTGGCAGGAGGGACAGGGGTGGGGCAGAGGAGTACTTGCGCTGGGCAGGAAATTGCCAAATACGCCTGGATACACCCCCAGGCACGGCGCTCCCCCCATTCACCGCGCCTGCGCCTCGTCAACAAATTTATAGCCCATTGTCTTGCAGGACCTAAAGCCTGGTCTCAGCCCTCAGCCAGAGGGCTGATATTAATCGGTGCCCCTGGACATCTGGAATTAAAACAGCCTCAAAACATCACTTTTCCACTACAAATTGTCACTAATATATTGATATGCCTTGTTTGTGTTTCATTGGCAAATTTACCAATGCTGTACCCACCCAAAGTATTTAATTTTGGTCTTATCTGACCACAGCACTCATGTTCAGTCATAACTTAAATGCACGCTGGAAAACTGCAAGTGCTTTCTTCTGCATCTTGGGGTCAGAAAGTCTTCTTTTCCTCACAACCTTTCTTAAGAGCCTATAGTAATCGAGGTGGTGCCTGGTCATGCTCTTCTTTTAAGCTGATGACCCCACGATTCCACGAAGATCAGCAATTCTTTCACAACTATTCTAAACGATTGTTTTTTCGATTAGGTTCAGTCATTATCCTCCATTCTATGTAGGGGGGAACTATGCCTTTGCATCTGCCAAACTAATCCCTACTTTAAATTAAAGTTTTTGCATGATTGTCCTGAGAGCTCAGTGGTCACTTCAATAAGGCAGGTATCTTCTTGTTTCCTTTACCAGATTTGTGAAGATGTATGAGCATCTCTCTCTCTTTTGAACTGTAAGATCTTTCTTCTTCATGACACTGGATGACAAAAGCATTTTGCATGAATGTAACCTCATTGTTACATCCGAGAAAAACAGGAAGTGATGTAATTACACGCTACAATTGCCTAAGGTTTAGATTAACCTAAGGAGAATTTCTATCCAGGTGAATTATTTGGTAGATTTTTTTACAATAATCATTGAGATGCCATTAATTCTGAAAATTTGATTGAGACAAAAATAATTTTCATTAAATTAATAAAATAATTTTGTTTTGGTTCCAGTTATACATTAATGAAGTGCTCTTGTGCAGGCATTTTGAGTTTATAATGTTTTTTTTTAAAATAATATTTTATCCCATTTCCAATCGAGGTACCAATTATTCTGGAACCCACAGTGGTTTGTACCGTTTTACTGTAAAATTGTTACCATACGGGTCATCTTTGCTTTCAAGGGAATACAGCTGGAAAGTAGTTTTGGAGTTAAATAATGAGCGCAGTACAATGGACTGTGCTTTCGCAATTGTTAATGTTTTTATTACTGTACTTCTTAAATAAATTAATGAATAGAAATAAAATGGTAGGACTATTTATATTATTACAACAAATTGTCAGGCCATTGTGTAGACAGCTGGAGCACTTGGTCAAGGTCACACATCCTGATGCCAGTATGATCTGTCGGCATTATTCCCAAATATGGAAGGTGATGCTGACGGTCCAAAGTAAAGGATACCTTAGCCAGTGTTGGCACACGATGAAGGACTCCCCCCACTGTGTCTGTGACCACGTCGGTCAAGCCTTTGTAGTGTAGTTAGATGTTTATTGGCTGAACATGTGACTGGATTTTCCATCCTGAGGAGCATGTCAAATACCGAGCCGCGAAACACCAAGGCTTCCATTTGCGCTCTCCAAGAGAGCAGGCTGCTTCCTCTCATCTTTTTTAAGGCTGCTTTCACACCGAACGCGAAACGAGTTTCGCGTGTATTCGCGTCATTGCATTGACTTTGAATGTAATTTGTCATGCGAAAAATTTGTTTCGCGTCCGGCGTGAAAGTGGCTTAAGGTTTTATTTTTTCAGGAGCCTGACATCGCACTAATATCAAGTTCCATTTTCAATTGACAGCCAAACAAAATGGCAAGGTATCAGAAACAGCGCAAGACCAGATTCCACTGGACGTCAATGCTGACGCAAATTAAAATGATTAAAGAGCACTTGAGAAAACTTTATGCTTCTGAGAGTGATTTATGGTTAATGATGAAAGGTGGCGATGTGTTGCGGGAAGCTGTTTGTCAAGTTAATGGAGACCCGCCTATAATGGGCTGAGTTCGACCACTGCTCTGTGCGATCTAAGCACCGTGTTTATCAGGCCCCCCCTACCCACTAAACCATATACTTATCACTTGCACTTTGCTCTCCTGCAATTAATATTAAGCACATAGTATAAATACCTCTTGGTGTGGTTGTGCCATGCACTCACCTGTTCATTCTGGCAGGGTCACAGGTAACTATGATCTGGCTGTAATGTGCTCTCTTTACTGTAATTTTTGTTCAGGTCATGTACTCAGCAAATGATAAAATCCTTAAATGTCCATGAATGTGCATGTGGATTTATTCATAGGATTTTTGTAAAGTAATTTGTGTGTGTGTGCGTGTGTGTCTGCTCGTGCTCGTGTGTGTGTATACGCGTGTATGTGTGTGTGTGCATACATCTGTGGTTGCATATCTGTGTGTTCTCATGATAGAGGGAATATCATGCTTTTTTGACCATCATGCTGAAATGTAAAACTTTACTCCTAAAAAGATGAAAAATCTGTGTGATTCAAACTGTTAGATACAGGTATGGTATTACACACATGTAGTACAACTTTCTCACATTGCGATTGGTCAGATTCCATTCATTGGCAAACACAGTAACGTTAACAATCCTCCTCCAGGGGAGCGGTAACCATCGCTAGCGTTTGTTTTTAGTTTGCGGTTTATTCAAGTCAATGAGATGAATTATTTACTTGCTCGCATGCTAGCCCTTTTTGCCATTTAAGTAATAAGTTATATGAGTTATTGTTTTTTGTAGAAACTTGAATTTATTAATTAAATGGAGAAAAGCGTAAACATGCTAACTGGCTAATTCATCCAAGTCTGCCAATACGATGACATTTACAGGATGAATAGGATCTCAAATTCGTGAGCCTGAGATATCAAATTTATGAAACTCGAGCGGTAATTTTTGTTTATTCCTCACCGAGAGCTCGGAATAACCGAAAATGACGTCCCGCCTTTCATAAATTAGATATCTCGGCGGCAGTGGCGGTTCTACCACCGGGAATTGGGGTGGCACAGACACGTCCCTTTATGATAATT
Organism: Gymnothorax reevesii; assembly: GCA_029721435.1. NCBI lineage: Eukaryota > Metazoa > Chordata > Actinopteri > Anguilliformes > Muraenidae > Gymnothorax > Gymnothorax reevesii. The sequence goes on from CM056581.1 coordinate 58,613,103, forward strand.
AGGATAGTCCTGGCTAGTTCTCAATCATTTTCCTTCACTGACGCGTTTTTTTAACGCGTTGGCAACTGAAGACACGGTTTCTTTCCATATGATCTAACAGCGATGAAATCATGGGGTAAATTCAGAAAAACTGACAGTTTGGGGTGTGCAAAATATCCATTTTAAACAATTATTGGTCCTGACCTGTTCTCAGTTATTTTCATGATTAAATAAAGATTCACTCCGAGAGCACTCCACACTTAACAGGTGTTGCTTGGTGTCACCAATTTGCTAGGACGACAGTCTTTCATCTGGACGCGTTTTTGCTGAATTTATAATCTACGTTATTCAAAATTGCGTTCCTGCGCAAATAGCTTGAGCCCCATGCTTTTTATAGCCTATTTCAGTACGAGTACCACTTTCACTCAATACCGATAGTAATTTTGAATAACGTTAATTTAAATTAAGCAAATACGCGTCCAGATGAATGATTGTCGTCTTTCCTAATCGCGGAGAACAAACAACACCTATTAAATCTGGACTGTGGAGGGCTCTCGGAGTGAACCTTTAGTTAATCATGTAAATGACTGAGAACTGGTCAGGACCAATAATTGTTTGAAGTGGATGTTTTGTTCGCCCCAATTCTCAGTGCGACTGAATTTACCCCATGATTTTATCGCTGTTAGATCGCATGTGGAGTGAAACCGTGCCTTCAGTAGCCAATTACGATAATTGGAAAACGCGTCAGGTAAGGAAAATGATTGAGAACAACCCAGGACTGTCCTATTTATCATAAAGGGGACGTGTCTGTGCCCCCCCAATTCCCGCCTTCTCGGGCTCATTCATTAGTGGTCCTCGATATCACTTATGATGAGTAAACAGCAAGGGCGTAAGAATGGTGTTGACATTGGTGGGGACATAATTTGCCTCCCATGCCTACCTATGTCATGACCCAACCTACTCAAAATACAGCCTCATCAATCAGCAATACGGTGTGTTGCTTAATTTCCACATGAAATATACCTGTCTGCCTGATGGAGACTGATCTGCAGAGCTGCTGTGTTGTGGCTGTAAAACAAAATTTATGATCAAGAAACACTACCTATTTTTGTCTCTTGTTGCATAATAATAATAATAATAATAATACATTTTATGCTGGCTGGCTGGCTGTTTATTGCATTAATAATACATTGTCCTTCTATATTATTACTCATCTAACCATTCCATCAAAAGCCCTATTAGGACGGGACTAGTTTTATGGGGGGACGTAGGGTAAAAATGCATTCAGATGCATCAACATGCATTGTGGAGATGGCGGTCACGTGACAACTGTCACAACTCACAACAGTGCGTGCGTGAAGATCTACCCCCTCACGTTCTGTTCTCTCGTCCGAATTGGGCTAAAGATGAGCGGATTCTAAAAATTATGTAAAGATTTTCTGTTCTTATTTCACTCCGCTCTAAGAGACTTTTAGCATGATTAATCTGTTTCAGTAGAATCCATGTCAGACTGCAACACACCCCCCCTCCAAAACGTCAAGCATGGGAATGGGAAGCACGGAAGTTATTAGGCTACTGCACGTTGAGGTTTATGCTGTGCTACTGGAAAAACAATGAAATCGAGCGCTTGGAAGAGAAAATGCGTCGCGGTCTGAACAGGTTTTTACAAGACTATTTTGTGTGAGTAACTAACCATTGACTGGGTGAAATAATGTCTAATGTCCGCCGTTTTTCTTTTCCTGCCCGAGTCAGACATGATTCCCCGAGCCAGCGACAGTAGACGCTGTTATTACGCTGTTATTTTTTATTTTCACCGCGTAGCCTACCAACTTACCAATGACAACCCAGTCATGATGATGGATACAGGAAGGGGAGCCAATCACAGACAGCAAGGCTGTCCCCACCAATGACACGCCGTCTTTGAGAGGCGGAACTAAGGAGGGGAAATTTAACCTTTTGTGTCCCGAATGCCGTGCAATGCCCCATTCAAAATCGGTATGGTGGACATTTTAAACACATCAAAATATTGGTATGGACACGTCCATAGCGTCCATACGCATTTTTACGCCCATGGTAAACAGTAAGGGTTTTTAAGATCCGTTTTAGACGTACTATTGCAAATACTCAAGCTTGACGTTTTCCCTAATAAAAGGCAAGTGTGTTTACATTTCTGTGAAAATTCCTGAAATGTAGAGACCTGCTGAATGAGTCCTTGTATTTCAGGTCGCTTTTGAAATATAGACCTCAGGTGATCCAGGAGGCACAATGACACGCAAAGCTGCCCTGGCAGGTAAAGACACAGAGACCCCCCTCCACCCGCACAACTCCTGACCTCCTACCCCACCTCAGTACCCCACCTCCTACCCCACCTCTCTCCACACAGAAAAATGTGCCATTGGCTCATGGTTGTTGAAGGTAAATGCATGTTCCTTTTTTGTGTCATACAGGACTTGGGGTCCTGCTCCTCCTACAGATTGGTAAGCATGTCAAACAATTTCCAGACACATTTTTTATTTCACAGTATTTTATATATATATATATATAAGTGGTGGCTGGTGAACTGGTGATAGGGCAGGCTGAAACAAAACCCTTAAAAATAATGACAGGCCATGACCTGTTTTCAATTATTAATTTAAATTACCATTGCAGAAACTCTGAAAACTCTCAACATTATCAGGCGTCGTCAGTTTTCATCAATAATGCATAACTCTCACACATTCGGTGTCAGTTAAAGTGGCATATTTACGTTCCTCTGCTATAGTCAGCAATTATTCAATGCAAATGTGAAAGATTCTCACGCGGAACGGAAGTCCTTGTGCATGCATGGAGGTTTATCAGTTTCACGTGCTATTATGACTCCGGACTTCTCACGCCTTTCTTTTTTTTTTTTTTTTTTTTTGGATGCTGCATGTGTTTCATTATCGTTTAAATTGTTTAAATGAAATAAGATCATTTGACACCTCTTTCTTCCAATGATCTTATTTCATTTAAACAATTTAAATGATCATGAAACACGTGCATTGCTTCCAGGCTGAAAGTAAAAAAAAGTGTGAGAAGTCCAGAGTCATAACGCAGGTGAAACTGATAAACGTCCATGCACAAGGACTTCAATTCCATACCAGAATCTCTTACATATGCGTTGATTGAATAATTGCTGAATACAAGCAGGGGGAAAGTAAATACACTAAAACTTAGGCTGAATGCATGAGAGTTCACAGGTGTGAGTTATTAATGAAAACTGACCACAACAGATAATGGTGAGAGTTTACAGAGTTTCTGTAATGATAATTTAAATGAATGATTGAAAACAGGTCATGACCAATCATTATTTTTAAGGGATGGGTTTCAGCCTCCCCTATCACCAGTTCACCAGCCGCCACTGATATATATATATATATATATATATATATATATATATATATATATATATATATATATATATATATATATATATATGGCACCCAAATTTACCTGAACCTCTGCCCTTTATTTTAGCCACTTCCACCAAACTGGTGTGCTACTTTTCCAACTGGTCCCAGTACAGGCCTGGAGTCGGGAAATTTACGCCTGCGAATGTGGACCCCTTCCTTTGCACACACGTGATCTATGCTCTCGCCACCATTAAGGGCAACCAGATCTCTACCATCGAGTGGAATGATGAGACACATTACAAGTCATTGAACGGCCTTAAGACTGTGTAAGTGTCCACGAGTATCAACAGTATAGCAGTTTAGCGCTTACAAAGTTTATATTTAAGTTAGCAAGTACGCCCATGAGGCCATGTCACTGCAGATTGTAAGCAATTTACATTTGTTCTCTGAACCATTTCAGCAATCCTCGGATGAAGACACTGCTGGCCGTTGGGGGTTTGGTAAATGGGATAAGCCCGTGAGTTTAAACACTTTTATTATGAATGGCATGCTCTATGTGATGGATACATACAGATTATACACTGCATGAAGGCATAAATTTTATTAAAGTTCTCCCCTGGCATTGAACATAAAACATTTACATTAGTATGACACTCTACCAACCACCACAGAACCTCAACAAGGCTCACTGTGAAGCAGTCAGTCTTGTCAGCACTGAACTTAGATGTTAGCAGATAATAAGATGCTATATATTACCTTGTGGGTACATATGCTGATATTTTCCACATATTACAAAACCCAAAACCAGTGAAGTTGGCACGTTGTGTAAATCGTAAATAAAAACAGAATACAATGATTTGCAAATCCTTTTCAACCTATATTCAATTGAATACACTGCAAAGACAAGTTACTTAATCTTCGAACAGGTAAACTTTGTAATTTTTTGCAAATATTAGCTCATTTGGAATTTGATGCCTGCAACATGTTTCAAAAAAGCTGGCACAAGTGGCAAAAAAGACTGAGAGAGTTGAGGAATGCTCATCAAATGCTGATTTGGAACATCCCATAGGTGAACGGGCTAATTGGGAACAGGTGGGTGCCATGACTGGGTATAAAGCAGCTTCCCTGAAATCCACAGTCATTCACAAACAAGGATGGGGCGAGGGTCACCACTTACTAAACAAATGCGTGAGCTGATTTTCGAACAGTTTCAAAACAACATTCTTCAACGAGCTATTGCAAGAAATTTAGGGATTTCATCATCTACGGTCCGTAATATCGTCAAAAGTTTCCGAGAATCTGGAGAAATCACTGCACGTAAGCGACAAGGGCAAAAACCAACATTGAATGCCCGTGACCTTCGATCCCTCAGTCGGTACTGCATCAAAAACCGACATCAGTGTGTAAAGGACATCACCACACGGGCTCAGGAACACTTCAGAAAACCACTGTCAGTAAATACAGTTCGTTGCTACATCTGCAAGTGCAAGTTAAAACTCAACAATGCAAAGCGAAAGCCATTTATCAACAGCACCCAGAAACGCCGCAGGCTTCGCTGGGCCCAAGCTCATCTAAGATGGACTGATGCAAAGTGGAAAAGTGTTCTGTGGTCTGACGAGTCCACATTTCAAATTGTTTTTGGAAACTGTGGACGTTGTGTCCTCCGGACCAAAGAGGAAAAGAACCATCCGGACTGTTATAGGTGCAAAGTTCAAAAGCCAGCATCTGTGATGGTATGGGGGTTTATTAGTGCCCAAGGCATGGGCAACTTACACATATGTGAAGGCACCATTAATGCTGAAAGGTACATACAGGTTTTGGAGCAACATATGTTGCCATCCAAGTAACGTCTTTTTCATGGACGCCCCTGCTTATTTCAGCAAGACAATGCCAAGCCACATTCTGCACGTGTTACAACAGCATGGCTCCGTAGTAAAAGAGTGCGGGTACTAGACTGGCCTGCCTGTAGTCCAGACCTGTCTCCCATTGAAAATGTGTGGCGCATTATGAAGCGTAAAATACGGCAACGGAGACCCCGGACTGTTGAACAACTTAAGCTGTACATCAAGTAAGAATGGGAAAGAGTTCCACCTGAAAAGCTTCAAAAATTGGTCTCCTCAGTTCTCAAACGTTTACTGAGTGTCGTTAAAAGGAAAGACGATATAACACAGTGATAAAAAGGCCCCTGTGCCAACTTTTTTGCAATGTCTTGCTGCCTTTAAATTCTAAGTTAATGATTTTTTGCAAAAAAAAAAAAGTTTCTCAGTTTGAACATTAAACATCTTGCCTTTGCAGTGTATTCAATTGAATATAAGTTGAAAAGGATTTGCAAATCATGGTATTCTGTTTTCATCTACGATTTACATAACGAGCCAACTTCACTGGTTTTGGGTTTTGTACAAAGTAATTGCATAATTATTTCTGTAATTTGTACTGTGCAGCCTTTACCTACCATTTTTATTGTGTAAGACAGAGACAACTGGTAACTTGGTCACTGAAATATAGTAATTGTATTTTATACTCCATTTTAATCGCGCGGTGTGCATTTACTGTTCTGTTGTGTATGGCATCTGCAATTTGTCCCTAACATTGTTACTGTAGTATGTATTGTATCATGATTTTTCTGTTGCGTCTACCTGTTTTATGTACAATGTAGGACTACAGATGGAAATTAGCGTCTCGCTTAATCTGGTGCAACCATATTTTCATTTCATGTAAATGATTCATGTCATTGTATGCTGTCCTTTTGTAAATCAAATAAATAAATAAAATAAACAATCCATTTCCTCAGATTCATCAACATGGTCGCCACACCAGCGAGCCGTCAGATCTTCATCCAGTCTGCCATCCGTTTCCTGCGTCTGCATAAATTCGACGGTCTGGACCTGGCGTGGGAGTATCCAGGGCAGAACGGCAGCCCCCCTGAGGACAAACAGAGATTCACAGCCCTGGTCACGGTGAGCCGTTTCACTCCATTACCTTCAAGAGCATGCAGTTCGTTCTGGGAACCATATGAAGGGTCATAGACCTGTGATAACTATCCCTGTTCATGGAGATCCAAAGGTTCAACCAGTGTTCGGCACACCTGCCTTATAAGATTTCATTAAGATGTCTTCCTGTTCAAGGAGGTGTGTTTTGTTGGGATTGGAGTGGAAACCTACAGCATAGCAGCCTTGCAGGAACAGGATTAGTTATCTTCTGTTTGTAATAATTTCTTTTTATCTCCAAATTCCTACCCCTCCACCCACCCCCCCCCCCCCCCCCCTCCAAAAAAAAACCCTCTAGACCCTCCATTTAGTGCCTTGGTGTGTGGTGGTCCAGATGTTGTCCCCTCATTAACGAGGATGATAGGATCATGATGATTAACCCCCTAACTCAATTTTAGGAGTTGAGAAAAGCGATTGAAGATGAGGCCAAGGACACTAGGCTGCCTCCACTATTGCTCTCAGCTAAGGTGGCGGCCATCAGGTCTACCATCGACTTCGGCTACGAGATCCCCCAACTTTCAAGGTGAACGTTGCCTCTGATTGCCCTGTGTCTTTATATTAAGCACACCTTGCGAAGTGTCCATTTTACCTTTAAAGACTGCTATGATTTCATGAATTAATAACCACAGTAAAAAGCACATGCAACTTGAATTATATGGCACTCTGTCATAATGCCTATCTGTGCATGCAGTATGAATCCATGTCCAGTTCCGATAGACTGCTTAACATTTGATTAGTTACATAACATCCAACTTGACGAATAATGCAAGCCTTGGGACTCTAAGTGCGTACAGAGCAGGCAAAGTCATTGACTGAAGAGTATTTTTCACAAGACTTTTTGAATTGAATGCAATAGATAAAAGATCATGTTACATGACGATGACTGAGATAGGCGATAGAGCTAGCGGTCAAAGATTTAACGGATGAAGAGGTCGGATTTCTGTTTAATTTCAGATGAATTTTCATTTTAAATTGACCCCTGCTTTAAGTTCTCAGAACCGAAGCAATCCGTTTTTTGTGCTTTTTATTGTTGACTCCCGTTGATCCAGGCTCTAAGTTAACACTGAAGCTATTGTTTTATCCTGGGGTTGATAATCTGCTTGGGCATCGTTTTCCTACAGCCAGCTGGACTTCATCAGTGTCATGAACTATGACTTCCATGGGCATTGGGAGATGCACACGGGGCACAACAGTCCCCTCTACCCGAGCGCCCTCGATGTAGGATCCGCTGACCCTCATCGCAACGTGGTAAGGACCAAAAAAAAAAAAAAACTCACTCACCTGGAATATACGGGCAGAGTTTGACAAAGATCAAATGTGTTCAGAAAAAAAGAATTCTGGCAGTTCAGGGGTCAGCTAAGATGTCTATCCACCATACAGCATACCAGCGAGAAGCAGACGGGAGGCCGGAGACTGTTCGTCCTCTCATAAAGCGCTTCAGCAGGGATACATAGTCACATGAATGAATGGGTACAGACTGCTATGTTTGCTTTTCCTGATGGAAGAAATGAGACAGGATACATATCAGTAATCTATTACAAGTGCATAAAGCACTACCAATGATGCCTGCTAGGCTAACCACATTGACCCTTTTACAGTCGCCCATAATGCATAGCGCGGATGTGCAGTCTCCGGTTGACACTGGCAATAAGCTCTCTTTGCTACAAGCGATCCACACAAAACTTTTTGATTACTGGGTAAAAAAAAAACACTAATGGATATTCTTGTACAGCACTTAGCTGTGTGAATTCCTCTGGTCAAGATTAAAAGAGAGGAGTGAAAAGATCTAATTTTTCATATCCATTGAAATTTGGCTTTGTTGGTTTTACTATTTTCAGTTAAAATTTTAACAGTTACCAATAAAAGCTTTAAAATCCTCATATCCATTGAAAGAAAAAACAGCATCTCAAACTGTGGCTGTCTGGGATGCGATCCCAAGAGATCAATGGTCGCCATTGTGATCTGCTCTAATAATATCTTTGGGGGTAAGACAAGCTTTTATTTATTAATCAATGAGTGTTTTTTTCATCCTAAATCACCCAGGTTACACATCCCCTTCCTAGCAACAGACATTTCCTTGTTTAATCACCCTAGTAAATAGGCAAAAAATGGTGGTTGACCTTGTTAGCGAGCTAGCCAGTGTTGGCGAAAAGTTCTCGGCACCCACCTAGTTTGCAACTGAGAGAGCCAGCAAGCTAGCAAACTAGCTTGGCTGCGGTAAGATTTTCAGAGCTTGCCCATCAACAGATCTGGGATTGTCATTCAAATTAAGTGAGTTAGCATTCCTGACTGGCAAGAAAGCATTTATGGGCCCTCTCTATTCTAACTTGCGGCAGTTAATTTGCAGCCAAAGCTGCTATATTTTAAAAAGCTACACTGAACACTCACCGGAAACTGAACGTGAAAGTGCAAGAAAGAGCAAGATTTGGGATCGTAACAGGGTCAATGAACTAAACCATAAATTTGTTCGCTAAACATGCAAGCAATGTGTAATTATCAAATCAACCACAAACTTCCCAGATCCCAAAACTATTAAGGTTCTACATCCTCATTGTATCCAGTAATAGTATAACCTGTAAATATTTGCTCTATATAATTAATACAAAAAACAACTGATGTTTAACTCATGCATACTTTGTAGAAAAACTAAACCGACAATGTGAGCAAAAAACCAGACATAAAGAATCTCCTATTACTTATGAAGCAACACAAAAAGGGAGGGGGAACTCTGGCCTGTATATATACCAAACTAAGACATAAAATAGCTCAAAATGTGCGCAAATTTAGTGCAAAATATAGTAAGCCTGTACAGCCTTTTATTATGCTATGGTCAGTCAATGTCACCTTCACATCACCTTCAAAGCATTCTTTCGCCTCTGATTGGCTAAACCCTTTTGAGGGATGGAAAGATGGAGATCCACACTTTTTTTAATGGTCGGTCGCATTCGTCATTTGATGCACTGTTCGACTTCACAAAAAAAACACAAAAATCCGAGTCATAATATCTGGGAAAATGATTTTATTTAATGTTGGTTTTGTGCGAAAGTTATTTTTCAATTTCCTGACAATGCTGTTGGTGATGAAAATAGTGATGTACTATTAAAACACAATTAACAGAAGCAAAACTAGCAGTGCACTGTCCCCTTGAATCATGAAGTGTGCATAAGAAATGTGTTTACCCTGAAGTAGTCTGCAATATTTTATTTAGTCCAGAATTTTGTCCTTGACTTCTGCTGCCAACCTCTGTGCGTACACTTTGTTTTCAGGACTCTGCTGTCACCTACTGGATGGATAACGGAGCTCCAGCTGAGAAGCTTCTCTTGGGTTTCCCCACCTATGGGCGCACGTTCAAACTCACGTCCTCCATGACGGGTCTGGGCGCTCCCTCTTACGGCCCCGCCTATGCAGGGCCCTACACCAGGGACCCCGGATACTGGTCCTACTACGAGGTGAGCTGGGTGGTCCCTGACCCCTGCACTCTGAGCTGAGAAGGGTGAAGTTTGAGGGTGTAAAATAGTAGTGATGATTCTGCTGGAAGAGGCCCACAAACTGGAGGGGACCTACACAATTCCAGAGGAATGCAGGACCCACTGCTAAACTGTTTTGATGGGTCCATAATTCTGAGCCACATCTAAGCACTGTGTCCACAATCAGATCCGCATGTTACAGCTGGTTTTACAACATACTGTAAGTTTCTGTACAAGCATTCTGACTGTTGGAAGGCCGTTTGTTATTCCTTATAATATCATGGGGCCCCTTCACCTTACCTGTACTAGACCGCAACACCAGCTGATGAATGGCTCATTTTGATTCGATTGAGCTAACTTACTCAGACAAATGCAAATTTTAATATTGTGTCACCCGGAGCACAGCCAATTACCCTGAACAGGCCATTTTACAATCTGTCCTGTGCAATATTACACGGGGGAAATATCACATAGAATAATGATTGGTTAGGTGAAATCGATTAGTCCTTCCTACCTCTGGGCAGTCACTTTACTATGTGATGTCACAAAGGAACAAATTTTGAAATGGCTTGTGATGGGTAATTGGCTGTGCACCTCATGACATGATCGCAGAGCTTTGATCAATTCTCTGTGAGACAAAACATGGAAATGCTTACCAATATGATGTTTGATTTAGGCTATGAATTTGAAAAAAAGCAAAAACATTTTTACTGTAAATTAAGTTGATGTTGCAGAGTCAATTGCTCGCCGTGTAAACCTTCAGATTGGTTTACATTGCAGAGCAGTATGATTTGATGATGGAAATGCTTTTTCGCAGAGTAATTAAAACCATTAAACACAACTTCATCTTGATGTTTTATTAGAGGTAAAAGATTTAGTTTTTACTATAAAATCAATACTGTATAAAATCAATGGATCACTTCAAGCTGGGGTGTGATAATAACATCCAGTCTGTGACTATCTACAGCAACCTAGTTGTACCCATGATATTATTTACTATAAACACATAGCCACTTGCATACTATTGCATACATATAGCATATTCACCTGCTAAAGTGATCTGCTGCTGACCTACAGGGCAGCACTGGTTTTGAGGCTGCCACATTTGCCAAAAAAGATCACCTGTTGACAAAGAGAGGTCTTCAATCCATGAGTAATCATACCTAGCTTTTAAACACGATGATGTCACTAACAGTCAACAAGTCAAATAAAAACCACAAACTGTACTTTAGTGGTACTACCTTGAGGCAGTTTAAATTCAGAGCATGGAAATCAAAGAAGTCCCTTGAACACAAACTGATAGACAGTGTCTCAGCTTGGGGAGTTTTTGTGCAGTAATGTATCCCCTGTTACAGGTGTGCTCCTTCATCAGAAGCGCCTTTGTGGACTGGATTGACGAGCAAAAAGTGCCCTATGCTACCCATGGGGACTCCTGGGTGGGCTATGACAACAAAGAGAGCTTTGCAAACAAGGTGGGACTACGTGAAGGTCTTGAAGTGTTGCTAAACAAAAACGTGAGCTGAGTGCTTTGTTTGAGGCTGATAGAACAGCACATTCCATGTGGTGTGTCTGGCTCTATCAACACAAGGTTAAAATGAACGCTAATTGCGATCTCTTGATCCGATTTAGGTTCAGTGGCTAACGGGCAACAACTTGGCTGGTGCCTTTGTGTGGACGCTGGACCTGGACGACTTTGCTGGCCAGTTCTGCGAGGATGGGAAATATCCTCTGGTTAATCACCTGCGCAACTCACTCGGTAAGATTTAGTGGGAACATTTTCCCACCGTGTATTTTTTCTTGTTGTCTGACAAGTGGCTACTTCACATTAGGAAACTTCAATTAATATAAAATAATTTCGCACATAGTTCCCCTCTTAGAGTAGGAATACTGCAACAGTGCAAGCCAAAGAGGAGTAAAGGATTTGCATTTGCACAATGAATCATTCTGTGCGACACTTTATTATGCACTGTATCCAAAGGAGCATTTATACATCATATTCTGTTATTTCAGAGCAGAGCCAAACACCGAAGCTGAACAATGAGTCAATCTTACTGTTTGGTGAGACAATCACAAAATGCATGTCTCTGTGCTGCAGGTTTCCCACCCAAACCGACCACCACACCTGCGCCTGCCACCACTCGAGATCCTCTGACTTCATTCTGCAGCGGCCGACCCGACGGGCTGTACCCCAACCCCCAGGACAAAACCACTTACTTTCAGTGCTTCGGTGGGAACACCTACCTCCATCGCTGCCAGCCCGGCCTGGTCTATGACGATGCCTGCAAGTGCTGCGACTATCCATAAAGGGAGCAGCCTAAGTGCCCTACAGGCCTCTCAGCCCCTTCCGAAACACCCTTACCCTCTGGCCCACACTCAACACTCCATGATGAGATAGTGGCTTGATTTACAAGCCTCAGCTATCCACCATTTTACATGCAGATATTACAAAAAAAAAGTGATTTCCACAAGTAGCAGTATAATTTTGCTGTTTTCCTTTTGTGTGTATTTGTGTCATGTTGTATGAAGCCCGTTGTTCTATGCTTGCTGTAACCAAAATAAACGTAAAAATATTTATGGTTCTTTTTTTAAATATTATTTTGTTTCTATACCAGACAATTTGTTTTACTACTCCAAAAAAATTCAGTTCAATTCAATTTTATCTGTATGGCGCTTTTCACAGAAGAACTGTCACAAAGACGCTTTGCAGAGTATGAGAACAACTTTTCATGGAAACCCATAAGTTTGCAGTCAGCATGTCAATAAATATGTCTCTGTATCTGTCATGATTTGTGTATGTGCTTTTTGCTTTCTTTGTTACTCTTGTCCCTGACGACATAGTTTTCTTGTCCCATCGGATTTTTTACCCTGCTGGCTGGTTATTCCTGGGCAGTCCTTCCCCGAAATCTATTTAAGCCGGAGGTCGCCACGCCTCCTTTGCTGGAGTGTCTGATTGTGAGGATTTATGAAAAGATCCACTCGCGAGTACCAGTAAAATGCAAAATGGAGGCTTTATTTCTGAAGGAGGAAACCCCCCAACAGAGCAGGCAACAGTACAGAGTCCACAATCCAAAATCAGAATCCAATGGGCGAAATCCAGAATCGTAAGCAGGGCACCAATCACAAAAATCACGGTCAGACGAAAAAGGTTCAAAACACAAGAATGCGGCAAAGTACAGGGAGAATACAAAACTCGGTAGTCAAGGACGGTCCAGTCAGAAAGGTAATCACAATGGGTACAGGGCGAAATGAATGTGGCACAAGTAGGCATGAGAGAACAATCTGACAAAGCAGTGCTGTGAAGAGACATCTAATGTACACTTCAGGGAGGTCACATGATAACAGAACACAGGTGGAAAAAGTAAGACTGATAACAAGGGAGCAACACATTGGGAGGAACCTAATCACATGAAATTGGCAGATGCCAAAACGCGGACAGGGATCACGGGACAGCCTATAGACAGAACAACAGATCCGGTTAGGGATTTCTAAGTGCACAGAGTGAGTGGTAGAACAGAGATTGGACAGGTGCAGGGAATCTGCAAGAAACACAGCAAAGTAGATTGAGTGAAGGCAAGAGGCGGAGACCAGAACAGGGCGAGTGCTGAGAGCTTGTTAATCAATTAGTAAGTGCCGCTATACAATCCCGAGTGCTCGTTAGTAAGTTAGTTTTATATACAATGTAAGTCTTGGTTAGTAAATTAACAAAATAACAAACTGTTAGTATGTGTTTGTAAGATAGAAAAAGTAAGGGGAAGGAAGTAAACGAGATGGGGAAGGAAGATTGAAACCAGAAACCATTAAATCACCTGAAGGAGTGAGATGCATTACTGGGGCTGTGAGCAAAGACAAGACCAAGGACCAGACGGGGGGAGACAAAGTGCAATGCACGGAAAAATCAAAACATGGACTGGAATAAACTATGGCGAAAAGTAAAACATGGAAAATCAAAACTAAGGCAATGCATGAATGAAAAGCGACCAAATACGCAATATGTAATTCTAAGAATGGTCAGACATGGCAATGAATCAAAATACACATGAGGCAGTCAGAACATGGCTAGGCAAGGCGGAACCAGAATCACAACACTGATGTTATGTTGCTCGCTTCGGCTCGAGAAATCTTTAGTCAGGGTTTGCCAGTATATATATTGTCTTTGTTTGTGGGAAGCTTTGCTTCTTTAGGTTTTTTGGCACAATTGTCTAGTGCCTTGTTAGTTTCTCTTTTATTGAGATTTCTTTTACTCTCTGGTTGGACACTTCGTTTCTGGCCCTTAAGTCTTTTGTGTATTCAGAAACGTGATCTCCTTTCCCTTATAATTTTTGCTCTGGCACTTTCAGCTGCGCTGGCTCCGTGCTTGGTGCACCTTCGCCTGCTACGGCATCTGAAACTCCACTTTTACCAGCTATTACAGTATCTGCATAATGTGAAGTGGTCTTTATTCTCAAGAAATATCTGCAAATTTTTCACAGCAGGCATATTTCTGGTTTTCTTTAAATAAAACATTTGTAAATAATTAAAACTTGCTCAAAAAAAAAAAGAGATTTTTTTTTTTTATTTTGCATCTCCAATCCCACCCGAATCTGGAATGCCCAATTCAAGAACGATGTACTAGCCTGCTCGTATGCAACCCCATGTTGCCAGCCCGGGAGAGAGGGACAGTTCGCAGCTCTCCTCCGAAGCACGCGCCCATCAACTACTGCTTCTTTACACTCATTGGTCAAAACTTCGCAAGTTCAAAATGAGGGCGGAGGATACCTGAACATGAGCAAGCTTAGAATCTCACTGACAAGCGCCCGGCTGGCCAACAGGAGGCACTGGAGCAATGAACAAAGCTAAGTTTCTTATATCTCATCCCAGCAGTCCCTTCCCAATTTATTTTCCTGCAGCGCGAAGCCAATAGTTCACTTGCCTGAAAAGGCTACTGGCCAGTGCTGACTGGTACAACCAGGGATCGAACCTGTGTCTTGATGGTCACTATTGGGCCGCAGTGCGGCGCCTTAACTGAGTGAGCCAACCCGGCAGCCTCAGTATGATGCCACCCATTGGTTTCATCATACCATTTAGAAAGTCTTGAATCTGGCAATTTGAACAGCGCCATTTTGTCATTTTGAAACCGGATGTGATTCCTATTGGACGAGAATGTGAATTGAAAATCCAAGGAGGAGTGAGGGGTGGATCTACAGGTGAATCTGACCGTATCTCACGAGGACCAGAAGTTAGCCATGCCTCTAAAGCATATCTGGCT
This sequence comes from Gymnothorax reevesii, assembly GCA_029721435.1. Taxonomy (NCBI): domain Eukaryota; kingdom Metazoa; phylum Chordata; class Actinopteri; order Anguilliformes; family Muraenidae; genus Gymnothorax; species Gymnothorax reevesii. Next base: position 58,628,152 of record CM056581.1, read on the forward strand.
TTATTCTTTATTCTAGTCTATTTGGGATCATAAATGACAAAAATGAACATCATGATATATCGAAGAAGACTTGAAACTTGCGATAGATATCATAAAATGATGTGGTAAATTATATTGAAATAATAGATTAGGTGGGAAACCATAGACTGTATAAAAAGATGGACGAAGCTACCGTGACGTCACCCACTGGTTTCAGCATACCATTAAGGAAGCCTCGATTTTGGCAATTTGAATTGTGCCATGTTGTCATTTTGAAACCAGATATGATTTCTATTGGACGAGAGCATGTATTGAAGATCCGGGGAGGACTGTGGCTCTGGATCTGACCGTATCGAACGAGGACCAGAGGATAGCCACGCCCCTAAAGCATATTCTGGCTTTATCCTTTATTCTAGTCAATATGGGACCAAAATTTACAAAAATGAACATCATGATATATCGAAGGAGACTTGAAACTTGCTCTAGCTACCATAAAATAATGTGAAATCATTATTTAAATGAAAAATCAGGTGGGAAAGTAGGGTAATTTTCCTCATAGACTTCTGTAGCATTGAACTTCATTCTGCAACCACCAACGTCGGCATCTGCTGGCTATTAAATAGAATGCCATTTTACCATACTACCGCATGGGCTTCACTTTTCAGACCAGGGGCTGCGTCCATCTTTTTATACAGTCTATGTGGGAAACTAGGGTCATTTTCTCATAGACTTCCATACCATTGAACTTCTTTTTGCAACCACTGATGTCTTAATCTGCTGGCCATTTAATAGAATAAAATTTTAATAGACTTCCGGATTGGGTTCACTTTTCAGACCCAGCTGCTGTGTCCATCTTTTTATACAGTCTGTGGGTGGAAATAACAATAATGATTGTTTCAACATTTAAACAACTTTCAGTGCTGGTGGTTGTAAAAAAGTTCGAAAAATACACATAAATCAATGTCAAAATTTTAACAAGTTCTGGATGTTGAATCCACACAATTTCTTCAATGTCTTTTATTAGCATTTTATCATATCACTCTTGATTTGCTTTTTAGAATCTAAACAAAATTCAATAGTGATTCAGCAGTGATCCATAATCCATAAAAAAAAAAAAGCAGGATTCTTGTCAATGAATTCGATTGGTCTCCTGCTTACCTGAATCATCAGGAAAACTGCAGGATTTTCCTGGTTGTTTTCCTGTGCATTGAGCCAAGCAGGACTCCAGCAAAGTTCTATGCAATATCTGCAGACTTCAGAATGCTCCAGTATAGCTCCTCATCGACTGATGCAGGACACCTACAGGGCCCATGTACAACTCCTGAAATGACCCCTACAGGACATAATTTACAGGCCAAAAGTTTGGAAGCAAGATCAAATTTGTACGAAAAAAGATCATAGTTTCATTGGCATACTTTGCAACAAAAAATTAAACATGATTATTATATAAAGAGTCACTTATCAGAATACATTTTTCCTCAACTTATCAGACCCATATTACCAGGCCCTTGGTCCTAGTGCCTGCTGGATTGACGTTGGCATCCGATGGGCTGTAAACCATGACATAAAGTGAATAATGCAAACTGTGATTTGTATTTTACTTTTTCACTGAAGTTTTGACTCTTGCAAATCTTGTCAACCCAAAAACTAAGCCCCTCCTTTCTTTTGTTAACATTTATTCAGCAATGGTCTAGTAACATCACTGTATACAGTACCTAAAGGTAAATGGAGGAAAATGGTGCATATCAATGAAAGAAAACTCTAACCATGCAGTAAATACATCCCAAAATCCATAGATTTCATACTAGTGTTTAAGAAAGGCATTGTGAACAGAAAATTGAAGTTGCTTCCACATTTTTGGCCTATATTGGCCTTCCCTTAGCAAAAAGTAGTATACTTGAAGTTCATTTTACTAAGTATACTTCAGTATAAGTATAAGTCTAGCAAGTATACTACGGACCCATGTACTTGTAGTGTACTAGAAAGTATACTAATTTAATACTTCTTCGGACTAAATTGGAACATTTTAAGTTTATAAAAGTATACTTTTAAGTATACTTCAAGTTTAAGCAAAGTAAACTGAAAGTATCCATCTAGTTTACATCTAAGTTTTATTCTATACTACAAGTACACTACAAGTGAACTTTTCTGTATATTGTGAGTGAACTAGTTGTATACTTTTTAATTTTTGAAAGTATACATTTAAGTATACTGCAAGTAAACTTACAGATATACTGCTGGTTTATTAGTTGTATACTTCCAGTAAACTTTTCAGTTCATGAAAGTATACTGTGAGGAAACTTAAAAAGAGCGTCATTGGATGTTTATTGACTACAATGAGTCAGGAATTCAAGTTCACATCTCATCTGATAGACAACATCATCATCACTGCACTACTGTGTATTATTCCACCAGTAGCCAGCAGCCTACAGCTGCTTAGCTTCAACCACACAGCTGGTGCAGATCAAGTTGTGGTATGGTTGCTTGTTCTAGAACTAGGACAGACATTTCATTGTCACTTTGTCAGATAGCACTGAAGGTACAGTCTCCTTAATCTCATGTTTGAAAATACTGTGTACATTTATCTGCACATAATGGCCAGCTAGATTGAACTGATATCTCAACTTAAACACAGCAATGTTTGGTACAGGTACAATATGCAGGGCTTTGATGTCCACACTTTTGTTTAAAAATGACTAAATCATTGATAAAAAGAATGTATCATCTTTCAAGTATTACTGCACTGCATCTTTTCTTTAGTCGGTCATATTTTTGACTGTGATACAGAACTCCATAAACTGAAAAACATCTCATCGGTGTACTCATTTGGAATATTTGATCAGCCTTTGCTTGAGTCCTTCAGCCCACTGGTCAGGCTGAAGGCATTGATAATTAATATTTTATGCATATTTCTGGTTCCATATGAGAGAAAGAGGTTTTTTTTTGTTTTGAATTGGGATTTCAATAAGAGTTGCCATTGCTGTGTTCTTATACTTCAGCATCTAATGCAATATTGTGTTTGAAAATTTTTTTAATAAAGGAATCAATTTTGTTCTCTCCTGAGTATGTGTTTCATTGTAAATCCTTATAAGTACCTTCATCTGTGAATTAAAGCAGAATGCACTTAATCATTGTCTACTCATAGAGTACATGAGGTAACGTCTCGTCTACTTGCATTAAATAATATCTGAATTGCAACAGTAATATATTTTAGATTGCAATAATCATAAGCTGTGAGTTTGATGTTAAGTTTGAAGTATACTTAAAAAAAACTTTTAGCTCCCTGAAAGTTTAAAACTAAATTTAAACTATAGAGGGCTTGAAGTACAGAACTAGTGGACTTGTAGTATACCTATAAGTTTACTTGCAGTATACTTCAAAGTGCACTTTCATGAACTAAAAAGTTGGCTTGAAGTATATAACAAGTAAAGTTGTAGTACAGCTAAGTTTTGCTTTCAGTATACTTCAACGTATACTTTTATAAATTAGACATTGTGCTAGATGTATATAACTACTGAACTAATAGTTCATTTTTAAGTGTCCTAGTAGTGTACCTCACAGTATACTTTCATGAACTGAAAAGTTTACTAGAAGTATAGAACTAATCAACTAGCTGTATATCTGTAAGTTTACTTGCAGTATACTACAAATTATACTTTTATAAACTAAAAATTGTGCTAGAAGTACGTAACTAGTAAACTAATAGTTCATCTTTAAGTTTACTAGCAGTATACTTCACAGTATACTTTCATGAACTGAAAAGTTTACTAGAAATATACAACTAATAAACTAGCAGTATATTTGTAAGTTTACTTGCAGTATACGTAAATGTATGCTTTCATAAATTGAAAAGTATTCTAGAGGTATACAACTAATTAAGTCACAGTATACTTAAAAGTTCACTTGTAGTGTACTTGCAGTCCAAAATAAAACTTAACCTGGGTACTTAAGTACCCATCTAGTTTACATCTATGTTGCTTAAACTTGAAGTATACTTTTTTTTTTTTTGCAAGAGTATGTATCAAGTCTGTCAATACTGCAATAATTGTCAAATTTGTTCTCAAATAAAATTAGACAAATGTTTATCTGTTTCTTTGTGGGTTAATAACACTACATAAAAATCAAGTTCAGCTCCACCCATGTGCTAATTACTCTGCTATGCTGCCCCAAAGCTGACTTTTTACTGCAAACATTCTTGTAAGTCCATGAGATAGTAAAAACTGAGTAAAAATATAGTACAGTATACTTCAAAGAAGCCAATATGCATGGTAAAAATATTTTAATGTGCTTATGCTTTTGATAGTAGCCTAACTACAAGCCAGTATCCCTGAACATTAGGCATGAATATTTTAATACTTAGATATACTCAAGAAAAGTATGATAATCATAAGTTTAGGTACCAGTATTAGGTAAATAGACTTAGACTTTTCGGTGTACTTTTCAGTATAAGCAAAGTATATGTAAGTATTACTGAGCTAAGCATATCTCTGATAAGTACATCAAAAGTAAACTGAAAGTATACTCTCTTATTTCTAGTTTTGAAGAAGTATACTAATAGCACACCTGTATAAACTTTTTTTTGTAAGGGTAAGTATATCTCTAATAAGTGCATGAAAGGTAAACTGAAAGTATACTCTCTTATTTTTAGTTTAGAAGAAGTATACTAATAGCAAACTTGAATAAACTACTTTTTTGTAAGGGTTGCTTTCAAACTTCCAGCCTGTAGTGTAGGTCCCCTGTATAACTCTTGATTTGAATGACTTCAAGAATATGAAGAGGGTCCCCTGGTTTATCATAAACTTCTTTATTAATATAGGGAATCTGCACTTGTGATACAAGCGCGAGGCACGAGGCTGTATCAGCCTGCTGGGCAAAAATCTTGTATCAGAGTATATGATAAATAGAACGTGATATGGGCATTTTCATATCATGTGTATCAGCCCTCATTTTGGGTTGAATCAGGGGGTAATATGAAAATGCCCATATGATATTCTCTATGTAACTCCTGAATGACTGCTGTAGTACACCTATAGGGCCCTGTATATGTCTTGAATGACTCCTACAGGATTTCTACAGGCCCTTGGATAAGTCCTGGGGGTTTACTACAGGATCCCAATAGGTCTGCTGTATAATGCTTGAGTAAAGACAACTCCGGGAAATTTCAGCTCTGTACAATCCAGAGAACTGCTGCAGAAATCAAGACTGCAAGGTGCTTTTTGTCTCTCGGATTATGCAGGGACTCTTTTCACTCTGGGGTTGGAGAAAAAGGACTCAATAACTCAAAATAAATAATCTTGACAAAGTAATGAAATTGATTGATTATTTTCATATTCAAGTTTATTGTATACGCAGTAAAGTCTGGGCTGAGGGGATGGGCAACAAGCATTTTATTTTTTAAATTTGACTGGATTATTCTTTCTATATTATTCTATCGGTGCCATCAGTGAATAGGCGGTATTACTGGCATTACAGGGAAAACTTATCAGCATAAATGTATTCACGGTATACTTATACATGAGGCGGACAAAATACTTGAAGAAATCTCTAAACCGCAATTACAAAAGCACTAACATGGGTCATTCCTATTCATTTGAAATCGAATTACCATGATTATTTGAAAGAGCTAGCAGCATTGCTAGCTAAGTTGATAAAGTAATATCATGATGCTAACAAAGGGGCCTGAATTAAGCTACGTCAGTCATTCCGAATGACGTCATTCATAAGTGGCAAAATTATTTAAGGTGACGAGAGGAGCTGTGTCCAAAATTATGGCAATTTCCGCACACCAAACAAAAACTACGGCAGAAATAAGAAGTTGAAGCCCCAGGTCAGAGCTCACTGACCAAGACAGATTGATAGCAGGTCAGACAATTGCTAACAACTACAGAACTACAGAAGTTATAATCAACATAGAATTGAATAGATTCATTTCTTAACCAGCATCAACAGAACCAATATATTGTGAACTTGCAGATTATAAGAACAACTTTTCATGGAAGCCCGTAAGTTTGCAGTCAGCATGTCAATAAAAAAAGCTGGTGTATGTTGAAGTGTTTCTGATGATGTCCATTTGTACTTATAAGTCTCAGCGCAAATTATGAATTAAGATAATGAGACACAAAGTGGTTATCTTAACCAGGACTGTTTTATCTGCTTTCTGCAGCTCAAGGGGTCATATCGAGGACATAAATGTGTGAAGGAGGTTGTGTGGTTCGAATAACAATTTAGTCTTCTACCTGGTTATCGTAGAAAATAAGCATGGAGTGTTACATCAAAAAATAATTTAGAATATTATTTAGATTTGAAGGGTTGATTTCTCGAAGTGCGCAAGTCCGTTTTTGTCATTTTCGGGAAACGATATTTTAAGAATTTGACAGCTTGTGGGGATTATGTTACACGTTATGCGGATTTAAACGTAATTAAATATCAGAAAAGATGACTAAAAACATATTCGAGACATCAGTCTGCAGACGTTTAGAAGCAAATGCCTCAAACAAATAGAAATAGTGGCACGGCACTCTAGCTCACCTGGACATTCACTACACCAAAGTTTTTCACTCATTTTGTTTAACTCAACCATTGAATGGTCTTATTTCAGTTGGCAATTGAACAAAAACACTAAAATTATTTTTACAATGTATTTTTAAAAAAGATTTAGCTAATTTTCTGAATTTGGAAAATAAATTATTGCTTTTAGGTCACAGTGACACCTAACAAATCTCCATTTGAATATACAAAACATTGTCAGTTTTTCTTATCATTTTTACTCTCATTCCTTAGGTGATATATCTTCATGTTTTTGTCTGTGATTTGTTTGGAATATGGATGTGTTTTTAGCCACATACTACAGACCAGGCATGGCATTTATATGTTGATATATGGTCATTGTTTCTGGGCAGCATCGCAGGGCAGTGAAAGCAACGTCTGGAAATTCCCCCATGCCTTTTGCATGCAGCCGCACGGACTATCCCATAGGTTTTCCATTCAAAATTTCCAGACATCTCTTTCACTGCCCTGCGATGCGGCCCAGAAACAATAACTATCAGAAAATAAACATCGTTTCTGGACCATAATACGTGGCTAGATGTGTATTGTGCGCTTATGTTTCACTTATTTTTATGTTACTATATGTTTAGAAGTAAATAATTCACGCATGGCATATCCTATCTTCCTGAATAGCCCGTTTGTGACGTCAGTAAATGTGTTTTCTTGAAATCTACCAAATCAGACCTATTTAATTTGCACTTTAATGATTCTCTGAGATTTGAGGAGGAAGTGATATGAACACTTGAATTTCAAAATGCAGTTTTGCGAGTTGAAACACTGTCCAGTTTATTGAATCATGCAACAAAAACTTGGGTAATGAAATTTCATTGTTCTGGGTCAGACTCTGGGTGTACCCCAACAAAATAAATACAGATGTAAATATTTATCTCAGAATGAATAACATATTTCCAGTCCTGAATATTTAAAATATCAATCTTATCTGTAAAAATATTAACAAAATGAATATCTTGAAAAAATTCTAAGTGCCTCATGACCCCATTTTACCTTTGTAGTGGAATGAACTGATTGCTTCGTTGACTAATGCAATAAGCATTGCGGATATTTGCATATTATCCCCCGCCGCGCGTTCAGCGCGAAGCGGGGGATATAGTATTGGGTGCCATACGTCTCTACGAACACATTAAATTGAGGCGGCGGGGGATATTGCCATGTTAGTGGCAAACTCTTGTCATATTAGACAGGCGCCCAGTTTAAAACCTGTGACTCGAGTTACCTCCCCTACACATTACCATGAAAATATTTTTTGAAATAAAAACTTACAGCGTACATTATAAGCTGGGCACAATTTTTAATTGATAAATATGTTTTGTAAACAGAAAAAAATTCAATCAGAATTATTTTGCAACTATTTTCTGTTTCCAGATCCATATATCTAAATAAAAAAGAGTAAGTGATCATGTTTGTAGATCTATTTAAGATAACCTTCAATGCATTGAGAAAAAATAAAAAATGCGACATATTTGGAAAAGTGTATTTATTAGATTCATATACTCTCCAGGACCAAAAGAAAGGGACAGATGGGATGTTCTGCAGAACCACATGTAGTAATCATTTCCAACAGGCATCCAACAGTTTACTCACCAATTAATGCTTCACTGTACCACACCTGAGGCTTCCCACAACAGCTGGCTTCATAGTGATTTTAGTCTAGATAGCTCTATATTTTCCTGTAGCAATACTTTTCATACAGTTGAACACTATTCGCATGATCAGTAAAAAAGTGCTTTTATTGGTATTTTCTATAAAAAAGTGAAAATGGTGAAGTGAAGAGGTGAAATGGAGGTCAAAATGCATTGCACAGCAAAACTTGTAACATGTGTCCAGCTTAGCTGCTTAGCATCTACAAAGGACATTTCAATATGGCTGCCGCAGTTGCCATATTTGAAATGGAATCAGAACATCTCGAACAAACTTTCATCTCCCTAGCTAAAGGATGGTGTATACAAAGTTTCAGCTCGATTAGTCACACAGTTTCAGAGAAGAAGATTTCTAAAGATATTTCTGAAATTAAGGGGCGTGGCCCCATGCCAGATGTCAAATGAAGGTCAAAATGCCATGTAGAGCAAAACCAGGGTTACATATGTTGAGTCTTGTTATTTGGCACATACACAGCAAATTTCAGCTGAATCGCTCCAGAAATGAGTGACTAATGAGCCAAAATAGCATTTTCAATATGGCTGCCAAAGCCATAGTTGGATTGGAACACCTCAAAAAATTTTGCTGTCCTCGTGGGTAGGAACATGCATGCCAAGTTTCAGCTTCATTGGCCAAGTAGTTTCAGTGAAGATGTTTACAGACGCCGACACATGACGATGGACAAGTAGGGCATGACATAAGCTCAAAGTCAAAATCCAGATGAGCTAATGATAAAAATTTAACTTGATTTTAAAAATTCACAACATTAGATTTAATTATTTCAGAGTACTGAAACAGAGCATCTCTTTGAAAACAAAACATTCCACTTTCTGATGAAAATGAACAGCAAATAGATTCATGCCGGTATACTATAGGCATGGATGTCAAAAAGCTTCTTGAACAAAATTAATGAAAAATATATACAGAGAAATGGACAGTGAATGCAGCTGAACAAAGGTCACAATAAATTCTCCACAAATTATGAATGACCATCCGAAAGGGTTTTAAGACTTCGTCATCGATAGGGATGCGGCGTGGTAATTAGAAAGTTCAGCCAAATAATAAGCAGCTAAGAAAGAAGACCTTTTGGCAGACTTTTTTTTGCTTGTTTATACCCATGTTTCTGGCTGCCTGGGTCTTTTTTTAGCTCTTTTGGGTTGAGTCCACACTCACACATCCTGGCCCATAGACTAAGACATTTTAGTTAGGTAAGAAAGCTACTGTGGCTGCTATTGATCAACCTCTCTTCTGAGCGATGCTTTGATTGGCTGACTGGACTTGCGTACTTGTAGAAGTTTTTTGGACTGGACTTGATCGCTGCTAGAAGTAACTTCCAGGGTAATTTCCAATTTACAGCTCATTTTATATTGTGCTTGAGTGCACCGAGGCCAAAATTGTTGTGTTCCAGGGTTCTGGCCTTTGGCCAGAACAGTATTGCTTATGGTTTTAACAGTTTCATGTTTCAAGATTTCATAGTTCATAGTTTCATGTTCCATAGTCATGTTCATAGTCATAGTTTTAACAGTTTCTTGTATCAGGGTTTTGCATTTCATGTTTTACATTCCATGTCCATGTTTTTACTTTTCCATGTTTTTGTTTTCGCCAGGTCTGCCATGCCACTCCACCGCTTGTCTGCGTTCCGCCCCGTGCCTTCGTTGTTGCACATTTCAGAGCTCTGGGTTGGCTTTGGTATTTCCCTCTTCCTTCTGTGCTGTGCTGATTCGGGGCTCTCTAAGCTTAATTGGCAATTAACTGTTTTTAAGTTACTAACAGTTACTAACACTCACTGGGTGGTGTAATTCTTAGATAGGCACGTTACTAATATTACTAATTTAGACAGGGAGTTTATTGTCATGATTCCTGCTTTGCTATTTCAAGATCTTGCTCTGCTTTTCTGTTGTTAACATTCATGCTTGCTTCCAAACTGCATACTTAATTGGTACTTAAGCTGAGCACGCTCATTCTCTTAATGAGCAGGTCATGTCATCCAATCTCTGTCCATGTCTTGATCTTGCCATGCCTCTTGTTTCTGCTTCTCCAGGTGTTGCCCCTCATGTGTCCTTGATTACTTAGCCTTTATCTGGTTGGCTGGTAGACAGTGTCTCAAGTTCTTGTTGTCAAGTTCCCTTGCATATCTAGTTTCAAGTCTGGTTCTAGCCTCTTGTCAAGTCTCGTAATTATAGCTCTTGTCTTGTGTGTATATATATAGTCTTGTTATTTATTTTTCTTGATCTTCTTGCCTGGAGTTTCCAGTGCCTTTTGTTTTTTGTCATTTGCATTCTTTGTTTATAGCTCTGTGTAGCATACCTTAGTTTGTTTTTTGCAACCCTTTGGGCCAAGTTTTTTGTTGGCCCTCGTGCCTGTTTTGTTTTGTTTATAATAAAATCCTCATTCCCTTTTCCCGCATCTGGTGTCTAACTGATTCCATATCAAAAATGAGCTTATGGGGCTTATCCCTCATCAATGAAAGAATGGGTTTATGGTGTTATCTGATTTAGGTGGCACGGTGGCACAGTGGTTAGCACTACTGCCTCACAGCAAAAAGGTCATAGGTTTGAAGCTGGCCTGGGGGCTTTCTGTGTGGAGTTTGCATGTTCCCCCCATGTTTGCGTGAGTTTCCCCCACCCACAAAAACATGCAATATAGGAACGCAAATGTTTGATGGTGGTCGGAGGGACCATAGGAACATACTGGCCACACTTCCTTCAGCCTGCCCCAGGGCAGCTGTGGCTACAAAAACGTAGTTTACCTCTGTCAGAGCGTGAATGTGTGAGTGAATGAATAATGTATCCATTGTGAAGTGTCTTTGAGTGCCCAGAAAAGCGCTATATAAAACTTATTATTATTTGTAATGAATATGGACTCGAACACTTTCGGAAATAACCCCTTCAATTGTCAATGGAACATTTTGGCTCAAACAGAACAAAATGCCAGAGTGATGCTCATTGTTTTAATCAATCGATACTCATTCTGCTCTTCCACTGGATTGTTAAAGTAAGCCGCTATCAGTAAACAAATGACTTGCAGTAAAATCATTTAAATGGCTGGCAAAAAAAGTTTTCCACATTTATGGATTCATATTGGCACCAAGCCGAGGAGATCAGGGGTTTTTGCTTATATAATTCTAGAAAGAACGAGTCAGCTCCAACCTTGTAATCAGTGTGATATTAAATGGGGGAAGGATGATAATTGTCAAGGGCTAAATGCCAGAGGGGTGGGGCGAGAGGAGCACAAATTATCTAAAATATGCTTTGCTTCCTGTGTAGGGAGCCCAGAATACTCAGCTTTTTGCAAAGATGCTCCTGATCTGCATTATTGAAACTTTCCTCTCTGGCTCAGCAGATCAGGAGGATTTGCAAGCAGACTGTGGGGTCTTTTTGAAAAATTAGGAATCCACTAATTAGCAAGCATATTAATCGGCTGAGCTGTGTTGGCGATCAAAGGCAGATTCCAAAACTTTGATAAGACCTTTATTTACATTTGCAGCAGATTCCGATGTAAATGTACCAAGTATATTTGTCATTATTATATGGAAATGGTCCGGTGTCTTTGAGGCTGTGGGTTCTGTTATTTATCTATTTTTTTCCAACTTTCACCTCCTTCTTATTCAACCTAACGTGCTAATCAGTGACATCGAAATGCATTTCTCTGGCATCGCAGATATGCTGATAAGCAGAATATGCAGATAAGCTGCCAAATGTCTTTACGGTTCAGAATCAGGTTTGAAAAAAGAAAGATAAACTAGTAAAATAGATCAAAAGCAGATTCCATTCCATTCCAACAATCTTTATTGATATTCAATGCAGATTTTATTGTCAACCGCTATATTATTTGGTTATTGTTAAAATAAAAATGGGCCTGGCATCTTTGAGACTGTAGATTCAACTACTTGTGCGACACTTTTGTGAGACGATACGCCCCTGTCAGAACTTGTATAGCACATAAATTCATTTGAATATAGATGGGGAACATGATTGTGCGACGAATTATACAATACCACCAGACTGAATAAAAAGTTGGCAATCCCAAACAATTTTATGTTTATCAAAGAAATTGCAATCAAGAGAACTGCAATGTAACAAATTACAGTTCTACTGCTGTCTGAAATGACAGTTCTTTCAGTATTTGCATATCATTGCGAAGCCCAATTTTCACTAGCCAGCGCTTCAGCTTGCTGACTCCACACTGTGTTACCTCATTGTAATTCAAAGTAGTGCAGTGCCCCTTCACAGCTGCTGCTTGTAGAGTATTGGTTTGCAGCTTTCTCTAGAAATGCCAAACAATATCAAACCAAAAATTGCACTTCCTTGGGTGCTCAGCAATGCATCCACTGAGTTTGAAGTTAATTGCACGGACAGTTGCTGAGATATACAAAAGGGGTACAAATATACATTCATACATACATGCTATATATATACATACATACATACATACATACATACATACATACATACATACATGCATGCACACACACGCTCATACACAGACTCCTTTCTCTATAGCGGTGTTCCCCAACCCTCTCCTGGAGGACCACCTGTCCTGCATGCTTTAGATTTCTCCCTGCTGCTGCACAGGTGATTCAAATGATCAGCTCGTTAATCACCCCCTAAAGCTGATTGACGACAAACTGATCATGTGAATCACCTGTGCTGCAGCAGGGAGAGATCTAACAACCTGATCATGTGAATCACCTGTGCTGGAGCAGGGAGAGATCTAACACATGCAGGACAGGTGGGTGTCCAGGAGAGGGTTGGGGAACACTACTCCATAGTATGATGATGATGATGATAATGATGTGCTATATGTACAATTGTATCTGTTCAACTAAGCTAAAAATATCTCACTTTTCATATTGCATACTAGCATTGTGGCATCCAAAATGTGAAGGAGGTATTTCAATTCTTTTTATTCCTGAAAAGAAACTGCATCGTGACATACTGTAATCTCAAATGAGCAAATTTGGTTTTATATTGCTACACAGAAACAGCTTTATGAAGGAAACAGGCAATCGATTTTTTCTCTGCTTTTCATTTTGTCAAGGGATGCTCGTTATTCCATTCTGCATGTCAGATCTCAAGGAAACTGAAGATTTGGTGGAAAGGTTAGAGCCACTGCCTTGATAGAAGAGAATAAAAGCCAATGCGTGCTATAAGTTTCTAAGAAGATAAACCGGCAGTGACATACAGAGCTTAACAAATTGATTAGACCACCACCCAATGTAAGGTTTATGCCACAGCTGCCCTAAATTAACTGTATTGGTAAAACCAAAATCATTTTTTATGTTTCTGTAATGGTTAATTCACCGGTATGCACAAGCTCCTTAACTGAAGTGATATTTTCAATGCTAAAATATAATTATTGTTGTTATCCATGAATTTTCAAATTTACTGTTTAATAAAAAAGCAGTGCAAATAGTTAAGCACATTATAATTTTTTGATTAAGATGCCAAATAACAGTTATTTGCTTGCCTTCCTGAACATTAAAATTAGTTTTAGTGATTGAATGCAAGAATGCAAGCTGTTATCAAGGCAAAACGAAGCCATAAAAATTACGTTTTTTTTTGTTTCTGTGCGTGAATAAGGACTATTAAATTGTTTCAGTTTGTTATTTGCCAAAAAAATAGCACTATTTTTATTTTTAAACAAGTTTTTGACTAATTTCAAAAATATTTGTGTTTTCTCATATTTATGACAGGTGGTTGAATAAATTTGTTAAGCACTGTATGTGGAGAGAGAAAACTGCAGCAGACAACTGTGATACTGTTGAGCAAGATGATTTGAAAAATACCTTTAGAATTCTAGTTGGTTGCTCCACCTGAATTGGTATTTCACTGTTTACTGTATGCATTCACCCATGAAAACCTCTAAATGTAGCACTCTGGCTCTGTAAAGACCCACTGATTGTAATGTGGTGGTCATCCAACACGCTCTGTTTAAATCAGCAACGAAATTTAAGAAACGAATGCATTGCATCAATATTAAATATAAAATATAAAAACATATAAAAAAATGTTATTTTATTCTATGTGAAAAATATAGACCCTCTAATTATAGTTTTACAGCGTTGCTCAATGATGTAAGATATCAAATTCAAAGCTGTTGCCACGTGATTTCAACAGCACAAGATAATTTCATTTATAATTTCTTTGAAAATATATTTATTCGCTCTGAGGGTTAGGATGGTTGTTTAGTTCATTAACTCCCCGTAGTTAGGTGCGCAAGCAAGCTGGGAATGTTCCTTATAATACATGCAGAAGGTTTGGAAATGATTGCTTGTTTATTCTTGCCATGAATGCAAAAAAGGGTAATCAGTTAGGTCACATTGTCACCTCACACCACGGCCAAAGTCAGGGCTACAGACTCTACCCTGGCGTGATTGCCTTCGGATCGATCCGATTCAAAACAAAAATTATTCCTCTTGGATTAGATATTATCAATGTGGCCTGGCAACAACATTATGATGGTTGTATCGATGCACTTGATTAAAAGTTTCCATCCTTTATCACGTCAATCTTATCCAATCGTGTTTTGAACTTTTTTTATTGGGTGCAATTTATGTGGCGTATGGATGGACTTTGACAGACCCCACAATGTTTTATTGTGCAGTCCACCCTATATAAAGTGGATCCTTCGCTGTAGTCGTTGGTCCTGTCAACAGCAGTAGTACCCCAAGGTAAGGCAGGCTGGCTGACCACATAGTGCTTTCGAAATGTGAAATATCTGTTTGTATACGGTAATCAGACGTTTTTTTACAACTGTTTTTACATTACAGTATTGAGTAGTAATGCAGACTGTACACAATTTGGTGAATGCTATTTAAAAACTAATTAAGCTTGTACAGTAGATATAGTAAGTAGCTTCCAACGGGGAAATATTTAATATTATCAATATTTGAACATATGGTTCTGTAATGAAACGTATCTTATCGCTGTTTTTTTTTCTTAGAGGGAGTTGGATTATATTCAAATCTATTTGAGCTTAAAGAGCACCTTCCCCATCGCAAACTGTGACAGCTCCTCTGTTGAAAGCTGCTACTGCGCATGAGTATGTGTGTCGCACGCCAGCGTGCGTGCCGGCGTGTGTGTGTGTGTTTGCGCGCGGATGTGTACGGTTGTGCCTTTTAGCTGAATCTCTCCTATTTCATTCAATAACAGGAATCCTAGATATCCACAGTGTACAGGAAAACCACCATGTCAAAGCTGACAATCTTAGCAGGTGGGCAATTTTCACCAATTCATCCATGAGAAAGAACAAGCTAACATTGTTTCCTAATGAAATGGCAATTTTGTCCAAACCAGCTGGGCCAAAATGTATTTAATAGATAAACATCCAACCATCCAAGTAGATATTTTTACATTTATTCACAGTATCTACTCTTAAAAGTTTAGCGAGCCTGACTCCATTCAAGTATGGACACTCAATCATGACAGAGATGTTGCAGCACACTATTTAAAACATTGTGCCACCATCTTTGCTACATATATGAAACAATATATACACTTTCTCAATCCTGATTAACACACTGTCTTATGTTCTCTCCGTAGGCTTTTGCCTGGTGCTCTGCCAGTTAGGTGAGTGATTACATTTGCCTTGCATTCTTTCGCCTGCAAACTGGTGGTCCAAGTCTGCAGAACTCAATGAACCAATGAAAATCTCAAATATGTGACTGGAATATTCTTTTTCGCTAATTCAAATGCTGATGTCACAATGACTGCTGGTAAATTGCAGTTCTACAACATTGTCGTGAAATTTTGGACTGAAATTAAAAAATAAAAATTTTTTTAAAAAGCCGTTGTAATAAGCTTTGCATTTCGAAGGGTTAAAGCCACGATGCTGCGCTCTCCATCTTCAGGTGCCTCCCTTGAGATGGGGTGCTATTTCACCAATTGGTCCCAGTACAGGCCGGGAGCTGGAAAGTACCTGCCTGCTAATGTAGACCCCTTCCTGTGCACTCATCTTCTCTACGCCTTCTCCATCATCAACCACAACAATGAGCTGGTTACGTACGAATGGAACGACGAGGTCCTCTACAAAGCTTTCAATGACCTGAAGAAGAAGTAAGTGCTTGTGCATTGCTCCCAGTCCTAGCAGGGAGATACATTGAAATCTCTCATCAGAGCAGGACTCAATAACCTGTCCTGTAGAGAAACAACGACATTTAAAAGACGAGTGGAATGGTTAAACAAATATATTGCCACAAAACACTGTAAATCATCGGACTCAATTACTCAGTGTTACATGGGTAAATGATAAACATCAATCGGTACACATCTGACAACATTCCATAGCTCTGATAATAAAGCACAACACAAAAACATTGAAAACATTGTCGATTGCAGTACACACAGAGTCCTCGGCAGCAACAGACAAGGAAAACATAAACGATGCGTGCAATTACTAACCAGTTGTATAGCAAGATAAGGAAAGACCTTATCAATACAGAACAATTTGTGCATAGTCAAGTGTAAGGTTAGAGATACGATAAACTGTGATTAAAATGGCGAAGTTCTCAGAGGAATGTTTGGCAGGCTGAACCAGAATATCACGATTATTATACTCATACTGTAACATAAAATATGGATAGAATAACAGGAAGTAGCTTGTGTGCTCTATAGTAAGAGTATGTTATATTAACAGCCAATATATCTCAATAAGATCATCTCTTTATCTCCCTCTTCCGCAGGAATCCGAGCCTGACGACTCTCTTGGCTGTTGGAGGCTGGAACTTTGGCTCAGCTCAGTGAGTCACATGCTGTTCATAGACCATTAAACTGGATCATGCAGTGATTTACTGAAGTGAAAAGGGCCGACTTTTGGAAAACACCATTATTCATGTCTTATGATAGAAGTATTAATGATTTGTTGTTTAAGTTTAAAAAAAAATTGCTTAATCAATTAGCTTTGGAGGAACAAAAGAAAATGTGATTTGAAGGCTTTAACAGGCAGCTACTACCACTATAAACGGCCCCTCATACCATGCACTTTGTTAAATGTTGATGCACGGTTATTGTAGTTAGACCTTAAGGTTCAGGTAGGGCACCACGGAGTCCTGTATATCATTGCTTTTTCCCCGCATCTTACTTTGTGACAAGACCCCAATGAGATGGTTATTAGGCCCAATTCTAGATGCCACAAGTTTGCAAGGTCCTCCTGTGTTCACCTGGGTTTCTTCTGGGAAATCCTGTTTCCTTGGACAATTCCTAGACATGCAACTCAGTATCTACTCATAAAAATGAGCTTTCCAGCCAAAATTTAGATGAAGTGCAAATATAAATGTCCACGTTAATGGGCGATCACCATGTGAAATAAACCAATAAATAACATTGACTCCTCTTTCCAGGTTCTCCATCATGGTGTCCAGCCCGGCCAACCGTCAGACATTCATCCAGTCGTCCATCAAGTTCCTCCGCACGCACGGATTTGATGGGCTGGACCTGGACTGGGAGTACCCCGGGTCTCGAGGCAGCCCGCCGGAGGACAAGCAGAGATTCACTCTCCTGTGCAAAGTAAGTGTGGACGGCTGGCACCATTACCCACACAGGCTCAGCAATGCTGGACCTCAGCAGGGACACTAAGCATTTGGCATATCTGTGGACATTGTGTTCCACCGTGCTCTCTATGCCGCAACATACCACGCTACTATCATTTGAGGGACCTCATGCACAACTTTGGCCTCACCCAAAACCACCATTCTCACTCACTGAATATCAGGCCATTGTGCACTTTTCCAAACCCTTCTCAGTCCTGCATTGAAACAAAACTTAACTTTAGAAACAGCCGAGGACTTGACTTCACTTGAAATAGGGCTATAATTACTGGTTAAGAAACAGTTGGAAGTCTCCTAAAATCATGTTGCAAACTGACAGTTGGGGGGGAGGGCAGGGTAGGACATGGAGTCGATGTTAAACTTACAGAAATAGCACCTCTGGTCTATTCTTAAGTGCAAGTAAAGAAAAAGTCACTTAAGCAGCAAGCAAGAGGCATGGCTAAGAGGCACGAGTCAGGCTTAAATGTGTGGGTCCTCTGCTCAATAATGCACTTAAGTTATCGGACTTATTCCATCAACAGTTAATAGTACATTCAGTAACATATAATAGTATAAAGAATACTTAGGTTAAGAAAAAAAAAAAAACAATAACAAAAACAGGTGGCCAGTATGCATACCATAGACTCATGTAACTTGAGCTTCCCCTAGTGGACGCAAGACCTCCTGCAGCTGCATATGTCACTCAGTGAGGCTGGCGCCGACAGCAGATCTGAATTGGGAGGGCAGTGCCTGAGAAGCATGTTCTTGCTAACTGCTGACATTCTCTGGAAATACAGGAGCTCCTGGAGGCTTATGAGGCCGAAGGGAAAGCCACCGGACGTCCTCGCCTGAGGCTCTCAGCAGCAGTGTCTGCAGGGAAAGGGACCATTGATGCCGGCTATGAAATCGCTAAAGTTGGAGAGTAAGAGCATCCTCCATTAATCCTCCATTATGTAACGCTCCCACCCTACGTCAAGATCGCAAAGGGTGCTAGTGCTCATGTTAGCATACGTTTAGTGATGGCCAGGAAGTCACTTCAAAATGGCTGCTACCAGTCCATTGCACAGCAGTGAAGTACACAAATTAACACGGTCATTAGTGAATGATAACCTCAGCGTAATGTTAATTGATGTAGGTACATTGTAAACAGGCACATTAATGTTTATGTTGTTTTTTGTCTTTGTGTCACAGCAGTATGTTCTGACTGTGATATCAGGTCGCCTGTTTTCTATAAAGGAGGAACAAGGCTTTAAGGCTTTTTGGTGAAGTTGTGGATTTCATACGTAGTCATCTAACACACAAAGAGCGTGACAATGTGGGAGTGAGAGAGCAATGTCTCAGTGAATTTGGCCAAGGGGGGTGCTAAACAATATGGTGGTAACCTCTACAGAAATGCTAAAAAGAGCAAATACATCTAGCAGTTTTTGAACGGCCAATATCAAATAGGCCACAGTGAGTAGTTCTCACAGATAATATTCTAACCAGACAACGTGCTGAACAGTTTTGTGTTACACATTTAAAAATGCCTCTGAATGTAACTTCACTATGAGGGACCGGAATTAAAATTTTGTTACGATCTGAAAACTGAATATTGCTCTACACAGCATACGGGTTGTGGCAGGAGCAGGAAAGTCCTATTAGTGTAAAGATGCACCCATCTTGCCGTTGAGTAACACTTGAGTTACCTCTCCAGGTATCTGGACTTCATCAATGTCATGACCTACGACTTCCATGGAGCCTGGGAACGAGTAACTGGCCACAACAGCCCCCTGTACAGAGGTACTCATGACCAAGGGGACTTCATCTACTTCAACGTTGTAAGCACAATAAGCCCATTTTAGCAACGATAAACAGTATTCATGACTTGATATATTAGTCTGCTGTCAAACAACATGTTACGCGCCGCAGAAGATTTTTAAGTTGACTTGCATACATTGCTGGACATTACATTTTGACTATAATGCACATCTGTGTTTCTCTCTCTTTCTGTCCCGCAGGACTTCGCCATGAGGTACTGGAGGGACAATGGCGTCCCCCTCGAGAAGCTAAGGATGGGATTCCCCGCGTACGGCCGCACATTCCGCCTTGCGTCGACCGCAGAAAATGGCGTCAATGCCCCAGCCACCGGAGCCGCCTCTCCAGGGTCGTACACACGGGAGGCTGGCTTCTGGGCTTACTATGAGGTGGGTGTGAGTCCACAACGACAGCTAATATGTGCTAAGAGGTCGAAGCTGTCAAAAGCTCATTGGCTTATTAGAAAATGTATCCTGTTCCACCATCATTCTCTTCAGCGATCTAACGTGTGAACCCTATTTATCGAAGTGAAAAAATCTTGACTCATTTTGCCTTGCAGATCTGTGGTTTCCTCAAAGGTGCCAACATGCAATGGATTCTTGACCAGAAGGTTCCATATGCTTATAAAGGGGACGAGTGGGTGGGATTCGATGTGAAGGAGAGCTACGAAACCAAGGTACCTCATCTACACTTACAAGGGTGATGATGTTGATGAAGCTTCTGAAGGTGTTTTAAGAGGGTGGAGATGGTTTTAACAATGATCATGATGATGATGATAATGATGACCACAATAATGATAATGTTATTTCATGATGTGAAAATACCTTATGCTCTGTGTCAATCTCGACTATCCTGTCTTACAGGTCCGCTACTTGAAAGAAAATCATTATGGAGGTGCCTTTGTGTGGGCCCTGGACCTGGACGACTTTTCCGGACAGTTCTGTGGAGAGGGTCCTCATCCACTTTTGGGTCACCTTCGCAAGCTCTTGGATATTGGTACGTACTCTGAGGATACTCTGAATACATGCTTGTAGGCTACCTTCAGTATATACTTTAAAAACCAATTCTGAGCACATGGGCCACTAGTCGATTTACCTGAGCGCATACTCTGAGGTTCATCTGAGGTTCACATTCCAAGACTGATTTTGAGTACATACTCTGCAGGTATTCAGAGTATATACTCCGAGGCTAATCTCTACTCTATCTGAGTATCTTAAGGGCTAATTCAAGTAGAAGTCCATTGTGTAAGGATAGTAGCAGATTAATCTTAATTGTCTTAAATAGTTGCAAACAACTGGAGACCACAAAGGAAAAAACGACCAGAGTCCAAATTTTGCATATTTTGTATATTAAATATATAATAATATTTATTAAAATGTATCAAAATATTATATATTATTATAATTTTTTTTTTTTTTGCATTTTTTTTCAGTGTTTTGTTTCTAAGATCGTTTTGAATTTTTCATTCATCATTTCACCGCAATGTGGAAGTGTGACTCTGATCATTTTCCCATTGTGGTCTTCAACTACTTAAACATACTTGAAACACACCCTACAATGATCCTATTACTCAGAGTTAAAAATTCTATTTTTTTCCCCAGTAATCCCTGATCCACCCGTCTACACCACCCCAAAGCCTCTTCCAACTGAAAAACCACCAAAGCCACCCACCACCACCACCACTACACTCCCCCCTGGTTCTGGTTTTTGCGCTGGCAAGCCCGATGGCATTTATCCCCATGAGGAGGATCGTACCAAGTTCTACGAATGCTCGGGAGGCAAGACCTTCATCAAACGCTGTGCGGACGGCACCGTCTATGACCCTACCTGCAAATGCTGCACCTGGGATAAAAAGCACTGATTGGCACCTGTTAGATTCCAGCATTAGGTCGATGTCTGCTCTGTCCTAAGGCTCTTCTGACAGACAGGAAGTGCATATCGGATCTGTTTTCTTGCAACAAAACCAGGCAGGATGCTTTATGTAAATATATAAAAATATATATGTAAACAAAATTACTTTTTTAAATAAATTAAAGTAATTTTAAAGCTCTTTTACTGTCGTAGGCGGGACGATGCCCATGAAAATGTTAACAAGGTGCCAATCAGTGGTGGTGAAACATTCAAAATCAGGTAAAGAAAATTGCATTCTATCTCACAGTGATAAATGCAAACAGTGCTTAAATGGTGGTGTTATTGCTAATAAAGGAGAAGAGTGTGTAATATCTTTTTTTTTTGAATGTCAGTGGATGGAGACAGTTAATTCCTTGCCATGTGTATAGCTTCCTTGCATTCTGAGCATATAGAATAAAAATACATTTCTGCATCAGTACTGGCTCTGGCTTCTTTTGCCTTGTATCTTTCTTCCTGTTTTTACACCTCGCATGAATACATCACACCAAGTCAAACCCTAGAGCTAAGAATCTCAGTGTGCAAAAGCAAAGAGACCATTGTATTTCCCACATGCATATACCACAGGAAATTGCAACATATCAGATTGACTTCAAAACATAAGCACAAAATAGATGTTGAACAATGCTGAGTATCAAAGTGCATGGAAAACATAGTCTTTACACATGAGGATAAGACAGAACAGGAAAATTTAATATATAAAAATATATTTATACTGGGAGAGTAGTGATAGTGATAGGCACAGACGGTCATATTATTCCCTGCTGGCCGAATGCCAAAAAGGGGAATTATATTGTGGCGCAGTCCATTTGTCCATCAGGCCATCCGTCTGTCCATATTTATCAGTAGTTCTCTGGCGAAAATCAACTCCTCCCATTCATTTCATGTCTGGTGTGAAAGTGGCTAAACTCCAGGTATGGGAATTCTGCACGATGTCAGTTTGTCCAAGCTGTTTTGGAGACAAGAGGGAGACTTACACAGAATTATGTAGGATGTAGGCGGTTAAGTTATGCCTGACGAAGATCCAGGGTGATCGAAACGTTGCTTGTTTTAATTAAATAAAGTTTCTTTTTTGGGGCTCATTTGGCAGTGTGCAGACCTACCTTTTTCAACTGTCTGACACTATTGTCGGGCACCTGCAAAAAGTGACTTTGGATGTGCGCACCCTACCCAAAACGACGGATGTAGGCGGTTAATTCATAAACACACACACACACACACACATATATATATAAACTGCTTAACAAATTCATTAGACCTCCACCCAATGTAGAGTCTATACCACAACTGCACTAAATGAACAGTATTGGTAATTATCAAAATCCTTTCTCATGTTTCTGTAATGGTTAATCCACCAGCATGTGCTAGACCTTTAACTGAAATGATATTTTTAATGGTAAAATATAATTATTGTTGTTATCCATGAATGTTTGAATTTACTGTTTTACAAAAAAATCTGAAAAGATAGTTAAGCACATTATTTTTTAATAAAGATGCCAAATACCAGTCTTCCATTCCTGAAAAAAAAGTGGTTCATTGCAAAAATGCAAGCTGTTATCAAGGCCAAAGGAGGCCATACAAAATGTTGTTTTTTTTTTGTGTGTGAATAAGGTCTATTTAGTTGTTTGTTTGTTATTTGCCAATGAAATAACAATAATAACAATAATATTATTTTTATTTTCATACAAGTTTTTTTTGTGACAAATATATATCCTTCTTTTTTCCTTGACTATTTGCAGAAAACTGTTGGCAGCAAGAAGATGAAGGATGGATGCCCAGTAAGTCTGACCATTTCACTGCTTAGTACAGCTCGCCCTCTAAAGGCAGATGTCTGAAATAGCACCTACAAAGAAGGAGAAATATTGTGATTATCAATAGATACAATTACTGTTCTTAAATTATTTACAGAAGTAATCAGCCGTTGACAGTCAAAGGAACACAGGGAATTATATAATTTCGGGCAAAATGAAAAGCTTGAGTGCAAGTCCTGCAAGTGATGCATTTTCAGCGCATAAAAATTAGAGGTTGCAACCAATAAGGCAAAGTGACAGGAGTGCTGAGATGGTTACAGTATTTTGTGCTCTGTTAGCATATTCTTGGAAGCTAATAAAACCTGCAGAAAACATATATGAATGGAAAATAATATCATGACAGGTAAACCGTCTGATAACTCTGTTTCTTCCGGGAGGTACTCGGTCAGGGTGTCCTCCTCGGCCAACCGTTAGAAGTTCATCCAGTCATCCATCAGTTTCCTCAGAAAGCATAGATTTGATGGGCTGGACCAGAACTGGGCACATCCAGGGTCTCCAGGAGGCTCCCCAGAGGACAAGATAAAGTTCACTCTCCTCTGAAGGTTTGAACTTATTAGCGTTAGCAACTTTTCCATGACACTTTAGATGAAGTGTTGCTTATAAAGACTTCATACAGCATGTATAACGCCTTCATAAATGAGACATAATGTCTTCATAAATCATACAAAAGTGAATGTCATGCTTTGCAAAGGGTGAGATAACACATCCTTATTCAGCATGTGATGCCAGATGTGATATAACTGACAATGTCACTTAGCTAGTGGCTAAATGCTATGAAGGGTGATATTGTCTGCTAAGCGACATTGTCATTGTCACACCTGGCATCACATGATGAATGAAGATGTATTATTTCACCCTTTACAAAGCATGACATTTGCTTATGTATGATTTTTGAAGACATTATGTCTGATTTATGAAGGCGTTTTACATGCTGTCTTAAGACTTTATGAGCAGCAATTCATCTAAAGTGTGACCAACTTTTCAGTGGGGGTGAAAAAATCATTCCACCGTAATCTTTTGCAGACAGTGAATAGGTGGAAAATGGCCGTGCTGAGGGACATTTACCTGTATGCTCGGCTCATTTTTGGAAAGGACCACTGGAAGGGGGGGGTGAACTGGTCACAACTCCCGAGGACCGTCATTTTGGGATGCCTACAACTTACTGATTTTAGCAATGACACTGTTTTAATGAAGCTGATTGAACTGATTAAAAAAAAACTTACAGAAAAATAAAATGTACAGTTTGTGGTTATATTCCTTTCATAGGAGTTCTACTGGAATCGTGTTGCAGTTAAAAATTTGCATACAAAGTTGGCGACTGAGCAGACTGACCTGTCATATCCTCTATGGTACATTCTGTTCGATCATCATGCCAAACAACATGAAACCTCTACATAAAGTACGCTGACTTCAGCTGTTCATTTGCCCCCGAAGGCTCGACTAACACAGCTTGCCACAGACTATTAAAAATCTAATTTACTTCACATTAAAATCGGATTTAATTGCGAGTCTCAAAGGTCGTAAGATATTTAATCCATAAGCTTGGACAGTTCATGGCACGCAGGAGCATATGTGGCAGCTTTTTATAAGGAGGCTGCTACTGAGCGACATTTGCATTGGGTGGCTGATTTGAGTTATAAAGCTCAACGATTTAGCAGGTGTACTGATGAGGAACAATGCTTGGCATTCTCTTATTTCGCTTGTTCCTGGACCCACAGGAGCTCATGGGAGCAAATGAGGCAGGGTATACAGAAAGTGGACGGCCCAGGCTGATGCCCACTGCTGCAGTCACTTCAAGGAATAGAATCATTAACACTGGCTATGAAGCTGCTTAGCTCTCAAAGTAGGCCAGAAGTTAGTTGCTGCTTTAAACTAATGCAGTAGTGATAATTTGTGGAGTAGATTACACATTCCAGTGGGCTTAACAGTTCAGGCGTGCTGCATGGGTACAAAGTTGGTACCCTCTTACAAGCAGAATGGTGATTTTAGTACTCAGAATCTGCATCTTTGTTATTGATTATGATAATTGATTATGATAATTATTACTTATTATGATAAATTAAACCTTTTACACTAGGGATGCACTGATACCACTTTTTTGAAAACCGATACGAGTCCGAGTATTTTATTTTGTGTATTTGCTGATACTGAGTACCAATAACGATATTTCTGAAATGTTTTCCAGGAAAATACAATGACAATTCTTGGAGTGAAGGTTTTATTTTCTTTTCAAAACAGGCCTAAAGGAGGCCAATATCAAACAATTCACACATGGCTATTTCCAGAAAAATAATAAGCTAACTGCTAAACATCTTTCTGTATGTAGGCCTGACAAAAAGCCTTTGAACTAGCACTGCCATCAAATGAGGCAATACATTACTAGAGCTTGACAAATGAAATTAAACTTGAAGCATAGGCAAGTTTATACGCCCAACTTCATAAAAAGTCAATTGAACTATTCATTGGCGCACATAGTTTCCACACACATTCATAGGCTTTCTCTGTGATAGCTGCTGGAAGAGGACGCCAAGCACAGTGGCCAAATATTAAAGGCAAATCTCACAGCGTGTAGAGAGACTAAAAACAGATAGAAATAACGAGAATAGTGCAACCAACGGACCAGACTCCGTCCGTGGTAGAAAACAAGCGAGCAAGAGACCTTTCCGGCTAAAGCGCCAAAGAAGCACTGACACTCCAGCAAGGAACGCGAGGCGAAACTGGAGCTTAAATAGAGTCCGGGCAACGCCCCCAATTACTGCCAGCTGGCCCAGGAATCTGATAGGGAGCAAAACGATATTGTCCCGGACGAGAGCAACAAACAGAGCTGTCAAAGCTCCCAAACCATGACAGGCTCAATCTAGCGGGGCAGATAGCAGAACAATGGTGCAAATTGTGATACAAGCACCAAATTTGGCATGGGTGTTCTCTGTGGGGTACTTGTAAAATCTGCCTGATTAGCCATTTGGAAATCCAAGATGGCGGCCATTTTTTCAAGATGGCCACCAAAATGAACTTCTGAAGTCAGATTCCTTCATAGAAATGCATGTATTTGGTCGATTTGAGTGATCTTGGCATCAATATGTGTGTTTTCAATCATGCTGGATCTATTTTTTTACAACTTAAAATGGCATCAAAGATGAACTTGTTCTTAATTTGACTGTTTATTATTATTTTCAGGTGTAAAACAAGCAACAATGCATCTCATCAAACAATAAAACTTTTAATGCTAATTTTCAACTAAACATACATTCAACACATACATGTAGTTTTGATACTTGCAACATACAGCACTTAGACCATACAAATCTGGCTGGCAATGTAGTAAATCACATTTGAGCAGAATGCATATCTTTCATTATGCTGTACTGAATGTCCCTGCAGAACATATTGTAATTAACAGAAATATGAAATTAAAATGAGTAAATGCCCATGGTATGCATGGTCCTTGTGCATGTACTTTTAGACGCTGTGTTATCACACAGCGTCTAAAAATACATGCACAAGGACCATGCAGCTTAATGATATATGTCACAAGCTCAGAGAAAGCAGTGGGATATGCTCTAATGTTTTCCCCTTCTTTTTTCTCAAACTTTTCAGCATGGAGATGAGCTCTTTCCCGGTTAGAGAGATGGGTCAAGCATGCAGCATGGTACTTCCTGGGCAATGACATTTCCAGCACTAAGTTTGGGAAGCAGCTTCCCATCGTTGGGATTCCGTGCACAGTCATTCACTTGCTGGTTCAGTTTCATGGTCATCGCTGCTCTCAGATCATTAAGGTCTCCTTGCTCTTCACAAAGGAAGCACTCTACCCATTTAGGGTCTGACCCTCTCCTTGGTATTTTTATGGTGCTACTGTGGTCATCTCCATCAGTTGAAGGAATAGATCTTTTTCAGCCCTTTGTAACTTGGTGTTGTTAAAGAGAAGCCTGCAGCTCTCATGGTAGTGACCGTGATGTTTTCTCAAGGTTTCTTCAATGCCACTGCCATCATTAAGCCTTTGTGGGTCGATCATGATTGGCATCTGGTTGAGGGAATAGAACCAGGGAATGTTCCTCCCTAAGAGGCTATACGCATCTTCTACCCTTTAGGCCAGATTTGTGAGTGGGGATGTTAGGGGTTCATTTCTCTCTGTTTGACAAAGGCAACACTTGCTCCAGTCTGTCTGCCAAGATATACAAACAGATAGTCTGTTTGAAGCCATTGCTTTGAACAGGGTCGAGGGATAATCCATTTACCACCCTGAGTCAATATTGGGCACTTTCTTGTATGGGATACAATGAGGTTCATGCAAACATGTTGCGTTGGCTGCTGAGTTGAAACATAACATGTTTGGCCTACTCCTAGCCCGATCATTCATCCAATGCCATTAAAGTCTCGTGCGATCTGTACACCATCCAGATGAATTTGAACCTTGGCTTGGCTATCCCGTGCTGGCACATCCTGTCAATTCAGGTGCGGCTGCTAACCTGATCTGGGGTAGGTTATGTAACATTTGGGACACTAGATAGTTTTATAAAACTAGCAGGCATTGAACCCCATGCTGGGTTTCACAGCAGCAATCATCACCAGTGTGCCCTGGTAGTGCCCGACAATCACTCCTTTAACGAAAATGGCTTCATGATGGATTAAGTACTTCTGGTTTGTTGACTTCATGCA
This sequence comes from Gymnothorax reevesii, assembly GCA_029721435.1. Taxonomy (NCBI): domain Eukaryota; kingdom Metazoa; phylum Chordata; class Actinopteri; order Anguilliformes; family Muraenidae; genus Gymnothorax; species Gymnothorax reevesii. The sequence continues at coordinate 58,656,028 of CM056581.1, forward strand.
CATTTTACAAATCTGAGCTAGACTAACTCCATCACAGACTCTCTGTGTGCTAATCTTCACCTAGTTTAGCCCGCGAGCTAACACGGGGTACCGGTGTGTGGCCGCTGCCGTGCGCTAGCAGCTTCTTGGAGCCATAGGTGAGAGTTACATATGTAGCAAGGACCAGTGCCTGGAGTCCATCCAGAGATGTGGCTGACTGCTCAAAGGTACTGCCTCTACTACTACACCCTACACCCCAAAAACTAACCAACATTGGTATACACAAATGAGCACTAATCCTAGCGGAAAATGCCGGAAAAAGTACCTTATTCAGCAAAAAAAAGGAAATATATTCATTTTAGGCTGCTGAAACTAGAAAAATTGGATCCAGCATGCAAAAAAAAACTTAAATTAGGACACTAAGATCACTCAAATAGATCAAACACACACATTTCTGTGAAGGAAACCATTCTCAACTCACACGTTTGTGGCCATCGTGAAAAATGGCGGCCATCTTGGATTTTCAAATGGACAATCGGGTAGATTTGTTCAGTAGACCAATGGAAATAACCATGCAAAATTTTGTGCTTGTATCACATTCTGCACGATTCTTAGGCAAAATTGCTATTATCTGCCTCACTAATCCCACTAAAGTCAATTGCTTGTGAATATTCAATAACTGATCCGGGTGTGCCATCTAGTGTTTGAATGTTGTAACTGCGTGCATAAATTTGCCGCTCCATGTCCGCTGGCGGTCACATCCGCACAGATACTCTGCTGAGCACAGGGCCGGATTAAGGGGGGTCTGGGCCCCGGGGCCAGGAGTTTGCAAAGGGCCCCCAACACTCCGGGAACACTGGTCTCAGTGTACCCCTCCTGATTTGACCAGACTTTCTCAGGCGATGTTTGGTCTGACAGTGAGTCTCCTGTCCTAAGAGTGCACAAGTCTTTAATGGTTGTGGTATTTTCCCATAAAGCAGGGTCAGTAAGAGGTTAATGACTGAAGTTGGTGTCCCCAGCTTCTGGTGTGAAACTGGGCTCCGTGCAATCCTCCTCACTTGGAAAGATTTTCTCAGGTGATGCCTGGTCTGAGTGTGGGCCTGAGGCCTGAGCCTGACAGGCCGGGTCTACACTTGAATGGGTCTGTGAGGGCTCCGGTATGATCAAACCAGTGGTGATCTCTTCATTGCTGCAATTCGAGCTACTGATGACATTATCAATATTTGAATCTTGAGGCTTGTCAAAAAAGTAAGAAATCAAAGGCACATTTAAAAAAAAAAAATCGGCCTGCTTTGCCTCCCTATTTTTTGGTTTTTCGTTTTGAAGCCCCACTTTTTTGTTTGCAATCCATACTACTGATGCCAAGTGTAATGTAAAAGTGTTATATCTATTGGATTCTCACAGGGACTTTCACAACTGATTGTAATAATATAACAATAATATAATGCAGTATAAACGAGTACTCACAATACAATACAAGGCAACAAGCCTTAAAAAAGGGCGTTGGAAATGCTTAAGCCTTTTACAAAGGCTTTGAGCCTTTGAAGGTGCAGTATTGTTTCTAATAATACATTAAAATATAAATTGATACAAGCCTTTAAAAAGGCTGTTGAATGTTAAACTGCTGTACAAGTCAGGTTGCACAGGTTGAATACAAAACAAGTTGTCAAGCTTAAAGGTCAGGTTGTGAGGAGTAGTGAAGCAGGGGGCTATATATAGATAGAGCCCAAGTCTCCGCCCCTTCATTCAGTCCATTGGACAATCTATATTGGAATTCCACTTAGACTTCCAAATTTGTTCACTGAAAATGCAGTATCCCTTACAATGGTTTAAGTCTTTACACAATTATTACAATACAATACAATACAATATAATGTAAATGTCAATGAGCTTTTTAATAGGGTGTTGGATGCTAAATCTGACAGTCTTGGAAAGGTTTTAATGTAAGAATGTTGTTAGGAGTTTCGATAAATGGATTTAACAATATTGGATTTTCACTTAAACTTCCAAAATTTCTGCCATGTGGGGAGTTTTGATAAAAGCAATGGCAAGTGTAATGTGGGAGTGTTTTATCGATATTTGATTTTCACTTGGACTTTACTTTGTTGGCATTGGTGTGTACAGCACACCCCTTTACGGTGGGGACATATGGAAGCGAAATCTGCAAAGTGAAGCGGGGCGAAACTCAGTTCTGAAGGTGAATATCTACCAGTCTACTACTCTCCTCGAAGATAACTATAGGTTATAATGACACGTGAATCTGCTGTGTATTGTGACTGGACCACTGTACAGCCCGCCCCTGAGTCTAACTTGGCTATTGGACACTTGCTTCATGATATGGTTGCGACGCGCGATAAATTTGCATGGAGTTAGAGATTTCTGAACTTTTGGACGTGTCGCAATGACAGTTTCGATGCGCTCCAAGGACTATGTCGTATTGTGTACACACAATACTGTGCGGGAGCGAAATCACTTCTCGTAGAAAATAGGTCCAGCTTCTACTAGCTGTCTACTGGGGCCAGCGTTAGGCCCAGGATATGCTTGCCGTGTACACATTTAATGCCCGAATGCGTTGCCATGTGTATTTTATGTCGATGTTACGCGTGGTAGCACACCTGAACACAAGGTACGCAGACATGTGTGCATGTTGCAATATCGACACAACCGCCAGGGGCGATCTCCCGAACTTCCATGTTGAGCTCGCAGTAGAGTCAAACAATGGTGGAAAATATTAATGAGAGCCCGGTTGGCTATCTGCTTCCTACATGATACCACCAGTATCCAATGTTGCCAATTTAGGGAATTTGTCACTAGATTTAGCGACTTTTGGCCTTCTCTGGCGACTAAAACCTCATCTAGCGACTTAGCGGCTTTTTAGGTGAATCTGGCGACTTTAAAAAAACACATCTGTCAAGTGTCAAAATCATTGTTTTTCAGCCCAGGGGTCCTCTGACTGCCATACCCCATAGCCCAGGGGCCCTCTGACTACCATCCCCCGTAGCCCAGGGGCCGTCTGAGTGCCATCCCCCATGGCCCAGGGGCCCTCAGACTGCCGTCCCCCGTGGCCCTCTGACTGCCGTCCCCCATAGCCCAGGGGCCCTCTGACTGCCGTCCCCCATAGCCCAGGGGCCCTCTGACTGCCGTCCCCCATAGCCCAGGGGCCCTCTGACTGCTGTCCCCCATAGCCCAGGGGCCCTCTAACTGCTGTCCCCCATAGCCCAGGGGCCCTCATATTGCCATACCCCATAACCCAGGGGCCCTCATATTGCCATACCCCATAACCCAGGGGCCCTCTGACTGCCGTCCCTGTCCCCCCTGCCCAATTCATATCACCCTTTTCTCTCAGTTCTCTGCGGATATGCCCAATAACAGTGTGAGTAGTCATAAGATCCCAGAGAATAGAAGCCCTCTGACATCGGAATTGGAATTGGCATCTGCATCGCTTTGGGCCCCCCCCCCCCAGGCCCCTGGACCCTTGGGCCCCTGGGCACCGGCCCCTGGGCACCGGCCCCACTGGCCCGGTCCGTAATATGGCCCTGCTGCGGGGTAGGTAGCGCGAGCAGAACGCTACATCATAGTGGCGTGCCATGAGATTTTTTCATGGTAAACAGTGTGCCCCAAGAGAAGAAAGTTTTGGAAACACTGCAGTAGACCATGACATCATGCTCAGGGAATGGGTGGGCATCTCAGGGAGGGCCCTGAGCTGGTTTGTCTCTTATAGAGAGAGGCTTTTTAGCAGCTGTTAGTACTTTTAAATCTGACCCTTCTCGCCTTTCATGTGGTGTGCCACACGGTTCAGTACTGGCTCCAATTCTCTTCGCCCTCTATATGCTCCCCCTAGGCCATCTAATGAGTACATTTAAGGGCATCTTGTACCACTGTTATGCAGATGACATCCAACTCCACTTCTCATTTAAACCAGACAAATTCGAGAGTCCCTCCATTTTACAAGTATCTGTCTGCTATTGAGCAATGGATGGCGAGCAACTTCTTACAATTAAATGCAGCAAAACTGATCACGGCTAGTTGACAACATTGCCTCCAGTGTGGCTAACTGCATCAGGCCCCTGAAGGGAAATGTTCGCTTATTTTAAAGGAATTGGGGGCTTAATACTCATTTACCATCAGAGATGCAGGCTTTTGAACTGTGGACTGATAAGCTGGATGGTCCCTCTCCTCTTTAGTCTGCACGACACAGCATCCATGGTTTCAAAAAATAATAATAATTATTTTATTCATCTGACCACAGAACAGTTTTCCATTTTGCCTCAGTCCATTTTTAATGAGCTTTAGCGAAACTGTGAAGTGAAAAGTGAAGTATAAACTTAAAGTTTCTTAAAATTTAGATGAACTTAACCAGAAATGAAATTCAACTTAAGATTTGGTAGATTTCATTTATCAAATCTCATTTTATCATATTTAAGTCTTTAGGGGTGCCGTTGAAAAATCTTGATGAGAAGTTAATTGATTTTTAATTAAATGAATGAATAATTTTAGTTTGTCCCACTGAAACATTAACAAGCTACAGTATTTACCTTGTTGGCATTTTGAGTTTATTTCTGATATGATGCACTTTTCTTGTACTTTTTAAGTGTTAAATGCATCTCTGAGGAGCCAAAAATACTTGAGCTTAAAAGTACTAGTGACAGCAGATGGTGGCAAATTACATGTTCCAAATTACACACATTACCATTGTTATGGCCCCAATTTGTTATTACAATTTACAACACAACAGCAACAGCAACAGCAAGGGATGACAGACACAGTTTTAAAAACTTAAACACATTTAATGAACAAAGACAACTAAACAACTAACTACGCTACTGACCAAGATTGAATATATTAAAAAAAACAGAAATATTTACAGTCCCTTGTTTTGGTGGGGTGGCTTGGTGATGTCCTGGGTGAGGAAAATGCTCAAACACAGGTAAAAATCCACAAAAGAAACTTCTCAGGTCTTGAACAGAATGACAGGTCTGGTCACATGTATCCTTCTTCAAGCAATTTCTCCTACTACTTTACTGTCTCAATTCTTTTCCTTATATACTCTTTTGCAGACCCCACCCACATTTAGACCTCTTTTTTTTATTTTCTGGGACTTTCCCCAGACATGTCCAGGACATGTCTAAACCTAGCTCCAGTCTGGGCTGAATAAAAAAAAAAGGTAAATATAGTGGCCTATATTCACATTACACCTCCATTCCAAAAGGGAAAAATTTTGACTCATAAAGGCAAATATTTTCTTTTCAATACAAAATGGTTAAGTGGAAACTTGTCTATATATACATATCATACAATATTCAAATAAACACGTGACATATATTTACATATTCAAACACGGGATAAGCAATCAGAAAGTACATTGTCTGTACCCTTCAAATGCTTAATTTCCAAGTCAAACTCCTGTAAAATCAAACTCCAATTCATCAATCTCCGATTCTTGTTTTTCATCTTACTCAAAAACATTAACGAATTGTGGTCAGTGTACACAATCATTGGCTTTTGTCCTGTACAAACATAAACCTCAAAGTGTTGTAAAGAAAGGACCAGAGCCAACAGCTCCTTCTCTATTGTGGAATAGTTCCTTTGGTGGCGATTGAACTTCCTGGAGAAGTATGCCACGGGATGCTCAATGTCATCAGAGTCACTTCTCTGTAGGAGCACAGATCCACAAGCTTGGTCGCTAGCATCGACCGCGATGGAGAACGGTTTGTTGAAGTCAGGAGATTTGAGCACAGGGAAGTGACACAGCAGAGACTTCAGACGATCGAAGGCTCTCTGGCATGCATCATCCCAAGTGAACTTTACGACTTTCTTCAGTCGGTTAGTTAGACTGAGAGCAATCTCAGCAAAGTTCTTGCAGAACTTGCGATAGTACCCGATCATTCCAAGGAAGCGACGCAAAGCTTTTTTGTTGTCAGGAACTGGAAAGTCCATGATGGCTTGGACTTTAGCATTTATGGGTGCCACCTTACCCTGGCCTATGACGTAGCCAAGATAGGTGACAGTAGCACAACCAAAGTCACTCTTGCTCAGGTTAACAGTCAGGTTAGCCTGGGTCAGGCGCTGGAACAACGTCTCTACATCTTTTAGATGTTCTTCCCAGGAGTCACTCCATGTGATCAGGTCATTGATGTAAGCACCCGTGTGTGACAATCCGGCGATTGTAGACTGTATCATCCTTTGGGGCATTTTTCATGCCAAAGGGTAGGACTTCATACTGGCGCATCCCAGATGGTGTGGCAAAAGCAGAGATGCTCTTGGCCCTCTCAGTTAAAGGCACACACCAATAACCCTTCAATAAATCAATCTTGGTCAGAAACTTTGCTTGCCCTACTCTATCGATACAATCATCAATCCTAGGTATTGGAAACACATCAGTTCTAGTTACAGCATTGACTTTGCGATAATCTGTACAGAATCTAGTACTTCCATCAGGTTTTGGAACTAGCACACAGGGTGAACTCCAATCTGAGTTGGAGGGTCTGATAATATCATGTTTTAACATGTACTCAACCTCTTTCTCAGCAATCTTTCTCTTTTCAGGATTCATCTGGTACGGATGCTGTTTTATTGGTTTGGCATCACCAACATCTACATCATGAGAGGTTATAGAAACTCTCTTTGGAACATCAGGAAACAGATCCTCATATTTCTTGATTAACCTCTCAAACTGATCTCTCTGTGAGGGTTCTAAGTGCTGGAGTTTTACATCAAGATTTTGCAACACTTCAGAATTCGACAATTTACATGAAAGAACTTCAGCTTTAATTCTTGGTTCATCATCTTGAAACTCCCTCTCATCTTCACACGTTTTGACCATAGGAAAATCTGAAGTGACAGCAGCAACCCTAGCATTTCTGTCATGATAAAGCTTCAGCATGTTAATGTGACACAATTGTTTTGGTTTTCTCCTATCTGGAGTCTTCACAATGTAATTGAGATCATTGAGTTTTGTCAGAATTTCATAAGGACCATGAAATCTAGCCTGCAATGGATTGGACTGCAAGGGAAACAACACAAGGACCTTGTCTCCTGGTTTAAACTCACGGCTTCTAGCCTTATGATCATACCAAGTTTTCATTTTTCCCTGACTTGATTTCAAGTTCTCTTTGGCTAGGTCACAAGCTGCACGCAATCTTTCCTTGAACTTGCTAACATAGTCTAACAGACTGATGTGCGGCTCTTCCTCTTGCCATTGTTCACTCAATAATAGCAAAGGTCCTCTCACTTCATGACCAAACACTAGCTCAAACGGACTGAATCCAGTAGACTCCTGCACTGCTTCTCTAGCTGCAAACAACAGCAAATGAACACCTTCATCCCAGTCTTTCTCATGGTCATAACAATAAGTCCTCATCATTGTCTTGAGAGTGGAATGAAACCGCTCTAAGGCACCCTGACTTTCTGGATGATAGGCACTAGAAAGAATCTGCTTTGCACCTAGTTCATACACAACCTGCTGAAACAATCCTGAAGTGAAATTGCTACCTTGGTCTGACTGAATTTCCCTGGGAAGGCCAAACAACGTGAAGAACTTTATCAAAGCCTTCGAGATTGCAGTTGCCTTGATGTTACGTAGAGGTATGGCTTCAGGGAATCTGGTAGATGCACACATGATTGTCAGCAAGTACTGATTTCCAGATCTAGTCTTAGGTAATGGACCAACACAATCAACAATGACCTTGGAGAACGGCTCCCCAAATGCTGGGATAGGCTGCAATGGAGCTACAGGTGGGCCTAACTGGTGTTTTCCAACTACTTGACAAGTGTGACAGGTTTTGCAAAAGTTGGAAACGTCTTTCCGAAGCCCAGGCCAAAAGAAGTGTTTCATGATCTTATCAACAGTCTTGTTAACACCAAGATGACCTCCTAAAGGTAAACTATGAGCCATTGTTAAGATCTCATTCCTGTAGACCTTCGAAACAACAATTTGCCTGACCACTGCCAAATCTGCATTGGCAGGGATATCAGGAGGGCGCCACTTCCGCATTCACACATATACCCAACTGGAACTGCGTCTATTTCTTTATCAGGAAGGGCTCTCCTCTTTAGTACACAAATTTCAGGATCATTAGTTTGCTCCTCAATCAACCGCTTTCTGGACAGAGACAAGTCTCCAGACACATCAGAATCACCAGACACATCCGGCTGGCTGAATGGAGAACTGATAAAAGTATCTGATAAGTCCTCAAGCGGAGAAACCATAGTAGGCCAATCAGAGTCATGAGGCGAACCACCTGAGTCCTGACTATTCAATGTGCTGGACGGCACCACAACATCTTTTTCTTTAGCCTTCTTGGCCATAGCACGAGTCACTGCGCAAGAAGGATACAGAGATGGGTCCTCATCCCCATCTTCAGTGCTCGGCTGTGAAGTAAGATGTACAGGGGGAACTACTTTGCCCCCAGCCAGGTCATTGCCTAGCAACAGAGAAACACCCATTATAGGTAGACTTGACATAAGTCCCACCTTTACCTGTCCTGTAACTAAATCTTCAAGAATATAGAGCGCAGGGGTACAAATACAGTCCTCCCTTCAATACCTTGTACAAGTGTGAAATCCCCTGAAGCAGTCTCATCACGTAACTCCAAAGAGTCCATCAACAAAAGTGACTGAGAAGCTCCGGTATCCCTTAGGACATATATGGGGACAGGAGTAGTATGCTCATTCAGAGCGACAAATCCCTCTGACACAATTGGAAGAAATTCCTCCCTCACAAAGTCAGCTGTATTAGGCTTTTTAGCCCCACAAGAAGCAGGTAATTTAGCAGATCGGTTATCTACTCCAGGGGTTTCTAACCTTGTTTTCACAAAGGCATTTGGTTTGGTATCCTTTTCTTTTTCTTTCTTAGCTTTAAGGAACCAGCAGTTAGTTTTAACATGACCAGATTTCTTGCAATAACTGCAAACTAGACCACTTTTGTCACTGTCAGCTTTCACACTTTGATCAGACCTGTTACTGGATTTCTGAGCACCATCACCAGATTTGTCTTTGTCTTTGGGTGAGGAATCTTGGGTATCACCGTAACCCTTTTTCTGAACATAGGGACCATCTATTGTTACTGCTAGACTGAAATTTGGACTTATGTGTGAGAGCATATTCATCTGCAAATTTGGCAGCTGATTGCATATTCAGTGCTTGCTTCTCATTCAGGTAGGTCTTAACATCATCCTTAACACAGTTCTTGAATTCTTCAACTAACACCATCTCTTTTAGTGAGTTGAAATCATCCTTGACCTCCATAGAAGTACACCAGCGCTCAAAGCAAACCTTCTTCTCATTAGCAAATTCCACATAAGTCTGATTTTCAGATTTCTCCAGACCTCTGAATTTCTGTCGGTAAGCCTCTGGAACCAACTCATAAGCTCTCAAAATAAGCTTTTTGACAACCTCATAATCAGAGGAATCATCTGCAGACAAAGCCGAATAGGCTTGTTGAGCTTTACCCTTGAGGACAGTTTGCAACATCAGAGGCCAAAACACTGGAAATAGTTGTCAACATCCTTTTCTGCAAATGGAGGCACCAGTTTTACCTCCTGGCTAGCCCGAAATTTATTTTCTGTTGCTCCATTTGAAGTCTTTCTTCTCTATCGAATTTCTCTAATTCAAAATCTCTCTGTCTTGCAAATTTTTCTAACTCAAACTGTCTTTGTTTTTCGTTTTCTTCCCTCTCAAATTCTCTTTGTTTTTCTTCTCTTGCTAATTTTTCTAACTCAAATTCTTTATGTTTTCCTTTTTCCTCCCTTTCAATCTCTAGCATTTTTAATTTAAGTTCCATTTCTATATTTGGATTTTCCACTGGAAACTGTTCCAGATCTCCTGGTGCAAACACATTTTCATCAATGTAATATTCAACTATCTCTCTAGCCAGTCTTGCTTTTCGCATGGCTGGTTTTACCTCTGTCAGCTCTAAATGTCTGCAAATTTCTAGCAGTTCTGTCTTTTTAAAAGACTTCAAAACCTCAATGGTTGGTGATGCCAAGAAATCATCCATTGCTGTTGATCTGTCAATATATTTATATAGGAAAATTCAAAAAAACAATTTTACAATTTGAAATGTTAGATTTTTAATAAATGACTCACAAAATGGTCTATCCTGGACTTGAGCCCCCAATTTGTTATGGCCCCAATTTGTTATTACAATTTACAACACAACAGCAACAGCAACAGCAAGGGATGACAGACACAGTTTTAAAAACTTAAACACATTTAATGAACAAAGACAACTAAACAACTAACTACGCTACTGACCAAGATTGAATATATTTAAAAAAGCAGAAATATTTACAGTCCCTTGTTTTGGTGGGGTGGCTTGGTGATGTCCTGGGTGAGGAAAATGCTCAAACACAGGTAAAAATCCACAAAAGAAACTTCTCAGGTCTTGAACAGAATGACAGGTCTGGTCACATGTATCCTTCTTCAAGCAATTTCTCCTACTACTTTACTGTCTCAATTCTTTTCCTTATATACTCCATTTTATATACTCCAGTTTTCCATTTTGCCTCAGTCCATTTTTAATGAGCTTTAGCTTGAGCTTTAGTGAAACTGTGAAGTGAAAAGTGAAGTATAAACTTAAAGTTTCTTAAAATTTAGATGAACTTAACCAGAAATGAAATTCAACTTAAGATTTGGTAGATTTCATTTATCAAATCTCATTTTATCATATTTAAGTCTTTAGGGGTGCCGTTGAAAAATCTTGATGAGAAGTTAATTGATTTTTAATTAAATGAATGAATAATTTTAGTTTGTCCCACTGAAACATTAACAAGCTACAGTATTTACCATGTTGGCATTTTGAGTTTATTTCTGATATGATGCACTTTTTTTGTACTTTTTAAGTGTTAAATGCATCTCTGAGGAGCCAAAAATACTTGAGCTTAAAAGCACTAGTGACAGCAGATGGTGCCAAATTACATGTTCCAAATTACTAATTAATTAATAATTTGTTATTACAATTTACAACACAACAGCAACAGCAAGGGATGACAGACACAGTTTTAAAAACTTAAAGACATTTAATGAACAAAGACAACTAAACAACTAACTACGCTACTGACCAAGATTGAATATATTTAAAAAAGCAGAAATATTTACAGTCCCTTGTTTTGGTGGGGTGGCTTGGTGATGTCCTGGGTGAGGAAAATGCTCAAACACAGGTAAAAATCCACAAAAGAAACTTCTCAGGTCTTGAACAGAATGACAGGTCTGGTCACATGTATCCTTCTTCAAGCAATTTCTCCGACTACTTTACTGTCTCAATTCTTTTCCTTATATACTCTTTTGCAGACCCCACCCACATTTAGGCCTCTTTTTTTTTATTTTCTGGGATTTTCCCCAGACATGTCCAGGACATGTCTAAACCTAGCTCCAGTCTGGGCTGAATAAAAAAAAGGTAAATACTGCCATCTAGTGGCCTATATTCACATTACATCATAATTTCTGGCTCTTAAATGAGCGAGGAAATCCTGAGACCCTGTAGATGTTCACAGTAAACAAAGTTCAGTACTTTTTTTATTCTCATTCCGAAATTTGATTCACAAACGGTTTTCCCTCATGAATTCATTTTGTGCAAAAATTGTGAAGCCGATTATAACGCAAACACAACAGGAGAATAACTGCAAGCCCAAAGTTTTATTTATTTTATTTCAGATTTATTTAATCAGGGGGCCTGACAGAGACTAAAGTCTCATTTTCAGCAGGGCCCAGAATTACATACAATGAAAATACAACACATTAAAAGGAGATAAAGACCGTAAAACAAATAATAGAAATTGCCATCATAAAAATAAAGCATCAGTTTCATAAAACAACAACAGTTCTTTTGTTTTGTTGTTGATTCCTGGTGTATGGGGCATTATAATAAAAAGCTGTCTTACCCAGCTCCATTCCAACACGAGGAATATTCAGACACAATGAGTCCTGTGACTGTCCAATGGCGACCCACTCGCTGTGTAAGTAGAATAGCTACATAAAGTGGGAATTTAAATAAAACACATTTATGAAAAAAAAATTGGAACCAATGGTAGCGTCATATAGATTTCAATGAGCCCCGCCTTAACGACTTCTGTATTGGGCGCAAAAGTGGGTGCGGGAGTCAAGACAAGTGATAAATCTAATCGCAGTGTCATGAACAGAATCTAAAGGTTTTAAAAAAAGAAGTAGCTACATTTCTATAATTTACATCACTGTAGTCAAGCATGGGGAGTATTATTGAATGCACAACTTTCTAGAAGGAGAAGTTGTTCAAAAAATGTCTAGTCAGCTTTTGGGACGAATAATTTATATTTATATTTTGTCATTAAAACTTAGTCAATATCTGTTTATATGTTCAAGATGACATTTTTTTCTTCCCAATGTTATTATGTTGTCCCACAAAAGAAGTGCCCACAGGTTTTCTTGTAGTAGTTTCTAGAAAAGCAGCAGCCACAGTGGCTTAGGGAATAGTGATTGGCTGCCATAGTTAAGGCGGGGCTTCCTCTAAGAGACGGGATTGGCCGTAACCTCCTCCTGAATGAGTGGCTGGTAAACCTCAGGAACCCGATTCTGTATCAAACCAAAGAGCAATCAAATTAAAACGAAGTATCTTCACTTTCAAACACTAATTGGTATTACGTACTACATACGCACATCATACATACACAAGCTCATGCACATCACATATAACCATGCTCACGCACGCCATTGCATGCACACATTCTTACCCTCGTAGGATCTGAGATTTCAGCGCTACAGACACAAAATGGCTGCCCGGAGCTTGAAGGGCTCTTACCTTTCCTTTGGCATTCTTCTTCAGTGCTTTTATTGCCAAAACAGCGACACTGATGCAGACACAGAGCTGGAGGGCAGCAATGGCCGCAAGTAGTGCTTTCAATCCAATTGCTACTGCCTGAGGGGAGGGGGAGGGAGGAATATAATTATAAAGGTTCCACATAGACATCCTCCCCAGCTACTTGAGGTACATGGTCCTGTATGCTCTAACACCAACCCTAATGTGGCACACCTGATTCAGTTCTTCAGTAACTGAACTTGATCTCCAGCTATCAAATGAGATGTGCTTTGTTTGGGTCGAAGAGAATCCACCCAGGATGCCAGATCACAGGAAACTCAGTTGGGTAGCCCTATCATAATATTTCTGTACATTGGTCTCATAGATACAGTGTGCTCCAGAATTATTGGCATCCTTGCTCTGAATTGGCCAACTCAGTCACAAAACCTCAATCCAATCAAATATCTGTGGGCTGAACTGAAGAGGGGAGTTGATGAGCACAAATCTGGGGAATGTGACTGATTTTAAAATCCATCTCTTAAACATTATGGTAACAGACTCCAGATTTTTAATTCAATGAAAAAAATAATTTTGGTTCTACATACCACAGCATTTTTCACTTGTCAACATTTTGAGCAACTTGGAGTTATAAAGTTATTTCAATTTTTTGTCTGAGGTATTTTCAGTGAATTTCCACTTTGGAGTGCCAATAATTCTGGTCTGGAGCCCACTGTATGTACTGTAACTAAATCTATGGCTGCATACAGTCACCTCTGTTAGTATTTGTTAAGTGATACAATTTTCATCATTTTGTCAGCGTTTGCCAGAACAATGAAAATTAAAAGGATGTGCTTAAAGTGTCGACGATTTGATTTAATGGAAGGGCTTTGTCAAAAATATTGTAAGAAGCCTGTCGAAATTGCAACCTTTTATTAGGCGAAATAATAATATATTGTTTGTTTTAACACTAGGTCAGCCAATGTTGCAAATCATTTTCAGTCAATGACTGCTTAAGGTCTGGGGCCCTCACATATGAGCAGTCACAGGATTTGTTCCCAGACGGTGCTCTGCCAGGCCCTCAATTCGGCCATCTTCAGTTCCTGTTTGTCAATGGGTCATTTTGCATTCATCGCGACAATTTCCCTACTTTGCCTTACAAAGTCTAGAGCTGCTCACACTTCGGGTAATTATTCATGTGCTCTCTGTGCACCGTCCAATGATTTTTGAAGTATTTAGTTGAGTCTGAGCAGAAAACATAGCCCAATATCAGAATTTATTAGGCTGCTTTATGCTACAGTGACATTGTCAATAAATACAAGGGAATTAGTTCTATTGGCCTCTATGCATGCCCTTGCATGACCTATCTTCACAGACGAGGTGGGATGGATTGGATCATGAGCAGTTCTTTCCCTTCTCCGGACTTATCCTCTTCCGTCTTTGTAACAAAATGGTCCTTGTCTCTTCAGCTTGTAATGGGTTCTTCAAAAAACTTTGTATATTTGAGCCTTACCAATGGTTATGATCTTGAGAAAAACCATGGTTTTCATTCAGAGGAAGTATTCTCTTGATTGTCAACTTTGTCAACCCTCCAGAGGGTGTTCCTCATCCGCCTAAATTGTTGAAAGGGTAAAAAAAATCTTCTGCCATCCGTAACTGTTATTATCGGTGATCTTCCTGGCCTGCTGGTGTTCCCGAGTTCCTCAATGCATTCATTCTTTTTCAGCATGAACAAAATAGTTGATTTGGCTAAACTTAACACGTTTTTGATTTCTCTGAGGGTTTTGCTTTAATTTTGCAACCAAATGATGGCTAGCCCCATCATATATAGAATTAACTGAAACAGATTCAAAATGCAAGTTCCAGACTTGAAATCAACTCCAAACATTTTGCCTGCTGACTTTAAAATGAAATATTTAGAGAGTAAAACACATCTGGCCTCGGAACAGATCTGCATGACTATATGGCGGACCAGTGACCAAATATGAAAATATGTTCCTACACTGTACACCTGATTTGTATGTAAATACCCTCAAATTAAAGATAAAAGTTTGCACTTCAAATTCAAATTAGTCATTCAATTAAAACTCCAATAACAATAACTTTGTCCAAGTATTTATGAGGTTCCTTGTATATGATGAAACGAGCAAACACATTTCACACATTTACATGTTGCAAACTTTACACATTTAACAGAATAACGGTGAATACACACCACAACAGTGCTTTTGTACATCCGGCACAATTTCATGTTGTGCTTCTTTGCATGGCGTTCCATGTCCGTCAGGTTCACTCGAGTGCGCCGGGAATCAAAGTCATCATACACTTCATAGCGATCACTGTGGTAGGATTCCTCACAGCTATAGTAAAACTCTGCGCTTTCGTCGGCCACATAGACTATCATGACCACTGCCAGGATGGCACTTACAAAGTTGAAAAATGCAGTTAGGACCACCTGAATCAACCAATCAAAAACAAGCACATTCATCAGCGGCACTCATGGAAACACATTTTAGTTTTTTTGCAGCAAATTTTCAAACATGAAACTTATCAAATAACTTTATGCAATTACTCACCATGCAAGGGCTTGAAAACCTTTGTCCAAAGAGGGTAAATATTCCAGACATGATAAACTGCCAAGAGAAAAAAAAATCTGTATCTTTAAATTCTGTTTTTCACAGTTAATTTAATCCGAATGTGAAAATAATCCATGTATTCAAAGACTACCGATTTCGTACAAACATATTAATAAGGAAAATGGTGAACATGGGGTAACTGTTCTTTTTTTCTTCTTCTTCTGGGTTTTGACATAATGCTAAGAAAATCATTGTGGTATTCCAATTATGAAATAAAAAATTTGAAATAGCTTTGAGTTTCGAACTCTAAAAGCAGATGAGTAAAATTTCTTTGCTTTCACGAAGCAGGTAATCCTCAATACTCGTCCTGGAGGGCAACAGAGATCACTGGTTTTCATTTTTTAATGTAGATCAGCAAATTATTCAGGCCAAAAAAACAAAAAAACAAAGAGCTTTATAAAAATCAGTGTAGATTGCAAACTAAAAAACAGTATTAGCACAAAAAAGAGGAGGGTTTTACAGTTTAAAAAAAATCCTAATTTGAGAAATAGTGGCCAAGATTCGCAGCAAACAATCTATGATTGTTTCATTTATGAAGATCAACTTAATTTTCCCCCGGCCCTTTAAATTACCTCCACCAATGAGTCGGACGGAGGTTATGTTTTTCCCTCCGTTTGTCTGACTGTTAGACAGTCCACATGTTAGTGAGCAGGATTATGGAAAACCTTCTGAATTGATTTTGCTGAAATTTTGTGGGAAGGTATACATCACAACAGTACGAGGTGATTAGAATATATTCTCACAGGACAAGGTCAACATTGCAGAAAAGGTCAAAAACAATGGCGCAGGCAACGGTAAGCACTCCACCAAGTGCCCTTGTAGTTTTTCCTGTTTTATAAAATTCGACTTTTTTTTTTTTTTTAGAAGTCAAATCTGAAACTAAAGCGGCAAATGCATCTTTTTTGTGCATATGCAGCATTTCTGTGCGTACACACTGTATTTGAATCAAGCCTCAGGTAATTGGAGTCAGTTGTTGAAATTAACTGCTGTATTAATTCATAGCACGGTCGTGTAGCTCAAGTGTTCAGTTGACTAAAGAAAACCATTCTTATGGCCCTCCAAGTGCAGGATTGAGAGCTAGTGCTGATGGCTAGTGATTTCCAAACTCAGTTTTGGAGAGCCCCTGACAAGTCTAATAATTCATTCCAACCCCAGGAGCAATCCCAGAATTTCACCAGCTGCTGCTTTTCTCAACTATGTGCTTTTGAGTGGGATTACTTAAATTCATGCACTCGTAACTCAAACTATTAATGTCAAACAGAGTAGTTTCCATGGGCATGTGGTGCTTATTGGGCTATTTTGCAAACTCTCTACAAAGTGTCATGTCATTGAAAATTCAATATGTCAATTGTGAACTTTACATGTCAAGTTGAGGTTGGCAAATGGACTTCATATATGACTTTCTATAAGTCTCTCATACAAATCTTGGCTCCATCTGTGACCGTTTTGGCAATACAAGTCATTGTATTATGTCAAGTTTGACCTTCAAAGGTCATCAACAGTCAAGTTGAGTGTTGCCAAATGAAAGTTCATGTGTGACTTCCTTTAAGTCTGTAACACAAACTTAGGCTCTATCTGCGACCGTTTTAGAGATAGAAGTCATTGAATTTTTGCTAGGTCAAGTTTGACCTGCAAAGTCAATAGGAAGGTCACCAAATGAAAGTTCACATATGACTTTCTCCACTACAAACCGACACTCTATGGGCTCTAAATTCGTAGACCAGGCGCAGGCCCGGCGAATAGTGGGAGCGCCGCACCAACGGGGAGTGTCCAGGCGTATGTTGCAATTTCGTGCCCGGCGTAGCCTGGCGCAAGTACTCCTCTGTCCCGCCTCTGTCCCTCCTTCCGGCGCAAGTTACAAAGAGGGAGGAGAAAAGGCTTAAGTGGGTTTAACACAGCCGAGTCAATTCTTCACCAATAAAATGAGCTCCTCTCCTCACCTTTAAAGTGTTGAAATAAAGAAGCCTCTGTCCTATATCTGCATGATGCGTTAATGTTGCATTTTACTTTGCTGCTTCAGGCTTGTTTTCTGCACCGCTTACATCTATATTAAGCATTACAAATATGAGGCATTCTCAAATTATTACCATTAGCGAACTTGAATGGAATTTCAAAACGAAAACTGTGATGGCGTAGGTGTAGACGCCAAGAGCAGTAGCTCGAAATAAAAGTTAAATCCAGCAGCGTGCTGAGAGGCTAAAACAAATTGAAATAACGGTGCTAAGGACCGAACGCTGTCTGTGGTAGCCAAAAGGCGAGCTCAACAAAATACAAAAGAAAAGGGAAAACAACCCAGAATAAATCCCTTACAACCTAACACTATTACTTTAAAGCAGCTAAGATCCTGCCTATACTCTCACTTCTCACACTAATCCTTTAATGCAGCTAAGATCCTGCCTATACTCTCACTTCTCAAAATATCTTACCGGCTCAAGCGTCAAGAGCAAAATCACTCTCCAGCAACACGAACGAGGAAGGGCAGGAGCTTAAATAGAGTCCGGGCAACACCCCCAATCAATGCCAGCTGGCTAAGGAATCCGATGGTGAGCAAAACGATATCGTCCCGGACGAGAGTAACAAAAGGTTCCCAAACCATGACAGAAAACTACGTCAGATCGATATGAAGTATAATGAAATACGACGGTTGCTCATTTATTTCTTCTGCCTGCATCATAGGGAAGAGAAACGTGTTCCTATTATTCCACACTGTTGCTGCTTAAAATTTTGGGATGAACATGCATGGACAACAATGCAAGATACGTCACACATTTATTTTCAATATGTGATCTTAACTCAGTACGAGATCATAGCAATCAGGCTGTATTCCTTTCCCCCACTAAAAACGATAAAACCTAAGTGACAATAATAGTATTATTAAGCCACTTGCACACTGGACGCGAAACGAATTTTTGGCACGACAGATTGCGTTGCTCATGTCCGACAGTCCATTATTGTTTTTAATATCTTCAAATCTACTGAATCTTTTAGATATTAAGCGTGAAAGTTTTGATAAGAGGGCTCTGTTCTTCAAGATGAGTACCGAGAATTTCAATCAATGTTTCTGTTTACGCTCTGCTAAATAAAGTGAGTTGACATTGGCGTGGGACAATGTACAATGCCAGTCAAAAATTAAATGCAAAATACTCTGTGTCTGACAGCCAAAAAAAAAAAAAAAGAGGACGATTAAAACAGATTGATAACAAAATAAAGAATAACAAGTATTTGACTCTAACGTGTCTTTGTCCCCCGCCACAAAATGTGAAATCATGTAAAAAAATGAACAATTTCTCGGTGTAACCTTGAGAATGGCACGAAGGTCACAGAAATGGACTGGCGCCGGGGTATCACCCTAATACAAGTTGACCTAAGATTTGAAGAAAATCCATGGATTCGTTCTTGAGATATCTCGCTGACAACGCTATCAGTGTGAAAATCCACAATCTCTCGGTGTGACCTTGAGAATGGCGCGAAGGTCACCAAAATCGACTGGCGCCGGGGTGTCACACTAGTAAATGTTGACATAAAAGTTGAAGAAAATCCGTCAATTCGTTCTTGAGATATGTCGCTGACAACGCTATCAGTGTGAAAATCCACAATCTCTCGGTGTGACCTTGAGAATGGCGCGAAGGTCACCAAGATCGACTGGCGCCGGAGTATCACACTAATACATGTTGACATCAGATTTTAAGTAAATCCGTCGATTCGTTCTTGAGATATGTCGCTGACAAGGCTATCAGTGTGAAAATCCACAATCTCTCGGTGTGACCTAGAGAACGGCGCGAAGGTCACCAAAATCGACTGGCGCCCGGGTTTCACAGTAATTCAAGTTGACATAAAATTTGAAGTAAATCTGTCAATTAGTTCTTGAGATATCTCGCTGACAAGGCTATCAGTGTGAAAATTCACAGTCTCTCGGTGTGACCTTGAGAACGGCGTGAAGGTCACCGAAATCGACTGGCACCGGGGTATCACACTTATACATGTTGACATAAGATTTGAAGTAAATCCGTCAATCAGTTCTTGAGATATGTCGCTGACAAGGCTATCAGTGTGAAAATCCACAGTCTCTCGGTGTGACCTTGAGAACGGCGTGAAGGTCACCGAAATCGACTGGCGCCGGGGTATCACCCCAATACATGTTGACATGAAATTTGAAGGAAATCCGTCAATTCGTTCTTGAGATATTTTGATGACAAGGCTATCAGTGTGAAAATCCACAATCTCTCGGTGTGACCTTGAGAATGGCACGAAGGTCACCGAAATGGACTGGCGCCGGGGTATCACCCTAATACATGTTGACATCAAATTTGAAGAAAATACGTCAATTCATTCTTGAGATATCTCGCTGAAAAGGATTCGGGACATACGTACGGACGGACGGTCGTGAATACTATGTCCCGCCGCTTCGCGCATTCCGCGCGGCCAGGGACGAAGAAGAAACATTTTTACAACAAACAGAACATGCAGTGAACACTGCGATTTACTTATTTGCGGGCCATCTTTTTTGGATGTTCTGTTTGTTGGTGGTATATTTTTATTCTTTATTTCGTTATAAATCTGTTCTCATTTCTACTTTCACTTTTTGCTGGCTGCCGGACATGGAGCATTTCGCGTCCGGACAGTCTTGATTGTGCATGCGATACTTAATTCACAATGTCAATGGTCGTGGAATTGATGTGGTCACTGACTACAAGCACTATTTTATTTATTTATTTTCAGCCTATTTTATCTCTGGTGTGGAAATAAAACGTGAATCTGTTCGATCCATCTGACTAATTTTCAAAAGAGAGACCGAATAAAGACTGTAGCCTATCTACAACGGAAGAAAACAGAAGAATAAACAGACGCGTGTATTCGTGTCTTTCTATTGACTTTGACTGTAATCAGTCGTGCGAAAAATTCGGTTCGCGTCCAGTATGCAAGCGGCTTTACTGAGCATGGAACGCAAGCATTATATAGGTGGTTGGCTGAGAAAGATGTGAAGTCGTTAGTTTGCATCACAGATTCATCTGCGTTGATAAAGCCAGGTCGAGTTTCCATTACGCATGCCAACTGCCCTTAATCTGACATCAGGACAATCGATATATAAATATGATAATTTATGTCCTGATTCAGATAGTTATATTAAATAGTGCTTGCTGTAATAATTTACTGCATTAACATGTGCCTGACATTCTGGAAACCTGCCTGTGAGGTTTTGGTGACGTGTGCGCAGGTCAGCCAAATTACCACTGCACAAAAAGTAAACCAAGTTGGAGCTGGCAAGTTTTCTGCGCAACTTCAGCGGAGACTTTGAAATTGTCACTGCGTCTTGATGAATATGTGACACCTCCCCCTACTACGCTGCCACACCCATCTCGGCGCATGTTCGTCTACCAAAGGCTGCGCATGGTGTTGCACCTCACGAAATTACCACTGCGCGGGCCGTGGCGGACGAAATTACCACTGCGTGGGCTGCGTCAAGCTACGCCACGCTGCGCCACCCTGCGCTGCACCAAGAAATTAGAGCCCTATCTCTTACAATTTTGCTGATATAAGTCATTGAAATCTCATTGTTAAGTTTGGCTGTTGAAGGTCACTGAAGGTCAAGTTCATGGTCGCCAAAGGAAACTTAATACATGACTTCCCACATTAGAAACCAAAGCTCGATCAAAGCTCTGTCAAAGTTTTGGAGATAGAAGTCATTGAAATTTCACCATGAGAAGTTTGACCTTCACCCAAGGTCAGATTCAAGGCCAAATGAAAGTTCATATATGACTTCCTATAAGTGTTCAATACATATGTGTTCCAATCCTCTACATTTTCGAGCCAAGAAGCCTTT
The DNA here is from genome assembly GCA_029721435.1 of Gymnothorax reevesii. Lineage (NCBI taxonomy): Eukaryota > Metazoa > Chordata > Actinopteri > Anguilliformes > Muraenidae > Gymnothorax > Gymnothorax reevesii. The sequence goes on from CM056581.1 coordinate 58,677,230, forward strand.
GAAAATTGAAACATTTTGCTTGACCTCAAGTTTGACCTTTCAAGGTCATTTGAGGTCAATTTTAACGAAGCCAAAATATAGATCATATGTGGCTTTCTAAAAGTCGAGAATACAAACTTAATCTCTATCTGCAACCATTTGGCCTCCACATGCCATCTTGCATATTTGCTACAGCAGGGGTGTCAGACTGACCCGAAAAAAGGCCAAGGGGCTGCAGGTTTTCAATCCTACCGAGCAGAAGCACACCTGAAACCACTGATTTAATCAACTGATCTAGGCCTGCACAACTGATTAGATATATCAGGTGAGCCTCTGCATTTTTGGATTGAAAACCTGCAGCTTATTGGCCCTTTTATGGGTCAGTTTGACACCCCTGCTCTATAGGATCCAATGTTATAGCGCCCACACTGGACCCACTTCCGTTGATTCAATCAAAATGGCGCTCTGTACATCAGTGGTTCTCAAACTCGGCCCTGGCGCCCCACTGTGTCTGCAGGCTTTTGTTCTGACCACAGTTGCAATCTTGGGACTTAAACAAGCTGCTGATTTGCCTAAATTGGGTGCATTCATGTTTAGGGCAGTTATTTGTCCTATTAAGCCACATTTGACAAATCTGCACATGCCATGAAGAATTAAAATTTCATATGCACAAAGAGATATGCTAGAAACCAGTATGAATAACTGCAGAGAGAAACGATTTGACCGAACCCTTAATCAATGTGAACAATCAATAGGTTCCTCATCGGTGAAACTGCCAACACATGGTTGCGAAAACCAACAATTTATTTGGCAAACAGTACAGTCACACCTGTTTCATTTCATGTTCATTTAATTACGTTCAGGAAAATTATTTTGAAAGAATTCGAAACACCTGTGTTCAGCAAGCTTACTGATTTTCTCAAGTCTAATTTGATCTGTTTAGAATTTTTTTTTAACCTGCAAATCCTCACAACATGGAAAAATAAGCATAACATTTTTGAGGGTTTTTATTCTTCACGGCACAGTGGATATGTCCATAAAAATGCAGCTAAAGGTGGTAAAAACTGCACTAAACAATAAACATGGAATGCAGCTAATTAAGACAAATCGACGCCTTGTTAAAATTCTAAGATTGCAGTTGTGGTTGTAACAGAAACCAGCATACACAGTGGGGCGCCAGGAACGAGTTTGAGAACCACTGCTGTACATTGACTGTACCAAGAAATGTTGATTGCCTGATTCAGAAAAAATTTATCATAAAGTTTTTGAGAAATAATCTTTTTAAATTTCTCAGTCCTATGTTTGACACTGGGGCCAAAATTTCAAGGGCCCATAAAATGGAAAAAAATGATTCAATCAAATATCCGAAAACAGTGTCTCGAAATATGGTCTACTAGTATATTATGGCAAATTTAAAAAAAAAAATTCAGGTCAAAAAAGAAAAATATAAAAAATGTTCCGGACAACAGACGACAGATGGCAGATGATGGACAACGGATGCCACATTATGACCGTAGCTTACCATCCCATAGGGCCAGTAAGCTAAAAATTAAGCAGCTTGTTAAGATTTTGTGACAGCAGTTGTAGTTGAAAACAACTGAATATCCAAGGGGTACTCCTAGGGAAGTTTGGAAACCTCTGCTTGCAAACCAACCTCCTGAAAAGCTTTGGGTTTAAATGAAAAAGGTGGACTTACACAGGCACCCAGCCAATATGGGGCGTCATTGTACCACATGAAGAAGTATTCATCTCTAATCCTCATAAGGAAAGCTCCCAAGCCGATGGTTAAGAGACCAACCATGATCTGCACCGTCTGTGAAAGAAAGCAATATTATGAAGCAATTACACTAAAGCAAACCCAGTAAAACCCCAGTAATCCTGACAATGATTTAAGTGTGTGTCCATAGATGCATTTTGGTATATGTACAGTGCTGTGTTAAAGAATTTTCCTCCTTCCTGATTGCTTATTTTTTTTTGCATATTTGTCACTTAAATGTTTCAGATCATCAAGCACATTTTAGTATGAGACAAAGGTAACCCGAGTAAATACAAAATGCAGTTTTTAAATGATTTAAATGATTTCATTCATTATGTGAAAAAGCTATCCAAACCTATCTGGCTCTATGGGAAGAAGTAATTGCCTTCCCCTTGCTAAATCATGAATTAATTGTGATTAATCACATTTTTTAGTTCAATTTCACTTGTCACACCCAGGCCTGATAACTGGCAGAGCTGTTGAATCAAGAAATCGAAATAGAAATAGAACCTGTCTGACAAAATGAAGTAGGCTAAAAAATCTCAAAAAGCAACACATCATGCTGAGATCTAAAGAAACTCAAGAACAGATGAGAAACAAAGTCATTGACATCTATCAGTCCGGAAAGGGTTACAAAGCCATTTCTCCAGCAAACCACGGTGAGAGCCATTATCCACAAATGGAGAAAACTTGGAACAGTGGTGAACCTAACCAGGCGTGGCCGGCCGACCAAAATTACTCCAAGAGTGCATCTACGACTCATCCACTAGGTCAGAAGAAAGAACCCCGAACAACATCTAAAGAGCTGTAGCCCTCACTTGCCTCAGTTAAAGTCAGTGTTCAGGATTCAGCAATATGGCATCCACGGGAGAGTTCCAAGGCGAAAACCACTAGTGACCAAAAAGAACACAAAGGCTCATCTCACATTTGCCAAAAAATAACTTGATAATCCCCAAGACTTTTGGGAAAATATTCTGTGGACTGACGAGACAAAAGTTTAACCTTGTGGAAAGTGTGCCTCCCCTTACATCTGGCATAAAACTAATACAGCATTTCATAAAAAGAAAGTCATACCAACAGTCAAAAATGGTGGTGGGTAGTGTGATTGTCTGGGGCTGCTTTGCTGCCTCAGGACCTGGACGACTTGCCGTAATTGATGGGACCCTGAATTCTGCTCCCTACTAGAAAATCCTGTAGGAGAATGTCCGACTATCAGTTTGTGACCTCAAGCTCAAGCACACTTGGGTTATGCAGCAGGACAACGATCCAAAACACGCCAGCAAGTCCACCTCTTAATAGCTTAAAAAAACAAAATTAAGGTTCTGGAGTGGCCTAGTCAAAGTCCGGACTTAAATCCGTTTGAGATGCAGTGGCATGAACTTAAACAGGCCATTCATGCTTGCAAACCCTGCAGTGTGGCTGAAGTACAACAAAGTGCAAGTGCAAAGAGCAGCCTAAATTCCTCCACAGCGATGTGAGAGACTCATTGCCAGTTATCATAAAAGCTTGATTGCAGTTGTTGTCACGAAGGGTGGCACGACCAGTTATCCATCCATCCTTTCATCCATTTTCCGCTTTTCTTCCGCTTATCCGAGGCCGGGTCGCGAGGGTAACAGACTGAGTAGAGAGGCCCGGGCTCCCCCCTCCCCAGCCACTTCCTTCAACTCTACCTGGGGGACCCCAAGCCGTTGTCAGGCCAGCCGGGAGATATAATCCCTCCAGCGTGTCCTGGGTCCGCCTCAGGGCCTCCTCCCAGTTGGACATGCCTGGAATACCTCCAAAGGGAGGCGTCCAGGAGGCATCCAGACTAGATGCCGGAATCAGCTCAACTGACTCCTGTCGACGCGGAGGAGCAGCGGTTTTCCGGTTTTCCATTTTCCGGGAGAGAACCATAGCCTCAGATTTGGAGGTGCTGATCCTCATTCCGACCGCTTCACACTCAGCTGCGAACTGCTCCAGTGTGCATTGGAGGTCACAGCATGATGAAGCCCACAGGACCACATCATCTACAAACAGCAGACATGTAATCCTGAGGCCACCAAACTGGACACCCTCCGAACCTCGGCTGCGCCTCGATATCCTGTCCATGACAATCATGACCAGAATAAGTGACAAGGCACACCCTTGGCGGCATCTAACACCAACTGGAAACGAGTCCGACTTAGTGCCCAGAATGCGGGCACAACTCCGGCTTTGGTTGTACAAGGATCGAATGGCTCGAGTTAACGGCCCAGGAGCCCCATACTTACGCAGCACCCCCCACAGGATTGCTCGTGGGACACAGTCATAAGCCATCTCCAAGTCCACAAAACTGGAAGGGCAAATCTGGCATGTAGACTGGAAGGGCTAACTCCCATGACCCCTCCAGTACCCGTGCTAGGGTAAGAAGTTAGTCCACTTTTCCACAGCCGGAACGGAAGTCGCATTGCTCCTCCTGAATCCGAGATTCGACAATCATGCGAGGCCTCCTATTCAGCACCCTGTCATAGACATTTCCTGGGAGGCTAAGCAGTGTGATCCCCCTATAGATGGAACACATCCTCCGGTCCCCTTTTTAAAAAAATGGGAACCACCACCCCAGTCTGCCAGTCCATGGGTACTGTACCCGACATCCACGTGATGCGGAACAGGCATGTCAACCATGACAGCCCACCAACATCTGGGGCCTTCAGCATCTCAGGAAAAATCTCATCCATCCCTAGTGACTTGCCACTGCGGAGCTTTTCGACCACCTCAGTGACTTCCACCAGGGAAATGGGCAACGACTCACCCGAGTCCTCCGTCCCTGCCTCCTCAATGAAGGGCATGCCGGCTGGATTCAGGAGTCCCTCAAAGTTCTCCTTCCACCGCCAAACAATATCCTCAGTTGAAGTCAGCAGTTCACCACCCCTGATGAAAACAGCCTGGCCGAAGCCCTGCCTGAGTCGTCTGACGGTTTGCCAGAACCCCTTTGAGGCCACCCAAAAGTCCTTTTCCATGGTCTCTCCGAACTCCTCTCAAACCCGACCAGTTATTACAACCCCAATTTCGAAATAGTTGGAACAAAGTATAAATTGTGAATAAAAACAAAATGCAATGACTTTCACATCACATGAGCCAATATGTTATATACAATAGAACATAGATAACATTTCAAATGTTAAATCTGAGATATTTTACATTTTCATCCACAAAATGAGCCCGTTTCAAATTTTCTCGCTCCAACAGGTCTCAAAAAAGTAGGAACAAAGGCAAAAAAGGGCTGAGAAAGCAATCAATAGAGAATCAGCTGCCAGAACATTTAGCAAGTAACAAAATTTTTTTTTTTAATAATAAATTTGGCATCTCCAATCCCACCCGAATCTGGAATGCTCAATTGGTGAACTATGTACAAGGCTTGCTCATTTGCGACCCCTTGTTGCTAATTCAGGAGAGTGAAGACAGTTTGCGGCTCTTCTCCGAAGCACGTGCCCGTCAGCCACTGCTTCTTATACACTCATTGGTTGAATCTTAGCAAGCTCAGAATGATGGCGGAGGATACCCGGACATGAACAGACTTAAAATCTTCCTGACGAGCGCCCGTCTGGCCAACAGGAGGCGCTTGAGAAACGAATAAAGATATTTATTTTATTTCCCTTTTCCCAGCAGTCCCTTCCCAATTTGAAACCCTGTAGCGCAATAGCCAATTATGTGCTACTCTGAAAAAGCTGCCGACCACAGCGAGTTGGTATGACCGGGGCTCAAACCCGCGACATGATAGTCACTTCTGCCGTAGTCACTTCAACGCAGTGCCTTAACAGAGTGAGCTATCCGGCAGCTATATAGCAAGTAATTAAGTTAACTGGCATCAGATGTGTACCATGATTGGCTGTAAAAGGGATGTCTTAGAGAGGCTGAGTCTCTCAGATGTAAAGATGGGCATAGGCTCTCCAACCTGTGAAGGCTTGTGTAAAAAAATTGCGAAATACTTTAAGAACAATGTTCCTCAATGTCAAATTGCAAAGGCTTTGAAGGTCTCATCATCGACAGTGCATAAAATCATCAAAAGATTCAGAGAAACTGGAAAAATCTCTGCGTGTAAGGGACAAGGCCGAAGACCTTTACTGGAAGCCTGTAATCTGCAGGCCCTCAGACACCACTGCATCACTCACCGGCATGATTCTGTCATTGACATTACAAAGTGGGCCCAAGAATACTTCAAGAAACCACTGTCAGTAAACACAGTCCGCCGTGCCATCTACGGATGCCACCTAAAACCCTATCATGCAAAAAGGAAGCCATTGTTGAGCATGATCCAGAAGCGCCGCTGTGTTCTGTGGGCTAAGGCTCATTTAAAATGGACTGTAGCAAAGTGGCAAAATGTCCTGTGGTCAGACGAGTCCAAATTTGATATTCTTGTCAGAAATCTTGGGTGTTGTGTCCTCCAGGCCAAAGAGGAGAAAGACCGCCCCTCATGTTCTCAGCATTCAGTTCAAAAGCCAGCATCTCTGATGGTATGGGGATGCATTAGTGCATATGGTGTGGGACACTTGCATGTTTTAAAAAGCACCATGAATGCTGAAAGGTATATAAAGGTTTTAGAGCAACATATGTTCCCCTCCAGATGACATCTATTTCAAGGAAGGCCTTGCGTATTTTAGCAGGACAATGCAAAACCACATACTGCAGCTATTACAACAGCGCGGCTTCGTAGTAGAAGAGTCCGTGTGCTGAACTGGCCTGCCTGCAGTCCTGATCTTTAACCGATTGAGAACGTTTGGCGCATAATTAAAAGAAAGGTCCGTCAAAGGAGACCCAAAGCTCTCCAGCCCTGGAAGCCTGTTTTAAACATGAGCGGGATCAAATTCCAATGGCTATACTCAAGAAACTTGTCTCCTCAATGCCCAGATGCCTCCACTCAGCGTTAAAAAGAGGGTATGCAACACCATTGTAAACAGGCCCCTGTCCCAACTTTTTTGAGACCTGTAGCAGCCATAAAATTTGAAATGAGCTCATTTTGTGGATAAAATTGTAAAATTTCTCAGTTTCAACATTTGCTATGTTATCTCTGTTCTATTGTGAATAAAATACTGGCTGGTGTTATTTGAAGTCATTGCATTTTGATTTTATTCACAACTGACACTTTATCCCAACTATTTCGGAATTGGGGTTGTAGGTTTAGGGGGCAATTATTTTTTCACATAGGGCCAGGTAGGTTTGGATAGCTTTATCCCTGAATAAATGAAATTAATCATTTAAAAACAGCATTTTGTCTTTATTTGGGTTGTCTTTGTCCAATATTAAAATTAGTCTGATGATCTGAAACATTTAAGTGTGACAAATATGCAAAAAAAAATAAGGAATCAGGAAGGAGGCAAATACTTTTTACAGTACTGTAGCTACCGCTCCCACTTTTGAGTGGGGATATGAGATTTTGCATTTTATTATTATGGTAACATTTAAGTGAGCGGCTAATTCGGGTAGATTGTATTTGGGTCACTCCATACTAAACTGTACAAATATGTTACAATGGTGATGATGATTCAAATAAGCCTTTGCCAAAGTTTTTCATTGCACTGGTGAAACCCCATCCATCGGCATCATAAAGAAGCAAGCAAGAAGATAAACCGTGTGATCACATTTCAAAGAACCCACAATGTGCTAAGGTGGCAGGCATTGCAGGTGTAACGAGGACACAAAACAGATTTTGAATTCCTGAAAATCAGATACATTTCAAAGCCAATTCTTTTGTATGATAAATGGCCTCAGTCTATCAGTAACACTTATGGACAATTACAGCCAGTCAATGTTTTTCATGTTTATTGTCCTCAATGTTTGTATTCCGTTCACCTTGCTTCATTGCAAAGCATTGTTAAAATTTTGTAAATGGTTGCCTGTTGCTCTAAATCACCAAAGGAATATATCATTTTATTCACAAGAAGACATTTCAAAGAATAAAAATGAAATAATAAATCAGGTGGCAAAGTAGAGTCATTTTCCCATAGACCTCAGTAGCACTGAAGTTCTTTTGGCAACTACTGACGTCGCCATCTGCTGGCCATTAAATATAATGAAACTTTGAGATTTCCGCATCGGCCTCACTTTTAAGACCTTGGTGCTGCGTCCATCTTTTTATACAGTCTATGCACAGGACCAAGGACTGTATAAAAGATGGACGGCCGAACGTCTCCTGAAAAGTGAAGCAAAAGCGTCTCGATCGCCAACTACTGGCAGGCTGCAGTACAAATTATAGGCCCGCCCCCTCCATGTTCGTGAAGGGGAGAAATGCGAGACAGGAAAAATTGTGTACATGAAAAATAATTTATTTCTGAAGATGGTTTCTTCATTTTTAGGAAGTTCTTACCATACTGATAAATATTCTAGCGTCAATTTTTCTGATCAGTTTTCTGTAAACCTTTTATTTGATATTTTGCAAAAGGGGCGTGTAGTCATAATAAACACAGTGATTGACAACCGCAGTGCGTGTGGACTTAGTCCCGATAGCGCCTGCCCCCTGCGTACTTCGTTTTGTGAATAGTAATTTCGCGTAGAGCTGGAGCGGGAACGTCGACAGGAGGCTTGACGTTATCTGACATTCTTCACAGCTAACAGCGATTGTGCTTCAAGCAGGGCAGACTGCAACCAAAAACGACGAAATGAGTTGCTCTGCTGTGAATTTCACTAACAAGTTAACCGTCCGGACCGATGGGAAGGATCTTTGCAGTTGTTTTGGTAAGTTAATTTTATTTTTTGTTTGTTGAAGTTGTACGGTCAGTGAAGTTATTACCAAGTAAGCTAGCTACCTTGGCTACGTTAAGACAGCAAGCAGAGTAGCAGACGTTTACGATGAATATGGAGAAAATGGTTATCGGTAGCCATTCGTAACTGGCGAAATATACATTTTTAATTTTAGAGAATACCTATTAAGGTAAGCTTTTGAATGAAGTCAACGGCTCTATGTCATATAATGTCGTTCTTCTGTACTTGAACTTGAAATTTTGAGCCAGTGCCGCAGTAGGTTCAGCCTTTAGCTTCCAGTTCTGCCGTCGGTATCTCGGAATTGTAGAACGAACAGAGACTGCGAGTGTCTCGGCCCGGTAGGAATTCTGCTTGATGTCGCTTAGGCTAATAAAGGGTAAAGGCTGTAGCGAGCTAATCTACCTTTCAACAGACGAGCCCTAGGTTCGAGTGTTTTCGTAAGCATCAGCAAGCCAACTTCTCGTTTTTCAGTGGGTAACGTCAATACAACTTAAGTCCAACCTTATTTTGTAATCCTACGGACAGCGGCTAAAACTGCAAGGAAAACTAATTGAATCAATGGTACAGATAATTTTACCAACGACAGTATGACAAAAATGAGACATGCCGAAAGTGGATTCCATTCATTCATACTTTCAATGTGAATTCGGCAGGTTTCGGATGAAATTACGGATGGAATCAATGCATCTACTTCAGTGGAATTGGCTAGTAAACGGGATAACTCTTAAAAGATTGATCGGACGAAGTATCGAGAAACGCTGACATTTCGAGTTTGGCCTGGAAAGAGAAGGGGCACAAACTAAATGTGGGAGTGGTGTAAACTGGGAATAATAACATTTAAAAATTGTTTGTAGCGTAATGGATGTTGGGCTATTAAATCATACATTAATTATTGCTGCGTTTGCTATGGAGTCACGTTAACTAGCGAGCTAGCTGACTTCAGTTAACGTTAACTGACCTTGCACACGGCAATTTATGATCAATTAATTCAGCCAATGAAACACATTTGTTAAAGTAGTGCTTTCAGTATCTTGATTTCGACAGTCAGAGCTGAGTTTGGGCGTTCCACAATGACAAGATAATATTTTCCATGATCAGCTTTATAATTTCTCGAAAAACAGAGTGAGTTCTTTTGAAATGTGATGTCTCTTCATATACAAACTATGTTTGATACTCGTTTCAAGTCCGAATAGGTGCATGTATTTCTCAAATTCATTCAACTATCTGGTTGTCAATACGAGATCTCAGCCATAGTTAATGCAATTCCGATTGAAAGTAAATGTTCTGACCTTGCATACAGTTGTCAAGAGAATAACACAAAGAATTTGTGTTGTAATTCAAGCTACCGTGGTTTCATTTAAATATTTGAGTGTGCAGCTGTTTTTGACTGGTGGAGTATTTCTGTATCAGACTTGCTGTACCATGTTACCCCACATAAAAAGGAATGTAAATTGGTAGCAGGAAGAATTTAGTTTCTAAGTATTTAAAGCTGCATATCACTCCATTCTATTTTTTTATGTATGTAAAACCTGCCATAAGAAAAATTGCCAGATGTATGGGTTGGAATTCTACTTTACTGCTGTCATGGTGGGGCAGACTGCACTTTAGGTTTCAGACAAAAGCTTCACAAATAATTCAATGTTTTTTTTTTTTTATCAGGTGATTACAGAAGCCGCCCTCAAATTCAGACCTCAGCATTACCCAGTGAAGACTTGGAGCATGCCACAAGCAATTATTTTGTTGTATTGCTGGAAGATACTTCTGAAGTAATTTGTAAATGAAAACCTGATAAAATGCTTGTCAAAACTAACTATGCATTGTCACAGAAACCTGCAATGGTTCTGTTTGACCATAATTTACAAGGAAATAGGTAAGTCCATGTTGACAGAGTAATAATGGACTTCTAACTGGTTTCTCCTATGTATGCTTGTTCCGTCTGTGTCACCTTCCTTATATGTCATCGTCTTCAAAAATTGGCATAAACTGTCTTTTTTTTTAAATAATGCATTCAGAAGCTGTTCATCTTCACTACTGAGCCTTCAGTATTCCAACAAAGACTCGAGTCATCTGTCCTTGGACTGGGAGCACATGGGAAATGTTATGTAATTGAATGCACATTTCCTGTTATGATGGTAAATTAAACCTGTTATGTACAATAAAGGTCTTTACATTTACATTGAGCAAAGACTTCACTCTGGAATTCTTTCACATACATGTCCTCTGCTGCAGTAAATCAGGCATGCAAATGAGTGTTAAATAAAAAAAATGTATTTAAACAAAAACCACACTGCATGTAGTTGTCTGTGGTCCATCAACAACCTACTGGCTACATTCGCCGTGGGGAAACATGAAGGAGGCCCCATCAGGTGGAAAGGCTGGGGAAAGCAAATGGTTTGGAGAAAGGAAGGTGGATTGAGAGGAAGAGCTGGGAAAACAATAGGTATGATGGCTAGTATAAAATAAATGAATAAAAAGTACATCAAACATCACATATAGCAAGCAAACTATGACTTTTTTTGTGCCCATAACTGATGTTGAAAATCCAAATCCAGCATCACCCTTCTGGATTTGGTCTTTCAGATGCAGGGCAATGTTATTTAAAAATATCATTTCCCATAGGGGTGAAATGAACTCTGTCATGCAAAAATTGGCCAGGATCTTTGCTTTATCTGATGATGATATAAAATCTCTCCACCAATATGCGAAACAAAGGTAGCCATCACACAGTTGATATATCGCCGGGCTTTTTCAATCCTCTTTGGATGGGAAGACCTGCACCGGCATCGCTGGGGGATGGCAAAGAAGATAATCTTTATCCAAGGGAACTGCCTATGAACATCTTCCAAGTCCTGCTTGATCCCTGCGACAAGCTTCACACTCTTGATTTTTCCGAAGTCATTCCCACCACAGTGGACCAGCAGGACCTCCTGCACAGCTCTTCCTCTCAGGTACTGGTGGATAAAGGGGAGGAGGTTTCCCCAAACTACGCCACCCTAGCCAAACCACTGGACTTGGGCATCCAAACCAAGGTTGGTCTCAATGGTCTCCATGCGCGGTTTTCCCCACGGCAGATGTAGTTGTCCCCTATGATATAAACTTTTGGCCCTGTTGGTTGTTAAGTGCAAATGTCACCTCTAAATGATACACTTCTGCTGGCTTTTTATGGAATTTAGCACATTTAATATTTCTATTCTATTTCTCCATATTTTATCTGGTGGTACTGTGCTTTTTATGCATGAAATGGATGTGATTTAATGTTATAAATCAGTTTTTAAGGCATTCTCCCGTGAAAAGTCTTGTGCGTTAATAACCGCAAGCGTCGGTTTTTTTTTTTTACATATTCCCATGGGATTTATACATACTCTTGGCCACTGTGGAGGATGCTGACTCCATTTCGTCGTCTAAAAATTAGGATAACAAAAATTGAACAATTACTATGCATTCAAATACATCGAGTCCACAAAAAAGAACGTGGAGGTTAACTATCACAGAGAATGAATTGCCGGTCCTCCAAGCCTGGTCAGGATGGTTATCTTCAACTGCAAACATTTTTAACAAATACAACATTAGCTAGCGGTAAGATATGCGACTACTTAAACACAGCAAGCTAACTTTGGTTGGAAGGACAGTGTATTTTAATTCAAAACTCGATTTAGCGTTCTAACGTGTTAATTAAAAGTTCGACCCATTACTCAGCTAGTACATGCGCATACGAAATGGAACTTTCCCGGTGGAACGTCAATTAGAAAATACAACGAAAGTCGGCGTTAATATGCTCGCCACTCGCAACGTTGGGTAAGTGACGATGGAGAACATTGGCGAACATTACTTAATGTAATTAGCTGCATACCTAGCTAGTCAAACAATATTCAGTTCTAAGATATCATAGATAGCCAGTTAGGTACTTCAACTAATTTCGTAACAGATGACTGTGAGGTGGGGAATGTTTTGCCAATGAGGCCATTAACTTTTTGAACGAGTCCGCGAATATTTATGCTGCCGGCAGTCGCTGGGTCCTTTCACTTTCCTGCACCGTCTCCGTGAGACAGCTGGGCTGGCCATTACGGGCACTTACGTTAATAGCGCAGCTGCCAGACCAGGTGAAAAGTTTAGGGGGCTGGTCGGATGGTGTGTGGGTGGGATTCGATAGCGCAGCTCTACCCCCCGATCACTACTGCGCCGACTCAGGCTCCAGATGTGCAACATGGCAGCGGCCATATCGAGGATATTTTGGCTCCATTTTTGTTGAATGGGAGTGAATGGAGACGCGTCGTCCATCTTTTATACAGTCCTTGCACAGGACACGTTGTTGACCATGTTGTTATGGTCGTAACACGATATTAGGACACGGAAAATTTTCTTTTTTTCAATCATTATTTTTTTAAAGCAGGGTATATATGATTGTCTGACACCTTGTGAAATTTTGATGCAGGAGTTGAGTACCTTAGTTTGCTGAGGTCATCTTTACGCCATTTGCATATATTATGCAAATTAACCCACAGATCTGGACGTAACATGTGAGGACGCGACTGGTTACGCCCACGATGGTCATTTCAAAATGCATTTCTGATCGGACCAGTCCCTGTAATTTGGTGCAGACAATTGAAACCGTTATTATGGGTATTTCTCTGCACTATTATATTTCGCTTTTTTCCGAAGTATCAACAGACATGTCATGAGCATTTCATGAAGTTGGCTGCCAAATTCTGTAACAAAATATGGCTTTCACAATGCCTTGGCTGACATCAAGACACCACTTGTTCCGCTGTGTTGTTGGACTGATGACTCTGTTTTTTTTTTTTTCTTATCTACATCTTCAGTCCGGGGTTAAATAAATATGAACAATGTAAATCATTTAATTCTCTTAGAAAAAATTTCATTGGCCATTCTTATACAACACAGTGAATTGTGCAGTTTCGTATGGAGTGACCCATTTATTGAAGAGTAATATTGACTAAAGACCCTCTTCACTCTTCTGATTTCTCTTGGTTCTTGTAGCTGTTCGAGGCAAGAACCCTGGGTACATATTGATACTGGCAGGGTCTTCTCTTTCAAGGCTGTTTTCAGGAGCTCTGCTACATGTTTCACGCGGTAAAAATTCACTCCTTCACAATGACTATATGATCTCTTGTTACAAATACCAATAGCACAGCTAAAATAACCCATCTCTTCATAAATGACATCACTTTTGGTCAGTGTCAGATTTGGCTCAGCATATAAACAAACCCCGCCATTATGAATACTTAATAGACCCTTGGACTTTTGGGGTAAAGCCAAGTGTGATGTCATGACCTCTTTTCTGATCGGACCCACTGGTTAAAGTTAAGGTTAGGGTTAGGATAACCCCCTAAACTTTAACTTTTCAGCAACATTTTTCCTTCAGTAGGTTCAAAGTCAGAAAAAGCAATTTTTCAAATAGTAGGGCAATGTCACATACATATTCTGTTTCTGCTGGTTGCAGCACCTCACTGAAGCTACATCACATTTACATCACATTTACATTGACAGTAATATTCAAACCCAGGATGTCATGTTTTAATAGCCTTGGCATCACATCAAATGGAAAAAAACTAGATCTTGTATATCATACTTCACACATTTCCGTGTAATTCAGCAGGACGTATTTGAGATTGTTGAAAACCCTGGAATCTGCACTAGGATTTAAAATGGACCTGAAGTTCAGCAGGGTTGAATTAAGAAGCTACATTTGGGATCATGTAAATTTGAAGGCGCAATCCTGGTATATATGAGAAATGTCAAATTCTCGTATAGCAGAGGGTACAAATGTAAAACTGTCATGTCTTTGTATAGTTTTGGTATGCGTGAATTGATAATATTCATGTCAGTTTTTTCCCCCGGAAGCGGTCTTAAGTATGGGACAGATTCAGCTGTTCCTTCTGTTCCTACTCTTTAAGAACCAATTTTTCTAAGGTTCAGACAGTCCGGATTGCCCGGATTCAGTCCCCCCTTGGATTGGGCTGAAATTTTTTTTGGGAGATGGTTATGGTACCCAAACTTCAAAACCCAAACCGTTCCATGGTTGACCTCTTATAACCAAAGTTACAACGCCCCCTATTTTGGACCCCCTGGGGCAGTAACAAAAAAGTTACAAGCTCCCGCCCCTATAATTCATAACATTGAGGGTGTCACAGTTCTAAGTTTCTTGATATGGAGACTTCATGGAAGGTACAATACAATAATACAGTTATGATACTGGGACACCTTCCAAGTTGGCCAATAGGGGGCGCTCAAAACGCTTCGGGCTGAAAATGGCCTAAATTAGGCCTCCCATTATTTTGACCCTTTGAATGTACCCCACACATTTTATTGCAGGTATTGTTCATTTGGGAGGTTTCTGATAGATTTGTACTGTTATTTCAGTGGGACACCCTCAAAGTTAGTTGGGAGAAAAGGGGGTCTAAAAAGGGTCCCGACTCAAAAAAAGAGTAAAAAGAGGTCTTTTCAAGACCCGATTTCTCAAAATTTTGTGGGTAAATTCATAAACAAGTTACAGCATTTGAAAGGCATAGACCTACTTGTTAAAACAAAACAAGAAAATAACTGGGATCTCTTGTTATGAACTTTTACTGACAAAAAACAAAATTGCACTTGGCGGCAGTCACTGTTCAATTAGTGGCCTACCACCACAAGGCCTACCGATAGCCAAGTGGCCTTCTGTTCAGCCCCAAACAAAATCAACTCCTTTTTTAAAAACAGTTCCTGAGGTTTTAAATTGACACGATCCTAATTCACTAAGTTAGGATTCAAGAAAGGTTGTGCAGAATGAATGTAAGTCAGTACAATGTTCTTCACAAGTACCAAGTATAGCTGTACAAATGTGTGTGTGTGTGTGTGTGTGTGTGTGTGTGAACACTCACTGCCAGTGATGAGAGAGGATCATTCAACAGCTTCTGAAGTTTTCTCGACACAAAACATTGGGGTCCCCAACAAAAGTACTTCAAGATTTGGCACAGCAAGAAGCATTCACTTCCTGGGTCAGTAGTCACAGTGAAGACTGTGACGCCCTCGCCCTCCGTCACAGAGAAAGACATTCTGGCTGACTCCGGTTATTCTGTCTGCGAGGAGAGAGAGTTCAGATTACGATGTCAGAGGGGACTAAACTGTCTGCACAGCTCCTAGCACAAAAAACTCAGAATACTAGTTTCAGGAATGAGACCGTGTGTGTGTGAGCGAGAAAATAATTCCTTTTGGATATTCTACACTTGAAGATCTTTGGTATTTTTCCCCTTTACTTAAATTTCCCAATGCTTCCATGGTAACTTACCAAACTGATTATGTTGGGCATTATTACTGTATGTGTGTGCATGTTTGCCAGTGCTTAACATCTTTGCGCAGATACAAACACCATTGTCCATAAATTCAGAAATGCAATTCCTAAATGATTCTGTCATTGAATTTCCAAATGTATTGCTTCTCTGGAATAATTTTCCAGAGTCTCTGTGACACAAATACGGAGTTATAAAGCCTGAACAGGCTCATGCATAACTAGAAAAATTGGCATTATTTGTATTTTGCGCAAAAGAGGTTAATAATTCAGTCTCACAGAACTGGGCAATTAAAAAAAACTAGACAAGCAGGTTTCCTCGCGATGTATTGCACATGCACGCACATGTTTATAATTTGGTCGTCACTTCATTCCATTCGCCTGACTGACATGACGTCGTCTAATCTCCAGTAAACAGCTTCAGGTTATGTGGGTTGTCGCTTGTTTTCATAACCCTAACCCCAAGCCAGAACCCTACACCGAACCCCAACCCAAAACAAAACCCTGACCCTAATCCTAGTTGTCAGTTAAGCTGATGGAAATAAGCTTCGTTCTCTTCATAGTGGGAGAAGACCCAGCAAGGAAGCTCCAGAAAACGCCCTCAGTAAAAATTTATAGAGATGAAATGATAGCTGAAATTAGCGCAGCCAAAACATCATTATTATATTTAATTTGTACTTTCTTACTGCTCTTGTTAATGCACTACATAAATATCTTCCAGCAATTCACTTACCTTGACGTTGTACATCAATATATGCAGGGTTCTGTCCGTTTATACTGCGGAATTACTACTTCCAGCTGCCGGGAAAAGTTATGATCAAACAAGTTTTCTATGTCGTTGAGATGCGTTCTTTTTCTGCGCTGCTCGCTCCTCACTAAGGGCAGGAGAGGGAGGGGTCAGTCTCACAATCCCGTGTCAAATTACTTCCCTCCCGTCCTCCCGATTGGTCAGTCTGGACTTTTGTGGTTAGTTGTTCGATGCCTGACACATGAGCCTCAGAAGATTTTGCGGTGATGCCAAATTTTCTCTATCTTAGGCCTGGACTACACGTATCTGGATATTTTTTTAAGCGGATGTTTTCTTCCTCGTTTAAAAAAAAAAACTCTATCCACCTCACAGAAATATCTCTGCCTCATGAAGAGGCAAAACTGAAAACGACCGCCTCTGAAGCCTGCAATGCCACGCCGGGCCGATAGGTGGCGATTAATGAAATTCAAAATACCACAGAAGATGAACAATAAGCCTGCGCAGTGAAACGGCGGCAGTTAAGAAATGGCCAGAGACGTTATGGCGAAGAAAACCGGTTCTTTTGTGTGGACTGACGACGAAGTGGAGTTATTGCTTCATATAACGTTGCAATATAAAAACAAGAAGGCGCAAGAAAATGTCTACTGGGAGTCGTGTTACTCAAAATACCCAGCCAATGTCCGCCATTGTTGTTGTTGACAACCGTTTTGCGCATGTGCGAACGGTTTGTCGCAAGGCGCTTGACGTCATCGCATCAACACCAGATCCGTTTATCCTCGCTACACGGATCCACGGAACCGGATATTTTGTTATTACCTTCGCCAGCGACTTCGCTGACGAAGGTAATGCTTTGATCCCCGTGTATTTATTACCTTCGCCAGCGACTTCGCTGACGAAGGTAATGTTTTGATCCCCGTGTATTTATTTGTTTGTGTGTCTGTCTGTCTGTCTGTCTGTGTGTATGTGTATCGAATAACTCAAAAAGTACTGAACGGAATTTCATAAAATTTGGTGGGTTGATTTGGCATGACCTGAGGATCAATCGATTAGATTTTTGGAGTGATCGGGTCAAAGGTCAAGGTCAAGGCCACGAAAAGGTCAAAACCGACTTTCGGCCATATCTTGGTCAATTTTTATCCGATCGGCATGAAACCAACGCCAGTGGCGAGGGATTCAGTGGCGTCGGCGAAGGTATGCGCTCTACCGAGTGCCCGTTCTAGTTTGTTTGTGTGTCTGTCTGTGTGTATGTGTATCGAATAACTCAAAAAGTACCAAACGGAATTTCATAAAATTTGGTGGGTTGATTTGGCATGACCTGAGGATCAATCGATTAGATTTTGGGAGTGATCGGGTCAAAGGTCAAGGTCAAGGCCACGAAAAGGTCAAAACCGACTTTCGGCCATATCTCGGTCAATTTTTATCCGATCGGCATGAAACCAACGCCAGTGGCGAGGGATTCAGTGGCGTCGGCGAAGGTATGCGCTCTACCGAGTGCCCGTTCTAGTTACCTTCGCCAGCGACTTCGCTGACGAAGGTAATGTTTTGATCCCCGTGTATTTATTTGTTTGTGTGTCTGTCTGTGTGTATGTGTATCGAATAACTCAAAAAGTACCAAACGGAATTTCATAAAATTTGGTGGGTTGATTTGGCATGACCTGAGGATCAATCGATTAGATTTTGGGAGTGACCGGGTCAAAGGTCAAGGTCAAGGGCACGAAAAGGTCAAAACCGACTTTCGGCCATATCTCGGTCAATTTTTATCCGATCGGCATGAAACCAACGCCAGTGGCGAGGGATTCAGTGGCGTCGGCGAAGGTATGCGCTCTACCGAGTGCCCGTTCTAGTTTCTGCTTTTTTTTATCCGTTTATGTGGGTGAAATTGCCGTGTTCGTGTGGTTGACAGGCCCAATCGGACAGAAAAAAATGTGCGTTCAGGAATATATCGTATTTGTGTAGTCCAGGCCTTAATGAAACATTCTCAGCCTACGCATTTTTTCCTTTAACAAGATTTCACCAAGCAGACTGCTGATTGTTGGCGAGCAACGCAGTGTTTCTGTTTGCACAAACACTGAACTAATTTTACGCAGTCAATCCCACCGGTCGAAACAACTCTGCTCGAGGAAAATACCTTCTGGAATTGAATTGTATCAGTTAATACGTTGCATTACGAAATGTCACTCGCGTAAACCTCAAGGCATTTCTTTCTTTTGAATTCTTAAATGTGTGTTTAGGCTATAGCAGAGGTGGTGACATTTACCCCAATACGCTGAAAATAACATCAATGCAGCAGTCATTATTTCTGGATATTGACACGTTTATTTGTGTAGAATTATTTTTCTTGTTTCTCATTTAACACCATATTACATCTCACACACTCTTCAGCACCATAGTTTATCTATTCAATGTGTTTACACAAAATTCAGACTTCCCTCTGGACATATACATTCACACCAACAGCCTCAAGGTGATGCACACATGCACAAATCAATATTGAAATATGTATTTTAAAAAATCAATTTAATTCACGTGGTGAAACATTCCATAATGCACTGTTGTATTTTTTCTTTTTCAAAGACCAACAGCTCAAAGGCAATATGCCAATCACTGCTTTCAGTTTAAATTTTAGTTAAAAATACCACCTCAACTTTTTCTGATTTGGGGTAGTGCAATTTTTAATGTATACATTTTGAGGGTATTGTCTCAGATGGAGCACAGCATATATTACACTAGACAAAAAAGTAGGTGGTGAGAATATTGTCACAAATTCCAAGAGCAATGTCCACCACGAAGCCATGCCGTCTGGATGGCCACCATCTTCTGAAAATTCCTGCCAGTGGCCACTCTTAACCTCCTGCTACTTAGCAGATGTATACAGTTAAAGGAAAAGACTACTTTCACACAAAACCAGCAAAAAAATCAAAGAATTATCCACAAGGAGTCCAGATATTATGACTTGGAGTTTTTGCCAATTTGTTTTGTAAACCTATTTATTGCAGATTTTCAGTTTACATACAAAATAAAATACAGCAGAAATTGTACAAATGTACATTCCCACTCACCACCAAATTGCCCACGTCCCCCACATCACTGAACATAACAGTCAAGGATCTTGATGATATAATATCAAATTAATAGTAAAAATAAAACAATTTCAGGAAAGGAAGGTGGGGGGAAAAGGGGGAAGAAGAAAGGAAACAAAATTAAAGGGATATCCACTCAGGTCTACAATAGTGGGTTGCTACAACTCGAGCTCACATTACTCCTCTGCAAGTATCAGGGTCTGTGCGTGGTTAAAGGGTCTCCAGGTTTTCTCAAATTTGCTCAGAAAACCTTTCAATGAGAACCTTTTTTTTCTAATTCCAGAGCTTGTAGAACCTCCTTGATCCAACTAAAGTGGGTTGGTGAGGAAACATGCCTCCATTTCAGTAATATTAAGCGTCTGGCTAAGAGTGAAGAAAAGGCCACAACAGAGCGAGTCTCAGTGGGTATTCTCCTTTCAGGTAAGACAGCAGTAATACGATTTGGGTCAAAGTGTCTATTGGGTGATTCCATGAGGTGTCATATGGGACATTCATAGTGGTTTATTTAGCCAAGATTATTTAAGAACATTGGGAATTAATATATTACAGAGATGTGGTAAGAGGTGAGTTATACAGGTACGCCAACTCCTGGAATGTTCACCCTTTTATAGATAAGTAATTTAAAAAAATGTGCAGTGTCGTACAGGACACCAAAGCGGACACCACATTTGACACCACACTACTCATCTCAAAAAGTCTGTGAATTGGTAGTATTAACCGACTTCAAGTGAACCTTAAAATATCAGCTAGTAGTTCCTCCAGCTAACTGTCAGTCACTTTTCCTTTTCTCTCTTAAAGTAGTTGAGGTAGGCCCAAAAATGTGTGGTGTCGTACGGGACACATTTGTCCACACCCGTAAATCAGCAAATCCTGCTTCCCAGCAGTTCAATAGATGAAGTGTATGGGTACAGGTGAATAAAATTTTTATTGAGATCTTGAAACAGCAGCAAAATTTTACTCAAATTCAAGTGTAATAGTCACAAGTTGACTGCAACAAACACTGAACAATGAACACTGGAACAGTATGAAGAGCATATGTTTTCCTCCCAAGATTTTCATCCTCAGTCAGTAAACGGAATATGCACTTCTCTGCCCAAAGTAGAATAGAATAATCAAGAAATGTAGAATGCTAAAATAGTAGCATTCATAACATGGCTATCTGAAGTCCTCTATTACAAAAACCCCCCGGGTTTTATCACAAAATTGACAACATATTTTACACATAGACTCCTCCAACGACAAATTCAGCACTCCCTTATATCCTTGTAAGTACTCGTGTTGATTGCCGATCACTCAGTTATTCACTAAGGCTCATCTGCATAATGCACACTTATAGTTCACGCCCATGAGAAAATTCCACAGTAATAATGTTTTGATTGACTAATTTCTTATTCAATTCCAGAGAGTTCAAACTTTCCACAGTAACCAAAAGACACTGATTGGACAATAAGAATAGTATACATACCTGTGCATAAAAGTAAGGCCGATTGTATTCTCTTTGAAAATGACATGATTTCAAACAAAAAAAAGACATCAAAAACTGGCCTGAAGTGTTCAGTTACATTTACGGAATTATGGTCAGTGGGAATTATTCCGAAAGAAACTGGACTGGAGTTCCTTCTACCCGATGCATCCGTCTCTGGTGGAGGGATTCAATGAAAAAGGTTATACTTCTACTTTGTTTGCATTTTGCTCAATGTGGCTTTTTCCTTTAGAATTTATACCATGTTCGACGAAATCGAATGCCAATGTTTTTTATTTCTTCAAAATGCAAGCAGCCCACGCACTTCGGTAGATCCCCTGGTACGTTCATTGCACCATTCTGATCAAATTTGGGTAGAAAATTGCCTGATTATTCCTAATAATGGAATGTCTATTTTGTTAAAATAATGTATATTTCAGATATTACGGAGTTAGTGAGTTATACTTGTTCCTTATAAGGTGTGGTAAGTGTTTATATAAGGTTGCGAGCATGGAAGTGAGAACTGCTAGCTTTTCATTGCAGGATGAATGTTCTTACCATTAAATAAGCAGTTCCTTTAATGAGAATGTGTCTTGGCTAGTGGGACTCTGAAGAATAATTGGTAAAATTCTCAACTTCATCATACAGAAAGGGCGCGTCACTAGTCACGTACCAAAGTTTCAAACCAGGAAGCTTCTTTACCTGAAATTTGGTACTGTCTGCTATCTGAGACAGTGTGCCACTTTAAAACCTTTCACAAGTGTGGATCTTCGGCATATCAATTTTCTCTGATAATCAAGTAAATAATGCAAAAACGCTGTCTATGTAAAGGTTTCAAATGGTCTGAATGTCCTTATTGTGCTATACCTGAAATTCAGGATCAGTGCATGATGGGGTAAACAAATGACAAATGATTAGACAAAATGGGACACTGAAGAGAAGGACTATGAATAGCAAAATGCTTTCTGAACTGACTCCAAATCTTCATTGTACTTCTCACCACTGGGTAAACCCCTTAAGCTCTGAGCCTCTTTTTTGAAAATGGCTAGCCCAAAATGAAATGAGTATATCTCTGTGACTGCTTGATCCATTTGAATAATCTTGGTATCGTAATAAAGGTAAAACCATTTGGGATTTCATGCCTGGTGTAAAAATCACTATATATGCCACTGAGTCAGAGTAACAAAGTTTTACTTCGATCCCTTGTAAATTTGTTGAGTTGCAGCCTGAAACCTCTAAAAAATTACAGCACAGAATGTCATTATTATCTGTGCCAAAGCTTATTCTGATCAGGTCAATCAGAGCAAAATTAGAGAGGAATGTCTAGGTGGCTTCTCCATTTTGGCAATTTAGGTACCTTGTGTTCCATTTCAGATTTCTCTGATACCAAGCTGTAAAACCCATAAAATGTCACTTATATATCACCACAGGCATCCATCCTATCCAAATACAACATTTTTTAATTTTTAGACTAAAAAAAATATTATTATCTCTGCCAGTTTCGTTGCCTATAAAATTTCCCATTCAAAGATAATACATACAATGAAAATTAAGTTTGACTCCACTGGAGCATATTTATTAAAAATCAAAACAAATAAGTAAAATGATGAATACAAAGGCAATGTGAAAATATGTTAAAGAAAAGTAAGAATAACAAAAACCCCAGCAATTATTTGTAGAAGGCAACTGCGATTATTTAAAAAAAAAAAAAAATTAAATTTAAAAAAAAGTGCCCTGATCAGGAATCGTACCTTCAGAATTTCATTTCATTTCAGCAGCGCGGCATTTTATCCAATAGGCTGCGCCAATCGACAACAGTCTATGGTCAAATTGCCCATTCAATGAATGGGTAAGGAAAATGCGTACTGTACTGTTGTAGTCTGTGTTTGTGCGGAATAGTGCAAAGATTCTGTCAGAAAACGACTTTGAAAATGAATGTTGAATATTTAATGGATAATTATTCGGACAATACCTCAAACAAACTAGTTATGCGTTTATATTGTCGCGCTATTCAAGAACATGCATATGTCCCATGGACTCAGCTTAAGTTAAGGTGGTACATCAAGAAAATATTTCATTTCGCTTGTGGCACTGGCTTTACCCATTTCATGTCATCAATGGCTATATTATAATTTTTAAAGATAGAAATTCAAAGTCGGTTGCGTCCATTCATGGGATAACGAGGTGTTTTAGTCGAAAAATTGGCAGAAATTGGCGCCATTCGATTCAAGGCAAAATGCACGGACTGAAAATAACCTCAAAATTACCGGATCATGCATGTTGTGACATTTCCGTCGGGATCGGGGGTCGTGCTGCTCGTCGTATAGGGTACTCGTTTTCGGGGTCATCGTAATTTATGGTTGCAGTCCTAATTTGGCTCGTCGTGGTCATGATTGCGGTCGTCTCGGTCTAGGTTTTGCCTGCCTCACACTACACGATTTTCGAACGACACTACAAGAATATGTGAGATACGACAAGACAGAACAAATTTTCTTGTATTGTCGGTGGTTATTGTAATGTGTGAGAGGTTGGCCAACACGACTGTACACGACTCAAATCTGTCTTGAAAATCGTGGGGTTTTCAACGTGTCGAAAATTTTTCTCTCGTCACAATTTTTCTTGTCGTGTCGTAGGAAATCGTAATGTGTGAGAACACCTGTTTTGTCCTGTCGTAGACAAAAAATTGTCTGGTGAAGAATCGTGGAGAATCTGTGCATATTGGTGGTTTTCGTGTCGTATTAATCATAATTCTTCTGCGCGCGCACCTCATTTTCCCACCCAGCCAGTACTGGTTGTGTGTGTGCACCCGTGTCAACCCGTTATCACCTGGCCACGGTGAGTGTTGAGGACTGGTTGTGTGTAGACCCGTAATTATTGCCCGTTTTTTCGTTCTTTCGTCCATTCTTTTCTATTTTTGGCAATTTCTCAGCCAAGAACCCCACCCCCCCGCGCCTGGATCCAGCCATAGATTAGGCCATGACACGAGTCCCATGCGGTTGGGGAAGGCAGGGTTTCTGCCAGGAAATAGGCTTAATTGATGGGGGGGGGGCGCAGGTAATCCATGGCCTGGGCAGGGGAAAAATTGCTATTTAAAGAGGTTGCTCTGCATGTTGATGGGGGGATATACCCCCCTTGTCCAAGTTATGCTGGGGATTTATTCCCCCCATCCCCCTCGTATGAAACCCTGCCAGGGTCCTGCAGTGCGTAAAAAACATTTGCCTAAAACCCGGATAGACTGGGCCTATGTGCAGTGACGTCATTTGGAGGGCATTTGGATCTGAAAGCATGGCAATGTTCATGGGTAGGGCCTAGTAGGCCTGGGCCATAGAATACCATTGGCAGCCGGGAGACATGTCACGCCGGTTCACCGGAATTTGTGTCTTTGACTCTTTAGGGCAGGCCTACTCTAAGTTAGCCTACTATCCAAATGACATCAGCTGCACAGGGTCTACTGCAACACACACACACAGCTGTATAATCTGTTACTATAAATAAACCAGGTCTATCAATAAAATATGTTTTACTTACGTTAGCTCAATCTGTTCACTTGTAGACTGGTCTTGCTGTATACAGCAATGTGAGCACGAGCAAAAATGGGAGTAAAAATGAATCCTTATATGCGAGCGCCACCTAGTAGATTACGCTGAGTACAAAATGTCATAGATGTTAGCTATAATGTATCGATGGTTATAGAACGGCATTCAGTCCAGTGACTTAAACAGGTTCCGTGATTGCAGCGCCCGATAGCGGGTCTATACATTCAAGGCATTTTCCCTAGAAAAGCCCGACTAGTTGCGATTGCATAGTGATAGATCTAGACCTGCCATCAGCACCCTCTCTCTTTGGGTGATGGAAAATTTGCAGTCCAACTTCCGATCAATGATTGATGGGAATTTGTTATTGATTTCATACGGGCAAAAGGAACCACTGGATCAGTGCAGTAGATGCTACAGTACTGGGCCTATGAGAATTTGATTTAAAGAAAAGAGGTTTAATGTAAATGCAACAACTGATGAACGCTAGTAGGCTGAATGACAAGTGCCAAAATGCACCATTTTAAGATTCTTTGATGAAAATTGGGAGGGGGGGCGCTGGGGGGATGTCCCTTGTTTCAGACGTCAGTCCATTTTCAGCCTCTCCCAAAGGCCAAGCCAATTTGCGGAATCCTCCACTTGTGTTCTGATATATTTTAATCCTACAAGTACAGATGTATTAAAGACTATAGGCTAAGATATAGCTCCCGTAAATTTAGGTAAAATGTGTGCATATAATTATTTTGACAGTGTTGGTTGGTCCCTTTCGCCCAAATCGGTGGTTCCTTTTACCTGAGGGGTCGGACAAAAGGAACCTGTCACATAGGCCCTAGGTCTATATCCATATTTTCGTAATTTTCACTTTTTTACATTTGTTTGAGAGTAGATGTTTGACGGTTCAGGGTATAGCTTAACAAAGTCTCTTTCTTACTATTTGTGACTGATTACCCTTTCTTACAAAATGGAGGAAAAGTGGTTCTTCTTGCCCCGTCTTCACCAAGACCTGGAGGGGGTTGGGGGCCTTTCAACACAGTTTCAGTATAGGCCTAGGCTACAGGGCCTACTATCAGATTATCAGGCAAAGTTAGCCTAGTCTAATTTTTTATTTATTTATTTTTTCTATAGCCTATGGGCGTGCAGGAGCGATTGCAGGATTTGCATGTGGGGGGCGATATTGGTGGGGGATCTGGGCGTCCTCGAAAAATTCCCCTGAAAAATTTGGAAATTAAATGTCACTTATGCATTTTCCTGGCATCTGGGAACAAAATACAATGCCTGTGAGTCACCTAAAAATTGCTAAAAAAAAAAAAAAAAAGGCTAAAAATTTGCTACGAAAAATGCTTTCATTGAAAAACGTGACATAAAGCATAAAGTTAGACCGTTTATTCCATCTGTAAACACCGTGCAACAAGGCCAAGGAGGGTCCTAGCTGAAGCGGAAGGTCTCAGCGTGTTTGCCTTAACAGCCAGCTAAAAGATGGTCCTCGCAGTCTCCATTATAATAATGGGGTCTGGCTACAGCGTCAGCACTAGACCCCTGCCCCAGGCCTCATATGATGACGTCTTTCACGTTCCGCTTTTAAATGGCCTGAGACGTGCCTAGCGGATGCTGCAGACCTAATATCTTAGCGGTCACTATATATCTGACTCCATATCAAATTTAAGATACAAATTTGTAGTTACAATCTTTAGCGGTTATCATGCGTTTGCATAAATACGATCGGATTTTAATTAGTCAATTTATTACTCAATTTGGAGCTCCGTAGTGCATCGGACTCATAACAGGTCTATACCTTACTCCGCCGGACCAAAACCATCTGAACAACCCAATCCGGCGAAAGAACGCAGAGGCTGGCGTCCTATTAAGCGCAGTAATTTGACATAGGGATACATTATGACTAGGGATCACCGGGGCCCACCGGGGGGAACTACTAAGCATAACGGAATTACATCGTTCAGAGGCCTTGCGTCTTTTAAAATTTCCGCCTAAAGATATAAACGGAGTCTTGCTCGAAGCAAATATTAATAGCACCATACACAGCATGGAAAATCCATCTTATAACGCAGATGCCAAGCGCATTGATCAGGCACGCAATTACGGACTACGTTACTCAATTGGGATCCAGGAGTCCGAACCGGTAGGTATACGTTTGTCCAAAGTCAGAAACACACCACAGATGCGAATATCAATTTATTTCGCCAGGCAGGCACAAGCTTAAATCATAAGACCTAATTACATCGTTACAGAAAAGAGAAAAAGAAGTCAATTCATACCTGGCACAGCCCAAAACTACACATATACACAACGTATATGAGGGAAGGATGAATACAAGCTTCCCCGACTTCTCTGTTTCCCCCACTTTTATGCCCAATCTCTAGACTGCGTCCTATGGCGGGGTCATGGGTCGTTTTGGGTCATTTGAGCCAAGAAGGCTCCCCCATTCCGGAGGGGCTTTGGGAGGAGACATGACCACAAGGAAAACTGAAGCATATTTTTCCCTTAAAGTTATTGAAGGAGGGTATGGCACAAGTACAATTCCTTCGAAATATTCCCTATGAGATTTCAGAAATTACGAGGATTAAAATGATACCAAACACAACCTACTTGCGTTTGAGTTGATCATGAAACGTCCAACACAATACCGAATTACAAGAATAATCTGCATTAAGGCTATTATTCCACTCTTAACCTCCAGTATAGCAAAATACACATTATTCTGTGACATTGTGAGTGAGATTAGTGTTTTACTCAGGAAAAGTCTTTAGAAATATTTACATAAACTGTAATGTATTGAAATTGTACGGGTGCAGTTATGTCAGAGTCCATTGGATAGCACTGTGGAGTAGTCCGGCATGAGTCTCGCTGGCCAAAGGTTTGCGGACAGCAGTTTTTTGGTAGATTCCTAGGCATCTGCATTAACCCTTCTATTATGTTCAGATTACTAAGCCATTTTTGGTTTGAGGTCAGTTTGATCCCAGCAATGAAAAACTGCATAAGATGTTTGTAACTGAAAATTTTACCCAATCTCCTCTCAGCTCATTTATGCCCTTCTACTGACCATTTTAATAGCCAAGTAAATAAAACACGACTCCCCCATCCTCCCCTAATACATCAATCATCGATTTACATGATTATTGCAAAATGAATGGGTCCGAATGTGAAATGAATGAGAAATTAATTTGAACACGCCCTCAGTCTCAGGAAACACTACAAAAACAAGATCAAAATTATGGTTTTATGTAATAATTGATCCTGGGGTCAAAATGACTCAAACAACGCTGATGCTCACAAAATGAGTTCAGAATATACGAAACGTTTTTTCAGTGAAATTCAAAGTCTACCCGTAGAGTTAGGGGGGAAAAAAACTAGCAGAAAAAAGTATGTTAACCATGTGTTAAGAGACGTTGAACATTAAGTCAGGTCAAATTGACCCAGAACATAATAGGAGGGTTAACCATTACCCCTGTGGCAAGATGAGATTGGTGCCAGAGAGTCTTGTTGAGTCCATTCCCATGACCCTGGGGTCATCTGCTAAATGTTGGGGCACGTATCCCAACAAGTGTCCAACTGTTGGAGTAATGATTATGGCGCCAGATAATCCAGCCAGATAATCCTCTCTGTCTTTTCCGCTTACACATGCGCGGGGCTCTGTGGCTGTCTACAAAGAACATTCATGTCAAATGCGAAAACCGCCATTAACCAATCTTTTTTAAATAAAATTTTTCAAAGGGCGTCACGATGATTGTTTTTAACGCACTTTGAAAACAAAATTCTTTTTTTCAAAATGCGTTGAGGTGGACCAACATTTTAACGCACTTTGAAAAATTTTTTCAAAGTGTGTAATTTTTTCAAAGTGGGTTGTTACAACTGTACAACGCAGCTACCCACAGGGGGCCACAAAGTAGTCGCTTTTTCTACTCTGTTGGCACGTCGCCTGATTCTCTTGAGTTGGAAGGAGGCTGCTCCACCCTCGGTCTCACATTGGATGAGTTATGTGTTATTTAATCTGAAGCTAGAGAAAATTTGTTATACATCACGGGGTTCAGAAAGTAAATTTACTAAAATGCGGAGATCCTTTTTTGTATTCTTTGATAACCCCTCCACTCAGGTCTCAGAGTAGTTGGTGGATTGCTTGTGGATGTAACCCGGATTTAGTCCTAGACTGTTCAGGTCTGGTCATTCTGCTTCTGCCAAACTAAAAAAAAATTTCTTTTTCTTCCCTCTCGTTAAATAAATTACAACCCTGATCACTGCCTACTATCAGATTATCAGGCAAAGTTAGCCTAGTCTAATTTTTTTATTTATTTATTTTTTCTATAGCCTATGGGCGTGCAGGAGCGATTGCAGGATTTGCATGTGGGGGGCGATATTGGTGGGGGATCTGGGCGTCCTCGAAAAATTCCCCTGAAAAATTTGGAAATTAAATGTCACTTATGCATTTTCCTGGCATCTGGGAACAAAATACAATGCCTGTGAGTCAGCTAAAAATTGCTAAAAAAAAAAAAAAAAGGCTAAAAATTTGCTACGAAAAATGCTTTCATTGAAAAACGTGACATAAAGCATAAAGTTAGACCGTTTATTCCATCTGTAAACACCGTGCAACAAGGCCAAGGAGGGTCCTAGCTGAAGCGGAAGGTCTCAGCGTGTTTGCCTTTACAGCCAGCTAAAAGATGGTCCTCGCAGTCTCCATTATAATAATGGGGTCTGGCTACAGCGTCAGCACTAGACCCCTGCCCCAGGCCTCATATGATGACGTCTTTCACGTTCTGCTTTTAAATGGCCTGAGACGTAAATGCCAAACTAAAAAAAAATTTCTTTTTCTTCCCTCTCGTTAAATAAATTACAACCCTGATGGTTACGCCAACTTGATGTATACTATTCTTAGTGCCACTTTTTTTTCCTTTTACTTATTTATTTATTTATTTATTCTTTCTCTGATGTGAAAAAAGGGATTTGTATGTAATGTTTGACTCAACGTGAAATTAATAATAATAAAAAGAATTTTGAAAGGAATGAAAGAGCGCTGAGCTCTGGAACTCCTGAGCCCAGGCACCCTATAGCGCCACTCAGAGGGCAGAAGATGAAACTCCTGGTGTAAAGGGTGCAATGGGTCAGTGAGGATAGAAGAGGCCTTTCTGGCGAAGTGTCTATTGTGTAGTACAGACAGGTTTTGCTGGGGCACCCCTATAGTCTTAGAGCAGGTATTCACCACACTCTGTAATTTGGCTTTACAGCTTTCTTTAAGGTTACCAAACCAACAAATTGAAGCAACATTTAAAACAGATTCAACATAGGATCTGTGAAACAAGGTCAGAACTGGTTTGTCCATGTTAAAATAATTAAAATTCCTCAATAGGAACAGTCTTTGCTGTGCTTTGGAGTGGATGGAATTAGAGTTTTCCTCCCACTGCAATTTGTAATTGCTAACTATGCCCAGATATTTATAGGTGCTAACAATTTCCAGACTTATTGGCTATAACTGACTGCCGAGGAATTGGTGGATTTCTCCTAAAATCAATCAGCATGTCCTTTGTTTTGGTTACATTTATCTTTAAGTAAGCTACCTCGCACCACTCAACAAAAACATTTAAGACCCTCCCATACCCATCCTCATCATTTTGGAGCAGACTGACAATGACTGTGTCATCCGCATATTTTATTACATGCCATGCCTATTGTCATGGAGTCTCCTGCAGTCATCTGTATTCAACAAGTACAATAGCGGGGATAGAATACAGCCCTGAGGAGAGCCTGTAAAGGAGAGCTGCTGGTCAGACAGAACTCCATTACCTCTTACTCTCTGTGGTCAGTTGGCCAAAAGATCAAGAATCCAACCCACCAAGGATAGGTCAAGATTAAAAAGAGATGCAAATTTGTCTGGTAAAATATGAGGTTGGATTGTATTAAACGCAAATGAAAAATCTGTAAATTGGAGGTGAGCATGGGTCTTCCATTTTTCGAGTCGGTAGTAAAGGAGATGAAGTAAGGTGAGTGTGGCATCTTCCACCCCCTTATTTCTCTGGTAAGCAAACTGCATGGGGTCGATAAGGGCCTGCTTTGCTTACTTTTTCAAAACATTTCATCAAATGTGACGTGAGAACAAGAGGTATAAAATCGTTCATCTCCTTGGCAGACTTATTTTTTTGTGATGGGAACAACAGTAGCTCTTTTCCAATGTACAGGCACCCGTTGCACATTTAGAGAAATCTGGTAGATATAATGGACAATATCGCACAATTATCTGGCACAAGACTTAGCTCCACCACTCACACAATCGGGTCCAGGACTTTTCCTGATGTCAACAGATTTAAAAGAATTAAAAACCAATTTATATCTGACAAAATGGTTAGTTCCTGTTGCGCTGCTGGCTATGAAAACCGAGCAAACCGTGCAGAAATGTGATTTTTTTCCCCCTTCTCTCTAAAATGGTTGTTTTCCTGATATTTATGGATATATTTGAGTTTTTTGGTTATCAGTTTTATTGCAAATAAACCATAATTATAATGTACAGATATCCGGGTATTTATCCACACTGCCCAATTTTATTACAATCCTATCTTTTCTTCTGAACGACTAACAAAGAGGATGTGATTGTATTTCAAAGCTGATTTCTAAGGCTGCCAGGTCAGATCCTAACGTTAGTATTAAGTTACAGGATTGTTGTTGACCCAGGTATTTTATACCGGTTGGATACAAAGAAATGCCCTTTCTATTCACAATTTCTCAATCATTTTTGTAATATTAAAAAGGCCTGAATCTACTATTATTTTTAAATGATATTAAAAAGACTTGAAGAAACATGTTGCAGGTCATAGACATTTCTCACATGTATTTTATACATATTTCAATATGTTGCAACATTATGACAGGAAGACAACAGTATACTAATGTATAATACATTGTTGTCTTGCTGTTATAAAGCTTGTAAAAAAAGCTGAATAAATTTTACATTTTTTTGGTCAAGAATAAATATTTAAAATTGGTAATTGAGTGTGTTACTGAATTTAACCTTCATCTGAAGGGGAAAAAAATCTTGTCTCTGTTTTGCTATATTGCAGAGAATTCTTTTCATCTCTTGCCTCTTTTTTGTCATATTTACAAGGTTTCCCAAAGACGGTGAATTGTGGAGATGGTGGGAACCTGCTGTGAGACGGGATGGTTTTGAGACCACTGAGAGGTCCTTGCTCTGCAGGGACCAGTTCAAGCCGGACTACTTCAATTGAATGAAATAAATAATACTCAGACTGTTTTAAAACTAGTCTCAAGACCAAATTTTTACAGATGCATTGTCTCATCTCACCCAATGCTGCATTTCATTTTTCTCTGAGCTTGTTCTTTTTAATCCAGGGTTTTATTTGCCTATATACATTTTTATTCCTGTTCATTGTTCTCTATTCCATTACTATTTTACCTTCTTGTTATTTTATTCATATCATTTCATTTATGTCTGATCATATAATTTATTTCTGGTGTGCATTCATGCAAATTCTTTTACAATGTAAAAAGCACTTAAAATTGTCTGTATACTTGAAACGAGCTATATAAATAAAGTTTGCTGACTTTCAAGGTTTATTTTTTAAATATGTAATATTGTGTTACAGATTAATACTATTTTTTGAATTTGTAATATCACCTTTTTCATAGCACTGCTAAAGGATTGAAATTGGGAAGAATTATTTTTTTTAATTGATGCATTTTTTTAAATGAAAATACATTACTGTATCATTTTTTCGGGGTTTAGCGAAATACTGATACCTACGTTGTCTTTTTTCCTTTTAACATGTCCCAGCTATGTCACCAGAGTCGGCCCCAGAACTGGAAATTGGGGGGATGGGCACAGACACATCCTTTTTTTAAGCAATAATTAGCTAGTCCTGACTAGTAGTCAAGCGTTTGCCTCATTGACACGTTTTCCAGTTATAGTAATGATCAATTGGTAATTGAATACTCAACGTCTTTCTCCATGCGATCTAACAACGACGAAATAATGGGCTGAATTCAGGAGAGGAAAATAATTTATAAACAGGTTTATGAGAGACAAACTGTTCTGGAACTTCTGCCCTGCTTTATCGACACATCAGGCGATCTAACCTGTGCTTCATGATTGCTAAAATAAAAGCATTTGAAACGTCTTTTTGCAATTTGTAATAACATAGTTTTAAATGCACCGAAGTGCGCGTCCAAATGAATGATAGTCGCCTTACTTTAACGGGGGGGAGCTAGCGATGCCTGATAGTGTGGAGTGGATATATTGTTAATTTAGAAAATGATTGAGCCCACGTCAGTAATGATTATTGTTTCAAAGAGAGGTGTCTGTGCTTACTGATAAGTTCTTAATATTTAAATTAAAATTGAACAGAACAAAATTTTACTAAGTCAATTATCTTAGGTCGCTGAAGAAGTATTTACCGTAATGAAACATTTTGTTGCATGAAAACCTGCATTTTTAAATTATGCAAGTATACTGCATCATAAATATGTGGCTACCATATGTAACAAATAATACAGCTTAAATTTGTTTGAAAATTTGTTGAGTAAAACAAAAAATTTTGTAAGATATAAAAATCATTGATTGACCTCTGCCCCCACTGACTCATGCCGTACGCACGGCTTCCACCGACACAAGATGGTACCCGCATAGACCCATCGTTCCAATGGACAGAAGCAGCGAAGGCGGCATCTATGGGTGCATCTCAAAGCCTAGTCTGCATCCTTCGAAGGCTGCATTTTTAGGGGTTGTCATTTCATTCCATCTGCCAAACTGACGCAATGTCATTACATCTCCGTTAAACAGCTTTAGTTTAAGTGAGTCGTTACTGTTTTCCCTAATCTTAAAGGAGCAGTGTGTAATTGATATTTTGGCAGAAATGGAATATAACGTTCAGAAGTACTTTTTAGTAGTGTATAATCATGTGAAAGCAATAATCATTGACTTTCATTTTGCTTAGAATAAGCTGTTGTGGTTTTCTTCAACATATTGAGGTTCCCCCATCCTCAAGCAATTGGAGAGAGACAGATTCTGAAAAAGAAAATTAGGCTTTATTGCGTCATGTTGATAAATGTAAAGCCGTGTTCCTCCTGCGCAAGAAGAACTGAACTTCCCGACTTCTACACGCTGGTTTCAAACCTCTCATTCTCGCACTACCATTGGACAGGCAACCCGATCCTCTGTTAGGTAATCCTTCAGGAATGCAGAGCAAAGACGCATACGCATCACCTCAAGAGACCTACAGCCACAGCCAGCAAGAAATATACAGAGATATGCAGACAAAGAATACCGCCAGATGAATATGATAAAAAGAAAAAGATACCAGTGGATGAATTCGATGCATATCAAATTATTACAAATGATTCAATTGATTATGTTTTTCAGTAACAAATATTGATCAAAGCTACAGAAATCAAATACATCCTCTGATTATGTTTTTTTGAATCAACTAAACAGAAGCCTGCTAACTAATCAAAGCTACAGAAGCACGCCGCTTATGTGTCTGAGCTGCTCATGCATGTGTGAACTGAATCGCTTGAATATGTGTGTCTGTCTGTGTGTAAACCGCTTGCATGCGTATTTGTCTGTGTGTTTGCACTGCAGTATGTGAACTACTTGTATGTATGTGTGTGTGTGTGTTATGTGTGTGTGTCTTTTTGCTGCCCACATAATATGGTTATTGATTATGATTATTGATTATTAGTTTGAGCGCTGAATGAATAATGATAAAAAATACATAATCAGTATTAGTGAATATAATGAATAATGCTAAAATATAATCTTCAACAAAGCCCTTTAAATCTACATGGGAGCGGGTCCACCTCCGTGGAGAATGCCATGTTGTGCTGCAATTTTTTCAACAGTAGCAATTTATAATCTGACCACTAGATGTCTCTAAATCTTACACATTGGTCCTTTAACCTTAACTCTAACACCTAGCCCTGTACCTAACCGCAAACATAACCTTGTCTCTTACCCAAATGTCAGTTTGGCAGATGGAATTTAGTGACGACCTTTTAAAAAGCCTACGCTTTGAGATGCACCCATTAAGTAACACCCAAAGTTAAGAGTAGGGTTAGGTTTCAGGCTAGGTTTAGAGTTAGGGGTTTGTGTTAAGGGGCCTCATTTATATACGGAGCATAGGCAGTAGGCACAAAAAAGATACGTACGTCACTTTCTTTGCAGATTTCTGATTTTTCAAAACAAACTTGACATTAAAAAAAAGGAATTGAGGTTATGCACAATGTCAATAAATTCCAAGTCCATCCTGATTAAATAGATGAAAATTCTATGCAGTTTATTTTACCCATAGATTTATAAATTAGGTTATTTTCCACAAAATGTCATTTTTATTTTTTTGTGCGTACATGTTATTTAGGTATGAAATCAACTCATTTTTTTATCAGAGGTGGACAATCCAGGGGTCAGAAAGTAAAAGTCCATCCATGTTTTACCTCCAGCCATGAGATCAGGCAGCTGATTTTCCTAATTGGTTCAACCCCTGGGCCGAAGAGTTGCTGCAATTCTTAGATCCAGCAAAATACTGGGAAGGACTGTTACTTTCTCAGGCTGGATTGTCCAACTCTGTTTTTTATAAATAAGACCCAAGTTTAGGGAAATCAGTGGCGCTTAATCAAAGCTGCTTAACGGAGATTAAATGACTTCACATCAATTTGGTGGATGGAATTGAGTGACGATCCCTAAAAATGCAGCCTTCGAAGGATGCAGCCTAGGCTTTGAGAAACGGCCTTTGTGCATAAATCTATGAGCGTTTCGCCATGACCGGAAGCTGACGGTCATGGGCGGAACGCATCAAGAATAGAGATTGCGCAGTCCAGTTTTTTTTTTTTTCAACGTCATTGACCTCAACCCCTCCTCTGCTACGAACCAATCCAACTGCTCTCCAAGTTTCCAACCGCCAAAAAAATCCAAAAGAAGAAGAAGAAGAAAAATTGCTCTCCAAGCGCTGTCGGCTGGTTCCGCCGCTCAAAGGCTCTCCAGCTCTGGCTGACGCCATCTTGTTCTTCGGTCCAGAACAAATGAAGTAGGACTAGAAGGAGACGGACTCGTCTGTTCGCTTGCGGGAGAACGAATTGTGTGCACTTGCTTGAGTAATTCTGGTAACTAAATCATAATTTTGTTGTTGTTTTATTATGATGTGTTTTAATTTTGTCTAGAGTCACCTGTACGGAGCAAAACGTGAAATGCGGCTTAACTCACCTTATGTAATGCAATTCCATCTCAACTTCCTAGCCAGCTAACATATTCCCGACCGGAAATGTCTTTTCTTCAAAGTAACAGTTTGTTAGTTCCTCGCTCACTCAGGGCTGATATTCAGTGTTAGCCAATTTGCACGCTAGTTCACGAAACATCTGGCTTACGGTCGTTGATATCGATACTCATGTGGGCTAGTTTTGCCAGGTAGCCTCTGATCCATTGCTGGTATGGTGGTGTCGAATCTCTCGCTCATGTTCGCTGACTTTAGCTATAAGCTAACGCTTGCTAGCTAGCTAAATGGCGAAATTCAGTTCCTGATTTGTATTGCAAACTCGTTGGATGACGGTGTCCGACTGAAAAGTAGTCAAGGCTTGGCACTGTAATGTTAATGTGCTCGCCAAAATTAGCTTGCTGTGTTGTGAAAACTTTGTTTTATTTTGCTTCTAAACGAACTTGTAGCTACGAGGCCAGAAAAAAATGATTAACATAAAATCGTCAACCGATACCGTTAGTTTCTCACTGTCGAAGGCAAATTGTGTGTAGCCAGGCTCGTCACCGACAACGTTGCGGACGAAGAACAACTTGTGACTGATGTCTAGCTAACACTACATGGCCAAATGTATGTGGACACCACTTTTAGTCAGAGGGTTCAGCGAACTTCGGCCAAATCACTTGCTAGAAAGTGTATTAAACTGCACGTGTTGTCACGAAGTCTTCATTTGAATGGGAGAATGGGTCGAACCCAGGAGCTCAGTGACTTTGAGCGTGGCACGGTCATTGGTTGTCACCTTTCAAACAAGTCGGTTCGCCAAATATCTGCGCTGCTAGTACTTCCCCGGTCTACTGTGAGTTCCGTTATCGTGAAGTGGAAGCATTTAGGAGCAACGACCGTTCAGCCTCGAAGTGGTAGGCCTCACAAGCTGTCGGAGCAGGAGCGTGAGGTGCTGAAGACTATAGTGTGTAAAAATCGTATGTCCACGATCGCGGCGCTCGCTGCGGAGTTCCAGACCGCCTCGGGAAGTGATGTCAGCCCAAGAACTGTTCGGCGCGAGCTTTATGAAATGGGTTTCCGGGGCAAAGCAGCCTCGCACGATCCTAACATCACAACCCGCAACGCCCAACGTCGACTCGAGTGGTGTATTGCGCACCGTCATTGGACTCCGGAGCAGTGGAAACGCGTTCTCTGGAGTGGTGAATCGGGCTTCATTATCTGGCAGTCAGATGGTCAAATTCGGATTGGGCGCACGCCGGGAGAGCGCTACTCGCCCGATTCCGTCCTGCCGACTGTACATTTTGGTGGAGGCGGAGTAATGGTGTGGGGGTGTTTTTCATGGTTTGGGCTGGGTCCGATAGTTCCAGTGAAGGGAAGTCTTCATGCCACAGCTTACAACGGCATTATTGAGAACACTGTTCTTCCAACTTTGTGGCAGCTGTTTGGAGAAGGGCCTTTCCTGTTTCAGCATGACAATGCCCACAAAGCACGGTCGATAAAGAAATGGTTTGCTGAGTTTGGTGTGGAAGAACTCGACTGGCCTCCACAGAGCCCTGACCTGAACCCCATCGAACACGTATGGGAAGAACTGGAGCGCCGACTGCGAGCCAGGCCTGGTCACCCGACATCAGTGTTTGATCTCACTGATGCTCTTGCGGCAGAGTGGAAGAAGATCTCCGCGAACATGTATCAAAATCTAGTTGAGAGTCTTCCCAGCAGATTAGAGGCTGTTATAGCTGCTAAGGGGGGATCGATTTCATCTTGATGGTCAAGGGTTTGGGATGAGAAGTTTTGCTTACCCATGTGGTTGTGATTTAAGGGTGTCCACATAACTCTGGCTGCTGTAGGTCATTTTATCCGCGATCTACTGTGCTTGCCTTACCCTTGCCTCTGTTGGAGGTTAACACACTAACAGTCCTCTACTGGTCACTCATTTACCGAGCTGGGACTGTTGTGCTGAACAATGCAGAAAAGTCACTGAGCTGGAAAAGTGCTACTCCCTTCTTGATTGCTTCTACCATTGCACATGTGCCAAGCTGAAATGAGATTTCCCGGGGAAAAAAACTGTATAAGACCAACGGGACCTGAATAGTACAAAATAGCTTGTTTAAAGTTTTCAGAAGTTTTTCTTAAAAGTTATCAAACACAAGTTTTCCATGTACAAATATAAAGCAATCTTATGCAATCTATAAGTCACCTGAAGTGACAATCACTGCAGTTTTCACAAGTGCTTTGTGCCACAATTCAAGGATATTTTGGTTGGTAGACTTTAGTGGAAATGCTTAGATTTAGAAAATGTCTCAAGGGACATCTTGATGCAAAACTGCAATCCAAAGCTCAAAGGTCAGTTTATCCCAGAAGCCAACGAATTTTAGCAGGCCAAAATTCCATCTCATCCGCAGAAAAGGGGTGGTGTTATTGCAAAATGTGGTGCAAACTCTGCGTATGAGGTGCTAGTTTTGTTTGGGTGACATGATTGCTTGGCATCTAGATTCATGATGTAAATGCAGTCATTCTCATGATTTGCTTGCTCAGGTTCCCCTTGTCTTGAGCGACACATCTGAAGATGTGAATCCATTTATTGAGCAAGGCAGTGAATAAGACTGCGCCTGCTGAAATGTGAATAAAAAAAGGTTATTTTAAGAATTTGAAGGGATTACTAGTGAACTGAATCTTTGTGCCTTTGCTAGGTGAGCCTCGTGCCATTAGCCAAATTAAATTGCCCCATGACTATGCAGTAACATCTGTACCCTGCTCATTTTTTAAAAGGCCTCTGCAGCCAATACATTTCTGATGTCCATCTTGGCAAATCTTTCTCATAATGAAGTTGTGAAGTGAGAGACAATTGGGTGAGATGTTAAAATTGTGTTGTCCTGTTTGACTGCAGGGTAATATTCCTGATGCCAACATTTTAAGTGTTGGGGAGGTGTTTTTCTTTTTTCTACATGTAGGTTCAGAAGCAGCCTCCTCTACTTGCCTGAAGATCTCTGGATTCTCATAGAATTTATATATAAAGGGGAAAAAAATAGATGCCCAGAGGACGGCTGTTTTTTTTTTTTTTGTTTTTGTTTTTTTGTTTTTTTTGCCCAATTTGGTTCAGATCTCTGATCCCAGAAGTGTTTCCAGCTTAACCCCTCCTTGTCCTCTCCCCAGTACAAGAAGAAGTAGAAGATCTTTTTTCCTCTTCAGATTTTTTTTCCTCCATCTCCCAGTTTTTTCCCCCTGTGTTGGCTGTTTTCTGCCACTTCATCCTTAGAGAAGAGATTTCCACCCCCCACCCCTCCCATTTATTCAATAAAATTAAAAAAAAAAAAAAATTATATCTTGGAAGTTTAACCAAAAAAAAAAATGGACTTGGCCAAACCTTCGGCACCCAGTGATTGACAGGCTGAGGGTAACGGGAACAGCCAGGCTGTTGAGATAAAGGGCACGGGAGTTCCCTTTCGGGCCTTAACCTCTTAACTCACGGACTGAGTCTTCCTTCAGGACCCCCTCAAGGAGGTACCTCTGAAGCACAGCGAGAGACGGGGGACCCCTGATCCACTGCTGCAGGTGAACACGGTGCTCCTAAAGTCCCTCATCCCTCTGCTTCCCCCCCATAGCCCTTCACACGCAGCAGCTAAATCCCAGCCTCTGTCAGGAAAGTGTGACACAGTTGGCGATTTTAGGCGCAGCACGTGGTGCTTAGCCCGCTTTCGTCCTGATGTGTGAGATCAGATAGGTTGCGTTTTGGCCTCTTGGTCAGCTGTATCCCAGGAGACGCATCATTGTATTTTAACGCACCTGTCCTGCCACAAGCAGTGAAGCTCCCACGCAACTAAAGGTCGTTGACCCAGGAGGACCTCTGCCCAGAACTGAGACCAACGTGCTGCAGAGCACCACCTCTTCTACGGGTCGACCATGACTAACCATGGAGATGACTGCTACTTCTACTACTACTCCACCTGCGCCAAGGTAAGGTTAGAGGACATGGATTCAGCTCACAGTATATGTAGGGTCTCCTCTGCCGATCTCTCGTCTCGTTCGGTCATCAGAGAGCCATAGTGTGACCTTCAAGACTGTAAATGCATTCAGACTTCGGGGCGAAATAAAAGTCGGAAAACACTGAAATGAAATCCTCAAAATAAAATGGTGGTATGAATGTGTCATTAAATTGTCGAGAAGTTTGTTTGGCTGCGTTTGTTATCCAAACCAAAACCCTGATCTGACCAGAAGAGGATCTTCACCAACTGAAGTTGGTTGTTTTTCCCCTCAGGGTTACTCTGACAGTCCACTGGCTGAGTTTTCTCTTG
Source organism: Gymnothorax reevesii (assembly GCA_029721435.1). Lineage (NCBI taxonomy): Eukaryota > Metazoa > Chordata > Actinopteri > Anguilliformes > Muraenidae > Gymnothorax > Gymnothorax reevesii. The sequence continues at coordinate 58,717,280 of CM056581.1, forward strand.
TCGCTGTTGCCGTAGCTAGATTAGCTTGCGGGGGGTTAAGGCCTGGTTTTATAGCAGTGCATGCCAGGGAAAAACTGCACGGGCACCATCAGTCACTCCTGCCAATTCTCACGCGGGTATGAATTTTTTTTCCCTCCCTCTCCTGCCATATGTTTGGCTGGCCTGTTTTTCACTTACCGTCTCCCATTCTACTTCAGATTTAATTGTATAAGTTTATGCACCCCATTTATTTCTTCTTTGCTACATAAGTATACTCATTGTGCAAGTAATGGTGCCTGCTAGCACTAAGCCCTGTACTCCATTCTTCACCTGTCATGGTGCCCTAGACTGTCTTAAGTATGTTGCAAAGAGTACATTCTATTGTCCGTACATGCGTTTTATTTTGTTAACCTCACAACTGTATTAGTTACCATGGTTACTAGTACAGGTACGTAGCTGAAAACGGCGGATTTGCTTTAACTACTGCTTCCAAGCCGACATCCATCCATCCATCCATCCATCCTCACGCAGTCCGAAAATGTAAGGTTTTAAAATGACCCCATAATGTTCTTTTAAGAGAGAGGAGGGAGAGATTTTCCATTGTCAGGACTCTAAAAAAAAACATTTTCGTTCCGATATATTGAAATAAAAGGTGGAGACCCCTGAAGTTGTTTTTTTTTTTTTTTTTTCTTCCCCCCCCAATTTAATAGTAATAAAACTTTGTACATATTGAAAAACACATTAATCACATGGTGAATTTGAAAAGTCATTTCACAAGAGTTACACAATTTGAAATCCTTATGTAGCTGGTCTTATCGTTCTGCGTTGTTTTGCATGTAATGTATAATGGGGCAAAGAACGCTCCTCTCTTGCCGGCCAACAGATTTTTTTTTTTTTTATCTGCGTGGAGCGACTTCACCTGTCACGTTTCTACATCCACAGCTCTCCACAGCAGAGCTTAATACCAGCTGAGTATACAGCCTGTTATAACATTTTCCATTTAAACTGAAAACGTAACCTCCTTTTACCTTAGATGGTGGAGGTAGTTTTGAAACGTGCAACGTATTAATGTCAGTACAACAACTTGGCATGTCACGATTCTACAAGCACACCTTTAAATTAGAGATGGAAGAAACGGCGAACCGCATGAGAAACCACCTAATGCTCCATTAGCCTGGACTCACAATGGGTAAATTAGAATGCTACACTCAAGTGCTGTACACAATGAAAAAATGTATAAACAAAGAAGTAACCATCAAAGCAATAATGAACAATATCTTTGACCTTTACAAAGATGTATCTTCACCTCCGTTTAGCATTTTACTGCATTGCAATACACCATTGAAAAGAGCACTTGTTTCATTTTACCACTGCAGAGCTTCATACTGAGAATACCACAAGTTTGGAGAGCGTTAGATTGCCAAGATGTCAAAGTTCAAACGGCATTAATATAAAAATGCAAATGAACAGAAGAGAACTCCCCAAAATGGTATGCATAGATAAGAGGAAAAGAATAATGTGCAAACAGAAATAGATTTTTGTGAAATGTAACATTGCATGTACACACGGGTTACACTTGCGATACCTAACACAAAACCTGAATGATACAGACATGGAATATTTTTTTTCCTCCCTGAAATTTTTACCAAGGTCCAGACCTCAGTAACTTCATAGCTAGTTACGGCTATGATGATGGGTCAGATATGCTCCTCAGAGCTGGCAACGGTTGCCTAGAGCTGAGAGAATGTTGCGATTACTAGTTTTGGTCATGACATTGCCATCGTCATCATGGTCGTTACCGGGGTAGGTCAGATGGGATAATGTTTGTATTCAATTGTGGCGCTCCCCTGAGATGACTGAGGGGCGTGTTAAATTTTTTTTTAAAGTTTTGCTAAATTATTGCATTTTGATGTCCATTTCCAGGGCGACAGCTGCCCTTTCCGTCATTGTGAAGCAGCGATGGGTAGCGAGACCGTCTGCACCCTCTGGCAAGAGAACCGCTGCTTCCGCAACATCTGCAAGTTTCGTCACATGGAGATAAAGGTGATGACTGCTGCCTGAAGGGTGATGTCAGTGACCCAGCACTCTCGTCTGGGCTGCCTCTGTTACAGGGCACTGTTAACCCAGGAGTGTACAGTGTACAGGAGTTTTCTGCAGTCAGAAAATAAGTCCCTCCCTTTTTTGTTCCAGCCATGATCCAGGCCGGCTGATTTCTCTCATTAGTTCACCTGTCTGATTGGAGAAAAATTCTGGGCAGGACTCTCACTTCCTGCACCTGGATTTTGCTCCCCTGGGCAGAGCCCTGCTCATGGCTTTTTTTTTTTTTTTTCTCTAATTTGCAGAAAAAGCGTAATGAGATCCCCTGCTACTGGGAGAACCAGCCGGCGGGGTGCCAGAAGCCACACTGTGCCTTTCACCACGAGAAGCCTCGCATGATCGACGGAATATTCGTACCTCCCAGCAAAGGTGAGCGAGTCCATTATGACTGGTGTAACTGAAAAAAACTGAAGACGCAATGGTGCAGACAATCCAAAGGTTTATGCATGGACGCTCGCACGACAGACCACCACTAAAGACTCCAAGCACAGCATGGGCCAAGCAGGCTAAAAAAAAGGCTCTGGTGTACTTCCCACTTGGCCCATAGATTGGTAAATCTACGCTGCCGCCCCCCCCCAAAAAAAAATAAAAGATTCACTGGCCCCGATTATTATGCCAAAGTATAAGCACTTTACATTTATGGCTGCGAATGACGGACCCCTGCAAACATTATTTTTTGGTGCAATTTTGTGCTTCCTGGTGGAGTCCAAGGCTGAAATGAATAGAAACAAGCATTCAGAGAATTCGTAGTCTTGCTCAACAGCCTGAAATTTTTGTCAAGCCGTGAGGTCAGTACAAGGTGTTTACATGTGAAAGATGATTGAAATCGGTCGAGCGATTCTGGAGATATCTGCCCGGAAACACACACAAACAGGCAGACAGACTCAAGGTGATTACAATACCCTCACAAACCCCTCCGGGGGCTTGATTAATTAAAAACCGCACAATGCTTCACTTTGATCAGCAATTGTAGGTCACATTTTTGACTCTGGATTGCACTAGTTTCAATTGTTTCCATATCACCTTACACCTTCAGAGCCAATTTTTGAGAAGTTCAGGCAGTCCGAATTGTTGACACCCCTAGATTTGGCTGATATTTTGATTTTGAGATGGGTATGGTACCCAAACCGTCCCTTGGTTGACTCCTTCTGCCCTGCGCTCCTGCCCCCCCCCCCCCCCCCCCCTTTTTTGCCCAAGAGATGTTCCCACATCACTATAATTCTGAACTTCAGTGGTGTCCCAGCTCAAAGTATATTAAAAGTGGGTCTATAGGGAGGGCAGATTACCAGAATTTAGTTATTCCCCCCCCCCTTAAATTTTTTGCAGATTTTCTCGAAACTTCAAACATATCCCAGTTGCCGTTTTGCAGGAATGTTTTAGTTGGAAGGATGTTCATTCAAATCTACTGTTACTTTTGTGGGACAACCCTGAAGTTTGCAGAAAAAAGGGCCAAAAAAGGGTCTCGGACAAAAACTTCAAAGAAGCAGTCAAACGCTGATAATTGCTCATGAACGTCATATGAATGAATGTTCATGTTCATTGAATGTCAATGTTCAGTTACTTTTTGGACAGTGTAGTACATCTACACTGCTGCACATATTGTACAACGACTACTCGAGAATATATTCAAATTTCATTTCAGTAACGTCTAGGGCTGGGCGATATGGACTTAAAAGTCATATCTCAATATTTTTTTAGCTGAATGGCGATACTCATATGTCCTTCGCACATATTGGTATAGTGGAGCGGGTAACTCGAGAATAGCAGGGAAAAAGTGCAAATAGTGATACAAGCATGAAATTCGGCATAACTATTCTTCTTTGTCTCCTGTCTCATAATCAACCTCCGTCCACACAGAATTTGACAGTTTTTCAAAATTGCTTTCTTCTGATATATGAATATGGACATTTAATTCCTTAATCACTTAAACATTTCTTTATCATAGTCAGTTTATGCTAAAATAATGAGAGCAAGCCTACAAGTACTAAGATAATGTAAAATAGTTTCTAGAAACATCCAAGATGGCTGTCATCATATCCAAAATGGCCACCGAAGAGCAAAATATTTGCGTATAAGTTCACATGTGCGCTAAAAGGTCAGGGAATAGATTGATCTGGGGTAAATCTAGCTGGATCAGTTTATTTTTGCTAGTAAGAAAATAATTAAGCTCTTTTTAATTAATTTTCATTCTAATTTGAAAATATGAACATAAAAATAAATATAACATTGTAATAGTGTAGTGTCATTGCACTACCAGGGCACACTGGTTGACACTATAGCTGTGAAACTCTGCATGGGGTTCAATGCTAACTAATGGTAGAAATTTGTCATTAGTTTCCCAAATGCTGTTTCTCTAGCCCCATTTTAAAGTTAAAAAGCCGCACGTGAATTAACAGGGTGTGCCAGCGCGGGAGAGCCGAGCCAAAGAAGAAGGGGCTATAGCCTTCTGGAAGGTGTACAGATCACACGGGAATTAAATAGCATTGGATGAATGATCGGGCTAGGGGTAGGATTGTAACATATCTGAGCCTAGTTGTAACCCATATCTGAAAGTGCTTACATGTTGTATAGGTGGTAAAAGGATAAGGATTGGAAGGGTTGGTTTAGTTTATCTCTATGATTGTAAGAATGCCAAGATACAGGAATTCACAATGATTGTGTAGAAAATATGCAATTTTTGTAGCTTATAGGCTGAAAATATTCAAAATATAGAGCAAATTTGCCACCATTTTGAAAACATGCCGGCCATCTTTGATATAACTATAAATTGAAGTGGCCGGAGGTTGATTTTGATTTATGGGGATATTTAGAGTTCTCATGCAAAGTCTGTTGCTTGAATCACCATTTGCACTTTTTTTCAACTACCCCGCTCCACTAGTAGGTAGGGCTGGGCGATATGGACAAAATCTAATATCCCGATATCTGTGACTGAATACCTCTATCGATATTTTGCCGATATTATCGGGACAAATGTTGGTGCTTTTGCAAAATATTTGCACAATAATATTTTTTATAACCATTTATTAGTAATGTGGACATAACGATGAAACAGGTGCAGGCAACTGCTTCAACAGTCTTGCAAGTGCAGAAAAATGCAACTCATTACTGTAATTCAGCTTTTAAAAGCAGAAAAGCCCACACTTATTTCAAATCACGATATTACGATAGTCAAAATCCGTGACGATATTTTACTTTGCATCACGATATCGCTATAATATCGATATATCGCTCAGCCCTAATAGTAGGCTTGTTACTCTCATTTCTAGGTGAACGTTGTTACTTAGCCAACTAGCTCCATTTTGTTATGGAGAGGTACTGAATGAATATTTGTGAATATAGTTTGTTTGCAAATGAGCCACTGGTAGTCAGCTACTGTTTTCTGTGGATTTAAAATCTGCAAAAGTTTGTTTAAACGTGAATGAGTGGCGAAGTCCCTAAGCTTTAAGCAATAAGACCGCTGGCTATTTGCACTTGAGCAACTATAAACTCTGAGGATATGCTTCCCATGCTCAGGCTAGGGCGCACGCCAGTTGCAGAATAGACACTTGCTAGGGAAAGGTGCACGGTTCTCCACAGCTTTGTTTACTACCAAACAAAATTAATTTTCGTTTAGTGGTTCCAGATTCCAATTTGCTTTATCTGAGTATTACGCTAATTCCATGACGAGGTTTCATTTGCGTGTGAATGAATATTTATGGATTTTGAATTCACGGAGAACCGTGTAGTTAATTAACGGTAGTTGGTTTGCAAACAAACTATATTTACTGACCAACCCCTCTTCTGCAGCGCACTCAGTCTCCATGTTTTCGCTGAGTGTAGGTGAGTAGAGGCAGAGGGGGAGGCGGGTGGGGATTGCTTGTGGTCACAGGGCGAGGGAGGCACAGCAGAAAGGTTGTGTGTGAGAGACGGGGACACAGAGGGAGAGGAGAAATGGGTGCGAACTTGCGGCACATGTATTGTCATTTTAACGGAAAATTAACTGTATCGATACAAGCAATATTGTCCTGTGTTATATCTCGTTTAGAAATGTATCGATATAGATTAAAATACCGAGGTATTACCCAGCCCTAACTTTTTCCCTTGAAAAGATATAATCAATTGTCGAAATGTGAGGGGTGTACTCACTTTTCTGAGATGCTGCATGTCTGCATTCACTGTGGTACAAAATTTCACTTTTCACACTATAGCCCACGAGCACAGGCCAGTTCCAAGTCTGTTAAGATTTGCCTCCCTCATTTTCATCCAATCTGCATCGAAAGAAATTTCAACAAATCACAAATAAATACTAAATTGTCGCGTGATATTTTATTCTGATACAGTGCTTTTATGTGGTATATTCTTGCAATGTAGCTATTTTCAGGTCTAAATAAAATATAAAGCTTACGCTAGCTATCTGGAGCTACCTGTTAGCATACCGTTCTCTAAAAGCTAGCGATCTTTCAATCCCACCGGTAGTTTCTCACTGGGTTAGTTTTGGTTCACGGTTGTTGTCATTGTCGGGTTTACATTTTTTCTGGAAGTTTAGCTTGAAATATGAAGTGCTAATATCAGGGAGGTGCATTGCTACCAAGCAACATCATGGTCTTGGATTTCAGTAAATGCTAACATTGAATTGTATTTTCCGTCAAGTAGCTGCCCATTTTCCTTAGCTAACGTTAGTGCTAGTAGTGATCACTACATGCGCTTGCTAGCTAGCATTTCTTTAATACAAGCTTTGAACAAGTGAGTGAAACAGAAAAAGAACTGACTTTTTCAATTGCGTTTAGCCATCACTTTGAAACCTTTAAAAAGTAAGCGGGGGTATATTTCCCCTAAAGTATGATTGCAGACTTGCATAGCTGGAACCATTTACTGTCTGTGATTGAAACTGCAACTTACTGACATGGTTAACAATGAAGTTTTGCTTTTGGGAAATGTACCCCTGGCTAGCAAGCGAGTTAAAGGGTATCATGAATTCCTGATTCCTTACTGGAAAGCTGTAGTTGATGTACAATGCCAGCTTATTCCTGGACCTGCTTCGTGCCTTAGCTTGAATTCTAAATGTTTGCTGGAGCTTTCAAATTCTATTTCTTCTCCAGTGAGAATTACCGTTTCAAATACGCTTTCATATTTGGTGGAATTATCAAGTATGCCGCATCATTTCAGATGCTACTCTTGATCCAAGTACAATATTTACATATTTGGCTGCAGTCATGGCCAAATTCATGTTGAAAGATGCTTCCACCTTTTTCATTTGTGCATCCAACCAAATCATGCACTTGGAGGGTAGATCTGAACAGCCATGGGCCCATTTCTTAAAATTAAACTTAAATATTAAAATTGACTTCAGTTATTGTGCCAAGGAATTTTCATGCATTATTACGCGGATTATAATAAAGGTTTAATCATTAGGAGGATTGAAGTGTTGGTAATGATTTTGTTGGCCATTGTTTAGTGTAAACAAGCCATTGAGGGTGATCGTCTTCAGTGTCCCGTAGTGGCAGTGTTCTGAGATATTGCATTTTGCTCACGCAGTCCCCATACTAAGGAAGGATGTGGAGGAGGAGCCGACTGTCCCGGTGCCAGACCCCTCCCCTCCGGCACCTGTGCCCGTCACCACCCCAGCAAACCCCCAGCTCCGCGGGGTCATCAAAGCCGAAACTCAGGAGAACATGCCCAGCCCCACCCACCCGCCGGTGGTCATCAACCCCGTCGACGATGAGGACGAAGATGAAGATGGTACTGTACTAGGGTCTGCCTTTATGCTGTCACTGCAAAAACCAAGAAATGTAATGGTGTGGTTTCCTCCCACAGTCCAAAGATGTTTGGCTGATTGGTGACTTTAAATTGTCTGTACAGCATCTGAGTTAATGGTCTGTAATTCAGTTCCTACACATATTTGTAAGAGAACGACAGATGACGGATGACACTATGCAGCCATAATGTTCTGGAGGTGTGGTTAAGCATGAAAATTGACGAATGGGTTTCAATAAATTTAGGCTGAACGGTTCAGGAAAATGATCTAATTGCTATATGCATATGTATTTTTTGTCTTTAGACTAGTATTGCTAATTAGTATGGAATTTATTTTACATGTTCCTTATCTATACACTACTTAGAAGTAAAAAACGCTAAGATCCTGTCAGAACTCAAGATTTTACTGAATGTAGACCTGGCATATGTGTCATGATGACTTGAGAATTGATGCATGAATTAATTTGAATGACATTTTTAACTATTGAATAGCAAAAAGAAAAACCAATCACTTCAGTGTATTGACTCACTGGTTTTACTGTGGTCAAAGGCTGTCAGAATGAGCCTAAAATGCCCTTTGAATATTCACGTTAATTAAACACACGATGATATGATATCAAATACTCAACTTACTTTGTGTGGGACTTACTGTCCCACACAAACCGACGAGATTTTTATTTCATTTATTTAACCCTTATTTAACCAGGGAAGTCCCATTGAGATTGAAATCTCTTTTTCAAGGGAGCCCTGGGGGAAGAGGTGGGGAGGGACGGAGGAATTGCACAGCCAATTAGATCAGGGGATGATTAGGTGGCAGATCGAAAGAGCCAGGTTGGGACTTTAGCCATGACACCGGGGAACCCCCTACTCTTATCGAAGAGTGTCATAGGATCTTTAATGACCACTGAGTCAGGACCTCGGTTTAACGTCTCATCCGAAAGACGGCGTCTCCTTCAGTACAGTGTCCCCATCACTGCACTGGGGCATTGGGGATTATCCCGCCAGAGGGAAGATCACCACCTACTTGCCCACCAACACCTCTTCCAGATGGCAAAATACTATGAACATCAAATATATCAACATAAGCGGACCCCATTTACACCTGGTATTTAAAATGTGTTTTTTTTGATCGGATTGCAATCGGATAGCCAGTGATGTTGATAGGTTTTCAATTTAGTGAGTCCCTGGGACCCACAGGTGGTGATTTGAGTGGGTCCCTCGGAAATTCAATGGGTCCCCAATTAAAAAAATTTCTATTTCTTATATTCTTCTATTTCTAAAATTGTAGCGTTAAACTTCTTTTATGGTGACATGGTATGATGTGGTTATAATTAACAGATATACTCATGTATGTTCAAAATGTATCTGAAATTAAACAAAATTCCAAATTTGAAAAGTTTATCGCAAAACAACTTTCAGTGGCATGACATGCAAAATTCAATTAAAATAGCATTTTATACCAACATACGTGGCGCAAAAATAAATAACTAAAATTAAAGTGAAAACACAATGGTGTCTGTAGTACCAAAATAAATTGGCAATAAAAGTGCTGATTTTAAAACACAAAACATTCTCATCACCATGACTGTCAACAAATACATTTTCACCAAAATAACACCAAAATCAAATGAACTGAGTCAATCATGGTGAAAATGAAACTTGGCTAACATAGTTGAAAGTCTGTTGAGGAGAAAAATAAAATGATGCAGATATGTTTGTGGTGTGAGGGTTGAAACAGCGTTTGTCTGGTCTGCTGACAGTAAGGTTTCCTTTGCCAGTTACTGTGATTTTAAACACGAGTTGTTCACTGTGGGCCGATTTCACAAGAGCATTTTAGCGTGCATATAATGAATATGCGTAAAAATTTTAAACGCATGTTAAAATGCGGTTGTAAGCGGGCAGCTAAACTAACATTTAAACTCTATTTCACAAGATGGGATCATCGCACGTTTAAGTGGACGCGGATAACCTTGCATTTAGCCCGTAGACTAAGCAGGTGCGGTCAAATTATGACTACCTGCCATTGCATAATGGGTATTTCCAGTTGTCATACCGGTTAAAGGAGAATTCCGGTGTGAAATTGACTTGGGGCGTATTGAAACATGATGGAGTACTAACATTTCTTGAATACCCCTCCTCCGTACGCACGCAACCTTTCGAAGTAAATGGCTTTTAGCCAAAGCTCCCAACAAGCTTACAAGGGTGGCGAATCGGGCATAGCGTTGCCATGGAAAGAAATCGCTATGTTTTGCATCATTAACAAGGCTCAAAGAAGCGCCACACTTCATCCGTAGAATTCTGACGGCTCTGACATTTAAAACGAGGCACTGAGAAATTAGAAAATGCACAGGTAGTTTATTAAAAAAGATTATTTATGCAAACATCACCTTGAGGCAGTTTCTAGTCGCCTCCATCTTGAAAGTAACAATAAGTCGATTGACGAGCACGAACGAATAGGTCGCAATCAAGGATGTTTACAGGTCCATGCTCGCAATCTGTTCCCCTATCCTTCCTGCTCGTTCGTGCTCGTCAATCGACTAAGCACGAAAACATATTGGCGCCCCCTTTGAAAATAGTTCTGACAGATTAAAAAGCCGGAAAAAAGTGGAGACTGGATCCGAAATACTTTTCCCCCTGACAATACATTTAGACTAAGCTCTATTAGTTTTCTCCTACAAACTGAAAGCATTGACTTCTTCAACGCAACGGAGACTCGAGAGACTATATCGGCGAGATACTATGAAGGCAAGTCCTTGACGTTGTTAGTTTCACCATAGATGAAAATCCGAAATCAAATGTGTTGCATTCAGTCAAACAGTAATGATATGGCCTTGTATTTTGCACGTGTACCTGCGCACTTATCCATGTTTAGAGGCGATTAGGATCATTGCCGGTTGTTTTGAACAATGCAAATTTGTCCCAAAAACACTAGCCATTTGCTGACTTATGGCATGGACCCAATCTTAGTGGTGTGAATGACATTTCACGTCTGCAAAACTAACTGACAACCAAATTCAACTTTGTTGGTTATATATAGTAAGTGATTATGAAATTGAAATCACAAGGAAACCAAATTATTATTGCAAGCAGCGAAAAGAAAAACACACCTACACTTAGCTCTGAGGGGCTAAGTTCTGTACGCCCCTCAGAGCTTACGAAGACTGAAAACGTTGTATGGCACTAACATTACCCCTTTGGCTTGATATTTGTTTGCATAGAGTTTAACATCTACTTTGTCATATAAAGCAATTACACCCTGAAACGACAAAAGATGAAATAATTCTTTGACGATTAGTGAGCAGACTTACAGTACTGGTTGATATCAAGTTATTTATTTCTCCGATCAGATCGCCCTTTCCTTTTAGCTTGCGTCTGTGAGATCCTTTCATTTGTAGGACAACACAGAGTGAAGCCAACATTATTTGGGTCTACAAAGTCTGGGCAGCCCTGACAAAATGAGTTCTGCAGACTCTAGTGTGATCATTTGGGAGAAAATTCTTCCAATTTATAGCTTGAATCCACACCTGTCATTGTCTCTTGCCACGGGGAACATGAAAAAACCTTATGCCCCCGTCTTTATGATACCGGTTTATGCGCACCCCTCTACGCAACAAATGGCCACTATGCGTGCATCTCAAAGCATAGGCTGCATCCTTTGAAGGTTCCATTTTTAGGGGTCATCACTTACCTCCATCTGCTAAACTGACATTCAGGGTAAGGGACAAGGTTAAATTTTGGGTTAGGTCTTTGGCTAAGGGTTAGAGTTAAGGTTAAGGTGATGGAAACCAGTGATAACTCTCTGAATCCAAAGCCGTTTAACAGAGATGAAATGACGTTACGTCAGTTCAGCAGATGGAACTACGCGATGACCCCTAAAAATGCAACCCTCGAAGGATGCAGCCTGTGCTTTGAGATGCACCCAATATTTCCTTTGGCCCCAAATCAGCTGTATTGGGCTTGCGCGCGTGGACTGCCGCCCTTCAAACAAACTTGTCTCATGCGTTATCTTGCAAAGTTATTGGGCTAACCCAATGTTTTTTTTTCTCTCTATGTCCCCTTAGGGGCTCCGTACGCTTCAGCCCACAGTCCGGTTACTGTGGTAAAAGTGGCAACATAGCCTGTTTGAGACTTAAGCCAAATTACACTAACTGCGCAGATCAGTCTGATTTTGAGCGGGGGCGATTTTTTTTATTTTTTTATTTTTTTTTGGCAAATAGAAAAAAATCTTCACGCTAGCAATTTCTAAGGTTTAGCGGGTCGATTTGCCCCATGCCCCCGCGTATTTTTTTTTTCGCTGATTACCGTTCAACGAGGTTGTGTAACTCCTGCTCCTGGCTGTCAAACCAGCATTTACTGTGCAGGTCTGGCACAATTAAAGATGTAACAGTTACAAGACGGTGAGCCTTCCCTTCAGTATAGCGCAGTGGTAGCTACTGACAGACAGAGGGTTAATTATCTTGACGCAACTTTTTTTATATTCGTTAATGTTCACATTCGGTGGTTCGTTTTATTGATAAAAATCGATAAGTATTATGTGAAATTTCATGACCGCCCTACTTGGATCATGATAATTATTACACATTTACAAAACTATGTTTTCAGTGAAATCTGAAACGGTAACAACCAAGCACTGCAGGAAAACAGGCCTCATGAGTACAAGTCTTGCTGATCTCCAGTCGGTAACAGATCACACAAACTGAGGTGCAGAAATACAGAAAAGAACAAATGTTTGGCTCTGCTGCTCTGAACTCAAAGAACTCCGTTATTTAAATAGGTCGCAAAAACAGAGATAAAAAACACCCCCTAAAGTTAAGATTTTTTTTTTTTTTTGGAAACTGCAGTTTGTGTATCTGCGTGGACAGTTAAAACGGTTTTCTGGAAAGCAGCGATGGCACAGTTGGGTCGTTCCATCTCGTCACCTGATGGGGCCCAAGTCAACCTCTCAGATTCCCTTGAAAAAATTCACATGCTTATATATCAAACTTGTGAAGAAATCCCAAGTATTAGGTCTTTATCTTAAACAGCCCTTTGAAATTTCAATAAATTTTATGCATTTTGCAAAACAAGCTTTTCAGTCGAACTTCTTGTATAACACTCATTGTATGAAATGTATGCCTTTGAAGCCCAGGGACATGGGCTAACTTTTTCTGTAGAGTTTAAAAATTCTCATTACTCATTTATCTGGTGTACTTTTTGTCACTGCAAAGCTCAGAAAATGGCCAAAAATGCGAAGTATAACCAAGCATAACTCCTTTTGAGTGCTTGTAAGTCAAAAAAAGAATGCTAGATAAATGATGGGTGACAAAACCAGACTTTTATGACATGGATCATGTGTATGAAGTCACCACATTAATGTTTAAGTATCAGAATAATTTTTGGAAATCTACTGAATTTTTCAGTTCCAGTTCAATTTTTTTATGTTTAAAATTTGGGGATGTTATGACTTCATATGTTAGACGAGGCATTAAAATGGCAAAAAAGTGAATTTCAGACATAATAGCCATTAATATTATAAGTTGAAAAAGTCAGCAGTAGGAAATAACACCTCGGCATATTTTCTTTCTCACAGAAATATACACCTTGTGGACGGACTTATTTTTATTTTTTTAAAATGGGAGTAAAGAGAAATCCCTGTGTGGGGACAGGGCCTTAAAGGAGCGGTCATGATTACTGTGCACACTCACAACTTTGAACAAATTTAACCGCTCAACTGCTAGTCAAAGTCTATAAGGTCTATGATTATTGGCGATGGCAACAAGCTTTTATTCTTCGTAATTCCTTGGCAAAACCTTAAACTAGTGCTTTGAATCCTCAAATTTTTAAAGAAAGCTCCTTAAAAGTGCCCTGTGTAAAAATTGCGGTCAAAATATCCAAATAAATGAGCTAGATGCACCAAAAGAATGAGAAGAAATAAGGGCAATGATGTCATAAAGATGACATGGTATCGTGCCGCAGAGATATCAACCTGAATTGGCACAGTAAATCACTAGCTGCGCACCGTCCTGTGTCATAATACCAGTTTCTGCCATGTAACAGCCAGCCCAACTGCAGTGCACGAATAAATCGCACGGCTTGAGGGCGTACTTGAACCTGATGTCTACCGTGTGGAAGGTACATTAGTTAAGAAGCTTGAAATGGCTTCAATGATGATGAACTCTAAATGAACACACGAAACGTAATGGACAACCTTGCATAATGTAATGGAACATGATAGAGTGTTTAGTTGTGATTCATGAAACTTGATTGCTAGAAGAGGTCTTGCTAATGAAGACTGCGTATCAGGCAAACCAGTTGCATACTGTGAAATTGGCATCAGGCGGGCAGCATTCTTGACGTTCTAAAATGATCTCGACCCTAGTTTTACTTGTACATGTGCAGCGAAGATTACTTCATAATTTTGAACTCCGCTATAATGGGTTTGACAATGTACGGTTAAGTGATGGTCAACTAACAGTGGCGATCAACTGACCAGCTGATTTTGGGATCAGAGACTAGTTATGGTCAAGTCCGGCATTAAATAGATTTATTCATGCAAATGCTGGTTCAGCATTAGCGCTTAACATTAGTTAATGTTCCGTTGACGCTAGCTTGCTCAACAGCAACAAATGAATTTTTGAATGAATGAACAATGGCATGTAATTTGGACATATTTACTGGATCGGGTGAAGGGGAGTAGCTTGAAGATGTCATAGAACAGAATCACTTGACATCAACTGATGTTCTTTCATGTGTTTATATCTCAGTTTTTCAGTCAGAGCAGCCCTGTTTGGATTGTTAGATAGTTGGCTATGGCTCTAGGGTTGTTGGGAAGGTGGGGGCAGTGCATGGAAAGTAGGCTTGATGTGAGGAGGGACTGTGCTGTTTCTCGATTGCTACGCTAGCATAGACCAAGGGCCTCTTCCACAAAGGAGGATACTCAGTTAGCTGGATAACTACGCCAAGTAAAACCTGGACTCTACAATCTGGAACATGGACTGCAGTAATAAGACCTGTTCTGGGTTTTACTTTGAGCAGATATCAGGCTAACTCGGCTATCCTACTTTGTGGAACTGGCCCCAATTCACTTTCTGCAGGTATACTGCCCCCATTTTCTTTGGAGTGTGTAGAGTATGAATTTAATTTTTAGCTGCCATTACACATGGAACCTTTAATATAAAAAGCATAAATGCCAGAGTAACTAAAATGCATAAATACGATACAAAACAAAGAGGTATTGGCAAGGATTGAATCAGATTGACTTGCAGTTAAGCAGCTTGACCTTCAGATGAAAGTTCTGAGCATGTGCATTTATCATGACGCAGCTCCTTTTAATCAGTGCACACTGTGGCAAGTTCTTTTCTGTCGCCTGCGAAGCATAGCGGCACATAGGGATCACTATGTCCGGCGTCTGTCTGTCCGTCTCTGTCTGTCTGTCCGGTAGTCACACTTTCAGTTGGTAGTCACACTTTCACATAAGCTTCGCAGGCGACACAAATGTTCACCTGAACACTCTAGTCTTCATGTAGGCTGCTACTTTCGCTGGCATGATGGCATGCGTTTACGTGTAACCTTGCGTGACCAATCATCACAGAGAATTGCATTCGAATTGCATCATGATGCAGTTGATCACTTGGCCGTACGATAAATTGAATTTTTTGATAACTAGTAAATTACCCGTGGCGAGAATAATTTCAACTGTGCGAGCATTGAGATGGAAATACAGCAGTTACATTTGTAAAGGGCTATGCCACACCCTTATCCCCAAGAGGAAGGGGAGTTTTGTCTGGCATGGGGGTGGTGGAGTGTCCAAAGTAGAATGGTTTGGTTGGAGCTTACTGGTTAGTTGAGGATTTCTCTGTAGACAACAATCTGTGTATGTGCCTTGTTTGTCAGGAAACTGTCCATTGACTTTTGACCCCAGTGACCTTGATTTCTCGTGATGACCTACGGTTTGACCTTTGACCCTCGTGACCTTGACCTTAGACGGAACTAACCTCTCGCGGTCAGTTCTTGTGACGACCTACGTCCACATACCAACTTTCATAAAAATCTGTCCAGGGAGATGGGAGATGCGAAAAATTGACCTTTGACCCCAGTGACCTTGACCTTTCAAAAAACTAACCCCTCAAGGACAATTCCAGGGACAACCTACATAGACCCACCCAGTTTGGTGAAGATCCGTCAGAGGACCTCGGAGGAGTAGGGGAACAAACAGACAAACGTTCCTTAAATTATAGTATGATGATTATAAAAGGTATAATAGTGAAATGTTGCTAATGAGGTGGAAATGAAAGCGTTCTTCTAGAAAGTAGTGCTAATGAGTGGCATCAGCTGGCTGACTTGATGGGTGGAAACACACCCTTGGAAGAGTTTAACCTTGATCTGTGTGAAAGACCCATATGCTCTCTCTTTGGGGCTCCAGATCAGATTTCTGAGGAAGGGGATGAGAGCTCTTCGAGGATTGTGTCGCCTCGGAAACACATGTCCAGCAACAACAAAGGTAAAGGTTTCCTCCGCTCAGAAATGCTGAAAACCAGGTTGATCTTTACCAGAAATGTTGTAACCTTACATTAAGGAGTGGTGAGAACAGGCCATTCAGCCCAACATGGCACAATGTTTTCCTCCCACCAAAGCGAGCTGAACACTTGGGATACTTAAGGACTTGATGATGTTTAGCACTGCATCAAAACTCACTGGGTTTCTGCCTCTACAGCCTCAACTAAGAAGTCTTAAGGTCTTAAGATGAGACTCAAAATCTTACACTCATACAAGTGATTTTTAATTGGTAATGATTTACACACTTTGAAAAAGAAGGCTGAATTGTGTTAGCCCTTGTTTTGTGCCAGATGTATTTTACAAAATTAGCTCATATTTCTCCATTTTTTTAATTTTTTTTATTTTTTCCCCTGAAGATGATTCCTTGAACTTTGGCATCAAGACTCTTGAAGAAATCAAGCTGAGGAAAGCCTTGAAGGCCAGTCTGCGAAAAGCTGGTAATTATGCGTCAGATCTGTAATGGTCTTTTTAAATCATGTTTCAATCGTTTTTTGGCAATGTGAGTTTTGTGAGTGTTCTCAGTTTATGGCATTCATTTTGATTTTACGGCCTTAATCATTGATGTCCAAATTTCTTTCAAAGAAAAAGTAACATTTAGTATCGAATACGGTGTACAAGGAGCGTGTAACGCTAAAATTCTGCTGAAAAATAATTGTTTTCATCAAGGACCCTAATTGCCTATGTCCCATTAATGGGACGGTGCATGAAATGTACACAGATCATTGAAAGCATAAGTCATCATTCTGAGAAAAACATTTAGAAAACGCTATAATCTCCTAGTTTTTGTTGTTGGTGTTGTATAAAAAAAGGGCTCAGAAAAAAATGACACCCTCACCTTTTAGAGCGTCACATCGTGCTGTTACAGATTCAAGAAATGCATGCAAATGGCGGCCTATACCACTGCTGTTAAGGGAGGCTACTCTCACGAGCACCTTTCCTAGGTGCGAGTTACTTCCTTTGATTAACCTACTGCAGCTCAATCACAATAATGCAATAACTGCGGTTCCAGAGGTTAAAATGTGGCGCGTTCCAAAAATAGGACAGTGGTCATTGATGGGTTAATAACGTGACTAACCCTCAGTTTAGCTCTTTGTATGGCTTTCTTTGCTGGGTTTCTTTAATTGCATGGATGTCAACCAGTGTCCCTTACTGTGTTCTTACATGATTCTTCTTGCCGTTAATTAATCTATAAGCAAAACTGCTCATTTAGCCACACTAATGGATGGAACAGAAAACTGAGGACAAATCAACTCAGCAGTGCCTGAGTTGCCTTAACCTTGTATGTCATGACCTTTAAGAAACTGCAAGTCATTTTGCTATCACTTTGTGCCAGGCAGTGGAGGAAGGGGTTGCCTTCTTTCCCTCAGTTTAGTGCGTGCGTGGCGTGGCGTGGCGTGGCGTGCGTGCGTGCGTGCGTGCGTGCTGAACCTTATGTGTTTGGCAATAACCTGGTCAGAGTCCCCAAAAAAACACTCTATTAAGCCCCCTTCACGATTTAATACGCTGATTCACGCCAATGTCAGATCGTGGCAAGTCATACTGAGGTTTTGAGGTTGTCATAGATTTACTCTGAGGAATTCCTGAACAGTTGCAGCCAAGTCTCGTTTTTCTCGTGGCACAATTTTCAAAAAGTTCTAAAAACCGTGGCACTTTGCACACTCATCACAGACCGTCATATGTCGTTATGCCCTTTTGATGTCGTTATAGTTCTTGAACATTCCAATGCAGTCATACTGTGTAATCAGCCATACTGTGTAAAATGGCCATGATCAAGGCAGAAGTTTTGATGAGGTGCTAGGAATGCCCATGGCATATTACGACGTCAACACGAAGGGACGAAGACAGACCTATGATGAACAAAGATAGTGATGTCAGATGGCGGTTAGTGAAGATTTCTATGCCCATGGCCGTAACAGAATTTTGAGCTCAACAGGCTTACGGCCCGAGATTCATCACAATTTATAGGTCTTGGCACAGCGGCACAAATTGGCTGAAAACTTGTGAAAGTGGGAACTCTGCTTAAGGGGACCGATATAGAAGAAAAATGCCAATTTTGGTTCAAAATTTTAGTTTTAAGGTAAGAACGTGAAGTCGTCCTTCAAATAGTCCATAATACAGAGTCGTGTTCCGAAGGAAACATTCGTCACAAATGCTGTCTTCAAGGCTGGAACAGCTATGAGTGTGGTGACTTTCAACGATGGCCAACGAGGAATGGCCTCTATTCTTATGAAACTTGGCATAAAGGCAGGGGCTCACTCAATGAAAGGCTATCATGAAATGGACAAAAAACGTGTGAAACAGAGCGAAGAATGCGCACAAGAACTTGAAAAAAGAAACGAATAGACGCTCGACAAGCACATTAAACCAGGGAAGAAACACAGATTGAAGAAGAGGGAGTTACTTATGAGGCTGGTTACTTATGAGGTAAAAAAAGAAATAAAAAAATCCTAAAAACAAAATGCTAAATGTATTTCTGCTGAGAACATTACTGTTAAACTTCGATCACATTATTGCTGCTGAACTAAAATCACGTTTTTTCTGAAAATACTGATTTTCAACAAGAAGATACAGATTTCTCAGCAACTGTACATCCAGTTAACTTTATATTTAGCAGTTTTTTTCATTTTGTGATTATCTTGGTCTGTACAGAGCTCTTTTTGCAATATTGTACCTCTGAATAGGAGTTAATCAAAATATGCATATTTAATTAGCTGTTTCCCTCCGAAATTGACTCAGGGAGGTCAAAATCGATGTTAGATCATGTATACCTTGGAAAAAAATCTCTGTCGTGACATTAGGAATGTTTTTTCTTCCACATTACAGCTGAAATTATAAACAAACACTGTTTAGTTATCTCAGTAACATTGTTTCTCCAAGTATCTGTGTATTCATTATAACAGCCATGGCAACCACTGATGTGATGCTACAGAAGTTTTGCTTTAAGTTGCAATTTCTAATAGAATTATTTTGATATTCACTTTTTAAGCTATGATCATCTTGGAAAAATATTTGCTTAACTGGAAGTCTTCTTAAGTCTATGGCTTAACTCTTCACTCTATGATCCTGTAAGGATAAAATGGTGGTGAATTGAGAGCCATGTTGACACTTTCTTACTTTATTCAGGTCAGACTGCTCCCTGCCTGTCCCAGGGCTCTGGGGGTATGTCTCCCCCAAGCCAATGCGACAATAGCTCCAGCAGGGAGAAGGAGAACATCAGGTCTTTCATACAGCCCTCGAGCTTCACCATCAACCAAGGTATGCACTCAGATGGACGCGGGTCTACTACAAATGTCATAATGCTTGGTCCATATGCAGCTGGGTATGCATTGGTGCTAGCAAGGGCTGGGTGACGCAGTCTAAAATTTACACCTGAATGCATTACATTATGGATGGTGATGTAGTCTAACCAGCACATGCATTAAATTTAGTAATGTATGTAGTATGTAAGACTTGGCGGTACTGAACCATTTGGGGAAGTTATAAATCTGTCCTCTGATTTCTATGCAACAGGGTTGGGGCTGTTAGGGTTCAGAGGTTTAAGGTTGAGGTTTATGGCTAACACCCATGGTTTTGTACAGATGCCCTGCTGCAGAATGAGGAGCCAATCAAACGACGCATTGCTGAACGGCTAGGGAAGAGGAAGGTGACCCTTCCTGTTGAGCAGCACTTCATTATAAAAAAAGGTACAGCGGAGGCTGAATATACAGCGCTGTGTGTTTATATGTGGACTGCCACTGTGTCTGAAGAAATAAAACTCCTGTGTGGTTCACATGTCAAAGGCGGTCTAAAGAAATGTTTTTGACTTAATGAGTTTCAAATATCAAGTTTTAAAACTTGATATAAGTTTGTTCAGGATCACGTGTGGTACTAGCAACAGTGGATAGTCGGGAATTAACCTAATAAGGCCAGACATTTTTTTATTCTATGGTCCATTGGGGGGGGTGGATTTTTTTTTTGCATATCCTTGGGCCTGCTGCTCAGGAAAATCCCAAAAGTGGAATTTCATTAAAAAAAAATTAACTTGTTGTCTTCATTCTGCCTGCTGCCTCCTGGAAAGCTAGTGAGCTTTATTTTTAATCTTTCGTCCGATCTGAACGTATCGCTATTCTGAAAAATAAAGAATCAAGCCATCCAGAAAAACCATCGCAGTGACAATTTCAATGTTCCCGTACCGGCCGTCAGTTAACAGTCGAACTTGCTGCCAAACCCTACCTAACGTGATAGCCTGTTGAATGTGGCTGTAGCACTGCGGCTAACATAGCTCAGTTACTGTTGCTAATGTTTGTTTCCTAAATATGCGAGAGTCAGTAATATCAGGAAACCTTCAACAGAAGGTGTGTGAACATAAACCTCATTCAAAGCTAATTTTTTATACTTGTTCATGATTTGGATGCCTAATTCAACTGTTCACGGTAATGGAATTTGGTGTCTTTAAAAACCTGAATTTCCTGGTAACGTTCATCTCTGTGCTGATTATGAGCACTCGTTAACTACTGCTTGTTTGTTCGCGTGTCAAGCTACTGGAAATACTCCTGGTTAACTTATATGTAGTAATTCTTACTGGTATGCTTGTGCTACTTTAGTTAGCAATCAAGGTGGTAGTTTCCGGATAACGTTACCTGATTGTGGCTGCCACAGTTGAAGATAACCGGAGAGGCATTGTATGTGTCTAAATTGGGCTAATAAGGCTGCCCAGACGTAGGCTTAAGGTGTGTGTTTGGGTTTGTTTACTGCTGCTATGAAATGACCGTTTTGCTTATCCGGGGTCAGTCGGGAACTTTGCCCTCATGCGCCCTCACAAATAATACCATTTAATTTACCATTGGATTCCATTCATTTACCTTTGAGAATTTTCATAAGGGTGGGCTAGCTCTCTGATGCTAAATCTGTGTCTGGTATAACAAACAATTTCTCTGCATTGCTGTGGTGGAATTTCATTCCCCTTTAAAAATTGTTCTGGCTAATTACAAGTTGAAAAAGTGGAAACTGTATATGGAATTTTTCCCGGCACGAGTTATCGCTTCGCAAGCTCCATACAAACAACGCATAGACCGTTTGCGTGTTTCAGCTATGAGCTCATTAAGTTGCTTGCTGTTGGAACAGTTTCCTTTTGGAAGAAATGGTTATGACATGCTTATAGCAAAATTTCTTCCAGAAAAGTGGGTATATTACAGTACAGCTACAGCCGCATGCATGCATGGCGAGACAGTCCAAGCAAAACAATAAGCTGAGACGAAGGCGGTTCAGTTCATTTTATCTTGTCACACATAGTCATGTACGGCATTTGATTGTGCAATTCCCCGTCGATTCGTTACATAAGATGTCATACACGGGGTCCAAGACGTACGGACAGAGTGACTGTCAACCAGTCTGGTAACAGTGATGTTGTGCAGGAGAAAACAACTAAAAACTAATGCAGAAAGCTCACCAACACCAAAAGCAAGACGAGATAAAGGTTATGCAGGTCGAGGACGTACATTATTGCTGAGGGGCTGTGCATAGACTACAAATTGGAAGGTGCTTACAGGCTGGTTTACGAATCTCCACTTAGATTAGTTTGACAGAAATTACCAAAGCATTCATAGCAATAATACAGGTACATGCAGGCAACAACAACATAAATTGACCCTACTAAAAAGAAATAACTTTCATGACATGATTTTCAAAATCATTCCCCCCAGGAAAATCTCACTGGAGTAATAAATCCTGTGGGATGAAGTGAAGCAGCAAAAAAATGCATAATGAAAAATCTTTATTTTAGAAATGAATGTTTTTTTTTGTTTGTTTGTTTTTTTTCTTCCTCCTCTCTCATACCTGCCAATTACAATTTTGAGGAAGTGGAAAATTTTTTTTTTTTTTTTGTCCGACTGTCCCTCAAGCAGGTTACTTAACAAATGTATGTAGGCGCAGCCTAATTATTTAGATATTTGAGTCTGCTTGTGTTAGGTTCTCCCTCATCACTGAAGGTGCTCTGAGTCCCAGTGAGAAAAAGCACTTGCAGTAATTGTAAACTCCAGACAGTCGGGCAGCTACCATGGATTCATGGTCATAGTCTCCACTGCTGCCATTGCAGCTGTAGAGATTTTCTTGTGGATGCTCTGCGCCATGAATTTCAAACAATTCCTTTGATATTTGGTGTGGGAATAGGGAATAGGTCACAATGCCTATCCATTTGGGTTGTCATGACAGCAGAATTGGCAGAATAAAAACAGTGTCATGCTGAAACTGTGCTCGTTTCAGTGTCCGCCTTGGGAGCGCTCTCGAGGTCAGTTTTCAAGATATTACAAGTGGTCATTTTTGGGGGGGGCTACACCCATGTAGTCACATCCGCTTGGACTGTCTAGTTCATCTATCCGAATCGCTGAGGATTATTTTTGGTCATGTCTTCCAGCTTTTGCGTTGTATGAGTGAAATACATGGTTTAAAAATTTAACTCTTGAAGGATTTGCTTTAAGTTGGCGGTTTCCTGATTCCCACAGATGTGCCCGTGGTGAGTGAGCCGGCGCTCAAACGCACTCTTGCCGAACGCCTGGGCAGGAAGTTGGAGCCTGTAGAGGACGGCCCGGGTCCTGTCCCTCAGAAAGGTGGGGGAAATGACCGTTCAGCTCTGCCATTTTTCATGGTGGTGTTAGTTTCCTATAGGTGTTGGGAGTCCTTGAACATGCTTGAAGTTATGCATTTTCAGGGTTTGATGAGTGCTTAGATTTTGAATCAGGTGCTTAAAATTTTAATGTTAATTGCAATACCCTTAGAATAAATCCTTTAGAGCTGCAACTATCGAGTATTTTTGGAATCGGGTATTCTGTCGATTATTTCTACGAGTAATCGAGTAATCTAACGAATCTTACTTTTTTGTTTTTAAACAATAAAATAAATTTTGTACAATGGAATATGAAAGGCCTTTTAAAATGAACAAACAATTGCGGTTTTTTTCCTCAGAAAAAGGTTTTTATTTTAACAACTTTCAAAGTTGAAACCATTGCTGGCTTAAGAACTAAGCCAATAAAACAATCTTCATCTAAGACAATAAAAATAAATCTTTGCTATGTAAATAAAAAATTAAATACAATTCAGCAGTGGTCCCTGCCTTTGCCCGTAGTCAGCTGGGATAGGCTCCAGCTCGCCCCGTGACCCTAGTGAGGAATAAGTGGGTATAGAAAATGGATGGATGGACAATTCAGCAGTCAGCCATTCAAAGTGGTAATAAAATTCAGCATTTCAGTCAACAATCCAAAGCAGCCTAAACCATTAGGCACAAGAACTAAGCCGATTGGTATGAATTTGGCAAAGGTGTATAAGAAAGGGGACAGAGAGAGAGAGAGAGAGATTAGCTCTCCCTGTATAAAAAAATCAAAACACCGAACTTCTCAATGAAAACTTTAAAGTTTAAACCATTGCTGGCTTAAGAACAAAACTCTTCACCTCATATATGAACTATACTGTATGTGTACCTGTGTGTGTATCAGTGTTGGTGTGGACAGCCGCATTACTAGTCTGACAAGTATGAACTGACATGACAAAAAAGGTGTTTAATACAAGTTTATCTGCGGACACCAACAGGCTATGCGTAACCTAGACGCCCCGCCCCCCCCCCCCCCTTTTTTTTTTTAAATTGCGCTTGACGTGAGTGACTTCCATGCCTCGTTACTACAGACTAACACCACAGGCTATGAATACTGTACGTTTTAACAGGCGCTAGTGTTAATATCAATCTTAAATGAACGTTACTTTGTAACGGTGAAGTGAGGGCGTTTTCTTTTTAGGCGCTGCAGTATTGACGATGTGCTGTTGCGATCAGGTTTGCCTGATTAACAATCAGTTTATTAACTGAACAGCTACCGCCAATGCATGACATGTAATAATTAACGAATGACAAAGCGATTATCTGTTGGCCATGTTGATATAATTGATGTGACTCCGCAAGGATGACAATCTGCAAAAAATCTGGAACTTTCGCTGACTTCGCGGCGATTACTTTCGTTGTTATCACTCAGCTGTGCGTCTAACAACGCACTTGAGCTGTCACTACATTCAGACGAGAGAACGGATTCTCCTGACTTGTTGCTGAATTAACCTCGCGAACTAATTTACGCAAATCCAGAAATTATAAAGACGTAGGCGATTGATATTTTCCATCGTCATTGATGTGCGGAAGTAAACGCCGTATATATTCGTAGTGCAATGTATAACAAGGCTTTCAAAAATAAATTAGATTCTCATCGGTTCCAGCAATCAGTCTGAGCAACTGTTTTTAATTGGGGAGGTAAACTGCGAGAGGTGTCTGTCATTAAGAAGTGAAAGGTGAGGTTATTGCTGGCCCTGTGTTTCTGCCGACGGACCGTCACTGTAACGTTACATTTATAAATGTTATTTCTATGTGTATATTGAAACAGGGATATGGCCTATCTGAACAGCGCTATAGTTAACATATACAGAATGCTGCGATGATACACAAATTAAAATAAAGAGTAACGTGACATTAATTAAACGGAGCCTCGAGGTAAGGAATTTGCCTCGATTATTTTTTGTACTCGAATTACTCGAGTTACCCGAGTAATCGTTGCAGCCCTAAAATCCTTATCTGACTGTAGTTTGATTAGTATCTCATTTACCACAGCTGTAAGGAAAAGGTTGAAAGTGCACCTTGGAAAGTGCTTGAATTAGACTTTGGGGAAGGTGTAGGGGTACCCCGTTTCAGTGCTGATGGTTTTCTGCGCTGCTGTGAATGTACAGGGATGAAGCCTGTGAAAGATCGGCTGGGGTTAGGTGCAGAGCCTGCTGCCTCTGATAACGGTAAGATGTTCTTTTTCCCTTGTAGGTGTGTGGTGAACTGGTATTTCATTACAATGTTTTCAGTGTGACATTCCTGGGTTGGTGTTCCCAGTGCTAGTGCTAACTGAAAGAAAGAGTTGGAGACTACTCTTCATGGTGTTATTTTATTGTTTGCGTAAAAGTATTTATAATGCAATTTACAATTCAGTGCTCAAAGAATGGGTTTTACTCGCCATTGGTGATACAGAATCACTATTGAGTGAGGGGAAAAAATTTAATGCGAAGCCAGTTGGCAAGAAGAAGTGACAATTTCCAAGGACCAAATTTGCCAAAGATCTCTAGAATATAATCCCACAATAGTCTTTAATGCCTCCAATTTCCCCACCGCCAGAATCATCACTGGGGGCTGCCGCTTCATCTGCGGTCATACAGGAAATAAAGCAACTGAAATAACTGATTTTCTTTATTTTAGCAGTCCCAAAGAATGTCGTATTATGTTTATTCGGTCCTACGGAATAGCTGACAATCTAGAGTGATGGTCGTAGGAAGCAAATAGGTTCAGTAAAGATAATGTTACTGAGGCTTTGTGTAGCAGAATAAAGTAGCCGTTCACATGAGAAGAGAGGTGAGAGGTGCGCCATGGCGAGGTAGCTAACTAAAAATGTTTTGTATTTGTCATTTAGTGCCACTTCAGCAGTTATACATTCCCTCTGGTAACCTTGCAAAATGAAACTATAGTCAGATAATTGAGTGATAACACTAGCATGCTTGCGCAGGCTAAAATTAGCCTTGATGATTTGACCAAACAGTGCCAAAGCCTGGCATTCAAGCTTCTGTCAGCCTATTGACTGGGTTTGTGTTCATCAATATATTCACGATCGTACGTATAACAGGCGAAGTACTGGTACTAACCTGTGGCTAGGTTTGAAGAAGAAAAATGTTGTCCGGTGTTGCATGAGGTCACCATTTTTTCCAGCATATTTTTTTCTTTCTCCCTTGAGCTTGAAAATAGCCAGGGACGTTGGGTGTTATGCGTATTGCCCAAAGCAGCAAGTCTGCCAAGCACTCATCTGGGTGGAAGTTTAACTTTCCATATAATGAACCAGTAACCCAATCTACTGCCCATTCTATTTTGTTTTACAGCAATTTCAGGAATGTTGCAGGGATGCATTATTGTAGGACATAATATGGTGGTCTTAAACTTTCAACAAGGTAAATGGTTTAATGATGAAATGAAACATAACTGCGGTACTCCTATTTCCTTAATTGCAAAGATTGTTTTGAAATGGATTCATACAAAACATCTTCACTGTAGAATTCTCATTTTTTTAATGGCTGAAAAAATTACCGTCCTTTACGAGGCTGGAAACGGCGAGGCCCTATTATCCTTTTCGTTGCACCAGAAGAATTTCAAGAATCTCAATATGGATGGCAGCAATATTGCTTTGATGTTGAATAAAGTTACCAGATGAAACAAAGGAGTGTTTTTAAGCTCGACTTTTCAATATGTGTATTTCTGCTGCACAGAGGGGAAATCTTTACTGGCCGAAGACCGTATGAAGGCATGTTTTTGCTTTATCTGATAGGCCACTTTCTGGCTGGCTACTTTGCCAAAACTGATAGTAGATTTGTGCAAGAGACCTGACAACGGATGGATATATTCCAGTGAATCTGTAGCTAGATAATAACATGACACTGACTGGCGGAAGGAGCACCCGACGGCTTGTTTTGTTGGCGAGTGAACAATAACTTCTATTCTCCAGAAGGCGAATCGGCCTTTGCCCGACTTTTCGAGCATTGCAGTTATGTCTCTGGATTTGTGTGATGCCATTTTGTATTATATGCATAAGCCAATCAAACTGGCACTTCAGCTTCTCTCTGTGCTGACACAATCTTATTCGATGGCTGAAAAGAGAAAAACAATCACTGAAAAGAGCGTACTGGTCATTGTCTGGGAGATCAGCTATTGGATGTTTTACAACACAGCTGGCTGTTGTGCCTGTCAGTGTTTGCTTTTCTTTTTCAGATGAGGATGTTCACTGTGCTAATGATTTTGTTCTTGTGTAAACATACAGCTTCAAACATGAAGCCCATTAGAGATCGACTTGGCCTGCCTGGAGAGCCTGCTCGCTCTGATGACTGTAAGTAGTCTTAACCATTATTAGAGGTTATAAATATTTTAAGTACAATGTTGCTTGCTGTACTGGGAATGGAAATGGTTCCAGAGCACTTCATTTTTCTCAGTAGTATTGCAAGATGTATTGTGTTTTTCGCAAATACGCCATTTT
The DNA here is from genome assembly GCA_029721435.1 of Gymnothorax reevesii. Lineage (NCBI taxonomy): Eukaryota > Metazoa > Chordata > Actinopteri > Anguilliformes > Muraenidae > Gymnothorax > Gymnothorax reevesii. The sequence continues at coordinate 58,744,684 of CM056581.1, forward strand.
GGATCAGGTTGTTTTCTCCACTCAGTGCTCTTCGGTCCTGTCTTTGCTATATTGGCTGACGCCATTTTGGTTCGTTTACTCTGGAGGTTACCGCTGTGATTAGTTGTGATAATGTCTTTGGGAATGTGAGACTGACCCCTCTGGGGATTTCTCAGCCCCAGCAGGGGAGGAGGCGCAGGCATTGGGCGAGATCCGCGTCAAAACTCTGGAGGAGATCCGACAGGAGAAGGCAGCCCGGTCCCAGGGACCGAGCCCGGCACACGAGGCTGGCATACGTGGCACTAAGGCCCTCAGCCCTGCAAAGAGGAGTGCCAAGCCTCCTGGGGCCGTCCACGTGAAGACCTTCTCTGAGCTCCTGCAGGAGAGGAAGCATGCCAAAGACGGGGAGGAGGAGCTCGGGGGGAGGAGCGAAACACCTCCTCAGGGGGAGGTCCCAGTCAAGAAGGCCAGCGTCCAGTCCGGTGAAATCCGGGTGAAGACCCTTGAGGAAATTCGCAAGGAGAAGGCGGCTCGGATGCAGGCCAGAGCGCAGGAGGCGAAGGCCGAGGAGCCACCAGCTCCTCCTCCTGCTCAGCTCAAGAGGAGGGTAATGCGCATCCACAAGAGCACGGCCGCTGGTGAGCAGTCACCCTTTGTGAGCGTCTCTCGCCCTTTCCCCTCATCCTGTACGGGGCTCGAAATTAACTTTTTTTACTTGGTAGCGCTTGGGAGCGCGAGCCAAAATTTAGGAGCGCACACTGAAATCTAAGAAACACCAAGATATATATTATATTTTAATGTTTAAAAAAAACTACAATATAACACTCCACAACTAGAAAAGCACTCGGAGAGCGCAGACCTCCCCCAAGCACAAAATGTCCCTCCATATTGCGACTTCCACCATAGATATTAGTCTAACATTAATTTTATCTTCATTTTTAGATTCCTTGACCATGAAAACATTGCTATATCAATATTAATTCCACAGCGTCTTGGCTCTTTAAATATGTCTGTTGCATGTTTCTAGCTTCATTTGTTTTTTTTTTTTTTTGTTATGATGCAACATTTCCGTTTGTTGTGATTTGCACATAAATATTAGTCCTACATTTATTTCATCTATTTTTTCAGATTCCCTGACCAAGAAAACATACCATTAGCAACTGAATTCATAATGATATCAATATTAGTTCAGTAGTTATTCACGAAAATCAAATTTTCCGTAATGGTGGTTTTCTTCTGAATCTAGTTCCCTGGCTTTGAAGATGCGGTAAATCCGGTGACACCTTCCTATTTCTGCAATATCTTGGCTATATAATGGTGTTTGTCGCATGTTTGTTGCTTCATTTGTTCTCTTCCTATAATGAAAGTTCCGAAGGTCCCCTGCTTTCGTATTCTGGATCATAGAATCCGGAATTATTCCATTTTCAGGATCAGTCTTTGATATATTGTAGAACATGTTCGAAACTAGTCCTGTATTTTTTTTTTTCCCAAGTGCCCTGACCATTTTTGGTGGAGTTATATGCATAAATGTCAAAAATGGCTCTATGTTAAAGAATCCTTTAAAAAATTCCTCGATCCAGACGGAGATCCGGATCACTTCCAAAATCTAATCATTTCTTCCTTATACCAATCTGTACAATCCCTGAAAATCAAAATCTGTCCATAACTTTTTGAGTTATTTTGGAAACCAACAGACAGACAAACAAACAAACCCAGGCAAAAACGTAACCTCCTTGGCGGAGGTAATAACAATACAACTGTCTCCAACTAATGAAAGTTATTAAACAATATGACAGTCTTGACTTCATTGATTAACGAAAGTTTCTACTAGGGGTGTCAACATCTACACGTGTAAACGGCTACACGGATAACAAATCATAACCGTTTAGAAAAATCAATGACCGTGTTCACTTCATTTTTTCCCTCTTCCTCCTCCTCGTTCATTTCTCACCAATACATACAGTCACCTATTTCTAGGGGTGATTTAGGGGTGATTTTTAGGTTGCCTGAAAGCTTCAGATAATAGCATTAACTAACAATACACTTAAATGTTCCCACTAGTGCAGTTATTCGCATACAGATGCAAGGGGCGCAATGTTACATTGATATATAAAAAAAGAAAAAACCCCTCAGCCACAGCCAGTGTCGCGCCACATCAAGAATAGGCTGCGGAGGATGTGAGAAGAGCACTACGCTCATCATCTTCTCCATGTGCAAATGTCGTGCAGCTGAAAACAAAAACTGTTGATGCCTTGGTATTTTAGCCTATATTGTTGCGTGTTGTTGTACGTTATATTGTTGGTTGGTGTTCTGTTGGCTTTTCATGATCTAATCACACATTTTCGCGTCAAAAGAGGAGGAAGAAAACATTTTTTTCGCCAATTTTAGTGAATAATTGTGTGAGTCCCCCTCTCCTTTTTTTAACTTTGTGGATATAAAGGTGAAGTTTTTTCCTCTCACTTCAGCTTTCTTTGGCTTCTTTTTGAGTTGCTTTCTCTCGCCAATTCCAGATTACTTTTACTATGAGACGTATATTAAAATTCAGACGCAGCTCCCGTTGCGAGAGAGGGATGCAGTTTGCACTTCAACTTTAAAAAAAAAAAAGTACAAAAGTGAGCTATAGTTAAAACAATGATTAAAAAAAGAGGGTTATACCTTTTTCAGCTTTCACTTTACGTACGTTTTCTTATCTGTCAAAATGATAGAGGATTTTATTTTCAAAATATCATCCTGTATGTGTCCTCAGCTCTTGTATGTTCTCTCTTGTGCCCTTCCCTGATGTACTTTAATTAGATATGGTAGTCAGGGGTATGAAGTCCAGGCTCAGAGCCTCAGACTGTACAAGTCCTCTTCATTATCTGCTAAATGGCCAGGAGGTGGATCTTAGTGAAACTATTTGGAAGAAGCGCATTGTGGGACTTAACATGTCTGGCCCTCGGACATGATCCCCATGGTTATTTTCTCACTCAGGCTTTTCTGCACTTGATTGTTCATTGGGACTGTGTATATTTGCAGGAGCAGACGACGGCGGTAATGCAAGTGCCAAAGAAGACAAGCCAGCTGCTCCCAGCACTACAGAGGTGAGCTGACGCCTGTCTGTTGTCTCTGTATTTAGTTCTGGAGTAAACCTTTAGACCCGCCAAACAAACCCGGTGCCTGGAGATCTACTATCCTCTGTGTCTTCAGTCTCACCCTGGAGAAGCTGACTTCATCTGCTAGAGTTCTCCTCAAGCAGCTATTTAGTGGAATCAGGAAACTCCTATTAAGGTTTGAGTGGAAACTAAGAAGATTACATCACTTGGAATAGGCTTAGCAGTCATGCTCTAGCTTGATTGGCGTTGTTTTCTGCAGGAGTTGATGTGGTAGATTTTAGGAGCAGGGAGGAGCTGAGGTGATGTTACTCTTGGTCTGTCTGTTGCAGAATGGTGCTGCGAATGGGAAGAGAGAGTCTCCGGCAGAGAAGGTGAAGGTGAAGACCTTCCAGGAGATCATGCAGGAGAAGCGGCTCCGTAAGCAGCAGCAGGACGGGCAGCTGGCCTCTGGGACGGCAGCGCAGGCTTCCTCCTCCTCCACCCTGACAGAACAGCCTCCACCCCTGTCTGCCCTGAAACGACCCCCCACCACAGCCTCGCCCAAACGGAGAGCTGCCGCCGCCCCACAGTTCGCCAAGCCTGCCACGAAGGCCACGCCTGACACTAAAGCCACGCCTCCGCCGGCTGGGTCTCCCTCTTCCAGCACTGCAAGCCCAAACTCTCCTCCCCCCACAAAATCAAGAGAGACCTCTGCAACACCTGAGGCAGGGACGGGGGAAGTGCCTATGCTACCCTGCCTGTCTCCGGATAATCCGCCTGCGCGTGGTCCGTCCCCCAAGAAGTCCCCCGCGCAGACTGCGGAAGCCAAAGGTACATTTAGACTTACTGTTTCAGTGTTGGTAGCACCATTCACTCTTGCACTTCAGAGCCCAAGTACTGAAACAGTCCACTATAATCTAAGATGTTACTTTTATCCTTAAAATGCCTTCAAGCCTCTGCTTCAGTTCTCATGCCCTCTCGGTAGCAGTGCTACCGAGAGGGCATGACTAATTAGAGATTTATGGAAACCCCAGTTTGTTCCAGTGAACTGCCCTCCATTTTAAGTATTTGCTCACGTGAGCGTTTTCCTTGTAGCATAGACTTCTGAGGAAAGTCACCGAAGGCAATTTTTTTGCATCCACCATCTTGCATGTTGCTGAAACTCAATCACATGGCATACACTGATGAAGGAAATGTTCGGAGAACAGTTTTTTTTTTTTTTTTTTTTTTTTTTTTTTTGTAAAAATGTTTATTGGTTTCATAAATAACTTGCCTAGGTCACGTTGGCCATTTTGACAAATGTTATTGACAGTTCAAAAAAAAAAAATTATGACTGCGATTTGGACCAGTATTACTGATTAAGGTACAAGGAATCCAAAACAACAACCGAATAACCCTCAATAAGCCAGTACTGGACTTCATGAAAAATCATTACGCCATCTTGTCCCTTAATCAATAAAACTGGTCCAAATCAGAGGTTTTTTTAAAATTGAGTTTTAAAAATGTCTGCTGCCAAATTGGTCAGCTTAGCCCTTCGAAATTGACTAATTATCCTCCCCCCCCCCGCGCGTTTAGCGTGAAGTGGGGGATATAGTATTCAGCTCCGTCCGTACGTCCGTCCTTCCCGAACATTGTCAGCGTGATATCTCAGGAGGAAGGAGTCCACCCATTTCAAATCTTTTTGGTACCAACCTTTCTACTGGGAATGCGCAGACACCAGTCGGTTTTGGTGACCTAACGGCTGGGGATATAGTCACTTTAGTGACAAACTCTTGTTTTGAAACCAACGAGCTTTATTTCAAAAATTATTTGAAGAACCCTTCATTCAGCAGTATCTGAGATGGTGGGGGTCAGGCCTAGGTGATTAGACATGGAATTACCCCCATATTTCAGAACTCAGAAAGACTCAATGTTTTTTTGGTGTGTTTTATTGGTTTTTGTGTCCCCTCTGCAACTTTCAGTGAGACCCAAGTTGAATGTGAAGCCGTCTGTGGTGAAGTCGGCCACCCATGTCAAGTTGGGCCAGAAACGGAAAGCAGCAGAGAGTCACCGATCCGCTGTAGCTGCAGTGAAGCCTCTGAACAGCGCCCCCTCTGCAGTGGAGGACCAGTCACCACAGCAGCCCTGCAAGCGTGCTAATGTGAACGCCCCTGAGGTGGGTTCCTGTTCTGAACGGGCTTCAGCATGTCAAAATGAGTTTTTTTTCCTGTGCTGAGATGTAGGGAGGAGTCAATGACGTCATTGTGTTTATTTGCCACTCTAGAGTCCCGCTCCTTCGTCGAGTGTAGAGGTGGATGTTCAGGTTGGGGCCTCCCAGACCAACAGCGGTGCATCCGAGACAATCATCCACAGAAGCCCCATTGCAGAGCCGATCTCCACCAGCACCGAGCCACTCTTCTCTCCTGCTAAAGACCCTCCTGCTGCTCCACAAAGGTAAAGTTTCCTGCAAAGCAGCCCTGACTCCTCAGTACTCTTAGGGCTGCCCTGTCCCATACCTGGGGACTCGCTGCCCTGTCGCTGTTCATTTATACTTCTGTTCATCACTCCTTCTGCTAAATACCAGCTCAACAAGCTCATGAATGCTGTTGGTGTGAGTAGGTTGGAGTGCTCTCCTGGAGCAGGGCTGTACAGCAGAGCTTAAAATAATCTTGATTTGTGTTAGCAGGCAGGTATCTGATTGTCTCACTCCTGTATCTGTTTTATTCTGGTTGGTAAAGTTGCCCCTTACTCAGCTTGCTAGTTTGTGTTTTGAAGGCGGACGCTTTGGAGTTTTCAACCATACGTGATGGATGCTATTTACATGGAGTTCTAGTCATTTTTGAAACGTTGTCCAACTCCACAGCACACACAAGTTCTGCGTCTGAGTGAGATATAGATAACCGATTCATGAGTGGAGCAGTAGAGTTTAAAAGGTGTGATTCCATGGGGCCCTGCATTGAATGAATGTTGATTTTAGATCTTAAAACAAGCCTTACAATTGTGATCACATTTAACAAAAAGATAAATAATAAATAAAAGGCAGTGGATATTTTGCCGGGAACCGGTTTTACATTTCTGCGGCTAGTTGGCTGTAACTTCTCGTTTGCAACCGCAGTTGTATCATTTTCAGACTTGGACCCTTTTGCCAAGGTGATCTGTCGGCAAGTAATTTTTTTTTCACTATTTAGCAGTGAACATACTGGCAGGACTGCCAGCTAAACGGTATGCAAGCTATTTTATCGTGAAGACGCAACAGCGGCCAGTTGTTCAGCTAATATCTGGCGATATTTCATAATGAGTGCAGGGCATGATTTTGGTAGTTTTGGGGATCTATCAGATTGGGGAAACAGGTGTTGTTTACCAGTAAGTCTATATGACAAATTGATAATTGACGGGTGCATTTTTGTGTATATAGAGATAAGGAGTGGCCAAATTAGGCAGTACTATTTAAGGTCAGTTTAACCTAAAATGACTGCTGTAAATGATCTCTCCATATACACAAAAGTGCACACACAATTCGTTTTAATGTAGTACTTGATGAATCACTCATAATTTCTTACTCACTCATGCTACAGTATTGCATTAAATTTATTTTAAAAATAGGAGCTTACAAACAAACACTAGAGACTATCAGGCATATCATTTTAAAACATTCTTTGGAAAACTTACAGTTCTGGTCAGTCATTCAAGGAAGTCATTTAGTTAAGAACGAGTAACGGTAAGGCGACAATCTCCCACACATCTGGACTACATGAGTCCGGTAAATAGCTGTCTGCAAAATATACCTATAACGACAACGATTCTATTAAAACAAACAACTCTAAAACGCAAGTTATCTAATGCTAAATTTAATGGTGGTGTTTTCATACTAAACTAACTAAACTCGCGCTTACTGTAATATTTTTAAATTGCATAAAACTGGGCTATGCTTATCATATTCGATCTTGAATAGTCATCCGCTAAACTTTGGGTTGATCAGCCATTCAGATTTGAATCCACTGATTTGGTGTTTACCGCCTATGTTCGCAGAAATACTCGGCAGCGCTTTGGGCGAAATCGTGCCATTAGTCTTGCTTGACTGCTGTGCCTCGTCAAGCCCATGGAGGTAATATAATTGAACTTGAGAGACTGAGGAAGTACCACCCCTATTACTTTCAATGGGAGATGCTAGGCTAGCTACCTCAGCCCAGGAAGTACGGAATTGACCAACGACATCTATAAAAATGGCGTTCCATGGGTGCTTTTTTCCAGCACCATTGCATAAGATTGCCAATCTGATTACACAGAACAAAAGCGTGTCATCTGTGCGGATTGGCGAATGTTTCTGAGGGGAAATGATGAGCAACGCTGTTAATCCGGAATGTGCGTGCACTTTTCAACTCTCTTCGTTGAATTGCTGCAGTCAGAGCAACAGCTGGACAACCAAAATCGTGCACGAGCTGTCATCAAGCTCTAAGTATCAGTTCTTATTTTACAAGCCCTCGTGAAAACATCAAACGGTTGCATCAAAGAGCAAAATAATGAAAGATTACCGAATACATTTTCCACCGTTTTCGCTTTATTAGGCAATTTTAAAGAATGCACACACTTCAATTGGTGTCTATAGAGCTGCCGTCTCATTGGCCACAAAATTGTCTCCAGTGGGAAATGCAGAAGCTGGAAGCTGACATGCTAACTGGCTGAAGCAAAGGTACTTCCTCGTTCTCTTTGGTTCTATTATATATCTCTATGGTCGAGCCGCGGCCTGGCTTACGAGATCGACCCACGGCCTGGCTTACGAGATCGACCCAGTGGATGACTCTCGGTCATCACCGCCGGGTTCAGTCTCCTCCAGATTTAGTCAAACTCCAAAAAAAACACTGTAGTTTTTTTAGCTTTTCTTCCTGTGATGTCATGAGGTTTTTACATAATATTTGCGTGTGATGACAGTTGGGAGTGCTTTGAGGTGTAACTTCAGGGGATGAAAAGATGACTATTGGATGGAAAAAGCTATCTGACCTTTGACTTGAGTACACATGTTGACCAAATGATGTTGCCATAGCGTTTTCCAACTAAGCATGTTCCCTGTCACTAACTGCACCAGGGTGACTGGAATTTGAAAACCCACTAAAAATAAATAAATCTATAAATAAACAATGCTAAGCCTGGCGAGGTGGCAAGTTAAGCCTGGCGGCCTGCCAGGCCTGTAACACACTGGAGGAAACCCTGCATCTTTCCCCCTGTTACCAGGGGCTTTTGGGTTTAAGAGGTTAAGCAACTCGTTAATTTCCCTGTCTACATACGTCTGGACCTTATTGTATTGCTTAGGTAAACTAAGCATTAGAATAAAATTGGTTGGAAAATGGGGATCATGATTGGGCTAAATGGCCAGTTGTTGCCATTGTGTAAAGAACTGGGCCTGAGGCTGATGTGCTTCCGTTAGTGAGGCTGTTGGTAACGGGCGTCTCTGTATTTCCAGCAACAACACTGTGGTAAAGACTCCAAGCCAGCCCAAATCCCGTCGACAGAGCATGGCAACGCCTCGCACCTCCGGGTCCGCCCCCCTTGACGACTTCGACGAACTGATGAATGAGTTTGCCGACGATCCGCTGGATGGCGAGATGGAGCTGGACCCCGCCAAGGACGAAGATGACCTCCTCTTGGAGCTGTCGGAGATGATTGACAGCTAGGGGGCCAGCTCTGGATTATAGGAGATCTTTCCACGTGTTTCATGGCACAGTGATCTACTGAACAGAGCTGGACTGTTCTCCCATTTGAGGAACACTTGCTTGCGAAGAACAGATGTGTGCTTACTGAGGGGGGGGGGGAAAGTATCTTTAAGCTCATTTACTTTCAATTCATTGATTTTGAATTTTTTGAAATGAGGTGCTTGTTCTCCTCAATGTTTTGGTGTAAAGCCCTGCTTTTGACATTGACTGTTCTCGCAGTTTCAGGGGCTGAAGTCTGTGCATAAGGTGTCCTTCCCAAAAAAAATTCAGAAAATGCAATTTTGTTTTTACTTTAAGAAACTTTACTTTAAGATGACTCTGTTTTTAATGTTTACCTCGTTGTTTTGTGTTCTTTATCAATGATCTTACAATGATTTTTCCACATTTAACATTTAAATGCAGAGACTTCATGTGTTCCCAGAGGGAATTTTTATAAATCTGTATATATGTATTTTTTTAAACTCATCCTCATTTGCTTTGCTTTATCATTCCTCACTGGTAATAAGAGTGCTTCATTGGGATGGAATAAAAGTTGTTGGCTCTGCCTGAAGTCGCCATAGCTGTATTAAGATTTCATTAGCTGGAAGAGAGCCAATGAGAATCATGACACATACTGCAAACCAAGTTGTCTCACTATTTTTGGTCCCAAAAATTTAAGGCTGAATTAGGGTGACTTTAATGAGACCATTTGAATGTTTTCAACCTGAAAGTTTGTCTAGAACTATAATGGGCTGGCCGCTTGTGTGGAAGATTATTGACAGCTGCATTCGTTTGTCTACATCCTTCGCTGCTGTTACATTTTGGATAAGCTTGTGAATATTACTGCTTAGTCTATGACTAAAGCTTTGTTAACCTTGAGACATTTGATCAGATGGTGGTATTGTGTAATGATGCCATGGTCTGTTACCAGGGAACAGTAAAAAAAAAAATAAAAAAAATTATTTTGTTGTTGATTTCCCCGACAAACAGAAGTGACTACTGAGCTCAGCTATTAGATCAGAGCCATGGTTTCCCCGGGGGCAGCCCTCAGCTTTCCACGTTGGGGCCTGATTTCACTCAAAGTTTAACTGTTCATCTGAGGTGCTCTTACCCTGAAAATCTGAGGAACAGGTAATCAAAATGATAAGTTTGTAGATTTTTAAAATGTAAGGCTGGGGAGTTTGAGGCCAATAGTCGGATTTGCATGAATGGATATGAGTGAGGTCAACTCCTCTACTTATTGGCTTGCTTGGACATCTCTCTTGTTCCATGTATACTGAATTTATGCTTGTGAACAGTTGAGCTTTCCTTATAAAATGTCAGTAATGTGTTACAGGGGACCATCCTTTAAAGTTGCTTTCCCTTGCGCTCGATCACCGAATCACCGAACATCAAACAGCCAGAAACTTGGAGACATTGTGTTGAAAACCTGCCTCAGGGAACTCTACATACTATTAAATTCTATCACAATTTTAAATTTGTCAAAGTCCAGTGACTAGTGATGGACATTATTTCAAAGTTTGTAAATTTCTTGTGCCTTTTTAACTGGCTCATGGAGATGGGATGTCATCAGTGTATGTACTTTGTGTGTATTCTCTAAAAGACTGTCCTCCTGTTTGTCTTGTCATTGTACAGCTCTGTGAATAATAAAAATTTGCTGAACACTGAGAACCTCATTTTCAGCTCAGAAATAATTTTTATTAGGGCTTCCTGAACACTGAGAACCTCATTTTCAGCTCAGAAATAATTTTTATTAGGGCTTCCTGTGGAATCGAGCACCGATGATGGCCGCAGTGGCGAATCTGCTGCCACCCAGTTCACCTATCCCCTTAATTAAATATAAGACAATGGTGCATAATTATCAAATAATACGATTACAAATGCAGACAGTCCAGAAAACCTTTTCACAGTATGGTTTGAGGAGTTTAAATGCTCAACAATCACCTGAAGTCACGGTAGAAAACATGGCAGCGATGCCACAAGCATTAGGATTACAGGCGGGCATCGCAGAACCAGCTAATATTTGAATGCTTCTGCAAGGCATTGCCTCTGACATGAGCAGTCTGAGGGCAGGCAAGGATGCTGTCCAGTCCATAGTGGTCAAGTTGAGTACACGACTGACTGAAGTGGAATGGCAGGTATCGGTATTCTGTATTCAGCCTCCACCATTGTCAAATGAACAGTTCTTTATCGGCTTACTTTATCGGAGCCCAAAGACGCATTTGGGCGTGTAAAAGCATCAAGCATACATCCAATCAAGAAAGTTAAGTTTTATTTTTAGAGCTGCTGTATGTAGTAATAGGATACAGTCATGACAAAAAGAAAGTGCACCCTCAGTTGTATGGTTTTACATATCAAAACATAGAAAATAAGCTGGCCTGATTGGGTACTAAAATAATTTAATCTTACCTCAAGTATGGAACAACACAACAGATTCCACTGTGCCATTATTTCACAAAAATTCAGCCAAAATGTTGGAAGTTGTGTGCTAAGTACATCCTTACTGCTTCCATAGGAATCAAGGAGGTAAGCGGCACTGAGGTGTTACTGATCAAATGCACTTGATCATCAGCAAGTGTTGCCACCTCTATAAAAGCAGAGGTTTTGGCATTAAAGCTGGGGACACACTACAAGATTTTTGGCCAGACTTTACCCACGATTTGCGGTTGGGGCTAGTCTGCGCCAGTCAGCTGTAGTTTGGGACAGTCATCAATGTAAGTCAGCGCAGAATCGGTTAGTGTGTGATGTGGTACTGGACTGGAATTGCAAGTGTGTGAGGTGAACAGACTCCGCCCGACTTCAATCGCCGAAGTAGAAACGTTTGAATTTTTTGAGCCGACTCTGGAGACAGTTGTGTGGTATGTGATCCCCAGTCTTTACGAGAATCTGCTGAATCCAGTTATGTAGTGTGTGCTCCAAGTCTTTTCAAAATCTGCGAAGACTGTGAAAATCTTTGTAGCGTGTCCCCAGCTTTAGGTGTGTGTTAACACAATACCGAGAGGGAAAGACATCATCAGCGATCTTTTGAGAAGCAATTGTTGCTGCCCATCAATTAGGGAGGGGTTATAAGGCCATTCCACGCAATTTGAAGTTCATCATTCCACAATAAGGAAGAGAATTCACAAATGGGAAACATTCACGACAGTTGCCAATCTTCCCAGGAGTGGACGTCCTAGCAAATTCACCCGAAGGTCAGACCGTGCAATGCTCAGAGAAATTACTCAATACACTACATCTAGGACTCAACAGGCTTCAGTTAGCATGTTAATGGTTAAAGTTCATGACAGTATAATCAGAAAAACACTGAACAAGTATGGCTTGTTCGGAAGGGCTGCCAGGAGAAAGCCTCTTCTCTCCAAAGAGAACATGGCAGCACGGCTTAGGTTTGCAAAGTTGCAGCAGAGTAAACCATAAGTCTTCTGGAACGTTGTCCTTTGGACATACGAGACCAAAGTGGAGTTGTTCAGCCATGATAATAATAATGCATCAGTTTTATATAGCGCTTTTCTGGACACTCAAAGATGCTTCACAATGGATACATTATTCATTCACTCTCTGATGGTGGTAAACTACGTTTATTTGTCGCCACAGCTGCCCTGGGTCAGCTGACGGAAGCGTGGCTGCCAGTATGCGCCTACGGCAAACCAAACACAGCGAATCAACACAAACACCTCATACCAACTGCATACATGCCAACTCTACTGCTTTTGGTGGTAGACTACTTCTCTTGGGGCATTTCATTCAGAAAAAACGCCCCAAAAGCGGTAGTCTACTGCCAAAAGCGGTAGAGTTGGTATGTATGCAACTGTCAAGCATGGTTGAGGGGTGATGATTTGGGCTTGTTTTGCAGCCACAGGACCTGGGCAACTTGCTCTCATTGAATCGATAATGACCTTCTCTGTGTACCAAAGTATTCTAGAGTAAAATGTGAAACCATCTCTATGACAGCTGAACCTTGGCTGCAACTGGGTCATGCAGCAGGACAAAGATCCCATGCACACCAGCAAATCTACAACAGCATGGTTGAAAAAGAAAAAAATCAAGGTGTTGCAATCATAGATGTTAAACACTAGATGTTGCATGCTGATTGGTAGGATGCATGTATACGGCTGCCATATTGGAGCGGTTGCTATCAGTGGTTTCCACAAACGTGACCAGAGGAACGAAAGTCTGAACTTGATCCAAATTAGCAGGATGCCGCAGTTTTGTGTAGTGTTTGGATGCGTTAACAGCGTATGGTGGAGATAAAAGTTCAGGGGATCACTTTCCACAAGTAAGTACACAAAATTATGGAAGAGAAACAATTTTTAGTTCCCGACTGTGCACAAATCATGTGGACTGTGTGTCTGCGTCTCCATCTTAATTACATAGTCATTGATAAGTGCAAGGCCTGTGCAAGTGGTTAGCCCGTCATGTCGGTAGATCTAAAATGTTTTGATAACTGGTTGTAGGTTTTTATTATATTTAAAAGTGTGGGATATCGTCTTACTCCTGTTATTCAAGGAGAAATTGTTGCTAGGCTCTGTATAAATCAATATGAAATTTGGCTTCAATGCTAATAAGAGAGTTAACTGAAGAAGCCACGACATTCACAGAACTGCTGGTCATCACTTCCAGCCGTCAAACAGATATTTAGGGTTAGGGTTAAGTTTAGGGCTAGTGTTATGGTGTGGGAAATAAGTGACAAGCTGTGTAAGCGTTCACTTGTGATAACATCACGTCATGTCAGTTTGGCAGATAGAATTAGGTGAGTACCGATAGTACACTTGATTAATTATTAGTCGGAATTGCTGATATTTCTCCTCGGAAACCTTCAAATATCTTGGAAAAGACTGTCTATTTATTTCTCTTTACTGCCTACACTTCAATTGCTAAGGCATCATCGCAAGCATACCGTATTTCCATTGGGAAATACAAGAATTCTCGACATTTTTCATTTGCGTGTATATGGGCATCCAGGCTAACTTGTACTGCTATAATATGGCGACGGCACACATGTATACATCAAAATAGACCTGGATGATGCATGCGGTATCTAATGTTTTAATGGTTGCAATGGCCAAGTCAAAGTCCAGACCTCAACCCCATCGAAATGCTGCGGTGAGACCTTAAGAGAGCAGTGCATAAACAAATGTCCTAAAAAATCATTGACCTAAAGCAAAGCTGTAAAGAAGAGTGGGCCAAAATTCCTCCACCACGATGTGAGAGACTGATAAAACCATACAGAAAGTTTAGTTAAGTCATTGCTGCTAAAGGTGGTTCTACAAGATATTGAAGAATGGGGTATACTTAGTTTTTCACAGATGACTTCTGCATTTTGGTTGAATTTTGGTTTAATAAATAGTGGCACAGTAGAATCTGTTGTGTTGTTTTACTCCTGGTTGGATTTACCAAATTTTCGGACCTGCCGATGTCCTGATACTTAAAACTATAGAACTGAAAGAGAGTTTTTAATTTTCCTCATGACTGCATAATGGCAGGGCAGCAGCCATGTTACTGATGACACAGTGGGTAGCTAGGGCATGTGCAGCATACGCATTTGGGATATTACATTGTAAATTCTAAACCCCCTTCACACTGATAAAACCCCCCACAATATATTGGCACACCCTTTTAAAATCGTTCTGGCAAACAAAAAGCAAAAAAAAGTGGAGGTTGGATATGGAATTCTTTCCTAGCGCTGTAACACCAGAGTCAGGACCATAGGCGCTATTTGTGGAGGGGCATTGGGTCTCCTGCACCTCCAAAGTAAAGGTTAGGGGTGCAAAAGCCCTGCAATATTAAAACCACAAGTTTTCGTAGTTTGTCCCGTTCAGTCAAGCTACTGATTAAGGTAATGCGGGACCTTTTAAAAAAAATAATAAAAAATCAGGCAAATGCAAGCCTTCTACGATTTGCAGTTGCAGGTTTAGAAGCTGAATCCATATTGGAATCAATATTCATGTCCAGAAAATGTGTGTCCTTGATTCGTTGCCATGGCCTACTCTAAAAAATCTGATGGTGAATAACACATCGTCTTTAACTGCCGTTGTAGCCAAGCAACTCAGGAAGAATGTAACAGAATGTGGGCAACGGCAGTGCAATTTACTGAGCTTGGGCAAAGTTTCCCAAAAGCGTTGCTATTTGCTAACTTTCAACAACTTCCATAGTCCAGTTCAAACAGGGTTTTAGGAAATATTGCCCTGAACGGTTACTTTCAATGCACCTTGGTTCGTTTTGATGTTTTCGCACAGGGGAGAGCCAGTGTGAAAGTAACGTGGAAGTAATATGGCGATTTTCTCACAGTCATCTGCACTTTGATTCGTCAAATTCGGTCAGCACGTGGAGCTCACAGCACTCTCCAGAACCGGGAAAAATCTTGAGGTTTTGTCATTCTCCGCTAAACGAGACCGGGAAGACTGTTTTCCACAGTGGTGATTAAATTCAGACAAATGGTAAACCTCTTTGATTTAAGGATTGTTTTGATCGCTCCATGTCTCATATTTATGATGAAATGATAGGTCATTTAGTTTTGTAACATATCCTGAAGATTGAAATGTCAGACTTTCTCCACTTTAGAAGCAATCCTGGTTCAAATGTCAGGAGTCACTGTCGGGACGGAAGTAACAACTGTTAAGTTGGTCCCTCTCTGCTAAAGCGGCCGCATTTTGAGTTTTAAAGCTCATTAAAAAATCTATGTGTTATATTTTATCGACAGAAAATGCCAAGAGTTAGGGTCAGAACTATCCGGAGAGGAAAGCTTGACCAGCAAGTTTACGAAAGTGCCTTTTTTGATGTCCAAAGAGGCGAGAGTATAAGGAGGGCAGCAGAGGTGCATGGCATTTGTCAGGTCACCTTGTTCAGGTACTGCAAGAGGAGGGCAGAGGCAGGAGGGCAGCAGACCAGAGCCCCAGGGTTCAGGGCTCACAACAGAGTCTTCACAGAAGAACAGGAGAAGAGACTGCAGGCATATATAAAGAGAGCAGCTGATATATACAGTGCCCTCCATAATTATTGGCACCCCTGGTTAAGATGTGTTAAAAGCCTTAATACGGCGGTGCTTCTGGATCATGCTGAACAATGGCTTCCTCTTTGCATGACAGAGTTTTAGGTGGCATCTGTGGATGGCACGGCGGACTGTGTTTACAGACAGTGGTTTCTGGAAGTATTCCTGGGCCCATTTAGTAATGTCAATGACAGAATCATGCTGGTGAGAGATGCAGTGGCGTCTGAGGGCCCGAAGATCATGGGCATCCAGTAAAGGTCTTCGGCCTTGTCCCTTAAGCACAAACATTTTTCCTATTTCTTTTGATGATGTTCTGCACTGTCGAGTATAATACCTTCAAAGCCTTTGCAATTTGGCGTTGAGTAACATTGTTTTTAAAGTATTCCACAATTTTTTTATGCAATCTTTCACAGGTTGGAGATCCTCTGGCCATCTTTACTTTTGAGAGACTCAGCCTCTCTTAGACATCCCTTTTATAACCAATCATGTTACAAACCTGATGCCAGTTAACTTAATTACTTGCTAGATGTTCTTTCAGCTGATTCTTAAATATTAATAGCTTTTTCAGCCCCTTTTTGCCTGTGTCCCAACTTTTTTTGAGACCTGTTGCAGCCAGAAAATTTGAAATAAGCTCATTTTCTGCATCAAAGTGTAAAATGTCTTAGATAACATTTCAAATGTTGAAACTATGTTCTATTGTAAATAACACTGGCTTGTGATCGGAAAGTCATTGCATTTTGATTTTATTCACAATTTACACTTCGTCCCAACTATTTCAGAATTGGGTGTGTAATCATGGTCCTTTTTAATTCCTCATCATTTATGCAATAAAAAATTGCAATAATAAAATATAATTTGCAAATAAAATAAACCTGGGAAGGCCAGTGCAAGTGACTTCTGGTAAAAGGCTCTGAACTTGCATAACAGCCAATGTGCAATGGTTTGGACTTTTTTTAGGCTTTAGAGGTTTTTTTTGTGAACCACTTTTCATAAGTAATTGACAGGGCACGACTCTTACTGATGTTCATGCAAAGATTGATCAATGCGACAAAATCCTTATTAATGTAATAATACAGCGTGCCACTAGAGAGTACTCACGCCTCAAGCCATTGCAAATCATGAGCTTTCTGCAAAAACCTTACATTTTTTGCAAAACCTTAATTCTCTTAACTGGATGTGTGCTCGATGTTTTTACACACCCAAATATTTCACTTGGTATCTAAACATTAAGGTAAGCCGGAAAAGTTATGATTTTTTTTCAATTATGGTGGAGGTTGTGTGTGGTACTCTTACCCAACTTCCTTCCAAACAAATAATGTATCAGACATGATGAAAAACAACATGCATCAAACGTTTTAACATAAATTATTTAAATTTCAAAGAAAACAGTAAAATTACAGGGCAGTGTTTTGCACACAACTTACCCTCCACAGTGCTTAACAGCACAGTGAGGGAAAGAAGGGAGGGGCTACGGAAACCCAACAGAACTACGGGAGCTCAGGAGGTACAAAAGAGATTTTACAAAATAAAAGTAAATAAAGTTAGTACCTTGGCGCTGGTGATGTGCTGACAATTTTCAGCATTGACCCTGTTATTGTTATGATTCTGCCTCTTGTGTGTCTCTTGTGCTTATTTGTGCTTGTGCCTTACTTAATTTTTCAGCTTTCATTTCTGCCGTCTGATGATCAACTCCCTCTCTGCCAAACTCCAGTGATGTCGCGTGACAGCCTTCAACATGCCTGCGTCTCATTGTCCAATCATGTTTCCTCTTTCGGTTTCAGCTCTGGTATTTCATTCATTGCTTCCACTTGTGTTTAATTCTGGGTCTCGCGAAACTCTGAGTGAATGTGCTCTCTGATAGGATTATTACTAACCCGTACTAACCAGCACTTATTTGAGGGTGATTGTAAATATTTTGTCACGTAGTATTAACCTTAATTAACTCATTAGCGAGTACGTGTGATTCTAGCTTTAGTATTCCTGCCTGAGCTTTCCCTGATTAACTGCATTTTAAGCTGAGCTCTCCTCGCTTCTCTCGTGGTGCTTTTTACTCGTCACGTTTAGATTACCTTAATCTAAACTGTCTAGGTTGATTGATGGTCTCCCCGTCTTGTCTCGAGTTATTATTGTTAACCCGGTTCTCGTGTAATTGTTTATTAATCCCATGTGTTTCTGTTCCAGTTGAGATTGCTTTTCGAGTCCCCGCATCCTCTCGTGACTATATATGTGGCAGAGATGGGAGGGGCCATCAGAGGGAACTTTGCTAGACTCAGCTCTGCATGGTGAAATCTCAGCTCCTTGCGCCTTCCGAGTATTTCCTTTGTATGATTTCTGAGACCTGTATTTTGCTGCGCCCACGTCTTGTCAGCCCCTTGTTTAAGTCTTCCAGTGTGTCCGTCAGTCTAGTTAGGTCCATTTTTTGTTTTTTCGAGTTTAGCCACTCTTGGACTGTGTACTTTTCTTTCCCCCTGCCTAGGGCAGTGTACCTTAGTTTTCCCATTTGTTCAGTGCAGGTGCACGGTGTTTTATTTCTGGCGTGTCTGCCAATTTTCTCCTTGTGTTTTGTGTTGCAATAAACACTTCAGTTCCTGCATCTGGTGTTCACCTGTCTACTTCCAAACAGTTATGCTAAGAAATACAGACTAGAAATCCATCATACAAGCAGATTAAGATATGTTTTGGTCTTAATGGTAAAGTGCAAAATTAAATTAATGTAAATAGTAGCCTCAAAAATGTGTTCCCGGGTACTTGGACAAAATAAAAATCAAGAAATAGTAGCCTATAACGATTAAGATGTGATGGTGAAAAGCAGACAAACCTAACTGGGCTATGGAGATAGATTGAAAGAATGCCAATTTGAATAATTAGAAAAATCTTCTTCTGAATTACATCTCTCATTGTAGCATTTTAGGACATTATCCAAGATTAATTTACAAAAGTAAAACAGATTTGTCATCAGATCGACCTGAAGTTTAAGCGTCTAAAAATACACAAGGTGGAAAGCATTCTGAAAAGGGGATGAAACGTGAATGTGAGATATAAATGATCACAATCGCACAAAATGCCGTGGCAATGGCAATCGTGTTCAGGCAGCGCTATTCTCTGCCCATTTAAATTTCAAAATGCAGCAATCTAACATGTTGTCTTAATAAACAGCTCTAATCATTCAACTTGTAAATGAATCCACCTATTGATTGCTAATCAGGCAAAGTAAACGGGAACAGGAATAAGTTTCCTAGAGTTGCCTAATTGGTTAATAGAATGACGATTTTGTTTCCATTTGCTTGGCTCCTCTCAGCACGTAGCTGAAAAATGCTGATGTCAGTCAAGTTTCTTCCGAAAGCATTTCTCATGCCCTTTGATGTTATGCACTTTCATCACGGGGGTTAATAAAGGAAAAGGGAAAGCTCGGATGTGCGCCCCATGGTAGCAGGTGGTGTTACTATGCTTAAAAAAAACATTGATTCAGAATCGTTACACCCCTAATGATGAGTACTAACTTTTGTCGAATACCCCACCTCTGTACGCTCGCAACTTTTCAAAATAAATGGATTTTTAGCCGAAGCACCCAACAGGCTTACAATGGTAGGGAATCAGGCAAAGCGTTGCCAGGCAAAGAAATCGCTATTTTTTTCATCATTAATGAGGCTCAAAGTAGCTCCACACTTCATCAGTAGAATTCCGAGGGCCCTGATATTTTATACGAGGCACTGAGAACAGATGCACAGGTAGTTTATTAAAAAAGACTATTTATGCAAACAGTACCTTGAGGTAGTTTCCAGTCAAGTTGATTGACGAGTACGAACGAATAGATGGCAATCTGTTCCCCTATTCTTCCTATTCGTTCGTGCTCGTAAATTGACTTATCATCACATTGCATCAAACCTTGCACTCTGTCAACATTGTATGTAGATGTGTTTTTTACTCTCTGTGAACATCAATGAAGGGTAGCTACCTTGGGATGGGGGAAGATTTTTTTTGCCTTAAAAATAGATTTTTTTTTTTTTGGTAATTAATAAAGACGTTACATCACATTTTGCCTCCCTTTATAAGAGCCTATGCAACTGGATAAAATATCCTGAGATGCTATGATCTTTTAGTGTGCACCTAATACTGATGTGCTGTCAGGGGTATAGAAGCCCTTCAGGAACCTTATTTTAAAGCATAGTAAACACCGTGCAACTTGGCCAAGGAGGGTCCTAGCTGAGGCGGAAGGTCTCAGCGTGTTTGCCTTTACAGCCAGCTAAAAGATGGTCCTCGCAGTCTCCATTATAATAATGGGGTCTGGCTACAGCGTCAGCACTAGACCTCTGCCCCAGGCCTCACGTGATGACGTCTTTCACGTTCCGCTTTTAAATGGCCTGAGACGTGCCGAGCGGATGCTGCAGCCCTAATATCTTAGTGGTTACAATATACCTGACTCCATATCAAATTTAGGATACAAAATTGTAGTTGCAATCATTTGCGGTTACCATGCGTTTGCATAAATATGATCAGATTTTAATTAGTCAATTTATTACTTAATTTGGAGCTCCGTTGTGCATCGGACTCACAAGAGGTCTATACCCTACTCCGCCGGACCAAAACCATCTGAACAACCCAATCCGGTGAAAGAACTCAGAGGCTGGCGGCCTATTAAGCGCAGTAATTTGACACAGGAATACATTATGACTAGGGATCACCGGGGCCCACCGCGAGCAACTACAAGGCATAACGGAATTACATCGTTCAGAGGCCTTGCGTCTTTTAAGATTTCCGCCGAAAGATAAAAACGGAATCTTGCCCGAAGCCAATATTAATAGCACCATACACAGCATGGAAAATCCACCTTATAACGCAGATGCCAAGCGCGTTGATCAGGCACGCAATTACGGACTACGTTACTCAATTGAGAGACAGGAGTCCGCAGTGTCCGAACCGGTAGGTATACGTTTGTCCAAAGTCAGAAACACACCACAGATGCGAATATCAGTTTATTTCGCCAGGCAGGCACAAGCTTAAATCACAAGACCAAATTACATCGTTATAGATAAGAGAAAAGAAGTCAATTCATACCTGGCGCAGCCCAAAACTACACATATACACAACGTATATGAGGGAAGGATGAATGCATGCTTCCGGTTTCACAAAGAAGCACAATCTTATCCGTGTCCTTTACTCCCTCTTCATAAATAGCTTTAAAATACCGCAATAAAACCATTAGATTGATAGCTGAGCGTTCTGTCAAGCTCCGCAAAAAGTTCTCACAAGCCATCATAAGTGAAGGCCGTGCAGCTGAAAACTGCTCAATGCTTTGCCGCATTAGCAGTGGGCAAGACTGAAAACATGCTTATCAGTAGTTTCTCGTAATCTGTCCCTTAGTCCCCACTCCCATGGGGGGTTGTAAACTAGATTATGCCCGAAGCCAATATTAATAGCACCATACGCAGCATGGAAAATCCACCTTTAAATAACCTAGACGACTTTCAGTTTGTTTTCCCGATTTGCAACTGTTGCACAGATTAATTTATTGCATCACCAAATTATAAGGACTTTTCTTCCGCCCCTGAATGATGCCGTCAAACAGTAATGTTTTTATAATTTCTGCGCTTATGTTGCTCCTGAAAGAGGGCACGTTTGCGTGTATAGGTTTGCGGGCTCACTGGGAAATAAACCATGAGAATCCGTTCTATTTCCTGAATGTAGTCACGGCTAAAAGGTGCGGTTGGATACGATCCACAGCTGAGTGACAGTTGCAGAGAGGCTGAAAATAAATGCTGCAGTCTCTGCGAAAGTTTTGGAATTTAGGCATTTTTCTATTGCCACCCTGGACGGGATGTCAATTAGATAGCTAAATGCAGACAAACATTCACTTTTTCATTATCATTCCTCATTAGAAGTCGTGAGTTGGCCTTGGTTATTTGTTCACTAATTGTTTGTCAACCAAGCAGCTTGGGAACGGTCAAGCGGTGGGGGTTGAGTTTACTAAGGGGCCTCTGAGCAGCTGACGGCCCATTACTGATTATCATCAATCGTTAAAAATTAACCGTAAATCCGAATTGTTCATATCTAGCGGAGAGGTATAAGCTGCGATATGGCTAAATTTAGCTTAAATTAAAGCGCTGTTCCACAGCCCGGATGTCTGCATCGGCGAAGACAGCGTATAATTGGAGAACTGCAAAAAAAATTAATCTTTGCAGAAAAATAATACACATCAGAAGTTTTGTTGCTGAATAGCACTAAGCACTGCGTTGTTTCCTGTTGCTGTTCCGCTGGGTTTTGCTTCACTAGGATGGAACCAGCGGTTTGCAAGCTGCATGAACTAAATTGCATGTGCGCGCTATGTTCAGGAGGGGTTATTCACTAACAGAGTTTCTTGAATACTGTCCCCGATAACGGGAGTTGAGGCAATTCAGCAAAATCTAATTGCATTATTATCTATACTTTCTTTCATGATAAAGCATGCTGTTTGAATGCCTGTGAAATCTGATCACTCCTTTGTCTTCTCAGATCTTCACAGCCCCCCACTCCTTCCTCTGTCTGTGCCCTCTGTCTCCACCCCCTGCTCACACTCCTCTCTGTCAGTCCTTGTGACTGAGTTCAATAAGTAACTTAAAAGCTTGTACCTGATATGGGATCAGTAAGACACCAGATGCGGGGAGAAGGGAATGAGGATTTATTTCCAAACAAAACAAAACAGGAACGAGGGCCAACAAAAAACTTGGCCCAAAGGGTTGCAAAAAAACAAACTAAGGTATGCTACACAGAGCTATAAACAAAGAATGCAAATGACAAAAAACAAAAGGCACTGGAAACTCCAGGCAAGAAGATGAAGAAAAATAAATAACAAGACTATATATATATATATATACACAAGGCAAGAGGCTAGAACAAGACTTGAAACTAGAAATGCAAGGGAACTTGACAACAAGAACTTGGCGAAACTTGAACATGCAACGAGACGCGAGACACTGTCTGCCAGCCAACTTCCACCGCATCCAGATAAAGGCTTGATAATCAAGGACACATGAGGGGCAACACCTGGAGAAGCAGAAACAAGAGGCATGGCAAGATCAAGACATGGACAAGATTGGATGACATGACCTGCTCATTAAGAGAATGAGCGTGCTCAGCTTAAGTACCAATTAAGTATGCAGTTTGGAAGCAAGCATGAATGTTAAGAACAGAAAAGCACAGCAAGATCTTGAAATAGCAAAGCAGGAATCATGACAATAAACTCCCTGTCTAAATTAGTAGTATTAGTAATGTGCCTATCTAAGAATTACACCAACCCAGTGAGTGTTAGTAAATGTTAGTAACTTAAAAACAGTTAATTGCCAATTAAGCTTAGAGAGCCCCGAATCAGCACAGCACAGAAGGAAGAGGGAAATACCAAAGCCAACCAGAGCTCAGAAATGTGCAACAACGAAGGCAAGGGGCGGAACGCAGACAAGCGGTGGAGTGGCATGGCAGACCTGGCGAAAACAAAAACATGGAAAAGTAAAAACATGGACATGGATGTAAAAAATGAAATGCAAAACCCTGATACAAGAAACTGTTAAAACTATGACTATGAACATGACTATGGAACATGAAACTATGATCTATGAAATCTTGAAACATGAAACTGTTAAAACCATAAATGCTGTCCTGGCCAAAGGCCAGAACACAATAGTACCTGCATTCCTATCTGAATGCATGACTTCATTTATGTTTAATCTGTCTGTTTTTAACTGCTGTTGACTTATGTCAGATTCTGAACTATGCAGACATTAACCCTGTATAGTGCATTTTTTTGCAGATATACTTTTGCCCCCAGCCTCAAGTCAGGGGTCAGAAGGTGCCTGCATTCCATGTGGAAGATGAGTTTGGATCCTTAATGGGGCCATAAACTCATTCAGCACTCCCAGTGTGGCACCAGAGCAAAATTCACAGCACTGGTTTGTTTGACTAGAGGATCCCCCATCCCATTCAAGACAACTCCTCAGAGTTGCCTAAGTCCACAACCTCAAATATAACAACACACATCTTAACACAACTACAGTTCTAAAGGAGAATGCAAAATCAATTTCACATTTGTTTCTTGATGTTTGTCTGTCTTTGTGTGTGGGTGTGTTTCAGTGTTTTCTGTTGTTCTCTAAGTCAAAATGCAAACTGTGTTCAATTGAAGTAGTTTCATTCATTGCCATTTTATTCATTATCATCCTGTTGTTGCATGCATGCAGTATATTTTGCAAAGGAATGAAATAATGCTATGTAATTATTTTAGACCAGCAATGGCTTACTGTGTGTACTGCTTGAAATATCCAATTCCTTTTTGCCTAGACTCAGTCAACTGATAGCAATGCTGTTCTGTGTGTTTAACTCTCCATCGTGAATGAATATACTCATGTCTACATTGCGTATGGTAAAATCTTCCCAGTGTTCATATTGGTATGTATGAGTGACTTTGTGTATTTTACTTGCACCATGATGTGGCATGTTAATCATCACTTAAGAAACATGTTTACGGTGTTGTCAGTCATTCTGCCTGTTTTATCAGACTTTCTTATTCATAAACACAACTGTAACTTGTGATGGCTAAAATCAGGTTGGAGTATTCCTCATGTCAGAACATTCACTTCTGGTGTATCTCCAAGTGTGTGTTGTGTTTGTATTTTCATCTGTTTTACTTGCACCTTGGTGTGAATAGTCTCTATTTCTATTTTATCATTTAACATGTTTTTATTTTTATATAAACTTTGTCATAACTCAGTTCAACTTCAACTGCATGACTACTGGTACGGCTCGATGATTCAATTCCTGATAACATGGGCAGATTTGCCACCAGCGTAGTTGGCAACCAGAGGGCCCCTGGTTTCCAACACCCCACCAATAACAACATAATTAATATCAAGGGCGGTGCGGTCACAGGCTCAAACGCTTCTCACCATCAGCCTTTCATTCTCCAATCATACCCATACCATCGAGCGTGTCATAGCCAGCAGAACTTAGGCATAAGACAGAACCTTTCTCTAAATGAGTAACCACTACTGTGAGATTGTATACCAGTATAAAATATATAAGATGTATTGGCTTCTTTGTTTCCTTCCCTTTTAATTCACCCAGATCAGGTGTATCCAAATTCTACTACTATACGCTCTATTGGCGTCGTAGTGAAAAATCAAATTCTTAAATTAGACCATCTAACGGGATACATTACCATGAGGGGCACTGAAACAGTTTTTACCACTTGTACAGGTTGTCATGAAACGTCCAGCTACATTACATGTATTTGTAACACTTTGCAACCATTCTCACAGAATGATGCTAAACTCATTAGCGTTCAATCTCTACATGGCCATGCTGATGCAGTTCAGGTCTCCCACACACAATGGTGTGTTATCAGTGAAATGGACACCTTCACCTATGGAGGTCTGACCTGCCCTGCTAACCACACCTTTTGCCTAGAAGTCACAGAGGACTTCACGATGGGTCTGAGCAACACCCTGGGAAGGGCCCCGCTGGAGGTAGATGTGTCACCATGGTGGGAGGACACATTCTATGAACAGGGTACCCGGGCCTTGACTGCATTGATGCGCCTTGTCCAACAGGTTGTCATGGAAAATGAGTACCATATCGGACAGGCACAGGTGGAGGTGAACCTGGCCAAACAAACGGCAACCATCCTGACCAACTCATCCACGCGTTTTGCCCAGGACGCATACACCTGGTGGGACTGGGTGTTCCGAGGGTGCGTCGTCGGCAGTGCCCTCATCTTCAGCTTCACCCTTATCCAGTGCTACTACTTCCGGCATCTGATCCGTTCCCTGCAGGCCTCGACACGGGCCACCCTCATCCTAAGCCCAATGCAATTACCCTCAATTCCCAGTGGGTCAGGAACATTAGCAAAAAGCCACCCAGGGCAACGTCTGTGACCCCTTGGGACGGTAAAAGTCTGTCCTAGCAGGGTCAAAGGGAGGACTTTGTAAGCGGAAAAAACAGAGAGGATTATCTGGCTGGATTATCTGGTGCAATAATCATTACTCCAACAGTTTGACCCTTGTTGAAATAAGGGCCCCAACATTTAGCAGATGACCCCAGAGTCATGGGAATGGACTCAACCAGACTCTCTGGCGTTAATCTCATCTTGCCACAGGGTTAATGGTTAATGCAGATGCCTAAGAATCTACCAAAAAACTGCTGGCTGCAAACCTTTGGCCAGCGAGACACACGCCGGACAACTCCACAGTGTCATCCAATGGACTCTGATATAACTGCACCCGTACAATTTCAATACATTACAGTTTAGGTAAATATTTCTAAAGACTTTTAATTTCCTGAGTAAAACACTAATCTCACTCACGATGTCACAGAATAATGTGTATTTTGCTATACTGAAGGTTAAGAGTGGAATAATAGCCTTAATGCATATTATTCTTGTAATTCGGTATTGTGTCAGACGTTTCATGACCAACTCTAACGCAAGTAGGTTGTGTTTAATATCATTTTAGTCCTCTTAATTTCTGAAATCTCATAGGGAATATTTCGAAGGAATTGGACTTGTGCCATACCCTCCTTCAATAACTTTAAGGGGAAAATATGCTTCAGTTTTCCTTGTGGTCATGTCTCCTCCCAAAGCCCCTCCGGAGTGGGGGAGCCTTCTTGGCTCAAATGACCCAAAACGACCCATGACCCCGCCATAGGACGCAGTCTAGAGATTGGGCATAAAAGAGGGGGAAACAGAGAAGTCGGGGAAGCTTGTGTTCATCCTTCCCTCATATACGTTGTGTATATGTGTAGTTTTGGGCTGTGCCAGGTATGAACTGACTTCTTTTCTTTTTTCTGTAACGATGTATTTAGGTCTTATGATTTAAGCTTGTGCCTGCCTGGTGAAATAAATTGATATTCACATCTGTGGTGTGTTTCTGACTTTGGACAAACGTATACCTACCGTTTCGGACTCCTGGCTCTCAATTGAGTAACGTAGTCCGTACACTGAAAAAAGTGATTTTGACCCCTAGTAAATGTTCCATATATTAATTAAGCATATTTTAATAGAAATAGCTGTGTTATTTAACTCCACTTAAAAGATATGAGTAATTTCAAATAGTCAACATAATTAAAATATCTAGCTTCAGATATGTAAGCAGGAAAGACAGAGAGGATTATCTGGCTGGATTATCTAGCGCCATAATCATTACGCCAACAGTTTGACCCTTGTTGAGATACGTGCCCCATCATTACGCCAACTGTTTGACCGTTGTTGGGATACGTGCTCCAACATTTAGCAGATGACCCCAGGGTCATGGGAATGGACTCAACCAGACTCTCGGGCGCCAATCTCATCTTGCCACAGGGTTAATGGTTAATGCAGATGCCTGGGAATCTACCAAAAAACTGCTGTCCGCAAACCTTTGGCCAGCGAGACTCATGCCGGACAACTCCACAGTGCTATCCAATGGATTCTGACATAACTGCACCCGTACAATTTCAATACATTACAGTTTAGGTAAATATTTCTAAAGACCTTTAATTTCCTGAGTAAAACACCAATCTCACTCACGATGTCACAGAATAATGTGTATTTTGCTGGAATAATAACCTTTATGCAGATTATTTTTGTAATTCGGTTTTGTGTCGGACGTTTCATGACCAACTCTAGCGCAAGCAGGTTGTGTTTGGTATCATTTTAATCCTCGTAATTTCTGAAATCTCATAGGGAATATTTCAAAGGAATTGGACTTGTGCCATACCCTCCTTCAATAACTTTAAGGGAAAATTATGCTTCAGTTTTCCTTGTGGTCATGTCTCCTCCCAAAGCCCCTCCGGAATTCTTGGCTCAAATGACCCAAAACGACCTATGACCCCGCCATAGGACGCAGCCTAGAGATTGGGCATAAAAGAGGGGGAAACAGAGAAGTCGAGGAAGCTTGCTTTTTTTTTTTTTTTAAAGAATTTTATTGCAATATTAACAAACAAGGCACAAATACAAATCTGATGATATGGAATCAGTTGACACCAGATGCGGGAAAAGGGAATGAGGATTTTATTATAAACAAAACAAAACAGGCACGAGGGCCAACAAAAAACTTGGCCCAAAGGGTTGCAAAAAACAAACTAAGGTATGCTACACAGAGCTAAAAAACAAAGAATGCAAATGACAAAAAACAAAAGGCACTGGAAACTCCAGGCAAGAAGATCAAGAAAAATAAATAACAAGACTATATATGTACCCAAGACGAGAGGCTAGTGTTATGACTTGGAAAAATCACAACAAAGAAAACAGTAGGAAAGTACAACTAAAACAAATTTATTCTTTACAAAAAAAAGTTGCACAAAAAATATCCACTATTTAAATTCTCTAATAACACTGCCACTATTTAACTGTTGCCAAAACAAAACTCTGGTCTGCTCTCTTCTGCTGTCTGCTCTCTTTGTTGTCTGTCTCATCCTGTGCTTAAAATCACAGCCTTTTTATAGTCTAGCAACCTTCCAGAAAGATCCACAGGATTCTAGGGAAATCCCGCCCCCTCCAAGCAGGAAAGTGCCAGAAGCTTCGAGAAATTACTAGACTTTTCTTAATGATTTTACAAGTACGCCACCAGATGGTGCCAATGAACAAAATAAATATAGCTGACCAGCAGGGCAGCAAAACAGCATGTAACAAATCTTCATTTACAAATGGAATATAAAGCTGTACAAAAAATAGTCATACATAACACCTCCCCTCTTTAAGAAAAGAAAGGTTTGCTAAAAGCTTTCTTTTGTTAAAATTAACACAGTTTTATAATCAGAACAATATTGAACTTTACACAAACGTATTATTGATCATGATAACCATCATATACATAACAAACAGTGTAAGTCTCACAATCAAATAGAAAAGTAAAATTACGTTTTTCACAATCACGAAAAGAAATAAAATTACATGCGTGAAAGTGTATCTGGGATTACATTATCTTTTCCCCTGATGTGAGAAATGTCCAAATCATACTCTTGCAAAAGTAAACTCCATCTCAGTAATCTTTGATTCTTGTTTTTGATCTTGTGCAAGAATGTGAGGGGATTGTGATCACTGAAGACCTTGATGGAAGTAGCTGAACAAGTCAAATAGACTTCAAAATGTTGTAAAGCCAAAACAAGTGCCAAACATTCTTTTTCAATTGTTGAGTAGTTTTTCTGATGTTTATCAAACTTTTTGGAAAAGTAACAAACAGGATGATCTACTCCATCAGTGTCTTCTTGCAGTAAAACTGCACCTGCACCAATGTCACTGGCATCAACTGCCAACTTGAACTCCTTTTTGAAATTGGGAGATAAGAGAACTGGTGCATTTTTGAGAATAGCTTTTAGCTGGTCAAACGAATTTTGACATTTTTCATCCCAAACAAATCTTGCATTTTTCTTCAGTAAATTTGTCAAAGGTTCAGAGATGATAGAGAAATTTTTACAGAATTTTCTTTAGTAGCCAGCCATCCCTAGAAATCTCATGAGCTGTCTTTTGGTTGTTGGCTCAGGAAATTCAGTGATAACTTTGACTTTTGCATCAACTGGTTTGACTTGACCCTGTTCATTTTCTAAGGGGCAGTCACAATCTTCGGAATTTTCCAGTTCAACTGTATTTACCACATTGACTGGCTTTTGCTGAGTGCCTCTATCAATGTATTCTTTCAGCATGTTGATGTGACACATTTGTTTTTGTTTCCTCCTTCCAGGAGTTGAAATTATGTAATTTAGATCACTGACCTTTTTGAGGACAGTGTAAGGGCCGAAATATCGGGCTCTTAGAGGGTTTCCAGGAACTGGCAAAAGTGCAAGAACTTTGTCACCAGTTTTAAAACTTCTATCTTTTGAGTGAAGGTCATATCTGGCTTTCATTTTGCCCTGAGCTTCTTTGAGATTTGACTTAGCAAAGTCACAGGCTTTAGAGAGACGATTACGGAAGTCAGAGACATACTGAAGCAAGTTCATTGGAACATCATCTTCAGCTAGCAACTTTTCCTTCAGTAGCTTCAAAGGTCCACGGACTGTATGCCCAAAAACGAGCTCAAAAGGACTGAACCCAAGAGACTCCTGAACAGCTTCACGGGCAGCAAACAGAAGAAGATGGACACCTTCATCCCAATCTTTCTCTGTGTCAAGGCAGTAGGTCCTTATCATGTTCTTCAGGGTTTGATGGAACCTCTCCAAAGCACCTTGACTCTCAGGATGGTAAGCTGATGACCTGTATTGTTTAATACCAAGGTCATGCATAACTTGTTGAAATATGCCAGACATGAAATTTGATCCTTGATCAGACTGAATAGACTTAGGAAGACCAACTAAGCAGAAAAACTTGGTTAGAGCCTTGATGATAGTCTTCGCCTTGATATTACGAAGTGGAATTGCCTCAGGAAACCGGGTGGAAGCACACATGATAGTCAGTAAGTACTCACAACCAGACCTAGTCTTCGGCAATGGTCCAACACAGTCAATGATGATCCGACTGAAAGGTTCTTCAAAAGCAGGAATGGGCTTAAGTCGAGCCTTTGGAATATTTTGGTTCGGCTTCCCTACCATTTGACAAGTATGACAGGATTTGCAGTACTCCTGTACATCAGACCACATAGAAGGCCAGAAGAAGTGGTTTCTGACACGTTGAAGGGTCTTCTTGATACCCAAATGACCTGACATAGGATTGTCATGGGCCAGACTAAGAGTTTCTTGACGGTACGGCTTTGGAAGAACAATTTGATGGGTGATCATCCACTCTTCATCTGCAGGAACATCGGGTGGACGCCACTTTCTCATAAGCACACCATTTTTGTAGTAAAAACAGACAGGAACTTGAGTAGCCTCTTGTTCACTTGCAGCCTGAGGTAGAAGATGCGCTAGATCACGAGCTTGTTGTTGCTCATGAATAAGTTGTTTACGAGACAAAATGTCATTAGAATGACCTGACAAGGACAAGTCTGAAGATTTCCCAGACATCTCAGGACTGGAAGGTTCCTGATGAAAAGACTGCCCAATGAAGGTGTCAGCCAGGTTAAAGTCCAGGTCAGCAACATCCTGAATAGCCTTTTTGGCCATAGAACGAGTAACTGCACATGAAGGATAGAGGTCTGGAATTTCCTCCTCTATAGAGTCAGATTCTTGATGAATCAAAGGAGTGTCAGTTACAATAGGGTAGGGCACAACCTTATCCCCAGCAAGATCATTACCAAGAAGCAAATGAATGCCTTTGAAAGGAAGAGAAGACCGAACACCAACAGTAACAGGCCCAGAGACTAAGTCTGATTTGAGATGAGCATTATGGAGAGGTACACTTGTGAAACCACATTCTACTCCTTGAATAAGGACATTAGCCTGAGTAGACGATTTGTCCGAGAAAGGCAGAATATCTGCAAGAATAAGAGATTGGGAAGACCCAGTATCCCTTAGAATTCGAACAGGAGCAGATGAGGAAAAATCATGTGAAAGTGAGACAGAACCATCAGTGATGAATGGCTCAAAACCCTCCATAACCGGATCAGACACAGAAGGTAGAAGATCAGGTGAACTGACCATTGATACAAGAGATTCTCTCTTTGTCAAAGCAGTTGGCTTGGTTTCTTCTCGTTGTTGTTTTTTCTTGAGAGCATAACACTCAGAAATAAGGTGACCTTGCTTTTTGCAGTAATGGCAAGACACAGAGGGTAAAGAATCAAAGGATTGCTTTTCACCGGAAGGTTTCCTCTCAGAAGTGGCCTTAGAATCATTAGAAGTGTTATTAGAAGTAGTCTTGGACTGAAACTTGCTTTGAAATTTAGAAAAAGTAGATTTTTGGACAAAAGAAGTCTTGTGAGTCAATGCATAACTATCAGCTAGCGTAGAAACATCTTGCAAAGTAATGGCTTGTTTTTCTTCAAGGAAAGTCTTAATATCAGGCTGGACACACCTTTTGAATTCCTCAACCAGAATAAGTTGCCTCATTCTATCAAAATCTTTTTCAACATTCATGGAATTACACCACTGATCAAACAACTGTTCCTTTAAACTGCCAAATTCAACATGAGTTTGACTGGCTTCCTTGCGAGAATTCCTAAATTTTTGCCTGTAAGCCTCGGGGACCAATTCATAACCCTTCAGAATGGCAGATTTGACAAAATCATAATCAGCACACTGTTGGACAGATAACTGGTTATAGATTTTTCTAGCTTTACCAGTAAGAACACTTTGTAACATCATTGTCCAATGCTCTTTTGGCCATTTCAAATTTTCAGCAATTTTTTCAAAATGGGTAAAGTATTGGTCAACATCATTTTCTAAGAAAGGAGGAACAAGTCTGATATGTTTAACCACATCAAAATGATCAGAAAGTCCAAATGATTTTGGAACAGTACCTGCTTCTATTTTCTTCATTTCCAATTCGAACTGCATCCTTTTTTCTTCTAGTTCTTTCTCTTTCTCCATCCTTCTTTCCTCTAGTTCTCTCTCCTTCTCCCTCTCCAACCTTCCTTCTTCCATCTCCATCCTTCTTTCCTCCATTTCTCTTTCCTTCTCCAACCTTCTCTCTTCCAGTTCTTTCAGGCGTAGCTGAAATTCAAGTCTTTGCAGCTCCGTTGCAGGCACTTCCACAGCTTTAATTAATTCTGCTGCTTCTTCCCCAAAGATATCTTCATCGATGAAATGTTGCACCAAAATGTTGAATATTTCTTGTTTCTTCATTGATGACTTCACATCAGATAATCCAAGGGTTGAGGCTATTTGTAGCAAGTCCTTCTTCTTTTCCAACAAAATTAATTCCTGGGTTGGAGTTTTCAAAAAACTTTCCACATCAAAAGTCATGATTGCTGGTTTTTAAACTAGTCAAAAGATTTAAAATAATACTCTTCGGTGAATCCAATCTCGGTGGAACCTCCAATTTGTTATGACTTGGAAAAATCACAACAAAGAAAACGGGAAAGTACAACTAAAACAAATTTATTCTTTACAAAAAAAAGTTGCACAAAAAATATCCACTATTTAAATTCTCTAATAACACTGCCACTATTTAACTGTTGCCAAAACAAAACTCTGGTCTGCTCTCTTCTGCTGTCTGCTCTCTTTGTTGTCTGTCTCATCCTGTGCTTAAAATCACAGCCTTTTTATAGTCTAGCAACCTTCCAGAAAGATCCACAGGATTCTAGGGAAATCCCGCCCCCTCCAAGCAGGAAAGTGCCAGAAGCTTCGAGAAATTACTAGACTTTTCTTAATGATTTTACAAGTACGCCACCAGATGGTGCCAATGAACAAAATAAATATAGCTGACCAGCAGGGCAGCAAAACAGCATGTAACAAATCTTCATTTACAAATGGAATATAAAGCTGTACAAAAAATTATCATACATAACACTAGGACAAGACTTGAAACTAGAAATGCAAGGGAACTTGACAACAAGAACTTGGCAAAACTTGAGACACTGTCTGCCAGCCAACTTCCACCGCATCCAGATAAAGGGTAAGTAATCAAGGACACATGAGGGGCAACACCTGGAGAAGCAGAAACAAGAGGCATGGCAAGATCAAGACATGGACAGAGATTGGATGACATGACCTGCTCATTAAGAGAATGAGCGTGCTCAGCTTAAGTACCAATTAAGTATGCAGTTTGGAAGCAAGCATGAATGTTCAGAACAGAAAAGCACAGCAAGATCTTGAAATAGCAAAGCAGGAATTATAACAATAAACTCCCTGTCTAAATTAGTAATATTAGTAATGTGCCTATCTAAGAATTACACCCCCCTGTGAATGTTAGTAAATGTTAGCAACTTAAAAACAGTTAATTGTCAATTAAGCTTAGACAGCCCCGAATCCAGCACAGCACAGAAGGAAGGGGAAATACCAAAGCCAACCAGAGCTCTGAAATGTGCAACAACAAAGGCACGGGGCGGAACGCAGACAAGCGGTGGAGTGGCTTGGCAGACCTGGCAAAAACAAAAACATGGAAAAGTAAAATCATGAACAATAAACATGAATAATGAAATGCAATGTCCTAATACAAGAAACTGTTAAAACTGTGACTATGAACATGAACTATGAACTATGAACTCTTGAACATGAAACTGTTAAAACCATAAATGCTGTCCTGGCCAGGACCCCAGAACACAACAGGGTCAACTGCGCACTGAATGTCAATCTCTCATGGAATGGCTCTTGATTTGCATTTAACAAACTTAGGGGAAAAAACTGCCCATTTAAGACAAGGCACACAAGAATCAGCATTTTATTAATCGCCATTAATGACATCAAACTTTCGTTGACTGATCAAGCTTGCAAATTACCTTGCGATATATCTACTGACTGAAAAAAGAAATACAATTTTCTATTTCTTGATTTTATCAAGTTTAACTGTTATTAATCAACAGTTCATTGTTATCAAATAAAAGAGAGAATCTCAGACAATAGATATAACAGAATAACGGGTTAGTGTTTAGTGTTTAATCAGGGGGGCACAATCATTAAAAAAAATAATGATCACCCTAGACATGGGCCTGCAGCTGAGACGTGCTGCAACACCACTCACTCCCTGGCTCTCCAAACTTCCCTGTGTGAATAAAAGCAAAAAGCCCAAAAATACTTTGAAAAAGCAACAACAATTATATTAAAGCATTAAAACCTCTATTTTGCTTTAGCAAATAAAATCATGCTGAAGATTTTTTGAAGAAGAAAAAATGCATTGACTGATGGCCATCAAAAATGGAATATAAAATACAACATAGTAAAGTGTGAAGTATCAGTCAAATCAAATGGCCAATGGCCTTAAGAATGAGCGACTCGTTCTTAGAAAACAAAACTTCTCATCAGTTATTGGGCCTATCAGAACCACAGCATACAAGTAACATTTGTACAAACAAATCTGTATTCATGGCCACTGACTTGAGAGTCCAGTCTTCACACTTATTTACAAAATATGCTGCCAGTGCCTGAATACATACCAGCTCACACAGGTGTGCATGTCATGCTGACTTTAATTAGTGACAAACAGAGCTACAGTACTTAGAAGAATCTGGTAATTCAGGAGTGATAGTTCTTCAAACATAAATCAAAATTACAAGTATACAGTATACAGTATGTGGATTGAAGCTAGTTTTGAAAAGGTGTTTATTCATACAAATGTAACAAAATAGTACTCACAAAACAACTGGATCTAGTTACTGTAATCACAATGAAATAAGTAATCAACATGATCATAAAACATACATATATACGTATACCCTCCACTCTCTCAGACACAATGTGCCATTTCCATTTATGGAAGCCAGTATTACTGTGGAGCAGGGTTATTATAGTTAACGAAAACTAAGACTAAAACTAAAATTAGCAGTGAAAAAATAATTTAGTTAACTGAAATAAAAATAAAAATGTCAATTTAAAAAAAACGAAAACTAAATAAAAACTACAATGGACAATACAAAACTACCTAAAACTAAACTGAATTGCAGATAAAATTAGCTTCGTTTTCGTTGATAGTTTCGTTTTCTCCCTCGATTACTGTCCTGCTCAGTCAGAGTTAACCGGTTGCTTCCAGAGGGGGGCAGCATAGCGGCTATTAGCTGCCGTAGCTGCTGCAGGCGTCAGCCGAAGCCAAAAGGGTCTAGCTGCAAACGCACGGAGTGGAGCTCCACTACTTCTCGAATTCAGCGCCGTCATAAGGGCTCACGGTCCATTGGGGCCCACAAAACCCACAGTAGACGCCATGACAAAATTATTTTGCATAGATTTACCTAATATTAATACTAATGCATCAGAGTTTAAACAAAGCCATTAAGGCATGCAATATTGATGAAATACATTTCAGTAACCCCCTTCTTTAAAAATGGTTCAATCCATGCTTCATGCTCGTATTGGAAAATTGCCTGTGTGTTTTTGCTGGCGAGGTCGCGAACCAAAGCAGCAAACAGGGATCACCGTCCTTGCGAATATGACGTCCAAGAGCAAACAAACTAACGCACACAAATCTGGACGCCAGAAAAGACTAGAGAGAGGACAGGAAGAGCAAAGCAGGGGTCCAGAACATTATACAATTCTTTTCAAAGACAGGTGAGAGTATTAAACTAACTTGCTATGTTCGCTGTTCAGGCTGGCTGTTCAGCTGCTAACGTTACGTTAATGTAACATGCAGTCAGCTGAGTAAATAATCGCCTGACAAGAATGACATGACTCAGTTATTAACGGTATCATCTACAGAAAGGAATATATAATCGCTTATCAAGGCTGACATTACTTTTACCTTAATTGTTTATTAAAACTAAACTGCTACTTTAGCCTGTTGACATAAGTCTTGCTCACGCCGGTAGGTAATTTTACAGAGCTTGCCCTCCTCCTAACAATCGCAAAATGAAGCTGGGTGCTTAGAGCTATGGTATTGGGAAGCCCATTTAGATTCTGTTTATTCCAAGACTCGGTAGGTTAGTTCTTCATCAGTTGTTCCATGGAACATAACCATAAA
The DNA here is from genome assembly GCA_029721435.1 of Gymnothorax reevesii. Classification (NCBI taxonomy): domain Eukaryota; kingdom Metazoa; phylum Chordata; class Actinopteri; order Anguilliformes; family Muraenidae; genus Gymnothorax; species Gymnothorax reevesii. The sequence goes on from CM056581.1 coordinate 58,780,795, forward strand.
TGTTTACGAAAGTGATTTGAAATAGAAAAATTAAACCTTTATGCACTGCTACTTCAGAATCAGCTGCAGTCACTTCATCTGAACCTGACCCAGCAATAGATCCTCACCACCAGCAGTCTGAATATGTTTTTGATGGTGAGTAAATAAGTGAATAAGACAACTAGTAATTCATAATTCACGTATTGATACCCTCTTTGTTGAGTGGTTAATTTTAAAAAAGGAAAAATTGGGTTTATTGCATTAGGCACTGTCAAGAACACTGAGAAACAGAAAAATAATGAATAACATCATGATATATTATCGTTAAAGAGTGGCAATGAAAAGTCGGGGGCGGGGGCCCACATCGATATTCTGTCAGGGGCCCCAGAATTCCAAGCAACTGCCTTGCGCACATTCAGTGAAGAAGATGGTTAGCTCTCAAACATGGCAAAAGCTGCGGAAATAACTGAGCATGAATGACTGTATGGGGTGAGATGGATTGGATTTTTTTCCCCCAGTTATATTAGTATCATCAGTGTCACATTTTAAAAAAGATGATGGTTAAAGAATACAGGATTAATAAAGGACTTGGTAAAAACATATTTAGTGTCATACATTCTTTTATCCTTGTCAGCTTCTACAAATTAAGGCCTTCCTCCTAATAGCTGAAAAACTAAAACTAAGATTAAAACTAAATAAAAACTAAACTGAAACTAGTAAATTCTTCAAAATAAAAACTAAACTAAAACTCCGTAATCACTCGTTCAGCTAATTAAAACTAAACTGAAATAAAAAAGCAAACTGTAGAACTAAATAAAAATAAAAACTAATGAAAATTTCAAAACTATAATAACCTTGCTCTGGAGTGATTGATTGAAAATATAAATTGGAAAAATGATGCGGTCAACTGAAATACAATCGTAGGTTTGTGAATTGCACTAATACTAGGCAAATATTGCCATATATGCGATTAATTTGGTTTCCTGTGATTCAATTTTTTTTTACTCGGGCAAAAAAGGAGGTGATATCCTTTCCTCGTTTCATGACAGTCTTGGAAGAAGAAAAAAATGTAAAGTGATGCATATATCTCATCTCACAAATAACCATCCCTACTTAACACGGGCAGATAGGCTACTGTTGATTACTTTACTTCGTAGCCTATTATTTTTCAAAATGGAACAGCCTAGTCAGATGAGGTTAGTGGTTAACATCACACCATTCTGTGGAACTTTTCGTAAGTACTTTGCTGAGTGTGATTCGTAACGTAATTCTAAGAGACATTTACAAACTTGACAACAAGCTTTCATTGCCGGAATGGGGAACAACAGTAACTAGGCCACGTCTACAACAAATTACTTTATAAGGTGCAGTCGTTTAGCTAACCTTCGTCTCTCGCAACTGGTTGTTCTTGCTGGTTGCCGTGCTCATATTCAAATCTCAGCCAACGTACTGAGATCAGTGAAAGCAAACGCAGGTAGCCAACACACTTTGGTGCGTCGCTCTAATCAGTCCGTGTACAATGTTGAGTGACATTAGGTCCGATTTTGGCGCTAGCGCATATTATCGTAAAAAAAATATACAGTATAATTTCATCATTCAGTCAGCACAGGGGCCAGGACGGGGGTACAGGACATCTGAAGGGGGGCACAGGCCCCTGTAGGCCCCCATGTAAAACCGCCACTGAGTACTAACAAGCACTAGGGATTGTATTGCTGCACATTACTAATTGACTAACAAGCTCTCAGCACTCGCTCTGCTCTAGTCTCCGCCCCTTGCCTTCACTCAATTTACTTTGCTGTATTCTGGTTTTTAGTATTGTATTCGTTTTAATGCAGGAATACCCTCTCTGACTGAGGACACAAGTCTGTCATCTCTTCAAGAGGGAAGGAAACAGAAGCCCCACATTGTTGTCTGAGGACTGGGTCTAAATCTTTTTTTTTTCTTTACTTTGGAAAAAAAAATAACAAAACTGAAATACTTGTTCACTTTGCCGGTTTTTGTTGTTTGGATATTTTTGTTGTTGTTTTGTTAAGTTGGTAAAAAAATGTTCTCAGAACATTATGGGAACAAAAAATTGCTAGCTGGGAAGGCATTGCTAATTCACATTTTATGCATATTTCTGGTTCCATATGAGAGAAAGAGGCAGTTTTTGTTTTGAAATGAGAATTCAATAAGAGCTGCCTTTGCTGTGATCTTACACTTTAGCATCCAAAACAATAATGTGTTGAAAAATTTAATTTAGAAAGGAATCAATTTTGTTCTCAATCCTGAGTATGTGTTACATTGTGAATTCTTATAAGTTCCTTTATCTGTAAATTAAACCAGAATGCACTTAAGCATTGTTTACTAGCAGGAGTACTTGAGTGAACCTCTAATCTACTTATGTTAAGTAATATCTGAATAGTAACAGTAATATATCTTAGAGTGCAATAATCATAAGCTGTGCGTATGATGTTTAGTTAACTTAAAGAAGACTTTAAAATATACTTGCAGCTTAAAAACTAAAAACGTTTTCCCCCTGAAAGTTTGAAAATAAATTTAAACAATAATGGGCTTGAAGTATAGAGCTAATGGACTTGTAGTCTACCTATAAGTTTACTTGCTCTATAATTCGAAGTATACTTTCATAAACTAAAAGGTTGGTTTGAAGTATATATAACTAGTAAACTTATCTGAATTTACTTGCAGTATACTTCAAACTATACTTGTATAAACTAGAAATTGTGCTAGAAGTATGTAACTAGTGAACGTATAGTTCTTTTTAACGTTTACTAGCAGTGTACTTCAGTGTGTACTTTCATGAGCTGGAAAGTTTGCTAGAAGTAAATAACTAATAAACTACCAGTATATCTGTAAGTTTAATTACAATATACTTTAATATATACTTTCATAATCTGAAAAGTATGCAAGGAGTATACAACTAGTTAAGTCACAGTATACGTAAAAGTTCACTTGTTGTGTACTTGCTGTACAAAATAAAACTTTCATGTAAACTTGATGATTTTGTTTACTTAGCTTAAACTTGAAGCATACTTCTTTTTTGCACAGGTAGCTATATACGTTTCAGTTTATGCCAAGTACACTTTAGTATAATTTTGTAAAGTTTATATTTTATTAGTTCATAAAAAGTAATCTCAAAGTATACTTTCCCATGTTAGTTCAAACGAAATGTACTTGTGGTATACTCAAATATACTTCTTTTTTGCAACGGTGCAGATTATTTGCTTAATTAGCTATCAGAGGATTGATTAACTGATTTACTAAGACTAAACAGCAGAATGATGTGCCAGTTTCAGTTTCCACAGCATTATTGCTCAGTGCATCATACTTAAAGGGCATCTAAAGTTGATTCCCATTGTTTTTGTTAATTAGCCAATCAGCGAGCCGCACCTGCGCAAACGAACCGAAATAGAAGAATTATCTACGCATGTGCACAAAACATTGGTTTATATGAATGAAATTGGTCATGTAACAATGCAAGATGTCAACAAAAGCAAGTGATTTGTTTGTTAACACTGGACGTTCAACGTCCCGTCTGAGAATCAACTTTATATGCCCTTAAAAATGCTTGTGAGATAGCAAAATTGTTCATAGTCGCCAATGCATTCAATGCTTGGTCAGTAAGTTTACAATAATGTTTGCCCCCTTGAATATTAACTTTTTAATACCATTAAAAATAGGGAATTTATTTTCAGTCTTCTTTCATTATCCGAAAAACATAAGGTCAAAACGATACACAGAATTACTGAGAGAGTTAAGATTTTTTCTAATTATTAAGATTTCCATCCGTGCTGTCTCAAATCAAAGCAAAAAAGTAAATGAATATTTTTGTCATTATCACCCCTTAATCATTACAGATTGGGTTGGGTCTTAATTGTCCTGTAAAACACTGGGGCGTTCCCAGTCTGCAGTGGTCAGAACCTACCAATAGTGATCCAAGGAGGAAAACTGGCAAACTGGCGACAGGTTCAGGGGCAGCCAAGGTTCTAGACAATGGCAAGGTTTAAAGAGTTAAATTAATATTTCCCAGAAAAGATGTCAGATTTCCTTAGGATAAAATTAGTAATTTCCTAATGATGAAGATTTTCCCCTTGACTTGGATTCAGTGCTCAAGTTAATGCCTTAAATGTTTACTACGCGTTCACTAAACAGTAGTAACAATAATGAGGAAAGAAGCCCCTCAAATCTTTGTGTCCCACAAAGATTCTTGCAATCATGTATATTTGCCATTGCAGTTACAATGCATTCTACCATTCATTACAGCAAATTCTGCATTTTGATTGGTTAACACTAGGTATCAATTCACCGGTACACTACCTCGCACTGGGTCAAGCCCTCGTCATGATTAGCGAGCTAAAGCCAACTGACTAGCAAGCTAAAAAGGCTTCAGTTCGCTTTCAATGACTGAAGTATTCTCAGAAATTATTATGCCGACAAAATAAGGCTACAGTTTCCGTACAGTCTTACTCGCTAGCAAATAGTATAGCAAGCGCCGAAGTATTTAGCTACATAGCCAACTGACTAGCGAGCTAAAAAGGCTGCAGTTCACTTTCAATACGTACACTGTCATACTCATTCGCAAGGTAGTTGGCTTCCTAGTTAGCAAGCCAAAGTGATATCGAACTGCGTGTCATAGCTAGCACGCCAATATTTTCATAGGGGTGTTGACAAGAGTCATGGTAGAATAGAGATAAACCTAAATTTTTTCGAGCACTCGGTATTTATCATAAACTAGATACCTGGAAAGTTACATTTGAAACCTCATGCTTCAAATGAAATTTCCTGGTATCTATCCTACGATAAATACCTCATGTTCAAAAAAAACTGTAGGTTTATCTCCTAATTATTGTGTCGCCTGCGAAGCATAGCGGCACACAGGGATCACTTTGTCCGGCATCTGTCTGTCCGTCCGTCTGTCCGGTAGTCACACTTTCAAACTAAAGCTTCGCAGGCGACACGTGTTCATCTGAACACTCTAGTTCGATATAGCAGTAGTACAGGTGTTTAGGAAAGAAGAATGGTGGCGTACTCTACATTGCAGGAAAGAACATATAAATTCGTAACATCCATCAATACGACCCATAATGAAAGACAACTCCCGTTTCACTCATGCTTGCTCTGTAAACAAGGAAGCTTGCAATGATTAAAAAAAAAACAGAACATGAACAAATCTAGCCTGGAATCCATACATATCAGGTGCTGGTGGCTCCCAAAGGACTCTGACTGATATCAGTCTGGCCCAGTCATACAGCCACCGTTTAGCCCTTACGTCACTAATGATGTGAATAAATGTATCATGGTTATGGTTTTTTGTCATGTTTATGTTCAAGTTCAGTGTTCATGATTTTGTCTTTTATTTATTCTTTTTGGTTATTGTAATTCTCAGGTTTTTAGTTCATTCCATTTCTCAGTTCCATTGCACTTGTCTCCCCTCCCCCTGATCTAGTTGGTTCAGGCCGTCTTCCCGGTCTGTGTGCGCACTTACTTCCGGTGATTTAAATGAATTCTGGTGTTTCATACATTCCTTCGATTCTTGTTTACTTCCTTCATCTTACTGTTCTGATTACTAACAAAACTAACATTTGTATTTTGTATCATAGTCTACTAACACTACTAATCCATGTATATAGATTACTAACCTACTAACGAGCACTCTAGTTAAATCTATAAAGTTGCACCACTACTAATTATTACTAATTCCCTCAGCAATCGCCCTGTTCCAGTCTTCGCCTCTTGCTCAGCTGTACCTGTCTCCCCCTGGGTTTCAGCGAGATCTCTCGCACGTGCTTAATTACTTTCCTGCACTCATTATCTGTGCACTTAGAACTTCGTGACCGGAGCTGTTTGAATGTCATAGGCTGTCTGTGTGATTCCCGTCCGTGTCCTGGCTTTCACTAATTTTCGTGGTTAGGGTTTCCCTCATGTGATTCTCCCATAATTTGTCTGATCCTGCTCACCTGTTCCGTGCATAGCATGTGACTTCCCTCACATCTATTTAAGCAGTCTTTTCACAGTCAGCCCCTTGTCAGAATGTTGATCAATATTTCTTTGTGCAGAGCGCCGTGTATGCTATTGAGTATTGTTTTTTCTTCCACTGGTTTGTCCGACTATGATTCTTACCATTTCCCTTCTTGGATTGTTCTGTCTTTTCGCATTTTCGCATGACTATGATTTCTGTGATTGGATGCCCTGTGGATGACTCTTGTCTTTGTTCATCGACTACGACTTTTTGCCTACTGTTTACCTTTGCTCATCTGTCTTCCTGGGTCTGACCCCTGCCTGTCTCGTCGACATTGTGTTTTTGGATTTTGTATTGTGGCTTGGCAAGTCTTTGGCTTTGACTCGGACCTCATTAAAGGCATACGTTTTTTGGATTTCTATCTCTTCTATCTGCGTGTGGTTCCTGAACGTTACGTCACAATATGAATATTCATGTTTTCTGCTCTTGGCTGATTGGGTGACCTTCTGGTGAGAACCACCGGTCGAATATAAGTTAGCTGGCCAGCAACAGCATTCATGAATGTTATTTGACATGAGCTTGAAAATTAGATTGTTGCTTGCTTGCGTTTACTCTTGGAGTGCTTGTTAGGTTTTGAACAGGATAATGTTTGGCCATATCTGCATTTTGTTTATTTCAGTGGGATTTTCGGGTATAATAAAGGCTAAATAAGTAATAGTCAAATTACATCACGTATTTCACTGTAATTGGCATTAGCTATCGTTCGAAGGGCATGACTGCATCAGCTAGATTAAAGTGATACTCCACCCAAAATCTATAATTTGTATATCAATTACTCACCATTAGATGTCTTGAACGGACGAACCTGGCGGAACTTTATGGCCTCTGGAGAATTTTGAAAAATTATCCAAATTCCTTTTTTGCTGGAAGCAAATGGGGTCACCCAGTAGCAATGGGAAAACGTCCGTCGACGAACTTTCAAACCATTGTCCAATGCTACCTACTCTGACAATGAGGCAAGACACGACGAGCGAAGTGATCCTTGGCTATGCGTCAGTAATCCAAGTCTGCTTTGTCCACTCGTATCCTCAGAACTCTAGAAACGCGGTTATTTTTTGCTAAAAATACCACAGTTATGCTTCAAGTAAGCTTGCATATGCAACAGAAGTCCCGCCTTCTGGCTCGTTCATTGCCCAGAGACTCTGCTGCCACTCAGATGAATACTCATATAAACACGAGCTGGGAGGCGGAACTTCCGTTGAAAACAGAACTGCGGTATTTATATATATATTTATATAAGAGGCTCGCCTGCGAGGCAGCAGCATTATAATCTTGTCCCAGGGAGAAAGATTCGAGATTCCTCAAGTGTAACATTGCGAGCGTAACAGCGTGACTGGAACCACTAGCAAATCAAAGTGGCGGGTTCATTGACCAATCAGAGCGAATTTTATTTCGCCCAGCTTCAAAGACCCCTTCACAAACAATATGGCGGCGCCCAATGGCCAATGGCGCTGGGGCTCCATGGCCTTAAATATAATAACTTCTTCAAGACAAAAACACAGTAATATTGACCATGACTCGCCATCTAATTTGCTGTGTAAACGATATCTTATTTACCGCTTGCAAATCGCGCGACACTTGGGTAATGTATAACTCATCTTGATATTATGTTCTTGATATTATCTTGTTTTGTATTCATTACATTGTAAGACCTTGAATCTATAAGAACTGAATATAGTTGTTGATATTTCATAATAAACATTGCATTTGTTTCTTGTTTATTGCCTAGCAAATCCCTTACCTACATATTTATAAGTTCAAGTGTCGCGGAGGACAACGGTACAAAGGTCCCACGATACTAGCTAGCTTTATAACTATACATTTTGTCTCGGCATGAAACTTGTCGCCCAAATCCAGGCAACATAGAAAAAGGAGAGTATGCCCACTATCCTTGCTATATAATCATGACTTTTATACAAGGGTTCCGATACGATTTGTCGCTTGCGAAGCCTGTATCAGCTATGCACGGTAACTCCAAAATGATTACCCTGGGTACCTGATTCTTGCTACCTACTCTGACAATGAGGCAAGACACGACGAGCGAAGTGATCCTTGGCTATGCGTCAGTAAACGAGAGAAACTGGAGACTGGTACCCAGGGTTAAAACAAATATAGTACTTAAAACAAGATTGATTGCACTGCGTTAACTTTGTGCTTCAATATCACATGACAATTGTAAATGTCTTCAAATTTTCCATCAGTTACTTGGAGGGGCGTCTTGCTCGTAGGCACTTAGCAGTAGCTACTACTAGTTTATTTTTAAGTCTGTCTAAAGGGGCGGGGCACCCTTGTGACTGTGAGGCAATCACAGATTTCGCGTGGATTTTGTGCAAATATTTGAAAGTAAAACGCTGGCCTACTGACTGAGGCCAGACGTACAAGCAAGTGACTGTTGGGAGCAACCAAAGCTTGATATGGATGGATTCCAGGCTAGAACAAATCTGTTGCCAGACAAGGGAGTGCAAGCACTTGCTTGTGCATTTACCAGTTTATACTGCAATCCAATTTCCAATTAAGTTGCGATGCTGTTTAAAATCTCCCTTTAACTGAAAGTAATGGGGTGAATGATGTCGCCAGTCTCCACACGGCAGCACAGGCATTTGCCTTTTGATGGGAAACCTTGAGCATGGGCGATAATATAAGAGAATGTTAGCAAAAATGGCGTACAAATGTGTCAAATTTTTCTACCCGGCTTTATACGCATTCCAGCTCGAATTTATGGGAAATAAATGTGTTGAATTATAAATCACGTCATCACAAGTCAAATGTTGAAACCGAAACTGAGAAATTTAATATATTTTTTTAATCTTATCTGCACCTTTCGAATTTGATGCCAGCAGCATGTTTCAAAAAAAGTTAGGATGGGGCAATTGTAGTGACAATAGCAGAATTTCAACCGGCAGATTATTTGAGATGATCATGAGTAGTGCAGTTATGTACTCAAGTCACATGTTGACAGAAATCTCCATGCATGCAATAAAGAATTAAATGTTATGCTTTTTTATTCCACATTATAAGTAATTTCTGGTTATAACATTTTCAAGCAGATCAGATTAGACATTGAACAGGTTTGTCTTTATCATCTACTTGTGTACAAAATTTTTATGTTTTGCAGCCATGTGTCAATTAGTTTCATCAATTTGGGGCCTCATAATCCTTAGGTTTGATCAGCTATCTTTTCCCTAGCGGCATGCGGTCACATGTTCCCAGGGGCTTCAGTAACCTCACCCTTTACCTCTTGATTGTCCTCTCGCTGTTCTCATTCAAGTTTGCCTGATTAACAATCAAACAGTTTAATCACTGAATGACCAAGACCAATCTTTGACCCATCGTAAGAAATGATAATGAAAAAAATGAATGCCCATTGCCAACATTTATACAAGTGATACAACATTGTTAGGATGGAAACGTAAATGCAAAAAATTTGAAACTTTTGCTGACTTTGCAGCATTTATTTGCCATCACTCAGCCGTGCATCGTACCCAACCATGCCCTTTAGCCGTGACGACATTCAGAATACAGAACAGATTCTTGGGGCTTTAATGAGCCTCGCAAACCAATTAATGAAAATCTGCGCTGTTTCACAAACTACTCGAGCGCAGAAATGATAAAGACATTGATGTTTTACGTAGCGATTTATGATTGGCAGAAAATGGCATATAATTTTGTGCTGTCGTCATTTCTACCGAATAGTCTGAACAACTGTTGCTAACCGGGAGAAATAAATTGCGAGAGGTTTAGGTTATTAAGCAGTGGAAGGAGAGGGTAATGCTGGCCTTTGCTCCTGCTGACAGACCGCCACTGCTTTTCCCTCTATGTTTGCTGTTTTCTTCAATTTATTACAATGTGGCTTGCATGAATATTCCTGTCAAAATGTGACTTAAAGGTACATTGTGTAGGAATTTCACCCATCAAGCAGTGAAATTGTATTTTGCATTCAAACGAATAGTTTTCTCTAGCACCTTGCTTTTTCAAGGGCGTGTTGCAACTACTGTAGCCATTTTGTACCAAGGACTATGACATCATGCCATCCAATACCATGCTGAACTGCGGTCTACGGTGGATTGTTTGTTTTTAATAGAAAGTCTCAAACCACTTTCGTACAAGGTAAGATTGTTCGGTCCCGTGCCACAGTGCAATTGCCCCCTCTTTCTGCTGGTCAGCTTACTTACTATTAATATCGTACCATACCTGAGTACGCCAAAATTCCAATACAGCGCATTGCAGTATGCACCTTGGTAGTTTTAAATGGGGAAATCTACAGAGAGAAGGAGAAGTTAACTCTTGCGTAGAGAAAATTCCATATCCAATCTCTGCTTTTTTTCTGGCTTTTTATTTGCCTGTACAATTTTAAAAGGAGGCACCAATATGTTTTGGGGGATTTTATTGAGAGGGGGCTAGAATATTGATATTGCGAATGCGTGCTGCATGTGCCCTAGCAACCCGGTGTGTTGCCAGTTACATGGATTACCACATATTGTGATGTATCGTTCAGGAACCAGTCGGGAGAACCAAGCAGTGCAGTAAATCGGGATTTTATTTACGAAGGGGGAGAACCCCCGTAGAGCAGGTGGCAACAGTACAGAGTCCACAATCCAAAAGTCAAAATCCAGAGGGCAAAATCCGAGTCGTAACCAGGGCACCAATCACAGTACTCGTAGTCGGACAAAACAGGTTCAGTACAAAGGCAAGGGTTTGTCAGAGAATCCAAAGCCAAAATCCAGTGGGCGTAATCCGAACCATTAACAGGGCAGCAAACACAAAACGCGGAGTCGGGCAAAACATGTATGGTACACGGGCACAGGAAAATCAAAGGTAAAACCAAAATCAGAATCCGGGACGTTCCAGTGAGAAGTATAACACTAAGAGTACAAGGCATAAACAATTGCAGCACAGGGAAAACGTTCTGACAAGAGCTGTGAATGAAATGACTGCTTAAATACACATAGGGGAAGTCACATGCTACAAAGGGAAGGCAGGTGATATGGATCAGCCTAATTACAAAGGAATGAACATGAGGAGGTTCCTGATTAAGCAATAATACTACAACTTGATGGCAGGCGTGAGACCATCATTTACAACTGTTGTCTATTCCCCTAAGAAATGTATTGATGGAGGTAATGGGCATGATGAAATGCAACCCTTATTCCATCAAACATAGCCTATGCTGCTATTCACCAATGTTGATCTTTACCTATTCATGTTCTACTGTTATGCTGTCTATATAACGAATTACACAACCCAGCAATGAAAAAAGCTTGTCATTTAGACAGTTATATTTACTTACCGGTCGAGAAGAAAGTAGGCAACTTCAGTGTCCCTTTGAAAGTTTTTCTCCTTCATTAGCTCTTTCCACCTGGGAAAACCTTCCCCGATGTTTACCCTCGTTTTTATTAATTCCCCTGACCATGTTGCCTTTTTAATTCCCTTTTTTGCTTTTTTGACGACAAGGATTCCTTCTCCTGTGGCTCGGCATAAGTATTATCCTCCTTTATGAACTAAAGTGCAGTGCAGGCTTTCAAATTTTTCGGGGCAATGACAAGCACCTCTTGCTGATCTCCTTCTCCGTTTCCATTAGGCTGGCTCTGAACAAAAATGCGTTGTGGCTAATTAGCTAGTACCCGGTAGTGCTTTATGTCCCTCTCGGCGATTGTAGTTTTTCAAAATAGCGGAACGACATGGACGCACCCTTGGACTTACCCGTGCAATGTAAATATAGATAAGAAATTCTTCACTTATGAGGGTAAGTCAGATTATTGGCAAAGGTAATATTACACCAATAACGACATATACGTAAATGAATTGATTTTAGCTAATTATTACTTAAAACACTACACATTGTCCCTTTAAGAGAGTAAATACCGGTAACTGCTCTAAACATGATCTGCATCTAATTGAGTCAAATAATCAGCTTGTTACAATCCAACAATTGTCACAGCGGTTAGAACAAAAAGCCAGCATACATGATGGGGTCCCTGGGACTACACTTAGAATCACAGGCCTAAACTATGCTCTCCTAGTAGCCCAACATTACTTCAGTCCAAGGTGTTTCAATTGCGGTATCGCTGGTTTTAAATTGTTATACTCACATTATAGCGTCAGTAGCTCAGGAACATAACATCCAAAAATAAACCAAACAACACATTCTGAATGCATGCACCAAAGGCAACCAACTACAATCTTTGTATTTGCAGAACATGTTCCAGAATGTGTATGGGTTGTTTTTTCTTTTTTTTTTCAAAAAGTAAACATATTCAGCTTCTCCTGCTTCAGAAAATTAAGGGACAGTTTACAAAGTTCACCCCCAAAAATGAAAATAAACATTCACCGAAATTTGATTGAATTATACGTTTGAGCTCTAAAAGCTGTAGGATGACCAGTGCGTGGCCCTGTCTTTAGTGGAATTCGCTTTCAGGCTGTGATCACAGGAGCTGGAAAGGTATTTAATTTTGTTAGAAATAAATATTCCCCAAAATTAAACAGAACTATAAATTTGACTTATACTCAGTTCAGTTCTATTCAATTTTATTTGTTTAGCCCTTTTCACAATTGAGATTGACCCAAAACACTCTGAGAGTGACAGACCATTGGCCTCGACAGCATCCTTGGCCCACAGTTCCCAAGGAGACTGGGCCACTATTGCCGGAGGGCAAGGCCATTCTTGAGAATGGGGGAGGCAGTCAGCCTCCTCCAGCTGTTTAACTGTCAGCATGAAAAACATGACTCCCTTGGCCTCTAAACTAATCAAGCAATGTAATGTACTGTATGCTCTCGAGTACATCGCGGTGACATGAATTTCTGATTTTATAGCAGTGATTTAACATGAGCTCTTATTTGGTGGTAGAAAAACTATCCCCTCATTTCTGTTTTACAACATGTACTGCTTATGCACCAGAATCATATCAGTAGTGCAGAGGCCAAATATATCCGCAACCTCCAACCCCAACCCCCCACCAATAATGGAGTAATCGCTATCTGAAGAACTACAGTGCAGTGGAAAATGATGTTCCCCCTTCTCGATTTCGTCTATTCCTGCTTATTTGTCATATTTCAATGTATGTTTTCATCATCCAACTAAAAGACAAAATGCTGCTTTTACACAATCATTTTATATATGGAGGGTAAAGAGTTTTCCAACACCAACATCATCCATGTGAAAAAATAATTGCCCCCCTGGACCTAATCAATAGTTGTGCCGTCCTTGGCGGCAACAACTGCAATCAGACATGTAGGATAACTGGCAATGAGTGATAACTGATGGCCGGACATTCTCCTACGGGATTTTATATGTTTCTATCACTTGTGGAGAGTCGCTCAGGTCTTGAAGCAGCACACATAGCAGCTCCAGACCATCACATTAACGACTTTGTTGCTCATCTGTCCTTGAATTTCCTGAGATCATATCATCATGTATCAATATTTGCCTACTTCACATTGCTAGACAGCTTCGAAACTGACTTTTAGATTCAACAAGGGAAGAATGTCAAGTGAAAATGAACCTAAGTAGCAATAATATTTGATACATTAGTTGATTCAGCAGCAGGGGTAATTACTTTTTTCACATAAGGCCAGAGTAAGGTACCCTTTTCCCCTTCAAGAAATTAAATCAGAATTTAAAAGCTGCATTTTCTGTTTTATTGGGCCATCCGTACTGTTAATTTGATGATCTGAACATTTCGGTGCGGTAAAAATACAAAAAAAAAAAAAAAAAATCAGCAAAACGCAGTAAGTTTTTCGAACCACTGTAATCTCATGAAAGGCATTCCACTCCAACATAATCCATTTATCACGACTGCATGATTTGTGCTTGAAATTAACAGATTATTCATCAATAATCTCCGTTAACTGCGATTGGTGCTGCCCTGACCATGACACATACAGCCCAAAAAAACTACGACGCGGGCAGCTCTGAACTTTATGCATCAAACTGATCCTATAACACCATCAGACTAAGAAAAAAGGGAAACAAGCACTCTGAGCAGAGTCCCCTATTCTACCATAACACAAAGCTGCAAAATTCCATTGTTTTTTATTCCAATTCATTGATTTTTTTTTTGAAAAGTAGCTGGCTTGCGCATTTTTCCTCTTGAAGTTCCAACTGTCCAGTGTATATTGGGAAAATAAAAGGGGTTTTTGAAAATCTGCAAAAATAAGGTTCACAAGTAAAACTGTTGCCAGAGATGGTGTTTTTGTGTACTGAGATAAAATCCGCTTGTCCTCACAACCACGAGAAAATGAAATATTCCATGTCCATAAAATGCACTTGTTGGTAACAATATGCTATCATCACAATTATTGTACAGCAAGCATGCACAACACTGGAATGATCTGATGATCTGAGACCAGTGGATGAAGTAGTTCCATATAACTTCTACCTAAGCATGTTGATACACTGTTAAAAGAAAAAGTTTCAACACACAGGTTTTGTGTCCTGAGGCACCAGATCAGGAGGCTGGGGAGTGAATTCTGGTGTTTGGAGGGCGTTTGCTTTGAAACCATATGTTGGTGTTTAGGCACACTCAAAATGGATTTTAAACACAAAAAACAGGGTTTCTTCCAACTCAAGAAGTTTACTGCTGTTCCTGTCAAAGTGTAACATAACATAAACTCTAAATAAATTAAAAGAATCACCAGGGTATTATAATCAAAATATAGCCTATGACCAGAAACAGAGGATTATGCATTACTCTTTGTTGTTGTTACGCAGTTAATAGAAATTTCAAATGGAACGTGTGAAATGTATTTCTATTGTTTATGCTTCCATGTCCCGGCAATCCCATCGCTGTAGGCCCACATACTCACCGAGTGTGAGTTTAAGATCCAGGGAGGAGCGAAGGGTGGATCTAAGGATGGATCTAACCTTATCTGACGAGGACCAGAGGATAGCCATACCCCAAAATCATATCTGGATTTATCCTTTGTTCTAGTCCATTTGGGACTATACTGTAATTTACAAAATTGAACATCATGATACATTGACTGAGACTTGAAACTTGTGATAGATATCGTAAAATAATGTGGAAAATCATTATTCAAATAAGAAATCAGGTGAGAAGGTAGGGCCATTTCCTCATAGACGACTATAGCATTAAACTTCTTTCTGCAACTACTGACATCGCCATCTGCTGGCCATGAAATAGAATGCAATTTTTTGAGATTTTTGCATTGGCTTCACTTTTCACACTTCGGTGCTGCGTCCAACCTTTTAGAAAGTCTATGGCTCAGGGTGAGGTTAAGGCATGAAAACTACTTGGTTATGTTCAACTGCTCGCTTATGTTCGGGGTTCGGGTCAGGATTATGGTCAAGGTGAGGTTTAGGCATCGATATTACTTGGTTTGGTTCAGACACCAAAACTACTTTGTGAAGTTTAGGAGTCGGACCAGGTTTGGCATTATGGGTACAAAAAAAAAATAATAATAGTAATAATTTCACCAGTGCTTGTGCTAATAGCCAAGTGGAAGCGCAGTGGTTTGACCGACTGACTCGTGTGAAGAATATAGATTTCAACAACCTGAAACAATTAGACCTGTTTTCTAGCCAGACAGACAAGTAACATTTAAGTTGTTAAGTTTTTTATTTGGTCATGAGCTGAAACTTGTTGGAGACACTTTGTTCTTTAACCACACCCACTTTAGAATGACAAATGCTATACAAAGTTCGGCATAATTTAAAACCAGATATTTAACTGTCTAATTTTTAGAGGTCACTTAACTTCTTTATTCATGTAATTTGGTTCCAATCACATCTGGAAAGCCATAAGACCTCCGCATTTGCTTGGCTTGTTAATGTTCCCCTCTAGGGCCAATGTTGGTATTTTGTTCATTACCTATAATGCTAAAAAGAGATATGGAATCAGGTTTTTTTTTTTTTGTTATAAGACTCTGTCTGCATGGCTTCTTGTATGTTCATCTTGAGTTCTGCAGAATGCTCTTCTGAATGGCTGTTTTATAACAGAAGCAGTGAGGAGATGGTAACAAATGAATTAGAGAAACACAAAACTCTGCAGGCTCACAACACTCATTAAATGGACCCTTTTATTATAATTTTGTCCAAATTATATTTTGCCACAAAGGCAATGTAACATATGCAACTGACTTAGTAGTCAGTTAGCAGTAGTCAGATTTCTATTTTATTCAATTAATTGAGCAATTGAGCATTTTTTTTTCTTCCAAATTGGCAATTAATGCAATTTGCAAATTTGAAATGACCTACAGGTGAGCAGTGATCTGGAGTGCTTTATGCGAATCTCTGCGATCAGGTCTTTATAAAATGTTTTCCTTCAGGTTTGCTGAGAAGGTACTAGTATCTACCTTCTTTGCAAAATATTGTCCATTATGTCGAATTACCCAATGCAGAAACATAGCATGATTGATGACCTGTCTGGAATTCATAGTAATGGGCCAAATTTCACAGTATCTTGTAACCTCCTGTGTTGAAAGGGAGTATTGCTGCAAAATATTCTCAAGCATTGGATATTGTACAAAGCATGTGTGTTAAATTCATAGAAATATGCTCTCTGATAAATTCCCAGATACTAGTATTTGAAACCTTGAGATTAGATGTCCAACATGTGATCACAAGTGGAGAGTTTGAGAGCACTGACCTCACATTATGATGCATACTGCAGAAAGTCAATATATTGTTTGTGTGATGAAACCCAGTAATGTAGCTTTTGAAGTATACCCTTCATACACTTTTCATATAAGCAGACATCACAGATGTCACTTCATTAAAAGAAGAACTGAAAGAGAATATTGAAACAGATTTGCCAAACACTGCTCATGAAGTACAATGCAGTGGCTGTAATGAGAGTGATGACTATGGAGCAAGATGTACAAGGTATGATGTCACACGAAGCTTGAAAATCACTTTTCTAAAGTAGCAGGAAGTTAGTACGCTTGGTTCTAGCTCACTACAAACCATAATTGAGGATTGCACCAATTCTGTTGATGTGTCTGATGAACACACACTGACTGAAGTAATAAAGACTGGAAATTTGTGAATCAATGCAACATAATATTTTACAACAAAGCTTGAAAGACCTGTCCATGCTGTGGAAAAGAAACAAATGTTATCAAACTGTTTTCTCCTGTTTAGCCTATTGAGTACAAATTTGGAGTAGTGATGAAAAACACATATGTCCTTTTTTAAGCGATTCGAGTAAAGCGCTTTTGAGTTACGCGTATTCTCCCCTTCTCGCTTCAATCACGCCCCCAGCGCTTAACTTCAGAATGTAGGCGGCCTTATGAAAGAGGTGTGACTGATCCAAAAGAGAGGCAGACTCTGTACAAAGCTCATTGATTATGGCTATCAGGAAAACATGGAAAAAGGATTTTCTGATTAACCATGAAAATGCAGTTGTGGTCCATGGAAAACGCAAGCCAGACTTTAAATTTGAAAATCGTGGGTCTGCTGATAAAACCTCGTATCTCCAAACTTATTAGAAACAAAGACTCGTATGTCCATTATTCTTACACGCAGAATTAAACATGTTTTATTTATATTGTAAATTCTATTTATCAATTTATTATTTTTTTAATATTTATTTTATTTATTTTCCTGTAAAGCTTATCATTTTGAAGATGCGAGGTTTTATCAGCAGGCCCACGATATGCGGCTGTAATAGTAGGCCTATGTATCTTCTCCCTCCCCACCTCTACCCCCAGGGCTCCCTAGAGAAAGAGATTTCAATCTCAATGGGACTGGACTTCCCTGGTTAAATAAGGGTTATAAATAAATAAATAATGTATGTCTGTGCCAATTACAAGAAGTAATACAGACATCTCATTCATTTCTTACTATAGCCACCATGGCATTAAAACTATGCAAACAAACTAATTGCCGCGATAGTGAAATAGTACAGAATTTAGCGCTTCTCAACCAGCGTAAACAGAGCATTGAAAATGTGCCCCTCCTGAACAAGCCAGTTTGTTCCGTAGAGGACAGGGAAGAAGACAAAGAAAACATCCTAGCCACACAAAAACGACAATCAATTACAGTTTATATGATCTCATGTATAAATTGCGTGCTTGAAATTTCAAACAACTCCGATGTCTGGTTTGCAACTAAAGGACAAGGCAACGCTTTAACAAATAAAGGATTCTTTCCCCGCACGTGATAAAATCTGCGGGGCACTGTAAAAGCCAGGCTCTCTGCACACCAGAGAAGTGTGCACGCAACAGGTGGTGAGCAACCATCATCCCTGGTGCATTTCACTGCCCTGAGGAGGAGTTGGCATCCACTCTTTGTCATGATTCTGGGTTTTGTTCATGTTTTATGTGCTGGTTTTGTGTTCATGATAATTGTTTTTAATTTATTCTTTTTGGTTTTTGTAATATTCAGGTATTTTGCACATTCCATGTTTCAGTTCCATTGCACTTGTCTCCCCTGTCTTGTGATCTAGTTGGTTTAGTCCGTCTTCCCTGTCTGCGTGCCCACTGACTTCGGGTGATTTAAATGAAGTCCGGTGTTTAAAAATATTCCTTCGTATCTCGTTTTCTTCCTTCAACCTTCTGTTCTAATTATTCACAAGACTAACATTTGTATTTTGTATTATAGTCTACTAACACAACTAACCATGTGTATATTCGATTACTAAATTACTAATGAGCACTCCAGTTTAAGTTGTAAAGCTGCACCGTTACTAATAGACTAATTCCCTCTTCGCAATCGCCCTGTTGTATTCTCCGCCCCTTTGCTTTCCACCGTCCTCTCCCTAGGTTCAGCGAGAATCTCTCGCACGTGCTTAATTACTTTCCTGCTCTTGTTATCTGTGCACGTAGAACTCCTGGACCGGAGCTGTTTAAATGTCATAGGCTGTCTGTGTGATTCCCGTCCGTATTTCGTCTCTCGCCAATTTTCGTGTTAGGGGTTTCCCTCATGTGATTCTCCCGATGTAATTAGCCTCATTCCCCACAGCTGATCTCTGTATAGCACGTGACCATTCCTGTGTGTATATTAGGAGTCTTTTCACCCACAGCTCTTGTCAGAACGTTGATCAATTTTCATTGTGCCGAGCTCCTTGTACGTCTGTGATTATTGTTTCTCTTCTACTGGATAGTCCGACCCTGATTCTTCCATTGCCCTTTTTGTACTGTTTTGCCTTTCTGGATTCTGACCTGTTTTTGTATGACCACGAGTACTGTGTTTGGATGCCCTGTGTATGACCATTGGCTACGACTTTTTGCCTCGTTTTTGTACCTCCCCCCATCTGCCTTACTGGTTCTGACCTCTGCCTGTCTAGTCGATACTGTTTTTGGATTTCGTATTGTGGCTTGGCAAGTTCTGTGTATTTTGGCTTTGACCCGGACTCCAATAAAGGCATACGTTTTTTTTTTTTGATTACGATCTCTTGTGAGTGGTTCCTGAACGATACCTCACACTCTTTCTGAAGTGGAAGTGCATGGAGAATAACTTTGAGTGGATGCGGATGAAGGAGGGTTACGTAAAATGGTCATATTTATTTGCCTCTACTCAAAGTATCACTGTGATAGATACTGGAAACAAGCTTATTATGGTTTAAAATATTTTTTTGCATTTCAAGCAGGTGCGCAGTACATAGGCGCCATGGGCCGCGCCAGGGTATTTGGTGCAGATGCTTAATATACGCATCATGATCGCACACAACCTGAACATTAATGCTGTGCCGACGTCTTCGGTGTCCGTTGGCTACATATTCTTATTAGTGGAAGGGGTTCTGATTGCAACGTGATTACAATCAGTGGCTCCCACAACACTGGGGAACCTGACATCAACGGCGGTTCTAGAACCAGGAATTGGGGGGCACAGACACGTCCCCTTATGATAATTAGGGTAGTCCTGATTGAGAACTAATCATTTTCCTTTACTGACGCATTTTCCAATTATCGTAATTGGCAACTGGTTTGCGATTTTGTGCTGTGGTGTGGTTTTTGATCTACTGCCTGTTTATAGACCCTGTTTTGGATTACCCTTCTGTACTGTCACTGTGATTTTTAGGGATGATTTAAAATTTTCCAAAAATACTGAATTACACCTAACCCATCACACAGGGGACAAAATTGCTTCATTTTGGTACCAAAAGCATCTCTTTAGTCAAATCAAAGATTTTTATGGACAATTTTGTACAGCATATTGATACCTTTTGAGTTGGGTGGGTGTGGGTGTTTGAGTTTTTTTTAACATAAGGTGGAGGCAAAAGCTGTGATCTAATGTAGTCATAAAATAGCCTACTTTGACTGAAAGTCATGATTTTTCAGTAAATGTATAGTTGTGTGGTTTTTTTTTTTTTTTAAACAAATGATGCGTGAAAAGTTTTAGGTCTTGTAATTATGGCGTTAGAACACTGCCAAAAATCGCGCATGCGAATGAGATCTGTGCCCAACATCCATGCGCAAATCAAACCTCCTAGGAGAAATACATGCTCGGATAACTATAAAACTATAAAAAAATATAGCGCCCGTGAGCTATATTGTATCCTGCATCTTTGTTCCCTTGAGCAATATTTTAGACTGCGAGGAGAAATATATTACTACTCAAAATTTGATAGGGATCATAGGAATTTTTTTGTGAAATGATATGCAAATTTGGTAACTGCCACTGATGAGCAATATATTGGATAAATGACAAGCAGTCAGACACAAAACACATTTTCACGTGCATTTCATCACATTAAATGAGCGTGCTGCCTCACATTTTGGCTTTGACTAACACCATTTCCACTCAGACGTATGTGTTGCTTGTTGGTGAAAATTTGGAAGTTCCCAAATTTTTTGCATTACATTTAGCAATAACAAGGTCTTAGACGTCGATTGACTTCAGAGCAATTAGGAAGATGAATCGGAATGCTTGACTCTGGCTTGTCACAACGTCACGTTGCTAATGCACTTATGGTCAACCAAAGTGTTGTGAACAGAGTGTGGAACCGGCATCAAACATTTGGTACAGCAGCACACCGTCATGGGGGTGGTCATCAGACATCGACTACACAACAACAAGACAACTTTCTCACACTTCAGGCACGACATCATCCTTTCTGGACAGCCACCACCCTACGAAATGACCTTCATAATGCCTCAGGGGTCAGGGTATTGTAATGTGAATATAGGCCACTGGACGGCAGTATTTACCTTTTTTTTTATTCAGCTCAGACTGGAGCTATGTTTAGACATGTCCTGGACATGTCTGGGGCAAGTCCCCGAAAAGTAAAAAAAAAAGAGGTCTAAATGTGGGTGGGGTCTGCAAAAGAGTATATAAGGAAAAGAATTGAGACAGTAAAGTAGTAGGAGAAATTGCAAGAAGAAGGATACATGTGACCAGACCTTTCATTTTGTTCAAGACCTGTGATGTTTCTTTTGTGGATTTTTGCCTGTGTTTGTGGATTTTTCTCACCCAGGACATCACCAAGCCGCCCCACAAAAAGGGACTGTAAATATTTCTTTTTGTAGTATTCAATCTTGGTCTTTAGCGTAGATAGTTGTTATTAGTCTTTGTCTGTTAATTAAATGTGTTTTAGTTGTTAAAACTGTGTCTGTCATCCCTTGCTGTTGCTGTTGCTGTTGTGTTATTAATGTAATAACAAATTGGGGCCATAACAAATTGGGGGCTCAAGGTCCGGGATAGACCATTGTGTGAGTAATTTATTGAAAATCTAACATTTCAAATTGTGAAATTGTTTTTGTGAATTTTCCTAGATATATATTGACAACAGCAATGGATGATTTCTTGGCATCACCAACCGTAGGGGTTTTCAAGTCTTTTAAAAAGACAGAACTGTTGGAAATATGCAGACATTTGGAGCTGACAGAGGTAAAACCAGCCATGTGAAAAGCAAGACTGGCTAGAGAGATAGTTGAATATTACATTGATGAAAATGTGTTTGCACCAGGAGATCTGGAACAGTTTCCAGTGGAAAATCCAAATATAGAAATGGAACTTAAATTAAAAATGCTAGAGATTGAAAGGGAGGAAAGAGAAAAAGAAAGGGAGGAAAAAGAGAAACAAAGAGAATTTGAGAGGGAGGAAAAAGAAAAACAAAGAGAATTTGAGTTAGAAAAATTTGCAAGACAGAGAGATTTTGAATTAGAGAAATTCGATAGAGAAGAAAGACTCCAAATGGAGCAACTAAAAATAAAAATTCAAACTGAAAATAAATTTCGGGCTAGCCAGGAGGTAAAATTGGTGCCTCCATTTTCGGAAAAGGATGTTGACAACTATTTCCAGTGTTTTGAAAAGGTAGCAAAGAGTTGCCAGTGGCCAAAGGAACACTGGCCTCTGATGTTGCAAACTGTCCTAAAGGGTAAAGCTCAACAAGCCTATTCGGCTTTGTCTGCCGATGATTCCTCTGAGTATGAGGTTGTCAAAAAGGTTATTTTGAGAGCTTATGAGTTTGTTCCAGAGGCTTACCGACAGAAATTCAGAGGTCTGAAGAAATCTGAAAATCAGACTTATGTTGAATTTGCTAATGAGAAGCAGGTTTGCTTTGAGCGCTGGTGTACTTCTATGGAGGTCAAGGATGATTTCAACTCACTAAAAGAGATGGTGTTAGTTGAAGAATTCAAGAACTGTGTTAAGGATGATGTTAAGACCTACCTTAATGAGAAGCAAGCACTGAATTTGCAATCAGCTGCCAAATTTGCAGATGAATATGTTCTCACACATAAGTCCAAATTTCAGTCTAGCAGTAACAATAGATGGTCCCAATTTCAGAAAAAGGGTTACGGTGATACCCAAGATTCCTCACCCAAAGACAAAGACAAATCTGGTGATGGTGCTCAGAAATCCAGTAACAGGTCTGATCAAAGTGTGAAAGCTGACAGTGACAAAAGTGGTTTAGTTTGCAGTTATTGCAAGAAATCTGGACATGTTACAACTAACTGTTGGTTCCTTAAAGCTAAGAAAGAAAAAGAAAAGGATACCAAACCAAATGCCTTTGTGAAAACAAGGTTAGAAACCCCTGTAGTAGATAACCAATCTGCTAAATTGCCTGCTTCTTGTGGGGCTAAAAAGCCTAATACAGCTGACTTTGTGAGGGAGGAATTTCTTCCATTTGTGTCAGAGGGATTTGTGGCTCTGAATGAGCATACTACTCCTGTCCCCATATATATCCTAAGGGATACCGGAGCTTCTCAGTCACTTTTGTTGATGGACTCCTTGGAGTTACGTGATGAGACCGCTTCAGGGGATTTCATACTTGTACAAGGTATTGAAGGGAGGACTGTATCTGTACCCCTGCGCTCTATATTCTTGAAGTCAGATTTAGTTACAGGACAGGTAAAGGTGGGACTTATGTCAAGTCTACCTATAAAGGGTGTTTCTCTGTTGCTAGGCAATGACCTGGCTGGGGGCAAAGTAGTTCCCCCTGTACATCTTACTTCACAGCCGAGCACTGAAGATGGGGATGAGGACCCATCTCTGTATCCTTCTTGCGCAGTGACTCGTGCTATGGCCAAGAAGGCTAAAGAAGAAGATGTTGTGGTGCCGTCCAGCACATTGAATAGTCAGGACTCAGGTGGTTCGCCTCATGACTCTGATTGGCCTGCTATGGTTTCTCCGTTTGAGAACTTATCAGACACTTTTATCAGTTCATTGTTCAGCCAGCCAGATGGGTTTAGTGATTCTGATGTGTCTGGAGACTTGTCTCTGTCCAGAAAGCGGTTGATTGAGGAGCAAACTAATGATCCTGAAATTTGTGCACTAAGGTGGAGAGCCCTTCCTGATAAAGAAATAGACGCAGTTCCAGTTGGGTATTATCTCAAGGATGGTGTGTTGATGCGGAAGTGGCGCCCTCCTGATATCCCTGCCAATGCAGATTGGGCAGTGGTCAGGCAAATTGTTGTTCCGAAGGTCTACAGGAATGAGATCTTAACAATGGCTCATAGTTTACCTTTAGGAGGTCATCTTGGTGTTAACAAGACTGTTGATAAGATAATGAAACACTTCTTTTGGCCTGGGCTTCGGAAAGACGTTTCCAACTTTTGCAAAACCTGTCACACTTGTCAAGTAGTTGGAAAACACCAGTTAGACCCACCTGTAGCTCCATTGCAGCCTATCCCAGCATTTGGGGAGCCGTTCTCCAAGGTCATTGTTGATTGTGTTGGTCCATTACCCAAGACTAGATCTGGAAATCAGTACTTGTTGACAATCATGTGTGCATCTACCAGATTCCCTGAAGCCATACCTCTACGTAACATCAAAGCAACTGCAATCTCAAAGGCTTTGATAAAGTTCTTCACGTTGTTTGGCCTTCCCAGGGAAATTCAGTCAGACTAAGGTAGCAATTTCACTTCTGGTTTGTTTCAGCAGGTTGTGTATGAACTAGGTGCAAAGCAGATTCTTTCTAGTGGCTATCATCCAGAAAGTCAGGGTGCCTTAGAGCGGTTTCATTCCACTCTCAAGACAATGATGAGGACTTATTGTTATGACCATGAGGGGGGGTAAGGATCACTGGAGGAGTAGCACCTTTCTGGTGGCCAAACCATCTCGGCGTCCCAGACCGGTCTCCCCAAATCCAGTGGCATGCGATGCGCAATATATGGCCAAATCTTCACCAGCAAGTGGCCACTCCATCTAGCCTCTCACATGCCGAAGACCGTCCGCAGTGGCTCCTCGCGCCGCCCCTGGTTCTCTTCGCTGAACGCGGCGGATCTAGGGGAGCAAACCCCGATAAAAAACCCACCCTGCCGGTGGACCATCATACACTCTCGTTTTTTTTGGAGAGTACTGCTAAAGAGATTAGCTCCCCGGTCGTCGAGGTAACCTTGCCACTGGATTCGGAACTCTTCTCCGCAGAGCAGCGTGTGGCTACTGTTTGTGCTCCAGTAGTCCCACGTTAAACTACTTCACGCACACGGCGCCCGTTGAGTCTTTTTGAAAGTCCTATGGCGATCGGCTAGAAGCGACGGGGACAGGATCAGTGAGATCTGGGAATCCTTAGTTTCAATCCGACACAGTAGGCGGCAGAGATCTGATTCAGTCGCTCCACTCTTGGACTGGAACAGAAGAGTGGCCCGGCAGCTATCTCTGCGACTGAGCAGCCCTATTTAGGATCCACTCTGCTCACCCCATAGGGGAGGGGGCTAGAAAAGGTGCCCCAAAAATAGCCTGTTCCAATCTTCCCTGGCCGGGTTACCGCGCCCAGCAGGATCACCATTATGCGGTCGAACAACCTACAAGGTGAAATTTGGTACTTGGAATGTACGCACCCTTTTAGATGACTCAGGAAACTCAGTCCGTCCAGAGAGAAGAACTGCTCTTGTTTCAAGAGAACTACGCCGTTTTGATATTGACATCGCCGCCCTTCAGGAAACAAGAAGATCGGGTTCTGGCCAGCTTAAAGAGACTGGTGGAGGCTACACCTTCTTCTGGCAAGGCAGACCTGAAGGACAGCCGCGGCTTCATGGCGTCGGATTTGCCATAAAAAATGACATCGTCACTCATCTCACTGAGATTCCACAAGGCATGAATGAACGCATTATGATCCTACGTTTAACCCTGTCCACCAACCAGCATGTAACCATTATATGCGCTTATGCACCTACCCTTGACGCTGAGGACGAGGTGAAAGAGGTATTCTACTCAACTCTAGACTCAATCCTGACCAAAACTCATAAAGAGGACAAAATTGTCCTCCTTGGAGACTTCAACGCCAGGGTAGGCAGGAACGGCGAGCTCTGGAGGGGCACAATTGGTAAAGACGGCGTTGGAAATTGCAATTCAAATGGCACACTGCTACTCACCTTATGCGCCGAGCACCAGCTCGTTATTAGCAATACCATGTTTCGTCAGAGAAACAAGTTTAAAACCAGCTGGCAACATCCCCGCTCGAAGCACTGGCACTTAATTGATTATGCCATTGTCCGCGCCCGGGACCTGAGTGAGGTCAGAATAACAAAGGCGATGGTTAGTGCTGATGATTGTTAGACTGATCATCGACTCATTCGAATCGTCCTTTCCTTTCAGCTAATGCGGAAGAGGCGGAACACAGCAAAGCTTGTGCACCGAAGGTTCGACGCCGGGAGACTTAGAGACCCTGATGTATGTGATACCCTGCAAAGGTCGCTCCGCCACACCCTTACTTCTGTAGGCGGTGATGACGCTATTAAATACTGGGATGACCTCAAAAAAGCTATCATAACTAGCTGCGAAGAAACCATTGGTTACAGGAAACGGAAACACCAAGACTGGTTCGATGAAAATGACGTGATGATCATGGAGATGGTCTCCAAGAAGAGGAAGGCGTTCACTGACTGGCAGAGTGACCCCCTGAATAACAACAAAAAGGAAGCATATCAGACCATTCGGGCTGAGGTGCAGCGGCAGATTCGAAGACTGAAAAACGAGTGGTGGGCTAACAAGGCTAGTGAAATCCAAAGCCTCGCAGATAAAGGCGACACCCGCGGCCTGTTTAGTGCAATCAAGGCAACGTATGGCCCAACCTCATGTGGTGCAACAGCAGTTAAAGATCAAGACGGAACCCTCCTGAAGGACAGTGAGAGCATTAACCGCCGCTGGAAGGAGCACTTTCGAGAGCTGCTGAACCGTGATTCTTCAGTTGATGAGTCCGTCTATGATGAGATCAAGCAGCTAACTGTCAATCTTGAGCTTGGTGTAGAACCCAGTCCATCTGAAGCACGAACTGCCATTGCACAGATGAAAAACGGGAAAGCTCCAGGCACCGACGGAATTCCAGCAGAAGTATTTAAGCTTGGAGGGCCTGAACTAGAGCACTGCATCTACAGGCTTATTCTTCTTATCTGGGAAAAGGAGGTCTTAGCGCCGAACCTTCGAGACGCAGATATTGTGAAAATCTTCAAGAAAGGTGACAAGTCCGTGTGCGGTAACTACTGTGGCATCTCACTCCTTGCCATTGCTGGCAAAATAGTCACCCGAGTCATGGCTAATCGTCTCCAACCATACGCCGAAACGTTCCTCCCGGAGACACAGTGTGGTTTCCGTGCGAGTAGAGGAACGATAGATATGATCTTCACTGCGCGGCAGCTTCAAGAAAAGTGCCGCGAACAAAATACACCTCTTTACATGGCCTTTATTGATCTGTCCAAGGCCTTTGATTCTGTCAACCGTGAGGCCCTGTGGAGGATTCTCGGCAAGTTCGGTTGCCCTGAGAAATTTGTCAACATTCTCAAACTCTTCCATGACGGAATGTCTGCAAGAGTTCTTAGCAACTGCTCCAGCAGCGAACCGTTCGAAGTGCGCACCGGTGTAAAGCAGGGCTGTGTGATTGCCCCTACACTCTTCTCCATATTTATATCAGCCGTCCTTCAGCTAATGAAAGACCAGCTTCCCGATGGAGTTGCAATCACCTACCGTTTCGATGGGGGTCTTTTCAATCTGAGAAGATTGAAAGCTAAAACAAAGACCCGCACAACTTCCGTCATCGAACTTCAATATGCCGACGACAACTGTGTCTGTGCAACCTCCGAAGAGAGCCTCCAAGCTATTCTGGATGCCTTTGGGCACGCATACCAGCGGCTGGGTCTGTCTGTCAATGTGAAAAAGACCGAGATACTCTATCAGCCTGCTCCTGGTCTAGTCAACGTCCATCCCTCCTTTAAAATTAACGAGACAGTTTTGGAGAACGTAGATTCTTTTCCGTACCTGGGCAGCATTCTATCCGTTAAAGCTAACATCGACGATGAGATCCAGCATCGCCTGCGAGCTGCCAGTTATGCCTTTGGACGAATGCGCGAGAGAGTATTCGAGGAGAGAGGAATACACACCGAGACTAAAGTGAAGATCTACAAGGCGGTGGTCTTATCCTCTCTTTTATATGGATCCGAGTCCTGGACCACATATAGGCGTCATCTAAAGGCCCTTGAAAAATACCATCAACGGTGTTTGCGCCGTATTCTCGGTATAAGCTGGACCGATCACCGAACCAATACAAGTGTTCTAGAGGAAGCCAACTGCTCGAGCGTAGAGGCCTTGGTAGTTCAAAACCAACTTCGTTGGTCTGGGCATGTTCTTAGAATGGACAGCTCGCGCTTACCAAAACAAATCCTCTACGGCGAGCTAAGCTCTGGTGAAAGATCAGTTGGAGGGCAAAGGAAGCGATTTAAAGACAATTTCAAGGCCAACCTAAAAGCCTGCAAGATCAGCCCAGACAACTGGGAAGAATTCGCCCTTGACCGCCCGAAATGGAGGGGGCAGATCCATAAGGGTGTTGCCTCCTTCGAAAATGCCAGACGCGACCGCTGTGAGGAGAAGCGCCAAAGACGCAAGGCCCGGGAAAGGGCCCCCCCTCCGTCGACCACTCTCTTCATGTGCCTTGTGTGCCAACGGTTATGCGCGTCCCGCATCGGCCTTTTGAGCCACCAGAGGACTCACAAATGATGAAAACGGGCCATCATACTCGCTCGCGAGGGATGCCTGATGATGATGATGATGACCATGAGAAGGACTGGGATGAAGGGGTTCATTTGCTGTTAGACTATGTTAGCATGTTCAAGGAAAGATTGCGTGCAGCTTGTGACCTTGCCAAAGAGAACTTGAAATCAATTCAGGGAAAAATGAAAACTTGGTATGATCATAAGGCTAGAAGCCGTGATTTTAAACCAGGAGACAAGGTCCTTGTGTTGTTTCCCTTGCAGTCCAATCCATTGCAGGCTAGATTTCATGGTCCTTATGAAATTCTGACAAAACTCAATGATCTCAATTACATTGTGAAGATTCCAGATAGGAGAAAACCAAAACAATTGTGTCACATTAACATGCTGAAGCCTTATCATGACAGAAATGCTAGGGTTGCTGCTGTCACTTCAGATTCTCCTATGGTCAAAACGTGTGAAGATGAGGGGGAGTTTCAAGATGATGAACCTAGAATTAAAGCTGAAGTTCTTTCATGTAAATTGTCAAATTCTGAAGTGTTGCAAAATCTTGATGTAAAACTCCAGCACTTAGAACCCTCACAGAGAGATCAGTTTGAGAGGTTGATCAAGAAATATGAGGATCTGTTTCCTGATGTTCCAAAAAGAGTTTCTATAGCCTCTCATGATGTAGATGTTGGTGATGCCAAACCAATAAAACAGTATCCGTACCGGATGAATCCTGAAAAGAGAAAGATTGCTGAGAAAGAGGTTGAATACATGTTAGAGCATGATATTATCAGACCCTCCAACTCAGATTGGAGTTCACCCTGTGTGCTGGTTCCAAAACCTGATGGAAGTTCTAGATTCTGTACAGATTATCGCAAAGTCAATGCTGTAACTAGAACTGATGTGTTTCCAATACCTAGGATTGATGATTGTATTGATAGAGTAGGGCAAGCAAAGTTTCTGACCAAGATTGATTTATTGAAGGGTTATTGGTGTGTGCCTTTAACTGAGAGGGCCAAGAGCATCTCTGCTTTTGCCACACCATCTGGATTGTACCAGTATGAAGTCCTACCCTTTGGCATGAGAAATGCCCCAGCCACGTTCCAAAGGATGATACAGTCTACAATCGCCGGATTGCCACACACGGGTGCGTACATCGACGACCTGATCACATGGAGTGACTCCTGGGAAGAACATCTAAAAGATGTAGAGACGTTGTTCCAGCGCCTGACCCAGGCTAACCTGACTGTTAACCTGAGCAAGAGTGACATTGGTTGTGCTACTGTCTCCTATCTTGGCTACATCATAGGCCAGGGTAAGGTGGCACCCATAAATGCTAAAGTCCAAGCCATCACGGACTTTCCAGTTCCTGACAACAAAAAAGCTTTGCGCCGCTTCCTTGGAATGATCGGGTACTACCGCAAGTTCTGCAAGAACTTTGCTGAGATTGCTCTCAGTCTCACTAACCAACTGAAGAAAGGCGTAAAGTTCACCTGGGATGATGCATGCCAGAGAGCCTTCGATCGCCTGAAGTCTCTGCTGTGTCACTTCCCCGTGCTCAAATCTCCCGACTTCAACAAACCGTTCTCCATCGCGGTCGATGCTAGCGACCAAGCTTGTGGATCTGTGCTCCTACAGAGAAGTGACTCTGATGACATTGAGCATCCCGTGGCATACTTCTCCAGGAAGTTCAATCGCCACCAAAGGAACTATTCCACAATAGAGAAGGAACTGTTGGCTCTGGTCCTTTCATTACAACACTTTGATGTTTATGTTTGTACAGGGCAGAAGCCAATGATTGTGTACACTGACCACAATCCGTTAATGTTTTTGAGTAAGATGAAAAACAAGAATCGGAGATTGTTGAATTGGAGTTTGATTTTACAGGAGTTTGACTTGGAAATTAAGCATGTGAAGGGTACAGACAATGCAATTGCTGATTGCTTATCCCGTGTTTGAATATGTATATATATATATATATATATATATATATCACGTGTTTATTTGAATATTGTATGATATGTATAGATAGACAAGTGTCCACTTAACCATTTTGTTTTGAAAAGAAAAATTTTGCCTTTATGAGTCAAAATTTTTCCCTTTTGGAATGGAGGTGTAATGTGAATATCGGCCACTGGATGGCAGTATTTACCTTTTTTTTTATTCAGCTCAGACTGGAGCTATGTTTAGACATGTCCTGGACATGTCTGGGGCAAGTCCCCGAAAAGTAAAAAAAAAGAGGTCTAAATGTGGGTGGGGTCTGCAAAAGAGTATATAAGGAAAAGAATTGAGACAGTAAAGTAGTAGGAGAAATTGCAAGAAGAAGGATACATGTGACCAGACCTTTCATTCTGTTCAAGACCTGTGATGTTTCTTTTGTGGATTTTTGCCTGTGTTTGTGGATTTTTCTCACCCAGGACATCACCAAGCCGCCCCACAAAAAGGGACTGTAAATATTTCTTTTTGTAGTATTCAATCTTGGTCTTTAGCGTAGTTAGTTGTTATTAGTCTTTGTCTGTTAATTAAATGTGTTTTAGTTGTTAAAACTGTGTCTGTCATCCCTTGCTGTTGCTGTTGCTGTTGTGTTATAAATGTAATAACAAATTGGGGCCATAACAGTATCCACTCAGACGATATGGAATCGTCCTCACACTGCTGGCCTCAACTCAAGAAAGCCATGTGTTCGAATCCCACTGACCGTGCGTCATAGGCGTGACCGTTTGGATTGGGCTCACAATCATGTCACATGGACACACAACAATTGGGCTCCAGTTCTCTTTACTGATGAGTCCCAATATTGCTTGGACTTTACTGACAGGAGGCAACAGGTGTGGCGAAGACATTGTGAGCGATTTAATGATGCCTTCATCAACGAACACGACCGTTATGGTGGCAGATCAATTATGGTCTGGGGAGGAATAAGCAGGAACGGCAGAACAGACCTGCATGTCACAGGGAGAGGGACGATGAAAGGGGTACGGTACAGGGATGAGATCCTCAATGTGTACGTAAGACCATACGCTGGTGCTGTTGGCCCTGATTTCATCTTGATGGGTGTTAACGCCCGTCCCCATCGTGCTAGGGTGGTGAATCAATTCCTAGAGCAGGAGACAATTGTCCGCATGGACCTAAACCCTATCGAGCATGTGTGGAATATGCTGCAGGTCGCCATTTCCGGTCGTAGGGCACCACCCACAACTCTAGAAGAGCTCGGAAATGCCCTTGTTGAAGAATGGAACAACATTCCAATTGCAAGCATCTGGGTTCTGATTGACAGTATGACCTGACGTTGTAAAGTCGTCATTCAAGCTAGGGGAGGCCATACCTGTTATTGACATTAATTGTGTGGTAATGAAATATCAAACAAACACTGTCTGTTTCCACTTTACATGTCAGAGGTGAAACCATGAAGTGTTCGTGAAAGCCAAAAGTGTGAGGCTGCACACTCATTTAATGCCATTAAATGCACTTGCAAATGTGTTTTGTGTCTGACTGCATGTCATTTATCCAATATATTGTTGCTTAGCTTGGTGGTGTTTGCTTAACTTGGCCAGACTGTGAATTCGTCCACCGCTCTACGCTCTACTTAGTTGGTTGTGCTGTAGCGCTGTTCGTTGGTGAACAATTCGATTGAGTTGGGAGAGGAAGTCTGTGGGATTGAAGCGGAGAATTTAAGCTTGTCTAAAAGGATTTTTCTGAGAATAATTTGTGTGTTAAGACTGAAACAAATAAATAGATTAGATGATTTGCTCCCAAGGTATAACCTTTGTCGCAGTAGGGACAGGGAGAATCTTCCCCCTGTGTTCTTTTCCCCTTTTTCCCCTTGTAACAACTCGGTGAGCAAACAGCCGAATTAAGTCACAAAACTGGTCAAACAAGGGACGGGGGTTTTTGGGGGTTTTTGCGGGGTTTCAGTCTCCTGGGAGCAAAGCAAAGTAAGGTAAATTAAAATAAATTTAAACGCTTAATTAAGAGAATAAATTAAATGCTAAGTAATTGTCCAACTGAGTGAATTGAGCGATATACAAAGTAAAACAGTTTTAAAGGACTGTGGTACTGTCGCCTGGTTTTTCAGTAACTCAGCTGATTTAGCAAACGAACCCTTGCAAGCTCTCAACGCCAAGAATATAATCCAATTACCTGGATATCTAACTATAACCCGGCTTGGTTTCAAACTTGGTGGCTTGCCTTTCATACAGTCTTCTAGCCAATAATTATTGACGTTCATCGGGGTTTTTTAGTCCCCTCGTTCTCTATCCTGACTGCATTACCGCATAAATTCATTGCCAAGCTCGAATATTAACGCAAACCGGGGTTTTGTCTTTCTCGCATTTTATTATTAACGTTACCGAAGGGCTCTTCTGATTAAACACATTGTAAGTACCCTATCTCTTGTATTTTTCTCCAGTTAATGTGCTTTGGTCAGCTGATTAAAGTTTAACCGCTTGTTCTAGTGCTTAGGACAGCTTGTTGGGGGAGGTACCATGTTTCATTAACTCACATAGTAAACAACTTCTTTATTTTGTCCGTTTTAATTCAAGGGAACCTGGGCTTTACTCTTTTATCGGTACCCTTGGTTGTATTTACGGATTGCTCCGCCTCTTCCAGTTTCTCCTGGCCATTGGAGCCAGTGTGGTTCAATCTGGGTTCTCAGCTAAGCCTTGTGATAATTTTAGTTTAGTATATTAATTGTACTGGGACTAGATAAACTCAGAGGCTTATAAGCCATTTACATAGTTTCCCCATGGTTTCTATTGTGACTGCTGCTTAGGGCTTCCTAGGTTAATAAATTCTCGGCATTAGTAATTTTCTTTTATCTAGAGTGAGCGAGTTCATTTGGTAGGGGGTTCAAAATGTGGCCAAAACTATGTGAAGGTTGCAGGATGATCGCACTTTTGGAAAGAGATTTCCAGGGTGGGTTTGTATGCCACCGGTGCCAGCTAATTTAGCATCTGGAGAGCAAGATCCTTGATCTTCAGGGCCAGTTGGCGGCACAACATAGTTCGCAATCAGTAGAATTCCTAGAGGAACTAGGTAGTATGTCGTTGAGAGAAATGGTGTGTACGCCGAAGCAGGGTGGTACTGGGATCCCAGAGCAGGCAGGGAGAGAAAGTTGGGTGACTTTTGGTCGACAGCGCAGGAAAGGGCGTGCACGCCGTACAGTGACAGCTATTCCAGTGGTTGAGGTGTCCAACCAATTCCGGCCGTTGCAGGAACTCGACTTAGCCCCTGACCCTGAGAGTGAGGGGACTGATGAGCAGCAGGGCACCCTGTTGGCCTCTACCCCTCAGAAAAGAGAGTTAGTGATAGTGGGGGACTCAATACTTAGAGGAATAGATAGCTTAGTCTGTTCGCGCGACAAGGAGTCTAGTATGGTGTGTTACCTGCCTGGTGCCCAGGTAGGAGACCTCCTGGAGCGTGTGGACAAGCTCCTGGCCAGAGCGGGGAGGGATCCAGTTGTCATTGTCCGTGTTGGGACAAATGACATAGGTAAGGGAAGGTTTGAGGTTCTGCAAGGTAAATTTGTGGAATTAGCTGAGAAGCTTAGGAGCAGATTCTCAATGGTAGTGTTCTCTGGGATTCTACCGGTACCGCATGCAAGCAGAGGGAGCAGAATTTTATCTGGAGGTTTAACACGTGGCTACGAACCTGGTGTTGGAAAGAGGGGTATAGGTTTATGGGGCACTGGAACTTTTTCTGGGAGAGGGGTGACCTGTGCAAGCTTGACGGGCAGCACCTGAACCGGAGGGGTACCTTTGCACCGGGTCAGCGTATGTTGAGAGTAGAACAGGATTATTTAAATTAGGGACTTGGGGGGCAGGGAGGTTAGTGAGTGTTACACATAGGGAAATGCAGACTGCCCTGATGGAGGTTGACGGCGTTACATGCACTACTGATAATATACTTTTAAAGCAACAAAGCGTCGTGGGGGCCTTGAAGCAGCGGCCACATGGGAAATCAAGGGGGAAGAGCATTAGTAATAACCTGAAATGTTTTTACTTAAATGCAAGAAGCATAAAAAATAAATTACTTGAGCTTGAGGCTATTATAATTAGTGAGGGCTATGACATAGTTGGGATTACGGAGACATGGCTAAGTGAAGAGGATGGAGATGAATATGATAAAGAAGGTTATAAGCTCTTTAGGAAGGATAGATGTAATAGGCGAGGAGGGGGTGTAGCAATCTTTGCAAACAAAAACATAAATGTACAGGAAATTCCTGAAATTGAACATTCATTGCCTAGTGAAGATATCTGGGTCAGGCTCATTGGCAAACACGAGACAGGTTTAAACATAGGTGTATGCTATGGACCACCAGCTTTGGACAGTACAGTCAATTAAATGCTTTTTAGGAGGATTATGCAAGCTTGTAGAGGTGGAGGGACTATTATTATGGGAGACTTAAATTATCCTGGTATCAATTGGGAAATGGTGAAAGGACAGGGTTGGGGGGGAGGAAGAATTTCTAGATGTTGTAAATGATAATTTCTTGGTGCAGTATGTTAATAAACCTACAAGAGAGAAGGCAATTTTAGAGTTAGTGCTCTGTAATGACCCAGATAGAATTAGCAATGTTGAGGTACTGGAGCCACTTGGGACAAGTGATCACTCTGCTGTTAATTTTGATGTTTCAAGGGAAGTTAAAAGGGTGTATTCAAAAACAAAAATTTTCAATTTAAGGCGAGCAAACTTTGACAGGATGCGCTCATATCTAAGTGACATAAAATGGGAGACACTCCTGGACTGTGAGTCCGTAAATGAGATGTGGGAAAGATTTAAGGGGGTTTTACTTGAATCACAATGCAGATTCATTCCAAAGGTGTCCAAAAGTCAGCTGAAAAAGCAGAATCCTCAGTGGATGACCAGAAGTATTCGTAGGATTTTGAGGGAAAAGAGGAATCTTTATAAGATTTACATAAAGGATAACAATGAGAATACTAAGGCTGAATACTGTAAAATGCGGGCTGTGGTCAAAAAAGAGCTGAGGAATGCTAGAAGACTGTATGAAAGACAAATTTCA
Source organism: Gymnothorax reevesii (assembly GCA_029721435.1). Classification (NCBI taxonomy): domain Eukaryota; kingdom Metazoa; phylum Chordata; class Actinopteri; order Anguilliformes; family Muraenidae; genus Gymnothorax; species Gymnothorax reevesii. The sequence continues at coordinate 58,816,125 of CM056581.1, forward strand.
GAGGGGGCAAAAACTAACCCTAAGCGCTTCTTTCAGTACTGTAGCAGAAAAATGAAAGTTAAAGTGCAGGTTAAGTGCATAAAGAATAAAAACGGATCGCTATTATTTGATAACAAGGATATTGCGGATGCCTTAAACAGTTACTTTGTTGAGAATTTTACCTCAGAGGGGGTCTTTATTTGGCCAGAGGGCATGTTAAATGCTCAAGATTATTTAGCAGAAATTGAGGTTCGGGATAATGAAGTATTAGAAAAGTTACATAAACTAAAGGCAGATAAGGCGGCGGGTCCTGATGGCTTATATCCTAGAGTGCTCAGGGAAGTTGGTGAGATCATCTTTAAGCCGCTATCCACCATCTTCTGGCAGTCTTTAGAAACTGGAGAAATACCAAATGATTGGAAACAGGGCAATATTATACCAGTATATAAGAAAGGGGACCGTACCGAGCCAGGAAATTACAGGCCAGTCAGTTTAACTTGCATTGCTTGCAGAATATTGGAATCTCATAAAAGATGAGCTGGACTTTTTTCTTGAACGGAACAGTATCTTGAGGGATAGCCAACATGGTTTTCGTAAGGGAAAGTCATGCCTAACAAACCCTCTAGAATTTTATGAAGAGGCCACAAGGACTTATGACCAGAGCAGAGCTTATGACATCATATACTTGGATTTTCAGAAAGCATTCGATACAGTACCGCATAAGAGACTAATTTTTAAATTGAGCTCCATTGGAGTTACAGGAGGTATTCTGGAGTGGATTCAAAACTGGTTACAGGACAGAACACAAAGAGTACTGGTCAGTGGTATCTCATCTGAGTTAGGTATGGCGGGGAGTGGCGGCCCCCAGGGATCGGTGTTGGGGCCCCTGCTGTTCCTCATCTACATTAATGATCTTGATAGTAATATTGAGAGCAGATTGGTTAAATTTGCAGATGATACTAATTTGGGGGGTTTGGCAAATAGTTTAGGGTCCACTAAAGTGATTCAGGATGATTTGGATAGAATCCAGAATTGGGCAGAAATGAGGCAAATGAAATTTAATGTAGCAAAATGTAAAGTTGTACATGTAGGTAATAAAAACATTAGACGGGATTACTTCATGGGAGGTTTAAAACTGAAATGTGCTCCACACGAAAAAGATCTGGGAGTGATTGTTGACCAAACTCTCACAGGCTCTAGCCATTGTGCCATAGCAGTTAAAAAAGCCAATCGGATGCTGGGATACATTGCCAAAAGTATTGAGTACAAATCTAAGGAGGTGATGCTTCTTTTGTACAACACATTCGTTAGACCACATCTGGAGTATTGTGCACAGTTCTGGGGACCATACTTTAAGAAAGATATAGAGTCTCCAGAGGTGTCAAACTCATTTTAGTTCAGGGGCCACATACAGCCCAATTTGATCTCAAGTGGGCCGGACCTGTAAAATCATAGCGTAATAACCTATAAATTATGACAACACAAAATCTTTCCCTTTTTTCGCGCAAAGAAGTACAAGTACATTCTGAAAATGTTCACATTTAATGAACTATCTTTTTACAAAACATATTATGAACCTGAAATTTCTTAAGAAATATAGGACATATGCAATTTCAACAATATTATTCCTCAGTTTATAATTTGCAAATGTGCATAGAACGTACAATGGCAAAAAAAACATTTAGTCACAGGTATCTGGAACGGAACAATATGGTATTTTACTTTATGAATAAAACAACTTGTCAAGATCTACAAATTATTTCAATTTTACATACATTTCTACATCTGTGTTGTAATCCTGACCACCTGAACTGAGTCACCACACCATACAAACTAAAGTGGGAGCTATTAAGGAAGAAGCTTAAATGATCCCCCCGCCTTGTAAATGAATGAAACGTATAAAAATACATAAAAATTGTGGCAGTGCATGAGCAATAGGGTTCCACCAAACCAAAAATCTTTTGTACTGAAGCTGCTGACTTATATTGCACAATGTTCAGTGTCTTTTAAATATTTTTCACAGTATGAATTCATTTTCACAGAACTGCAAAAGTGTCTGAAGCAGCGTTTTACATGAATTAGGCTAACTCATTGTTTAATTAGCTCCTGAAACTTGGCATCTTTTAGACTTTACAAGTGCATCAACATCAGGTGTCAGATCCTGAGTAGCAGCCAATTTCAGAATGTCATTTAAGCGCTTGTGTGTAAGCCTTGAGCGCAGCTTTGTTTTATTGATACTCATTACAGAGAATACCTGTTCACAAAGGTAGGTAGTCCTAAACATGCACAAAACATTTGCAGCCAGGGCTGTCAATTTGGGGTACCCTGGCAAGCGATACTGATAAAATGTGTCCAAGCCCGCCGAGGCAAATTTGTCCCTCAAATCTGAATCACACTGCGAATCAATCATTTCAAGTTGGATGTCGACGGGCACATCAGAAGCCTTGACTGTGAATGGCGATCGGAAAATTCGCCAAAGACCTGAAACCTTTGCTCAAACTCCCGCAGTAATCCCGTAATATTGTTTTTGTACCGACTCATGTCAGCATTAACTCTGGTCACACGCACATCTCTTAGACGAGGAAAATGAGCAGGATCGCCACTTGACAGCTGTTTCTCCCACAAAGTCGCTTAAACTTGAACACGCGTATGCTGTCATAATACTGTGTGACAACTTTTTTGCGGCCTTGAAACATTTTGTTCAAATTATTCAAGTGCTCCGTAATATCCACCATAAATGCAAGGTCCTGCAACCATTCTGGGGATTTGAATTCCAACAATGGTTTGCCCTTTTTCTCCATGAACTGTCCAATTTCCTCTCGTAGATCAAAAAAACGCTTAAGCACGGCACCTCGGCTAAACCACCTTACCTCAGTGAGGTATGGCAGTCCATAGGTAATGTCTTTATCGCTGAGAAGGCTGTCAAACTGACGGTGAGTTAAACCTCTGGCTCGAATGAAATTAACTGTTCGGACAACCACTTGCATGACGTGATCCATTTTTAACGACTTGCAACACAATGCCTCCTGGTGCAAAATACAGTGAAATTTCCAAAAATAATGTCCTGCATTTGCGGCCTGTACTTTCTCTCTGAAATTTGTCACAACACCTGCTTTTTTCCCGATCATTGATGGCGCGCCATCTGTAGCCAGGCTGACACCGCGGGCCCAGTCCACTCTGACCCTGTCCAGCCCTCCAACGAGAGAGTTGAAAATGTTGACTGCTGTTGTGGTGTCCATCATAGGCACCAACTCAAGGAACTCCTCAGTGACGGTCAAAGTCTCATCAACACCACAAACGAATATGGGAAAATGCAACAAATGACTCGACTTTCTGCTTCATTTGGTAGTCCAAATCTATCGAAAGATCTGAAATCCTATCTGCCAGTGTTTCTGGTCAGACTTATCTTGGCAAGAACCTGTCGCTTTTCAGGACACATGGTTTCTGCAGCCTTCAGCATGCATGTTTTCACAAACTCACCCTCATAGTATGGCTTTGATGCTGATGCTATTTCGCGTGCAATAAGGTAGTTAGCTTTCACTGCTGCGTCACTGATCTCTTGGCTATGAGTAAAAACAGACTGTTGTTTCCTCAGACCCGCTAACAATTCATTTATCTTATTTCTTCTCCATTGTCCTTGCAAGCTGTTGTATTTTTCGCCATGATTAGTCTCATAGTGGCGCCGAATATTATATTCTTTGAGCACTAAAACTGGCTGCGAGCACACCAAGCACACAGGTTTCCCAGTAACCTCCGTGAATAAATAGGAAAGGCTCCATTTTTTTTGAAAACTCTACACTCCAAGTCAACTTTTCTTCTTTTAGACAAAGCCATTTTGAGTCATGCGGGTGCCACGGAGTGTAATTTTGACAGCGGGAAAAAAAAAAAAAAAGTGCGACACCAAGTGGACAAATTAGGAATAGCAGTTACTTTAATTGAAAAATTGTATTTCATGTTTTTTCTGTAATTCTTATACATTGCTAAGTCATCCTGCTGGCCGGATTTGACCCTCTGGCAGGCCAGTTTTGGCCCGCGGGCCGTACGTTTGACACCCCTGCTCTAGAGAAAGTTCAGAGAAGAGCCACTAAGCTTATTCCAGGTATAAAAGATGAAAGCTATGAGAAGAGGCTGAAGATCCTTAATATCTTTAGTCTTAAGAAAAGGAGACTAAGGGGTGATTTGATTGAGGTCTTTAAACATGTTAAAGGGATTAACAAAGTGAATTATGTAGGACTCCTTCGACCAAGTGTTGTGAGTAGAACTCGGGGTCACAAATGGAAGTTGACCAACAGTAAATTTAGCACTGATTTTCGGAAATATTTCTTCTCCCAAAGAGTAATTTCAATGTGGAATAGTTTGCCTGACCATATTGTTGAGGCAGAGACCTTGGGGGTTTTCAAGAGCAGGCTTGACCTAAAGCTAGATATCATTGTGTCACTGAGTATCTGAAGGGATATATTCACAATAGTATAAAGAAACTGGCGAGCGCAGTTGGGCTGAAAGGCCTGTTCTTTCCATTCATGTTATGTTTTTGTTCATCAGTGGCAGTTACCAAATTTTCATGTCATTTCACAAAAAAATTCCTATGATCCCTATAAAATTTTGAGAAGTATATATCGTATACATACTTGCAAAACCTGCTTGCTCGCAAGGCTTTCTACTTCTCGCTCGCTCGCGAGTGGGTTTTTTTTATCCCCACGGCATATTATGCGGGGGGATATAGCGAACAGTGTGTCCGTCCGTCCGTCTGTAATAAAATTGTTTCCGGACCAGAACTCGAAAACTATACCACTTACAAACACCAAATTTGGTATGGAGCTTCTCCTTATGGTCTAGTTGCGCCTTTTGGGGGTTTTGGTCCGTCCGTCTGTCCACACAACCCATAGGTTACACAACCTACAGCCGGGGGGATCCGCCATTGCCAGATGGCTCTTGTTTTTTTTCGATGGCTGATTTTCAAGTGGGTTTTTTTTGGTGGCTGATTATTGTCAGTAAGGTGGCGGGCCTGAGGGCATGCCAAACCCCAAATATAATTGGTTGAGCCACTTTGCCAGTTGGACAGCAAGGTACGGCACACCACTAGGACAAACGGAACAAACCACACAGCCCTGAAAAACTTGTATCGTGAAAGTTGTTCTTGTTCCGCCTGTTCCTTCAGTAGCCAAAGCATGACCACCCGTAACGAGGAAACGTTAATTTTGTATGTAAGAAAATGTATAATTACTATTCAGTGTGTAACTGTTGTAACACGGCTTGCCTTATTTCCTGTGCTTGACAGGCAATACAGATATTTTAATACCTTACACTGCTGATTTACGTTTATTGCCACATGTCTGCAGACATTGAAACAGCTATCTGTCTGCAACAGGGTGTCTCAAACACAGACCTCAAAATATTGAAATATTCATTTGTGTCTCGTTTTTGCCTCGTAAATTATGTATGTATCTTATTTATTTTTTTATTACAAATTAATGGCCAGTGATAACACAAAAACTATATAGATAAGTCTGTATCGTGTTACTCTAACGATTATTGAAAGCTAACCGTAAACAGGCTATTCAGGCTAACCCGGAGTGCTTTTCAGGCACCTTTTTTTTAAGATTTGTGAACCGTGCTCATGAAAAATGGTATAATAACAATGATCGACCGTCGGACACGGAGTTCTATTAAAACCCTGTCCGACTTTTGGACACGTAGACACTGCAATATATTTTTGGAGAACGCTTATCCAAGTCATTATTTTTCATGAACATGATCTTTATGGCATAATGGCGTTTGCCTATTTATAATTAAGTGAAGCTTGCTGACTTCGCAGACCACTCATTCAGACAATGAGTACTACGAAAAAAAAATGAACAAGGAATTTCGATGTGTCTAACTGACTGGTAGCGGGTCAAGGTTTTAAATAGAAAACATGACCAGCAATCGAAACGTTTTTGTAGTTTAGCCGAAGAAGCACTCCTATTAGCCTGAATAGCATTCCGGTTAGACTGAATAGCTCTGAATAGACTGTTTACTGTTAGCTTTCAATAATGGTGCGAGTAATGCAATGCAGACTTAAATGATCTATAGTTTTTTTGTGTTATCACTGGCCATTAAATTGTAATAAATAAGATACGTACTTAAAAATTTACGCAGCGAAAATGAGACACATAGCCTATATTCATATTTCAATATTTTGAGGTCTACGTTTTGAGGTCTGTGGTCTGCGTTTTTGAGACACCCTGTTGAGAACAGATAGCTGTTTCAAAGTTTGCAGATGCGTGGCTATAAACACAAATCATGGAGTGTAAGGTTTTAAAATATCTGTATTGCCTGTCAAGCATAGGAAATAAGGCAAGCTATGTTACAAAAATTATGCACTGAATAGTAATTATACATTTTCTTCCATACAAAATTACTGTTACCTCTTTGCGGTCAACCATGCTTTGGCTACGGAACGAACAGGTGGAACATGAACAACTTTCACAATACAAGTTATTCAGGGCTGTGTGGTTTGTTCCATTTGTCCTAGTGGTGTGCCGTACCTTGCTGTCCAACTGGCGAAGTTGCTCAACCAATTATAATCGAGGGTTGGCATGCCCTCAGGCCCGCCTCCTCGCTGACAAAAATCAGTTGCCAAAAAAAACCCACTCGCAAAGCAGCCACTGAAAAAAAATCTACTCGCGAGCGAGCAGGAGAATATGGAAAGCCCTTTTAACATTTATTCCATATCCTGGATATCAGATGGCAATGCCCTTTACTAGTTCAGTCTTTGTCCACACTAGTAGGCCTCTGGACCGAACTAGTAACACCAAATGTCTTACTATTTAACTAGTGCGCTGTTGAAGTGCGTACATGTTAACTAGTCAAGCAAAAAATTGCTTAACTAGTGAACTAGTGAATCACAATTATGTGCACTAGTTAACTAGTGAGGACCACTTTGCTCACTAGTTAACTAGTGAAAACAAAATTGCTTACTAGTCAACTAGTGAACACCTTTTTGACCTTACTAGTTAACTAGTGTGGCTCAAAATGTTTACTAGTAGAACTAGTGAAGCCAAAGTGCTCACTAGTTGCACTAGTTGCAGTCTTTCTGACTTAACTAGTCAACTAGTGAGGTCCTAAATGTTTACTAGTTCAACTAGTGAAACGAAAAATGCCCACTAGTTAACTAGTTTAAGCCTCTTTTTACTTATGGAAAGCCCTTTTAACATTTATTCCATATCCTGGATATCAGACGGCAATGCCCCTTACTAGTTCAGTCTTTGTCCACACTAGTGGGCCTCTGGACCGAACTAGTGACACCAAATGTCTTACTAGTTAACTAGTGCGCTGTTAAAGTGCGTACATGTTAACTAGTCAAGCAAAAAATTGCTTAACTAGTGAACTAGTGAATCACAATTATGTGCACTAGTTAACTAGTGAGGACCAATTTGCTCACTAGTTAACTAGTGAAAACAAAATTGTTTACTAGTTAACTAGTGAACACCTTTTTGACCTTACTAGTTAACTAGTGTGGCTCAAAATGTTTACTAGTAGAACTAGTGAAGCCAAAGTGCTCACTAGTTGCACTAGTTGCAGTCTTTCTGACTTAACTAGTCAACTAGTGAGGTCCTAAATGTTTACTAGTTCAACTAGTGAAACGAAAAATGCCCACTAGTTAACTAGTTTAAGCCTCTTTTTACTTTACTAGTTATCTAGTGGGGCTCAAAGGTTTACTAGTTGAACTAGTGGACGCCAAAATGTTCACTAGTGCCACTAGTCACACTAGTTACCCTAAATGTTAATGAGGAGGAGGGGAAAGAACAGGAATTGAAGTTTCCTATTGGCTCTTCTGCATGTGTTTCTCCCAGACAAAATTTAACCCTATAAAGCCCGATGAGCTTTCACTGGTGTTTGCTTCTGGGGAATAAAGCCTACAAAAGTTCAATTTTCAAATCAATCCGTTTTGATTTTATTTTTATCTCCATTTTTCATAATGTTTTAAGTTTTTTATTTGGAATTGGGTTGAACTATCATTGAAGACAGTATAGGCCTACAAGCTTTGATATTAAATGTTTGTATATATAGTACTCTGCCTCCGAAGAAGCTACACAAAATAGGAGAATTTCAATCCCCTGATATTATCGGCTTCCTTCTGTTATTTCGTCCCATATTTTGTGACATTCTGACGTGTTAGGTTCTATTATGAAAGCACATTTGCAATATATAAAAATAGGATAGCATTGTGCATCATTTTTCAAAAGAGATGAAGGAAAAAAGAATAATCAAGCAGCAATCTTGCTTGTCCATGTTCGCCCATAGTTAGTAGCCAAAATGATGCTATAGCTTTTGTTATACTGTCTAACAACAAAATAGTGATATAAAGTTACGCTTACGAGGTATCCATGCAGATGCCTTTCACAATACATTAATATTATATTTTAGGCCAACTGAAGGAATTGTGTTGTCATATGACAACAAATCTAACTTATGTTAGGAGTAGATAAGCATTCGCGGCGCCCACTTATTTCTGCCGGCTGACTTTTCGAAGCCATGAGTAGCGTCCTAACGAACTTTGTGAGGTGTATAGTAACGAAGTAAATGTTGTTTTTTGTTTGAGGATTTGTCTTTGACTTGAGTTTTGATTTTTACTTTTACTTGACTACATTTAAAAGAAAAAAAGTATACTTTCACTTCGTTACGTTGACACTGGCCACTTCGTTACTCGTTACAAATTAAAATATCAATGTAATTCATCATAGGGATTATCTGGATTTCACGCGTTCGAGAACAATGGTGCTTGGCAGACTATCTTTGTACAGATTTTGACGCCAACGGACTTAAAGCTGCAAATTCATGCACGCAGTTACAATATTATATCACTAGATGGCACGCCAGGATCAGTTATTGAATATTCACAAGCAGACCAAGCTGAAACACAGTTTTATGGATGAGTTCACTCCTAATTTAAATGCAGGATTTGTACTTTTATTAAAGCATTTGCATTGTGATATTGACACTTTTAAGTAAGTTAATCCTCTGAGTATTTATTGCAATACAGTTTAAATGCTATACTTTAACACGTAACAACTAGGCCTCTTCAATGCTAATGTAGAGGCCTAGTCAATACACATTCAGTGAGAATTAAAAATTTCCAGATTATTTTGTGGCTCTGCATGCCTACTGAATATGCCAAATGTGTAAGTAGAAAATTCACTTCAAAGTGAATTAAATACCATTCTCCGTGAAAGTAAACAACTTTAGTGTTGTGTTTTAAATGTTTAGTCCATGATGTATCCTCATGGATGCTTTGATCATTTTAACAGTTAGTCCGTTTCTATCGGAATAGGACCAGGGTCTCTGTTTTGATTGTCTTTGCAGAGTCAAGTCCAATCTTATACCTTAAATATAAATGATTGTTAATGAAAAATATTAACAGCTAAATATAAGACCGTGAATTTTGTTTCTAGATGGCAGAAAAATGCGTATTTCCCTGGCATCTTTAATTTCAAAATTGTCTGGGGGAGGGCCCCCAGACCCTGCCTCAAGACTTTGCGCCTTCGACGCTCGTACGGGGGCTGTGCCCCCCCTATCCAAAATTCCAGGATCCGCCCCTGTCGTGGATGTTTGCTGTTGATAATGTCCTCTATGTTTTTATAACACAACAATATAGAGTGAACTTTCGGATTTAGTTGACTTGTCTGCCATGACAAGGCTAAACAGTGTTACATTTCTATCACTTCACACTTGGGCCTACACCCCAAATGACCTCAAATATGGAGTGTCGCTTTTTACACCTGTGAAAGTGAGCTTTAATCCTACAATTATTGTTTTAAAAGAAACTAGTCATATGTAAATCTACCGTCACAACTGTAAAATTAATCAAACATACTGTTCTCTCAACAAGCTCAGCAATAAAGGATAACAGCACATCAACTGTGCATATAAGGAACATACACCAATGAGCCAAAGCTTTAAAACCACTCACTGAAGCAGCAAACAAGGTTGAATATAACAATTGCTGCCCAGATTTGAAGACAGAGCTTAGATGGTGAGCGAATAGATGGCTCTCGTATTCAATGAGTTGGATGTGGGAGAAATGAGAACTGAAAGGCTCTGACAAGGGATTAAATCACTATGGCCTGAGCACAGTAAAATGATCAGAGTTAATTTGACTGTTATGGAGTGGAATTTACTCTTACAGTGTAGTTGAGTCCAGTCTTGCCAAAGTGTGACTAAATAGACTCTTTAAGAGTTGATTTTACTCTGAACATTTTGCTGTGTAAGTGCATTTGAGCATCTCTGAAGTGGCAAGACTTCTGGGGCTCCCTGTCAGCAGATTTGAGTCCCTGCTGACAGTCCAAGGAGGGACAAAACATGAACTGGCAGCAGGATTTTTGGGTGCCAAATACTCACTGACGGACGAGGGCTATGAAGACTGTCCCGTCTGGTCCTGACTGGCGCAAGGCCGAATGGCTCAAGTTGTGGAGAATTTTAATAATACTTGCATAAGGAATGTGTCACAACGCACAGTGCATCACACCCAGGTATGTGTGGCACTTGTTAACTTGCAGATCAATCAGAAGAGCACATGAGCTACAGAACTGGACGATGGAGCAGTTGAGGAAGGTCGCCTGGTCCAGTCAGCCCTGTTTCCTTTCACATAATCTTCTTTAGATGGGTGCGTGTGCACCATTTACCTGTAAAGATATGACATCAGGGTACACTGTGGGAAGAAGTAAAGCTGGTGGAGGGAGTGAGATACTCTGGGAAATGTTCCGCAGGGAATCCCTGAGAACTCAAGCAATGTCAATTTGATGGAGCCGATTTTGCCGCAAAAGGGGACCCTTCACTATATTAGGCAGGTGATTGATGTAAGTCACGATAAAAGCTTCATGTGAAATAATTAAAATTTACCATAATATGCTTTATGATAACGCTGCCCTTTAATCAAGAGAGAGCTCTCATATTTATTTTGTCTTAGCTGCTGTTTTAATAAAAATGTTGGGTCTGTCCATCCTACTGTTATTTACAATCCCTTCTGAAAGTACTGGAACAGCCAGCCCAATTTTGTTTATGCAATACTATGAATAAATGTGGGGTTACAATCATGAGATGAGTAAGAGACAAGTGTTCAGAATTTCAGCTTTTCTCTCCTGGCATTTACAGTGAGATGTCTCAGCCTGCCTCAAGTGTGACACCTTTTGCATCAGACCAACAATTTTTATGAGATCCAAAGCACTGGGACAAAGAAAATTAAAGTAAATGGAAGTAAACGAAGACCTGAGTGCGATTTTTAGTGGTAGCAAACATGACCAGTTAGTCTTCCAAATATTAATTTTGTGTTTGCTATTTACATGTTTGTTGTCCTGTGACAATGCTTCCATTTTCTGTTCTAATCTAAAGAATCAAATGATAGTGTGATTAGAGAAAAATGTATCAAACACAGGAACTAAGACAACTGGGAGGCCACAGTTCAATACATTTGGGTTTCTAGTGGGCTTGAAGAGCCGTTTTATTTTGAAAGATGATAGTTCTTTATGAACCGAAAGATTAGTATAAAATGTAGCCAAGTGAATCAAAATTTGCTCAAACCAACAGTATTTGAATCAATGATAGTATAAGTAATGGAAAGTTGCTAAAATTCTCTGATTCTCTAAAGGAATGTGGTTAAATTCTACAGTTTAATGCAATTCCATTGCTTCAAACTCCTCCATGGACAAGTACTTAAATTCCACGCGAAAATCTCTTACATACGCGTTGATAGAATAATTGCTGTCTACAGCAGAGGAACGTAAAAATGCCACTTAAACTCATGCCGAAATGCGTGAGAGTTGACAGGTATGCTTTATTAATGAAAACTGGCCGCATCAGATGATGTTGAGTTTTCGGAGTTTCTGTTATTGTAATTTAAATGAATGATTGAAAACAGGTCCTGAACAATCATTAACTTTAAGGGATTGTTTGAGCTTCCCCTGTTGCCAATTCACGAGCCACCACTGATCCCCAGTACGACCAGTTGCATATTTAAAGGATTTTGCGGATATTAATGGGATCTATCTATTGATCTATCTATCTTGCAAAAAAAAAAAAAAAAAGCTCAGTTGCACATTTTCGAGCATAAAACAGTCAGATTCCTTTGGGTTTCAGGTGTGCAATAGCCTTAGTCATTGCGTGTTTAATTAAATGTAGAAATGCTGGCAATGTATTGCTATTCTATATTAATACTCCTTCACAAATCAAATCAAATTAAAACACCGCTCCAAATTAACGCAGCTCAATATCGTTTACTTTAAATCTCCGCAGCACACGGTTTGTTCACTGACCAATCAGAATCCTTGTCCCGCCTGGTTCATTTGCAAAACTAGTGACACTAGTAGCACTAGTCCGACTAGTGGCACTAGTGGGGGTCTATTGACTCTACTAGTTAACTAGTGCTGGCCAAAGTGCGCACTAGTAAACTAGTCGGCAAAAACAAATGTAAATTAGGAGGCAGGAATGGTGACATTGCTTTCTTTAAAATAATTGGTTGACATTTAGGTTTAAACTGGGCCAATTTGCTCTTCGGTTGAGGAGATATTTAACGTAGGCCCTATATTTCAATCCCGTTTGTCCGTAGTCAGCGCAGATTTTTAACTTTTTAAACGAATGCAGGCGTATTGTTAAAATGCAGGGAGATCGCACTCCTTAACAATTTTTATTTTAAAATTGAAAACACCGCAAAGAACATCCCAAGAAACAAACGGATTGCCCATATATTAGGTTATACACGGATTTCCTCAAAAACTTTTTACGGATTTACAAATCAATTAATATGGATTTTTAATACCAGCCACGAATCATAGCTGGTAAAATAAGCCGGGAGGCATGGCTGTTTTGGAATCAGAGGTTCTGTCTGTTCAAGTTAACATAATAACACTGGCACCGTTTTAGATTCAGCATAAAAAACATAATGTCACTTGCTGGAATTAAAACGAAACGTTGAGTTCGAAGATGGGTATGATCGGTGCGATAGATTACGCATGTTTCAATCGAGCCCTTTTCATGCAATCGCCCTGCAGTCTTTGTGGCTGGTTCACTTCCAAATCGTCTTTTATGCTTCTGCTCGTCATACGTACGGACAATAAGGACTGAATTGAACAAAATGGTCCGCACAATCACCAGTACGATCGGTTGCATATTTAAAAGATTTTGCGGATATTAATGGGATCTATCTATCTATCTATCTATCTATCTATCTATCTATCTATCTATCTATCTACACTGCCCGGCCAAAAAAAAAAAGTTGCACGCTCAAATATTTAGCTGGAACCCCTGTAGCTTGGATTACAGTGCAAATTCATTTTGTCATTTTTTTGACAACTATATGCAATGCCAGAACATTTATTTTCGATCATATATGCCATAATTTTTGGCCGAGATCTTGTCTTCTCCACATAATGGTTGAACCACGCGGTGGTCTTTCTTGAGCACATCCCAATAACTTTTACTGTGTCTAAAATCAGGACTTTGTGGTGGCAAATATGTTTGTGAAAATGATTCTTCATACTTGTTTTTGCATTCATGAGTTTCTTTGCTAGATACAGGCCAATAAGTTGCCTGTTCTGAAATACTGTAACATCTTTTCCACGAGCAAGGGATGTGTCTTCCGACATGATTTTTTGAGAAATGAGTAGCGATGCGCTTCATCGGTCAGGGGAAAATGATTATTGCCAGCTGAAACATATTAGTAACCGCAATAATGATACAATTCTAGAATTTGTTCATTAATTTCCAAACGGTGACTTTGTTTTTGGCCGGGCAGTGTATCTATCTATCAGATAATGCTGCAAAAAATATATATTCCGCTCAGTTGCACATTTTCGACACATACAATTTTTACAGTTACATTCCTCTGGGTTTTCAGTTGTGCATTAAGTCATTGCATGTTTGGTTAAATTTAGAAATGCAGTCAATTTATTGCCATTCCATATTAATACTTGGACAAAATAAAACAAATGAAAACGCCGCTTCAAATTAGTGCAGCTCAATATCGTTACAAATCTGAGCTGGCACTTTAAATCTCCACAGCATATGGCTTGTACACTGACCAATCAAAATCATTGTCCCGCCTGTTTCATTTGCATGCAGTCTAATTGTACAATGTTGGAATTTCAGTCGTACTAGTGCCACTAGTGGCTGCTTGATGGAGCTCACATGTTAACTAGTGAGGGCTGAAATGTCCACTAGTTGCACTAGTGAGGGTCTTTTTACTTTACTAGTTAAACTAGTGAAAGCCAGAAAGAGTCACTAGTTTACTAGTAAGGGTCAGAAATTCGATTAGTTGCACTAGTGAGGTTTTTTAACCTTACTAGTTAACTAGTGCAGGCCAAAAAACCCACTAGATAACTAGTAAGAGCCAGAATGCCCACTAGTTAACTAGTTTGCATGTTTGTAACCTTACTAGATAACTAGTAACACGGACTTCTGTCTTACTAGTGAACTAGTGCGGTCCAAAATGAGTCACTAGTGAACTAGTAGGGCAGAAATTTTTCTCACTAGTTAACTAGTGGATGGCATTTTGGTGCACTAGTTGATGTTTTTGTCGAACTAGTTTGAAAAAACTGTGCACTAGTCGGCATGTACGCGCAACTAGTTAACTAGTGAGGTGCTGCCACTGCCATACATGTTAACTAGTGAAATTCTACTGCATGACTAGTTAACTAGTTGTGCACTGATGTCAACTAGTGCAGAGTTTTGTCGAACTAGTAAGACTAGAATGTCAACTAGTGTGCCAAAATGCCTTCCACTAGTTAACTAGTGAGGAAAATTTTAGCCCCACTAGTTTACTAGTGACTCATTTTGGACCGAACTAGTTCACTAGTAAGACAAACGTCTGTTTTACTAGTTTACTAGTAAGGTCACAAACATGAAGCTAGTTCACTAGAAGACATTTTGGACATAGCTAGTTAACTAGTAACAAATTTAAGCCTGCACTAGTTCACTAGTAAAGTAAAAAAGAACCTCACTAGTGCAACTAGTCGACACTCTGGTCCTTACTAGTAAACTAGTGAGTCTTTTTGGCTTGCACAAGTTAACTAGTAAAGAGAAAAGGACCCTCACTAGTGCAACTAGTGGGCATTTTGGCCTTTACAAGTAGACTAGTAGATATTTTGAGTCACAGTAGCATAGAATAAAGGTCAAATAAAGTCTAACTAGTTAACTAGTGAGCATTTATGCCTTGACTAGTTCACATGTAAGATGCCACATGCAGCCACTAGTTAACTAGTTGCAATTTCCCAGGCCAACATGTTAACTAGTCAGCAACATGCAAATGAAACAGGCGGGAGAATGTCAAAATCCTGACTGCTGATTGGTCGCTATTTCTTATTTTGAATTTATAAGCCAATAGGAAGCCTCAGCACACCCTCTTTTCCCGCCTTCTCATTAACATTTAGTGCAACTAGTGACACTAGTGAACATTTATTCTTTTACTACTTTACTAGTAAGCATTTTGAGCCTCACTAGTTGACTAGTAAAGACAAAAGACACCCAAACTAGTTAACTAGTAAGCATTTTTGATTTCCCTAGTTCTACTAGTGGTCATTTTTAGCCTCTCTAGTGAACTAGTTAGGTAAGAAAGACACTGACTAGTGTGACTAGTGGATATTTTGGCCTTTACTAGTAGACTAGTGACTCTGTTTGGATCTCACTAGTTTACTAGTTACACTTGAAGGACTCTCACTAGTGTTACTAGTAGACACTTTGCCCCTATCTTGTTTTACTAGTGAACATTTAGAGCCGCACTAGTTAACTAGTAAGGTTTTAAAAGGTTTTTACTAGTTAACTAGTAAGCAATTTTGTTTTCACTAGTTAACTAGTGAGCAAATTGGTCCCCACTAGTTAACTAGTGCACATAATTGTGATTCACTAGTTCACTAGTTGAGCAATTTTATGCTTGACTAGTTAACATGTACATGCTTTTGCAGTGCACTAGTTAACTAGTAAGACATTTGGTGTTACTAGTTCGGTCCAAAGGGCCACTAGTGCGGACAAAGACTGAACTAGTGGAGGGTACTGCCGTCTGATATCAAGGATATGGAATAAATGTTAAAACGGCTTGCCATAGTATAGGAGAACATTTTGCAAGCATGTATTTCTTCTCGCAGGCTAAAATATTGCTCGAGGGAGCAAAGGCGCAGGATACAATATTGCTCGTGAGTGCTTTGAAAGTGCTCGCTAAAGTTTTGCGAGCATGTATTTCTCCTCGGAGGTTTGATTTGCGCGTGCGGCTGTTATGCACGGGTCTCATTCACGTGCGCAATTTCTGTCAGTGTTCTAACGCCATATGTAAAGCTGAGCTTCCTCTGTATTATGTTTGGAGTAGTACAGCGTAGGTGTATTGTGGTTTCAGTAACTCTGTTACGGCGCTATTAATTTGATCCTGCAGTTGAAGATATAAACCTGAAAAACGGAAGCCTATATTTTTAAATTGTACATTTTTGCATTCGAGTGCCTTATAAAGGACTGTCAACCCTCCAGTTTTTTCTGGGGGAGGAGTTATTTTACTCCTCTTTCCCGCTGTCTACCTGTTCAAATATTTTTCCATATTTTAATTTTTTACCCTTTGAAAAAAGGCTGGTGATGTGACGGCGGTAGGCATTAGAACACCTATGTAATTACCCACGCCCGACAAGGCGCGTGGGTATACAGTTTAGCACCGTCTGTCTGTGTGTGTGTGTGTGTGTGTGTCTGTCCGCCCGTCAGCACGGCCACCACTGAAGCTAGGGTGACCAAACTTTGTGGGGTAGATGATCCTAGGGTACCCTGTCCAAATTTGCATTTTGAGGTCGAAAGGTCAAGGTCACAGGGTTAACAAGAGGCATGGGTTAGCATGTCTATAGAGTGCGCATTATCTAGTAATCTTTTAAAATTATAAATTCCCCTCTGTTAAACCAGGCGGCAGTATGTAGCCTAATATTATTCAATAAAGAAGAAACGCGGCTGCGCGGGAGAACATCCAATCACTCACAAATCTGAGAAAGATTGCAAAGTCTCAGAGGCTGAACTGTCCAACCCCTATTCATGGAAAGGCCGAGCCCCATCACCCTACAGTTCACGCCCAAGACCATTCAGTTCAGAGCGGCTCTCTTGGGATAAAACGAATAAGATTTTCTTTTAGTTTTGATAGATTGCTGGAATTGTCTCCACTCCTGCATACTTGCTGTACATTTGTGTACATTGCTTGTGTGCAATATGTAAGTGGGTCAGAACCCCAATCTTCTTGATGAAAATACACATAAAAGGAGGCTTCAAACACATTTCTACCCTTTTCCCCTGTCAAGACAAGGCCATAAACCTTCAGTATGGGTTAATATATTCGAATTTGGAATAATCCCCACTCGAGACCATCTTTGGGCCCTATTATAAAAATATCAGAGCAGGTATCAAATGGTCTTTTACAATGGATCAGTCAAGCACTCTGGTCACTATTAAACAAAAAGACTCCATTAAAAAATTTTGACCTGTTGCCGATTTATGAGGTTATGAGCCAAATATGTGAAAATTTATGAGCCAAAATATGTGAAAAAACCTCAATTTCGGCAACTTTTGAGGCCATATTATTCAGAAAGTAAAGGGTTTATGGCTCGCTTTTCTGGTTGATAATAACACTTGGGTACAACTTGTTATGCGCTAGAAATTTCAGCCATGTGGCATAAAGAGCAGCTGAGATATTGAATGAAAGAAATGGTATGCCCCACTCCAGGGTCGGAAATTGCCACACAGAGGGGTAGAACTTGAGAAGGGCATAAAATCCTAGGGAATTTGCTGATGGTCCGAATTGGGAAATGTTCATATGTCTAAACAAATTGTTTCAAGAGAAAGGAAATTAAGAGCCACCAATGTCCAAAAGTTCATTTTTCATACCCAGTTGACATGGAACAGGCCTTATGCAATTAGCCATATCACCGCTTTCAATGTTGCTGCTGCTCAGAATTGTGGGATAGTGTTATCTCCTTTCTTTTAAAAAAGGATGGTTCTGTGTACCCTATGCTATGCTATTCCAAAACGCTCCCTCACCACTGGTACATCACTACCGAGTGTCACTGTGTAAAGTCTCCCTCACAGCAATGGTGGGAGCTTCATAAAGGGGGAGGGTGTAAAAACATGTATAAACTTTGGGATGCCCTTGCCCTTTATCCGATAGGAAGTGATTTTTACTGTGCTGTCTCTCTGGAGTGCACGTGAGTCCAGGATAGCATTGTTCTAAACTAATGGAAAAATTCACTTTGATCGGGTAAATGAAGGTCATTGGTGATATTCATGAAAGTTTTCCTGCGGCACCTGCCCAGAGAAATTGACTACCCGCTTGAATGCCTGACAACGCCCCCTCCTGGCATTTTTTTCTGATCAGTCCAGTTAATATATTAAGTTTCTAAAGGTTTTACTGTGGCACATCGATGGAGATGCTGTAAAATAAGGTACAGACAAAAGCGCCTCCTAGTGGCAGTTTTAGTTGAGATTACACATCAAATATCTGGCGTACCGTATAGAGTGCCATAATAATTCCACCTTTAACTGAATCTACAAGGTAGAGTCTGAAAATATTCCAAATTTTAAATATCTATCTAGCTGGAGTAAAATTTTATGGACTCCTAAAGATGGTCCCAAATTAGCCGAGAAGGTTGTATTGGTAACTTTGACAGGGGGTGGCACTAAAATACTTAGTAGTGCCATAGAAACTTTTGGCACCTTTCATACACCTTGTCAGAAAGTATAAATCAACCTATTCATTAGCTCCATTCATGTCTGAATTATTGAAATATAAGACCTTGAAATCGGGGCAAAACAGCTGAAGTTCACTTTTCAAGGCCAAAGATCCCAAAACCCGAGGAAGATACCGGAGGTGTTCTCAGATTAAACTTTTTCATGTTCATAGACCTTCACCATAAAGCATAGTTTCTCAAGGCATGTCACTGGAGTAAAACAAAAATAAAGTTCAAAAAGTGGATTTTCATTTATTTTTTCCCCAAACTGTGAGCCCCTGCCGCACAATTCAAGTTTCCCCTCCGTAGCAACTGATACATGAGGAAGTTCAAGTTCAAAACCCAAAATCAGTGAAGTTGGCACGTTATGTAAATTGTAGATAAAAGCTGAATACAATGATTTGCAAATCCTATTCGACTTATATTCAATTGAATACACTGCAAAGACAAGATGTTTAATGTTCAAATTGAGAAACTTTATTTTTTTTTTTGCAAATAATCATTAACTTAGAATTTAAAGGCAGCAACGCGTTGCAAAAAAGTTGGCACAGGGGCCTTTTTACCACTGTGTTACATCGCCTTTCCTTTTAACGACACTCTGTAAACGTTTGGGAACTGAGGAGACCAATTTTTGAAGCTTTTCAGGTGGAACTCTTTCCCATTCTTGCTTGATGTACAGCTTAAGTTGTTCAACAGTCCGCGGTCTCAGTTGTCGTATTTTACGCTTCATAATGCGCCACACATTTTCAATGGGAGACAGGTCTGGACTACAGGCAGGCCAGTGTAGTACTAGTAAAGACGTTCCTTGGATGGCAACATATGTTGCTCCAAAATCTGTATGTACTTTTCAGCATTAATGGTGCCTTCATATATGTGTAAGTTGCCCATGCCTTGGACACTAATACCTCCCCATACCATCACTGATTCTGGCTTTTGAACTTTGCGCCCATAACAGTCCGTATGGTTCTTTTCCTCTTTGGTCCGGAGGACACGACGTCCACAGTTTCCAAAAACAATTTGAAATGTGGACTCGTCAGACCACAGAACACTTTTCCACTTTGCATCAGTCCATCTTAGATGAGCTTGGGCCCAGCGAAGCCGGCGGCGTTTCTGGGTGCTGTTGATAAATGGCTTTCGCTTTGCATTGTAGAGTTTTAACTTGCACTTGCAGATGTAGCGATGAACTTTAGTTACTGACAGTGGTTTTCTGAAGTGTTCCTGAGCCCATGTAGTGATGTCCTTTACACACTGATGTCGGTTTTTGATACAGTACCGCCTGAGGGATCGAAGGTCACGGGCATTCAATGTTGGTTTTCGGCCTTGTCGCTTACGTGCAGTGATTTCTCCTGATTCTCTGAACCTTTTGACGATATTACGTACCGTAGATGATGAAATCCCTAAATTTCTTGCAATAGCTTGTTGAGGAATGTTGTTTTTAAACTGTTCGACAATCAGCTCACGCATTTGTTCACTAAGTGGTGACCCTCGCCCCATCCTTGTTTGTGAATGACTGAGCATTTCAGGGAAGCTGCTTTTATATGCAATGATGGCACCCACCTGTTCCCAATTAGCCTGTTCACCTGTGGGATGTTCCACATAAGTGTTTGATGAGCATTCCTCAACTCTCTCAGTCTTTTTTGCCACTTGTGCCAGCTTTTTTGAAACATGTTGCAGGCATCAAATTCCAAATGAGCTAATATTTGCAAAAAAGTTTACCTGTTCGAACATTAAGTAACTTGTCTTTGCAGTGTATTCAATTGAACATAGGTTGAAAAGGATTTGCAAATCATTGTATTCTGTTTTTATTTACATTTTACACAACGTGCCAACTTCACTGGGTTTGGGTTTTGTACTTAAATGTATATATATCCATCAGAAACAGTTTGGCAGACAGAACTGATTTCCCATTATACTGCCTCTTATAAGACTGTTTTTTTTCAATACTGCCTACAGTGTGTTTCATGACTCCCGATGAGGAGTGTTTCAGTACTGTCTACAGAGTGTTTCAATACTGCCTACAGAGTGTTTCATGACTCCCGATGAGGAGTGTTTCGATACTGCCTACAGAGTGTTTCATGACTCCCGATGAGGAGTGTTTCGATACTGTCTACAGAGAGTTTCATGACTCCCGATGAGGAGTGTTCCAATACTGCCTACAGAGTGTTTCATGACTCCCGATGAGGAATGTTCCAATACTGCCTACAGAGTGTTTCATGACTCCCGATGAGGAGTGTTTTAATACTGTCCACAAGGTGTTTCATGACTCCTGATGAGCAGTGTTCCATTACTCCACTCAGTGTTTGCAAACTCAAACTGAGTTGTGTTATCACACACCACTCTGTGTTTCAAGGGATGGCAAAGGGATGGCAAATTTGAAGCTTCGAAACATTTCAAAACATTTAAATCATTGTTTTGAATTTTTTTTAAACATTTCAAAACTTGCTCACTCAACATTAGCATCCACCGGCAGAAGCCGTCATTGCAGCCGATAATTATTATTGGTGTTGATCTGCTGAAGTCGTCCGTTTCACAAATCCAAAAATGGCTCCACATGCTTTCTCAATGACCTAAGGACATCCGACCCTAGCATCCTCTCTCCATACAATGTTTGAGAGTAGGCATAGCTGCGTGAAATAAAACATACAAACAGAGCGAGTTTAACAAACATTTGGGAATTTATTTAGTCATGAAGTTGTATAAAGCTGACATTTTTAAGGGCAAGCTAGCCAAATAAGCTGAAATGCTATGACTTCTCTGATGTCACCTTTCGATTTTGGTTGCCATTGCCACAGTATTGGCGGCATAATATGCAAATTAGTGACAAAACATGGAGATTCTGTTGTGGACATAGCACAGGCTGCAGTTTTTCACGGATTACTTTCATATTGAATCCTTGAATCGCCACCTTATCCTGGTGGAGGGGTTTGAGCACCTGGATGATCCTAGGAGCTATGTTGTCTGGGGAGTATTTGCCCCTGGTTGGGTCTCCCAGGGCAAACAGGTCCTAGGTGACAGGTCAGACAAAGAGCGATTCGAAAACCCCTCATGAATGCTCAAAAATTGAGGATGCTTACGTCGCCCGGATTGGCGTCACCGGGACCCCACCCTGGAGCCAGGCCTGGGGTTGGGGTTGGTAGGCGAGCGCCTGGTGGTCGGGCCTCCACTCACAGGACCCGCCCGGGCATAGTCCGAACGAGCGACGTGGGCCCGCTTTCCCGTAGGCCCATCCCCCGCGGGAGGGTTCAGAAGGGGCTGATGCCTTGTGTTTTGGGTGGCAGTCGTGGGCGGGGGCCCCGGCGACCCAATCCCCGGACTCTGAATCTGGTTCTGGGGACATGGAATGTCACCTCACTGGGGGGGGGAAGGAGCCTGAGCTTGTGCAGGAGGTCGAGCGATACCGGCTAGAGATAGTTGGGCTCACCTCCACGCACAGTCTAGGCTCTGGAACCCAACTCCTTGAGAGAGGCTGGACTCTCTTCTACTCTGGAGTTGCCTGCGGTGAGAGGCGGCGGGCTGGTGTGGGTTTGCTTATAGCCCCCCAGCTTAGCCGTCAGGTGTTGGAGTTTTCCCCGGTGAACGAGAGGGTCGCTGCCCTGCGCCTTCGAGTCGGGGACAGGTGCCTCACTGTCATTTCGGCTTATGGGCCGAATGGCAGTGCAGAGTACCCAACCTTTTTGTCTGTAGGAAGGGTAGGAAGGGTACTGGAAAGTGCTCCGACTGGGGACTCCATCGTTCTACTGGGGGACTTCAACGCCCACGTGGGTAGCGACAGTGTTACCTGGAGGGGCGTGATTGGGAGGAATGGCCTCCCCGATCTGAACCCAAACGGTGTTCTGTTATTGAACTTCTGTGCTAGTCACGGTTTGTCCATAACGAACACCATGTTCAAGCATAAGGGTGTCCATCAGTGCACGTGGCACGAGGACACCCGAGGTCGGAGGTCAATGATCGACTTTTTGGTCGTGTCATCTGACCTTCGGCCGTATGTCTTGGACACGCGGGTGAAGAGAGGGGCTCCACTGATCACCACCTGGTGGTGAGTTGGATTCGCTGGCGAAGGAGGAAGCTGGACAGACTTAGCAGACCCAAACTTGTTGTGAGGGTTTGTTGGGAACATCTAGCGAAACCCTCTGTCAGAGGGGTTTTCAACTCTCACCTCCCTCCGGGAGAGCTTTGACCAGATCCCAAGGGAGGCTGGAGACATTGAGTCTGAATGGACCATGTTCTCCACCTCCATTGTTGACGCGGCTGTTCGGAGCTGTGGCCGTAAGGTTTCCGGTGCCTATCGTGGCGGCAATCCCTGAACCCGGTGGTGGACACCAGAAGTTAGGGATGCCGTCAAGCTGAAGAAGGAGTCTTACCGAGCTTGGTTAGCTCGCGGGACGCCTGAGGCAGCTGACCGGTACCGGCAGGCTAAGTGTGCTGCGGCTTGGGCGCTGGCGGAAGCAAAAACTTGGGTATGGGAAAAGTTCGGGGAGGCCATGGATGAGGACAGTCGGTCAGCCCCGAAGAAATTCTGGCAAACCGTCCGGCGCCTCAGGAGGGGAAAGCAGTACCCTGCCAACACTGTTTACAGTGAAGGTGGGGAGCTGTTGACTTCGACTGGGGATATTGTCGGCCGGTGGAAGGAATACTTCGAGGACCTCCTCAATCCCGCTGTTACACCTTCCGTAGAGGAAGCAGAGGCTGGGGACTCAGAGGCTGACTCATCCATCACTTGGGCTGAAGTCACTGAGGTAGTTCGGCAGCTCCTCGGTGGTAAGGCACCGGGGGTGGATGAGATCCGCCCTGAGTACCTCAAGTCTCTGGATGTAGTAGGGCTGTCTTGGTTGACACGGCTCTGCAGCATCGCGTGGCAGTCGGGGACGGTGCCTCTGGATTGGCAGACCGGGGTGGTGGTTCCTCTATTTAAGAAGGGGGACCGGAGGGTGTGCTCCAACTATAGGGGGATCACACTTCTCAGCCTCCCGGGTAAAGTCTATTCCAGGGTGCTGGAGAGGAGAATCTCGGATTCAGGAGGAACAATGCGGTTTTCATCCTGGTCGTGGAACACTGGACCAGCTCTATACCCTCCGCAGGGTGCTTGAGGGTGCATGGGAGTTTGCCCAACCTGTTCATATGTGTTTTGTGGACTTGGAGAAGGCATTCGACCGTGTCCCTCAAGACATGCTGTGGGAGGTGCCTCGGGAGTATGGAGTCCGGGGCCCTCTACTAAGGGCCGTGCGGTCTCTGTATGACCGGAGCAGGAGCTTAGTTCGCATTGCCGGCAGTAAGTCAGACCTGTTCCCGGTGCATGTTGGACTCCGGCAGGGCTGACCTTTGTCACCGATTCTGTTCATTATTTTTATGGACAGAATTTCTAGGCGCAGCCAGGGGGCGGAGGGAGTTCGGTTTGGGGACCACAGGATCTCATCTCTGCTTTTTGCGGATGATGTTGTCCTGTTAGCTCCTTCGAACCAGGACCTTCAGCATGCACTGGGGCGGTTTGCAGCCGAGTGTGAAGCGGCTGGGATGAGAATCAGCACCTCCAAGTCCGAGGCTATGGTTCTCAACTGGAAAAAGGTGATATGTCCCCTCTGGGTTAAAGGAGAGTTCTTGCCTCAAGTGGAGGAGTTCAAGTATCTTGGGGTCTTGTTTACGAGTGAGGGAAGGATGGAGCGTGAGATTGACAGACGGATCGGTGCAGCGGCAGCAGTAATGCGGTCATTGTACCGATCTGTCGTGGTGAAGAAGGAGCTGAGCCGAAAGGCAAAGCTCTCGATTTACCAGTCAATCTACGTTCCTACCCTCACCTATGGCCATGAACTCTGGGTCTTGACCGAAAGAACGAGATCTCTGGTACAAGCGGCTGAAATGGGTTTCCTCCGCAGGGTGGCGGGCTGCTCCCTTAGAGATAGGGTGAGGAGCTCTGTCACCCGGGAGGAGCTCAGAGTAGAGCCGCTGCTCCTCCACGTCGAGAGGGACCAGCTGGGGTGGCTCGGGCATCTTTATCGGATGCCCCCTGGACGCCTTCCTGGGAAGGTGTTCCGGGCATGCCCCACCGGGAGGAGGCCTCGGGGAAGACCCAGGACACGCTGGAGGGACTATGTCTCTCGGCTGGCCTGGGAACACCTCGGGATACCCCCTGAAGAACTGGAGGAAGTGTCCGGGGAGAGGGAAGTCTGGGCATCCCTGCTTAGACTGCTGCCCCCGCGACCCGACCCCGGATAAGCGGTAGAAAATGGATGGATGGATGGATGGATGGAATACTTTCATATTTGATATGGACATTTGTTACTCTTGATTTATGTATCCTATCAATTTTTGTTGCCATGGCGACAGTATTGGCCAAATAATGTGCAAATTTGTACTGAAACATACACTCTTCTTTGTAGATGCTGTACAGGCTGTCAGTTTTGACCGATTACTTTCATATCCAGTATGTACATGTGTTATACCTCACTTATAACACCTATCCATTTTGGCTGCCATGGCGATAGTACTGGCCGAATTACGCACCAAAAAGGGGAGAAGCAGGTTTTCGGTTTGCCTTGCATATGAGAGAGATTGTGAGGTTTTACGAAATGAGCCAAGAGCGAGAACCAGATAAATGCAAAATGGAGGCTTTATTTCTGAAGGGGGAAACCCCCCAACAGAGCTGGCAACAGTACAATGTCCACAATCCAAAAGCAGAATCCAAAGGGCAAAATCCAAAACTGTAACCAGGGCACCAATAACAAAACTCAAGGTCAGGCAAAAATGGTTCGGTACACAGGCGTGGGTTTGGTGGAGAGGCAAACTCATTAGCCGTAAACAGTCCGAATCCAAATACCAGGGCAGCAAAGACAATAGACGTGGTCGGGCAAAAATAGGTCAAGACTCACAAAGGCAAACAGATCCAAAAAGGGCAAATCAAAAACAAGAGTCGGGCAATCCAGTCAGAAAGAAAATATCACAGTGAGCAAGGCGAGGAACGTAGCACAAGACAAAGGAGTAAAGACGATCTGACAAGGAACTAAAAGTGCAGACACCTTATATACACATCCGGGGTGAACACATGACAAGGGAGCACAGGTGCGATCAATGAAACAATAATCAGGATTGACACATGAGGGTTTATCTAATTACATGAATTTGGCGAATGCCGAAACGCAGACAGGGATAACGAGACATTCCTATGAACGAATAAACGGCTCCGGTTAAGGAGTACTAAAGTGTACAGTCTAAAGAAAAGGGAAAGCCTGAGATATAAGTGGAAACTGCAGTAGAGATAATTAGTGATAGGCAAGGAGGGCGGAGATACAGATTGGGCGAATGCTGAGAGATCGTTAGTCTATTAGTATGTGCAGCTATACAATCCCGAGTGCAAGTTAGTCCGTTAGTAAAAATATACAATGTTAATCTTGGTTAGTAATAATCGAAAACAATAAACTGTTAGTATGGTTAGTGGACAGTAACAGAGAGAGGAAGGAAGAAAAACGAGATATGAAGAAAGATTGAAATCCCAGAAACCAGGAAATCACCCGAATGAGTGGCACGTCAGACAAGGGACCGTGGGCAAAGACCTACACAAGACAAGACAGGGTAAACGAAGTGCAGGACTAGAACTAAAAGCAAGGCTATGAAAACATGGCAAGGCTGTGCAACATGGCAAGGCTGTGAAACATGGCAAGACTATAAAACATGGCAAAGACATAAATAATAACAAAACATGAAACATAATAAAACATGAAATCAAACAACAAAACACAATACATAATCATGGGGATGGTCAGAGGCAGGCAGTGGTCACTTAAACAAACAGCATACGTGGCATGGCCAGGCACAAAACTTAAACATGGAGCTAGGAAAGGCATGGCTGAAATGCAGATTCACAACAGAACCCCCCCCCAACGAACGCCTCCTGGCGTTCAATTCGAAGAACGAGATGCAGCATGAAAGTCTCTTATTAAAGTCTTATCCAGAATGTGTCGGGCAGGAACCCAACTGCGGTGTTCCGGTCCGTAACCCTCCCAGTCGACGAGGTACTGTAGACCTCTGCCTCGTCGACGAGAGTCCAGGAGGGCACGGACCGTGTAGACTTCGCCTCCGTCGATGATCCGGGCGGGTGGAGGGGGATCAGGTCCAGAGGACAGGTGGTGGGTTACAGCAGGTTTAAGTTGGGATACATGAAAGGTAGGGTGTATTTGTCGCATGGACAGGGGGAGACGGAGGCGAATAGCAGTGGAACTGAGGACCTTTTCAATGGTGAATGGGCCCAGGTACTTAGGGAAAAGTTTACCCCCGTTACCTCTGAGGGGAATGTCCCTTGAAGAAAGCCAAACCCGTTGCCCAGGTCGGT
This sequence comes from Gymnothorax reevesii, assembly GCA_029721435.1. Taxonomy (NCBI): domain Eukaryota; kingdom Metazoa; phylum Chordata; class Actinopteri; order Anguilliformes; family Muraenidae; genus Gymnothorax; species Gymnothorax reevesii. The sequence goes on from CM056581.1 coordinate 58,843,134, forward strand.
ACGTGGGAGCAGATGTGCGTCTCCTGTCGGCCTGCTCCTTCATCCTGGAGACCGACCTGAGCAGGGCCTGGCGGGTGGTAATCCAGGTGCGTCTACATCTGTGCACGAATTCACAAGCTGAAGGAACGGCTACTTCTTCCTCCTGAGACGGGAACAACGGGGGTTGGTAGCCTAGGCAGGCCCTGAAGGGGGAAACGCCGGAGGCAGCCGAGGTGTGGCTGTTCAGGGCATATTCCACCCACGGCAATTGATGGCTCCAGGAGGAGGGGTTCCTGACACATAAACACCTTAGAACATTCTCCACAGACTGGTTAGCTCGCTCGGTCTGGCCATTAGTTTGGGGGTGAAAACCTGATGACAAACTAACTGAAGTGCCAAGTGACTTACAAAATGCTTTCCAAAACAGAGCAGTGAATTGGGGACCACGATCAGAAGTGATGTCGGTGGGGATTCCGTGAAGTCTAATAACGTGTTGAATGATGAGATTAGCGGTTTCTTGAGCGGAAGGGAGCTTGGTGAGGTGGTAAGCTGATGGCCCGAGACTTTGAGAAAACCTCCTTGAGGTCATGGAATTCTAGAGGAACCTTTTCCAGGTCTGGAATCTCCTCCGGAGATGGGTTGTGTAGAGGGTCGAGGGCGTTGCGGAGGCATGTCAGGGAACAGTTGGGGCTCCATCCCTTAATTTCATTCTTGCGCCAGTCGATCTCTGGTAGGTGTTTGGCCATCCATGGATGGCCCAGGACGATAGGAGCATGAGGAGAGTGTAACAGGAGGAACTGAATGGTTTCGTGGTGGTTTCCTGACACCTTGAGTTTGATGGGGCTGGTCGTATGGGTTATTTGAGCGATCCTCTGGCCGCTGAGCGAATTGGCCACTCGATCAGGGAAGATCTTCTCTGTGGGAACGCCCCATTCCCGGGCCAGCTCCACATCAATTAAATTTTCCTCCGCACCGGTGTCCACGAGAGCCTCGGTGGATCTGCTCTCGCGCCCCCATTCCAAAGTTACAGGAACGCATGTGCGATTGTTAGTTTCCTGTCCCGGCGTCACCCCTATTACTGTTGCTATGCGGGCACCAGGAGGACCTCTTCTCTTCTTTTCTTTTTCCCTGTTAGGGCACTGAGCGATAAGGTGTCCTCCCTTGCCACAGTAAAAGCAGGCCCCATCACGGCGGCGGCGATCCCTCTCCTCCACAGGAATGCGCGTACGGCCCAATTGCATGGGTTCAGGCTCAAGGAGGCGGCTGCCAATAGGGGGTGATCGAGGCGGAGTACTCTGGGGAGCTGGATATGGTCGTCTGCGGGAAGCGAGGCGTCGGCGCTCCTCCAATCGCGAATCCACGCGAATAGCCAGGTCGACAAGGTCGTCCAAGTTCTCCGGTAATTCCCGCGACACTAGCTCATCTTTAAGTGCTTCAGATAATCCGTCAAAGAAGGCATCATACAGAGCTCTCTGTCCCCATCTGCTGTTGGTGGCCAATGTCTGAAAATCAATGGCGTAGTCGGCTACGGGACGCCCACCTTGTCGCATGCGTAGGATCTCTCGTCCTGCCTCGTGACCCAACTTGGTGCGATCAAAGATCCGCCTCATCTCTTCACCCAGTAGACGAAAAGTCTGTACACATGGGAGATCAGCATCCCAAGCCGCTGTAGCCCACTGCTTAGCTCTTCCCGTCAGTTGCGTGATGATGAAAGCAACTCGCGCTCTTTCGGTGGGGAAGGACGAAGGCTGCAGGCTGAAGATGAGCTTGCACTGGGTGAGAAATGCCCGACATGCTCCCGGGTTCCCGTCGTACCTCTCCGGCGGTGGTAGACGTGGCTCGCAGCTGGGTAGGGGCGGGGCGGAAGCGGGAGCAGGAGGAGTATAGACGGTAGGCTGGGGTGACTGTAGTTGCTGAGCCTCCTGTACTGAGCGAGTGAGATCCGCCATCTGGAGACTCATAGTTTGCATGTGCTGCATCAAAGCACGGAGCTGACGTTCCTGAAACTCCAATTGAGTGCCCTGCTGGTGCACTGCCTCCTGCAGAGACTGGTCTGACGCTGGCTCCGTCATGGTCAGATCGTAATGTGAGGTTTTACAAAATGAGCCAAGAGCGAGAACCAGATAAATGCAAAATGGAGGCTTTATTTCTGAAGGGGGAAACCCCCCAACAGAGCTGGCAACAGTACAATGTCCACAATCCAAAAGCAGAATCCAAAGGGCAAAATCCAAAACTGTAACCAGGGCACCAATAACAAAACTCAAGGTCAGGCAAAAATGGTTCGGTACACAGGCGTGGGTTTGGTGGAGAGGCAAACTCATTAGCCGTAAACAGTCCGAATCCAAATACCAGGGCAGCAAAGACAATAGACGTGGTCGGGCAAAAATAGGTCAAGACTCACAAAGGCAAACAGATCCAAAAAGGGCAAATCAAAAACAAGAGTCGGGCAATCCAGTCAGAAAGAAAATATCACAGTGAGCAAGGCGAGGAACGTAGCACAAGACAAAGGAGTAAAGACGATCTGACAAGGAACTAAAAGTGCAGACACCTTATATACACATCCGGAGTGAACACATGACAAGGGAGCACAGGTGCGATCAATGAAACAATAATCAGGATTGACACATGAGGGTTTATCTAATTACATGAATTTGGCGAATGCCGAAACGCAGACAGGGATAACGAGACATTCCTATGAACGAATAAACGGCTCCGGTTAAGGAGTACTAAAGTGTACAGTCTAAAGAAAAGGGAAAGCCTGAGATATAAGTGGAAACTGCAGTAGAGATAATTAGTGATAGGCAAGTAGGGCGGAGATACAGATTGGGCGAATGCTGAGAGATCGTTAGTCTATTAGTATGTGCAGCTATACAATCCCGAGTGCAAGTTAGTCCGTTAGTAAAAATATACAATGTTAATCTTGGTTAGTAATAATCGAAAACAATAAACTGTTAGTATGGTTAGTGGACAGTAACAGAGAGAGGAAGGAAGAAAAACGAGATATGAAGAAAGATTGAAATCCCAGAAACCAGGAAATCACCCGAATGAGTGGCACGTCAGACAAGGGACCGTGGGCAAAGACCTACACAAGACAAGACAGGGTAAACGAAGTGCAGGACTAGAACTAAAAGCAAGGCTATGAAAACATGGCAAGGCTGTGCAACATGGCAAGGCTGTGAAACATGGCAAGACTATAAAACATGGCAAAGACATAAATAATAACAAAACATGAAACATAATAAAACATGAAATCAAACAACAAAACACAATACATAATCATGGGGATGGTCAGAGGCAGGCAGTGGTCACTTAAACAAACAGCATACGTGGCATGGCCAGGCACAAAACTTAAACATGGAGCTAGGAAAGGCATGGCTGAAATGCAGATTCACAACAGAAATAGGAAAGGGACATTAAACTCTCTGTTTTCACAAGGTTTTCAGAACAGGTGACCAGATGAATAAGATTTATCAGTACGTTTTATTGAAACGAGTAGAATAGGCCAACCTTGTTTCAAGGGACCAATAATAATCAAAACTTTATGAACACTGAAAGTTTTTGCCTCTATCTGCCATCAGAGGAAATAATGAAAATCATTGGCTATAAGGTTATTCTTGGCTTTGGCTGAATTTGGATCCCTCAGAGTTTTGGGTGACATAGTTGCATTTCGAAGCAATCAAGTTAGTCAGTAATAGTCTCTGCCTGGAAACTGATTTTTTCAGAGAGTTTGGGCCGAAATGCAGATGAGAGGAGACACTGCATCCAATTTCTGTTAAGTGCATATAATATTTAGTCAGCCAAAAAGGGACATTGCCTCATATAAGGTGGTCTAATTCTCAGATCTATGAGTGAGCATAGTGTCAACATATACGCCATGTTACGAAAGACCGTATACTGTGCTATGTGGTTATAGAACAAGAATGATCATCTCACAGCATGTGTAATCTCTGGCTATTTTTTTGTCTGGGTCACGGGCATACACGGAGGGATAGTTTCTGTCCTCGACTTTCCCCTTCAAAAGTGAGAGGTGAAGATAAAATGCTTGATGTGCACTGTAGCAATAGTATAAAGAGATTAGCTAATAGGCAATCCCTTCTCGCTGGACATAGATAATTGAAAATTTCAATTATCCCCCAAACCAGTTTCACTTGGCACATGATTAAAACTTCAATGGTACTCAAAATGTATTGACTTCTAAGAAATATAATGACTGTGTACAAACTCTTTTGAAAGATAATACTACTTTAAGAGCTACTTTATTCGTCACTAGGAATGCAGTGGTCTGTCTTGGCTGGGATGTGCAAACAAAAGGTAACCAACCCTATTCCTGAAAATCTACTTTCGTTTTGGTTTTCCCTCCATCCTGTAGATTTTCATGAAATGTCACATATGTGTGTGCTGTGTGATGGATTTTAAAGCTGTCCAGGGTGTGTTCCCACCTCTCATGCTAAGGATGCTGGGATTGGCTTTCCAGACCCTGACCGCGAATGAACATGTTGAATAATAGATAGATGGATGGATGCATTGATTTTAAAGGGCATTTCAACTTCACTGTGTTATTTCCTGGGTATAATAAAAACCCCTGGGCACAGCCATCTCAGCTTAATGCTACTAACTCAGACAAACAGTGTAGGTTTGGCAGCTTAAAAAGGACATTTAAATGGCTATCACATGTAATTGATAAATAATAAAATTAGTTAATAATTATTTATTAAAACTTTTATTAAAATTCCTCCCACGAGGCTCCAAAATGTGTCGGGGAATTTGCCTTTATGATACGTAAAATAGCGACGATGGATTATTCAGACGTTTCGTCCTAATAAACCCTCCCGCAAGATAACCATTTGATTCAGCAGGAAACATGCAAATTTAGTAACCAGTCTCATAAAATTACTAAAATAACAAAAATATGGAATTTTAATTAATAATTAAAATAACCAATATTAATCATTGAAGAAAACAATAATTAAATCAAATATTTAATCAATAATCTGAAGGAATTTTGGAGTTCTACATTGGCTATTTTGACTCAGACTCCCACGTGTTACAGCACCAAAACAGACAATAGGTTTAATAAATTAATTTATTAAACAAACAAACACAGAACGTGCATGGGCTAATCTACGGAAGGACTATATACGAACTAGAGAGAGTAACAATGGTGTGTGTGTACGTGCTAGTGTGCATGTGTGAGCTGGCGCGCGTGCTGGATGCACGCATGTGCACGATTTTGGGAGTGGGCAGGCGCGTGTCCTCGCGCGTGGCAGCTGTGCCTGTGTGCTCGTGGGCACGAGTTCCTTTGTCTTGGGACAAAGTCTTTCAGCGCGGGGGCTGCTTAGAATTTCTAAAAGTAGCTGTTGGCAGGCGATATGCGGCTGGATAACTCCATTTTGCTTCAACGAATTGCCAGAAGAGTTTTCTTTAGCTCATACGCAATTTGCATTACTAATTGAGTTATCATCCAAACTACGGCATGCGTGTTAGTTAATTGCAGCATTAGAAAGTTGGCCAGGAAAAAGATTATGCATGTAAAGACAAACAATCAACGGCTATTTAACTTCATAAAATATAAAAACGGACACAATATGATTATACAATTACATCAGTAATGGACAACTTAAATGCGGTGCAGTTTAAGTTGAAAACTGCTAAACTGCATTACTGCCTGGAATGTTCAGTTAGTCTTCCTGAAGTTCATAGCTTGAGATTCCATTGAACAACGCAGTCCTTGCGTGGATGTCCTGCGAGGTGAGCGGATCCGAAGTCCTGTGTCCACTTGTAGTTGTGTGCTGCCCTGCTGTGTCGGTCACCTTGAGGAATGTCCTTGCTAATTTGGAAAAGTTATTTTTTGGAGTCGTTCCGTATTCAACTAGCAGTAGCCCCGGGCATAAGCTAGTTTAATGAGATTTGCAGTCCTGAACTTAAATGGAGATTCGCAGAGATGTTAGCACTCTGCAGATAGGCCAAATGAAATTACGCAGGATGTGTGAATTCCAATACAAGTGCCGTCTTTTCGCTTGAAAAGAGTCTTGCCTTCCCTGGGGGGTGGCCCAAGAGCGGGTGTAGCTTCCCTTGGGAGAAGATGCGCCAAGAGAGAGAGCGTGACCTCCTCAGTTGGAAGTGTGCCAAGAGAAGAGAGAATGAACTGGGTGGGGTCCCTAGTTCTAAAAGGTCTGTTGCCTGTTTTATTGCTTTTGGGCTCATTCTATTGGGAAACGTAAAGGAAGCGGGAAACAAATATGGAAACTAGCAGACTCATAAAATTGATTTTGTGGTCGATTAGGTTGTATTTCCATTATTTGGAGGTTCGCAGAACAACATCTTCTGTATTTGTATTTCTATTGAAACCACAAATTAACTTGCTCTTGGGCTGTATTCATTTAATATTTGTCTTTAATTCTGATGTGCAATTACAATGCAAGTGGTTTTTTGTATTAAAAATGTACATAAATAGATTTTTTCCCCATTGAGATTGATCATTAGTGAAACTGTTGTGTAAATAAAAAAACTTTGCGCTCAGTGGTACTGAATTGTTAGATAGCAAAAGTGCTTTGAAAATAATATAGCTGCAAAGACTCTTCAGTACTGCCCCCCCAGCTGTCCCTGGTAACTTCTTTGGGGGAGATCTTGTGCAGTGTGTGGTGACTCTGGAGTGACTGCAGTATGCGCGACTTTAACCTTGAACGGAGAGCGCGTCAGCAGCATTGGTTTGCTGACACATAAAGAAGCGTATCAAGAGCTAATCCAGCGGTAAGCTGCCAGCGACGGGAAGCACTTATTAAGACACTTCATGCCCTCTGTGTTTTTCACTCAGCTGGGAACGGGGAACTCTTGGCAGCCTGCTATTCTAAAATCTTTCCACTAGAGGGAAGCAAAGTCTGCAGCTGCCAAAATCGAAAGATTAGCCCACCAAAACTTATAAGTCATATGCGTAAGGTCTCAGCAGAAAATTGTAGGAAGACAAAGCCTTGCTCTAAAAGCACCAAGCTCCTTCAGGCCTTCCACTTTCAGGGTGTCAAACTCATGTCCTGGAAAGCTGCAGTGCGCAGCATCGTTTATGACCTTGAGAAAGGCATTTGTAGACTGTGTGCTTAAGCCAATTACTGTTCGGAATGAATACCAAATCTCAGCATGTACTGCAGCCCTCCAGGCCTCGATTCTGACATCCCTGCTTTACCTGGTGATTAATGGGACAGCCCTACAGGCTTCTGCAAAAATTAAAGAGTGGCCTGACCTCTTTGCACAAATCCCCTCAGTGTAGCCCAGTCATTAGCATTAAAACGTAATTCCCATCATTCAAACGGCGTCTGTCTAAACATAGCATTCAAGAATGCCTGCTCATTGAAGTCGGCAAGGCTGACCCTACCTGTCACTCCAGGGCCACAGAAGTGCATTGAGATGTTTTGAGATAGTTTGTTGTACTGTGACTTTCAAGAGATGACAGCCCTTCAATCTGTGTTATGCTGCACATATGGCCGATTGTTTATGTAGCGCAGATTTTGGAAAATTAGGGTGAACTGCTCAAAAGACTTGCCAAACTGTTTCACACAAACCCAGCAAAATGATTTTGTTTATCATGTGGTAACTGAGGCAGCACTAGGTATTGCAGTAAATGTCAGCCATCGCAAAAGTAAAACACAGAAAAAATCCCGCAAAACAATACACCTGGGTTCTTTGGGTAAATGGCACTGAATAAAAATGTAAGCGGGTCACCCCATTTCTCTCCATCGCTTTAAGTTATACACCTACTGTAGGTAATTTAAGCGTGGAGACAGCTGTCATTTCATGTCAATTTTAACATTCGTGAGAATAGATTGGCGCACAAAGCCATCATATTTAGTGTATTTAAAGAAAAATTTGCTGATTGTCCAACACGAGCTGCTCAAATCCTTAAAATACTGGCCAGGTCACGTGCAATAATGTTGGGCATCCTTTCATCTCTATGGCAGGCATATTCAATTAGAGCTGTTTCACTAAAGACCAATGTCTACAAGCACTTCCTTAACCTTTAGAGCTTGGCACTAATAAACAAATGAACAAACCAACCAACCAACAAATAAATAAATAAAATTAATTGGGAAATAAATAAGTAGTTCCAATTCCGATTTATGTACAAATGCTGTCTGTTCTTATTTGGGCAAATACTGATTTAACCTTTGAAAAACTTCAAAATTTGATTGATTCAAGCGAAGACGAGTATAATTGGTTCTTCTCGAGAGGCAACAGCAGAATAATAATCACAAGAAAAGGCAACATTTTCGGGAGAAAATTTGTGTGCTTGCTTCTGCTGGAAAAGGTTAAAAGGGTGAATTTGAAGTGTTTTAAGAAGTTGATGAAGTTCATGTCATTGCAATAATACTTACAGTGCAGTGAAAAAGAATTTGTCCTTCCTAATTTCTTATATTTTTACATATTCATCACACTTTAGTGTTTTAGCTCATTAAAGTAATGGTAATATTAGACAAAGATAATCCGGCACAAAATGGTGTTCTCTAATAAGGATTTCATGCATTGAAGGGAAAAAAGCTATCTAACCCAACCTGGCCCTATGTGAAAACCTAAATACCCCCTCAGTTACCAAATCAAACAAATGAACAAATTTAATTGATCATGCAAGCCCTGTTGAACTGAAATCGCCCTTAAATAGAACTTCTCTGGCATTATGAAGTAGGCAAAAAGGCATGGTACAGTGATCTCGAGAAATTCAAGAGCAGATGAAGCACAATGTTGTTGCTATCTGTCTCTCTGGAAAGGATTACAAACCCTAGCAAACCATTGTGAGTACCATTATTATATCCCCGAACGCCGAATGGCGTTCCGGGGGATATTATGTTTTTGGTCCGGCCGCCGCCGCCGCACTATGTGTTAACGCAATAACTTCAGTAAGTAGAGGAATTTTAAGCTTTATTGTATCCCCCGAATGAAGGTCGGAGGATACAATGGATTTGGCCTCGTCACGCGTCTGCCGAGATTTTCTTGAGAACGCTCTACAGCCCACATAAGTGCACCGATGCTTTTCAAATTTTGCAGGGACATGTATTATGGTAAGTTCACGACACCTATTAATTTTGGGTACTCTTGGACCATCTGGGCCCAACTGGGGGGCCTTCGGGGGATACATGTGCTCGGTTGCAGAGTGCTCTAGTTGACTATCTGTTCAAAAATAATGGGCTAAAAACAGTCAAAGTCCAGGACTAATTAACTGGTTTTAACTTAAGTAATTACTGATTGATATTGTCATGCTACATACCTATGTCATGGTGTTTTCTCAAAAAATGTTACATATCTGCTTGTATCATTAAAATGACTACAATGTATTCTACCTTGGTCTTTCATGGCAGATATTTCTATATTAAACACAGTCTTGTAATATCTTGTGAAATGGCGACATAATGGACATTAACCCATTAAAGATGCTGCCATGTGCCATCAGATGCTCAGAGGGCCTTCAGGAAACTCACCTTCCACTGCATGATTGCTCTCAAGCTGTTCCCTTTTAGGTTTGTCAGATTAATAAAGGAGCACTTTATTTGCTGGATAATCATAACCAATATATGACCTATAATTATTAAGAAATGATAATGACAAAGTAATTGGCTACTGGCTTCATTCATTGCCTGGGTTTTAGAGCTGTTCATATCAGTTCTCATGATTTCATTAATTTGTTTATTGTATCTGTTGGTTTTTCAGGATTATTCAGTATCATCAATTATGTTTTCACGTTTCCTGTTTCCCTCTCTTCACTGAGCACTCACCCTCTCCGTTTTGTTTGTTAAGCGCTTCCTCCTCTATTCCTCGTTTCTAGCCACACCTCCCTGCACCCTCCTGTCACTCGCCTCACCTGCAAAATGTTGTAATAAGTCGTTGCTTTCCTTTGTATTCCCCCAGTTAGAGCACTTCAGAGGGAGTTTGTCATCCAGATTACGAGTGTAGTCTGATTCCTGAGTTTCTTTGGTCACGACATGGGTTTATATATAAAATATCATTTATTCGTACAATTATACTACTGTAAAGTATAGTAAAAAAGATACAAAAAAGCAATACAATGAGATACAGCAGATAGACATACAACAAAAATATAGTTCTGTGAGGTACAATTCAGGAACCACTTGCGAGAGACAGAAATCCAAAAGACGTATGCCTTTACTGGGGACCGAGTCAAAGCCAAAAAGCACAGGAATTACCAAGCCACAATACGAAATCCAAAAACAGAGTGAACTAGACAGGCAGTGGTCAGAGCCTGGAAGACAGATGAGCAGAGGTACAAAAACGATAGGCAAAACGTCGTAGTCAATGAACGAAGCTAAGGGTCATACACAGGGCACCCAAACACAGAAATCGTGGTCATACAAAAATGGGTCGAAATCCATAAAGACAAAAACAATACAAAAAGGGCAATGGCAAGAATTAAAGTCGGACAATCCAGTAGAAGAGAAACAATACTCAATGGCATACAAGGCGCTCTGCACAATGAAATATTGATCAATGTTCTGACAAGAGCTGTGAGTGAAATGACTGCTTAAATACACATAGGGGAAGTTACATGCAATGCAGAAATCAGGTGTAGTGAATCAGACTAATTACAATGGGAGAATCACACGAGGGAAGCCCTAACCACGAAAATTGGCGAAAGCCAAAACACGGACGGGAATCACACAAACAGCCTATGACATTTAAACAGCTCCGGTCAAGGAGTTCTAAGTGCACAGATAACGAGCGCAGGAAAGTAATTAAGCACGTGCGAGAGACCTCGCTGAAGCTCAGGAGGAGACAGGAACAGTTGAGCAAGAGTTGGAGATTAGAACAGGGCGATTGCTGAGAGGGAATAAGTCTAAATCAGTAGTGGTGCAACTTTACATATATAACTAGAGTGCTCATTAGTAAGTTAGTAATCTATATACATGGATTAGTTGTGTTCGTAGACTAAGATACAGAATACGAATGTTAGTCTTGTTAGTAATCAGAACAGGAAGACGAAGGAAGAAAACGAGAATCGAAGGAATATTTTAAACACCAGAATTAATTTTAATCACCCAAAGTAAGTGAGCACGCAGACAGAGAAGACGGACTGAACCATCTAGATCACAAGACAGGGGAGACAAGTGCAATGGAACTGAGAAATAGAATGAACTAAAAACCTGAGTATTACAATAACCAAAAAGAATAAACAAAAGACAAAATCATGAGCACAGAACATGAACATAAACATGACCAAAATCTAAAACCATGACAAGTTCACACACAAAAAAAGAAATGTTTAAATGTTATTTTAAATACATAAACGTGAGTGCAATTATAACCGCCTTGTCAGACATGAAGAGTGATAATTTTAACTGGTCCGCTTGGTATATTAGATCATTCATCTCGACCAAATTCAAAATACAAAAAAGCTCAGCTTCTCTGATCAAGCACAGTTCTTTTATGAAATGTTTTGATTTCCTTGTATGCGTGGATTACTTGGGCTTTTACCAACACCTGGTGAAAATTTTAGGTCAGTAGCCCCATTAGAAATGTATTTACGAAGAGGCGTGTTGACACTTTCAATTCTTATTTTCCCTGCTGGATATAACTGATGTGACATTGTAAGGGTGACAATAATCCAAATAAATGCAAACTTTTACAGACTTCATTGTTTTATTATTTTTTTTTTACAGAAATGCACCTAACAATGTCTGAAAACTGGGACTGTATTCACCAGTAGCTTGGCCTCCCATACCTAATTGTTTAATAAAGCCTTGCAAACTACATAATACATATCTGTGCTGCTTCATGAGCTACATAAATTCAGAATGTCTGAAAGACATGGATGTTTAACATCTTATTTGCATGCAGGAAGAAATGCCTCATAACTTTTTGATGCAATACCCAGTAGCTTAATGCCTTTGAGTATAAATTGACAGTCATTAAACCAGTTAGTCTTAGCAATCAGGCAAAGTAAACTGCGGCAGGATAAGGTAACTATGCATTGAAAGGTGAGTTTACTGAAGACCTTTGTTACCGCTGACAGCCCTGTGTTGCGATTTGTGCAAAAAGAACCATGTTGCTTGTTGAGTCTTTGACAGAATGCGCATATTTCAGTGTGTAAATCAATGGTTGATATTGTGTTTTGGCAAAAACGGAATAAGACCGAATGAGACATGACAACTAGGCTTATGCCGTCGGAGGCGACGGCTGGGGGTATATCCCCGAACGCCCCCAATCCTCCAATTCTCCAATCCTTGAAAAGACCTTGAATAGACTTTCATTTCAAGTCAATTTCAGGTCAATCGGTCAAATGGTTCTGAAGATATGTCACAAATGGTCATTTTCCATCACAAAGCGCCACCTGGTGGCAAAATATTGAACCATACTGGTATGATGTCATCATGTGACACATTGTGAGGTCATGACCTTGCTTTTGCACATAGTTTCATGTCAATTGGAGAAATAGTTCCAAAGATATAGCAAAAATGCTGAATTTTATGTGACAAAGCTCCACCTTGTGTCAAAATTTTGAACCAAACAGGTATAATGTCATCGTGTGACACATCCTCAGGTCATGACCTTTCATTTGCACTTGATTTGAGGTCAATCCGCCAAATATTTCTAGAGATATGATAAAAACAGTGATTTTTTCAGTTTTTGGCCCCTGGTGGCCAATCTAGAAATTGTAAATTGTCCTAAATCGAATCAGTTTTTCCTCTTTATGATACTTACTTATATGCAAAACTTGGAATTTCTATTTGAAATATTACTGCAGTTATCGCGTTAACATGTAAATCCGTTTTTTGGACCCTGGTGGCCAATATAGAAATAATAAATTGTCCAAAATCGAATCGGTTTTTCCTCTTTATGATACTTATTTCTATGCAAAACTTGGAATTTCTAATTGAAATCTTACTGGAGTTATCGCGTTAACAGTGAAATCAGTTTTTGGCCCCTGGTGGCCAATCTAGACATTGTAAATTGTCCAAAATCGAATCAGTTTTTCCTCTTTATGATACTTACTTATGTGTAAAATTTGGAAATTGTATTAGAAATATTACTGAAGTTATCGCGTTAACACGTAGTGCGGCGGCGGAAACTAAACTCCTCCAAGCTGATGATGTTGAATTATAATAAAGGATGTCGGGTATAAAATATGAGGCTTTACTGAAGCTGAATCAAGCACACTAGAGAAAACATACCTAAGATGGAAAACAGTTGAATTCTTTTTAAAGCAGCTATTCTACTGAAGTGTAAGAAAGCCAGGCTAGTTACTGTATATTTTGGTTTAACAATGGCCCCAGCCACTTAAATATGCTGTGTGAGCTTACTTCCATTATCTTTATTTCTGGAGTCAACCTCCACACACTTCAGCTACATGTATGTTGTGATAAGCACTAACCTGTGAGCTATGAAAGGAAAATGCTAAACTGCTAAACATTAGTAGGGCAGCAGTGTATTTGTCAGACATGATAAGGGATGTTTCATTCCCCTGATACCCCATAAACATAATTAAAACGTGCGGTGACCATGTCACTTCTGCCAGCTCAAGCAGAACCACTGTACCTGATTAAAAAAAGGGGAAATGAGAAGGTCTGATTGGGGAAAATGGGAATCGCTTTACTACTGTGAAATAGCAGTGCCAACCGAACACCTAACTGCTGATTCAAACTGAAAGCATTTTCGATATGGGACCATTCCGCTCCCACCCCTCCCTGCTCCAGCTCACTGACCCCTGCAGCTCTTGACAAAGGAAATTGGTGTGGTACACTGAGCGGGAAGATCCATTAAATGTCACTGGATACAGTCCAAAATAACAGAAAAAAGGTTGCAGCAATATAAAAAATTCTTCCCTCAGCCGTGGAAAAAAATTGGGGACTTCATTAGAAACAATTGTTTGACAACTCAATGGACTGACACCAGAACATGTCCAGAATATCAGCAATAGTGAACATGTTTATAAAAGCTAATGGGAAACTAGTGAGTGCTGATGGGCAAGCATAATCTATGACAAAATGTTTTCACCTTGAGCAATGACAAGTAATTCAGTAATTACTGTGACACAATTTTCAATTTTGAGGGGTTTTTAGAATGTTACTTCAAATTAATATCCGATGGTTTGGTGTATGCCTTCTGTGGTCAGTATTCATGTACAATGAAGCCTACGATTGCTGTTCATAAAGCTTTCTTGCCGCATGGCAGCTTTTCAATGGCTTGCAGAGGGGTACCTCTGAGGTCATGGACTGAAGCAAGAAAATACTCAAATATACTCCCCATCATCTCTCCCAGAGGCTATGGTCATTGACACAAGGAACTCTCTTCTCCAAATTATTTGTCATGGCAAACTGAAATGAAAAACAAATCTTAGTATCCAATTCTGCCATGGCACTAGATCCTTTTGCTGTCAAAATGCTTCTATACTAAAGCCAGCTCCTCAATGAGTGTAATGAAAGATATGCAGGAGAGAGGCACCCTTTGCCTAATACATGTATTACAAGTAATTAGCTAGACCACTTGCCTTCTGATAATTAAATGGTAAATCATATAAATTTCAGAATAAACCAGTAAACAAACAGTCTCATGATTGGCAACACCAAGAGGGCATAATTATTCGGAAATATTGAAATTGTATACTGAAATTATATGATTCACCTTCATTAAATCGAGAGAGAAACGTTACATTTTTCTGATGTTAGAACTTTAACCCATTCACAGCCAGAAAGACTAAAGACACAGATTATTGTATTTTTACAGTCTAGTTGAGATTTAGATTTTTTATTTCAATGTTTTTTTTGACAAGTTCTGAATGGGGACGGGACGCATGCTTATTTTTCCTAACCAGGTGGTGGTACCGTTTCCACTCTGTGCCACACTTCAGTCAGACTGTACCCAACTGGAATTCTTAGCCAATCAGATTGTATGTAACTGGAATTTTTCCCTGACTTGGTTATAAAATATAATCCGGTGGACAGGACAAACATGAAGCCATTCTGGTGAAGCAGTGTGAAAACACTGCTGATTCATCTTGACCTTAGTCCTCTGGTGGCTCAATCTTTCACCATCAAATTCAGGTTTGTAACCACACCAAGCCATCAGTACCATGACTTGTCTTGTGTGACTTTAGGCAACTATTAGTTATCATGCTGAAAGGCTGTGCTAGGGGAGCCATTTGTCAATGTTTGGAATTGACTGTGTCAGTCTTGAATTGATGTTTGCCTTCAGAAAACATTAACATTTGTCCTTTCTACCCAAAATCAGAGTCTGTTCAGGCGACTTGTCAGTTACAGTTTAAATGTAGGCATTGGTTTGTATTTTTCCGCACTGCAGATCGCAATTGTATTCTTTTTGTGAGGCGGCACTCAGGAACCAGTCGCGAGAATCCAGCAATGCAGTGAAAGTGATTTTATTGAGCGAGGGGGTAAATCCCGGCAGGGCAGAAGGCAACAGTACAAAGTCCACAATCGAAAAAATCACAATCCACTGGGCAGAATCCGAGTCGAAAAACCAGGGCAGCAAAAACAGTGATCGTAGTCGGGCAGAAAAAAAAATCAAATCAGAGCCAAAAGTCAAAAGTCGAGGACGGTCCAGTCAGAAGAGCAACACTATGTTGTGAATTAAGTAATTTATGCTTGTATGTTTTTAGTTTCAAGATGTTTAGAATTATTTTTTCTTTGTGTTAGATTTATTTCTAGTGTGATTGTTCATGTTTCATGAATGCCTGTCTTTTGTCTCTCACTCCCTTGTGTGTCTAAGTGTGGTGTCTTGTTTCCATTCACATTCTTTTCCCCTGTTTTTTCTGGTTGGGTACTTCCTGCTTCCTTCTTCCTGTGCTTGTTAACTGTCTGCACCTGAGAATAGTTTAGCTGAGGCACTGGTGATTAGAAAAGGGTAGGACTACACATTAGAGCAAAGTAGTTAGGCACGGTGATTAGTTAGTTTAAAGGAGCAGGGCACACCTACTCGCTCAATCTATCCTATCACTATCCTTTGCTGTTCTAGATTCTGCCTCCTCTCAGCTGTCCTTCATTTCTTGGGCTAAACACTCTAATTAGTTTGTTTATAAAGACCCCACTTTTCCACTTGTCTTTGTAGATTCGTGACCGTTCCTTGCTCTGCCTGGTCGTTCCGTTTCTGCGCTTTTTCTCCATGTGTTTCTCCGATTATTGAGAGTTTTTGTCTTTTGTGATTTTCTGTATTCAAGTAATTGATTGTATTCGTCGAGTGAGTGTGGTGAGTTTGTGAGTCTCCCGTTTCCCCAGCTCCCTTTATACTTCGACTGTTTAGTTTATTTCTGTCTCCTTCCTTTCCCTTCCTAATACCCTTTCCCTTTCCCCATTCCCTTAGATTTGTTTCCCTTCGTTTCTGTATTCTGTGCTGACTGATTTCCTGGTTTTTTGACATTTTGCCTGTCCCTGACTACGATTGAGCTTTTCTGTGATATTCCTGATTTCTGGCTATTGACCTCTGTTTCTGTCTGACCATGAGCAACGGTAATGTGAATAAAAGACGCTCTTCTGAGCTTGAACCGCGATTGGAGTCTCCGTACGTTTATTGCAGTAGGAATCGACCACCGCAGACTCCAGCGGAAGATTCTACGCTGCAGCTACTCTGGTCTCAGAAAGCCGTGATTCAACAGCAGCAGCGAGACATGCACGCCCTGAAGGAGACTATTCAGCATCTCACTCTGAGCTCACCCAGCACTGCTATCGCCCATGCTGAGGCAGCCCCCATCCGGGAGCCCCGCCTTACTCCCCCACGAGAATATGGCAGAGACCCCAAGACCTGCAAGGCGTTCCTGTCCCAGTGCTCGATAATATTTGAGCTTCAGCCCCTTACGTTCCCCACATCCAGATCCTGCGTGGTGTACGTCGTCACCCTTCTAACTGGGAAGGCGAGGGACTGGGGAACTTCTATGTGGGACGCTGGCCACCCCTGTACTCGCACCATCGAGGAGTTCATGGCGGAGATGAGGGAGGTGTTGGATCGCTCTTTCCAGGGGCGCGAGGCGGGTAGAGCTCTCCTGAGTCTGACCCAGAACCACCAGAGTGTTTCTGACTACGCCATACAGTTCCGGTCATTGGCTGCCGCCACCCAATGGAGCGAAGATGCTGTTTGACGTTTTCTACCGGGGGTTAGCCGAGCGTATTAAGGACGAGCTGGCGTCCCGTGAACTACCCTCCGATCTGCACGGGCTAATTCGGGTGGCTATCCAGGTTGACTCCCGGTTACAACAGTGCAGGAGGGAGCGCCAGAGTCAGCCTGAGCTGCATCAGTTCAACCGACATGGGAACTTCTGGTCCTCCTGGGGCGATTCTCCTGTACGCTCCGTGCAGGAGACCGGCGTGTCCCAGAAGCCAGAGGAACCCATGCAAGTGGATCGATGTCGTTTATCTCCACAAGAATGCGCCAGAAGAATGCATATGGGCGCCTGTCTGTATTGCGGGAAGGAAGGTCACCGCATCGAGAATTGCCCACTCCTCTGCAGATCTGAACTAAGCGGGAAGGTAGGACAAACGGGGGATGCTGAGAGTTTTTGCAGTTTAATTCCTGTTACTATCATTGCTGATGACAAGTTAATTGCTGCTCATGTTCTCTTCGATTCAGGATCAGATTTCAATCTGATAGATGTCGAACTGGTTAATCGTCTGCAGCTCCAGTCCCAGAAGCTCCCTACTGCGCTCCGACCCCTGGGAATCGGTGGGCAATCCCTGGGTCAAATTACGCATATCATCCCTGAAATAACTCTTGTTGTCTCTGGCAACCACCAGAAACTGATCAAACTCCATGTTATGCCCTGCACATCTGCCCCCATTGTCCTGAGTCTCCCCTGGTTAAAGATCCGTAACCCCAAAGTCAACTGGAGGACCGGACAAGTGGTGGAATGGAGTACCCATTGCTTATGCTCCTGTCTCAGTAAGGCTCCCGCCAACCACATGGGGAAGCGTACCAGCGAGCAACCTTATGTTCCGGACTTATCCAAGGTGCCCCGTGAGTACCATGACCTATCTGAGGTGTTTTCTAAGTCTCGTGTTCTGTCTCTACCTCCGCACAGACCCTTCGACTGCGCCATCGAGCTGCACCCTGGTACTACGCCCCCTAGGGGTGGGCTGTATTCCCTGTCTCGTCCGGAACAGGAGGCCATGGAGAAGTACGTGGAGGAATCCCTGGCTGCTGGCATAATACTTCCCTCGTCCTCCCCAGCTGGAGCCGGTTTCTTCTTCGTGGGAAAAAAGGATGGGTCCCTCAGACCTTGTATCGACTACAGATGTTTAAATACCATCACGGTTAAGAACCGTTACCCAGTACCCTTAATGAATTCCGCTTTTGAGTT
This sequence comes from Gymnothorax reevesii, assembly GCA_029721435.1. NCBI lineage: Eukaryota > Metazoa > Chordata > Actinopteri > Anguilliformes > Muraenidae > Gymnothorax > Gymnothorax reevesii. The sequence goes on from CM056581.1 coordinate 58,861,408, forward strand.
GCTACAGGGGGCAACTATCTTCACTAAGCTTGACCTTCGTAATGCTTACCATCTAGTCCGTATCAAGGAAGGAGATGAGTGGAAGACTGCCTACAACACCGCTAGGGGGTACTATGAGTATTTGGTGATGCCTTTCGGGCTGGCTAACGCACCCGCAGTCTTCCAAAATCTCATATATGATGTTTTACATGATATGATAAACCAGTTTGTCTTTGTATACCTGGATGATATCCTTGTGTTTTCCAAGTCCAGGGAGGAACAAGTACACCATGTCCGGGCAGTCCTTCAACGTCTACAGGAGAACCAACTCTTTGCAAAAGCTGAGAAATGTGAGCTCCATTTGGACACGGTTCCATTTCTGGGTTTTGTGGTCACTCCGGGAGGCATCCTGATGGACCCCGAGAAGGTCAAGGCAGTTAGAGATTGGGCCACCCCTGCTTCTCGCAAAGAGCTAGTATGTTTCCTGGGTTTCGCAAATTTCTATAGGAGGTTTATTAGAAACTATAGTTCTGTTGCTGCTCCGCTCACTTCTTTAACTTCCCACAAAGTTCAGTTCCTTGTGGTCATCAGATGCGGAGAAAGCCTTCCAGGAGCTCAAGAACCGCTTCACCTGCGCACCTATCTTCCAGCAGCCTGACCCTGAGCAGCAATTCATCGTCGAGGTGGATGCCTCGAACACTGGAGTGGGGGCAGTTCTTTCACAACAAAACCTCCAAGACAATAAGGTACACCCGTGCGCATTCTTCTCGCGAAGACTTAGCCCAGCAGAACGCAACTATGACATAGGGAACCGTGAATTACTGGCTGTCAAGATGGCGTTGGAGGAGTGGCACCACTCGCTGGAAGGTGCTAAAGTACCATTTCAAGTATGGACTGATCATAAGAACCTTGAGTACCTTAAGTCTGCTAAGAGATTAAATTCACGTCAGTCTCGCTGGTCTCTCTTTTTTGACCGTTTCAATTTCACTCTGGCCTACCGTCCTGGCTCCCAGAACAAGAAACCTGACGCCTTGTCCCGCAAGTACTCACCCGACGCTGCACCTAAGGTAACTCAGAACATCCTGCCTGAGCGGTGCCTGGTGGGGTCGCTGATCTGGGAGCTGGAGAACCGAGTCAGACGAGCCCAACCTTCCGGTGAGCCACCCGCAAACTGTCCCAGTAATTGTCTGTTTGCGCCCGATGCTCTCAGGCTAGAAGTGTTGCAGTGGGCTCATTCTTCCCAGCTCACCTGCCATCTTGGAGCCAACCGTACCTTGTCCATGCTTCGCCGAAGATTCTGGTGGTCCACAGTTTGGAGGGATGTCAAGGAGTTCACTGCCGCCTGCTCCGTCTGTGCCCAGAATAAGGCCACTCACACCCCTCCAACCGGCCTCCTCCATCCACTCCCGGTGCCATATAGACCCTGGGCCAGTATTGCACTGGATTTCGTCACAGGACTACCGCCCTCTGGAGGTAACACAGTCATTCTGACAATTATTGATCGATTCTCCAAAGCAGTTCATCTTGTCTCTCTACCCAAGCTTCCCTCCGCGAAAGAGACTGCAGACTTTTTAATCCAAAATGTGATCAGACTTCACGGCATTCCTGCTGATGTAGTCTCTGACCGTGGTCCCCAGTTCGTCTCCCAGGTGTGGTGGGCCTTTTGTTCCACGCTGGGGATCTCAATTAACCTGTCCTCTGGTTTCCATCCTCAGAGCAACGGGAAGACTGAAAGAGCCAATCAACAGCTAGAGACGGTGCTCCGGTGTCTCACCTCCCGTGACCAAAGCAAGTGGAGTGACCAGTTGGCATGGGTGGAGTACTCCATTAACAGTCTGCCCGCTGCTGCCTCTGGAGTCTCCCCCTTCCAGGCTTGCCTCGGCTATCAGCCCCCCCTGTTTCCCTCCCAGGAAGCTGAGGTCAACGTTCCCAGCGTGCAGGACTTTGTCCGGAGATGCCGCCGGACCTAGCAGGAGACCCGCGATGCCCTCCTAAAGGCATCTGACCAGATGGCTCAGCAAGCTAACCGCCACCGTTCCAACGCTCCCGAGTTAGTCATCAATCCAGTTTCTGTACAGTTAAAACTGCCCCAATCCATGTACCGCATTCACCCTGTGTTTCATGTGTCATGCATTAAGCCTGTCTCTGTTTCCCCCATCTCCCCTGCCCTGGACCAACCTCCTCCCCGACGTCTGATCGATGGTGCTGAAGCATTCACCGTACGCAAGCAGCTCGACGTCTGGCGCCGTGGACGCGGACTTCAGTACTTAGTAGACTGGGAGGGCTACGGCCCTGAGGAGTGCTCCTGGGTGGCTGCTATGCACATCTTGGATAAGAGACTTATTCGGGACTTTCACCGCTCTCGAGTTGTTCGGCCGCCAGGTGGCGACCGTTAGTTTAGTTTCATGATGTTTAGAATTATTTGTTTCTTTAGATTTATTAGATTTATTTTAGATTTATTTCTAGTGTTATTGTTCATTTTTCATGAATGCTTGTCTTTTGTCTCTCGCTCCCTTGTGTGTCTAAGTGTGGTGTCTTGTTTCCATTCACAGTCTTTTCCCCTGTTTTTTCTGGTTGGGTACTTCCTGCTTCCTTCTTCCTGTGCTTGTTAACTGTCTGCACCTGAGAATAGTTTAGCTGAGGCACTGGTGATTAGAAAAGGGTTGGACTACACATTAGAGCAAAGTAGTTAGGCATGGTGATTAGTTAGCTTGAAGAAGCAGGGCACACCTACTTGCTCAATCTGTCCTATCACTATCCTTTGCTGTTCTAGATTCTGCCTCCTCTCAGCTGTCCGTCATTTCTTGGGCTAAACACTCAAATTAGTTTGTTTATAAAGACCCCACTTTTCCGCTTGTCTTAGTAGATTCAAGACCGTTCCTTGCTCTGCCTGGCCGTTCCGTTTCTGCGCTTTTTCTCTGTGTGTTTCTCCGATTATTGAGAGTTTTTGTCTTTTGTGATTTTCTGTATTCAAGTAATTGATTGTATTCGTCGAGTGAGTGTGGTGAGTTTGTGAGTCTCCCGTTTCCGCAGCTCCCTTTATACTTCGACTGTTTAGTTTATTTCTGTCTCCCTCCTTTCCCTTTCCCTATTCCCTTAGATTTGTTTCCCTTCGTTTCTGTATTCTGTGCTGACTGATTTCCTGGTTTTTTGACATTTTGCCTGTGTCTGACTAAGATTGGGCTTTTCTGTGATATTCCTGATTTCTGGCTATTGACCTCTGTTTCTGTCTGACCATGAGCAACGGTAATGTGAATAATAGACGCTCTTCCGAGCTTAAACCGCGATTGGAGTCTCCGTACGTTCATTACACACTATGAGTACAAAACGAAAACAAGAGCAGCATTGGTAAACTTTGGGAAATGTTCTGACAGGGAACTGCTGTGAGAAGACTGCTTATATACACATACGGGAGGTCACATGCTAAACAGAAAACAGGTGAAGGAAATCAGACTAATTACAAAGGAGCAAACATGAGGCACATGAAATAGGCAAAAGCCAAAACGCGGACAAGGATCATGAGACAGCCTATAGACAGAACACACAGCTCCGGTTAGGGAGTTCTAACGTGCGCAGATAATGAGAGAAAGGACAAAGTGAGCAGGTGTGGAGGATCCACTAAAATTGAGCAAAGAAGATTAGGTAAAGGCAAGAGGCGGAGACTAGAACAGGGCGAGTGATGAGAGCTTGTTAATCAATTAGTAAGGTGCAGCTATACAATCCCTAGTGCTCGTTAGTAAGTTAGTATTATATACAATGTTAGTCTAGCTAAGTAGTTTTAACAAAAACAACAAACTGTTAGTATTGGTTAGTAAAATAGAAAAGCAAGGCATAGGAAGTAAACGACATTGGAAGGAATGTTTGGAAACCATGAAATCATCTAAACATGTGACACGCAGTACTAGAGGAATGAGCTGTAGCTCAACACAAGACCAGACCGGGGAGACAAAGTGCGATGCATGGCACAAGCAAAAACATGAACCGGAATGATAATGGTAAAGTGGAAAATGGCAAAATACAAAACATGGCAATAATAGAAACATGGCAAGAACTAAACAGACAAAACATGAACAGAACCAGACATCTACATCCCAGTACAAAATGCAAAGCATGGTCAGACAAAGCAGAGGTCAGAATCCAGACATGACAGAATCATAACAAACATGGCAAACAGCAGAATCCTAACAAGTTTTTGGTGCTCCAGTGCCTCTGAAATACCCTCGGCTGTTCGAGGAAAACTCAGCTGTATTGAACTTCACAAAAAGGAGAATGGGGAGGCAATCCAGTCAGTTGGGCTTTTCTCTTTCCTAACTATTCTTATAGTCATTGTTTATTATTTATTTAGTAGTTAACTTCAATGAATATGGAGGGGGGAAAAGCCTGTTTATTTAAAAAAATTATAACCTGAGGCATTCAGGTTGAGGAAATGTTAAAATACACCTGAACGTAGGGCTCCAAAGCCAATCATATCTGGATAAAAAAGATTTATCACCAACTGGGCAACATGCGGGCCATGCACACTAAAAGAATACCCATCTCACAACACAACAGTGATTAATGGTAATATCCCAGGATCTATTATAACCTGATTTAGAAGGTACTCTACTGAGTGCGGACCTTCAGGATTTTGGTGTAGTCTGCGTGAATTATTGATATACTGACTTAAGTGGGGCGTGTGTGTGAATATCAATAAATAGGCAGTCATAGGCATTCTCTGTGTGAGGTGATGTTTTAAATCTCAACAATGCAAAATCAATCTCATCCATCCCTCAGCTAACCAAAGCAGCAGACACATCATCTCTCCAGCTGCTAATTGTGGAGGATAACATGCACCTTGTGATGTCTTCTATTTTCAGCATACAAAACACTGTACAAACAATATTTAACAGTCTGCACATGCTCAACAGAAAAAAGTTTGAAACTACAAAGTCGCGAGCAAATGCAAAATATTTCACTCCCCATCCCTCACCCGAGCAGAAATGGACTCATCTAAAATGGCCCCCATGCAAAAGAGGACAATTACGAAATCACCCGCATCTCAAATAGACTTTTTTGTGAAAATAACGGACATGAAAAAACATAAAAAATAACATTTTTAATCAAAGCAAAATGTTCGCCTTCAAATGGTAAGGTTACAGCGTGACTGTGCTACTATCTAATAATTTCCCTCCGTATAGGAGCCTGAATTTTTTGGGACAGGAAACAAAAACTGAAAAAAGAAAGAAACAAAACAAAATTAAAATTGCCCTATTAAAATGATTTAAACCTTGGAAAATGGCGGAAAAATCTTTCTCATTCGGACTCAAACTATAAGGGGTTCATTTTAATGACATAGTGCGCTTCGCAATTAATTGAGCTAGATTTCTTTTCAACTGTATGAGTCGCCAAAATCTTACTCCAATTATTGTACTCTTTATAAAGAAAAAACTGATACTGTAGAATTTAATTCAGCTGCAAGTAAATAATTTCAAATTCATTAACTCAGCGGTAATTGTAAGCGTGATCTGCCGTGGAAAGTGACTTGCAGGAACAAGATGACATTGCAATGTCACCCATACTGATTGCAAATTATGCAATGTGAGAGCTTTAAATGAAAGGATGCAAAAAAGTACCAGCTATCTTCAGGCCAAATTGTTGGTCATTTTGCCCTGACCATAATGGCACAGGAGACAAATATATACATTTTTGGCCGTTATTTCCCCCAAAAAAGGCCGGAATCCAAAAAATGAAAAAGAAAAAAAACATCTGGGCGTCAGTTGCTAAGCTACCCTTGTTCAAAATGTCTGGTCACCAGGCCTTAAAATTGAAGTGTGGTGCCCATTTGATTAAAAAGCCAGGAGGAGGGGAAGAACAAGAAAAGGAGCAAAAACAGTATATTAATTTCCCCCTACAGGGTAGAGAAATATAACTCTTCCCCTATTGGGGAGTGAAATATAACTCTAGCCCCTACAGGGTAGTGAAATATAACTCTTCCCCTATAGGGGAGTGAAATATAACTCTCCCCCAACAGGGCAGTGAAATATAACTCTTCCCCAATAGGGGAGTGAAATATAACTCTCCCCCTACAGGGTAGTGAAATATAACTCTTCCCCTACAGGGTAGTGAAATATAACTCTCCCCTATAGGGCAGTGAAATATAACTCTCCCCCTACAGGGTAGTGAAATATAACTCTCCCTCTACAGGGTAGTGAAATATAACTCTCCCCCTACAGGGTAGTGAAAAATAACTCTCCCCCTATAGGGCAGTGAAATATAACTCTCCCCCTACAGGGTAGTGAAATATAACTCTCCCCCTACAGGGTAGTGAAAAATAACTCTCCCCCTATAGGGCAGTGAAATATAACTCTCCCCCTACAGGGTAGTGAAATATAACTCTCCCCCTACAGGGTAGTGAAATATAACTCTTCCCCTATAGGGGAGTGAAATATAACTTTCCCCCTACAGGGTAGTGAAATATAACTCTCGCCCTACGGGGTAGTGAAATATAACTCTCCCCTTTATAGGGGAGTGAAATACTATCTCTCCCCCTATAGGGGAGTGAAATATAACTCTCCCCCTACAGGGTAGTGAAATATAACTCTCCCCCTACAGGGTAGTGAAATATAACTCTCCCCCTATATGGAAGTGAAATATAACTCCCCCCCTACAGGGTAGTGAAATATAACTCTCCCCCTACAGGGTAGTGAAATATAACTCCTCCCCTATAGGGGAGTGAAATATAACTCTCCTCCTATAGGGGAGTTAAATATAATAATCTCTCCCGTAAACAGTTATTTCGATTATGTACAATTACTGCCGCCAAGTTTTATGAATCAAAAGAATGCATGATGGACGCAAAATATATTCAAAATTAAAGCCCGGTTTTCATTTGTTTTAGGTTCTATATCCAGTGAGCACAATCATTTGAAAAATAGGTTGTATACAGATTGTAAGTCCACGCCTCCAGCCATCCAGCTCACTGGTCTACTAAAACCCAGACTGCACTTCTGTGATTTTTCAATTATTACCTGCACCTGTTTCTAATTTCTACTGTGCGGTAGCAGTGGTCTATTTAAGACCAAGCTTCGCACTTACTCATTGCAAAGTCTTGTAACTACATGCCTGTCCTGTATTCTTAGTCTTGTAAAGACAGAATTTCACATATTTAGCGTGTATTACTCTCTAAATCTGACTTAGTCCTGTTTATTATTTTAAATCAGCAGTTTATTTAACCTCTTTGTGCAGAAGCCAAATCTGGCTATTTTATGGCATCAGATTTGTGTCATAAGTCGCACGCACAGAATGGCACCGATGCGCAGAAAAATTGGCAGCAAGCGCACAAAACAGCCAGCACGTGCAAGAAAACTTCTGCTTCACGTGCACTGGAGGACATGCACGCTCTCGCAAATTCATATTTCCCTCGTGAAGTTCATTTCCCCTCGCGCGGGCCATACCTCCTCTGCTTGGAACTGATTTCTGCTGATTTCTGATTTCTGGCTACTAATCTAAAAATTATATTCAATTGCACGCATTGCAGAATAACAGGCCATCATGGCATAATTGGAAAGTAAGCCATTAAGTTAGTCCTCCAATATTAACGGTTAACAGATAACCACCATAGTCTTCAGCGCTGAACATGTTGCCAAAAGTGCTAAATGGATATTAAATTACATAAATCTGGCTTGTTTACAATAGATAACGAAAGCTGTTATTCTACGTTGCAGGAGGAGGGTGTGATCTCGCTGAAAGTGACCAATCATAAGAGGGCAATCGGCCTCCCTTGGTTTCCGCCCCAATTGTAAAAATTCTGTGATCTGCGTGAGCAGAAATCCATTTCGAGTGAAGAGGTATGGCCCGCACGAGCGTGTATGCCTTCCGGTGTGTGCAGAAATTAACTTCACGAGGGAAATATGAATTTGTGAGAGCATGCATGCCCTCAAGCAAACGCAAAGCAGAAGTTTTGTTGCGCATGCTGGCTGCTTTGTGCGCTCGCTGCTACTGCTTATATGCATAGGTGCCATTCTGCGCTCGCAGAGTAATAGAATTAGCGCTTGCGACTTTTGACACAAATTTGATTTCATAATTTATGTGTTACCTTATTTAAGGCTTAATAATTCAAGATTGCAGCTTCACAGAGAGGAAAGGTATGGCTCAACTGAGTCAAAACACTTGTAGCATCTAGAATTACATCATATTTTAGTTTATTTTCATGATTTTGGTAAAGAAAAAGGGCTGCATACATAAAAAAATCTTAATGAAAATTCAGCATTGAAATTGTCAAAAAATAATACTGAGAATTGAAAAATGGCTGGGGGTTAAACTATACTTTTCTGGGATCATAAACTCTATGATCACAAGTTTAATTAATCTCAGTGCTAAATTCTAAATTACCATCTCTCTAGGAGCCAAATAAGACATCTCTCCCAGTGACTTCCCAAACTGTAACATCCCCCAGATGGTGCACTGTAAAATCATGAAATAATCATATATTTTACACAGATCATCTTTTGACACATGAAATTCAACATGAAGAAATGATTATCTCTTTGACATGAGTTTATCAATATAGGTGTACTTAGACATCGATCGTCACCAGTAACCTCTCCAAACAAAAAACATGCCTTTTCTGCATGACGAAGTTTAGAATTTTGTCAGTTTTTCCTCAGAGTCCCACTAGCCAGCGCACAACCTCATTAAAGGAACAGCTTATTTTACGGTTTCATTCACCCTGCAATGAAAAGCTGGCAGTTCCCACTTCCAAGCTCGCGACCTTATATAAACACTTACCACACCTTATAAGGAACAAGTATAACTCACTAACTCATTGAGTTATTGGCTATCAACATGAGTACTTACAAGGATATAAGCGAGCGCTGAATTCGTCGATGGAGGAGTCTATGCGTGAATCCATGGTAGGGAACTACACGTTTTTTCATATGTGATGACTATAGTTGATAGTAGAATGACATGGTATCAATACCATGTCGATTTTTTGCTTCAGAAAACTGACTTTTCTTTACACTAATTGGCTCACTGTAGCTGAGGTGGTTGCTACAGAGGACAACATTTTTTTCTGTAGCTAGATAGAATTTTTTTAACTGCTGGATAGATACTATGGGAAAGTATATAGAGCAGTTTGCACATCAGGCTTAGCTGAGGAGTTTAATTCATGCAACTCCTTAAAAAAGGGGATTGGAGTGCAATTGTCCATATTCTAAGCCTTGTTCGAGCTCGGATTGCTTGTGAATATTCAATAACTGATCCGGATGTGCCATCTAGTGATAGAATATTGTAACTGCTTGCATATATTTGCATGACACATCTGCGCAAAGGGTTTAAAGGAATGTCATCTCCATTTGTTTTCCTATTTGTAATACATTGTTACTGCAGCTAAAGCCCAGAGTCTGTGTTACTTGTACTGCAATATCTGTGCCTTCTGTTGAGCAGTAGGCATAATAAATACAACCAAGACCATCCTTGCACCTGAGTTCAGTCCTCAACTTCCTGTCTCCATGCATCTGAACTGTGAAGAAACACAAGCGTTACACAGATAATGTTGCAATCTTCATCATTTTATCTTCATTTGTTCATTGGTACTTATTTTGCCTCCTAATGTGATGACTACTGTTCAAAGATTGTAACTGAGAGAAGGCAGATGATTCATCTCATGTACTTAGAGTACAATAGGAGTGCACTTGGGGCTCTGTATTGATCGAGGCTCAGGCTCTCACGGGCAGGCCCAGATGGAAGTTAAAATGGAGGTGGGCTGGGTTATTGATGCCATTTGGCAGGCGAGCTGTGAAAATGAAGGCCATGCATTTTGAGAATCCTCAGAAGCTGAGAGCTTAAGTACAGACACCAGAGAGAGCTGAATGCATGCTTAGGTGAGAAAACCACAGATGCCTTATAACTGTTGCTAAAACACGCTAACACAGCGGCGGGTAGGCTATGCAAAAGGGCATGATTTGGAAAATTTCATGAACAGTAAAGATAAGAGATTTATTTTGAACTACTGGTCCAAATGTCTTCCAACTTAATACAGCTGACAGGTAATTGGTGTCGTACATAGCTGCCATAATCAGTTTAGGCAAAACTTGGTTGGATATGGAATATACAGCAAGTTGTTTTGACTAGTTTTAGGTCATCAGCTGAAAATGAAAATATAGACAGTGATTTTCACATATTGAAACAAACTTTCAGAGAGAGAAGATATGAATACAATAATAAAGACTGAAATGTGAGATTTTTTGCTTCTCTTTAATAGAATGCTCACTATCTTCAGCTGGAAACACAGCACAGCTTCTTTGAAGTTCTCTGGAATTGTTTACGGCCACAACTCTCAGAAAAGGCCTAATCTCATTTGAATGTGCATTAAAAGTGCATTAAGAAAAACATATAATGCTTCAAAAAGCATAGATTGTGCAAATAACACATCAGCTGCCCTTGGAGCAATTGAAAATGCATTTCAGAATGAATTGTGGACAATGATCATCGAACAATCATAACGACCTTGTGACCGAATCTGACAGAAATGGACCTGCTTTTGCTGGAAGATTAAAAATACTAGAATATAACACGGTGCTAGTGAAACGGCTAAAATTTATTGACCTGTGTCCTGGACAGTTTGCAAAAACTTAATTCATTTTAAATCTGTTTACGCTGTTAAAAGAAAGTGTTTTGAAACCCCCAAATTGGTGGCAACTAAGCTGCCACCAATAAAGGTGTAACAGAACACTCTTTTTATACTGTCTGAAAACACTACACAAACTATTGAAACACACACTAACAGAGGTCATGAAACACCACTTCAAAAGAACCAGGGCACTCAACATGTTATGTCTTGAAACACAGAGTAGTGCGTGCAAACACAACACAATTTCAGTTTGCAAACACTGTGTAGAGTAACGGAACACTCCTCATGGGGAGTCATGAAACACCTTGTAGACAATATTAAAACACTCCATATGAGGAGTCATGAAACACCTTGTAATCAGTATTAAAACACTCCTCATGGGGAGTCATGAAACGCCTTGTAGACAATAATAAAACACTTCTCATGGGGAGTCATGAAAGCCTTGTAAACAGTATTAAAACACTCTTCATGGGGAGTCATGAAACACCTTGTAGACAATAATAAAACACTTCTCATGGGGAGTCATGAAACACCTTGTGGACAGTATTAAAACACTCCTCATCGGGAGTCATGAAACACCTTGTAGACAGTATTGAAACACTCCTCATCAGGAGTCATGAAACACCTTGTAGACAGTATTAAAACACTCCTCATCGGGAGTCATGAAACACCTTGTAGACAGTATTAAAACACTCCTCATCTGGAGTCATGAAACACCTTGTAGACAGTATTGAAACACTCCTCATCTGGAGTCATGAAACACCTTGTAGACAGTATTAAAAAATTCCTCATCGGGAGTCATGAAACACCTTGTGGACTGTATTGGAACACCCCTAATCAGGGGTCATGCAACCCCTAGTAGACAGTGTTGGAACACTCCTCATCGGGACTCATGAAACACCTTGTGGACAGTGTTGGAACACTCCTCATCAGGACTCATGAAACACCTTGTGGACAGTGTTGGAACCCTCCTCATGGGGAGTCATGAAACACCTTGTAGACAGTATTAAAACTCCCCTCATCGGGAGTCATGAAACACCTTGTGGACAGTATTGGAACACTCTTCATCAGGACTCATGAAACATCTTGTGGACAGTGTTGGAATACTCCTCATCGGGAGTCATGAAACACCTTGTGAACAGTATTAAAACACTACTCATCGGGAGTCATGAAACACCTTGTGGACAATGCAAAAACACTCCTCATCAGGAGTCATGAAACACCTTGTAGACAGTGTTGGAACACTCCTCATCAGGGGTCATGCAACCCCTAGTGGACAGTGTTGGAACACTCCTCATCGGGAGTCATGAAACTCCTTGTGGACAGTGTTGGAACACTTTTCATTGGGGGTCATGAAACACCTTGTGGACAGTATTAAAACTCTCCTCATCGGGAGTCATGAAACACCTTGTAGACAGTATTAAAACACTCCTCATTGGGAATCATGAAACACCGTGTGGACAGTGTTGGAACACTCCTCATCGGTAGTCATGAAACACCTTGTGGACATTATTAAAACTCTCCTCATCGGGGGTCATGAAACACCCTGTGGACAGTATTAAAACTCTCTTCATCGGGAGTCATGAAACACCTTGTGGACAGTATTAAAACACTCCTCATCAGGAGTCATGAAACACCTTGTAGACAGTATTGAAACACTCCTCATCGGGAGTCATGAAACACCTTGTGGACAGTGTTGGAACACTCCTCATCAGGAGTCATGAAACACCTTGTAGACAGTGTTGGAATACTCCTCATCGGGAGTCATGAAACACCTTGTGGGCAGTATTAAAACTCTCCTCATCGGGAGTCATGAAACACCTTGTAGACAGTATTAAAACACTCCTCATCGGGAGTCATGAAACACCTTGTAGACAGTGTTGGAACACTCCTCATCGGGAGTCATGAAACACCTTGTGGGCAGTATTAAAACTCTCCTCATCGGGAGTCATGAAACACCTTGTAGACAGTATTAAAACACTCCTCATCGGGAGTCATGAAACACCTTGTAGACAGTGTTGGAACACTCCTCATTGGGAGTCATGAAACACCTTGTGGACAGTGTTGGAACACTCCTCATCAGGAGTCATGAAACACCTTGTGGACAGTGTTGGAACACTCCTCATCAGGAGTCATGAAACACCTTGTAGACAGTGTTGGAATACTCCTCATCGGGAGTCATGAAACACCTTGTGGGCAGTATTAAAACTCTCCTCATCGGGAGTCATGAAACACCTTGTAGACAGTATTAAAACACTCCTCATCGGGAGTCATGAAACACCTTGTAGACAGTGTTGGAACACTCCTCATTGGGAGTCATGAAACTCCTTGTGGACAGTATTGGAACACTCCTCATCAGGGGTCATGCAACCCTTAGTAGACAGTGTTGGAACACTCCTCATCGGGAGTCATGAAACACCTTGTGGACAGTGTTGGAACACTCCTCATCGGAAATCTTGAAACACCTTGTGGACAGTGTTGGAACACTCCTCATCGGGAATCATGAAACACCTTGTGGACAGTATTAAAACTCTCCTCATAGGGAGTCATGAAACACCTTGTAGACAATATTAAAACACTCCTCATCGGGAATCATGAAACACCTTGTGGACAGTGCTGGAACACTCCTCATGGGGAGTCATGAAACACGTTGTGGACAGTATTAAAACTCTCCTCATCGGGAGTCATGAAACACCTTGTAGACAGTATTAAAACACTCCTCATCGGGGGTCATGAAACACGTTGTGGACAGTATTAAAACTCTCCTCATCGGGAGTCATGAAACACCTTGTAGACAGTATTAAAACACTCCTCATCGGGAGTCATGAAACGCCTTGTGGACAGTGTTGGAACACTCCTCATCAGGACTCATGAAACACCTTGTAGACAGTGTTGGAAAACTCCTCATCGGGAGTCATGAAACACCTTGTGGACAGTATTAAAACAATCCTCATCGGGAGTCATGAAACACCTTATGGATAGTATTGGAACACTCCTCATAGGGAGTCATGAAACCCCTTGTAGACTATTAAAACACTTCTCATCGGGAGTCATGAAACACCTTGTGGACAGTATTACAACACTCCTCATTGGGAGTCATGAACCACTGCTCGTTGAGGTATGGAAATTCATCTGGGCTTTTGAAACACTGTGAATATTAATCGTTAGGCTCGCACACATAGATCAAACAGGTATTGCGAAACAGTTACAGGTGTTCATGCAAACATAAAAATATGTTTATTCTAAATAATTTCTATGACTCTATCACTTGAAAAATTGTGTTCTGGCAACAAAAAAGAGTAAAAATTCTGCAATGTGTTTACCATAGTCAACATTACAACATATACAAATATCCACTGCATAACTTTGCATGTAAGTACATACACATGTATCACAGAAAATCCCCAAATTATTTTGCCATTGGTCGCTTCGTTTGGTTGCAGCAGCACCTGGAAACAGAAAATTCAGGGCCAAAATAGGAAAAAACCAGTCTTATGAGATGCAGTATAATGGCAAATTGGTTCAATCTGCCAAACTATTTCTGATGGATATGTATATTTAAGTACTTGAATTTTACTGTGTATCAGTTGCCACCAAGTGATAACTTGAAGAATTGTGTGGCAGGGGCTCATAATTTGGTGAAAAAAGAAATGAAAATCCACCTTTGGACTTTATTTTTGCTTTACTCCAGCGACATGCCTTGAGAAACTATGCATTATTGTAAAGGTCTATGAACATGAAATAGCATAATGTGAGAACACCTCCGGTATCTTGCTGGAGTTTTGGGATCTTTGGCCTTGAAAAGTGAACTTCAGCTGTTTTGGCCCCATTTTGAGGTCTGATATTTAATACTCCAGACAAGAATGGAGCCAATGAATAGGTTGATTTATACCTTCTGACATGGTGTATGGAAGATGCTAAAAATGTCTATGGCACTACTAAGTATTTTAGTGCTGTCCCCTGTCAAATTTGCCAATACAACCTTCGCGGCTAATTTGGGACCATTATTAGAAGTCCATAAAATTTTACTCCAGCTAGATAGATATTTGAAATTTGGAATATGTCCAGACTCTACCATGTAGATTCAAGAAAAGGTGGAATTATTATGGCACTCAATATGGTAAGCCAGATATTTGATGTGTAATCTCAACTAAAACAGCCAATAGGTGGCGCTATCGTCTGTAACTTATTTTACAGCATCTCCATTGATGTGCCACGGTAAAACCTTTAAAAACTTAAAATATTAACTGGACTGATGAGAAAAAATAAGAAATTTTATGGCATTAAGGTGGAGTTCTTTGCTATGCCAGGAGGGGGCGCTGTCAGGTGTTCAAGCGCGTAGTCAATTTCTCTGGGTAGGTGCCACAGGAAAACCTTCATGAATATCAATGACCTTCATTTATCTGATCTAAGTAAATTTTTCCATTAGTTTAGAACAATGCTGTTCCGGACTCACATGTGCACTCCAGAGAGATAGCACAGTTAAAATCACTTCCCATCGGATAAAGGGCAAGGGCTCCCCAAAATTTATACATGTTTATACACCCTCCCCCTCCATAGCTGTGAGGGAGACTTCACACAGAGTGACGGTAGAGAAGTACAAAAGTACTAGTGGTGAGGGAGCGTTTTGGAATTGGAGCTATGGCTGTGTCCGAATAGTCTCTTTTGCCTTAAAAAGTTCCTAACTCAAACACTAATCACTACTGACTATTGATTGTAGAGAGTGACGACCTGACAGTTCCCCAAATATTAGCGAGCAAACATTGAACGTAAAATTACACTCCCTTAACTACCGTACCGCTTCCGTATGGGTTAGCTAACGGGTTAGGTAGTTAAGAAAGGAGAAAACACCATCCCACAATTCTGAGCAGCAGCAACATTGAAAGCAACATTCATCCGGCCAATTGCATAAACGTATATGGATGGGCAGGGGACTTGTGATTACGCTGCGTTGGAAGTCAGGGTTGGTAATGATGTCAAACCCGAGCTGACCGTCCTATGAATTAAGTAAAAAAACTGACTTGGGGTCAGTGGGGTGTCCTCTGGTCAGGATAGCCTTTATTAGCTATTGTTAGCAATAGGGTCATTCCATGTCAAATCATCCAGATTTTCCAGGTCACCTCCTCAAAAATTTTTGAAAAAATTCACAAGTTAATATTTACAAAAATATTTTTGATCATGACACACCATCTAAAAGTACAATACATGACAGAGGTCTTGTCAGAATATTCGATGTTTGCAAGATTCCACAGATTTATTCCTATATTTCATTGGTTTCATTGTTTTTCTTGGGGGTGACATCAGTGCCTCAAACATGCCATGACTTGACTGATCACAGGCTTCTGAAGTGATCCAAAAGGAGCACAAACTAGCCTGCGTTGCCGGCGGTCAGCGGCTGGCGGGAGAAAGGAGTGGAAAGACCGCCTGCATGATCACGTAGGGATTTTGAGTAGCCGCCCACTTCATTGCACAACGAGCCGCGACGAACCACCCCTTTTTTAAACCAATGAAACTCGAGTGTAATTTGAGAGCACAAGTGATGCGTGGAGATCAAATCACCTAGTAAATGATTGATCGCCTGTAGTTGTTCGTTCTTTAGAGTAATCTTTCGGTCGTGAATTTCAAGATATTCAAGGGATTTCTTTATCAAAGCGTTGTTCTCTACATTCGCCATCTTTGTTATGGCAGTTTATGGCGTGACCATGCGTTGCGTTACATTTGATGACAGTTCAATTTTGATTGACACCTCTTAAGCCAATCAGTAATTCCCGTTCACTAGTGAACGGACAACTCAAAATCCCTACGTTATCGTGCAGGCGGTCTTTCCTCTCCTTTCTCCCGCCAGCCGCTGACCGCCGGCAACGCAGGCTAAGCACAAACTGAATTGCACAATAATAGTTCAGCATGAAAGGAGGCAGTCCCACTTGGGATTATTAGATCATCATGAGCTCTGAAATGGAGGGGAATAATTTACCTTAGTACAGTATTGGAATCATTAAGATGATGCATGTCATTCAAGGAAATTTACAAGAAAAATTGGAATATTGGGACTAGATACTTTCTCAGGTGAGGATACTGCCTTAATGCAGTGGCAGTCTGATGTTCAGCACCTTGATTCTGTGTGTTGCCATCATGAGAAAATGTTTTTAACTTGCTATGAGAAGACTCAAAGGTACTTTGCAGATCCCAGAAACATTCACCACAAAAAAGCAGCAGGCCTATACCCGCTTAGGTACTGAAAATTTTGGAACAATTTAAACATTCATAACAAAAAAAGTAAGCTGAACATCATTCTATTTTTTTTGTTTTTTGTCATACATTGTTCACATTTATAAGATTGCACAGTAAAAATTTCAGAGAGATGAAACAATGGTGACAAGGTCATTTTTTTGCCCCAAAAAAGGGCATTTTGGGGCAAAACCAGAAAAATTTACTTGGAAAGTATTTCATTAAAAAACTTCTACAAATGATATGATTTGGATTACTGCATTTTTACAGAAAGATAATTATAAAATTATGAAAGATTAATTCTAGCATTTTCTCTTACTGAGTTCCTGAGTTACAGGTTATAAAATGTGGTCTCATTTTTGGGCATTTTGTGTTTTCGGCTGATTTTGAGGCTTTACCATACAAAAGTGGATCAAAATACACAGAATCTAAGGCCATTTCCAGATTCTAGGGGATGAATATAGTTAGTACACCCAATTTCAGCCTTGTATAAGCAATCAATTTGGAGCAACATGTTACAAAAGTTGGTTGAAAATGGGTTTGCCAAAAAACTTCGAAAAAATTATTCAAATTTCAAAGGGCTATAACTTGAAAACTATTTGACATACTGCCCTAATATTTGGCATTTTTTTATTTTGTGTGAATTCTTTCAAAGAATTTTGAGGAGGTGACGAAGCACCCCCTGGATGATTTGACGTGGAATGACCCAATACTAGTTGATTACAATGCATTGCAGGGTATTTTTCGCTTGCGGGTCATTCCACGCCAAATTGAACAGGGTGCCTGGCCTTACCTCCTCCGATTTCCGTGAAACACCCTGTTGCGGAGTGATAGCTGTTTCGAGGTCTGCGGACGCCTGGCAATAAACGCAAATCAGCAATGTAAGGTATTAAAATATCTGTATTGCCCGTCAAGTACAGGAAATAATAAGGCAAGCCATGTTGCAACAGTTATGCACTGAATAGTAATTATACATTTTCTTACATACAAAATTAACATTACCTCTTTGCGGTCGGTCATGCTTTGGCTGCTGAAGGAACAGGCGGAAAGAGAACAACTTTCACAATACAAGTTTTTCAGGGCTGTGTGGTTTTTTCCATTTGTCCTAGTGGTGTGCTGTACCTTGTTGTCCAACTGGCAAAGTCGCCCAACCCATACCCAACTATGGGAGGCCGTTTAGGGCAAAACACATAAAAAATCTGCACACACACTTACAATGGACTCACACACACACTGACGATTGGCACATATGCAACGAACCAGGGCAATACACATCAAAAATCTGTACACACACACACTTTACACACACTTACACTGATAATGGGTACATACGCACCATAAATGAAGGCTAAACACATTAAAAAGCTGCATACACACACTGACAATGGGCACATACACGTAAAATATATGCACACACAACCATACATGCACACACACACTGACAATGGGTACATACACCCTAAACATGTACACACACTGAAAATCTGTACACACACACACACACAAATTGAGTATTTACATGGACCACCTTTCAAACAAGGGGTAACAGCTTTCATGTCTGTGTGTAAATTTATACTATTGATCTTGTGTGTGTGCGTGTTTGTGTGTGAAATAAATTCAGTACGCCCGGAAGCTTCGGTCAGTGTAACCGGAAGCCACCTGAAACTGCTTGTTTACAGGGGTAAGCACTCGTTCACAGAGCTCAGAAGGACCTCATTAAAATGCAAAACACGTGATTTCAATGAACTGGTATATTCAGCGTCGGTCTTACGCATTGTTTAGGCTTATTCACCGTAGTCCGCCTCATCACAAGTAACATTGGAAAGAGATTATGACTCCGGACTTCCCGTGCTTCTCTTTACTCAGGGATTAGAAACAACGCATGTGTTTCATGATCGTTTAAATTGTTTTAATGAAATAAGACCATTTGAAACGTTTTTATGCAGTTCCATTGCTTTTAATCCCTCGGTAAAGACAAGCCTGATAATTCCTGTGTCATAATCGATTTCCGTGTCATTAGTGGGGAAATCCACCGTAATGCACGTTAAACTGATTAACTTGATGCACGATTACCTAAATTCCGAGAGTGAATTTCCTCGGTGCGCTTTGATAGAATAATTGCTGACTACGGCACAAAGACGTGAATATCACTAAGAGGAGAAACACGCATAGGACGTAAGCCTTGGCATCTCTAAACATCGTCCAAGACATCAAAGTTCAAGGTTTTCAAGTTGTCAAATCCTATCTTTGTGGATGCCTACCACATAAATCAAACTTGCAGTGGCTTTTTATATGAGAACTTCGATTTTAAATTTGATTTCCGCAACTGGAATCGACTGCTGCCTGCCATCTTTTGTTCCACTCGTTGATGGAGGCATTGTTCGTGGCTGTTTTACCGAGATGAAATGCACTATAGATGTTCAAGTCGACAGCATCTTTTTGGGGCCTTTACAGCCATGTGAACTCCAAGGAACGTGCTAGAAATAACTGTTCTCATAAGAAATGTTTGGAATTTAAAAATACAGTTGCAATTTAACAAAGGCAAGTGTCCGACAAGAAAGGGAATTTAGAATTGTAGGTTAAATTCTCGATGAATAATAAATGCGTGCAGCTATGTTATGAAATTTTATTACTTTTATCCTTGCAAGTATCCCCCTCCCCCAGAAAAAAATAGCTGCCTCCAAATTAACCAACCGAAAGCTTTATAACTTGAAAATCTGCAAGGTTTTTTTTTTAAATAATAATAATAATAATAATAATAATAATAATAATAATAATAAAAGGTTTAATATGGCTCTTTACTTGTTATACCCTCTATACACTCTAATACTAGAGAATCCTTAGAATGTGTAGAAACTGCTTTTAAATGTGAACAGCTCGGAAAAGTGTCACATGGAGTTCATTTTGCCACATTCTTGTTATTTAATGACATTCTTTTGTTATTCAATCAGAATCTCCAAGGCAATTTTATAGGCTGTAGGGCTGTCTAGAAAACCATTTCAGTGGTTCCACCTATACATGTGTGATCTTATGAATAGACTTACTGTATCACATATGGACAAACTAAATCGCTGTTTGGGACCTGTTCCCTCTTGTTCCTCTAGAAAAATATATAAAATGTTCTTCAATGTAATACCAAGTCTGACTGGGATTTAGAAATATTCATCAGTGTGGGACGCATTAATTTTAAAATGACAATTAAGATTGTACAAAGGTAATAAGTCTAATCTAAATCGCTGTTTTAAAATCAATGCATCCCACACTGATGAATATTTCTAAATCCCAGTCAGACTTGGTATTATATTAGAAAAAATATACAATATGTTTATCAGAGGAACAAGAGGGAACAGGTCTCACACAGTGATTTACAGCGCCCTCCATAATCATTGGCACCCCTCGTTAATATGTGTTAAAAGCCTTCCAATAAATTCAATTTTTATTGCAGAAGCATACTTTCACACTGAAAATTGTAGAAAAATGTAACCTTCATCTCAAGTGAATTTTAAGGGGGGAAAAAATTCCTGACTAAGAACTAATTATTTTTCATAAAATCACCTGTCCCACAATTATTGGCATCCCTAACAATTCCTGGGAATTAAATCTAATTGAAGTATTTCTGTCATTTCTACGGTAGTTTACGAAGTTGATCTAGGAACATTTAATTAGTAATTCATCACTACCTGTTTCCCTGGGATATAAATATGATGTGACAGAGAGGCCATTTCTCCTATCCACTCATCATAAAGGAACACACATACAAGTAAGGCAGATGTGTGTCGACCTTCACAAGTCAGGCAATGGCTGCAAGAAAATAGCCACTCGCCTGCACCTGCCCATATCTACTGTCAGAGGAATCATTAAGAAATTTAAAACAACTGGAATAGTGGTAAACAAGCCTGGACGAGGACGCAATGTTATTTTGCCACCACGCACTGTGAGGAAGATGGTAAGAGAAATAAAAAGTTCTCCAAAGCTGACTGTTAAAGAATTGCAACAAGTAGTAGCATCTTGGGGTCACAAAGTCTCCAAAACAACCATCAGGCGCTATCTACATGCCAACAAGCTGTTTGGGAGGCATGCACGGAAAAAACCTTTTCTCACTTACAATTATAAACGCAAACGTCTGGAGTTTGCTAAGCGGTACTAGGATTCAGCGGGGACCGTGTGCTTTGGTCAGATGAGACCAAGATAGAGTTTTTTGGCAACAAACACTCTAAGTGGGTCTGGCGGAATACATAAGATGAGTATGCAGAAAAGCACCTCATGCCCACTGTGAAGTATGGGGGAGGATCGGTGATGCTGTGGGCCTGTTTCTCTTCCAGAGGCCCTGGGAACCTTGTTAGGGTGCATGGCATCATGAACGCTTTGAAATACCAGGACATTTTAAATCAAAATCTGGTGGCCTCTGCCCGAAAGCTGAAAATGGGTTGTCACTGGGTCTTTCAGCAAGATAATGACCCTAAACATGTGGCCAAATCTACACAGAAATGATTCACCAGACACAGAATCAAGCTCCTCCCATGGCCTTCTCAGTCCCCAGACCTCAACCCCATTGGAAACCTGTGGAGTGAGCTGAAGAGGAGAGTGCAAAGGAGAGGACCCAGGTCGCTGGATGATTTAGAGAGATTGTGCAAAGAGGAATGGTCGAAGATCCCCCTTTCTGTATTCTCCCATCTTGTGAAACATTATAGGAGAAGCTTAGGTGCTGTTTTGTTGGCAAAAGGGGGTTGTACAAAGTATTAACATCAGGGATGCTAATAATTGTGGCACACATGATTTGATGTTAAAGAATTATTTCTTAATGTGGGATTTTTCTCCCACTGATTCATTTTTTTCCTAAATAATATAGGACCACTCATTGTGGTCCTATATTATTTAGAAAAAAACTGATTTTATTAGAACTGATTTTATCAGTTTTTTTCTAAAAAATATAGGACCACTCATTGTGGTCCTATATTATTTAGAAAAAAACTGATTTTATTAGAAGCTAAAGAACACATCTTAACCAGGGGTGCCAATAATTATTGAGGGCGCTGTAGTTTTCCATATGTGATACAGTAAGTTTATTCATAAGATCATACATGAACAGGTGAAACACTGAAATGCTTCTGGACAGCACTACAGTCTATAAAATTCCCTTTGAGAATCTCATTGAATAACAAATGTGGTAAAATGAACTGCATAGGACACTTTTCCGAACTGTTAACATTTAAAAGCAGTTTCTACACATCCTAAGCGGATTCTCTAGTATTAGAGTGTATAACATGTAAAGAGCCATATTAAATCTTTTATTATTACTAAAAAAAAAAAAAAAAAACAAGATGTGTTTTGTGAAACGCTGATGCCCCGCGGCCCATGTTAAAGTTTTTGTAACCAAGCGTCATGTTCCAAGGTCAAGGTCACAAGTCCTGACCCCATCTGAAACGGACAGGTGAAAAACTATATGCCCCCGAAACTTCATTTACGGGGGCATAAAAAACCCTTTCGGATTTTCAAGTTATAAAGCTTTGGGTTGGCTATTTTTCTTCTTTTTTTCTGGGGTGGATACTTACAAGGATAAAAGTTATGCATTATGCAGAATTCTTGGTGTGTCCACCCTGGATTTTCTCCCTGCTGGAGTACTCACCCCGGAATTCTTAAGTTGATTCTTTCGCTGGGGTGTGGGGCACTTGCTCTTTCCAAAATCGTGGTATCCCTGGGGTATTGCCACGACCCCTTAACGATCTTGCAAATTCCCCTTCCCCCAAATAATTCTAATCCCATACAAGTAAACATTTGTGTAGCTTAGTTCTGGTCGGTAATGTAAAATAGCTTTTTATCTTTGGGATCCCCTTTCAAAAATTTCTGGATCCACCTGTACCAACACAGAGTAATGAATAATAAATTTCAAAACATAGCTGCATGAATTTATTATTCATCAAAAATTCAACCTACAATTCTAAATTCCCTTTCTTGTCGGACACTTGCCTTTGTTAAATTGCAACTGTATTTTTAAATTCCAAACATTTCTTATGAGAATAATTATTTCTAGCACATTCCTTGGAGTTCACATGGCTGTAAAGGCCCCAAAAAGATGCTGTCGACTTGAACATCTATAGTGCATTTCATCTCGGTAAAACAGCCACGAAAAATGCCTCCACCAACGAGTGGAACAAAAGATGGCAGGCTGCAGTCGATTCCAGTTGCGGAAATCAAATTTAAAATCGAAGTTCTCATATAAAAAGCCACTGCAAGTTTGATTTATGTGGTAGGCATCCACAAAGATAGGATTTGACAACTTGAAAACCTTGAACTTTGATGTCTTGGACGATGTTTAGAGATGCCAAGGCTTACGTCCTATGCGTGTTTCTCCTCTTAGTGATATTCACGTCTTTGTGCCGTAGTCAGCAATTATTCAATCAAAGCGCACCGAGGAAATTCACTCTCGGAATTTAAGTCATCGTGCATCAAGTTAATCAGTTTCACGTGCATTACGGTGGATTTCCCCACTAATGACGCGGAAATCGATTATGACACAGGAATTATCAGGCTTGTCTTTACCGAGGGATTAAAAGCAATGGAACTGCATAAAAACGTTTCAAATGGTCTTATTTCATTAAAACAATTTAAACGATCATGAAACACATGCGTTGTTTCTAATCCCTGAGTAAAGAGAAGCACGGGAAGTCCGGAGTCATAATCGCTTTCCAATGTTACTTGTGATGAGGCGGACTACGGTGAATAAGCCTAAACAATGCGTAAGACCGACGCTGAATATACCAGTTCATTGAAATCACGTGTTTTGCATTTTAATGAGGTCCTTTTGAGCTCTGTGAACGAGTGCTTACCCCTGTAAACAAGCAGTTTCAGGTGGCTTCCGGTTACACTGACCGGAGCTTCCGGGCGTACTGAATTTATTTCACACACAAACACGCACACACACAAGATCAATAGTATAAATTTACACACAGACATGAAAGCTGTTACCCCTTGTTTGAAAGGTGGTCCATGTAAATACTCAATTTGTGTGTGTGTGTACAGATTTTCAGTGTGTGTACATGTTTAGGGTGTATGTACCCATTGTCAGTGTGTGTGTGCATGTACGGTTGTGTGTGCATATATTTTGTGTGCCCATTGTCAGTGTGTGTATGCAACTTTTTAATGTGTTTAGCCTTTATTTATGGTGCATATGTACCCATTATCAGTGTAAGTGTGTGTAAAGTGTGTGTGTATGTACAGATTTTTGATGTGTATTGCCCTGGTTCGTTGCATATGTGCCAATCGTCAGTGTGTGTGTGAGTCCATTGTAAGTGTGTGTGCAAATTTTTTATGTGTTTTGCCCTAAACGGCCTCCCATACCCAACCGATCATACTCGGGGTTTGGCATGCCCTCAGGCCCGCCTCCTTACTGACAATAACCACCTCCTCACTGACAAAATTCAGCCACCGAAAAAAACCTACTCGCAAATCAGCAACGGAAAAAAAAATCCACTCACGAGCGAGCAGTGGAAAGCCTTGCGCGCGAGCAGGTGATCGTTTTGCGTGCATGTATTTCTCCTCGCAGCCTAACATATTGCTCGAGGGAACAAAGATGTAGAATACAATACAGCTCGCGAAAAAAAGTTTTGCGAGCATGTATTTCTCCTAGGATGTTTGATTTACGCGCACGGAAGTTGTGCGCAGGGCTCATTCGCGTGCTTTTTGGCGGTGCTCTAACGCCATAATTACAAGACCCAAAACTTTTCATGCGTCATTATTTTTTTTTAACAAAACATTTTGTGAAAAATTATAATTCATGACATTTTAAGTCAAAGTATTTCATGAGTACATTAGATATCATTAGATATATGAGATTCAGCATGTCAAATCGCAAGAGGCTGATTTTAGAACTTAAAGCACGTAACCCGTTTCAACAGCCAATCAGCTCGTAGCGAATTCAGCTGGTCACGTCAGTTACAAACAGTCAGCTGGTTAGAACCGCGCCGGGAATAACTGGGAGAAATTTACAGAAGAGGGTCGGTCTGCCGCTGCAAGCTCCTGGCACAGATTGGCAACAGTGCCTTCGGTATCTCGTTGAAGCACCCGTGGACCAGTGGTGCAGTCACAACTTAAAATTGCGTTGGTAATAAACATGACTTTTAAACAATTATTGGTTCTGACTCGATCGCGATCATTTTTTCTAATTACCTTTGATCCGAGAACACTCCGCACTATCAGGTGTTGCTTGTTCACCTTCTTATGGCAAAACTTCGATCATTGATTTGGACGTGCAATATTGTGCATTTCAAATCTCTCTTTGATTCAATTTAAACGATTTAATCGATAATGAAGCACATGCTAGATTGCTTGTTGAAACAAAGGTGGTGCAGAATTTCCAGGGCAGATTACCTCTCGAAAAGTAGCCCATAGGCTAATTTATGAGTAACTTATTTTTCTGATCTGAATTATGCCTATTGATTAGTCGCCCTAGATCGCATCACCGTGTCTTTAATTGCCAATTATTTATTATAAGTGGAAAATTGTTTGAACAAAGGAAAATGACCGAGAACAAGTTAGGACTAATAATTGTAGTAAAGCGATGTTGTGTGACCGCTCGTTTTTCAGTTCTGGCTACGCCACTGATTTGAAATGCGCAAAATTGCGAGTCCAAATGAACGATTGTTGTTTTGCCTTAACGAAGTGAACAAGCAGCACCTGATAGTGCGAACTGTTTTTGGATTGAATGCATATGATTGCGATCGTCAGAACTAATAATTGTTTTAAAGAGATTTTTAGAGCCCGCCTAACTTTAAGTTCTGGCTAAGTCACGGCCATGGACGGGTTCAAATAATCGCCCCTTTCTTGACGACTGCATCATATTAGTACATACTCCTATCATGTTTGGTCTTGTTATTCTCGGGGGAATCCAAGGAGTTGAATGGAGCATGTTTCATTTCCCTTGAAATTATGGATCATCCTGTTTGGACACTTGAAAATTGGTCAGATTCTGCTCACCTCTCTATGCAAAATAATCTTATCACCTCAGTGAGTAAAATCCAGATTCGGCCATCCCTTCCTCCGCCTTGATTGGAGGTGTGGTTTTGGGTGCTTAAAGGCAGGAGATTCTAACCGGAGGGTCTCTTCTCTGCTTCTCTTCTTCCTTTCTTTCTCAAGATCTGAAGGGCGAAAGGTGAGTAAAGAATCACATTCCACCTCGCCCCGCCCGCCTGGGTCTGTGCGGAAGCAGCGGATCTCGGTGAGCGGGGAGGGATAGCATCTGAATTCTACCCGGCCATGTGGTGCAGCCTCGTTCAGCGTGGCTGCCATCTTTTCCAGATATGAATTTATTCTCTCTTTCTAAATTGTGTGTAACGGAGAATTGGCTTAGCGTTGATTTGTTTGATCCAAGTTTTTGCCTACCTGGCAATAAAATTATTGTTATTCCTTTTCCGGCTTGAACGACTGGCCAGCGGCCCGGTGTGGGAATTGGTTGGTTAAGTTGGTTTAGGCGACCATGACCTACCTACAGAAGGGATTGATGTATTGCTGGTTCTGGGGTTTTAGCCTGTAGGAAACCCATGGACGAAAAGTCGGTTATCCGTTAAAATTCCCTTAAGGAACCCATGGGCGTGCATATAATCTGGGTTCACTGTATATATGCCAGCAGAGGCTATTGCAGTGATGGTTGACTTCCAACCTCTAATCAAACCACCGAACCTAGGATCCGGACATGGTGTTAAAACTACGGAACATTAATGTAGCGGCGGTGGTTGTCTGTTAGGAATTCAAGGTATAATCACTTCATGTTTTTCCCTAGAGTCTGAGTAACTGGTTTTCACTGCCTCGAGATTCACACATGCTGTTCCAAAACCATCAATTCTAATTCTAATTTGGTGTCAGATATTTGACGAGGATACAACTAAATTTGGTATTCTAACTGTGTAATGGAGTCAGATTGATTGTATCCGTTGTGTTTTTACATCCCGTCTTTAGACGGAGAAAAATATCCATTATATTGTGATTCGCACCAGCCAGGAAGTGGTTCGAATTAAAGTTAGCCCAGAAGAATACGTGAAACCTTCGACCCACTGCAATATCCGTCCTTGGTATTGTTTTGTGGGGCTTTACAGTTACTTAAATATTTTGTTGCATTTTTTTAACGTTTCAGTGCATAGGCTTCCTGTCCGCGACGGCTCTCATTGGCTCTGACCAAAGAGCAGGGCTCTGGAATCTTTTACACGCAGGCTGCACTGCAGCGCATCTCCTTAAAAGCAGCCACGTTGACCACGGTTAAAGCGTCAACATAACCAGCCCTTTAAAATTAATAAATTTTAATCATTAGTGAATTGAGTTATGAAATGTATTTAAAACAATATTATTTTTATTTTTTAAAGTTTGGGGTGGGCCAGTAGATGAGTGGGTGGGCCTAGGTCCACCCACCCATAATGCCGTGCTTAGTGCAGGCTTTCATTCCAGCCAAGCAGCTACACACCTAATTCTACTAATCAAGCTCATTAGCAAAGACACTTGGGGTTGATTAGTAGAATCAGGTGTGTAGCTGCTTGGTTTGAATGAAAGCCTGCAACCACATTGGCCTATTCTGGGCAAGGTTGAATATCAGAAAATTTTGTATCATCCCTAAAAATCACAGTGACACAGTACAGAAGGGTAATCCAAAACGGGGTCTATAAACAGGCAGACAATCTAAAAAACCAAAAAGGCACTGACCACAGCACAAAAATTGCAAACCAGAGGGATAGGCGAGAGTCTGAAATCTGAGGTCATAAGCCAAGGCAGCAAAGGACAGAAATCATGGTTGTACAGAAATGGGTCACTAACAGTAGGCAAACAAATCCAGGCAGGCACAGAGAGGTATCGCAATCGGACAGAAGGGTATCACAAGCATACAGGTAGTTCAGCAGAGGAAAAGTTGATCCACGTTCTGACAAAGAATTAGCAGAAGTGAGTAACTTTTATATACAAGGGAAGTAACGAGTGACGCAGGGCAACAGGTGCAAGGGATAATCTAAACATTTACTGAGAGGGGAAAATACAAGAGGTAATTAACAATACAAAATGGGAAACAATGACAAAGCTTAGTTTCACAAGACATCCTAAAACAACAGCTCCATTCAAGGAGTGCCTGAGTGGGGAAAGATGGGAGAAACAGATTAGCAATAGAGAGTTTCTGCAAATACTTTGCAACTAAGGCAAAGGACTGGTTGAGCTCAGCGGGCAGAGTTATAGATTAGAGTGGAAAGTGGAGAGATCCAATCATTAAAGATAGCAGTTTGTGCGATCATAATAGTACCCAAACAGCGCAAGTTACGATGAGTTATTAGTACTTAATTAGAAATTAGTGTTGAAGGAAGCAAACACCACGTGAGGGAACTTCCGAAATCACAGAAATGTGACCGCTCGCAGACAGGGGGGTGCACCGGTGGTAAACAAAAAGAAAGGCAAGACATCACAGGCAGAACAATGTGCACGGAACTGGTAAACAGCAATGGTGTGGCAGATAATACAAAATTCAACTGAATCAATAAAGTAATAAACTAAGTGGAAATAGGGCACTGGCGGCCCCAGAATCTCCCTCCAAAGCAAAATGTAAAAGTTTTTGATGGAAGCACACACGGACGGAGCCTGATACTGTAGCTCCAGCGCCGCTCGGGCGGCAGGAGCTAATAAAACATAAAACCAGAACATACAGAAAAACAGATCATGACAGTGTTAATGCGTAAATTAGGCATTTTTTGTTGTCTTTTAATATAGGATGTGGAAATTGAAATTTGTTTGAAATACACTGATTGACGGATGTGACTATGACTGATTAACAACTGATTGAGAACACCTGGATGACCACAACCTTTAATTAAATCTTTTGCACATTGTTCACCTTGGCCATAAGCCCTGATGAAGCCAGCTTGTCTGGGGAAATGTTGGTAATATTAAACTGCATGGTGTTTGAGTGTGTGACCATTTTATTCTTTTCAATTTATGATATTCTAAAAATCTGCACCTCGCGCTAGGTGTATGCTTCTTATGTTTTAAGGAACTATACTGAGCCATTACATCACATCCTGTTTTACTCGGGTATAAAAATGACATAACACAGATACAATGTCCCATTGTCATCCAACACCTTCAAGAAAACAAAACAACTGTCAGTTGGTCATAAACATTAATAAATCTAGTAATGGTCATAAGAAAATTCACAAAATTGAATATGCCACTGAGCACTGTCAAGCCAATTATCATACAGTTCCAAAGATATGGGACTGTTGAAAACCTCAAACACAGTGAACACAACAGCAGTTTGCCCCCCAGGATACTATGGAAGATGGTGAGAGAAGAAACAAAATCCCAAAGTATCACTGTGAAGGGATCGCAGGCCTTGGTGGCATCTTGGGGTCACTAGGTTTCAAAAATCACCATCAGGTGCTACCTGCACAACCACAGGCTCTTTGGAAGGGTTGCCAGAGGAAAGCCTTTTCTGACCAGAAGACACAGAAGCAAGCACTTGGAGTTCGCCAGACGTCATTTAAATTATTGGTGGAACAAGTGCTTTGTTCAGATGAGACCCAAATTAGATGTTTCTGTCAGATACAGCATCAGCATGTTTGGTGTGGAAACAGGGATGCATACAAAGAGAAGTACCTCATACCTATGGTGAAATATAGGATGAGTCATGTTTTGAGGTGTTTTAATTCAAGAGGTCCAGGGGCACTGGTAAAGATTAATGACATAATGAACTCCACCAACTATCAGGATATTTTGGCTGACAATCTGGTTGTCTCTGCCAGAAGGCTGGGACTTTGCCATCGGTGAACTTCCTGGCAAGATAATGACCCAAAGCTTACCTCAAGATCCATACAGAAATGGCTCCGTGACAACAAAATCAATGACTCCATGCTGTTATCCTTGCCAGGGGGAGTTGTAAGTAGTAAGTACTAACTAAAGGGTGCCAATTATTAAGAAACCGTTATTTTGTTGAAATTTATTTTGCATGAAATGGTTATGATTTTGGTTGTTTCCACTGAAACAAAGTATTTCACTCATGTTGGTATATTCCGTTTCATAATATATATATATATATATATATATATATATATATTATTATTGTTCGTTCATTACCAGTCAAGGGTGCCAGTAGTTTTGGAGCCCACTGTATACAAATGTTCTGTTTTTCATCGCAACTCCAAATTTGTACTCAATAGGCTAAACAGGAGAAAATAGTTTGATAGCATTTGTTTCTTTTCCACAGCGTGGACAGTTCTTTCATACTTTGTCGTAAAATATTATGTCGCAGTGATTCACAAATTTCTCCCAAAACTTCACAGCCAATTTCATGTTTTTCACAAGTCTTTATTACTTCAGTCAGTGTGTGTTCATCAGACACATCAACGAAATTGGTGCAATCCTCAATTATGGTTTGTAGTGAGCTAGAACCAAGCGTACTAACTTCCTGTTACTTTAAGAAAGTGATTTTCAAGCTTCGTGTGACATCATACCTTGTAAGTCTTGCTCCATAGTCATCACTCTCATTACAGCCACTGCACTGCACATCATGAGCAGTGTTTGGCAAATCTGTTTTAATATTCTCTATCAGTTCATCTTTTAATGAGGTGACATTTGTGATGCCTGCTTATTTGAGAAGTGTTTGAAGGGGATGCTTCAAAAGCTACATTACTGTGCTTCATCACACAAACAGTAAATTGGTTTTCTGCAGTGTGCATCAGAATGTGAGGTCAGTGCTCTCAAATTCTCCACTTTGTGATCACGTTGGACATCTAATCTCAAGATTTCAAATACTAGTATCAGGGGATTTATCAGAGAGCATATGTCTATGAATTCTACACACGTGCTTTGTACAATATCCAATGCTTGAGAATATTTTCCAGCAAGACTCCCTTTCAACATAGGGAATGTAACAAGACACTGTGAAATTTGCCTCATTACTAAATTTCAGACAGGTCATCAATCTTGCTTTGTTTCTGCATTGGGTAATGCAACATAATGGACAAGTCAACATTTTTCAAAGAAGGTAGATACTTATACCTTTGACGTTCTCGGCAAACCTGAAGGAAACCATTTTATTAAGACCTGATCCTTCACAGAGATTCACATGAAACACTCCAGATCACTGCTCACCTGTAGGTCAGTTCAGATTTGCAAATTGCATTAATTGCCAATTAGGAAGGAAAAAAAATGCTCAATTTCTCAATTAATTGAATGAAATAGAAATCTGACTACTGCTAACTGACTATTAAGTCAATTGCATATGTTATATTGTCTTTGTGGCAAAATATACTTTGGACAAAATCAGGGTTCCATTTATGAGTGCTGTGAGTCTGCAGTTTTTTGTTTCTGTAATTCATTTATAACAATTTCCTTGCTGCTTCTGAAATCAAACAGCCATTCAGGAGAGCACTCTGCAGAACTCAAGATGAATATACCAGAAGCCATGCAGACAGAGTCTAAGAACCCAAAAAAAAAAAAAAAACGTTGATTCCATATTATTGGGAACGAACAAAATATCAACATTGGCCCTTGAGGGGAACATTTACTAGCCAAGCAAATGCAGAGGTCTTATGGCTTTCCAGATGTGATTGCAACCAAATTACATGAATAAAGAAGTTCATTTAAGTGACTTCTAAAAATTAGACAATTAAATATCTGGTTTTAAATTATGCCGAACGATGTATAGCATTTGTCATTCTAAAGTGGGCATGGTTTAGGAACGAAGTGTCTCCAACAAGTTTCAGCTCATGTCAAAATTAAAAAAATCCTGGGGTCAATTTAAATGTTACTTGTCTCTCTGGTTAGAAAATAGGTTTAATTGTTTCAGGTTGTTGAAACCCATATTCTCCACACACGAGTCAGTCCCTCAAACCACTGCGTTTCCACTCTGCTATTAGCGCAAGCACAAGTGAAATTTTTTATTTTTTTGGAACCCGTAATGGCGAACCCGGTCCAACTCCCAGACTTCACAAAGTAGTTTTGGTGTCTGAACCAAACCAAGTAATGTCAATGCCTAAACCTGACCTTGGCCGTAATCCTAACCCGTACCCTGAACATAACCAAGCAGTTAAACATTACCAAGGAGTTTTCATGCCTAAACCTCACCCTGACCCATAGACTTTCTAAAAGGTTGGATGCAGCACCTGGGTCTGAAAAGTGAAGCCAATGCTAAAATCTCAAAAAATTGCAGTCTATTTAATGACCAGCAGATGGCAACGTCAGTAGTTCCAGAGAGAAGTTCAATGCTATAGATGTCTATGAGGAAATGACCCTACTATCCCACCTGATTTATTATTTGAATAAAGATTTTCCACATTATTTTATGGTATCTATCGCAAGTTTCAAGTCTCCTTCAATATATCATAATGTTTAATTTTGTAAATTATATTCCCAAATGGAATATAACAACGGATAAAGCCAGATATGCTTTTGGGGCGTGGCTATCCTCTGGTCCTCGTCAGATAAGGTCAGATCCACCCTTAGATCCACCCTGGATCTTCAATTCATGCTCTTGTCCAATAGGAATAACATCCAGTTTCAAAATGACAAAATGGCGCAGTACAATGTGCCAAAATCGAGGCTTCCTAAATGGTCTGCAGAAATCAGTGGGTGACATCATTGTTGCTTCGTCCATCTTTTTACACAGTCTATGGCCGGACCCCAGTTCTATTCCCAACCTTAAATGTTACTAAGTACTTTCAGTGCCTAAATCTAATAAAGTTGCTCCAAGACTGCCGTCCGTACTTTACAACGATCAGATACGTATGCACGTATTTTTAGACTGATATGCTCAAGTGTTATGGCCCCAATTTGTAACAGCAAATCGGACAGCAAGGGATGACAAACAAAATTTTTAAAACTTGAACAGATTTAATAAAATAAAGCACTGACCAAGATTGATAATATAAAAAAAGAGATAGTTACAGAGATGGGGTTGCTTTGGGCGATGTTCTGGGACAGGAAAATGCTCCAACACAGGCAAAAATCCACAAAAAGCTTCACAGGTCTTGAAAAGAATGACGGGTCTGGTCAAATGTATCCTTCTCCTTGCAATTTCTCCTACTACTTTACTCTCTCAATTTTTCTCTTAATATACTCTTTTGCAGCCCCCTCCCACCTTCCAGACTTTTTTCAATTCTCTGGGATTTCCCCTCTCAGACAGACTCAGGACATGCCCAAACCTAGCTTCAGACTGGGCTTAACAAAAAAAAAAAAAAGTCAATACTGCCATCTAGTGGCTTTTTTTTTCAAATTACACCTCCATTCCATAAGGGAAGAATTTTGAAAGGCAAAATTTTTCTTTTCAATTCAAAAATGGTTAAGTAGACACTTGTATATATATATATATATATATATACACACACACATTTAATACAATATGCTAATAAACAGGTGATATATACACATACTCAAACACGGGATAAGCAATCAGCAATTACATTGTCAGTACCCTTTACATGCTTAATTTCCAAGTCAAACTCCTGTAAAATCAAACTCCAATTCAACAATCTCCGATTCTTGTTTTTCCATCTTACTCAAAAACATTAACGGATTGTGGTCAGTATATATAATTATTAGCTTTTGCCCTGTACAAACATAAACCTCAAAGTGTTGTAAGGATAGAACCAGAGCTAACAGCTCCTTCGCATTTGTGGAATAGTTCTTTTGGTGGCGATTTAACTTCCTGGAGAAGTATGCCACGGGATGCTAAATGTCATCAGAGTCACTTCTCTGTCGGAGCACAGATCCACACACTCGGTCTCTAGCATCGACCGTGATGGAGAACGGTTTGTTGAAGTCAGGAGATTTGAGCACGGGTAAGTGACACAGCAGAGACTTCAGGCGATCAAAGGCTCTTTGGCAAGCTTCATCCCAAGTGAACTTTACACCTTTCGTCAGTTGGTTGGTGAGACTGAGACCAATCTCAGCAAAGTTTTTGCAGAACTTGTGGTAGTACCCGATCATTCCAAGGATGTGGCGCAAAGCTTTTTTGTTGTCAGGAACTGGAAAGTCCATGATGGCTTGGACTTTAGCATTTATGGGTGCCACCTTACCCTGGCCTATGACGTAGCCAAGATATGTGACAGTAGCACAACCAAAGTCACTCTTGTTCAGGTTAACAGTCAGGTTAGCCTGGGCCAAGCGTTGGAATGTCTCTACATCTTTCAGATGTTCTTCTCAGGAGTCACTCCATGTGATCAGGCCATCGATGTTCGCACCCATGTGTGGCAATCCGGCGATTGTAGACTGTATCGTCCTTTGGAAAGTGGCTGGGGCATTTTTCATGCCAAAGGGTAGGACTTCATACTGGTATAACCAAGATGGTGTGGCAAAAGCAGAGATACTCTTGGCCCTCTCAGTTAAAGGCACTAATAACACTAATAACCCTTCAATAAATCAATCTTAGTCAGAAACTTTGCTTGCCCTACTCTATTGATACAATCAATCCTAGGTATTGGAAACACATCAGTTCTAGTTACAGCATTGAATTTGTGATAATCTGTACAGAATCTAGTACTTCAATCAGGTTTTGGAACTAGCACACAGGGTGAACTCCAATCTGAGTTAGAGGGTCTGATAATATCATGTTCTAACATGCACTCAACCTCTTTCTCAGCAATCTTTCTCTTTTCAGGATTCATCTGGTACGGATGCTGTGTTATTGGTTTGGCATCACCAACATCTACATCATGAGAGGCTATAGAAACTCTCTTTGGAACATCAGGAAATAGATCTTTATATTTCTTGATCAACCTCTCAAACTGATCTTTCTGTGAGGGTTCTAAGTGCTGGAGTTTTACAAAAGTACATCAAGATTTTGCAACACTTCAGAATTTGACAATTTACATGAAAGAACTTCAGCTTTAATTCTAGGTTCATCATCTTGAAACTCCCTCTCATCTTCACAAGTCTCGGCCATAGGAGGATCTGAAGTGACAGCTGCAACCCTAGCGTTCCTATCATGATAAGGCTTCAGCATGTTAATGTGACACAACTGTTTTGGCTTTCTCCTATCTGGAGTCTTCACAATGTAATTGAGATTATTGAGTTTTGTCAGAATTTCATAAGGACCATGAAATCTAGCCTGCAATGGATTGGACTGCAAGGAAAACAACACAAGAACCTTATCTCCTGGTTTAAACTCACGGCTTCTAGCCTTATGATCATACCAAGTTTTCATTTTTCCCTGACTTGATTTCAAGTTCTCTTTAGCTAGGTCACAAGCTGCACACAGTCTTTCTTTGAACTTGCTAACATAGTCTAACAGACTGATATGCGGTTCTTTCTCTTGCCATTGTTCACTCAACAATAGCAAAGATCCTCTCACTTCATAGCCAAACACTAGCTCAAACGGACTGAATCCAGTAGACTCCTGCACTGCTTCTCTAGCTGCAAACAACAGCAAATGAACACCTTCATCCCAGTCTTTCTAATATTCATAACAATAAGTCCTCATCATTGTCTTGAGAGTGGAATGAAACCGCTCTAAGGCACCCTGACTTTCTGGATGATAGGCACTGGAAAGAATCTGTTTCACACCTAGTTCATACACAACCTGCTGAAACAATCCGGACTTGAAATTGCCACCTTAGTCTTACTGAATTTCCCTGGGAAGGCCAAACAATGTGAAGAACTTTATCAAAGCCTTCGAGATTGTAGTTGCCTTGTTGTTGCATAAAGGTATGGCTTCAGGGAATCTAGTAGATGCACACATGATTGTCTACAAATACTGATTTCCAGATCTAGTCTTAGGTAATGGACTAAGACAATCAACAATGACATTGTAGAAGGCCCCCCAAATCCTGGGATAGGCTGCAATGGAGCTACAGGTGGGTCTAACTGGTGTTTTCCAACTACCTGACAGGTGTGACAGGTTTAGCGAAAGTTGGAAACATATTTCCGAAGCCCAGGCCAGAAGAAGTGTTTCATGATCTTATGAACAGTCTTGTTCACACCAAGATGACCTCCTTAAGGTAAACTATGAGCAACAATTTGCTTGACCACTGCCCAATCTGCATTAGCAGGGCTATCAGGAGGGCGCCACTTCCGCGTCAACACTCCATCCTTGAGATAATACCCAACTGGAATTGCGTCTATTTCTTCATCAGGAAGGGCTCGCTTCTTTAGTATACAAATTTCAGGATCATTGGTTTGCTCCTGAATCAACCGTTTTCTGGACAGAGACAAATCTCCAGACACATCAGAATCACCAGACTCATCTGGCTGGCTGAATAGAGAACTGATAAAAGCGTCTGATAAGTCCTCAAATGGAGAAACCATAGTAGGCTGAACAGAGTCATGAGGTGAACCACCTGAGTCATGACTATTCAATGTGCTGGACGGCACCACATCATCTTCTTCTTGAGCCTCCTTGGCCATAGCACGAGTCACTGCACAGGAAGGATACAGACATGGATCTTCATCGCCATCTTCAGTGCTCGGTTGTGAAGTAAGATGAACAGGGGGAACTACATTGTCCTCAGCAAGGTCATTGCCGAGGAACAGAGAAACACCCTTAATAGGTAGACTTGACATAAGTCCCACCTTTACCTGTCCTGTAAATAAATCTGACTTCAAGAATACAGAGCGCAGAGGTACAGATACGGTCCTCCCTTCAATACCTTGTACAAGTATGAAATCCCCAGAAGCGGTCTCATCACGTAACTCCAAGGAGTCCATCAACAAAAGTGACTGAGAAGATCCGGTATCCCTTAGGATATATATGGGTACAGGAGAATGCTCATTCAGGGCCGCAAATCCCTCTGACACAAATGGAAGAAATTCCTCCCTCACAAAGTCAGCAGTATCTTAGCCCCACAAGGAGCAAGCAATTTAGCAGATCTCTCATCTACTACAGGGGTTTCAAACCTTGTCTTCACAAAGGCATTAGGTTTGGTATCCTTTTCTTTTTCTTTCTTAGCTTTAAGGAACCAACAGGTAGCCGAAACATGACCAGATTTGCAAACTAGACCACTTTTGTCACGATCAGCTTTCACACTTTGATCAGACCTGAGACTGGATTTCTGAGCACCATCACCAGATTTGTCTTTGGGTGAGGGATCTTGGGTATAACCGTTACCCTTCTTCTGAAATTGGAACCATCTATTGTTACTGTTAGATTGAAATTTGGACTTATGTGTGAGAACATATTCGTTTGCAAATTTGGCAGCTGATTGCAAATTCAGTGCTTGCTTCTCATTAAGGTAGGTCTTAATATCATCCTGAACAGAGTTCTTGAATTTTTCAACTAACACCATCTCTTTTAGTGAGTTGAAATCATCCTTGACATCCATAGAAGTACACCAGCGCACAAAGCAAACCTTCTTCTCGTTTGCAAGTTCCACATAAGTCTGATTGTCAGATTTCTTCAGACCTCTGAATTTCTGTCGGTAAGCCTCTGGAACCAACTCATCGGGTGTCAAAAGAAGAACTTTATCAAAGCCTTTGAGATTGCAGTTGCCTTGATGTTACGTAGAGGTCAGATTTGGGGTCCGATAGCAATTGTGATTACGATTACGATTATGATTGCGATCACGATTGTTATTGTAATCGTAATCCCTTAAATTAGAAGAATGTAATTGTAATCGTAATCTCTATTTTTCAATAAGCTGTAATTGTATTCGTAATGGTAATCTATAATTTTTTGCAAGCTGTAATCGTAATTGTAATCTTAGCAGATTAACCAATTACAATCTGGATTACGAAACGATTACACCACTTTTGTCAATATAATAATAAACTGATAACACCTATTGGATAACTCCATCCATGCAACAAATACATTTAATATTAAATGTAATTCAACAGTTTGTTTGTAAATGTAACATTTAGAAATACCTTTTATTGGTGTTGATCATGATTAATTTTATTAAAATTATTGTACTAAAATAAATCTTGAATCCAAGGGCGTAGGTTTAATGTGAGAATTAGTGGGGACGTATATGATGCGAGCGCGCAAAAATTTTTGTAAATCTGAGTGCAGATACTGCCTTTACTGTATACAGAGATTATCCAAATGAGTGTTTCTCTGTTTTTTTAATTATGCTACGCAAGGTGCCTCCAAAATTTTCATATAAAGTTGCATAAACTTGCCACAACCTTAACGAACAGCAGCAAACCATCTCAGCGCACTCATGAAACCCGCTCAGATCTAGTTACCTGGACATTGATACCAAGTGAGTGGATATATAACCACCTAAGTCAGCCAGCTGGCAATCCTCCCTACTAAGCATCTTAATATGCGGTAATGTAACTGCAACCACGATAAACACCTCAAAATGCACCACCGACTATAAAATTGGACAAGCCGCAAACCAAGCGTTAATTGGACTGGATCACGTTAGATTTACGATTCCGCGTTTCTTTCAGTTCCCCCACTGACCCAAAGTTGGTTCGGACATTTTGACTTTCAAAAGGTTATATTTGCTGCGCATCATGAGACTAACTTTAATGCTACCCTGTAATTCCACAGATCAAGTCATAATTATGACCTCATCTGAAGCCCTGATACACCTGTATCCTCAACAGCTTGCGCCATTTCTCCAGTTCCTGCATATGAAGAAATTAACTAATAATGGCACCTTCGTGGGATTTCTTCACTGAAATTCAACTCATAATTTGACATATCCACCTGGCTTATATTGACTACCGCTAGCAACCCGATTACTAACATGTGACAGAAATCAGGTTTAGTTAGCTAGTGATCTAGCAAACGTTTAATTAACATCCGTTGACATTATTTTCTGGTAAAAAACAAGTGTTTCCCACTAACATGGTAATATCCCCCGCCGCCTCAATTTTATGTCTGTACGGACGGACAGAGCCCAATGCTATATCCCCCGCTTCGCACTAATCGCGTGGCGGGGAATAACTACATTAAGGTAGCTAGCAAGTTTTCACTTCGAGTAACTATCTGTTTCTAGCTAGTTAGATCACTTATTCAACCAACATTACACTTGGCGTTCAGTCTGGCGAAATATTAGCAGCATGACTGAACATGGAGCAACTTTTTTTCCCTCACGCTCTCAGACAATGAAACTTCCACAAATGTGATAATGTACCTAAAGTAATATCAATGTATGTCATGAGTTGGGCCATGGGAAAAGTGCTATAGCGATGCGATGAAGAAAAATCTGGAACAAATGCCAAATTACAGTTCTCTTCTACGGGTAAGCCATTGCAAACACATAATCAAAGATGGCGATTCAGTTCCGCGTCTCAAAACCCGCTTTGGACAAAAATGAATATTCATGACCTGAAGAGCGTGGTCAATTTACTTTTGACTGTTAGCCTTCAGATAGCCCCGCCCTTTAAACTTGAAATGCAAATTAGATAAATAGGTTGTCTTGGAGACGTAGCCTCCACAGTTGGGTCTGATATGGCTTGTCTGGAAAGACGATAAGAAAGAGTTTGCTGAAATATTGGTAGGGACAATCTGGCTTCCCAAAATATTGGTAGGGACATGTCCCGACCTTCCATATACAAACCTACGCCCTTGCATGAGTCAGTTCCCATAATCTTAATATTATGCTTAAGTAATATTTAACAAGCTTCCCATTTCAAAGCAAGCAATGAAGTAAGACAAAGAATTATGATTGTTCTACTTCAAAGCATACAAAGTATAACTCAGCAACAAAAGTTTCTGTAACACCAATATTGTTAATTATTTTTCATAACGCAATTATGAAATTGTCATACATGGTGATATCAGACTGAAACAGTACACGTAAACACAACATTGAAATGGAAATCATGAAAATGCGAGAAAATGACTTTGCACGTGAAAATGTGCGTAAATCATGCCTGTGGATGGCAATAAAAGAGGAGAATTTTTGGAATGTTCACATTGTGCCTGATGAACGACGGAAGCATCACTTATCGAAAACACAGCCATTTCGGATCAGGAACTCTACCCTCTAAATGCCAAGACTGTCTGAAAATGATTGGTGGAGGGCCATTGGGATGATTGAATCCGGAACCTCGCAGAGGGAAGTTGCTCATCGCCTGAATGTCCACCGAAACACCATTTGGAACTTATGGCAGCGTCATCAGCAGACAAGACATGTCGGAGACCGTCCTCGCAGCGGCCGTC
Organism: Gymnothorax reevesii; assembly: GCA_029721435.1. NCBI lineage: Eukaryota > Metazoa > Chordata > Actinopteri > Anguilliformes > Muraenidae > Gymnothorax > Gymnothorax reevesii. Next base: position 58,901,298 of record CM056581.1, read on the forward strand.
CACGAGTAACCACTCCCAGACAGGACAACTGGATTCGAACAACCCATCTCCGAAATCGATTCCAACCTGCAACCATAACTGCAAGAACGATACCTGGTTTGAGGCGACTGTCTGCACAGACAATCCGTCGCCGTCTCCGTCATTTTGGCATTGTCCCACGTCGGCCAGCAAGACGTCCAATACTCACAGTACAACACCGACGACTGGGTCTACAGTGGGCACAACAACATCGACGGTGGATCCAACGTCAGTGGGATCTTGTACTCTTCACTGATGAATCAAGATTCATGCTTAACTGATGTGATGGTCGTTTACGTGTATACCGTCGACGTGGAGAACGTTATGCCAACAACTGTGTTCAGGAATTTGATCGTTTTGGAGGTGGTAGTGTCAGTATTTGGGGAGGGATCACGGCTAGAAACAGAACAGATTTGCTTGTTATTGATGGAAATCTGACAGGTCAAAGATATCGCGATGAAGTGCTACGGCCATTGGTGGTACCGTTTTTGATGCAACATGGTCCCGGAATAACGCTGCAACATGATAACGCCAGACCACACGTTGCAAGGATTGTACAGCAGTATCTGATGCAACAACATGTCAATGTCCTGCCATGGCCAGCCAGATCCCCAGACATGTCCCCAATCGAGCATCTTTGGGACGAGATGGATCGACGTTTGCGGCGGTTGGATAACCCGCCAGCTACACTCCAGGAATTGCGACAACGTCTACGTCAGATTTGGAATGACATCCCACAGCAATTTCTGGCACATCTGATTCGGTCCATGCGCCGGAGATGCGTTGCTTGCATCATGGCACGAGGAAGTCACACCCGGTATTGAAGTGTGAAGGTCACAATTGGTTAGACGTCAGACAAGTGCTTCATGACGCATGAAAATGACATTTTTCGTTTTGAGTGACGTTGGCACTGAAAAGTCAGTGTTTCTCCTGTTAAATAAACATATTGATTGCATTGAGATCTTTGCGTGTCATTTATAACATACACATAAATGGTGTCACAGAAACTTTTGTTGCTGAGTATAATTATCAAGCAAAATATTTAACAAGTCTTCAACAAGCCTTTTTAGTTTGAAAAGAAAGTAATTAGACCAAGTCATTACTCACGTGAGAAGTTCACTTATCTGTGATTAGTAGTGTAGAACCTGAAAGTTTGATTTGGCTGGATTTTACTCAAAATACATGTCAATTCATATTGTTGGAACACAGGCACATTCCATGTGTAAAATTTGGTTGATTTAACAGCAAGCTTTTACGACCTGGATGCTCTGTTGCCTGCCTCGAATCTCCTTTGTTCTGCCCAGCAGGGGGTTTGGAGCCATTTGCTCTGGCCCTCTGAAACTCACAGACCTCTTCTCAATTAAAGTCAGGGTCAGTTACTTTTAAGCTGCTTAAAACGATCTTAACCTCTATCAAATTCATAATATATTTCTGTTCAATATCCTAGGAAGGAACCTGTTATATATTGATAACGCAATTGGGCTATAATATTCCATCTTAAGGCTTTTCCATGACAACTGCATCATTTTAATACATATTCATATCATGTTTGGTCTCTTTATTCTCGGGGGAGTCCAAGGAGTTGAATGGAACATGTTTCATTTCCCTTGGAATTATGGTTCGTTTGTAAGATTCATTCAAGCAACTACCCTAGTCTCCCTGTGCAAATTATCTTATCACCTAGGCCAGTAAAACTCTGATTCGGCCAACCTTCCCTCTACCTTTTCGGAGGCGTGGTTTGGAGTCTTTAAAGGTACGAGATCCTGAGGGGGCGTGCTCTTCTTTCTTGGCTTCTTTTTCTGTCTCTTCTTGGGGTAAGTCACCTGTTGCCTTGCTCTGCGGAGCGGGGGAATATTTGAGTTCTCCCCGACCACGTGGAGCGACTTAAGCTCCGCGTGGTCATTCATCTTTTCCAGGTATGAAAATACTCTAAATTCCTCTAAATTATATGTAACGGTAATTGGCTTATCATTTATTTCTTTGATTCAAGTTGTGCCTACCTGGTAAATTAAATTATTGTTATTCCTTTTCCAGCCTGCGTGGTCTCATTGTACATTCTTTCTGGCCTTGTTGCGATTGGGACTTAAGGGGAGACTCCTACCAAGACATGTGTAGGTAGCGATACTTCTAAGTTAGATTGAGATTGGGTTCTACCTATTAAGGGGTTATGAAATTACCGGCTCTTAAGATTTAGCTATTGGTTAATCTTTCTAAGGGGCCCTTTGATATGCATAAACCTAGGTTCGTGGTACGTTCATACTCAGAGCTATTTGCCTGATGTTGCTACCGTGCCGGTCTCCTCTATCCAATGGATTTATCGTCGAATTAGACCAGGCAGAGACGCCTATTTTAACCCAGGGGGTGTTCTGCTTAGTGACAATGGTTTTCGCAGACAGAGTTTGGGTGCGTAACTGCCCTGAGATTCACGCATGCTGTTTCAAAATTATCAATTCTAATTCTAATTTGGAGTCAGATTTTTAACGAGGATTATAGCTAAATTTTGTATTCTAACTGTTATATGGAGTCAGATAAATCGTAACCATTGCGCTTTCATGCCCCGTCCTCGGACGGTGAAAAATATCCATTATATGGTGATTCACACCAGCCAGAAGAATGCTCTAATTCAAGTTAGACTAAGAGAACACGTAAGGCCTTCAACCCGGGCAATATCCGCCTTTTGGTTATTGCTTTTTTGGGGTTTTACAGCTGGTGACCCCGCGTAAATAGTCTAATAATTATTAAAAGTGTAATTTGTCGTTTTGAGAACCTTTGCATCTTGCGGCGTAATGGCTTGCGTACCATACTGGCGAAGCCTATGGTCGTGAGTGCATGGTTCTGTTTTCAAACGCGTTCTGAGGTGTTCTGCCTTCCACTGGCTGATGTGTGAATCTACATCCGAAGTGATCCTGGTTTGTGCGATCCGGACGGCTCTACCAGTCATCCGAATTCGGTAAGTAATGCTGTGATTTTTGCTTCGTTAAAATTCACCGCATAAAAGACCGATGCTAAGGGATCGAGATATCCCCCATAGGCCTGGGACCGTAGAAACCAGACACATGTTTTAATTTTATCTTTCCGGGATCAGAGAATGAAGTGAAATAGAGGAAATGTTTGTATAAACTACGTTGTTTTCCGTTATCTCTTGACTGCTGTGTCTTCAGAATCATTTGGGCCATTTGGTATTTTCGTGCTTTAAGTAGAAGGTTTAATGGCAAGTTGGAAGTGATTGGATTTCTGTGTGCAGTCGGAGTTTTCGGCATCCTTGGGTGGGCGCGTTTCGTGGCTACGCGATGGCAGGGATTAAGCTTGCCACCGGAGGGGTTGAATACTCTTGACTTGTACCGGGAAATTGTGTGGCTATATTGCGTTTGAAGGTTTGCGTAGGGGTACCGAAGGTAATCGGCAGTTGTATATGTTTGATGGATTTGGTGCAAGGTCCTGCAGGAATTGTTCAGGTAATCTTGACCCAATATTGGAAGTTATTGTTTGAATGAATCTTGTTTGTAGGGGAAGCGAAGTGAGCTTCGAAATACCATTGATTTTTCCGTATTTTTCTCGTAATAATCACTGCGGTCAAGCTATCATCGCGTGGTAGTGGCAAGTATGTTTGTTAGTGCTTTGACTCCCTCATTAGTTCGGCTGAGTTGGCGAATGTTTTCCATTCTCTTGTCTTGTTAAACTTTGTGCAAAGTTAATACGGTTTCACTGCCCCGTGGGTGCGCTCCTTTGACTAGCGCCTTGAGAGCTGCAAACGGCATTCCGAAAATTGTAATTCGGATTCAAAGTCTAAATTAGGTTGCAGTCAGCACCCTGTAAACTTTTGAAGTTAAGTAAATTCGATAAGTTTTCCTGCCGACAGTCTTTCGGGACACGGACAGGGAATAGATTTAATTCTTGAATAGGTTTGTTATGCGGCTTTCCGCAAGCAAGATATTCAGCAGCTTCCTTGAGAGCTAAAGCGTGTTGTGCTGTGACACGTCGATTTTCAGGTCGCCGAGTGTTTGTGCTTATGCAACTGGGCTAGGCGGTTTGGGCATTTGTCTTAAGCATAACGGCGTAAGAGCTTATCATTGGAGATGTTGAATATTTTTGCAATTTACGCCAAATTGAGCATTTGAAATGGCAGCTTTGAAATTCGCTTTAAATTTGAGCTTCTCTGTAGTATACATTGAAGCTGCCATATTGCCTTTGCACAAAGGGTTATCAAGTTGAACGGCCCGCCATTTTGGCTCGGATTGTTGGGGAATATGACGTGGTTTCATCTGGGAGTCGCCATTGGTCGAGTTTGCATGTGGGCTGGTTCTTCCTCAGAGGGGGAAGTGCTAGCCGGCCCACGGGGTCACGTGACTGTTCGCCGGTGAGCTGGTTGGCTGGTACAGCCCCCATGCCAATCCGTGTAATAGGGTGACGTGACCCGTAGCCTGTTAGCTGGTTGGTTGACACAGTCCTCATTCTAAATACGAGCAAAATGGCGCCCTTTGAATCGGCCAATCACTGCCACGTTTTGGGGTTGCTTCCGGTCGTCCTCCCGAGAGGAAGGAAAGGCGGAACCAGCACTAAGTTGCACGTGGTACGACAAATCGCCTGCCTTCGACCGCCATTTTGAGTGAGGCTTTTCACTGACAAACTTACTTGCCGTCTTACTTTATATTTGAACTAAACCGATTAATTTGATTGCGTTTTGTGTGGATCTAACGAACCACCAAATGCATTGCTCTAAATTAATATTTTTTGACCATTTGTATATCGTCATTGCCTCTGTGTATCAAATAACATCTGAAGTTTTAAATACCTAATGGGACTTTAAGTCTATATTGTCTGCCCTCACTGGAAGAGCAATTTATAGCCTTACTGAAGTAGGTAATTGAATTTTCAATTGCTTACAATGTACTATCTTTTGGGAGATGCATTTTCCTCCCGTTTTAAAATTTTATTGAATTTACATTTATCCCAAGGTATTGGAACCAGGTGATTTTGGTCACTTTTGGCAATGATTGGTATATTTCTATTAATTACTTTTTCTTTATAGCATGCCTTTCCTCTACTTCTGCCTTCTCTCTGATCCCCTTCACTCTTTTTCAGAGTCAGCTATGTTCAACAAGGACATAGTGGACGTAAAGTTTGGGCCTGCGTTCTGACAAAACGCATGATTTGATTTCTTTTTTTGTTTTTCAACCATTTCAGGCTTAACTATGCAGACAGTCACCCTGCATAGCTCTTTCTTTTACAGTCTTCACACCCGAGAGCATCAGGGGGTGGACGAACATCCCTATTGCGGGGCCATAAAACACCCGCTCTTGGCAACGGGCCCCCTCAGACCCACTTTACAGCTGTCATTCACACCCCCATGCGCGCGCGCCCACACACACACACACACGCCCACACACACATACACACAAGGGTACCCTCATCTGCACCACTTACTCTTCCCCATGTTTGTCTGTGGTTCGTCCTGGTGTGAAAGGAAGGTCGTAAAGCATTGTTTCATTTAAAATTGTATTAACTACATCTGTTTTTCCTCTCTAGAAGCAGGGGTGATGGGATTTCTGGTGCCACTCACACCTCCTCAGTCACTGTTCTCCTTGAAGCATCGTAAGGTTGCACGACGGGGGAGACGTGAATTGTGGGGTGACGACAGGCATTGGGTCTAACTTATCTATTGCTTCCCTACAGGACAGTTTGCTGGCTCAGGGAGATTTCAACTCGCACTGAGCACCTCACACCCAAAAGTTTTCAATTAACTAACATTTTCTGATTCTTACAGGTGGAGTAATAACATTGCTTTGGTCATGTCGTGTTTTGATCTTGTTGTGTATGTGGCGGGATGCTTCTCCAAGTTTCTCTATACAGGCACCAAAGATTCAATGACCGGACTTGGCCAGACTCACCTAAGGAACAGAAACTCCATAATGCTTTCGACTAACTTTGATATCAGGATCTTCATCTCAGACAAAACACAACCCATTCCTCCTCTGCTCAACTGAAAGGACACACACTCTAATCTCAACTAACATGTGCACCACCGTGAGCGGCCGCTGAAGATTCGGACTACATCTTCACAATGGAACAGTACAGAGGACATTTTCATATGGACGGACTGCAGTTGTGTTTGTGGTTGATTTGTGAACTACTTGTAAAGAGTGCGGGTTGGTACAAGAATGGGTTGCGAGGAATCAATTAAATTCTATTTTATAATCTGGCAACTAATTGGGCTGGGGCATATAAGTTCCTTACACTTAAGGCCAAAGATGGTGTGCCTTATGTTCATAAGTAAGGTAAAACTACATATGCAATGATCCAAATTAGCCTAAGTATTCTTTCTAATGTTTTTCATAATTTTATTGGAAATTCTTCAAAACTGCTTCTGACCAGCCTATTATGTGTGTCAACCCCACTCAGTTGATCGCAAGATCATATCATGTAACAGAATTGCTGAATGTCTATATGATTTGCAAGTTCTCATTTTACCATATTTCATCATTTACCTCATGTAAATATTCATTGTTTCTTGTCTGCAACTGTGTACGTTTAAATGGCACTTTAATGATACCCCATAATGATTTAATATTGTAACCTCCATTGGATTTTTTCCCACTGGGTTTTTCTAATTGGATGGTTACTTAGTTTTAGCAGCGCATATAATCTTTTTGCTTTCCCTAGTCAAGAATGGGAAAGTTTTTGGTTTATGTGCTGGTTTGTTCTGCGATCTCTATTGTTCATGATTTTAGGAAAAAGTACTTTTCAAATTTTCATTTATTTAGCAGAATAACATTGATTCGGTTAGTACATCAACTAATTTCAAAACATAGACTCATAGAACAAACCTAGATATTACTTTTAATTAAAATACTTCGTTCTTGTCTTGTGCCAGCTTTTCTATGTTTTATGTTAAATTCCCCGGTGGTCTCTTTCTTTTGAGGTCCCAAACCAAACTTCTCTAAATTTTGTATTATATTGCATTGAGAGGAAGAGGTTCAAAGAGTCAAAGTGACAATCCATTTTTATCAAGTGATGCAACTGTAATGGAAAACTCAAGTACTGTAATATCTGTAATATCTCAAATTTCTTCCATGGTATTCTTTAGCACTCAAGTCATCAATCAGAGACTATTTGAATAATCCTTTGTGGCCCCATGGGTGGATTTGTGTCCCCTGGGGCCAGGGGGTGGATTTGTAGAACCTGAAAGTTTGATTTGGCTGGATTTTACTCAAAATACATGTCAATTCATATTGTTGGAACACAGGCACATTCCATGTGTAAAATTTGGTTGATTTAACAGCAAGCTTTTACGACCTGGATGCTCTGTTGCCTGCCTCGAATCTCCTTTGTTCTGCCCAGCAGGGGGTTTGGAGCCATTTGCTCTGGCCCTCTGAAACTCACAGACCTCTTCTCAATTAAAGTCAGGATCAGTTACTTTTAAGCTGCTTAAAACGATCTTAACCTCTATCAAATTCATAATATATTTCTGTTCAATATCCTAGGAAGGAACCTGTTATATATTGATAACGCAATTGGGCTATAATATTCCATCTTAAGGCTTTTCCATGACAACTGCATCATTTTAATACATATTCATATCATGTTTGGTCTCTTTATTCTCGGGGGAGTCCAAGGAGTTGAATGGAACATGTTTCATTTCCCTTGGAATTATGGTTCGTTTGTAAGATTCATTCAAGCAACTACCCTAGTCTCCCTGTGCAAATTATCTTATCACCTAGGCCAGTAAAACTCTGATTCGGCCAACCTTCCCTCTACCTTTTCGGAGGCGTGGTTTGGAGTCTTTAAAGGTACGAGATCCTGAGGGGGCGTGCTCTTCTTTCTTGGCTTCTTTTTCTGTCTCTTCTTGGGGTAAGTCACCTGTTGCCTTGCTCTGCGGAGCGGGGGAATATTTGAGTTCTCCCCGACCACGTGGAGCGACTTAAGCTCCGCGTGGTCATTCATCTTTTCCAGGTATGAAAATACTCTAAATTCCTCTAAATTATATGTAACGGTAATTGGCTTATCATTTATTTCTTTGATTCAAGTTGTGCCTACCTGGTAAATTAAATTATTGTTATTCCTTTTCCAGCCTGCGTGGTCTCATTGTACATTCTTTCTGGCCTTGTTGCGATTGGGACTTAAGGGGAGACTCCTACCAAGACATGTGTAGGTAGCGATACTTCTAAGTTAGATTGAGATTGGGTTCTACCTATTAAGGGGTTATGAAATTACCGGCTCTTAAGATTTAGCTATTGGTTAATCTTTCTAAGGGGCCCTTTGATATGCATAAACCTAGGTTCGTGGTACGTTCATACTCAGAGCTATTTGCCTGATGTTGCTACCGTGCCGGTCTCCTCTATCCAATGGATTTATCGTCGAATTAGACCAGGCAGAGACGCCTATTTTAACCCTAGGGGGTGTTCTGCTTAGTGACAATGGTTTTCGCAGACAGAGTTTGGGTGCGTAACTGCCCTGAGATTCACGCATGCTGTTTCAAAATTATCAATTCTAATTCTAATTTGGAGTCAGATTTTTAACGAGGATTATAGCTAAATTTTGTATTCTAACTGTTATATGGAGTCAGATAAATCGTAACCATTGCGCTTTCATGCCCCGTCCTCGGACGGTGAAAAATATCCATTATATGGTGATTCACACCAGCCAGAAGAATGCTCTAATTCAAGTTAGACTAAGAGAACACGTAAGGCCTTCAACCCGGGCAATATCCGCCTTTTGGTTATTGCTTTTTTGGGGTTTTACAGTAGTGATTATAGATGGTAATTGCAATTTGAATAGAATAAAAGGTGTGTTAATCAGTTATGAGAAGTTTAGCTCATTACCCCATTTCCATATAAAAAGGGCCAGGAACATTGACCTGTCATTGCAGTGCAGTCCTTGCACCTCTCACTGGATAATATCTATTGAATATATTACTGTGATATTGGATACATGTCTTTTAGCTGCCTACCATTATTATAAGGCATAGGAAATTGGCAGATTATAGCTGGGTTTATTAATGGAGGAGGTATTGGATGGTTTAATTATATTTTTTTTCAGTTTCAGGTGGTTGATGGTTCCCTATTTATAATTATTAGATTATTGTGTTTTCATTTATTTTAGCTGAGGATAATTATCATCTGGCAGACAATAGCTGAAGTTATTAATCATATATTTAATTGCAGTGCTACATGGAGGAAGAGATAATGACTCGTTTTTTTTTTTTTCAGGTGGTTCATGGTTCCCTATATGCCGTGGTTCCATATATAAAATGCTATGTTAGATAACATATATATTTGTTTCTCTAATTCCAAACCTTTTTTTTTTCAGAGACGCCATCCCAAGATCCCCATTGAGGTCCCTTCCAACCCCCCCGACACCCCATCCAAGCAGGGCACCGTTGACAGCCACTTCATCAAGGACACCAGCTCCAACCCACCTGCTAAGTGGGACATGCAGTCCACTGACCACCAGGACATGGACAAGCTCTTGGTCCAGTACATTGCAAACTCCTTCCAGCCTCTGTCTCGTGTTGAGGATGAGACCTTCATAGCTCTCTTGAAGCGAGGTTGCCCCTCCTACAACATCCCCTCTCGCAAGCACCTAACCTACAGCCTCCTGCCCCAGCAATGACAAGCCATTCAAGAGACAGTCTCAACCTACCTCTTCAATCAACCCCCTCAGAGTATCTGCCTCACCACTGACCTGTGGACCAACAACAACATGTCGTCCTACATCGGCATCACAGCCCACTTCATCAACAGCAACTTCACCCTCCAGTCAGCCATGTTAGCTTGCCAGCGCATCACTGGGAGCCACACTGGTGTCAACATCAAGGACTCCATTGATGAGGTCATCAACCCCTTCAACCTCTCTGGCAAGGTCATATCTGTCGTCACTGACTCTGCAGCCAACATGATGAAGGCCTTTGTCACCATCCCTGGCTACGAGGAGGAGCAGGAGGACTCTGACAGCAGTGACAGTGAGGAGGACACTGAGGACCTTGACAGTCCCCACTGAGGGCCTCATGCAGCACGTCCCTGGTCATGTCAAGTGCTTCCTTCACACTCTGCAGAACGCCATCAAGGATGGCCTGGAAAAGACTGGAGCAGCTAAAACAGTCATCAACAACGCCTCCAAGCTGGTTGGCCGCGTGCGTCATTCAACCCACAACACAGAGCTCCTCCAAGACTGCCACAAGCTCCAGCAGCGCAACGCCACTCGCTGGAACAGCATCTGCCGGATGCTCAAGAGCCTCGGCAAGCTTGAGCCCACCAAGCTCGCCCAGATCAAGTCCAGCATCACACTCACCAAGAATGATCTACGGATCATCAAGGAGACCACAGACATCCTCACCCCATAAGTCACTGCCCAGAGTGAAGGCCAGCATGTCGTCACATCTAGCTTTGTCATCCCCCTCATTGTCTGTCTGCAAGCAGATCTCCAGGAGCTCAGCACCACCTACAACAGTGCCATGCTCACCACCCTGATCCAGTCTGAGCGCCGCCTCACCCACTACCTGCTAAACTCCATCTTCCAGCTGGCATCCATGCTGGATACCCATTACAAGCTGGCTCGGTGTCAGGATGACCAGGTGGATGCCATGAAACAGCTCCTCACCACCACCTTCCACAAGCTCTCCCCTCCCCCAGCTCCTGCTGCAACAGGGACTCAGCCCCCTCCAACCAGGAAGTGCAAGCTGCTTCGTCACCTCCCCAGCAACCGCAACCAGTCAACATCAGCACCTACCACTCCCTCCGAGGTAGAACTCTACCTTTCCCTTCCCATCCCTGATGAGGATGTTGAGCCACTTCTCTTTTGGAAGGACCACCAGCACCAGTTCCCCACCCTTGCCAAGCTACCTTCTGAATGGAGGTCAAGGTTCATAGGTAAACTGCATGTTTCATGTATGCATGTGAAGTCAACATGCTCTAAAACTGCCGGTAGTGCAACATATGAGTGTGTACGCCACTGTATTGTTCACATACATGAATTATAGTTGACAGTTGGCCAGATAGGTTTGGATAACTTTTTTTTTTCCCTTAATAAATAAAATCATAATTTTCAAAACTGCATTTTTTAAATTTACTCTGGTTATCTTTGTCTAATATTAAAACGTGTTAGTTTTTTTACACTTCAGTGTTTCAGATCAATGCAAAAGAATAAGAAATCAGGAAGGGGCAAAGGCAATTTTTATTTTTTATTTTTTTAACAGCACTGTATATTGTTAATGCCATTTTATGTCTCACCTGCTCATGATATCGCATGAAATATGATTAGGATTGTGGAGTCATGTATGGTATTGGAGGACAGTATTGTTTCTTGGGGCGTATAAAAAGCACTGATTAAAAATCCTGCAAGCATGAGACTGAGAAGAACTACTTTACAGATCAATCCACAAGAGAACATTGCTGAAAGTCGTCAAAAGAAAAAAGAGTTGAACATCAGCATTATAAGTAAAAATTTAGATCAAAATTTGTGGAAAGAATAATAATGAAAATGATATTCAGCCTTTTTTGTTTGTCAAGTGTTTGTGGTGTCCTTTTCGCAGGCTGCAATTTTTCTTCTGTACCGTTGATGCATCGCAATTTCAAAAATCAAGAAAAAAAGTCCCCTAAAATAACACTTCCATAGTCCACATTGTTCCTAATATCTAATGTGAAGAAAACTGGGCACTACAGCTTTTCATCGTTGAAGAGAGATTAATGATTCCCAGTGATAATTACTGTGAATGTCCTCCTGAAATGAGGAAAATTAAGGTGCTTTCACACCGGATGCGAAACGATTTTTTCGTACGACAGATTGCATTCAAAGTCAATGCTAAGACGCCAATACACGCGTTTTCACGAGTATTCGCGTCTTTGCATTGACTTTGAATGCAATCTGTCCTGCGAAAAATTTGTTTCGCGTCCGGTGTGAAAGCACCTTAATTTTCCTCATTTCAGGAGGACATTCACAGTAATTATCACTGGCAATCATTAATCTCTCTTCAACGATGAAAAGCTGTAGTGCCCAGTTTTCTTCACATTAGATATTAGGAACATTAGATATCAGTTACCTTCGTAACTCTCGATATTCTATGTACTTGCAATAGACGTCCTGTCATGTGACCTGTGATGTTGCGCTAAGGTCCAGAATTGGTGCAGTTGTATTCCTAAGCGGTAGAAATTCCGTGTTACACCCTTCCTCTATCTTCAGACATTTTCCACATAGATTAGAGAAAAATGGCATGGAATTATTCTATAGGACATAATTTTTGACTACTCGGACAAAGCCCAGAATAGTGCTTGTGGGCAGAACGTCAATAGACTCCATACAATTAAAGGAGACGTAGTTATATTCACAGGCAGCACACGCTTATTTAGATTGAATCGCAAATCGCCGCCTTTTTTGCGGTTATGCAATCGCACTGCTTGACATCGCAATTGCGATTGCGATTATATTAATTGTGCAGCATTACATTACGGCACGACATCACAAACCATTAACCACGGGTCTTCAGCTAGCTGTTAGAAGCCAGAAGTTGCTTTGGAGAAAACATTACATTGGAGTGGAGCAAGTTAGATTTGCGATTCCGCATTTTCATTTTCCCCAGTTCTTAGTCGGGATATTCTTGCCACATCTGAAAGTTTCTCAGGACATGTCCTGACCAGCCCTACCAAAATCTACACCTACGTATGCAGCAAACACAGAGCATTAGCAACCTTTTACAAGGACATCACAGTTTTACATTTGATGCAGGCTACCACCAAGAAAAGAAGTTCTTTTTTTTTTTTGTAACTCCCATTCAGAAACTATTACAGCATTGCGAGAATGTTTTACGAAACTCCACTAGCTATTGCTCGTTCTCCATACGGATAAGAGTCAGTCTTGCGCACTGTAGACAACTTTCTGTAATATGTGGGTGAAAGTGCATTGAATTGGGAGAAGATGACATTGAGGTTTCTGGTTTAAGAGAATGTACACAAAATGCTAACTGTGGTGTATTTCTGGATCTTTCTGTCAGCACGTTGATGGCGAGTTACTGAACCCCCACCACACCCTCAGGAACATCATGTTTCTGGTTTCCCCCGACAACAAGAACCTGGGCAGGTAAGAGGATCTTAAAGACAAATGTTTTGCCAGTAAGAAATGAGTCCAGTCCGTGATTCATTTACGGTGCCGTGAAGAAGTATTTCCCCCCTCCTGATTTCCGCTGTTGTTGCAAACTTCTCATTTATTTGTGTCAGATCTTCATATGAACGTACTGTTTGACATAGGGAACATAAGGACACCAAACAGGTTTTAAATGATCATTTTCATTCACTGAAGGAAAAAAAATTATCCAAAACCTGCATTTCCCATGCAAACAAAGTTATTACTCAGCTTGACAAATGGTTGTGCTTCCTGTAGCAGCAATGACTGCAGAAATGCGTCAGATCACTGGATATCAATTTTCACATCACCGTGTAGAAATTTTGGCCTAATCTTATTTGCAGAATTGCTTTAATTCAGTCGTACATGTGACTTTTTTGTGTTCACCTTTAAGGTTTTGCCCCAGCATCTCAATGAGGGTCAAGTCAGGTCTTGGCGCTCGATCACTGGAGTCTTAATTGTAGGCAATTCAATGCTGGAGCTTGCATTATGGCGAGGAACATTGGTGCACATCTAGGTTGCATTTGAGCTTGTGACTGGACATTGATGAACTTTATGAACTGGTGACTGGACATTCTAATTCAGGATATCTTGTTTAAGGGCAGAATTCATGGAGCTGTTGATAATGGGCTGTCCCGTGGTCCTTCTGCAGCAAGGCCGCCGTAAATCATCACAGCGCCACCACCAGGTTTCACTGTTTACATGATGTTCTTATTGCAGAATGTTGTTTGTTTCACACCAGATTTAATGGGATAGACCTGGGCTAATATCCTTCCCTTTATTAACAATTAGTCCTGGCTAATTCTATATGGGTTTCCTTTAAAAACGTTTTCCATTTCAAGAATAGTCAAGTGGCAATTGAAGACACGGCTTCTCTCCCCCATGTGATCTGTACTGGGCTTCAGTACAGAAAAATAATTAAATTATAATTAGGTCTATGCACCGGCACTCGGCGACGGCATTCCAGAACTCATCAGCGAATTAAGGTAATTTCGGCGACAAGTGCGTACACCTGTTTTTGCAGCACGGTCACGCAACTCGCTGTAAAAAATAGACAGCTATCTGATTGAAAAATGTAAACGGACGAAACCACGTACTAGTCACCAGAATTACCTTCATTCGCTGAAGAGTTCTGAAATGCCATCGCCAAGTGCCGGTCCAAAGTCCTAATTACAATTAAATTATTTTTCTGTACTGAAGCCCAGTACAGATCACATGGGGGAGAGAAGCCGTATCTTCAATTGCCACTTGATTATTCTTGAAATGGAAAACGTTTTTAAAGGAAACCCATATAGAATTAGCCAGGACTAATTGTTAATAAAGGGAATATGGCAAGCCGTTTAAGCTTTAATTCATTTTTGGAGGATATCACAAATTAAATTACAACTAGTTAGAATTCAAATTCCTGATATCACTAATTTTATTCTAACTAGTTGTAATTTTTATTTCTGATAACAGGAATTCAATTTTAACATGTTAAATTGGCAATTTCTGATATCAAGAATTCAATTTTAACATGTTACAGTTACAATTTCTGATATCAGAAACTAAATTTCAACATGTTAAATTACAATTTCTGATATCAGGAATTCAATTCTAACTAGTTAGATTAACAGCGTTTCTCTCATTCATTTCAATGGGAGCTGGAATATCTGATATCAGAAATTCAATTCTAACTAGTTTGAATTCGAATTATTGATATCAGGAATTAAATTTTAACTAGTTAAAATAACCATTTCTGATATCAGAAATTCAATTTTAACTAGTTATAATGCGTATTTCTGATATCAGAAATCCAATTCTGACTAGTTTAAATTACTATTTCTGATATCAGGAATTAAATTTTAACATGTTAAAATAACAATTTCTGATATCAGGAATTCAATTGTGGATATCAAAAATTTCAATTAAATTCTTGATATCCAAAATTGAATTCCTGATATCACAAATTGTTATTTTAACATGTTAAAATTTAATTCCTGATATCAGGAATTGTTATTTCAACTAGCTAGAATTGAATTTCTGATATCAGAAAAACGCATTATAACTAGTTAAAATTGAATTTCTGATATCAGAAATTGTTATTTTAACTAGTTAAAATTAAATTCCTGATATCAATAATTTGAATTCAAACTAGTTAGAATTGAATTTCTGATATCAGATATTCCAGCTCCCATTGAAATGAATGAGAAAAGCGTTGTTTATCTAACTAGTTAGAATTGAATTCCTGATATCAGAAATTGTTATTTTAACATGTTAAAATTGAATTTCTGATATCAGAAATTGTAATTTTAACATGTTAAAATTGAATTTTTGATATCAGAAATTGCCATTTTAACATGTTAAAATTGAATTCCTGTTATCAGAAATAAAAATAACAACTAGTTAGAATAAAATTAGTGATATCAGGAATTTGAATTCTAACTAGTTGTAATTTAATTTGTGATATCCTCCAAAAATGAATTAAAGCTTAAACGGCTTGCCATAAGGGAAGGATATTAGCCCAGGTCTAACGCCGCCGCTGTGTCCAACCCTCAGATTGGCCCTTGTTTATCAAACTTGCGTACACCAAAAAAATGGGTGTACGCCAAATCTCCCGCAAGAATAGGCATTTATCAATCTGAACGTGAGAAAACGGTCCGCAAAAATCTCACGCCAGCTCTGACCAGGTGTACGCAAATCTGAAAACAACGAACAACATGCAGGAACAAGAGCAGCTGTCAAAATGAGTAATAAACCATATGCAGCGATGCGGACGTCATGCTGTTGTTGTTCATATTATTAAAATTAATAAATAGACTAAATAAATCAATGAATAAATAAATGAATAAAAGCAGGTTGTTTCCAAATATAAGTGTAATTAATTTCTCTAGACAGATGAGACGAGTGGCTGCTCGTTTTGTGTGGCACCCAATAAAATGTCATGGAGTAACACTGATAAAAGTGCAATGAAGAGTGATCTCTGTAGACTGTATTTTACCAGTTACCCTCATGGTACTCAGATCGAGGCAGGGGGGGGACTCATCCATGTCCCCACCGCCTCGCATTCCCACGATGGAGGGGGAGCCAATCAGCGCTGTGACAGCTGGAGGTTCGAGTCTAGTTGGCCTCCACCGGTCCGTGCGCTGTTGCAACCCGTTTTTTGGAGACGATCTTAAAATCGGACCACTCTTTTTACCTACATGTGAAGCATTTGGATTGTCAATTATGTAGGTAATATAACATGAAATATCGTGGACCTATAAATTGAATTTATTAAGGCCGATGTTATTCGCACTTCATTTTTTTCTTGACCCACTTGTAAGTGCGCAAGTTGATGACCATTCCAGTGCCGTTTAGAAAGTACCGCTTAAAATAAATTTGGCCAAGAAAAAATTTTAGCTTTGGACACACTTAAAATAAGTGTGGGCAATGGAGAAATGGCGTCTTGGCCACAATAATAAGTGCGTCTAACAAGAATTTTGGTCATTTAAGTGCGTCCAAGCAAAAAAATTAAGTGCGAATAGTCACTTCGATTTATTAATGAATTAAATGAAATCTCTGCTGCACTCCGGTTTTCCACCCCAACGGTGTTTACTACTGCAGCAGCAATACTTTTCCAAACTGCAGCCTACTGGGCTCCCTTTATGCCACTCTTAAGACTTCCAAATCAAATAATTTTGTTTTGCTCCATCTATCGTTGGCCTGCTGATAAAACCTTGTATCCTCAAAATGATAAACTTTATAGGAGAGCAAAAAAAAGTTTTATTTTGCATGTAAGAATGCAGTTGAGCTGTGTTCGAGTAGGATGACTATTTTTCCTCCAAGAATGTATCCGATCAATGAAATGTTGTATTTTGCAATGTTTATGCTATTATCGTGGACATACAAGTTTTTGTTTCTCATCAAATTGTAGATACTAGGTTTATCAGCAGGCCGACGATATTTCCTCCTCAGTTAAGTTCTTTCTTCTTTGCCGTCTTTCGAGAGTCCATGTCGTAAAGTGGGCAGGACTATGCCTCCCGGGCAGAGATGGACATTCCAGGGGTCAGAAAGTAAAAGTCCGGCCATGTTTTACCTCCAGCCATGAGCTCAGACAGCTGATTTTCCTAATTTGTTCAACCTCTGAGCTGAAGAGTTGCTGCAATTCTTAGATCCAGGCAGTTGTAGCAAAATACTGGGACAGACTTTTACTTTCTGGGGCTGGATTGTCCACCTCTGCTCTCGGGCAATGTATTTATTGGGGTGTGTCATGGAAATTACGATAGTTTCTGCCGCCAGATTTATCAACGCCCCGGCAGTTCTACACCAAAACCTGCAACGTACACACTTTTAGTAAATCAGACGTGACACTTGGCGAACGATGATGTTTACACCAGAATCTACACCAGATCCTACGCAAGTTTGATGAATGAGGGCCATTGTGATCTCGAGCTCAAGCGCACTTGGGTTATGCAGCAGGACAATGATCCGAAACACACCAGCAAGTCCACCTCTGAATGGCTTAAAAAAAAACTAATTGAAGGTTTTGGAGCGGCTGAAGCAAAGTCCGGACTTTAATCTGATTGTGATGCTGTGGCATGACCTGAAACAGGCCATTCATGCTCAAAAACCCTCCAATATGGCTAAATTAATTGTACGTTCGACACCACAGTTTCCTACAGTTTCAGGCTCATGGACACTGTGATTGCATGCCACCAGTTCTGGAATTGGAGGAAAGCATTTCATAGGGATAGGAAGAGGAATAGGAACTGATCAGCTGCCATCTGATAGCTGGAACAGGAACTATTTTGTGCGATTGTATCTTCTTTTTGCCATCAACTTTGTACTGGAGGGAAATTTGATTTTGAAGTTTGATTTTGAAATTCCGCAGATTTTAAGACACTAGACTTGGAAAAAAGTTGAGTACAAGAAAGTGAATGTGTCCAAATTGTTGGTTATAAATCATGGCATATGAACTTCTGGTAGCTATGTGGAACTCTAGGTCGTTCGGGGCTTCGCGGTGCATTCTCCGATCGTGCATCGCAACTCGGCTGGATTGTTGGGAAGTCTTATGTTGATGACGTAGTTCACACATTGGCACACAAGTGCCATTTTGAAATTTTCTATTTGATAAACGGGAACCAAATTAATTTTTCACGCAAATATTTTGTTTGAGTTTGTGCCCACGAAAGCAACGATCGTTTTATTGAATGCAGGTAAAATAATCATTGAAACCTGTCATATATAAATTTATATATATATATATATCCTCATCAGTGTGTTAAATGTGAGTGATTAATAGATCAAGTAGTGAGTAATATTCGAGTCTCATCACAACACTCCTTTCTAAGCCTCGCTTATCCAGAAGTAAAAATGCGGTTTTGCTGACTTAGGATGAGCATGTTAAGGCTGCTCATGTAAAAATAACACTGTTTACGACCAGTGCCATTATCAAAATGCAGGTTCACACTCAACCCATTTCCAAGTGAGAATTCCAAGTGATAAATTCATTGAATTAATTTACTGAGCAAAGTGTTATGTATTCAATAGGGCAAACTGAAAATTTGGTACAGTTGTGTTTAATTTCTGCAGTGTTATTAATTTGTTGAGTTACCTTACTCATCAGCCAACTTGCCAAGGTTTGAAGTTCTGTTTTGTTCATAATATGGGGATCGATTTGGCTTAAAATTACATTCAGACCCTGTACGTCCGACACCAAAAAAGGTTTTTATACCTAGTCATAAACCCACTAACAAAGGTTTAAATGTAGTATTTTGTTAATTAATAATAAAGTGATAAAGTGATTAATAATGAATGATAAAGTTTAAAATATATTTTGTTGGAGAGGAGAATCCAGTTGATGTAAAATTACATTTGGACCTTGTAGATACGACACCAAAAATGGTTTTATTTATTACTTTTTTGTAACCTTTCTCATAAATGTACTTGTGGAGGTTTGAAGTTGTGGTATTTTCGTCATTTTATATGACAAAGTTTAAAATACATTTTTTAGAAATGAAGATCCAGTTGGATTTTGAATGACAGTCTGACGCTGTACATCCGACACCAAAAAATATACGTCTGACACTGTGTTTAGTGGTACATTACATGCCCATAATAAAAAGTATGGACTCCTTTATGTAATCCTGTCTTAGTGTACTGTCTTGGGGAATCAGTCATGGATTAATAATTTGAAAAAGTATAAACACTTCACAGAGATCGTAAAACAAATCATGTACATGTCATAAAAGCCATTTGTCTGAGTCCGTCCGACACTAAGGTATTTAGGAGCAACTTCTCCTACACTGTGATGAGGAGATGTACCCCTGCATGCCAGATGACTGCCATAACCAGGATGTGTAATCTACCCAAATGACAGCCATCTCCTCACTTCACTGTGCTCTTAATTGATCTATGAAGTGTCTGAAATCTACGCCGACACCACGGAACTGCCCTGAGACAAATAAGAATGTAACCATACACTCAACTCTCGATTTGATACAACTGCCAATACTGGGTTAGCGAGAAGATTTTCCTCAGACAAATTATGCAGACAAATTATTGAATTATTTCACAAACAAAAACACATGTCTGAGGAATGGTGTAACTGCAAATCCAACTATGCAATGAATGCATGAATAAAAACTAAAAAAAAGATGTTTTTCTTAGACAATCCTCTTTAATGTTCTGTGGTAGGGTAAACTGCAGATCAACGCGCATATCCTCTTAAAAGTGCAACCGAAAATGATGTCGAACAAGTGAATTCAAGAGTAGATTTTGCCCTCTGCTGTTTAAAAACGGCACTGCGATTCGTTTTTAATCGCAACCGTTTTTAATCGTTGCACATTTCTGTCGATTTTTAACCGTTTTGCGATGCATCATTACATCCCAAGTGACGAATGGAGGAAATCATGAAGGGGCAAATGCTGGGCACTGTTAATTTATCTATCAGCTTAAATTGCACCCAGATCATCTCACATTTCACAGTGTTTATGAAATGCAAGAATGGATGGTTACGGGCCATTGCAACATTTACCAAGTCAAATACCCGCCATACTTTAGACTTCTAATTACTGAAGCCATCTTCAACCCTGATGGGGCTTCTTCCTGGCTTCAACATAGTTCTGTTGAAACAACAATGGCCAAATTGCCATGAACAATTTTTTTTTTTTTTGGGAGGGGTTAGACTTGGCAATAAAAGCATAAAGAGCAGCCTATGCGACTTGTGTGGGGTCATGCTACTGCAGATCCACTCTGCAGTAAGGTAATGCGTGCAAGTTATCGTAATGCCCGACATAAACTTACTGCAGAAATTGTGTGTTCTTGCGCAAGATTACTGCAAACAAACGGATCTGCTTTTACAAAATGCTGCGCAAGTATGTGTAAGATGGCATCAAACTAAGGGTCTCGCAAAAGCTTGCGGAGGGTAGTGGGCACGTAAAAATTTTCTAGCATGTTGGGGAAAGAAGTAAACCACCCATCATGATGTATCTTCACGTTAGAACACACAGCATGCAGTAATCTCTATGAAACACCTATCGCAAAAAAAACAAGAGCAACGCAAAGCGTGGCATATGCCCCCGCCTGAATGTTGATTAAGGGCATAGGCCATATTAGATATCGCACAACGCTGGTTTTCGAAAGCAGCCTTCCTCCAGCCACCCCCAATACGCCACCAGGAAACAGCATCAATCGGACAAGGTGTTCTTTAGTTATTGGGCGGAAACGAAAATAAAGATGGCTGCTGTGGCAGCCATACTGGATATCACACGATGCTGGTTTTCGAAAGGAACGTTCCTCCAGCCAACCCCAATACACCACCAGGGAACGGCATCAATCCGACGAGGTGTTCTTTAGTTGCAGGGCAGAAACCAAAATCAAGATGGCTGCTGTGGCGGCCATATTGAATATTGCACGATGCTGGTTTTCGAAAGGAAACTTCCTCTAGCCACCCCCAATACGCCAGCATGAAATGGCATCAATCAGACGAGGCATTCTTTAGTTATCGGGCGGAAATTAAAATCAAGATGGCTGCTGTGGCGGCCATATTGAATATTGCACGATGCTGGTTTTCAAAAGGAACCTTCCTCCAGCCGCCCCTAATATTCCACCATGAAAAGGCAGCAATCAAATGAGGCATTCTATAGTTATTGGGCGGAAACGAAAGTCAAGATGGCTGCTGTGGCGGCCATATTAGATATCGCACGATGCTGGTTTTCGAAAGAACCTTCCTCCAGCCACCCCCAATAAACCACCTGGAAATGGCATAAATCCAACGAGGTGTTCTTTAGTTGTTGGGCAGAAACAAAAATCAAGATGGCTGCTGTGACGGCCATATTGAATATTGCACGATGCTGGTTTTCGAAAGGAAACTTCCTCTAGCCACTTTTAATACGCCATCAAGAAACGGCATCAATCGGATGAGGGATTCTTTAGTTATCGGGCGAAAGCGAAAATCAAGATGGCTGCTGTGGCGGCCATATTGAATATTGCACGATGCTGGTTTTCGAAAGGAACCTTCCTCTAGCCACTATCAATATGCCATCAAGAAATGGCATCAATTGGATGAGGGATTCTATAGTTATCCCACGGAAACGAAAAGTTTACCGACGGACGACGGTCGACGGACGGACGACAGACGGACTTGGTGTCGACATAATGCCCCCTTTCCTCTTTCGAGGGTGGGGGCATAAAAAGATTTACCTCAAGTTAACAATTAGACAATTTTTTAACTAATTTTTTTTTTTTTAGCATTTTAGAAAAAAAGTGCTCCATGGTGGAACATGTAGCTTTCCATTCGAACACATGACCACAGACGTTCGCGGTTCTTTGAATGCCAAAGGACAGGTTAATGTAAATTTAGGCAAGCTAAACTCCTCTTACGCAACTTCATTGCATCGTGGATCTGCCCTATTAGTTGTATACAACAGACGTCAGCTGGACACCGACACAACGAAAACGAAAATTCAGCTTTTAGCCACCCGACAGCAAGCTGACAGAAAACAAGCTGCTTAACCAGAGATGCCCAAGTGCACTGATGATGGATACGAGTGAAGCAGGCTGCGAAAAGAGGAGATGTTCAGGAAAATGAGTGTATTCAGGATAAACATCAGATACGAGATCATATTAATGACCCCTGTACATTTAGTAAAATTATTACAGGATGCTTCCAAGAGCGTACTCTCTGTGCATGCCAGTTCGGGCAATTGTGTCAAGGGCGTTAATAAATGTAATTTCAAACCTGTTCCACGGGTATTTATGCTGCTTGGCATGATCAACTACGTTGACACGTGTTAAAATGCCATCGTAAACTGGAGTTTAATTTCAGAACTATTCACATATCAAATCTGATGGCGGATTTTCCAGTCTACAGATCATAAAACTGCTGTTCGGCTGACCTACACTTATGTATAGCATTATTGTTTACGAGATCCCATTTTTCAACAAAATGTTTAAACTACAAAATGCTATGGTGTATTGCAATAACTGCGACTTTCCAAAGGTGACGTGACTTGCTTGTTTGGTGTTGTTACGGTATAAACGTTTCGAGATTTTCGGGATCATTGATCCTGTCCCCACTACCCATGTCTCTACTTTAGGACCAGCCCGTTCGAGGTCAGCGCCGATCTGGAGGACTCAATGGAGTTCGTGGAGCCAGAGGCGGCGGGGCCGGCCGAGGAGAGCGGGGACGAGGCTGTGACGGACGAGGAGACGGACCTGGGCACTGATTGGGAGACTGTCCCCAGCCCGCGGTTTTGCGACATCCCCTTGCAGCCCATGGAGCTGTCCCAGAGCGGCCTCCTGCAGGCCTCCCAGCCCAACCCCAACGCTGGCGCGATGATGTCCTCCGCCGGACATCCGGGCCTTCCGGGCCTTCACCGGCCAGCGCTGAGCGGGGCTCAGAGCGAGCCTGCTGCTGCTCGCGAGGGGAGCTCCGTATGGCCGTGTGTGCATGTGTGGGCTGGGGCTTTGGAGTTTTTTAAAATATAGTCTTTTTTTAATGGCTCTGATTTATGCAGATAGTTATTATATACACTTGAATTTTTTTTCTTGGATTAGAAGACCTTTAAATGGTCCGTAGGGACCACCGTCTGTTCAGAAACAGCTGTGCTGCTGATCGAATTTTGTGTCATTGGGAGTGGCCGTGTTATTTTGCACAACCCTGGCAAAATGCTCCAATTCAGCATTTAAAAATGATCCATGACACAACACCCGTATTTCCCTTTTTTTTTTTTTAAATTGCTGCTTTTAAAGAAAATGGGGTCAATTGGGATAGCCAGCGGCAATCAAATAACCAGTGGTTTTGGGTGTGTGTGTGTGTGTGTGTGTGTGTGTGTGTGTGTGTGTGTGTGCGCGCACCTGGATGCTTGCGCAAGTGGAACAGCGCCGATGATGTCATTTACCCGCTCCGGATGGCTTCACGCCAGGTGAAGGGGGAATGTACTAGTAAAAGGGATTCATGGTGGCATTTTTAAGGATAAGAATCCCTGTTATTTACTGTGTACAGTTAGCATATCATGAACAACTTCACTCATCTTTCACTGTATGGGAGCCGTGAGAGGCGTTTGCAGGGAGTGCTAATCTTCAAATGCTAGCATGTAGACTAGGACAACTGGCTTACAGTTGGACACGACTCGTTCTTCACATTTGTTATTTTGTTTTTTTTTTTGTGCCTTTTTCTGCTGAGGAATTTTTAGACTGAAGTATCTGACACATGAAATTTTTGGGATCATAGTCTCACAAGCTATACTTTGGATGGGATGGTATAATGGGTCAGGCGCTTACACACTGACTGCAGAGGAAAATGCGCATGTCAGTGCAAAATGCATCTCTTGAGCAACGGCAGTTGGCAAACCATATCTGATATAATGGACATGAATTTAAATAGAAATAATGTTTGACTGTTTTCCTGAAAACAGGAGACTGATGTTGTGTAGTTCAATATTTATCTGCTGCCATAAAATGACTGATTTGAATATTTTTTTAGAGTCAATTCTTTTTCCAATTCTTCGATGGAAAGATGGGGTTTTGTTTTTGTCCCCCGCCGCGCGAATGCGCAAAGCGGCGGGACATAGTATTCACGACCGTCCGTCTGTCCGTCCGTACGTCCCGAATCCTTGTCAGAGAGATATCTCAAGAACAAATTGACGGATTCTCTTCAAATTTTATGTCAACATGTATTACTCTGATACCCCAGCGCCAGTCAATTTTGGTGACCTTCGCACCATTCTCAAGGTCACACTGAAAGATTGCAGATTTTCACACTGATAGCCTTGTCAGCGAGATATATCAAGAACCAATTGACGGATTTTCTTCAAATTTGATGTCAAAATGTATTAGTGTGATACCCCGGTGCCAGTCGATGTTGGTGACCTTCGCACCATTCTCAAGGTCACACCGAGAGATTGTGTATTTTCACACTGATAGCCTTGTCAGCAAGATATCTCAAGAATGAATTGACGGATTTTCTTCCAATTTCATGTCAACGTGTATTAGGGTGATACCCCAGTGCCAGTTGACTTTGGTGACCTTCGCGTCACTCTCAAGGTCACACCGAGACACTGTTCATTTTGACACGATTTGACATTTTGTGGCGGGTGACAAAGACACGTTAGTGGTAAATATTTGTTTTTTCTTGGATGCAGAGCCGGCAGGAGTAAAATGCTTGTGGAATTTATGCTAGAAAGTTCCTGATGACCTGCTCGTGTTCAAGTAGCCGGTACACTGCAAATCTGCAGTACAAAACAAGGGCTGTCGCCAAGGACGACCATAGTGACTTTTAAAGTTCATGACTGTAGAGGTAAGATTTTAATGTTTAGAAAATTTGAAGCACCCAATATGTTGACCGAGTTGGGTTGACTGTAGACTGCTGGCAATGTAGACGCAGGATAAATCATCAGTACATTCACTTTTTAAATTGTGGGTAAATAGGACCAGCTCCTACTCAATTTCGTTAGGATTTTAGAGCCACCTCTAGGATTGAAACTGATGTTTTGCCTGTGTAGCATCTTAAAGAGGAACTGAAATTGGAATAACATCTGTGGCTTTCCCCTCTGTACATAAATGGGAAATAATTTTAGTTAAAACACTTAACCATGAATTTAGAGTAAGAGCACAGCCATTTTGTATCATAACATAGAATTGCACAGCTTTTCTGGAAGGCTGCAGCTATCACAGGCCACCACGACTGACCAGGCTCTTCCTGCCATGAACCACCAAGTCACAGGGATTAGGGTAAGAAAAACTTCACAAAATAAAGCAGTTCAAAGGCAGGCAGCCATCCAAGCAGTCTCCCCTCAGCTCGTGCGGCAACTCCACCTACCCTTCTGACCCTGGGTCACGTGAACCAGACTGCAGGAGAAAGGCACCATCTCTGGCCCCACACAAAGTTCTCCAGGCCCACCACTTGTCCCAAATTCACTCCACACAGTGCCCGGACTCCTGACCCCCTCCCTCACCCAATTCAGGGAAGTCAGTATACTGCAGGAGAGGCAGGTCCGCACATGCAGGAACACAAACTAAGGGGAGGGAGGGAAATGACCCCAGCCATAGAATGACATTATTTTGGGCCACGAACAAGGCAAAGAACCCAGGCAGGCACTGCTCCTCTTCTGACTCTGTGGCGCCGCTGCGGACAGTTAACAGTTATCCATTCGGCTGACTGGACCTTCTGGACTAAGGACCAGACCAAACAGGAGGGGGCAAAACACCGGTTGCTCTACAGCAGATCAGGCTGGACAGGTCACACTTACGCCTCGCTGCATTTTTGAGGATGTCCGCACATGTTGTAGGTCTGTAGTCTCCAGCACATGCACGCTGCAGTCACCACATTTTAAAAGAAATGTTTGTCGTTCAAGGTGGGATTTTGACACAAACTGTTCATACGATTGTAATGTGGAAAGAAGCCACTAGATGGCAGTATTGACTTTTTTTGTTAAGCCCAGTCTGGAGCTAGGTTTGGGCATGTCCGGGGCGCGTAATTTCTTTTCCTACGTTAGTTGAGCGTATATCCAAAAAAGCGGGCGTGGCCTGCCTTATTTGGAATACGGTAGCCCCTGTAATGGTCTGGATAGAAGAACACATGACCTGTAATGGTCTGGATAGAAGAACACATGACCTATGAACAGAAAACGCGCGATCAGCTCGTAGGTTAGTTTACGTAGGGTTACCTGAAATATTCCTACAGCATGGAGGAATATCCAGAAATAGCGGTAGGTTGAGTCATAATTTCAGTGAGCAGCAATGAATAATTGTTGACAGTGTCCATGAACTAATTCCCTATGGAATACTTCATACAAAATTGTCGCGTTTGTACGCAATATTTTTCCCGAAAATTGCACAATTTAAAGTATTGAAGTACAGGTGGCCCATGACTGCGATCGTCAACTGATTTCGTGTTTTCATCGGACTGCGAATGGCCATCCACGCCGATGAATGCTGAATGTCAATGACATTGACAACGCGGTTTTAAAGTCCAAATGTGTGTTACGTTTTTATCAGCATCATCATAGTATTAGTAAATGATTAAAAAGTCAGATATCTTAAGTTCTAGGAATACGCGCAGGCTATTACAATGTAATCATATGACCATAATTATGTACATGCGACACAGGCACACATACACATGCATTCATGTGTAGATTTGCCTAATATGTGGCTATAGGCATAATCTAATAACTAGTGGCAGTGTATGTTAAGTATTTGATTGCTATATTACATTATACGCAGTTGAGGTCTGTTCCAGCTGTGACATGTGCACTATATGTTATTATTATCATATATCATTATTTAAATTTTAGATATTGTGATCTCAGTGTTTTTCACATAGATACGCTTCATAGCAGACGCCACTGCATGATCATCATAGTGCAGTAGTTTTAGAGAATTTAGTTGTAAATGATGTAATGAACTATATTATACGCTAATATGAATAACTGTGTTATGTTATCTGAGAGGTAGTTAAATCATATATAGATGTAGTAGACAAGTAGGGAATTGGGTGCGAAGTTGTGCATTTATTCGGTGTTTTGGTGCGCTGTAATATGTGTAACAATATCGTGATGTGATGATGCTAGGAATCATAGCATCATCATAGTATGGTGGTGGTTCTCTACATACTATGGATGTCAACTATATTCTCTAAACACCCCATTCGCCACCTTTCATCCGAGTACTTTGGCTCAAGTCATCACTTGATGAAAATTTTTATCTCATATCAGAGAATATTTTCATCTAGTGGGCACTTGGGTGATATATTTTACCCAGTGTCTCTCAAGTGAAAATTTATTTTCACCATGCCCTATTTAAGGGAAAGTTCTCTCGCATGATCATATGATATGAACGCATTATTAATGTATTTTAAAGAAATTACACTATCTCATCAAACACATAATTTAGCAGTCCAGTTTCTTAGCAAAATGGACTTTATTGGCATCATTAGTTTCTTCCTGGGTTCACAAGGAATACACATTGTTTCTATATATATATATATATATATATATATATATATATATATATATATATATATATACACTGCATTTCAAATTATTATGCAAATGATAGTTTTCTCTGATTTTCCTAAATGGTCGATGCAACTGACAGTTAGTATAATTTTCAAGTCATCAGCCATTAGAATATAATTCGAATTTCATTGAACAAACCTCCCAATGATAACAGTATTTTTTCAAAAATAATTAAAAAAAAAACTCAAAATGCTCTGTTCCAAATTATAATGCACCACAGAGTTTTAAAACATTTTATTGGTTGTAAAGAACTGAAATGGTCATATGTTGAATTTGCAGCATTAGGAGGCCATATTTATTGAAATTAAAAGCTATTTTAAGAGGCACCAGCAGCTTCAAATACCTGTTTGCTGCTTTGTAATGCAGCTGCTCTCTTAATCCAATGAATTTGTCTGGCAGAAACCTTTCTCATTATGCCTTTATCTGGACGAACCCGTCTGAGCTCTGAATCAGCCCCAAATCTCTTCAAAGTACGATGATTACGCATAGGTTTTCATGAAATATCTCATTTATTTCCTCGTCCAAGGCATTGCACCATTTGACGCTATTTAACAGCAGAGAGATCCTTTTTTCTTTCCCATATTGCTTGAAACCTGTAGCCTGCTTAAAAATGTGGAATGTCCCTCTTAAGTAGTTTTCCTTCAATTGGGCTCACCTGGCAAACTAATTATCACAGGTGTCTGAGATTGATTTCAGTGATCCAAAAGAGCCCTGAGACACAATGCCATCCATGAGTTTAATTGAAAAACAAAAAATTAAATCTTTATGACACTTAAATCCAATTTGTATAATAATTTGGAACGCAGTATATATATATATATATATGTGTATATATATATATATATATATATATATATATATATATACACTCAACAAAAATATAAACGCAACACTTTTGTTTTTGCTCCCATTTGTTATGAGATGGACTCAAAGATCTAAAATTCATTCCAGATACACAATATTACCATTTCTCTCAAACATTGTTCACAAATCTGTCTAATTGTGTGATAGTGAGCACTTTTGCTTTGCTGAGACAATCCATCCCACCTCACAGGTGTGCCACATCAAGATGCTCATCAGACACCATGATTAGTGCACAGGTGTACCTTAGACTGTCCACAATAAAAGGCCACTCTGAAATGTGCAGTTTTGTCTCACAGCAAAATGCCACAGATGGCGCAAGCATTGAGGGAGCGTGCAATTGGCATGCTGACAGCAGGAATGTCAACCAGATCTGTTGCTCGGGCATTGAATGTTAATTCCTCCACCATAAGCCATCTCCAAAGGCGTTTCAGAAAATATGGCAGTACATCCAACCGGCCTCACAACCGCAGACCACGTGTAACCACACCAACCCAGGACCTCCACATCCAGCAGGTTCACCTCCAAGATCGTCTGAGACCAGCTACTCAGACAGCTGCTGAAACAATTGGTTTGCATAACCAAAGAATTTCTGCACCAACTGTCAGAAACCGTCTCAGGGAAGCTCAACTGCATGCTCGTCGTCCTCATCGGGGTCTTAACCTGACTCCAGATCGTCGCCGTAACAGACTTAAGTGGGCAAATGCTCACATTCGATGGCGTCTGGCACGTTGGAGAGGTGTTCTCTTCACGGATGAATCTTGGTTTACATTGTTTAGGGCAGATGGCAGACAGCGTGTGTGGCGTCGTGTGGGTGAGCGCTTTGCTGATGTCAATGTTGTGGATCGAGTGGCCCATGGTGGTGGTAGGGTTATGGTATGGGCAGGCATCTGTTATGGACGAAGAACACAGGTGCATTTTATTGATGGCATTTTGAATGCACAGAGATACCGTGATGAGATCCTGAGGCCCATTGTTGAGCCATACATCCATGAACATCACCTCATGTTTCAGCAAGATAATGCACGGCCCCATGTTGCAAGGATCTGTACTCAATTCTTGGAAGCTGAAAATGTCCCAGTTCTTGCATGGCCAGCATACTCACCGGACATGTCACCCATTGAGCATGTTTGGGATGTGCTTGACCGGCGTATACGACAGTGCGTACCAGTTCCCACTAATGTCCAGCAACTTCGCACAGCCATTTAAGAGTAGTGGACCAACATTCCACAGGCCACAATTGACAATCTGATAAACTCTATGCGAAGAAGATGTGTTGCACTGCATGAGGCAAATGGTGGTCACACCAGATACTGACTGGCTCTGAGTCCCCAGACCCCCAATAAAGCAAAAACTGCACATTTCAGGGTGGCCTTTTATTGTGGACAGTCTAAGGTACACCTGTGCACTAATCATGGTGTCTGATGAGCATCTTGATGTGGCACACCTGTGAGGTGGGATGGATTGTCTCAGCAAAGCAAAAGTGCTCACTATCACACATTTAGACAGATTTGTGAACAATGTTTGAGAGAAATGGTAATATTGTGTATCTGGAATGAATTTTAGATCTTTGAGTCCATCTCATGACAAATGGGAGCAAAAACAAAAGTGTTGCGTTTATATTTTTGATGAGTGTATATATATATATATATATATATATATATATATACACACACACACACACACACACATACACACACACACACATATACATACAGTTGAACACCTATAAAGTGCACAGTTATTTGCCCAGTAAAACTGTCCACATCTGAGGTGTGTCCGCTTCCCAGGGATGTTGTATTACAAACTGTAAGAACCATCTTTAGGAAAGAAAGAAAATGTTATTTGATAATTGATTTCATCGGATTCTAATACACCGAATATATGTTTAAATCTATTCCTGGTTATTGTACATATTTCAGGTTATCATGCCCGACAACCAGTACAGGGTCGAGGCTTTTGACATAGTTGAAGGGGGTTTTGAGGCCAAGGTGAGGCTTCCCATACAAAGTGAAGCAGAGTTCGAGGGGTGGCTGTCTGCATTTGAAAACACCACCTTGACCACCTGGCGAGTGATGAGAACCTTCCCAAATGTGGGAACAAAGCTTGTCTACAAAACTGAACGCCGCTGCCACCATAACACCCTCCCAAAGAAATCTGCAGTTGGAGCCTACAGAACTAAGCACACTGCGTGCAACAGCAGCCTTGTGTTATCAATCAAGCGCTCCTGTGACAATCGCAAGCAGAGTCGGTAAGCGGCTGTCTTCTTTTCCAGTTCTAATAGGGCTCACATGAGGTTTAACCAATACAGAGAAGGAACAAACCGTGACCTTCCTACTATCAACTTTGCATTGGTATGAATTTCCCTATGTGTGCACTTACTTTGACTTCTTTCACAAACTATGATAGGCAAATAGTTCAG
The DNA here is from genome assembly GCA_029721435.1 of Gymnothorax reevesii. Taxonomy (NCBI): domain Eukaryota; kingdom Metazoa; phylum Chordata; class Actinopteri; order Anguilliformes; family Muraenidae; genus Gymnothorax; species Gymnothorax reevesii. Next base: position 58,932,192 of record CM056581.1, read on the forward strand.
TGAATGCTAAGAACAAAGTAAAAAGAATTACTATGAATGCTTTATTCACTCTCAACTCGTAACTGTAGGGAATCTGAACTTCTATTCTGCCTGCGTGAACTACAACCCCAATTCCAGAATAGTTGGAACAAAGTGTAAATTGTGAATAAAATCAAAACGCAATGACTTTGAAATCACACCGGCCAGTATTTTATTCACAATAGAATAGAGATAACATAGATAATGTTGAAACTGAGAAATTTTTCAATTTTATCCACAAAATGAGCTCATTCCAAATTTGATGGCTGCTACAGGTCTCAGAAAAGTTGGGACAGGGGCCTGTTTACCATGGTGTAGCATCCCCTCTTCTTTTTAACACAGAGTGGAGGCATCTGGGCATTGAGGAGACAAGTTTCTTGAGTTTAGCCATTGAAATTTGATCCCACTCTTGTTTAATACGGGCGACCAGCTGCTGGAGAGTTATGGGTCTCATTTGATGGACTTGTCATTTAATTATGCGCCAAATGATCTCAATCGCTGAAAGATCAGGACAGCAGACAGGCCAGTTCAGCACACGGACTCTTCTACTACGAAGCCATGCTGTTGTAATAGCTGCAGTATGTGGTTTTGCATTGTCCTGCTGAAATACACAAGGCCTTCCCTGGAATAGATATCGTCTGGAGGGGAGCATATGTTGCTCTAAAACCTTTATATACCTTTCAGCATTCATGGTGCTTTTTAAAACATGCAAGTGTCCTACACCATATGCACTAATGCATCCCCATACCATCAGAGATACTGGCTTTTGAACTGAACGCTGAAAACAGGAGGGGTGGCCTTTCTCCTCTTTAACCCGGAGGACACGACACCCATGATTTCCCACAAGAATGTCAAAATTGGACTCATCTGACCACAGGACACTTTGCCACTTTGCTACAGTCCATTTTAAATGAGCCTTGGCCCACAGAACACGGCGGCGCTTCTGGATCATGCTCTACAATGACTTCCTTCTTGCATGATAGAGTTTTAGGTGGCATCTGTGGATGGCCTGGCGGACTGTGTTTAGAGACAGTGGTTTCTTGAAGTATCCCTGGGCCCATTTAATAATGTCAATGACAGAATCATGCCGGTGAGTGATGCAGTGGCGTCTGAGGGCCCGAAGATCACAGGCATCCAGTAAAGGTCTTTGGCCTTGTCCCTTATGCGCAGAGATTTTTCCAGTTTCTCTGAATCTTTCAATGATGTTATGCACTGTCGGTGATGAAACCCTCACAGGTTGTAGAGCCTCTGGCCATCTTTACTTCTGAGGGACTCAGCTTCTTTAAGACATCCCTTTTATAGCCAATCATGTTACACACCTGATGCCAGTTAACTTAATTACTTGCTAAATGTGCTGAATGTTCTTTCAGCTGATTGTCTCGTATAATAATTGCTTTTTTAGCCCTTTTTTGCCCGTGTCTCAATTTTTTTGAGATCTGTTGCAGCCAGAAATTTTGAAATTAGCTCATTTTGTGGATAAAAAAGTAAAATGTCTGTTTGTGATGTGATCTCCTGATGTGATCTGAAAGTCATTGCATTTTGATTTTATTCACAATTTACACTTTGTCCCAACTATTTTGGAATTGGGTTTGTATATTTTATATATATCCTAAGAACATTTGCACTCATATGCGGTGCATAGGCATGCCCATATGCAGCTATGCAGCATTTTGATTAAGAATTGGTTTTTTTGCCCTGCGTTGAGGAATATTTCATTGTTCACTTGTTTTACAGATCAAAAGATCCCTATATCAAGCAGGGCTTTCCATCAGCCCTCCGCATAAAGTGGGTGCATAACCACCCAATAGATAGTGCTGATGCTGTGAAGCACAGAGATGTTTCAGAAGAGATCAGGGCAAAGTTGCTGGGGTTGTTCCAAGCTGGACATTCTCCGTCTTCAGCCTTGGACACCCTGAAATACGACCTGCAGGTTGAATCTGATGATTACCCCAGGTTATCTGCAGACAGGTCGATTTGCCCTGATATTGGATTCTGCTATAGGTGGGAAATTAGAAGAAATACACCATGTATGTTTTACAAATGTTACAGTTTCAATTCTCCATGTTCCTTTTTTCAAGCTCCTTTTGGGATCATTCAAATAGTCCGTATGGGGGGGCGTGTCAAGACCTATGTGTGTGCCTTTTCCCAAGGCAGCCCTTAACAAAGCAATTAAATGTCCAAAATGACCTTCATCTTTGGAAAACACTTTTATATTAAGAAAATATTTGATTAGGGCAAATATAAATTGTTTTTAATTACCAATTACATGATAAATCCATTGCTATAGTTATTTTTCTGGAAATTATATCTCAAATTTATCAACTCAGACTTGTGCGTATGGCTTACATGGCGGAGCGGGTAGAGTGAGGCGTGTATGCCATGTGTACAGGGAGGAAAGGAGGGTCTGAAAAGGGGAAAATTTTGTGTACATGCTAATTGAATGATCCCTTTACACATTGAGATCTCATGCAGTTGACACCCTGGTATAGCTAATTTGAAAGGACTGAGCATGGTGTGTTTTTTGTGTTCTGTGGGTCTGTGTGTTTGGTTAGTCAATTTTAGGTTTTTATTATTTTGGTGATGTCAGTTTTTTAGTCCATGTCTTAGTGTTCACATTTCATTCCTCTCCCGTGTAGTCCAGTCCACGTTTTACCCATGTACTGTCTTTGCTTTCTCCCCGGTCGCGTCATTGTTTGTAGCAGTTTCTGTCTTAATTGATTGTGACACTGTTTCGGGTGATTCAATGGATTCTGGGTTTCAGCCTTCCTTCTGTTCTCGTTTGCTAGTTTCCCCTTGCTTTCTTATCTGCAGTAACATTACTAACAGTTTGTTGTTTTCCTAAAATTACTAACCAAACTAACATTGTATATTAGACTAACCTACTAACGAGCACCCGGGATTGTATAGCTGCACTTACTAATTGACTAATGATCTCTCAGCAGTCGCCCTGTTCTAGTTTCCGCCTCTTGCTTTTCTATTTACTAGCTTTGCTAAGTTTTCTTGCAGAACCTCTGCATTCTTATCTATTCTGGCTCTCTTTCTGTACACTTAGGAGTCTTTTTATTCAGTTTATTTATCCCGTCTTTGGGATTGTCTTGTGATCCTCGTCTGTGTGTTAATGTTTATCTGTTTCATGTAATTGGTTTCCCTCGTGTTCCACCCCTCGTTAATTAGATTAAGTTCCCACACCTGTGTCTGTGCGTGCCCCCTACCTATATCTGCTCTCACTGCAGTGAGATCTGACTCCGCTCCCGCCTGCTTCTCACCACTCCCGGCCTGTGCACTTTCCCTCTGGTCCCCTCATCTCTTCTGTGTGTTCTTCCGCCACATTCCCAGCCCAGCCCAGCCTTCCCTTCCTGCTGCCTTCTGCCCCTGGTGCCCCCTGTCTTCTGACCCGTGTGCCACCTGTCCTGTGCCCAGTGTGCCAGTCGCCTTTGCCGTCTCCAGTGCCCAGTGTGCCAGTCGCCTTCGCCGTCTCCAGTGCCCCAGTGTGTCAGCCGCCTTCGCTGTCTCCAGTGCCCCAGTGTGTCAGCCGCCTTCGCCGTCTCCAGTGCCCCAGTGTGTCAGCCGCCTTCGCCGGCTTCCGAGCCCAGCATTCCTGCTGTCTTGTGTGCCCCCCTCCTGATGTTCTCCCTGACCCTTCTCCCGGCCAGCTGTGCTTCCCGAGTTAGCCATCTGCCAGCTGTGCCCACTGTCTCGTCTTGTGCCTGCCCTCTGCCTGTTCCGAGTGTCCCCTAGGCCCCAGTTTCCGAGTTGTCCCGAGTCTGCCCTTGTGTTCTGGTTTTTGGATTCCTGAGTTCTCCCCTGTTCAGTGCAGTTGCACGGTGTTTCCGTTGGCCGGAGTGCCCCGTTTTTTTTTTCCCCCTGTCTGGTTCTAAGTTTATTTAATAAATTTATATTTTGGATCCCCGCATCTGGTGTCTCTCTCCCCTTTTGTCTCTCCAGTTTCCTAGTGTTCAGAGTTCCCAGTGTTTCCTAGTGTTTTCCTTCCCTAGTCTTAACAGTGTTGAATATCTTTTGTGCAATATAATATTTGCTGATTCTATCTTCATTGATTTTAGTTAGTGTCGTAGTTCTGTTACTTAGCAATCTTAAATATTCGTACATACTGATATTTTCTGACTTTTCTTCGCTTATGTTAAAAACATCTTCTTTGACCTTTCCTTTGCTCACTAGCATTACCTTGGTCAGGTAATGCCACCAGGGTGAAACCTGCAAATGAAGTGTACTGATGCGAAACCTACATTTTGCTCTACTTTTGTATGGGATCATTCAAATGGTACACAAGTAAAATTTCGGTCTTCAAGTGGATTAATCACCAAAATGATATTTGATATTTATACACATTCTTTGCTTAGCTTACGCCAGTGGTTCTCAAATTTGGTCCTGACGCCCCCTGTGTATGCTGGTTTTTGTTCCAACCACAACTGCAATTTTAGGATTTTAAAAAGCTGTTGATTTGTTTTAATTAGGTGCATTTATGCAAATATCCACATAGAGATATATTGTAAATATTGGCAGAGGGAAACAATTTAACCAAACTTTTAATCAACATAAATGATCAAAAGGTTCCTCATTGGTGAAACTCTTGACACATGGTGGCAAAACCCGACAATTTACTTGGCAAACAATGGAGTCACACCTGTTGTGTTTTCTGTTGGTTTTATTTGGTTCAGCTTATTGATTCAGAGTCTAATTTGATCTGTTTAAAAATGTTTTCACATGAAAATCCTAGCAATATTGAAAATTAAGCACAATATGTTCAAGGGTTTTTATTCTTCATAGCAGAATGGATATGTCCATCCAAATGCGAATTAAGATGGTAAACATGGAATGCAGCTAATTAAGACAAAGTAACAGCTTTTTAAACTCCTAGAATTGCACTTGTGGCTGGAGCAAAAACCAGCATACACAGGGGGGCGCCAGGACCGAACTTGAGAACCACTGGCTTACGCAGACATTTTCGTTTCTTCTCATCTATACATTTTTATTTTTTCACAGGTTGTTCTACAAAGAATTCAAGCGGCACTATGGGGACCTTGGGGGGGATAATATGATGGGTTTCCTGAATCAGAAAATCCAGCAGTATAATGAGGAGCAGAATCAGGAGTGCATGAAGAGTGCAGTGTTAGATAATGGTCAGGTTGCTGTAGCTATCTGCACTCCATTAATGAGGCGGGTGCATGAAATGTGGGAATACAGTAAGGAGATGGTCTTTGTAGATTCTTCAGGCAATATGGATCATCAAAACAGCAGGGTTTTTGTTTTTCTGACCCATTCCCCAATTGGTGCGCTTCCCCTGGGCGTAGTTATTACCTCTTCTGAATCTGAGACTACGCTGACGGAAGCTTTCCGGCTCCTCAGAACAATACTCCCAGAAAAAGCTTTCTTCAACAGCTCAGAAGGGCCAGGGATATTCATGACTGATGACTGCAGTGCCTTGCGTAATGCTCTGAATGTTGTCTATCCCAATGCACAGCGATTGCTGTGTACATTCCATCTGCTACAGGCCATGTGGCGGTGGCTTTGGGATGGACAACATAACATTGCTAAAGCCGATAGACCCCATCTCTTGAATCTTTTCAAGAGTATAGTGTATGCCGACACCGAAGCTGACCTGCAGGCTAGACTGAAGACAGCAACTGAAAGTGATTCAGTTGCCCTGAGATACCCTCAGTATACAACGCGAGTGAGGGAAATCTATCAAAGGAAAGCTTGCTGGGCAGTGTCGATGAGGCAAGCTTTGAGGATCTGTGGTAATAACACCACTGCCCATTGCGAGGCAACCATGCGCATCCTCAAAGATAAGATTTTGCATCGCCTGAAGGCATATAATATCTGCCAGTTAGCAGACTTTATCATCACGCGCTACGAGAACTATAACATCCAAAAGCTTGTCGATGTTTCTAACAATCGCATGAGCAGTACCATGCTGGTCTCCCGGTTCAATGCATCTGCGAAAGATGTAGACCCATCCAACATTTCCCAAAGTAGTGAGGTGGAATACGTTGTGAAAAAAATGACTCCACTTCATACGAAGTCAATATGGAAGTTGGGATGTGTTCTTGTGGGGTGGGTAAGACTGGTGCACCATGCAAGCACCAGGCTGCAGTAATGCAGATTGTCATGGGGGTAACCCATGCCTGGGATAAGTAGGTGACACACTGCTTCTACATACAGCCAAGAGACACACAGTTCTACCTTTTTTCCATCTGGCCGGCATGTAGGATTGTGGTTACTTGTGGTGTATTGTAGTGGGCATCATTGTTGCACCTCATTTATACATTTTGGCCTCATGGTGTGCCCTTCAGTTTAGCATATGTGATAGCATGGATAACTAGTGCTAAGTATCATTTCAAACATTTACAGGGCTGTTCATGGCATATGGCTCACAAGCATGTGGGGTTCATAAACATGCATTTCTTCATTGACAGGCATTAAACACATATAGGCCTAATATCTTAAACATCATTTATTGGGATATTGGTGGATTGCCAAGCTGTTTGTGTCGTTTGTTGGTTTCTGTACCTTTTTGTCTCCTGCAGTTCCTGGTTAGAGTGGCAAACCAGAAGTGGGGGAGTCCACGTGGCTATATAGGAAGGGGGACCCGGGAGGTACCATGTGTGGGCCCATTTAGAGGGGGGTCTTGGCCCTTAGTTCTATATAGGTGTTTGGTTAGGCTAGACAAGTTGTGAAATGTGATATTTCTGGGTCAGTGTAGACTTAATACTAGGTAGGAGTATACAGGAATATGGATGTGTGTTATTGTGGTATGGTGTGCTTGATTAATTTATATTAATTGTGGTACTGTCTTGTAGGAGGGGCTTCCTGCATAAAACCAGGAGTAGAAGCTCCACTCCTGAGTGTGGCTTGGGCCTGGAAGGCGGAAACAGCTAGTGCCCCATGAGCCAGGGGGCCTAGTTTTGGGAATAATTCTATTTTGATTTCTTCCTTTTTTTTGTATTTTTCATTTTTTGTAAATATAGTTTTTATCCTGCACAAACTGCACTTCCTCGCATTGGTGAAGGACAATAAAAAGAAAAAACTCCATGAGAAGACCCTGTGTCTGTCTCACTCTCTCCACTGATGAGCTAAACCCTACATGTGGTGTCAGAAGTAAAAGGAAGCCGGAGGATGCCCCCCAAGAAGGCCCCACAGCCACAGCCTGAAGCTGCTGCTGATGATGAGGGAGCCACCAGGGGCGCTGTGGAAGATGGCTTACAGCCAGGTATCAACCCCAGTACGCCTGTTGAGACCAGTCTCGCCTCCTTGGCTAAAATGTTTGAGAGTTTTATGCATCTGCAGATGGACAGAGACAGAAGACAGGAAAAGGAAGCTGCAAGGCAGGAGCAGAAGTACACTGTTTTGACTCACCAAGTAACACAACTCCAGCTGGACCTGGAGGTTGCCAGGCCTGGTCAATGTCCTGCACAGGCTGCTGGAGTGCCTACAGGAGAACCCAAGCTGCAAAGATTGGAAGACTCGGATGACATCGAGCACTTCCTCACCACTTTTGAACGACTAGCAGAGGTGTATGGCTGGCCGCGGCAAGATTGGGCGGTCCGGCTGATCCCACTGCTCACAGGCAGAGCCAGAAGTGCTTTTGTTGCAATGAACTCTGATGACACAAAGAACTATGATGTGTTAAAGGCTGCTGTCCTGAAAAAGTATGAAATCAACAGAGACACTTACCGACAGCGTTTCCGTTCATATGAGACACCAGCAGAGGAGTCCCCCCAAGAGCTCTATACCCGCTTGAAAGACTCTTTTTGCAAATGGGTCCAGTATGACACCTGCACCAAAGCAGAAATGATGGAGAAGATGGTCCTGGAACAGTATCTGAGGGTGCTGTTTCCTGAGGTGAAGGCCTGGGTTAGAGAGCGTGATCCAGCCACCGCTGCGGAGGCCGCCAAACTGGTGGATGCCTATGTGACTGCTCATAAGGGACCGGGAGCCTACCGCTACGCAGGACAACTCAGACCACAGGGGGGTAAGTCTGAGGGGCTGGGCAAGGGTGGTGGTTCAGGGAACTCTACACAGGGCCAGGGCAGCTTTAGAAAATCTTCACCTGTGGACAAAACTAACCTCAGGGCTCAGACAGGTCAGAAAGCTGAGGTAGTGTGTCATAACTGTGGTGTAGCAGGCCATACCCGCCCTTTTTGTCCAGTTAAAAAGCCCAAAACTGCAAACTTGTGTTATGCCCCAAGACCTGAGTTGACACCTCCCCCTGAACAGTCTGACTCGTTTACAGCTACTGTACTGGTAAATGGCAGGTCCCTTTCTGCACTGTTAGACACAGGCTGTTCACACTCTCTTGTTCAGGCAAAGTTTGTCCAAAGGGAACTTTGGGATACAGAGGACACAGTACCAGTTGTTTGTGTGCATGGCCACAGTTCAGAGGTGCCTACAGCTGAGGTTTATGTAGAAGCCCACAACCAACCTTACCTCATGAAAGTGGGAGTAGCTTCAGAGTTGCCCCATCCTGTGCTGTTAGGGACAGATTTTCCCATCCTGTTGGATCTCATTCAAGAGAGCAGAAGTAGGCTGTGTGGAGTTGTCACCAGGTCCAAGGCGAGGGAAATCCCAACACCACCAGGGTTAGAGGATCTAGGAAGCCCTCGGTCAGGTCCAGTGTTGCAGTCAGTTACCCCTGTCCCCTTCCCACCGTTTCCAGCTGTGCCCTTGTCTGCCCCGCCAGAGGTAGTGAGTTCAGCTACAGACACATTGCAGCTCATGCCATATTTTGAGGAACAGATAGATCCAGTGTCCACAGTTACACAGGAGGAAAGGTTAGAAGCACGCAGAGAGCAAGTTGGGGAGTGGCTACGGCAGTCAGCTGAGCAGCCAGAGCAGGAAGTTGAGGCTCCAGAGCTAGCTGAGGAAGATGTCTCATTTCCCTGTAACCTTGCTCTTCAACAGAAAAATGATCCCACACTTGCAGAGTGTTTCAAGAAAGTAGATGCTCCTCCTAGTTCTTTGTCAGAGTCTTTTGTCTTGGAAAATGGTCTGTTGTACAGGCAGTCAGAATGTGGGAAACAGCTTGTCCTTCCTGAGTCATCAAGGGCTGAGGTGCTTAGAGTAGGTCATACTGTCCCATGGGCTGGTCATTTGGGTTTCATGAAGACCTTCATGCGTATTAGCAAAAGGTTTTATTGGCCAGGCCTGTATACTCAGGTCCAAGCCTACTGCAAAACCTGCCCAGAGTGTCAGCTCACTGCAGGGAAATGTACAGCCCCTGCCCCTCTCATTCCTCTTCCAGTCATCTCCACCCCCTTTGAGCGTATTGGTGTAGATATTGTTGGCCCCGTGGAAAGGAGTCAGGCAGGCAACAAGTTTATTTTGGTCATTTGTGACTATGCCACTAGGTATCCAGAAGCCTACCCCTTGAGGGAAGTGACAGCCAAGCAGGTAGCCACAGCTATGCTCAAGTTTTTCAGCCAAGTGGGCATTCCCAGAGAGGTTCTTACTGATCAGGGTCCAAATTTCATGAGCCACACACTCACTCAGGTCTATCAGCTTTTAGGTATCAAAAGAGTCAGAACCACCCCTTACCACCCTCAGACTGATGGATTGGTTGAACGCTTTAACAAAACCCTCATTCACATGCTCAAGAAGTTTGTGTCTACAACAGGCAAAGACTGGGACAAGTGGCTTCCATTTTTGCTTTTTGCTTACCGTGAAGTTCCTCAGAGCTCCACGGGTTTTTCACCATTTGAGCTGATTTATGCCCATCAGGTCAGGGGCCCTCTGGATGTGCTGCGGGAGATGTGGGAGGAGTCAGACTCACCGAAGGCTATGAACATCATCTCTTTTGTCCTGAAGATGAGGGAGCAGCTCCTGAAAACAACGGCCATGGCCCGGGAGAACCTGCTGAAGTCCCAGGCCAAACAGAAGGAGTGGTACGACCGTTCAGCGAGGAGGCGGAGTCTTGAGCCTGGTGAGCAAGTATTGTTGCTTTTGCCAATGTCAGAAAATAAATTGTTGGCAAGGTGGCAAGGCCCTTACCAGGTCAAGCAGAAGATGGGTGAGGTGACCTACCAGATCTACATGCCAGAGCGCAAACAACCACTTCAGACATTTCACATCAATATGCTGAAGAAATGGCACCCCCCACCTGTTCCAGAAGTGTCTGCAGTCCATTCGCTCTTTGTTCGAGCTGTGAAGGAGGAAGAGGACTTGGTGGAGCAGTACCTGCCCTCTGAAGAAGAGGAAGAGCAGCAGCTGGACTTGGATCACCTCGCAGACGAAAGGAGGAAGGAACTTCTTCAAATCTTGCCGCTGCACCTTTTTAAGCAGACTCCGGGAAGAACAGATGTTGTACATCACCATATTGATCTGAAAGATTCAACCCCCCTGCGGCAGCCAGTGTACAGAGTCCCTGAGCGTCTGTTACCTGTTTTGAAAAAGGAACTGGACATGATGGTGAAAATGGGTGTCATCGAGCCTTCTGTTAGTGAGTGGAGCAGCCCTATAATTCTGGTTCCAAAGAAGGACACGACACTGAGGTTTTGTTTGGACTTCAGGAAGATCAATGGGGTAAGCAAGTTGGACTTGTACCCTATGCCCCGTGTTGATGACCTGGTGGAACGCCTGGGCAGTGCCAACTTCATCAGTACCCTGGACCTTTGTAAGGGGTACTGGCAGATCCCACTCACTGGGGAGAGCAGAGAGGTAACAGCGTTCCAGACGCCTTTTGGCCATTTCCAGTTCACAGTGCTTCCATTTGGCCTGCATGGGGCTCCGGCGACGTTTCAGAAGATGATGGACAGGTTGCTGAGGGGCACAGAATCCTATGCCGCTGCTTACCTGGATGATGTGGTGGTCTACAGTTCCAGCTGGGAGGATCACCTGCGCCACCTACAGGAGGTGCTGCGGAGAATCAAGGAAGCGGGGCTGACCATCCGCCCAGACAAGTGCTCGCTGGCCAAGCAGGAGTCCAAGTACCTGGGCTTTGTGCTTGGAAAGGGAGTGATCCGTCCGCAAGTGGGCAAAATCGACGCCATCATGTCTGCTGAAAGACCACAAACCAAAAGGCAGGTCAAGTCATTCCTGGGCTTGCTGAATTGGTACAGGCGCTTTGTCCCATATCTATCCACCCTAGCGGTGCCGCTTACCAACTTGACGAGGAAGAACCAGCCCAACAAGGTCCAGTGGACGGAGGAGTGTGAGCGATCCTTTCAGGCCCTGAAGAACGCAATGTGCAAGGAGCCGGTACTGAAGAGTCCTGATTTCCAGCAGCCGTTCATCCTGCAAACTGATGCGTCTGAGCTGGGCATTGGAGCAGCCCTGTTGCAGGGGGAGCCGGGCAGTCTTCAGCCTGTGTTGTACATCAGCAGGAAGTTGGACAAGCATGAAGTCAGGTATTCAGTGGTGGAAAAAGAATGCCTTGCCATCAAGTGGGCCTTGGACTCTCTTCGCTACTACCTGCTGGGACGGAAATTCACCCTTGAGACTGACCACCGGGCACTGTCGTGGCTGCAGAATATGAGGGACACCAACTCCAGGATCACAAGATGGTTCCTCGCCATGCAGCCCTTTGATTTTGAGGTCCTCTACAGGAAAGGGAAGGAGAACTGCACGGCTGACTACCTCTCCAGAACGCCACAAGTGTCGTCTCCGGAGGGGGGGGGGAAATGTCATGGGGGTAACCCATGCCTGGGATAAGTAGGTGACACACTGCTTCTACATACAGCCAAGAGACACACAGTTCTACCTTTTTTCCATCTGGCCGGCATGTAGGATTGTGGTTACTTGTGGTGTATTGTAGTGGGCATCATTGTTGCACCTCATTTATACATTTTGGCCTCATGGTGTGCCCTTCAGTTTAGCATATGTGATAGCATGGATAACTAGTGCTAAGTATCATTTCAAACATTTACAGGGCTGTTCATGGCATATGGCTCACAAGCATGTGGGGTTCATAAACATGCATTTCTTCATTGACAGGCATTAAACACATATAGGCCTAATATCTTAAACATCATTTATTGGGATATTGGTGGATTGCCAAGCTGTTTGTGTCGTTTGTTGGTTTCTGTACCTTTTTGTCTCCTGCAGTTCCTGGTTAGAGTGGCAAACCAGAAGTGGGGGAGTCCACGTGGCTATATAGGAAGGGGGACCCGGGAGGTACCATGTGTGGGCCCATTTAGAGGGGGGTCTTGGCCCTTAGTTCTATATAGGTGTTTGGTTAGGCTAGACAAGTTGTGAAATGTGATATTTCTGGGTCAGTGTAGACTTAATACTAGGTAGGAGTATACAGGAATATGGATGTGTGTTATTGTGGTATGGTGTGCTTGATTAATTTATATTAATTGTGGTACTGTCTTGTAGGAGGGGCTTCCTGCATAAAACCAGGAGTAGAAGCTCCACTCCTCAGTGTGGCTTGGGCCTGGAAGGCGGAAACAGCTAGTGCCCCATGAGCCAGGGGGCCTAGTTTTGGGAATAATTCTATTTTGATTTCTTCCTTTTTTTTGTATTTTTCATTTTTTGTAAATATAGTTTTTATCCTGCACAAACTGCACTTCCTCGCATTGGTGAAGGACAATAAAAAGAAAAAACTCCATGAGAAGAACCTGTGTCTGTCTCACTCTCTCCACTGATGAGCTAAACCCTACACAGATGTTTGGACTGGATGCTAAGAACTTTTTGCCAATCCAATCTGCAACTCTGCGACAAAACTATTACAGGCTGGCCACGGGATGCGAAGCCGATGACGATTGGTTTCAGCCGCTTCACAATACCAATGCGGTGGCTTTCGAACGTACCCATCACTCTGACAATGACCCAGACTCATCTGTGTCTGACGCACCAAGTGCTGGCCTGTCTGCAGCCGATAGTTTTGCTGGCAACGCATCAATTGCGTTTGCCCCCTCGCTGTTATCATCTGCGATGGAGGTTGCAGATCAGTTCCATGCCTATTTGGTATCAAAATTGAACAGTGCTGATGAAGAAGAAATTAAAGCAGCACTATCATTTACAAAATCATTCAAAAACATGTCAACTGAGAGCCATAAATTGAGTGCTCTTCATACTTTCGGTCGGTATAATGGAGCTGCACTTGCTGTGGGGCGAAAGCTGAAGGCCAAAGCACTCCTAACTTCGGCAAAAATTGGAGTGCAGCCTACAGCGGTTGCTAGGAGGAAAGGACCCCTAGGCGGGAGCAGACGTTTGACTGCTGGCCGTCCGGCAAAAGCCTCCTTTACAGCGGAGCATGGCTACAGCAAACGGAAGGCAACGTCTGTTCTCATGCTGCAGCATCGGAAAAAGGCGCGAGTGACTGCACCACATTCGTTGTCAGAGTGCATTGCAAGGAACACCATGCTGGGTAGCAACCACAGTGCGAAATGATGAAAAGAGTAAGTAAGTGTAAGTTTCACCTGGACCAGAGATCTGGGGGAATCGCAAACATAAACACAAGCATACACACACACTGAGTTAGGGATTGCACCCACTCTGTAGGGATGGTGGCAGTCGGCTTTGGTAGATGGGGAATAGGAATAGTGTAGGTACATAGGTGACATTTCTGTATCTGTAAATAGTTTCAACCTGTCTGTTTCGCATGGGAAGTTTGGGGGAAACTTAGTCAGACAGGGGACCATATTGCATTTTAGTTTTTTCCAATTTCTGGCGATGTATGTTAAGTTTGTTGTAGGTTAGTGTAATTGATTACTGTAAATCTTTGCTGCATTACGTATTCCCAGAATCACAAATGTTGTGGATTATTTTGAAATTTGATAACAAGCATAAAAAAATCAAGATATTCATGTAACATTGTCAGTTTGTATTGTAATTGTTATTCCAAATATATTTGTAGTTGCAGCTATTATGTAATCAGTCCAACTCTGCTGTGGTTCTCTTTGTGATTCAACTGTCCTGAGGTATATGGAAAAAACACCATTCGTACACTGTTTCAAATTTATGCATCTGTATTATACATCAGTTAGTTCATTTCACCTTGGATGCACGCTGTCATTTAGTACTGTAGTGTAGATACTGACGAAATTCCCTCTTCTGTAAGTGTTTAGGAGTCATACTCAGGCCCACATACTGCAGTTATGTTCTCATCTGCACACACACTGCATAAGAGAAAAGGCTGTCGGCCTGCACTCTTGGGGCACCACACACACACACACACACACACACACACAATATAGCCCCTACTATTTCCTATGTGCCACTGTGTATCACTGTGAAAATCTAGTGGCCTTCAGAACTGGAAGGGCACAGACAGCAGCTACTTGTCCTGGTGATGCTTCAGCTAATCTTTGGGTCATCGGAGTTGGAGTTGGGACGCCATAATACGAGGAGTCGCATTCAAAGGTTTCATGTACCAATTCAACAGCCCTGCATGGTAGTAAAATTTTTATATTGTTTCATTATTGATTTTTCCAATAATTAAATGTTGGAATCGGAAGTTGCAAATATTTCTGCAAAATAATCTGCTTAATCACATTTCTTGTAGGCCCTCAAAAAGGTGTATGTTATCATTCTAGTCTCCTTCAGAATATGTGATTGATTTTCCCAGTTAAAAATCAAGTGTGAGCTTTTATCTAGGACCGTGCTAAATTTTCAAAGTTGGATGTGCATGTGGCCAAGGTACAGGAGGGGGAGGGGGGTATAATGAGGTGCGTATGATATACGTACTGGGGGGCGGTGTCCAAAAAAGCCAAAATTTTCCTTACGTACTGTATTCATGATAATTTTTAGCGCCGCGTAATTTCTTGATATCAGTTAACGTATCATTCAGTTCGTATGTCCAGAAAGAGGGTGTGTGAGATAGTGCGTACCCTGCACGCAGCAGGGAGGGGGTTTTAGGAACATTCATTTAGCAAAAAATATCCTGATAAAAGCGAAAACAGTATACGTTTTTAAACAACATTTTATTACAATAAACAATAGGCATGTATGAAATGCTGAAAATAGCGACATACTCCTACAAAAGAACTTGACATCGAAGCAAATGCAAATCGCCGTGTGCAGCTCTCGCGGCGTATACAGGTTAGATTGGAACTCTCTCCACTCTGGCGTCTCAGTCCTCATATTCCAAATAAGGCAGGCCACGCCCGCTTTTTTGGATATACGCTCAACTAACGTAGGAAAAGAAATTACGCAAACCGCAGGCGAAGAGACACCGACTCACGAAAGTGCCCTACCACTAGCTAACGAACTGAGCTAGCTAGACGCAGCTGTCGCACATAGCTAGCACGCTACTGTATTTAGCTACATAGCCAGCGAGCGATACAAGCTACAGTTCGCTCACAATGGAATACTCGCGAGCGAGCTATTTGGCTAGCTAGCTAGCAAGATAAAGAGACATCGATATCTATAATGTTATAGCTAGCATGTCAATGCATATAACATCCTAAAGTCGCTTTCACACCGGATGCAAAACGAATTTTTCGCACGACAGATTACATTCAAAGTAAATGCAAAGACGGGAGTACTGGCGAAAACGCGTGTATCGGCGTCTTAGCATTGACTTTGAATGCAATCTGTCATACGAAAAAAATCGTTAAGCATCCGGTGTGAGAGCACCTTAATTTTCCTCATTTCAGGAGGACATTCACAGTAATTATCAGTGGGAATCATTAATCTCTCTTCAACGATGAAAAGCTGTAGTGCCCAGTTTTCTTCACATTAGATATTAGGAACAATGTGGACTATGGAAGTGTTATTTTAGGGGACTTTTTTCCCCTGGTCTTTGAAATTTCGATGCATCAACGGTACAGAAAAAAATTGCAGCCTGCGAAAAGGATACAATAAACACTTGACAAACAAAAAAAGCTGAAAACCGTTTTTCTTATTATTCTTTCCACAAATTTTGATCTAATTTTTACTGCTGATGTTCAACTCTTCTTCTTTTTTGACAACTTTCAGCAATGTTCTTTTGTGGATTGATTTGTAAAGTAGTTCTCAGTCTCACGCCTGCAGGATTTTTAAACAGTGTGTTGTGATTTTCTTCAACAGGTTGAGGTTACCCCATCCTCAAGCAAGTGGAGAGAGACAGATTCTGCAAAAGATAATTAGGCTTTATTGAGTCATGTTGATAAATGTAAAGCCGAGTTCCTCCTGCGCAAGAACTACCTCTCCAGCGTTTGCACGCCCGTCTTATACCTCTCATTCTCGCACTACCATTGGACAGGTTGAGAACCCAGTTAGGTAATCCTTCAGGATTTTGACACATGCGCATCACAGTGGAAACTTACAGCCACACCCAGCAAGAGCTATACAGAGATATGCAGACAAAGAATACAGCCAGATGAATATGATAAAAAGAAAAAGATACCAGTGGATGAATTCGATGCATATCAAATTATTACAAATAATCCAATTGATTATGTTTTCAGTAGCAACTAATGATTTTGCTGAACAAATATTGATCAAAGCTACAGAAATCAAATACATCCTCTGATTATGTTTTTTGAATCAACTAAACAGAAGCCTGCTTACTAATCAAAGCTACAGAAGCGCGCTGCTTATGTGTGTGTGAGCTGCTCATGCATGTGTAAACTGAATTGCTTGGTTACGTGTGTCTGTCACGTGAACTGCTTGCATGTGTATTTGTCTGTGTTTGCATTGCAGTATGTGAACTACTTTTATGTATGTGTGTGTGTGTGTTGTGTGTGTGTGTCTTTTTGCTGCCCACATAATATGCTTATTGATTATGATTATTGATTATTAGTATGAGCAATGAATAATGATAAAAAATATATGAATAATGAATATAATGAATAATGCTGAAATATAATCTTCAACAAGTGCTTTTTATACGCCCCAAGAAAAAATACTGTCCTCCAATACCATATATGACTCCACAATCCTAATCATATTTCCTGAGATATCATGAGCAGGTGAGATATAAAATGGCACTTACAATATACAATGCTGTAAAAAAACAGTATTTGCCTTTGCCCCTTCCTGATTTCTTATTCTTTTGCATTTTTTTTACACACCAGTGTTTCAGATCATCAAACACCTTTTAATATTAGACAAAGATAATCAGAGTAAATAAAAAATGCAGTTTTAAAAATGATGATTTTATTTTATATCCCCTAAAAAATTACAGCTCAGAATCTCACTATTATCTGTGCCAAAGTGTATTCTAATTAAGTAAATCAGAGCAAAATTAGAGGTTTGACTTCGGGAATGTCTAGGTGGCCTCTCCAAGCTGACAGGGTGTTCTCAGATACCAAACTAAAGAACTCATTTAATTTCACTTATGGGTGATTCCATGCCAAATCACCAGATTTCACAGAAAGTTCCCAACTGACCATCTCAGATTTTCTTCATATTTTTTTATTTTAATGTCTTTATTACTGATAACTGCTGTGCAAAATTTTAGGCCAATATCTCCACTAGTTTTGAAGATATTAAGCCTTCAAAAAGGGGATGTGGCCCCAATATTTAGCACAAAAACGAGTACTACAATGAAACATCCATCGTCTCATGGCTAATAAGTTTTGAACTTTTCGCACTAAATTGTTCAAATTTTCCCACGATTCTTTAACCTTAGTACCCGAGAGTCCCCCAATTGGAGGACTTTGAGAAGGCACAGGCAAAATAGCGTGAAATAACACACTAATCACCAAAGAATACAGTGATGTTGTCCATCAAATTAAACAGTAGAACCGAAGCTACAGGGCGATATAAACGTTTTTTACGTGCCCTAAACACGACTCAAATAATAACTAAATGAATTACGACATATCAAACTCTGTACAGCTCTGCTGTGTCAACCCACTCGACATATTGCCAGCTCTACCGCAACTGAAGTTCATGAACGAGCGAGGCGTCAAATGACAGCTAAGACTCCACAGATTCCAGTGATGTAATGAAAAGCGATCTACGCCAAAGTATCAGAGAGAACCAGGCCAAAGGATCACAAAAACAGAAATCGCTTTTCCAAACTATAGTAGTAAAATTTATCTGACCTTCGCTGTTCGGGCGAGAAATATTTATTTTTCCATAAAATCCACACTTTATTCAGTAAGTCCTATTTCCTATGTTGCGTTCCAAGACTTTTCGGCTTTCTATGGTAGTCTTCAGGACCCACAGGAAGGGAATGACAGACAAAACTCCTAAACTTAAACAGATTTAATAAAATAAAGCACTGACACCAACCTACAATATACACTACTGACCAAGATTGATTATATACAGGAAAAAAAATATTTACAGTCCCTTGAGATGTGGTTGCTTGGTGATGTCCTGGGTGAGGAAAATGCTCCAACACAGGCAAAAATCCACAAAAAGCTTCACAGGTCTTGAAAAGCATGACAGGTCTGGTCAAATGTATCCTTCTCCTTGCAATTTCTCCTACTACTTCACTCACTCAATTTTTCTCCTTATATACTCTTTTGCAGCCCCCTCCCACCTTTTAGACTTTTTTTATTCTCTGGGACTTTCCCCTCTCAGACATGCCCAGGACATGCCCAAACCTAGCTCCAGACTGGGCTTAACAAAAAAAGGTCAATAATGCCATCTAGTGGCATTTTGTCACATTATACCTCCATTCCAAAAGGGAAAAATTTTGAGTCATGAAGGCAAAATTTTTCTTTTCAATACAAAAATGGTTAAGTAGACACTTGTATTTATATACATATAATACAATATGCTAATAAACGCATGATATATATACATACTCAAACACCGGATAAGTAATCAGCAATTACATTGTCAGTCCCTTTATATGCTTAATTTCCAAGTCAAACTCCAGTAAAATCAAACTCCAATTCAACAATCTCCGATTCTTGTTTTTCATCTTACTCAAAAACATGAACAGATTGTGGTCAGTGTACACAATCATTGGCTTTTACCCTGTACAAACATAAACCTCAAAGTGTTGTAAGGATAGAACCAGAACCAACAGCTCCTTCTCTACTGTGGAATAGTTCTTTTGGTGGCGATTGAACTTCCTGGAGAGGTATGCCGCGGGATTCTCAATGTCATCAGAGTCACTTCTCTGTGGGAGCACAGATCCACAAGCTTAGTTGCAAGCATCGACCGCGATGGAAAACAGTTTGTTGAAGTTAGGAGATTTTAGCACGAGGAAGTGACACAGCAGAGACTTCAGGCGATCGAAGGCTCTTTGGCATGCTTCATCCCAAGTGAACTTTACACCGTTCTTCACTTGGTTGATGAAACTAAGAGCAATCTCAGCAAAGTTCTGGCAGAACTTGCAGTAGTACCCGATCATTCCAAGGAAGCGGCGCAAAGCTTTTTTGTTGTCAGGGACTGGAAAGTCCATGATGGCTTGGACTTTAGCATTTATGGGTGCCACCTTACCCTGGCCTATGACGTAGCCAAGATACGTGGCAGTAGCACAACCAAAGTCACACTTGTTCAGGTTAACAGTCAGGTTAGCCTGGGTCAGGCGCTCGAACAACGTCT
This sequence comes from Gymnothorax reevesii, assembly GCA_029721435.1. Taxonomy (NCBI): domain Eukaryota; kingdom Metazoa; phylum Chordata; class Actinopteri; order Anguilliformes; family Muraenidae; genus Gymnothorax; species Gymnothorax reevesii. Next base: position 58,951,599 of record CM056581.1, read on the forward strand.
CTACATTTTTCAGATGTTCTTCCCAGGAGTAACTCCCATGTGATCAGGTTGTCGATGTACGCACCCGTGTGTGGCAATCTGGCGATTGTAGACTGTATCATCCTTTGGAATGTGGCTGGGGCATTTTTCATGCCAAAGGGTAGGACTTCATACTGGTACAATCCAGATGGTGTGGCAAAAGCAGAGATGCTCTTGGCCCTCTCAGTTAAAGACACACACCAATAACCCTTCAATAAATCAATCTTGGTCAGAAACTTTGCTGGCCCTACTCTTTTGATACAATCATCAATCCTAGGTATTGGAAACACATCAGTCCTAGTTACAGCATTGACTTTGCGATAATCAGTACAGAATCTAGTACTTCCATCAGGTTTTGGAACTAGCACACAGGGTGAACTCCAATCTGAGTTAGAGGGTCTGATAATATCATGTTCTAACATGTACTCAACCTCTTTCTCAGCAATCTTTCTCTTTTCAGGATTCATCCGGTACGGATGCTGTTTTATTGGTTTGGCATCACCAACATCTACATCATGAGAAGCTATAGAAGCTCTCTTTGGAACATCAGGAAATAGATCTTTATATTTCTTGATCAACCTCTCAAACTGATCTTTCTGTGAGGGTTTTAAGTGCTGGAGTTTTACATCAAGATTTTGCAACACTTCAGAATTTGACAATTTACATGAAAGAACTTCAGCTTTAATTCTAGGATCATCATCTTGAAACTCCCCCTCATCTTCACAAGTCTCAGCCATAGGAGGATCTGAAGCTGCAACCCTAGCATTCCTATCATGATAAGGCTTCAGCATTTTAATGTGACACAACTGTTTTGGCTATCTCCTATCTGGAGTCTTAACAATGTAATTGAGATCATTGAGTTTTGTCAGAATTTCATGAGGACCATGAAATCTAGCCAGCAATGGATTGGACTGCAAGGGAAACAACACAAGGACCTTGTCTCCTGGTTTAAACTCATGGCTTTCAGCCTTATGATCATACCAAGTTTTCATTTTTCCCTGACTTGATTTCAAGTTCTCTTTAGCTAGGTCACAAGCTGCAGCCAATCTTTCCTTGAACTTCCTAACATAGTCTAACAGACTGATATGCGGCTCTTTCTCTTGCCATTGTTCACTCAACAATAGCAAAGGTCCTCTCACTTCATGGCCAAACACTAGCTCAAACGGACTAAATCCAGTAGATCCTCCTGCACTGCTTCTCTAGCAGCAAACAGCAGCAAACTAGGTTTAGCCGTCGGAGGCAACGGCTGGGGGTATATCCCTGAATGCCCCCAATCCTCCAATTCCCCAATCCTTGAATAAACCTTGAATAGACTTTCATTTGAACTTAATTTCAGGTCAATTGGACAAATGGTTCTGAAGATATGGCCAAAATGGTAATTTTCCATCACAAAGCGCCACCTGGTGGCAAAATATTGAACCATACAGGTATGATGTCATCAACTGACACCTTGTGAGGTCATGACCTTACAGCTGCACATAGTTTCATGTCAATTGGACAAATAGTTCCAAAGATATGGCAAAAATGGTGAATTTTATGTGACAAAGCTCCACCTTGTGTCAAAACCAAACAGGTATAATGTCATTGTGGGACACATCCTCAGGTCATGACCTTTCATTTGCACTTGATTTGAGGTGCAGAGATATGATAAAAACAGTGATTTTTTCAGTTTTTAGCCCCTGGTGGCCAATCTAGAAATTGTAAATTGTCCAAAATCGAAGCAGTTCTTCCTCTTTATGATACTTACTTATATGCAAAACTTGGAATTTCTAATTGAAATATTACTGAAGTTATCGCGTTAACATGTAAATCAGTTTTTGGCCCCTGGTGGCCGATCTAGAAATTGTAAATTGTCCAAAATCAAATCAGTCTTTCCACTTTATGATACTTACCTAAATGCAAAACTTGAAATTTCTAATTGAAATATTACTGAAGTTATCGCGTTAGCATGTAGTGTGGCGGCGGTCGGACCAAAAACATACGAGGGGCCGTATAGGCCATATTTAGAACTTCCCTCTCATTCGCACTACTGAAAATGAAACCTCACACACTCATTACTAAAACCTTTCACATACACCACTGAAAACCTCTCACACACATGACTGAAATCAAACCTCTCACACTCATTACTAAAAACCTCTCACATACACTACTGAAAACCTTTCACACATACTACTGAAGACCTCTCACACATACTGAAAACCTCTCATGAACACAACTGAAAACCTCTCACACACACTACTGAAATCCTCTCACATACACTACTGAACACCTCTCACATGCACAACTGAAAACCTCTCACACACACTACTGAAAACCTCTCACACACACTACTGAAAACCTCTCACACATACTATTGATAACCTCTCACCTACACAAATGAAAACCTCTCACACACACACACAACTGAAATAGGAACCTCTCATGCTCATTACTGAAAACCTCTCACATACACCATTGAAAACCTCTCACACACGACTGAAATTAAACCTCTCACATTCATTACTGAAAACCTCTCACATACACTACTGAAAACCTTTCACACATACGATTGAAAACCTCTCACTCGCACGACTGAAAAAGGAAACTCTCGCATACACGACTGAAAACATTTCACACATACTACTGAACACCTCTCACACATACCATTGAAAACCTCTCACATACACGACTGAAATCAGCTCTCTCACACACTTCTTAAACCTGCAAACCTGTAATCACCAGGGGAGTGTTTGAGGTATCCAAATAGTCGACAATTTACGTGTAAAATTCATAAAATGTCTACTTAAAGTAAAGAAATAATTTGTTTTTAAGCAATGGCACTCGTAAAAGAATATCTTTACATACAGTTGCAAAAAAAGGTTGGAGGAAACCTCTGCTGTTTTGGTGTTGGTATGCAATATTTTTCCCTCATAAACCTAGCACTGATCCAATAGTTCCAACAGTGTTGTGGGACATCCTGGTAGTTTTGGAGAACTTGAGATGGGCAGCAATTTATTTATTTATTTTTCTATTTTTGAGAGCAATGGCTTCCTCTGTGGTAGCACTTTATGTATTTCTGCACAAAAAGTGGAAGGGTCCATACACTTTTTCTTGAAACGGTAAATGAAATTTGTTCAAACTTATTATACATCGTCTAATCTTCCAAGCTCTTCTAAATTCCAAGGAATAATAATTATGATGGAAATCATGAATCCATTCATTAAATAATATAATGACACAGACATAATATATTCAATTTTTAAAATTTAGTTTTTTAGAATAAGACAATCTAAATAATAATGACTGATAATTAACAATACTAATCATTAATAGGAATTAATAAAATAATGTACTGAAACATGAAATAAAAGCATTATTTTCTGACTTGATTGACTAGAAAAATAAAGACTGCAAGCCTGAGATCTGCAGCCTGGCCTATCTCCAGATTCCAGTAGTGTATTTATCTGAGTTGTTTGTGCGAGACTCTGTCAGTAGACGGAAGGCATTTCACTGTAATGAAAGGCACTCCAACAGGATGGAAGCCTCTCGCCTCTCAGCAGGCTGTATCTCAAATCGCACGCCATATCAAGGCTACAGTGTGCGTAGTCTTACTCGCTAGCGAGGTAGTTGGCTACCTACCCAGCTGAAAATTCCAGCTTTGACCAGCCTAGGTTTGTCAGGCTAGTTTAAGCTGTGTTTTGGACAGTTTTAGTTGGTCAACCAGCCCTTTGTGAGCTGACAATACCAGCTTAACCAGCTTTGACCACCTTCATCAAGCTATAGAGATCTAGACCAGCTATGACCAGCTAATAACATAGTTCAGACCATCTAATACCAGCTTAGAATTCTAGCTGCTCGAATTCTAAACTGGTTTTAAGATGGCCTGAGCTGTGTTATTAGCTGGTCTAGATGTTTAAAACTGGTCTCTATAGCTTGATGAAGGTGGTCAAAGCTGGTTAAGCTGGTATTGTCAGCTGTAGTCAGCTGGTGAAGGGCTGGTCGACCAACTAAAACTGTCCAAAACACAGCTTAAACCAGCCGGACCAGCCAAGGCTGGTCAAAGCTGGAATTTTCAGCAGGGTAGCTAGCAATAGAACAGCTAGCACGCCAATGTATTTAGCTACATAGCCAACTGGCTAGCGAGCTAAAAAGGCTGCAGTTTGCTTTCAATGACCAAAGTATTCTGAGACGACAAACTAGCAAGCTAGTTGGCTTCCAAGCTGGCAAGCCAAAGAGATATCGAACTGTGTGTCATAGCAAGCACGCCAATGTAATTAGCTACATGGCAAACTAGCTAGCGAGTTAAAAGTAAAAGGCTACAGTTCGCTCACAATGGAATACTTGCGAGCGAGCTATTTGGCTACCTAGCCAGCAAGAAAAAGAGACATCGATGTCTAAATTGTTATAGCTAGCATACCAGTATATTTAACCTCCTAAAGTCGCTTTCACACCAGACGCAAAACAAATTTTTCTCGTGAAAACACGTGTATTCGCGTCTTTGCATTGACTCTGAATGTAATCTGTCTTGCGAAAAATTTGTTTCGTGTCCGATGTGAAAGCGACTTTAGGATGTTAAATACATTGGCATGCTAGCTATACCATTATAGATATCAATGTATCTTTATCTTGCTAGCTAGGTAGCCAAATAGCTCGCGAACGAGTATTCCATTGTATGCGAACTGTTGCCCTTATAGCTTGCTAGTCAGTTGGCTATGTAGCTAAAGAGATGTGTGCTAGCTGTACTATTGCTAGCTAGGTAGCCAACTAGCTTGCTAGCAAGTAAGTCTACGCAAACTGTAGCCTATCGCGTGTGGTTTGAGACACAGCCTGCCGAGAGGCATGGGATCCTAGCCGAGAGGCAAGAGACTTCCGCCCTGTTAGTGTGCCTTCCGTTGCAGTGAAATGCCTTCCGTTACAGTGAAATACCTTCCATTTCAGTGAAATGCTCTCACATACACTACTGAGATAGTCTCACACAAACAAGTGAGATAAATACTACTGAAATATGGAGATAGGCCAAGCCGCAGATCTCAGGCTTGCAGTCTTGATTTTTCTAGTAAATCAAGTCAGAAAATAATGTTTTTACTTCATGTTTCAGTAAATTATTTTATTAATTCCTTCATGATTAGCATTTTTAATTATCATTCATTACTATTTAGATTTTCTTATCATTCTAGAAAACGAAATTAATTTTTAGTAGAATATATTACGTCTGTGTCATTATATTATTTTATGAATGGATTCATGATTTCCATCATAACTATTATTCCTTATAATTTAGACGGGCTTGGAAGATTAGACTATGTGTAATAAGTTTAAACATATTCCATTTACCGTTTCAAGAAAAAGTGTATTAACCCTTCTAATTTATCTGAATAAATAAATAAAGTGCTACCACAGAGGAAGCCATTGCTCTCAAAAATAGAAAAATTAATAAATAAATTGCTGCCCAAGTTTTCCAAAACCTACCAGGGTGTCCCACAACACTGTTGGAACTATTGGATCAGTGCTAGGTTTATGAGGGAAAAATATTGCATACCAATACCAAAAGAGCAGAGGTTTCCTCCAACCTTTTTTTTGCAACTGTATGTCAACATATTCTTTTACGAGTGCCATTGCTTAGAAACAAATTATTTCCTTCTTTAAGTAGACATTTTATTAATTTTATACGTAAATTGTCGACTATTTGGATACTTTAAACACTCCCCTGGTGATTACAGGTTTGCAGGTTTAAGAAGTGTGTGAGAGAGCTGATTTCAGTAGTGTATGTGAGAGGTTTTCAGTTGTGTATGTGAGAGGTTTTCAGTAGTATGTGTGAGAGGTTTTCAGTTGTGTATGTGAGAGGTTTTCAGTAGTGTGTGTGAGAGGTTTTCAGGTGTGTACGTGAGAGGCTTTCAGTAGTATGTGTGAAAGGTTTTCAGTTGTGTATGTGAGAGGTTTTCAGTAATGAATGTGAGAGTTTCCATCTTCAGTCGTGCGAGTGAGAGGTTTTCAATAGTATGTGTGAAAGGTTTTCAGTAATGAATGTGAGTTTCCTTTTTCAGTCGTGTGTGTGAGAGGTTTTCAATAGTATGTGTGAAAGGTTTTCAGTAATGAGTGTGAGAGGTTTAATTTCAGTCATGTGAATGAGAGGTTTTCAGTGGTGTTTGTGAGAGGTTTTCAGTAATGAGTGCGTGAGGTTTCATTTTCAGTAGTATGAATGAGAGGGAAGTTTGAATTATGGCCTATACGGCCCCTCATACAGGAGGATACCACTTCCGCAGCAACACACCATCCTTGAGATAATACCCAACTGGAACTGCGTCTATTTCTTTATCAGGAAGGGCTCTCCTCTTAAGTACACGAATTTCAGGATCATTAGTTTGCTCCTCAATCAACCACTTTCTGGACAGAGACAAGTCTCCAGACACATCAGAATCACCAGACTCATCTGGCTGGGTGAACAAAGAACTGATAAAAGTATCTGATAAGTCCTCAAACGGAGAAATCACAGTAGGTCGAACAGAGTCATGAGGCGAACCACCTGAGTCATGACTATTCAATGTGCTGGACGGCACCACATTATCATCTTCTTGAGCCTTCTTAGCCATAGCACGAGTCACTGCACAGGTAGGATACAAAGACGGGTCTCCATCGCCATCTTCAGTGCTCGGCTGTGAAGTAAGATGTACAGGGGGAAGTACTTTGCCCCCAGCCAGGTCATTGCCTAGCAACAGAGAAACACCCTTGATAGGTAAACTTGATATAAGTCCCACCTTTACCTGTCCTGTAACTAAATCTGACTTCAAGAATACAGAGCGCAGGGGTACAGATACAGTCCTCCCTTCAATACCTTGTACAAGTATGAAATCCCCAGAAGCGGTCTCATCACGTAACTCCAAGGAGTCCATCAACAAAAGTGACTGAGAAGATCCGGTATCCCTTAGGATATATATGGGGAGAGGAGGAGAATGCTCATTCAGAGCCACAAATCCCTCTGACACAAATGGAAAAAATTCCTCCCTCAAAAAGTCAGCAGTATCAGGCTTTTTAGCCCCACACGAAGCAGGCAATTTAGCAGATTGATCATCTACTACAGGGGTTTCTAACCTTGTCTTCACAAAGGCATTTGGTTTGGTATCATTTTCTTTTTCTTTTTCAGCTTTTAGGAACCAACAGTTAGTTGTAACATGACCAGATTTCTGGCAATAACTGCAAACTAGACCACTTTTGTCACTGTCAGCTTTCACACTTTGATCAGACCTGTTACTGGATTTCTGAGCACCATCACCAGATTCGTCTTTGTCTTTGGGTGAGGAATCTTGGGTATCAGTATCACCGTAACTTATTTCTGAAATTGGAACCATCTATTGTTACTGCTAGACTGAAATTTGGACTTATGTGTGAGAACATATTCATCTGCAAATTTGGCAGCTGATTGCAAATTCAGTGCTTGCTTCTCATTAAGGTAGGTCTTAATATCATCCTTAACACAGTTCTTAAATTCTTCAACGAACACTCTCTCTTTCAGTGAGTTGAAATCATCCTTGACCTCCATAAAAGTACACCAGCGCTCAAAGCAAACCTTCTTCTCATTAGCAAATTCCACATAAGTCTGATTTTCAGATTTCTTCAGACCTCTGAATTTCTGTCGGTAAGCTTCTGGAACCAACTCATAAGCTCTCAAAATAACCTTTTTGACAACCTCATAATCAGAGGAATCATCTGCAGACAAAGCCGAATAGGCTTGTTGAGCTTTACCCTTGAGGACAGTTTGCAACAACAGAGGCCAGTGTTCCTTTGGCCACTGGCAACTCTTTGCTACCTTTTCAAAACACTGGAAATAGTTGTCAACATCCTTTTCCAAAAATGGAGGCACCAGTTTTACCTCCTGGCTAGCACGAAATTTATTTTCAGTTTGAATTTTAATTTTTAGTAGCTCCATTTGGAGTCTTTCTTCTCTATCTAACTTCTCTAATTCAAAATCTCTCTGTCTTGCTAATTTTTCTAACTCAAATTCTCTTTGTTTTTCTTTTTCCTCCCTTTCAATCTCTAGCATTTTTAATTTAAGTTCCATTTCTATATTTGGATTTTCCACTGGAAATTGTTCCAGATCTCCTGGTGCAAACACATTTTCATCAATGTAATATTCAACTATCTCTCTAGCCAGTCTTGCTTTTTGCATGGCTGGTTTTAGCTCTGTCAGCTCCAAATGTCTGCATATTTCTGACAGTTCTGTCTTTTTAAAAGACTTCATACATACATACATACATACATGCATACACATATATATATATATATATATATATATACACACACACACACACACACGCACACACATATACATATATTTAGGAAAATTTAAAAAAAACAATTTTACAATTTGAAATGTTAGATTTTCAATAAATGACTCACACAATGTTCTATCTCGGACTTGAGCCCCCAATTTGTTATGGCCCCAATTTGTTATGACATTAACGACAGCAAAGGATGACAGACAAAAAACTAAAACACATTTAATTAAACAAAGGCAACTAACAACAAACTACTCTACAGACCAAGATTGATTATATACAAAAACAGAAATATTTACAGTCCCTTTGCTGGGTTGCTTGGTGATGTCCTGGGTGAGGAAAATGCTCTAACACAGGCAAAAATCCACTAAAAGCTTCACAGGTCTTGAACAGAATGACAGGTCTGGTCACATGTATCCTTCTCCTTGCAATTTCTCCTACTACTTTACTGTCTCAATTCTCCCCCTTATATACTCTTTTGCAGACCCCACCCACATTTAGACCTCTTTTTTTTTATTTTCTGCGACTTGCCCCAGACATGCCCAGAACATGTCCAAACCTAGCTCCAGTCTGGTCTTAACAAAAAAGGGTAAATACTGCCATCCAGTGGCCTATATTCACATTATATAAAATATATTATACTATATTAAAACAATTCTGTATAGGTTTCCTGCATATCTATATTTTTTTATGTTGCGTGACATAAATGTGGACGATAGCGAATGAGCGGCGATCCTGCGTTGGACACTGTTCAACGTGAAAATGATAGACTTCTCATTCCCCTCGGTGAGGCACAGGAGATGTGTTCCTCGGTGAGCGTGTGGGCCTACAAGTCAGCGACGAGATTGCCCTGGACATGGAAGCATAAACAATAGAAATACATTTCACACATTCCATCTGAAATTTCTATTAACTGCGTAACAACAATGAAATGTAATGCAAAAATCATTTCTGGTCATAGGCTATATTTTGATTATTATACCTAGGAGATTCTTTTAATTGATTTAGAGATTATGGTATGTTGCACTTCGACAGGAACAGCAGTAAACTTCCTGAGTTGCCAAAACTCCAACATTCGGTTTCAAAGAAAACACCCTCCAAACAACAGACTTCACTCACCAGCCTCCAGATCTGGTGCCCCAGGACACAAAACCAGTGTGTTGAAACTTTTTCTTTTAACAGAGTAGTTGCATTCAACCAGATAACCACTCAGGGTAGCCCTTTTGTTCCCGTCAACATGAAGTTGAACAGGGGAGAATAAGGACTCATGTTTTCAGTGAGAAAAATTTGCCAATAAGGCCTGCAGTTTCTATTACACAGCCCAGGGTCCTGGTATTCAGAATTTAAGTATTGTGCAGTAATCAAAACTGTAGCAGAACATAATGTAAGGTGAAACTTGAGTCAGGTTTACATGGCTCAGTGTTGTCCACAGATCAAGGATCTATTTGTGGTGGTGTGGTCTGGGGGGGGGGAGAACAAATGTCAAAACCCACATTTTGAATAGAACTGCAAAACTATAATGTAACACTATATACACACACACGAATATGCAAACCTGCAATTGTAAACACTATATACATACATATATAAATGCTATACAAATGTACTTGAATAAAAAATATTTACAGAATAGAACAATAGAATATTTATGCACAAGTATTGATGAAAATAGCCTGCATTCAGTAAATTTTTACTTAAGATCTACATATATAGATATACATTTTAATAAAAAGATATAAATAATAGCCCACATTTACTCTGTTAGTTTTCATAGATTCATAGATATACATAAATAAATCGCTGAACATATTTAATTTTTTTTATAAAAAATCATTTACCTGTTATTTAAGTAATCTTTGTCCCATTGTGATAAAGAATCTATTTTTCAAGGGAGACCTGGACAAGACGGGCAGCTGTATGACTTGACTCATTCCCTACGGCAAGCCGCTGCCAACGGCGCGGCAAATTCTACCATTCCCTTTGGTTTTTTTAAAAGTATTCTGTAGGACAGGGTTCCCCAATTAGTTTTCCTTGGGGACCAAATTATGTCAAGGATGCCAAGTCAAGGGCCAGATTTTCCGGGGTCCTCCCCCCCTCTCCATTGGACCAGCAACCATCGTTTGTTATGTGCAGATAATGTTGCGTCTAATATTACCAGTGATATTACTTGTATTGTAGTCATAGCAATCTTATTATTTGTAGCCTGTGCTGTGGGTCACACAAGACTAAAAAAAAAAAAAAAAAAAAAGTCTTAAATTGTTGATGTTAGACTTTGCTTTAATTACTTCAAAGTTCCAAGTTCCAAGTTCCAAGTCCAATTTCAGAACCAGTGACCAAATAGCAACAATAGCAACATAGTGCTAAACTAAAGGTTATCCTGATGCAAAGACAATGGTCACCTTTTCAACTCAGGGCTGAAATAGTTTTGTATACCATTATTAACAATACTTCCTGTTAAGCAGTGAACTCATCTGCAAAATATCCAAAAAGCTTTACACAGAGACAGCTGTTAGCAGCATTTCTACAACCATGTCCACCTCAAGGAGCAAGTGATGCTGTGCGACAACAGTCAGGGTGGACGACATTAGAACCAGCAAACCCATTCACGCTCACACATACACACCCTCTCTCCCCCTCTCTCTCTCTCACTCACTCTCACTGAGGGAAACAGAAAGACAGACAGACATATTTTCAGTTTGTCTTTCAAAATATGATACAATAACACATTTTGCGCCTTTAAATATGTGTATACAAACTATCAGGCTGTAAACACCAAATGGTATTATTTTCTTTTCTTGCAGAAAAAAATGTAATTTGCTTTTAATTTTGTATTGTTTTGTTTCATTTTTTAAGTTAAACTAATATTATTTTTTTGCTGATAGCATTGCCTTATCCACCGTTTGTTTGCTACATTCATTTACTCTTTTTAATTCAGCCATGCAGCAAAGTGCCTTAAATGAAATAGTTATTGTTTTTGTAATTGTTATTGCACCACAATAAACTACAAATGCACCAAAATAAAAAATGTTCACTCACCAATCAATGAGAGAAGTGACAGTGGGAGGAGACAATCTTTTGGATTTCAGGCTTGTACTCTGTTGTGGCAATCCTGAGGCACTGCTCCAGATGTGTATTGGAAAGTCTGTTTCTGTCCTGGCTCTTGATAGCATTCATTGAGGAAAATGAGGACTCACATATGTATGAGGAGGGGAACATGGTGAGCAGGAGCAGTGCAATGGCTCTGGCGTTTTTGGAGTTGACGTCGGGGAACTACGCTGATCCAAAAGTCACTCACCCAGACATCCTTGTGTTGTGCTTTAAGCAAATCAGATGTTGCCATCTCCAAGACCTCCATCTGAAGAGCTGCCTCATCTAGAGAAGGCAACACTTTTTTGGCTTCCGAAGTCCACTCGCCATCAGCTGAAACAGAATATGGCTGCCTCAGGAAGAGGAGGATGTCACAAGAGAGTATAGGAGAGCTTTAAAATCGTTCTTTGAAGTTTTCTACCAGGCTCAACACAAAATCCCTCATTGCTGGATCTTCCTGCATTTCGTTCTTCTCACAATGATCCCGTAGACGTGGAAAGTGCAACTTTCTTCCCTGAATGTCTTTCTCCAGCAGGGTCAGCTTTGACTGGAAAGCATTAACCGCCTCATACATGTCAGCAACAGTGTGGTTCTTGACTTGTAGTTGCAGGTTAAGGTGATTTAGATGAGACATGATGTCGCACAAAAAAATCACATCTGCCATCACTTTGTTGTCACTTAAAAAGCTGTGAAAATCTTGTGCCTTTTTGCTCTGCAGGCTGGACAGAAATGACACAAGTTCATCACGCAGGTCGCACACCCTCTCCAGCACACGGCCTTTGCTCAGCCAGCGAACATCGTTATGCAGCAAAAGATCCTTGTGCTCAGCTGGCACATCCTCAAGCAATGCTCTGAAAAGGCGATGTTGCAGACTAGAGCTCTCACGAACAAAGTTAACTAGTCTTGTCACCGTGTCCATCACCTCTCTCATTTCTCCATTCAGTTTGGCGCACAGCACTGCTTTATGAATAATGCAGTGAAATGACTTAAGTGCGGGGTTAACGGCCAAAAGCCTACTCACCAATCCCTTGCGATGTCCCACCATCCGTGACCAATGGCGAGTGACATGGAATCGGCATTCTTCAAATCTGTGAGCAGACCAGAGAAACATTGCTCCGCCAAAACTTCTATTCTTCTCGTTGCTGTTAGCCGACAGCGGCACCTGTTTTAATAGCGCCACAACAGTTTTCTTGTTTTTCTCATCATGACTTAAAACTGCGCCAGCCATCTCAATTGCACACTTTTTTAATTAAATCAGCATCAGCGAATGGCTTCTTAGCTTTAGCAAGTGTCCACGAAACCTGCAGTGATGCGGCTGTTGCGTTTTCTTGTGCCGATGTTGATTTTGTCATGGTAGAAATGGACTGCTGGTATGACTTTAGCATGCTTGCTATTTTGTGCTGACGCTGATCTGATTTGGTGGGGTAGCTAGCATTGAAGCTGGCGGAATGCACGGTGTTGAAGTGCCTCCTGAGGTTTTCTACCTTGGGGACAGATACAGTCTGCATGCAAATTAAGCATGTCGGCTTGGCGTTGGCCCGGTCCGGTAAAATAAAACAAAACTGCTCAGTCCAGTCTGACTTGAACTGGCAATTCTCCTGGTCCACCTTTCGCTTCTTGGCAAAGGCCATGTTTCCGCAGTGCATGCTATGATCAAGGATGTTACGATTAGTTTGCTGAATCTTAGCTGCTTACTTGGGCTAATTAGTTCGGTACAAGGTGGCCGGCTGGCGGGAGACTGACACCTGGTGTTAAGCATGTGCAAGTGTCAAGTGTATGTTGTGGGATGAGGTAAAAAAAAAAAAAAAATCAGTGGAGCATCAATCACCCATCTTATTGCACTTAATGACAAACGATGGAAACAGTTTCACTGGACAGACAAATGGCTGTCGGGGGCCGGATCTGGCCCGCGGGCCGCTATTTGGGGTTGGCTGCTGTAGGGAATGAGTTAAAAGAATCTATTTTTGAAGAAGGATAGCCAACGCACACCAGAAGTTACGAGGTGCAGGTAATGGGTAGTAGTTGAGTTTGAAGCGAAGGATACCGCACACTCTTGTCCTGCTGCCAAGTTTTTATTCAGACAAGTTTTTATTCTGAATAAAAACTTGGCAGCAGGACAAGAGTGTGCGGTATCCTTCGCTTCAAAATGAGTTAAAAGAAAACATAAACAGTTACTGAAAAAAGGAGCCCAGTCTCATCCTAACGCATCATATTGTGACATCGTAACGCTGCCTGACCAAGCGTCAATTTACAACACAAAAGGAGGCTTTTTGCGTCCTTATATAACCCCAGTTTAAAAGAAAGCCTATCCCCTAACCCCCGACCCAAAACCTAACCCTAAGTGTCAAATAAGGATGCCAAAGGCCTCCTTTTCCATCGTATATCGACACTCGGTCAGGTAGCCTCACTATATGATGAGTCGGGATGAGAAAGTATGTGTTGAAAGAGATTCAAAATGAGACAAAAAAATCTAATTTCTGCCTCTAGTTCTTTCATTCTGGATTTAAAAGCATTTAACAATATGAATTCATTGCGTTTCAAGTCATTCTGCAATATATTCCATGTCAAGGGTCCAGAATACACAAAAGGCATTTGGGACAGATCGTATTGAGAAGTCTTGAGAACACATGGAGTACAATCTGTCACTTTTCTGTGTGATTCATATACATGGTTAGAATAGGAGCAGATTAAGAAAGGCCTTATAGTGTACATAACAGTGTACCAATGTAAGAGTCTGCAGGTGACCAGAGCAGGCTATATCACTCGAGAGTATAACTAATAGTGGTAAGTCAGAGCGTTAAATTGGTAATGAAGAACGGTAACCAGTATCAACCATACAAAGACACTGAGCAATGGAATGCATATACTGTATGAAGGATCACCATAGTCCATCACAGGTAAAAAAAAAAAAGTGGCGGCAACAAGATGCTCTTAGAAATTTAAAAAAAAAAAAAAACACTTATTTTGAAATTAAAAACCCTATTCAAATCAAATTCCATCTTTTTCATCAGGTGCTGCTTAAAAGTGAGTGTCATTAGTAAAAAAGCTCAGGTATTTAAATGACTCAATAACCTCTACTAGAGTTGGAAAACAACATAAGTTTGGTGTTATCTGCATTAAGAACAAGTCTCAGCTAAAACAGCATATTTTTGATAACACTACAAGTATTTTGCAAGCATTCAATGGCCCGTGTGAGAGTTGAGACACAGCCAAATACAGCAGTGTCATCAGCAAAGAAATAAAAATTAGCAGATGCATTTTGACCCAGGTTATTTATATAGATTTTAAAAGTGGACCTAATGCAAAGCCCTGTTGTACACTCTTGTAGACAGATACAGTATCAGAACAAAGACTAATGTGCTGAGACCTATTACAAGGTAGTTTGAAAACCAGGCTATTGCTTGTTCCAATTGTCCAGAGTTAAGAAGTCTTAAATTTAAAACATCATGATTGACAGTGTTGAAAGCTTTGGATTGGTCAATGAAAAGTGATGCATAATGTTGTGTCATGTCAAGTGCAACAAAAATGTCATTCACCACCTTCAGTGCAGCTGTGATGGTGCTATGTATTCTCAAAAGTTTGATTTATAAGTTGAGAAAATGTCATTGGTACTCCATTAACTGATCACTCACAAGAATTATAAGAATATTTACCAATATTGATAAATTAGATATTGTTCCATAGTTATTTAAAATTGTTGGATCACCAAACAAAGGGAGAATAAATTCAGTTTTCCATATTGTAAGAATATCCTACTTTCCACTGTAAGGTTAAAAAGATATGCAAGAGGCCCCACAACAAAATCAGCTGCCAATTTCAAAACACTGAGATCAATAAGATCAGGTCCTGTGGGTTTTCGAGGATCTAAGATTCTAGAGCTCTATGGACCTCCTGCACAGATAAATCCGCATTTTGTCATGAATGGCAACAGAGTCCTTAATAACAAAGGTAACTTAGAAAGTGTATATAAGTAGCCTTTATAGCAGACAACATTGTACTCTAAAACAGACGTTGAATTATTTTATGAGCCCTTTTTTTGGTGGCTAACATGATGTACATATTGCTGGAGTCCCTGTTTACAGCAGTGTATTACTCTGCTTCCATGCAAGCATTAACTCACCAACTGCTATATACTGCAGGTACTGTACTTCACTAGGGATAAGTACCAAATGCAAACCCATTTCAAAAAACCCGAATTATCATTTTAATTCCATAATAAATTTGGACATGTACTGAGAAATTTTACTGCAAAAACTCATTGTTTCTTCTACATATTCTACGATCGCCACCTCCGTCTCCAGATTTAAAGTCTGATGAAAACTAGTGCTCTTAACTGAAGACACAGTCTATAGACAGATATTGGGGAATGCTGACTGCTGTATGCTGCAGGTAATACACTGATTGGGGATAAGTACCTTGTGCAAACCCCATTTCAAAAAACCCAAACTATGCCTTTAACACTGGCTGCAAAACAACTCCGCACCAACAATGAAAAAATCTTGAATCATCAGTGACCTGCTCAATATGACTCTGGGTTAAAGGCGCTTTTTCCTATATGGGTTGTTCTTTTGCCACCTATCATAGTGACGTTCCGTGATGAAGCATAATCTTTAGTGTGGAGAAGGCATTGGAAGGCACTGTCAGGGGTCTTTAACTTATTTGCTCTGCAGACAGTTTTTTTTTTTATCAGCTATATTTTTGCTGTCCAGACAAACCATTTGTTAAGGGGGGAGGTGGGTGTTGGTTTAAGAGCTGGTTGATGCAGATTCCTATTAGAGGGTGATTCATGACCCCTTCATATTTGTCTGGAATTTTTTTCATTCATAGATATATGTTAGAAATGAACAAAAATCACATTCTCTATCCTTAATAGAGTCTGCTTTTTTTAGGGGGTCCTGGAATATCGGGGTCAAAATCAGCCAAAGTGGCAAAATCACTAAAATTTGGTTTTTGAATGCTTGTATTTCTGTGCGCCCTAAGTAAGCCAAATTGATTTCCACTTGTGCAAGTCTGTTGGGTATGGGCTCTCCAAAAATGTGAAAATTTTGGCAGCTGACTTAGGGCGCAGCCCATAGGTGGCACTGCAAATCACTACTTTTTGTAATTATGCACACTTTCCCAGGGATTGTGAAGCTTGCGCTCTTAGTCAGCCAAGGTATTTTATGCATGTCATGATAGATCAGCACCTTTTATTTGGATTTGGATGAAAATCCAAATGAAATTAATGAAATATGGCTCATGTTGTCTCTCTAGTGTCAGTGGTAAAGAGAGTTCCATGGCTGGTTTCGATATCAACCCTTTTTGCACCATTTTCGTGAAGTGGCCCAACAAAAAAGCCAAATATGATAAACTGGGAAACCGTCAAGCACCATAAAGGACACCAATTGGTGATTGCTTACACCAACATAGATTTCATCATTCAAATCTTAGAACTGACTTTTGATTTGACTGGAAAACCCCTTGAATTCATTGCAAAAAAAAAAAAACTAAAGCCAGGTTTAACTTCGTGGGTTCTTGTGAAAAATGTACAACAAATTCGATGAAAATCAAATAAACAGTTAATGAGATATAAGGTTATTTGAAAGTGCTACTTTTTGCAGTTTAGTTCCAATTTTGTCAACAAGTGGCAGCCTATAAAAAAAAATGGCTAGCTACACTGCACTCAAACTTACAGAACACCTTTCTCCCAGGTAAGGAAGTAAATCCTGCAAGTTTCATGAAAATTGGAGAAAGTTCCCAGTTTACCACATTCGGCTTTTTTGTGAAGTGGCCCAAGAAAAACAGTGTAAAAAGCGTTAATACCGAAACCAGCCATGAAACTCTCTTTACCACTGACACTAAAGATTCTGAGTGTCAACATGAGCCATATTAAATCACTTTTGACTTAGGGCGCATGGAGAAATTGCAGTGTGCAAATGTGTTAATTTTACCTTTCGGCTGCAAAAAGGGCCCCTATACTTGTGCACCTTAAGTCAGTTGCTGATAATTTTCATCCAAATCAAAATAAGAGGTCCTAACCTACAATGACGTGCATAAAATACCTTGGTTGACATAGGGCGCATGCCACACAACCCCTGGGAAAGTGTGCATAATTGCAAAAAGTAGTGATTTGCAGCGCCACCTATGGGCTGCGCCCTAAGTCAGCCGCCAAAATTTTCACATTTTTGGAGCGTCCATACCCGATAGACTTGCAAACGAAAATTAATTTGACTCACTCAGAGTGCACAGAAATACAAGCATTCAAAAACCTAATTTTCATTTTGCCATTTTGCCTGATTTTGACCCCAATATTCCAGGACCCCCTAATAAAAACCGTCCCTGTTAAAGATAAAAAATGTGATTTTTGTCATCTATCAATAAAAAAAAAATTTCTGACAAATCCGAAGGGGTCATGAGTCACCGCCTGCCTGACTCTCATAAAAACTGACTCTTAAAACAATGGAAGAAGGCGGGGTGAGAGAAGCAAAACATTAATTGGATTTTATCATAAGTCAAGTCCTGTTGGGACGTATCAGAGTCTATTGGGTAGCCTATTTTTCTCATTATTGAAATGATCATCATTCCCCCATGGACTAGTCACAAATAAATATATATACAAATAAATAAGCAAATGCATTGGCTATTTTGACCCTCTGCCATTCCCTTAATAAAGATTTCCAATAAAAGAATTCTTTCAAATGACACGTCTAATAAATCACCCACTTAGACATGATGCCAGCCTCTGTGTAAAATTCCATTCATTTGCACAACTTCATTATCATTTAATGCAAAGTCATTTTTGTCCTAAAATAAAATGTAATAATTACCTATATTCACTGTTATAGCTACAGCTGCTATGTCTAATTCTATTCATTATATAAAAACAATATTTTCATGGGAGGAACTCAAGTGCTAAACGTTATGGTACCACTGCATTGTTTATTTTGATGCTTAGAACCTCTTTCAGATGAGAAAAAACAGGTTTTATTCATACAATTCTTTTACTGCTGTTATTTTCAATTGCTCAGTATAAGTACTAGGAAAAAGTAAACTAACCATGCACAGTTCTGATGCTTCTTCATTCTAGATTTTGTACGATAGCCACAAACTCACAAATCAAAATGCAAAACCTTTATCCATTTACTTGTATAAACTGGGAATTTGATTTCCCAAAAGGCAAGTTTCATTTGTTACAACTGCAAAACAGTCGAGCAGCTGTAGCAAGCAGCCAATCAAGTCTGAAGACATTGGTTATAGCTGGCTGGGTCAAAGACTGTGCAGCTCATGGCCATGCACTCATTGAAATTCATAACAAATCTGCCCGCAATGCAATTCTTTTTCAGGTATTGAATACGGACACTGGGTAATACATGCACAAACAATGGAATTGAATGCATGAAGGACGGTAGGCAGTAAATTTTGTGCTGGCTGTATGTATACGAATAGTTACCAGGAGCATGTGCAGTGTGATCTCAAATGCACTGAATACAAGAAATTGGAGATAGTCTCAGATGAAATATGTATTCAGTTGTAGAGTTGCCCTTGCAAGATTTTTTAATACAATTTAAGACTACTTGCAGATTTTCAGCATGAAAAAAGTAAATACTAAAAGACAAACTTGAAATTACTTATGAAAATATTTGCAATATGCCTCTCTACAACATGTAATCGTTATTTCGATTGTTACAGATTATACACGGCCTACACTAACTGTATGGTCAAACTTTTTTCCTCTTGACCACAGCACTCGATTTCAGTCTGTCATGAATTTCAAAACAATGAACTTACAAGGCGCAGTAGACGTATTAAGCCATAATGGCCACTTTTAATTAACAGACGAAAAACTCAAAGGCACTCTTGCAGAATAAGCAGAGGTCGTTCTGAAGTCTGGTGGGGGTGAACTGGATCAAAGGAAGCCAGAGGAGGCGCAGTCAAAGAGACTTGTCCAAGGTCAAAAATGAGGATGGCAAGCCGAATAAACCTGGGCATGCTGGTCAGGAGTGCACATTTGAACTGGGGTGACAGAGGGACTGGAATAAGCCATTTGCCAGGACCACAGGTATTGGGAAGAGTTTCCTAAATAATTAGTTACTTGATTAGATGTAATCTAGTCACTAGTAGTTACACACAAAAGACAGAAGACAACAATCCACCTAAGGGGAGACGAAGAACTGTAACTTAAATACACAAGACGGCCATCAACAACAGGGAACAGTTGACGGAGAGGGCATAAAGGGAGCAACCTGTCCTCCAACCATACACTCAAATAGGTTGATTATTCTCATTTACTCTGATTTACAACTCATAGGAGCGTTTCCTAAAATTGCGCCCCTACTGGCAGCAGAAAGGTACTGTTACAGTTACAGTTTCAGTTCCAGATAGAGTTTTAATCATATTTACACTTAAAATAACAGTTTGGGTAAGGATTAGGGTTGGGGTAAGGGTTACAGTTAGGTTTAGGATTAGGATTAGGTTTAGGTTACGGATTTACTGGCGGTGATACTGACGATGGAAACCAGATTCACTAAATGGGATCTGATCGTCCAGGTGAGTGTTGTCTTGAACAGGACTGTTGTCGGTGACTGACATTTCGACAGCCTGAGCTGAAGTCATCTTCCGAGTCAATGATGCGTGAGTTGTCAGTGATTCATATAAAAACTCTGGTGGTTTCAGCTGACTGGACAGCGGAAACGTGACGTTTTTAATCGTCTGTCAAATGAGCCATGATATTATTGGCTATGAAGACTGTGAACAGTGAAAGGTGCATTTAGATCTGTTGTCTGTACCCCACACAAAAAAATAGGGGGGAATCAGTTTGTCTGCTGTCTGTTAGTCCTGTTAATGTTGTCAATTAGTCTTCTGTAAGTAGCAGGTAGTTGTTGGCAATGGCTCAGTGGGGTTTGTCTAAGTTAGCAAACCAGCTTTCGAGTGTGAGACGTTGGTAGTTTTTTGTGCAGTATGTTCGGCACTTGGCAGAGTCCCAGTCAATTCTATGGTTCATTTTGAAACGGTGTTCAGCAATGTTATTTCTGAGGTCACCATTTCTAGTCGCTCGTTTGGGTTCAGTTAGCTATACATTCAGATTCCTGCTGGTATCATCAATGTAAATGGCCTGGCAGTCGCGACATGAGATCTTGTATACTGCTCCTGGTCTGCCTTCAGGTTCGTCCTCGTCCTTGACATTTGTGAGCAGTCGTCGTAGAGTAATGATAGGTTTGTGGGCAACGCGGATGCCATGTGGCCGTAGAATACATGAGATGGTCTCTGAAGTTCCTCGTATATACGGTATAATAGTTGCTGTCCTGGTATCATTAAAGTCGGTAATACTGTAACTGTTGCGTACTATGAATTCTCTGTTGTACAGTGTTTCTTCTTAAAAATGTTGTCTAAAAATTTAGTCTGGTCTCTTAAGCTGTCAGGTAAGTCACAAACCAATTGTGCTCTCTTCGTCAGAATCCATAAACAAGATGTCATTTGTGTACACAAGTACACAAAGATGAAATTGACGTTTTTCATGAACATCTTAACTGACAGAACGCCGATATCCAGTTTACCAAGGAGATTGAGGGGAATGATAAGTTACCTTTTTTCGATTGCTTGGTCATACGTGACAAAGAAAGATTACGGACCTCTATTTACAGAAGACCGACTCATACTGACAGACTGCTTGACTAGTCATCTTATAATCCTACCTCTTACAAAGCTGCAACCATAAGGACTCTGGCAAAGAGAGCACAACTAGTGACAGAACATTGTAGCATTGTTGAACACCATTTAAGAACTGACTGGGACTCTGCCAAAAACCTAACATACTGCACAGATTACTACCAACGTCTCACACTCGAAAGCTGGTTTACTAACTTAGAACAAACCCCACTGAACCATTGCCAACAACAACCTGCTCCTTACAAAAGACTGATTGACAACAACATTAACAGGACTAACAGACAAACTGAATCCCCCATTTTTTGTTTTTTTGCAGACAACAGACCTAAATGCACCTTTCACTGTTCACAGTCTTCATAGCCAATAATATCACGGCTCATTTGACAGACGATTAGTAACATCACGTTTCCACTGACAAAATCCGCTGTAACCACCAGATTATTTATACGAATCACTGACAACTCACACATTACTTGACTCTGAACATGGCCGGACTCAGTCATTCAGAACATGGCAGGAGTCAGTCATTCAGCAGGCCACCCTGCCCACACGCACGTTCACACCTACACATATGCATGGGCACATGCGCACGCACACACCAGTATGTTTTTGGCATTCCAAACAGAAGTTCACATATGGGACCTACAATCTAATGTTGGAATATTTGTGGCAATACAGTACCACAGCAATCCTCAGCAATATCCACAAGCACACTTGACAGAAGAGAATGAAGGTTTTACATCAGTAATGCCAGCGTTAAAGCTAATCAGTACATAAAACGTCATATGTAGAATATCAACTGCGTTGTGTGATAATGTAACTAATGTTAACAAGCCTGTAGCTTGTTGCAAGCAGACACACAACATATTCCCGAAACATCAGAAACCTCAGCTTTCACATTAATCAAAACCAAACATTAACAGCTGCAAGAACATTAACGCAAACTGACAATTAAGGCAAAAAGTTTTAAAAAATCCTTTGTCAAAACATAAGTCCAGATAATGTTGCATTTCTGAAAGGCGCATATTTGCAAATCTGTGCCTCACTGGCAAGTACTTTTAATGTATAGCCTACAATATAACCAAACCAAAGACAACTATCCTAAGTCCAAATCAAATGATTAATTAATTTACTATGAGGAAGGCCTCTGAACACACAGAACACGTGCATGCAGCACGCACTGAGAGACACAAGGCTGACTGTATAATACAGAATGAGAGTATAGCATTGACTAATAGGTTCTAAGGAAATACTAATGAACTACAACCTAAATCCGAAGCTGGAATACACAATAGCTTTCATGTATGGGCTGGGATACATCACAGCAAGTCAACAGACAGCAAACATATCGTGTAAACGTGTACAAGGCGTCTGAAGAGAATCAGAGTTTTGTTTTTTTTTTCTTCAGAAAACTGACTGGCAGAGTCTGACACTGACGGATCTTTTTTTGGATGGCGCGGTCATGGCTTGTGGGGGGCTAAATAAACTTGTTAATTTTTGGCATTTGGCCGCATCATCCTTGAGTACCTTCCTCTTTTTATCTCTCTCCCTCTCCGCGTCACCCTTCCTCTTTTTAGGGGGGTCCATTCTCAAGCCGTCCTCCTCTCCTCCCCTCTCCTCAGCAGCAGGTACAGGGCTCTCGTTTTGAATGCAGGCTAGAGTGAGATTTTATTCGGGGGGGGGGGGTTCACGATACGCCCACTTTCAAAGGTGCATAGTATCGATGTACATGTACTTCATTACAGTATTTAAGTAGTATACTTTCACTTTATTACTTTGACACTGGCAACTTAGTTACTCAAATTAAATATCAATTTAATTCATCATTTACGGTTTATCTGGATTTGGCGTTTTCGAGAAGAACAACGGTGTATCTTTGTGCAAATGTGTCCGCCAGTGGACGTGGAGCTGCAAATTTATGCACGCAGTTACACAATTCTATCACTAGATGGCAGACCAGGATCAGTTATTGAATATTCACTACTGCCAGTAAACTGAAATAAGTGACTCTTCATTCACCCCAATATCTGTGCTTTTTTATTTCATTGGGACTCCCCAGTATAATAAAGGCTAAATTAAAGGAATTTGTATCGTTTTGTCAGTCACAAACAAGGGACGTTGCGGTACCACCTCTGACACCGGATCGGGGCTGGGTTTATTTTCTGCTGTTATGGCCCCAATTAGTTATTACATTTACAACACAACAGCAACAGCAAGGGATGACAGACACAGTTTTAAAAACTTAAACACATCCAACAAAGGCAACTAACTACTAACTAATCTATTGACCAAGATTGAGTAATAACAAGAACAAAAATATTTACAGTCCCTTTTTGGTGGGGTGGCTTGGTGATGTCCTGGGTGAGGAAAATGCTCTAAAACAGGCAAAAATCCACAAAAGAAACTTAACAGGTCTTGAACAGATTGACAGGTCTGGTCACATGTATCCTTCTTCTTGCAATTTCTCCTACTACTTTACTGTCTCAATTCTCCCCTATATATACTCTTTTGCAGACCCCTCCCACCTTTTAGAATTTTTTTTTTCTTTTCTCGGGGACTTGTTTCAGACATGCCCAAAACATGCCCAAACCTAGATCCAGTCTGAGCTTAACAAAAAAAAGGTAAATACTGCCATCCAGTGGCCTATATTCACATTACACAGCCAAAATACACTACGTGGAGGGCAGAGAGCCCCACTCTCTCTGTAACAAGTTAGAAGTCAATTCATCTAACCATAACCGTCCAAAGCTGTTAAACTGAGGTAAAAAATTATCCATTAAGCAAATATCCTACATAATTCCATGACTTTAATTAGCAGTTATTAAAATAAAAAAGTGATGAAGTGATTACCTGATTTTGGGCTTTTACTTCCAGCTCTTCTTTGACGTGTGCACACAATAGCATTCGCCCGCGTGTGTGGAGGACGTGATTACGGCGCTGTTATTTCACCTGGCAACAATATATACCATTTCCTGATTAGCTGATCGGTTGCTGATTCAAGCAGAGCCCTCTGCCTTCGCCTCATTCATACATAGATCACTAATCTCTTTTACAGTTTATGTTACTAATATGCGGCGAGTTTTACCACTTCTCAGCGAGAGAAATGACATGTGTGGCGTGAGAGCGTGTGAACTTATTGAAATGCGTGAGACTTGAGAGCCCTGCAGGTACCGCACAGACACACACGCGACACACCTCCTTCTCCACACACACGCTGTCTGTGTGGTTGACACTGTTGGGGTGGGTGTTAATCAAAACAAACTAATCGTCCCGTTGTCCTCCTCACATGCTTCTGGCCTGAGTGGCCTCTGATTGGCCTGAAAAAAAAGTCATACAGCTGCGAGTCGCGAGACGCCGGCCGACCGGCAGTCTGTAGAAGGGGGCAAAAAAAAAACCCGAGATGCAGGCGGCAGCCGGCAGGCCAGCAGGCCAAGCACATACCGACGCTACGGGAAAACTCCCGTATCTCCCGTTAGCCAGTCCGGGCCTGACTCTGAAGATGACTTCCGCTCAGGCTATCAAAACATCAGTCACCAACGACAGTCCTTATCAGGACTACACTCACCTGGACGATCAGATCCTATTTAGTGATACCACTCCTGAGTTCAAACCAGATTGTAGTTACTGAAATGACCGCTGGAGGTCGCTAACTGCTAAATGTAACTTAAGGTCGTAATAAGCTGCTTGACAAACGACCTTTGCGGGTGTGTTTTGCTGCAGGACAGGCTCAAAGGGAGGGGCAAAGCATGAGACAATAATAAAAAAATGAAATGAATTAGGGAAACAAAAGCGAAACTGACAAGGATGACTGCATTGCGGGGGAATGCAATTAAGAAAATACTTAGGATATGATATCTGTCGAAGTTCCATTGATTCGTGCTACACTTTGCATGCTTGGCTTTCATTCTTCTGGATTATGATACATATTATTCATTTTCTATGTCATTTGTCATATGCAACCTCTTTTATTGCCATTTTTTTTTTGAATTTTCCTAATCAGACCCATACTGAGCACTGGCATTATAGAGAGAAATGTAAGTGTGAATGGTAGCCTGTCACTGTGGGTTTGATCTTGTTCAGAGTCACAATAAAATGTCCCTGATGGGGGCTGGGATTCATGCACAAGTGCTGAGAGTCGGCTCATCAGTCGAGCTGTGGAAGGTCAGCGTATTAGTTAGCAAGCTAAATGACAAAGTGATTGAATTACAAATAAAGTGGAAAAGTGCTTTAACACTCATGTAATAATATTTCACAACAGCCTATCATCCAATGATTCATTTTTTGCAGAATAATATATTTGAATAATCTTTCACTGCAATTTGTATTTTACACCTGAGACACATTTAGCACTTGTTATAAAACACAACAAAAAAATAAACCTTGTCCCGCCACGATATTAGAGGATGAATAAAATCAATTACTGTTATGAAAATATCAGGGCTTGATACTGTTTGTGGCCAGTTAGCACATTGATTTTCTCAGAATTTTAGCCCAAATGGCACTCAGACAATTCATTGTGAGAAATATGATTGACTCAGTTACACGTGGCTGGTATGCTAGCGTCCCTATTTTTTTCTGTCTAAAATTGTAATAATGAGAATGATTTGCACATGCTACTACAGGGTACACATTTCTCTTTGGCTCTCAATCTCCATGTTCCTGTTTCTAACACAACATGGTAGATTTGAAAATAAGCCAGAAGGGCGAACCTTAAGGGAGAAAAATTACCGCGCTGTTGTCTTTTCACGCCATGAATAAAACATCGAAACTGAATTTCTCTGGTGAGATTCTTTTGTTGTAAAAACGCTCTTTTCTTTCCTCCCCAAGCAGACAGTTTATTGCCATTTTGCTGGTGGCATTTATCAAGTCCTGCCAGCCACTGTCATCAAGCAATGGGCAGATTAAAACAAACCGTCCCACTCGTCCTCTCTGCTTAGGTTTCTGGAACATTCCATGGGCATCGCTGTGCTTCTTTGACTCCATAAGAAACATATTAATCATCTTGTCATGAAACGTGTGCGGTGTGCGGTGGGAGGGCGGTGGAGGGGGGGGGGGGGTGCAGTGAGCAGTAGGGTGGTGGGCATTGTCTGTGGCGTGGATCCACCTGGAATATTCAGAAGTATGTATACATCATTTCTGAAGCCTCTAGGATGGGGATGTTTCATCTTGTCCTCATGGGGCCGGTGTGGGCACAGTATTTCATTCTAGCCATGTAGTTACATACTTGATTCTACTGCAAAACCCTGAAAGGCTGTATTAAAGATGTTTTTTAGTAGTGTCTAGCATGTAACTGATTGGTTGGCGTGAAAACCTGCACCCATAATGACCTTTTCTGGATAATATCAGGTACTTCTGCTCGACTTTAATGCCCTGTGTCCCACGAAGATCCAAGCTCTGTTTGGCAGCATTAACTGGTGTGAGCTTGAAACCAAGTAACCCTCCCCCACCCTAACCTCCGTTGCAGACGTCTTACCTGGTTCGCCTTGCCCTCACACCAAGGTCTGCGCAGTCCAGCAAGGTTTTGTGTTCCGTGACATCATGGCATTATGCAAAATAAGCCATTCAGAATGCTTGTTATATGATAGTCCTTTTGAGTTTTCCCTGCCAAATATTAATAACAAAAATTGCGGGTACAGAAACCAGAAAATATGTTGATAATGACATTTGTTCTTTTTCAAAAGAACTGGATCGAAGAAAGATAAAATAGGTGTACGTGGAAAAGTATGTGGATAGCGAACTGCCCCGCGTTGTCATGGTTTTGCCCCTGCCGGCAGAAGGCATGAAGCCGGTGGGCAAAGGGACCATGTACCCAAAGGCAGAACTAGGAACCCAAATGCACAGGCTGAGTAAAAATACAAAATCTTTAATTTAAATAGTAAAAACAGTCCCGGAGGGAAGCAGCAGCACACAAGAAACAGCCTGGGCTCCAGAACACAGACTCAGAATACTGCTGCACCGAAGTTAGGTGCAGCCAACCCTTAAATACTAACACTTCACGTCCACCCCAACAAGCCACACCCGTTGCCCGTTAAGGTGGAGGCGAAGAATGCAGCAGGGGGAGGGCCTGCAGACCAACACCATGACACGCGTGTAACGTCTAACTACTGAAGCGCTGACCGAAGTGCACTGCTCCGTGGCTAAAGAACATGTGTTTGGGAAAACTTCAACACCAAAGAAACCTGAAGAAATTCCTCCTTTTGAACACTTTCAACATGTTGGTGTTGGTTAGCCTTCCTTTCAGGTGTCTTGCGTGGTTCATTGCTCCCTCCCATGCTCCCACAGCAGTACGGGCACAAGCAGGGACGGATTATGGGTCGTCTGGGCCCCTGGGCAAAGAGTTCGGGGAGCCCCCCCCCAAAAAAACATTAACAAGTGTTGTCAGAAAGACAACAAAGCTCGCCGGGGCAAGGTTAAAGTTTTTCTGCACGCGGACGGACGCGGACGCTGGGGGTACGACAATAGCTCTACGGACGTTATTTGTCCCGGCGAGCTAAAAATTAAATTATCAAAAACGCCAAGAACGCTGTTGTAGCAGTGCTAAATCCACCCAGTTAGCAACATGCATAACCTAGTGTGCTAGTTTGAACATTAAGAAATTGAAGCGTTGGTATGTTGCTTTATATCTTTCCTGAAGAAGACAACTACAGCCAGGCACATTAAAACACTAACGTCTCAACAGCCAGGGTTCTGTGTGTAACCAGAGTTAAATGCAAACCAGAAGAAAGACTGTTAAAAGGGTAGCTATATGTACATGACGAACAACAAAGTTAATGCAAAAACGCATACAGAATTAAATTTTAAAGTAAGCGCAATCACAAAGACTATCAACATCCTACCATATTCAAAACTACTGGCTAAATGGCAACACGTGGGTTCTCTGTCAGAAGTGCACCGTGTACTCATGTAGTTGAGAGGTGGCAGTGCATTATCTAGACAGTTTGTCATGCTATGAATCTGACCGTAGAATAAGATACAACACATACACCCTGCGTGAAATTATCCAAATTATATTTCTTGTGACTTTCTTGGTAACTAGTGCCACGGTGGGTATATGATAAAGGTGTCATGGTTTGCTAATGTGCTTTTTGCTTTCTTCGTTACTCTCATCCCTGACGACATCGTTTTCTTTGCACACCAGATTTTTTTCCCAGCTGGCTGATTACTCCTCGGTGGTCCATACCAGAGTCTATTTAAGCCGGAAGTTGCCACACCTCCTTCGCTGGAGTGGTTATGACGACTTTGCTCACTTCGGCTCAATATACATCTCTAGTCAGGGGTTTGCCTATTTATATATATTTTCTTTGTTTCTGGTAAGCTTAGCTTATTTAGGTTTTGGCACGATTGTAAGGTGCCTTGTTGAGTTTTCTCTTTTATTGAGATTTCTTTTTCTGTCTGGTTGCGCGCTTCGTTTCTGGCACTTAAGCCTTTTGTTTATTCAGAAACGCAAGCTTGTTTCTGCTCTTATTTAGCCCTATCACTTTCAGCTGCCCTGGCTCTCTGCTTTATGCAGCTTTGCCTGCCGCGGCATCTGAAACTCCACTCTTTCCAGTCATTACAAAAGGAAACCTTATTGTCTTACCTTAAATCTTTGTGGCTACAGTAAATCTTGCTTTTAGCTGTATGATCCATTTGTCTTCTTGCCGCCCATGCAATGAAAGTTTAAAGCCATAGTATGTAACTTTTACATGTCCCAAAATTTCCGTTTCATCCAAGCCACTACTAGAGGAGATGACACAATGCTGATTAAACCGATTAGCTCCTCTAACATCTCGCTGTATTTTTCAGTATTTGTTGTTTTGTATTCCGTGTCGACCGGCGACATGCCCACGCTGGCACACAGGAAATTACATGTTTTATTTTAAAACAAGAAGGGAGAGGAGGAAGAGCGGAGAGTCTCCTATCAAGAGAGCTCCTGAGCCCTCGTGACTTGTTTTGTTTGCACCAGCACCGCAGATTTCAGATTTATATAAATGCTGTGATTTTAAGCACAGCAGAGCAGAGCAGAGAGAAGCAGAGTTTTGTTTTGGCAACAGAGTTAATTAGTGGCATTAGAGTGTTATTAGAGAATTAAATAGTGGAATTTTTTTTTTGTAGAACCTTTTTTTTGTGAAGAATAAATTTGTTTAAGTCTTCACTGCTGGTTTTCTTTGTTGTGATTTTTTCAAGCCATAAAGACAAAAAAAGCACTTGTTTGCATTGGTTAACAAAATCAAAATAGCTGAAATATCTAATGTAACCTCACTAATCAGTTTCTTTAATGAGAAAAGACGATTAAAGGCATCCGTTTTTAACAATATTGATGTTCTTAAGCCCGCTCCGCTTTGAGGAGAGGAATTTGAATTGAATTGGCTCCCTCGTGAGCGGATTGGTTGTACTCTAGCTCACGCTCTGATTGGCTGTACTTGGGGGCGGTGTTTACGCAGCCTGACAGGCTGAGCAGCCTGGAAGTCGAAGGCTGAAGGCAACTTCACCCTGCAGCAATCTAGATTTAGCAAGGGAAGAAGAAAGGATACTCTAAGAGAGATTAAAACAAAAAATGAACACCACATTGCACTTTCACACTGGCAGCCTGCATGTGTTGCGTTCTAAAGGAGGGGTGAGATTTTGATACATTTGTGAACCAGCTGTGAAACTGGAATAAGAGCTCCGTTTAAGCTAGAGGGAGAAATACAATTCAATTTTACGGTTTCCACTCCCAAGTTAATGCATTATTGTGTATAATATGTATAACATTTAGGCATAAATGTAAATGTAGGTCTAATTACAGACATTTTGTGAAGAAGTTTAAAAGGGAAAATAATAAACAACCTAGTGTCGATAACTAACCCTAACCCAAGAATCCGTCAAGAATCTATTTTATATGTTTCTTTCTACTCTTCCTTCTTGCAAAGTCATCCACTAATTCATCATAATTAATCTGTCTGACCAACTCTGATTCAATGGCCAGAAGTGACAGTGAGTTCAGGCGGTTTTGGCACATCCTAACCCTGAGTTTATTTTTAATGCATGCCAGTTTGGAGAATGAATACTTCCCTTCACAATTTGTAATAGGCACTGTCAAAAAAAAGTCTAAGTACTATGTAGACATTTGGAAAGGTTGATTGTAAACCCAAATCTATCATGGTTTTGAGCATTTTACTTGGGCATTTTTCTATTTCTGATATGAATGATTTGAATTGTATCAGTTCATCTGCCAGGTTCATGTTAAAATCTGAAGGATATGCTGCAGCAAGTGAGCCTTTAAAGTGAGCTCACTGTTGGACATATTGTCGGGCATGAAAAGAACATTAAATAGCTTGGTTAAATGTGTGTATGCATTCAAACGGTGGTCAAGACAGGACACAAGTTTGTCAATGACAACATTGAAAGTTTTGATCCAAAACTTGTCCTTTCCATCAAATGCTACACCTGGATCTGCACTTTCATTAGGCGTTCTTTTGTACTTCTTCGTGCGCTGGAGGTCATGCCTGTACTCTTAGGAGACAGTAGCGGTGACATTTAAAGCTGCACCTTCAAACACCTCAAAGTGATCTCTGTGTGCTGCCATAAAGTCTCGTAAAGACAAGAGAAGTTGTGTAGTTGCACATATGTAAATACCATGCCTCTGCAACTGCACGCTTGTGGCTTGGAACCTCTGTAGTATCGTGTCCCAGATGTGTGCCATGAAGGCCATCTCCAGCGTGTCCAATTTGCCACAGAGTGCAGAGGCTTCACTTCGAGTTTCACGTTTCTCCTCAATATCTTTAGAAATAGCATTGAATGCCTCTCAGTTATGCATCATATTTCCAAAGAGCCTTAGTCGACTCAGCCCGAGCTCTCCATCGAGTACCTGACAGTGATTTCAGTGTGAGTTTGACATCAGTGCCATGGAAAACCTTTCCCCACCTGTGTGTAGATGATGCACAAAATGTACACATTGCCTGAACTAAGTCAAATAAACGTCCAGCTTCTGGGCTACTGCCAACAGTATTGACACCGACTAAATTCAATGAATGTGCTGCACAAGGGACAAAACAAATCAATGGGTTTCTTTGTTTAAGATGAGCTTGGACTCCATTGTACTTTCCTGACATGCAACTTGCATTATCATATGACTGGCCCCTACAGTTAGAAGTTAAGGCCTAGATTCTCCACCATGGCAAAAACATACTCAGCCAAACTGTCCCCACTATGGTTTTCAATAGGCTTAAAAGCCAGAAAACGCTCAACTACACATCCATCATTATTACCAAACCTGAAAATAAAAGTGAGTTGGTCCACATGAGCAAGATCTGGAGTGGAGTCAACTACAACAGAGAAGTAGTTTGATTCTTTGATCTCATTACCAATTGCTTGCTTTGTTCTCTCCCCCATTAAATGGATAAATTCTTCACACTGTTGATGATAGGTAAGAGGTGGTGTTTGGAGGAGTTCAGCTACGAGTGGGTCAAATTTGGCCGAATTCAATGATGCCCAAAAAATTACCATAGCTCATCATCTCCCCTGAAAGCGAGTCCCCTCTCCCCCAAAAACTGGATGACTGCAACAACTCTTTTCAAAACCTCCTGCCAGTATTGTCTCTCTGCATCAATCTGTTTGAAAATATCAGAATCAATTGTTACTGTGCCTCTGGAGCGATTATGTAATGCAAGCATGCAAGCCCTATGCTCCAACACTCCTCTCAGGCTTGCAAATCTGGTCTGAATGTTTCCAGTCAGAAAATCCATGAACAAAAGTATAGTGCTTACTGGAAAACAGTTTGCAAGCGACACAATACACACAGCCAGTTGAAGGGGAGTAAAGTAGCCACTGCCCATTTGGTAGAGAGAAACTGAGTAAAGCATTTGTAAAGCTCCTACTGGTACCCCCAATGCGTCTATCCCTGACTGAGGCTGGGTACTTAGCACTTCTGTTTTGAAATGCAGCTACTCCTAACAAGGATGGACTTGACTTGGTCGGAAATGGTACTGAGCCATAAAGCAGGGTCGTTGACAGTTTCACACCTGGAGTTGGGGTCCTTGCCCTCCTCATTTGAAAGAAGTTTCTCAGGCGGTTCAGCTAACTGGTCTGATTGTGGGTCTGAGGTGCCTGCAACTTTCATTTCATAATCTTTCTGCTGCTGGTGGTCTGTGGGAGCCTGGCTGGGCTGGCATCCCTGTTCTGCACCTGACTGGGTCTGCAAGGGTTCATAGTCATTGTCAGGAGACACTAAGCCAGTGCTGATCACATCTTCATCGCTAGAACTCTGGTCACTGCTTACATTATAGTGATACTTGTCTCACTATAATGATTTGATATCCAGCGGCTTATCAAAAAAATTTGAGATCAAAGGAATGTGTTTTAGGAAAACGGCCTGCTTTGCCTCCTTAATCTTTTTGGCTTTTTTTTTTGAAGCACCACTTTTTTGTTTGGGATCCATGTTATTGATAGCAAGTGTCCCTTAAGATGCTAATATATAAAATTATCTTGCCAATTCCTTCTGGAAATACTTCTTATGTTGTTTCTATGTTGTGAAAAACAAACAAACAACAGTGAGGGTCTGTATTAAAATAAGCTAGGTTATAACTATTAGCTACTATTATTCATGAATTATGTATAATATGTATAATTTAATAATTATTATTATTATACAATTTTTAAAAGGCTGTGAGTTACTATTTAGCAACTGTAAATTAGACAAGCCTTTAAAATGCTTTGAACTGTACTGAAGGCTTTAAGGTGTAATCGTATTACTACTAATATAATATAATATAATATAATAAGCCTTTGAAAAGACTTTTACCTTTAAAAATGTATAATATGCAGTATAGTATAATATAATATACAAAAATAATATATTATAAAATATAATCATTCAGATGAACTGTCTGAATGTGACAAGTTTTGATACTGGCAGGGGGTTTTATATCTATATTGGACTTTCACTTGGATTTTCAAAGGTTCTTGCAACACCTGATTGGCTTATTCATGTCCGTATCAGTGGTCTGACAGAAATTGACTAATCAGAGTGAGATGAAGATTCATCTGGGGGCGTGGCAAAAAAATAACACAGCTGCACAGTTGGGAATGAGTGAGAGCACATGCACGAAAATCTTTTCCCAAAATGTGTTTCCCCGATAGATATCACCAAAACAACCACTGTAAAAAATATATTTAAAAAACATGTACAAAGCACAAATACCCTCCACAACAGTACAGGTCTCTGTAAGAGATTCAAACCCTTTTCCTCACTTCATACAAGTTGGACAGACAGTCTGAGTGTATGATAAATTATATTTATGACATTTCATACAACTCACATAAGTTTTAGAGTAATTTCTTTTTGTGCTGACCTGCCACCTTCTACATTAAGTAGTTGCTGGAGCATTTGTTAGATGGCAGTTTCATCCTATCCATGTCTAATACTACTATAACTGTAGTAGTTGACTATTGGAGGCAGCCCCTGTGGGAATTTAGAGCAATGTAACTATTTTTCAACACTCTGAGTGAGAGAGTGGGGTAGGGGTAGCCACTATCTACCACCAAAAACGCATGCTGTCTTTGTGAGTTGCTGTTTCATCATCTGTCCCCAAACTAACATTGTGCTGCTGGGTGAAATTCACTTGCAGTTTTGTATGAAGAAGCACTGTTGCATTCGTGCCAGAGTTAGAGAGACCACTGGTGTCTTTACTACAGGATTTTAAGGGTGGGACCATGAAACTAGTTAAATAGCTAGTTGTTTTCGTATAAGTGAAATCACACTCTTGGCCAAATTCACCCAATTTACTCAGTGTCCAAGATGGCAGCCATTAGACAATTTGTTAATTTTAACATCATAACTTCAAAATAATACAAATTTAGAAACAATAGGTAAGGGCATTTACATATTGGTTGCTCGCCTCACAGTTTCACAGTGTTTGCAACTATATACAGTATGTAAGTGTACTGTAGTTCAAGGGGTTCAAGGAGCCATGGTAAACGAAGAGACCATGGCTCTGGTAGTGAGAGGGTTTCATGAGAGAACACAGAGCTTGTGTAATGCCTTATAGGGCGTACTCACACTACCCATCATTAGTTAACAAACTAGTTCTGGTATCGAGTGAAATAAAAATATCGATTATGAAATCAGGAAATATTAGAACCGGTCCAGTTTTACTCAACAGTGCAGATTGATGATGCAGTTTGAATGTCATGTCATATAATTCACTATGCTCTGAAACAATGTGTTTAAAGAAACACCAGTTATTAACAACTTTCTCAAATGGATTGACATATTTAGAATTTGGAGTCTTGTCACTGACGTGATGTTTGAGATCCGTGCTGGGGCACGGTTAGCGATCACACTACATGTCTATTGTGCAAGAGTCCACCTTTTCTAAGTGTACTAGTGCATCATACTCAGGTACGAAAGACTGATCAAACCGGACTTTGGGAATCAAGTGTACTTGGGTACAGTATGGACTGCCTTGTGTAAGTAGGCTCTTAGTGAGGTCAGCAGCCCTTGAAGGCAATGGACTGGGGACCACTCATAGTCCATGAGCCCCCCCCCCCACTCACACAACCACGCCCACCCTTAGCAAGTGCCCAGGGTGGAGGTGCTTTCAGCGGACCCCACAGCTGGCCAGCTGTGGGGCACGCTGAAAGCACCCTAACCCAGGGCCCTTGGATGGTCAGAGGCATAATCAGAGGGCCCTTCAAAAGTACGCCCCCCTCCTTCCTTGGGCCCCCTGGTAGGGGCTCATAATTAGAGGGTCCTCTAAAAGTACGCCCCCTCCGCCACCCCTAATCCATTTTTATAAGGGGCCCTATAGCAGGGCTGGGGGCCCTGGTAGTCAGAGGGCCAACTGAAAGAACCCCCCCCCCAAGGCCCTTTGTAGCCAAATGTCTGAGGGCCCCCCTCCCTCCCTGTTTTCATCAGAGGCCCTGGTAGTCAGAGGATCCTAGAGAATGGAGGCCCACTGAAATAAAAATGTATTGTTGATAGGCATCGTTGTTTTGGGCTACAGGCCCCGGTCCATAATCAGTCCCTGTGCACAAGTAATTAGCAAGCTTCATAAAATTTCAGTGTTTCTCTGAACACAAAACTCGGATGAAGTACGCACGAGTTAGTGTGTGAACGAAGCGAACATCATAAGACATCTGCATCAGAGGCCATCCCCATCCTTCTTCTCCTCAAAATCAGAGGGGGTGGACTTCTGTCGTCTCCTAAGCAATTGCACAGTCTCATTTTTCTTTCCGCCACTCGGGATACCCTTTTGAACCCACGCCCTGAATCGATCTCAGAGAGATTGACTCGATCTAATGGGTATGCCGGCTCCTAGCCCAGCCTGTGGCCTCCTGCTACATCAACCACCCCCCACTGCCGGAGTTTCTACGCGCCTGAGGCTTCCCACTCTAGCTTTTGTGGTGCTTCACACCTCAAGCTCTTTGTAAAATACACTGCAGGAATTAAATAGGTTGATGGATTGATTTGATGAGAGGGAACATGGTTTTGCAGCAGCTGCAGAGGTAAACAATGAGTTATGCAACATGAATTAGCCTCTGATGTGCCCAGTGTATCGATGGTTCAGTTTTAAGTGTGAGCCATGACTCACCTGGTGATGGAAGAAAAATGGATCGATGTGTCTGCACACTTTACAAAATTTAAACCCCTCGATAAAACATCCTGCCTCCGTACAGTTAGGTTTACCTGAGGTGAGGATCCTTGTTGTCTGTTCTGCATGGGGTTCACTGCAGGTCGAACAGATTTATTTTATTGCCAAATTCAGTTTCTGAAGTCTTTTTGTGATCAAAGTAATTTTGGGTTCATGGCATCTTTTTAGGAAACCTGCAAATTTCAAATGATGGCATTGTACTAATGCTTCAACTACGTAAAGTTCATTTTTGGAAAAAAGCTCATTTAATGGAGGGTATTGTAAGGATAGACTAACATGGTACAGAACTGCAGTGACTTCAAAACAAGTTTGATAATGGTGGCTGCTCACTCAGTTTGTATACTCGGAAAACGAGAGCACGGCTGAGTTCAGCACGCAAGACAATGCAAGGTGGCCATGGCAGACTTAAGTCCTGATCCAGCTAATTCAAAAACCAATTAAAGGAGAATTCCGGTGTGAAATTGACTTGTGGTGTGTTGAAACATAATAATGAGTACTAACTGTTGTCGAATACCCCACCTCCGTACGCACGCAACATTTCAAAATAAATGGTCGAAGCTCCCGACAGGATTACAATGGTAGCGAATCGGGCATAGCATTGCCATGTAAAGAAATAGCAATTTTTTTCATCATTAACAAGGCTCAAAGAAGCTCCACACTTCATTGGTAGAATTCCGAGGGCCCTAACATTTAAAACGAGGCACTAAGAACTTTGAAAATGCACAGGTAGTTTATTAAAAAAGACTATTTATGCAAACAGTACTGTCACGGCCTCCCTGGGCAGAGATACTGCAAGCTTTGTTTTACCGAGGTTTTTCGTTTTACACAGTGAGCGTTTGCTCGGAATTTGTAGGGTAGTAGTTTTTCTGTATCCCCATGAACTCCAGGGTGGTGTGCAGTTAACGCACTCGGCTTGCTTGCATACAATAATAGAGAAAGGTTGACGTTACCTGGTTCGTCGTCAAAACTCCCTGCCAGCCCGATCCTGTCGCCCGGCGACGAGCAAACCAGTCTCCGTGCTGATACGGGATGCAGACGTGTCCCTCAGCAGTCAGTTCGTTTTATTCTATTTTCGTAAAAGATTCCTGTTCGGTTGGTTGCAGTTAGTAGTTGGTTGGGGGTTGCTTCTATCCACAGGGTACACGTGAACACCAGTGTCTGTAAAATTCCGAGTCTTTTTCCCAAGCTGCTGATCCCGCTGCTGCCACTTGCCAACACACACGCCTTTCCCAAACTGCCACGCCAACACTGGATACTATCATCACAATCGCATCACGCGGTCACTGGATCAAACCATTCTTATTAAGCAACCTCAACCAGAATTCTATGCAAGCAAACCAAAATATTCTAGGGGAATCCACAAAGTATAAAAAATCTAATTAACAATAATACCTCATCAGGCCACCTAGCCCATCATTCTGGCACTCTTACAGGGCTATGCTTTCCTGGGAAATGGCCTGTCTGCAACAGTACCTTGAGGTAGTTTTCAGTCACCTCCATCTTGAAAGTAACAATAAGTCGATTGACGAACACAAACGAATAGATTGCAATCTGTTCCCCTATCCTTCCTATTCGTTCGTGCTCGTCAATCGACTTATCGTGACTTTCAAGATCGAGGCGACTGGAAACTGCCTAAATGCTTCAACATTTTACACAGTGTTTTATACGTTCTTAGAGGAAGGCAACCCACAGGGACTTTGCACTATAGCATCAATGTCCTGTATCATTGTATATTATTTCCAGAAAATGAGAAGTGGAGTTTTGGGTCTTAATTCTCTCAGTCTGACCCCAGATGTCGCCGTTCTGAGGCTCTGCAGGAATTCCTGATCATCTTGTTAAATCCCTGCCCTCAAGGAGAGGCAGCTCAGGGAAAAACCTGCCAAGAAAGAGTCTCTGAAATTAATCCCCACAAGGCCTTGCAGTGAAATTAATGGCACTTAATATCCATGACCACTGAACTTCAGTCCAGATAATGGCAGCCATTTCAAAGCTCCAGAGGACAGGCCCCTTGACATGTAAATATTAAGAGAGAGGATATCTCGCACAAAGTGGAACCTTTTCAGCTCTTTCGTACAATATTTATATGTTGAAACAAGATGTGCAACACAGTAAGGTCCACAACTGCTGGATAATAAGACTAAAATAATGGTTAACTGATGGTTCAATTGACAAGGATGTATAGCAAATATCACAAACAATACTGATCAAAGGTTTACATACACCTACAATTAATATAATATATAAATATAATATATAAATATTATATAATATTGCTATAATGATTGCCACGCATATTTAAAACATTATATATATATATTTGGACAGTGCCATGAAAAACAGTGCCCCCTTCCTGATTTGGTAGTTTTTTGCATATTTGTCACACTTAAATGTTTCAGATCATCAAACTAATTTAAATATTAGGCAAAGACAGCCCAAGTTAATACAAAATGCAGTCAGGAATTAACAGTCATAGTCAGGAATTAATTGTGATAAACAACTTTTTTTTGTTCAATTTCACTGGCCACATTCAGGCCTGATTACTGCCAAACCTGTTGAATCCAGTGACGTGCGGTGGAGGTTAGTTTGGTGAGGCAGAAACCTTCCCTTTGCTTGATTAGCAATCAGACGATTAAATAGTTCAGTAAGACTATTAGGCAGAATGAGGGGTCAGTTCAAGTTTCCGCGGCGTTATTAGTCAGTAGGCTACATCGAACTTGAAATGCTCACGAAACTGCAGATTTGCGAGTACTTGCTTACAGGAAGCCAGAGACGAGGCAGTGACCCAAACTTTCATCACTGGATTTTGGGAACCTTTCCCACGTACTATTACTGATCGACGATGAAAACCCCAAGCCTTATGGAAGCCTGATACTGATAGAGGAGATAATAACTTCATTAACGTTTACGCTGCAATTCGAGACTGCAATGGAAATCTGAATAATAAATTAGGAAAAATTCTAGGCTTTCGGTAATTCTGTATATCGTTTAAACATTATTGTTAATCGGATTACGAAAGAAGACTTAAAATAAATGCCCGCTTTTTGTTTCGGTTTAAAACGCGTAATTAAAGGAGAATAAGTCGAATTGCGTTAATATTTTTCGATAACATTGCTTCGGCTTCCTGGAGGCAAGCACGCACAAACCTGCTGTTTAGCATTTCAGGTTCGATGTACTGAGTAATAACGCCGCGGAAACTTAAACTGACCCGCCATTCTGCTGAATAGTCTTACTAAACTAGTTAATTGTCTGATTGCTAATGAAGCAAAGGGGAGGTTTGTGCCTCACCAAACCAACCTCCACCGCACGTCACTGGTTGAATCAAGAAATCACTTAAAAAGAACCTCAAAGGATCTCAAAAAGAAACACACAATGCCGCTATCTAAATAAATTCAAGAACAAATGAGAAACAAAGTTATTGACATTTATCCATCTTAAAAGGGTTACAAACCCATTTCTAAGGCCATTATCCACAAAGGAAGGACACCACTGTTGTAAGTTAACCTTCCCAGGAGTGGTCGGCCTAGCAAAATTACTCCAAGAAAGCATTAGCAACTCATCCAGGAGGCCACAAGAGAACGCAGAACAACATCTAAAGAACTGCGGGCCTCACTTGCCTCAGTTAAAGACAGCGTTCATGATTCAATAATAAGAAAGAGACTGGGCAAAAAATGGCATCCATGGGAGGGTTCCAAGGCGAAAACCACTGCTGAGTAAAAAGAACACTAAGGTTTGTCTCACATTTGCATAAAAATATCTTAATGTGATGATCCCCAAGACCTTCGGGAAAATATTCTGAAGTGATAAAAGTTGAACTTTTTGGAAGGTATGCATCCCGTTACATCTGGCGTAAAACTAACACAGCATTTCATAAAAAGAACACCCTAACAACAGTCAAACATGGT
This sequence comes from Gymnothorax reevesii, assembly GCA_029721435.1. Classification (NCBI taxonomy): domain Eukaryota; kingdom Metazoa; phylum Chordata; class Actinopteri; order Anguilliformes; family Muraenidae; genus Gymnothorax; species Gymnothorax reevesii. Next base: position 58,991,118 of record CM056581.1, read on the forward strand.
CGTGGTAGTGTGATGGTCTGGGGCCGCTTTGCTGCTTCAGGACCTGGACAACTTGTCGTGATTGATGGAACCATGAATTCTGTTCTCAAATGGAAAATCCTAAAGGAAAATGTCCAACAATTAGTTTGTGACCTCAAGCTCAAGCGCACTTGGGTTATGCAGCTGGACAATGATCCGAAACACACCAGCAAGTCCACCTCTGAATGGCTTTTAAAAAAAAAAAGGTTTTGGAGTGGTCTAGTCAAAGTCCAGACTTAAATCCAATTGAGACGCGATGGCATGACCTTAAATAGGCCATTCATGCTCGAAAAACCTCCAATGTGGCTAAATTAAAACAATTCTGCAAAGAAGAGTGGGCCAAAATTCCTCCACAGTAATGTGAAAGACTCATTGCCAGTTATCGCTAACACTTGATTCCAGTTGTTGTCGCCGAGGGTGAGTTTAGGTTTAGGGGGCAATTATTTTTTTCTCATAGGGCCAGGTAGGTTTAGATAAGTTTTTTTTCCCTAATTTTAGTTCCCACAGCCGTGCACGCTGTTAGGAACGCCACGATTGGCCAATCGTAGTTGACCATGTAACTGCTCTGAATTTTCAGGTTTGGATATGAGGTGATCCAATGATCACGATTGACAATTATTTGTGTTGATCGTAGGAAATTTTTGAACCATGCACAATTTTTCTACGATCAATGCGATTGCCACAACTGACCTCAAGATCTGATAAGATAGGATAGGATAGGATCACCACGATTAAGAGCACGATTTCAATCGTGCCACGAATCGTGATAGTGGGAACCTAGCAATAACAAATGAAATCATCATTTGAAAACTGGATTTTGTTTTTACTTGGGTTGTCTTTGTCTTATATTACAATTTGTTTGATTATCTGGAACATTTTAGTGTGACAAATATGCAAAAAATTAGAAATCAGGAAGGGGCAAATACCTTTTCACAACACTCTCAGAATTGGGGTTCTATATATATGTAGAACCCCAATTCCGAAATAGTAGGGACAAAGTGTATATTGAGGATGCTAGTGCTAAAAGGGGGTCAAGTGCCATCAGTGACATTTTGAGAAAATGAGCAAAAACACTTTTTTCACCAATGGGGGAAACTGCTCAATGCATGGTCATTTTCATGGTCATGCTGCTAGCTCGATGAGGGAAGATACAGGGAAGATGCAGAGAGACATCTAGTGTTAAAAAATGGCACTAAATCAAATTCCATCAAAATGGCACTTGACTACCTTTTAGTACTAGCATCCTCAATTGTGAATAAAATCAAAACACAATGACTGCCAAATCACAGCAGCCAGTATTTTATTCACAATAGAACAGAGATAACATAGAAAATGTTGAAACTGAGAAATTCTACAATTTATCCACAAAATGAGCTCATTTCAAATTTGATGGTTGCTACAGGTCTCAAAAAAGTTGGGACAGGGGCCTGTTTACCATGGTGTAGCATCCCCTCTTCTTTTTAATACAGAGTGGAGGTGTCTGGACATTGAGGAGACAAGTTTCTTGAGTTTGCCATTGGAATTTGATCCCACTCTTTAATACAGGCTTCCACCTGCTGGAGAGTTTTGGGCCTCCTTTGATGGAAATTATGCATCAAATGTTCTCTATTGGTGAAAGATCAGGACTGCAGGCAGGCCAGTTCAGCACACGGACTCTTCTACTACGAAGCCATGCTGTTGTAATAGCTGCAGTATGTGGTTTTGCATTGTACTGCTGAAATACACAAGGCCTTCCCTGGAATATATGTCATCTGGAGGGAAGCATGTGTCGCTCTAAAACCTTAATATACCCATCAGCATTCATGGTTCTTTATAAGACATGCAAGTGTCCGACACCATATACACTAATGCATCCCTATACCATCACGGATGCTGGCTTTTGAACTGAACGCAGATAACAGGAGGGGTGGTCTTTCTCCTCTTTAGCCTGGAGGACACAACGCCCATGATTTCCAACAAAAATGTCAAATTTGGACTCGTCTGACCTCAGGACACTTTGCCCCTTTGTTACCGTCCACTTTAAATAAGCCTTGGCCCAGAGAACACGGTGGCGCTTCTGGATCATGTTCAACAATGGCTTACTTTTTGTATGATAGAGATTTAGGTGGCATCAGTGGATGGCACGGTGGACTGTGTTTACAGACTGTGGTTTCTTGAAGTATTCCTGGGCCCATTTAGTCATGTCATTGACAGAATCATTCCGGTTAGTGATGCAATGGTGTCTGAGGGCCTGAAGATCACGGGCATCCAGTAAAGGACTTCAGCCTTGTCCCTTACGCACAGAGATTTTTCCAGTTTCTCTGAATCTTTTGATGATGTTATGCACTGTCAATGAAGAGACCTTCAAAGCCTTTGCAATTTGACGTTGAGGAACATTGTTTTTAAAGTATTCCACAATTTTTTTACGCAAGCCTTCACAGGTTGGAGCGCCTCCGGCTATCCTTACTTCTGGGAGACTCAGGCCCGTATTCAGAAACGTCACTCACACTCAACCTCCACTCACCATATAGTGAGTACGATTGTAATGTAACTGGAGTGTGAGAATGAGATCGACCGACCACTAACCGAGGGATCGGTCCCACTCCTCGCCAATTGCTATTCATAAACGCCACTCGAGCATAACTGACAGTAGTGGGCACTGAATACCACAGGCAGTGCGTCAGCTGCTGCAAAGGGACGCTCAATCCTCACCCTTCAGTGCTGAATGACCCAAATCTGACGGAGTTTACTTTTCTTGATTAGGAAGTTTCTCAGACAAATTGGTAAAACGGCAATCAAATTTATTTTATACATTGCTTCACAAAATTGTGGCGTTTCTTTCGCGCATAAATGACGACGTAAATATCAGCATGTCTTCATAAATTCTGTGGTCGAGTGGCTCGCGAAAGGTGCAGGACAGCCAGTGAGGCTCACTAAGCAACAAGCTGTGAAACGTGCCGTACATTTCTTCTACATTCAGCAATTAATGTAGAAAAGGATGGATTCTCGTGACTTACAGCTACATGAGCCTCGCAGACCAATCCACACGGGCCCCACGAGCCAGCTGAGCGCAGAATTTTCCAACCCATCGGTAAAGAAAAGCGCGAGAAAGGTATTGACAGGTATGAGTCATTAATGAAAACTGGCCACACCTGATAATGTTGAGAGTTTTTGCAATGGTAATTTAAATAAACTGTCCAATCATTAAATGTTCATGTCCAATGATTATTTTTAAGAGATAGTTTTGAGCTTCCCCTATTGCCAGTTCACCAGTAGCCACTGGTGGGAACACAAATGCTAACCCTGAGTTCACCACAGTGCAGTTTGTAAACACTGAAACCCGGTGGTCAGTTAGTAAGTTACTGGCATCGTTATCATCATTATAGTTAAAATTTGTGTAGTTGCGACTGTGTCGAGCACGTGAGTGTAAATGATTCAGAGTTTCCAATGTTTGTAACCACCTGAACGCCATGACAACGAAATACTGGCGCAAGTTAGTGCGGCTCAAGGGAGGTGTTCCCTGCACTCAACCTTCGCTCAGAGAGAGGGTTTTTCAGTGTGAGTAAGGTCAGCTTTTCAAAAAACCAAACTGAGTTTGGTTTTCTCCACCCTATTTAAACCTAAGACACCAGGTGAGATGAGTTAAGTGTGTAATGAACTGCTTTCATTCATCAATTAAGTGCAGAGTAACGTCAAACACCAGCAGACACTCCGGCCCTCCAGGACCGGGGTTGACGACCACTGTATTAGTGTCTTTTTCAATTGTTCCTTATGGAATAGTTTCCTTTTGCCCCCCATGGCATCACGTCACCACGTTTTATTTTTCGTCCTGTTACTGGCATAATGCATTAGGGGAAGTAGGTGTACATTTAGCAGTGTGTCTCGACCACCTGTAGATTCAAAATTATGGACAAAAGACACCGTCGTGAAAATTTAATGCCGGATGAGGCGGACCCTCATAGAGACTGTCAAAGGACGGACAGGTGTCATTTGTGAAAGGAAGGCTGATGCAAAGTCTAACGAAAAGAAGTCTGCTGCATAGACCAGCATCCAGAATCGTTAATCTAACTGGGAATTGGAAGGGACACAGACACGTCCTTTATGACGACAATTAGTCCTGGCTAGTTCTCGATCATTTTCCTTCATTGAGGCGTTTTCCAATTATCTTCGTTAGCAACTGAAGACACGGTTTATCTCCATATGCGATCTAACAGCGATGCAATCATGGGCTTAATTCAGTACAGAGAAATAATGTTCTTATTAAAAGGCTAATGCTTCGCCTCAATTGAACTGGTCCGCATTGTAATGAAATATCGCCTTTCACTCTCGGTATTGCATGGGTTGATAAAAAATGTGGCACTCAGCTGTTAAATAGGCTATTAAAAGCGTGCGGCTCAAGCTACTTGAGTGACAGTCCACAGGTATACAATTTTTAACAACGTTGATTTAAATGCAGCAAACACGCATCCAGATAAATGATTGTCGTCTTACTTTACAGGTGCTGCTTGTTCTCTTCGATTAAGCGTGGAGTGCCCTCGGAGTGAACCTTTTAATTATGAAAATGACTGAGAACAGGTCAGGACTAATAATTGTTTAAAGTGGATGTTTTGTGTAAGCCAATTCTCAGTTTGGGCTACTCCACTGTATACTGAATTTATCCAGTTATTATTATTATTATTTATTTTCATCGCTGTTACATCGCATATGGAGAGAAACAGTGTCTTCAGTTGCCAATAATGATAATTGGAAAATGCGTCAAGGAAAGGAAAAAGACTGAAAACTAGCTAGCTAACTAACCACCCCCCCAATACCCGTTCGATTTTTGCCACTGCCAACATCATAAAGTGTAATAGCATTCTTTCCGGACCGCACAACAAGAAACGTCAAAGAGTACAAAGAACTCTGGCGGCAAATGAAAAATATAACTAAGTCTGCCGATTGAGCCTGGAAAATTGATGCACTGAAAACTGGTGGTGGCACCTTCCCATTATTAAAACATGACCATAAGCGTAGCTTATTTTTTAGTCCTATATGACAAAAATTAAGCACGTTTTACGAACTGTTTAGCCGTTTCATTCTTATAGGAGATAAGCACCTTTCGTAGTTATGAGCCTGAATGTTTACGTGGTTTCAGTAGCTTTAGTCGTGATAAACGCCGTCTTTTAGTCACTGTAAATGCCAGCTTCTAAAGTCTATCCACCAGCTTCATCGCCACTAAAAGCCAGTGGGTAGGCTTCAAAAGCTGGCGTTGACCGTGATTATGAAAGCTACTGAAACCACATAAACATACAGTTCCACCTGTAACAATGAGGATGCAGTATTTTAGCAAGATCTACCATTATGCTGCTTATGGTAACAAGCCACACTGTAACAAAACTGAATGAAAAGTTGTGTTTAGGCTAATTTAGGCAGTACAGTTGACTTACTTGTCGAGGAGAAAGCTGGCAACTTCAGTGTCCCATAGAAAATCTAGAAAATCTTTCTCCTTCATTTGCTCCTTCCACCAGGGGAAGGCTAGCCCGATGTTCACCCTTGTTTTTTGAGCGCGCCGGTCGCGCTGCCTTTTCAATTTTCTTTTTTGTTTTTTTTTTTTTTTCCAGATGAGGATTCCGTCTCCTGTGCATATGTATGGTCTTGCGTTATGCTGCAGTAGTACTGATTTTCAAAGTCGCTGCGATAGCCTTTCTTCCTGATTTCCTCCGGTGTCTCAAACACTCTGCACCGGCTGGCAGGGCAAACATGGATTTATTCCGCGTTTGGTGCTATTTGTCCCTTGCCGGCGGCAACAGTTTCAAGAAGGCTGACTGTCATGGCGCTCCCCTACCAGCGTACCCACCCAATGTAGAAACAAGCCTAAAATTCTTCATTTATGAGAATATATAAGATTATTAGTGGAGGTCATAATACACCAATGATGACATATATATGAATGCAGACTTAGATTTTGGGAAATAAAAAAATGTAAATGTTACACATTGTGCCTTTAAGGTTATGGAAGCATACTGCTGAAATTTTGTGTTCTCACGGGAGCTTACCAGAAACTAATTGATTTCACAAAATGCCACATAGATTTGTGTAAGATAGTCAAATTGAGGGTATTCAATAAAATTATGGATGAAACTAAGCACGCAAAAAAGTTTTCTGGAGTGCTGGAAAACAGTTAACCATGCAACATGACGTATCTTTACGTTACCATATGCAACATGCAGTAATCTGCTGCCAATGCTTCAGAGTGTCTATTTACGCTTTATTCCCAAAGAGTTTCTACCAAATTTCTGCTGATCATGTCAGCTTAATGTCCAACTATTTTTTGTGTAACTTCTGCTGGGCAGGCCACTAAATTGAAGTGAGTTGTTGCCTCCTTATTTCCAGGTATACCAAATCTTTGCTAATGATGCCTGCTAAATGTCCAACTATTTTCTGTGTAACTTCTGTTGGGCAGGCCATTAAATTGAAGTTTGGTTTTACTGGGGGGTTTCTTTGACGGTGCATTCAGGAACAGCACGCAAGAGAGGGAAATCCAAAAAAACCTAAGCCTTTAATGAAGTCCGAGTCAAAACCAAAAAACACAAGAATTGCCAAGCCACAATACGAAATCCAAAAACAGTGTCGATAAGACAGGCAGGGGTCAGAACCAGGAAGACAGATGAGCAAAAGTACATAAACGGTAGGCACAAAGTCGTAGTCGATGAACAAGGCCAAGGGAGAACAAAGCCAGAAATCGTGGTCAAGCAAAAATGGGTTGAAATCCAGAAAGACAAAAACAATACAAAAAGAGCAATGGCAAGAATCAAAGTCGGACAAACCAGTAGAAGAAAAACAATACTCAATGGCATACAAGGCGCTCTGCACAATGAAATATTGATCAACGTTCTGACAAGGAGCTGGCTGTGAAAAGACTGCTTAAATAGACGAGAGGGAAGTCACATGCTATGCAGGAAGCAGGTGAAATGGAACAGACTAATTACAACAGGAGAATCACATGAGGGAAACCCTAACCACGAAAATTAGCGAAAGCCAAGACATGGATGGGAATCACACAAACAGCCTATGACATTTAAACAGCTCCGGTCAAGGAGTTCTAAGTGCACTGATAATGAGCGCAGGAAAGTTATAAAACGCGTGCAAGAGATTTCGCTGAAACTCAGGGGAGGACAGGTACAGCTTAGCGAGAGGCGGAGACAAGAACAGGGTGATTGCGGAGAGGGAATTAGTATAAATTAGTAGCGGTGCAACTTTACAGATTTAACTAGAGTGTTCGTTAGTAAGTTAGTAACCTATATACAAGGGTTAGTTGTGTTAGTAGACTATGATACAAAATACGAATGTTAGTCTTGTTAGTAATCAGAACATTAAGACGAAGGAAATAAAGGAGAATCGAAGGAATATATTAAACACCGGAATTCATTTAAATCACCCGAAGTAAGTGAGCATGCAAACAGGGAAGACGGACTGAACCAACTAGATCACAAGACAGGGGAGACAAGTGCAATGGAACTGAGAAATGGAATGAACTAAAAACCTGGGTATTACAAGAATCAAAAAGAATAAATTAAAGACAAAATCATGAACACAGAACATGAACATAAACATGACCAAAAACCATAACCATGACAGTTTCAGTCTCCCGGGAGCAAAGTAAGGTGAAGTAAAATAAATTAAACGCTAAATTTAAAGACGCTATTTAAACGCTTGTTAAAAAATTGTCTAACTATGGGGTCTATTCTCCCATTAGCGTTTAAGTCCTTTTTTACGCAATTTGAGTTAAGTGCTTTTGAGTTACGCGTATTCTCCCCTACTCACTTCGATCACGCCCACAGCGCTTAACTTTAGAATGTAGGCAGCCTTATGAAAGAGGTGTGACTGATCCAGGGGCATGCTGGGGATCCAATTCAGGCCGGGAGACTACCAAGCAAGCAGGCCACTGAAGTGTTGCGGTGGATGCAAATGCGTGCTGCGAAAAATTTGTGGGGGTTTTTCTTAAAAAAAAAGACGACTTTAGGCAGCATTTAGAGTTGTCATAGCAACTACAACAGCACTATTAGACTGACAGCCACACAACAACACTATTGAACACAACCATGATGACAGCTCCACACAGTCCTCCATACCATACCAGTTTTGTCTTCCATAATCTCTTCTCTACATCATACTGTGTCCTTTTGTTCTATATTATATAATGCGCAGAAATACACAAAAACATGTTTGTATTATTTTGTCAGCAAATCGTTTAGATGTCATGCCAGCTTACAATAGCTAAAAAGAATACCAATATTGAATATAATACTATTGTATTGGCTGTCCTGCAAGTCGATAGATGACGTCATTACATAATTTGCATAATACACCTTGTGCATGTGTTTTGGAGTTGCCATGTGTTTTTTTATATCGCTTAGTTTGGCAGAGAAATCAGCCTTGCAATATATGCAGTATGCCCGAGATCATCCCCAATAAACTGCTTCAACCTGCCTTTGAATTCAGGGTTTGATTCCCACTCCTTTCTGTACTTTTGAGTGTACAGTTTAGACTGAGCCATGTTAAGCTAGAGGTTTAGCTTGTGTCACAGAGAAATGCAAACTGGTCATGGGTGAAAAAGGTGAGAAGAGCGCACAGACACACGGCGCGAACGGAAACGTAAATTTCATAGTCTGCGTTATAGAAACATGCATCATCAGAGGCATCTTGAATAGAATACTGTACAAGATGACTTACCATATACATCTGTTTTTTATTGAGATGACAATTCAAAAGAACTATAACTTATGTACAGGTCCTTTTTCTTTTTTTTTGGCCTGGACAATGATCACATGCTCTTTTTACCATGAATACCTAAATCTAAATCAAAAAGTTATGCACATGTCATTTTTGTTTTGGCCTGGACAAAGATCACATGCCCTGTCAGTGACAACAGGTAGGCTACAGTATAGGCTACACTCACTCTCCGATCATGTGCTTGATACAACACAAGGTATATCACCACATGTAGGCTAGCTCTTCAAAAGCAGTAAACAGCAACATGGAAAGTCACTTTTTAATAGGCACACCTTATGCATTTTTTCATGCCTTTATCAACCTACATTAAACTTAACAAAGTTCCATACTTCTCTAATTTCATTGATCATACAGGTTAAAACATTTGCACAATTGTTTTAAAATAACCACAAAAAGCTATAGCTATTGATAATTTATTATTATTTTAATTCAAGAAAACGAGATGTGCTTTACTCATCAGGGCGAGGTCTTAGCAATACCACCCATCGCCACATGGCGGAGAGTCGTGACTAATTATAAAATACGTGACTGAGACGGTAGGCCTATTTAGCCTTTTATCTGTTCCCAAAAACGAGTCTCCCTCGAAATTATAAATGCAAGGGAGATGGCCTGCGACCTATTAAGGTTTAAGCTACTCTTAAAGTTGTTGAAGAGACAGGCTTGCTCGTCTAGCTAAAAGTTTCTCAAACATCACATCGGTAGACCTACTGTGCAGTTCATTTGATAGGCCAGGATAACGTTAGGCGAGGCGGTGAAATATCGAGGAATAAATTCAATTTTACAGATTAGTTAATTTACCCTCATGGCAACGTTCTGTTTCACTTTAACAGCAGCCTGTTGTAGGCTATACAATGGTCTGTTATCAAGAAATGTCACAGTAAAATGTTGGGAAGTGAATGGAGCATTCTACAGGATTATAAAGAGCCGTGTAGCCTATTAATGGCAGAATGAATTACGAACAGCACAGTAGGCACGAACGAAACCAGCGCAAATTCCAAGTGCAGGAATTAATCTAACGACAACATTGACGTCTGATTTATGAAGCTGTTCATAGGCTATCACTTTAAGAAATGTATAACTGTATCGTTTATGCCTTACCTTGCCGCAGGTTCTAATTTCCACAATGGAGGCCTTGAGCTGATTTCTTCCGTGGGTAAATTGCTTCAGGCTGGCACCATTACAAAAAAAATTAGGAAGAAGGGGGCGCCTTGTAAATTGGTGTAAATTGCCGCTTCAATTAGAGCATCTCGTCAGTAATTTGTTCTCACGAGACGAGTGTAATGTAGGTCTATGTAGTTTTCTGCGGTCCACTGTTCTGCTCGCTCGGTCGCTCGCTAACCCCCCTCCTCGGATCTGCGCGATTCACGTAAATGGCCCATTTCGAACTCAAAACGGCGAATTTCGCCGAAAGGTGAGAAGTTTGCATGCCTGACAGTTATTTATTTAGACAAAAAAAATCACATTTTTATCCCGCCGTGACTGTAAACCAAAACTGAGAAATAGCGGCGGGTTCGCATGTGCGATTCATTTGCAGTTTGGACACGGAGGAATGATCATCTCCTGCTCCGACTCCAGCTAAGAGGGGCGGCTGCGAGAGGACTGGGCCGCCTGTGAATGCTCTGTGACGCTGGACAGGCCGACGGAAGCACACGCTGCATGTCGAGAGTAGTAACGATTAAAGTCGCTAAGTTGGCAATACTGGACGCGTCTCTCTCACTCATCCCCCCTCCTCCCGCAGACTGCTCCATGTGCTTCTCTGCACTTCCAGTGTTTTGGCTGTGTAGAGGCAGGCCATAAAGCAACTAACCAGTCACAACACGAGTCCTCTAAAAGAAAAACGGTGATCGCTGTAATTTCGATCAATCCTACCCTCTGATCACAGGGTTCATGTTGGCTACGTGTGCACTATGCAGTGAGGGGGCGTGTTCTCTGTCAACATAGTGCTGCCAGCGCTGCTGCTGTTGCAATAAGTGTGTGTTGTCCGCCTGGAAACAGCGGGCCAGTGGCTGCATTTTATTTATTGGCAGCCAGGCAGGCCAATAAGGACACAGGCCACCGGTAAATGTCCAGAGCGTCCAGATGGGCCTGCACGCGCCTGATCCAAAAAAGAGGCAGCCTCTGTACAAAGCTCATTGCTTATGGCTATCGGGAAAACATGGAACAAGGATTTTCTGATTAACCATGAAAATGCAGTGGTGGCCCATGGAAAATGCAGACCAGACTTTAAATTTGAATATCGTGGGCCTGCTGATAAAACCTCGTATCTCCAAACTGATAAGAAACAAAAACTTGTATGTCGACTATTCTTACATGCAGAATTAAACATATTTTATTTTATTTATATTTTAAATTTATCTATTTAAATATATTCTTTATGTTTATTTATTTTCCTGTGAAGTTTATCATTTTGAAGATACAAGGTTTTATCAGCAGGCCCTCGATATGCGGCTGGAATAGTAAGCCTATGTATGTCTGTGCCAATTACAAGAAGTATTGCAGACATCTCTTTTTTATTTCCTACTCTAGCCACCATGGTATTAAAGCCATGCAAACAAAGAAATTGCCGCGATAATGAAATAAAAAATAAAGAATTTAGCGCTTCTCAACCAGCGCAATCAGATCTTTGAAAATGTGCCCCTCCTACACCAGCCTGTTTGTTCCGTGGAAGAAGACAAATTAAGGGAACGTTCTAGTCACACAAAAAATGACAATCAAAGACGGTTTATGTGATCTAATTTAGAAACTGCGCACTTGAAATCTCAAACTACTCCGATGTCAGGTTTGCAACTAAAGGACATGGAAAGGCTTTAACAAGGATTCTTACCTCAACAATGACGCAATTCCATATCCATAGCCTATTATGTCCCATTTGATTTGAGCGACACATTCACTTGAACTTGTGCCTAATACTTTATTATAATCAATTATCCCATTTACTGATAATGATTCTTCCCATGTCGGCTAATCTTTATTGGCTAAAATTGATTAACAAATGGGTAGTGCTTTGGTATTGGCCAGGGTAGGGCTCAATCTAGAGTAGCCTACTTAATACGGTAGTATCTTTATTCACACATTAAAATACACAGTATTATCAATGGTAAAAAAAAAAAAATACAAAGACACAAGTTAGTTAATACAGATATCCTCAATTAGAAAATCAATCTCCTCACTCATGAGAATATCACAACTTTTTAGATTATCACGAACATATCGGGCAGTTGCATTTGTAAATAGAACATGAAGACAATGATGGCGACTTTGAGCCAAAGGCGAAATCCAAATTTCACAGATGTTGGTTTTGTATGGCAAGCGGGCACTGAAGGCTGATCCGAGGAAGAAAGCTGCGAATCGTTCTGGATGTGGCTTCGGTGGGGAGAAGTAAGCGCAGTATCTCCGATTTCAAACATAAATTATGAGATCTGCGGAGCACTGGAAAAGCCTGGCTCTCTGCACACTGGAGAAGTGTACATGCAACAGGTGGTGGGCAACCATCATCCCCTGTGCATTTCACTGCACTGGAGGAGGAGATGGCATCCACTCTTTCTTCAGTGGAAGTGCATGGAGAAGAACTTGGAGCGTCAACAAACTGTGTCAGACACCTTGACACAGACGCCTGTGATATGTGTATGACATCACCAGCCACTCTCTGGAATGACCCAGATGCCAGGACTGATAGCGTAGTTGTGACCTTGATGACCACGGGTATGTTTTGTTGGTGATTGCTGCGCCTGGCTTGCTGTTCATCCAAAAGTCGGCAAAGATAGATGATTGCCCCATGCATGGTCCAGACGAAAGCGCGGGATGCACTCTGTGTTTGTTAGTCCCGGGATGTCCAAACGAAGCCGATATATGCGTGGTCGCCTTCGCGCTTGGCGCACTCCTTTTAATCATTCCTAATCACACAAGAGCGCAAGCAAATGCAGGACTGGCATTTTGGTTTTAGATTTTGAGAGCATGGTAGAATGATGGTCTTATGTATACTCGTATTAACTAATTGCTATGCGTTTGTAATTGAACTAATTGGAGGAGAGGCTGTTGTGTAATATCATGTCATGGATTCGTTTGATAATTTATTATGGCTATGAGAAATGTAATTTATAAATAAGGAAAAACAATCAAAAATTGAATATCGCAACCTTTTACGATGTTAAATAAAATAAAATTTTGGTTAAATTCGACCTATAACCGACATCTAACGCAATATTCTATTTCGCCTTATGTTGGCGCTTGACCTCAATACAGCCCTCAAAAGCGCTTAACAGAAAAAGCATGTAAGCCAGGGGGAGAATACGCCGAAGTGTTTTTTGTCTGAGAAACGCCCGAAAATTTTGGCCTTGCTCCACCCCAAGCGCGTACCTGCCTTCAGGGCACGTAATGCAGACTTAAGGCGAGGGGAGAATACGCTTAGGCTGAAAAGCGTGTAGCTATGTGCTTTTTTTGACTTAAGCGCATGGGAGAATAGACCCCTAAGTGAATTGTGTGATATACAAAGCAAAACAGAGTTGTTTTCAAGGACTGAAATACTCTCACCTGGTTTTTCTGTAGATGATTTAGCTAACGAACCTCAGTAAGCTCTCAACGCCAGGAATACCAGCGAATTTCCTGGATATCTAACTATGACCTAGCTTGGTTTCATACTCGGTGGCTTGCCTTTCATACAGTCTTCTAACCAATTAATATTGATGTTCACTGGGGTTTTTTTAGTCCCCTTCATTGTCTATCCTTCGTTCTCTACCGCATTACCGCATAAACACATTGCCAAGCTTGAATATTAACACAAACCAGGGTTTTTGTCTTTTTTCGCATTTTATTATTATGGAAGGGCACTTCTGATTAAACAGATTGCAAATCAAGTTATCTTTGTATTTTGCTCTGGTTGTTGTGCCTTGATCAGCTGATTAAAGTTTGACTGCTCATTTGAGTGCTTAGCGATGGCTTGATGGGGGAGATACCGTGTGTAGTTCGCTCACAAAGTAAAAAACTTGTTAATTCGGTCTGTTCTCATTAAAGGGAACCAAGGCTTTACTCTTTTCTCGGTTAGCCTTGGTTGTATTTGTGGCTAGCTAGTTAGATAGTTACTGTTTGCATTTTCTGGCTGGGGATCTGAGATTTAGTATTTAGTTAGTTGGGCAGCAGTCACTTGACTCGTCCATTCTGTTTGGTTGGAATTTAAATGGAAAGGTTTACCGGAGTGCTCCGCCTCCTCCAGTTTCTACTGGACGTTGTAGCCAGTCTGTTTTATCTGGGTTCTCAGCTAAGCTAGTGATATTTTAAGGTTGGTATATTAATAGTACCAGCACTAGATAAGCTCAAGTCGGCTTATGAGGAGTGCTGATTACATATAACTGAAACTATGCCCCAGTTAAAACAGGCTTATAATCCATCTCCATTGTTTCCCCATGGTTTCTATTGTGACTGCTGCTTAGAGCTTCTTAGGTTAATAAATTAATAAATTGTGGTTCCTCAGTTCTGTCTCGGCATTAGTAATTTTCTTTAATCTAGGGTCAGCGAGGTCATTAGGTAGGGGGTTCAAAATGTGGCCAATACTATGTGACGGTTGCAGGATGTTCGCACTTTTGAAAAGAGATTTCCTGGGTGGGTTTGTATGCCAGCTAATTGAGCATCTGGAGAGCAAGATCCTTGATCTTCAGGGCCAGTTGGCAGCGCGACATAGTTTGCAATCAGTAGAATTCCGAGAGGATCTAAGTCGTATGTCGTTCAGAGAAATGGTGTTTAAGCCAAAGCAGGGTGGTGTGGGGACCCCAGAGCAGGCAGGGAGAGAAAGTTGGGTAACGGTAGTACGTCAGCACAGGAAAGGGTGTGCATGTCACACAGCGACAGCTCCTCTAATGGTTGAGGTGTCTAACCGATTCCGGCCCTTGCAGGAACTCGAATTAGCCCCTGACCCTGAGAGTGGGGCACCCTGTTGGCCTCTAACCCTCAGAAAAGAGAGTTAGTGATAGTGAGGGACTCAATACTGAGAGGAATAGACAGTTTAGTCTGTTCGCGCGAAAGAGAGTCTCGTACGGTGTGTCGCCTGCCTGGTGCCCATGTAGGAGACCTCCAGGAGCATGTGGACAAGCTCCTGGCCAGAGCGGGGAGGGATCTAGTTGTCATGGTCCATGTTGGGACTAATTACATAGGTAAGGGTAGATTTGAGGTTTTGCAAGGTAAATTTGTGGAATTAGCTGAAAAGCTTAGGAGCAGATCCTCCACGGTAGTGTTCTCCAGGATTCTACCGGTACCACGCGCAGGCAGAGCGAAGCAGAATTTTATCAAGAGGTTTAACACGTGGCTACGAACCTGGTGTAGGAAAGAGGGGTACAGGTTTATGGGGCACTGGAGCTATTCTTCTGGGACAGGGGTGACCTGCTCAAGCCGGATCGGTTACACCTGAACCGGAGGGGTACCTTTGCACTGGGTCAGCATATATTGAGGATAGCACAGAGTTATTTAAACTAGGGACTCAGGGGGGCAGGAAGGTTAGAGAGTGTTATACTGAGGGAAATGCAGACTGCCCTGATGGAAGCTGACAGTGTTAAATGCAATATTGATGATATATTTTTAAAACAACAAAGCATAGTGAGGGGCTTGGAGCTGTGGGCACATGGGAGATCGAAGGGGAAGAGCATTTTTGATAGCCTGAAATGTTTTTATCTAAATGCAAGAAGCATTAAAAATAAATTTCCTGAACTTGAAGCGGCTATGATTAGTGAAGGCTATGACATAGTTGGGATTACAGAGACATGGCTTAATGAAAAGGATGGAGATGAATATAATGTAGAAGGTTATAAGCTCTTTAGGAAGGATAAATGCAATAGGCGAGGAGGGAGTGTGGCACTCTATGGGGTCTAATCTCCCATTAGCGCGTAAGTCCTTTTTTACGCGCTTCAAGTTAAGCGCTTTTGAGTTACGCGTATTCTCCCCTACTCGCTTCAATCACGCCCACAGCGCTTAACTTCAGAATGTAGGCGGCCTTATGAAAGAGGTGTGACTGATCCAAAAGAGAGGCAGACTCTGTACAAAGCTCATTGATTATGGCTATCAGGAAAACACGGAAAAAGGATTTTCTGATTAACCATGAAAACGCATTTGTGGTCCATGGAAAACGCAAACCAGACTTTAAATTTGAATATCGTCGGCCTGCTGATAAAACCTCGTTTCTCCAAACTGATAAGAAACGAAAACTCGTATGTCCACTATTCTTACATGCAAAATTAAACATTTTTATTTTAAACTATATTTATCCATTTATATTATTTTATTTTATATTTATTTTTTATTTTCCTGTGAAGTTTGTCATTGTGAAGATACAAGGTTTTATATGCGGCTGTAATAGTAGGCCGAACCAATTACAAGACGTAATTCACACATCTCTTTATTTATCCCCCGCCGCGCGATTAGCGCGAAGCGGGGGATATAGCATTGGGCTCCGTCCGTACGGACACATAAAATTGCGGCGGCGGGGAATATGTCAGTGACAAACACTTGTTATTTCTTACTCTAGCCACCATGGCATTAAAGCTCTGCATACAAACAAATTGCTGCGATAATGAAATTATAAATAAAGAATTTAGCGCTTCTCAATCAGCGCAATCAGATCATTGAAAATGTGCCCCTCCTACACCAGCCTGTTTGTTCCGTGGAAGACAGGGAAGAAGACAAAGGAAACATTCGTCCAGGGGTGGGCAATCACGGTCCTGGAGGGCCGGTGTGTATGCAGGTTTTTATTCCTATCAATTACCCTGACTAATTGAGTTAATTGATTGCATGCACAAATATAGATTTTCGCGATGATTCGATCAAAGGAAAATGTTTTATGAAGGGAGACAAGACTAGTCTTTGTAGTTTCATGATAATTTAAAGAAATACGCATGAAACGTCAGATTTCATAAATGGTTTGGCTAATTGAGACAATCAACTAATTAAAGACCAGACGTTGGTGTGAAAACCAGGGACAGATACGGCCCTCGCTGCCCACCTCTGTTCTAGTCACACAAAGACAATCAAAGACATTTTATATGATCTCATTTAGAAATTGCGCACTTGAAAACTACTCCGATATCAAGTTTGCAACTAAAGGACAAGGAAATGCTTTAACAAGGATTCTTACCCCGCACGCGGTCATCTCCCCGCCCCGAAACCGCCTCAGTAATGACGGAATTCCATATCCATAGCCTATCATCCTATTTGATAGAACACATTCACTTGAAAGACACATTCACTTGAACTTGTGCCTAATACTTTATTATAATCAATTATCCCATTTACTGATAATGATTCTTCCCATGTCGGCTATTCTTTAAAGGCTAAAATTGATTAACAAATGGATAGTGCTTTGGTATTTGCCAGGGTAGGGCTCAATCTAGAGTAGCCTATTTAATAATATCTTTATTCACACATTAAATTACACAGTATTACCAATGGTAAAAAATTACTAGGACTTGAGTTAGTTAATACAGATATCCTCAATTAGAAAATCAATCCCCTCACTCGTGAGAATATCACAACTTTTTAGATTATCACGAACATACAGGGCAGTCGCATTTGTTAATAGAACATGGAAGACAATGATGGCGACGTCGAGCCAAAGCCGAAAACTAAATTTCACAGATGTTGGTGTTGTATGGCAAGCAAGCAATGAAGGCTGATCCGAGGAATTAAGCTGCGAATCGTTCTGGATGTGGCTTCGGTGGGGAGATGTAAGCGCAGTATCCCTGATTTAAAGCATAAATGGAGAGATCTGCGGGGCGCTGTAAAAGCCAGGTTCTCTGCACACCGGAGAAGTGTACACGCAACAGGTGGTGGGCAACCATCATCCCCGGTGCATTTCACAGCACGAGGAGGGGATGGCATCCACTCTTTCTGCAGTGGAAGTGCATGGAGAAGAACTTGAAGCGCCAACGAACTGCATCAGACACCTTGACACAGACGCCTGTGATGTGAATGACATCACCAGCCACTCTCTGGGACGACCCAGATGCCAGGAGCGACAGCGCAGTTCTGACGTTGATGACCACGGGTATGTTTTGTGGATAATTGCTGCGGCTGGATAGTTGTTCATCCAGAAGTCGGCAAAGATAGATGATTGCCTCATGCATGGTCCAGGCGAAAGCGCTGGATGCACTCGATGTTTGTTTGTCCCAGGATGTCCTAACAAAGCCGATATATGCGTGTTCGTCTTCGAGCTCGGCGCGCTCCTCTACTCTTTCCCAATCACGCATGAGTGCAAGCAAATGCAGGACTGGCATTTTGGCTTTAGATTTTGAGAGCATGGTAGAACAATGGTCTTATGTATACTCGTATTAATTAATTGTTTTGCGTTTGTAATTTAACTGATTGGAGAAGAGGCTGATGCGTAATGTCATGTGATGATTTTGTTTGATAAATTATCATGGCTTTGAGAAATGTAGTTTAGAAATAAGGAAGAACAATCGAATATTAAATGTCTCAACCTTTACCATGTTAAATAAAATAAAAGTAATGGTAAAATTCGGCCTATAACCGACATCAAACGCAATATTCCATTTCGCCTAATGTTGGCTCTTGACCTTAATACAGCCCTCAAAAGCGCTAAACAGAAAAAGCGCGTAAGCCAGGGGGAGAATGCGCGTAAGTGTTATTTGCATGAGAAACGCCCGGAAACGCCCCGATTTTGGCCTTGCTCCGCCCCAAGCGCGTAACTGCCTTCAAGGCGCGTAATGCACAGACTTAAGTCGAGGGGAGAATACGCGTAGGCTGAAAGCTACGCGCTTTTTTCGACTTAAGCGCATGGGAGAATAGACCCCTATGTGAATAAAAACATAAATGTGCAGGAAATTCCTGAAATTGAACATTCCTTGCCCTGCGAAGATATCTGGGTCAGGCTCATTGGCAAACACAAGACAGGTTTAAACATAGGTGTATGCCATCGACCACCAGCTTTGGATTGGACAGTCAATGAAATGCTTTTTAAGAGGATTACAAAGTTGTAGAGGACTATTATTATGGGAGACTTAAATTATCCTGATATTGATTGGGAAATGGTGAAAGGACAGGGTGGGGGGGAGGATTTCTCTATGTTATTAATGATCATTTTCTGGTGCAGTATGTTAATAAACCTTCTTGACAGAAGGCAATTTTAGACTTAGTGCTCTGTAATGACCCAGATAGAATTAGCAATGTTGAGGTACTGGAGCCACTTGGGACAAGTGATCACTCTACTGTTAATTTTGATGTTTCGTGCTAAGTTAAAAAGGTGTCTTAAAAAACAAAAATTTTCCATTTTCGGCGAGCAAACTTTGACAGGGTGCGGTCATATTTAAGTGAAATAAAATGGGAGACACTCTTTGACTGTGAGTCTGTAAATGAGATGTGGGAAAGATTTAAGGAGGTTTTTCTTGATTCACAATGCAAATTCATTCCAAAGGTGTCCAAAAGTAAGTAGAAAAAGCAGAAACCTCAGTGGATGACCACAGGCCCACAGCTATTTGTTGGAGTTTGAGGGAAAAGAGGAATCTTTATAAGATGTACATAAAGGATAAGAATGAGAACACTAAGGCGGAATACTGTAAAATGCGGGCTGTGGTCAAAAAAGAGCTAAGGAATGCTAGAAGACTGTATGAAAGACAAATTGCAGAGGGGGCAAAAGCTAACCCTAAGCACTTCTTTCAGTACTGTAGCAGAAAAAGGAAAGTCAAAGAGCGGGTTAAGTGCATAAAGAATAAAAATGGATTGCTGCTATATGATAAGAAGGATATTGCGGTTACCTTAAACAGTTACTTTGTTGAGAATTTTACCTCAGAGCGGGTCTTTCTTTGGCCAGAGGGCATGTCCTATGCTCAGGATTATTAAGCGGAAATTGAGGTTAGGGATAAAAAAGTATTAGACAAGTTGCATAAACTAAAGGCAGATAAGGCGGCAGGTCCTGATGGCTTATATCCTAGAGTGCTCAGGGAAGTTAGTGAGATCATCTTTAAGCCGCTATCCGCCATCTTCAGACGGTCTTTAGAAACTGGAGAAATACCTAATGATTGGAAACATGGCAATATAATACCAATATATAAGGAAGGGGACCGTACTGAGCCAGGAAATTACAGGCCAGTCAGTTTAACTTGCATTGCGTGCAAAATATTGGAATCTATCATAAAAGATGAGCTTGACTTATTTCTTGAACGTAAAAATATCTTGAGGGATAGCCACATGGTTTCTGTAAGGGGAGGTCATGCCAGACAAACGTTCTGGAAATTTTTGAAGAGGCCACCAAGATTTATGACCAGAGCTGGGCTTATGACATCATATATTTGGATTTTCAGAAAGCATTTGACACAGTACTGCATAAGAGACTAATTTTTAAAATGAGTTCCATTGGAGTTACAGGAGGTATTCTGAAGTGGATTCAAAACTGGTTGCAGGACAGAACACAAAGAGTGGTGGTCAGTGATATCTCATCTGAGCTAGGTATGGTGGGGAGTGGCATCCCCCATGGATCGTGTTGGGACCAGCGGCGTAGCGTGGAGGCGCTGGGCCCCGGTGCGAGAATGGCGCTAGCCCCCCCCCCAGGCCTATCCGCGAAGCAGAGGTGTAATTGTAACTGAGCTTTAGTTTTTTGAGGATTTGTACTTTACCCGAGTTCTTTTTTAAACCTGGACTTTTACTCTACAACATTTAAAACTTAAAAATGATCATTTTACTTCGTTACTTTGACACTAGCCACTTCGTTACAAATTAAAATATGAACGCAATTCATCGTTTAAGATTTATCTGGATTTAGCGTCTTAGAACAACGGTGCTCGGCAGCAGGGTATGTTAGTGCGGGGACAGGGAGCTGCAAATTTATGCACGTAGTTACAATATTCTATCACTAGATGGCACACCCGCATCAGTTATTGGATATTCACAGAAACAATCGTCCTCTGTAGCCAACCACTTCAGCTACAGTGAGCCAGTAGGTATCCAAATCAGTAATTAAGAAAAATCAGTTTTCTGAAAAACGAAGACACCCATAATCATTAGGGCTATTAGAACCATGGACAATGAATATTTGCACAGCATCTCAACATCACACAACACGTTAGGCTGTTTGAACCATGAACAACAGTGACAATACATTGCCAATGAAAATGCGAAATAGATCCATACGGCTGAACAGTCAACTGTATTTCCCTAACAGCACAACAGTGGCCAAATCAATAAGTAAATAGATAGATGGACACACATCATGGCACAGCAGCCATTTAACCACAACCGGCAAGCTGATCACTTGCAGTAGCCTTATAAAAAACTGCACTCACCC
The DNA here is from genome assembly GCA_029721435.1 of Gymnothorax reevesii. Classification (NCBI taxonomy): domain Eukaryota; kingdom Metazoa; phylum Chordata; class Actinopteri; order Anguilliformes; family Muraenidae; genus Gymnothorax; species Gymnothorax reevesii. Next base: position 59,012,161 of record CM056581.1, read on the forward strand.
ATTCAGAAGTTAACTCTGTGTGCCTTCTGCTCTGCAAAGTCGTTGAGCAAGAGGGCAATGAGGTGGTAGCATTAGCCTCCAAGTCTGACTGCTGCGTGTCGCCGCTATCATTCACAACGCTAGCAGGAACTGCATCTGGACAAGATGACTATTTAAAAAATGCATTCAATTTCGCCAATTTGGAGTTCCGTACATCGAGCTCTTTTTTTCTTTTCTTTTTTGAGCACCGCTTTTGTGCTGCTCAACATGGTGCTCAAGACTTTTCACCTCCAATACTAGGCTAATGGGTTAGCTGATCTCTCAAAAAAGAACACTTCACGAGCAAGCGCGTAGCCTACGAAGCTACGATCAGAAAGGATTAAGTAAATGTCAACTAATTGGACAAATACATTTCCCAGCAGGCCATGTTCATTTGAAAATGTTGTGAATAAAACAATCAAATATATGATTAGTAATTGTGATTATAACTGAAAAAGTATCATGACTGAAATACAAAAGACATATATCACAGAAAAGAGGAAAAATGGCCAATGTGTGTGTGGGAGGGGGGGGGTGGGTTGTTACCATGACTGTGTTGTATGAAACAGTAGAGCAATATATATACTCATCAACTCCCCTCTCAATAGAAAATAATACTGCGTTGAACAGGAGACTTGGAATGATGAGCCTGATAAATGTAATTTCTTTACGTGTTATGATGAGAGGATAAATGGCATGGTTGATCACCGTGGGCCCTCAGAGGTCCTTGGGGCCACGGTTCAGCGCACCGGCAATGCCTACTCCGCTGGTTGGGCCCCTGCTGTTCCTCATCTGCAATAATGACCTTGATTTGAATATTGAGAGCAGATTAGTTAAATTTGCAGATGATACTAAACTGGGAGGTTTGGCAAATAGTTTAGAGTCCACTAAAGTGATTCAGGATGAAATGAAATCTTTATTTCGAACACGTTAAAAGATAAAACAGAGATAATCACCAAAACAAATGGCCACCACGCCAATACCAAAACAAAAACAAAAAGCAAACTGTTGATAACTGTCTTGCATGAGCAGCAAGATTGTATGCTCGAAAAGGAGTAGGAAGAAGTAAGAACTTATTTAATCCTACCCCTTGTATTACCATATTCTACAGTCAAGTTATTAAATTCTCTACTATTATATTTACAGCATTCACCGTCTATTCAAGAACCAATGGTACTTACAATTTGTTGACTATAATATTCAATAAGCTACTTATATACAAATATACACAGAATATTGCGCCTGTATATAATACTGAATTTCTATACTTCTAATGATTTGGATAGGATCCAAAATTTGGAAGAAATGTGGCTAATGGAATTTAATGTTGCGAAATGTAAAGTTGTACATGTAGGTAATATAAACATCAGACGGGATTACTTCATGGGAGGTTTTCAACTGGAATGTGCTCCACATGAAAAAGGTCTGGGGGCGATTGTTGACTAAACCCTCACAGGCTCTAGCCATTGTGCTGTAGCAGTTAAAAAAGCCAATCAGATGCTGGGATACATTGCCAAAAGTATTGAGTTCAAATCCAAGGAGGTGATGCTTCTTTTTTACAACACATTCGTTAGACCACATCTAGAGTATTGTGTAAAGTTTGGGGACCATACTTGAAGAACGACATAGAGGCTCTAGAGAAAGTTCAGAGAAGAGCGACTAATGCTAATTAGTTTCTAATTCCGGGTGCAAGAGATGAAAGCTATGTGCAAAGGCTGAGGATCCTTAATCTCTTTAGTCTTAGGAAAAGGAGACTAAGGGGTGATCTGATTGAGGTTTTTAAATATGTTAAAGGGATTAACAAAGTGAATTATGTAGGATTCCTTCAACCAAGTGTTGTTAGTCGAACTTGGGGTCATAAATGGAAGCTGACCAAAGGTAAATTTAGCACTGATATTCAGAAATATTTCTTCACCCAAAGAGTAATTTTGATGTGGAATAGCTTACCTGACCATATTGTTGAGGCAGAGACCTTGGGAGTTTTCAAGAGCAGGCTTGACTTAAAGCTAGATACCATTGAGTCATTGAGTATCTGAAGTAATTTATTCACAATAGTGTAAAGAAACTGGCGAGCCTAGTTGGGCTGAACGGCCTGCTCTCGCCATTCATGTTATGTGATGTGATGTTAAGCGAGTTGTTGCTCCTTTCTTTCCGAGTATTTTCTGCCCATCATGCCAGGACAACTTTATATCAGATCACATCACCAGTTACAAGCTCATTATCAAGCCCAGCAAAGACTCTTTCCAAATACCAGCTGCTCTTATCCCCTTTCTGCAGATATAGACTGTAAATTTAAGCACGTAGTTACAGTACTCGACCACGAGATAGCAGCCCCGGATCAGTTATTGAATATTTACAAGCAGGCAGAGCTGAAACACAATTTAGAGTATGAAGTTCCCTCCAATCCCTGTGTTTCAAGAGTGCAAACTGCTCAATATCCTTGCCCATAGTATCCATCCAGTAGTTTCAAAAAATTATCACTTACGACAGAAAAAAAACCACTTTAGCTACAGTGAGCCAACAGTATTCCAGTGAGTGGTTAAAAAAATATGTTTTGTGAAGCAAAAAATCCGACACGGTATTGATTCTCTCACATTCTACTGTCAATTACGGTCATCACACACAAAATATGCGTAGTCCCCTCCCATGGATTAACGCGTAGATTCCTCCGTTGACAAATTCAGCGCTCCCTTATATCCACCCAAGTACTGGTGTCGATAACCAGTCACTCAATCATATGCTCAGATTCATCTGCGTAACTGCACAGTTATAGTTCATGCCCTCATGAAGCTTCCCTGGTAACGATGTATTGATTGACTTGTTTCTTAACCAATTCCCAAGTGTTTCCTTTCCTCAATAATTGAAATATACTGCTCAAAATAATAAACGGAATACTTAAACAACACAATGTAACTCCAAGTCAATCACACTTCTGTGAAATCAAACTGTCCACTTAGGAAGCAACACTGATTGACAATCAATTTGAAATGCTATTGTGCAAATGGAATAGACAACAGGTGGAAATTATAGGCAATTAGCAAGACACCCCCAATAAAGGAGTGGTTCTGCAGGGGGTGACCACAGACCACTTCTCAGGTCCTATGCTTTCTGGCTGATGTTCTGATAACTTTTGAATGCTGGCGGTGCTTTCACTCTAGTGGTGGCATGAGATGGACTCTACAACCCACACAAGTGGCTCAGGTAGTGCAGCTCATCCAGGATGGCACATCAATGTGAGCAGTAGCAAGAAGGTTTGCTGTGACTGTCAGCATAGTGTCCAGAGCATGGAGGCGCTACCAGGAGACAGGCCAGTACATCTGGAGAGGTGGAGGAGGACGTAGGAGGGCAACAATCCAGCAGCAGGACCACTACCTCCACCTTTGTGCAAGGAGGAACAGGAGGAGCACTGCCAGAGCCCTGCAAAATGACCTCCAGCAGGCCACAAATGTGCATGTGTCTGCCCAAACGGTCAGAGACCGACTCCATGAGGATGGTATGAGGGCCGGACGTCCACAGGTGGGGGTTGTGCTTACAGCCCAACGCCGTGCAGGACATTTAGCATTTGCCAGAGAACACCACATCTGGCAAATTCGCCACTGGCGCCCTGTGTTCTTCACAGATGAAAGCAGGTTCACACTGAGCACATGTGACAGACGTGACAGTTTGGAGACGCCGTGGAGAACGTTCTGCTGCCTGCAACATCCTCCAGCATGACCAGTTTGGCAGTGGGTCAGTAATGGTGTGGGGTGGCATTTCTTTGGGGGGCTGCACAGCCCTCCATACTAGCCAGATGTAGCCTGACTGCCATTAGGTACCGAGATGAGATCCACAGACCCCTTGTGAGACCATATGTTGGTGCGGTTGGCCCTTGGTTCCTCCTAATGCAAGACAAAGCTTAACCTCGTGGCTGGAGTGTGTCAGCAGTTCCTGCAAGACAAAAGCATTGATGCTATGGACTGGCTCGCTTGTTCCCCAGACCTGAATCCAATTGAGCACATCTGGGACATCATGTCTCGCTCCATCCACCAATGCCGTGTTGCAACACTGACTGTCCAGCAGTTGGCGGATGCTTTAGTCCAAGTCTGGGAGGAGATCCCCAGGAGACCATCCGCCACCTCATCAGGAGCATGCCCAGGCATTGTAGGGAGGTCATACAGGCATGTGGAGGCCACACACACTACTGAGCCTCATTTTGACTTGTTTTAAGAACATTACATCAAAGTTGGATCAGCCTGTAGTGTGTTTTTTCCACTTTAATTCTGACTCCAAATCCAGACCTCCATGGGTTAATAAATTTGATTTCCACTGATAATTTTTGTGTGATTTTGTTGTCAGCACATTCAGCTATGTAAAGAACTAAGCATTTAATAACAATATTTCATTCTGATCGAGGATGTGTTATTTTAGTGTTCCCTTTATTTTTTTGAGCAGTGTATATTAATCGGACAATAAGAATAGGATACAAAACTGAGCATAAAAGTAAGGTCAGTTGTACTCTTCGAATGTTGGCCTCAGTAGCGCAACTGAAAATTGATGTGATTTCAAAGAACAAACGACACCCGAAACAGACCTGAAGTGTTCAGTTTCATTTACGAGATTTAAAGCTGCAGTTGGTAAGTTTTTGAAAAGTAACTTTTTGTCATTTTTGCTGTAACTGTCACTGTGCAGACAGTATCACATAAAACTAGCACTCTGTAATTAAAAAAAAAAGGCTTCTTTAAACCCACCTAATGCTCCCACTGCAATTTAAAAGAATCTTTCGGACCGACTAAAAAGAACCAATTAGAGCCAGGATGGTGGCTGACAGCCGTCAAACAGCGCACATGCAGACGCTGCAGACAGGCCCCTCCCCCTTCATCCTCAGTTTACAGCAGTGCTCAGTCAAGTTCAAATCTCGGAGAGCAGGTTCAGGAGCTTAGAGCCAGCTGGGAGGAAAAAAATACCAATACCTACGTTACCGGCAACAGCCCACATGGCTAAGAGAAGTAAAACAAGAGCAGTTGCACGCATAACAGTTTGTGTGCCTTTGCGTGCACGGTAGCCATCTGGGGCAGGGTCTTAGGAGTGCAGTGGAGAGGAAGGGGAGGGATCCGAAAGTTGCTTTTTTTTCAAATTTTTGTGCGAAGTCCTCTTCTCTCCTCAAAGTTACCAACTGCAGCTTTAAATGTTGTATGGAGGCGGTCAATGGAAATAATTCCGAATTAAACAGTACTGCAGGGTTCCTTCTACACGATACATCTGTCTCTGGAGGAGGGCATCAATAAAGAAAACAGGTTATATTTCTACTCTGTTTGCATTTTGCTCAATATGGCTTTTTTCTGTAGAATTTATACCACGTTTAAAGACATTGAGTGCCAAGGTTTTCGTTTCTTCAAATGCATGCAGCCCACGCACGTCGGTAGACCCCTCAGTACGTTCATTGCACCATTCTGTTAAATCTAGGGGGGCGTATGTCATTTGATTTTTCCACAGAAGTGGAATTTCTGTTCTGTTAAAATGAGGTATATTTCAGAATTCAGATATTACTGAGTTAGTGAGTTTTTACCCTTAGAAGGTGTACGGTTGTGAGCTTGGATGTGAATTGCAGGGTGAATGTTCTGGCTGTTTAATCAGCAGTTTATTTAATGCTTGGTGGACTTTGAAGAAAAATGGGCAAAATTGTAAACTTTTGATGGAGAAAAGGCATGTTTTGTGTTTGGAGAGGTTACTGGTGACCACTAATGTTCAGCTGTACTGATATTGATAAATTCATGCAAACTCAACCAGAATATCATTAGTTCATGCTGAATTTCATGCCCCAAAAGTTAATTTGTGTTAAATACATGATTGTTTTATGATTTGACAGTTGTAACGCTTTAGCTTGCAGGCGAGCTCGTTGTCACGGGCCATTGAACACGTGGGGAAATCAGACTGGTAGTACAAGAAGATGCAGCTTTATTAATTTTAGCGTTGACCATACCATGCCTGGCCGCTACGGCACACTAACCCTATCATACATGAACAGATTGGTGAAATAAGAAAGGGTTAAACCGGACAAACGGAGCCGTCGCGTGACGGAAAGTAAGAGGAGAAAAAAGTGTGAGTAGTCCTAACTTTGGACCAACTCAACTTCTCTCTCCAAACCTGCGCAGGCGCACTAGCCTGGCTTACAGATCATTAAAGAAACAGTACTCCCGTTACACAGTGCAACATTTTGATGGATCTCAGACTTTGGGGGGCCACCTGGAAAGCTGTCTAATTTGGCTCATAGCAAGTAGGTAATCGAGAATGTAATGTTCAAGATGAATTGTACTTGTGGTCAAGAAGTTTATGATCCCAGAAATATATAGTTTTAAGCCCCAACAGTTTTTCAATTCTCAGTATAATTTTTTTGCAATTTCAAAGTTGAATTTTGATGAAGATTTTTTGTGTTTGCAGCCTGTTTTCTCCGCCAAAATCATGAAAATAAACTGAAATATGATGGGAGTCTGAATGCTTCAAGTGTCTGGACTCAATTGGGCCAAAGTTTTTCTGTCTGTGAACCTGCAGTCTTGAATTATAAAGCCTTAAATAAGGTAACACCTAAATAGCCAGATTTGGCTTCTGCACAAAGGGGTTAACAAAACCAGCGCCAGCTAATATTCAGGTTATAAGAACTAGTTTCTGCTTTAAAGCTGTTCACAAAAACAGTTCTAAGCTGAGCTTCTCAAATATCTTTGAATATGTACTTAAAAGAACACACGCGCGCGCACACACACACATTTTCTATCAAGCCTACTTGCAGAAAGACTCATCTTCTGTTTACAATACACCATGTAATGCTATTTAGAAAAACAGAAACTGATAAATTCTTTTAAAATCTTGAAATTAAAGGTGCTACTTATACAGCAGAAAGTTTGCAGCTTTGAAGCTCTTTGTTTGGCTTAAAATCTTCTTGTAATTTGAAAAGCCACACCGATGTTGACCCTTGTCCTCTGCCTTCTCAGGCCAAACTTGTTTGTCTGCTGTCTTTTTACACTTTTGGGGCTTGATTGCTTTAGACCCTGCTGCGAACTGATGGCCTTATATCACCATTTTGATGATCTTCTGTTTTGATTTTGTTAATCTAAGTGGAAATTCGGCACACGTAGCGTGGAAACAATGATAACCAAGCACAGGAATACATACAGGACACCGGGCTGCAGCTCTAGGCAACGATGGGGGAGCTTATCTTCTTCTGTGAATATTATTTAGTTCTTTTTAACATTGCGGCCTCTATGTCAGGTGACCCCTGTGCCTTATCGAATAAAATGGCTCATTTTCATCATATATAGCAATTTGAGTCCTTTTGTCATGCAAAAGTCTCTATAATATTAAACAATTACTGATTTTATTACAAAAGTATTTTGTTACATATTTTTTTGCCGATAAAAAACACACATGATACATACATGGGCTATGCAATAGCTGCAGGTCAGCATGATTGAAAGAGGGACAGTCTGCCCAATGGGATTGGGTAAACATCAGTACCAATACTTCCACCCTTTGTTGGGCTTCTGGTGAACATGCAAAGGAATAGTGTGCGTGAAATTTATTGTTTGTAATTTGTTTTTGTTAGGCACCTGTCTTTAATTTGTCGGCATTACTCAATTAAAATATTCTATTAATTTTGTATTCACAATGAAAAGAGCAAAAAATTCCACTCTACTTCAGTCTGCCTTGTTACGTCAAAAACACTGAAATACATTTCAAGGTGGTTAAACTGCAAGGAAGTTCTCTGACTGCCTCAAAAATGTGTGATAACTTGACAATAAGCTTTATTTCAACTCACAATTACAACCCCAATCACAAAATAGTTGGGACGAAGTGTAAATTGTGAATAAAATCAAAATGCAATGACTTTCAGATCACATGAGCCAATATGTTGTTTACAATAGAACATAGATAACATTGCAAATATTATAACTGAGACATTTTACATTTTTATCCACAAAATGAGCTTATTTCACATTTTCTGGCTGCAACAGGTCTCAAAAAAATTGGGACACAGGCAAATAAAGGGCTGAAAAAGCGATGAATTTATAAGAGAATCAGCTGAAAGAACATTAAAGTAATTAAGTTAACTGGCATCAGGTGTGTAACATGATTGGCTATAAATGGGATGTCTTAGAGAGGCTGTGTCTCTCAGAGTTAAAGATGGCCAGAGGCTCTCCAACCTGTGAAGGCTTGCGTAAAAAAAAATTGAGGAATACTTTTAAAACAATGTTCCTCAACATCAAATTGCAAAGGCTTTGAAGGTCTCATCATCGACGGTGCATAACATCATCAAGAGATTCAGAGAACCTGGAAAAATCTCCTGGGCCCTCAGACGCCACTGCTTCACTCACCGGCATGATTCTGTCATTGACATTACTAAGTGGGCCCAAGAATACTTCAAGAAACCACTGTCTGTAAATACAGTCCGCTGTGCCATCCACAGATGCCACCTAAAACTTGATCATGCAAAAAGGAAGCCACTGTTGAGCATGATCCAGAAGCACCGCTGTGTTCTGTGGGCCAAGGTTCATTTAAAATGGACCGTAGCAAAGTGGAAAAGTGACCTGTGGTCAGATGAGTCTAAATTTGATATTCTTTTTGGAAATCATGGGCATCGTGTGCTCTGGGCTAAAGAGGAGAAAGACAACCCTTCATATCAGTTTTCAGTTCAAAAGCCAGCATCTCTGATAGTATGGGGATGCATTAGTGCATATGGTGTGTGACTCTTGCATGTTTTAAAAAGCACCATGAATGCTGAAAGGTATATAAAGGTTTCAGAGCAACATATGCTTCCCTCCAGATGACATCTATTCCAGGGAAGGCCTTTTGTATTTTAGCAGGACAATGCAAAACCACACACTGCAGCTATTACAACAGCATGGCTTCATAGTAGAAGAGTCCGTGTGCTGAACTGGCCTGCCTGCAGTCCTGATATTTCACCGATAGAGAACATTTGGCGCATAATTAAACGAAAAGTCCATCAAAGGAGACCCAAAACTCCCCAGCAGCTGGGAGCCTGTATTACACAAGAGTGGGATCAAATTCCAATGGCTAAACTCAAGAAACTTGTCTCCTCAATGTCCAGACGACTCCACTCTGTGTTAAAAAGAAGAGGGCATGCTACACAATGGTTAACAGGCCCCTGTCTCAACTTTTTTGAGACCTGTAGCAGCTAACAAATTTGAATTGAGCTCATTTTATGGATACAATTGTAACATTTTTCAGTTTCAACTTGGGGTGTCAACGTTTACAATTTTTTCTACATGTGTACACGGAACTACTAACCGACATGTACTCGGTTACACGTTCGGAGATTTATGAGCTTTTTCTATCGCAGTTGCGCTGTATAACCACAGAAAGTAAAATGAGTTGAAAATAAAATCTCCATCATTTTGACAGATAAGAAAAATGTACAAGTGAAAGCTGAAATAGGTTTAACCTTCTTTTTTAAATCACTGTTTTAACTATTGCTCACTTTAGTACATTTTTTTTAAAACTTAAAGTGCAAACTGCATCCCTCTCTCGCAACGGGAGCTGCGTGTGAATTTTTAATATGCGTCTCATAGTAAAAGTAATCTGGAATTGGCGAGAGAAAGCAACTCAAAAAGAAGCCAAAGTAAGCTGAAGTGAGAGAAGTGAGAAAACTTCACCTTTGTATCCACAAAATTAAAAAAAAAAGTGTAGTTGTTAGTTAATGTTATTATCTGAAGCTTTCAGGCAACATTATCACCCCTAAAAATAGGCAACTATATGTATTGGTGAGAAATGAACGAGGAGGAAAAAAATGACGTCTACATGGTTATTGATTTTTCTAAACGGTTATGATTTGTTATCCGTGTAGCCGTTTACACGTGTAGATGTTGACACCCCTAGTTTCAACATTTTCTATGTTATCTCTGTTGTATTGTGAGTAAAATACTGGCTGGTGTGATTTGAAAGTCATTGCATTTTAAATTTTATTCACAATTTACACTTTGTCCCAGGTATTTCAGAATTGGGGTTGTAATAAAGACAAAAGAAAATAAGTTCAACTTTTGAAAACTTGTAAACTTTAGTGTGATATCTGACACTTGTCATGACAAGTAGAGCTAATGAGAGGAAATAAGACCTCATAAATGAAAGTGGCTATCATTCTTTACAGTCTCATCCGCCGCGGTGCACCATTGATTTGCTCTGTATTGTAGAACACAGTACACCATGAAGGAAGCTCTAGCAGTACAGGATATTTTGTAATTTGCCCTTTGTAGTTTATCAGAGTATCCCTGATGCACAGTGCTGTGAAAAAGTATTTGCCGCCTTCCGAATTTCTTCTATTTTTGCATATTTGTAACACCACGCCCCCAGCGTTCAAGATCACCAGTCTATTAACACCTGGCCCATAATGCATGTTACATCCGATCATCCACATACGTTACTCATTATCACTGTCTCATTGATTCCTCTGTTTAAGCCAGAGCTTCGCAGTTAGTCAGTGCAACGTCTAGTAATCCTGTTTTTTGCTCTAGTCTGTTGGGTTAGAAACGGTTAATCATTTGTAATGACCTAGAAAGGTAGGTGACGGTCACAAATACTGACTGCATATTGTCTATTGTCTAGTGTCTGCATATTCCCTAACACATCTTACTACCACATTTGAAGAAATTCCAACAACCAGTCCTTGTGATATTGCATGAACAGTGAAGTTCAGGGAAGTTCAGGGAAGAACAGGGAAGTTCATACGTTCATACAGACGCAGCTGAATCCTTTGGCCCCTGCTTTACACTATCACGCATGGCGCGGAACAAAAAAAAAAAAAAAAAGATCTAATAGAGTGTCTCAGAGGGACAAACAGAGAGACGGACAAACAGACTGACAGACAAACGAACAGACCCTGGTGTTGGCATATCATTGAAAGATATCTTTGTACCAAAAATGAAGAAAATCTATGCAGGGATTCTCAAAATATCTTGCTGACAAGACCTAATACAGCGGCTCTTAAGGTATCACGCTGTCAACCAGACGGACGGATGAACGAAGCTGAACACAATGTCCCCCGCCTTCACGCTAACGCGTGGTAGGGGATAATAAAAATTGGCACAATAGGTCCCCTTCAACACTACGAGCATACTAGCCTTGATTTAACTCTCATAATAATGTGCAACAGCAGGAGACTGTCCAGAGATTACCATGATAAACCAGATTGCTCTGATAAATCAACCTTTTTTCCCCTGTGGTTTATTCAGCAGGTCTGTACAAAGGCAGTTTTGCGATGGAACAACCTGTTGACAAAACTAATGCTTTCATGAAAGATTCACATTGGAGTCAGTAATGGCTTTGTTGTATTTAGATATTTTCAATTCTCTCTAAATTATCAGTCATATGGCAGCCACTATATTATGAAAAAGTTTGAGAGCGCCTTACCTGGTAATACAAATTTCCAAAAGAAAAGTCTTTCCATGATTAATTTTTAATGATTATGAATCTATGTAAATAAAAGCAAGGGTAAAATGAACAAAATAAAAGGCATTTATTGTATTAAACATTTTCACTCTATATTGCCGCACAATTGAGGCCAGTTGAGACCAAAGATTTGCGACGAGACGGGTTGAAACTTGCAGCTGCTTGTGATACGCCGGTCTGAGATCTTCTGAGATCTGCCAGGTCACACCGATGAGACAATATGAGACAGTGTATCGTTTACACAGCAATGACTCTCTGTGCTAACATTCTAACTGCCAGCTTTTCAGGACTTTTTTCTAGCTGATACATTTGTTGCCGCGTTTGAAAATATGGATAATAGCGATGATGAGTTAGGCGTAACAGTTGCATTTCTGCAACTAAGAAAAGAGCGAGGACACACAAAAAAAGAAAGGGGTGAGAATTTGGAGCCGTCCATAGCAGTGGCGTAGCCAGAACTGAAAAATTGCGTGGGCAATTAAACATTTTCATTCTGTATTGCCACAAAATAACTGAATATATGGAAAATAGAACATTTTATTGAATGTAATGAATGAAACTGATGACAAATCCTAATAAAGTGAAATAATTTACTTGTATGACAGTTAACCTTTTTGTAATTTGACTGTTAACCCTTTGAGCACTGAATAAATTTTCAAGGAATTAAAAATGTCATTATCCTGAGTGGTTGAAAACCTATCATGTGGTAACTCATTTAAAAGACCTCCCCTGCGGGAGCTTTTTTAAACAAGTCGGGTTTTCAACAGCATCTGATATTGATCTTTTGTATCATTGGGCAACTATAGTTGCCTATAGCATTGAAACGTGAGGTATCGTTCAGGAACCACTCACGGGAGATCCAAAAAACGTATGCCTTTAATGGGGTCCAAATCTAAGCCAAAAAACACAGGTTTTGCCAAGCCACAATACAAAATCCAAAAACAGTATTGATTAGACAGGCAGGGGTCAGAACCAGTAAGACAGATGAGCAGAGGTACAAAAACGATAAGCAAAAAGTCGTAGTCGATGAGCAAAGCCAAGGGTAATACACAGGGCACTCAAACACAGAAATCATGGTCACACAAAAATGGGTCGAAATCCAGAAAGACAAAAACAATACAAAAAGGGCAATGGAAAGAATCAAGGTCGGACAATCCAGTAGAAGCGAAACAATATTCAATGGCATACGAGGCGCTCTGCCAAAGAAGTATTGATCAACGTTCTGACAAGAGCTGTGAGTGAAAAGACTGCTAATATACACACAGGGAAGGTCACATGCTATACAGAAATGAGGCGTAGGGAATCAGGCTAATTACAGTGGGCGAATCACATGAGGGAAGCCCTAACCACGAAAATTGGCGAAAGACAAAATACAAACCGGAATCACATAAACAGCCTATGACATTTACACAGCTCAGTTCAGAAAAGGAGTTCTATGGGCACAGATAATGAGCAGGAGAGTGATTAAGCATGTGCGGGAGATTCTCGCTGAAGCTGAGGAGAGGACAGAGACAGACAAAGGGGCAGAGTATAGAACAGGGTGATTGCGGAGAGGGAATTAGTCTAAATTAGTATCGGTGCAACTTTACATATTAAACTAGAGTGCTCATTAGTAAGTTAGTAATCTTATATACATGGATTAGTTGTGTGAGTAGACTATGATACAAAATACAAATGTTAGTCTTGTTAGTAATCAGGACAGAAGGGCGAAGGAAGAAAACGAGATTCGAAGGAATATTTTAAACACCGTAATTCATTTAAGTCACCCAAAGTCAGTGAGCACGCAGACAGGGAAGACGGACTAAACCATCTAGATCACAAGACAGGGGAGACAAGTGCAATGGAACTGAGAAATGGAATGAACCAAAAACCTAGGTATTGCAATAACCAAAATGAATAAATAAAAGACAATAATCATGAGCAGAGAACCAGAACATAAACAAGACAAGGCAGAATCACAACATGAAAGGGTTAAATACACAGAAATACTGCACATTTTTTGCACTTTCTGCGATACTGTCATAAAACTAATGGTGAATCTACCACTCTGTCTAGCCGCTAATTAACAGCCTATTTCCTTCAAACAATTAACACTCCGATGCAGCTCTCTGCCACAGAAACAGGGGCCTTAATGGCCTGAATGGTCCGCAAACTGGCTGAGGTTCATTAAAATGCATGTAGAAGTTTCCAGGGTTTGGAAGCTGGGTACTGACATGCTTCAACTTAAACCTTAATGCTATTATTCAAGCTGTTTTACCAGCTGCATTCACAAGCCTGATGTAAAGCCCTAAAAGCACAGTTGTAAAGTTGTGTTGGATGACAAAGCCAAAGTGTTTCATGTTCTTAATTTTAATGACACTGGCCACCTGTCTCTTTAGAAATTTTCCTGATTTTATCATCGAGCAACAGAAAGAAACAAGACCTCAGCATAACAGATGCAGCTATACAAAGATAGATGATGCACAGTAACTACTCTTAGACTTTTTTTTCCAAGTCTTGTAAAATGAGCCCTCCGGTGGGAATTTTCTTCAGGATGATTCAGCAATAAATCAACAGTATTTTAGCAGTTTGAAATTCAAGAGCACTAACTGTCGCCATCTTACTTTTCAATGCCAATAACAACACAGCTGACTGCCAGGTTTGCAAATACCTTGGGAGGGGAATTGAAATGCTTGCCAGTGATGCAAATTAAATTAAGATAATTTCATGCATTTTCTCTTGTTTTTTTCCCCCTGCTGGTTATACTACAAAGTAATATGAAAAATATTGATACTGGCTTGAAAATATAAACACTTCCTGGTCTGTGTGTGACTGACTTGGTTTGGTAGTTTGTGAAGAACTTTGCAGTTGATGCATCAACTCTGGTGTGAAAATACTGATGAAAATCAACAGTTTCTCTGCTACGGGACACTGAGTTATAGATGAAGCTCCAAAACCAGGTTCCTTTGGTCATAAAAATCCTTTATTCTTCTTCCTCTGGTTTCTTGTAAATGTTTGAGTTTATGTTTGGATAAAATAATGCCAGAATTCGCAGAGACAGCGGCGTTTCTTCCACAGAAAGCCAAAGAGAGGCCGTCTATCCCAGGGGAACTGCACATTCATAAATCATCCTGCCACTTCACTGGAGTCTGGGAGGATAATAGATGTGATGGGAGACAAAGGTTGATTAGCATAGCTTTGAATGAGCGTCGCTCTGATGTCGCCTATTTATTTATTTAATTTGCTGGTCAAAATCAAGTTCAACACCTGCAACTTTGGAAGAGCTGCTGAAGCCTGGGCAGTGATGAGGACAAGGGAAAGGTCCATTAGCATGTAAAATGCTAAGTCCTTTACGGAGAAAATCTGTGCACCATTCATTAGCTGCAGCAGCGAGCTGATGGATCCAGGATCAAAGCATGTTTCATGAGCTAATCTTGAAAGATGTTTTCAATGTTTTCTTTATACTTCTTTTTATTTGCGTTGTAATACTCTCTAAATGGGCAGTGCATATATACATGAATCAGCTGTGCTTGTCTGCTGTGTTTGACTGAGCACTTTTTGATCTGATTTGCTTCAGTATGGGTGTCTTATCAGATAATTTCACAGACACACAGATGTCACAGATTAATCTTAATGCTGAACTAAACTTAGTTTTGTATGGAGAATCTCCATTTCAAATTTAATTTGGTCAACAACTTGGCTTAACTACCATATTAGACAATAATCCAAATATCTCTTTTAATCCTTTAACTGTTCGCTCAACCTTCCAGATGGCACATTTTGAATCGCTGTAGCCAGTTGGAAGATGTATAGTAATATACAGTGTAACATACACTACCACTCAAAAGTTTGGGATCACTCGCAAATTTTTCTTTTCTAACAAAAAATACATTTTCATGCATTTCACAAACATTTCTCTCCATTTCACAAAGGATTAAAATTAATCAGATGATTTTCTAAGAATGATCTACATTTATTTTTACAGCAACTATTATCAGCAACTGTCAGTCCTCTGCATCAATCTCCTGGTATGGCTGCTAATCCAAGTTAAGCATTTTACAAGGCTAATTGATTATAAGAAAACCCTTCTGCAAATGTGTTGCACAGCTGAAAACTGTTGAACTAATAAGGGAGCGCAAAAGGGAGCATGGCATTCTTGAGGGCGGTTTAGTACCTAAAGCATCAGCAGTTGTTTGTTTGCAGGCTCAAAATGGCCAGATAGAAAGAACTTCCTTTAGAGACCCGTCAGTCTATTGTTGTGCTTAGAAAAGAAGGCTATTGAAAACTTAAAATCTCTTACCGTGCTGTCAACTACTCCCTTCAGAGAGCAGCACAAACTGGCACTAACAAGGACAGAAAAAAGGTGTGGGAGGCCTGGATGCAGAACTGCGCAAGAAGACAAATATCTGAGATCCTGTAGTTTAAGACAAAAACATCTTATACATAAGTACTATCCAGGATAAGAATGAAAAAGTGCTGAAAAATTCATTGCAATCGCCACCTGGGTGGTATCCTATAGGTACGTAAAACCCATTGAAGCTAGCTATGCATAATTCATTTGTACCTTTTTGCTTGTAAAATGCAGTCTTTAATAGCACCCAAAGGACAGCATTGTATGTTTCCGTGTGCCAGAGGGTTGTTTCTTGAAGTGTATAAATGTATCTTCGTGCCATACATGAGAATATACATTCCTTAATGTGATATGTTTTCCCCAACATTGCAAACAAAGTTCATGTTCAGTAATCTACACTAACTTCTTTCAACAGCTGTATGTGATTACATTTCTTTATTTGTCTCACTGTGTTACCATGTCCTTGTTTGGAATGCACACTAACCAGGCATGTGGTTTCTTTTTTGGGGAATCTTCTGATGGACGTACTCCATGTTGTAATCCCTGCTTATTTTAATGGATCATCATGCTATTGCAAGAGGTGCAAACATAATGCAGGTTACCCCCATTGACTTGCCTCACTAAAACCCAAATGTAACATGCTATGTTAAGTGCAGCACCAACCGGCACACAGCCCAAATCTAATTAGTTCATTCAACAAAAATTTTTACCACTCACTTTCTCAAAAATATGATATTTATATTTCCATTAATAATGCAATGGCAGAAAGCTGACTAGGTGAAACACTGAGTGACATATTACTTTGCAAACGTCACTCTGAACAGTGCAATACAATACTCATCCTACTAGAAGGAGGATTTTTAACATATAATGGCATACATATTGAGGCTTCTCAAATATTCAAATATTGAAATATTCTTGGTAGAACTGGTTTCAGGAAGGTATTTAATTGACTTTTCTTGGTTGAAACGACAGCCCCAAATAGCAACATACACCAATTAGCAGTAACATTAATATGACCTGCCTAATATTGTGTAGGTCACCCTTTTACAGTCAAAACACTCCTGACCCAGTGAGCCCTAGTCCTGGACTCCACTAGACCTCTGAAGGCGCGCTGTGTTATCGGGCACCAAGACGCTTGCAGCAGATCCTTTACGTCCTGTGAGTTGCAAAGAGGGGCCTCCATGGATTTGACTTGTTTGTCCAGCACATTACACAGATTGTGGCATTGAGATCTTGGGAATTTCAAGGTCAAGTCAACACCTTGAACCTTGTTGTGTTCCTCAAACCATTCCTGAACCATTTTAGCAGTGTGGCAGGGCACATTATCTGGCTGAAAGAGGCCACAGCCAGTATACATATGAATGGGAGGACCTAAGGTTTCCTAGCAAAACATTGCCTGAAGTATAACATTGCCTCCACTGGCTTGCACTGTAAAACTGTGGAACATGTGACATGTTTATAATCTAAATACCAGCGGGTAAAAGCTAAATGCCCGGCGATTACTTTTATAAGGTGTTCTCAATCAATACTCTGATGTTTACTGGATGTTGCGTTCAAGGTTTTTCACGTGTTGAGTACGCTGTGAAACTGAATCTAAACACTGTGGCATGTTTAAAAAGTGTTACACAAAGGTTTTTAGCATATGTTCAGAACTTAAATGTTTGATTTTACAGTGAGCCTTCTTCCGGTTGTGCATCTTGGTGACATGTCTTACCCTGATACAGTATATCGCTATACCCCTCAATTTTCGACAAATAATTTATTACATCTTTTCAAAGGACAATGTTACACAAATGAAACTTGAGTATATTCTAGAGTAGTCATTGTACAATATGCGTAGCTGTGTAGATTTACTGCACTGTCCAAATAACTGAACAAACAGTGACTATTTCCAACATGGGTGGCAACAAAAGTGAGTACACCTCCTCCACTCCTTCATGACAACATCACGGAGCTGGTGGATGTTGGGCACCTGCTGCTCCCCCACCTTCCTCTTGAGGATGCCCCACAGGTGCTCAATGGGATTCGGGTCTGGAGACATACTTGGCCATGCCATCACCTTCAGCTTCTTCAGGAAGGCAGTTGTCATCTTGGAGGTGTGTTTCGGGTCGTTATCATGTTAGAAAGCTGCCGTGCAGCCTGTTTTTAAAGGGATGGCAATATGTTCTGCTTTAGAATGTCACAGTACATGTTGAAATCCATTATTACATCAATGAAGTGCAGCTCCCCAGGACCAGAAGCCCTCATGCAGCCCCAGACCATGATGCTGCCACTACGTTTGACTGTAGGCAGTTCACACTTGTCTTGGTACTCCTCACCAGGATGCTGCCACACATGCTGGACACCATCTGAGCCAAACAAGTTTATCTTGTTCTCGTCAGACCAGAGAACATGGTTCCAGTACTTCATATTCTTGGACTGCTTGTCTTTAGCAAACTGTTTTTGGGCTATCTTGTGGGCTTGCTTCAGAAGAGGCTTCTGTCTTAGCCGACAGCCATGCAGATCAACTTGGTACAGTGCACAGCTTATGGTCTGAGCACTGACAGCTGTTCTGGCCCCAATTTGTTATGACATTTATGACAGCAAGGGATGACAGACAAAATTTTAAAACTAAAGCAGGTTTAATTAAACAAAGACCAACACTAACCTACAATTTATACTACTGACCAAGATTGATAATATACAAGAAAAAAAATATTTACCGTTCCTTTGAGATGGGGTTGCTTGGTGATGTCCTGGGACAGGGAAATGCTCCAACACAGGTAAAAATCCACTAAAAGCTTCACAGGTCTTGAAAAGAGTGACAGGTCTGGTCAAATGTATCCTTCTCCTTGCAATTTCTCCTTCTACTTTACTCTCTCAATATTTCTCCTTATATACTCATTTGCAGCCCCCTCCCACATTTAGACTTTTTTTTTCCTCTGGGACTTTCCCCTCTCTGACATGCACAGGACATGCCCAAACCTACCTTCAGACTGGGCTTAACAAAAAAGGTCAATACTGCCATCTAGTGGCATTTTTTTCACATTACACAGCACTACTGCGACCCTGTCAGCAATACTGCCAGCACTCCTGCATCTGTTTTCTGAAGCCAACTTGTGCACCTGACGGAGAGCATGAGGACTCAACCTCTTCGGTCAACCCTGATGAGGCCTGTTCCGAGTAGAACCCATCTTGGAAAACCCCTGGATAACCTTGGCCACCATGCTTTTGCTCAGTTTCATGGTTTCACAGATCTTGTAGCTCAGACCATCTTTGTGGAGATCAACGATTCTCTTTTTCAGATCCTCAGAGAGTTCTATCCCATGAGGTGCCATGTTGGCCATCCAGTGACCTGAATGAGAGCATGGCACCCAAAGCAACACAATTTAAACCTCCAACATATGTTACACAACCTCATATGGCCCAGTGGAACTGAAAAAAGCATCAACATGATGACGAAGACACATTTCATTGACCATTACCAATTGGGGTGTGCACTCACTTTTGTTGCCACCCATTTTGGAAATAGTCACCGTTTTTACAATTATTTGGACAGTGTAGTAAATCTACACGCTACACATATTGTAAAATGACTACTCAAGATAATATTCAAGTTTCATTTCTGTTACGTTGTCCCTTGAAAAGATATAAAAAATTAATTGTCAAAATGTGACTTTTGTGAGATATTGTAAGCAATGCACACGAACTTGGCCATCCACACGATGTAAAAGAGAACATGATTGATCAAACCTGGCCACCCTCTTTCAATGATCTGCGATCTAGATCTGATGCTCACATGCCCATTATAGGTGCTTTCAGCAGTGGACAGGGGTCAGCATGGTCATCCTGACTGGTCTGAGGCTACACAGCCCCATATACAACAAACTGTGATGCACTGTGTGTTCTAACATCTTTGAATCAAAGCAACATGGACTTTGTCGGAAATTTTAGAATTTTTTGCTCTTCTGTTGGATTGGACAACACGGGCCAGCCTTCGCTCCCTACGCACATCGATATGCCTTTACCACCCATGAATCTGTCGCCTGATCACCGTTTTTCCTTCCTAGAACCACTTTTGGTCAGTAGTGACCACTAAAGACCAGGAACACCCCGCAAAGATCTGTAGTTTTGAAGATGCTCTGATCCCGTCAGCTAGCGATTACAATTTAGCCCTTGTCAAAGTTGCTCACATCCTGACGCTTGCCAATTTTTCCTGCTTCCAACGCATCAAATGCGAGGACAATATATTCATTTGCTGCCTGATATATCCCACCTACTGGCAGATGCCATTTAAGGAGATAAACAATGTTACTCACCTCACCTGTCAGTGGTCATAATGTAATTGTTGATTGGAGTATATAAACACGACCATAGGAATGAAGGATGTCAACCGTAGGTTGAACGGTATCTTGCCAAAAGGGTCATGTTTTTTTCAGCAAGAACCATGACGGTCAAGGCCGATCGCCACCAAAAACTAATCAGCGGAGCGCCTGACCTTATACTACATTCACACCAAGTTTGAAGTCTATCCGATTAAAGCTACTCAAAAAATAATGGTTTCGTCAAACCCTCAAATTGACCAAAAATTGACCTTGACCTTTGACCTTGACCTTGATGGAGTCCCCCGAATTATAGGAATCGTGATGAGTCATTGTTAGGCAAAAGATACAAAAGATCTCAAGGAGTAGGCATCACGCAGAGCAGAGAAAATTGTTCAAGAAAAATTTCCGGTAAACAGTTTTTTCTTCATAATGTCAACAAATGATGTCAGAGCGCAAAAATTTTGACTGATCTGGAAAGCGGTCATCAAGGGCTTTCATATGAGGTATTACTCGACAGTTCCTGCAAATTCAAAATTTGACCTTGGGGTCAAAAATTTTCGACCTTCAGCGAGAACCATGAAGGTCAAGGCCGATCGCCACCAAAAACTAATCAGCTGAGCGCCTGACCATATACTACATTCACACCAAGTTTGAGGCCTTTGGCATCCTTATTTGATGCCAGTCTAAAACGAACCAAAGCCCCTAACCCCTAAACCTTACCCAAGCCCTTGTCCTTAATGTCAAATAAAGACCGCAAAAGCCTCCTTTTGCATTGTAAAACGCTTGGTCAGATAGCCTCAATATATCAGGAGTTGGGATGAAATTGTGCTTCTGGGTGGGTGTTCTTACATGCAGAGCTCTGGGAGAGTGTTCAAACTGTCCCTCCCAGGAAAACAAACAATAAAAAAAGATTGAATAATGAAGTTATTTGCAGAAACTACGAGTTAACCCTCCACAATCTGCATGCTGAACACACACGCAGGGCTGAGCACCAGCAGTGCTCCTCAGGCTGCATTCCAGGAAAACCAGAGGCCAGAATATTCTCATTTTCCAACTTCTGATTCTAATTGGGATACATACTTGCCCCGAATTATCAAGGAAGAAGCCAAACCATCTTAGGTGCCTAGACAGACTGGAGACAGTTCATTTTCTTTTAAAACATTCTTCAAAAAAACAAAACAAATGGTGAACACATGAATGTAAGTGGAATCATATCTAAACCAGCAGGTACACTTGTTGCACCTGGCTTTGAGTTGCTGGGGCAAAAGATGATTAAATATATGGGTGCAACTTTTTTCTATTATGACATAGTTCTCCATCAAATTTGATAACAAAAAACTGAAATTTGGTCAGATTCAATACCAACTTTCATCAATGACGTGTTCAAAAGCTAGCATCTTTCATGGTCTAAGGCTGCGTTAGTGCTCTCGGCATGGGCAAATTGCACATCTGTGAAGACACAATTGACACAGAAAATGGGTATGCATGCATTTGCTGGCTTCCAGATGTTGTCTTTTTCAGGAATACCCCTGCTTGTGCTGGCAGGACAACACCAAGCTACACTCTGCACATAACATAACAGCGTGGCTCCATAGTCAGACAGTGTGGTCACTGCACTGGTCTGCCTGCAGCCCGGACCTGCTGAAAACTATGGAAGCCCAAAGTGGACAATATTCATATGAAAATGTAATCCCACTATTGCATTATAATTTTCCACTTATTAATGAGTTATTTGAGACAATATTAAATTGAAAATGCATTAATCCAATCATCACTTTCATTTTCACATGCACATATGGGAAATCTATGACTATATTCAAATGATAACGAAAAGCTGTTTGACATTTCATTTTCCAAGTCATGCTCTGCAATACAGTGGACAATATTCAAATGCAATAAGCAAAATAGCACCCCCAGCCTACTGCATTTACATTTACGTGTCATCACGCTCTTTTATGGTCAACATGATAATGAAAATGCTGTTTTCTAATCACTTGGAAATAATAATGACATAATAATGATGACGACATTTAACATTTCATTTTCATTCATTTATCCTGCAATACATGGGACAATATTCAAACGCAGTAAGGGAAACGGCGCCTCCCAGTCCATTGCATTTTCAGATACATGTCACCACACTCTTTTTGGGACACAATGAAAATTAAAATGCAATCTGTCAGTGTCTCATCAAGGTGGGTCTTCCGCTGGGGCATCACTCATTAGGGGCGTGTACAGAAACCAGGTTCCTCATTTGCATACAACCAATCAGCTTCTGGGTAGTGCTTGTACGCACGAAGGCTTACTGACAGTGTCATGATGACTAGGCTGCTATGTATTGTGTTCCATCGCGCAGTAGGCCACGTTGCACATTGGATGTAGCCACCTCGGCAGCTAGTATGCTAGCTAAAGTTAACTAAGCAAAATATTTGTAAATGATCATCACATAAAAGCGATATGATTTGAGTTTTGCCCCAACTCTATTAACTGAGCTAGCTGTAATGTGCATGAACTTATCCGAGGTTTCGCGGCAGTGTTGTGCAACTGCAACCCAAGTGTGCTTGTAGATCTCAGAGACATTAGCTAGCTTGCTAGTGAGTCTAAAAGCAATCGCTTAGGTACAGCTAGCTAGCTATGATGCCTACTGGAGAAGCTCTTACAGCCCTGATTTGTCACTTTCAACGCCATCCCGCACACAGGACCTCTTTCAACATTGATCAGCAGCTTCTTTTCCCAAAAGAACAAACTGGCAGTTCAGCCTGAGACGTGTTATTTCATAGCTAGTTAAAGCAGCATTATCCTTCCTTGCGTGCTATAGCGTACATTACTCCAAATAAAACGCTATCCGTCTTCCCACCCTGAGACGCTAGTTAGGGGAAATGTTTGTCATCATTTTAATACTTGATCGCTGTGATTCGGTTTTTCCCCGATCTTCACAAGCTAGCTAGCAGACAGCGATTGTTCTTGTGCTTGCCTATTGTTCTTGAGCTAGCCAGGTAATGAGCTATCCATTGAAATCTCCCAGAAATCTAATAGTACTAGTGGGACGTACAAAACTGCTGCCAAACATATCAAAGAAGTTCATATTTCAGCAGGTTAAGTTAGCATGTGAGGAATATTGTTTTCAGCGATTCAGAGTCATCAAAACTTCTCCCATTGCTACATGGCTTGGGAATCGCGATTAAACTAGGAACAGCAGCAGCCTAACTGCTGGCCGTTTATCGAACCGTTCTACATGATGCCTACATTGTGCATGTTTCAGGAGTGGTGAACTTGCAACTCGGCAAGCACAAGAGCAATCGCTGTCAGCTAGCTAGCTGGTGAAGCTAGGGCAAAAACTGAATGACAGCAATTAACTATAAAAATGATGACGAACATTTCCCCTAACTAGCATCAGTAGGGTGGGGAGACGGATAGCGTTTTATCTGGAGTAATGTAATATGCTATAGCACTATAGCACGCATGGAAGGATAATGCTGCTTTAACTAGCTGTGAAGTAACATGTCTCATGTTGAACAGTCAGTTTGTTCTGTTGGTAAAAGAATCTGCTAATCAATGTTGAATGAGGTTGTGTATGCGAGATGGCGTTGAAAGTGACAAATCTGCTGTAAGAGCTTCTCCAGTATCATAGCATCATAGCTAGCTTCCAGCCATCCAGCTCACCAGTCTACTGAATCCCAAAGCGCACCTCAGTCATTATTCACTTATCACCTGCACCTGTTCCTTGTTTCCTCTGAGAGGTAGCTGAGTGTATTTAAGACTGAACTGCTCTCGGTCTCTTTGTGAAGTCTGTGTAACCTCATGCCTGTGGGACATAGTAGTCTTGTATGGCCTATAATTCTGTACTGGCCACTTCTGTATATTTTCTTTAAAACCTAGAATCCATACTGCTTTCAATGTATTCAGCATCTTTAATTTTTTTTAAAGGAACCTCGCTTCCCACTTGCTTTCCTATTTGTAATACCATATTGCTGTAGCTAGTTTTGTATGAGCGTAGTGTGCAACTTTGAGAACCTTTGTTCCTTTTTGTTTTGTACTGTGACATTTGTGCCAATTGCAGTGCAGTCTATTATTAAAACTACAACCAAATCCACCTCTGCACCCCCCTGCAACTGCCCTCCGCACTAAGGACGAGATGTTAAAGTTGATGAGTGAAATCATTACATTTCTTTTCTCTTTCCAGTAGAGTAAAGGTTAAAAAGAGTTTCTAGTTTAACACTTGTTGCTGTGATTCACTTGCCACACGTTGTCCTGGTTCCTCCAGAGTTGAGGTTGTACAGAGACCAGTTTATGCAGCACCTTCACTCTCAAGATTATTAGATCCTGCCCCGAAAACATGAGATGTAGAATTACGCCCATGAACGCAAACGTACGTACTTACCTCTGTCCTCTGTCTTCTTGCTATTTCAAATACTTATCCCAGTATTATCCACACACTGGTCTCAGTGCTGTGGCTCCCAGTGCTGCGGAGCACACACTAGAACATGCTCACCCTCCCTGCATGAGCTGACCGCAGTTGTTTCTGCCCTCTGACCTGCTGAACTGGAGTAGTGCTTCTTTAAGGTACGAGATCACATGCATGAGAACACCTGAAATTCACCTGGAACTTTCAGTGCTGATGTGACAATCAAAAGTATCTAACTGAAAGAGGGGAAGAAAACCTCTCCTAAAAGAGCTGAATACAGTAGCTGAATTTAGCCCAAATACAGGTGCAAAAAATTCACTCATAAGGTACTGCCAACGGTTACTGTCTTGATTTTGTGATTTGTCTGAAATTCTTTCGCTACACAGTGCTTTTGGCTTTACTGTGGCCTTGCTGGGAGTTGATGGTTTAATTGTACTGTGCGTGAAAATTCATAGAGTCTTGGCCAAGTCTTTTTAGAAAATAAGATTTTCATCTCATTAATACTGACATGGCAAAAATGAAAGGAAATGAATGAAAGAACAAACCAACAAATTCATTCATTCATTCATCCATTCATTCATAATATGTGCAACATCATACACAGAACCTCAGAAACACTCAAGTTCCGAGGCAAATTTTAGCCTCATTGGCAGAAAGTTGTGGTTATGGACTGTAAGTTATGAAAGGGGGAACGACTAAAGTATTGGCTAACTGCTGAGTCCAGCAATGCCTCCTACTATTGTGTGAGGCGTCAGCAGCTGCCTAGCATATGGGGGCGGGGCTGACCCACGCCAATGAAAATGGAGCCTCTGCTGAGTGCAATTATGACTCCCACAAGAGTCACCGACAAATGATGGGTAAGTTAACAAAGTAATGCTGAAGTATAGGGAGAGTTGCAAACTGTCATCAATGAAAAGTACGCAGCTCAGTTCAAAGGTGACTCTAGCAAGTGCCTAAACAAACGATTACTGATTTTAAAAGGCACTTGATTTGTCTAGGAGCACAAAAATCATTCCCTAACCCGAAGGGTAAGTAGCTCTCGGTGAACATGGAGGGTGGCTGGTGGTGGGGTTTTATGGGAGGTGTTACCTCCGGTCCTTGCGCTCGGCTAACTCCAGCCGTGAGCTCCCAACAACGGCCAGCTAAGGCAGCATCCGTAAACATGTCTTGTTCGGTTTTAAATTAAATGGTTTTTATAAACGAATAAAAAGGCTGCTGTTTAATTTCACGGGCAGAGGATCAAAGGGCAATAATGCATGGTCGGATCTCAATCTTTCCTGAGGAGAGTTGACGTATACTTCACAGATCAAAAGGATTGCTCCATTTCCTGTCACTCAGATGCTTTATCTTCACTGGAGGTCACTGGATTTATTGATAAGCCCCCGCCCTCAATCAACCGTAAAAAAGAAGGAATTTTTTGGAATTTCTAATTTGATAGCTAAAGGAGCTAAACCTAACAGTGTATTTATGTCCTACAAAATTTGGACATATTACGTGAATCTGTTGAGAAGATTTTCACTGATTTCACTGATTTAGCCACTGCCACACCCCCTCTTTGCCTATTGGCATGAAAAATTAATCGGCTTTTCTTTGGCTCATGGCCAACCCTTCCACAAAATTTTGTACAAATCCGTGAATTCATTTAGAAGTTGCATGCCTTTTCGCAACTGGCCACTCCCACTGTTGCCGTGAACACAGACGCACACCGTTACACAGAAAAAGTTTGACCCTCGTGCCAGATTTCAGCCTCCAAGGTAAAAGTTGCGGCCGCCAAAGGGAAGGGAAGTTTTCGCCGACCAACTGACCGAGTGTATGAGCGATCGAGCTGTTGGTCGCAGCTAATTAATAACGATGCAGAGTAAACCTTGTGCAGCAGATTCTAGGAAATCTCCTCTTCTAGGGATCAGATTCATCAGGGCTTGGGCAACCTGGCATCCACTCTTGTAGACTTTAAAATATATATAAAAGTTCAAATAGAAATCAATGCTACAAATATTTAGATGTGAGGGTGGAATTATGAGCGAGTGGGGCGGGGTTGGGGAGTAAATTAAACACTTAAGTTACTTTGAAAAGCATCCTTTTCACAAACTCAGTCTGTTTCGTTATTGTTATTAAAATATATCCTGATAATTTGATCTTGCTGTAATTGACCAAGAGATGATTTTTGAATGTGTTTAAAAACCACCATAGATCAGACATCTGAGCCTTCAAGTCTCCTCTAATCCATGAGAAAGCCTGAACCCACACTAGAATTTGGGAATTTTTTTGTGTTGTGTTTTTGGGCTGTGTGTTTAAATGCTGTAACATATAATCCCTTTTACTCTTTTGCTATCTTGTTAAGTTGAATTGGGTATTCATCCTTGAATTATGTGCACTTTTGGATAATTTTGTTATGGATGTATGCGATTGTCATATTGCTTGTATTGGTGAGATTCCATGCGTCATGAAAAAATGTAAAACCAATCAAAGCCAAATGGTCAAATCTTGTAAATGTAATAGTGTTATTTCATGTAAACATTCAGTTGTGCCACACGCTAAGCCTCCTGAGGCGACTGCAGGCAATAGAAATTCCAAACCTTCACGATTGAGTCTGAACTTTTTCCGGTGGAAATGTCACTGCATCTTTGGAAACACACCACATGGGAAGTGTTATTTGGCCATTTGAACCACACTGTGGCTCTGTGCCAAATGGAAAAATGAGACCCAATGGAGCCAGAGGTATAGTATACAGGGCAGAGGTAAATGATGTTCTCTAGTAAATCTTCAAACGTGTCAATGTCTACTGTCAGTATTACAAGCCACAAATCCAATCCAAACTATCCTGGAAGTACTTTTCTGGGCCCTATATTTTATTAGCCTGGTAAACTGGTATGTTAAGCATGTGTAGAGTTAATCTGCTCTTTTTTGTTGGTTTGGTGTGTAGGGTACACTGGAGAAAATCATTCAGCATGACGTAGATGTAAATGTAAATTGTTGGTCAAAGACAAATGTTATGTATGCTCACAGATAATGAAATTCCCTTGGGTCTGAATGATAGATTTAAAAGACAGAATAAGAGTATCTGATTCTCTTATAAGTTGATATGTTATTGGCGCCAGCTGCGTAGCATAGCCTAATTGGTGTAAACAGTCAAATTAAGTTCAGCAAACATGAACTGATAAGCATTTTTCAGACATCAGCTGAGGGTAAAAGCCCAAACCCACCATTAGAAGCCGCATGCTTGATCATATCTTAAGATGTTTGCAAATAGTAGTCAAAATAATGGCTCTCACATCATCCATGTGTGCATCTTGAGAAGGAAGGAGAATTTTCACTGAACGGCAGATCTGCAGAGCATCTGCTTATTTAGAATCAGTCTGAAAAATCTTGGTTGAGAAGGTACATCCGCCTGAGTGTCTCAATGTCATCACCTGGACTTTCTGATTTGCGGAGGGACACCCTATTTTTTTAAGCGCCATTTCACCGGCATGCCGTAAAGGTTGTGTTTCATTGAGTGCACACGTCCAACAAAAATTGAACAGCTCAGCACTTGACGCTTGTTCGTGAACTTTAATCAACTACTGCTGCAATGGACTGTGAATAATGTCAAGGTTTGTCAGTTAGCTGTTGACTAGATGCTTAGCACACAGTAAGTATGTAAGTTGTTCAGTGCACAGTAAGTATGTAGCTGACCATATCCCTGACTGAAACACTTGGGGTACACAGAGCAGTGAAAGGCTGCGCATGAGAATGTCAAAGGTAATGCACCGCCCCTGAGTGACATAACAGATGAATATGGTGTCGAAATTTGAACAGTTTTTGAGGCAGGACGCGTAATTAATTGGCAGTGTCAGCTGGCTTAAGTCTTGGGTGGAGACATGTGGCTTTACTTTCTGACCTTTGGGCCTGCATGTGCTGTGTTGAGGACACAAACATCTGAGGCTTTTAGAACATATTGCACCGATGCTCCAAACCCAGCTCCACCTGGCATTCTGCAGATGGACGCTATATTAGGACAAAGATTTTTCTGTGAAATCCCAGTTGACAACTGTCCCTGGGTAAAACTTTAACGACTTGTTCAAACACTTTCCCAAATAGTGCTGCCCAAAGACCCCTGAAAGCTGAATACTCAAATAAACCTGTAGACAAGCTTCATTCGATCTAAGGTATGCAATTATGCCTCTGTAATTATAACTGCCTGTATATACAGCGTGTGTTTGTATTACTGCCTTTGTCTTACTTTTCTGTTTGTTTGCTTTGAACACTCAAATGCAATTTGTCTTCCTCCTCGTGAGTAATCTGCAGCCCGTAGGTGCCCTCGGAGTGATTGCTCATTGCTTTAGCGCAGGGCTACAGTTTATCACATTTGAGATGATCAAAAGCGCAGCCCTCATTTTCACACGATTACCGCAAACAATAAATCACAGGCAGTTCATATCTTCAGAAAGGTCGTGCATGTTAATTATTTTCCCTTCACGATAACGATGAGCATCCTTTTTATTCTCTCCTAGGTCCAGTCTAATCTGGCTGCAAATTGCTCTGCTGATCATTTTGATTAACAGATTTAAGGAACTGATTTCTTCTTTGGTTTGGCTGCATTTTTTTCCCCTTGTCTAATATCAGCCCAGTTAGCTGTGTGAGGTGAAAGCATCCCTTGCACAATTGCCTTAAAAACGGAGAAACAATGAGAGTAAAGCTTCAGAATGAAGTGGTTTTATTGATTTCTGATGTCAAAAAGAGTTAGATGTTGATGGACATCCCTGTGTCATGGTGTTAGGGGGACTCTTCAGGTTGTATTATTTTACTGCAAGCTTGTTAAGCTGGGACTTGTCAAGGACACTTTGGTGTAAAATACCTACATCTCTGGATCCTAACCAGCCACATGATGGATTGACGACCTGTCCAGGGTGTAGTCTTGTCTCTGAACCAGTGCATACTGGGATGAAGGCTTCAACTCTTCTCTGTGACTCCGAATCCTGGAAGAACTTTACAAGGTAATGAGTGGATGGGTGAATCATGACTGACTGGAGGACAGTATGGAATTTTGGGGGGGGGCAGCTATTCTTAGACTGGCCTGCAATGGAAGGCAGCATGGTGGTGGAGTGGCTGGTTCTGTTGCATCAAAAGAGGAGTGTTCCAATACAGCCTATGACCTTCCCGTGAGGTGCATGCCCCCCCATGTTCGGATGGGTTTCCTCGGGGTCCTCCAGTCCAAACACATGCATGCCCTGCTAATTGGAGACTTATCTACCCACAGGCTTCAATATATGAGTTAATCGTGTCTACAAAAAATGCTAGATGTTATTTGGCGAACCATTCCAGCCTCTTGCCCAATGTATGCTGGGATAGGCGTGACACCCCTGGCAACCCTGATCAGCGAGAAGTGGGCTAGTTAACGGATGGATGGATGGTCTGGAGAGGCAAGCCCCAGTATTATATTTTTTCAAGTGTCCTTAACATTTCTGGCAGTACCGCTGTTTGTTTTCGACCTCAAGCAATGCGTAATATAACATAGTATTAGTATTACTCCTGGAAGTGGATGCAGCACCAGTTGTGTGGTCCTCTGAACAGTCACTTCGCAGTGCAGTCAAAGCACTGCAAAACAAACGCAGAATGACAGATGAACAGAGGAGGCTAGAGAACGGGTCATCAGTTACATTCTGGCAGCAAACGCTGTCTGATTGACACAAAAGAAATGGTGTAATATAAAAGTTAGTGAGGGATAAAGGTTACATCAGTGCACGTCTTCATTGATTCGGTCGTCGCACATGGAACAGGCCCACAACAGTATGCCTCACGGTGTGTGACTGCATTCTCAAAATGTCTGCCACGCTAATGATGTCACAAAGGGAGCTGACTGAATCAGAGACAGATGCGCTGGACTGTTCTTGTCAGATAAAGCAGCACAGAACCTGAAATGGTAAATCGATACAGTGGTTTCAGAGTCGGAAAGGACGCCCTCCTGATCTCCAGACTGAATCTGGCACTCGAAAAAAAAAAATGGAGGACCTGGAGCGCAGCCTTTAATACAAACTGCTCAAGTCAGCAAGAAATAATCAGATTTGCAGTAAAATAGCATTATCTGTGGGGAGCTTTGCAACTCTGCTGCCTGGCCATTGCTGGGGGTCTTGGCGCTGAGGGAAGATGAAGTGAGATTGTTTTCTTAGTGTCTCCATGCTTTGTCTCCTGGCTTTTGCTTCTGTGCTATTTTTACATTGGAAACCACAGAAAAACACTACAAACAAATGCAGGAGATAGAACACAAAGAAATAAGGTACCGGCCAAGTGATAATGGTGCACCCTGCCTGAAAAACGTAGCCTATAAAGGCTGTCATAACGTCACACATGTTTTTTTATTCTATTCACAATAGCAACAGAAACTTGCCCAGAATGCAGAGCAAGGAACTTCACCTGCATCCTGCTTAATGCTGATGGCTTTTAACAATGATCAAAACTATTCTGTCATTGTAGCCCCACCCACTGTATGTATCACATGGTGTCATTCTTCAATCAATGGCAGCTTATTTGTGCCAATGTTACTAAGTGGCCCTAAAATATCTGCCATACATTTTCCTAATTTTCTGCAACAGATGGGTAACTGCTAATTTGCGAATTTGGTTGAGTAAATCAGTTCTCCCTGTTATGGAGTTGTGGCACTGACAGCCTGAAATTAGCCTGCTTTGATCCAGCTGAAACGCCTAACACGGTACGCTGGGAAATCGCGGCCTGCGTCAGCATTCGAGCACTGCAGCTACAGGTAGGGTCCACGCGTTCATTGAAAATGGGGGCCTTGAGCAGTACGACTACATCAGGGGGACCATAACTCTTAGCTACAGCCCTGCATTCAAGTCTTATCTTAACAATAACCATAACCCAGGAGATGGCGAAGTCCCTGCTAACTGCAGGAAGCAATCCAATTAGGTAGAGTGATTAACACAGATCTGCTAGCTTCATCATTAATTTACAGACTGGGCTAAAGGGCTAAAATATCTATCAGGGTGCTTTCCTTCGAAAAGGGTTTTTAATTCCTTTATTTTTAGCCATATAGATTTGATTAATTTTTTTTCTATTTAAATAAGTAAAGAGAAAAATACAGGTAAAATAACCCAATAAATAGCATGGATCCTTTGTTTTTCAATCTTCCATCTGTACTGCAGTGATATTCCCTGCACTTCTGTCTACTTTTTCAAGCAGAACCGAATTGAGCAAGCGGGGGCAAGTCACTTAATGTGCTCTTGCTTCACACTAATTCCATGGCATTTGATGACACTGGCCATTTTACGGTTTGTTGTTTCAATAACAGCAATTCCCTGTTATGATTACATTTAGGGCAAACATCTATTTCTGAATTTAGAAGGACGGAGGAAGACAGAGGAAAGCGCATCAAAAATTTTGGTAATCGCATGGATTCCCAAGGAATTTAGAACCAATCTGTGATCGAGGAGAAAGGCTTGTTTTCTTGTAGAAGACTGTTTGAAGCTAGGGCAGTCAAAACATGACAGATAAAATGTCATTTTGGACAAAAAAAAAAAAAAACCCACCAAAGGGAAAAGAGGAAGGAAAGTGCTTGTTCATAGCTCTCGGTCGATAGCTGTTTGTCACAGTTCTTGCGTTATACAGGTTGGAGGCAGCATCTCTTGCCAGTCATATTACTTCATTCCATCCCGTGGGAGAAAATGTCCCCATTAGGCCGGTGTCCCTGTTCTTCCACTTATCTCCATAAAGTATGTACAGTGCTAGAAAGAGCATTTTCCCCTTTCCCGATTTCTTATTTTTTTGCATATTTGTCACACTTAAATGTTTCAGATCAGCAAATACATTTTAATATTAGACAAAGACAACCTGAGTAAATATAAAATGCCGTTTTTAAATGATAATTTAATTTATTAAGGGGAAAGAGCAATCTAAACCTACCTTGTGTGAAAAAGTAATTGCCCCCTAAACCTAATAACTGGTTGTGCCACCCTCTGCTAGAACAACTGCAATCAAGTGTTTGTGATAACTGGCAATGAGTCTTTCACATTACTGTGGAGGAATTGTGGCCCACTCCTCTTTGCAGAATGTTTTAATTCAGCCACATTGGAGGGTTTTTTAGGGTTTTTTTAAGTTCATGCCACAGCATCTCAATCGGATTTAAGTCCAGACTTTGGCAAGGCCACTACAAAACCTTCAGTTTGTTTTTTTAAGCCATTCAGAGGTGGACTTGCTAGTGTGTTTCGGATCATTGTCCTGCTGCATTACCCAAGAGCCCTTGAGCTTGAGGTCACCAACTGATGGTTGGACGTTCTCCTTCAGGATTTTCCGGTGGAGAGCAGAATTCATAGTTCTATCAATTACGACAAGTTGTCCAGGTCCTGAAGCAGCAAGCAGCCCCAAACCATCACACTACCACCACGTTTGACTTTTGGTATGATGTACTTTTTATTAAATTATATGTTAGTTTTACACCTAATGTAACGGGATACGCACCTCCAAAAAGTTCGATTTTTGTCTCGTCAGTCCACAGAATATTTTCTCAAAAGTTTTGGAACATCAAGATGTATTTTGGCAAATGTGAGACAAGCCCTTGTGTTCTTTTTGGTCAGTAGTAGTTTTCGTCTTGGAACCGTCCCATCATGCCATTTTTGCCTAGTCTCTTTCTTATTGTTGAATCATGAAGACTGACTTTCAATGAGACAAGTGAGGCCAGCAGTTCTTTAGATGTTGTTCTGGGTTCTTTTGTAACCTCCCCGATGAGTTGTCAATGCGCTTTTGGAGTAAATCTGGTTGGCCGGCCACTCCTGGGAAGGTACACCACTGTTCCAAGTTTTCTCCATTTGTGGATAATGGCTTCCACCGTGATTCGCCGGAGTTCCAAAGCCTTAGAAATGGCTTTGCCACCCTTTCTGGACTGATAAATGCCAATTTCTTTGTTTCTCATCTGTACACCTTAGTGCTTCAGTAAAGTATGTATGTACACCTCAGTGCTTCAGTACTTCAGTAAAGTACGTATGTACACCTCAGTGCTTCAGTAAAGTATGTATGTACACCTCAGTGCTTCAGTAAAGTATGTATGTACACCTCAGTGCTTCAGTAAAGTATGCATGTACACCTCAGTGCTTCAGTAAAGTATGCATGTACACCTCAGTGCTTCAGTAAAGTATGTATGTACACCTCAGTGCTTCAGTAAAGTATGCATGTACACCTCAGTGCTTCAGTAAAGTATGCATGTACACCTCAGTGCTTCAGTAAAGTATGTATGTACACCTCAGTGCTTCAGTAAAGAATGTATGTACACTTCAATGCTTCAGTCAAGTATGTATGCACACCTCAGTGCTACATGCATACACCAACACAGACACACACATGCATACACTTACACACACACAGGCACACACACACACTCGCATACACAACATACACACAAGCACGCAAACACACACACACACACCTACATACACACACGCACACAGCACACATGCATTTGTGCACAGAAAAAGACAAAGAAAATGCATGGTAAAACTCCCTCATGCATTTGATACAGCTGATCGAGGAGAGTGAGAGAGAGAGAGAGACAGAGCGAGAGAGAAACGGCGCAAGTGAAAAAATGGGGAGAAAGGGAGAGAGAGAGCTTGTGTAGACTTAGGTCGGATACCTCGACACTGAAGCATGCATGCAACAATTGGACCTCGACTCGGGGGATTTGAATTTGCAGAATCATTGCAGAACTAACTGTGAGGCAACTCCCCTGAAATGCCTGGAGGGGAGTCCACATCTTTCATTAATCTCCCATGTGAATACTCACACACACACGCACACTCACACACACACACACACACACAAACGACCTGAGGATTGGAATTAAAATAAGGAGCGACAAGGAGAAAAGTGCAAATAGCGTCTGTCTTTTGTCCGTTGCACTCCGCCTCGTGAACGGAAGCAGAGGGTGCAGCTCCGAGGATGAGTGTCAGCGGAGACCAGCAGGACAGGCACTGCCAGAGAGCAATGGCTCTCATCGTTGACTTCTGCCTGGACGACAGCCCCCTCCTGGACCCCGGAACCTGCCAGGAATTCCTCCTCCTGCTGACCAATCGGAGTTCCAGCCTCAAAGATTCAGGTGACTTCGCCGCACAAAAACAGCAAAGAATCCCTGCTATTTATTAGCCACTTATTCTCTGCTAGAATTAGCCCGAAACATGCTTTTTGTTAATGCTGTGAAAAACAAACCATTTGATCAGAGTGTGGTCGTCGTCAAGTAACGGGGGTCATGTGATTACGCTCCTATAAGACTGTGTCAGACTTGGTGAGGCCGTCGAAAGAAACTGAACTCATAAAAAAGATGATGGAAGTAGCTGTCCTCAGCACTTTCCTATAAAAGCAGCACTCAGTTGCTCCTCTGCGGTGCCTCTTTTACATGGAGGAGATGTGTGGAATCAGCAAACAGGTGTTTTATCTTTCACCTGGCAGTACAGGCTGCTGTTCTGTACTTTCTCCTCTCGGCGAGAGTAACATTTCATTGCTGAGGAGAGAAGCAGATCATGTCCAGGTTGATTATTATCTTTTTTTATGGGAAAGGGCTTTAAGGGAAGTGTTTGCAGTGCTGTAAGCTCTGGTGCTGAGCGGAACTGCAGACTGCCCCTGCAAAATAGAAGTAATGGTCCCTTTTTTTAGGCATTGCAGTGCAAAGCTTTACTATTAAAAGCTGAATTTGGTGCTGCGATAAATTGTATGACAACATCAAAAGGAGTTGGCTGAACAACAAATAAATACACACACACACGTGCACAAGCATACACATATACACACACACACACACACACACACACGCACACGCACAAATACACAGAGACGCACACGCAGACATAAACACACACAAATGCGTGCGCGCACACGCAAACACAGACACAAACACACATACACACACATATACACACAGGCAAGCACATGCATGCACACACACTGAAGCAAACATACAAATGCACTCAAACACACACACACATACACACATGCAGATACAGGCACTCACACCCTGGAGCATCAGTTAAGGTGTGAAATCCTCTCCAGTAGCAGCACCTGTGGTTTCAAGACATTTCAGTACATTAATGAGCCATAAACCTTCCTGCTTATCACAGGATATTATACCGTTGAATTGATAAATTCTTCTTATTACTTTAGAGAGTTGGTTATTTTGTAAATTCTAAGTCAGTATTCCAAAGTGCTCAAACTCCAAGTTATTAGTAGCAACAGTCACTTTACATCGTCACGCAGTTGAGAACTTCCACATAATTCGTGACCTTACATCTTCATCGTCACTGGAGAAAGCACTGAGCCATGGGTTGGTTTATTGACTTTAATTTTGAAATATCAATATTTTTTCTCAGAAAACAGAATAATAACAGATAAACTGCTCATTACTCAATAACTAGAAAGTAAATCAAATGAAAAATTATTCATGACAAATGATAAATTTGTTCAGAAATTTGTACTATTCAGAAAACAGCTCCATGTTCTCTTAAATAAATTTTTATTGAGCATTTTTACTGCAGTGGCGGCTCGTGAACTGGCAACAGATGAGGCTCAAAACAATCCCTGTAAAATAATTATTGGTCACGACCTGTTTTCAATCATTCATTTAAATGAACATTACAGAATCTCTGAAAACTCTCAACATCATCAGGTGTGGCCAGTTTTCATTTATAATGCATACCTGTCAACTCTCTTGCAATTGGTGTGAATTTAAGTGGCATATTTATGTTCCTCTGGTGTAGTCAGCAATTATTCAATCAACTCGTTTTTAAGAGATTGTCTACGAAATTGAAGTCCTTGTTCATGCAGGGGTTGGAAACAATGTAATTGCATAAAGACATTTCTAATGATCTCATTTCATTTAAATGATCATGAAACGCACACATTTCTTCCAACTGCTGAGTAAAGAAAAGCTCGAGAAGTCCGGAATCGTAATCAGTATGCGTTATTAATGAAAACATGCCACACCTGATAATGGTGAGAGTTTTCAGAGTTTCTGTAATGGTGATTTAAATGAATGATGGAAAACAGATTGTGATCAATCATTCTTTTTGAGGGATTGTTTGGGTCTCACCTGTTGCCAGTTCACAAGCCATCACTATTTTGCTCCCTGTGAAACCCCAACCACCTCACAGCTCATCAATATTCAATTTTATACGTCAATATTTACATTATAGGCATGCCAGAGAAAGTGCTGGAATGAAAATGCCGAATAAGAAATGATTTTTTTCCCATGTGCTTGTTCATGACCGACCCAGATGGCTGGGAATCATATTAAAATAAAATGATTAAATTGTTGCTTTTTGAAATACAGTCTAGTGTTTCTAGTGCAATGGGGTTTCTGAACACTTGGTAGGAGATCAGAAAAATGTGAACATTCTAATGCAGATATAATGATCATGACTGGTAAATTAAAGCAGTGGCATAAAGGAAGAAAAAAAAAACAAATCCCAAGAACTACTCTTCAAGGGTAAAAGGGTTAATGAGCTTCATGCTTTTACATCAGGTCTGTTTAAAGATGCGCTAATTATCCCAGTCTTCATTTTAAAGAAATATGCCCTGTAATCAGTTTTTCACTTGCTTTAAATAGGCCTTCATGTGGAGTAATTTTCAAGGAACAATTTTCTGTGCAATTAATAAGAAAGCAGTGAAATGAATTCAGTCAATGATCCTTATACAATCCCTTACCAGTTTCATCACATACTTTCTCAGATTTATTCCGTCAATTTAATACATAAACTGTGACTGTTGTGATTCTGGTTTTGCCTTGCCTTGCCTTGCCATGTTCTGACTGCTATATATGTAGTTTGATTCTTTGCCATGTCTGAATATTCCTTAGGATTATGTATTGTGTATTTGGTTGTTTTTCATTTCATGCATTGTCTTAGTTTTGATCTTTCCATGTTTTACTTATAGCCATAGTTTTTATTCCAGTCCATGTTTTGATTTTTCCATGCATTGCACTTTGTCTCCCCCCGTCTGGTCCTTGGTCTTGTCTTTGCTCACAGCCCCAGTAATGCGTCTCACTCCTTCAGGTGATTTAATGGTTTCTGGTTTCAATCTTCCTTCCCCATCTCGTTTACTTCCTTCCCCTTGCTTTTTCTATATCACAAACACATACTAACAGTTTGTTTGTTTTTGCTAATTTACTAACCAAGACTAACATTGTATGTAAGACTAACTTACTAACGAGCACTCGGGATTGTTTTGCTGCACTTACTAATTGATTAACGAGCTCTCAGCACTCGCCCTGTTCTAGTCTCCGCCTCTTTTCTCTCCCTAATCTTCGCTGCTGCATTTCAGTGGAATCTCCACACCTTCTTAGGCTTTCCTTTCTCTTAGTATCTGTGAACGGTAGAACTCCTGGACCGGAGCTGTGTCATTGTCTATAAGATTGTCCCGTGATCCCTGTCCGCGTTTTGGCTTCTGCCAATTTCATGTGATTATGTTCTTCCTAATGTGAATCAGTCTCATTGCTTCCACTTGTGTTTTGTTATCATGTGACCTCCCTGAAGTGTACATTAGATGTCTCTTCACAGCACTGCTTTGTCAGATCTTTCTCTTATGCCTACTTGTGCCACGTTCAATTCGCCCTGTACCCATTGTGATAATCTTTCTGACTGGACCATCCTTGACTATCAATTTTTGCCTACTCCTTGTACTTCGCCTTCTTGCGTTTTGAACCTTTTTTGTCTGACCGTGATTTTTGTGATTGGAGCCCTGGTTACGATTCTGGATTTTACCCATTGGATTCTGATTTTGGATTGTAGACTCTGTAGTGTTGCCTGCTCTGTTGGGGGGTTTCCCCCTTCAGAAATAAAGCCTCCATTTTGCATTTTACAGGTTCTCCCGAGTGGTCCATTTCGTAAATCCTCACATTGACTGGTAGATGACTGTCTGCTGAAATGGGTAGTTCAGATGAAAATAGCAGATTTTAGGTTGACTCAAAACTGTTTTACTGTGAAACGATGTTTCAAATTACCCAGCTATAAAACAGACAATATTGACATTCTGTATGTTGCTACTGTAAAAGATCAGCCACTTTTCGTTTAGTGGTACTGTACTCCTTAAAGGAGCTGTGTCACGATTACCATGCATGCTAACAACTTTGAATGAAGCAAATCTGCTCCACTGCAAGTCTGAATCTACTCCCTTCCTTCCCATCATTGTTTCACATTGTTAGCTTACCAGGAAAGAAGGTCTGATGTGCTTTATGTCATGGCCTGATTGTTGTCGTTCGTCGCCCGTCGTTTGTGGTCTGTAAACAGTTTCTCCTCTAGAAGCCACTGCAGCTATGATGGTGAAACTTGGCGTGCATGTTCCTACCAATGAGGAAACCAAACTGTATATTAAACTTTCCAATTCCAATTCAAATATGGCCACCATGGCGGTCATATTAAAAATGCCCTACGGGCTCATTGGATGGTCATTGTTGCAGCTATTGAGCTGCAATTTAGTGCAACGTTACCTTGTGGCATTCCCAAAAATATACTTGATGGATTTTGTGATGTTTACTAATTTGTCCTTGGTTTGACCTTTGATCTCTGGTCAGACCCAGTTTTTCCTGTTACAACTTTAAAAATCTCATCTAAAACCACGGCAGCTATGAAGGTGAAACTTGGCTAGCATGCTCCTACCAATGA
Source organism: Gymnothorax reevesii (assembly GCA_029721435.1). Lineage (NCBI taxonomy): Eukaryota > Metazoa > Chordata > Actinopteri > Anguilliformes > Muraenidae > Gymnothorax > Gymnothorax reevesii. The sequence goes on from CM056581.1 coordinate 59,051,278, forward strand.
AGACACCAAACTTTATATAAAACTTTCCGATCCAATTGCAAATATGACTGCCATGACGGCCATATTGAAAATGCCATGTAGGCCCACTGGACGGTCATTTTTGCAGCTTTTCAGCTGTAATTTGGTGCAATGGTAGCTAGCAAGAAGCTCAGAAACATATCTGATGGATTTTGTGAAATTTTCAAAATTGACTTTGGTTTGACCTTTGATCCCAGGCCTCAACCAGTTTTTTCTGTTAACTTCAAAAATCTTCTCTGAAACCAAGGAAGCTATGAAGGTGAAGCTTGGCATGCATGTTTCTAGCAGTGAGGACACCAAACTTTATACAAAACTTTCTGATCTGATATCAAATATGGCTGCCATGGTGGCCATATTGAAAACTCCATATGGTCCCATTGGACGGTCAATTTTCCAACTATTGAGCTGACATTTGGAACATTGGTAGCTAACAGCGAGCACAAAAACATATCAGTCAGATTTTATGAAATTTTAAAATTGGACCCCTCTAGCCATTCTCACTTTCTTTGTTGTAAGTAAACATGTATCTATGAAATTCCACCTGTTGAACTCTAACTTTACATTTATGTTTTCCTGTAAATATGTTAAAGTCAGAAAGTATGACATTGTCACAAATATTCTTTATCTCCTGGTTGCAGCACTTCACTGAAGCTACTTCACACTGTTATTGAGCAAAATATTCAAACCCTGGATGCTACGTTTTTATGGCCACAGCATCTAGATCTCGTACAACCCCAATTACAAAAAAGTTGGGATGCTGTGTAAACTGTAAATAAAAACAAAATGCAATGATTTGCAAATCTCATAAACCCACATTTTATTCACAGTAGAACATAGACAACATATCAGATGTTGAAAGCGAGATTTTACCATTTCATGAAAAAATATTAGCTCAATTTGAATTTGATGGGCGCATAAAATCTCAAAAAAGTTGAGAGAGGGGCAACAAAAGGCTGGAAAAGTAAGTGGTACAATTAAAATAAAACAGCTGGAGGAACACTTTGCAACCAATTAGATCAATTGGCAACAGGTCAGTAACATGACTGGGTATAAAAAGAGCATTCTAGAGACGCAGAGTACTCAGAAGTAAAGATGGACAGAGATTCACCAATCTACGAAAAACTCCATATGAAAATTGTGGAACAATTTCAGAAAAATGTTCCTCAATGTAAAATTGCGAGGACTGAATCTACAGTCCATTATATCATCAAAAGATTGAGGGAATCTGGGGAAATCTCTGTACGCAATGAACAAGTCCGAAGGTCAATATTGGATCTTCGGGACCTCAGGCGGCACTGCATTAAAAACGGGCATGATTCTGCACTGGAATACAATGTATGCACTCAGACACACTTCCAGAAATCATTGTCTGTGAACACAGTTCACCGTGCAATCTACAAATTCAAGCTAAACTTGTATCATGCAAAGCAGCTGTATGTGAGCACGATCCAGAAACGCCATTGTCTTCTCTGGGCCAAAGCTCATTTAAAATGGACTATGGCAGAATGTAAAACTGTTCTGTGGTCAGATGAATCAAAATTTTAAATTCATTTTGGAAACCATGGACATTGTGTCATGTAATCTAGAGAGGAAAGGCACCATCCAGCTCATTATCAGCACACAGTTCAAAAGCCTACATCTCTGTTGGTATTGAGTTGCATAAGTGCCTATGGCATGGGGAGCTTACACATCTGGAAAGGCATTATCAATGCTGAAATGTATAAAGAGGTATACAACATACGCCCCTATCCAGACAATGTCTCTTTCAGGGAAGGCCTTGCATATTTCAGCAAAAAAAAAAAAATTTTTTATAGCATCCCACCTTTTTTGGAATTGGGGTTATACATAATTTTATACAAATATCCCAGTGATTCAGCAGGACATGCTTTGGATTGTTGAATACCTTGGGATCTTCAGTAGATTTTAATATAGGCCTGAAGTTCCACCGGTTTGAATACAGCAGCTGCATTTGATGGACCCATATATATATTCATATGTTTTACAAAGTGAAAGAAAATTCCTGAACAGAAGACATTTCTGGAAGAAACAGGCAGAGGCCCCCTCTTAAGACAGGGAGAATGAATGTTAACCATTTGAAGGAGGCATCTATCACAGTAAACTGTAGAAAAAGTAAAGCAGGTCACATTCTGCGGTATTTAAATAGGTTTTACATTGATTGTTAGTAATATTGTAGGATAGTAAATGCAAAATAAGAGTCATCAGAAGATGAAATTTCCCCCCAGCGCCCGCAACCTCATCTCAGAAATCCCAAAATCAAAAGGCGCCGGTCTGGGACCTGAATACGCACAGCAAGTATTGAGCAGAATTTGAGTTCTGCTCCAGAGACGACATTTCCACGGATGGACAGACGGACGGACGCACTGGTGACTTTATCCCTCCACATTATATGCCAGATTGAAAAAAGTCAAAGATTACTGGGAGGACCAGTGTGTAATAGAATTGAGTCGTCTTGGTGTAAACAGATGATGATAACCCCCTGGTGCTGTCTCCTGTCTCGTGGTGCTGTTTGAGCCAGGAGGGACCTCAGCTTAGGGAATGCATGTCAAGCACAGAGGATTTTCTGTCACTCTGCGTTACTGTCACTCGTGAGAACAAACTAACCTTAGTCTGCACGGCATTCTGAGCCGCAAAGGCAGGGATTGTCAATGTCTGCCATGGGCATATTGACATGAATCACTCCTGCCAAGCATTGGTTAAACTCATTTATTCTCTTCTTTTGTTTGGGGAGGATATTATTAAAAACAAGGGTTATCTAAACCTAAATATAGGGATTGCATTCTGTGAAGGGGGAGGGATGGTAATCTGTGGAAGTTTCCCTTCATTATATGAGCATTTAGATATGAAAAAGAATGTAAAAGCTCTTTTAACTGCGACACAGTGCCTCAATAAAATGGAACTCTGGAGGGACCATGCTGTAAAGCAGTGGGTAGCATTGTCACTTCATTACAAGATGGTCATGGGTTCTTTAGGTTGGGGTCTTCGTGTGTGGAGTTTACATGGTCTTCCCATGTTTGTTTGGGTTTCCTCTTAGTGCTCTAGTTTCCTCTAGCAGGCCAGTGCATGTCAGGCTAATTGGAGACTCTAGATTGCCTATGGGTATGAGCGGGTGAGTGAACAGTTTGTTGCCCATGCATGCTTGAGGAAGAGTGCAAAGAATGACATGATATGGCCTTCAGGAAGTGCTGAAGTGTTAAGCATGTAATATATGGGGCGCATTCCAAATGTGTCTTCTCCTTTCCTTGTTACCTCTCCTCCGTACCTCCTCTCCCTTCCTACCAGGAAGTAAGAGATGGGCAGTGGGAGGCGAGGAGCAAAGGAGGACACAAGGAAAATAAGAAATGGGACCTTTGTCTCCCCCATTTCATCATAATATGGCATCCACATTTTTGGTTTTCAGGTCATGGAAGATAGGAGGATGGAGGAAGGGAGGGGAGGAAACATTTTCGAAGAATTGGAATCGACGCATAAACAAATAAAACTAGAAAAGCACTCAGAGAGCGCAGAACCTCCGCCAGGGGGCAGCAAAGCCAAAAGCACGGCGATTGGAACTCCGTCCCATTGGAAAGACTTGAAATGTTGAACCTTGGCGTATATCTCAGCAGTACTTTGGCCAAGATATGCCAAAATGTAATCACCTCTTCCTTGAGTTAATACCCACCTACCCTGAAAATTTCTTCAAAATCCGGCCATAAGTTTTTGAGTTATGTTGTACACAAACAAACTAACAAACAAACGGCACCGAGAACATATACCTCCTCGGCGAAGGTTAATTACCCTGAAAAATGTAGAATAAAGTAATCCACCGCTACCCCTATTGCAAGAAAAAAAAACTTGTCATTTGGGATCAGGGATTACTATCGCCGCGGAGACCTGAGGCAATCGAAAGAGCAGTGGAAGCAACTGAAGATTTAAAGGGGCTTTTCCTGTCAATCAATGGTGCCTCTGGCGCAGCAGCTACCAATTGCAAAAGTTTGACCACTTGGTCTCTTCTCTTTAGAACATCCGCAAGATGACCCATGTCAGTCACGTATGAGAGTTAAACCAAACTTAAACCATTTATATACATACACAAAGTTAGACCACACTTAGACCAAGGTCAAAGTTAAATTGCATATCAAAAAGTGACTCTTAAACCCCAGGTATATTGATAAACTAGATGATGCGCACTATAGAAATGCTAACCCACGCCTCTTGTTGACTTTGACCTTTCGACCTCAACTGCAAATTTGGACAGGGTGCCCTAGGATCATCTACCCCACAAAGTTTGGTCACTCTAGCCTCAGAGGTGGCCGAGCTGTCGCGCGGACAGACGCGCGCGCACACACATACACACACACGCACACACAGACGGTGCTAAACTGTATACCCACGCCGCCTCGTTGGGCGTGGGTAATAAATTTTACTTAAACTAATCCACACTTAGACCTGACTTCAGAATACATTCCACTATCTTTTTCAATGACTGCAAGCACATCCGTGGTAAATTATGGGGCCAAAATGGTTTTCAACTTTGTAAGGCCATACACTGTGTACATATTATGGCCCTGGAAATGTCTTTGAATCTAAATTAAAATACACCAAAAAAAAAAAAACCACCTGCAATGAGGTAATTTGGTAGTAATAGTGTTGTGTTGACTGTGTTGGAGTTTCAGGGAGGGCATATGGCCACATGAGTGAATCTCCTTTGGTTGGGGAGGAAAGCCATTTTCTGCCAGAGGTGCATTGAATTAATGGAGCATCCATTGTTACTGAGCCATCTACACACACACACACACACACACACACACACACCAACACACACACACACACATACACACACACACGCACAGTACAAATTTCCTGTTTCTTCCCAGTCCGATATAATACCAGTCAAGCTACAGCCGTCTCCGAAAGGAAAAGTGCATGCCAAAAAGGTTCGATACTCGGATGCAAACAAATCTAAGTCAAAGCCAAAAGCGTAATGAGGGATGGTTCCGTCAGAAGTGAATCACAGAGAGTACAAGGCATAAACAGTCGCAGCACAGGTAACCCGAGAGAAACAGTCTGACAAAGAGCTGGCTGTGAAATGACTGCTTAAATATACAAATGGAAAGTCACATGCTACAATGGGAAACAGTTGAGCTGGATCAGACTTATTACAAAGGAATCAACTTGAGGAAGTTCCTGATTACAAGTAATTAGCAAAAGCCAAAACGCTGACAGGGATCACAAAGACAGCCTACAGACAGTCATATGGCACCAGTTAGAGAGCTCTAATGTGCACAGATAAGGAGTTTAACAAGGGTGTATTTTCTGCTGAAACTGCAGCAAAGTAGATTGAGTAAAGACAAGAGGCGGAGACTAGAATAGGGCGAATGCTGAGAGGTCATAAGTCAATTAGTAAAGTGCAGCTATCCAATCCCTAGTGTTCCTTAGTAAGTTAGTACTATAAACCGTGTTAATTTGGGTTAGTAACTTTAGCTAAAATAATAAACTGTTAGTATTGTTTGTAATATAGAAAGGCAAGGTGAAGGAAGAGATCGGAAGGAATGACTGAAATCCCAGAAACCATTAAATCACCCGAAAGAGTGGCACGCAATACTGGGGCTGTTAGCAATCACAAGACATGAGACTAGACAGAGGGAGACAAAGTGCAATGCGTGGTGAGAAAAAAAACATGGACCGGAATATATCTGCTATGATGGAATATGGAAAACATACACAGACAAAGCAAAAACAAAACACAGCAAGGCAACTAAATCACAATACAAAATACAGAGCATGGTCAGACAAGGCAGAATTCAAAATAAAAATGGCAAACAGGGCAGAATCACAATACAATGTAAGTAAACACAAAATGTAGCTTTTACATGATTATTTCACTTACTGAAGGTAAACAGTTTTTTAAAAACCTATATGACCCTGGTGAAAAAATAATTGTCCCTGTAAACCCAGTTACTGATTGTGCTGCCCTTAGCAGCAATAACTGCAATCAAACATTAGCGATAACTACCGATGAGTCATTTACACTGCTGTGGAGGAACTTGCCTGCTCTTCCTGGCAGAACTGTTGTAATTCAGCCACAGTGGTAGATGTTTGAGTGTAAACTCGGGTCTGAGAAGTGCGGACATCTCGAAAAATGGCATTCTATTTAATGGCCAGAAAATGGCAGCGTTGGTGGTAATAGAAAGAAGTTCAATGCTATATGAATCTATAAGAAAATGATCCTCTCTTCCCACCTGATTTATTATTTCAATAATAATTTTCCATATTATTTTATGGTATCTTTTGCTAGTTTCAAATCCCCTTAGATATATATGATGTTCATTTTTGTAAATTATGGTCCCAAATAGACTAGAATAATGTAGAAAACCAGAATATGCTTTAGGGGCGTGGCTAAACTCTGGTCCTCATCAGATGCGGTCAGATCTACCCGTAGATCCACCCCTCGCACCTCCCTGGATCTTCAATTCACGCTCTCGTCCAATAAGAATCATATCCTGTTTCAAAATGACAAAGTGGCGCTGTTCAAATTGCCAAAAATCAAGGCTTCCTAAATGGTATGCTGAAACCAATGGGTGACGTCATGGTTGCTTCATCCATCCTTTTATACAGTCTATGCTTTATAACCCTTTCCAGACTGATAGTAAATGGGGGATGGAAGAGTTGGACCCTCACAGACTGCTCCGTGAATCGCTACCTTAACGTGGTGATCCATGGGATCTTGGGAGCTGTGTTGTCTCGAGTTTAGCTCCTGGTAGGGTCTTCCATGGCAAATTAGTCCCAGGTGAGGGGCCAGATGAAACGCGATTCAACTAGTCTATTTTGATGAGCTCCTCAAGGAAAATAAGAACCTCGCCCGGATTAGGGACACCAGGGCCTCCTCCTGGAGCCAGGCCTGAGATTTTCCCGGGACCTCGCTGGGCTCAGCCTGAGAAACTACGGGGAGCTGCTGAGTACAGTGTAGATCGGGTGGCAGATAGGGGCGAAGGCTCTTGTTTTCTGGGCCCCGGTCATTGAATCTGGCTCTTGGGACATGGAACGTCACCACACTGGTTGGGAAGGAGCTGGAGCTTGTGCGGGAAGTTGAGCTGTACCCGGTAGATACTGTAGGACTCAACTTTGCCCACATATCTGGCTGTAGAATCAAGCTCCTTGATAGGAGTTGGACTCTCTCCTTTTCTGGAGTTTCCCAAGGTGAGAGGCAGTGAGCAGGCGTGGGGATGCATGTGTCCCCTCGGCTGAGTGCCGCCATTTTGGAGTCCACCCCAGTGAGCGAGAGGGTGTCTGCAATTCGCTTGGGGGTTGCAGAAGGGAACTCTCTGACTGTTGTTTATGCTTATACACTAAACTGTGGTTCAGAGTATGCAGCCTTCTTGGAGTCCCTGGATGGGGTCCTGGAGAAGGCTCCTACTGGGGATTCCATAGTTCTGCTGGGGAACTTCAAAGCTCACGTGGCCAATGATGGAGACACTAGGAGGAGAGTGATTGGGAGGAAAGGTCTCACTGATCTGAACCCGAGTGGTGCTTTGTTATTGGATTTCTGTGCTAGTCATGGATTATCCATAACAAATACTATGTTCGAGCAAAAAGGTGTTCATAAGTGTACTTAATACCAAAACACTCTCAGCCAAAGGTCGACAATCAATTTTATAATTGTGTTATTAGATCTGCGGCCGTATGTTTTGGAAGAGAGCGGCAGAGTTGTCAACTGATCACCACCTGGTGGTGAGTTGGATCAGATGGAGGGGAAGACTGTCAGACAAACCTGGGAAGCCTAAATGTATTTTGAGGGTCGACTGTGAACATTTTGAAAAGGACCCTGTTCGAGTGGTTTTGAGCTCACACCTCCGGAAGAGCTGGGGGGAGGCTGGGGGCATGAAGTCTGAGTGGACCCTGTTCAAAGTCTCCACTGTAGAAGTGGCTGCTGCGATCTGTGGCTTGAAGGTTGTCAGGTCGACACGGCAACCCAAGGATTCGTTGGTGGACTCCAGTGGTGAGGGAAGCCGTCAAGCTGAAGAAGATAGCCTTTTGGGCTTGGTTGGCTCGAGGGACCCCTGACTCGGCAGACTGGTACCAGCAGGCTAGAAAGACTGCAGCTGTGGTACTTGCTGAAGCAAAAACTTGGGTTTGGGAGAAGTTCAGAGAGACCATGGAGAAGGACTTTTGGCTGGCCACAAAGTCACCAGGGATGGATGAGATTTGTCCTAAGATGCTGAAGGCCCTGGATGTTGTTGAGCAGTCATGGCCCACTTGTTACCCTAAGTGGAGGAGTTCGAGTATCTTGGGGTCCTATTCACAAGTGAGGGTAGGATAGAGCGTGAGATTGACAGACAGCTCGCTGCAGTGTTTGCAGTAAAGCAGGCATTGTACCAGTCCATTGTGGTGAGAGAAGGAGCTGAGCGTAAAAGAAAAGCTATCGATTTACTGGTCAAACGCTCACCTATGGTCATAAGATTTGGGTAGTAAATGAAAGAATAAGATCGCAAATACAAGCTGCCGAAATGACCTCTCTCCGTCGGGTGGCTGGGCTGACCCTTTGGGATAGGGTAAGGAACTCAGACATCAGGGAGAGGCTCAGAGTAGAACCGCTGCACCTCCGCGTTGAGAGGAGTCAGTTGAGTTGGTTTAGGTATCTGGTCCGGATGCCGCCTGGACGCCTCCCTTTAGAGGTTTTCCAGGCGTGTCCAACTGGGAGGAGGCCCTGAGGCTGAGCCAGGATCTGTAATCTTCTTAGTTGTTTTCTTTGCTTGATGGAGGCCAATAATCAGACCCTTCTGAAACGGAGTAACATCTTTTCCAGGACCATAGGATATGACTTCCAACATGGTTGTTTAAGAAATGAGAAGCTACTCTCTGCTTCAGTTAGGGTTATATAACTTGTGGTCAGCTGAAACATACTAATCACTGCAGTAATTTTCCAATGGAAGGCCCTTACCTATTTGCTTAGTTAAGTCCAGTTGATGCCAGTTTTTTTTTGGCACAACCCATGGGTCGACCTTTTTTCCAAAACAAACAACAGTTACATTATCAAATACTAAGCAAATTGATTTTGAGCCACAGTAGTTTTGAATTGACTTCTGGTGTTTGGAGAATAAAAATGAACTTCTGTGCTTTTGTGCCCACCAGTCACCACCAGCTTTAATGTCATTAAATCCACAGAAGCTTGAAAAATAAGGGCAGTCACCTAAAAAAAAACAATTAAGGGCAAAAAAGAAAACCGTGTTTTAGAGAACATCCCCAGATGCCTCTCAACTGTTTGCATCCACGTCCAAGAAAATTATCGCCGTTCTGTTCGACTTCACACCATGTGGATTAGGAGCGTGAACTTGATGCCAAAACAGTTTCTCACAGTTCAGATGTTTATGCAATTATCCATTTACTGGAGGTTCAATATAACGGGTTGTTCTGTCTCGTTTACGTAGGGGCATGAAGCACAGAACCTTTTTAGTACACAAAGTACAGTAGCACATGTTACATGCATATCAATCTGACCAGCCCTGGGCCAGCTGGATATGTACTTATCCAGTTCATTTCTGTTTTTTCCTTAAGGTACATAAATATGGTTCTCTCTCAGCTTGAGGCTTCATCCACTGCCAACTGTTTCTCACAACACCACTTGTTGAATTGCGTAAGGGTAAACATCTTGAGCAGAGCGCAGGCGCCCACAATGCCTAGAACTGAGTCATAAATTAAGGTGTTTTAAGTCAGCTTGCTGTTCACATTAGAGTGGATGGAAAATGGGTCACAGAGTTACTGTATATAATGCCAGTAATAAACTACTTTCTTTGACTAATTTTACTCTAGGCCATAATTTACATGATTGGCAGTAGATAGATGTAGAAGATGTCCAAAAACAAAACAGTCTGGGTATAAAATTAAATTAAAATTCCCATTAGAATTGGGCTGTTCAAACTTGAGCAAGTGTGTGCCTGATTTACTCTAAACTTAGGCAACATTAGCCAAACTGGCACATCCGAGTACTTCAAAGCGTCAAGGCCGTGTCCCCTTTTGGGGATAGAAAATCTCAGATCCCATTGATCTTAATGTAATTTGACTTGTGTTTAGCCGTGAAATTCAACAGATTTGTTTAAGTTGATTTCCTGTTTGCATTGATTTCATGATTTATAGATATGACCAGCGATTATTTTGCTACCCTGCCTGAACCAGAGCGTTCGCGATACCCTGAGTGGCATTACCTGTCATGAAGTGCTTCCCACACACACGCAAACATGGGAAGGCACTGGATCCCCACCTTATCTTCTCTCCGGAGAGCTTGAAGCCACAAAGCTCTCCTTATTGCATCCTTTTCTTTACCAGGTAGGATGGGGAACCAGATCTGGACTGGTCTTTTTATTTGATGCACAACCCACTACACAACAGCTTTCAGGCATTTTCCTGCTCGATTTTTGCGCTTGTTAGTGACTGTTAAAATTGGTTTCCCCCAAAAAGGGGCGCAGCCTTGGTGCTCAGCACTTGGTGACATGGTGCCGGTTGTATGCAAACCTTTTCGCGCATGCTGAACCTATAACATTGGTAAAGACTGGACATGGCATTTTTTCTGCATCAGTCACTGGCCATGTTATTGGTTTTGCATCTGTTAAAAGGTTTTGAACATGACTTGTACCTTCTTACATCAGGGCCTCCATTTCATACAGTGCTGTGAAAAAGATTTAACCCTTTTCCCAATTTCTGATATTTTGCCAATTTCTCATACTTAAATGTTTCTAATGATCCAATTAATATAAGACATCGCCCACGTGAGTAAACGTAAAATCCAGCTGTTCAAAGGACATTTCATTATTCAAAGTAAAAACTTATTCAAAACTCTCATGATTTCATTCAAAAATTTCATTCATTCATATCGCTATTATGGGTTTACTAATATATTGTATATGCACAGCGCCCTCCATAATTATTGGCACCCCTGGTTAAGATGTGTTCTTTCGCTTCTAATAAGTTCAGTTTTTATCAAAATAATATCGGACCACAAGGGAAAAAAAGAGGAAAATCCAACCTTTAATTCAAGCGCATTTATTCCGTGGGAAAAAAATCCCACATTAAGAAATAATTATTTTCCATCAAATCATGTTTGCCATAATTATTAGCACCCCTGATGTTAATACTATGCAAAACCCCCTTTTGCCAACAAAACAGCACCTAATCTTCTCCTATAATGTTTCACAAGATGGGAGAATACAGAAACACGGATCTTCGACCATTCTTCTTTGCACAATCTCTCTAAATCATCCAGCGACCCGGGTCTTCTCCTCTGCACTCTCCTCTTCAGCTCACTCCACAGGTTTTCAATGGGGTTGAGGTCTGGGGACTGAGATAGCCATGGGAGGAGCTTGATTATGTGTCTGGTGAACCATTTCTGTGTAGATTTGGCCACATGTCTAGGTCATTATCTTGCTGAAAGACCTAGTGACGACCCATCTTCAGCTTTTGGGCAGGGGCCACCAGATTTTGATTTAAAATGCCCTGGTATTTCATAGCGTTCATGATGCCATGCACCCAAAAAAGGTTCTCAGGGCCTCTGGAAGAGAAACAGGCCCACAACATCACCGATCCTCACCCATACTTCACAGTGGGCATGAGGTGCTTTTCTGCATACTCATCTTTTGTGTTCCGCCAGACCCACAGAGTGTTTGTTGCCAAAAAGCTCTATCTTGGTCTCATCTGACCAAAGCATACGGTCTTAGTCCCAGTACTGCTTAGTGAACTCCAGACGTTTGCGTTTATGATTGTGAGTGAGAAAAAGTTTTTTCCGTGCATGCCTCCCATACAGCTTGTTGGTGTGTAGATAGTGCCAGGTGGTTATTTTGGAGACTTTGTGACCACAATATGCTACCATTTGTTGCAATTCTTTAACCGTGAGCTTTGGAGAACTTTTTATTTCTCTTGCCACCACACTCAGTGAGGAGGGTGGTAAAATAACCTTGCCTTGTTTACCACTGTTCCAGTTGTTTAATACTTCTTAATGATTCCTCTGACAGTAGCTATGGGCAGGTGCAGGCGAGTGGCTATTTTCTTGCAGCCATTGCCTGACTTGTGAAGGTCGACACACATCTGCCTTACTTGAATGGTGTGTTCCTTTGTCTTTCCCATGCTGAAGAGTGGATGAGAGAAATGGCCTCTGTCACATATTTATACCCCAGGGAAACAGGAAGTGATGATTTACTAATTAAATGTTCCTAAATACTCTGATCAACTTTGTAAACTACTGCAGAAATGACAGAAATACTTCAATTACATTTATTTCCTAGGATTTGTTAGGGGTGCCAATAATTGTGTAACAGGTAATTTTATGAAAAATAATTATTTCTTAGTCAGGGATTCTTTTTTTCCCCTTAAAATTCACTTGAGTTGAAGGTTACATTTTTCTACAATTTTCAGTGTGAGAGTATGCTTCTGCAATGAAATTTGAATTTATTTTAAGGCTTTTAACACATCTTAACCAGGGGTGCCAATAATTATGTGGGGCGCTGTAAGAATTTTTTTCCTATTTTTTACATTTACTTGAATCTATTAAATTTATCTTTGTTGCCCTGCACCTATTATGTATAATATAGTAATCTGTATAAATCAAATGTAAATTTGTCTAACTACAAGTCTATGAAAAGTATATTTTTCAAATGGCATTATTTTGCCAGTACAAATACATCACAGTATTCTATGTACCATTTCATCCATTTTGGTGTAATTTTACCAGGAATCTTTTTTTAAATATTAATTTTCTGTTTTGGCTATTTCTATATGAATTATGTTCTTCTCGGGTATGAGACCTCATATGAGCCCATTTAGGGTTTCCTGTCTCCACCTGCACAACTACTTGTTTCTATCCCCTTTATTCAATCGTCTATTTTTATGTGCAAACCAATATAAAAAAAATCATGGGTTGAAATTTATGTGAACAGAATTTTACCTCATTATGTAATGTAGATTTCTGTGTCGTCTTAAAAAAAAAAAAAAAAAAAAAAAAAAGAATAAAAACAAACAGTTGATTTCTTCAAAACAGGAGATTCAGCAGAGAACTTGGGTTTTACGAAATGAACCAATCGCGAAAACCAGAAGAATGCAAAAAGGAGGCTTCATTTCTGAAGGGGGAAACCCCCCAACCGAGCTGGCAACAGCACAAAGTCCGCAATCCAAAAATCAGAGTCCAATGGGCGAAATCCAGAGTCATACACAGGGCACCAATCACAAAACAGTTGTCAGACAAAAAGAGGTTGAAAAACAAGAATTCAGCAAAAGTACAGGGAATCGGCAAAATTCGGTGTCAAGGGCAGTCCAGTCAGAAAGATAAATCATGGCGGAAACAAGCATGCCACAGGAAACAAGGAAGAACGACCTGACAAGAAAGTGAACCAAACAGACATCTTATATACACATACGGGAGAACACATGATCGGGGAGAACAGATGCAATCAATGGTAACAATCAGGGAGTGACACATTAGGAGTAAACTAATTACATGAATTCGGCTGTAGCCAAAACGCAGACAGGGATCACAAGACAAACCTATGAACAGAACAGCTCCGGTCAAGGATTACTAAAGTGTATAGATTAGAAAAAGGAAAGCACAAAGTATTGGTGGAGATCCACAGAAAATAGCAGCAGAGATAATTGGGGAAAGGCAAGGAGGTGGAGACTAGAATTGGGCGACTGCTGAGAGATCATTAGTCAATTAGTAAGTGCAGCTATACAATCCCGAGTGCTTGTTAGTAAGTTAGTCAAAATATACTATAAGTTAGTGTGGGGTTAGTAATTAGCAAAAACAATAAACTGTTAGTATGTGTTAGTAAGGTAGTGAAAGAGAGAGGAAGGAAGAACATGAGATAATGAAAGAAGATTGAAACCCAGAAACCAATAAATCACCCGAATGAGTGGCACGCAAGACAAGGGACCGTGAGCAAAGATACACACATGACAAGACAGGGAGACGAAGTGCCTGGCATGGAAATGAAAACATGGCATGATAACTAATACACTAAAACATGAAAAATAACACAAATCCTAAATACCAAAAACACAATCCTAAGAGAGGTCACACATAAGCAATGGTCAAGGAATGCATGGGTCAAAAAATCATGGCACAAGGCCAGGCACAGAACTTGAACATGGGCATGGCAAAAACAGAATCACAACAAAAACTTAAAACAATTAAATATAACAACTTTAACAAAATAATTAGCAATGAGTCTTTTACATTGCTGCTGAGGAATTTTGTCGCACTCCTCTTTGCAGAATTGCTTTAATTCAGCCATTGGAGCAGTGGTCGTCAACCCCGGTCCTGGAGGGCCGGAGTGTCTGCTGGTTTTTGATGTTACTCTGCCCTTAATTGATGAACGAAAGCAGCTCATTACACACCTAACTCATCTCACCTGGTGTCTTCGGTTTAAATAGGGTGGAGAAAACCAAACTCAGCACACCCTGTGCTGTTAGCAATACTTCCAGCACTGAAGGAATAATAAGCCAATCAATCAATTACCAGGAACTACCCACAAGACTCCTAGAGCCAATTTAACAGACATGCAGGTTGTGGCAGAAGTCTAAGTGGAAACCAAGATTTGTCAATGTAGTTAGACATTGAGCATAGTTGTAATCCGGACAAAGTGGAGGTTCAAAGTAAAGATAAAAGTTCTTAGGGTAGGGGTAGCAAGCCCTGGTCCTGGAGAGCCACAGGGTATGCTGAGTTTGGTTTTCTCCACCCTATTTAAACCGAAGACACCAGGTGAGATGAGTTAAGCGTGTAATGAACTGCTTTCGTTCATCAATTAAGGGCAGAGTAACGTCAAAAACCAGCAGAGACTCTGGCCCCCCAGGACCGGGGTTGACGAGCTCTGCATTAGAGAGTTTGTGAGCATGAACCGCCTGTTTAAGGTCATGTCACAGTATTGCTATTTCATTTTGACAGGCCACTCCAGAAGCTTCATTTGTTTCTTTCGAGCTATTCTTAGTTGTGACTCGTGTGCTTTGGATCATTGTCCTGCTGCACAACCCAAATGCACTTGAGCTTTAGGTCCCAAACTGATTACTGGTCTTTCTTCTTTGGGATTTTCAAGTCGAGTGTGGAATTCATGCCCCCATCAATTATGTTAAGTCACTCAGGTCCTGTAGCAGCAAAACAGCCCCAGAGCATTACAGTAATTCCCACCCGTTTGACTGTTGGTATGATGTTCTTATCTTAGAATGCTGTGTTAGCTTTGTGCCAGATTTAATGGGACCCATGACTTTCAAAAATGTCAACTTTCGAGCTGCCAGATAGTTCACTCAGTAAAGGCATTGCGCTGCAGTGCAGAGGTGACTTTCACGTCGCGGGTTCGTGCCCCGGCGTACCCACCGGCAGAGGTCGGCAGCTTTTTCAGAGTAGCGCACAATTGGCTATCGCGCTACAAGGTTCCAAATTGGGAAGGGACTACCGGATTTGGGGATACAATAATAGCTTTGTTCGTTGCTCCAGTGCCTCCTGTTGGCCAGACGGGCGCTCGTCAGGAAGACTCTGGGTTTGTACTTGTCCGGGTATCCTCCGCCCTCATTCTGAACTTACGAGGATTCAACCAATGAGTGTATAAGAGTGGTTGACAGGCAAGTGCTTCGGAGGACAGCCGTGAACTGTCCTCACTATCCTGAGTTGGCAGCAAGGGGTCGCATACAAGCAAGCTTTGTACATAGTTCACCAATTGGGCATTCCAGATTTGGGTGGGATTGGAGATGCCAAATTTATTAAAAAATGTCATCTTTCAACACATCAGTCCACAGAATATTATCCAAAAAATCTTGGGTGTCATCAATATGTCTTTAAGCCCATGCGGGATGAGCCTTTGTGTTCTTTTCTGGATAGCAAAGATTTTTGGCTTACAGCTTTCCCATAAATATCATTTTTACCCAGTCTATTTCTTATTGTGGAATCATGAACACTGACCTTAACTGGCCACAGAGACTGCGGGGAGCCGTCTCTGTATGGAACCTTCTCCCACGAGGACAGGAGTAGGGGTTGGGTGCAGTGTAGACTGGATGGCAGATGGGGGCTGAGACTCAGGCATGAAAACTGCCTTTTGGGACATGGAATGTCACCACACTGGTGCGGAAGGAGCTGGACCTTGTGCTCGAGATTGAGCAGTACCAGCTAGATATAGTCAGACTCATTACGGACAGCTCTGGCACTGGAACCAAACTCCTAGATAGGGTTTGGACTCTCCTTGTCTGAAGTTTCCGAAGATGAGAGGTGGCGAGTAGGTATGGGGACATTTACGTCCCATTGTCTGAATGCTGCGGTGTTGGAGTCCACTCCAGTGAACGAGAGGGTCTCTGCTGTGCACTTGCGGGTTTTGGAGAGGAATGCTCTTTCTGCTATTTGTGCTTTCGCACCTGACAGCAGTTTGGCATATCTAGCCTGAAAAGTCTCCAACTGGGGATTCCATTATTCGGTTGGGGGACTTCAATGGTCATGTGAGCAATGACAGAGACATTTGGAGGGGCGTGATTGGGATGGATGGCCTCCATGATCTGAAGTCCGAATGAAGTTTTATTATTGGTTTTTTGTGCTAGTAATGGATTATCTATAACAAACACTATATCTCATCACCAGTAGTGGTGGAGGAAGCACTGAAGCTCAGTACTTAAGTAAAAGTTCAGATTACCAACAAAATATATGCTCAAGTAAAAGTACAAGTGCTGCATTAACAATCCTCCTTGAGTAAAAGTAAGAAAGCACTTGCTTTCATAAGTACTTGAAGTGCTAAAAGTAAAAGTACTTGCACGATAGGTTGTCACATGATTTGTAGGGCTATATTTCAACAACAAAAAAAATTGTTGGGGCTGTGTCTTTTTAATTCTTTAGATCATCCCTGTCAGGTAAAATACTGTATAATCTGCAGAATTAAAGTGTGAACTGTCTCACAAAGCGTAAGCCCAATAAGTATGCTAACCTTTAGAATAAACAAAAGTTGTTGCAGGAAAAATTACTAAAAATGGAATCTGTAGAGGCAGAAGTATTACTAGTAGCAACATCTGCATTATTTAATATCATTAAGCAAAACCAGTAAAGAAGACTGGTTATAGTATATTCAAATAATTTATTTTACTATTGATCAATTCAATGTAGACCATTAGACTCTGTTGCCTTCATTATAGGTAAAAACCCAATGTATCCAGAGTTTGCACTCCAGGCAAAAACTAGGCTAGTTAAAAGAAGGTAGGTCTTGAGAAACAGAGAATAAAAAAGTTTGAAATAAGAATCTAGCCATTTGCCAAGCCTTTTCGAGGGGCGGGGTAACAGTACTTTTAAATTAGGGCTGCAATGAATGATAGAATGATGAACGATTTTAAAAGGAGACGCCAATATATTTCAGGGTTTATAATATCGATATTGAATATTAATATCGCACATGGACATGCTGCGTGTGCCGTAGCAACCCGGTGTGTCATCTGTAACATGGATTACGACGTACCGCAGCATGAAAAATTAAACTCTTGACTGAATGCATTTTGTTTTTACACATCCGAATCTTTCTCCGGGTACCGAAACATCAAGGTAAGCTGAAAATGTACTGTTTAGCCTACATTCGACACTGGTGAGTGTTGCATTCGGATATCCAGTTGTGATTGTATGTTTTCGTTCGCCTACACTTCCAGCAACCATTGAATTTCTTCGTTTGAATGGAGAAGTCTTTTCGCCGCTGCATTTGTTAGAAAAACTGAGGCGTAACTCATAACTGTGATCTTCCCTTTCTCTCAGTTCTGTCTGTTTTATGGCGCAAATAGACTGAAAACGGGTCCAATGGGTGATCGGAATAATTCAAAACACTGATGTTTTTTTTTTTTAAATGATTTTAGGCTTGCTATAAATCAGCCATAAAAAATGGGAGTGTCACCCAGTACACTAATAACATGAATGGATGATACATGAAATCATTAAATTTTATTTGATATTGTATGCTTTATACTACTCCAATAAAATATGAGTGAGAGAAAAGCATTCACTTTGTTAATCTCTTTAACATATTTAAAGACCTCAATCAAATCACCCCTTAGACTCCTTTTCCTAAGACTAAAGAGATTTAGGATCTTCAGCCTCTTCTCATAGCTTTCATCTTTTATACCTGGAATTAGCTTGGTAGCTCTTCTCTGAACTTTCTAAAGAGCCTCTATATCTTTCTTAAAGTATGGTCCCCTGAACTGTACACAATACCCCAGATGCGGTCTGACGAATGTGTTGTACAAAAGAAGCATCACCTCCTTAGATTTGTACTCAATACTTTTGGCAATGTATCCCAGCATCCGATTAGCTTTTTAACTGCTACAGCACAATGGCTAGAGCCTGTGAGGGTTAGGTCATCAATCACTCCCAGATCTTTCTCGTGTGCAGCACATTCCAGTTTTAAACCTCCCATGAAGTAATCCCGTCTAATGTTTTTATTACCTACATGAACAACTTTACATTTCGCTATATTACATTTCATTTGCCACATTTCTGCCCAGTTCTGGATTCTATCAAAATCATCCTGAATCACTTTAGTGGACTCTAAACTATTTACAAAACCCCCCAATTTAGTATCATCTGCAAATTTACCAAATCTGCTCTCAATATTCCTATCAAGGTCATCAATGTAGATGAAGAACAGCAAGGGTCCCAACACTGATCCCAAGAGAAGATCAGGAAAATCCCAATTGAAGATCAGGAAAAGGGTGCTCAAACAGCAAGTGGAATCAAATGAGCGGTGGGTGCCTCTAATGTATAGATCATTCAAGCACATTAAGCACTCAGCAATTAATGCTGGCCCGTTTGTAGGGAAAAGATATCTTAAACTAGAAGACACCCAGGGAGCAAGTTGTCTCTGCAGTTTTGAAATTTGTTTGCGGAATTATCATTGCTAAATTAGTCTTGACAGTGCAATCTTTACGGGCATAGAAATTCTTTTGATTTCTGAATCAAGAGTATGAGTCAGATCTCCTCCAAGTTTTAATCTCTACCTCTGAGCACAGTATTAATCAACACAGAAAATTTCATTGATAATCATCTGCTACAGCTATATTTTTTGATATTCCGCAAACTGACAAATGAATGTATGAAGGAATAAACTAATAAACAAATGCAGGTGAAAACATATTACCTTTAGGAAAAGGTACAAGAAAAAAAAAATACCAGGAATTTCAGGCTAAAAAAGTGCATCATTAAGGCATCTGGTGCTAGCGTTGTTAGGCTATGAATGGGGTCTGCACGCTCTAAAAATGTTCCACCGGCACCCCACTAGAAAAGTCAACTGCTGGGAGATTCACAGCCCATTTTGTAATTTCTCCTCTTTTACACTTAATTTCATGAGTAATGAAAACCACATTTGCAGTAGCGCAGATAATGAGATTGCTCTGGCACAATCTAACGTGTTACAAACCGTATAGAGATGCTCGTCTGGGCCCATCTCAACCGCTGCAGTATTCTCCCTGCGAACTGATGAAATGCTGTGCTGAAGCACATGGCAACTCTGAAAACAGCAGAAATGCAGTATTTATATGCACATTCTTTGTGAATAGGAGGACAATCATTTCTCCCAAACTGCAGATTATTGCCCCCTTGTGCCAGTGAATTATTCAGCAGGCTTTCACAGCCACGCGGAAAGGCTTGCTGGGTTTACCAGCTGTTCGGATTTGGGAGCAGATATTTTCTGACGGATTTGTTCAATACCTGACAGGTGGGCACAGAGGTGGCCCCCGGTATCATGGTGGAACCGGACGGGATGGATAATGACGCCTTTTAGCTCGCTGCATGAGTCAGGAGGTCTAAAATGACTTCAAGTGATTGTTAAACATTTATGGACGAAAGGGCGATTTTCGCTGCATGCTATTTTAGAGGGTACCAGCTGACTAGTGCTTTGAGTGATGTGTTTGTATGTGATGTGAGCATGAGTCTGCCGGGAACAGCCAATGAGAAAGGATTTAGTCTTCCCCTGCTTTAGCGTAAATGAAGGCCTCGCATAACCGGCGTTTGAACACATCATGATGTGAAATTCATCGTTATTTACTGATTGAGTCAACCCATTGGTGTTACCTTCTGTGCCACTAGCATGACCCTAATGGGATCAACTGACAGCAAAATGTAATCTTATCCCTACCCTTGGATGACTATTTCCCCCAGATTTGTTTCCGGACTCCACAGTGAAAGTCAACTGCACCTATTTGTGAACAAAGTGGAGTCAGCTTGATTAACATTGGGGCACTGATGAATGTTTCAGCATGCGGCCACACTGAGAAATAAAGATACTATAAAAGCACCTGAAATGGTAAAAATGCTTGTGGGTAGGGTGGTACTCTATTGGGATATAAAATTTTACTTCAGCCCCGCAGGTGAAGCACCTTTGCACCTTTTCTTCCTGGACTTATTGGTCGTAATAGAGCATTTCTGTGCCTTCAGAGTATAAAAGGGAAAAAATGAACATCTTCTAAGGCTACTCCATTATCTTTTATTCTGCCTGAGTGAGTCTTATGCACAAAGAGCCAGTGAGGGTGCTAGTTTTTAATTTAACGCAGCACTATAACTTCTGATTCAACTGATTCAGTCTAGACCGAGATAAGCAGAATCAGGTATGTTAGTGAAGGGCTATAACAAAAACACCAGCACTGGAACCCACCCTGGATTAGACATCTGTGGAATAAATAATAAAATTCCCTGTCATAAGTCAACTCTTTCAGAATTTGTAGACATACTATATACTATATAGCCAGGCTGGACTTAGATACACTCTGATAGTGCTGACTTAATTCACGTGGTGCTTTTGCTTGAAAAGCAGCAATCCAGCCCCAAACAAATCCATTAAGTACATTGATTACCTTTTTTTTCCTAAAGCCCAGTTTTATACTCTCAAAACTCCACAGGTTATTATCTGTTTAGTCAATGGAGGTGATGACTTACTTATATTGTCCAAAAGGGAAATTTCAGGGAGGGAAAAGGAGCCTCAGGAGATGTTTAATTTGAAATAGGTATTCCCTTTTGTGAATTACAAGATGAGACTCCTAACTCATGGGGACACAAATGATATAAAATGCATTTGTAGCGCAGTGGCTGATCAATGGTTTTGCCTTAAAGTGGGTATATTCACGCTTTAATGATTGCATAAATACGTTAGGTGCTGGCCTGCATCAATACCACAATATCTCAGGCCTTTTCAGTAGCTGTGCGTGCGATAAATCACAAGAGGCCAGCAGCACCTTGCAACACCTTTTCACTAATTGGAAGAAAATGTTTCGTGCATGAGAGATCAAACGAGTAAAATCAAATCTCACTTAGCATTGTTAGGGAGGTGTTTTGAATTTGAGCAACTCATTCTCTGTGTGTTCATGCAAGTGTGTGTGTGCGTGTGCATGTGCGTGTGCGTGTATGTTTTTGTGTGTGCATACATGTGTGTGTGTGTGTGTGCTTGTGTGCATGTGTGTGTATGCTTTTGTGTGTGCATACATGTGTGTGTGTGTGCGTGTGTGTGTGTGTGCGTGTGTGTGTGCATACATGTGTGTGTGTGTGTGTGTCTGTGTGTGTGTGAAAGAGAGAGAGAGAGTAAGAGACAGGGCACGTTTTCGTGTTGTGATGACACTAAGGGCTCTTCGTTTGTGCCATCGCAAATGGAAACATGGCAGTAACCCTATGCACAATTTTGTGAGTTGCAAACTGCATATTTATTGCCCTTACCTAGTTTGGTAATTTTGCGAACCGAATGAAGGCGTGGGCATTACAGTGGGTTAAACAGCGGATTAGGGGGTATGTGAATGCATATAGCTGCCGCTATGTACGTTTTGTGCCACAGTCCTCATTAGCATTTGTACTCTCCCGGTCCTCCTTCTCTGCTCTGTGGTAGCTTCATGGGATTGAATCCCAGCCAGTGGAGCTGTTTGCAAGTAAATCTATATTGTTTATATCATTTTCCTTCCCTTCTTAATTTTCACATTGGATATGTACCCTATGAAGTATGCCCAAAAATGGTGGAGGGGCCTATTGGGAAGGGGAAGGTGTTGGGGCATTTTTACACGTTTTTTTGTGTGGGGGTAAATACAAAATACTAACAATGAACTTGAGTCTCATCCTTGTTTTCTAAAAATCTTTTTTAGAAGGTAATATATGTTTATTTTAAGTTACTGGTGGTTGGTATGTGAAATATTCTTACCCCACTGTCAAACTTTGACGTTATACTGTCTCACCTCCTGAATCATTTTCTTTGTATTATTTAAGAACAAAGTTTTTTTTGTTTGTTAAATCTGGATAGTTCAACAGTGAGAGGGAAACTACCCATCGCTGTGCTATGGGCAGTATGACCACCATTGAGAACAGAATGCTGGTGAGCCAGAGCTTTGAAACATCTGTTGAATTTAGCTGTTGGTGCTTTATATTGGTTATATCAGAGGAAGCACAGAAAGACAGAGTGTTTGCATTTGGCTCACAGGCCTCTGGTGCCATTTTTAGCAGTGAAACCACTGGATTCCAGCCACGCCGCAACCAGAAAGTGCTGCCATAACCCTCCTGGGCCCCACTGCTCTGGTGCAGTCTGGGAAAGCAGTATCCCAGAATGCCAAGAATAATAAAGCCCAGGTTGCCTCTAAAGTCTTTATCGCCTGGTTTTCCTGGAATCCATTGTGCAGCGTTTGCTCGGTTTTTGTGATGTGGCCCGGAGTGCCCCAGGCCTGCAGATGCATTGAGGTGAGGAGGGAAAACCCCCACAGGCGGCTCAGAAAACGTTGAGGGCGCGACTTCAAATCGAATAAGGGTCCGCGCTGAAGGGGAGGGGGATACCATTTGAGAGGGTATAGAGCAGGCAAAGGTAAGCCGCATCAAAATCAACTGCTGACAAATCTAATTTTGACCTCTAGCTGCATGACAAGTGCCACTCTGACATTTCATCCCAGATTATGTTAGGCTTCTCCCTCCCTTGAGTGACACGTAACTATGGCTACCAACACAGGCAGGTGCTGATAGAAAGCTTTTCTCACCAAAAGCAAATTTGTTTGTTTTTTTAAATTTAATATCACAAAACAGGTTGTTTGCTTTTGGCTACCCTTGAATTTGCCAAAAGTATTGCGTAGCCTTACATTTATTGATGATATTCACATTCAGACGTAAACAGCACAAAACAGTGATATAAAAAAGATGGTATTTTCTCATGATGTGGGTCTCCTTGTTTTGTTTTGTTGTTTTTTTACAAATCATTTCATTTCATGATGTTCGGTATATTGAGCTAATGGATTAATCATTTACTGTAGTTCAACAAGTATATAATATCCATACCATCTTTCACCAGGTAGCTGAGATCAGTATTTAATTCCTTTCTCTGGCATCGCTGCTATTGCCAGCGAGCAGAAAGCCTTTTCCTAAACCGAGGAAGTAATGGAAGGTTCTTGATGAAAATGGCTGCTCATGACCAGTGGAGTTTGTTTTGTTGGTTTTCATCACAAGTGTCTAATTTTGCATGCCTGACTCCTCTAATTAGTTGCTAATGAGCATCATTGCTGTGAAATGAGATGTGCCTTCTTACAGGTGGAGTGAAAAACAATTTTTTAGGCACAGGATTAAGAATCCTGACTGATTAATATTTACATCCAATTCACACTTGATTGTCTTCTTTGTCTTGCAACCTTGTGTTTCAAAACTCCAACCCCCCTGGCTGATGATAGCATTTTGTGATGTGAATAGAGGCCACTAGATGGCAGCATTTACCTTTCTTTTTTTGAGCTCAGACTGGAGCTAGGTTTAGACATGTCTTGGACATGTCTGGGGCAAGTCCCCGAAAATAAAAAAAAGAGGTCTAAATGTGGGTGGGGTCTGCAAAAGAGTATATAAGGAAAAGAATTGAGACAGTAAAGTAGTAGGAGAAATTGCTTGAAGAAGGACACGTGACCAGACCTGTCATTCTGTTCAAGACCTGAGAAGTTTCTTTTGTGGATTTTTGCCTGTGTTTGAGCATTTTCCTCACTCAGGACATCACCAAGCCACCCCACCAAAACAAGGGACTGTAAATATTTCTGTTTTTTTAATATATTCAATCTTGGTCAGTAGCGTAGTTAGTTGTTTAGTTGTCTTTGTTCATTAAATGTGTTTAAGTTTTTAAAACTGTGTCTGTCATCCCTTGCTGTTGCTGTTGCTGTTGTGTTGTAAATTGTAATAACAAATTGGGGCCATAACAAATTGGGGGCTCAAGTCCGGGCTAGACCATTTAGTGAGTCATTTATTAAAAATCTAACATTTCAAATTGTAAAATTGTTTTTTTGAATTTTCCTATATAAATATATTGACAGATCAACAGCAATGGATGATTTCTTGGCATCACCAACCATTGAGGTTTTGAAGTCTTTTAAAAAGACAGAACTGCTAGAAATTTGCAGACAGTTAGAGCTGACAGAGGTAAAACCAGCCGTGTGAAAAGCAAGACTGGCTAGAGAGATAGTTGAATATTACATTGATGAAAATGTGTTTGCACCAGGAGATCTGGAACAGTTTCCAGTGGAAAATCCAAATATAGAAATGGAACTTAAATTAAAAATGCTAGAGATTGAAAGGGAGGAAAAAGAAAAACAAAGGCAGTTTGAGTTGGAAAAATTAGCAAGAGAAGAGAAAAAAGAAAGGGAGGAAAAAGAAAAAAAAGAGAATTTGAGAGGGAAGAAAAAGAAAAACAAAGAGAATTTGAGAGAGAGAAAGAGGAAAGAGCAGAAAGAGAGAGACAGAGACAGAGAGATTTTGAATTAGAGAAATTCGATAGAGAAGAAAGACTCCAAATGGAGCAACTAAAAATTAAAATTGAAACTAAAAATAAATTTTGTGCCAGTCAGGAGGTAAAACTGGTGCCTCCATTTTCTGAAAAGGACGTAGACAACTATTTCCAGTGTTTTGAAAAGGTAGCAAAGAGTTGCCAGTGGCCAAAGGAACACTGGCCTCGGATGTTGCAAACTGTCCTAAAGGGTAAAGCTCAACAAGCCTATTCAGCTTTGTCTGCAGATGATTCCTCTGATTATGAGGTTGTCAAAAAGGTTATTTTGAGAGCTTATAAGTTGGTTCCAGACGCCTACCGACAGAAATTTAGAGGTCTGAAGAAATCTGAAAATCAGACTTATGTTGAATTTGCTAATGAGAAGCAGGTTTGCTTTGAGCGCTGGTGTACTTCTTTGGAGGTCAAGGATGATTTCAACTCACTAAAAGAGATGGTGTTAGTTGAAGAATTCAAGAACTGTGTTAAAGATGATATTAAGACCTACCTTAATGAGAAGCAAGCACTGAATTTGCAATCAGCTGCCAAATTTGCAGATGAATTTGTTCTCACACATAAGTCCAAATTTCAGTCTAGCAGTAACAATAGATGGTCCCAATTTCAGAAAAAGGGTTACGGTGATACCCAAGATTCTTCACCCAAAGACAAAGACAAATCTGGTGATGGTGCTCAGAGATCCAGTAACAGGTCTGATCAAAGTGTAAAAGCTGACAGTGACAAAAGTGGTCTAGTTTGCAGTTATTGCAAGAAATCTGGTCATGTTACAACTAACTGTTGGATACTTAAAGCTAAGAAAGAAAAAGACAAGGATACCAAACCAAATGCCTTTGTGAAAACAAGGTTAGAAACCTCTGTAGTAGATAACCGATCTGCTAAATTGCCTGCTTCTTGTGGGGCTAAAAAGCCTGATACTGCTGACTTTGTGAGGGAGGAATTTCTTCCATTTGTGTCAGAGGGATTTGTGGCTCTGAATGAGCATACTACTCCTGTCCCCATATATATCCTAAGGGATACCGGAGCTTCTCAGTCACTTTTGTTGATGGACTCCTCGGAGTTACGTGATGAGACCGCTTCAGGGGATTTCATACTTGTACAGGGTATTGAAGGGAGGACTGTATCTGTACCCCTGCGCTCTATATTCTTGAAGTCAGATTTAGTTACAGGACAGGTAAAGGTGGGACTTATGTCAAGTCTACCTATAAAGGGTGTTTCTCTGCAGCTAGGCAATGACTTGGCAGGGGGCAAAGTAGTTCCCCCTGTACATCTTACTTCACAGCCGAGCACTAAAGATGGGGATGAGGACCCATCTCTGTATCCTTCTTGCGCAGTGACTCGTGCTATGGCCAAGAAGGCTAAAGAAGAAGATGTTGTGGTGCCGTCCAGCACATTGAATAGTCAGGACTCAGGTGGTTCGCCTCATGACTCTGATTGGCCTGCTATGGTTTCTCCGTTTGAGAACTTATCAGACACTTTTATCAGTTCATTGTTCAGCCAGCCAGATGGGTTTGGTGATTCTGATGTGTCTGGAGACTTGTCTCTGTCCAGAAAGCAGTTGATTGAGGAGCAAACTAATGATCCTGAAATTTGTGCACTAAGGAGGAGAGCCCTTCCTGATAAAGAAATAGACGCAGTTCCAGTTGGGTATTATCGCAAGGATGGTGTGTTGATGCGGAAGTGGCGCCCTCCTGATATCCCTGCCAATGCAGATTGGGCAGTGGTCAGGCAAATTGTTGTTCCGAAGGTCTATAGGAATGAGATCTTAACAATGGCTCATAGTTTACCTTTAGGAGGTCATCTTGGTGTTAACAAGACTGTTGATAAGATCATGAAACACTTCTTTTGGCCTGGGCTTCAGAAAGACGTTTCCAACTTTTGCAAAACCTGTCACACTTGTCAGGTAGTTGGAAAACACCAGTTAGACCCACCTGTAGCTCCATTGCAGCCTATCCCAGCATTTGGGGAGCCATTCTCTAAGGTCATTGTTGATTGTGTTGGTCCATTACCCAAGACTAGATCTGGAAATCAGTACTTGTTGACAATCATGTGTGCATCTACCAGATTCCCTGAAGCTATACCTCTACGTAACTTCAAGGCAACTGCAATCTCGAAGGCTTTAATAAAGTTCTTCACGTTGTTTGGCCTTCCCAGGGAAATTCAGTCAGACCAAGGTAGCAATTTCACTTCAGGATTGTTTCAGCAGGTTGTGTATGAACTAGGTGCAAAGCAGATTCTTTCTAGTGCCTATCATCCAGAAAGTCAGGGTGCCTTAGAGCAGTTTCATTCCACTCTCAAGACAATGATGAGGACTTATTGTTATGACCATGAGAAACACTGGGATGAAGGTGTTCATTTGCTGTTGTTAGCAGCTAGAGAAGCAGTGCAGGAGTCTACTGGATTCAGTCCATTTGAGCTAGTGTTTGGTCATGAAGTGAGAGGACCTTTGCTATTATTGAGTGAACAATGGCAAGAGGAAGAGCCGCACATCAGTCTGTTAGACTATGTTAGCAAGTTCAAGGAAAGATTGCGTGCTGCTTGTGACCTAGCCAAAGAGAACTTGAAATCAAGTCGGGGAAAAATGAAAACTTGGTATGATCATAAGGCTAGAAGCCGTGAGTTTAAACCAGGAGACAAGGTCCTTGTGTTGTTTCCCTTGCAGTCCAATCCATTGCAGGCTAGATTTCATGGTCCTTATGAAATTCTGACAAAACTCAATGATCTCAATTACATTGTGAAGACTCCAGATAGGAGAAAACCAAAACAATTGTGTCACATTAACATGCTGAAGCCTTATTATGACAGAAATGCTAGGGTTGCAGCTGTCACTTCAGATTCTCCTATGGCCGAGACTTGTGAAGATGAGGGGGAGTTTCAAGTTGATGAACCTAGAATTAAAGCTGAAGTTGTCAAATTCTGAAGTGTTGCAAAATCTTGATGTAAAACAGCACTTAGAACCCTCACAGAGAGATCAGTTTGAGAGGTTGATCAAGAAATATGAGGATCTGTTTCCTAATGTTCCAAAAAGAGTTTCTATATCCTCTCATGATGTAGATGTTGGTGATGCCAAACCAATTAAACAGCATCCGTACCGGATGAATCCTGAAAAGAGAAAGATTGCTGAGAAAGAGGTTGAGTACATGTTAGAACATGATATTATCAGACCCTCCAACTCAGATTGGAGTTCACCCTGTGTGCTAGTTCCAAAACCTGATGGAAGTACTAGCTTCTGTACAGATTATCGCAAAGTCAATGCTGTAACTAGAACTGATGTGTTTCCAATACCTAGGATTGATGATTGTATTGATAGAGTAGGGCAAGCAAAGTTTCTGAACAAGATTGATTTATTGAAGGGTTATTGGTGTGTGCCTTTAACTGAGAGGGCCAAGAGCATCTCTGCTTTTGCCACACCGTCTGGGTTGTACCAGTATGAAGTCCTACCCTTTGGGATGAAAAATGCTTCAGCCACATTCCAAAGGATGATGCAGTCTACAATCGCCGGATTGCCACACACGGGTGCATACATCGATGACCTGATCACATGGAGTGACTCCTGGGAAGAACATCTAAAAGATGTAGAGACGTTGTTCCAGTGCCTGACCCAGGCTAACCTGACTGTTAACCTGAACAAGAGTGACTTTGGTTGTGCTACTGTCACCTATCTTGGCTACGTCATAGGCCAGGGTAAGGTGGCACCCATATATGCTAAAGTCCAAGCCTTCATGGACTTTCCAGTTCCTGACAACAAAAAAGCCTTGCGCCGCTTCCTTGGAATGATCGGGTACTACTGCAAGTTCTGCAAGAACTTTGCTGAGATTGCTCTCAGTCTCACTAACCAACTGAAGAAAGGCGTAAAGTTCACTTGGGATGAAGCATGCCA
This sequence comes from Gymnothorax reevesii, assembly GCA_029721435.1. Classification (NCBI taxonomy): domain Eukaryota; kingdom Metazoa; phylum Chordata; class Actinopteri; order Anguilliformes; family Muraenidae; genus Gymnothorax; species Gymnothorax reevesii. Next base: position 59,079,913 of record CM056581.1, read on the forward strand.
GAGAGGCTTCGATCGCCTGAAGTCTCTGCTGTGTCACTTCCCCGTGCTCAAATCTCCTGACTTCAACAGACCGTTCTCCATCGCGGTCGATGCTAGCGACCAAGCTTGTGGATCTGTGCTCCTCCAGAGAAGTGACTCTGATGACATTGAGCATCCTGTGGCATACTTCTCCAGGAAGTTCAATCGCCACCAAAGGAACTATTCCACAATAGAGAAGGAACTGTTGGCTCTGGTCCTTTCTTTACAACACTTTGAGGTTTATGTTTGTACAGGACAAAAGCCAATGATTGTGTACACTGACCACAATCCGTTAATGTTTTTGAGTAAGATGAAAAACAAGAATCTGAGATTGTTGAATTGGAGTTTGATTTTACAGGAGTTTGACTTGGAAATTAAGCATGTGAAGGGTACAGACAATGTAATTGCTGATAGCTTATCCCGTGTTTGAATATGTATATATATATCACGTGTTTATTTGAATACTGTTTGATATGTATATATAGACAAGTGTCCACTTAACCATTTTGTATTGAAAAGAAAAATTTTGCCTTTATGAGTCAAAATTTTTCCCTTTTGGAATGGAGGTGTGATGTGAATAGAGGCCACTAGATAGCAGCATTTACCTTTCTTTTATTGAGCTCAGACTGGAGCTAGGTTTAGACATGTCCTGGACATGTCTGGGGCAAGTCCCCGAAAATAAAAAAAAGAGGTCTAAATGTGGGTGGGGTCTGCAAAAGAGTATATAAGGAAAAGAATTGAGACAGTAAAGTAGTAGGAGAAATTGCTTGAAGAAGGATACATGTGACAAGACCTGTCATTCTGTTCAAGACCTGAGAAGTTTCTTTTGTGGATTTTTGCCTGTGTTTGAGCATTTTCCTCACTCAGGACATCACCAAGCCACCCCACCAAAACAAGGGACCGTAAATATTTCTGTTTTTTTAATATATTCAATCTTGGTCAGTAGCGTAGTTAGTTGTTTAGTTGTCTTTGTTCATTAAATGTGTTTAAGTTTTTAAAACTGTGTCTGTCATCCCTTGCTGTTGCTGTTGTGTTGTAAATTGTAATAACAAATTGGGGCCATAACAATTTCCACAGACTTCAATGGCAACATAATCCTATCCTGTTCATTTAGAACCATCATCATGTCCTGTTCATTCATTACCATCATCCTGCCCTGTTATTTCAAAAACATTATCCTATCCTGTTCATTTAGAAACATCATCCAGCCTATCCTGTTCATTTTGAAACATCATCCTGTCTTGTTCAATTCGTAACATCATCCTGTCCTGTTCATGCATAAACATAATCCTACCCTGTTCATTCAAAAACATTATCCTATCCTGTTCATTTAGAAACATCTTCCTATCCTGTTCATTTCAAAACATTATCCTTTCCTGCTCATTTAGAAACATCATATACATCATCCCATCCTGTTCATTGAGGAACATCATCCTATCCTGTTCATTTAGGAACATCATCCTATCCCGTTCATTTAGGAACATCTTCCTATCCGGTTCATTTAGAAACATCTTCCTATCCTGTTCATTTCGGAACATTATCCTATCCTGTTCATTTAGAAACATCATAAACATCAACAGCAACAGCTGGGCTGTTGCTATGGCTGGGCTGTAGCTGTTGCTGACCTCTTGGCTGTGCTGTAGCGCTGCTCGTGGTGATCATTCTGCTTAAGTTGAGACAGAGGAAGACGTGTGGGATTGTAGCTGAAGATGTACTCTTCTGTAAATAGGGTTTTCTGAAAATAATTTGTGTATTAAGGCTCAAACAATAATAGAGATTAGACGATTTGCTCCAGAGGTATAACCTTCGTTGCAGTAGGAGCAGGGAGAATCTCCCCCTTTCTTCATTTTCCCCTTTTCCCCCCTGTAACAACTCGGTGAGCAAACAGCCAAATTAAGTCGCTAATCTGGTCAAACAAAGGCGATGGGGGTTTTTGCTCCCGGGAGCAAAGTAAGGTAAAATAAAATAAATTTAAACGCTAAATTTAGAGAATAAATCAAATGCTAAATAATTGTTTAACTAAGTGAATTGTGCGATATACAAAGTAAAACAGTTGTTTTCAAGGACTGAGGTACTGTCGCCTGGTTTTTCTGTAGCTGATTTAGTTGACGAACCCTAGCAGGCGCTCAACGTCAAGAATATTAATGAATTACCTGGATATCTAACCATAACCTGGCTTGGTTCATACTTGGTGGCTGCCTTTCATAGTTTTCTAGCCAATAAATATTGACGTTTACCGGGGTTTTTTACTCCCCTTCGTTCTCTATCCTGACTGCATTACCACATAAACGCATTGCCTAGCTTGAATATTAACGCAAACCAGGGTTTTTGTCTTTTTCGCATTTTATTATTTCTGAAGGGCTGTTCTGATTAAACACATTGTAAATACCCTATCTTTGTATTTTGCTCCAGTTGCTGTGCCTTTATCAGCTGATTAAAGTTCAACTGCTTGTTTGAGTGCTTAGGACAGCTTGTAGGGGGAGGTACCGTGTTTAGTTCGCTCACATAGTAAACAACTTGTTTATTCCGTCCATTTTAATTAAAGGGAACCGGGGCTTTACTCTTTTCTCGGTTACCCTTGGTTGTATTTGCGGCTAGCTACCTAGATAAGTACTGTTTGCATTTTAGGCTGGGGATCTGAGATTTAGTATTTAGTTAGTAGGCCAGCAGTCACTTGAGTCGTCCGTTCGGTTAGGTTGGAATTTAAGCATTGTAGCATGTCTTGTTTTATCTGGGTTCTCAGCTAAGCCCTGTGATATTTTTAGTTTAGTATATTAATAGCACTGGGACTAGATAAACTCAAGTCGGCTTATTAGGAGTGCTTATTACATATAGAGTTTGGCTCAATTTGGTATTTCATTTCTGTTAACTGAAACTAAGCCCCTGTTAAAAGAGGCTTATAATCCATTTACATACTTTCCCCGTGGTTTCTATTGTGACTGCTGCTTAGGGCTTCTTAGGTTAATAAATTAATAAATTGTGGTTCCTCAGCTTCTGTCTCGGCATTAGTAATTTTCTTTAATCTAGGGTCAGCGAGGTCATTAGGTAGGGGGTTCAAAATGTGGCCAAAACTATGTGACGGTTGCAGGATGATCACACTTTTGGAAAGAGATTTCTAGGGTGGGTTTGTCTGCCACCGGTGCCAGCTAATTGAGCATCTGGAGAGCAAGATCCTTGATCTTCAGGGCCAGTTGGCAGCACAACATAGTTCGCAATCAGTAGAGTTCCTAGAGGAACTAAGTAGCATGTCGTTTAGACAAATGGTGTGTACGCCGAAGAAGAGTGGTACAAGAATCCCAGAGCAGGCAGGGAGAGAAATTTGGGTGACTGTAGGTCGACAGCACAGGAAAGGGCGTGCACACCGTACAGCGACAGCTCCTCCAGTGGTTGAGCAGTTCAACCGATTCCGGCCCTTGCCGTAACTCAAACTGGCCCCTGACCCTGAGAGTGAGGGGACTGATGAGCAGCAGGGCACCATGTTGGCCTCTACCCCTCAGAAAAGAGAGTAAGTGATAGTGGGGAACTCAGTACTTAGAGGAACAGATCGTTTAATCTGTTCGCGCAACAAGGAGTCTCGTACGGTGTGCTGACTGCCTGATGCCCAGGTAGGAGACCTCCTGGAGCATGCGGACAAGCTCCTGGCCAGAGCGGAGAGGGATCCAGTTGTCATGGTCAATATTGGTACATATGACATAGGTAAGGGTAGGTTTGCGGTTCTGCAAGGCAAATTTGTGGAATTAGCTGAGAAGCTTAAGAGCAGTTCCTCAACGGTAGTGTTCTCCGGGATTCTTCTGGTACAATGTGCAAGCAGAGGGAAGCAGAATTTTATCTGGAGGTTAAACACGTGGCTACGAACCTGATGTAGGAAAGAGGGGTACAGTTTTATGGGGCACTGGAACTTTTTCTGGGACAGGGGTGACCTGTTCAAGCCTGACGGGCTGCACCTGAGCCGGAGGGGTACCTTTGCACTGGGCCAGTGCATGTTGAAGGTAGCAAAGGATTATTTAAACTAGGGACTTGGGGGGCAGAGAGGTTAGTGAGTGTTACACATAGGGAAATGCAGACTGCCCCGATGGAAGCTGACGGCATTACATGCACAATTGACGATATACTTTTAAAGCAACAAAGCATAGTTGGGGGCTTGAAGCAGTGGCCGCATGGGAAATCAAGGGGGAAGAGCATTAGTAATAACCTGAAATGTTTTTATTTAAATTCAAGAAGCATAAAAAATAGATTTCCAGAGCTTGAGGCTGTTATGATTAGTGAGGGCTATGACATAGTTGGGATTACAGAGACATGGCTTGGTGAAGAGGATGTAGATAAATGTAATATAGAAGGTTATAAGCTCTTTAGGAAGGATAGATGTAATAGGCGAGGAGTGGATGTAGCAATCTATGTGAACGAAAACATAAATGTACAGGAAATTCCCAAAATTGAACATTCCTTGCCCTGCAAAGATATCTGGGTCAGGCCCATTGGCAAACATGAGACAGGTTTAAACAAAGGAGTATGCTTTCGACCACCAGCTTTGGACAGGACAATCAGTGAAATGCTTTTTAAGAGGATTACGCAAGCTTGTAGAGGAGGAGGGAATATTAATATGGGAGACAATATTAATATGTTAATTTATCCTGGTATCGATTGGGAAATGGTGAAAGGACAGGGTAGGGGGGAGGAAGAATTTCTAGATGTTATAAATGATAATTTCTTGGTGCATTATCTTAATAAACCTTCAAGGGAGAAGGCAATTTTAGACTTGGTGCTCTGTAATAACCCCGATAGAATTAGCAATGTTGAGGTACTGGAGCCACTTGGGACAAGTGATCACCCTGCTGCTAATTTTGATGTTTCATGGGAAGTTAAAAAGGTGTATTCAAAGACAAAAATTTTCAATTTTAGGCGAGCAAACTTTGACAGGATGCGCTCATATCTAAGTGACATAAAATGGGAGACACTCCTGGACTGTGAGTCCGTAAATGAGATGTGGGAAAGATTTAAGGGGGTTTTACTTGAATCACAATGCAAATTCATTCCAAAGGTGTCCAAAAGTAAAAGCAGAATCCTCAGTGGATGACCAAAAGTATTCGTAGGATTTTGAGGTAAAAGAGGAATCTTTATAAGATGTGCATAAAGGATAACAATGAGAACACTAAGGCTGATTACTGTAAAATGCGGGCTGTGATCAAAAAAGAGCTGAGGAATGCTAGAAGACTTTATGAAAGACAATTTGCAGAGGGGGCAAAAACTAACCCTCTGCGCTTCTTTCAGTACTGTAACATAACCTGCTCTTTGACTTTCCTTTTTAAGTGCATAAAGAATAAAATTGGATTGCTGCTATATGATAACCAGGATATTGTGGATGCCTTAAACAGTTACTTTGTTGAGAATTTTACCTCAGAGGGGGTCTTTATTTGGCCAGAAGGCATGTTAAATGCTCAAGATTATTTAGCAGAAATTGAGGTTACATATAACAAAGTATTAGACAAGTTGCATAAACTAAAGGCAGATAAGGCGGCGGGTCCTGATGGCTTATATCCTAGAGTGCTCAGGGAAGTTAGTGAGATCGTCTTTAAGCCGCTATCCGCCATCTTCAGACGGTCTTTAGAAACTGGAGAAATACCTAATGATTGGAAACATGGCAGTATAATACCAGTATATAAGAACGGGGATCGTACTGAGCCAGGAAATTACAGGCCAATCAGTTTAACTTGCATTGCGTGAACAATATTGGAATCAATCATAAAAGATGAGCTGGACTTATTTCTTGAACATAACAGTATCTTGAGGGATAGCCAACATGGTTTCCATAAGGGAAGGTCATGCCTGGCAAACCTTCTGGAAATTTTTGAAGAGTAAGTCTTGCCACTGTAATGTGAATATAGGCCACTAGATGGCAGTATTTACCTTTTTTTTGTGAAGCTCAGACTGGAGTCATGTTTAGACATGTCCTGGACATGTCTGGGGCAAGTCTCAGAAAATAAAAAAAAAAAGAGGTCTAAATGTGGGTGGGGTCTGCAAAAGAGTATATAAGGAAAAGAATTGAGACAGTAAAGTAGTAGGAGAAATTGCAAGAAGATGACCAGACCTGCCATTCTGTTCAAGACCTGTGACGTTTCTTTTGTGGATTTCTTTGCCTGTGTTTGAGCATTTTCTTCATCCAGGACATCACCAAGCGACCCCACCAAAAAGGGACTGTAATTATTTCTGTTTTTTCTTATTTATCAATCTTGGTCTTTAGTTGTAGGTTGTTATTAGTCTTTGTCTTTGTTAAAAATTAAATGTGTTTTAGTTGTTAAAACTGTGTTTGTCATCCCCTGCTGTTGCTGTTGTGTTATAAATGTAATAACAAATTGGGGCCATAACAAATTGGGGGCTCAAGGTCCGGGATAGACCATTGTGTGAATAATTTATTGAAAATCTAACATTCCAAATTGTGAAATTGTTTTTGTGAATTTTCCTATACATATATTGACAACAGCAATGGATGATTTCTTGGCATCACCAACCGTAGGGGTTTTGAAGTCTTTTAAAAAGACAGAACTGCTAGAAATTTGCAGACAGTTGGAGCTGACAGAGGTAAAACCAGCCATGCGAAAAGCAAGACTGGCTAGAGAGATAGTTGAATATTACATTGATGAAAATGTGTTTGCACCAGGAGATCTGGAACAGTTTCCAGTGGAAAATCCAAATATTGAAATGGAACTTAAATTAAAAATGCTAGAATTTGAGAGGGAAGAAAAAGAAAAACAAAGGCAGTTTGAGTTAGAAAAATTAGCAAGAGAAGAAAAACAAAGAGAATTTGAGAGAGAGAAAGAGGAAAGAGCAGAAAGAGAGAGACAGAGACAGAGAGATTTTGAATTAGAGAAGTTGGATAGAGAGGAAAGACTCCAAATGGAGAAACTAAAAATTAAAATTGAAACTAAAAATAAATTTTGTGCCAGTCAGGAGGTAAAACTGGTGCCTCCATTTTCTGAAAAGGATGTTGACAACTATTTCCAGTGTTTTGAAAAGGTAGCAAAGAGTTGCCAGTGGCCAAAGGAACACTGGCCTCTGATGTTGCAAACTGTCCTCAAGGGAAAAGCTCAACAAGCCTATTCGGCTTTGTCTGCAGATGATTCCTCTGATTATGATGTTGTCAAAAAGGTTATTTTGAGAGCTTATGAGTTGGTTCCAGAGGCTTACCGACAGAAATTCAGAGGTCTGAAGAAATCTGAAAATCAGACTTATGTTGAATTTGCTAATGAGAAGCAGGTTTGCTTTGAGCGCTGGTGTACTTCTATGGAGGTCAAGGATGATTTCAACTCACTAAAAGAGATGGTGTTAGTTGAAGAATTCAAGAACTGTGTTAAGGATGATGTTAAGACCTACCTTAATGAGAAGCAAGCACTGAACTTGCAATCAGCTGCCAAATTTGCAGATGAATATGTTCTCACTCATAAGTCCAAATTTCATTCTAGCAGTAACAATAAATGGTCCCAATTTCAGAAAAAGGGTTACGGTGATACCCAAGATTCCTCACCCAAAGACAAAGACAAATCTGGTGATGGTGCTCAGAAATCCAGTAACAGGTCTGATCAAAGTGTGAAAGCTGACAGTGACAGAAGTGGTCTAGTTTGCAGATATTGCAAGAAATCTGGTCATGTTACAACTAACTGTTGGTTCCTTAAAGCTAAAAAAGAAAAAGAAAAGGATACCAAACCAAATGCCTTTGTGAAAACAAGGTTAGAAACCCCTGTAGTAGATAACCGATCTGCTAAATTGCCTGCTTCTTGTGGGGCTAAAAAGCCTAATACAGCTGACTTTGTGAGGGAGGAATTTCTTCCATTTGTGTCAGAGGGATTTGTGGCTCTGAATGAGCATACTACTCCTGTCCCCATATATATCCTAAGGGATACCGGAGCTTCTCAGTCACTTTTGTTGATGGACTCCTTGGAGTTACGTGATGAGACCGCTTCAGGGGATTTCATACTTGTACAAGGTATTGAAGGGAGGACTGTATCTGTACCCCTGCGCTCTATATTCTTGAAGTCAGATTTAGTTACAGGACAGGTAAAGGTGGGACTTATGTCAAGTCTACCTATAAAGGGTGTTTCCCTGTTGCTAGGCAATGACCTGGCTGGGGGCAAAGTAGTTCCCCCTGTTCATCTTACTTCACAGCCGAGCACTGAAGATGGGGATGAGGACCCATCTCTGTATCCTTCTTGCGCAGTGACTCGTGCTATGGCCAAGAAGGCTAAAGAAGATGATGTTGTGGTGCCGTCCAGTACATTGAATAGTCAGGACTCAGGTGGTTCGCCTCATGACTCTGATTGGCCTACTATGGTTTCTCCGTTTGAGGACTTATCAGATACTTTTATCAGTTCTCTATTCAGCCAGCCGGATGGGTCTGGTGATTCTGATGTGTCTGGAGACTTGTCTCTGTCCAGAAAGCGGTTGATTGAGGAGCAAACTAATGATCCTGAAATTGGTGTACTAAAGAGGAGAGCCCTTCCTGAAAAAGAAATAGACGCAGTTCCAGTTAGGTATTATCTCAAGGATGGTGTGTTGATGCGGAAGTGGCGCCCTCCTGATATCCCTGCCAATGCAGATTGGGCAGTGGTCAGGCAAATTGTTGTTCCGAAGGTCTATAGGAATGAGATCTTAACAATGGCTCATAGTTTACCTTTAGGAGGTCATCTTGGTGTTAACAAGACTGTTGATAAGATCATGAAACACTTCTTTTGGCCTGGGCTTCGGAAAGACATTTCCAACTTTTGCAAAACCTGTCACACTTGTCAGGTAGTTGGAAAACACCAGTTAGACCCACCTGTAGCTCCATTGCAGCCTATCCCAGCATTTGGGGAGCCATTCTCTAGGGTCATTGTTGATTGCGTTGGTCCATTACCCAAGACTAGATCTGGAAATCAGTACTTGTTGACAATCATGTGTGCATCTACCAGATTCCTCGAAGCCATACCTCTACGTAACATCAAGGCAACTGCAATCTCGAAGGCTTTGATAAAGTTCTTCACGTTGTTTGGTCTTCCCAGGGAAATTCAGCCAGACCAAGGTAGCAATTTCACTTCAGGATTGTTTCAGCAGGTTGTGTATGAACTAGGTGCAAAACAGATTCTTTCTAGTGCCTATCATCCAGAAAGTCAGGGTGCCTTAGAGCGGTTTCATTCCACTCTCAAGACAATGATGAGGACTTATTGTTATGACCATGAGAAAGACTGGGATGAAGGGGTTCATTTGCTGTTGTTTGCAGCTAGAGAAGCAGTGCAGGAGTCTACTGGATTCAGTCCATTTGAGCTAGTGTTTGGTCATGAAGTGAGAGGACCTTTGCGATTATTGAGTGAACAATGGCAAGAGGAAGAGCCGCAAATCAGTCTGTTAGACTATGTTAGCAAGTTCAAGGAAAGATTGCGTGCAGCTTGTGACCTTGCCAAAGAGAACTTGAAATCAAGTCAGGGAAAAATGAAAACTTGGTATGATCATAAGGCTAGAAGCCGTGAGTTTAAACCAGGAGACAAGGTCCTTGTGTTGTTTCCCTTGCAGTCCAATCCATTGCAGGCTAGATTTCATGGTCCTTATGAAATTCTGACAAAACTCAATGATCTCAATTACATTGTGAAGACTCCAGATAGGAGAAAACCAAAACAACTGTGTCACATTAACATGCTGAAGCCTTATCATGACAGAAATGCTAGGGTTGCAGCTGTCACTTCAGATTCTCCAATGGTCGAAACGTGTGAAGATGAGGGGGAGTTTCAAGATGATGAACCAAGAATTAAAGCTGAAGTTCTTTCATGTAAATTGTCAAACACTGAAGTGTTGCAAAATCTTGATGTAAAACTCCAGCACTTAGAACCCTCACAGAGAGATCAGTTTGAAAGGTTGATCAAGAAATATGAGGATTTGTTTCCTGATGTTCCAAAGAGAGTTACTATAGCCTCTCATGATGTAGATGTTGGTGATGCCAAACCAATAAAACAGCATCCATACCGGATGAATCCTGAAAAGAGAAAGATTGCTGAGAAAGAGGTTGAGTACATGTTAAAGCATGATATTATCAGACTCTCCAACTCCGATTGGAGTTCACCCTGTGTGCTAGTTCCAAAACCTGATGGAAGTACTAGATTCTGTACAGATTATCGCAAAGTCAATGCTGTAACTAGAACTGATGTGTTTCCAATACCTAGGATTGATGATTGTATTGATAGTGTAGGGCAAGCAAAGTTTCTGACCAAGATTGATTTATTGAAGGGTTATTGGTGTGTGCCTTTAACTGAGAGGGCCAAGAGCATCTCTGCTTTTGCCACACCATCTGGATTGTACCAGTATGAAGTCCTACCCTTTGGCATGAAAAATGCCCCAGCCACGTTCCAAAGGATGATACAGTCTACAATCGCCGGATTGCCACACACGGGTGCGTACATCGATGACCTGATCACTTGGAGTGACTCCTGGGAAGAACATCTAAAAGATGTAGAGACGTTGTTCCAGCGCCTGACCCAGGCTAACCTGACTGTTAACCTGAACAAGAGTGACTTTGGTTGTGCTACTGTCACCTATCTTGGCTACGTCATAGGCCAGGGTAAGGTGGCACCCATAAATGCTAAAGTCCAAGCCATCATGGACTTTCCAGTTCCTGACAACAAAAAAGCTTTGCGCCGCTTCCTTGGAATGATCGGGTACTACCGCAAGTTCTGCAAGAACTTTGCTGAGATTGCTCTCAGTCTAACTAACCAACTGAAGAAAGGCGTAAAGTTCACCTGGGATGATGCATGCCAGAGAGCCTTCGATCGCCTGAAGTCTCTGCTGTGTCACTTCCCCGTGCTCAAATCTCCTGACTTCAACAAACCGTTCTCCATCGCGGTCGATGCTAGCGACCAAGCTTGTGGATCTGTGCTCCTACAGAGAAGTGACTCTGATGACATTGAGCATCCCGTGGCATACTTCTCCAGGAAGTTCAATCGCCACCAAAGGAACTATTCCACAATAGAGAAGGAACTGTTGGCTCTGGTCCTTTCTTTACAACACTTTGAGGTTTATGTTTGTACAGGACAAAAGCCAATGATTGTGTACACTGACCACAATCCGTTAATGTTTTTGAGTAAGATGAAAAACAAGAATCGGAGATTGTTGAATTGGAGTTTGATTTTACAGGAGTTTGACTTGGAAATTAAGCATGTGAAGGGTACAGACAATGTAATTGCTGATTGCTTATCCCGTGTTTGAATGTGTATGATATGTATATATAGACAAGTGTTCACTTTACCATTTTGTATTGAAAAGAAAAATTTTGCCTTTATGAGTCAAAATTTTTCCCTTTTGGAATGGAGGTGTAATGTGAATATAGGCCACTAGATGGCAGTATTTACCTTTTTTTTGTGAAGCTCAGACTGGAGTCATGTTTAGACATGTCCTGGACATGTCTGGGGCAAGTCTCAGAAAATAAAAAAAAAGAGGTCTAAATGTGGGTGGGGTCTGCAAAAGAGTATATAAGGAAAAGAATTGAGACAGTAAAGTAGTAGGAGAAATTGCAAGAAGATGACCAGACCTGCCATTCTGTTCAAGACCTGTGACGTTTCTTTTGTGGATTTCTTTGCCTGTGTTTGAGCATTTTCTTCATCCAGGACATCACCAAGCGACCCCACCAAAAAGGGACTGAAATTATTTCTGTTTTTTCTTATTTATCAATCTTGGTCTTTAGTTGTAGGTTGTTATTAGTCTTTGTCTTTGTTAAAAATTAAATGTGTTTTAGTTGTTAAAACTGTGTTTGTCATCCCTTGCTGTTGCTGTTGTGTTATAAATGTAATAACAAATTGGGGCCATAACACCACCAAGACTTATGACCCGAGCAGGGCTTATGACATCTTATACTTGGATTTTCAGAAAGCATTTGATACAATACCGCATAAGAGACTAATTCTTAAAATGAGCTCCATTGGAGTTACAGGAGGTATTCTGGACTAGATTCAAAACTGGTTACAGGACAGAACACAAAGGGTGGTTGTCAGTGGTATCTCATCTGAGCTAGGTATGGTGGAGAGTGGCATTCCTCAGGGGTCGGTGTTGGGACCCCTGCTGTTCTTCATCTACATTAATGACCTTGATAGGAATATTGAGGGCAGATTAGTTAAATTTGCAGATGATACTAAATTGGGGGGTTTGGCAAATAGTTTAGAGTCCACTAAAGTAATTCAGGATGATTTGGATAGAATCCAGAATTTGGCAGAAATGTGGCAAATTAAATTTAATGAAGCAAAATGTAAAGTTGTACATGTAAGTAATAAAAACATTAGACGGGATTACTTCATGGGAGGTTCATCGTTGATTTTCTCTGCTGTAGATTTCGGGATGGCAAAGGATAGGGCGAGAGGTGCCCAGTTTTTGGTTGCAGAGACAATGGTTTCTACTCACAGCATGGGAAGACAAAAAGAAACAGTGGTTACAATTTTTTTACAACAATGTTGCACTAGCTGCAGGTGCTGCTACTTTGTTTCTGCAAACCAATTCACCTCCAACTGCTTCACCAACCACAGTCAGCACAACGCTGGCTTTGCTGCCTACTCTGTGATAACGTTTATAGTTTATTACAAGTAAGGTGCAGTTAGTTTGGCTTTTTAACATGTTACACTTTAGCATCATTTTTTATATGGTCCATGGAGATTTGTTGATAAATCAATCACCTTGTTGGAGAGAATGAGAAATGGATATGGTATTTGGCTATGGTACTTAGTATGGTAATCTGCCAGCAGGTGATCTATGTGCGTGTTTTTTTTTTCATACACCCCTCTGCAAATCTGTACGTCTCCTTTGCTTTGATTCATGAATGAAGAGAATCTGAGGCTTGCTTGTGAAGTAGCTAAGCATCTCCAATTTCTTTTATTTAACTAGCTAGCTAAACTGAATTCCAAACGTAATGGTAGTTAATTCGGTATGGCTTAGTTCTCGCTGGCACAACCTAGCTTGCTTAATGCCCCTCTTGTAACTAACAATTAAGTTAACGATATGTTGCTAGCTGGCTAGCTAGCATGCACACAGTGCTCGTTCACAATCATTATGTAGTTTATTCGCTAGCTGGCTTGCTAGCGAGCTAGATACTCAGTTGACTGTGAATTTAGAAAGCTTTTCTTGTGATGCTACTAACATGAATGCCTTTGACTCACTGACTGAGTACATTAGCATAGTGATGGAAATTGCGCAATGTTCACATATAGTTGGTATTCCCATTGAGGCGCTAAAAGAAATAAGCATGGCGGTTGCGATTATATTTAAGGTCCAGCAATTTACAATCTTTTGACCTAGCTAGTTTCGTTTAGCCATGGGCAAATGTAGGAGACATGTTAATTTGAACCAATGAATGAACAAATTCTCTTAGGAAGAATTGACTAGCCACAGCACAGAGCATTCTCAGTAAAATGAATGTTAGCCAGTGGTTGCTACCACACAGATACTAGCCACAAATCAGTGTTAGAGACTGAATTCCAAATGTAGCCTAGTTAAACTGTTGGGTTGACTGCATGCCAGATTTCTTTGTGAACATAACTACCATCTTTGCTGAGGCTGCAGGCACTACCTTTCCATACTCGTTGAGTAGTTTAAGCAACTAATTCAGTCATCTGTATCTAGAGACTTGGCAGTAGCTTGGAGATTTTGCTATCCATAGTCAACAGGGCTGGTCAACCAGTTCGCTGGCCAATCAAAGCAGAGCTTATTTAATAGAGGGGACACCCACTCCGAACAGCCTGATTTTCCAAGGTTTAGTATTGACAGGGATCAAATTGCCTAGAAATCATGAATTTTATTTTGCTTAAAACTGTAAAATTGTTCCATAGGATATCCAGGAATATTATACCTTGTCAACAAAAAAAGCGTAAGATGGGACCTTTCATTATACTATTATACAAATGGTCTCAGGATTGGGACTGCATTCCTGTTCCTCTACTCTAGTCTGTTCCTCTGCCCAGTTTATTAGGAACAAGTTCCCAAGCCTTCTATGGTCATCAGGATTGGGACTCCTCTGTCCTGCCATCTGACAGTTTGGCTCTGGCAAAGACTGCCCTCCAGCTGTCCCAAAAAGCCACTGGCTGGGCATAGAATGCCCGCACTACCTCGCCACTAACATTTGAACTGAACTGTGTCATTCTGCTGTCGGTCACGGTCCTCTGTCGAACTGTATTACTATCAATAAACCCCACTATTGGATTGTATTCTGCCTTCGCATTTGGTTCCAGGTCTGGATTAGGGGTGTCAACGTTTACAATTTTTTCTACACGTGTACACGGGACTACTAACCGACGTGTACCCGGTTACACGATCAGAGATTAATGAGCTATTTCAATCGCAGTTGCGCTGTATAACCACAGAAAGTAAAATGAGTTGAAAATAAAATCCTCTATCATTTTGACAGATAAGAAAACGTGCAAGTGAAAGCTGAAAAAGGTTTCTAATTTTTAATTACTGTTTTAACTCTTGCTCACTTTTATACTTTTTTTTTTCACTTAAAGTGCAAACTGCATCCCTCTCTCGCAACGGGAGCTGCGTCTGAATTTTAATAGGTATCTCATAATAAAACTAATCTGGAATTGGTGAGAGAAAGCAACTCAAAAAGAAGCCAAAGAAAGCTGAAGTGAGAGGAAAAAACTTCACCTTTATATCCACAAAGTTAAAAAAGGAGAGGGGGACTCTCATAATTATTCACTAAAATTGGCGAAAAAAAATGTGTTTTCTTCCTCCTCTTTAGACGCGAGGATGCGTGATCAGGTCGTGAAAAGCCGACAGAACACCAACCAACAATATAATGTTCAACAACACGCAACAATATAGGCTAAAATAACAAGCCATTAACAGTTTTTGTTTTCAGCTGCACAACATTTGCACATGGAGAAGATGATGAGCGCAGCGCTCTTCTCAAGTCCTCCACAGCCTATTCTTGATGTGGTGCGACACTGGCTGTGGCTGCGGGGTTTTTTTTTAGCTTTCATATCAAGGTAACATTGCCACCGACGCATCTGTATGTGGATAACTGCACTTGTGGGAACATTTAAGTGTATTGTTAGTTAAGGTTATTATCTGAAGCTTTCAGGCAACATTATCACCCCTAAAAATAGGCGACTCTATGTATTGGTGAGAAATGAACGAGGAGGAAAAAATGACTTGGACACGGTTATTGATTTTCTAAAGGGTTATGATTTGTTATCCGTGTCAATGTTTACACGTGTAGATGTTGACACCCCTAGTCTGGATCATAATAGGTAACGATACAGTGAAATGAAATATCATTGTATAAATCACAAGTTTGCTGGAAAATTATTTTTTGTCTGCTTTAATGAAATTTTTAAAATGAGTCCATGGCACCGTCCCTGTATTTGGTCAAGTCTGTTGTAAAATGAGACTGTGAATTAATGATCTTTTTTCTTAAACAACCTTAACTAATATTTATTTGTATTCGCGCAGTGAAAGGGAAATATTCCATTTACTCACATATATTATTCAACAGGCTATTTATTCAAAAAGGGCTTTTTATGTGAATTGCTTCTGTTCCAAATACAGCAACCCTGTGGCTTCTGGATTGAAATAGAATTGATGAGGCACACATCCTGGCAGGGGGTTAAACGTAGGAATACGTCTCAATTTCCAAAAAAAAAAAAAAGACTGATCAAATAAGGTCTCAGAGAAGATCTACTTGTTCAAAACCTTACAGTCTAAAGTACACAGGATTACAAATTTAACATCTAATAACATTTCAGTGAGCCCATCTTCCAGCATCAATGGGGCACAGCAAGCAGAGCCATTTCAAGCAGACAACATGAGATATGCTATTGGTTCATTCGTATTGACATTCGCATGCATATCTACCACTGCATTGCCCTTCCAGATAAGGCTGTTAAAGCTGATCTTTTGGTCCACCCTAGTGGCAAAAAACCTGTCTCAGCCCATTGTTGCGCTGCACCATTCTCTACTGTTGCTTGTTTCATTGCCTGCTGCTGCATCTCTCATGCCTGCTGGTAGTTAACATCTGAACTCTGCCCCAGCATCCAGCTGTGAGCTTTGAATTCCCCTGTCTCAAGTTATCCTGGCACTCCCTGTGTTCTTCTCCTTTAGTTCTGTGAGAGGCCAAACTCTATTCTGCAATTAACTGTTCACGCGTGTTGGCTGACTGAATTTGGACAAATCAAAATTGAACAATCAGGATGATGTAGAGACCGAGGCTAGCTACAGTTTAAACTATTCCAAATCATCATTAAGGCTAACAGCCAGTGGCGGCTGGTGCTAAAAATTAAGGGGGGGGGGGGGTAATTTACCTTGGCACAGCACACCTGGCAGCTGCTTTGATGTCGACACAGTCAGTTATTAAGAAGGAAAATGTAGCCTATAGATTTTATCAGGGTTTGTGGCCTTTTTTATAATGAATTGAGGATGTATCCCCATGTCCACAGATCACTGTATCTGTCCTTACATTACTTACAGATCACAGTATCTGTCCTTACATTACTTACAGATCACAGTATCTGTCCTTACATTACTTAGAGATCACTGTATCTGTCCTTACATTACTGACAGATCACTGTATCTGTCCTTACATTACTTACAGATCACTGTATCTGTCCTTACATTACTTACAGATCAATGTATCTGTCCTTACATTACTTACAGATCACTGTACCTGTCCTTACATTACTTACAGATCACTGTATCTGTCCTTACATCACTTACAGATCACTGTATCTGTCCTTACATTACTTACAGATCACTGTATCTGTCCTTACATTACTTACAGATCACTGTATCTGTCCTTGCATTACTTACAGATCACTGTATCTGTCCTTGCATTACTTACAGATCACTGTATCTGTCCTTACATTACTTACAGACCACTGTATCTGTCCTTACATTACTTACAGATCACAGTATCTGTCCTTACATTACTTACAGATCACTGTATCTGTCCTTACATTACTCACAGATCACTGTATCTGTCCTTACATCACTTACAGATCACTGTATCTGTCCTTACATTACTTACAGATCACTGCATCTGTCCTTACATTACTAACAGATCACTGTATCTGTCCTTACATTACTTACAGATCACTGTATCTGTCCTTACATTACTTACAGATCACTGTATCTGTCCTTACATTACTTACAGATCACTGTATCTGTCCTTAAATTACTTACATATCACTGTATCTGTCCTTACTTCACTTACAGATCACTGTATCTGTCCTTACATTACTTACAGATCACTGCATCTGTCCTTACATTACTTACAGATCACTGTATCTGTCCTTACATTACTTACAGATCACTGTATCTGTCCTTACATCACTTACAGATCAATGTATCTGTCCTTACATCACTTACAGATCACTGTACCAGTCCTTACATTACTAACAGATCACTGTATCTGTCCTTACATTACTTACAGATCACTTTATCTGTCCTTACATTACTTACAGATCACTGTATCTGTCCTTACATCACTTACAGATCACTGTATCTGTCCTTACATTACTTACAGACCACTATCTGTCCTTAAATTACTTACAGATCACTGTATCTGTCCTTACATTACTTACAGATCACTGTATCTGTCCTTACATCACTTACAGATCACTATCTGTCCTTACATTACTTACAGATTGATTGTAAAAGCAGTCATGTTCAAGATAATCCCCCAACTAACTGGGATTTTGATGTTTTGTAAAGATGCAAACAATAAATGGAACATTGTTAAACTGAGAAACAAAAAAATAAAACACAAATTTAAAAACACAGCACTGAAATGCTGTCTACAGACTTCATACACCTTTTCCACAGTGAAATTCGAGGCACTTTTCAAGGATTTTCAAGGTGCATTTTCAAGCTTTTCCAGCACCTCACAGCTGTGATAAATTACAAATTTATATATATATAAATGACAGATTCCACAGAAAGTGTGACCAACAGGTCCTTCTGTACTTAACAGGATGAAATTATAAATTAATGGTATATATGTGGTTCATTTCATTAACAACATAAAAACAAATGTTTACAGGAAGTTTTAGACCTGTATCACTGCAATTTTGGTAGAAAAAAAAAGTTAATTTAAAAATTCTGTCCTGTTACTAATGTTACACGGACGGAAAATTGGTTTTCACATGACGGAACTCAAACGGTGACAAGATTGTCTGAGCCAACGCCAGTAATGGCACGAGCAGAGTAAAGGGAAGGCAGACCAGCGACCACCCCGCTAATCCACAATAAGCAGGGCTTTGTTAAAGCCTGAATACCTACTCTTGAACAGTGAGCTGAAATGCACAGTTTTTACCCGGGATTATTTTGTGGCAACAAAATTCATACACTGGATAACTAGTCAGTCCTGCCCACTCATTTCCAAGTTCTTCAACCACCTTGGAGTTCTGAGAGGAAGGAGGGACACTTTTTTGGGCCTCCCTGTAGTATGGATGTGCCAACCCCTTTAAGTCAAACCAAGGCTGGCTTGATCCATTCAGGGATTGGAGTGAACTTGTACGTATAATAAACAGTGTTTGAACGCAGCTTGCTTGTGAAAATTCAATAACTGATCCGGGTGTGTCATCTAGTGATAGAATATTGTAACTGCGTGCATAAATCTGCAGCTCCGTGTCCACTGGCGAACACATCTGTACAAAAGGGCCAGCAGCCGCCAAATCTAAGATTACTACTGTGGACGGAAATTTTTCCTTTTTGATGAGGGACGCAAACGCGAGTTGGTGAGAATTCTAGGAAGCCAGGAAGTAAACATCCACTCGCGCATGCACTTTACCCCGCATTCAGACTACCGGTTGTTATAAAATAGGGATTTCAACCTGGAAGGTCAAACAGCAGGGAAAGCTAAAAAAGTCATTGCTAACGCCACATCCAGCTAGTCAACTCTGTTTGTTGTAACAAGTGCGAGAGAAGCCCCAGGTGTCAGCTCATCCACGATCACTTGCCTACTGCTGAATCTTTAAATCGGGTCAGTCTGGGCCAAGCTCCTTTACTTTCCTTTGTTTCTCCAGTGAGCGCCTTGAGAAAGGCTGTTTTTGTAGGGAAAGAACCGAATTGTGTCCAGTTTCCCCGCTAACATTTGAACATGCCTTCTGGCTAGTGATGTGACATTTGAAGCGAGGCTTTGGAGCCTGCGTCGAGCAAAAAGGGGCGTGCCAGATGAAGCCCCGATTCGAGGCTTGCGTTGTTACCGTAAAAATCACGTGACTGACGACAAACGAGGCCACAGTTTGTGGAGAGTACGTCATTGGTTTGTTCAACGTATCGCCTCCTCAATACGCTTCGAATCTCGCGCTTAACTGTGGGTGTTGTCGGCGTTTGTGTAAGATGGAGAGAGTTGTAGTGAGTTACACATTATTATTTTCCCCATTGTTGGACATTGACGTGAGAGTGTCAGTTATTTCGTTTTTTAAATAATGTCATTCCTGTATTTGTGTTTTTGAATAAAAATGATTTGAAAAAGCAAAGTATCATGATTGTTTCATTGCTATTTTAATTGTGAACAAATATAGCTACTTACACAATTATGTCCATATACTTACACATGCATACTACAGAAATTGTTTATTGTTACTGCACACAAAAGTTTTTCATACATTTCCGCTCAGGTCATGGTACTTGTCATTGACTGTCATATGTTGTTTTGCCAAGCAGATGGCAGCATTCAATGTTTCGTTGAGGCCTGGAGTACTGAACATTTTGGTGAAGCGATGGGCTGTAAAGCCTCAGAGATTCGTGAGGCTTCATTTGACCATCACTACTTCTGGCTGAGCTACCAGGTTAAAAATGCGGTGAATGATTTGGCAGTCGAAAGGAAGCGTCGCGGTGGGTGTGAATATGATTGACAGCCACGAGAAATGTCCAATCACATTAGATCAAAAAACATTAAAATGATTCTAATTCGCTGCCAATAAATGTGGGAATGTCTGGGGCGCACAGAACTGCGCCCCGTCAGGAAATCTGAAGAAACCAATGAAACAGCAGCCTCGGGTCACGTGCTCCCCAAAACTTTAAGAGCTTACACAAGATAGTGGACTGTTTGGCCGGCGTCCCTCACCGACTGAAAAGCATGTTTATTTCATAACTATTTGCATTATACAACTACATACATATATATATATATATATATATATTTTATTACTTTTTTTATTAGATTCAATCAAGTACAAGAAACAAAATGCATAAATGAATAGACATAAAAGGAGATAAACACATCAACCCCCCACCCATAGGTGGCGAAGGATATGACACAAAATACAAGTTCACGTAACAAAAAATAAATTACAAAATATATAAAAATAAATTAATTAATATAATGTTAAATAGATGTAAAGATGCAAAATGAATATACTCCAGAGTGGTATAAAAGAATAAATTTAAAGTAGGAAAGAGAAGAAGGAGAAGAAGAAGCTCTAAGATCCGGTTTATATACCCACAATATTCTTGATTTTCTCTATCGAGAAAATCCAGGAGATGATAGTGGCTTGCTTAGCATTGTACATTTTGGCTACTGATAGTTCCATGTATAATATATCTAGTAGAGGACTTAACCAATGATTCCGAGAGAGTGAGGTTTCCAGCAAATTGCTAGCATCTTTTTAGCAGCTATCAGACCGGCAAATAAAAGAAAAGGATATTTAGGTAAAGTTAAATCAGAAATATCATTCAATAAAAGCAGTTTAGGAAGATAAGGGATTACAACATCAAGTTCTGACAATGTAGTCAAAACCATTTTCCAAAGGTTTACAACTCCTGGACTATACCAATACATATGCATAAAAGATCCAATATCATGATTTAGGCAAAGCCCGCAATTCGGCGAGGTTACAGGCTTCATTAAGTGAAGCTTTCTATGTGTAAAATGAATCCGGTGTAAGAATTTAAAGTGTATTAGTTTATGATTAGGATTTTTTGAAGTATAATCTAAATTATCCCAAACAGTTTTTCAACATATATCCTCCACAGAGATGCCAAAATCTCTACTCCAGATTTGTCTAATACTTAGTGGTCTCCAGACAGAGTTTAAAAATGCATACATTTTAGATGTTAAACCTCTAGTCTGACCTCTGGCATCTAGTATAGAATGAAGTGGATGAATTGCCAGATTTTCACCCCATGAAACACCATAAGTACGCGTAGCTAGTCAAATCTTAAGAAAGAAGAAGAAAGAGCTCTTAGGGACACTATATGAAAGACATAAATTCTCAATCGATCTCATACCACTTTTTTCCCAGATGTCCACAAGAATATTAATACCGTTAGGCGCTCGTTGAGGACACCGGAAAGGGACTCCCCCTGTGGTAAGGCTAAAATTTAAAAAAGAGGGCTGTGAGCATGCCATTTCTGCTTTATCTGACAATGTTTTTCTACCATTTGCCATGCTGATAATAGAAAAGACATAACTGGCCCAAGTCGGAGTTTAGCACTCCTGAAGGGAAGAGCAGAAAAAGTAAGGTCTTGTAACCTATGTGGATAAGCTAGATTTTCTTCAATTTTGTTTCCAAGAGGTCCGTGCAGATGGATCAAGCCAAACAGATACAAGGTATATAACATAAGACCAAAAGTACAGTTTGAAATTAGGAACATTTAAACCACCGTCCTTTTTGCTCCTTTGTAATGTAGACAACTTAAGACGTGGATGTTTACCATCCCACAGAAATTTAGAAATGGTCCTTTTCAAATTTTCCCAATAGTTTTTTGGAGGCAAAAGGAATCATATTAGAAATAAAATGTATCCTAGGAAGAACATCAATTTTGATTATGGATGTTCTGACTGACATTGAAATAGGTAATTTTGTCCATCTTTCCATATATATCTCTACAAGTTTAAATATATTTTGAAAATTTTTGGTTGAAATAGATACTAAAGTTGGATAGATATCAACTCTCCTAAATATTTAAAAGAGTCAACCACTGGGATAAAAGCAGGAAGCGTTGATGTATTAAAAGAAAGATTTAAAGGCATTAGCTAAAGGCATTTAGTCCAGTTAATTTTATAACCAGAAAGGGTACTAAACTGAGCAAAATTTTCCAAAATGTGAGGGATAGAGACTAAAGCGTTGTTGACATATAACAGAATATCATCAGCAAATAATGATGTGTGATGGTGAGTATTGCAAAAAGTAATAGGTTCAATATATGGATGCTGTCTAATACTCTGAACCAGGGGTACAAGAGAAAGAGCAAAAAGGAGTGGAGAGAGAAGGCACCCCTGGCGTGAACCTCTACAAATAGGGAACGGAGTGGACAAAATATTATTAACTGTAACTACTGCCGTAGGATTGGAATAGAGAACCTTAACCATTTCGATGAAGCCCCGCCCAAAGCCAAATCTGTCCAGGACCTCCCACAAGTATTGCCACTCAAGCCGATCAAAAGCTTTCTCAGCATCGAGGGACAGCACAGGGGTCCCAATATCTTTGGAAAAATGCATTGCATGTAGTAGCCTACGTATATTATCTCCTGCTAGGCAGGATTTGACAAAACAAGTCTGGTCCTGATGTACCAGCTTATTTAAATGGGATTCAATTCTTAATGCTAGGACTTTGGCATATATCTTATCTTCACTTCAGCACACAAAATACTCAAGGGTCTATTATTATTATTACAAAATAAAAGGTCTTTTTTAGGTTTAGGAAGGACAGCAAGCATAGCCATATTACCATCGCGAAGAAATGAACCTTTTTTTACAGAAGTCAATATCATGTCTAACATATAGTATCCAAGCTCTTCCCAAAATGTGAAGTAAAATTCTGACGGAATACCATCCCATCCAGGTGAATTTTCTTTTCTTCATGCTAAGAATGGCATTTTCAAGCTCACTTGGAGTAAAAGGACTCTCCAAATGGGTTGCCTCCTCCTGAGTTAAGGAAGGGAGATTAAGATTTTCCATAAAATCATTACATTTCAAAAAATCTAGTGTTAGTTCTGAATTATAAAGATTAGAGTAAAAATTACAAAATTCTGTGTTTATTTCTTGTGGATCGGTTAATATTCCATCTGAAGAGCTAATAGATGTTATATTAAAGAATTCACTTCATTTTTTTTAATCCTTAATGAGAGCAAATGGCTGGGCCTGGGTCCATTAAAGTCGTAGTTTCTCCTAGCTCTCAACATTAAGAATCCTGCTCTTTGTCTCAAAGAGTTTAACTCGGAGCGCGTGCTATCAAGAGTCACTTTAATTTCATCAGGAGAAGAAGCTTGATTGAGGTTTTTGAGATCAAATAATTTAGTCTCTAACTGATTTATTTTCTCTTACCTAGTTTTATTCTGATAGGCTGAAAATGATATTGCAGAATTGCGTATAAATCCCTTTAAAGCACCCCAAAAAATCTGTGGGTCATCAACAGAGGCCTCATTTATAGTTATTAATTATTTTAGCTCATATTTAAAAAATTGACAAAAATTTACATTACTAAGTAAAGATGAGTTGCTGCGCCACCGAATTGCTTTTTTGAGTGTATTCTTAAGAGTAATATTGGATAGCACAATATTATGGTCAGAAAGTGAGGTGGGTAGGATGTTTGCACTGTGAATTTTACTCATCAATGAAGCAGAAATAAAAATATAATCAATACGTGAATAGGATTTATGCCTATTTGAATAAAAGCTATATAAAGTCAATGTTTGATTAATTGCACGAAAGGTGTCAATGAGGCTAAAATCAGCCATAAGTTTAGCAACAATATTTGGGGAAGCATTATGGGAGTGTTGATTTAAATAATTTGAACAATTTATCCCAAGATAAGTGGCATTCATGTCAGCGCCAAGAATTAAGGTGTGATGGTACGTTCAGGAACCAGTCGCGAGAACCAAGCAATGCAGTAGATCTGATTTTATTGATCAAGGGGGAAACCCTCTGCAGGGCAGAAGGCAAAGGTACAAAGTCCAGTATCCAAAAATCACGATCCAGTTGGGCAAAAATAGAGAAGAAAACCAGGCCAGCAATCACAGTACTCGTAGTCGGGCAAAAATGGGTTTGGTACACAGGCATATCAGAGAAGCAAAGCCAAAATCCAGTGGGCGTAATCCAAACCGTAACCAGGGCAGCAATCATAGAACTCGTACTCGGGCAGAAAAGGGTCAAAAACACAGATGCAACAACAAATCCAAATCACAAAGCCAAAAATCAAAAAGTCGGACGGTCCATTCAGAAAGGAATCACTGAGAGAACAAGGTGAGAGAAACGATCTGACAAGAAAGTGCTGTGAAAAGACTCCTAATATACACTCCAGGGGAATCGCATGCTACACAGAACACAGGTGCTGGAAATGAGACTAATTACAAAGGAGGGAACAAGAGGGAAAACATAATCACCTAAAATAGGCAAAAGCCAAAACGCGGACAGGGATCACGAGACAATCCTATAGACAAACATACGGCTCCATTCAAGGCGTTCTAACGTGCATAGATAATGAGAGAAAGGACAGCGCAAGCAATTGTGGAGAATCCACAGAAAATGCAGCAGAGAAGATTAGGGAAAGACAAGGAGCGGAGACTAGAACAGGGCGAGTGCTGAGAGCTTGTTAATCAATTAGTAAGTGGAGCTATACAATCCCTTAGAGCTCGTTAGTAAGTTAGTATTATATACAATGTTAGTTTGTGTTAGTAACTCTAGCAAAATAACAAAATGTTAGTATGGGTTACTAAAATAGAAAAGCAAGATGCAGAAGGTAAACGAGATTGGAAGGAAGGCTGAAATCCAGAAACCATTAAATCACCCGAAGAGTGGCACGCAATACCGGGGCTGCGAGCAATGACAAGACAAGAGGCCAGACAGGGGGAGAGACAAAGTGCAATTCATGGTAGAAAGCAAAACATGGAGCGGAATGAACTATGGTGAAAAGTAAAACTTGGAAAAAATAAACTAAGAAAATACATGAATAAATCAAAGTAACCAAATCCTAATACACATTACAAAGAATAGTCAGACATTGCAAAAATCCAAATATAAACATGGCAAAGCAGACATGGACATGGCAAGGCAGGGCAGAGACATGGCAGACAGGCAGAATCACTACATAAGGAAAATTCCTGCATGTTAGATAACAGATCTGTCAAATAATCAAAGAAGTCTGCGCTATAATCATTTGAAACATAGACGGATACAAATGCCACCTTCATGCCAGCTATAATTGTTTTAATATATGATATACGACCATCATCACTCCCGTAATTTTTCAATATAGTAAGTGAAAGGTTACTTTTTAACACCACTAAGGAGCCTCTCGCTTTAGATGAGAAAGAGCTAGAAGCCGCTACATAATAAATTTTATTATTTCAATGGTTAACATCCTCACTTCTCAGATGTGATTCTTGAATAAACACCATATCTACTTGCTGCCTTCGTAAAAGATCTAGACATGCAGTAAGCTTAACAGGGTTATTTAACCCATTAGTATTTAAGCTAGCAAACTCTACTGTAGTCATGTTAAAACTAACATTTTAGGATACAAGAAAGTGTAAAGTAAGTACAATTCCACCCTTAACAAATCAGTCTTCAAATAGATTTTCCATAACAAAATGAAAAGTAAATACCACATCTGTTTAAGTAGATACCAGTCCAAGAAATTGCAAATCCAACAATTACCCAGTTCACATCCTTGCCACCCAACCCTAACAACCACAAAAAGAGACAAAGATAAAAAGGAAGACAAAAATGTGCAAGACATAACCACTCAACTATTGAGTGGTGCAAACAACAAACTAAAAGCTTAACTATTGGAAACTTGACCCTGAGAAAGTTGGCAAAGCCCAGTGGATGATGCCGGTCCCCGTCATCACAAAAAAATATATATATTTTTTTTCAATTTACAAGAAAGAAAAAATTCCCCTCTGTAGAATGGTTAGAATTTTATCCCCTTTTATTTACTTATTTTTCCCCCTTTTTCTTCACACCCTCCCTCCCATTACATTTCTGTTGTATTTTTAGGCTAACTAAATTATATTTGACATGTTTAAGTAAATTTTCATCTCTTGATATTTGAAGGGGAGGGGGGGGTGCCCCAGCGCCCTCTACTGGCCGGCCGCCACTGATAACAACCATGAATTGCTTTACTGTTAGCGATAATGTTGCCATAAATGTGATTGCATGAAAGATGTAGAGTATTCTTGAAGAAGTGACCAGAGCAAAAAAGTGTTGGTGAAAGTCAAAGTTCAAATTTCTTAAATGTACACTCAACTGAAGCCGGTGATCATAAATCCTCGTTCCTTAGTGTATAACAGCTGCCAATTTCCTACCCTCCATTTACTTTGGGACACAGGTGTAAAAGCAGTCTGGCTAATCAGTAGCAAAAATTGTTCCTTTATTTGGTAAATGAACTGGCAGAGAAATGAACTGAATTCAAGGGCCAGTCATGATCCCTGGCTTAAGCTAACAAAACTCCCATCAATCAAGTCCAAATATCCATGCCTTTTCCACAATCATGTTCAGAAAACAATAGGAAAAAGGGTTAAGGCAGCTGCTTATACACAACCGAGACCATATGGCGATGCAAATAGCTTCATTAACCCTAGAACAAGACCTGTATCCAAGCACCAGCCTCATTCCAGATTTATTCAAGAGTTTCCTTTACTTTAGCGGTCACCTGAGCATTAATTCACATACAATGCATGCATACTGCCTGTTTTAGGATTGTAGGTTTCCTTATGTAATGCAATATATTTAACTATATAGTTGTTCATTAAGATCTCTGGCCATTGAGACATGTGTGCTTTGTTAGGGTTGCAGTAAGAACCTGCAGGATAGGTGATCTCCAGGACTCAAATCAAGTAGCCAAAAATTTTAGTTGAATACGCAGCTCTGATTAAATATTTTGTATATGGGTATAACAGCAGGTTTCCATGTTAGGTGTATTGCCAGCACTACCATGGATTGCAGGCAGAATTCCCTTGCCATCATGCTACACTGTCCACTACCCTTCATTAGTGAGGCACTGACAGATAAGGATCTGGACAACTTGAGGGCTGGCATTTTCAAGCTAATAATCCCAAATGTTACCCCATCTTGCTGCTGTTATCATTTGTGAGCAGAAATGACAGTGCTGAAAACAAACTTCTGATTGGCTGGACGATATGGATGCCGTATGGTATTGAGTGGCATCTCATGCCTGAACCTTTCAGATCACACACCAATGTGGAATGATGTCAACATATCTACTGTACCTCCAACTACACATGACCTCGTTCATGAATAATTAATGGTCCCCTTTCAGACTCTTGTGTCATTTCAGCTTCCCGGTAGCACTTCATGTTTCAAATATCAATTTTTCACAGCATATGTCAGTTTTTCAAGGTGACCGTCAGTGATGCAAGTAATTAAACGCATGATCAGGACTGTATGTGTTTATCTGCCCACGATAGTGTGACAGTCACATATGTGCACCATATGGCTGAAACCAGAGTAACATTACAGTTTGCAGCCCTGAAAGACATGATATCACTAAAGTACGACGATATAATCTGCTCTTTCAACATGGCCTCATGACTTTTATGCATGTTACACTATGTGTCACTCAATAGTGACATGCAGTGTGATATACACTCTCCATGAAATGCGAAGACTATGCGGCATATATAATATATGTATTTATATGAGACCAGTCTCAGATTTTTTGTCTCATGAAAATTTATGACTCTGCTGTAGTTCCTGCTTTATGAAAACCAAGGTCAGGGGAGCTTTAGGCTGTATATATGAAAAACAAAGCCACTTTCCACAAAAAAATAAGTATATAACTGAAATATGGGGAAAACAATTCTTTTTCTCTCTCACTCTGCGAATAATGGGCTTTTGAATTGGATTCAGTTAGGAGTCATGGGGCAGCTGTATTGGATTAATGCTCTCGAAACTCCACGGCCACGAGGACAACCAAGAACATAATTAAAAATTGTGATTTAAAAATGTAATATCATACTGAGGGTGCAATTCCCCACCAAGGCCAGCGGCGAGGGTCAGCGTGGTCAGCCCTGGGAACATGCTATGCATTTTAAAGGACTGGGGTTACCCCTGGGGCAGGGAGGTCTATGGTTGTTACCAGATGAAGACATTTTACTCATTCTGTACCATATGCTCATGCTTCAGGGAGTCTAACTCAGAGCACTAACACCATCCGAGTGTCCTCACACTGCATCTTCTATAATTTTGTGCTTATAACACAAAATATTTATTTGGGAAGTGACATCTGTACAAATAGGGTGGCAAAATCCACATGTGCCATAGTACAAGGATGTAAATATTCTTTAATTAAAGCTATGAGTCCAACCTTAACCTTCTGCATAATTTTATTCTAACCCACTGGCCGGCAGTTTTATTTTTGCTTTTTTGTTGTTTTGGTCGTTGTTGTTATTGTTCATTCATATTTAATGTTTTCTATTCTATTTTTGAACTGTTTGTTTCCTATTTTATACAACCCCAATTCCAAAATAGCTGGGACAAAGTGTAAATTGTGAATAAAATCAAAATGCAATGACTTTCAAATCACACCAGCCTGCATTTTATTCACAATAGAACGGAGATAACAGAGCCAATGTGGAAACTGAGAAAATTTACAATTTTATCCACAAAATGAGCTCATTTCAAATTTGATGGTTGCTGCAGATCTCAAAAAAGTTGGGACAGGGGCCTGTTTACCACGGTGTAGCATCTCCTCTTCTTTTTAACACAGAGTGGCGGCTTCTGGGCATTGAAGAGACAAGTTACTTGAGTTAAGCCATTGGCATTTGATCCCACTCTTGTTTAATACAGGCTTCCAGCTGCAGGAGAGTTTTGGGTCTCCTTTGATGGACTTTTCATTTAATTATGCGCCAAATGTTCGCAATCGGTGAAAGATCAGGACTGTAGGCAGGCCAGTTCAGCAAACGGACTCTTCTACTATGAAGCCATGCTGTTGTAATAGCTGCAGTATGAGGTTTTGCATTGTCCTGCTGAAATAGACAAGGCCTTCCCTGGAATAGATGTCGTCTGGAGGGGAGCATATGTTGCTCTAAAACCATTATATACCTTCCAGCATTCATGCTTTCTAAAACATGCAAGTGTCCTACACCATATGCACTAATGCATCCCCATACCATCACAGATGCTGGCTTTTGAACTGAACGCTGATAACAGGAGGGGTCTTTCTCTTCTTTAGCCCGGAGGACACGACGCCCATGATTTCCAACAAGAATGCCAAATTTGGACTCGTCTGACCACAGGACACTTGGCCACTTTACTACAGTCCATTTTAAATTAGCCTTGGCCCATAGAACATGACAGCGCTTCTGGGTCATGCTCAACAATGGCTTCCTTTTTGCATGTTAGAGTTTTAGGTGGCATCTGTGGATGGCACGGCGGACTGTGTTTACTGACAGTGGTTTCTTGAAGTATTCCTGGGCCAATTTAGTAATGTCAATGACAGAATCATGGCGGTGAGTGATGCAGTGGTGTCTGAGGGCCTGAAGATCACGGGCATCCAGTAAAGGTCTTCGGCCTTGTCCCTTACGCACAGAGATTTTTCCACTTTCTCTGAATCTTTTGATGATATTATGCACTGTCAATGCTGAGACCAGCAAAGCCTTTGCAATATGACATTGAGGAACATTGTTTTTAAAGTATTCTACAATTTTCCTACGTAAGCCTTCACAGGTGGGAGAACCTCTGGCCATCTTTACTTCTGAGAGAGTCAGCCTCTCTAAGACATCCGTTTTATATCCAATCTGTTGTGATTCTGGTTCTGCCTTGCCTTGCCTAGCTCATGTTCTGACTGCCTCATGTGTATTTTGATTCATTGCCATGTCTGATTATCCTTTAGACCTGGTGCCAGTGGCGGAGCCAGACAATTTTCATCGGGGTGGCCAGACTGAGGCCATTGCTCACATAGGGGTGGCACAGGAACTGATATCTTATTTTTTAATATGTGGAAAGTTGCTGTAGATCTAGTAGTGTTTCTTGGTCCCTCTTTCACTTGGCTATACAGGCAGTGACGGCCATGTAGAATTACATCATGAAGACCCGCATAAAAAGCTTTTAATGTACGCCTAAACAGTTGTGAAATTAATGTATTTTTCATTGGTGATAAATTGTAATTATGACAGAAGAATATTACAGAAGGCATTTTTATCAAACCTACACAGTTGTATTCTCCTGCCTTTTGCAGCAATATTCATTTGAAGGGCTTCAATAAAACCTTTCATGCATAAGTTAACGTAGAAAGACAAATTTGTAACTTAAATAGAAAAAAAAAATCGCTTTCTCGTGCTAGCTAGCAAATTAGCCATCCCACTGACTTGAATAGACCGCTGACTTACAACAAACGCTAGCGATTGAAAATGGTCACCAGCGAGCTACCTTGGTGGCCTTACCGTCACGGGGACTGCATTGACTTTGTAGTTAATAAAATTAACACGGTGGCTAACAAGATACTTGTAATTGACATTCAACGACAATGTTGTGTACCGATCAGGAACCAGTTGCGAGAACCAGGAAATGCAGTAGAGCTTGTTTTATTGGTAAAGGGGGGTAACCCCCGCAGGGCGAAAAGCAACAGTACAAAGTCCACAATCCAAAAGTCAAAATCCAGTTGGGCAAAAATAGTATCAAAAACCAGGGCAGCTATCACAGTAATCGTAGTCGGACAGAAATGGGTCTGGTACACAGGAATAGTTCTATCAGAGAGACAAGCCAGAATCTACAGGACGTAATCCGAATCGTTACCAGGGCAGCAAACAGAGATCTCGTAGTCGGGCAGAAAAATGGTCAAAACACACAGATGCAACAGTAATCCAAAATCACAAAGGCAGAAATCGAAGGTCGGGCAATCTAGTCAGAAAGATAAATCACTAAGAATCAAGGCGAGAAAAAAATGTGGCATAGGAAGAACGATCTGACAACTGGAAGTGACTAAACAGACATCTTAAATACACATCCGGGTGAAACACATGACCAGGGAGAACAGGTGCAATCAATGATACAATAATCAGAAGTGACACATGAGGAATAATCTAATTTAATGAATTTGGCAAATGCCAAAACGCAGACAGGTATCACAAGACAATCCTATGAACAAACAAAAGCTCCAGTTAAGGAGTTCTAAAAGTGCATAGTCTAAAGAAAAGGAAAGCATGAGATATAAGTGGAAATTCACAGAAGCTGCAACAGAGATAGGCAAGAGGGTGGAGATTATAATTGGGCGATTGCTGAGAGATCGTTAGTCAATTAGTATGTGCAGTTATACAATCCTGAGTGCACGTTAGTAAGTTAGTAAAAATATACAATGTTAATATTGGTTAGTAATTATCGAAAACAACAAACTGTTAGTATGGATTAGTAGATAGTAAAAGAGATGGGAAGGAAGCACACAAGATAATGAAGGAAGATTGAAAACCCAGAAACCAATTAATCACCCGAATGAGTGGCACACAAGACTAGGGACTGTGGGCAAAGACCTACACAAGACAAGACAGGGTAGACGTGGTGGAATGCATGGAAATGAAAACATGGCATGGAAACTTAAATGATCGAAACATGAAAAATAATAAACAAGAAATCTAAACTACCAAAAACACAATACACAATCCTAAGAATGGTCAGACAGGCAGTGGTCACTAAATCCTTGCTGTGCAGTGAGTATTTCTGAGAGCAGTGTTTTAACAGGACAGGGGCAAAGATGAAGCTGAGGAAAGGAGTAGCCAGAGTTAACTAGCGCCTCCTTTTATCAACGTTGGTATTTGGCATATGATTCAATATAAACAATTTGGTTGACAGCAAATATGCTGAACAAGGATGCAATGAATTGAGGAGACCAGGGAGTAATTGGATCACATAAACGTACATTCATCGACGTTTCTTAAAACGGCGAAAACGTCCGAGCAATTATCTTATCAGTGGGTCATAAGCCTCAGTCAACTTAACACAGCAATTATTCAATCAAAGCGCACTGAAGAGATTCACTTGCGCAATTTAAGTCATTGTGCATCAAGTTAATCAGTTTCACGTGCATTACGGTGGATTTCCCCACGAATGAAACAGAAATCGATTATGACTGGAATTTTCAGGCTTGTCTTTACTGAGGGATTAAAAGCAATGGAATTGCATGAAGACGTTTCAAATGGTCTTATTTCATTAAAACAATTTAAACGATCATGAAACACACGCACTGTTTCCAATCCCTGAGTAAACATAAGCACGAGAAGTCGGGAGTCATAATCGCGTTCCATGTTACTTGTGGTGAGGTCAACCTTTACAAGTGAAACTGAAATGCACAAGGAATTGGGCTTCAGCATGGCGGCTCAGACCCGACGTCAGGCAGGTGCGCTGGCTCGAGTTCCAGGAACATGCATAGGAACCGGCAAACACAATACTGCCTCTTATCAAGGTTATCTTCGTAACGGTAAAACTTTGATATATCGGGATGAACATTATTATTTTGCGCCTATCACCACTCAGAGACTGTTTATCATGAGCTGCATGCTCTTTTTGTTCTTTCTGTCTGTGTGCTGCTGTTTTACAAACCAAACGAAGCATGGATGTGATTTCAATATCACCACAAAAAACACTGGGCACCAGTATGACATTTACTCCAACTTTTTAAACAATGGACGCGTCACTCTTACTATCTCAGCTCATCGTTCAAACGAGAGGAGGAAACAAAGCTGCCCTTATCGAGCGATCCTCTACTTGATTGCGACTTTAATGAAGGCCGGAGATATTCAATCAAACCCTGGACCTCATCAGCTGACTGTAGGCGGAGGAATCGAAGGGGCAGCATGCTATGGAGGTCGTCTCCTGCTACAGCAGAAGCATGATGACGGAGGGTCGGCTCTGGAGGATTTACCTTTCCCTGTGGTCGACCGCGGTGGGTTTCAACCTCCCCAGCCGAGAGCACCGAGTCTGCCAGCTGTGGTGATGTCGGCGAAAGGCAGGCGAGATGCGGGCTCTGATATTGGGGTTAGCCTGCTAGCTTCAAGGGATAACACCAGGGCTGCCTGTGTCTCAAATCGCGCACTTCCAGTAGTACACTTCTATGGAGTGCACTGTGTGCACTAGCGAAGTGCGCTTACTTCGACAGGGTAGTGCTGTTCTAAATCGAGCCTTTGTCGCTGTGCACTGACCGGAAATAATGATCGTGGCCGCTTCTTCTTCTTTTTAATCATGGATACAAAAAATCTGAGCCCAAAATGTATCTGCCGCTTGGTTGCTCAATGCAGTTCGTTAAAACGTCAAAAGTGAATATCCTTGTATTTTGCTTGCTTGTGAGTGCCTCGTTTCAGGCTTGGTCGAAATTACATCGCCATCATTCCTCCTTGTGCTACTGACTAAAAACGTGCCTGTATTTTCATATTTTTTGATCGACTTAGTCCACGGACAGGACGGAGCTGATCGGCATTATCCATGCATCAAACTTGGGCAACAAATTATAATCTGTACTCTTGCTTGAGTGATTTTTCACTTGAAAGCACAGAACCCTTACGACTGCGCGGCTGTAATTAAGGGAGGCATAGAAAATCCTTTTTAACTTGTCTAAACCCGTTTTCGATCATTTGGCTTCATTAACTCGTAATCCAGCGAAATTTTTCATTTATACGATCAAACACAGTCCCCACCATGATGTAGTTTCGCCGCGATTAAATAGTAAACTCTATTCAGAGTTGTTTTATTTTCCTAATCAATTGAGAATATTCTGTTAAATTCCGCGTTCGCTTCACATCCTGAAATGCAGGTTGCCTAACCTACGCTACACTGCAGCTAAATTTAAAGTAAGAAAACAAAGATCGGCTGAATAGCGAGGATTCAAATGCAGTGTCTTGCCTTCTCTACAAATGATCACAGCGATAATGTTGATGTTTTTCGGAGTTCACGTCATGTTAATTTAAATTAATAACTGAAAACCGATCAAGACCAAAAGGATGTCGTTCGTTCTAGTCACATCTCACTAGTCACCAGTGACAGCACTGCAGAGGATAATGTATCCATTACGGTACTCGTGGAGTAGTCTCATAGTAACTAGGGGGAAAAAATCATGTATAAAAAAAATTGCAACTCAGTTTAGCAGAATAACCCATACTGTACCAAAATTGCCCTTCACACCAACACACCTTGAATATAGAAGTCAAAGTACACCCAGCAAAATCAACATAAATAGCTTGAGACCCTTATTCATTCATGCCCAACTGTGTTACATAGAGCTTACCACAGTCATGCAAAATCTCTAGTGCAAAGGAAGACACAAACCAACATGAAAAAAGGTTCATTGCCATTTTATTTAAAAGACACACAAATCACACAAGTTCCTTTTCTCCAGCCTCCCAGACAGTACTGCCAGCTAAAGGCCACTAAACCAGTATGCACAGTGTACTTTGATGGTCAATGTGACCAGAAGGGACCTCCGCCTCTCCAGGGCATCCTTTAATGCTCTGATGACCATCCGCAGCAAAACATCTGGACATGGCTGAGGAGACCCTCATCATTGAGACCCCGGTCTTCCCATTTTGGGTGGTCAGTGGCGCCGCACATTGAGTTATGACCAGTCTCACCAACCACTGTGCACTGTGCAGTCCAAAAAACGAGCAGTGAAACCATAGGATTCAGTTTATGGCTGTCTTTGACCACATAACAGAGTTCAGTGATGTGTTCATTGGCGTTTCCTGGGTTGGCATGGGATGTGAAGTTGTTGAAGGACACTGCCATCCTCTGCGAGCAGGTATACCCTCTGCCAGGCTTCTGCAGCTGTGGCCTCGCCCCCTCAGTGCTGACCCCAGTTCTGGGGCACTTAGGGTCTGGCACAGGATGGACAGCTAAGAGAATGAAAAATATCCTGTTTTCAGATGAAACATTTCAAATGTTTTTCTGCCCTTCCAAACTCATGCTTCTCCTTCGATTTCTTTAATCAGAAGAGCTTCTGTGCCAAACAGGAATGGTGAATTGGCCAAACACTATGACAAAATGTCAGTGATAAAGTCATCCTCAGTGAATTTGTGTCATGAACACTTTGAACTGAGAATGGAGCAAACGTTATTCATAAGTCATAAAATTTCAACAGCAGGACCAACTCAGTGCTGGTGATTTGCCACTGCTGTGGAATCCACACACGGGAAACACTGGTGAAGTATTACATTATTTCTTGGCTAACAACTATTTTCACTGGCAAAAAAGTAAGTAGTCAAGTCATTTCAGTCAGTTTCATCATGAATGCATTCATACAGCAGGCTTGACATAAATACAGTATTAAAGGGATAGTACGGGATTTTTCACATGAATCTGTATGGCATCACTGTCTTTAATGTCGTACACACACACTGACTTTCCCCCGACAGTGTCCTGTGAGCCGAGTTCTGTCCAGTTTTGGTCAAAGCGAAAGTAGTTCCGGCAGGTTTCCTGGGGTCTGCAAAGTAAAACGTTTTTCTTCTCAAAACAGCATGTGTTCGAACGAGTGATTTATTTGCATAACAAAACCCTGGTTTTCCAAAAAGTAACATCTTGTAATTGCTTTGGGCTACTTTCTCTCAATAGTGATCACTGCGCGCTGTCACTGCTAACAGCTGTGCGCACTAGCCAACTACTTTCATCAGTTGTTCGACAGTGTTTGCATATTCCAGCCAGAGGAGGATGTCTCCTTACGGTCGAGGACGGCAGTCTCGAGAGAAACTACTACGTCTTAGCGAACTGACCCAGGGATAACCGGAGCACTCGGAGTAACTTTCCAAAGGATTTTATTACCAGTGAAGCTTATGAAACATTATATGATTTCTTATTGTTGTACTGTTATTACAATCATCAGAAACTACGTGGACGGGTGTGGATGGTTTCTAGGTTAGAATGAGAAGTCCATGACTCCAGTCACAGCGTTGGCTGGCATAATCAAGAAAAACTTGGCTACCTTTCTCAGCTACTAGAGCGAGGGATGACCGCAGCACCCAGCATACATATTTATTTTGGTGTCGACGCACCAGCGTCTTCCCGAAATAGTAATAAAATCCTTTGGAAAGTTACTTCGAGTGCTCCGGTTATCCCTGGGTCAGTTCGCTAAGAAGTAGTAGTTTCTCTCGAGTCTGCCGTCCTCGACCGTAAGGAGACATCCTCGTTTGGCTGGAATATGTAAACACTGTCGAACAACTGATGAAAGTACTTGGCTAGTGCGCACAGCTGTTAGCAGTGACAGCGCGCAGTGATCGCTACTGAGAGAAAGTAGCCCCAAGCAATTACAAGATGTGACTTTTTGGAATACCAGGGTTTTGTTATGCAAATAAATCACTCGTTCGAACACATACTGTTTTGAGAAGAAAAACGTTTTACTTTGCAGACCCCAGGAAACCTGCCGGAACTACTTTCGCTTTGACCAAAACTGGACAGAACTCGGCTCACAGGACACTGTCGGGGGAAAGTCAGTGTGTGTGCACGAGACTAAAGACGGTGATGGCATTTCTGTTAACACTCTGCTCACACTTTAACGTTGACACCGAGTCTCATTTCGATCGTCCCATTAGAAGTTTGCCGCTTTCCATCCTCCAAAAAGCACGTATTTAGAGAGACAAAATGTCGCTCTGCACAGGGATACCAAAATAACACCGACTCGAATGCAATTGTTTTTGAATTGTAATTTTAAAGTGGGTTGAAAATGAATGGGAGTCTGGGCCCATGGAGTCTACTTGCAAATTGTACTTCCGGGTGCTTCACTTGAGCGCAACAAGCTAGATATACTGAGCCAGGAGGGAAACGCAAGTTAAGGACAGACCGGAAAAATAAGTTTGTGCGTAATTATTACAGAAAATCTAATTTATTACTACCCCGTGCACATTTACACTCATTTCTGTAAGAAGAGGTCAGAGGAACACCAGGTGCAGGATGCAGAAGTGTTTATTAAAACACTAAGGGAAAAAAGGCAGACACGCCAGAAACAAAACTCCGTGCACAAGCACTGAACAAATGGGAGAACTGAGGTACACTGCCAAAGGCAGGGGGAAACAGAAATGCTCTCTCCAAGAGAGGATAACTAAGAAAACAAAAACTGAACCTAACTAAACTGAGGGATACACTGGGAGACTTATACATGGGGCAGACAAGACTAAAGCGCAGCAAACAGAAAGACTCGGGAACCATAAACGGGAGACACTCAGAATGCACGAGGAGCTGAGACTTCACCATGTAGCACAATACGAGGAACCGTCTGACAATCGCTTCCAATGCTCCCACATATATAATCACGAGAGGAGGCAGGGACTCTGAAAGCAATCTAGGCTGAAACATAAACACATGGGATTAATGAACAATTACACGAGGACCGGGTTAACAATAAAGACTCAAGACAAGACGCGGAGACCATCAATCAAACTTTGACAGTTTAGATTAAGGTAATCTAAACGTGACAAGTAAAAAGCACCACAAGAGAAGCAGAGGGAAGCATAGTTTTAAATATAGTTAATCAGATACAGCTCAGATTGAAATACAAAAGCCAGAAACGCACACGCTCGCTAAATGAGTTAATACAACGTGACAAGTGATTTACAATCACCCTTAAATAAGTGTTAGTCAGTATGGGTTAGTAATATCCTATCAGAGAGCTCATTCACTCAGAGTTTTGCGAGACCCAGAATTAAACACAACTGGAAGCAATGAATGAAATACCCCAGCCAAACCGAAAGAGGAAACGTGATTGGACGACGAGACGCTGGCATGCTGATTGCAGTCACGCGACATCACTGGAGACAGATTGGGAGTGGATTGTCAGACGGCTGAACTGAGATCTGGAAAATAAGAAACGAAAGTAAGCACAAGCACAAATAAGCACGGGACAACACACGAAAGGGCTGAATCATAACAGTTTTATCAAACTTATTTGTTTTGCGGTCACTTTGACAAGAGTACATTAACTAACTAGCTAATTTTCGTTTCTTTTGTCGCTCAGTATCGTTGCTTGAGCGAACCCTCTCAGCAATCTAATGTAGTTGGCACCTTCGCTCGTAGAGCCAAGGATGTTTCATGCATAGAGCACATGAACAACAGCTAT
The DNA here is from genome assembly GCA_029721435.1 of Gymnothorax reevesii. Taxonomy (NCBI): domain Eukaryota; kingdom Metazoa; phylum Chordata; class Actinopteri; order Anguilliformes; family Muraenidae; genus Gymnothorax; species Gymnothorax reevesii. The sequence continues at coordinate 59,117,910 of CM056581.1, forward strand.
TACTTCTTCTTCGTCTGTAATTATGTTGGTGTATAATAAGTCAAGTTGAGTGTATTACCGCCTCCATCTGTTGTGGTGGAGAACTACTTGCTTGAGGTTGAACTGCGTCACTGTGGGAACACTCGCGTGCAGAAAAAGTTGCCAGCCAAACGGTGGTGGTGGGGGGGCTGGAGGGGTGGCCGAAGTTTAATTCATGGTGGCTGTGGCCACCCCTGGCTCCGCCACTGCCTGTTGCAGCCAGAAAATTTGAAATAAGCTCATTTTGTGCATGGATTAAAATGTAAAATGTCTCAGTTTCAACATTTGAAATGTTATCTATGTTCTACTGTAAATAACATATTGGCTCATGTGATGTGAAAATCATTGCATTTGGATTTTATTCACAATTTACACTTTGTCCCAACTATTTTGGAATTGGGGTTGTAAATTCACAGCACTATTGTGGAAAACACGTGTGCCTGGAACAAATGCTTTTGAAAAGAAGCCATGACTTTTATCAAACTAAACCAAACTCCAGTATGCATGATTTGCATTATAAAGTCATTAAAGGAATAGTTCACCCAAAAATGAAATTCAGTCATTTTCGACTTACCCTCATGCTGATGAGAAGTCCGGTGAAGTTTTTTATTCCTCAAAGTGCAGTTGGAGACTGGGGGGGTGTTTCCTCCTGCACCGCAAATCCATATAACGAGCGTCTATGGTTACAGAAAAGAAAAGGTCCATAAAACTACGCAAAAACTTAAAACTTCTCTCTGCTCGGGAGAACTGTGTGAACGCGGGAGCAAGCCTCCGGGCAAACATACTAGAGAGAATAATAGGCTATAGAACTGTACAAAATGACGTCGTTTCAGGTAAACTCTGGATGGCACCCCTTCAGGACACTTGGATTGCAGCAGACGAGCAGTATGGAGGAATATTACAAGGTTTTTGCTCAGTTTTATGGACCTTTTCTTTTCGGTAACCATAGACGCTCGATATATGGATTTGCGGTGCAGGAGAAACCCCCCCCCCCAGTCTCCGGCAGAACTTTGCGGAATAAAAAACCACGCCAGACTTCTCATCAGCATGGGAGTAAGTCGATAATGACTGAATTTCATTTTTGGGTGAACTATTCCTTTAAATGGGCAATAATGTTGCAGGGCTAACATTACTCTTTGCGCATTATTCAATTAAACATTTATTTATTTTTATTATCACTTATTTGAATTGCTGTTATGACCATAATTTTGATTTTTTTTTAACTCAAAGTTTAAACTGTATGCTTTTTTACTGATAATATACTGAAGTTGCAAAGGGATTAATCTCTTTTCTTTCTTAAACCATTGAGCATAATTGACAGAGTTAGATTCTTTGACTGCGTATTTTATCAGATCTGTTGTGATAGCCCTTCAACAGCCCAATCAGTGCCTCTTAAAACTGGTTGTGAGGATTGATTTTGTGTGCACATAGTTTATTTTTGCCAAATTTAAGACTCTGTGCTGACTTCAGTGTGTGCCCCTGAAATGTCTGTTTTGCTTTGCAAATATTAGCTCAGGATGGGGAGCCTCGTCAGCATATCCTTATTCTAATCACCATTTATCAGGATCAAGTCTCTAACATGTGTATGAGACAACTTGGGTTCAATCCGTAAGTTCTCCACGAGGCTACACAAATTCTTGGTTCTTCTTAGAACTCTTACAGAACACCAGTGTTAAATACAAAACACAAAGCAGCAACATTCACAAATAGGCCTAATCTTAATGGGTCCTGGTATACTAAAACTACTGGAGACTTAATACCACTCCCTCGGCTTAGATTATGTCCAGGCTGGTTAGTCACAGTATAATACTCTGTGTGCTACTGCTCAAATACCATGTTTTTGTGGAAAACGAAATAGAATCATTTAAATAAAGTGTAAAAAAGTTTGAAAAAAACATATGACACGGCATTTTAATATTGGCCAATAAACTATTTATGAACCACTAATAAACAGAATTTTTGACGATTCCTAAACTATTTATGAGTCGGTCTCAAAAATTAGTAAACGTTTCTTTTAATGGCAATAAAGCAATTAAACATAAAAAGTTACAACTATTGTATAAATCCCTTAATATAAGCCAATTTATAACCAAATTGTATTAATGTTTTTTAATTAGCTCTGTATCAACAATAACAACATTGTAATAGCAATGTTGTAACAACATAGCATTACAAGCATGGGTAAATTTTAAGCCAGTATAACAAATCAGGGCTCACTATTTATTCACAAATGATACTTTATGTTAATGAAAACAGCTGAGCTCATCATTATTACTGACCTACATCATAATAATGTTGATACTGGTGAATAATTTATCATTTCTTGGAAAGTGGAAATAAATGAGCAGTTATGATCTGTAACTGTGTGCTATCAATAGGCCTGTGCAACTCGCTCCCTGATGTGTGTTCTGGCAATGCGTCATCATGCGGAACTACATCCTGGAGGTAAAAAGGCAAGTTATTCTGAGAATGATGGTGAATCACAGCATATACCTAATTCCGGAAATGATGCTGGATGAATTTCCTGCCAATCCTCCTTTTACTTCCTCCAAATACATATGCAGTGGTTGCACCAAGTGCTGGAGATGAATTGGGGAGATTTTCAACAGCACTGCTAAATCTCTGTGAACGACGTGGAGTAGATTGCAATTTTGATGCCTTCTGCTGACATGGTCAGAAGGGACTCGATCGTGGCTGAACCCATATTACTAGTGCAAGCGTTCCCAATGGAGCCGAAGGATGCAAATATATATAATCACATAATTCGGTTTTACCTTGGGGGGAGAGGGGAGCGGAGGAGTGAGGGGGCAAGGCTGACGTTACCTCTCAACATCCCTGCAATAAAAAAAATCTATCTCAAAAATCGTCACAATCTCACGGTACGGCTCCTTTCTGTAACTTTCTTGCTTAAGACATTAATCCTTAGAGTGTTAATGCAGCTATTGTTGCTCAGTGATGTATGATGTCAAAATCACAGCTGTTGAAAACCTATCGTTTGGCAACTTGTTTAAAAGAGCTCTTTTAAACAAGTTGCCACATGATAGATTTTCAACAGCTCAGGATAATTACATTTTTAATTCCTTGAAATTTTGTTCAGCTCTCTCAGGGTAAATTTTGCTTGTTAATTTTTTTTGTTAATTATGAGGTGAGATATATTTTGATTCATTACAAGATTTGCAGATGAGATGGAGAGCAAACTTTTTCTCAAGCAAGTAGCACCTTAAATAGGCAATATTTTTCACTTGAGCTGGAAAAAAATATTCCATTATAAGTCTTGTCGTAAGGCACAAGCCCTTTTTTAGTTTTTTTTTTTTTTTTTTTTAACTGTTCGAAGCGCAGTGTCCGAGACTCCAGGTCCATATGAAGAGTTTGTTTCCAAAACGCAATATATCCATTTTACTCATTTTGAGTAAATCACTTTTTTCTATGATTGAGCCCATTGCAATCTATAGAAAAGCACTAACTCTGACTATGAAAAAATCCACCTGATAGTATGAATTTCTAGAAGGGATTTTTGCACCATGTGTGAGATGCACAGGGCTATCACTCTATGGTATTATCTTAATTTTTCTCACTTTGGCACTTATTAAATTTTGAAACAAACTCTTCATAAGCCCACAGCATCGCTCCTCTCTCGGTCTCTTTGCTCTAATGCAGAGGCTGAGGCTGCTGCAGCCCCATTGGCCTTACTTCTTCTTTTGTTTTGTATGCCACAGCAGATGCCATGCACAGTCACCGCCGACTGCGATAACCGTGCAAGATCTTTATTGAAAATCCAATTACGTTCTCTAAAATACTGCTGAAAGTCAAGAACGAATTGAATAAACAAATTGAACTCTTGTACGGCGATTTTGTTTGGCAAGAATTAAAGCGGTTGCATTTCTGTTGGCTTCCCACGCGATAGAGTGTTGCCTGCACCATCAAAATACATTGTGTTTATTCAGTCCCTGAATAAGGGCTAAAGGTGCTTCATAGAGGTTTGGCACTTTATTTTCAAAAGAAAGCACGCTGTGCAGAGTGTGTATCAATAGGAATTTACTGACACAACAGGCTGGTCACCCACTTTCATTACTGTTGAAAATCCAGCCTTTTTGTCCAATCTTTACAGTATTCTTTACTTGGTCAGATTTTGTAAACTACCGAGTCATTTGTTGTAACAATCTAACATTTTCAGTACATTAGACTCAAAAGAATTTTATCTGGGGAAAAAGGATTACAAAACATAATGATCAACAATCGAGCTCAGAAGTGCCTTGAAATTCAGTTAGCCTTGAGCTAGACTTGCCTGGTAAAGACAATCAGATTTAAATGAATGCATGCAGTTAGCCTTGAGCTAGCCTTGCCTGTTAAAGACAATCAGATTTAAATGAATGCAAGCATGGCTGCCCATTGATATCCATCGAATGAGACTGTCACTGTAAGAACACAATCGGGGAATGCTAGATTAGTCTTTTGTCCTCAACAGCATATCTGGTTTTCGGTACTTCTAATATCTTGGGGAGAAAAATATGTTGCTGGAAGATTCAGGTCTCTTGGCGCGATATATTTCTCTTATATGTTTGTCTTTCTGCATAATGAATTTTAAAAGCATAAATTTATTCTACCCTCATAAGGTATTTATAATTTATTTCCATTTATTTCTCTATTCTTGGTCGCATATGTTTTTGATATTGCTTCATAATCCTGACACCTCATGGCAAAGCTGAATACATTAACCCTTAAAGCACTGAAATTAATTTAAAAATATATATAAATTTAGTTATCTTGTGCTGTTGAGAACTCCCGCAGGGGAGGTCGTTTAAACAAGTCACCACATGATAGGTTTTCAACACCTTTGATTTTGGTGGCTTGCATCATTGAGTGAAAATAGTTGCATTTAGCACACTAAGGGTTAATTAATTCTTAATGAGCTGTCTTTATCACTGCTACACAAAAATGTATGTGTGAATCCATCAGTTATTTCTTGGCAAGATTTGATCATCAGTTCTCAGATGGCAGTTTTCCACCATCCATGATCCAATCCACTCAGTCCTGCTTTGGATTGCCCGGGGCTGGAGCCCACCCCTGCATACAGGGGGCGGAGTCAGGAGCATGTGCTGGAGAGTGTGTTACTCCATCACGGAGGTCCGTCTCACTCACTAGCCTCGAAAGCATGTCCTCGGACTATGGCAGGAACCTGGATTATTTGCTGTAAACCACCCTTAAGAAAATATCCTATAGTTATTTCTGAGTAATCCTACAGTATAATGGCATAGCTATAGCAATACTATAGTTTGCATGGCATAGCTAGAGTAGTACTATAGCTATCACATTAGAACTATAATATTGCCACAATCAACAGTACCATGGTATTAAGTTACAAAATGTTTACTTTTATGCCTTTTTTTATTCTGTGAAGCACTTTCTAAACAACTTTCTTGTTAAAAGGAGCTATGCAAATAAAGTTGTGATTATTGTTATTAAGTATACAATAATATTTGTCTCCGCCATTCTTTACTATTTTCATTATTATTCTGCTGCGTTTTTTGAAAATTTAAACGAAAGTGCAGCTCTTTTATACTCTTAATAGCACCTCCACCTCAACGAGCAGCAGCTGTGGCTCCTTGAAATAGAGGTGCAAACAGCAGGAGGGGGGAGGGCCTGCAGGGCAGGACCATCACACTATGATTGGATGCTATGATTTTTGAAATCCGTAACCGTAATCGTTTCGGCGATATTGGCATTTTACCAACAAATTTTTCCCATAGAAATCAATGGGTGGAATGTTTGCGCACTCTAGGATTTTAGAATGGAGAGAGGCAAAAAAAAAATAATGACTCAGAAAAAAATTTTGAAATCGCTCCCCCAGCTACATTTTCCAGCGTACACACGCAAATTCTACATCAGAACGTAGGAAAGACGTAAAAAAAATTGTGCAGGCCTGAAAAATGTCACTTTGGAAGAAAACAGACTAAGGGTTGAGACTCTAGGCGCCCTCAAGCGACAGGAGCGCCGACCAACAGTCATTATAACAGGAGCAGAAAGGTTTGGGAAGAAAGTAGAGAAACAACTTTTTTGAAATTGCCATCCTGACCACATGCTTGACACCAGAAGAAAAAAAATACATGGCGACAATCAGAGCCTCAGAGCAGAGTCTCCTCTCGCTCACGATATTTTGGTTTTTGCCATAGGACCTATGGTCTGCCAGAAAATGGCAGCAGTTTGGACAGTGTCACTGAAGATTTTTGCCTGACTTTCTGTCTCACAGCACCTGTAAGATCACTGTGGCAAGCACAGAGGGGTGCTGCTGTCTCCATAGAGACACGCACACACATAGAGGAGCTGCTGCATCCGACTCAAGCACACACACACACACACACACACACACACCTGTCTGTGTTTCTCACTGGCAAAAATACAGCGATAGTGATTAAACAGGACGGCGAGTAAACAGCACAGAATTCACACCCACCCAATTTCTTCCAAAATTGCAATATTCTAATTATTATTATTATAGTCCACCTAACTGTATTGCTGCAGTTTGAATAACTATAGTATCCCTATAGTAATACAGCACTATGGTGGTGAAAATGCCATACATTTACTATAGGATAACTAGCTTGTAACTATAGTAATTTTCCATGGGGGCAAACATGGGCAGGGCTTGTAAACCCCACACAGAGGGCCTGGGCAAGATTTTCTTTCTTGCCTCAAAGTAACGGTGATACCCGTTCTACTGCGGTGCCACCTCCCCAGATGATAAATAACAGAACAGACTGTTGCTTGAGCAGCAGCACCTTTATCTAGCTCCAGTGTTAAGGTAATGCAGTATCTTCTGAGATTTGGTTTGGTAAAATGTGCTCACGAGAAAGTGAAATCATTATGACGGAAGTGAATGATAAAAGCCATTATTCCAACGCAAGAACAGTTGCTGTAGTTGGAACAGGATAATGCAGGATAATAATAGAATAATTTAGCAGCTTTAGTGTCAGTCACTGTGATCACTGTGGTAATATTTACAGCACACTGAACACATGACAATAACAGCTATGAGTAATGGTGGGGCTGCATTATACACTCTCCGTCCAAACAGAACGTGTATGGAAGGCTAGCTTGAGACTATTTTGGTACGTTTGTATGTGCATATGTGAGTGTACGTGTGTGTGTGTGTGTGTGTGTGCGTGTGTGTATGTATGGGTTTGTGTGTGTGTGTATGTGTATTTATGGGTTTGTCTGTGTGTGTGTGTGTGTGTGTGTGTGTGGTATTACAATGGATACTTTTCCCCAATGGAAGCTAGAGAAGGCTCCAGCGCCCTGGGCATACATAAGTGGGGTAAGAAATGGATGGGTGGATGGATGTTGTTACATCCAACAGCTGGCAGACAACTCCTCAACCAGCATGGCACCAGAGCCTCAAAGGTTTGGGCCTGGCTGCTGGCCGCACTGGGGCTGTATTCCCACGACATTCCCGGCCATATTCCATCTATCCAAACTCTTTCCCCTCAGGAAATGACCCACCTCTGGGTCCCAATGTGATCTTTAATCTCAGATGGAGAGCGCATTTGACAAACCTCCATCCTTTCCTGAGGAACAGATGGCTGACTGTCGTAATAGTATGTTAGCTTTGTATTTTGCATTCTTAGAGAGGTGTCAAGGCCTAACAACAGTTGAGCTTTTGGATTGGTTAAATAATGAGCAATGAAGCATATCCTTGCCGCAGAGTTAGAGAGCAGATGAAGAGAATGGATTGTTTGAAATAAGTGGAAAAAATGTTTGTAACATATTGACAGGGTTCAGAGCTGCATGCAAATAGATGGCAGGGTGAAAATAAACGTCTGCTTCATCGCGACGGAACGCTGCACAAACCGCAAAGCGATTATCGGGGTGGAAACTCTCGCAGCTTGCACTGCGACGTATGCGGACAGTTGACCGCCGCACGCAAGAAGCATATTCCCTCTGCAAAAAAAAAACAAACGAAAAACAGAATGTTGGCCAACATTTAGAGCGTGTGTTCAGGATTTTTGCGGCATCGGCGCATGCTTCATGGCGCATTAATGTTATACTGTGTCACCTCCTGTTAGCGCAGATTCAAGCGACCCCCTTCGACGCTGCCCCCCCCCATTCCCTTCCTTGAGCTCAGAAACATCCTCTCATGCAAACGCGGTTCAGGCTGCCACACTCGCAAAGACGATTTCATCTGCGGATATTTCAGTGTTTAATATCTTATTTTGTATGAATCAATACCATTTTCTTAGTGTGCGATTGCTTTCTATCGATCACTGTGATTCAAACGTGATTGGTTTAATGCTGTGCATGTTACACATGGTGCAAATGACCGGAGTGGGGACTGGAGGCAGGGTGGGGGTGGGGGGCTGTATTGGCCCTACAAACCAACCCCCACCCTGCAGCGCTTGCGCTCGGTGTATGCAGTCGGAAAAACACTGATGCTAATCTGTGTGGAAGTGAGCTGCACGGGAGCACTGTGTTTCCGCTGGGGGAAAGCACTGAAAATCACACGGCCGACGCAACAGACTGAGGCGAGAGATTCGCTCGCAAGTGGATTAAATCAATGATACGCGCTATACGGTTCCTGATTACGCATGCGAGCTAACGCCGCTAACCAATCTACCGGCATAATGGAAACACGTGTATGTTCCTGTATTCTCATTAAGAAGGCACTTTCACACGCTTAAACCCCACACACGCGCACATGCACACAAACACGCGCACGCGCCTGCCAGCAAGCACACACACACTCAAGCGCAACTTCAAATCGCCTTCATTTCTTTTGTCTTCTTATCTACAAGTGCCAGGATGTAATATCAGGAGCATCAATTCACTATGGTGATTTATTTATTGTGGTTTTTTTTTTTTTTTGATATTCATGAGTCTGTTGGCATTAATATTCATGTAGCTCACACTAGCGCAGTCCCCTCTCTTGTTCTTTGGTGTTTGTAGAACACGGAATGAATGAGAATGCTGTCCCCCTCACACACTGAAGATAAGAGTGGAGGATGGGTAGCGGTGATATGAGTGTGGGGCTATAGTGTTGGGAGAGGTGTGGAGTGGCACCACTCCGGCTGAGGCTCTGTGGTGCCATAGAGTCAGCAGGGAGCAGCGGTGCGGTTATTTATGAAGTATCTGCGACTGCTGCCCAGGCTGAGTTAAGACGCATCGGCCCCCTGACACTGGTGTTACTGTACCTCTCTCTTTCCCTCTCTCACTCTCTTTCTCACCCTCTCTCTCTCTCACACTCTTTTTCTCTCCCTCGCTCTTGTTCTGTTTCTCTTCTTTGCTAACTCTCTCTCACACTCATACGCATGAACGATTTCACTCGCACCCTGTCTTCATCTTGCACTCTCGTGCAAGGTTTTGCTCCCTCGATAACTCTCTCTCACACACACACACACACACTCTCACACTGTTCCTCTCACTCCCTGACTCTCATGCACATACAAACACTCTGTCCCACTCTCAGTCTTTCTCTCTCTCAGTCTCTCTCTCTCTCTCTCTCTCTCTCCCCCTCTCCGTCTCTCGCTCCCTCGCAGTACAGTACCATAGAAACTGTGTACAGGGGGCTGCAGAATCTCACTCAGTGCATGATCAGTGAGGGCTGAGAATCACAGGAGCTGTGGCAGCAGATCTCCCATCACACCGGTGAGTGCACATGCCTCTCTATGCGCCCGTGAGCTGCTGCGCTTCGGGCTACAGGACACATGTGGCTGGCTTGGGGGGGTTTGGGGGCTGGGGGAGTTTGGTTGTGGGGGGAAGAGGCGGGTCCACGAAACTTGGACGAGTTTGCGATTAGGGAGTGTTAGGGTCCGAGGTCCCAGCTTCCACACCCTCCCCCTAGATCGTCCAGCTATCAATTCTATGCTAAAGGGTTAAGTTTTACAAGTAGCTTTTGTAGATAAAGATTAAATCCTTCCGGTTGATTATACTTTTCTTGGATCCCTGTGTGCTCTAAATCAAACATTTATTTTCTGGTGCAAAAAATGTTTTTTTTTTTTTTTAGGTGAGGTTAGCCAAAGTCCATCAGGTTACCTGCAACTATGACAGAGCATCAGTATAACCCATGCAGCTGTATATACCTTGGATATTTCTTTCATTCGTAGTGGTATCAGAAGTCTGCCGCCTTTTATAGCTGACTACATTAACTTTATTGCAGGAGGGTTATTATAAACTCAGTCTTTATGTCTTGAGAGAACAGGTTTGTTGAATGTAATTTGATAGACTTTCTTGTGCAAAGATGGAAGATGAGTGTGATTAATGTACTGGGCTGCAGGTGCTTGTGTTACATTCAGTTGGTCTGATGTGCTGGAGAGCTTCACCTCGCTGCCAGCTGCCTCGCGTGCGGGGCTGTCCGGAAATCCGCGTGTCCGGTTTCATCTCAACTTAAGCGAAATACAGTATCATCTGGTTCAATCAGGGGTCGCTGCTGCAAAGCTGCGGCAGTGGATCAGAGTGTGAAATCGCGGGAGGTGTGCTTGCATTCTGACGTTGGCTTGTGGCCATCGCGCAGCTCCCCTTCATTGCAGTTGTGCAGGTCCAATACAGAGCTTTCTGAATGGAACAGAGATGAGGACTCTCTCTCTCTCTCTCTCTCTCTCTCTCTCTCTCTCTCTCTCTCTCTCATCTCTCTCTCTCCTACAGCATGTCTAGAAACTGAACACGGGAGGGTGGAGGGGCAGATATCTCTTTTGTGTGCATGAACTCGGCTGCCAAAAGGGAGTTAGTCAGATCTAAAAGTCTAAGTGTGAAGGAGATCCATCTGGGTTCATCTCTCTCAGCTCCACCATTTTTGCTGTCATTGCGCTCTCGCTCTTTCTCTCCCTCTATATAACTCTCTCTCTCTTTCTTGCTATATCACTCCATCTCTCACTATGGCTTTCTCTCCGTATCCCTTCATCTCTTACTCACTTCCTCTCTCAATCTCCTACTCTTGTACTCTTTCAAATTCTACCTCTCACTATGCCTCTCTCTCTCTCTCTCTCTCTCTCTCACTGAAATACAAAACACATTTCTTTGTGGGCTCTCATTCTTTCATTCTGTCCCTCTCTCTGCTTTTCTTTTTCTCTTTCTCTGACTTTTTCCTCACACAAACACACATACTCATTGTTTTTTTTCGGGCTTTCAATCTTTCTCTCGATCTGTCCCTTTCTCAGCATCTCTCTTTCTCTCTCTGACACAGCAAGTCTCTCTCTGACGGCCTGTCAGTCAACACCTCTATGGCAGCAGAGCCGTCGTCAGCTAAACCCCTCTCAGCGCTCATTGTTCTGCGACAAGCCTCAACACGGCACCAGATGCCTCGCTGTGAGGCTGTTGGCAGGTGTAAGGTGCCCATGGTGGGCTCTGGCACAGGGACGTGTTGCTTTAAGTCTTATTTCTCGATTGGCGCTGGGTAAAAATGAACCGTGAACCCTCTCCGCCCTCAGACCAGGTCCTAATTAACCATGCACTGCGAGGGCACACCTTTCCCTCGACAAACGAGAGATGTGAGCTTGCGTGCGCCTCTGGGGAAAGCCAATTATTCTGAAGACGGTAAAAATAACCTCTGTTTTGACAGCTGTTGTGCTGATCGGCTTGTTGGTTGCTGTAAAGGAGAGGACGTGTTGATCACTGGAGATGAAAAAAAAAAAGTATTTGTTGTCATAAACCCGCAAAGCGCCTCGCTTACCATTGAAAATATCAGTCTATTCAGAGAGGATTCTTTCACCGGTGGCCCTCAAACAAATAAATAAATAAATAAGAAAGAAAGAAAAAAGAGAGAGAATGATATGTTTTCAGTTCCTGTGCGGCTTCTGTAATGTTTTATGCATTCAGGGCTTTTCTTGCTCTGCTGTTGCACTGGCGAGGGTCGGTCTCGACGGTCCGCAGTTTTTCTCAGCTACTGTACACTTGGCGAGCGACTGTACCTCCCCTTCATCCAGTCACCGCATAATTTACTGCACGTGCCTCCGAAACGCAATTAGTTTTTCGAGAACGCTTTTCATTCTGAGCCGCGAGACCCACTCAACAAGCCTCAGACGAGACATAAAAAGGCATTAAGAGACTGTAATATTCTTGGTCTTTGCGGTAGACAGACAGACCCCTTTTAAGTATCGAAGACCAGCATCCGTTTCTCAGAAGTTTATAGTAATTGATTTTCGCGTATGGATTCAGCTCGACGTGACATTGGTAAGATTGTGATCGGAGGAAGCAGGAGCGAGACAGACAACAAAAGCAATGGAAGATCAGAGTCCGAAATAGCAGCAAGAAGGAGTAATTTGCTTGAACTTTGATAGCTGCACTTGTTTGCATGTGCTTAGTGGGGGTGATATAGTCATGAACATGAGGATTATAAGGGCACAGGTAAATGTATGAGAACAGTTGTTCTATTAATGAGTAAAGCTGCTTGCACACCGGACGCGACACGAATTTTACGCATGACAGATTACATTCAAAGTCAATGCAAAGACGCGAATACACGCGTCATGCGCGTCAATAAGAAAAACCGGAAAGACATAATACAGTCTTTCGAGCCCTGCCATTACATCCAGTAGATAGGATCTGTTGCAGATTTGTCCCTCGCGTGGGAGTAAGGTGATAATGGAGCTTGTGGGCTCCCATCAGCTGTGGTTCAGTTTTGCAAAAAGACAAAAAATTTTCATCCAAGATCGAATCGAAAGTCACATGTCATCACCAATCTTGAGAGAGAATGCCTGTAGCCAGAGAGAAATGACTGATCAACTGTTTTACAGCACCTGTCTCTGACAAGATGCTTCCTGCAGAACCACGGCACTTGTTTTCTTCCCTGCTAATTGCAGCACAGATGCTGTGTATAATCGCTAATATTTAAATCATTCGGACAGCTCGTGCAGTCTATGGAGCCATCTCTATCAGCCAAGACGCACTACGTGCAGAACTGCAAAATCAGCAAACAGTCCAAGATATGATCATGGAAGCAAAAAGCAAAAATTATTATGACGCTAATGCCCCCTCTGTAGTCACATTGCATAGTCATCACATGATTTATTGTGCGTGCGTCGAAGAGGGCATACACTCTGTATTCCTTTTGGTAAGAGTAAGAGAGATAATGCATAAGCTGGCATTAAATATGCGTGTTATTCTGTATATGCATATTTACTTCAGTTCGTCTGTAATAGGCCCAACTCAAATTGTTTTTTCCCTCCACTGATAGAGTCCTCTGATGTAATTTACACCTTGGCTTCACAGCTCATGTTTATTTTTCACAGCTGTGGGGAGGAAATAAGCATTAATTGATTCCACCTATACTGTTCCGCAGTTTAACCGTGAGTTATCGTAGCATGCAGTGCTGCCATGTGGCTAGTATGTTCATCCAGGTTCCCACATATTTCCTCAATTCAATTCAATTACTAACCAGAAATATTGTTTTCTAATTTAAGAAAATGACTTATAAAATTTTTATTATTCGTATAAAAAAAATGGGGTGTTTTACGAATGCAGTGAAGCAGTGCACGATGAGACTGAAGTGCCCCTGGTCAAAGAGGCCTTGACTGTGTCAATGTCTGTCAATACAACTTCAGGGCATAGAGTTAAAGGTCAAAGGAAAGGTTTGCATTGATGTTTTCCCATTTAGCTTTTCATCAAGTATGGGCTGTAGTTTAAGTGCTTCACTTTTGCATAAATCTATTTGGAGAGAAAGACCGTTGATTATTTAGGAGTACTGAGTCTTTTCAATTTTCTAGCCAAATTTTTGGCAAAAAAAAAAAAAATTACTGCACATTCATTATAAATTCTAGGTTTTTCTTTGTAGCTGCTAGTGCAATATCATGTAAACAACGATACAGGACTGACGGTTTCAGCTCTTCTGTGTCCTGCAGGTGCGGTTTGTTGCATGTGCAGCGCCCTCCATAATTATTGGCACCCCTGGTTAAGATGTGTTCTTTAGCTTCTAATAATTTCAGTTTTTTTCTAAATAATACAGGACCACAATGAATAAAAGAGGAAAATCCGACCTTTAATTCAAGTGTATTTATTCAGTGGGGAAAAAAAATCCCACATTAAGAAATAATTCTTTTACATCAAATCATTTTTGCCACAATTATTACCACCCCTGATGTTAATACTTTGTACAACCCCCTTTTGCCAACAAAACAGTACCTAATCTTCTCTTATAATGTTTCACAAGATGGGAGAATACAGAAAGAGGGATCTTCAACCATTCCTCTTTGCACAATCTCTCTAAAGCATCCAGTGACCTGGGTCCTCTCCTCTGCACTCTCCTCTTCAGCTCACTTCACAGGTTTTCAATGGGGTTGAGGTCTAGGGACTGAGATGAGCATGGGAGGAGCTTGATTCTGTGTCTGGTGAACCATTTCTGTGCAGATTTGGCCACATGTTTAGGGTCATTATCTTGCTGATAGACCCAGTGATGACCCATCTTCAGCTTTCGGTCAGAGGCCACCAGATATTGATATAAAATGTCCTGGTATTTCAAAGCGTTCATGATGCCATGCACCCTAACAAGGTTCCCAGGGCCTCTGGAATAGAAACAGGCCCACAACATCACCGGTCCTCCCCCATACTTCACAGTGGGCATGAGGTCCTTTTCTGCATACTCATCTTTTGTGTTCCGCCAGACCCACTTAGAGTGTTTGTTGCCAAAAAGCTCTATCTTGGTCTCATCTGACCAAAGCACATAGTCACAGTTGAAGTCCCAGTACCGCTTAGCGAACTCCAGATGTTTGCGTTTATGATTGTGAGTGAGAAAAGGTTTTTTCCGTGCATGCCTCCCAAACAGCTTGTTGGCATGTAGATAGGGCCTGATGGTTGTTTTGGAGACTTTGTGACCCCAAGATGCTACCATTTGTTGCAATTCTTTAACAGTGAGCTTTGGAGAACTTTTTATTTCTCTTACCATCCTCCTCACTGCGCGTGGTGGCAAAATAACCTTGCGTTCATCCTGCTCATCCTCATCCTGGTTTTTTTTTTCATCCTTGCATTCATCCTCATCCTGGCTTTTTTACCACTGTTCCAGTAGCTTTAAACTTCTTAATGATTCCTCTGACAGTAGATATGGGCAGGTGCAGGCGAGTGGCTATTATCATGTAGCCATTGCCTGACTTGTGAAGCTCGACACACATCTGTCTTACTTGAATGGTCTTTGTCTTTCCCATGTTGAAGAGTGGATAAGAGAAATGGCCTCGGTAAACTACTGAAGAAATTACAGGAATACTTCAATTACATTCATTTCCTGGGAATTGTTAGGGGTCCCAATAATTGTGGAACAGGTGATTTTATGAAAAATAATTATTACTTAGTCAGGGATTTTTTTTTTCCCCTTAAAATTCACGAGTTGAGGGTTACATTTTCCTACAATTTTCAGTGTGAGAGTATGCTTCTGCAATAAAAATTGAATTTATTTTAAGGCTTTTAACACATCTTAACTAGGGGTGCCAATAATTATGGAGGGCACTGTAGATCTTGATAACAAAGTGTTACCTGTACGTAACACTTTCAATATTTTACAGAAACTGCTTGAAACAAAGCACAAGGCAATATCCACTTTGATTTAATTTCATTAAATGTTGCGGCAGACGTTTGCAATGTTTTTTTCACAGACGTATCAAATCCAGGGACAGATAATCTATGTTTGCTATTTTTGTTCGCTTCACCTGAATTTGCAGGCTGCCTAATTAGCGCTACTTTTCAGTCTGGAGATAATAAGCCGTCTCAGTTCATGGGTCTATGAAACACACAGGTGGACTTCTGACCAATGGACTTCTACCATTTGGTTTTTGTCACCAGTCCCAAATTCTCCACCCATTGTTCCTTTTTTCGCCCAATCTGTCTTGAGCTTAAAAGGTGTAGATTGGAATTGGATACATGATTGGAATTTTCTAAATTAATTGAATTAAAATGATGATTGAAAACAATGTGGTAATACACAAACACTGACTTAAGACAGAGGGGGGAAAAAAAAGAATGCACTGCAAAATATCAGTAAATATTAGCAATGCTTCACTTGAGAGGGGCTTGCCACAATGCTTGCCCTTCTGCTCTTGCTGTAATGTCGTCACTTTGGGTCAGCAGCAGAAGGCATACCATAATCCTTCCCATAGTGATTCCCATGGTGACAGGATGTATGTTCTCAAGGATGGGGCATAAGGCCCTTGGCACATCAGCGAATAACACAGCAGGGATGAATGCAGGATGGAGGAGCAATGGGTTAGCATCCCAGAGACAGACTGGTACTTTCTGAGTGTCTCTGGTATATGCACTGATGAAAATCACCCATTTGTAGACTCAGTGGCAGTGGAGAAAAGTTGCCTCAGTCGAAGGCATCTGGCTAGCAGCTTAAGCACTCATGACGAAAGATTTTACTTACGGGGAGCAAGGACTGGCGCAAGACACCGCCGCGAACAGAAGAGCTTTGTTTTAAAAATTGATGTTGACTAATGTAGCTGTATAATGGAATCATGCAATCACCTCTATTAGAGCAAGCTCGAATACAATGGCATAATTTGTACTACCAACTCCCATAGGCAGATGTTTCATATTATATCTTCATGTAATGTATATTATTAGTACTGCAGTACAATGAGCACATTGTGTACAGCTTGTGCCCAGTTGGATAAATTGTGATCCACTGTATTTTCTTTGTGTCTGGTGTCCTGCATACATGCACATTATACAACTGCATACAATATGCAGATATGTGTAAATACACATACAATATATATGCACATCTTTCTGGAGTTCAGCTTTAGCAAACCAGATCCCGCACTGATGTCTTTCGGTCACAACCCTTGTGTGAATGCACTGTCTGTCTCTTCGCAATTCAGCAGCTATTAGGTCAATGTATATTGCAATCGGTTTGCGTCTTGCCCGTCTGTCCTGGCCTGGCTAAAACGCATTACATGGTTGTCTCCCAGTGACTGTGTGATGAGAATTTAAGCCCTCCAGTTCGTTTGCAAGTCACTAGATTGCAAAGTGGTATTTGCAGTGAAATCCCAGTCATATGTTTATTAGTAAAATGTCTAGTGCAACTAGTGCTTTAGAGACAGCGTTTTATATAAGAAGTCTTTATCTTCATTTTTGTTAATTTGAACAAGCTTCCAATCCTAATCAGGGTCCAGGATTGGGATCAAGTTCAATTTAACTCTACTCAAGCCTGTTCATCAACTAATCAGAGTCCAGGACTGGGACTGCATTCTTGTTAACCTTTCTAAGTTTGTTCTCCTTGTCAAGTTTGTAAGCAACAAGTTTCCAACCCCTGATCCGGGTCCAGGACGGGGACTGTGTTTCTCTCAAACAACCTCCTCATCCTTCGAAGCCTTGATCACTGGTGAAGACTGTGTCACGTCTGGCAGAATCCCGGAAGCCTCTGGCTGGCGACTGCAGGCCAGCTTAGCTGATAAAAACTATGCTGAACTTTCTCTCATTATCCGGGATTCTATCCTCTTCTGTTCTCTCCGGGGTTACGTCCCAGTATTGTTCCGTACTGCTGTCAATAAACCACCAGTTGGATCACACATCTGATGCTGCACTTGATCACTTGATTCCTGATCGGGACCATAATTGTACATTCCAGCTACTAATAGAATCAGCAGAGATGTCAAGCCCAGTTGAAGCCCTGAGGTGCGAGAGTGAGCAGATTGATCAGCAGGAGAACTGTCGCTTTCCCATAGACACAAACCCTTCGGAAGCCCAACAGAGCAGTCCTGTACTCCTATTGTCGTGAGTAGTGACCCAACAACCTGTCGCAGTTTTCTGGCCCAATGTGGGACAATGTTCAAGCCTCAGCCCTTCTCCTTCCCCAATGATCATTCAAGAGTAGCATTTGTCATCACTCATCTCTCTGGAGAGGGGTCATGCTGCAGTGTCATCATTTGCCACTTTTGCTGCAGAAAAAAATTAGCAAGGTGTTTGACTGTTCCCGCTCTAGTCATGCCGCTGCCCACCATCTACTCGGGCTGCATCAATGCAACCTGTTGGATTACTCCATTTACTTGCACCTTGGCTGTCTCCACATGCTGGGATGCGACAAAATTTTCACCACCGTCCTACCCCAGATCTCAATTAATTGATTGATCTGGCACTGAGAATTCTCAACAGGTTGCAATGAAAGCAGATAGATGAAAAGGTAAGGTTACAGACCCCTTCCCTGCCTGCCTCTCAAGATGCATAAATTGGAACTTAAAGCCATCTTGGTCCTCCAGTACCCAAAGCTGTTGATTGGGCTCGGCTTGACAAGCTGCCACCAGAGGAACGGCTGCGCCAGACAAAGTTGAATCTCTGCCTGTGCTGCAGAAGCCCTGCACATGCCATTGCTGAGTGCCCAGTTCAATTGTCCTGTCAATATCAGCAAGAGTGTTGCTGTCAGGAGCTGTTGTCTCATCAGTCCACCAAATTCTTCCTGTTCGCCTAACCTGGCAAGGTCACCCAGTCTCCGTCAGGGCTTCGGTTGATCCTGGCGCTGATGGGAAATTCATCCATCCTGGTCTTGTTTGGCATCTGAAGGTGCCAACTAAGAGATTACCAGTTCCCTCCTGTGCCTCGTGTTGACAGGGGCTGCTCAACATGACGTCACTAAAGTCAGCCATGGATTCAGCCTTTCCCAACCTCCAGGATTGCTAATCCACACCAAGCTGAGATTCCTGGGCTTCCCCAATTTTTACGGCCAGTTTATTCCAGGATACTCCAATGTTGTTGCTCCTCTAACTAAACTGAAATCTATTAAAGTTCCCTTCTAAAGACCCCAGACAGTCTTCTCCTTTAAACAACTAAAGAGCCTGTTTCCCACCTCTTTCATCTTCAGGCTTCTTGATCCCAAGCTCCAGTTTGTTGTAGAAGTTGACGCCTCCAACCTCGGACCAAGAGTTAGTCTCTTGCAGTGAGCTGACTGGTGGAGAGACTAGCTAGAGGGGTCACGGCTCCCTTCCCTCATCTGGACAGATCACTGCTGTGGCGAGGTACTCCAGGTTGCAAAGAGGCTAAATCCTAGGCAAGCACATGGATCCCTCTTCTTCCTAAGATTCAATTTAATCTAAATGTTTCGTCTCGGTACAAAAAATACTAAGCCTGACTCCTTGTCATTACTATATTCTTCCATGCCCGATAAACATCCTGATACCATTCTCATAGGTAACTGTCTCCTGGCTGTGACTAAGTTATAGATTGCACTACCAGGCACTCTAAACCAGCACATCATCATGCCCATGAAAGTAAGAAGCTATGTCCTTAATTGGGCCCATGCCTCTCAATTAGCATGCCATCCTGACCTCTCTTACCCTGATGCGTTGTGCTTTTGATAGTCTTTCCATGCCTGAGACACCCAGTCCTTGTTGTAGTTGGTACTGTGTGTGCTCTAAGTCAACTAATCAGCATCTCTGCAGTCTGCTGCAACCCTCGGAAGTTCTCCATCAATCATGGCCATTCGTAGCAATAGATATTTTAACAGGCTTGCCACCTTCAAATGGGAATATAGTTCTGCTCATCACCGCTGACCAATTTTCAAAGCCTGCCAATTTTGTTCCATTGCCTCAGCTGCCCACTGCAAAGTAGACTGCTGACCTGTTCCAGCAACAGGTTGTCCGCCTTCATGGTGTGCCTCAGAACATGCTGTCAGACCGTAGTCCACAGTTTTCAAGTCAGTTCTGGAAGGCTTTCTGCACTTCAATCGGTGCAACCCTACGGACCTCCTCCAGATTTCACCCTGGTGGAGGCCAGGTGGAGAGGCTTAACCAAGAGCTGGGCAAGACTATTTGTTGCCTGGGTAAAGGTAATCTTGCCAAATGATCATGCCATCTAACTTGGGTGGAGTTGGCTGACAATTCATTATCAGTGGCTGGATTGGGCATTTCTCCCTTTCAATGTTGTCTGGGCCATCAACCACCTTTGTTCCAGACTAAAGAAAAATAAATGGCAGTTCCCTCTCCTCTGTTGCTGGTTCAGGGCACCCATCGGGGTTGGAGAAGAGCTTTTGTGTTACTACTTAAACACCTTCTAGAAACAGGAGACCGGGGTACCGGGGAAGCAAAACTGCAGAGATTCCCAAACTGTTATTTGCGGCAGGAAAAATTAGCAAACGATTCTTCAGCTTTTCTCCAAGAGATAGCAGAGTCTTTTCCCATTGTCTTCACAAAATGCATAGCCTTGTGCTTATTTTCAATCTACACAGGCAAAGTTATCACTTACATTTGCAATCAAAATTATTCAACCCCCGTATCAAATTAGGTTTACTGGCAAAAGTTACAAACTTTCAGCTATTTGCAATGAACAAATCAAACAAGAACAATTTAAATTTCTCAACACAACAAATATTAAAAGTGTCTTCTCCAAATTCAACACAAAATGCCACTTTAAATGACTACTGCAGGCTCAAAATTATTCAACCCCTTCATGACAAGCATCTTTATAATTAGTAGAGCACCCTTTTACAAATATGACCTGCTGGAAATGTGATGCATAGGCAGACAACAGCTTCTGGCAGCATTCCCAAGGAATCTTAGCCCAGTCCTCATGGACAATGACCTCCGGTTCTCTAATATTCTAGGGTTTGCATCCTGCAAGAACTGTGTTCTTCAAATCATACCAGAGATTTTTTTATGGGGTTCAAGTGAGACAACAGTGATGGGCACTCTAGAATCTAGAATGGGCACTCCGCGACTTTTTCTGAAACCAAGCCTTAGTGGATGTTGAGGTGTGCTTAGGATCATTGTCTTGTTAAGAGGCACAATGATGCCCAAGCATCAGCTTCCGTACAGATGGCATGACATTTTCCCCTTGGATATTCTGGTACTTGACTAAATCCATCTTGTCCTCGACACTTTGCGGGTTTCCAGTGCCAGAGGAAGCAAGGCAGCCGCAGAGCATCAAAAAGCCCCCACAATTCTTCACTGTAGGCAGGGTGTACCTTTCAGCATATGCTTCTTTATTCCTCCTGCAGACTGATTTATGAGCCTAAAATAGTCCAGTTTTGTTTCATCACTCCACAGACCAGTATCCCAAAACTTCTGTGCTAATTTATATTGTTTTGAGCATATTGGAGCTTGTGCTTTTGGATCAGTTGTGGTGTATGTCTTGGAGACCTTCAACTTTTAGTATGCACCCTACTGTGCAAACTGAAACCTCAGTGCCTCCTGCCTCCAAGTCTTGCTGCGGGTCTCCTGCAGTCACTCGAGGGTGTTTGACCACCCGTCTCCTCAGGAATCTGGTGACAGCCAGTGATAGCTTCCTCTCTCTGCCACATCCTGGTACTGTAGCCACTCTTTCTTTAATTCTGAACTTGAAAACTATGCTTCCAACTGTATCGCTATGAACATTCAGTGCCTGTGCTACCTTTTTATATCCTTTTCCGTGTTTGTGCCAGGCAATGATCTCCTCTATTAGCTTTTTGGACAATTCTCTTGACAGCCACATGTCTAATATGCAATTGAATGTCACTGTCAACAAACCGCCTTGCGAGTGCAAGTATTTGATATGTTCTATATCAAGCAAACCTGATGCAATTAATTAGGCTCTTGATAAGCTGTGCTTGAGACAACACCTTTGCATTTTGCAAATATGCTCTAATGACGGATTCTTTTTTGGGGAGTTGAATAATTTTGAGACTGCAGTAGTCATTAAAAGTGGCATTTTGTGCTAAAATTGGAGAGGCCACCTGTAATATTAGTTGTATTGAGCTACTTAAAATGTTTTTGTTTAATCTGTTTATCACAAACATCTGAAAGATTGTAAAGTTTGCCAGTAAACCCAGTTTGCAATGGGGTTTGAATAATTTTGATTGCAATTGTATATAAAAATTATCCACAACTGACGAAAGATTGTAACAAAAAGGCATGATATGATAGACCTATTAATATCGACGACATAAAGGCGTGAACTATTGAATGTATTGATATACTCCTTTCAGGTGGCATCACAGCGGCCTCTCATACTACTGAACGCTGTCATCCGTGGCTGCTGCTAATCTGTATTTTCTGAAAGCGAGATTCCTTAAAGCTTTAATGGCAGTTGTTGACACATTATATGGTGTAGGATCCAATTATCGTGGCATTAATTCATATAAACTCGCAGTCCACAAAATCATCTGTCAAGAGAATTAAAGCAAGTTCACTGTATACAACTAGAAATTTGAATGTAACCAAAATCAAAAAGAATTATTCCTACGAGAAATCTGCAGAAACTTCCAAGATGATAACCACGTCAACCTTGTTTTCGGACATTATGAGTGACTTGGTTATTGTGGTAGTGAGCAATACACACACTGGGCTATAAAACTTTTCCCCATTATTTTTGAGGTGACAACCATGCAAATCATCGTATTTACCAAAAAATGTCCGCGTTGATGATGCTGGCTTTAGATGTTATGCTATCCAATACAGAGGCTGAGAGAAGCTTCTCTGTTTAAAATCACATCAAAAGGAAGCTGAGGTGCCAGCTTTATCTGGAAAGGCTTGATCAGTTGATCAGACTCTCATAGAACAAAATA
The DNA here is from genome assembly GCA_029721435.1 of Gymnothorax reevesii. Lineage (NCBI taxonomy): Eukaryota > Metazoa > Chordata > Actinopteri > Anguilliformes > Muraenidae > Gymnothorax > Gymnothorax reevesii. The sequence goes on from CM056581.1 coordinate 59,140,366, forward strand.
CCTATTGAGGATTTTTCTTTCCAGGGGACCTGAGAGATTTGCATGGAAAATCTCCACAGATGGTATTGAGTGAACATAACATAACATTACAAGAATGGCAAGAACAGGCCTTTCAGCCCAACTAAGCTCGCCTGTTTCTTTATACTATTGTGAATATATCTCTTCAGATACTCAATGTCTCAATGGTAGCTTTAATTCAAGCCTGCTCTTGAAAACCCCCAAGGTCTCTGCCTCAACAATATGGTCAGGCAAGCTATTCCGCATTGAAATTACTCTTTGAGTGCCGAAATATTTCCAAATATCAGTGCTAAATTTACCTTTGGTCAACTTCCATTTGTGATCCCGAGCTCTACTCAGTACACTTGGTCGAAGGAATCCTACATAATTGACTTTATTAATCTCCTTAACATATTTAAAGACCTCAAACAAATCACCCCTGAGTCTCCTTTTCCGAAGACTTAAGAGATTAAGGATCTTCCGCCTCTTCTCATAGCTTTCATCTTTCATACCTGGAATAAGCTTTGTGGCTCTTCTCAGAACTTGTATATCTTTATATCAGAACTTGCCTGTATATCTTTCTTAAAGTATGGTCCCCAGAACTGTACACAATACTCCAGATGTGGTCTAACGAACATGTTGTACAAAAGAAGCATCACCTCCTTAGATTTGTACTCAATACTTTTGGCAATGTATCCCAGCATCCGATTAGCTTTTTTAACTGCTACAGCACAATGGCTAGTAACCTGTGAGGGTTTGGTCAACAATTTACTCTTGTGCAGCACATTCCAGTTTTAAACCTCCCATGAAGTAATCCTGTCTAATGTTTTTATTACCTACATGTACAACTTTACATTTTGCTCGATTAAATTTCATTTGCCACATTTCTGCCCAATTCTGGATTCTATCCAAATCGTCTGGAATCACTTTATTAGACCCTAAACTATTTGCCAAACCCCCCAATTTAGTATCATCTGCAAATTTAACCAATCTGCTCTCAATATTACTATCAAGATCATTAATGTAGATGAGGAACAGCAGGGGTCCCAATACCGATCCCTGGGGGATGCCACTCTCCACCATACCTAGCTCAGATGAGATACCACTGACCACCACTCTTTGTGTTCTATCCTGTAACCAGTTTTGAATCCACTTCAGAATACTTCCTGTAACTCCAATGGAGCTAATTTTAAAAATACGTCTCTTATGCGGTACTGTATCGAATGCCATCTGAAAATCCAAGTATATGATGTCATAAGCCCTGCTCTGGTCATAAGTCTTGGTGGCCTCTTAAAAAAACTCCAGAAGGTTTGTTAGGCATGACCGTCCCTTCCGAAAACCATGTTGGCTATCCCTCAAGATACTGTTACGTTCAAGAAATAAGTCCAGCTCATCTTTCGTGATAGATTCCAATATTTTGCAGGCAATGCAAGTTAAACTGAGTTACTTACAATGATCTTGACTGGTCAGCAAAATTCAGGTACTCGCTCAGTGGTAGTACATTAAAGATGTAAGAAATGGATATATTTTGTTTTTGTTTCAATACTACAGAGTACAAAATACAGTTAGATGCATTACTTGACATTTTCCTATTTGGAAGAATGATTAAAATAAAATGAAATACCTATGTACCTAGTCTCTCCAATTAGGAGATTGTTAGTACTTGGTTTGTGTAAGTGATATTTTGCTTTCTGTCTATGTGGTAAAATTTATGGTAAAATGGTAAAAAATGAAAGCTATTTGCCTTGAGTGGGGAGCAACTTTTTATTCACCTTTCATATTGTATACTTTACACAATTTTTTCCGTCGAACATGACCACTCCAACACATTAGTCTGTGCCTATTGCCACAGAATGGGGAAGCCCATTATTTTGGATGTATATAACAAACATTATGAGGAGATATTCAGTAAAAGTTCAATATTTTACATCATTGGTACTTCCACCTGTTCTCAAGATACCAAGCATCTTCCTTCCAAATGTGTCCACTCCGACACCTTTGTTGTTCTGCTTGTTGTGTGTCTTTAGTGTTGCTAAATGTAAGACTTTTCCTGCTTAATACATAGGCAAATATGCAATAATTTTAGTGACTATACGTTTCTGAAAGGTCACATACTTCATTGTCACATGTAGGCTATGCATATTGTCCAGTAATTGTCCACTCCGACACAAGAAATGAAAAAATATTTGGTTTCCAGCAGAAGTGGATTCATTCAAGATGAATCTGCTACCATCAGTTTTGAAGCCCCCGGCTGGACAGAATCGTTTTGTATGGCCAACAAAGCCTGAAAGGGACACACTCCCTGTTCAACAGATCCTAGCTAGGTAGCCCGGATGATCTGCCTGCTTCAACTCCGAGACGACATTTTAGTCTCCCAGAAAAAACATACATGGTTGCTGAAGCCACTATGGCCAGTTTAATGAAATTATTGTATCCCCGATACCATGGATGATGTCAAAATATTTTTCCATGCCGACGCATATGGAGCATGTTCAAATATTCCACGTTAATGACATTCAAGGCTTCGTTCAGGGTTCTGATGTTAGAGATAATACTAGTAACTTTAAGGAGATACAAGAGAACTGTCTTTGCAGTATTATTTTGCATGTTTTGGAAGAATAACTTTAGTTCCTGTACATATTTTTTTTTACATTTGGCAAGTAAGCGAAATTCTTTCTGTAAATTTTAATTAGCAGTACTTTGCATTTGCATAAAATATGATTTGGTGAACGTACTCTGTAATATATACTCAAACGCAATGAAAACGCAACACTCTAAATTTTGGTTTATTTTTGCTGAAGACCTGTGTAGTCCAATTTGAGTTCTTAATTGACAATTGGGGTCACAATGTGTACCTAGTTAGACATGAATGATCATCATGTAACTCTGTGAGTTGGACTCTCATCAATCCATATTGAGTACAACAAATGGGATCAGGAGTTGCGGAAGAACAGTGGTTGAAATGAAGGATGGGTTGTCTTTCCTATATAAAGGCATGATAAAAGCCACACAAAAAAAACTTTTAAGCGTCATAATGCCACGTCTGTCGACTGAACAACGGAAAAGAGCCCTGGGTATGCTAGAGGCAGGAGTAAGTGCCTGGCAGTGGCTTACCGTTTTGGGTGTAGTACGTCCAGCATCAGTACGTTTTGGGTGTAATACGTCCAACTGGGACGAGCTCTTTCATCAAGAGTACCCAGACCTCAAACCAGGCAGCAACTCCAGAATGCACTACATGTGACGGTGCGTTCAGGAACCACACGCGAGAGAGGGACATCCAAAAAACGTATGCCTTTAATGAATGCTGGGTCAGGACCAAAAGACACAAGAATTGCCAAGCCACAAAAACGAAATCCAAAAACAAAGTGGACTAGACAGGCTGGGGTCAGAACCAGAAAAACAGAGGTGCAGCGGTACATAGAGAGCAGCCAAGACGTCGTAGTCGATATCCAAAGCAGTGTGTCATACACAGGGCATCCAAACAAAGAAAACATGGTCATACAAAAATGGGTCAAAATCAAGAAAGACAAAAACAATACAAAAAGGGCACTGGCAAGAATCTTGGTCGGCGAAACAGTTGAAGAGAAACAATAATCAATGGCATACATGAGAGTCTGCACAAAGAAATATTGATCAACGTTCTGACTAAGTCAGAACAGCAGTGAGGACTCTAAATAGACAGAAAGGAAGTCACATGCTATGCAGGGAAAAGGTGAATGGGATGAGAACTAATTACAATGGGAGTAACACGAAGGAATCCTAACCACAACAACTGGCAAAAGCCAAGATGCGGACGGGAATCACGCAGACATCCTATGACATAAAAACAGCTCTGGTCAGGGAGTTCTAAGTGCACAGACGGAGTGCAGGAAAGCAGTTAAGCACATGTGAGAGATCTCGCAGAGACGCAGAGGGAGACAGGTAAAGTTGAGTAAGAGGTGGAGACTAGAACAGGGCGATTGCTGAGAGGGAATTAGTACTAATTAGTAGCGGTGCAACTTTACAGATTTAACTACAGTGCTCGTTAGTGAAGTAGTAATATATACATGGATTAGTGGTAATGTTAGTCTTGTTAGTAATCAAGAACAGCAAGGTGAAGGAAGTAAACGAGAATTGAAGGAATAATATGAAACACCAGAAACCTCTGAAATCACCCGAAGCAGGTGATCACACAGACTGGGGAAACGGACTGAACCAACTGATCACAAGAAAGGGGAGACAAGAGCAATGAAACAGAAAATGACAAGAACAGAAAACCTGAGAGTAAAATAACCAAAACAAAAAAAGAAAAGACAAAATTATGAACACAGAGCATGAACATGAAACCTGAACCATGACACTACACAGGCAGAGTGGCGACAACTTCCCCAAGACAGCCTAAGCTAGTCAGGTCCATGAGGAACGTCTCCTCATGTACTGCCTGTGTGGATGTTCATAGGGGTCACAACTGATACTGACTGCTCGTTTGAGTTCATTTTTAAATGTGTGTTCCGTTCAGTCTTGTTGTGATTTTTCATTTTCCACTTGTGCTCGTCATGTTTAATGCATTTTTATTTTCTTCCAAATTGGCCCATTAACACATTTAATTCATAGTCAACAACATATTGAATTGTTAAAATAAGAAAATAAATTTGAGTCACAAAATTATTTGAATCCAAACTGGTGTTGCCTCTGAGTATAGATGACCTAACACATGGTTAAAAGTTTTATTACATAATTCTTTATGTCCTAAAAATGTTCATTCCAGCAAATGAACTAAAATTGTTGTTGAGGCAATTGATGCTAAACAATTTTGCCTATGACAAAAGTAGGAGCATCTACAGATGGGTCAGGTGTTTGATTTTGGATGTAACTACGCAATTTATTGTGTAATTTGCATACTCTGACAAACAGTTTACATGAGCATTTTCAAAATTTGCAGATAGAACTTGCTGAAAACTTAATTTTCTCTATTGTTTATGATACATATACATGGAAGCATTTTTGTATCAAATTTTGATGCTCAGGTGTTATTACAGATCAGCAAACCACAACATTTTAGTACATACCATATACTCAGGTTCTCAGTTTTTTAGTCGTTGAATGATAAATTTTTCGCAAGTAACTCAACTTTTTGTTGTTATTGCAAAACTGTCATAACATCTGTAGCTTACTAACATTAATTTTCCATAAGTAAAAGATCAATTGTCTTAATATCCACTGGAAGTAACATAACAAAATGCATTTCAAATTTTTACCCCATGATACATGGATGGCCTACGTTAGTATGAAATTGCCCTTATTGAGTTTGCATTCTCCTGTTACTCATTCTGCCTAATACTCTGACTGCAAGGGACAGCATAGTGGGCGATATTCGCCAAGTCATAAACCTCACAGCAGCTCAGACCACTGCGGTCCACCGCCATGAACCTCACTGCCCTCCACTTTGTGCTGTCGTAGCAATACGTGGGGCCAATGATTGATCCGCCCACTACATACAGCCGCTCCTCAAGCACTTCGATGCCAAAGTTGTTGCGTGGGAAGAACATATCGGGCAGCGCACACCAGGTGCCAGTCCGGAGGTTGTAGGCTAATGCACTCCTATGCCGGGACACCTCGTCATAACCACTGACCTGTAGTTTGGGGATTAAGGTTAAGCAAAAGTACATCCTCTTACTTTCTGCTGAAATGTACTGCAGTATCGTGTACTGTTGTTTTTCTTTTTTTTCCCAATTTACCATAACCTGCCTGTCCTCACTTACAATTTTTGCCTTTTGAATTGGGTAACCTGATTTTCAGCAAACAGTCAGTGGTGTACAGTAAATGTGTCCAGGGCCTCTAGAATGTGTACTTATTAAAAATGTGCTCTTTAACCTGTTATTCACTGAAAATAATCAAGGGCCATGGAGTTTCAGGTCAAAAAGAATTACATGATCTTTGTTTAGAAATAAAAAAAAAAGAGTTCATTGAAACCATTCAGAACACGGAGGTTACATCCATACAGACAGGGAATAAATCAGTCAGTGAGTACTTGACTTGTGTGATTCTGTTTTAGGAGTGATGTCCCATAAAGGTGTCCAATGTTTTCTCCTGTAAATGAAATACCCCATTGGGCTGTCTGTCTTCCTTCAGGACATCTGTTGTGCCTCATAAGTGACACAAATTCAATCTGCGACGCATTTTCAGTCTGGAAACATTCCGGAAGTTTACCTCAGCTGTCACGTATCCTCAATTGGTCAATCGTGTACACCTACTCATTATTATTTTTTTACAATACTGCTTCAAAGAGTAATGAACAATTAACTCATTATAATTGTAGGGTTGCATTTCTGGTTGGAATGAAAACCTGCATACATGGCGATCCCCTAGGACCGAGTTTGAGAACTACTGACATAGATCTCTTACCAAAAACAACAGCCAGAAATGCCCTCTGCTCTTATTGCCAGCCATAACCCCTGTGTCCACTTCATTAGTTCTTCCCCACTTCCAGCAGTCTTGTGTTGTGTTCCCCATTCACAGGGTAGTGAATGCTGGTGTGTGACCTGTGCTGCCTGGAACAGATCCATGCACCTCTATGACTAAGATATGTTACTTGTCCCTTCATTTGAAAAGTTTTTATCAATACGGGAGCAGTCCTGATTGGAAAATAAAGCAGGAAGCACTGTGGTCAGGGCTAAGGTCTCGGATGAGCTTGGTTATGAGGTATGCAAGTTCACCGCATAAACCTCTTCCTCATAGGCAATGACGCCCAGTCCACTGCGCGGGCTACTCATGGGGGTAATTTCTGTCCACTGGTTGGTGTCAGGGCTGTAGAACTCCGCAGTGAAAGGCTGATCATGTCCATTATAGCCCCCACAGACGAACACCTGTTTGAATAAGACCATTTCAAATGGTTCATTAGCGAATTGCCAGCACTAGCTAATTAATCAGGCGTTAATCTGGCTACTTCCCTTACAAAAAACCGCTATAGGAATACCATTAAAAAATTATCACCAAAAGTTATTAGTTTTACTTTAGTAATTTTATAGTTGTGGGGCTACCATAGCTAATAAAATAGTGCAAAAGAAAAAAAATCGATGGTAATACCATAGCTGACGAAACATACTATAGAACACTATAAACACACTGTAGAACATTACACAATTCTCATAGCATACTTTAATAACCCTTTGGTTCTTTTTCGTAAGGGTTATAGACTGGCATTCTACCACAGAGCAGACATCTTTGTTTGCATTGGGTGTTACAGCTGTATGAACAATGGCTGTATGTGACAAGGGGTCCAAAATCTTTGGGACAGTCCAATCATGTCCTATGTTAACAAACACTTTCTAGTTTAGGAATATAATCTACAAATGCAGGAAATTAAATACTAGGTCATTCCATGTCAACTCAGCCTCCCATGTCCATAACACCTCTCAGATTTTGCCCAAACTTTGTCCACAGATACTTTATGGTAACAACCAAAGAATCCCACGTTTGATGCACTAGCACATGTCAGCTTCCTATCTCCATTACATGAGGAGATCTGGTCCTTCTAAAATGCTACAAAACGAAATGGTCAATTCACAAGACGAGTGAAAAAGGGGCGTGGCACCCACATTTCAAGAGGACACCACACAAAAACCGCCGGAGACATTGACACAACGCCTTGGATTCTTCTGTTTGGTACAATAAAGTGTTTTTGGACAAAGGCAAAATCTGAGGTGTGTCATGAACAAGGCACCTCAGTATTGGCTGTTTTGATGTGGAACGACCGTACTAAGAATGGAGTGTGTATAGAAAGAAAAATGTTATAAAGGTAAAATGTGGTGTTTTTTATGATCATTTACACTGTTTATGGTCTATGTGGTAAGTTAGGTGGTTCGGTTATGATACAAGCACAAGCGCCTCAAATTGGTATTTTTAAAAAAAATTTCCAGCAAACATTCAATTTCACAAGAAGCAGGTCTCCTGATGCGTGGAGTTTCTCTCAAAATGATTTTCAATTTAAGACAATTTTGCAGCCTCAGTCAGTAATTTCACTGCTTTAAAATGGTTCGTTAACACGGGATTAAGATAGGGATGTCCCAATAATATTGAACCACTGTGTACAATAAGCTCCTCATTGAGTTCATCAGAGATTAGCTACTATATAATAACTAAAAAAGTATTTAAAATACTTCAATATCCTAGTAACTGCAGCAAGCATAGTCTGCAACAGCATAGGTTTTTGGTGGTTGGAACCGCCAGGTTTGTTAGTCAAATTGACTGGAATCATCAAGTGAGAAAATGCTAATCGCAAAATGCCGACTGCTTCTCCCTGGTGCCACTCTCACAAATTAGTGCCCTGCAGACCACCACGCAGTGACTCTCCCAGTGGTATTATTAAAATAAATTTCATAACTGAACCCCCCAGATCAGGCTCCACTGGTTGGCCTCCGGCTGGTAGCGCTCGGCCGAGTTGAGGCAGGAAGACCCGTCCAGGCCACCCATTGCGTCCAGCACGGCCACACTCACGTAGCCGCGGCGGTGGTACATGGGCCCTACTTCCTTCCAGGAGAGGTTGAGCGGGTCGAATTTACACACGGTGCTGAGGGACTCCATGCCGATGTGCCCTCCCACCCAGTAGACAAAGCCGTTCAGGTAGATGGTGCCATGGTAGGTGCAGGGACCCTCCTGCTGCAGCGTCATGGTCACCCAGCCATCCACCCTGTTGTCATACGACTCCATGGTGCAGGTGGGCGCACTGCCGCTCTAGCCCCCGATGGCCAGCAGGACGGCGTAAGGCATCCGGGGGCATGCCAGAGGGTTCCGGGAGTCGAAGTCCCGGAAGTTCAGCTCACAGCGATTCATCCTGACGTCCCGGAACGCCCTCGCTCCCTCCTGGTGGATGTGTTCAAAAGACATGTTCCGCTTCACAAGCGTGTTCCGCAGCAGGGTTATGTGGAAGTAGACAGGAGCCACCAATCGCACCTGGGGAAACGAAGCACACCAACTTATGACCACGAGGATACCGGTCATTTTATTGCCAAATTACCTACATATCTCCTGCCCATATTTTTAAGCAAGTTTGGAATTTCTAGTTTTTCACCTCTCACAAGAATATTAATGCACTTAATATTTGTGGAAGTCCAGGAGCAAACACTCCTCAGCTCTGCTCTGTTGGCACAGTAATTATGTGATATTCCCTCAATTGTAATTTCCTCGAATGTCCTGTGCAGCGCCCTTCCCTTCCTGTTCCTGTTTTTTCTTCCTTGTTCTTTTGCCAACAGGAAAACCATTCTCCTTCAACTCTGAGGCATGTTTTTTTTGTTAAAATCAAACTATAAGATGAATACAATAATAAATTCAATACTCAAATTAAAAATGTCTAGCTTTTGCATTTTATTTGAGGATTTTATGAGTTTTAAGAAAATGAATTCCATTTCAATGTTTCAAAAACTCCCCTGGTTAAGTCTACATGCACCAGCCTAACATTATGTGAGAATTTTTGAATTTGTATTTTTTTACTTGCATGCTCAAATACACTATAAAATTTACAAGTTGACTTTACTTGCAAAAATGCAAACTTTTTGCCTTAAAAAAAGTTATTTATGCTGACTCAGATAATCTTAAGTAAATCTAATTTAACTTAATCAAGTTAACATAAATTACCTTTTTTACACTGTAAAATGTAATTAGTTGACTTTAAAAAAAGTAATTTATTTTGACTTAGATAAATTAGATTTACATATCTTAAGATTAGCTTATCTAAGTCAACATCAATTGCTTTTTTAAGGCAAGGAGTTTGAATATTTTTTAAAGTAATGTCAACTTTTAAATTTTACAGTGGAAAGCAACAAGGTTGCATGTTTATTTTAAGTAAAGTCAACTTATTACAATTTAGAGTGTACAGGACTGCACTAGCCTTGAATAGTGATCAAAGTTTGCAGGTAATGGAAGACAGATTGGCTGAATGTATTTCAGTTACCTTTGTAAGCAGGAGGGAGAGGTATCGCTCTCTTTCACCGGGCCTGTGTCCAATCCAGTGCACGATAGACTCAAATACCACTTCGCTTGCACGATCTCCATGTAGTGGCCCAAGATGTAGCGGCACAAGTGGTTCTGCAGGTCGGAGCAGGAGTGCTGGCCAGCGAGCCTCCAGATGCCTACATAGTTTGTAGGGGTCAGCTGGGCCTGCAGGAACTCGCAGCAGGTTTGAATGAGGCCCACGATGCCAAACCTGTGTGCTGCTGTCAGGAGGTCCTCTGCATTGCTCTCTGTGATTAGTACTGGGCATCTGTAAATGTACTCGATCACCAGCCTCATGGTGTCCGGCGACAGCCCAGAGAATCCATGCCACTCTTCACCTGTCCCACTGAGCAGCGAGCTGAACAGGGATCACAGTGGAGTCAAAATACACTGTGTTAAAAAACCAGCAAAATATATAAACAACTAAGTCTTTCCAGGAGCTACACAAATTATGGGTGAGAAATGCAATTTTGACAGATTGTTGCATAAATGAGTATAAACAGCATGTGCTTTACTTAGTTCAGTAATTTATTTGTTTGTAGTACAAATGTCAGGACTAATTTGGGCATTAGCAGTTATTTTCCAAGGCATATTGGTTGTAAAACGGTAAAAAAAACTGCAAAGATCATGTACAGACACATGAACCACAATGGGTTGTTTGACCACCATGCTTACAGTGTAATTAACACAGCCTAATCAGAATTTGACGCCAAGAGAATCTGAGATGTCTCACTGAAAGTGCGGCATTACTGTGTGCCTATTTTGCTTGATTTACAGGCTTATTGTTTTGGGCTTTGTTTATGTGATGATCTGTAAGGCAGGACTCCTAATGTTGTCTTATCTCTCCTGAAAGAGAGAAATAAAAAAAAAATACATTTTTGTTTCCTTAAAGCATATTTACCACGCAGTAACATCCTTTTGGATCCCTGACCTAGCTTTGACACTGACCAGAAGAAAGGGCTTCTCAAGACCAGGATAATTCGGTGGGCTCTGAACTCGAACTGGTCGACTACAATGGTCACATTACAAAGCTCGTCCTCCAGTTGCAGTTTATTGAATAAGGTGAAGTCCACTGACCTTATCAAGCCATCAATTCACTCTTGGCATTAAAGACCACAAAAAATGTCTTGATTACTGAGCGGTGCGTTTCGAATCCTTTAATCCTGCAGCCTCTTGGCCCGTTTACGGGTCAGTTTGACACCCCTGCTTTAACAGGAGTGGCATGAACTCATCTCAACGACGTAATAGAACTTTTCATTATTACGTTCCTGTGTGAGCAGCAGTAGAACGCAGAATGTCGTCACAATTACTCAAAAATAATTCCACGGAGATGTGGGATTGTACACGATTTATGATTTAAGCATAATAATACGGTAAAACTTGGATGTATTTCAGACTTCAACATTCCACCAGCAGTGGTGGGCGGTGGACGGAAAATGGAGGGGGCGGAAAACATCCCTCGAAACGGATGAGATTAGTGACCCGATTTCAGTCATTGTTCTTGGTCAACATGTTAGTTTCCCTTATAATGAAATGTTCAGGCGAGTGAATAATAAATTCTATAAAATATTTAATTCACGTGCCTTAATAGGCAACTCTTCATGAAAAAAACCACTGTGGATTTTCCGCGTTAAATTTTGTCACATCCTAAACAAGTCGTCAAACCTGTGTGTACTAATTTTTCATTGAAAAATATTGAAATGCGCTCTTTTTTTGCTTTCAACTGATGCATTTGATTTCTTGTCTTAACGAAGACAATTAGATACACCTGCGAGGGGAGAGTTAAAGGAGAATTCAGATGTGAAACTGACTTGGGGTGTATTGAAACATGATAACGAGTACTAACTTTTGTCGAATACCCCACCTCCGTATGCACGCAACATTTCAAAACAAATGGCTTTTTAGACGAAACTCCCAACAGGCTTATAATGGTAGCGAATCGGGCATTGCATTGCCATGCAAAGAAATCGTTATTTTTTTCATCATTAACAAGGCTCAAATAAACTCCACACTTCATCGGTAGAATTCCGAGGGCCCTGACATTTAAAACGTGGCACCGAGAACTTTGAAATTGAACCGGTAGTTTATTAAAAAGAGACTTATGCAAACAGTACCTTGAGGTAGTTTCCTGTCGCCTCCATCTTGAAAGTAACAGTAAGTCGATTGACGAATATGAAGGATAGGGGAACAGATTGCAATCTATTTGTTCGTGCTCGTCAATCGACTTATCGTGACTTTCAAGATGGAGGTGACTTTATATTATATACCTTTATATTAATTATAGAATACCTCCGGAAAGGAGCAAGCAAACTACCATTTAATTTTTTTTTCTTCACATACCAATTGATAAGTCCGAGGCGTTAGCAACATTGGCTAAGGTGACGACTCTATTCCCGAAATTTTCAAATATGAGCTACCATTACTCTTTAGCTACCACCATTTGTCGACAATGAATAATTACTACACTTCTTAGCTAGCTCAATCCTCATGCAAAAAATATATCAGAGGGAGAAAACCAGCAACTCCAACCATGAAAAGCCATGTATTCTCCCCATTCACCTAACTCGGACAGGGAGTATCGGCCAGGGGTGCACTATAATGCCTTCATAGATGGCTTAATGCGGTTTTTTGAAATCATTACAAAATGTGCCTATTTGAGTGGCTATTGGGGATCCCAAACATATGCCGTTTTGCGGTCCTCAAATACTTGCCCTGTTTGCCTCTCCATTGATGCGCCTCTGCATGTTTTCATACAGTCAAGGTTTAGGATATTAATGCTGGCCTGGCAGTTGTAGGCCCCCTGGAAGGTGGGGCCCGTTTCAGTTCAAACAGTTAAAACATAGGTAAGGCAGCCTATGCATGAATGGTTTCACAGGTGCTTCTGGGTAGACAGGCAAGGGTGATGGCTTCCTTAGAGCAAGTGTGAAAAATGGTCCTACTAGAAGTTACAAGTTTTATCGACCATGTAAAGGTATTTTAATTGAATTATTGAAACAGGTCATGACCAATCGTTATTTTCAAGGGATGGGGCTGAGCCTCCTCCATCGCCAGTTCACCAGCTGCCACTGATTATATATATATATATATATATATATATATATATATATATATATATATATATATATATATACAGTGCTGCTTGAAAGTTTGTGAACCCTTAAGAATTTTCTAGATTTCTGCATAAATATGACCTAAAACATCATCAGATTTTCACACAAGTCCTAAAAGTAGATAAAGAGAACCCAGTTAAACAAATCAGACAAAAGCATTATATTTGGTCATTTATTTATTGAGGAAAATGATCCAATATTACATATCTGTTAGTGGCAAAAGTATGTGAACCCTTGCGTTCAGCATCTGATGTGACCCCCTTGTGCAGCAATAACTGCAAGTAAACGTTTCCGGGAACTGTTGATCAGTCCTGCACATCGACTTGGAGGAATTTTAGCCCATTCCTGCGTACAGAACAGCTTCAACTCTGGGATGTTGTTAGGTTTCCTCACATGAATGCTTGCTACAGGTCCTTCCACAACATTTCGATTGGATTAAGGTCAGGACTTTGACTTGGCCGTTCCAAAACATTAACTTTATTCTTCTTAAACCATTCTTTGGTGGAATGACTTGCATGCTTAAGGTCATTGTCTTGTTACATGACCCACCTTCTCTTGAGATTCAGTTCATGGACAGATGTCCAAACATTTTCCTTTAGAATTCGCTGGTATAATTCAGAATTTATTGTTCCATCAATGATGGCAAGCTGTCCTGGCCCAGATGCAGCAAAACAGGCCCAAACCATGATACTACCACCACCATGTTTCACAGATGGGATAAGGTTCTTATGCAGGATTGCAGTGTTTTCCTTTCTCCAAACATAATGCTTCATTTAAACCAAAAAGTTCTATTTTGGTCTCATCCGTCCACAAAAGATTTTTCCAATAGCTTTCTGGCTTGTCCATGTGATCTTTAGCAAACTGCAGATGAGCAGCAATGTTCTATTGGGAGAGCAGTGGCTTTCCCTTGCAACCCTGCCATGCACACCATTGTTGCTCAGTGTTCTCCTGATGATGGACTCATGAACATTAACATTAGCCAATGTGAGAGAGGCCTTCAGTTGAATGATGTGAATGAATGATAATGAATCTACCGATTTTGCTCGTTCGAATAAGTGCTAATGCAAACTATTTCTGTCAGTAGAAAGCTCTTAATTATTTAAAGCTAATTTTAGTCACTATTGTGGAATATTAATTGAGAACATACTATACGTTGTTGTGTATTCTAAGCAGTCATCCTGTCTTGGAAGGTGCATTAAGACTCATACCAGATTGAGCACAATTATACCTACCACTGCTAGTTACACTGTAAAAAATATATAGAAAATTGATTCAACTTAAAAAAGTAAGCAAGCCACCTGCAAAGCTCTTTTGAGTTGGATCGACTTCAAGTTCTGAGTTCCCTAAAAAAATTGTTTGTGTGAAAGCAAAAACTCAAGTTGAGGAAACTCGCAGGTGTTCTGCAGCTGGTTGCCAAACTTTTTTAAGTTGAGTCAACTTTTTGTTTTTTACAATGTATAAAGAGACACACATCATGAAAACACTTCTGCTATTGCCCCTGACCAAGGCTCTTGCCACACACCTGGAGTAAGGCTCTGAGTGCTGTACACTGGCTGCCCGCTGCTCCTATGTAATTAGAATTGGTTGAATGCCAAACGCAAATTACAAGGTGGTTCAATGAAAAAAAAGAATATCTCATTGCACAGCACATCTTAAAGATTGAGCATGTTTTATTACAATGGCTTTGAAAGGCTAGCCCAACATCTCATCCCCACACTTCACCAATTATTGTATTGAAAAGGTCCTCTGCATTAGCAGCTTGGCTGTAAACGTGGTCTTGGGTGGTCTAATAGGCTGTTCCAATAAATTTGAGATGCGACACACTTATTTGATAATGCACACTTATTAAAAATGAGAATTTCACACTCAAAGAATTTGTCTTTGAGTTTGTCTGTACATAGCTTAGGATTTGTGGCGCGTCTCAAAGGAACAGGGGTGGCTTTTACAGTGCTGTCGACAGGGGTCACAAGGGCTGAAGATTCACAAGATTCACGGTCAGCAGTTTCTCTAACCATTTATTTTCTCTTGTCAAGTCCCAAGTTGGTGCTTCATGAGACACAATTCAGAGAGTGAATTTTAAACTTACTGGAATGTCCTCAGGCGACCCTACAAGCCAATCAGCCCAACTGCGGTGTTTTGACATAAGAAGTACGTAAATCCAAAAACAGTTGGTAGCCGGTCGGTTTGCAAGGTAATTTCATAAGATTAAGAAAGAAAATGTTCCACTTTTTTTTTTTTTTTTTAAATAAAACAATGTTAATTTTTAAATCAGTTACACAACTGCTTTGTCTTGCTATTGTTGGAACACACGAATGAAAGTGAAAACATAACATGTAACGCCCAAAATGGAGAATGTAATGAAAAAGAGAAAGGAAGCACCTTTGAAGTAATTTCTGCAGTCACTACAGAGCCCGTCTCCAGCTGTCTCTTACTCTGCGCCTCAGTGTTTCACCTCATGCTGTCTCCAGTCCCTCTACTAACTTAAATTCCAGAGAAAAAAATCAATTTCATTAACTCAGTCTTTATTTAAGTGAAAACTGAAAATATGTCAGAGGCACTATCAAACGAGTTATAAACCTTTTATAACGACATTACTCCTCCTCACTGTCCTTATAAACACAGTCATGTAATCTTTGTCATGTATGCATTGCATGGTTATGCCCGATGTGTATTTGTAAACATATTTTTGTGTATATTTTTGTGTGGAGCATAACTTGAAATCCGTTTAATAATTTTTTCATTAAGCTTGCCACACACATCAACCATATGAGTAATTCTGATTTGCCATTTTGGAATGTATGCATAAACTGACCACAAGGCAGCGATGAAACAACAAACTTTGCCCTGTAACTTTTGAATTGTAGGTCTTAGAAACAGAATTCTTTGTAGCTGGATTTTGTGGATCCAGAGGAAATCAATCCATCCATCCATCCATCTATCCATCTATGCCAAGCCATATATCCATATCTATATAAGCCAAGCCCATTGTAAGGGTAAATTTTTTTGCCATTTCGAATGTTTTGTATTACCTTAAGAATTGATCTCCTCCTTGATGGTGTGACTGATTTGCATGAAATTTAGAACATACCATCATCAGACAAACATAAAGATGTTATGTAAACAAAGTTGCTACATTAAAAGGTGCAGCGGCTGTAAGTCAATGAATTTTGTAGGCATGGCCTCTTTTGATATAGTCAGCTCTAACTCCTGACTGCAATCTCCAGTCATGACCAAACTTGAGATCCGTCATGCACAGGCCATTAGAATCAAGCAAATCAAATTTGGTGTAAATCTGTCAATAGCAGTTGTCATAGCAAACAAGTAGTCATAAGTTCAAAGTAAATTGCCTAATTGACTTCAATTTTGCATGCCCCATGTTGGTCAAGGGTCTTATGGACATCTATAAGGACGATTACTAAATAAGATGGCCGCCATCAACCGACCACATTTCAGCAGCCCTTCTACTTACTGATGTATTGCGTATCTTCATGCAACTATACAAGACTGCTTGGGATGCGTGAAAGACCAATCTGTATTAAAATTGCTGTGATAAGCTAGACAGTGGCACTGTAGACTGCCACACAGTGTTTTCGGCTGTAACTTTGCACTGTGTGGACGAAATTCTAAATTATTTCTTTCCTTTGATTCCCTGGCTCCTCCTGAACAAAAGAGCCTTTTGGACCAAAATTATGCGCAACATGCATAGTTCTAGCCAGGCCGCAAAAGTCGCATGCCGGTAAGCTGGAAAAATCCGCCGGTACGCAAAGAATTGCGGCCGGTACATTACAGATAGGTCACCAGTACCAGTATCTGCAACAACACGGATGGCTTAAGACATCGACCTAGTTTTATTGATTATCTGAAGATAGGCCTGTATAGCCGCCGCTGTCGCAAACAGCCAATCATGGACGCTTCGCAGGTTCGTCCACCTCCTGGGACTAGTTGCGAAAATGAAACCAGTGCCACGAACGTCTCAACATCAGAAAGTTCAGAAGATGATGATGCAATCTTCAGAGTAGAGCCTAGTAGCAAGCGAAGCCATCAACGACGGTGGATCTTGAGCAATTGAATATAGCCAGCTAGAATTAGAATTAGCTCTAACAAATGTCTTTTTCACTGTCCGATGGATCCCGATCTTTTCTGCCACTTTGCAGTCTCTTCCGTTTAACCTGCGCAATTGGAAACTAGGTAGCCATATACTGCGGGGATACTGATATTGCAAATTGATCACTTTGCTGGTGTCAAATTAGCCAGAAGTAATTGGACTAAGACATCTTCACGAGAAGCACATAGCAGACGTTATTGCACACTTCCTATCAAATATAAAATACTGCATTGTCTTTGACTATAAAGATAGATTGGTTACAGGAAATGACATTCATATTGTGAATGGCTACATCGTAAATTCATGCCAATTGTCTTACTTACATTGACTAGCTGCAAATCCATTGCAAACAGATGAAAAAATAATATAATATTGTTGCTAGCTCGTCATTTTAGCCATGGTATCTTTCCAATATCAATTAACATTTCCCAGTTAAACTTGCAGCCGAATCAGTAAGTGCAGACCTTTGTAATGTGTGTTTAGTGACCTTGCCATGACATAGCTAGCAAATTTGGAATGTAGGTATACCGTTCGCAAATAGTTCTTGCTCGTCTTTATGCATGGTCGAAGTAAGCAGCGTCTCTTACGTCTAAATAAAAAAACCCAAAACCAGTGAAGTTGGCACGTTATGTAAATCGTAGATAAAAACTTTTGAAGATTGAACTTATATTCAATTGAATACACTGCAAAGACAAGATGTTTAATGTTCAAACTGAGAAACTTTTTTTTTGTTGCAAATATTCATTAACTTAGAATTTAAAGGCAGCAACACATTTCAAAAAAGTTGGCACGGGGGCCTTTTTACCACTGCGTTACATCGCCTTTCCTTTTAACAACACTCAGGAAACGTTTGGGAACTGAGGAGACCAATTTTTGAAGCATTTCAGGTCGAACTCTTTTCCATTCTTGCTTGATGTACAGCTTAAGTTGTTCAACGGTCGGGGGTCTCCAGTGTCGTATTTTACGCTTCATAATGCGCCACACATTTTCAATGGGAGACAGGTCTGGACTGCAGACAGGCCAGTCTAGTACCTGCACTCTTTTACTACGGAGCCATGCTGTTGTAACACGTGCAGAATGTGGCTTGGCACTGTCTTGCTGAAATACGCAGGGGCGTCCATGAAAAAGACGTTGCTTGGATGGCAACATATGTTGCTCCAAAACCTGTATGTACCTTTCAGCATTCATGGTGCCTTCACATAGGTGTAAGTTGCGCATGCCTTGGGCACTAATACACCCCCATACCATCACAGATGCTGGCTTTTGAACTTTGCGCCTATAACAGTCCGGATAGTTCTTTTCCTCTTTGGTCCGGAGGACACGACGTCCACAGTTTCCAAAAACAATTTAAAATGTGGACTCGTCAGACCACAGAACACCTTTTACCACTTTGCATCAGTGCATCTTAGAGGAGCTTGAGCCCAGCGAAGCCAGCGGCGTTTCTGGTGCTGTTGATAAATGGCTTTCGAGTTTTAACTTGCACTTGCAGATGTAGCGACGAACTGTAGTTACTGACAGTGGTTTTCTGAAGTGTTCCTGAGCCCATGTGGTGATGTCCTTTATACACTGATGTCGGTTTTTGAGGCAGTACCGCCTGAGGGATCGAAGGTCACGGGCATTCAATGTTGGTTTTCGGCCTTGTCGCTTAAGTGCAGTGATTTCTTCAGATTCTCTGAACCTTTTGATGATATTACGGACCGTAGATGATAAAATCCCTAAATTTCTTGCAATAGCTCATTGAGGAATGTTGTTTTTAAACTGTTCGACAATCAGCTCACGTATTTGTTCACTAAGTGGTGACCCTCGCCCCATCCTTGCTTGTGAATGACTGAGCTGCTTTTATACCCAATATAGGTTGAAAAGGATTTGCAAATCATTGTATTCTGTTTTTATTTACGATTTACATAATGTGCCAACATCACTGGTTTTGTACTTTGAATGTTCTCCCTCTGCAGCTGCTGCGAAGGAAATGCTGCGGGTACACTGTGTATTTACAAAGGGCTTGGCTCTGAGCAATAGTAATTTCAAATGATAGTAAAATTGTCCAATAATATTTCCCTTATGAATGGGAGGGCTTTGTTATCGCTAATATCATGAAAGGTTCCACGCACTGTCCCCCAGGTGAATCCCAAACTAGCGAAAAAAAAAAAAATCGTCGGTAAACGACCTGCAGGTGAGTTAACCTGCGTTTGTGGTTCGGGATCGCTGTGAATATCGCTTCGAGTTTATGAAGAACGTTTCCTTGACTAACATTCAATGAGAAGTTTGAGTTGATCAGCTTGGGAAAACCTACACAAGACCTTAATTTGATGCAAAAAAACAAGGCTTTTGGGAGGCATTTCAACACCAGCAATTATGTGCCATACCCATGGAAGAGGGAGGAAAATCTGTATTGCCGGCATTGGGTCCTGGGCCAAAACTGGACTCTCTGAGCGGGTGAAAAAGTCAATTAAATCATCATGAAATGGTAAGCTATTTATAGGACTGCGTGCTAAGTGATTTTTGTATTTTTTCTGTCACTGCCAGTGTTTTGTGTATGTTGCTAAATTTATTTGGGAAAATATTATACGGCATTGCTGAGATGGTGAAATAGATTAACCGGTAATACAGCACGATGCTTTTACCCAAATTAACTTTACAGGGGAAACGGAAGGAAACTTTTAGCCACTGAAATAATTTCTGAGACCTCACAGATGCGTAAGAACACAGTGTTAATTACCTTCGCCAGCGACTTCGCTGACGAAGGTAATGTTTTGATCCCCGTGTATTTATTTGTTTGTGTGTCTGTCTGTATGTGTATCGAATAACTCAAAAAGTACCAAACGGAATTTCATAAAATTTGGTGGGTTGATTTGGCATGACCTGAGGATCAATCGATTAGATTTTGGGAGTGATCGGGTCAAAGGTCAAGGTCAAGGCCACTAAAAGGTCAAAACCGACTTTCGGCCATATCTCGGTCAATTTTTATCCGATCGGCATGAAACCAACGCCAGTGGCGAGGGATTCAGTGGCGTCGGCGAAGGTATGCGCTCTACCGAGTGCCCGTTCTAGTTATTAATTAATTAGATCCTCTTGACTCCTTCGGCGTGCGATACTTCTTGTTTACAAATATTGAGGTCTTATTCAGCCATACGCATTAGCGTGGTTGGCAAGAGCAAGTGTAAATCAATTCAACAAAACCAACCTGCAGTTGTGGAACCAATTCGGCGGTCTCTGAATATGACCAAAACCTTGACAGTACCGCGAAGGCAAGATGTTTCTTTTAGCTTAAGTACAACGAAGGTCTGCGTAGGCTTCCGGATCCTTACGAGCTGAAAGGTTGGAGGAGCAACCCCTCTTTGGGTCTGGGTCAGCTGGATCATAACTCGATTTTCCTTCATCAAACAGAAATTCAACATTTATTGATAATCATTGATCAGTGAAAGTCGTACATTTACAATAACGATTTTAAAAAGGGCCACCAATATATTTTTTGGGGGGGGTTATTCGTGATAAGGGGGTTTAGAATTTATGATTAATACTTAATATTGCGAATGCATATACTGTGCATTCCCTAGCCCCCTGGCAAATTTTCTTGACTGGATGTACGATGGACGATGTACGATGTTTACATGAATGTTTCTCTGGGTACCCAAAATTCAAGCCGAAAAAGTAGGCCCTACTGATCTTTGTCGATACTGATGAAGGTTGGAAACAGAATGCTTGCCAATATTAATATCCGAACTGTCACTTAAATTCTCGCTATTGGAAAGTAAGGAACCTATTGAATTACCCAACACAAAAAAGATCAATCCCTTGCCATGACCGAATAATAAAATGCAAAAACTTAGCAAAATGTCATGGTAGAAATGATGGAAAATAACTTGCGACTGACCCGACAAAGTGAAAAGTACAAACACGCCAGTGGGACGACCGCATCCAGTTCTTGCAACAAATTGCATCAATCCAAGTAGATTTTTTCAGTTTTCGATCAGGAATACGTAGGAAACGTATTCCAGAGTTAATGAAGGTGTTCTCATACAAAGTTAGCACACGCTAGCTGCTTTTTGGCTCACTGAACCATTTAAGCCGACCTTGAATAAAACACATTTTTTGAAAATATGTAGCTCACTCAAACTATTTATTGTATTTTTATTGATATATTAATGTAAAATGCATCAGAAAATATCCAGTTCATACACATGCCATTTCTAATGTTCCATCAGCATCACACATATCATGACTACTGATTTAACTTCGTGAAAAACTCATCTTTCCAGATTAAACAAAATGGTGTAAATTAACTAAAAGCAACTTCATAATACAATCTTAATCTCTCAATTTACATAGTATGGTTGTACTTGGCAAGTTACTGGCTGAAAATAATTGATGGATAATTTTTTTGGAGGGATCCCAAAACACCAAAGTTTTGAGGCGGCTTAATGTGAGCATCCTTTAGACTGCCTGGATTTGGGTGGGCTTAACTCAACAATTACAAATGTGATTGATGTTCAATAAAAACGGACATATTAGTGAGAAATTGTTGGATTGGATGAAATAATGAGCAACTCAAGGCAAGACCCTCTTTTTTTATCATTTGAAGTCATACATAACCCAAAACCAGTGAAGTTGGCACGTTCTGTAAATCGTAAATAAAAACAGAATAAAATGATTTGCAAATCCTTTTCAACCTATATTCAATTGAATACACAGCAAAGACAAGTTACTTAATATTCGAACAGGTAAACTTTGTAAATTTTTGCAAATATTAGCTCATTTGGAATTTGATGCAACATGTTTCAAAAAAGCTGGCACAAGTGGCAAAAAAGACTGAGAGAGTTGAGGAATGCTCATCAAACACTTATTTGGTACATCCCACAGGTGAACGGGCTAATTGGGAACAGGTGGGTGTCATGATTGGGTATAAAAGCAGCTTCCCTGAAATGCTCAGTCATTCACAAACAAGGATGGGTCAAGGGTCACCACTTAGTGAACAAATGCGTGAGCTGATTGTCGAACAGTTTAAAAACAACATTCCTCAACGGGCTATTGCAAGAAATTTAGGGATTTCATCATCTACTGTCCGTAATGTCGTCAAAAGGTTCAGAGAATCTGGAGAAATCACTGCACGCAAGCGACAAGGCCGAAAACCAACATTGAATGCCCATGACCTTCGATCCCTCAAGCGGTACTGCATCAAAAACCGACATCAGCGGGTAAAGGACATCACCACATGGGCTCAGGAACACTTCAGAAAACCACTATCAGTAACTACAGTTCGTCACTACATCTGCAAGTGCAAGTTAAAACTCTACAATGCAAAGCAAAAGCCATTTATCAACAGCACTCAGAAACGCCGCTGGCTTCGCTGGGCCCAAGCTCATCTTAGATGGACTGATGCAAAGTGAAAAAGTGTTCTGTGGTCTGATGAGTCCACATTTCAAATTGTTTTTGGAAACTGTGGACGTCGTGTCCTCCGGACCAAAGAGGAAAAGAACCATCTGGACTGTTATAGGCGCAAAGTTCAAAAGCCAGCATCTGTGATGGTATGGGGGTGTATTAGTGGCCAAGGCATAGGCAACTTACACATATGTGAAGGCACCATTAATGCTGAAAGGTACATACAGGTTTTGGAGCAACATATGTTGCCATCCAAGCAACGTCTTTTTCATGGACGCCCCTGCTTATTTCTGCAAGACAGTGCCAAGCCACATTCTGCACGTATTACAACAGCATGGCTCCGTAGTAAAAGAGTGCGGGTACTAGACTGGCCTGCCTGTAGTCCAGACCTGTCTCCCATTGAAAATGTGTGGCGCATTATGAAGCGTAAAATACGACACTGGAGACCCCCGACCGTTGAACAACTTAAGCTGTACATCAAGCAAGAATGGGAAAGAGTTCGACCTGAAATGCTTCAAAAATTGGTCTCCTCAGTTCCCAAACGTTTACTGAGTGTCGTTAAAAGGAAAGGCGATGTAACACAGTGGTAAAAAGGCCCCCGTGCCAACTTTTTTGCAATGTGTTGCTGCCTTTAAATTCTAAGTTAATGATTATTTGCAAAAAAAAAAAGTTTCTCAGTTTGAACATTAAACATCTTGTCTTTGCAGTGTATTCAATTGAATATACAAAAGGTAAGTTGAAAAGGATTTGTAAATCATTATATTCTGTTTTTATCTACGATTTACATAACATGCCAACTTCACTGGTTTTGGATTTTGTAGTTGCAAGTGGGCATAAATGGTGCCTGGGCTTAATGGGTACACTTACCCTACTAAGTTTTAGTTGGTTCTACCTAAGCCACTCACCTGGCTCAGGCTGTGAATGAGTGAATATTCAGGACTGACTTTTATCATCCATAATATTTTTACTGTGAAAGAAATTAGTACTGGTAATTATTATGAACCAAGATGAACATTTAAATATTACAATACAAATTGCCATATTAAATCTAGAATATATAACACTACAGGAAATCAAGGAACAAATACGTGTTCAAAATATGAAAACAGCATTCCTTAAATTTAATGTTTTTGAATTTTAACTCGAAACGGCACAAGTACTCGCACTCCAAAAGGTGATTTCCAAAAAGTAGAGAAGCTAATGCAAAAATTTATTCGAATATTTTGTCTGAATAAATTTTTGCATCAGCTTCTCTGCTTTTTGGAAATCACCGTTTGGAGTGCGAGTACTTGTGCTGTTTCTATCAGTTTTTACTGACGCACCCATTCACCCCGGATTAGATCAAGGCCCAGACTTTCCTTTACTGACGGAACTTTGAATTTTAACTAACAATTAAGAATTTCCTTGACAACAAACACCTGTAAACAAAATAATAATTCATTAAATAATGGTTGTGCTTGCAGGCTGTTGTGTGTCACCAGTCCAGTGAACTTCATTTCATTACATGTGGACAGCGTTAGATTGCGCAATAGCAGCCTTGCCAGATGCAATACCCTCGATCGCCAGATGGCAGTAATTCTGTATCCGGGGCAGTTCAGACCCGTGCGGCAGATCGTTGTTTGTCGGGATCGCCGAGGAACAGTGTCTAAGAGTGAACCCCCCCGGGTTTCTTGAATTGTTTGTATAATTTCGAATGCACAGCATGGTAAGATCACCAAGTATACATTAGAGATAACAGCTGCCAATGTAAAGTCACTTAAAACTGAAGGATTCTTATCTACATGCCCGGTTTTAATGCTGGAAGTTTGCACGTCCCTGCATGGCAACGTAATGTCTTTACACCCAACAACACCGATTGTCATTTGAGGCTATTTGAGAAGGATGCATGAGACGACCCCCAAACTACATGTTGCTTGTAGGCCAGCTGATGCGAGGCCTATGGCCATCGGCCGGACACCGCACGGCTTGCTGCCGAATATCCTACTTTTTTAATACCATGTCACACCACTTAAATGAACGAAAAAAGCCAATCGTTCATGCATGTTTGGCACGAGAGACATGTATCAGTCAGAAAATCAATTTTTTTTCCACAAAGAAAGACGGTTAGAGCCCAAAAGCTGCTGTTAAATAATGTAAACAAAACGGCGATTTGGCTATTCTCCGCAATTGTGCCTTTGCATATTCGTTACTCGGGGGGTTAGCCCACTTGGAACGTATGATGTGGGGGAAAAATGTTTAGAACTTTTTAGGAAAGTGATAGCGCCTTCTGTATACAGCTGACTGCAGAAACGTTGTCACCGCCCGATAGTTCTAATGTTCCTCCAGTAATTAGCTAACAAATTAAGACGATTAGCTGCTTTACTCACCAAATAAATCCAGGTTTTCTCCACGAATCCAATAATCTTCTCAAACAAACTGACAGTTTAAAACAAACTGGGCATGTGCAGTAGAAACATCTTCCCATTAAATTGCTCTCAAGAGAAAGAGCACAAAATTAAGAAACTGAAAACAAATGTATTTTTTATACATTTATATATATACATTTATACAATACAACCGTATTGTTTTTCAAGTTGTGTATTGTATTTCAATGTGTGCATTGTATTTCAATGAGTGCACTGTATTTCCATGTGCGGTTTTGGCACTATGTAAATTTCAGTCAATGAGCTCCGACCAGTTAATGTGATTGGACGAGGCTTTCTATAGAGTGCCTAAGTCACGCCCGGTTGGTACTCTGATGTATACGATGGTCTGGGTGATATACCTGTCTGATTTACTGGCAGGTTTTAATTAAAACTGTGAAACCGCACAGATAGCTCGGCTACGTTAGTTTGACCGTTCGAAGAGTGAAATTCATCCGCTATCAACCTATAACCATAGCAACGTAAGAGCACTGGCATTTGGCTAGGTATAACAGAAACCTAGATACTCTCCAGGGGACAGTTTCAATAAACTTTACTTGGCCGACCGAGTCAGACCATCAGTCGAGTGAAAAGTCGGTCCTTCGACAGACCATGTCCGTCAGGTGTTTCAATAAAACAAAAGTAGGATGTCCGACCATGGTCCGACGGTTCATCACTGCTCGTTCGAAGTTGCGTGAGAATTTACACCTCAGCGATGCACTGCCTCGCTATTTGATGTTCAAATATTCGAAACAAGTTAACGTTAAATGAAAAAAGAAAAAAACCCGATTTTTAGATCATTAACTTCTATTCAGACATGAATTAACGGAGCACATCGCTGTGCGATGTCACATAGGTATCATTTTCAGTAGTAGGCCTATGTTAACTGAATACAGTCTAGCTAATTAAAAGCAGTCTTTGCTCACTGTGCACTCTGTGCTAAAACTACGATTGGCAACAAAACAAAGCTATTCAACACACAAAAGACATTAAAACATTCCTATCGTCACAGTCGCTCATTTTAGAGAATTGGCTCAAGCCTGATTCATGCTTCTTGCGGTCGGAGCGGTGTCAGCGGTGCAGACGGAGCGCGCGGCTTATATTTTTAAGCTCTTAAAACCAGGGCAATCTTTGAATAAGTTCATTTTTCTCATTATCTCTTCCTAATCATAATAGGCCATATTTTGATTTTGATTTGTCAGTTGGTTGAATAAATGTCTTGATTGCAACTTCAACTCAGGGAAAGTACACAAATTGATTTAAGGTAAGCTAATTATGCCAAGGCGATGGAGGCTGTCCAACCTTGCTGGTAATTAGTGGACTTCAAATCACAGTTTTCTTCCCGGAAACATTTCAAAAAATGACCTTATTAGGTATGTGTCATAGAAAAAGTGATAAGCAAGAAAGTCTGTCTGCCTCATAGTGGCAGTTACTTATTGCGCTGAAAGTAATCGCGATTAATTAACGCGACAGCCCTAATTCAAAGTCAATGCAAAGAAGCGAATGCACGCGAAACACGAAAGCAGATTTATTTTCCCATACAACTGTCACAAGTGCCGCAGCAATCAAACGAGCACGCCGTCTTCTACTTGCCATAATATGCAACATTGGAAGAGGCCTATAAACCAGTGGCGTAGCCAGCGGGTGTGCCAAAACACGTCCCTTTATGACAGCAATAAGTCCTGGCTAGTTCTCAATCATTTACCATGATTGACGCGTTTTCCAGTTATCGTAATTAGCAACTGCTTGTTCTCCCCGACAATAATTCATCCGTCTTACCTAATCGGGGAGAATAAGCAGCACCTGTTAACTGTGGAGGGCTCTCGGAGTGAACGTTCTGGTAATTATGAAAATGACTGAGAACAGGTCAGGACTAATAATTGTTTCAAACTGAGGTTTTGTGCAACTCGGATCATGTTCCTCAAATGTACTGAATTTAGCCTATGATTTCATCGCTGTTAGATCGCATATGTAGAGAAACAGTATCTTCAGTATCCAATTACGATAATTGGAAAATGTGTCAATGAAGGAAAATGATTAAGAACTAGCCAGGACTTACTGGTGTCATAAAGGGATGTGTTTAGGCACACCTGCTGGCTATGCCACTGCTATAAACTCACAATTTCCTGCAAAAAAACATGTCATATGACATCCAAAATCGATTATCTTTCAAACCTGATGTGTTTCTGATTGTATAAACGTACATTGAGTTCAGGAATCTCTTCGATAGACAATTTTTCACATCTGAAGTGATAAAGTGTAGGCGCAGCCATGTTCATTTCATGATCATGATCATGACAACCTATCGACCAATCAGGAGCCGAATAGCGGGTGTAATGGATATATGGGTTAGGAAAAAAAAAATTGTGGCCCGGAGTGAGCTCCCGTCTCTCCTGAAGCCAACTCCCCCCGCCACCCATTTTTTGAAAAACTCCCCGGTTCTGCACGATTCACATAAATGGCCCAATCAGGGGGGCAGATAGAACTGGGAACTGGGGTGGACACAGATCTTCTTTATGACATCTGGATCAATTAGTCCTGACTACTTCTCAATCATTTTCATTTATTGACGCGTTTTCCAATTATCGTAACTGGCAACTGAAGACACGGTTTCTCTCCGTATGCGATCTAACAGCGATTAAATCATGGGCTAAATTCAGTACAGAAATGGGCTACTTGCGTGAGGGTGGACAGGTTTGCAATTTTGAATAATATTGATTTAAATACAGCAAATACGCGTCCAGATGAGTAATTGCCGTCTTACTTAATCGGAGAGAACAAGCAGCACCTGTTAAGTGTGGAGTGCTCTCGGAGTGAAGTTCTCAGTTCTCAGTCATTTTCATAATTAACAAAAGATTCACTCCGAGAGCACTCCACACTTAACAGGTGCTGCTTGTTCTCTCCGATTAAGTAAGAGGGCAATCATTAATCTGGACGCGTATCTGCTGTATTTAAATCAATGTTATGCAAAATTGCAGACCTGTCGACCCTCACGCAAGTTAGATTTGTTTCATTTCCTACGTCCCCTGAAGGCACTGTCACTGGGGAAGGTTCCAAGCCTTCTAGTTCAGCTGTCACTCATGATTCCACGCCCAGCTCAGTTGATACCACGCCTCCCACTCCACATTAGGGTCAAAAGTCTGAAACTCAATAAACAGATTTGAAACTATAAAAAAAAGATCTGAAAGTGAAAAAAAGATTTGAAACCGAAAAAATAAGATTTGAAACTAAAAAAATAAGCTCTGAATGTGAAAAGATTAAACATGGAACTGATAAAATAAGATCTCAAATGTCAAAATATATATATATGGAAGTGAAAAGTGAAAATAATTTATTCAAAAGAATTTCCAAAGTGAATCAAAATTATTTTTAACCTGTAAAAACGTTTCATACATTTATTTTTATTTTGAGTACATTGTTGTATTTTTCAAAATTCAAGATCAACACATGAATTTTCAGTTTCAAATTTTATTTTTTCCAAGTACAAAACAATGACCCTAATGTAACTCCATAGTGCTCCGCCCTTCCCTAAATCTGCCCCTGTGTAGCCTACTTGGTCTAAATAACAATCAAGCAATTTTAGTAACCTATAACGATTAAGATGTGATGATGAAAAGCAGACAACCTAACTGGGCTACGGTGTTAGATTGAAAGAATGCCAGTTTGAATAATTAGAAAAAATCATCCTCTTCCCCAAAAGGATGAAACGAGAATGAGATATATCAATGATCTGTCGCACGAAATCGCGTGGCACTGACGATCGTGTTCATGGTAATCTGCTGTTCTATGGCCATTTAAATTTCGAAATGCATCAATGAAACATGCTGTTTAAACAGCTCAACTCATTCAACTTAGAGAGTATACGAATCCACCGTTTGATTGCCTATCAAGCAAAATTGGTTAATAGGAGGCGATTCTGTAGTTCTTTATTTGGCTCCGTGCTGCTTGTAGCCGAAAAAATACTGACGTCAGTCAAGTTTTTTTTTCCGGAAGTATTTCCCATGCCCTTTGATGTTTCGCACTGTCGTTCAACCGGCGTTCGGTTTAATGAAGGAAAAGGGAAAGCTCGGATGTTTGCCCCGTGGCAGCAGGTGGTGGTACTACGCCTTACAAAAATTGTGGTTCACGATTGCCACAACCCTACTGCGCATAATTAATGAAAACTGATCACATCTGTTTTAATGTTGAGAGTCTTCTGAGCTCTTGAAATAGTAATTTAAATGAATGATTGAAAAAAGGTCATGACTATCGCCAGTTCACCAGCCGCCACTGATATATATTTTACGGCGATTTAGAGGTTCTTTTTTTTGCCCCCCCCCCATAAGAGGACAAATGCCCACCCAAGCTTGGCATCCTGGCAATGCCTCTGCTCTACATTCCCTGAAATGAAATTGGAATATATTGCGAAATACTTGATTAAATAATATATTTTACACAAATTTCAGGATCAATATATCACAGGGTTAATATTGCCAGAACAAATACACGCATGCAACATATACACTGTAAAAAAAAAAAAAGTAATCTCAACTGAAAAAAAGTTAGTGTCCAGGCTGCCTTAAAATTTTAAGCTCATTGAACTTGAGATGACAAGTTGAGGTAATATTCAACTTATAATCTTATATTCAGTTAACTTGAAATTTTAAGGCAGCCTGGACACTAACTTTTTTCAGTTGAGACAACTTTTTTTTTTACAGTGATACGCATATGAGAATGGTAAAGATAATTACTGTCTACAGCAGAGGTGGGCAATCACGGTCCTGGAGGGCCGGTGTGTATGCAGGTTTTTATTCCTATCAATTACCCTGACTAATTGAGTTAATTGATAGCATTCACAAAGATAGATTTTCGCAATGATTCGATCAAAGGAAAATGTTTTATGAAGGGAGACAAGACTAGTCTTTGTAGTTTCATGATAATTTAAAGTAATGCGCATGAAACGTCATATTTCATAAATGGTTTGGCTAATTGAGACAATCAACTAATTAAAGACCAGACGTTGGTGTGAAAACCTATGACAGATACGGCCCTCGCTGCCCACCTCTGGTCTACAGTGAAGCCTATTTCTCAGTTGGTTGGCCATTATTCATTGTTTGTGTTTCACATACCTCTGAGCCTACTTTGCTTTATGAATTGTCTGAATATGTCCTCAACAGGGGTGGTAAAATGGTTGGTTAACTGCCACAGCTCTTAAATTGAAAATGGGACTCCTGCAGAGTGACAGAAGCTGAACAGGGTTTGATCACTATTAGGGTGGCAGAGATGAATTCGCTTAAATGGACATTTCATTTCCCTGGTGAGTTAAATGCACTTCCAACATCATCTTGTATGTATGATGCATGAGGAGTTAAGTAATCCGAGCAAAAATTGATTCAATACTAAAACCTCCCCCTGTGTCGCGAGAGGGAATGCCACCATGCATTCAACATTGGATGCATTAAGAACGGATACATTAAAATAAATTAATTTATAAGATAAATTAATAAAAATAGAAATTCACCAGCAGAATATGAATCCTAGGTAAATGGGAAAACAGTTTTTGCCATCAATGAGGAAAGCAGCACAGAATTGCGCTATACCCTTGCACATTTATATTAAAGTTTATGGCCTATAACATGGACCCAGAACATGGGTTAATTTAGGACCCAGCCCATTTTGGATCTGCAGCAGTTGAGGTTGAACATAATTGTGTTATCAAATTAACAGGTAGAAACTGGCAGAGGGCATTTCTTTTCACTGACAGGTCTCAACAGATATTCCTGCAGCGAGAGTTCTGGCGAAGGTTTGACCTTGTTGGTTTGTGTAAGTACTGAAACATATTGGGCTCTTATTTCGTAAAGTTGGCGCAGGCGCGGCGAATGGGGGGTGCGCCGCGCCAACGGGTTGTGTCCAGGTGTACAGTGTATGTTGCAATTTCGTGCCCGGCGTAGCCTGGCGCAAGTACTCCTCTGTCCCGCCTCTGTACCTCCTTCCAGCGCAAATTGGCAAAGAAGGCGTGTTTGGGTATAACACAGCCGAGTCAAATATTGCTCATTGGTAAGAGAATGGATGGATAGCGTGTTCCTATTATTACAGCCTGTTGCTGCTTAACACTTTGGGATTAACATGCATGGACAACAATGCAAGATACGTAACACATTTATTTTCAATATGTGATCTTAACTCAGTACGAGATCATAGCAATCAGGCTGTATTCCTTTCCCCCACTAAAAACGATAAAACCAAAGTGACAATAATAGTAGCCTGGTATTAAGCCGCTTGCACACTGGACGCGAAACGAATTTTTCGCTCGACAGATTGTGTTGAAAGCAGTGTCTTTTGTCTGAAAGTCTGACAGGGTTTTAATATATCTCCGTGTCCGACAATCTATTAATGTTTTTAATTTCCTCAAATCTAATGACTGTGAATGTTTTGATAAGAGGGCTCAGTTCTTCAAGATGAGTAC
This sequence comes from Gymnothorax reevesii, assembly GCA_029721435.1. Lineage (NCBI taxonomy): Eukaryota > Metazoa > Chordata > Actinopteri > Anguilliformes > Muraenidae > Gymnothorax > Gymnothorax reevesii. The sequence goes on from CM056581.1 coordinate 59,171,773, forward strand.
CGAGAATTTCAATCAATGTTTCTGTTTAAGCTCTGCTCAGTAGTAGTAGAGGCGCTGGGCCCCGGTGCGAGAATGGCGCTAGCCCCCCAAACCCCCCTCCGAAATACATGTAAATCGTAACAGAGCTTTAGTTTTTTGAGGATTTGTACTCTACCTGAGTTATTTTTTAAACCTGGACTTTTACTCTACAACATTTAAAACTTAAAAATTATCACTTTACTTCGTTACTCTGACACTAGCCACTTCGTAACAAATTAAAATATGAACGCAATTCATCGTTTAAGGTTTATCTGGATTTGGCGTCTTCGAGAAGAACAACGGTGCTCGGCAGCAGGGTATGTTAGTGCGGGGACACTGAGCTGCAAATTTATGCACATAGTTACAATATTCTATCACTAGATGGCCCACCCGCATCAGTTATTGGATATTCACAGAAACAATCGTCCTCTGTAGCCAACCACTTCAGCTACAGTGAGCCAGTAGGTATCCAAATCAGTAATTAAGAAAAATCAGTTTTCTGAAAAACGTAGACACCCATAATTATTAGGGCTATTAGAACCATGGACAATGAATATTTGCACTGCATCTCTACATCACACAACACGTTAGGCTATTTGAACCATGAACAACAGTGACAATACATTGCCAATGAAAATGCGAAAAAGATCCATACGGCTGAACAGTCAACCATATTTCCCTAACAGCACAACAGTGGCCAAATCAAAAAGTAAACAGATAGATAGACACACATCCTGGCACAGCAGCCATTTAACCACAACCGGCAAGCTGATCACTTGCAGTAGCCTAATAAAAAACTGCACTCACCCATTCAGAAGTTAACTGTGGGTGCCTTCTGCTCTGCGAAGTCGTTGAGCAAGAGGGCAATGAGGTGGTAGCATTAGCCTCCAAGTCTGACTGCTGCGTATCGCCGCTATCATTCACAACGCTAGCAGGAGCTGGATCTGGACCAGATGACTGTTTGAAAAATGTATTCAATTTCGCCAATTTGGAGTTCCGTACATCGAGCTCTTTTTTTCTTTTCTTTTTTGAGCACCGCTTTTGTGCTGCTCAACATGGTGCTCAAGACTTTTCACCTCTAATACTAAGCTAATGGGTTAGCTGATCTCTCAAAAAAGAACACTTCACGAGCAAGCGCGTAGCCTACGAAGCTACGATCAGAAAGGATTAAGTAAATGTCAACTAATTGGACAAACACATTTCCCAGCAGGCCATGTTCTTTGGAAAATGTTGAGAATAAAACAATCAAATATATGATTAGTAATTGTGATTATAACGGACAAAGTATCATTACTGAAATACAAAAGACATATATCAAAGAAAAGAGGAAAAATGGCCAGTATGTGTGTTAGGGAGAGGGGGGGGGTCGTTACCATGACTGTGTTGTATGAAACAGTGAAACAGTATATCAACTTATCAACTCGTTGGTTGATTTGACATATAATTAGATTACACAATATTTTCAGGGATACCAAAAACGAGGCAAATGTTTCATTATGTGTTGTGACAAGAAGAAGAGTGGCCCAGCTAATCACCGTGGGCCCTCAGCGCTCGTCGGGGCCCCGGTTCAGCGCACTTATTCCGTTTGCCAATAAATCTGTTCTCGTATCATTACTTTTATTTTTTGCTGGGTGCCGGACATGGAGTATTTTGCATTTCGCGTCGGACAGTCTTGATCGTGCATGCGATAATTTATTCACACTGTCAATGGTCATGGAATTGATTTGCTCTCAGAATGCAAGCACTATTTTATCTCTGCTGTGGAAATAAAGCGTGAAGCTGTTCGATCCATCTGGCTAATTTTCAAAAGAAATACCAAACTAAAACTATTGTCTATCTTCAAAGGAGAAAAACAGACGAAGTAAAATGACAAGGTAAAGTCGATAGCTCTTTGCATTGATTGTAACTGTACTCAGTCGTGCGAAAAATTTATTTCGCGTCCAGTGTGCAAGCAGCTTTACCGAGCATAGAACGCAATTTCCATATACGCACTGCCTGATGACAAAGCAGTTCGTGGTTAGTTGAGAAAGATGTGAAGTCCTTAATTTGCATCATTGATTCAGTTGTGTTGATTAAGTCAGGTCGAGTTTCCACCAACCACCTTTGATCTGACATCAGGACAATCAGTATAGATACTATAATTTATGTGCTGATTCAGATAGTTACATTAAACAGTGGTTGCTGTAATTATTTACTGTACTGAAATGTGCCTGACATTCTGGAAACCTGCCTGTGAGGTTTCGGTGACGTGTGCGCTCTGCGCACCGGTCAGCCAAATTACCACTGCACAGAAAGTGAACCAGGTTGGGAGCTGGCGAGCTTTCTGCGCAACTGCAGCGAAGACTTTTTCTACAAAATTGTCACTGTGTCTTGATGAATAAGTGACACCTCCCCTTACTACGCCCCAACACCCATCTCGGCGCACGTTCGTCTACCAAAGGCTGCTCACCTCACGAAATTACCACTGCGCGGGCTGCGCCGGACGAAATTACCACTTTCGCCACCTGCGCTGAGCCAAGAAATTAGAGCCCATTGGCTTTGAAATCATAAATAGTAGGGGAGCCAAGATGCAAAAATGTGTCTAAAATATAAGTAGGGTAGTCAGGTCATGACGTAATTTTGTCGGTGGTATTTTTTGATGGATTGGACCCTCCTGCATGGATTTCAAGAGGCCTGCTCGGCCATCTCTCTTGCGAAATTGGCGTTTGGGGTGATTTTTTACATTTTTGACATGACGGATATTGGCCTCAAAATTAGGGGTAGGGGAAACGGTTTTGCTAATTTCACCAACTTATCTCATTCAAAAACCTACTTTCATGGTATCACCATGAAGGGGATAAGGTAAGGTACAACTTGAAGCAAAAATTTTTTTGGAGGGGTCATTTAGTGCAGAGCCAGAGGTCAAAAGGTCACGTGCAGAAGGGGTTGCTTAAAATCTATGGGGGTATAATCACTAGTTACCCCTTGGAGGCCATATCAAATGAGATATTTGAAAGCTACTAATGCACATTTTTACAGTCCCATATGTGACAGTTTTTGAATGTATAATAGAACTGATGCGGCCTAGGGTTTTCTAGATTAATCCCTTCAGGTTGATAGGCAAGAACCCAAAGAATCGGAAAAAATCGTTTTCCAGGTGAAAGGATGCTACTGCCTTATCATGGATTAGATAAGTATACATATATCAAAAACAGTGATAATATATCATAGGGACCAAGTTTTATTATGATCCCATCATGACTCATATTTTGCTAAATGGTGTATAAGGCCTACTCTGACACCACTGCAGGTTTGTCAATTTGGAGATAGATGATAGATGAATAATGGTAGTTTTCAAAGCTACTTTTGCCTCAGTGGCATCAGGGCGGTATATAATCAGCTAGCTCAGGTCTAATGGTACACCTTACATTTTAAAACAAAGAACTCTCCTCTAATTGGAGGCCCTTTTTCACATTATTGATTTTCTCATTCCTGAAGTCCTTGACAAATGCTACTTCTAATCTTGATTAAATCCATACCAACATGAAGTTAGCAGGAAGAAACTTAGCTGAATGATACAATACATATGTTCAGTTATGTGTTTTGGTTGATAATTGACAGGGAAGTTCATCCAAATGTATTATTTAGCTCAAATGCAGATGTGTGTTGTGATCAGGCCCTATCATTAGCATGCATGCAGCAGGGGCTCTTGCAATCATGCATGTCATCGAAGATTTATGTGCTGTAGGCCCTACAAACTCATTTGTTGGAGATTTGGATCCTTGTTCTAGTGACAAATCTAGTCTTATGACACAAACCTCCAAGACCTCTCCAGAAAATATCTATGCAAGATCCTTGAAATGAAACCAGTCCATTGTGATATGGTGCATGTGGTTGGAGATAGGTACAATGTGAGCCAGGAAACAAGCCTGAAAGCCGAAGAGAGAATGCGGAGGCAGAAGACAAAGAAAAAGTCGAAATCGTGGAAAGGCTTTCTAGACAATCAAAGCAACAGGCATAACCTTGAGGAATATCTTGCAGATTCATGGGCAACACACACTGAATGGATTCCAGCAGGATGTGAAATCATACTAGGAGGTATGACACGTGGGCCTGCTAAGCATTTGTCGAGTCTTGGCGTCACGGAGTATAAACAGCTGGACTGTGATGAGCATGAAGAAGCGGACACAAGGATATTTGCCCAAATCAAGTTCGCAGGCATGGAGCAGGGCTGCAGGAGAGCCGTTGTGTATGCCTTGGACACAGATGTATTGCTACTTGGAATATACCATGCTCCACTGATACAGGGTTTAAGAGAGCTCTGGATGCAGAAGCCAGACAAGTACATCCCATGTCATTGGATTGCACGTTTCCTTTCCAGTAGATACTCCAGTTCGACAGGTTCAGCCATTCTGTCTGCCTATGCCCTGACTGGCTGTGACAGTTGTCAGTTATACTTTCAATTGCGGAAAGAAACGTGCCCTGAAAGTTGCTCTAGGGCAGTGCTTCTCAAACCTCTCCTGGAGGACCACCTGTCCTGCATGTTTTTGATCTTTCCCTGTTTTAGCACAGGTGATTAAAATGATCAGCTCGTTATTGACCCTCTAAAGCTGATTGATAACAGGGTTCTCACGGATCCTTAAAAAGTCTTAAAAGGCATTAAATTCACGAATCTAAAAACAAGGCCTTAATTGGCATTAAAATGTCTTAAATAAATCTTTCAAAAGTCTTAAAAATGTGAACTCGTGATGAATTAGTGAACACACTGAGAAAGCGCCACAAAGAAAAAATGGCAGAATTGGCAGAGGTGGAGGAGGAACTGAAAAAAGCAGTGCCATATCAGTGAACGATATCGGCTTTAAAATTAAATATCGGACATCGGCCATTCTGCTGATATCTGCCGATATACATACCCAAAACCAGTGAAGTTGGCACGTTGTGTAAATTGTAGATAAATACAGAATACAATGATTTGCAAATCCTTTTCAACTTATATTCGATTGAATACACTGCAAAGACAAGATGTTTAATGTTCAAACTGAGAAACTTTTTTTTGTTGTTGAAAATAATCATTAACTTAGAATTTAAAGGCAGCAACACATTGCAAAAAAGTTGGCACAGGGGCCTTTTCATCACTGTGTTACATCGCCTTTCCTTTTAACGACACTCAGTAAATGTTTGGGAACTGAGGAGACCATTTTTTGAAGTTTTTCAGGTGAAACTCTTTCCCATTCTTGCTTGATGTACAGCTTAAGTTGTTCAACAGTCCGGGGTCTCTGTTGTTGTATTTTACGCTTCATAATGCGCCACAGATTTTCAATAGGAGACAGGTCTGGACTACAGGCAGGCCAGTCTAGTACCCAGACTCTTTTACTACGGAGCCATGCTGTTGTAACACGTGCAGAATGTGGCTTGGCATTGTCTTGCTGGAATAAGCAGGGGCGTCCATGAAAAAGACGTTGCTTCGATGGCAACATATGTTGCTCCAAAACCTGTATGCACCTTTCAGCATTAATGGAGCCTTCACATATATGTAAGTTGCCCATGCCTTGGGCACTAATATACCCCCATACCATCACAGATGCTGGCTTTTGGACTTTGCACCTACAACAGTTCGGATGGTTCTTTCCCTCTTCGCTCCGGAGGTGTCCACAGTTTCCAAAAACAATTTGAAATGTGGACTCGTCAGACCACAGAACACTTTTCCACTTTCCATCAGTCCATCTTAGATGAGCTCGGGCCCAGCAAAGCCGGTGGCGTTTCTGGGTGCTGTTGATAAATGGCTTTCACTTTGCATTGTAGAGTTTTAACTTGCACGTGCAGATGTAGCAACAAACTGTAGTTACTGACAGTGGTTTTCTGAAGTGTTCCTGAGCCCGTGTGGCAATGTACTTTTCACACTGATGTTGGTTTTTGATGCAGTACCGCCTGAGGGGTCAAAGGTCACGGGCATTGCTGTACAGTTGTACAATGCACTTCATACATGTTCCTTGTGAATAGAGGTAAAATTGGTCGTGGGTGTTGTCATAAGTCTGTTGTAAGTAGGACAGGCTGCAAGTATCTTATTTGTTTTGTTTAAAAACAATTGTAATGAATAAATATGACATGTTTTAAATAACGTAAATTGAGGTATTTTTCTTATTTTGCACAAGGAGTGATTACTGATGTTACATCATTTTCAGCTTTGTCTTATGTCTGCATTTGCCAGCAGGCCGACATGATGAAGAGTCTGCAGAATAATTTTGTCTGTTAATTCCCCTGCAGAAACTAGATGATCACTGCAATTGGATGTGGGGGAAAAAATATCGGTATCAGTATCGGATATCGGCCAAATGAGTTGTAAATTATTGGCATATCGGATATCGGCCAAAAATCTAATATCGTCCATCCCTAGTATTAATGTTTTTCAAAAAAACGTTTTAATTTGATCAAAAGGTCATATTTCATGTTCAAATAAACATTTGGGCAAAATTGTCCCGAATCCTATGATGAGGTGTTATTTTTCCATTTGTGTTTATTATGAAGTTGGTCTTAAATTTAATATCAAATGGCATTAAAAAAGTCTTAAAAAGTCTTGAATTTAACTTGCCCTAAGCTGTGGGAACCCTGGATAACATCCTGATTATTTGAATCACCTGTGCTGGGGCAGGGAAAGATCTAAAACAGGCAGGGCAGGTGGTCCTCCAGGAGAGGTTTGAGAAACACTGCTCTAGGGTGTCATGATGATCTACAAGCCTTTTCTGGCTATGGACTGCCTGGATCAGATACAAAAATGTCTGATGTCATCTATATGTCTGCCTGCAAGTATATCAATGCACTCTTTGGCCAGAAGGATTTTTCTGGGTCTCTGGATGACTTACGTTGCCAACTTTTCCGACTGAAGAAATCAGACATCCGTTCTTTGCCACCAACGAGTGATGGATTCCGGCTGCACCTAATGAGGGCATTGTATCAGATCATCATTTGGAAAAGGGCTACATCGACTATACTCTCACTGCCACTGCCAACCGACTTTGGTAGAAGACTCCAGAATGGTTTCCTCCTTGCAACCAGGATGACAAAACCTCCAAAACCCAAATTGCAATCAAGTAAATGCAACTGTCAGAAAGACAAATGCAGATCTCGTTGTCCTTGCCGAAAAGCAGATGATCTTTGTTCAATAAGATGCAAAGGTAACGGGGACCCATGCCGATGTTCCTTAGCAGCAGAGAGGATGGAAAACAAGGAGACTGATTACCTAATCAACTGAGACATCCAAACCACCTTCATCATTATGGTTGCCGCATAGGTTGCGCCTTCACAGAAACTGAGAATCATTCCAAAAATGGCCGTACTTTTCTCATTGTTTCACCTTTCTTACACTGTTGACAACTGCAATTAGTCTGTATTGACTGTTGCCAATACAATGAAAATGTATGAATTTACTGCCATTCACCGGTCCAATCGGGAAGATCTGGCCTGTATATCAGGAGAGAAGCAAATGACTGAGGGATCTTCCTTCATCAGTTCAAAATGTATATGCGTGCATTTTAATTTTCTAATTAAATTGTCTAATTAATGGGAAATTGTGATTTCGTGTTGTACTGATATCAATGTCTTATCAAAAGGCAGGAATTGGCAGGGTAACATACACAATGTATGATAAAAATTGAGCAATGCAAAGCAAAACAAAGTGTAGGCCTACTAGGTCCGTTCAGGTCAGTTTCTACGAATGTTGTTTTTCACAAATAAGCAGACAATTTGCCGTTTTTAGGATAAAGGGTTGATGGAGTCCTGGAATTTGGCCCAGGGGTTATTTGTTACAATTAACAATTCTTTTTCATGCTCTAGAGCCTTTAGTTAAAGTCAGCTTATAAAACTACAGTAGAACAGTTACTGCACCACTTGACCTCAACGAATAAACTTCAAGGAACTGGAAGTATCATTTGTAACAAGTAACCCCCCCCACCCCCCACAAAATCCGCAACCTATTCCCTTTAAATACTAGTACAGAAAACCATATGTCCTGTTTACTTATGGTAAAAATATGTTAAAAATGGCGCATGGAAATAAAAACACCATGTATTTCTTAACGTCAAGCAAATAAACAATTTTGCACTGAAAAACACCTTATTTTGCCATTTTTCGGTTCTATCTCATCAACCTTTAAGGGTTAATCTAGAAAACCCTAGGCCACACCAGTTCTATAATACATTCAAGAACTGTCACATATGGGACTGTAAAAATGTGCATTAGTAGCTTTCAAATATCTCATTTGATATGGCCTCCAGGGGGAAACTAGTGATTATACCTCCTAGATTTTAAGTAGCCCCTTCCGCACGTGAACTTTTGACCTCTGGCTCTGCACTAAATGACCCCTCCAAAAAAATTTTTTGCTTCACGTTGTACCTTACCTTATCCCCTTCATGGTGATACCAAGAAAGTAGGTTTTTGAATGAGATAAGTTGGTGAAATTAGCAAAACAGTTTCCCCTACCCCTAATTTTGAGGCCAATTTCTGTCATGACAAAAATGTAAAAAAATCACCCCAAACGCCAATTTCGCAAGGGAGATGGCCGAGCAGGCCTCTTGAAATCCATGCAGGATGGTCCAATCTATCAAAAAATACCATTGACAAAATTACGTCATGACCTGACTTCCCCACTCCCAGGTCAGGGGCCCTGGCTCCCCTACTAAAAAAAAAAAATCAGGTTTTTAGGCTTTAGGATTTTCAGTGGCCTGTTTAGCTCTATCACAGAAAACTACATGCCGTGTTTCTTTAACACAAACTCACAACTCTTTATTTGAAGAGTCAATTTTGATTAATAATGTCTAAGTAAAAAAACATAAAAAGTGACTGTTTGTGTTGTAAAGTAATCCTCACTGCTTTTCCCTGCATTTTGATCAGTTGAATTCATAATGACACATTTTATACATCTTTGTTGTGCAAAAATACACACACACACAAAATCCTTTCTGTATTCAAATTTATATATGCTTTCACCAGGTCTGTCCCAAGAGTTTCTCTAGACGTCAGGGCATACATATTGTAAAAGGTATATTAAGTAGGATTTGTCAGTTGCTGCTTATAAACAAAACATTCAAAGTTGGCCCCTTCTCCCTTGCTTAACAACACCAGAGGTTATACATTAGCCCTCACACCTTGCAAGCTGTGAATGGTAGGGGGATACACATCCTCTGCTCAGGGGATGACGCCCAGAAACGTTCCATACAAAGAGAAATAAGAAAATGCAGGCAGACGGTAGGGTCTCCAAAGATACCGAACACAACCACACATTTTAAATGGGTCATCAGAGATGATTGAGAGGGATTGATTTTGCATAAGTCTAAATATTGTTTTAAGGAAAATCCATACCTCAAAACCTTAAAAAAAATAGTAGGGGAAGTGATAGCAAGATGCAGTGACCCTGTCAGAATAGCTTGATTTCGACTGAACAGACTTACCTGTGTGCACCCTGCTCTGAATGGACCGAGCACAGACACTGTACACCAGTTCATTAAGGTTGGAATACGACTTAAAGGAAGCTGACCCCAGAACATTCTACCCCCTGCATCACCCCAGTCTTGGAGGGCTGCAGCATTGCAGGGATTTATCTGAAGTCATTGATTTGCTAAAGATATCCACACACCCAAGGCCTTAATTTGCTGGATAATTGAAAGGAAAACAGAAAAACCTGCCGACACTGCAGCCCTGGAGGAATCCAGCTTCCCTCTTCTGGCCTCCATCCACCAGCGCTGTATTTATGTGTAAATAAATGTGGGAGAGTGCATGTCAGATTGTTGTCAGACCTCCTAATGGCTGTTGGAATGGAAGTGAGCGTAACTAAAAGATCACAGTGAATAATGTTGATTAAGCTTTGACCTGCCCTGAAGCTAAAGGGGTGGAATTACGTTTATGGCATCTCATGATATATTCATTTTCTAATCAATGGTAGAGGGGCAAGTATTGATGGTATGGAGGGGTTGGGGAGAGGGGGGGAAACAGACATTTTTCCTGGCACACAATACACTTCTGAATGCAACTGGGCTACGGACCAAAGTGCTTTCAACTGTGGTGCCGGCTAATTTTATCCTCAACCAGGATTTCCAGTGGCAACACCTTTACCTCAGTCTTGGCCCACAGTAACTTATCTTGGCCTAGGAGTCAAAATATTTGGTCACCTTTATCATCAGGTTTGGGCCTTTTCTGCGGCCTCAGCATTGCCACAGTCACGCAGTTTAATTTTTATGTTTGGATAATGTACACAAGTTGTTCGCTGTCATTTTCAAGTCGCATTAAGGCGACTAAGGCAATTAAGATTGACCTCGCCTACTTGGAGGTCTGTCAGTGTTTGGACACTCAATTTCACAGGACTAAAATACCTACAGGATTTACCCCTTTTGGATATACACAACCTTATATTAAAGCAATTATTAAACTGTCAGCTTGAATCCAAGCGTATCCATATGGAGTGAACCACAGAAAATTACGTCCCTTCTCTGTTTTGTTGTCCAAATGCATTTGTTAATAAAATAAGAACTGTCAATCCCAGCTCTCAGACAGGAAATTAGGGGAATGTGGATACCAGGGGTTGGCCTGCGGTGGTAGACATTTTTTCCAAGGTTTGTGCTAATATAGCTTTCAATGTAGGTTAACTGTTACAATCCTCATGTTTTCATTACAAGGATCTCCTCTTAGTTTAACATTTACGTTTGATCCTTTAAGTTGCCTTCATTGGTTGTATTAATTTGCACACCTTTAGTGTGCTGTTTTCCACCTGCGCCCCCTTTTATATTATTAGTTCCCAATTTAAGCCCGACAGCTCTTTCCCGACAATACCCTGCTGGCTCTTTGGCTCCTATTCTGGATCTTGGTTCTAATTTTTGTTTTTACTCTGGATCTGTCACAATTCTTTGTAGTTTAAGTCTATTGTCTACGGAAATTTGTGTAATTTTTAAAGGTACTGAAATACGAAATGAAATTGAAATTCTTAGCTCCAGTCATTATATCCCTCTTCTATCATAGCGCTTCGGTGCTTATTGGCTTTATTTGTGGTTCCTTTACTCCTGTGAATAAACTCAACTTCTGACTTTCAGTCATGAGTCTGCAGTTGGTTCCTGTCTGGATCATGACAGGTATCAGTGCAATTAAATCACACCTTCAATGCACCTTTATTCCTGAGCTAAGCCAACTTTGAAAGTAAGTCAAAGGATTATTATTAAAATACAACTATCATGACATAACAATAGGGATGAGAACAGGCAATTTAGCTCAAAAGTGCTCAACCTTACTAATTTCAACTATCTGCTTATTTAACTTGAAGACTATTTTGAATGTGGCATTGTATTGAGGCTGGTCCTCAAATGCATTGCATTGAACCTTGATTTCCCGGTCCAGGAGTGCTGTGTGGAAAAAATAATTCCTATGTCTCAGCAGAACACAGAGGAAATTTTAAGTGGAATCGAGTTTGTGGGGTCACTGTTGGAAGAATCTATAAACCCACAAATCATTGTAAAAGCACTAAAACTTTTCCCACATAAATATTTTGTTCCACTTTTGCGCACTAGATATTAGGCCTAATGCATGTTTTGATGCAACTTGCTTGAGTATCCAGTAAACAGTTTGGGTTGGAGGCCAAATACTTTTTTGCATCAATACTGTACTGGGTGCATCAGACATGCATTTTAAACATATAGTTCCATAATTCAAATGGAGAGTTTGCACTAGTTCCTGCTCATTGTACAGTCATTGATCTCAGATGACTGTAAAACTGTAAGCCATTAACAGTCAAAGACAAATAAACACAGAAATTGACATGATAAAAAAACAAAAAAGGCGATGAACAATCTTACATCCTGAGTGTTTCCCTAATTATTTTTCCCACAATCCAGCTGTTTGTATCAGTTTCTTTATTCTTGTTATGTAATTTTTGTTTCATTCCATTTCTTTCACTCCTTGTTTCATTCCTCCTCCTCTGACCCCGGTTCTCCCTCATTTTTGATTGTCATCTTGTGTAATTAAGTTCCTCATCTCTGACTTCCCTTTGCTGGATTATTGTTTTGTTTCTTGTGTCCTTTGTGTCCTAGAATCAAATTATTAGGAATATTCCCTCCTGAATCTGTGGTCCTGGTGAGTGATTTCCACTGTGCACCTTCTTCACTCCAAGCAAGATTACGAGAAAACCGCTGCCTCAATTTATACCAAATTTGCTAAAAAGTTGGGCAATGGCCCACAATTGCTCCCATTAAATTTTGGAAGGAATTGGGTCAAGGTCAAAATAGTTTTTTTTTGGCCATAAGTCTGTTGAAATGGTCCAATTTACATCAAACCAATGCCAAAAGTTTCCTTTTCCAATTTGTGAAATATAATACACTAGCTGCTACCCGTTTTGTAGCCCATTATTTTGTCGCTTTTACTAGATCGCATGAGGGAGAGAAGCCGTGTCTACAATTGCCACTTGATTATTCAAGAATTGGCTAACGTGTTAATCAAGGGAAACCATCTAGAATCAGCCAGGACAAATTTTTGTCAATAATTGCCGCCGAATTTTCAGGTGTAACGCCAGCCCTGCGAGTGTTAAACTGTCAAATTTGAATTTAGTCAAACTTGACAGCTCCCAATCAGAATGCTGCATTCGTGGACGAACGCGGTGCCCTCTCAAAAGCCTGGCTTTCGTGCAGGCTGTCTTATCACTCCCTCGGCCCCATCGCAAACATAGCCTGCTCGCAGGTTACCTCAACGCACATTTGTAAGGACACTGCGGCTCCTAGCGGTGCAACCGGATATTGCTATGCACATCAGGTTATATAAGTTTACCCGCTACCCGGAGTGAAATTGCCATTTTTTTTGCGTGCATGACCGTTTTTCAAAAATCGGGTGACGTGAAGTCCGCGGTGCCCTCTCAAAAGCCTGGCTTTTGTGCAGGCTCTCATATCACTCCCTAAGCACAAGTATGATAAACTCATCCAATATTTGAACTCACGACATTGTAGATTGAGCTTCCAGTGCTCTACCCACTGCGCCACAGAGTCTTGTGAAGTGAAACAGTGTATTCAGAGTGAAATTGCCATTTTTTTAGCGTGCATGACCGTTTTTCAAAAATTTGGGCGACGTCAAGTCCGCGGTGCCCCCTCAAAAGCCTGGCTTTCGTGCAGGCTCTCTTATCACTCCCTCGGCCCCATCGAAAACAAGATAGCCTGCCCGCAGGTTACCTCAACGCACGTTCATTGCTACAGAGAAAAGTGCATAATTTCAAACATCAGTTGGGGTCAAACTTCATGGGGTCAAGGTCATTGTCTTAATTGCCTAATTTACACTCTCTCAAAAAAACCACTGTAGATAGCCACTTGGTGAGTGTTAAACGCATATTGGAAATCATAAATGGAGATTAAAATGACATCATGACCTTCGACCTTGGGTGACCTTGAAAAGTGAAACCAATGGTGACGAGATTTCAGAAGGCTACATCTCATTATCTAATGTAGTCTCTTGGTTACTATTAATCACTGATGGGAACTCATTTTGGAATCTCAATGGCACCGTAACATTTAACTTTGAAAGGTCAAACCCCAGGGCACATGTACGGGAAAAGTGGATCAACTTATTGAACAGCTGAAATAAGTGCGAGGGGCGGGGCTCGCCATGCCTTGCAACGCTTATTGCTTTGTTGTTTAAGGCCAACTTCAGTAAATAATTAACCCTACGTTTGGCTCTGTTCTGCAACGTCACAGAACAATAAATGCAAAGTCTTCCATTCCCCTGCACGGGATATTCATATCAGAGTCAAGTTAGACAGCATATGATGCATGAAAGTGGGCGACTGGCTTTTGAATTGGTGATTATGATCCATACATTGCTTGAGAAATCGCTAAAACTTGCAATTTGTCATATTCTAGGCTGCAACATTTTGTACATTTAGCATACTAGACACGCAGTTAAGAATTGCAGAGAGCACAGACCAGATCAAAATCACACCAAAACTGCAGCATGGCACTTCATCCTCGATGACAAACCACCAGTAGCGCCTCATCTCCCACACCACGAGTCATAAAATGAGCCAAGTGTGCTCAGGTGCATTAAAATTCATGGGAAAAAAAAATTTGCAGTCAGATGGATGCAGCCCACTGTGTTATACAATCAATCAAACGCAGGGCAAACAATTCCAGGCAACAGACTGCTTGAACAGATAAAAGAACCTTGCCATACAACAGAGAGTAACTTGATATTACCCTGCACTGTTTGACAAAACTTTGGTGTTTGTCAGGAATGGTATGCTCCTGCCTTACATCTGCGGATATTCAGTGAGTGACTGACGAAGATATTCCATTGGCTGGCCAGCTTAGCGTACTGGTTGTTGCTCATTGCTCACAGTTTCACACATAAACCGTAAATGCTGCAGCCGTATACTAGGTTTTGACCTGGTGTTGTTGCTTAGCCATCGGTGTGGGGGCATGTGCCATCCCCACCAGTTAGAACATCTGGGGGGTTTAATGAGTGCAGTGCGCTACAAGTGTCCGACAGGACGAGCGGTGTTTGATTTTTAGGATCTCTGCTTTTTGTAGAATTCTTTTGTTTGGAAAGATCCGTAATTCTGAACTAATACCCTTAATGAACGTGAGTGAAGTTATACAAAAATTTATGTGTGATATATTGCATAATATTTTGAATAAAAACCTCACTCAGCTGCGCATTAACAGTTTATTTCCTTTTATTATTTTACTGTACTTTAGAGCAGTAATATAATTTTTGTCAGTACAGGAATATAGCTGATGCACTTTCCAGAGCGACTGGCACTGCTATTTTCCCCAGTATCTACTTACATGGCACTTAATGTAATAATTTTGGTAAGTACCTTGATGGTTTAACAGCAGTATGCAAACCGTGAGAGCACACAGACTCATTTCTGGAAAGTTTTGACCATTGAAACGAGACCTGTGAAATGTGATGGATTTAATCAACTCTTTTAGGAACATTTCATATGGAAACTGCCATCCTTGGTTACTGTTGCTCGGTTAGAAAAACTGCACCAAAGAAAGTTTGATCCCAGTAAGAATAGACTGTAAAACCCATTACTTTTGCCGGAATTAATATCTCAGTTTGGATTGCTGATTGTTAATTCTTCCCCTGAAAATGGTCTGATTGACTTAAAGGGAAAGTTCACTTTTTTTGAAGTGGGGTTGTATGAGCTACAAATTGGCACTACTTACATTAGATGCAGTAGAAAGCTCTCTGATCTCCTCCAGGTAGCCACACCGGGGCATAGTGCAGGGTGGAAATATCGGTGATACACTGTTGTGAACGGAAGCACAGAAACAGCATGTTTTCGCGGCCTAAAAGAGGTCCTACCTGAAAATAATACAACATTTAAACTGTACGCTATATTTAAAAAAAATCACAGCACTTTAGCTGCTCAGAAAAAAACACAGTTGCTCTTAAACTAACCAACTGACTTATTCCTGCGCGAGGTGGATCGTAGTTCACTGCGCGGTGTTAGCGATCAGCTGTTTGGGTCACAGTAAAGCTGGCTGCACAAACGCGTGTATTCACGACTTTGCATTGACTATGAATGCAATCAGTGAGCGAAAAACTCGTTTCGCGTCCAGTGTGCAAGTGGCTTAACTGCAGTTGCAAGGTCTGACGGCCGTTTAACTTAACGAAAATGGTCCGTGTGTGTCGCTTTCTCTGACGTGAAAGCAAAGCTGTATCCTGGTGCTCTTACAGCTTCCACCGCATTCCAATCTCAACGATGCACACTGAAGAGCACTGCTGTACCCAAGCATCACGTTGAAATATTTACTCAAGTTAAACGGCCGTTAGACCTCGCAACCGCAAGCCGCTTGCTCACTAGACGCGAAACGAGTTTCTCGCCCACTGCTAACATTCAAAGTCAATGCGAAGACGTGAATACACGCGTTTGTGCAACCAGCTTTACTGTGACCCAAACAGCTGATCGCTACAGCGCGCAGCGAACTACTATGCACGCAGGAATACGTCAGTTGGTTAGTTCAAGAGCAACTGTGTTTTTTTCCGAGCAGCTAAAAAAAATGTAATTTTTTAAAATATAGCGTACAATTTAAATGGTGTATTATTTTAAGGTAGGACCTCTTTTAGGCCACGAAAATACGCTGTTTCTGTGTTTCCATTCACAACAGTGTATCGCCGAAATTTACACCCAGCACTATGCCCTGCTGTGGCTACCTGGAGGAGATCAGAGAGCTTTCTACTGCATCCAATGTAAGTAGTGGCAATTTGTAGCTCATACAACTCCACTTCAAAAAAAAGTGAACTATCCCTTTAAGATTAAACTCATTTGAATGATGTTTCAATGCTGCGGGGGGTTCACCTCCTCATTGAATTCACGAGGGATCCGGGAAAAATTTCAAAAGGTTCATAACAGTGTCAATATTCATTAGATTGTCTTCAAATGATCTATGACATTTTACCTGGGATATCTTAATGTTCATAAAATACGGGGCAAATCGATTCATTCGCCTCTGTTCTCCATGACCTCAAAAGCCTTTCATTTGCAGTTCTAAGGTAGCTAAGCCAACTACCACTAAGCATTTACTAGTTGTACGACACAGGTAGACTTTGCAAGCTCATTGTTCCTAAATTTGTGCAACTACAAGTCCGCTTAGCTGTAGCAATCATCTAAACACCTGTCTACCAATGGACTAGTGACAATCGAGCCAAGATATGTTGCTGCACATGACGAATGCCTCAAGTTCGTGGCACCCCGTTACAAGCAAGGCTATTAGAAAATAGAAGATATACTTCAGTTACCGACCATGCTGATAAGCTTTGCTGTTGCTTTATCCAAAACAAGACAGGAACTATCTAATTTAAAAGTCTCTGTCTTTATTAGACTGCTGTCACACTTTGTGGTGAAATAAAAGGTAAAAGCATTAAACAGTATTGCAAATATTTGTTTTATGATAAAGAATACTTCCAAAGGAAAAACTTTCATCCAAATTATTTAATTCTTAATGTAAATCGTAAAAATATATTCTATTCCAGACAAAACAACTTTCCTAAGGTCCAGGTCATTTATTTGTTTGTGATCTTGAGATCACTAACTTAAAATTGTGTATTCAATAATAATAGTTAAAAAAAAAAACTTAAAGGGCTTTTAGGGATTGTTTACGCAATCATGCATTGAATGCATCTTTTATATTGATGAAGAATCTAGACTTCTGCCTGGTTTTTTTATGCAGTTTTACTTCATGAGGATCTTGGACTGTGTTGAGAGCAGGTTCCTTACTGCAATGTTTTCTAAATAACGTGCTGGCCTCTCAACATACTGCTAATTTACAACTTTCTAACCAAATAAAGACTGCTTGCCATAATGGCAAGTTTAGTACATAGGACTAAAAGGTTAAGGATGCAATATCTTTTCCTCTGAATTATTGAAATTCCCCAGATTATGTAGATATATTTTCGGTTTCCAAAAAAAAAAACTTATCAAGAAGTCAACTATAGATAGTTAATAATCCCACAGTGACAAAGGCATGGAGAAGTCTTTTGGTCCAATCAGATTGGATTGATCAAACAAGGAAATTGTGTCAATGATATATCGGCAAAGTGCATTTAGTGAATGATACAAATTTTGAAAACAAAATAATTTCAGGCATGGCCATATTCAGCGAGACTATGGAAAGCTCAGGCCTCAGTGCACCCACCTGGGTGAATATCAATGAAGGAGCAATAATGGGGACATATTATGTAAAGCTCACTTTTTCAGTTCTAGTGCAGGTACAATTTGGTATCTGGAGTGCTTAGCAGCCCACTAACTGTGAAGTAAAACAACCCAACCTCTTTTGTGTGCTGCCTTTTTCATAAAACTTGGCATTCTGCATGGCATTCAGGCTCCCCTTCCTGCGCCACATGCAGGCTTGTGAGAATCGTTCTGCCCTTCATCTGAATATCTCCACCCATGGCTTATTTTTTATGGCAACATCCCAGCTTCAATCGGAAAAAAAAACTTGTGGCTACACGGAACAAAAATATAAACGGATCGATTTAACCCAGTCAGTCGTCTACAAAATTATTTGTGGTTGACTTGGAAGGGTTTGGAGCCCTGGGAACAGTGTTTCGCTTTCAAGTAATCAAGCGACTTACTAGCTATGAAAATAACTGAGAGCACAAAAGAACACATGGTGATATGCATGAACAAAACTCCTCCCAGCCTCTGCTCTACCCAGGTTTGTTTGAAAGAGTACCATACTGGCCTAGTTGGACATTATGCAAATGTGTTACATTGTGACGTAGAGATGTTACGAAAGAAAAGGCTAGCTACAAATGAGGTGTTTCAGGCAGGAGCTGGATTTTCTGTCAGAGAAAATAACTCAGTTTGATCTGGATTTTGGGCTTTGTAACTTTGCAGACATTTTACATGAACAAAAAATTATACAGCTCAATACCAAAAAGGAGTAATAAAAATGGGTCTCTGTGAATAGGTGGAACAATATTCCTAGCTAGAGTCTCGTACAGGAAATGCCTACTAGTGCCATGGAGCATTTTCTATTGCACACGGAGGTGTGGGTGACATCAAGAAGCATGCTGCAAGAGAGAATATGCTGTTCATGAGAGGGACTATGTCGACCAGAGGCCATTTTTATATTAAAGTAGGTAAAATCCAAGAAAAGTGTGATATGCAAGTCACACATATCCAGGATTATCACGTAAGAAAAATATGCATTTCATCATGATTTGGTTGCCGATAAACAATCAGGTTTATTCTGATTAGTTGGCCTGCTCCTGGGCATGTGGGGCAAATATGTATACTGAGCGCCATTAAAACGCAACGGTGAGGTATGTACTGTATTTGTGGCAAATTGTAGAATCAATTGATTATTATTGCTTTTCCAGTGAGGCACGAGTGGAAATAAAGAAAAGTGCATGGTATTGTAAACCTGACACGCGCCAAGTGAACACGCCTAGCACTTCAGTAATAAAAATTGGGCTGTTTGTGATGTGCACAGTCACACCTGACTTGTTCTTTTGGGTGTGGTCATTAGGCTACGTAAAGTCAACAAAAAATAGAAAAATGCTACTGCATCAAGAAAATGGAACGGCTTGTGACACAGGAGAGAGAAAAAGAGCCTTTGGCATGATATGGGCAGATCTCAGCTGCCGAGAGGTGGTGCGTCATTTGCACTGTCACTGTTCAACAATCAGTCGACTGTCTATCCGAGAATGGAACTCAGGCACTGTCCCTGACCGACCCGGCTTTAGGGCAGCCACGAGTGATGATGGCGGCTAAAGACCACCCAATCTGGTTACAGCCTGTATGTGACAGATTCCAGACAGCAACTCAAACTGATCATGAGATGAGGGGTCAGAGACGATTGAGGGTGAGCGTAAGTACCGTTTGACGCCATCTACGTGAGCAAAGCAACCCCTACTGAAATCCCATTTTTTGCCCATCAACAGGAGTAGGAACTCTTCACTTCTGACTCTGTTTCATTTTCTGGCACTTTATTTCCCTGTTTCTCTCTGAGAATGGAAAACAGGGTCTGTCGCTGACCGACCCTACTAAGGGCAGCCATGCGTAAATGGGCAAAAACTGGGTTTTATGTAGGGGCGAGCGTGGGCACGCATTTGTTGCTCACATAGACGGTGTTGAACGAAACTTGTGCTCACCCTCAGATGTCTTGGAGCCCTCGCTTCAAGATCAGTTTGGGTTCTTGTCCAGAATCTGTCACGTAAAAGCTGTAACCAGATGTGGCGCTACCATAGTCCCTCAGGGCTGCCCTAAGCAGGGTCGGTCAGTGACAGTGCCTGTGTTCTATTCTCGGATAAACAGCCGACTGAGTTTTGAATGGTGACAGTGCAAATGACGCACCGCCTCTCGGCAGCTGAGATCTGCCCATATCGTGCCAAAGGCTTTTTTTCTCTCTCCTGTGCCACAAGCCGTTCCATTTACTTGATGCAGTAGCATTTTTCATTTTTTTTGTTGGCTTTATGTAGGCTATTGACCACACCCAAAAGAAAAAGTCAAGCGTCACTGTACACATCACAAACAGCTCAATGTTCGTTATTACTGAAGTGCTTGGCGCACTTGGTGTGCATGTGGCGCGCGTCAGGATTACAATACCACGCGCCTTTCTTTATCTTCATGTGTGTTTCACTGGAAAAGCAATAAAATCAATCAATTCTTCAATTTGCTGCAAATAAAGTAAATACCTCACTGGAAAAGCAATAAAAATCGATCAATTCTTCAATTGGCTGCAAATGCAGTAAATACCTCACTGATGCGTTTTTTTGGCGCTAAGTATAATAATTTATTCTACACAATTCAGCTGCAAACATCCAATTTGTTTGATAATATAAAATATGAAAAGCATATATGATCATATGATCAAATGATAAAAAGCATAATAGATAAGAAAAGTCATAACGTAAGATGATAAAGCATGTGCATCTTAGGTGTTTCAAAGTGTACGCTTATGACCCCCTTTTCTTAAATTCTTAATGGTGGCAACTCTAGCAACAATAAAGTACCGAGGCAATAAGTCAGCTTCAGCTCATTAGTAATTTGTTAAACTAATCTGGTTTTCCTTCCACAACTAACTATACTAATGGAAGCGTGTCGGTAACGGATTCAGAAAAGTTAGCCAGAGGAAGACAACATTTAGTGGTACTCCGTTCTTGAATGGCTAGTATTGGATTAAAACAGGAAAGACCGACACAATTGCGATTGCTCAATTAACATTAGTTAAAGGCAAACCAGAATGCACAAGAATATAATCTCAGTGAAAACAAAGCTAAACTGTAATACTACTGGCAGAACATCATGCTTACTGAGATCTACTACAGTGTTGGCCATTTCCGATGATCCATTGAACTGCTCGAACAACTAATGGCTCCTCGCCTTGCAGTGAGGGTGCCAAGTGGAAGGGCACAAAACTGAGGGGGTGTCCTTTTCTGTATGGAGACGTTGTTGAAACTGTTCTTTTCATGATCAACTAGCTATAACGCTGATTGTTAGCTAGTCACGTCGAAGTTTGCTGAAACAAAGGATATTGTCAAAAACTGAGATTTATTGTAATCTTGTAGTAATCTTTCTCGCTGTTTAAATGGTGGAATAATTAAGCAAAACTAGTGTGTAGCCTCTACAGGGACCTCCGGAATATGGTGATTGTGATAGATCTCTGTCAGGCCTACTGTTAGTCATCTTTATTTGAATGGGCAAGGAAGTGCACTGTTGATTCTAAAGGGCAAAGCATGAAGCAGTGCTTCTAGTCCCAGGACAAAAACAGAAAACACATTCATTTTCCACCCATAGGAATCTATCTAGCCATGAGGCAGGTCTTTGCATGTGGCTGGTGTAAATAAATAATAATTTTGTGACATTGTACGCAAGAAATCAACCTTTGATTTCTGGCATTATTTTTGTTTTGTATATCAAGTAAAGACATAATTAATGTCAGGAGTGCCACGCAGTTTTTGTTAAAATTGATGATAAATTCAACGACTAGTATTTGGACAGAGTACTGTTTGTCTACACTTACATTGATATGTCTATAGTGGATATACATGGAATGTTTGTATCATTTAAAACGAAAATAATGCCAAAACTCAGTTATTGAAATGTCACAAAAAGGCTTCATTTTCTTTATCCTGGCCATGCCATTTGAAATTTGGCCAGTGGGGACCTATTTTTGTCGAACGTATTGTACTCAGTCAGTTTGTGTGCTGCAACTGAGATGAGTAATCAGTCGTTAAATGTAACCAATGCAGTTTGAGTCTGTGAGTATCCTTTTTCACTCGTGTGATTTTTTTTAAGGCACTTCTTCATCTGCTTAAATAAATGAGCCACTTCAGCTCCCTGTAATCCATCCATTAGAAAACTTTCTTGGTCCAGAACAGGGTTACTCACACAATCGCACCCATGGGTCATTTTCAGAGTCTCCAATTAGCCCAAGATGAAGTTTTAAATGGACTTGGGAGGAATTTAGAAGAAACTCTTGAAAACATTGAAACTCCAAACAGCACTACCCACTGTGCCACCTTACTGCCAACACCTGGCACACAGCAAGTAATTCCAAATTTGACATGATGAACATGGTCTCTTTACAAATGGCTAAACGTCCCAAAGCCTGAAGGAAAGATGCTTATGTATGATGCTAAGATAACCCTAACTCATGTTACTTGAGTTGATATAATTAAATAATCCATATCAATTTAAGGAAAGTTGCTTCCCTTGGCAGTAAACTTCTCTTAAATTTACTGTGTGCAACACAGATGACTGGCCACATGTAAATTACCGTACTAACAGCAGCTCTCGGTGCTCCTCAGAACTCAGTGGATAATGACACCTGAAAGAACTGAAGCTCTATGTCTCCTTGAGAGTGGTTAAGAGTATTTAAAGAATGCATCTATAACTAAGTATTGTTATCCACTGTGATTATTTTCAGACATGAGTGTCACATGTGTCACATTCTCACTTTCGGCGGCAATGTCAACCTGAGGGCCAAATATAGGAAAGAATGGTAGTAGCTGTTCTGGGTAGGTCTCCTATGTGCCAGTGAGAGGCCAGAATAAAAGGGGAAACCCAGATGAATTTATGTCCTGAAACCCCAAATTACTTTCCATATGCTGGGTAATCAGCGGCTGCGAGTTTGATTGCCGCTGGGTCACGGACATTGTGTCTTTCAACAAGGTGCTTCACTTGAATTAGTTTCATTCATATCCAGGTAGGGAAATGGATGGTATTTAGAAATATTGGCTTTGCGTGTCTGGAAAAGACTGCCTGCTAAATGGCAGGATGAATTGAATAGAATTTTGGGAATTCATTACTTTTCTCTCTCTAATCCCATTTTCCTGCTTGAGAGAGGCTATATGGAGCTCCCTCTACCGTGAGACAAGCTCTGATGAGAGAGTTGCTGAGGCAAATTGACATTGACACGAGGATGAAATGAAATGAGGGGTCAGATTTTGTGGTGAAGAGGTGATTGCCTCTCGTTCTTTTTTCGTCTTGCTGTGTTCCAGGGAATTAAATCCACTGAGGCAAAAGATTTAGCAACGGATTCCAGGATCATAATGGATTTATCTGAAAATAATCTAAATCTGCTGCAACATTATATGAGAGGTTGAACATTCATAATATACATCGTAATATAACATTATGTAATACAAGATAATATAATAGCGAATGTAATAATGCTTTCCACTTTGTTGAGCAGTGCCTGTTTTATGCCGAAAACTGTAGCATGCCCTCACTCCTGTTATATGGTGATGTCATTTTCCTGAGCAATCGCCAACTGGGTTTCACTGCAGTTATTTTCTTCAAACTAACACTATCATATATTTAATTCTGCTCGAATATTCATGCTCAGCAGATTCTGCAACAGCTGGATCTCATTGCAATCACTGCCTTATATAGCATTCAGCTCATGCTCATTGCAAATGTACCATAACGCATAACAGAGAAGTAGTTTTCTCTGGCGGTGTGAATGTACTTATTCTTTCAAATGGCTTTTATGTGAGAATTTACGTTCAACGGAGATTGCACATTTGGTTTAACAGTCTAGGTTTCCATGGAAACCAGGTGGGATTTGAAGACCTGTGCAGTGCCACTGAAGTCTATGGTTTGCTCTCTGCATTTGGCTTAAAAACAGGGCTTAATTAGATTTATTGGTCCAAAGGAAGGCTTCATAAGTCTGGCAGGGCCTGGGATTGGCAGCTCTCTTCCATTGGGGGAATAACAGAAAATTAAAAAGTGCTTATTTCATTCTTAAAGTGCTGGGAGAGAGAGCTCAGGTTAATGCCCTGTTAACGCAGATTAACGATGAAAACATCACAAATCACCCCCTGTACATTTCACTGAGAGGCACTGTCTCAGGTTTGCACAGTTGGAGTGGAGGTGTGTTTGCAGTTTGATAGTTCCTTAAATTTCAGAGAGACCCTATGCTGAATAAGGTGATTGCAAGACTCAGGGTGGGCACTCCATATGTTGAGATATACAGTAATGTGCAGTGATGATTATACACCACCAGTTTTGTCTAAAAGGGGTCCCAATGCATTACGTCTCTGTTATTTTTTGGTGAAAATGAATTGAAAAATACTATTGTAGACAACGAGAGCAAAAAAATCATTCCAAGTATATTGAGGTAAAAGTATTGGTAATAAACAAAAACAGTGGAAACATGAATTCTTTTTTATATCAATTGAAAGGTGTCGCAAATTAAAATTTTTTAACTCTTGCATAATCTGAATGTATTTTTGAAAGCTCATTCCATGATTATTCATGGTAAAAAACTGGTTTTAATTCATGGTTTTAACTGGTCTGAGGCAATATTATTCTGCAAAATTACCTCTGATGGTAACTGATGGTCAGTTGTTCAAGTATATAAGGTGACATGAACTTTGAGCAGTGTCTGATGTCCGTTATCTGTGTATGGCAAGTAAAAAAACTTGACTATTGACAGCATAACAACACTGTGATGATATTAATAGCACCAGAAGTGAAGAGATGAAAGTATCAAGCTCTACTATTTCCAGATGCCTATGTGAAAATGGTCCGATTGGTCGTGTTGCTGTTCAGAGCTGTTGCTGTTTGCCATGAAATTCAAGGATTTGACACCAACAAGTCCTTTGAATTGAGGTATCAAAATTCGAAATTTTCTCAACCAAACGGAGAACTTATCTGCGCAGTAGAGTTGGAGAACGTTTCAAAAATGACTGTTGAACCTCTTCAGTAAAACAAGAAGGTGTAAGGACACGCCTCCTGCCATCCAGCTCACTGGTTTACTAATCCCGGATCGCTCGTTGCTCATTATTCAATCATCACTTGCACCTGTTCGCTGTTTCCTCTGAGTGGTAGCAGAGTTGTAAAAAGACTTGTTCATTTGTGAATGTCTTTGTGATGTCTCATAGTGCCACGCTCTGATACTGCTGCAAGTGTTGTAACTTGATCTGAATCTCGTGTATTTAACTCTAATTCCAAAGCTAAGCACTGTGACCTTTAATGCAGCACTTTCATTCACTTATTTAAAGGAATCTCCCTTCCTTTTTCTCTTGTGTAATACATAGCTATAGTCTTATAGCCATTATCTGTATTACTTTATTATTCCTCTTTATTATTATTCCTTATTATTCCGGCGGCACGGTGGCACAGTGGTTAGCACTGCTGCCTCCCAGCAAGAAGGTTGTGGGTTTCTGTGTGGAGTTTGCATGTACTCCCCGTGTTTGCGTGGGTTTCCTCCAGGTACTCCGGTTTCCCCCACCCACAAAAACATGCCTCATAGGAACACTCCAACCAGTGCCCCTGACCAAGGAACTGGCTTTAGAACTGGAGTTGGGCCCCGGGCACTGCTCTGTGGCTGCCCACTGCTCCTAACTATAGGATGGGTCAAATGCAGAGGACAAATTACCCCATGGGGTTCAATAAAGTATATTATATTATTATTATTATTACTCTGTTCCCTTTTATTTTTGCCTGATCTGCAACGTCTCTGCCCATTGCCTTGCGGCTTGGCCATAATAATAAATACACCAAAACCCATTCCTGCGCCTGAGTCCAGTTCTCCTCCTTTCTGCCTCCGGCACGAGGCTCCAGACCTGACAGGAGGTGGTAATATTATGGTTTGGGTTCAATCTGCTCGAAATGAGCTGGTGATCTCATAAAAATCGATGAAATCATGATTCAAAAGAAGTATGACAGCATCCTTGTGAGGCATGCATTGCCATCTGGAAAAAGACTTATTGGTTGGGGATTTTATTTTCAGCAAGATGGCCTTGAACATACTTCTAAGCTTCGCAAGAATTATTGCAGTCAGAAAGAATCGTCCGGTGACTTGGCCTGCTCAAAATCCTGACCTTAATCTGATTGAGCAAATCTGTTGTAATATGGACAGTAAGATGCATGGAATGGTTTAGTGAGTGAGGAAATAAAAAAAAATGTGAAAACGATGCCTGAAAGGTTGTAATCAGAGCAAAGGAAGGCCACGCTGGATATTATTATTTTTGTTTTCACTGTATATTGTTATCTGTTTACTTATTTTCCTCTGCAAACGTTTGTATATGATGAAGTATTACGTGAAATCAATACTTGAGTAGTACTTGGTTTCTGATTTATGTTCATTTTGTGATGTGTCCAATCATCACTGCACACTACTGTACCAATCAAAGTCATGCATCTGCCTGCAGTTATGCCATCCCACATTAACGGTATTTGATGGTTCTGAACCCAATACGATATTAAAAATATCAACAGTCATATCAAATTTGGGTTGCTAAATTTGTGCCATTTCATTAAAAAAAATATGGCTCAGCTTGGACACATCACTAAGCCCGTGGTAGAATTTTGTTGTATCAAGTTTCAAATAAAAATCGAAAACATGATTATATACATAAAACCTTTCAAAACTTTTCAGCAGGTGTATTCTAGAGCAGTGATTCCCAAAGTGTGGGCCGCGGCCCCCTGGTGGGCCGTGGTGGTACTGCAGGTGAGCCGTGAGAGGTCATTAAAAATATGATTCATTTTTGCAAATATGATTTTTTATGATTTGTATTGTAAAATATTTGTTGCACGATTTAAAAAAATATTTAGAAGTAATAACCTATTGAGTGTTATTGACCTCACAATATTTTAGGAACCTTATGTAGTTTATGATCGGAACGTAGCTTTCTGGTCATCATGACCGGGGGTCATAATCGGAGGAGCACGTACTGTGCTCGATAATTAATTCTGTCTTGTGTGTACACCACAGATTAAAAGTTTGGGCTTCCTTTATCCAGGGGCGAAGCTAGAACCGGGAATTGGGGTGGCACAGACACGTCCCTTTATGACAATTAGGATAGTAATGGCTAGTTCTCAATTATTTTTCTTTATTGACGCGTTTTCCAATTATCGTCATAGGCCACTGAAGACACGGTTTCTCATGCGATCTAACAGCGATGAAGTCATGGGGTAATTTCGGTAAAACTGAGAATTGGGGTGGACGTAACACCTGTTTTAAAGAATTATTAGTCTTGACCTGTTCGCAGTCATTTTCATGATTAACAAAATGTTCACTCCGAGAGCGCTCCGCACTTAACAGGTGCTGCTTGTTCTCCCCGATTAGGTAAGACGACAATAATTCATCTGGAAACGTTTGCTTAATTTAAATCAACGTTATTCAAAATTACTCTCCGTATTGAGTGGGAAAAAAGTGGCACTTGGCGTTAAAAAGCATGCGGCTCTAATTGACTTTGATTTAAATTATGCAAACGCGTCCAGATGAATTATTGTCGTCTTACCTAATCGGGGAGAACAAGCAGCACCTGTTAAGTGCGGAGCCTCTCGGACTGAACATTTTGTTAATCATGAAAATGATTGCGAACAGGTCAGGACTTATAATTATTTAAAACAGATGTTACGTCCACCCCAATTCTCAGTTTTACCGAAATTACCCCATGACTTCATCGCTGTTAGATCGCATGAGAAACCGTGTCTTCAGTTGCCGATTATAATAATTGGAAAACGCGTCAATAAAGAAAAATAATTGAGAACTAGCCAGGACTATCCTAATTGTCATAAAGGGACGTGTCTGTGCCACCCCAATTCCCGGTTCTAGCTTCCCCTCTGCCTTTATCCCCCTGCTTTTATTTCAATCCTGAATAATAATAATAATAATAAGAAGAAGAAATAAATAAAAAACAACAGCAACAACAATTGTTGTTGTTGTTTTTTATTTATTTTATTTATTTTCTTAACAACAACAACAATTATTGTTGCTGTTAAGTGTTCTGAGAATGCATAATTTCGTCTATGTACTGTTTATAGGACAAAGGTGGGCCGCGGACATTTTTTAGATTTTCAAGTGGGCCCTGATTTGGAAAAGTTTGGGAACCCCTGTTCTAGAGGTTTGTTGGTCATGCTTTGCAGATGTTCTGAATCTTCCAACAGTTCTACCATAGATGCCTAATTTTGACTCCAACAGCACCAAGTTACCTTTCATTTCTTGAAGGTGCTTTACAAATGTGGGAAGTCCTTACTGGAAGAGATTTGGTGACTTTGATTAGAGTTTTTACTCCTGAGCCCGAGGGAGTGAGTGCACCTTAATTTTCAAGAGTCAGTACTCTGCCAGCTGCTGATAAGTTTGAAATGTCAAAATATTTATCATGACAAGTCACCTGGTTTTAGACTGAATGAGCTGTTTTGAAACCCTATTTTTAACCCTTTAAATTTCATTTTAATTTCCCTCAAGTGGGAATGCTGGAAACAGCATTTTTTCTATATTGTATGACAATGTCTCGTTCATATTCTGTATCTGCTGGTTGCAGTGTTTCGCTGAAGCTTCATCACACTAATATTGGGTGAAATATTCAAACTTAGGACGGCATTTATGGTTTCAGCATTAAATTAAAAAGAAAATATGTAGATTTTGCGCATCATTTTATACATATTACCCTGTAATTCAGCCGGACACGTTTGGGATTTTTGGAAACCTTCCAGTCTCCACTAGAATTTAAGACAGGACGAACATTCCAAAGGTTCTTTTTTTAATTTTGTTTTTTAATAAAGCAGCCGCATTTGTATTTAAATCACATGGTGTTTGCTGGTGAATCATCAGGCATTTGTATTTCAAACCAGATTGTGTTTGCGAGTGAATCGTGGGGCGTCTGTAAAACATGTTTTTTTTTTTGTTGTTGTTCGTTTTGTTTTTTTAAGTTTTGGCAAGAAATAATCTCTATAGTTTTAGAAACGATTTACTCGATCAACCAGAAGGGAGTATACTCTGTGTACCTGTATTTACTGTTTAATCATTTTGAAAACTTTGATTAATGCAGTGTTTCCCAAACCTCTCCTGGTGTAACCCTTTGATCTCTCTCGGCTCCAGCACAGGTGATTCAAATAATTTGCTTATTATCAAGCAGCTTCTGGGGTTAATTATGACCTGATCATTTGAATCACCTGTGCTGGAGGAGGGAGAGATCTAAAGCATGCAGGACAAGGGGTACGCCAGGAGAGGTTTGGGAAGCACTGCATTAATATTTAACGAAGTGTGCGTTTTTTCTACCATGATAATGTAACTGCCATTTCAAAGGTTTGGTCAGGATTTTATTGAAAAGCGGAAACAAACACTTTTTCTCCTCTACAGTGAAGATATTTGTTCAAACCATGTGATTAGAAATGGAGCCTGTCAATCCCATCCAACTCCAAGGCCAAGTCAAGGACGTAAAGAATATTGCAGGTCCTAGGACTGTACCAACCCCCACTCCTTCAGCCACCCATGCTGTTAGGAATAATGAATTCATTATGAAGTCAATAACTTATTATACATGATAGCCTGCTAATGTGGACGCACCTGAATAGGCTTGAATTGGAGAATATCTGAGATTCTTCAGTGAAATATGCTAAACCTGCTGCCACATTACGGTTGGGTGATCCTGAATCTCTCTCATGTATATTTAATCTCATATTGACAAATGGGCACCATCTTAGGACTGGGTTGCTTTTTTATCCTTGAAATTACACCACCAATACAAAGCAGCATTTACTGAAAATTTAGAGATATATCATGAGTTATATGACAAAGGCAGTCGCATTTGTTCATTATTCTAAAATAGGCTTGAATTTTAATATGCGATAGCCATTAAAATTGTTTTCACAGCACTTTATGTTGTTGAAAGTTTTTGAGGAAATGGTCATCCGGACTGCTGGATTAAATTTGTTATTCACCTCAGGCTTGTGGCACTGAAAGTCCAGGGCAATGGAAGAAATTTAGCACCTTATGTTTAATGCATCAACAAAGCTTTTTGTCTGAGTGTACTTTGATTATGGCTTGTCAGAGTTGTTTGGCTAGGCACTGACGCACGGCGTAGCCAAGAAATTTCTGTATCTCTGCCAAAGGATCCGAGTGATGTTATGAGCTATGCCATGCAATTATGACATTTCCTTGCCTGCCCAACAGTTTTAGGGTACAACATAAATCTATGCACAGTCACACAGGGACTATACAACCAGAGAGGCGTCAAATGGGTCTGCAGTTACACTGCAGGCCAAAATATTATGCACACCCTGCCTTTTTCAGAATTTGGCTGGATTTTCTTATCTTAAAGTATGTTTTTAGCAACAACAAAAAATAGAATAACAGAAACGCATATAAGTAAAATTTTTTGCTCAGAGATATACAGTGCTGCAAAAAGGTATTTGCCCCCTTCCTGATTTCTTACTTTTTGCACATTTATCAAACTTAAATGTTTCAGATCATCTAACAAATTTTAATATAAGACAAAGATAACCCTAGTAAATACAAAATGCAGTTTTGAAATGATTATTTCATTTATTAAGGGGAAAAAACAATCAAAACCTACCCTATGTGAAAAAGTAATTGCCCCCCTTGTTAAATCATGAATCAACTGTGATTAACCATATTTTTTGAGTCAAATTTCACAAGCCACACCCAGGCCTGATCACTGCCAGACCTGTTGAATCAAGATATTTCTTCAATAGAACCTGTTTGACAAAGTGAAGTAGGCTAAAAGATCTCAAAAAGCAACATGTTATGGTGCAAACTAAAGAAATGCAAGGACAGATGAGAAACAAAGAAATTGATATCTATCAGTCTGGAAAGGGTGGCAAATCACGTTGAAAGCCATTATCCACAAATGGAGAAAACTTGGAACAGTGGTGAACCTTCCCCAGGAGTGGCCGGCCTACCAGAATTACTCTAAAAGCGCATCGACGACTAATCCAGGAGGTCACAAAAGAACCCAGAACAACATCTAAAGAACTGCAGGCCTCATTTGCCTCATTTAAAGTCAGTATTCATGATTCAACAATAAGAAAGAGACTGGGCAAAAAAGGCATTCATGGGAGGGTTCCAAGGTGAAAACCACTGCTGACCAAAGAGAGCACAAGGGCTCATCTCACTCTAGCCAAAATACATCTTGATGATCCCCAAGACTTTTGGGAAAATATTCTGTGGACTGACGAGACAAAAGTTTAACTTTTTGGAAGGTGTGCATCCCGTTACATCAGGCTTAAAAACTAATATATCATTTCATAAGAAGAACATCATACCAAGTCAAACATGGTGGTGGTAGTGTGGTGGTTTGGGGCTGGTTTGGTGCATCAGGACCTGGAAGACTTGTCGTAATTGAAGGAACTATGAATGTTGCTCTCTGCCCGGAACACTCAAGCAAATTCAACTCTGAATAGCTCAAAAAAAAAACAAACTGAAGGTTTTGTCAAAGTCTGGGCTTGAATCCGATTATGATGCTCTGGCATGAACTTAAACAGGCCGTTCATGCTCAAAAACCCTCCAATGTGGCTGAATTAAAACATTCTGCAAAAAAGAGTGGGTCACAATTCCTCCACAGCGATGTGAAAGACTCATTGCCAGTTATTGCAAACACTTTATTGCAGCACTTTATTTGTTGTTGCAGAGGGTGGCACAACCAGTTATTAAGTTTAGGGGGCAATTACTTTTTTCACACCAAGGCATGTAGGTTTAATAAATTAAACCATCATTTAAAAACTGCATTTTGTATTTACTCCGGTGGTCTTTGCCTAATATTAAAATTTATTTGCTGATCTGAAACGTTTAATTGTGACAAATATGGAAAAAAAAAAATGGGGAAGGGGGAAATACTTTTTCACGGCACTGTACATATTCAAATTGCACTTTCTACAAAGTACCCTCCCTTAGCCTTGATTACAGCCTGACATATCCCAGGCGTACTTTCCAGCAGTTTAAGAGGAGCACTTCCTGGTAACTCATTCCGGGCTCTCAAGAGTTCCTTCATGAGCTCCTTTGAACTTGATGGGCACGCTTCTCTGACTCATTGGTCAAAGTCATCCCACACCAACTCCAGTTGAATTTCAAGATGAACAATTGTTAGCAAGCAACATTTGTAGTCAATACAAATGTGCCTTTGGCATTTTGTGTGCCTTTGTTGCTCAAAATTAGCTTTAAGATGGCAAAAACCAGTCCAATTCTGAAAAATGCGAGGTGTTCTTAATACTTTGGCCTGTAGTGTATGTCCAACCCATTCTCGCCAATCGCACTCCCCACTCCTCCACTAAGGGTACACAAACTCATGCCAGATTTCAGATGGGTCGGGTCCTGCTGCCATTTCATTTCACCTTTTGAATGATCTGATTGTCAGGTCTCTGTGATTTGTACTGTAATTCTGTATCACCAGTACCATATACTGGGGCTCCCTGATCATGAAATGAGAGTTGCGCCTCATGCAGACTGCATACCGGGGTCATTAAATATATACTATAGCTGTACTCTTTATCTTTTTTTGGATATTATTTATTGCATTCAGACGTGCAACTCAATTCCAAAAAAGTATGCACATTGAGGAAAATGAGGCGCAGCTTGCAGAGCTTCACTGCCCGGCCAAAAAAAGTCACTGTTCGAATTTAACCCCTTTTAGCAGAAGCCAAATCTAGCAATTTGTGCAGTCCCCTATTTAAGGATTCAGGATAGAGCTTCACAGAGAGAGGAAAAATAACTTAAGTGAGACGAGACACTTGTAGTACTTTGAATACCATGTTATTTCAGTTTATTTTCGCAATTTTATGACAAAATGCATTAATATTACAACGTAGTTCATAAGCACAGGTGGGGTAGACATCAATGGTCACCAAAAACCTCTCTGAAACCCCCAAAAAATGTTTTTCTCAACAATGAAGTATTTAAATTTGTCAATTTTTTCATCAGAGTCCCATCAGCTAGCACAAGTACTCAATAAAAAAACAGCATATTTTGCTCCCAGAATGTTCACCCTGCAATCAAACAGTATGTTGTTACCACTTTCAAGCACACAAGCAAAAAGCAAATTCATATAAACGCTGTCCACCCCCTATAAAGAGTAAATAACTAAGACCGTTATATCTGTAATATATCTCATTTTTACAAAAACAAAAGAGACATTCCACCATCTAGAGCAGGGGTGTCAAACTGACCCGTAAACGGGCCGAGAGGCTGCAGGTTTTCACTCCAACAATGCAGAGGCGCACCTGATACAACTAATCAGTTGTGCAGGCCTAGATCAGTTGATTAAATCAGTGCTTTCAGGTGAGCTTCTGCTTGGTAGGATTGAAGACCTGCAGCCTCTTAGCCCGTTAACGGGTCAGTTTGACACCCCTGATCCAGAGAAATCTGGCAATATGCTTCCTTGGAATGAACATAAATCCGTGGATTGAACTTAAGACCAGGTGAACTGATGTCCTCGAGCTTTTTATTGGAGGCTTTTTATTGGAGGCCCTATCAATTTCTCTCAATCACTGTGGAAGTTCGTATTGTTCTCTGTTGGATAAAACACTTGTCAATGAACAGATAATCACCGGGAAAGTTTCATGCGGGCCAGAGATATAGCTTTATGCAGATAAAGCTCGGCAAGTGCTAATATGACTGTATTTCCGGGAGAGATTGTTCGAGGCAATAACTGACCACTGAATCCTGCGAGGGATGAACCTCCAAGTAAATCAATGGTCGGGTACTATGTGTTGTTGTTGTTTTTTTTTTTTTTTGCTTTGTTTTTTTTTTTTTATTTGGCATCTCCAATCCCACCCGAATCTGGAATGAACATTCCAAGAACTACGTACAAGGCTTGCTCATATGCAACCCACTGTTGCCAGCTCAGGAGAGAGAGACAGTTCGCGGCTTTCCTGCAAAGCACACGCCTGTCAGCCCCTGCATCTTTATACTCATTGGTAGAAACTATCGCAAGTTCAGAACAAGGGCGGAGGATTCCCGAATATGAGCAAGCTCAGATTCTCACTGATGAGCGCCCGACTGGCCGACAGGAGGCGCTTGAGCAACGAACAAGGCAACCATTTTTAATTTCCCTTCCCAGCAGTCCATTCCCAATTTGCATCCCTACAGCGGTTTAGCCAATCGTGCGCTGTTCTGGGGTAGTATATCTGATGGCTATAATTGGCAGTAGAGTATAATATCCATAGCATGCTGAATTTTTTCTTTAGGAAGCTGATTTTTTTTTCAGTGCTAAATTGCCGTAACTTTGGGCCATTGTGGCTTCAGCATTTTTTTTTTTTGAGTGAAACATATTTTTTATTAACCGCTCAAAGGACGTTACTGGCAAATATGTTTGCTTGTTTGCAGATAAGACTTGGGTAAGGAGCTTCATTCATCACATTTCTGGGCAATGGGGGTGAGACTTAAAGGCCTCTAGCTCACACACAGTGCAGCATGCTTAGCATGACGGAAGTGTCTTTACCACTCTATGACTAACACTGATACCATTGCTGCATAAATAGCAAATGTGTTTGCGCCACCTTGACTGCCCATGTTGGTCTTAAAATGAGGGGTGGTCAGGCGTATTGCTGGCATGTTGCCATCTTGAGGAGTCAAAAAGCCCTTGGGCGACTGACTAATGTGTTCTATAGTCAATAGCCAGTTTTTAATTGCTATTTTAGGGCAGATTATTGAGATAGTATTATGACCCTTTGTAAGTGAGTGCACAGTGTGTGTGCCCTCTGCTTATTACATACACAGGGATGAGCAGCAACGCACAAACATCCAAACAATTAAAAATAAAGAGATTGCCGTGTGAAAGATTATTATGGAGTAAATCAAGATATTCAAAAAATAGATGTCATAATGGCAAGTGTGATTGTTTGCACGTCAATGCAGCTCTGTGCCGCATCACTGAATGCTCTCATTCAATTATTTTTTTATTTTATCTCATTAATTAAATAGTGAGGGAGTGTAGTCTAGCAACATACAGGTGATTTGTGATTCACTGTGCAAGATTACACATTTAGGTGTGCACAAATTATTCAGGATGAAGCCATGACTCCTTTATACTAAACCCTGTCATTTCTGCAGTGTTCTAGCTGATCCTCCCTGGAGGGATAGCAGTTAGGCGACCATGGCGTATCAGGCCTATAACTGCGTGAATTTTGGTTAAAGTGCCAGTAAATACCTTGCATGTCTTCACTGATATCTCAATTGTGACAACATATAAAAATGGTATCAGTAGGTAGGGAAATCGTTCATCTTCACATCGATATGTTATACAAATTTTTACATCGAAAAATATGGATTTTGATGTTAAAAACTCACTCAACCCTCAAACTGTCGCATGAGCGAAAATGTGATGTCATTAGAGTAAGTTCCCTTTCTTGTGTACCACGTGACGTGTGACGTAGCACACACAACAGCAATGGCAGAAAGAATCAAGTTGACAGCCTCGGAGAGAAAACGCCGGAAAATTGCCCTTGATGCCAAAAGAAGACGATCCCTAGTATATATTTGGAGTGCTATTGATCGGTGGAAGAGTCTGAGAGAGCAACTGGGCATTGACAATGATGAGTTGGCCCTAACTTTGATGGATTAGTAAGTTGAAATACCGTGTTGGTTTTTCTTAGCAACATTTGTCGCGCTACTCAAGTTCATAAAAGTATACAACGTAAATGGTAACTTAGTGCCTCGAATGGGGGAATTATGTTTTGCTTATCGTGTTTGCCTCCACATTCTCCAAAAACGTTCCTGTCTGTCTTTTTTCGTCCACGCGACACCATCTTTGTTTACAGTGCGCGATTTCAACCCACAGTGCTTTGCGCGATAAATAATTTAGCCGATCTATTCTTAGACCGGGAAACCCTTTTTTGAAAAATTGCATTTCCTAAGGTTATTTTTGGTCAGTATAATTTTTTTTGGGCCATATTACAGATAGCTTGACTTTTGGAATTTTTTTTTAAAAACACATGCAAGGTATTTACTGGCACTTTAAGCAAAAATACGGAACCCAAGTTAGTTAATGTACTCGCATGGTCACCAATTAAAAGCGAGTTCAAAACGGAAATGTTCACAGAAATTAGTGTAAATGTACATTTGCTAACAATAAATGATTATACACATTCTTGGTTTCTGGTCAGTCTTATATTAATTTTTGTTTCTTTTGTTGCTTAGTATAGAAAGAATATTTGTGTTGTATTGCGATCAGGAACCAGATGCGAGAACCAGGAAGTGCAGTAGAGCTTGTTTTATTGGTAAAGGGGGGTGACCCCTGCAAAGCAAAAGGCAACAGTACAAAGTCCACAATCCAAAAGTCGAAATCCAGTTGGGCAAAAATAGTATCAAAAACCACGGCAGCAATCACAGTAATCGTAGTCGGACAGAAATGGGTCTGGTACACAGGAATAGTACTATCAGAGAGACAGAATCCACAGGACGTAATCCGAATCGTTACCAGGGCAGCAAACAGAGATCTCGAAGTCGGGCAGAAAAATGGTCAAAACACACAGATGCAACAGTAATCCAAAATCTCAAAGGCAAAAATCAAATTACGGGCAATCCAGTCAGAAAGATAAACGCTGAGAAATCGATGCGAGAAACGTAGCACTAGGGAGAACGATCTGACAAGAGAGTGAACCAAACAGACATCTATATACACATCCGGGGTAAACACATGACCAGGGAGAACAGGTGCAATCAATGGTAACAATGATCAGGGAGAGACACATGAGGAATAATCTAATTACATGAATTTGGCCAAAGCCAAAAGGCAGACAGGGATCACAAGACAAACCTAAGTACAAAACAACAGCTCCGGTTAAGGAGTACTAAAGTGCCAAGATAAAAGAAAAGGAAAGCACAAGGTATAAGTGGAAATCCACAGAAACTTGAAGCAGAGATAATTAGGGAAAGGCAAGGAGGCGGAGATTAGAATTGAGCGACTGCTGAGAGATCGTTAGTCAATTAGTGTGTGCAGCTATACAATAACGAGTGCATGTCAGAAAGTTAGTAAAAATGTACAAGATTAGTGTGGTTAGTAATTAGCAAAAACAATAAACTGTTAGTATGTGTTAGTAAGACAGTAAAAGAGAGAGGAAGGAAGAACATGAGATAATGAAAGAAGATTGAAACCCAGAAACCAATAAATCACCCGAATGAGTGGCACGCAAGACAAGGGACCGTGAGCAAAGATACACACATGACAAGACAGGGGAGACAAAGTGCAAAGCATGGAAATGAAAGCATGGCATGGAAAACTAAATGATCGAAACATGAAAAATAATAAACAAGAAATCTAAACTATAAAAATACAATACATAATCCTAAGAATGGTCAAAAGGCAGGCAGTGGTCACTAAACACAAAAAGCATACATGGCAGAGCCAGGCACAGAACTTAAACATGACAAGCAGAATCACAACAATTTGGGATGCCGCAGTCCTAACAGATAAGTCAGACCAGAGTCAGGCACGGATCAACCTGTCACCCGCAATGATCTCAAAATCAATTCTGAATTTGAACTTATCAACGAATACTATACTTGCAACCTGTACATTCCGCTTCTATAATCAAATGCACAACGCTGAATTTTGTTTGAAATGTTTTTATTATAATTTACAGTTTGCCAGACAGACAAAGCAACTTTAAAAGACAGAACGTTATGAGCATTAAAGTGATGGATGAAATTGTGGTCACCATCTATAATTAATCCAAATTTCCTCATGAGGGGGTAGGTTTCCTCACCCCTCATAATGGGATAGTTATGAGATCATTCCAGTTGAATTGGGGCTATTGCTGCCGCTTTGTTGGAATAATACATGAAACCGTTTAAGTTACAACTTATCCTTAGTTTACTAGCATCTTAGGGTGTGTGTGCTCCCTGCACCATCTCCGAGCACCGGAAGACCGCCCACCGTTACGAGTGTAACCGACCTTTGCCGACTCCTGCCGCTGGCTCGCCAAATATGTTGTGGTTTCCTGACTAGATGTTTACATATTTTTGTGGCTGCCTTGTTCGTGAATAATTGGAGAGAGAGACAAAATCCTCAGAGGCCATCTTTATTCTCACGGTGAGCAGTCCCTGGCCAGGCAGTGCTAATTCGACATTCTTTGCAAAGCAATATTTATGGGAAAAACTCAACCAACGTTGCTCCAATCAAAATACATGGGTTGTAACCATCTTATCTCTAACAAACTTTGCTCCAATCACAATTCATGGGTTGCAACCATCTTGTCTTTAACATTTTTTTACTCTCCAACTTTGTTTTGTTAAACCATGGTGGAATATAGAAGTATAGGATTTTTAAAAAATAAAAGGAATATATACTAAAATGGACAGGAAAGAGAAAAAATACAGCCAAAAGAATAGGATACAAGTAGATACATAAATGATTCAATTGATTATGTTTTTTTTTCCAGTGACAACTAATGATTTTACTGAACAAATATTGATCAAAGCTACAGAAATCAAATGCATCACCTGTTGATGTTTTTGAATCAACTAAACAGAAGCCTGCTTACTAATCAAAGCTACAGAAGCGCGCTGCTTATGTGTGTGTGAGCCGCTCATGCATGTGTGAACTGAATTGCTTGTATATGTGTGTGACTGTGTGTGAGCTGCTTGTATGTGTGTGTCTGTGTGTGAACTGCTTGTTTGCGTGCGAGCGCATGTGTACGTGTGCTGCGTGTGTATCTGTGAGCTACATGTGTCTGTGTGCACTGCTCGTGTGTGTGAACTGCTTGTGTGTGTGTGCATGTGTGTCTGTGTGTTTTATGTGTATGTGTTTGTGTTTGCAGTGCTCATCCCCTCCCTATGCCTATGTGAACTACTTGTGTGTGTGCACGTGTGTGTGCGTGTGTGTGTGTGTGTGTGTGTGTGTGTGTGTGTGTGTGTGTGTGTGTGTTACTGCTGCCTACATAATATGGTTATTGATTATGATTATTGATTATGGTTATTCAACATGCCAGTTGATCTACTGATGAATATGATGAGAAATACTGAAATATTATCCTCAACAATTGCATATGGAGAGAAACCCTGTCTTCAATTGCCAATTACGATAACTGGAAAACGAGTCAATGAAGGAAATTGATTGAAAACTCGCCAGGACTAATTGCTGTCACAAAAAGATGTGTCTGTGCCCCCCCAATTCCCGGTTCTAGCTCCGCCACTGTGTGCACAGCCCTGTATTTCTATGCCACGGGATGCTTTTAGTGCATAATTTTGGCTTAGTAATTTACTTACATATCGTCTGACGAAGTAAAGGTGTTTGATGTATCTTGAATACGACTTAAGCATTTTTCTTAGCCAAGTAAAAAACTAAGTTTAAGTTTTACTTCGACTAAGTATTGAATTGAATACCGGCCCAGGTTTCAGAATTGCTTTGCTCACGTGCCTTCACTTTGCGCACAAGTAGGCCTCTCTTGGCTGAGCAGTGTTTTTCCTAATATTTGGAAAATCCACCATTATAATAGCAATTCGCCAAAATGCAAGGTCGTATGACTTTTATAAGGAATGGCAGACAACAATCTGATTGTCTTTTGCTTTTTACGCCCAAAAAATCAAGCTACAAAGTAAAACCCTTTTGAACCATGCGTCTTACTTGGCGCTGAGATAACCCACTGTTATACTTGCAAAAATGCATTTGGACATGCTCTAAACGCACTTGCACCGCGCACTTCAGACCATGGACTTTTTGTAGATTGTTAAAATAAGCCCCAAAATATCCATATTCTAAATAGTTCACGGGCACGGCTTACTTGTGAATATGCATTGGTTACAGTTTATTTTTAAATGTATACATTGCGGTTATCCTGATTACTTACAACAGTTTTTGACTCCATATTTCTCTATATATCAATTAAGGCACTCATCCCAGTCCTTCTTCTTCTCCATTCCGACAGTGAACAAAACAATTGGTAAAAAAGCATTCAAGTTCAAAGCGCCATCAGACTGGAACAATCTCCCCTTGAATATTCGATCGTTTACTTCTCTTTATAGGTTTAAATGTGCTTTGTCTTCTTATTTTGACTTAAAGTGCACATGTCTCTGTTGATATTTTGTCCATATTATCTATAGCACACTATAATTTCTACTTGTAATTAATATCATAAATACTTCTAGCGTTACTAGGCTTATTTTACTACTGCCATGGCCACTTGCATATATACATACACTTCGCGTATTGGCGATACCCTCAATTCAGCAGGCAACAATTTTTTAACCCTAACTGATGCAGTATGTAACTTTTTTTTCATTTATCAAACAATCATGTCAGAAGACATATCCCATGGTAAACGATTGGCCTGCATTTGTCACTGGCCTCGTGTCACCCTAACTGTCTCCTCCCCCTTTCCAGGAACCCGCATGTGTTCTAGAGGTACTGGCTCCTTAATTGATTTAGTGTCTTGCGCGTCTTTAATCTGTTGTATGCCAAGTTCCCATGTGTCTCTGTGGTGCATTTAAGCCTTAGCTCTGTTAGGCACAGTTGCTGGATTGTCATGCTAAATTGCTCTAAGCGACCGGTCAGTGCCTTTAAGTTACAGGGAAGCCTTCGTCTGAATTTATCAAAACTTTTATGGTGGTGAAATGGGCAATTACTCTTTGGAGTTTGTTCAATAGGACCTTAGCCCCAAGCCTTATTATCTGTTTCCAAGATTGAGGCCTCGTTCCTGAAAACTCAATTTAATTCAATTCTTTTTATGGCGGTTTTCATAGGACTGTCAAAAGATGCTTTACAGTGGAAAAAAGGGTTATGCTCGGCCTAATCCCAAAAATGCAAACCATCTGATCGAGTTTATTCCTCTGACCAGTTTATAAGGGAACACCTCCCGATCCTTCATCGGTCTTCAGGGTTAAGACTGCATGCCTGCTATACCCTTTGGACTTGTTTGCTAGCAGTCCTGCTTCGGGGAAGGTCATATGGGGGTATGTCAGACAGTGCACATGGTATGGGTGACTTGCACATTTGCTAGGGGCCCATTAACGCAGAATGACAGGTCTTAATTCTGGAACAAAACATGCAGCCATGTAGATGTCATCTGATCCAGGGACATCTCTGCATGTTCCAGCAAGACACAGCCAAACCACATTTGATTTGGATTAAAAGCATCTGGCTGTGTAAAAAGAGAGTGCGGGTGCTATATCGTCCTGCGAGCAGTCCTGACTGAGAATTTATGGTGGATTATGAAGCAAAATATATGGCAGCAAAGGCCTGATGTAAATGTGCAATTGAACTGGAGTGAAGGAGGAGAATTCCACTTGCTCAACTTGACCACCTAGTGTCCTCAGTACCCAGATGCTTAATGAATTTGATTGAAAGACATGGCCATGTCAATGGTAAACAGCTGACTTCAGCCAATTGGCCAACTTTGTTCC
This sequence comes from Gymnothorax reevesii, assembly GCA_029721435.1. Classification (NCBI taxonomy): domain Eukaryota; kingdom Metazoa; phylum Chordata; class Actinopteri; order Anguilliformes; family Muraenidae; genus Gymnothorax; species Gymnothorax reevesii. Next base: position 59,212,830 of record CM056581.1, read on the forward strand.
AAGTCAACATATTGTAAATATTCACTAAGCAATTATATTTTCATTTCACAACATCTAATAATGTGTCGTACTGTTTAATGCGGAAGAATGCAAATCTCTAATTTTATACTTTATTTGCACTTTGCACTCTTTGCCAACTTTCTTGGAGTGGGGTTGTGATTGTATTTACACTGTAAACTGTGCAGTACTAAAATAATTCTTACAAAACTCATATGGTACCCGTTGGGCTCATATGTATTCCACTAGAGGTAAATTAAGTTTTGCTTCTAAATTCCAATTGCTCAGTTACATCAGCTAATTTAACACAAATGATTATGAATGAGCCTTTTAAGCCTTGATAAAACAGAACTTTCTTCCCTGCATTGAGAAGAAAAGGATTTTTTTATTATGTGAATTACAGAGGTCTGAATGGCTACTCAAGTGAAAAACTGAAGAACTGCACTCATTTAGGAATGAATACAAAAGGTCCAGCCAGCATTCAGTATGCACTGTTACTGACTTTCTAATTAAAAAATTTTGAGATATCTTTTTGAAATAACCCAACTCTTATTTAATTGCTATTCCATGATGTGCACATTTAAAAAGCATGATTTAGAAAAATAAATCAAAATGCACATAACTGTTTTTGCAAATGAACTCATATATAAACAATGTCATGGAAGAATGTAAAAGAATATTTAATGGTGCATCACTTTTCATTCAGAAATCCCATTTTCCAGTAAGATGACAAAAGCAAAATTGCTGTGGGTATTAACTGAATTAGCAGCTTCTCTCTCTGGAGAAAAAACCACAACTGACCAAATTGTATTGCTTCAATGAAAAAGAAACCTGAAGCAAGGGAAGTCATTTCCCAGATGTATGTGTAAAATGTGCCTTTTGTTAATGGAATATATCATAGATGGTTCCTTCAAATACCATGAAATTTACTGCTATTGACCACGCAGTTTACCGACAGTAGTTGCCAAATGAATGTACGGATTTGTTTTTATTGCTGATAAGCGCAGCAGTCTACCACAAGACAGTGAAAAAGGAGGGACTCGGACACCAAAGCATCTGACCCAGCTTGAATACAAATGAGGATTGAGACAGCATATATGAATCTGAAAACTGTTCTCTTAACCTGGGTTACTCAGTCATATTTACCTATTTCTGCTCATAGAGACCAACTTAGTCATTTGGACGCACTTAAAAGTAGTAAAAGACATAATGATAATACAGCGCCCTCCATAATTATTGGTACCCCTGGTTAAGATGTGTTAAACGCCTTAAAATAAATTAAATTTTTACTGCGGAAGCATACTCTCACACTGAAAATTGTAGAAAAATAGAAATTTAAAAAAAGAATTTTCAGTGAAAAAAAAACCCTGACTAAGAAATAATTATTTTTCATAAAATCATCTGTTCCATAATTATTGGCACCCCTAAAAATTCCTAGGAAATGAATGTAATTGAAGTATTTCTGTCATTTCTACAGTAGTTTACAAAGTTGATCAGAGTATCTAAGAACATTTAATTAGTAATTCATTACTTCCTGTTTCCCTGGCATATAAATATGATGTGACACAGAGGCCATTTCTCTTATCCACTCTTCAACACCGGAAAGACAAAGGAACACACCATTCAAGTTATGCAGATGTGTGTCGACCTTCACAAGTCAGGTAATGGCTGCAAGAAAATAGCCACTCACCTGCACCTGCCCATATCTACTGTCAGAGGAATCAATAAGAAGTTTCAAACAACTGGAACAGTGGTAAACAAGCCTGGACGAGGACGCAAGGTTATTTTGCCGCCATGCACAGTGGGGAGGATGGTAAGAGAAATAAAAAGTTCTCCAAAGCGCACTGTTGAAGAATTGCAACAAATGGTAGCATCTTGTGGTCACAAAGTCTCCAAAACAACCATCAGGCGCTATCTACATGCCAACAAGCTGTTTGGGAGGCATGCACGGAAAAAACCTTTTCTCACTCACAATCATAGACGCAAACATCTGGAGTTCACTAAGCGGTACTGGGACTTCAACTGAGACCGTGTGCTTTGGTCAGATGAGACCAAGATAGAACTTTTTGGCAACAAACACCCTAAGTGGGTCTGGCAGAACACAAAAGATGAGTATGCAGAAAAGCACCTCATGCGCACTGTGAAGTATGGGGGAGGATCGATCATACTGTGGGCCTGCTTCTCTTCCAGAGGCCCTGGGAACCTTGTTATGGTGCATGGCATCATGAACGCTTTGAAATACCAGGACATTTTAAATCAAAATCTGGTGGCCTCTGCCCGAAAGCTGAAGTTGGGTCATCACTGGGTCTTTCAACAAGATAATGACCCTAAACATGTGGCGAAATCTACACAGAAATGGTTCACCAGACACAGAATCAAGCTCCTCCCATGGCCATCTCAGTCCCCAGACCTCAACCCCTGTGGAGTGAGCTGAAGAGGAGAATGCAGTGGAGAGGACCCGGGTCGCTTGATGATTTAGAGAGATTGTGCAAAGAGGAATGGTCGAAGATCCCTGTTTCTGTATTCTCCCATGTTGTGAAACATTATAGGAGAAGATTAGGCGCTGTTTTGCTGGCAAAGGGGTTTGTAAAAAGTATTATCATCAGGGGTGCTAATAATTGTGGCACACATGATTTGATGTAAAAGAATTATTTCTTAATGTGGGATTTATTTCCCACTGAATAAATGCACTTGAAATTAAAGGTTGGATTTTCCTCTTTTTTCATTGTGGTCCTATATTATTTTGAAAAAAACTGAATTTATTAGAAGCTAAAGAACACATCTTAACTAGGGGTGTCAATACTTATGGAGGGCGCTGTAGATGTATCACATCAGTTAAACGCCATATCATTAAAATGTTTTTTTGTTTGTTTGTTTGTTCTTTTACATGTTAATTTGTAATGGTTGGACCTGTTGCAAATATTTGGCTTGATTAATCATCAAATTTCACAAGTGATTAATAAACTAATTTCTGAGCTTTTTGAGGTGGCAATACAACAATGTATTGTACTGGGCTAAACCTGGGAAATCATAGATAAAAAACTTAAATAGACCTCAGAACTAATGTTGCTCTGCTCCTGTTTGTATTTGGGCTGAGTCATTATGAACAACTTTTTTTTTTTGCTTTTATTGTTATGACTTGAAAAAATCACAACAAAGAAAACCAGAAAATACAACTGAAACAAATTTATTCTTCACAAAAAAAGTTGTACAAAAAAAAATATATCCACTATTCAATTCTCTAATAACACTCTGATGCCACTATTTAATTGTTGCCAAAACAAAACTCTGCTCTGCTCTCCTCTGCTGTCTGCTCTCTTGTGCTTAAAATCACAGCATTTATATAGACTAGCAACCTTCTAGAAAGATCCACAGGATTCTAGGGAAATCCCGCCCCCTCCAAGCAGGAAAGTGCCAGAAGCTTCTAGAAATCACTAGTCTTTTCCTAATGATTTTACAGACACGCCACCAGAGGGTGCCAAATGAACAAAATAAATATAGCTGACCAGCAAGGCAGCAAAACAGCATGTAACAAATCTTCATTTACAAATGAAATAAAATGCGGTACTAAAAATAGTCATACATAACACCTCCCCTCTTTAAGAAAAGAAAGGTTTTCTAAAAGCTTTCTTTTGTTAAAATTAACACACTTTTATAAGCAGAACAATATTGAACTTTACACAAACGTATCATTGATCATGATAACAATCATATACATAACAACCAGTGCAAGTCTCACAATCAAATAGAAAAGTAAAATTACATTTTTCACAATCAAGTAAAGAAATAAAATTACATGCGTGAAAGTGTAACTGGGATTGCATTATCTTTTCCCCTGATGTGAGAAATATCCAAATCATACTCTTGCAAAAGTAAACTCCATCTCAGTTATCTTTGATTCTTGTTTTTGATCTTGTGCAAGAATGTGAGGGGATTGTGATCACTGAAGACCTTGATGGAAGTAGCTGAACAAGTCAAATAGACTTCAAAATGTTGTAAAGCCAAAACAAGTGCCAAACATTCTTTTTCAAATGTTGAGTAGTTTTCCTGATGTTTGTCAAACTTTTTGGAAAAGTAACAAACAAGATGATCTACTCCATCAGTGTCTTCTTGCAGTAAAACTGCACCTGCACCAATGTCACTGGCATCCACTGCCAACTTGAACTCTTTTTTGAAGATAAGAGAACTGGTGCATTTTTTTAGAATAGCTTTCAGCTGGTCAAATGAATTTTGACATTTTTCATCCCAAACAAATTTCGCATTTTTCTTCAGTAAATTTGTCAAAGGTTCAGAGATGATAGAGAAATTTTTACAGAATTTTCTGTAGTAGCCAGCCATCCCTAGAAATCTCATGAGCTGTCTTTTAGTTGTTGGCTCAGGAAATTCAGTGATAACTTTGACTTTTGCATCAACTGGTTTGACTTGACCCTGTCCTACCACATGACCTAAGTAATCAACTGTAGCTTTTCAAAAGTCACTTTTAACAAGGTTGATAGTCAGCTTGGCATCACTCACTCTCTGAAAGAAGTTTCTGATGTAGGTGAGGTGCTCTTGAAGCTGTCACTGGTGATGATTATGTCATCGATATAGGCCTCACATCCTGGTAGTCCAGCAATCACTCTGTTTACCAGACATTGGAAGGTGGCCGGAGAATTTTTCATTCCAAATGGCATGACCTTGTATTGGTATAATCCATCTGGTGTGACGAAGGCAGAGATCTCCTTTGCTCTATCTGTTAGAGGGATCTGCCAGAAGCCCTTGAGGAGATCAAATTTTGTGACATACTTTGATTGTCCAACTTTGTCAATGCAGTCATCAATCCTGGGCATAGGATATGAGTCCATTTTTGATAGAGCGTTCGCTTTCCTGTAGTCTTTCACCATTCTATATGTTCCATTGGGTTTTGGAACTAGGATCCATGGAGAACTCCAGTCACTGTAACTTGGTTCAACAAAGTTATTTTCAAGCATATATTTGACTTCTTGTTTAAGATATTTCTGCTTCTCTGGATTCATTCTGTAGGGATGCTGTTTTACAGGCTTGGCATCATCTTGTAGGATGACATCATGGTAAACTATATCAGTCCTTGATGGAACATCAGGGAAAATGTGACTATATTCAAATATGAGTTGCTTTAGCTGTTGTTGTTGAAAAGGGTCCAGGTGGGACAACTTGCAGTCAATATTTTGAAGAATGTCTGAGTTTTCAAGTTTGACTGGACCAGGTTCATTTTCTAAGGGGCAGTCACAATCTTTTTTTTTAAGTTCAACTGTATTTACCACATTGACTGGCTTTTGCTGAGTGTCTCTATCAATGTATTCTTTCAGCGTGTTGATGTGACACATTTTTTTTGTTTCCTTCTTCCCGGAGTTAAAATGATGTAATTTAGATCACTGACCTTTTTGAGGACAGTGTAAGGGCCAAAATATCGGGCTCTTAAAGGGTTTCCAGGAACTGGCAAAAGTGCAAGAACTTTGTCACCAGTTTTAAAACTTCTATCTTTTGAATGAAGGTCATATCTGGGTTTCATTTTGCTCTGAGCTTCTTTGAGATTAGACTTCGCAAAGTCACAAGCCTTAGAGAGACGATTGCGGAAGTCAGAGACATACTGAAGCAAGTTCATTGGGACATCATCTTCGGCCAGAAACTTTTCCTTCAGAAGCTTCAAAGGTCCACGGACTGTATGCCCAAAAACGAGCTCAAAAGGACTGAACCCAAGAGACTCCTGAACAGCTTCACGAGCAGCAAACAGAAGAAGATGGACACCTTCATCCCAGTCTTTCTCTGTGTCAAGGCTGTAGGTCTTATCATGTTCTTCAGGGTTTGATGGAACCTCTCCAAAGCACCTTGACTCTCAGGATGGTAAGCTGATGACCTGTATTGTTTAATACCAAGCTCATGCATAACTTGTTGAAATATGCCAGACATGAAATTTGATCCTTGATCAGACTGAATAGACTTAGGAAGGCCAACTAAGCAGAAAAACTTGGTAAGAGCCTTGATGATAGTCTTCGCCTTGGAGGAAACCAGGTGGAAGTGATAGTGATGTGATGATAGTCAGTAAGTACTCACAACCAGATCTAGTCTTCGGCAATGGTCCAACACAGTCAATGATGATCTGACTGAAAGGTTCTTCAAAAGCAGGAATGGGCTTAAGTCGAACCTTTGGAATATTCTGGTTCGGCTTCCCAACCATTTGACAAGTATGACAGGATTTGCAGTACTCCTGTACATCGGACCTCATGGAAGGCCAGAAGAAGTGGGGTCTGACACGTTGAAGGGTCTTCTTGATACCCAAATGACCTGACATAGGATTGTCATGGGCCAGACTAAGAGTTTCTTGACGATAAGACTTTGGAAGAACAATCTGATGGGTGATCATCCACTCTTCATCTGCAGGAACATCAGGTGGACACCACTTTCTCATAAGCACACCATTTTTGTAGTAAAAACAGACAGGAACTTGAGTAGCCTCTTGTTCACTTGCAGCCTGTGGTTGAAGATGCGCTAGATCACAAGCTTGTTGTTGCTCATGAATAAGTTGTTTACGAAACAAAATGTCATTAGAATGACCTGACAGGGACAAGTCTGAAGATTTCCCAGACATCTCAGGACTGGAAGGTTCCTGATGAAAAGACTGCCCAATGAAGGTGTCAGCCAGGTTAAAGTCCAGGTCAGCATCATCTTGAATAGCCTCTTTGGCCATAGAACGAGTAACTGCACATGGAATTTCCTCCTCTATAGAGTGAGATTCTTGACCAATCAAGGGAGTGTCAGTGACAATAGGGTAGGGCACAACCTGATCCCCAGCAAGATCATTACCGCGAGGCAAATGAATGCCTTTGAAAGGAAGAGAAGACCTAACACCAACAGTAACAGGCCCAGAGACCAAGTCTGATTTGAGATGAACAATATGGAGAGGTACACTTGTAAAACCACATTCTACTCTTTGAATAAGGACATTAGCCTGAGTAGACGATTTGTCCGAAAAAGGCAGAATATCTGCAAGAATAAGAGATTGGGAAGACCCAGTATCCCTTGGAATTCGAATAGGAGCAGATGAGGAAAAATCATGTGAAAGTGAGACAAAATCATCGGTGATGAATGGCTCAAAACCCTCCATAACAGAATCAGACACAGAAGGTAGAAGATCAGGTGAACTGACCATTTATACAAGAGATTCTCGGAGCTGCCGGGTGGCTCACACGGTTAAGGCATTGCGCTGCAGTGCAGAGGTGATCACCACGTCACGAATTCGAGCCCCGGCGTACTCACCGGCAGGGGTCGGCAGCTTTTTCAAAGTAGCGCACAATTGGCTGTCGCGCTACAGGGTTTCAAATTGGGAAGGGACTGCCGGATTTGGGTATATAATATATCAGCTTTGTTCGTTGCTCCAACGCCTACTGTTGGCCAGACGGGCGCTCGTCAGGAAGACTCCGGGTTGGTTCATGTCCGGGTATCCTCCGCCCTAGTTCTGAACTTGCGAAGATTCAACCAATGAGTGTATAAGAATCAGTGGCAGACAGGCACGTGCTTCGGAGGAGAGCCGTGAACTGTCTCACTATCCTGAGTTGGCAGCAAGGGGTCGCATACGAGCAAGCTTTGTACATAGTTCCCCAATTGGGCATTCCAGATTCAGGTGGGATTGGAGATGCCAAATTTAAAAATAAAAAAAAAATACAAGAGATTCTCTCTTAGTGAAAGCAGTTGGCTTGGTTTCTTCTCGTTGTTTTCTCTTGAGAGCATAACACTCAGAAATAAGGTGACCTTGCTTTTTGCAGTATTGGCAAGACACAGAGGGTAAAGAATCAGAGGATTTATTCTCACTGGAAGGTTTCCTCTCAGAAGTGGCCTTAGAATCATTAGGAGTGTTATTAGAAGAAGTCTTGGACTGAGACTTGCTTTGAAATTTCAAAAAAGTGGATTTTTGCACAAAAGAAGACTTGTGAGTCAATGCATAACTATCAGCTAGGGTAGAAACATCTTGCAAAGTATTGGCTTGTTTTTCTTCAAGGAAAATCTTAATATCAGGCTGGACACGCCTTTTGAATTCCTCAACCAGAATAAGTTGCCTCATTCTATCAAAATCTTTTTCAACTTTCATGGAATTACACCACTGATCAAACAACTGTTCCTTTAACCTGCCAAATTCATCATGAGTTTGACTGGCTTCCGAGAATTCCTAAATTTTTATTTGTAAGCCTCGGGGACCAATTCATAACCCTTCAGAATGGCATATTTTACAAAATTATAATCAGCACACTGTTGGACAGATAACTGGTTATAGATTTTTCTAGCTTTACCAGTAAGAACACTTTGTAACATCATTGTCCAATGCTCTTTTGGCCATTTCAAATTTACAGCAATTTTTTCAAAATGGGTAGTATTGGTCAACATCATTTTCTGAGAAAGGAGGAACAAGTCTGATGTGCTTAACCACATCAAAATGATCAGAAAGTCCAAAAGATTTTGAAACAGTACCTGCTCCTATTTTCTTCATTTCCAATTCGTACTGCAAATGCATTCTTCTTTCTTCCGATTCTCTCTCCAACCTTCTCTCTTCTAGTTCTTTCCTTTTCCTTCTCCAACCTTCTCTCTTCCAGCTCTTTCAGGCGTAGCTGAAATTCAAGTCTTTGCAGCTCCGTTGCAGGCACTTCCACAGCTTTAATTCAATCTGCTGCTTCTTCCCCAAAGATATCTTCATCGATGAAATGTTGCACCAAAATGTTGAATATTTCTTGTTTCTTCATTGATGACTTCACAACAGATAAACCAAGGGTTGAGGCTATTTGTTGCAAGTCCTTCTTCTTTGCCAGCACAATTAATTCCTGGGTTGGAGTTTTCAAAAAACTTTCCACATCAAAGGTCATGATTGCTGGTTTTTCAACTAGTCACAAGATTTAAAATAATAATCTTTGGTGAATCCAATCTCGGTAGAACCTCCAATTTGTTATGACTTGAAAAAATCACAACAAAGAAAACCAGAAAGTACAACTAAAACAAATTTATTCTTCACACAAAAAGTTGTACAAAAAAAATATATCCACTATTTAATTCTCTAATAACACTCTGATGCCACTATTTAACTGTTGCCAAAACAAAACTCTGCTCTGCTCTCCTCTGCTGTCTGCTCTCTTGTGCTTAAAATCACAGCATTTATATAGACTAGCAACCTTCTAGAAAGATCCACAGGATTCTAGGGAGATCCCGCGCCCTCCAAGCAGGAAAGTGCCAGAAGCTTCTAGAAATCACTAGTCTTTTCCTAACGATTTTACAGACACGCCACCAGAGGGTGCCAAATGAACAAAATAAATATAGCTGACCAGCAAGGCAGCAAAACAGCATGTAACAAATCTTCATTTACAAATTAAATATAATGCAGTACAAAAAATACTCGTACATAACATTATAAATCTGGAATCTCCAATCCCACCCGAATCTGGAAGGCCCGATTGGAGAACTATGTACATGCTTGCTTGTATGCGACCCCATGTTGCCATCTTGGGAGAGCGAAGACAGTTTGCGGCTCTCGTTCGAAGCACACGCCTGTCGGCCCCTGCATCTTTACACTCAGAGCTCGATGCCTCGCAAGTTCAGCACGAGGGCGGAGGATGCCCAAGCATGGGCAAGCTTAGAATCTTACCGATGAACGCCCGGGTGGCCAACTGGAAGTGCTTGAGCAATGAATAAAGTAGTTATTGTTATCCCAACCTGGCAGTCTCTTCCAAATTTGTTTCCCTGCAGAGCAAAGCCAGTTGTGCACTGCTCTGAAAAAGCTGCCAACCACTACTGGCTGGTATGATGGGGGATCGAACCCGCTTTGTGGTGGCCACTACTGCTCCGCAATGCGGCGCCTTAACTGAGTGAGCCAACCCATCAGCTAACAAGCTATGCTTTGAAGGACATCTGAAATAAAAGTTATGCCTTCCTCAATGTTCTCATGGCAAAACAAGTGTGATTTCTTTCTGTCATTTTCAATAAGTAACATTACAGTATATTTGCATATTTAGATATTTCTTGACATTGTTATTACACAAGTTTTTTATGATTCGGGAAAAAAATGAATCATTTCATTATATTTATCATTTTCAGTCACATGACTGCTGCGTTCCCCTTGAGGACAAAACACTGCTTCATTATAACAGTTAATACGAGACATTGCACAGAGCTGCCACACAAGCCTGCCATTTTTTTCATTTTTTTCAACCCATGATTATTTATATCACCTCTTCAAAGAAATAAGATGTGTGAACAAATTCCACATTATAGGCACTTTACTGAACCTGCCACAGAGGGTCTATTTCATGCACTAAAAACGGCAAGTCGAGTCCCCAACATTTCCTGTGCTTCTCCACTTTAGCAATGTTCACATTTAAAATTGCTGGCTCTCCAGAGAGAATCCTTCCCCTTCAACTGCAGTCAGGAAAGAACATATCGTTACATGAATTTTCGATCTCGATAGGTCAATAAAGTTGCTGTTTGCGGGGTGACGGATAAATCTATGTGCTATGTAGCCAATGACCAAACATTGATTGAGTTAGTAGTTCACAGTTACCAGCCATTCCATGGTGCCTAGTAATGTTAGTAACACATCCAGAATCACCTCCTCTTTGGGTTTTCTGTGTTGCATGGGAGTTTGGAAAAGCACAGCTTTGGCTTACCTCCTTGTTTGCCACTGCATCTGATTAAACAACGACTTACTGGCAGTTTGGTTAATCAGTTTTGGCAAAGATGACTGGATGGAAGAATATGCAGGAATCTCTCTTTTGCCCTCCAGATCAGCGTGCCGATCAGATTGTTAAGACAGGTGAATACTGTGAATAATAAATTGAGCTGCTAGATACGTAAATAACTGTCCTTACGCTAATTACCTTTCGGCAGAGACTGCATATTGCCTTTTTGTTGTCACCAATAGCTAACTAAAATATTATCACTCTCAAGACAGGGCAGTTCTCAGGAGTAAGATAGGCTTTTTGTCCATTTTGTTGTCGCGAGAGTGTTGCACCCTTGGTAACACCTTTAAAACGCGTTGCAAAGGAAAGGGATTGGAAAGCAGGACAGAAAAAGAACAAAATCTCATGATATAAGGTGGGAAATGTATTTGTATCACATCTGGGAATTACTAGTCATTTTGAAGTTTTTTGTTTGGTGTAAAACTGGAAATATACCATCCACCACAATGTAATGCTGCTGTTTGATCTCAGAATGGTTTCCCCTAGCGAAGCCTAAGCTTGGCAGTCAGAATTCCAGCTCAAGTGCTCAACAATCAACCAAGCTACCGCTCGAGCTTCTGAGTAAATGTGCGAACATGATCAAGAAAGATAATAAACTGCAAGAAAAATCTCATATCTATACTATATATAATTACTTGAGATTCACTGATCTTAACAACTTTAGATGCTAATAAATGTGCAAAACAAAACATTGATTTGTGTTTTCTCCCCATTTTATTCACGTTAAATCTTTTTTTTTTTTTTCCAGTCTCAACCCCCTCTACTCTGATCTTCTAATAATTTATTTTACTCACATTAATTTGCCATTCATTTTGGCCATGCAGAGCAATGGTCCTTTGGCTGAAGAGGTTCAACATAACAATGGCCTTTCCAAGTGGCAGGGTTATTATGAACACAGTCTGTGATCCCATTTTCATGACTATGACAGTAATCATATTCAAACATCAGTGGCAAACAGAACATCAAACATCCCTCCGCAGTACAATGTAATTGGAGCAAATGTGTGCTCAAGAGAGACTAGGCTGTCTGGAGGACAATTTTTTTTATTGGTTATAGCTCCTGCAAGGGATTATAAAAGCTAAAGCGGACATAATATCCATGGTGTTACAACATACTTTGTTATGCACACATGCATGAACTGAATGCATAATGCTTGTTCATTTTCAGGTTTTACCAGATACGTGTATGCCTGTGCATCTGTGCTTCCATAGTTATGCTAATACTCAGCAGCAGGCCTGTACCCATTCAGTCAGGCAGGTGTGTGCTTCTGTGTGTACGTGTGTGTATTTCGAGGACCACAGCTAGGAACTCTGGGTTGGTTGTCTGAAAGCATATTGCTCTAGGCCTTATCTTTCTGAAACATTTGGAGGACACCTCCAAGCAGTGCGCTTCTAGAATTATCTCCACCTCTCACACCTATAGACTCACATGCATTTGTGCTTACATTAATATGTAGAGTCTCAAAAGGAGATGTACATCAGAAATAGCCAGTATGAGCTAAAAAGTTAATTATGAATGGGCAGTTTTCATAAGGCACAGTGAGTACCCAGTGTACCCATATGACTGCAGTTATAGCTGTCATGAAGAGATGTAATTAACACATCATGGGCTGTAAACTGAGTTATATTTAAAAGCAATATTAATCTCCCTAGATGAGTTTAAGACATGGTTCTGATCTCAGTGCTGGAGAATTGAGAGGTCTGCTGGATTTTATAGTTGCTCAGCACTTAATTCATCGTGCGCACATCACTTCACATCAGTCAGCGCAGCGCCTACTGATTTTCCTGTTAGAAAATATGCTCATCTGAGTTAATGTATGTAATTACATCACTTGCTCCTGTTTTTAGACAATGTGTGACATCACGACCATTGTAAACATCAGTTGTTACCTGATCCCATTACAGAGGAAAAACATACACAAACATACCACAAACATACACTCGCCTGATGGGGAAAAGGTCAGTGATAAGAATTACCGGTTACATCTAGTTTCTGAAAACTCGCTTAATCCAGCTCAATAATCCTAAGGTTAAGAGTCACCATGAAGTCTGAACTAGGTTGATATAAAAGTATGTTGTTTGCAAGGCATTAAGGTACTACCTCTCTGTCTCTCCTTTTCTCTCTTCTCTTGCTCTCCCTCTCTCAGTCCTCTATCTCTATCCCTCTCTCTCTTTCTCCATCTCTCACTCTATTTCTCTTTCAATTCCTCTCATCTATCCCTCTCTCTCCCTCCACATGCAAGTACATCTAGCATCTCTCTCCCTGTGTTTCTATCTCTCTCTCTTTCTGTCTCAGAAAGGTGGATGAGGCCTAATACTTTAAAATGACATCTTATTGTCTCATTTTTAACCACTTTTATTTGACCTCAATGGACAATGTGTTGGGTTTAAGGACAGATGTAAAGGAGAATTTAATTGCATTTGGGAAAAACATGACAGACGCGCATAGCATGACGACTCCTACTTCAACAAGAAGTCATCATGCTACCTGTGTCTGTCATGTTCGTTTGTTTTCGCAAACAGCCGGACGGTTCCTTGCTGCTGCAAGGAATTGTTGAATGTTGTTATATCCTTTAGCTTCCTAAAGTATGATGCAGTGCACCTTACGTTAAAGGAGATTATTGAGGAAGTACTCTAGCACCTTTCCTGAGCATTTATAGAATTAGAAAAACTCTTATCATGGTTGCCGTGTTAATAATTGTGGGTCCTTTCCAAAAAGTTAGGAAATATCCTACGCAAAAAAGACTTTGACCGCAGAAAGTGTGTCAAACAAACTGATGATTACTAATTCACACAGACTTATACTGTAACTTTTATGACCTATTTCTAATAAAATTACATGTACTGCCTTAAGTATTAGCAGTGAACAAATCCCTCTGGTCAGGCATAACTGGCGATGAGAAATATGCCATGGAGGTGATAAGGGATATACATTGTACTGTCCTACCAACAAATTATAAATTCCTGATGCCTGAGACATGGAAGACAATACAGGCCCAAGCTAAATAGATGTAATTACATTATAGAATCATCATTGCCGCCTCGTCCGCAACGTCCACATTCGCATCCATGTCCACTGCATATCCTTCATTTTAATGCAACAACTCAAAAACTATCGCAAATTTTACATTCCTTTAGAGCTTTTCTTGGCAGAAAGTTGATTTTGGGCTTTGGATTATTAACAATAAATGAATTTATTATCTAATTTTCTGGAACACCCGAGTTCCATCATATTGCCTGATATGTGAGCAACGTCACCTTGAAAGTTTGCTATTTGATTCTGTCACTCATGATCAACTGTTGCAAAATACTGCAGCAGAAATATCAATGGATTAAGCAATGGGTTGTTAAATTTATAACTGATCACATGAAAAATGGTTCAGTTATATTTTTTCATTATTAATTAGTAAATATAGGCAGTAAGAGCATATATAAGATAAAATTAGGTTCAGTTCTTATTAATTTGTAGGGGTATTGCAATGTTTGGACAGTGTTTGTACTGGTATTACTCTTGTTATCCATGCCGTGTGAATACTGTAGGCTTTCATTTTTGAGTGCTTTCACTTTGGGGCTTTCGCCAATATACGTTTTGCCGTTCGGGGTCAAAAGCGTAGCTTTTATTTCCAGATTTAAAACACTCAAATTCTTCCCCGACAAAAAATTAAAAAAAAAAAAGGTGCTTAAGTTTGGGTAGGCACAGCCCTCCCCTGCTTCTCTGTTGAATCCAAGGTCCAATCCTGTTCCCTCCTCCAATCAGATTTGTCTTTTTTCTCTCCAGATTTCTCCTTCAGCCTGCTATTGGTTGTGTTTTGTGGGTGTGGCCTGGCCCTGCTGGGGGTCATCTTATTTGCATCCTGGAAGCTTTGCTGGGTGCCGTGGCGCGACAAAGCATTGTTCTCCAGTGTCGCAACCCTGAGCCCCGCCCACTTCCCTAAAGGCAGAGACTGCATTCGCCCCGCCCATTCAAACACCATGGCGGCGGAGAAGCTGAAAGACCCTCCCACCTCTGTCAGCATCCTGGAGGCAGCTGTGAAAATAAGCCACACCTCCCCAGACATTCCCACCGACGTCCAGCTATCCATGAAGGATCACTTCCTCCGAAGGACCCGCATGTCCAGGCAAACCACGGAGCCGACATCCTCAAACAGGTGGGCCGTCCTTTGCAGATTAGATTACAAAATACATTGTCTTTGACTTTAAATACCAAGCAGCAATTCAATTATCTTCATCATTGCACAGTATGGACAGCAACCAGTGAGCCAAACCACAATCATCTATGCTTCATAAGCTTCAAATGAAAAAGGCACCCAGCCACTAGGGGGCCCCCTGGCAGTTGCCCAATGATACATTTTACAATGCAGTCGCATGGTTATGAGTGCAAATTAGGTAAGCATTTGAATACATGGCACATGTTTCATGGTCTAAGGCACTGATTCTGCCTTAATTGTGCTTTAAATTAAATGGAGGCCTTCATTTATTTTCATTTTGCTGCATTAGTCGTGCAGAAATAATTCCAAAATAAGTTTGCAGAGGAAATACTTTGTTTTTATTCATTAAAATTGGATTTAGATTAAGTATTTAAGCTATACTATAGCTATACTTTTTCCCTTGCATATAATACAACTGACTTTTCACAGATAATACAGTTGTATGGCACATATCATATGGATACATCTTGCTTGCGGTTATGGTTCATCACTGTAATGATTGTCCTCCTTCCGGAAGCAGTTCTGACACCATTGATGGATATCACTGGCAGAGTAACTTGACACATTTTACAGTATAACAGCCTGAAAGGGAATTCGGCCTGATGATGGCATCTGTCAACCCAGAGTGGATTATTTATTATTATCCCCTGTAGGTTTTATCAGAGTCAAAATGTCTGAGCTCATGCTGGTTGAAGGATTTATACTGTCCGAAGAATCAGGTTCATAAGAAAAGATCAAAGTTGTGTGCCTCTGCACGATGGTATCAATTTCAGTTTTTCTCTCTGTTTTTGGCCGTCATCTTGAGTTTACTACTAACTTGTCCAAAAACTTGGGGCTGGATGTAATTTTTGAAACTGACGGAGAAAACCTCCGGAGAGGCCGCAAATTGATGTTCGGTGAGGGAAACTGAAAAAATCTATCTTGAGAATAAATATTTTTTGGTACAGTATAAGAAAGTGTACCTCTTGGCGAAACAGTTAATGTTGTCTCTTGTGTTTTGCACCTGTTTCTTTGGACAGGCTGAGAAATTCAATTCTCAAAACAGGCTTTAAGCTTAACCTGTTTTCACAGGAGAGGAGGGGTTTTGGTCAGTCAAATCCTCCTTGCCCCAGAAGTCACTTGTCTTGTTGACTGGGCAATTATGGTGGTGTGTGTGTGGTTTTTTTTAATATATATTGAGAGGCTATGTTTTCAAAATAGAGCAGCGATGAGTTTTGGACAGCTGTTCACACTAATCCCCCATTCCCTACAGGTTACTTGTCTTGTCGATTGACCTGTTATGAGTTCCTCCACCAGAAAACCTGCCCAATAACCAGGCTGCTTTGCAAGTGTGCTAGTGCCCTAAGGGAGAAAGGGGTGCTAGACCTTACAGTGATGTGCAAAGTTTGCAATAACTGCAATAATAAGGATGGGGCAGTCCAGACCGTAGTGGGTGGGGTGAGGGTGGGGGAGAACTCAAAAAAAGAAATCCGTACTACAGTGGCCTGAGTCTTAGCAGACATGCCTATGCAAATGCTTGCATTGTGTTTCATTTTTTATTGTACTTAAATGAAATTCTTATGCTAAGTTTTAAAAGAATAAACTTGGCTCCTAATGGAATGTGAACATGAATTAATAATAACATACACCTAAGTCACTTTAATAGTTTGAATTCATCAACTAAAAGGCAAAGATGTTCATTGATTGTGCCGCAATGTTTGGTGCATGGCTTCTATGTATTATTCTCAGAGACCTTGGGGCTCCATTAAAAACAGATACTCATACCTTTTTTCATGGCCTTATAATTATGAAACCCAGGAAGCCTCATCTCTCTGTTTGAATACCCAGCTATTATGACAACAAAGGCAGCTGAACTGTGAGCCCCTGGTACTGCATTGCAGTCACAGTGCCTTTACGCAGAAATGTATGAAATATCTGTATATATTGAATAGATACCCATGATGATTAGACAACAGATTATCAAATACCCTGCAAATATCTGGAGAATAGATTGCAGTTTTACGTGCATTTAAGGCTAGACAAATTATTTTGCTGCACATTTCCTTATCTACCTGATCCTAAAGAAAAGGTTATGAATACATATATGTGGACTATATTGCATACCGTGAAAAACTTTATGGATCCTTCCACACATAGAAAATGCATGAAACATTATGTTAAATATGCTAGGTGACTTAAGGCAGAACTTTGAAGGCATTGCAGGCTACAGTGCCAACATAAAACAAAACATGGAGATGAGGATAACAGCAGTCGCATGAATTAATCACAAAGAAAACACTTTTAAAATTCCAGTGTCGCTGTAAATCCAGTCTAACTGTCTCTGTCCAATTGCATACATCATGCAGCAGTATGATTGCTTTGGAAATGACGACATTGCGAACGGGAAGTAAAGCAGGCCAGTCAGTTATTTATTGCGCGATGAGAAGCCCTTATTTCCTGACCTTTGCAAAGATTAGTCAGGACAGTGGTACATTGAATGGTACGTGAAAGCTCTGTTAAACCTCATTGGATTGAAGATGCTCTGTGCATTTTTGGATTAGTACATCTAGCACTGATATACACTACCAGTCAAAAGTTTTTGCACGCCCGAAGATCTTGTCTAGTCTTTCTCTTACATGTATGTTTACAACAAAGAAATCACTGGAACCCAATACTTATTTATCACAAATAATACATTTACAAAAAAAGATCCAGAAGGAATCCAGGACAGGGGATTGAAATGATCAGCTCCCTATCAAGCCCGTGAAGCTGGTTGATAATGACTAGATCATTTGAGTCACCTGTGCTGGAGCAGGGAGAGATCTAATACATGCAGGACAGGTGGTTCTCAAGGAGAGGTTTGAGAAGCACTGGATTAGACCATCGTTACTGATCTGCTTAAATACTGACTAAATGACTGAACCTGGTTTACCTTAATTTATTTTGTTGTATTCATGGTTTACACACTGGGTTTCAGTTGTCCTACCTTTCTGTTATACAACCAATATGAGACTATGACACACGAACAAAATATTTAAAAAATGTAACTATTACAAAAAATATCAGGTGTGCAAAAACTTTTGACAGGTAGTATAGTTATAGTGGGTTTGCAGGCATGGATTTGAGGACATGAGAAAATTCATCACTGATGAAAATTGGGGTCATTGTTATTGGGCTCAAAGGAGGTGGGGCTCAGAACATGGTGGGGTGTGCAAAACGTCCTGTAGAATCGGATGCCAGGAAGTAAAGAATTCCCAGATACACCCTTGATGAAATGTCAAGGAAAACCTGTGACTTTTTTCCTCTGTCATTCTCCCTGCAGACACAGCTCCTTTAAGAGGAATCTGCCAAGGCAAATGCACCATGTTACCAGTCTGGACCGCGGCGGCGAGCTCCTGGACATTGACGAGCAGCCGACCAGCATCGGAGGCATCAAGCCCGAGCTGTACAAGCAGAAGTCGCTAGACGCGGACGAGTCGTCCAAAAACAGCGGCCAGAACTGTGGCCGCATCAACTTCTCCCTCAAGTACGACTACGAGAACGAGGCCCTGCTTGTGAATGTTCTCAAGGCCTCGGACCTGCCTGCCAAGGACTTTTGCGGGAGCTCTGACCCATACGTCAAGATCTACCTGCTTCCCGATCGAAAGCAGAAGTTTCAGACGAGGGTGCACCGCAAGACTCTAAATCCCACTTTTGACGAGTCGTTCCAGTTCCCTGTCCCTTACGAGGAGCTGGGCATCCGAAAACTCCACATGAGCGTTTTCGACTTTGACCGGTTTTCCCGCCATGATATGATCGGAGAAGTAACACTGGACAACCTCTTTGAAACTTCAGATCTCGCCAGGGAGACCTTCATCTGGAAGGATATTCAGTATGCCACCAGTGTAAGATAATCTTGCAAATTATTACCTCACTACTCAATGCAATCAGCACCCGTTTCTGTGCTGATAAGTTACTACTTCAGCAAGTGTATGACTGAATTTTACTAATTCCAATTATAAATGATTAATATCATGACTCCAAACAAATGGTTCTAAGTAGAACATACCCCACCCGAGGGACATATTTTAGTGTTTTGGGTGTTCAATAACCTAGGACTCCTCTGACATAATACAGCTAACTAGCCTAATGATGTCACACCAAAGTGTAGCATGTATTTGGGAGCAGAATTGGAAAATGTATATTTTGAATCCAGTCAGAAATTGACCAGAAGAGATTTAAGAAAGTTATCATGGACAAAACTATTTTCAGTTCCTGGTGACCTTGAAATTGACCCAATTAGTTTAAAAATTTAATCAGGCATTCCTTTGACAATTTCATCAAACAATTTTTGCATTAAATTGCTAGCAGACACACTAACAAATCAACAAACAAATGAAATTGCGCAAATAGCAACAACTGAAATCTCTGCATTTGTTCTCAAACTAGAAAAATACTGTCGGTGGACGACAGCAAGGTATATCCTTGAACCAACAGCATTCTTCCCAAAGTTCATAGATTTTTGTTCATAGTTCGACCTCGTGGATGCGGAACAGGAACGTATATAGAGAGTCCAGAAAGTCAATAAGAGAGTTACTCTGGGCTCTTAGAATGTTCTCCGCAAATTTTTGCAGTAGGGTGACCAAAATCAATGACACCCCTTCTCTGGGCATCAGAAGCAATCACAAACAGTTTCTGAAATTTTAAAAAATTCTCAATGACAGTTTATTTAAAAAAAAAAAACATTAAGGTGATTCGGTAAACATGAAATGTTTTGTCTTTTAATACTCTCAGTTTGATACCAGTCAAAGATAATTTTTGAATCACAGCTTTTTGTCCTTACTTGCATTTTCCACACCATTCCAAATTTTTCTGAATGCCCCAAGATAGACAATAGAGACGAATGCATTGTACAAAAGACTAACATGCTTCATTTTAGCTGTCCAAGTCATCATACATTAGAATAATCTGATCTAATATCAAGAATGATGGATCCTTGCTCTTCAAGTACAATCATTTCTTTCCATCTTTTAAGGTGTAAAATATCAGCCAAGTCTCAAAGAAACACTCTCTTACCCATCATGGTTTTAGATTTCAAAATTTCACATATCATATGAGTATAAATTGTATTAATCCGCAAAATGAATTGCTTTCCATCTGTATTGCAGCAATCTTCTGTTCAGCAAAGGGCACAGCTCCCTGACATTGCCTCCGAGCAATCTATTCCGTATGTCGTAAGCCTATTGCTGTCGCCATTTCCAAGCGGCAGCGCGGTGGTGATTGTTCATTAAAACAATTAACAAACAAATTGGAAATGTTATGCCTTATTTGCTGCAACAGAGAATATGATAAATTATATATGAGGGCCTGTGAATGTGCTTGGACACGGTCACAAGTTTTGATGTGGCTACAGCCGAGAGGTGGGGGCTTCGGTTCGACCCCAGCGGCTCTGCAGAAACAAAACCCATTCACATCCTCATAAACCCTTGGAGTTCAAGGATCACTTACATCAATTGAAAAACCGCTGTGTGAGAAAAGTGTAATGCGCTGTGTCAGTTTGGCTGGAAACCGCTACGTTTGTGTGCGAGAGCAGTCATGCATGGTAGGAAGGGCCTATTTTCAGCTGTTTACAGTTGATAAAGAAGCAACCCAAAGGGATTAAGGAATCAAAAAAAGACAGGAGGGAGCGGAAAAGTGGGGCCATCCAGGACTTTAGAAATATAAACACTGACTTTATGAAGATAAACATTTCAGGGGAAACAGAAGTGGACAGAAAACCCATCCAAAAATCGTCTGTCGATAATGAAACTGTACATAGTTTCAAAGTGGAGGCTGTGTATAATTAAGTCGCACACAGACCATACATATTTTCCCACAGTAGCTAGAGATATTCACATATTTATCATCCCCCATGTCTTCCCTATGCATCATCAGTAAAGACAACGACTATACCACAATTCATTATGTTAGATACAGTACTCCGGACAAACCTCATAAGACCTGAGATTTACACATACACTGTATGAAAAGATGGACACAGCACCTGGGTCTGAAAAGTAAGGCCAATGCGGAAATCTCTAAAAATTGCATTCTATTTCATGGCCAATAGATGGCAATGTCGGTCATCACAAAAAGAAGTTCAATACTGTAGAAGTCTAGGAGAAAATGACCCAACTTTCCCACCTGATTTATTATTTCAATAATGGTTTTCCACAATATTTTATGGTATCTATCGCAAGTTTCAAGTCTCCTTCGATATATAGAGGTGTCCATTTTTGCAAATTATGGTCCCAAATAGACTAGAATAAAAGATAAAGCCAGATATGCTTTAAGGGCCATGGCTATCCCCTGGTCCTCGTCAGATACACCCGTAGATTCACCCCTGGGCGGTATAATAGCAAGGGATGAT
The DNA here is from genome assembly GCA_029721435.1 of Gymnothorax reevesii. NCBI lineage: Eukaryota > Metazoa > Chordata > Actinopteri > Anguilliformes > Muraenidae > Gymnothorax > Gymnothorax reevesii. The sequence goes on from CM056581.1 coordinate 59,234,134, forward strand.
TGCAAATACGAGATATAAGCAGAGGTGTATAATCCATGTTCAGGAAGTAGAAGTCCATGCCAGGATATTGTTCCAGCCACAAAAGACCAGTCAGTTGGCCCTATTCTTCCGCTGAGAGGTAAAACTAACAAGTGAAATCTGCTGGCAGGAGTTTACGGGTGGAATGAATACATGGTAGGATTTTTACTTTCTTTTTTTACTTTCCCCTGGATTATACACCTCTGGATATAAGGTAGATATGCTTAGAAATAAGTTTACAAATGTAAGAGATTGCAGCAAGCATTTTCTTCTTGAGGACAACGAGATCTCCAGTCAAAATAACAGGGTTGTCCTCCTGATGAAATTCTGAATTATGTGGCCATATCGCCTACCATGCAATTAACGTCAATCGGGACGCACTTTTGCTCTTGAAACCCCCACTGCTGAAGACAGAATGAGTGATCGAGTCGAAAATGAGTATGCTAGCCAGAGTCAGCTTGTTGTTCTCTTATGTTAACAAAATTATCCAGTGAAAATTTCAAGACTGGCAAAATTTTCCACTTGTTAGCTAGCTCCACCCAACTCACGTCACAACTGTAAACTAATATTAACGCTACTTCACAGAAATGCAGCTGACCATGCTAAAAAAAAAAAAAAAGGTTATGTTGCCGATGTGGCTAGCAGAAATTTTTACTTACTAGCTTGCTGTAGTCCACTACAACCAAAAGCTAACAAAAACCTTCACAACAAAGTTGTGCCTGAGTGGTATCCAGGGCATGCACCCACGCCTCCTGAGGCGGAGACCAGAAATCCAGGCTGAAGTAGTTTGTTGCTCTTTCTTACCTCGAACCTTTTGACCGTACGCATCAAATGACGGCCCTAGTGGGAGAATTAGACGATTTCTAGAGATATCCAAAAAAATCGGCAAAAACTACATGCGCTATTCGTGCTATTCCTACCTTGGATAAATGGAGATGAGGTTTAAAGTGTATTGTCCCTTCAAAGTGTAATAGACCAAAATGCCTTTAAACTATTTATGTGCGACTATATTTAAAAGCATTAGGTCTGTAGCATAATTTGCAATTTGACACTGTATTCCTACAAATTGGATTTGAAAAAAAAATAATGGATGAGGTTAAGGGGAATTATGACCGCATTTGTGTTAAGGTATTTGAATCCCTTGTTGTAATGTCGTATGAAGAACTTCAAGCAAACAAAAATTTTTCACAGTCTTTACGCTTATGCATTTAAATGACCATATATATCAATCCAACATTTATTGCAGACAATGTAAGGCTGGTGTGTGCGCCCCATTCCATCTCTCTTATTATATGGCTGGTTTCCTGAGTGATGCCTGTCTGGTTCATGATGATGAATGATCTTGCTGGAGCCAGTTGTATGTGGAATTGTGCAGCTGTCACATCATGAAAGGCTCTGAGGCAGCAATACCTATAAGTCAAGCAAAGATAACCAGAGAGACAGATTATATTCTGTTGGTAACTGCAAGTTGCACTTTGTTGGGAAAAGTATGTAGACCTAAGTGAACTTTTTTGAAGGTTATGTATGGCTGAGGACAGAGTGATAGAATTGGAAAATCCATGCCATGGCATTGCTTTGACCTCGTCAATCTGAACTCGCCTGAATTTTCTGACAGGTATTCTTTGGCACATCAGTGGAGGAAGGGAAACCTCTCAGCTTTTGATGTGCCATTGATCTCAACCTTTTCCCGTTGAAGATCGCCTTATAAGTCATCAAACAATTTACTGACTGAATTATCAAGATAGATTCAAAGACCAATAATGATTATGAAATTAATAATTAAGAAATGACAAAGAGATCACCATTAGGCAACACCGACAATGTAATTGCAATTCACCTGATATTATTTGGCAATGATACAAATAATTGATAAATCCAAAACTTACTTTAAATTCCTGCTGCCGTTTTAGCATTTTTTCAGCAATGTAACTGAGCCCCTGAAAATAAGTGGTCTAACTCCATATTTGTCCTTTTTAAATTCTAATCTTAAAATGTGTTCTCAGTGTTCAATCTGTTTAGTGCAATAACAGATTAACTCAGTGTATTTCCAGTACTATACATTTGGTGGGGCACGTGTTTGAAGGTTTATGGCAGCACAAAGTGCTCAATTTAAGTTTAAGTTTACTTTATTTGCGCAAGGTTTGGGATAAACTTTTACACACTAAATTTTCAAAACAAGAAGAAGCCCAAAGGGCTTATATTAAGTCCTCCTCTTCAAGTCAATTAATTATTAAAACATCAAGGGGGTATTCCATCAAGCAGGCGAAAGGAAAATCCAGACTTAACTGGCCAAGTCTGGCTTATGATAGCGAGAGTTCAGTTCCATTAAAGTAGCTGAGATTAGCCCCACATCGGTAACCATGGAAACTATGGTCCAGGGTAAGCCTGATACATCCAGCTAAGCTCAGATTTCTGTTCCATCAACCTGAGCCACATGTCCGTTCCATCAAGGTGGTTAATGCGAATCCCAGCCAGGTAACCATGGTGATTTGAACTGCAGGGCATTCCTGCCCTTTAGCAGGTTTAAGGTGAGTATTAGCTCCATGTACGTTTAAAGAATGTCCAATAGACTGGAACAGACTCCCAAAAGACAGTTCTGCCAGTGCATTTACACACTCACAACTGTCATGTAATGATAATTATATGTGAAACATAAATATAATTCATTTAAAAAAATTAACTATTCAATAATAAATAAGATCATTGCCAAAAACGACAAAATCAAACTTAAAAAAAATAAAAATAAAATTCCAATTGGCGAGCAAATTATCTAAAATTTTTGCAGCAATCAGTTTATAAATGTGGTATCACTTTTGAAAATAAATAAATTAATTTGGTGAATTTCTGTAAGCTTATCTACGTTCATTTTGTTCCTTTCATGCTCGATATTTTTATTATATAATACAACCTTTTTGAATGATCTGTGTGTCACTTATGCATGTACCTTAGCTTGTCGGCGATATTCTGCCAGGCCACCTCCCTCGCCCTGTTGATGGCAGCAGTGTTCCCTTTCCTTGTGATAATTTCCCAATAATCCTCATAAACCCCAATAAAGAGGGTTTGGTCCACTGAGGAGAGCGCGGAGACAGGGCGTGCAGGTAGAGTGGAAGGTGCGAATTTCGAATGTATAGCATTTTGTTTGATTATTAGATAGTTGTCTTTTGCTTGAAATTTAGAATTTCGAACAAGTGGAGAGTGATGAGGTGGAAGGGTGTGAAAAGAGAAGGGATAAAGGAAGTGGCAGTGAAACTGATGAAGGGCCGTTTGTTGAAGGGATGAAGGTGGTGGGAAATAGATGGGAAAACAATCATGTATTCGGTGATAATTATTTTGTCGGGAAGTTTGTCAAAAGTGGAACTGGGGATGTAAAAGCTGGCTAGTTATGTAAAGAGGAATTGTGATAATTGAATGTAGGACGATGAAACAAGGGAAAAGCACTTAAAGCTGCAGTTGGTAAATTTGAGGAGAGAGAGGACTTCGCACAAAAATTTGGAAAAAAAGCAACTTTCAGATCCCTCCCCCTCCCTCTCCACTGCGCTCCTCAGACCCTGCCCCAAAAGGCTGCCGCGCACGCGAAGGCACGCGAGCTGTTATGCATGCAACTGCGGAGAGATTTTGCACGTTCACATTATGAAAGCGGTCTAGTTGCCGTGGCTAGACGTCACTGTTGCGAACAGTCAACACTGGTGGCCAACAAACAGGCGCGTCATTAGACCTGAAAATTCCGGAGCTAATATCCCTCCTTTTATTGAAAATAATTAGTCCTGGCTAATTCTAGATGGTTTTCCTTCATTCACACGTTTTCCAATTCAAGAATAATCAAGTGGCAGTTTCTCCCCCATGTGATCTAAAAGTGACAAAATAATAGGCTACATTCAGTACCGAAAAATAATTTGATTATAATTAGGTATATGCACCATCACTTGGCGATGGCATTTCAGAACTCATCAGCGAATGAAGGTAATTTCGGCGACAAGTACATACACCTGTTTTTGCAGCACGGGCGCTCAATTCATAGTAAAAAAATAGACAGCTGTCCGATTGGAAAATGTAAATGGACAAAACCACTTACTATTGTGAAATGCCATTGCCGAGCGCAGTGAATTTCTTAGAATTATGGAAGTGAAGGGAGAAATCCAAGAAATTTTAGAAGAAGGTTTTGGCTAGAGCCAAATGCAAATTAACTAGTTGTGTAGGCTACAGTCATGTTTCGAGGAAGTTGGGCGCTAGGGAAATAGAAAAAAAAATGTAGTGGTCATGGAGACCGACAAATGTTGTCGTTTTTGTAACAAAAATATGAAGACAGCCGGTGTACTGGCACACAGTACAAGCATTTTGATAAATTGAAGAAACTGCAGAGTATGCAATACATTAAACATCACAAAGCAATTAGGTCTGATCAAACTATCCATTTGCACTAGCAGAGATGCCAAGTCTCACGCATTATGCTTGAGTCTCTCGCCTCTTATTGGCATTCACGTTCCTGTGCCGCAGTCAGCAATTATTCACTCAACGCCACTGAAGAAATTCACTCACGGAATTTAAGTGATTGTGCATTAAGTTAATCAGGTTCACGTGCAGTACGTTGGATTTCCCCACTAGTGATTGAAATTGATTATGACTCGGGTATTCTCACGCTTGTCTTTACTGAGGGATTGAAAGCAATGGAATTGCATAAAGACGTTTCAAATGGTCTTATTTCATTTAGACTATTTAAACGATCATGAAACACATGCATTGGTTCCAATCCGTATGTAAAGAGAAGCACGAGAAGTCCAGAGTCATAATCGCTTTCCATGTTACTCGTGGAGAGGTCCACCTTTTACGCTAGTGAAACTGAAACTTCAATGCACAAGGATTCTAATTTCGTGCGAAAATCTCACGCCTACAGTGTATAAGTCTAGAAAATGCCTGAGACTTGGCATCTCTGCAAGGGCGATCAACGGTGAGATTACAACCACCAGTGGGTTTTCTCTGACTCCCATTCGTTTCGAAAACAAGACAAAACAAGAAGCAAACAAACAAAAGTACAAAAGCAAAAAAGTCAAAACAAAACATCATAAAATGAAAAAAAAAGAAGAAATAGGACGGTGCAGACGTGGTCTAAGATGTAAAATGAAAATAACTGAGCTGGACCACTCTTTTTCTAAGGGGCTCAATTTATTTTAAGATGGCACTTAAAATAAAAATGCTGTGAATGGTGTACAAGCCCTCTATTTTCTTTGAAACCCAACTCTAAAACTGATACTGAACAAGTTAAGGATCACAAGCATTTGGCTGGGGTGATAAAAATATAATTTATAGAAAGCAGATGTTGGTGCTACAAGCCACATTTTCAGGTGTTTTTAAAAAAAAATCACAAACTTCATTTGTTTCAGTGCCTGAGAACTAAAAATATCTCAGGCCGATCATTGAAGGTCAAATCAAGGTGAAACTTTATTTTTATTTTTGTTTGTTGTAGGAGCTTGTTGATGTTTAAATCTGTTGTATTATGTCTGTAATTTGTCCAAGAAGCTTATACCTGCTGCCAGCACAAATAGCAGGTTTGTGCTTTGTAATGGGAGTGCTTTTAGGGCCCTGGCATTCTACTGCCTCATTATCAATTGGTTTCCATGACAACATCTATCCAAGCTGTGCACATCCTGACCCCAAGCATTAACCCCTAGCTACCCTCACCTCCCAGTTTTTATAAGCAAAGTACAAACACCACCAACTCGAACGCAAGGGAGGAAATTGTGAGTGCATACAAACACAGGGATGTCCATAGGTATTTATGCTGTCGCATATTTTAAAGGCTGTCATAACTGCATGGTAATCTTGAATTTCATCAAATTTAAAATGACAGTCTACACTTGAATTTGACTTTCATGCATAGTGAAAAGGCTCCTCATTTTTGTGGGCCACATCTATGCTTTTTTGATGTCTGAGAAGAAATGACAACTTAATCCCTTTCAAGGCATGGAATAAAGCTACAAATATTGGCCTGATTTTACTGCCTGTGGGAGCACAGGCTAATTACTTCCCATCATGCTGTTCTTCCCAGGTCACAAAGTGGTAATTCTGTGACAGTACAGCATACAGCTGGGCAGAGCTTTGGATCTGAGGCTGTAGCTGTATTTTGGGCGGGTGGGGAAGGAGGAGTGGGGCCAGGCATCTCACACATGAAGGGAGGGACAGATTTTCTGAGTTACGGTATCCTGGTTGAATACCCTGTATGATTTTATTATTTTTTTGAAACAACATAAATGCAGCGAAGAACTTTATTTAAGATAAATTACAGACAAAGGGGATTCAGAGCAATTCCTCTTGGATTGGGGGGGGTCTAGAAAAGACCTTCTACGGTCTAGAATTTCTCACTAGGCCCCGATTGGGGTGCATGAGATCCATCTGGGATTGTTCTATAACTTCCTGTCTTGTCCCATAGGAGGGTCTTTCTCACGTAGGAGTTCACAGCAGCCATTTTCTCCCACAGGAGAGTGTGGACCTCGGAGAGATCATGTTCTCCCTCTGCTACCTCCCTACGGCTGGGCGGCTAACCCTCACCGTCATCAAGTGCAGGAATCTGAAAGCCATGGACATCACTGGATACTCAGGTACTTCTCAGCTGAGCGGAGCGAACGAGAGACACGGTGGGCTTCTGTGCATGTGTGCGTTTGTCTGAGAGAAAGCAGGGGAGTGTGTGTTTGTGTGTGTGTGAGTGAGAGAAAGAGAGATAATTTCAGAGAGAATGTATATGTGGGCACTGCTTTCGTGTTTGACAGCTATAAACGCAATAGAAACACTTAATATAAAATTCCATGTGCATGACATAAGTATGCCAGATCTGAGAGGAACATGTCATTAATCTTCCCTCAAAATTATCTTGTAATGAGGGCAATCTTGTATAATAATTTGAAGGTTGCTCTTACTTTTTCACCCCGGTTAGCATAACGAGAAATCACATTATGATTAAATTGTGCTCAGTTAAATATATAAATGTGCCATACCAGAAGGCGAGTAATGCTTGCTAAATGTGTTTCATTTACTGTTCACTGCATAGTTCAAGTTAATTGTTTAATTTTGAAACCTGACGGCGGACAATCTCTCTTGCAGTATTAAAAAGCTACTTATATATAAAACTAACAACACCATTTACAGTATTATAAACAATACTTTTCACATTTGTTTCCTCCTCATACAATTCATAAACATAAAATTCATCTATTTATATTTCAATAAAAAAACAACAATTCCATCATTACATCTCCTATAATGAGGAGTATTTTTCTATTATTTTTTTGTTTTGTTTTGTTTTCACATTGCTATGTAGCTGGTAAAATGGCTTTGAAGATTTGACAGTTCCCATAGGCAGTTGAATAAGATTCATGGGCAATAAACCACAGCTATTAGATGGTGTCCAGAAGCGATTCACTTTTACTGCAGTGTCCCCTCGGTTTCCTCTTCATGTATATTTTGTGTAAGCATGATTGCATATGTCCTACAAGCATTTCTCTGGAAGAACAATCACGTAATGGATCGTGTAGGCCGCGTGTTCATTTACCACTGTGAAGTGCGCTTAATCAGTCTTTGCGAGACACGTATTTGTCACCTTGTACTGTTTCACACAACTTATTAACTTGTGATGTCCTCCAAAACACCTGCTCAAAGAAGGGAAAACAGCAATGTTTTTTGTGCAGCACGCAATAACGCTTTCCATTTGAGGAAACGTTTGTCTCATTTCTACTTGTCCGCTCTACTCTGTGGCCTGCCTTTTTACAATGAACATCAACATTAACTAAATGAAAAACATTTAGCAAAAACAATCGGGGAAAGAGAGCATAAGATTGTTTCGTTTCAGAAAAGGCGATGTGAATATTGCTCATTCCATGTATTGCACATACTGTATCTCTCATGGGCGGCACGGTGGCACAGTGGTTAGCATTGCTGCCTCACAGGTCGTGGGTTCGAATCCGGCCTGGGGCCTTTCTGCGTGGAGTTTGCATGTTCTCCCCGTGTTGCGTGGGTTTTCGCCGGGTACTCCGGTTTCCTCCCACAGTCCAAAGACATGCATATCAGGCTAATTGGAGACACCAAATTGCCCATAGGTATGAGTGTGAGAGCAAATGGTGTGTGCGCCCTGCGATGGATTGGCAAGCTGTTCATGGTGGGTCCCTGCCTTTGCCCGTAGTCAGCTGGGATAGGCTCCAGCTCGCCCCATGACCCTAGTGAGGAATAAGCGGGTATAGAAAATGGATGGATGTATCTCTCATGATTTCAGAGCACAGGGTCAGTACCGCGTTACACCTCATGAAAGGGCTCTCAGTTTGACTTGCTAAGTACAGAGCACAGGGTCAGTACCGCGTTACACCTCATGAAAGGGCTCTCAGTTTGACTTGCTAAGTACATTTGCAGCTGAGTAAAAGGATGCGATGTCAAGTAATGTAGTGTGACACTGTATACTCTGGATAGGAGTGCGTAGTGAAGAAATATGCTGTTGCATAACTGATTGATGCCCTCCAATCTGCAGATCCCTATGTAAAAGTGTCCCTCATATGCGATGGGAAGCGCTTGAAAAAAAAGAAGACGACCATCAAGAAGAACACACTGAATCCCACGTACAACGAGGCCATTATCTTCGACATCCCTCCAGAGAACATGGATCAAGTCTGCCTTCACATTTCTGTTATGGACTATGATCTGTAAGCAAGATCCACAGCTGATTCTACACTTTATAACAATTCAACGATCTGGGTGAATTAATATATGCAAAAAAAAAAAATATTCTAAACGTAGTCAAGTAAACCATGTATGTTTTCAAGTACATGTTTGTGTGGGGAAGATTGAAAAATTCCCAAATGAAAAAGGTACAGGTGCTGTTGTTGAATAAGCTGTCAATCCATAGACAAATAGGCCAACATTTCCTTGATAATGTAAGCTGACCAGGGTGCTACTTTTTGAGAACTGATATATTGTTTTCCAGTGATAGTGCTGTGACATTGCTCCCTTCCAAGAGGTATTTTCAGTTATAAACTGTCTGTGATAGTGTTTATGTAAATCCCACATTTTGGGTGATGTTATCTTCAAAAAACTTTGCCAACTTTTTTTCCAAATTACATTTCCTAAACTGTTTTCGTACAGATCACAGCTGTGGGCAATTTTTTCAAACACACACACACACACACGTACGCACACACGTACACACACAGAGACACAGACAGACACAGACACACACACACACACACACACACACACGCATACACACACTCTCGCGCACACACATACGTCACACCCGTATGGATGGCCAGTTCATGGAAGAAGCTACCTCTATTGTTTCTTTTCTTTAATTCACTCAGTCATTAGACTTCTGCATCAATGCATCAAGCAACGTAAATGCTGTCAGTGCCTAGGGCAGCGTTGGCCTGTCACAGATGAGGGCACGTTGCCTGATGGGAAATAGAGTGTCTTCCTTACAGCAATGAGTGAGAACAAGTCCATTTTAATGAATTAATGATACATTTTCAATTGAAGATATCTGAATATATAATTCCATGTGCTTTTTATTTAGAGTTGTACGCTATGTTTCAAATGAACAGTCATTAAACAGTGCATATGATGTATCAGATGAATGAAGCCCAAGTGTCTGTGCTTCAGTACTGAGCTGCCCCAGCCCCCCACATCTAATTATAGCATTAATACTAGAGGACTGACAACAGAAATGAGAAAATCAGCAGTGGATGGGAAATGCAGGATATGAATATTGCTCTTCCATATTGTTCTGACCTGCCCTTGATGATTTCTCTTTATTTGAAGGGTGGGTCACAATGAGGTCATTGGGGTAAACCGTGTCGGGAGCACTGCCGAAGGACTGGGCAGAGACCATTGGAATGAGATGCTGGCCTACCCTCGCAAACCTATCGCTCACTGGCACTCCCTACTGGAAGTCAAGAGGTCTGAAAAAGAGGTTAGTATCCTGCAGGTGCATTGCAGGTGGGTGACAAACTGAAAGATAAACCTGAACAAATAATCAGAGACACAGGGATTCTTGGTATAGAGTCAAGCCATTTACATGCGATCAAGGCAGCGAGAGGACAGTGGACTAAAAAGTAACTTTGGAAAAAGGTTAATTTTTGGGGAGAGATGCAGTATTGTTCATTATTATATGACGTAAGGATTCACTCCCTCCTGATTGGTCAAAGCAAGCCCTGCCGGTCACTGAGAACCATGATATAAGGTGAATATAAAAATCCGATGACCTCGTACTAAAAACAGATTCAGCTTCCCTGTAAGAGCTCCTGAAAGGGCTCGTATTTTGTCTCGCTTCGCTCCGTGAGGAGCTTTTTCTTAGAGTTGTCACCCATTACTTGTTTTATATTTCCTAAGTTTGGTCATAAAATAAAAGTTATTGACTTCAGTTATCAGTGAATTCGATGATTTATCCACCTTGGACAAGTGATATTCATCTAGGCTGTGTTATTATATTCATTATTTTGTACTTCAAGATGGAATTCTGGGAAATTTCAGTTAATTGTTATGACGCAAAGCTGTATATCTTAATTGTTATTGGCAACGCAGCTTATTGGGTACCTATTTGCTCAGTAAATGAATACAATTAATTATCCGATTCTTACTCAGTAATAGGTTGAGTGTTAACCTGCATTATGGTAATGTCACTGGTTATAGACAAATTTTTATTTTTACGTCAGCAAACGTTACATGCAGATCTGAATCTGCAACACCACATTTTTTAAAACTTTTATTAGGCGTATCAAGCCAATGGGACGCGGACGCAGAAAAAAATATACTGTATACCGTTTTCTAAGCTGCAGGAATTCAGTTGCTTCGTAAGACATTGACGTTTTTTTTGACCATTCATGCGGATAGGATAATGCTTGATAATTATTGCAATGCACAATAATGCAAGCTGAAGGGAAATGGATAAGGATTGATTCTCGCAGCTGAACATATTAAGACTTCTTTGCTCATTCAGAGATGTTTACGGCGTGGTGTAAGCAGGACCATAATCACTCTGATAGTAGGTCCCGAGTGTAAGAGGTTAATAATCATGTAATTATTTAGGGGTCTACGTGAGATAATTGAAATTTTATAGAAATTTATTGAGGGCAGGCTGCATATTTTCTGCTTTTATTATGGAAAATATCCTTCCTCTTGCTTTCTTGTTGTGGGAAATATGGGATCAGTGAAATTGACTTCAAAAGAGCAAGCACAAAATGGGAGACAAAAGGAATGCAAAGGAAGATGAGCCAAGGGTAATACTGCGTAAAGAAAATTCCTACTTTTTAACCTAATGCTACTGCTGTCCTTTGGCATGGGACTTCATTTATTTATTTATTTATTTTTAATTTTTAATTTGGCATCTCCAATCCCACCCGAGTCTGGAATACCCAACTGGTGAACTATATTCAAGGCTTGCTCGTATGCGACCCCATGTTGCCAATTCCGGAGAGTGATGACGGTTCACGGCTCTCCTCCGACGCACGTACCAGTCAGCCACTGCCTCTTTTACACTCATTGGTTGAATCCTTGCAAGTTTAGAATGAGGGCGGAGGATACCTGGACATGAGCAAGCAGCACCGTCGCATAGGGGGGAAAGATGATGACAATTCTAAGGGCCCAAAGTCAATTAGGGCCCACAAAACCTACAGTAACCGCCATGATAAAATTATTCTGCAAAGATTTACCTAATATTCATACTAATGCATCAGAGTTTAAACAAAGCCATTACAGCATGCAATACTGATGAAATACATTTCATTAAACCCCTTTCTTAAAATTTGGTTAAGTCCATGCTTCTTGTTTGTCTAAAATCGTCGGTGCGTTTTTTTCTGGCGAGGTCGCGAACCGAGGCAGCAAATAGGGAGTACTGCGATTATGATGTCCAAAATTAAAACACTTTAACAAATCTGAACACCTGAAAAGAGTAGAGAGAGGACAGCAGGAGCAAAGCAGATGTCCAGAACATGACAAAATTATTTTCAAAGAAAGGTGAGTATTTAACTAGCTTGCTATGTTAGCTGTTCAGGCTGGCTATTCAGCTGCTAACGTTACGGTCAGCTATGTAAATGACCGCCTGACAAGAATGGCATTACTCATTTATTAGCAGTATCATCCACAGAAAAGATTGGTAAAGTTATCATTCACCAGCCATTATAATATGCAGTCAAAAAAATGCGGTAACAGCAAGACACGTTCCTCCATTCTTATTATGAGAGGTTACTGCATACTTAGCTCTCTCTAGCTGTAAGTGACTGTACAGGTTAGGTTTGGCTAGTGAACTACATGCAGTCAGTGTGGTTACCTTAGGTGTAATGTAAATAATTGCTTGACTAGGCTGACATTACTTTTACCTTCTTTCATAAGTGTTTACTAGAACTTGACTGCTACTTTAGCCTGGTGACATAAAGCCCCGTTTACACTATCCAACATCACTCTACTTTTGTTGAGTTGATAAGAGTCAACTTCAAGTTGGGTCACCAAGTTGAGTGGTGTTGGATAGTGTGGACAGGTTATTCAACTTCATTCAACAGCACTCAACATCGTCCAATATTGTTGAATCAGGAATGTGTATGCATATTCTTTTTCAACAAGTTCAGCGAAGATGAGTGAAATTAGCCAATCAACGAGCATGTAGAAATCATGTGATCAAAGACAGAGACAGAAAAAAAAAAGCAGCCGTGGGAGCCAAAGCAGCCGCGCTTGGTCCAGAGTTAACAGGTCAGAGTAGTCGTCCAAGACCCTGCATGAATTTGAAACAGCGTGGTGTGCTCCGTCCATATATGTATGCGCTAAGTGTACATTTTTTTGTCTAATAACTTCACCTCAGTTTCTTCACACAAGCTGCTGATCTTAGCTTACGCAGCCATTTGGTCATTTTCCGCGCAATCGCAGTAAAATGTCTCAAGCGCATATCACGTAAAAAAAAAAAAAATTCAAAGAAAAGGAAGCATGTTCCTGAGGGGGAATCATTGACAGTATAAAACATGGACGATGCGTCTCTATTCACTCCCGTTCAACAAAAATGGAGCCAAAATATCCTCATATGGCCACTGTCATGTTGCACATTTGGAGCCTGAGTCTGCACAGTAGTGATCGGGGGGTAGAGCTGCGCTATCGAATCCCGCTCACACACTCATCCGAACAGCCCCCCTGAACTTTTCACCTGGTCTGGCAGCTGCGCTTTTAACGTAAGTGTCCGTAATGGCCAGCCCAGCTCTCACACGGAGACGGTGCAGGAAAGCGAAAGGACCCAACAACTGCCGGCATATTCGTAGGCTCGTTCAAAAGGTAAATGGACTCAATGGCTAAACAGACCCCACCTCACAGTCATCTATTTCGAAATTAGTACCTGACTGGCTATCTCTGATATCTTATAACTGAATTTTGTTCAACTAGCTAGGTATGTAGCTAATTACATTAAGTAACACGACAGATTTTTGCCACATGTCGGCCACATTGCTTGCTCCAGTCAATGTTCTCCACTGTCACTTACCCAATGTTGCGAGTGGCGAGCATATTAACGGCGACTTTCGTTGTATTTTCTAAATCGCGTTCAACCGGGAAGGTGTAATTTCGTATGTGCATGCACTAGCTGAGTAATGGGTCGAACTTTTAATTTTTTAATTACCTTTTATTTTTCAACATGATAGAACACTAGATTGAGTTTTGAATTTAAATACAGCGCCCTCCATAATTATTGGCACCCCTGGTTAAAGATGTCTTTCTTTAGCTTCTAATAAATTCAGTTTTTTTTTCTAAATAATATAGCACCACAATGAAAAAAAAGAGGAAAATTCAACCTTTAATTCAAGTGCATTTATTCAGTGGGAAAAAAAATCCCACATTAAGAAATAATTCTTTAACATCAAATCGTGTGTGCCACAATTATCAGCACCCCTGATGTTAATACTTTTTACAACCCCCTTTTGCTAACAAAACACTCCTAATCTTCTCTATAATGTTTCACAAAATGGGAGAATACAGAAAGAGGGATGGTTGAAGAACCATTCCTCTTTGCACAATCTCTCTAAATCCTCCAGCGACCTGGGTCCTCTCCCCTGCACTCTCCTCTTCAGCTCACTCCCCAGGTTTTCGATGGGGTTGAGGTCTGGGGACTGAGATTGCCATGGGAGAAGCTTGCTTCTGTGTCTGGTGAACCATTTCTGTGTAGATTTGGCCACATGCTTAGGGTCATTATCTTGCTGAAAGACCCAGTGACGACCCATCTTCAGCTTTCGGGCAGAGGCCACCAGATTTTGATTTAATATGTCCTGGTATTTCAAAGCTTTCATGATGCCAGGCACCCCAACAAGGTTCCCAGGGCCTCTGAAGGAGAAACAGGCCCACAGCATCACTGATCCTCCCTCATACTTCACAGTGGGCATGAGGTGCTTTTCTGCATACTCATCTTTTGTGTTCTGCCAGACCCACAGAGTGTTTGTTGCCAAAAAGCTCTATCTTGGTCTCATCTGACCAAAGCACTCGGTCCCAGTTGAAGTCCCAGTACCGCTTAGTGAACTCCAGATGTTTGCGTTTATATTTGTGAGTGAGTAAAGGTTTTTTCCGTGCATGCCTCCCAAACAGCTTGTTCGCATGCAGATAGCGCCTAATGGTTGTTTTGTAGACTTTGTGACCCCGAGATGCTACCATTTGTTGCAATTCTTTAACAGTGAGCTTTGGAGAACTTTTTATTTCTCTTACCATCCTCGAAGAAGAAAAACAAATATATTCCCAAAAGACGATGCCACCAGAAATCAGTGGGTAGCTCTTTTTGTTTGCTGGCAGCAAACAGCCACGGCCAAAGGAAACGTTAGCTGCTTGTGCTCAGCATTTCACCAAAGACAGCTTTGTCAATAAAGGATAATTTGACACAGAATAAGCGTTTCAGCTGCTTCTCAAACCGGAAGCAGTTGCATCGATCAAGCGCTCGAAGCCACAAGCTGTAAGTAAACATATAACAGCAAATAATGTAAGAGAAGCTAACATGTAACGGGTGGCTAGCAGAATGGATGCCGATAGTTAGCGCTATCAACTGGCCTCAAATGCAGGCTTTGTAAAATATCTGAAGATAAAGCCTGTATCGGTCGTGACTGTCCGTGACTCACAGACACAGAAGCTGTAAGTTGCTTTTACTGCATAAGCCAACCTGACGTGATAGCCAGTTGATTGTGGCTGTAGCACAGCAGCTAACGCAGCCAAGTTAATGTTGCTAATGTTTGTGTCCTAAATATGCAAGAGTGATATCAGGGGAAATTCTACAGAAGGTGTGTGAACATAAACCTCATTTGAAGTGAACTTTTAATACTTGTTTGTAATTTGGATGCTTGGTACAACTGTTCACAGTAACAGAACTTGCTGTCTGTAAAACCTGTATTGCCAGGTTTTGTCTCTGTGGTTATGACCACTCGGTTACCAGCTACTGCATGTTAGTATATGCGTCGTGTTTATTAAAAATGCTCCTGGTTAACTTAAATGCAGTAAGCACTTATATGCTGATCGGTATGCTTGTGTTACTTCGGTTAGCATCAATGTGGCAGTTTCATCATAACGTTGCCCGATTGTAGCCACTACAGTTAGTGATTGCTTCACTTATCCATGACCAAAATCAACCGGTTACTTCACAAATGTCTGAGTAAGCTCTCTGGTGCTACCATGAAAGTGGTGCGAAAAGCAAGAGCTCTAGCGGTTTACAAATGATTTTTCTGCACTATCTTGACATAATTTTATCCCCCTTTAAATTCTTGTGGCTAATAAAAGGCCAAAAAAGGCAGAGATTAAATAGGCAATTCTTCCCTGCAGATGTGATCAATTGGCTAGTTCCACATAAGCAACTTGTCCACACTAACGGAACTTACGGTCTGCAAAACCTGTATTATGTTCATAACGTAACCGAGCTCTCTCTAGCTGTCGCGTACTATCCATAAAGCTGCTTTCACATCAGACATGAAACTAATTTTTCACAGGACGGATTAGCCTACATTCAAAGTCAATGCAAAGACGCGAATACAGGCGTTATGTGTGCATTAAGCAGCTTTCACACTGGATACGAAACAAATTTTTCGCGCAACAGATTACATTCAAAGTCATGACCGATTATCAGCCACTGCATGTTAGTTAGCGTGCTCTGCTAATTAAAAATGCTCCGGGTTAACTTATATTCAGCAATTCTGATCGATATGCTTGTGTTACTTTGGTAAGCATCAATGTGACAGTTTCATCATATCGTTGCCTGATTGTAGCCACTATAGTTGAAGCTAACTGGAGAGTTGCAGTTAGACCAGCCGAAGATTTTGCGAAGCTTGGGTGCGTTTTTGGGTGCTTGGGAACACGATCGCTTTACTTATCCATAACCGGGGTAAGCCTGATACATCTCCAATGTATGGGCGAGCTCTCTGATGCTACCGGTGAAAGCAATAGGGAAGTGCATAGGCTATAACGTGTATAACAAACGATTTATTGCCATCGATTAAAGATCTTTATCGGCAGTTCCCACGGATGAAGATTATCTTCTCTGCCCTCACCCAGCGATTCCGGTGGAGGTCCTCCCTTCCAAAGATTATTGACAAAGCCCGGCGATATGTCAACAGCATGATGGTTACCTTTGTTTAATGTATTGGTGGAGAGATTTTGCATCACGGTGGCACAGTGGTTAGCACTGCTGCCTCACAGCAAGAAGGTTGTGGGTTCTAATCCGGCCTGGGGCCTTTCAGTGTGGAGTTTGCATGTTCTCTCCGTGTTTGCGTGGGTTTCCTCCGGGTACTCCGGTTTCCCCCACCCACAAAAACATGCCTCATAGGAACACTCCAACCAGTGCCCCTGACCAAGGAACTGGCTTTAGAACTGGAGTTGGTCCCCGGGCGCTGCTCTGTGGCTGCCCACTGCTCCTAACTATAGGATGGATCAAATGCAGAGGACAAATTACCCCATGGGGTTCAATAAAGTATGTTATTATTATTATCATCATCAGATAAAGCATGACAATTTTTGCATGACGGACTTCATTTCACCCCTATGGGAAATGATATATTTTTAAATAACATTTCCCTGTGTATGAAAGACCAAATCCACTAGGGTGATGCTGGATTTAGATTTTCAACATCAGTTATGGGCGCAAAAAAAGTCAGTGTGTTTGCATTTTGTGATGTTTGATGTACTTTTTATTCATTTATTTTATACTAGCTATCATACCAATTTTTTTCCCAGCTCTTCCTCTCCATCCACCTTCCTTTCTCTTCAATCTTTTCTCCAAACCATTTGCTTTCCCCCAGCCTTTCCACCTGATGGGGCCTCCTTCATGTTTCCCCTCGGCGAATGTAGCCAATAGGTTGTTGATGGGCCACAGACCACTACATGCAGTGTGGTTTGTTTTTTTAAATAATTTTTTTTTTAAATTTAACTTTCATTTGCATGCCTGATTTACTACAGCAGAGGACATAGTATATGTGAAAGAATTCCAGAGTGAAGTTTTTGCTCAATGTAAAGACCTTTATTATACATTACAGGTTTAATTTACCACCATCACAGGAAATGTGCATTCAATTACATAACATTTCTCATGTGCTCCCAGTCCAAGGACAGATGACTAGAGTCTTTGTTGGAAAACTGAAGGCTCAGTAGTCAAGATGAACAGCTTTTGAATGCATTATTCAAAAAAAAAAAAAATGACAGTTTATGCCAATCTTTGAAGACGACGGCATATAAAGAAGGTGACACAGACGGAACACGCATACATAAGAGAAGCCAGTTGCAAGTCCATTATCATTCAATCAACATGGACTTATCTACCTCCTTGTAAATTACTGTCTAACGGAACCATTGCAAGTTTCTGTGACAATGCATAGTTGAGCAGTTTTGACAAGCATTTTATCAGGTTTTAATTGACAAATTACTTCAGAGGTATTCACTTGCAATACAACGAAATAATTGCTTGTGGCATGCTCCAAGTCTTCACTGGGTAACGCTGAGGTCTGAATTTGAGGGCGGCTTCTGTAATCACATGATAAAAAAAACATTGAATAATTCGTGAAGCTTATGCCTGAAACCTGAAGTGCAGTCTGCACTACCTACCATGACAGCAGTAAAATTGAATTCCAACCCACACATCTGGCAATTTTTCATATGGCAGGTTTTACATACATAAAAAAAATAGAATGGAGTGATATGCAGCTTTAAATACTTAGAAACTAAATTCTTCCTGCTACCAATTTACATTCCTTTTTATGTGGGGTTACATGGTACAGCAAGCCTGATACAGAAATACTCCGCCAGTCAAAAACAAGAGTTGTCAGAAAGACAACAAAGCTTGCCGGGGGGCAAGGTTAAAGTTTTTCTGCACGCGGACGGACGCGGACGCGGACGCCGGGGGTATGACAATAGCTCTCCGGACATTCGTCCCGGCGAGCTAAAAACAGCTGCACACTGAAATATTTAGCTGAAACCACTGTTGTTTGAATTAGCACAAATTCTTTGTGTTATTCTCTTGACAACTGTATGCAAGGTCAGAACATTTACTTTCAATCGGAATTGTATTAACTATGGCTGAGATCTTGTATTGACCACCAGATAGTTGAATGAATTTGAGAAATACATGCACCTATTCCGACTTATTTGAAACGTGTTTCAAACATAGTCTGTATATGAAGAGACATCAAATTTCAAAATAACTTCCTACGTTTTTCAAGAAATTATAAAGCTGGTGAAGGAAAATATTATCTTGTCTTTGTGCAACTCCCAAACTCAGCTCTGACCGTCGAAATGAAGATCCTGAAAGCATTACCTTAATAGATGTGATTCATTGGCTGAAATAATTAATTAATCATAAATTGCATTGTGCAAGGTCAGTTAACGTTAACTGAAGTCAGCTAGCTCGCTAGTAAACGTTAACATGACGTTAACGTTAATAATTCATGTATAATTTAATGGCGCAACATCATTGCGCTACAAACGATTTTTAATTGTTATTCTTCCCAGTTTACACCACTCCCTTATTTACAGTTCGTGCCCAACTCCTTCCAGGCCAAGCTCGAAATGTTGTCAGCTTTTCCCCGATACTTTCCGTCCAATCAATCTTATTAGAGTTATCCCGTTAACTCTGAAGTAGATGCGTTGATTCCAGCCGTAATTTCATCCGAAACCTGCTGAATCCACATTGAAATTATTGATAAATTGAATCCGCTTAAGGTTTGTTTCATTTTTGTCATATTGTCGTTGGTAAAATAATCTGTACCTCCTCGATCCAATTAATTTTCCTTGCAGTTTTTGCTGCTGTCCCTAAGATTGCAACATAAGGTTGGACTTAAGTTGTGTTACTGAAGGTATTATTGGTGAAAAAGGTTTGAGCACCTGTAACAGTGGAATTTGTAGTTGTGTACAGCGATTTGTATGTGTATCAGTAAATTTGAGGTCACATACTCTATGAGTTGTGTAGTTGTAGATTTTTTTTTTCTCTGCACAAATACAACACAACACTTACACATTCACAAATTCTTAATTACAGGTGCACAAATCCTATTTTAAAGGTCTGACACACTCACATTTTTACTCCTATTGTTGCAGTATATTTGGTGCAAAACATATCTGTGCACCTGTATCAAACAATGTGAAGTTGTGGACAAAATTTGAATATGTGAAAATCTGAATGTGAATTTGTGCAATGAAAGTTCAATGTAGGCTATGTGAAATAATTTCTCACGAAAATATTTGTGTTCTTTTAAAACACAAATACAAATCGCTAACTAATACTACTCGAATCTTCCCCACGAGTCACACATTCTGTTTCCAACAAGTTACAAATCGTGCCCCGTCCACTGAGATATTGGGTGCAAAACTATCTGTGCATTCAGTCTATGGAGAAAAAGGCGGGTGCTGATCTGAGATCGACTGATTTCACAGCCAATCAGAGGAGATCGGCTTTCGTCGTACAGCCAATCAAAGGAGAGGGGCTTTACATTGCGGAGTGAGAGGAGAATTCCAGTTGGTGGAGTCGATTCAGCACCAGAGGTGTATAGTGACGAAGTACATGTGCTTCGTTACAGTAAATAAGTAGTTTTTTTTTTTTTTGAGGATTTGTACTTTACTTCAGTTTTTTTTTTTAAACCGGGACTTTTACTTTCACTTGATTTAAAAGAGAAAAAAAAATTCTTTTGCTTCCTTACTTTGACAGTGGCCAGTTCGTTACTCGTCACAAATTATAATATTAATGTAATCAATCATTTAAGAATTATCTGGATTTGGCGTGCTCGAGAAAAACAACGGTGCTCGGCACGGTATCTTAACTGCGCTTTGAGCAGATGTGCCCGTCAGCAGACATGGAGCTGCAAATTTATGCATGCAGTTACAATATTCTGTCACATGGCCCGCCAGGATCAGTTATTGAATATTCACAAGCAAGCAGCTCAAACACGTTTAGAATATTATGGACGAGTTCACTCCGATCCCTGTTTTTCAGGGGTTGCCTGAATTAAACTCCTCTGCTAAGCCTGATGTGCAAACTGCTCAATACTCTTGCCCACAGTATCTATCCAGCAGTTAAAAAAAAAAAACCTCTCTTGCAATAGAAAAAAAAATCTTTGCCCTCTCTAGCAACCAACTCAGCTACAGTGAGCCAATGGTATTCCAATTAGCAGTTATGAAAAATCAGTTTTCTGACGCAAAAATTCGACATGGTATCAATACTATGTCATTCTACTGTTAATTATTGTCAATTCTAGTGGTTTTGTAAACTACAGGTAAACTCAAAGAAGATGAAGTATAAAGCACAGGCTGTCCCCACCAAGCAAACGAAGTCTTTTTGAGGTCCTCCAAAACGTCTTAATGACGTTCCCTGAGCAGCCAGAATGTAAGTTTTTAATGATGTCGTTTTATGACATCTTCTGGGTGTCCCGTATTAACGTCCACCAAACCTCTGCACAAGGTTAAAAATTATTTCAAATGAGGTCGCTCTGGTGGTCTTTTCAACATCAACTGCACATTTATTTTAGAGATACTTGATATAAAAAATATGTATATATAATTTCTGTTTCTGCCCTCCATCCTCTCTGCGAAGCCTCTATCTCTTCAACTGCTTTAACATTAATAGCTCTCAGATGACGTATTTAAACAATTGTTATGACAAGCAAAGCTCCTTTCGGCGTTTCTGATCTTACCTTAATAGGTGTTCTCTAAAATTAAAAATGTATAGTTTGCCTGTTACGAATGGCTACTGATCACCATTTTACCCTATATTCATCGTAAACGTCTGCTACTCTGCTTGCTGTCTTAAAGTAGTCAAGGTAGCTAGCTTACTTGATAATAGCGTAACTGACTGTACAACTTCAAGAAACAAAAAATAAAATTAACCTACCAAAAAAACAGCAAAGATCCTTTCGATTCGTCCGGGCGGTTAGTGCAATTCAGAGCAGAGCAACTCATTTTGTCGTTTTTTGTTGCAATCTGTCCTGCTTGAAGAACAATCGCTGTTAGCTATGAAGAATTTCAGATAACGTTAAGTCTCCTGCCGACTTTCCCACTCCAGCTCTATGTGAAATTACTATTCACGAAACTAAGTCCGCAGGGGGCGGGGGCGATCGAGACTCTGTCCACACGCACTGCAGTTGTCAATCACTGCTGTTTATTATGACTACACGCCCCTTTTGCATAATATCAAATAAAAGGTTCACAGAAAACTTATCAGAAAAATTGATGCTAGAATATATATCAGCATGGTAAGAACTTCCTAAAAATGAAGAAACCATCTTCAGAAATAAATTATTTTTCATGTACACAATTTTTCCTGTCTCGCATTTCTCCCCTTCACTAACATGGAGGGGGCGGGCTTATAATTTGGACTGCAGCCTGCCAGTAGTTGGCGATCGAGACGCTTTTGCTTCACTTCTCAGGAGACGTTTGGCCGTCCATGTTTTATTCAGTCCTTGGGGGGAATGCATGGTTAAAAGATATGGAGTTACGGAAGAATATGTATGGACGTATCCGTTAAAACCAGGCGTCCCAATGCCTGACTGAATTACTTTTTAATGCTGTGCTGCTATGGCGATAACTACTGCCAACAACCTCGCTACACGCTAGGCCTTTAGTCCTAGCAAGTTCTCAATCATTTTCCTTTTTTGACGCGATTTCCAATTATCGTAATTGACAACTGAAGACACGGTTTCTCTCCATATGCAATCCAACTGCGATTAAATCATGGGCACAATACAGTATAGTTGCGGAACCAGAACTACGAATTGGGGTGCAGAAAACATCTGTTTAAAACAATTATTAGTCCTGACCTGTTCACAGTCATTTTCATAATTAAAAAGGTTCCGAGAGCGCTCCACACTTGTGCTGCTAGTTCTCCCCGATTAGGTAAGACGACAATTGTTCATTTGGACGCATATTTGTTGTATTTAAATCAATGTTATTCAAAATTGTATTCCTGTGCAAATAGCTTGAGCCATACACTTTTTACAGCCTATTTAACTGCAGTGCCACTTTTTTTTCAACCTATGCAATACCGAGAGTGGAAGGCGATATTTCATTGGAATGCTGACCAGTTCAATCAACACAAAGCACTGGCCTATTAATGAGTAAATTATTTTTCTGTGCTGAATTTAGCCCATGATTTCATCGCTGTGAGGTCGCATATGGAGAGAAGGCGTGTCTTCAGTTGCCAATTACGACAATCGGAAAACGTGTCAAAAAATGAAAATGATTGAGAACTTGCAAGGACTAATGGGACGTGTCTACTCACCCCCCCACTGCTAATTGGAGAGGAAGAGGGAAATTTCCGTCCAATTTATCACAAAACACAGTTCAACATAGTTCAACAATGTTGGATGTTGTTGAGTAATCTTTATGTAGTGTGGGCGGGTCACTCAACTTACCTCAACAGGACTCAACTTGAAGTTGAAGTTGAGTGATGTTGGATAGTGTAGACAGGGCTTTAGTCTTGTTCACGCAGGGGGTAATTTTGCTGAGCTTGCCCTCCTCTTAACAATAGCAAAATGAAGCTGAGTGCTTAGAGCTATGGAACTGAGAAGCCCATTTTTAGCTTTTGTTTATTACAAGACTCGATTGATTAGTTCTTCATCAGTTGTTCCATAGAACATAACTTTAAATGTTTACAAAAGTAATATGAAATGGAACAATGAAACCTTTATGCACTGCTACTCCAGAATCAGCTGTGGTTACTTCATCTGAACCGGACCCAGCAATAGACCTTCACCACCAGCAGTCTAAAGATGTTTTTGATGGTGAGTGAGTAAGTGAATGTGAATAAGACAACTAATAATTCATAAATTACATAATGATACTCTAACTCTTTGAGTGGTAAATCGTAAAAAAAGGAAAAATTGGGTGTGTTGCATTTGGCACTGCCAAGGACACTGCGAAACAGAAAAAATAAAGAATAACGTCATGATACATAGTCGTAAAAAATGGCAATGAAAAGTCGGGGGCCCAGAATTCCTAGCAACTGCCCTGTGAACAAGCGTAGAATCTTCCTGACAAGCGCCCGTGTGGCCAACAGGAGGCGCTTGAGCAACGAACGAAGCAACCATTTTTATATAACCCTTCCCAGCAGGCCCTTCCTAATTTGTATCCCTGTAGTGCAATGGCCAGTTGTGCACTACTCTGAAAAAGCTGCTGACCACTGCCGGTTGGTACGACCGGGGCTCAAACCCACACCGCGATAGTCACTTCTGCTTCGCAGTGCGGTGCTTTAACCGAGTGAGCTATCCGGCAGCTCTGCACGGGACTTTATTTAACATACAGCTGGTTTTGTTTCCAGCTGGACCGTTTCGCCGACTCAAGTCAATCGCCAAAAGGATGTTAGAATCTAGCAAGCACCCCTTTTCGTCTGAAGTTCAAATGGACACTGAATTGGAGATCTAAGGTCTAGGCCACAAGAATGCATTTAATGATGAAAAATTTGAGTTTTTTTGCTTGAACCAATTAAATTTGGATGGACTGAAAATGCCTAAAAATGGCTCCTCTTCAAAAAATCAGAGTGTTCCAACTTATCTTACTTATGAGCAACGACGTGGGATGTGTGGGCTACATAGGAACCAAGCTAGGTATTTACAAGTCTGATTTGTACAGCCATTAATTGCGTGCCTGGCATTGGAGCTTAACTAACTTTATATCACTATCTAGCAAGCTTGCTTGTGAACGGTAGCTTGGCAATAATTTACCATATAATGATTTAACATTATACAACATACCATCATGTAATTAAGTAAGTGTAATTAAATTGTTCAATATTGTTAAGCTTCATAATAAATGTTTATAATAGGGGTGTCAACATCTACACGTGTAAACGGTTACACGGATAACAAATCATAATCGTTTAGAAAAATCAATAACCATGTACACGTCATTTTTTTCTCCTCGTTCATTTCTTACCAATACACATAGTCGCCTATTTTTAGGCGTGATAATGTTGCCTGAACGCTTCAGATAATAACATTAACTAACAATACACTTAAACGTTCCCACTAGTGCAGTTATCTGCATACAGATGCATGGGGCGCAATGTTACCTTGATATAAAAAAATAATAAAAAACCCAGCAGCCACAGCTAGTGTCGCCCCACATCAAGATTAGGCTGCGGAGGACTTGAGAAGAGCGCTGCGCTCATCATCTTCTCCATGTGCAAATGTCGTGCAGCTGAAAACAATAACTGTTAATGGCTTGTTATTTTAGCCTATATTGTTGCATGTTGTTGTACATTACATTGTCGGCTTTTCACGACCTGATCACGCATCCTCGTGTCTAAAGAGGAGGAAGAAAGCACATTTTTTTCGCCAATTTTGGTGAATAATTGTGAGAGTCCCCCTCTACTTTTTTAACTTTGTGGATATAAAGGTGAAGTTTTTTTCCTCTCACTTCAGCTTACTTTGGCTTCTTTTTTGAGTTGCTGTCACTCGCCAATTCCAGATTACTTTTACTATGAGACGCATATTAAAATTCAGACGCAGTTCCCATTGCGAGAGAGGGATGCAGTTTGCACTTCAAGTTAAAAAAAAAATGTGCAAAAGTGAGCAATAGTTAAAACAGTGATTAAAAAAGGTTAAACCTGTTTCAGCTTTCACTTGTACGTTTTTCTTATCTGTCAAAATGATAGAGGATTTTATTTTCAACTCATTTTTACTTTCTGTGGTTATACAGCGCAACTGCGATAGAAAAAGCTCATAAATCTCCGAACGTGTAACCGAGTACACGTCGGTTAGTAGTCCCGTGTACACGTGTAGAAAAAATTGTAAACGTTGACACCCCTAGTTTATAACGTTAATGACAGTTGTGAACTTTGTGTATTTGGATACAAAATAAATTTAAAACAGTGAAAATTAGTATCTTAGCATCACAAAAAATAATCACTTCTAGGATCATCTTTGTATATGAAAAAGGCAGTATTTAAACTCAGATTATTGTTAGAAAAAAAAAACCCAGTATACGCATTATGTGCTCTCACATTACATGCGTCCCTACCAGCTGTCGCATTACACCTACGCACTTGGTCAAACAAATCATCCTTCCCTATATTCTCAGTAAGCAGAGACGCGCATTTATAATGTACACCTTGAGCTTGGTACATGCCTGAATGCTTGACCCCTACAGTGAAGGGGTCCGGTGGCTCTGCCAGCTATGCTGTGGGGAGAATGTCCTGACCTGATCCGCTTGCTTTCAAAGAGTGAACCGTCAAAGCTAATTAATATTAAGGTATTTTGAGCGATCACTTCGATGAAATAATGGAGCACCTCCCCTGATGAGATAGGTCCCCTGTAGGATGACAATGCTCCCTCTCACAGGGCACGAAGGGTCATTGAATGATTTGTTCAGTATGGAAATGATGCAGTTCATATGCTATGGCCTTCACTGATACCCGACCTCAATCCAGTTCCAGAGCCATGGTATGTGTGATTACAGACTGATGAGCCTCTAGAATGTTCAATCCCTCCAGCACAGTTCAAATGACTTCCAGTGTCTATGCCAACCATCAATTAAGCTTTTCTGGCAGGCCTTGATAGCCAAATATTTGATGAAGACACTTAACTGTATTGTAGGTTTTTTCCTTAATTTGTCACCTGTCTGTACGCCGTGATTGACTTGTTTTCATCTGGATGAACTTCTCTTTTTACCTGAGGTGGAAAGTCCAGGGGTCAAAAAGTAAAAATGATTTTTCTCTGGCCATTAATTGATTTCACCATCTGGTTTCACTTCCTGGCTGAACTACCAAATTCAGGCAATGGGAATAGAATACTGAGAAGTTCTACTTCCTGAACTGGATTTTCCTCATCTGATTTTAGCTTATCAGCATGACTGTCATTTGAGACATAAGAGGCAGTATTTAGTTCTATGTTGTTGCTTATCACAGATGCATAATGATGCATTAGTACCCACGGTGACCATTCTTAATGCTGTTTAATTTAGCCAAAAACACACCAGGGACTTTGTTGCAGTGAACTCAGAATTGCATTCCTCTAATATTTTACACTCTGACAAAAAAAAATACACATTTCTTTGAAGTAAGATGAATCTGTTCAAGTAGCTTTTGCCAACCAGTGAAATCTATTGAAATCAGACTGTCTTCATGGCAGTTATTTTTATCAAGTTGGGTGCGTGTGTGTGCATGTTTTTGTGTGTGCGGCTCTGCTTGTGCTTGTGTGTGCTTGTTGCGTGTGTGTGTGTGTGTTTGTTTTTTTCCAGTGGAAGGCCCGCACTGCCAGCTTCGACAGCCAGAGCTCCTGTCCTTCACCTAGGCCCCCGTGCAGCCCCTGAGGGAGAGCCTCGACGCCAGAGGGCAGCCTCTCCCACCAGCCAGCACACCTCCAGCTCAGCGCTGTCTGTCCGTCTTTCTGTGTGTCTGTCCGTCCGTCCGTCTGTCCGAGACATGCCAGTGTTATATGCACATCCCCCATCCTGTCCGGAAGAGCCGCCTTAACGCTTTTGTGGGACGTCCAGCTTCAGGAAAGGAAAAACAGACCTTTCGAATTCTTGGGAAGCCAACCACTGAGCCACGCCAAATTGGATTACAGTACACTTTGTCTGGATTTTTTTGAGAATTCTTTTCGACAGATGACAGCAGTTCTTTTTTTCTTCTTATTCCCTTTGCTAACACAGTCATTCTGAGCTCTGAAGGCAGAGAATGAGAGATAATTTAAAAAATTTACCAGTGGGGTTTCCAAAGGTTAAAGGGTGCCAATTAAACCTCTGACTTCAATAAGACAGCTTATACTGCATAGAGTTAAATCTGAAATAGTATAATAAAGTACTTATGAAGTTCTTTAGAAGGATAAAAATGGGCCTGTACCATTTTATGATCATTCTACCGAACTTTTTTTCAGTCCAATACAAAAAACGCAAACACATGCAGTAACACCACTGAGCAGAATGTTAGCACATTCGCATAAACCTTTGTGCAACAAAAGCATGCCAGGGCCTCGTAACCATGGTAATGCTGACTGCAGTGGGCCTTCCCAAAGGGCGGCACATAATTGGGCACGGCCTCGTCCAGAGAACAGGGTCACACCATCCCATTGTGTGAAACTGACCCCTCTGTGTGGCCTGACGCGCACAGGCTGCCTTCAGCAGTAACTCAAGTTCCAGGTGATATGGATACAGTCCTCAGCTGGTGGGTAGCACTGGGAGAAAGAGCAGCAGGATAGTTTGGACTTTGGAGAGTGTGTGTGTGGACTGAGAGAGCAGTCCTCATTGTGCATTGAAAGGGCATGAACACGCGGCAAAATGGCACCAGTGTTCAGAGTTATATCAGCTCACACAAGAGCGCATAACACAGTCCCAGTAGTAATCTGTAAGTTCTCTGTAAAAGTTGCATTAAAAACTGGACTTTAAAGGACCCATATCATGACAAGTATTTTTTACCCCTGTTCAATCCTCCTATGTAGTGGTGTCCACGGTACCTGAGAGCCCATAGAAGGTTGACTACGGCGTTAGCCATTCATGTCTCCTTTTCCACTTCAGCATTTGAAACACGTGGTTTGAAATTTCCGCTGTTTTCTGTATCACAAACAGACCTGCACTGCATAGTTCATGCCTACCAGCTCTGCCAGTTCCTTTGCCTCCCACTGCCTTGCCTGACCTCCCCTGCTCTTTCTTTGTTGCATTAGTCTTTATCGCTTTCGGGTGTCTTCACCGGCCAGTCGGAGCAGAGGTCATCATTGTGGAGGACACGCCTACTCAAAAAAGCCTGTTTTTTTTTGAGGGGAGAGAATGATGGACGGTGAACTGATAAGAAGCCATGGATTATTGTTATTTATTTATTTTTTTTTTTTTTGATAAAAAGTTTATTAACCTTCCTTTTTGGACATCCAGGAATATAGCAAGCTGTGAAAATGGCATTAAATGGGACGTTATATTCAAAAATAAATTTGACAAAGGAAGCATATTAGCGGAAAAAAATTAGGAAGAAATTCTTGTTGAAACGATCATTGAAAAGGACATTACACAAACTGCATACCTACATTAGAAGAAAGACAGATGTCGTAGTTACAAGTTACTGATTATTGAGCTGTTTCTGGAATTCGGAACAGATGTGAACTTGGGCAGGCACTGTTCGGTTATATCTGCAGCAGATTGGAAGATTGGCACAAATCCTGACCCAACAGATAATATTTTTGCCAGGTCTCATCTCAAAACTGGATTTGCTTTTTGATTCTGCCTTTGTTATCATCTGCTTTTTATTACAGATTTTCTGCGAAATTGCACAATATTATCAATGACAAAAATATTTCATTTGTCATATGCCTGTTTACAGACACTTTTTGGGCAATCCCCATCCACTGCTAGGATAATTCTGAGAGACTATTTATTTATTTATTTATTTATTTATTCATTATGATTATTTTAAAGTATTGGCACCTTTTGTTGTTTTTTTTACCCATTTATTATTTTTAATATTAATATTTGATTTTTTTTTTTTCATTTCCAATTGTCTATTTCCTTGACCATGATAACTCCATCAGAAAAACACTCCTTGACTGATAAGGACTGATAAGATGGAGAACATGTAATTCAACTCCTGCATCTGGATCATTCTCAGTTGTCCTATACACGCAGATCAGCGCCAGATTACTTTTATCAGAACAGCACACTGCGTCCCCCATACTGTGTGTATTGTGTGAGATCTGCATTTTGAGCAACTGATGCCAAGTGTTTAGAAATCTTTCTGTATCTTTATAATCCTGTTGAAATATGTTTTTCTATGAACTGCTTGATACAGAAAATGTGTAAACCCTTTGTAAGCATTTTGAACAGTCAAACCAAACCTTTTTTTTTGCTAAGATTTTGTACGAACAACAGAAAACCCTTTGATCGTTTCCGCAGGATTTACCCGTGGAAGGAAAGGCCTAGAGTTCATCCTCGTGTCTTTGTTCAAATGGATGTTTAGGTATTTAGCAAGGATGTGGACATTCCGTGATACGGGACTCAAAACACTTTGATCAAAAGGAGGCCTCTTTGGTCCTCTGTGGATGGTTTTTCAAGGGTGAAATTCTGCACAAGGACGGGCAGTGCCGGGATTATAGTACCTCTCTGACAAGGGATCTGGACTCATGGATTTTCAAGCCTGACAGGCTGGATACGCAGTGCTGCTCTCTTCTTTTTCTTACCTTGTGTGTGTTTGAAATAGTATATGAGTTGTTCTCTCAGTATCCTGGCCATGCTTTTCCATGCAGTTTGCACTGATCCTCAGAGCCACTTTGGAAGAGACTCTTCAACGCAAGCCTCTCAGCTAGAAGTGCTGACAGGAGCAGGGACTGAGTGAGAAATTCACCTCTATCTTAAATCCTGGGGAAATATTCAAAGTGAGAGCGGTGGATGGGGAGGAGAGTGAGGTGGGGGTGGGGGGGTCAACGGCAGGTCACAGAAGCAGGGTCGTACTCTTGCTGCTCCAGGTACTCGAGTCAAACGTGATCGGAAATTCAAAGTCCCTCCACAAGTTAATACGACATTGACAAAGGGAGTGGATTTGTGCTGACTGCTCTCAATACTGGAGGGTTTTCATTATTGCCGGCTAGCTGGGTGAACCATATGGCAGAACCTCCCTGCAGCTCGCCCTATTGCACCCATCATACATACATAACACAGATATATGGTACGTGCTCCAGGGTGGGGTGAGCGGGAGGTCGATACTGCATTAAAGAGCTGTGACATTTCGCACTCATGGCTCACCACTGTAAGCGAACGAGACAATGTGCGCGTTTGATGGCATTTCTCTTCTTAGTATAGCAGTTCTGCTCGATTTCTGAGTCTCACGTACACGTATGTATGTGAGAATGTGCCGATCTTATAAAAGCCCCAGCTTTTATGAAAGCATTACATTACGTCACATTTATTTGGCAAATAGAAAACAAAACAAAATAAAAAGTAATTGCTGAATTGTTTTTCCTTATTTCCTTGCTAAGACACATTTTGTTTGGCTGTTTTTATCCTTGTATTCTCCCTGTTTGCTCACCTAAACTGATTGTTCAGACTGTTTTGAACCCTAAATGCTTGAATTATTATTGTGTTTGTGTTTCTGAATAGGCAGTCGTGCTTTTCCCAGGCAAACTTTTGTATTAAAAATTTGTATTTGTAATATATTTGTTTGAAACATCCCCTTGTATTTCAAAGATGTAAGAGTAAAATTTACTAGCTGTAAAAAGAATTAGCTCTTTTCTTTTTCTGAAAGCAGAAATCGGAAATTACGCTACAACTGTTGAATGAATAATCACAATAAATCAGAGATAATGAAAATCCCACTTCTGTTTCTAATAAATGACAATTAATGAGAGCAGGGGTTCCAAGTTGATTGACAGCAAGTTGGACTGTAAAATGTCCAGTTTTAAGTCAACTCTGACAGATCATGCTTGAATCTAATAGAGCAGGGGTGTCACTCTGTCCCGTGAAAGGGAGGGTGCAGGTTTTCTCTCCAACGAGGCAGAAGCACACCTGAAAGCAATGATTTATTCAACTGATCTAGGCCTGAACAACAGATTATTTGTATCAGGTGTGCATCTGCATTGTTGGAGCGAAAACCTGCAACCTCTTTGCCCTTATAAAGGTCAGTCTGACACCCTTGTAAAAGAGATTTGTTTGGAGATATGACTCAACACTAAACCTTTTACTGTGTAGATCAGGGCTATTCAACATTATCCTGCAAGAGCCGGTGTGGGTGCAGCTTTCATTCCAACCGACCACTTACACACCTGATACTACTACTCAAGCTCTTTAGTAAAGACTCTTGGGGTAGATCAGTGGTGTCAGGTGTGTAAGTGCTTGGTGGGAATGAAAGCCTGGCATGGATGATAAAAGGCAGTGCTTTCTATGGTCGCAAAGTGTAGTGAAGTTACTATGATCATAATATTTCATGAATCACAGTGCGTCGAGAGTGATGATTAGACAGATAAGTGGAAAGAGTGAGGAAGCTCGAGGCAGAGGCCTGAGGACTGCTCAGTACACAGTGGCATCCAGTGAAGTCTTAAGTTTACTAAAACTTTGCTTGTCCTTCTGTGATTTCTTGAGACTCACTGAGAGTTTGGATTAGTGTTAAGCTGCTTTCACACTGGATGGGAAACAAATTTTTTGCTCAACAGATTACATTCAAAGCCAATGCAAAGATGCGAATACACGCAAAACGCATGTATTCGCGTCTTTGCATTGACTTCGAATGTAATCTGTCGTGCAAAAAATTAGTTTCGCGTCCAGTGTGAAAGCAGCTTTACAGTCCATTTTCTCTGAGCCAACAGCTTTCTTGCTGAGATCAGAACTGATGCCTCTGTGACCTTTTTTCACACGTTAAATAATTCGCATTTAGTATTAACTCGCTTATCACACCCCCAAACCCCTGTAGTATGCCTTTGTTTTTGTTTCCAGGTTTTTTTTTTTGCCCTTTCATTGATTCTTATCTTTAGCTAACTACTTTTTGACCTTATCTGTTATTGTGGTGCTTTACTTCAACTATTGTACCAAAGTTAATATTTTGTGTTTGTTTTTTACAGTTATTATCATACTACTCCAAATTTGATTGGGGTCATGGGAATTTTTTTGTGAAATGACATGCAAATTTGGCAACTGCCACTGATGAACAATATTTTGGATAAATGACGTGCAGTGCGACACATGACACATTTGCATGTGTATTTAATGACATTAAATGAGTGTGCAGCCTCACACTTTTGGCTTTCACGAACACTTCATGGTTTCACCTCTGATATGTAAAGTGAAAACAGACAGTGTTTGTTTGATGTTTCATTACCACAGTTAATGTCAATAACGGCTATGGCCTCCTCCAGCTTGAATGACGACTTGACAACGTCAGGTCATACTGTCAATCAGAACCCAGATGCTTGCAATTGGAATGTTGTTCCATTCTTCAACAAGGGCATTTCCGAGCTCTTCTAGAGTTGTGGGTTGTGCCCTATGACCGGAAATGGCGACCTGCAGCATGTTCCACACATGCTTGATAGGGTTTAGGTCCAGCGAACACGCGGGCCAGTCCATGCGGACAGCTGTCTCCTGCTCTAGGAATTGATTCACCACCCTAGCATGTTGGGGACGGGCGTTATCATCAGGCAAGATGAAATCAGGGCCAATAGCACCAGCGTATGGTCTTACGTACACATTGAGGATCTCATCCCTGTACCGTACCCCTGTCATCGTCCCTCTCCCCGTGACATGCAGGTCCGTTCTGCCGTTCCTGCTTATTCCTCCCCAGACCATAATTGATCTGCCACCACAACGGTCGTGTTTGTTGATGTAGGTATCATTAAATCGCTCACGTTGTCTTCGCCACACCCGTTGCCTCCTGTCAGTACAGTCCATGCAAGATCGGGACTCATCAGTAAAGAGAACTGGAGCCCAATCGTTGTGTGTCCATGTGACATGATCGTGAGCCCAATCCAAACCGTCACGCCTATGACACACAGTCAGTGGGATTCGAACACATGGCCTTCTTGAGTTGAGGCCAGCTGTATGAAGACGATTCCATATCATCTGAGTGAATACCCTGACCCTCGAAGCGTTATGAAGGTCATTTCATGGGGTGGTGGCTGTCCAGAAAAGATGACGTCATGCCTGAAGTGTGAGAAAGTGGTCTTGTTGTGTAGTCGATGTCTGACGACCACCCCCATGACGGTGTGCTGCTGTACCAAACGTCTGATACCGGTTCCACGCTCTATTCACAACACTTTGGCTGATGTTAAGTGTATTAGCAACGTGACGTTGTGAGAAGCCAGAGTCAAGCATTCCGATGCAATTCCCAATTGCTCTGAAGTCAATCAATGTCTAAGACGTGGAGGAGATATTGTTATTGCTAAATGTAATGCAAAAAAATTGGGAACTTACAAATTTTCACCAACAAAAAATACAAACATCTGAGTTGAAATGGTGAAGTGTTAGTCAAAGCCAAAATGTGAGGCTGCACACTCATTTAATGTCATGAAATGCACATGCAAATGTGTTTTGTGTCTGACTGCATATCGTTTATCCAATATATTGTTCATCAGAGGCAGTTACCAAATTTGCATGTCATTTCACAAAAAAAATCCTATGATCCTTATCAAATTTTGAGTTGTATATTATTTTATGGTAAGCACACAGGAGCTGGATATGGGAGTGAGGGGCATTTAGGACAAATACAAAGTATTTCAGCAAACAGCAAATCATATGACACCAACGTTTTAGGATGTACAGGTAGAGAATGATGGAATGCTTTTAAAGGTGAACTATGCAAGTTTGTCGAGATCACTTCTGTTGACATTTGAATTCAAACAAAACAGAGGTAGCTCGCCCCTCTCACCCATAGGTCCCTCCCTCCCATGCTTCCGTAACTGTCAACTCGTGTCGGTGATCGGCCGGAACGTATTGTTATGTTATGGGGCACAGCCTTGGCCCATTGTTTTTATTTGCAGTCTGTGAGGCCTGTGTGGTCTCCAGAGCCCTTTTTTTTTTTTTTTTTTTTTTTTTACAGTGAACTCAGGGATAGGCAGCTAGTGGATCGTGGGGAGATGTAGGCGAATTGAAACAAAAATGTAAAATTGCGCCGAAAATAAACAAACTTGCATAGTGCACCTTTAAGAGGACGACTTGAAAACAGGGCAGGGAACAGGAGAGAAGTCACCCAGTGAATGTGTTTATGTATAAAAGATGCTTAAAAGGGAGGAAAACTCAGATTCATACAAGAACGTGATGGACTGACTTACTGTTTATTCCCCTTGGAATCCTGACCAGCTCATGGTTGTGGTGGCTAAAATGCCCACATTCTCAGAGCCAGGCACAGCAACAGGAAGAAAATACTGTCCAGAAGAGATTAGGGCCCAGCATAATGAGGCCTTGACCACAGCCTTAAAAATTAAAAGTTAATGTCTTCATTTGCTCTCCGCACAATGTTGCTGCTGAGCCTTTCTTAGCTTGTAATTTAATTGTCCTGTAATTTTAGCTGGTGGAAACTAAAGCAAGACTAAACTCAAGCGAGGTTTAAAACAAAAACAGCAACATTTAAGATATACTGTATGTGTTGGACGACTGTACCACCATTAATTAAAAGTCTGCTGTGGCTCAATCAATAACAGGAGTTAGGCAGCTTCAGGACATGTAAAAGTGCCTACTGTATAACATGCAGTACTAAATCATTGAAAACCTCTTTTCTCAAAGTTTTGGAAATTCAATGTATAAGGGCAAAAAAACCTTATCTCTGAATTAGATTGTTGAATTACTTTATAGGGCCGCTCATTGTATCACTGGTAAGACAGCTGCACTACTGTGGAACAGTCATGGGTTTAATCCCAGTTTTCAAGCGGAGTTTACATGTCCTCCTCTGTCCTGGTTCTCCGGTTTCCTCCCACTGTCCAAGTAAGTGCATGTTTAGGTAATTGGAGGCTCTTGATTTCCCGTAGGTGTGAGTCTGGTTCTGTGACAAGTGTGTGTGATGTGTTCCTGCTCCCCGCCAGCCAAGGCCTCTCCAGTGCTGATGAGAAATGAGCCAGTTTGATGATGGGCGATTGGACGGAATACTTCACCGAGAAAGTATTGAAATGGAGGATAACCTTGCATTTGAGTTTTCTGTTTTCCCTTAGAGTGCTAAATACAGCTATTGTTGCCCAATACTGTAGCTGCTGAAAACCTATCCTGTGGTGACTTTTTTTAAAAGAGCTCCCGCATGAGAGCTCTTTTAAAGGTTCACTCAGTTAAAAAAAATTTTGGCTATTTTTTGAAGAAATGGATCATATGTAGCAAATTAATATGCATCACACATTTGTAAATGCTTTCTATAACTTTTTTATTGTTATTTAAAAACTAAGATTTGGCTGGTTTGTACGGTCCTAAGCCCCACCCCTCGAAAAGTGGTTGCACACGGTCCTCGTAGTCATATGACCTGTGACGAGTGAAAAGTAAGTTGCAAACGTTCCCAGCTGGTTTGTTCTAGACTGATAATTGATTTCACCTTGATCAGTCCTTGATTTTGTTGATTTTGAGATTCATCAACATGCCAAATAGGTGAGTAGTGGTAGGCTGTAACAAGACTCCAAACGATGGTATGAGTTTACATCACTTCCCAAAAAAGAGATGCCAAGTCTCACGCATTCGGTAGAGTCTCTCGCCTCTTAGGGGCATTCACCTTCCTGTGCCGTCATTCGCAATTTTCCAATCAGCATGCACTGGAGAATTTCACTCACAGAATTTAAGTCATTGAGCATTAAGTTAATCAGTTTCACGTGCATTACAGCGGATTTCCCCACTAGTGTCACGGAAATAGATTATGACTCAGGAATTCTCACACTTGTCTTTACTGAGAGATTGAAAGCAATGGAACTGCAATAAAGACATTTCAGTCAGCGGCGGAGCTAGAAATAGGAATTGGGGTGGCGCAGACACGTCCCTTTATGGCAATTAGGATAGTCCTGGCAAGTACTCAATTATTTTTCTTTATTGACGAGTTTTCCAATTATCGTAATTGGCAACTGAAGACACGGTTTCTCATGCGATCTAACAGCGATGAAGTCATGGGCTAAATTCAGTAGAACTGAGAATTGAGGTGGACAAAACATCTGTTTTAAACAATTATTAGTCCTGACCTGTTCTCAGTCATTTTCATGATTAACAAAAGGTTCACTCCGAGAGCACTCCGCACTTAACGGGTGCTACTTGTTCTCCCTGATTAGGTAGGATGGCAATCATTCATCTGGACGCGTATTTGCTGAACTTAAATCAACGTCAAATAGTCTGAGTCGCATGCTTTTTATAGCCTATTGCACTGCCAAGTGCCACTTTTTTCACTACCGAGTGTAATTTTAAATAACGTTGATTCTTAATTTTTTTGCCAATTTGACATACAATTACGAAAGTTGAATGCTGGATTTGTGAATTACAGGCAATAATACATGTCTACACCATTAATTTTTTCTAACTTAGTAGAACTTTCAACAAGTCACCGCGATAGGTTTTCAACAGCATGATAATTAAATTTATATATAATTATATGTTTATATATATATTTTTTTTCTCTCTCTCTCAATGCTACAAGGGTTAATGTAATAGCCATACCCTTATGTAATTTTGGAGAAGATGCCTGCATATTTAGGCACAGTGGAAGGTCTAATGTGAGACAACTTTGCTCCCTGTCTGCTGCATGGTTGGTCAATTGCATTAAACGAACTGCATTCTGAAGCCCTCTCATTTTGATGCCTGAAACAAATTTGGTTCAAATAAATAAGGGCGAGGTATTTTTGACAAAATAATTCTCCTGGCTTTTGCTCATTGGGCTGCAAAACCGATAGAGTGAAGACAGCTGCAAATGAAAGGCATTTGGCTGAGAGACAGCGGAGATAACACAAAGGCAACAGCTCAAGCACTCCAAACAACACCCTAATTACCAGCGGACCACAGCAACAATCAATTCTCTGATAAGCTCCAAATTAAAGAGGAATGATTTTTTTTTTTGGACGGGGGTGAGGGGTGAGCCATTGTCTTTGGATGACGGAAACTTCCATGAAATAACAGATGGGCCATAAAGTATGTAGACTTTGAGATGGTCTGTAATGTTATTCTTCCTCGGCTAAATGAATAAGGAACGCACATATTGCCTGGAATATATTTTTTTCAGGGGCGTATTACAATATTCAGTGACATTCATATTCAGGGCCTGTGGAAGGTCTTTACCTAAAATGTTCAACATAAGAGATGCTAATGTTGTCTACACTGCAGTTGCTTCACTGCAGAATTTTAACTGTCTCTGACAAACTCCCTCCGCAAGTGAAGCTTCAAAGCACAAGGATTGACTTTGAACTGCTAATTCTTGGTAGTTTATCACTTGCTATTTGACTCAGCAGTATGGACAGAACGTATTGACCAAATTAAAATCAAGGGGAAAATACTGCCTACTTCCTAAGGCTAAAAAAACCTAATTACACAGAGGAATTTATAACTTTATTGCCTCATCTTTTTAGCTTATCAGCATTATCGTGCGATGTGGTTTTTTTGCACCAAAACCTTTGGTGGACTTGCAGAATATACAACTCCAATTCCAAAAAAGTTTGGATGCTGTATAAAATGCAAATAACTCATAAATTGCTGAACTGGCCTACCAGCAGTCCAGACCATTCACTAATAGAAAACATCTGGCACATCATAAAATGAAAAATCCAGCAAAGAAGACCCAGGACTGTTGAGCAGCAAGAATCCTACATCAGACAAGAGTGGGACAACATTCCTCTCCCCAAAACTTCAGCAATTGGTCTCCCACAACTCCCAGACGTTTACAGACTGTTGTTTAAAAAAAAATAGGGGATACTAAACAATGTTAAACATGGCCCTATCCCAACTTTTTTGAGATGTGTTTCTGCCATCAAATTCAAAATTAGCAAATATTTTTCATGAAATGGTAAAACATCTGATAAGTTGTCTATGTTCTATTGTGCATAAAATGTGGGTCTATGAGATTTGCAAATCATTGCATTCTGTTATTATTTATAATTTACAAAGCATCCCCACTTTTTTTGAATTGGGGTATATATATATATATATATATATATATATATATATATACTGTATATATATATATATATATATAAGAATTAAAGCTCTCAATAAATGAACATATTGTATATATGTACACATTGTATGTTCATATATTGATCATATATTTGCATATTGTATATGGCTGGTGGTTTGACATCCTTCAGTCTTGCGAGACTATGGGAGATGTTATCTTTGACCTGCGTGTCGACGCCTTTCTAGAGCACAAGCCTGGGCAAAAAGAATGGAGGGCAGGCTGTTTCCCGAGCAGCAGGGCCGTGTCCTCTGCATAATCACTGTTATCAAAGAGAAAGGAGGAGGCCAACACACTTGGCACCGGTGCTGCCAGACAAAGGTTAAGTTCAACCACAGCCTGCCTCCAGGACTCCGGCTCCAGCTTTTTGCTCAGAGTTCACTCCCCTTGACTTTAACAACCTTGGAACAAGAATATGTATGGTTGCTCTAGGACTCTTCGTCCCCAGACTTTTTTCCCCAAATTAATCGTCCCCGGACTTTTCATCCCCTGGAAATTTTCATCCCTGGACTCTTGGTCCCAGCACTTTTCGTCCCCATGAAATTTTCGCCCCCAGACTCTTCTTCTCTGGATGGTCCATCCCCTATTATGCTTTGCCCACATCCTGTAGTATAACACTGTCCCCAACTGTAACTTTAACCCTTCTAATAAACCTCGGGGACGAGAAGTCCAGGGTCTAAAAAATTTGAGGACGAAAATCTGGGGATGAAGCGTCCTGCAACTATAGAGGTTATATGTGCGTATATAAAAATGCACAGATGTATACATTGATGTGAATGTCTGGACCTGAGTGTCCCAGCAGAGCATTTTGCAGAGCATCTTCTTCCCCTAATGCATCCTGCTGCCATCTCTTCCTCAAGCTAACTGTGCACACGGTAGATATTCAAGATGTAAAAGAAAACAGGGCTCATTGGACCAGTCAACCTTCTTCCATTCCACAAAGATCCAGCTCCAGTGCTCGCAAGCTCTATTGGTTGTGTACACAGACTAGACCAGCCATTCTGATCATTTTGTGGCCACAAAGGTCCAAGCAAAGCAGAGAGCGATTTATTGCTTGTCATGACACATTCCTGTTTAAACAGAGATGGGCAACAAGGGCTGTATCTTTTCCCTGGTTTTCACTCCAACTTCTGGCCTTTAATTAGCTAATAATCTTAATTAACCGAACTTTTTATGAAATCTGACTTTTCTTCAGCATTTCTTGAAATGTTCATTAATGACCACCAAAGACTGTTCTTGTCTCCCCACACAAAATGCTTTTCTTAGATCTAATTTATGCGCAAATCTATGTTTTTGCAAACAACCAATTTGCTCATTTAGTCAGGGTTACTGATAGAAATAAAAACCTGCACACACACACACACACGCACACGCACACACACCGGCCCTCCAGGACTGGAACTGCCCACCCCTGTGTTAAAACCATGATTAAAATGTCCTGTCACGTCTGCCACAGAGGCCCTTTTACAGTTCGGATCAGGAAGAATAGCATTAGACAGGCAGAATAGTGCTGCCCTGGCACTTCAAAGACCCTTAGGTGCACCATACCCCATCGCCGGATTGTGGTTTGTCCCTTCTTGGACTACTGTCAGTGGGTACTGACCAGGAGCAGTGCCTTGCTGCTTCAGAGATGCCCCAACCAAGCAGTCTGGCCATAAGAATTTGTCTGTAGTGAAAGGAGGTTTTGCAGGGTAAAGGCAAATTTGCCCATAACTCAATTTGAATCATTTGGTTATATGTACCTACTTGTGGGACTGTCCAGAAAATAGATTTGAAATGTGAAATTTGCATGCAGGAAGTGAACTGTGACCTAATTATTGATTTCAAGATTTTTGTGGGACAAGGCCTCGAAAAGTCCATATTTAAACCCATGAATGATTGTTCTGAAAAACAGATGATTTTTAATGGTGACACAACAACATGATGGACATTTTATTACCAAACATAAGTACATATGAAAATCTGAAGAATTTTCAGACAATTTTCCACTGAAAAATGAATCTGTCTTTACCAAAATTGATGCAAAACGTGGAGTTCATCTTGAAAAACAACCAGGTTCCTATGAAAATAAAGAAATTTTCACAAAATTTGCCTCATATACTTGGCTAAATAATGTGCGGGTGTCGTTAAATTGCATGACCCGTAACATGTATCCAGTGCGCAAAAATTGGAACCACCTCTCTATTTACAAATTAATACTATCTCCTTTGGGTGTCAAAATAGGTCACTAAATAATAAACGTGGAATGCTTGTTATAGATACTAATCCAAATTAAGAGTCTTAGAGTATATGTGCATGATTGACGAGACATCATTCTGGATCAGAACTACAATACATCTGAAACAAATTTGTGTTGTGATTCTGCCTTTTGCTCATGTTCTGTTCTGACATGACCATGTTCATGCCTTGGGTTTTCGGACTGACTTTTGTATATTTTGATATTTTCCATGTCTGACTATTCTTAGAGTTATGTATTGGGTTCTGTTAGTATGGGTTTATTCATGTATTGTCTTAATGTGTAATTTTCCATGTTTTGCATTCTGCCATAGTCATTCTGGTTCATGTTTTCCATTATGCATTGCACTTTGTCTCCCCCTTCAGGTCTTTCGTCTGGGCATTGCACACAGCCCCAGTCCTGCGTGTCACTCCGGGTGATTTACTGGATTCTGGATTTCAATCTTCCTCCCGATCTCGTTTGCTTACTTCGCCTTACTTTTCTATCTTACTTACCATACTAACAGTTTGTTATTTTCGCTAGAAGTTACTAACACCAACTAACATTGTATATAATACTAACTTACTAACAGGCACCAAGGGATTGTATAGTTTCACTTACTAATTGATTAACAAGCTCTCAGCACTCGCCCTGTTCTAGTCTCCGCCTCTTGTCTCTCCCTGATTGCCTTTGCTGCATTTTTTGTGGAAGCTCCACGTCTTATCATGCTGTCCTTCTTTAAGTATCTATGCACGTTAGAACTCCTTAACTGGAGCTGGATCATAGGTTTGTCCCGTGATCCCTGTCCACGTTGTGGCTTCTGCCAAAGTTCATGTGATTAGGTTCTCCCTCATGTGCTGCTCCCTTGTAATCAGTCTGACAGTTTGCACCTGTGTCTCTCACCATGTGATCTCCCTGGAAATGTATATTAGGTGTCTCTTCACAGCTACTCTCTGTCAGATCGTTTTCCTCAGTCTTCTTGTGATGGGCTTCATTCGCCTTGATTTCTCAGTGTTCATCTTTCTGACTGGACCGCCCGACCTTTCGATTTTTTGCCTTTGTGATTTTGGATTATTGCTGC
This sequence comes from Gymnothorax reevesii, assembly GCA_029721435.1. Taxonomy (NCBI): domain Eukaryota; kingdom Metazoa; phylum Chordata; class Actinopteri; order Anguilliformes; family Muraenidae; genus Gymnothorax; species Gymnothorax reevesii. The sequence goes on from CM056581.1 coordinate 59,275,462, forward strand.
ATCTGTGTGTTTTGACCTTTTTCTGCCCGGCCACATATATGAGGAGTTTCATTGCGAAACAACATATATATCCATTTTTAGAAAAATGCTAATTTGTGTCATGGAGAAATAAGCATAGAAAAGCTTTCTTTTTTCTTAATATGTCTTGCCAAACAAGTTAAAACACTACACCATGAATTTGAAAGCGCCATGAATTTCATGAAAAAAATGATTTTGCTGTGTTTTTTTTTTTGTTTTGGCAAAACACAATATATTCCCAGAAATGCAATTTGAAGTCAAATACCTACCAGTCAATATCATAGATGTAAACATTTCCATGTGTCCGTTATAATTAGTAATACTCCTCTGCGTGTAGAACTCTGTTCTTTTTGCAAATCTGCTCCTCAATGCAGCCAAAAATTCAGCAAGGAGAAAACTACGTCAACTGACAAGAAACGCATTTTTGACTGATAGATTAGGAAACCCTTTTTTTCATCAGAGCTTGCAGCATAAAAATGACAGATACGTTTTTGTTTTACCCAGAACAAAAGTCGCTGAACGATCTGATCCTGTTGGCAGTGCAGTATTCTCCGTCATTGATTGGCTACGTGGATAAATCACAGCTCCGTGGAAAACTAGCTTGGCATTCATTGCGCTTTGGAATGAAAGCTAATGTTCAAATAGCAAAAACAAGATTTTGGAAATATCTGCAAGCTTATCACAGAAAAATGGACTGTCACATAGACATAAGTGTTCAGATTCTTAACCCATTACGTAAATGTGACTGCAGCCTCAATTCTTCCTGGTATTACAAGGCAAGCTTTGCACACTGGGTTTTCTTTTTTTTTTTTTTTTTTGACATTCTCAAGCTGCGATCTGTGAGGTTGGATGGAGCACTATCAGATAACAGCCATTTTCAGATGTTTCCAGTTATGTTCAATTAAAACTTACAGGACTGTGCAAACGTCTTAGGGCACATTTAAAGAAATTTCATAGGGCAAATGTGCTTGCAAAAATGATGAAATTAAAAATAGCAAATGACAGAGAAATGTACTACACAGAGTTGTAAACTGTTAAAAACTAAACCAAAAGTATATTTCATGTTACTACAGTTTGCCTAAAAATATCGGACACTGTCCTGTTGTGCTATAGTTTTATTAGATGATTGGCTTTTTGCTTGTGCTAAACAGAGTGGAAAACTTGCCTCCATTCTTCTGCAGACTGACTGTCTCACTTGTGTCTGTCTCTCCAAGCAACTGCAGGCAGTCATGATGATGTTGACATCAGGGCTCTGTCAAGACTATACTGTCTGTATCAACTGTTTTTCAATGAAATACAAACATTTATTGACTAAAAGTTTCTTTAAATTACCTTAAGGAATTTCAAATTTACTTTTTTATCTTCAGCTACTCTAATGGGGGGGACATCTAAAGTAGATTTGAATTTTTTAAAGTGCAGGGTGTAGAATCTAAATATTTGGGTAATTAGCTCAATCCAGAGCCAGCAGTAAAACCTTCATAACCCAGGATGTTCTTGCAGCCTGCCTGTGGGCGTAGCCTCTCTGGCTTTGCTCAGCAGGGGGGCCGGACCCACAAAGCTCTGTGGATCCCTTGCCGTCTGTAAAAATCAAATCACTGTCCCCACTGAAGTTAAAGTCCAGTTACATTAATCTGTTTAAAGTAATCTAAATCTCTGGGAAATTCATAATATGTTTATGTTCAATATCCTGCGAAGAAATCACTTATATACTTATAACAGCATTAAAATATATAATACTCCATTTTAAGGCTTTTTCATGACAACTGCATCATATTAGTACATATTCCTATCATGTTTGGTCTTGTTATTCTTGGGAGAATCCATTGAGTTGAATGGAGCATGTTACATTTCCCTTGAAATTATGGATCATTCTCTTTGGAAAACTCCTGAGAATTGGTTAGATTGTACGCGGGCAATTACCCTAGTCTCCTCTCTCTGCTAGGAAGTCTATTACACCCCCTTATGGGGGGGGGGTAACCCAGATTCGGCCCTCCCTTCCTCCGCCTTGATCGGAGGCGTGGTTTTGAGTGCTTAAAGGCAAGAGATTCTAACCGGAAGCTCTCTTTTTCAAGATCTCACGTGCGAAAGGTAAGTTAGGGAGAATCACATGCCGCCTGGGTCTGTGCGTTAATAACGGATCTGGGTAGGCGGAAAGGGGTGGCATCCGAGTTCTACCCATGGCACGTGGTGCGGCCTCGCTCCGCGTGGCCTCTATTTTTCCAGGTATGAATTTATTCTCTCTTTCTAAATTGTGTGTAACTGATAATTGGCTTAACGTTGATTTGTTTGATCCAAGTTTGCGCCTACCTGGCGATTAAATTATTGTTGTTCCATTCGGCTTCGTGTCTCTTAATCTTTTTATTCTTCCTAGCCCCGTCTCGGCAGATACCTAGGGGTATTATCCCCACTGAGGAACGACTGTCCAGCGGCTCGGTGTGGGAATTGGTTTGGTTAAGTTGTGAAGATGACCATGATCTACTTACAGAAAGGATTTATATATTGCTGGTTCTGGGGTTTTAGCCCGAAGGAAACCCATGGACGAAAAGTCGGTTATCCGTTAAAATTCCCTTAAGAAACCAATGGGCGTGCATATAATCTGGGTTCGCTGTAGATATATGCCAGCAGAGGCTATTGCAGTGATGGTTGACTTCCAACCTCTAATCTAACCAACAAACCTAGGATCCGGACATGGTGTTAAAACCCGGAAACATTAATGTAGCGGCGGTGGTTGTCTGTTAGGAATTCGAGGTATAATCAACTTCATGTTTTCCCCTAGAGTCTGAGTAACTGGTTTTCACTGCCCCGAGATTCATGCATGCTGTCCCCAAACTATCAATTCTAATTCTAATTTGGAGTCAGATATTTAACGGGGATAACTAAATTTGGTATTCTAAATGTATTATGGAGTCAGATTGATTGTAACTGTTGCCTTATTATGGCCCGTTTTTGGACGGAGAAAAATATCCATTTTTTTTTAGATTCACACCAGCCAGGAAGTTGTGTGCATTAATGCCAGCCAAGAAGAACACGTGAAACCTTCAGCCCTCTGGAATGTCCTTCCTTGGTATTGTTTTGTGGGGTTTTACAAGGGTGCCTAAGACTTTTGTACAGTACTGTGTGTCAATGTGATATTTCAGTTTCTTTTTTTAATGAATTTGCAAAAAATACTAAAATCCTTTTTTGGGTTGTCATTATGGGGTAGAGAGTGCAGAATGATGAGGGAAAAAATCTATGTGAACAACTTTAGTATGAGGCTGCAATGCAACAAAATATGAAAGAACTGAAGTGGTCTGAATAGAGTCTGAATGCGCTGTACCCATCGATGAAGGATTACTTGATGTATTGAAAACACATCTGTATGCAAATTGCGGTGCTATCATGTTATGCAGCGTGGGGATTTTTACTGAGTTGGAACCTGTTTATGCACAGATGGTGTAGTTTGATCTGAGGGAGGCTTAACATTACTGTGTTTAAACTAGAGGGACATGTTTTTTGTTTCAAAGTTCAGATCAAGTAAACAATTCACTGTTGTTAAGGGATACTTGAATGTCTAAGATTGCACAGTTTTTTAGTATGTAGTTTTGGTAAATTTCCTGATATACAATGGTCACTAAAGATACAAATCGTCGGCCTGCTTATGAAACCGTGTATCTTCAAAATGATAAACTTAATACGAAAATAAAAAATAAATGTAATTTAAAAAAGAAATTAAATAATGAACTAATATAAATATAATTAAAAATATAACTAAAATAAAAAATGTTTAATTTTGCTTGTAAGAATAGTGGACATACAAGTTTTTGTTTCTTATCAATTTGGAGATACAAGGTTTTATCAGCGGGCCGACAATATGTGACTTCCACTGGCCGCCAGTGTAGAAGCCAGACCTTCATCTGGAACCTTTGATCGTGATTCACTAATTTTGCTTCTTGTGTACATCTGAGGGTAGCCTGATGGCACATTAAATAGCACTGCCGCCTCACACAAAGAAGGTTGTGTGTTTGAATCTGGCTTGGGGCCTTTCTGTGTGGAGTTTGCATGTTCTGCCAGTGTTTGCGCTGGTTTCTGCCCAAAGACATGCAAGTCTATTTGGAGACACTAAATGAATGGTTAGTGTGCGCTGCAATGGATTGGCAAGCTGTCCAGAGGGTGTCCCAGCCTTTTGCCCTTGTTCAGCTGGGATAGACTCCAGCGCTCCCATGACCCCAGTGAGGTTTAGACAATGGATGGATGTATGTATACATCTGCACAGGCATCCGCGTATGAAGTTGAAGTCTCATAGCCATTTTTCTATTGCATTTTTTATCAATAGTTGAGCTTGACTAATTTATGATGCAATGAAATAAATAATAAATGGAATAAAGTTTGGACAATCAATAAGTTCGATGAGCTATTTACATTTGCAGCAAACGTTTATCCGAGAGTTAATGTTCCATATATTTTAAGTCGAAGCTGTGTTCCCTTTTGCATTTGTGTGTGAGTATATGTATGAATGCATGTATGTGTGTGTTTGTGTGTATGTGTGTAGTCCCTGTTTACCTACCCTTTTGGGGACAGAATGGCCCCATAAGACGTGGAATACCAGATTTCTTCTTCCTTATGGAGACTTTTTCAGGTCCGCATGAGGAAATTGAGCTATTTTAGGGTTAGGGGTTAAGGTTTGGGTAGGGATATGGTCAGGGTTAGGGTTAGGCATGTACTGTTTTGTTACTGTTATGGCCCCAATTTGTTTTTACATTTATAACACAACAGCAACAGCAAGGGATGACAGACACAGTTTTAACAACTAAAACACATTTAATTTTTAAAACAAAGACAATAACGACTAAGCAACTAACAACTAAGACCAAGATTGAATTATGTACAAAACATAAATATTTACAAGCCCTTTTCGTGGGGGTGGCTTGGTGATGTCCTGGATGATGAAAATGCTCAAACACAGGCAAAGAAATCCACAAAAGAAACGTCACAGGTCTTGAACAGAATGGCAGGTCTGGTCATCTTCTTGCAATTTCTCCTACTACTTTACTGTCTCAATTCTTTTCCTTATAAACTCTTTTGCAGACCCCACCCACATATAGACCTCTTTTTTTTACTTTTCGGGGACTTGCCCCAGACATGTCCAGGACATGTCTAAACATAGCTCCGGTCTGAGCTGAATAAAAAAAAAGGTAAATACTGCCATCCAGTGACCTATATTCATATTACACCTCCATTCCAAAAGGGAAAAATTTTGACTCATAAAGGCAAAATTTTTCTTTTCAATACAAAATGGTTAAGTGAACACTTGTCTATATATACATATCATACAATATTGAAACACATGATATATATATACACACATTCAAACACGGGATAAGCAATCAGCAATTACATTGTCTGTACCCTTCACATGCTTAATTTCCAAGTCAAACTCCTGTAAAATCAAACTCCAACAATCTCCGATTCTTGTTTTTCATCTTACTCAAAAACATTAACGGATTGTGGTCAGTGTACATAATCATTGGCTTTTGCCCTGTACAAACATAAACCTCAAAGTGTTGTAAAGAAAGGACCAGAGCCAACAGCTCCTTCTCTATTGTGGAATAGTTCCTTTGGTGGCGATTGAACTTCCTGGAGAAGTATGCCACGGGATGCTCAATGTCATCAGAGTCACTTCTCTGTAGGAGCACAGATCCACAAGCTTGGTCGCGAGCATCAACCGCGATGGAGAACGGTTTGTTGAAGTCAGGAGATTTGAGCACGGGGAAGTGACACAGCAGAGACTTCAGGCGATCGAAGGCTCTCTGGCATGCATCATCCCAGGTGAACTTTACGCCTTTCTTCAGTTGGTTAGTTAGACTGAGAGCAATCTCAGCAAAGTTCTTGCAGAACTTGCGGTAGTACCTGATCATTCCAAGGAAGCGGCGCAAAGCTTTTTTGTTGTCAGTAACTGGAAAGTGTATGATGGCTTGGACTTTAGCATTTATGGGTGCCACCTTACCCTGGCCTATGACGTAGCCAAGATAGGTGACAGTAGCACAACCAAAGTCACTCTTGCTCAGGTTAACAGTCAGGTTAGCCTGGGTCAGGCGCTGGAACAACGTCTCTACATCTTTTAGATGTTCTTCCCAGGAGTCACTCCATGTGATCAGGTCATCGATGTACGCACCCGTGTGTGGCAATCCGGCGATTGTAGACTGTATCATCCTTTGGAACGTGGCTGGGGCATTTTTCATGCCAAAGGGTAGGACTTCATACTGGTACAATCCAGATGGTGTGGCAAAAGCAGAGATGCTCTTGGCCCTCTCAGTTAAAGGCACACACCAATAACCCTTCAATAAATCAATCTTGGTCAGAAACTTTGCTTGCCCTACTCTATCAATACAATCATCAATCCTAGGTATTGGAAACACATCAGTTCTAGTTACAGCATTGACTTTGCAATAATCTGTACAGAATCTAGTACTTCCATCAGGTTTTTGAACTAGCACACAGGGTGAACTCCAATCGGAGTTGGAGGGTCTGATAATATCATGTTTTAACATGTACTCAACCTCTTTCTCAGCAATCTTTCTCTTTTCAGGATTCATCCGGTATGGATGCTGTTTTATTGGTTTGGCATCACCAACATCTACATCCTGAGAGGCTATAGTAACTCTCTTTGGAACATCAGGAAACAAATCCTCATATTTCTTGATCAACCTTTCAAACTGATCTCTCTGTGAGGGTTCTAAGTGCTGGAGTTTTACATCAAGATTTTGCAACACTTCAGTGTTTGACAATTTACATGAAAGAACTTCAGCTTTAATTCTTGGTTCATCATCTTGAAACTCCCCCTCATCTTCACAGGTTTCGGCCATTGGAGAATCTGAAGTGACAGCTGCAACCCAAGCATTTCTGTCATGATAAGGCTTCAGCATGATAATGTGACACAATTGTTTTGATTTTCTCCTATCTGGAGTCTTCACAATGTAATTGAGATCATTGAGTTTTGTCAGAATTTCATAAGGACCATGAAATCTAGCCTGCAATGGATTGGACTGCAAGGGAAACAACACAAGGACCTTTTCTCCTGGTTTAAACTCACGGCTTCTAGCCTTATGATCATACCAAGTTTTCATTTTTCCCTGACTTGATTTCAAGTACTCTTTGGCAAGGTCACAAGCTGCACGCAATCTTTCCTTGAACTTGCTAACATAGTCTAACAGACTGATATGCGGCTCTTTCTCTTGCCATTGTTCACTCAATAATAGCAAAGGTCCTCTCACTTCATGACCAAACACTAGCTCAAATAGACTGAATCCAGTAGACTCCTACACTGCTTCTCTAGCTGCAAACAACAGCAAATGAACCCCTTCATCCCAGTCTTTCTCATGGTCATAACAATAAGTCCTCATCATTGTCTTGAGAGTGGAATGAAACCGCTCTAAGGCACCCTGACTTTCTGGATGATAGGCACTAGAAAGAATCTGCTTTGCACCTAGTTCATACACAACCTGCTGAAACAATCCTGAAGTGAAATTGCTACCCTGGTCTGACTGAATTTCCCTGGGAAGGCCAAACAACGTGAAGAACTTTATCAAAGCCTTCGAGATTGCAGTTGCCTTGATGTTACGTAGAGGTATGGCTTCGGGGAATCTGGTAGATGCACACATGATTGTCAACAAGTACTGATTTCCAGATCTAGTCTTGGGTAATGGACCAACGCAATCAACAATGACCCTAGAGAATGGCTCCCCAAATGCTGGGATAGGCTGCAATGGAGCTACAGGTGGGTCTAACTGGTGTTTTCCAACTACCTGACAAGTGTGACAGGTTTTGCAAAAGTTGGAAACGTCTTTCCGAAGCCCAGGCCAAAAGAAGTGTTTCATGATCTTATCAACAGTCTTGTTAACACCAAGATGACCTCCTAAAGGTAAACTATGAGCCATTGTTAAGATCTCATTCCTATAGACCTTCGGAACAACAATTTGCCTGACCACTGCCCAATCTGCATTGGCAGGGATATCAGGAGGGCGCCACATCAACACACCATCCTTGAGATAATACCCAACTGGAACTGCGTCTATTTCTTTATCAGGAAGGGCTCTCCTCTTAAGTACACAAATTTCAGGATCATTAGTTTGCTCCTCAATCAACCGCTTTCTGGACAGAGACAAGTCTCCAGACACATCAGAATCACCAGACCCATCCGGCTGGCTGAATAGAGAACTGATAAAAGCATCTGATAAGTCCTCAAACGGAGAAACCATAGTAGGCCAATCAGAGTCATGAGGCGAACCACCTGAGTCCTGACTATTCAATGTACTGAACGGCACCACATCATCTTCTTCTTTAGCCTTCTTGGCCATAGCACGAGTCACTGCGCAAGAAGGATACAGAGATGGGTCCTCATCCCCATCTTCAGTGCTCGGCTGTGAAGTAAGATATACAGGGGGAACTACTTTGCCCCCAGCCAGGTCATTGCCTAGCAACAGAGAAACACCCTTTATAGGTAGACTTGACATAAGTCCCACCTTTACCTGTCCAGTAACTAAATCTGACTTCAAGAATATAGAGCGCAGGGGTACAGATACAGTCCTCCCTTCAATACCTTGTACAAGTATGAAATCCCCTGAAGCGGTCTCATCACGTAACTCCAAGGAGTCCATCAACAAAAGTGACTGAGAAGCTCCGGTATCCCTTAGGATATATATGGGGACAGGAGTAGTATGCTCATTCAGAGCCACAAATCCCTCTGACACAAATGGAAGAAATTCCTCCCTCACGAAGTCAGCTGTACAGGCTTTTTAGCCCCACAAGAAGCAGGCAATTCAGCAGATCGGTTATCTACTACAGGGGTTTCTAACCTTGTTTTCACAAAGGCATTTGGTTTGGTATCCTTCTCTTTTTCTTTCTTAGCTTTAAGGAACCAACAGTTAGTTGTAACATGACCAGATTTCTTGCAATAACTGCAAACTAGACCACTTTTGTCACTGTCAGCTTTCACACTTTGATCAGACCTGTTACTGGATTTCTGAGCACCATCACCAGATTTGTCTTTGTCTTTGGGTGAGGAATCTTGGGTATCACCATAACCCTTTTTCTGAAATTGGGACCATCTATTGTTACTGCTAGACTGAAATTTGGACTTATGTGTGAGAACATATTCATCTGCAAATTTGGCAGCTGATTGCAAATTCAGTGCTTGCTTCTCATTAAGGTAGGTCTTAACATCATCTTTAACACAGTTCTTGAATTCTTCAACTAACACCATCTCTTTTAGTGAGTTGAAATCATCCTTGACCTCCATAGAAGTACACCAGCGCTCAAAGCAAACCTTCTTCTCATTAGCAAATTCCACATAAGTCTGATTTTCAGATTTCTTCAGACCTCTGAATTTCTGTCGGTAAGCCTCTGGAACCAACTCATAAGCTCTCAAAATAACCTTTTTGACAACCTCATAATCAGAGGAATCATCTGCAGATAAAGCCGAATAGGCTTGTTGAGCTTTACCCTTGAGGACAGTTTGCAACATCAGAGGCCAGTGTTCCTTTGGCCACTGGCAACTCTTTGCTACCTTTTCAAAACACTGGAAATAGTTGTCAACATCCTTTTCCAAAAATGGAGGCACCAGTTTTACCTCCTGACTGGCACAAAATTTATTTTTAGTTTCAATTTTAATTTTTAGTTGCTCCATTTGGAGTCTTTCTTCTCTATCGAATTTCTCTAATTCAAAATCTCTCTGTCTTGCAAATTTTTCTAACTCAAATTCTCTTTGTTTTTCTTTTTCCTCCCTTTCTATTTTCTCTTCTCTTGCTAATTTTTCTAACTCAAACTGCCTTTGTTTTTCTTTTTCTTCCCTCTCAAATTCTCTTTGCTTTTCTTTTTCCTCCCTTTCTTTTTCTCTTTCCTCCCTTTCAATCTCTAGCATTTTTAATTTAAGTTCCATTTCTATATTTGGATTTTCCACTGGAAACTGTTCCAGATCTCCGGGTGCAAACACATTTTCATCAATGTAATATTCAACTATCTCTCGAGCCAGTCTTGCTTTTCGCATGGCTGGTTTCACCTCTGTCAGCTCTAAATGTCTGCAAATTTCTAGCAGTTCTGTCTTTTTAAAAGACTTCAAAACCCCTACGGTTGGTGATGCCAAGAAATAATCCATTGCTGTTGTCAATATATATGTATTCAATTAAAAAAAATCAATTTTACAGTTTGAAATGTTGGATTTTCAATAAATTACTCACAAAATGGTCTATCCCGGACGAGCCCCCAATTTGTTATGGCCCCAATTTGTTATTACATTTATAACACAACAGCAAGGGGTGACAGACACAGTTTTAACAACTAAAACACATTTAATTTTTAAAACAAAGACAATAACGACTAAGCAACTAACAACTAAGACCGAGATTGAATTATGCACAAAACATAAATATTTACAAGCCCTTTTCGTGGGGGTGGCTTGGTGATGTCCTGGATGATGAAAATGCTCAAACACAGGCGAAGAAATCCACAAAAGAAACGTCACAGGTCTTGAACAGAATGGCAGGTCTGGTCATCTTCTTGCAATTTCTCCACTACTTTACTGTCTCAATTCTTTTCCTTATATACTCTTTTGCAGACCCCACCCACATTTAGACCTCTTTTTTTTACTTTTCGGGGACTTGCCCCAGACATGTCCAGGACATGTCTAAACATAGCTCCGGTCTGAGCTGAATAAAAAAAAAGGTAACTACTGCCATCCAGTGGCCTATATTCATATTACATTACAAATTATGTTTATGCTTATTTTTAGACAAAGCTGAACTGATTAATACAACCTCATTTCCAAAAAAGTTGGGACACTGTGTAAAATGTAACTAAAAAGAAAATGTAATGATTTTCAAATCCGTGTCACCCGATATGAAATTGAAAAAAATGCAAGAACAATGCATCAAATGTTGAAACTGAGAAATGCTATTGTTCTTTAAAAAATATCTACTTATCTTGAAATTTATGCCTGCAACATGTTCCAAAAAAGTTGCGACACAGGCAAAAAAAGGCTGGAAAAGTTGTTTGACGTGAAAAAATGAAGCTTATCGAAAGTTCAGTCAGGAAGACTCTCTTGCGCACATCAACGCCATTTATTTATTTTCTTTTCTTTCACTCGCATACTACCCATAATCCTCTGCAGTCAATGTCTGGGGCTGTTAATAGAGCAGTCAGCTGGTGTAGCAGCTAATCTCTTCCATCCAACCGTGGCACACCACAGTTGCATCGCTCGCCAATCGTTATGTTGCTGATGAGCATCGCTCTTGCAATCTACGATCGCCTCCATTTCTTGCACACGCACTGGCTGCATCATCCAGACCATGCTTCGGCCACCCCTACCCTACGCGCGTTAACTCCGGTGCCAGCTCTCCAGCCATCTACTTCAGCGCAAACCCCTTTTGCCCCAGGCTGATTGCCTCCATGCCTCGCTGCTTCGCTGCAGTAATTCCATGGAGGTAATATAATAGAACTGGACAGAGCGAGGAAGTACCACCCCTATTACTTTCACTGGGAGATGCTAGGCTAGCTACTTCAGCCCAGGAAGTATGGAATTGACCGACGCCATCTATAAAAATGGGGTTCCATGGGTGCTTATTTCCGGCACAAGATTGTCAATCTGATTACACGGCACAAATGGCCAAGAAAATGTGTCGTCTGCGTGGATTGACGAATGTGTTCGAGGGACGAGCAATGCTGTTTAGCTGGAACGCGCACGCACTATTCACTCATTGGCTGAACTGCTGCAGTTAGAGCTACAGCTGGACAACGAAACTCGCGTGCAAGCTGTCATCAAACTCTAAGTATCAGTTCTTATTTTACAGGCCCTTTTGAAAGCATCAAAAAGTTGCATCAGACAAAGAGCAAAATCATGAATGATTATCGAATAAATTTTCTTTTGTTTTCGCTTTATTTGGCAAGAAAAAATGCGCACTTTTCAATTGGTGTCCATGGAGCTTCAGCGTCTTTGGCCACAAAATTGCATCCTTGGGAAATGCGGAAGCAGGAAGCTAACATGTTAACTGGCTGAAGCAAAGATACTTCCTCGTTCTCTCTGGTTCTATTTTATATCTCTATGAGTAATTCATGCAAATGGAGCCCCAACCATGTTTTGAGTACTGTTCATGTTTATACTTCCAGTAGTCCATTATTCCAGTTTTAAAAATCCTTTTCTTTTATTGGTCTTAAGTAATGTTCTGTTTTCTGAGATGCTGAATTTTGTTTTTTCATTGGCTGTCCGTTGTGATCATCGGAGTTGGAAGAGGTGGACCCTTGTAATGATTAGTCAGCGTGTTGTGAATCCGTATAGTAGCCTATGAGTTTCGCTTCTGAGTCGAGTTACTGGGATTAATCGACTTTTTTGATGCTCTGGTTTGCTGAAATGCTCCGGTTCAACACCGGAAAGTATCACGTATGGAGGCTTACGCGTCAAGTTTCAAAATAACACGGACACATTCAGCAAAAAAATAACCTGCACCGATTTACCCATGATCAGTTTTATTACGAAATGGGCCAATCAAAGTAGTTTTTCAAAAAAAAAGCTCATCGTTGTAGCTTGGAAATTACAGGTCTGGTGTTCATTTAGTGCACTGTCGGTTTAAAATGTCAAGGCTTATATCGTCGGATTCCGTGGATTTCCTCTTTCATTTGATGTATCATTGGTATACACGGCACAGATCCAGTGGAAATGCTAGCAATAGAGCTCTAATATTATGTTATCCTCTGTTTTGCTAGATGCTTACGTACTTGATTGGTGCTTGAATTGTGTTCAGTTTAGGAAACTGTCATAATGAGTTTTATCAGAATTCATCCCTTCAGCATATGCCGATCGAAGATGTTGCTTTTAGGCAACGTGCTGCATTTATTATGCATATTAATTGCCCTTGGTCTGGGGGCGCATGGTCATAAGCGGTTACTATTGTTTTGAATGTATCTTTTCAACTGATTTGTATATTTCCCCAAAGTCAGGCGCCCAGTTCCCATCTACTGCGTTCGCCCTCCTCTGTGCTAAAACTGCATGACGTCATATCCCTGGATGAGGGCCGCAGCCCGATTGAAATTCTAGTCAAGGCTATCGACTCATTGGATTGGCACAACGTTTTCTGTAATGTGGTTGTTCCTCCAGTTCTGTTCAGTTTTGCCAATGCTGCCCTTCGGTCGGGTTCTGCGGTTATTTTCAAGGTCAATGGTTCGCATGTAAATGGCCTCTGTCTTTGCCTCTGCATTGCACAATATTTAACCATTGCCGTAGCCTGTTTCATTTGGAACATGTTCTGGCATCGCAAACGTCGCGACAATGAAGCCGCAGTAAGCATCATTGTCAAGTCAGGGTGGCATAGTGGTTAGCACTGCTGCTTCCCAGCAAGAAGGTTGTGGGTTTGAATCCAGCCTGGGGCCTTTCCATGTGGAGTGTGCAGGTTTCCTCTGAGTCCTACAGTCCCCCCTTTAGGTTCAGCTTCCCGTTCTGCCTGATTTAGATATTGCTGGCTCTACATGAGGGTCTCGCGCTCTCTCAGCTAAAACTGCATGGTTATGCGTTTCTCTGCTTTTGCCAAAAAAACCTGTTTCAGTCAGTACCGTCCGCGCATCTTTTGCAATTATTTGTATATTTGTAATTGTAATATGTCTGTCTGTATGTCCGCTCGCATAACTCAACAACCGCTGATCAGATCATCTTGGAGTTTTTTACAGGTCATGGGTGTCTACCGTTGCTCGGCCCTCCTGAGATGATCTGGATCCGGATCCAAATGGGATATGGGAACCATTTTCTGAATTTTCCCCTGTATGTCTATTTGTCAGCTCGTATTACTCAAAATATATATATATTACTTATCGGTTTAACTTGAAAGTTTTACTCATTGTTACCACTGCTAATGCCTTAAGAGGCGAGGGTCTGCAGTCTTTGATTGTCTTGTTCGTCATTGGTTGATGTTTGTCACTTCAACTCCACTCTATAAAAGGTCTAATAGCCGGGGTTCAGTTGTAGCAAGATGTCCTGACCCATCTTTTCCAAGCCTATTTTTAATAGCCCCCAAGCAATACCTAGATTATTTGTTAAGAATAAGTGCACTTATGCAAGTGCTCAGTGGCTATGCAAGGTATAAGTACGGCCTCTAACAACTAGGCCGCTGGTCATCTTCAGCATACACATCCTACGTGCACCCCGAAGCATCAAAGCCCAAAGATTCCTGAAGCCTTTTCAGTCCATGGTAAGCTTGCAAATAACTGGTGGTCGGTGGTTGGTTTTTTTCTGTCACTTGCTAATCGCATGCAGGGCTTTGCTGGCTCATTGCTGGCTATCATCATGAAAAAAACAAAAAAAATGCTGGGCTTTGCAGCCCCTAGTCATTGTTGGCCATCATCATTTAAAAAATGCTGAGCTTTTTTCTGGGATTTCATCTTTTATGGTACGAAATATTGTTAAAAGATTAAAAGAATCCAAAGAAATCTCTGTACGAGAGGGACAAGCCAGAAAACTAATATTGAATAATTGCGATCTTCAGGCTCTCAGGCTGCACTGCATTAAAAGCAGACAGGATTCTGTCGATGAAATTACTGCATGGAGTCAGGAACTCTTCTGTCACTGTCAGTGAGCATAGTTTGTCGCTGCATCCATAAATACATGTTGAAATTCTGCCATATTAAGATTAAATCACATTGAAACATGATCCAGAAACGCTGTCACTTTCTCTGGGCCTGAACTCATTTAATATGGACTGAAGCACTGTAAAACTGTCCTGTGGTATGACCAATCAAAAGGCTGAATTCTTTATCAAAATCATGGATGCCACATCCTCTGGGCTAAAGGGGAGAGAGACCATCCAGCTTTTTATCAGCATACAGTTCAAAATGCAGCATCCACGATAGTGTAGTTTGTGCATTTGTTCACACAACATGGGTAACTTGCGCATCAGTGAATGAACAATTAGTGCTGAACAATAAATGTAGATTTTAGAGCAATATACAGTGCCGTGAAAAAGTATTTGCCCCCTTCCTTATTTCTTTTTTTTTTTTTTTACATATTTGTCACACTTAAATGTTTCAGATCATCAAACAAATTTTAATATTAGACCAAGATAACCTGAGTAAATACAAAATGAATTTTTTAAATGATGATTTCATTTATTGAGGTGAAAAAGCTATCCAAACCTGCCTGGCCCTATGTGAAAAAGTAATTGCCCCTAAACCTAATAACTGGTTTGCCGCCCTCCGCGGCAACAATTGCAATCAAATATTTGCGATATCTGGCAATGAGTCTTTCACATCGCCATGGAAAAATTTTAGCCTACTCTCCTTTGCAAAATTGTTTTAATTCAGCCACATTGGAGGGTTTTAGAGCATGAAAACCGTTTAAGGTCATGCCACATTATTACAATCGAATTTAAGTCTAGACTTTGACCTGGCCACTCCAAGATCTTCATTTTGTTTTCTTTTAAGCCATTCAGAGGTGGACTTGTTGCTGTCCTGCTAAATAACCCAAGTGCACTTGAGCTTGAGGTTATGAACTGAGGGTTGGGCATTCTCCTTCAGGATTCTTGATTCCATCAGTTACAGCAAGTCATCCATTACACTACCACCACCATGTTTCACTTTTGGTATGATGTTCTTTTTATGAAATGATATGTTAGTTTTACGCCTTATGTAATAGGATGCACACCTAACAAAAAGTTCAACTTTAGGCTCATCAGTCCACAGAATATTTTCCCAAAAGTCTTGGGGATCATCAAGATTATTTTGACAAATGCGAGATGAGCCTTTGTGTTCTTCTTGGTCAGCAATGGTTTTTGCCTCGGAACCCTCCCACGGATGCCATTTTTGCCCAGTCTTTTTCTCATTATTGAATCATGAACACTGACTTTAACTGAAACAAGTGATGCCTGCAGTTCCTTAGATGTTGTTCTTGGTTCTTTTGTGACCTCCTGGATGAGTAGTCAATGTGCTTTTGGAGTTATTTTGGTAGGTCGCCCACTCCTGGGAAGTTTCACCACTGTTCCAAGTTTTCTCCATTTGTGGAAAATGGCTCTCACCGTGATTTGCTGGAGTCCCAAAGCCTTAGAAATGGCTTTGTAACCCTTTCCAGACTGATAGATGTCAATTTCTTTGTTTCCTATCTGCTCTTGAATTTCTTTAGTTCGCAGCATGATGTGTTGCTTTTTGAGATCAGACAGGTTCTATATAAGTGATTTCTTGATTCAACAGGTCCGCCAGCAATCAGGCCTGGGTGTGGATCGTGAAACTGAACTAAAAAAAATGTGGTTAATCACAGTTAATTCATGATTTAACAATGGAAAATTACTTTTTCACATAGGGCCAGGTAGGTTTGGGTTGCTTTTTCCCCTTCATAAATGAAATCATCATTTTAAAACTGCATTTTGTACAAAGTATTTACTTGGGTTATCTTAGTCTAATATCAAAATTTGTTTCAAGATTTGAAACATTTAAAGCTATTCTTACCTTTCTGGAATTTTTACACTTTTCTTTTGTAATCTTAAAATCCTCCTAATAAGCCTATGGCACATTAAAATATGAAAGAAATCCACTGGGGGTTAAAACTCATCGTCATTCAATTCTCATATATTTCTGATAAAAGTCTGACCAATCATTTCCTTCGGTCCGAATAAAATGATTTGCCGAGATTCCTGTCTGCCATCCGTTGCTGTGCCCCTTCCAGTTGCCTCCCGCTGTCACTGCTTGCGTGTCGCGCGCCTCTCTGGCAGAGCAGCAGAGCGGTAGAGACAGAACAAGTAGCTAGTCAACGAGGTTAGCCTACAAATAAAGCAGCTGCAGCTGCTCCTGATATAATGATTAACGTTACTGGGACAATTCTGGTGAGGTAAGACGTTATGACAGCAGTTTTGCAAGAAAATATGTATGAATTCTGCTGAAACACGAAGCATCTGACTGTAAACAAACAGGCACTGAAATGCTATAATTACTACATTAATAACATTAATAACATTAATGGTAGTTCGTCAGACGTTACAAGGGCATTTTATTTTATACCACATATAGAGTTCAATATTATTTAATTACTGTTGGTTAGTTTTCACTAACCGGTGCCTCTGAATGTGACTTCATTGCCCCGTTTCAAGATGCTTTCACACTGGATGCGAAACAAATTTTTCATATTTTCATAATATGACAGATTACATTCAAAGTCAGTCAATGCAAAGATTTTTTGCGCGAGATTTGCGTCTTTGCATTGACTTTGAATGTAATCTGTCGTGCGAAAAGTTTGTTTCGCGTCCGGTGTGAAAGCAGCTTCATTCGCGCTGCTCATGCTCATGTCAGGGGAGGAGGGGAGCCTCAGAGGTCAGGCAGGCAGAGGAGGGTGGGACTTTGAAGGGAGGCGGAGTTGTTCTGGTTCAAATTTCTACAAAGTGCTGTGCCGCATGCCAGAAAGGTAACGATAGCTTTATGAGTGACAAATATGCAAAAAAATAAGAAATCAGGAAGGGGGCAAATACTTTTTCACAGCACTGCATACTGCCATTCAGATATCTTTTTCAGGGAAGGTTTAGTTTATTTCAGCAAGACAGTACCAAATGCCATATTCTACACATATTACAACAACTTGGCACCGTATTAAAAAAAGGTCAGGGTACAAACTGGCCTGCCGGCAGTGCAGACCTGTCACCCACTAAAAATATTTGGCGCATTATGAGACAAAATACATGACAAAGGAGGCTGCAAAGTGCTAAGCAGCGAAATCTTACATCACGCAAGAATGGGAAAACATTTTGCCTTCAAAACTTCAACATTGGCACTCCTCAGTTCCCAAACACTTACGGAGTGTTGTTAAAAGAGGAGGTGATAGAACACATGTCCCTGTTCCAACTTTTTTCAAATGGATTTATGTCATCTAATTCAAAATGAGAGTATACTTTCAAAATAACAAAACAATCTCTGTGTTTCCACATGATATGTTGTAATATAAACGTGAAAGAAAAGGGCTTTGGCGTTCAATAAATGTTAAATATCAATAATTAATAGAGGGTGCTCTTTGTACAGAGTCGGGAAAAATACTTCAAAGCATAAAAAAGCAAAATGTCCAAGGCAACTCTTCTTAAGTTAAAAAGTTTTTATTAAACAGCTAGTTCATATATGAACTCACAGGACCAACATGTTTTGGCCACAATAGGCCTTCATCAGGGCATAGTGGTCACATGCGCATTGTCTAGATAAAAGAGACAATTCCGATTAATGTCAGCTGTGTAATTAGATCGAAAATCTCAGTCCAACAACTCGTCAGCAGAAAGATTCCATCAATGAAATCAACTTGCGTCATCACCTGTGTTCTACAACAATCAGTGTCCCAGAATATCCACATCTTAAAATAAATGCATCACATATCCAATGATGTAATTACATACATGGTTCAGACACATCCCAAGTTTTTTTTAAATAACATGCATACTATGCATCACAGAGAGAAAGCTAATTTTATTAAGCTTTAGAGTAGTCATATATAGGTCAATAAATACACATGTATTCAATTAATAATCAATTAATATTCCAATTAATCAATCATTTAATTATTTTTATAGAAAAGCCAATGTTTCATTTAGACCAGGGAAAGTTGTTGCCTGCCACTTGACGCGAGTTGATTTTGTTGATGGAATCTTTCAGCTGACGAGCTGTTGGACTGTGATTTTCGGTCTAATTACACAGCTGACATTAATCGGAATTGACTCTTTTATCTAGACAATGCGCATGTGACCTCTGTACCCTGATGAAGGCCTTTTTTATGATATAATATGTTCTCTTAATATTATTTTCAATTAGAGTTCAAATGATCTGCTACTAATTGTATTGTTTTGATTTACATTGTAGACGGCGTGCCAACTTTTTTGGTATTGGGGTTGTGAGCACTTAAACACCTGGACGGAAACACTCACGAAATCAGCCATTTTCCCTTTAACAGTGGCGTCAAATGTCCTATTGCTCTTTTATGGCAGGATGTAATGAAAGCTCTCACTGATGACCAGAAGTAAGAGCTTTCCGGTCAGTGTTCTGACGCCCACCAGCCAAACACAACAACAATTTCATTAAGAATCATATCCACCAGTACAACAAATGCTCTGCCATATAGCCAAACAAACATGACTGTAGTGTTAATTAACCTAGCGCACATGCATTGTCATCCAAGTATGATGCCAGCTAGGCTAACCACATATCTAAAACATAAATTGGTTTGTTAAACATGCCCGCAGTACATAATGATTACATCTGCGGCAAACTTCCCTGATCCCAGAACCACTGAAGGAGCAACATATAGCTAGTAGCAGTAGTAACTGTACTAATGTAAATATCTGCTCAATATAATGAATACAAAAGACAACTCTTGTTTCACTCGCACATACTTTGTAGAAATTAAAGTGACAATGAGAGTGACAATAATGTAATCTCCTTTCACAAAACAACTAAGTCAGACAGGGAGGGGAATTAATAAATTTATTCAATTTAAAGTGACAGAACTGCTCGAAATGAGTGGGAATTTACTGCAAAATGATTTAAGCCAATACAAACGTTGGTTGAGCTATGGTCAGTTGATTACGAGGCTGCCAAAGCGTTCTTCGACCTTTCTTTCGCAAAATCCTTTCAAGGGACTTCCCTTTTTTTTTTTTAGGGTGTTTTGCGAATTTTCATTATTTAAAGCTATCCTTACCTTTCTGGCATGCGGCACAAAACATAGTAGAAATTAGAAGATGAACAACTCCGCCTCCCTCAAAAGTCCCACCCTCCTCCGCCTGCCTGACCTCTGAGGCTCCCCTCCTCCCCTGACGCGTTCAGTGAGAAAGTCAGCAGCGCGAATGAAGCTGCTTTCACTCCGGACGCGAAATGAAATTTTCGCACGACAGTTTAGCATCTTGAAACGGTGCAAAGGAGTCACATTCAGAAGCCCCGGTCAGTGAAAACTAACCAATAGTAATTACATAATATTCAATTCTAATATGTCGTATAAAATAAAATGCCCGCGTAACGTCTGAAGAACCACTATAAACGTTAGTAATTATAGCATTTCAGCGCCTGTTTGTTTACAGTCAGATGCTTTGTGTTTCGGCAGAATTCATACATATTGTCTTGCAAAACTGCTGTCATAACGTCTTACCTCACCAGAATTGTCCCGGTAACATTAGTCATTGAATCAAGAGCAGTTGCAGCTGCTTTGTTTGCAGGCTAACTTCGTTGAGTAGCTACCTGCTTTGTCTCTACCACTCTTCTGCTCTGCCAGAGAGGCGCGCGACTCGCAAGCAGTGACAGCGGCAGGCAACTGGAAGGGGCACAGCAACGGATGACAGACAGGAAGCTCGGCAAATCATTTTATTTGGACCGAAGAAAATGATTGGTCAGACTTTTATCAGAAATATATGAGAATTTAATATCGATGAGTTTCAACACTTAGTGGATTTCTTTCACATTTTAGTGTGCCATACGCTTATTAGGAGCATTTTAAGATTAAAAAATACAAGTGTAAAAATTCCAGAGAGGTAAGATTAGCTTAAAACAGTGTACAACAGAAAAATTGCAAAAAATCAAAGTCATAATGGACTCCATATGCTATTGCTTTTATTATTTGATTATGGTTGATTTTGTGCTTAAGTTGTCTTTCACTTTAAGGATAGGGTTAGGCATAATTTGCTTATGGTGCGGTAAAGGCTGTTCAGAATGTGAATGTGTGAATGTGTCTCAAAACAATCTCCTTACAAGTGTGAAAATACCAAGGTGTGTGTGCGTGTGTGTGTGTGTGTGTGTGTGTGGGTGTGTGTGTGTGTACAGAACATGCTCAAGTGCCACCTTGTTTAAATCTTCTGCTTCTTTCAAAGACAAGAACACACCAACTCAGGGACTGTTGTTTATTTTCACAAGTTTTTGCACAGTATAAGCACAAATTGGATGATACAAGTAATAAAACAGACTATTTTTGGTTGATGAAATATACTGGAATGCATCATATTGACTGAAATGGCAAAGGCTTATGATGCTCCATCTTTCCGCATATATCATCTGTGAAGGTCATACATTTGAAAATTGCAGAGAAGCAGCTGACCTTTAAATATCATGAATTCTAAACAGAAAATTGTAGCGCTAACGCAGCAGGAAGACATAACAACCACCCAGAGTTTTCTTTCTTATAATATATTACAGTAGCATATACCATAATGAAACTACCGGAATAACTATGAAAGAGTATGGTAATGTTGCTACAGCTTGCCAGACTCAAAGGCAGGATCCGCAAAAGACCAGCCCATGTTTACTGGCTGTCTACTAAGACAGCCGTCCTTTTCTCCTACCCAAGAAAAAAAGTAGTATTCGTAAATATATCCAAAGATGTCAAAAAAAATCACTTAGATTTCGAGCGAAAGTTACCAACAGGGCTGCTATTGTATTGGGGATATCTGAATCTAATTATACTTGAGTCTCAAAGTATGTTTCTAAAGACAGAGCAAGGGCATTTACTCGATAACATAACCCAGATGGCGATTGAATCTAGGCTGGACCTACGCTGATTTTGGCATTTGCTGACACTCCCTGTCAGTAAATCTGTGTAGCCAGGATCCTTGATGACTTTTGTACAATAACTCATCCCAGATAACTAATTCCCCTGGGCCAGGTCAGAGCCAGCTCTGGCCAGAAGGTGCTCATATCGGACCACAGTTGGCACAGATGTGCTTTGGAATCATGGGATATCTGGGATTATGCCAATAAAAGTTTGAAAGTTTCATACCTCCAGTTTCTTCTTCATAGCCAGTTTGTACAGAATCTGGTAGCCATCGTCCCAGGCGTAGATGAGTCGCTCCAGGGGGTTGTATTTTAGGCTGGAATGGGCACCGTAGCGCTTGGGAAAGTACACCAGAGGGGCATCTTCGTTGGTCACCATGTCGTTGACATCATAGACGCACTGTATGCGGGAGCGGCTGGCGAGTTTGGTGTTATAGACCACGTAGACCGTCCCGCAGATGACGAAAGCGGCCTCCGCATTTTCCCGAGGGCAGGGCGTGTCCCAAGTCTGCTCGATGTCCAGCGTCTTTGGGTCCACCTTGGCCAGGCAGATGTTGTTCTCATTCTCCCTGGTGGCGTAGATGGCCCACAAACCCTCCTCGTCGGCTGCTAAGTCGATGTAGGTTTCGGGAGTGAGGGCGTAGACTGGCAGCTGATCCCGGGCCGGGAACACCACGCTGTCCACCACTGTGTGGTTCCGCAAGTCGTACTTGATGACCTGGAACTCCTGCCCCTCCCTCACATAATAGACATACCCATTGTAAATAATGTGGCCGGTCCCACCCCACGGGTAGGGTAGCGAAATTGGCTTGGCGCGGGACATCCCGAGGGACGAAGTGAAATCCCGAACGGTGCCAAACTCGTACAGCGTGTCCTCGCTGGTCCCATTAAAGATGTACACCCTTGGAGAGCTGCTTCCCGCGTCCTTGGTCCATGTGCCTTTGGGTCCTCCCACTCTTTTCAGGATCTTCATGGCCTTGATGGTGGAGATCATGTCCCTACACTCTGGGAAAGGAATGCCATTGATAGAGTCAACGATTCACCAACGCCAGTGAAAGGTCATGTCATACATTACTATCAGGCCATAGACAAAACTCAAACTGGTAATTCTCCAGTTCGAGATAAGGAGCCAAGTTGTCGTGAGCACCTTAATTCATTGTTCATTTTGTTTCAGTTGGCTGAGTCAATCACTGGATCTGGATCCAACTGAACATGCATTTTACATGCATTTTAAGCTGATGAGGAGACAGAAGTCAAAAAGTCCCAGAAACAAGCAGGAACAAAGGATGGCTAGATTACAGGCCTGTCAGAGCATCACCGGGGAAGATAATCAGCCGTCGATGTCCATCTACAAATTTCTAGCAGTCATAGCATGCATAAGACACGAAACCAAGTATAAAAATATACATTTGACAATTTGTGAAGCTACCCATATTGTCTTATGTGCTTGAAAATGGGAAGCAGGAGGTTGGGGGTAGGGAGGGGGATTATGGGGGTTATAAATGAAAGGTTCTGTCACATTTTGTAAAATTTTGATGTAAACTCACACTCAGGATGAAGCTGATAGCCTGCACTTCAACCTAACTCTCAGTGTATGCTCTCAAACACAAAGTGCTACAGTGTAGAAGCAAAATTAAACATGCCACTGCCTGATGAATTATGGTGCTCACCGTATGTGATTTTTTCAAGAGACAAATGACAGAGATTTGACAGAATATGACAAGAAAATCTATTCAAATGAGAAGATCTGAGGACATTGCCATTCTCACAGCACACCGGTACTCCTTTGACATATTTCAATTCACTGCAATTCTATCTGTCATCCCCTGTGGTATAGTCTCATTGCCAAAGAAATAATTGAGCGAATCAATTTAGATTAAATGATAAAAACTGGCATGTGGCCGAAAAATGTGATTGGATGCACCCTGACAAATTAAAGTGGAGCACAGCTGTAAATCCACCATATTACCAGGAAGAAGGCAGCAGAAAATGGCACAATGTAGGTATTGGGGTCTACTTATCATTGCAGGTTACACTCCAATATAGCAGAAAAAAAACAAAAACAACAGCAAAAAAAAGAAATCTTCAAAAGTTGAAAAAGACCGCAAGCTGTGGAACCCTTTGTTTATCTCCTTGGATAAACCTTATCCTGAATGCCTAATATATGACTGCGAAATGAAGAGATTGCAGACAATCACCAGTAAAACCTTCCTGTCAGGAAATTGTAATGTCGAGCATTTAAATGGTGCAGGAGTAAGGCAGCTATTGGAGTGCTTACATAATGTTCCATTACTGAGCCCTGACTGAGACACTCAGTAGAGTTTTTGTTCCTTTTTTCCCTGTTAAATGGAACAGCAAAGAGACAGCCAAGCTTAGTGAGATGATGTCTAAAGTTGTTCTGCTAACTGCACCCACACTTACTCAGCCAAGTCTTCTTTTAAGGGGGAACACAGTGTAAGTCAGCACATTCAGGCTGTAAAGAAAAGCAGTTCTTTCGATGCGGCCCTCAGACCTACTATCTGTGAAGCTGATTGATTTAAGTACGGCCCCCCCTGGTGATATATGAAACATGTGCTCCTAACCTCGGCCCACCATCCAAAGCCTGTTTGTTTAATACGCTATAGGTCAGCTGAATCGGAACGGAAGCTCCAGGAATGCATGGAAAATCTACACTTCCTGTGAAAGGACTGGAAAATCACCCACCCATCATGCTGCCTTTCCTGTAAAGTTAATTCAAACTCAGTCGCAGTTATGACACAGTTGCAACCGCTGTATTCCGCAAAGCTAGAAATGAGAGAATTGTACCAGAAAAAGCTTTGTATGGCAAGCAATTTTGAATATCCTATATGAAAATAAAGGGTGTTTGATCAGATAAAGAAATTATCTCCTCTTATGTAATGAAAAGATCCAACAACTTGAGTTCACAATATCATGATAGATCGGGACTCACCGCTAAGCCTGGCATATTTAGCCTTGTTCCTCTCCTTGATCACGGTGACCTGCTGCTCCACCAGCTTCTCATCCACGTCCACACAGGGCTGTGCTCCGTTCTGGGTCTCCAGGTAGTCCATCTCCCTCTCCATCCGCTCCACGCGCGTGTTCACCCCGCTCAGCTCGGTGCGGAGGGTGTCCCGGTCCTTCTCGCCATTCTCCATCAGGGACACCATCTGCTGCTTGAACTCCCGCAGTTCAGATGCGTAGCGGTTCGTCTGTTCGTGCCAGGCCGAGATCCGGTCCTGAGAGGAAGGCCCAAGGGGTCAGACCGCGCACAGGCGAGATTCAAGCCTTAATCACACCGAAAACCTTTTAGCTCGTGCAGAATCGATAACGCTGCCGGTGATTGGCACGAAACAAATACCCTGACTAGACACTGGCCATGTTATCGGTTTTTCATTTGCTAAAGTTCTTTGTACGTGCTAAAGGTCTTAGTAAATCTGGCCTTTTGTTAGGTGTTGGGTTACCACAAACAGGAAAGCTTCAATATGCCTTGGCATGGATTCTACAATCTCTGGGGCTCTGCTGAAGGGATGGAACACCTTTCTTCCGGAAGATTAAAAACATCTTCCCTAACTCATGGAGGAGAGCAGCATCTAAAATTTCAGTCCAAGATCTCCTATCAGTGTTCAAGCTGAGTTGAGATCTAATGGCTGTGCACAGTATGATTTTCACACTCATTAAACCGTTCAGAGACTAATCCAGCCCTGTTGATGGGGGGTTGTCATCCGAGAGCCACTCTCACCAGGGTAGAAACGTCTCATCGTGTGATAAAGGTGATCGCTTAGAGTAAATTAGAATTTATTTAAATCCTTTTCATTCAAAGACGAGGTCAACTGAGCCTTCTCAGCATTGCATACTCGTCACTGCGGTTATTAATAGCTCAATTGTTTCATGCAGTTTACCGGTATGGAAGCATCCGCATTTGTTATATTTTTCCATCAATTTATTACCTCCGCCAAGGAGGTTTTGTTTTCACCCCTGTTTGTTAGGTTGTCTGTCTGTTAACGGAATAACTCAAAAAGTTAATGAACGATTTGGCAGGATGGTTGTTGGTAGTCCAAGGAAGAGTTGATTTAATTTTGGAAGTGATCTGGAACATATTCTGTAGCCCAAAGAACAAATATACAGTGGCGTCGCCAAGGGGACACCTCAAGCCCCCCCCCCACGTGCCCCCACATTTAAAGACGCATAAACAAATAAATAAAGTGCATTTCTGCATCTGGCTAATCACTGTTCTGCTTCTCACTCTGTGCACAGTAGAACTCCCTAACCAGAGCTGTATGTTTGTCAGTAGGCTGTCTCTGTGATCCCTGTCCGCGTTTTGGCTTTTGCCAATTTCTTGTAATCAGGAGCTTCCTCATGTTCATTCCTTTGTAATTAGTCTGATCCAATTCTTCTGATTCCTGTATAGCATGTGACTTCCCCCATGTGTATTTAAGCAGTCATTTCGCTCACAGCTCTTGTCAGAACGTTGATCAATATTTCTTTGTCCAGAGCGCCTTGTATGCCATTGAGTATTGTTTCTCTTCTACTGGATTGTCCGACTTTGATTCTTGCCATTGCCCTTTTTGTATTGTTTTTGTCTTTCTGGATTTCGACCCATTTTTGTATGACCAGAATTTCTGTGTTTGGATGCCCTGTGTATGACCCTTGGCTTTGTTCATCGACTACGTCTTTTTGCCTATCGTTTTTGTACCTCTGCTCATCTGTCTTACTGGTTCTGACCCCTGCCTGTCTAGTCGAAACTGTTTTTGGATTTTCGTTTTTGGATTGTGGCTTGGCAATTCCTGTGTTTTTTTGGCTTTGACTCAGACCCCATTTAAGGCATACGTTTTTTGGATTTTCCCTCTCTCGCGTGTGGTTCCTGAACCATACCTCTCACAAATATTTGACGCTATGATGGCTTTTATTCATTCAAACATATTTCTCCAGGCCTAGAAAATCGTCATGAATGGCTCAAACTCACATTAACATTTTAAGTGTTCTGTAGACTTTTCATCACAGTCTTATAAATCAATGTATGCCTTGTATGCCATTGAGTATTGTTTCTCTTCTACTGGATTGTCCGACTTTGATTCTTGCCATTGCCCTTTTTGTATTGTTTTTGTCTTTCTGGATTTCGACCCATTTTTGTATGACCAGAATTTCTGTGTTTGGATGCCCTGTGTATGACCCTTGGCTTTGTTCATCGACTACGTCTTTTTGCCTATCGTTTTTGTACCTCTGCTCATCTGTCTTACTGGTTCTGACCCCTGCCTGTCTAGTCGACACTGTTTTTGGATTTTCGTTTTTGGATTGTGGCTTGGCAATTCCTGTGTTTTTTTGGCTTTGACTCAGACCCCATTTAAGGCATACGTTTTTTGGATTTTCCCTCTCTCGCGTGTGGTTCCTGAACCATACCTCTCACAAATATTTGACGCTATGATGGCTTTTATTCATTCAAACATATTTCTCCAGGCCTAGAAAATCGTCATGAATGGCTCAAACTCACATTAACATTTTAAGTGTTCTGTAGACTTTTCATCACAGTCTTATAAATCAATGGCAGACAAGCACGCCCCATAATAACAGTGAAAAAAGATTAACCAGGGGAAAGCTGTCGTGAGAATCAGATTCCGGACTTAAGTTAAATGAAACTCAACACTTCAGTGAAAGGCAGCTTGGTGCAGCAATAACACATTTGGATTTGTCTGAGTCACTCGAAAGGATGAAAGAAAAAAAAGCCATTTGCAAGCAATTTCATGAATCAACTTGTTTTCGGAAATATAAGCACGGTGTCAGCCTACTGAGGGGCAGGTCTTTTCCCCAGGTAGCAGATGTTTATGGAGAACAAGAGCGGAGTTATGAATGCCAGCAGAATGTGGCTCCAAGGCAGCTGAGCATTTCTAGAGAGGCCCTGTAAGGCTGATAAGGTGGCCGGTAATCAGATTCAGGGGAGAGCTGAAACTCCACAAACTCTCTGCTGCGTAACTGCAGAGAAACGGTCTCAAGAAGGAATATCTCTGGCTCTGCTTGGAGGACTACACCCTGCGGGCTGGACAGAGAACAAGAGTGAAGACCGAGTGTCCAGCAGTCCTCCACGTTCCTCCACTCTTGCATTGCATTTGAGCATAATTGCATTTCTAACCCCCAGTGCTAGTCTGAAAGTACTTGATGACCAGCATAAGAGGCATGAATACTATTCTGGCTAAAAATACCCTATGACCCCATTTTCCCTCTCAACATCTGTATTTGATTGGAGGTTCACTCAGCCTCCAGTGGTTGCCAAGGGAGCCCGGCCTGGCCAGCTGGTTCTGGTTCTAAGGGTCTGACAGGGAAGAGAGGCCGCACTCACCTCGATGGCCAGCATGCGGCGCTCCAGGTAGTCCATCAGGGCTTGGTTTTGGGCTCCGGTGAGGCAGAGGAGGCAGGTGAGGGCGATGAGGAGGACGAGGAAGGCTCTCATGGTGAAGAAGAGAGGGAGGTGGGCCTGGGTGGTCTGAGTCGAAGAGTCAGTCCTCCTGCCGGAGAGTTTGTGAGTCCGGGAGAGAGAGAGAGCCCACTTTCACTCTCACTCTCTCTGTAAGAACGCCTCACCAATGCCGAGAGGGAGGGGCCTCCTCACTCTGACACGGCTGTTTGTGCACATCGCCCGCCCAATCCAGCCCCTGCCCCCCCCCCCCCCCTCAACAACCACCCTCTCTCTCATGCCACTGAACATGCACTGATCCCTTTGGCAGCTGCCAAACAGGCTGAATGTGGGGAGGGGAGTGGGGGGGAGAAGCAAAACTTCAAATCACCTGCCTGATTCTACTCTTCTTTCAGTGTTACACTGCAATGGAATGTAGGTAAATCGGTGCTTGTATGCAAATGTGTGTTTCGGTGAGAGTTTGTGTGTCCGGTCGTGTGTGTGTGTGTGTGTATGCAAATTTGTTAGCAGAGAAGATCAGAAAATATAATTCAAACTTTAACATTCACTGCTTTGCCTGATTGCTTACATTACTGCAGTGAAAATTGCACTTAAAGCTGTTTATTTAAGAGAGTGAAGACATGTGCACATAAGCTATTTCTTTCAACTCCAACACAAACATTTAAAAGCCAGGTTTACAGAAGTCTGTCATCATAATCCATCATTGTGAAAAACGGTAGTTGCAGATGCATTACTCATTTTATGTACTGTAGAGTTTCGAGCCATATTTTATTCCAAAGAACAGCGTGTCGCCGCATGAGAGCACCTGCTACACGCGTTGGATTGTGGACTGCAGAAAATCAGTCTACTGCCAGCTGGCCAGGTCACAGTAAAAACTTTCTAATTAATTTAAATAATTGCATTAAAACTTTTAATTAAACTGTGGATTTAAAGGCCTGGAAAACTTGAGGTCAGTAAAAGAAAGACTTTTAACAGCAAGGACAGGTGAGCTCTCTTACATGTGCCAGTTCTAAAACAGACAGATTAAAGGAATCAAATTTCTTCTTGTGTCTGCATTTTTTTTTGCCTTTGTGATATATGTTGCTGCTGCTGCTCTGCTGAAGCAGATCCCCACATCTAAAGCAGATGTATTTTTCTGACTTTCCCAGGTTTTTTTTAAGCCTATCCACATGGGACATACTTTCTCAGTGGTGGTTGGAAACTACTGTTAACCAGCTGTTAAATATCCCTGCAGCCAAAAGCCTGACTGTTTTTCCATAGTTTCACGGGCAAATATTTTACAGGGGAAAATAATTCCTACGGCACATAATCGCCTTTTATTCTAACCTCGTACAAAACACAAAACCAGTGAAGTTGGCACGTTGTGTAAATCATAAAAAAAACAGAATACAATGATTTGCAAATCCTTTACCACCTATATTCAATTGAATACACTGCAAAGACAAGTTACTTAATGTTCGAACAGGTAAACTTTGTAATTTTTTGCAAATGTTAGCTCATTTGGAATTTGATGCCTGCAACATGTTTCAAAAAAGCTGGCACAAGTGGCAAAAAAGACTGAGAGAGTTGAGGAATGCTCATCAAACACTTATTTGGTACATCCCACCGGTGAACGGGCTAATTGGGAACTGGTGGGTGTCATGATTGGGTATAAAAGCAGCTTCCCTGAAATGCTCAGTCATTCACAAACAAGGATGGGGCGAGGGTCAGCACTTAGTGAACAAATGCGTGAGCTGATTGTCGAACAGTTTAAAAACAACATTCCTCAACGAGCTATTGCAAGAAATTTAGGGATTTCATCATCTACTGTCTGCAATGTCGTCAAAAGGTTCAGAGAATCTGGAGAAATCTGCACGTAAGCAACAAGGCCGAAAACCAACATTGAATGCCCGTGACCTTCGATCCCTCAGGCGATACCGCATCAAAAACCGACATCAGTGTGTAAAGGACATCACATGGGCTCAGGAACACTTCAGAAAACCACTGTCAGTAACTACAGTTCATCGCTACATCTGCGAGTGCAAATTAAAACTCTACAATGCAAAGCGAAAGCCATTTATCAACAGCACCTAGAAACGCCGCCAGCTTTGCTGGGCCCAAGCTCATCTAAGATGGACTGATGCAAAGTGGAAAAGTGTTCTGTGGTCTGACGAGTCCACATTTCAAATTGTTTTTGGAAACTGTAGACGTCGTGTCCTCCGGACCAAAGAGGAAAAGAACCATCCGGACTGTTATAGACGCAAATTTCAAAAGCCAGCATCTGTGATGGTATGGGGGTGTATTAGTGCCCAAGGCATGGGCAACTTACACATATGTGAAGACACCATTAATGCTGAAAAGTACATACAGGTTTTGGAGCAACATATGTTGCCATCCAAGCAAGTCTTTTTCATGGACGCCCCTGCTTATTTCAGCAAGACAATGCCAAGCCACATTCTGCACGTGTTACAACAGCATGGCTCCGTAGTAAAAGAGTACGGGTACTAGACTGGCCTGCCTGTAGTCCAGACCTGTCTCCCATTGAAAATGTGTGGCGCATTATGAAGCGTAAAATACGACAACGGAGACCCTGGACTGTTGAACAACTTAAGCTGTACATCAAGCAAGAATGGGAAAGAGTTCCACCTGAAAAGCTTCAAAAATTGGTCTCCTCAGTTCCCAAACGTTTACTGAGTGTCGTTTAAATGAAAGGCAATGTAACACAGTGGTAAAAAGGCCCCTGTGCCAACTTTTTTGCAATGTGATGCTGCCTTTAAATTTTAAGTTAGTGATTATTTGCAAAAAAAAAAAAAAAGTTTCTCAGTTTGAACATTCAACATTTTGTCTTTGCAGTGTATTCAATTGAATATAAGTTGAAAAGGATTTGCAAATCATTGTATTCTGTTTTTATCTACGATTTACATAACGTGCCAACTTCTCTGGTTTTGGGTTTTGTACTTTATTGTGACATATTTCTATGAGACGATGTCCACTATCTCCACAATTACATGAGCTGCTTTACATATCATGATCATTTAATGCTGACTAAAACCTAATTTCATTTCAAACAGCCTACATTCCAATAAATATTTAGAAAATGCAGCATTCATTATGCATGGAATATACAATATAACACAGTATATGTAATATTGTTATAATTTAAATATGCAATACTGTGATGATTTTTCATTGCAGAGCATTTTTAAATATGCAGTAGATAGCAACACTGAATTTGCCAGTAATTTGCATTTTATGACATTGATGTCTGTTATCAAGCTTTATTTTGAAACGTTTTAATCATTAAACACGATTAATCGCATCTCTATTTCTGAATGCGACAAAATATATAATAATATCCTTCATCCAGTATGAACTATTGCATATAAATGCAGACTTCCACTAAATAATGAAATTAGCTTCAGACTAATATCCCTTTTGGGAGTTGGGAGAAAGGATTTGAGTAAATGTCTTTAGGGAAAAGTTACGCAAACATGTAAACTTCAGTGTGCCCTTAATACTGGAATATTAAGCAAGAGAGGGCAAGCAGGTCTTTCCCCAAATCTTTTCTGTTTATTTATTAAAATTCTCATGTAGACTTTGCGGCTGTGTTTAGTCTAAGGCTTGCGGCTTCGAGACGCGCACTTCTTGGAACTGTTCAAGAGTACGATGCACAAACCTTTGATCCTGCGATAAATAAATAATTCAGCGCAGCTGCCTCCCTCGGGCATAGACCTCCACAATGCTTTGAGATGATTATAAATCTCTCACATGTACTTCAGATACATTGTGGCATTTTTCATTTCCAAAAGAACAAAAAAAAAACCATCATAATTCTTCAGCGGTCCCGAAGGCTCACTACCAAATCTATTAAACGCATATAATAATGAAAATGTCAGAATAAAAATTCAATATAGTCAAACTTATGTTATGGGAGGAAGAAAAAATTGTGCTCAAAATGATAACATCTCCTCCTATGAATCAACAGCTACCAGAGGGGAGGGCATGAGAACTTAAAGCCAGTCTCGAGCAAAAAAAAAACATATCACATGTTCATACATCACTGAATTATAGCAATTGAAATTTGAGACGGAGGACATATTGTGAGCACTCGTGTTGAAATGACTTTGGGACGTGCAATTGAAGAGCCTAGTGCTAAAAGTACTAAAGTCACATTTAAACACATTGTGAGTTTGAATGGGAAAACATCTTTTGTAGTTTTCTAAGTTGATTTTCTCAAAATAGACATTTTGTGACTTAAGCACTTTTAGAACTAGGCTCTTCAACTGATCTTTGCCAACTCTCCATAGCCCTTATTTGCTTTGACGAAATGTAATGGTAACTAGGTGCTGAATTCATCCATTCATAACCCCACCCGTTTATTTCCGATCAGGGTCACTCGGGGTGCGATGCCCCCTCATGCACACAGTCGATAACAGTTCACCAGTCTATCCAGTTGTATCACACCCCATTCACTCACACCCTCATACCTCAAAGAAATTTAGACTCTTAAGAAAATCCTGTTATACATGTTTTTGTCTTGTGGGAGAAAGCCCCACTGAGACAGGGCGAACATGCAAAGCCACACAGACCCGCATCGGGACCCATTCAACTGCACAACCTCCTAGCTGCTCACTGCACCCCCATGTCGGCCATGGAGCTCATGCGGAAATTTCTGGAGGCTGTATTCAACTGTCGCACCTTGGGTTCATTTCTTCTTGGAGCTGAAAATTAAGGTCTCCTTGTTATTTATTTGGCAAAGTGGACATAATTTGACCAAAGCTTTTAACATCAAAAATGAAAAATGTAAAGACATATCAGTGATATCTTAAAGCACTAGTTCTCAAACTCGGTCCTGGGGCCCCCTAGTGTATGCTGGTTTTGTTCTGACCGCAGTTGCTATCCTGGATGATAATGAGCTGTTAATTTTTTGTAATTAGGTGCATTTAAGTTTAGAGCAGTAATTTATTCTCTTCAGACATATTTTGACAAAAATGCATACATGCAGTGAAGAAAAAAATTCCAGATCCACATTGTAATATTTCTGCAAAAACTGAACAGAAAGAGGCAAAAAGTTCCCTGAAGTGAACAATCGATAGGACCCTAATTTGTGAAACTGTGGAAGCATGGTTGCAAAAAGGAAACTATTTATTAGACAAGCAAATGACAAACCTGTCTAACCTGTTTATTTCTTGTTATTAAGTGCAATCAAATAATTTTAAATAACTCTAAAGACTTGTGTTGAGCGACCTAATTTGGTACTCACTGATTTTCTCAGAGTCAAATTTTATTTGTTTAAAAATGTTCTCTGAAATTGCTCGCAACACAGAAAAAAAATTATGTTCAGGAGTCTTTTATTCTTCATGGCGCAGGGGGATATTTTCATTAAAATTTGGCTTTGGACAACAATTATTGGCTTTAAACACAAAACGCACCCAATTAGGACAGATTAACAGCTTATTAAAATCCTACGATGGCAGTTATGGTTAGAACAAAAACTAGCATCCAGAGGGAGGCCTTAAGTGCTAGTTTGGAAACTCACATCTGGCCTAAAGCATTCCTGTTGGGGTGAATGCAATAACTTTGTGGATCCAGGGCATTGAATAAAAGCTTTAACGAGATACATGTTGACTTGCACTCATGGAAGTCCACTCTTCATTTCTCTGCATTTGAAGTTGAAATTTTTCTTGCATAGTTGTCCCGCAATGAGGTTATGCAGTGACATTGGCTCTGTACTCTAGTCTGCATGTGGCAGTAGAGAGGTCAGCAGGTGGGGCTGTTGCTCTGGGTTTCCCTTAAAGTTAGAGCACACAGTGGGTCTCATGCAGCAATTTTTTCTGAAAATTTTCTCATACATTCTTTTATTATTTGTTCAGAGAAAAAATAAGAGGAGTTAACTCTAGGTGCACGAAACACTCTCCCCAATAACATTTGCTCTTATGCATGTGTGCTCAATGATGAATCGCACTCAATTGTGAATCAGTGGCGCTTGGCAGATTTGTTTGCAAGGAGCATAGGTAATGCCCACTGAACATCATATCGTTAGCCTCATAGCAGCGTTGCCAATCATGTTTCTAAAGTTTTTTTTTTATGATTGTATTAATTCATTTATTTTTGTATTTATTTATTATTAAAGAGAATGGATTTTATTTCAGGTTTTGAGACAAAAGGAAATTTATTTCATTAACCGACAGCCAATATCTGAATTTGGCAAAAATATGACTAAAGCAATTATGACATGAGCCTAACGATATGAGGACAGATGTTGTGCCATGTACAAATAGCCGACTCTGGAACAACAAAAGAGATGCCATCAGAAAGAAGGTAGTTGTAAGAAGAAGAACTTCAGTAGCAGCAAAATTGAAATACTGCAAAATCAACTTAAACAAAGTAAATTTGATCTTCCAGAGTTTCATAGCCTTAATTGGGATGAATAGAACGATTGTATGTTTAACCAACAATAATCCAATAATCAAAATTCCTTTAAAACATTTAAAATCTAAATGTGATTGTATTATGTAGTTTTTTATGTTTGTGAAATGTAAAACATATGTTTCCGTTTATTGGACAAACAACAAACAATTTGTGGAGTCTGCATGAAAGGGATGAATTTCTCTTCTCTCGATAAGAGTGCACTCGGCAACTCATAAAAATCTCTCATATTTAGGAGAAGAGCAAAAATAAGAAAAAAAATAGTAAACCCAGAAATTGATGGGTAGTCACAAAATAAGAGAAAATCGTGGATACGAACAAAAACAGGAGAAAGTTTGTTCGTTGCTTCTTGCATGAGGCCAAATGTCTTTGATCTCAGTATTGTCCAGCAGAGACATGAATCATCAGGCCAGTACCTCATATGTTGGGACCTCTTTTCCAAAAATATTGACAAGGTATGGAAAAAGTAAATTAAAAAGAAAGAAATCATTTCAGAATTATCTTCAACCTACGATTTCGAAATAGTTGGGACGAAGTGTAAATTGTGAATAAATTTACCAGAGGCCAGAGGCTCTCCAATCTGTGAAGACATGCGTAAAAAAATTCAGGAGTACTTTAAAAACAATGTTCCTCAACGTCAAATTGCAAAGGCTTTGAAGGTCTCCTCTTGACAGTGCATGACATCATCAAAAGATTCAGAGAACTGGAAAAATCTCTGCGCAAGGGACAAGGCCGAAGACCTTTACTGGATGCCCGTGATCTTCGGGCCCTCAGCCGCCATTGCATCACTCATAGGCATGATACCGTCATTGACATTACTAAATGGGCCCAGGAATACTTAAAGAAACCACTGTCAGTAAACACAGTCCGCTGTACCATCCACAGATGCCGCCTAAAACTCTATCATGCAAAAAGGAAGCCATTGTTGAGCATGAATCAGAAGCACCGCCGTGTTCTCTAGGCCAAGGCTCATTGAAAGTGGACTGTAGCAAAATGGCAAAGTGTCCTGTGGTCAGACGAGTCCAAATTGTACATTCTTGTTGGAAATCATGGACAGTGTGTCCTCCGGGCAAAAAGAGGCGAAAGACCACCCCTCCTGTTATCAGCGCTCAGTTCAAAAGCCAGCATCTCTGATGGTATGGGGATGCATTAGTGCATATGGTGTGGGACCAGGGTCGGATCTACCGGGGTGGCAGCTGCCACCCCAATATTAACCCTTGCCACCCCTGCTGCCACCCCAAACGGCAGCGGTGAACCGATAGAAAAAGTTACGAGCGTGGAGTTCCGATGTCCGACGACAGTGAATGCAGCATGAGAGAGCGCCAGAGCAACACGAGACTTCTTTGATGGGAGAGGCGCGAACATACAGTCCATGGGCGCGAAGCGAGAGAGAGCTAGTCCAGGCCTACCAAAGAAAACGTAGCCTCAGCACACAAAAACTTTGAAATGCCTACATTAATCGCGGAAATAGCAACAGAAAAATAATACCCCGCTACCGAAACTGCAAAAACCGCAACATAAACTGTTGACTCGTAGCATAAGACTATGAAACTGCAACATTTTCTTTCGCATCCGTCTTTGCCATTTACTGCGCTTGCGCGTACCGGCCCAGGCTGCTTTCAGAGATAGCGGAATCGGACGTGTCTCGTTCGGTTGGTAAGTAAAACTTCCAAATATGACGTTATTGTTAATGCAGATGTTTAACAATGAATTGTAAGACGTAGCTGTTACATCCACGTTCTCGTAAATTCGCTTATTTTAGCATGTCACCCTGCCGAAAATGAACGATGCACTGTCGATTTCGCTATAGTCTTAGAGTTGCCTACCTGACGACTTTCTCAAGACGTATACATACGTCTTGAGTGGACAAACAAACCCGATTTGGAAAGTCGCCAGATTAAGCGAGAAAGTCGTCAAGTATCAATGCAATGTTTGCATGGACAGAAAATAAAAGAAACACAGATAAAAACAGCTCAATGTTTGGGGTAATGGATGAACAAAAAAAGAAGCAGGTGGCTGAAAATCAGTACTACGTTAAAACACTTGCAGAGATTTTAGTTTTAACAGCCACAGAAAATATTGCACAGCGAGGTCACAGGGAGTCTCAAGACTCAGAAAAAAGGGTGTTTTTCTGTCTATGCTAGACCTGCTGGGTAACCATAACCCCATCATTAAAAAAAAACTTAAACAATATGCTAAAAACGCAAAATACAGAAGTAAAACAATACAAAATGAAATAATTGAATGCCTGGCTGCAATGGTTAAAGAAGAAATCATACAGGAAGTCAAAATGAGTAAGCAGTTTTCAGTTATTGTTGATGAAACTAAAGATGTGCAGAAAAAGGAGCAAATGTCGTTTGTTTTGCGATATTATTACAATGGTGTGGTTCATGAGAGTTTTTTGGAGTTTGAAGTGGCAGAACACTTGGATGCTGCTGCCTTAAGTGATAAGATTATTAACTTCCTTGAGAGGCATGGGCTGGAGTACAAGAAAAACCTTGTGGGTCAGGGCTATGATGGCGCGGCAGTGATGCGCGGGGCACATGCAGGTGTTCAAGCAAAAATAA
This sequence comes from Gymnothorax reevesii, assembly GCA_029721435.1. Taxonomy (NCBI): domain Eukaryota; kingdom Metazoa; phylum Chordata; class Actinopteri; order Anguilliformes; family Muraenidae; genus Gymnothorax; species Gymnothorax reevesii. The sequence goes on from CM056581.1 coordinate 59,312,359, forward strand.
AAGAAGTAGCTAAACATGCCTTCTATGTTCACTGTAGTGCACACTGCTTAAACCTAGTTATAGTGGACACTGTAAAAAGTGTGGCAGATGCAGGCCACTTCTTTTCATTGTTGGAACGACTGTATGTATTCATTCCTGGGTCCTATGTACATACTAAATGGCTGGAAGTGCAGCAAGAAATGTATGATGGTGCACCAAGGGAGCTCCAACAGCTAAGCGATACACGCTGGGCATGTAGGCACATAGCATGTTGCAATGTTATGGACAGGTTGCCTGCAATAGTACAGGTGCTTGAAGAGATTGCATCTGAGAACCATCCACAAAGAGCAGTTGAAGCAAGAGGGATACTGGCTCAGATAGATCTCAATTTTGCTGGCTCTCTTGTTCTTTTCAGAACAGTCCTGAGTGACTCCAAATATTTGTCTGACATGCTCCAGTCTAAAACAGTGGACTATTCTAAGGCTGTTGAGCTTATTGAAGCACTCAAAGAGACACTGGTGAAATATCGTAGTCAAACTTCTTTTGATGAAATATGGACTGAGATACTTGATTTATGTGAAGAAAGTAACATTGATACAACTCACAAAAAACCAAAGAGGCCAAGAAAGACAACAAAGGCGCTTCAGGATAATGTAATCAACTCCACCTTGGGACAGTATGTAGTTCCGGACAGCAAACACACTTTTTGTGTATCTGTGTACTATCCAGTTCTGGATTCAATGATTGGAGAAATGGGTAGAAGATTCTCTAAAACAAACTGTAACATCATGCAGGGTGTCCAGGCACTAAACCCGTCCAGTCCATCTTTTTTTAGAGAAGAGGATGTCCTGTTGTTAGCTAATGCATATGACTCAAAGGCTGATAAAGAATTATTTGCGGTCTACTATGACAGAAAGGAGACTATCAAGTTTGGCTCTACTCAGCATTGAATTTAAACGCACAAAAGCGTTGGATCTTGATAAATTCGTAAAGCGTTTTGCTGAGCAGCATGGAAATTGGCGCATTCAACTGTTTTAAGCATCATCCTATGCTAACTGATATCAGTATCATAGCCGTATTTGGGCTGCTCTGACATGTATTGTATGAATATGTTATGTTTTATTTGTTTTTCTGCATATTTCTGAGGTTTTTTTTTTTTTGGAAAATGTATAGCTAAATGTATTCATATGGAATGTTGCTGCAATCAATAAAAGCAATGTCCAGTGCCTTGTCTAAGTGCCATGACCCATTTATTTCCATTGTGTATTTATGCTGACCTTATTACAGTCAATTTGGGTAGTTTTTTCTTGTACAAATACATATGGAATTGACAGAATGTTCAAAGTATGTACTAAGTCTTGCAAGCAGGAATACGTCAGTGTAAATTGTCTATTTCTCATCAAACTACGATAACTGCTCCACTTTATATGCATCTGATGTAGGTTGCCACCCCTAAAAAATTCCTGCCTCCCTCTTGCCACCCTACAAATATTTTTCTAGATCCGCCCCTGTGTGGGACACTTGCATGTTTTAAAAAGCACCATGAATGCTGAAAGGTATGAAGAGGTGTTGTAATCCTGCATTTTCTGTCTCTGCCCTGCCATGTCCCATGTCTAGCTTAAGTTCTGTGACTGGCCTTGCGCCATGGATAATTGATTCTTGTGTTTTAGTGACCACTGCTTCGACTGACCATTCTTGGACTATGTATTGTGTATTTGGTTTTTAGGATTTCTTGTTTTATTATTTTCATGTTTTAGTTTATCTAGTCTCCATGCCATGTTTTGTTTTCTTAGCCATATTTATTTTTCCTTGCCATGCTTTGCACTTTGTCTCCCCCGTCTTGTCAAGTGTGTATCTTTGCTCACGGTCCCTTGTCTTGCGTGCCGCTCATTCGGGTGATTTATTGGTTTCCGGGTTTCAATCTTCTTTCATTATCTCGTGTTCTTCCTTCCTCTCTCTTTTACTATGTTTCTAACACAGACGAACAGTTTGTTGTTTTTGCTAATTACTAACCAACACTAATATTGTATATTTGGACTAACTTACTTACAATCACTCGGGATTGTATAGCTGCACTTACTAATTGATTAACGATCTCTCAGCAGTCAGCCTATTCTAGTCTCCACCTCCTTGCCTTTCCCTCTCTTGCATTATCTCTGCTGCGATTTTCTGTGGGTCTCCTTAAATGCTTTGTGCTTTCCTTTCTCTAAACTTTGCACTTTTAGTACTCCGTGACTGGAGCTGTTTGTCTGTTCATAGGTTTTTCTTAACATAACATAACATGAATGGTAAGAACAGGCCTTTCAGCCCAACTACGCTCGCCAGTTTCTTTATACTATTGTGAATATATCCCTTCAGATACTCAATGACTCAATGGTATCTAGCTTTAAGTCAAGCCTGCTCTTGAAAACCCCCAAGGTCTCTGCCTCAACAATATGGTCAGGCAAGCTATTCACATTGAAATTACTCTTTGGGTGAAGAAATATTTCCGAATATCAGTGCTAAATTTACCTTTGGTCAACTTCCATTTGTGATCCCGAGTTCTACTCACAACACTTGGTCGAAGGAATCCTACATAATTCTCTTTGTTAATCCCTTTAACATATTTAAAGACCTCAATCAAATCACCCCTCAGTCTCCTTTTCCCAAGACTAAAGAGATTAAGGATCTTTAGCCTCTTCTCATAGCTTCCATCTTTCATACCTGGAATAAGCTTAGTGGCTCTTCTCTGAACTTTCTCTTGAGCCTCTATATCTTTCTTAAAGTATGGTTCCCAGAACTGTACACAATACTCCAGATGCGGTCTGACGAATGTGTTGTACAAAAGAAGCATCACCTCCTTATATTTGTACTCAGTACTTTTGGCAATTTATCCCAGCATCCGATTGGCTTTTTTAACTGCTACGACACAATGGCTAGAGCCTGTGAGGGTTTGGTCAACAATCACTCCCAGATCCTTCTTGTGTACAGCACATTCCAGTTTTAAACCTCCCATGAAGTAATCCCGTCTAATGTTTTTATTACCTGCATGTACAACTTTACATTTTGCTACATTAAATTTCATTTGCCACATTTCTGCCCAATTCTAAATTCTATCCAAATCATCCTGAATCTCTTTAGTGGACCCTAAACTATTTGCCAAACCCCCCAATTTAGTATCATCTGCAAATTTAACCAACCTGCTCTCAATATTCCTATCAAGGTCATTAATGTACATGAGGAACAGCAGGGGCCCCAACACCGATCCCTGGGGGATGCCACTGCCCACCATACCTCGCTCAGATGAGATACCACTGACCACCACTCTTTGTGCTCTGTCCTGTGACCAGTTTTGAATCCACTCCAGAATACCTCCAGTAACTCCAACGGAGCTCAATTTAAAAATTAGTGTCTTATGCGGTACTGTATCAAATGCTTTCTGCAAATCCAAGTATATGATGTCATAAGCCCTGCTCTGGTCATAAGTCTTGGTGGCCTCTCAAAAATTCCAGAAGGTTTGTCAGGCATGACCTCCCCTTACGAAATGACCTCCCCTTACCCATGTTGGCTATCCCATAAGATACTGTTCTGTTCAAGAAATAAGTCCAGCTCATCTTTTATGATAGATTCCAATATTTTGCACGCAATGCAAGTTAAACTGATTGGCCTGTAATTTCCTGGCTCAGTACGGTCCCCTTTCTTATATATTGGTACAATATTGCCCTGTTTCCAATCATTTGGTATTTCTCCAGTTTCTAAAGACCGCCTGAAGATAGTGGATAGCGGCTTAAAGATGATCTCACCAACTTCCCTGAGCACTCTAGGATATAAGCCATCAGGGCCCGCCGCCTTATCTGCCTTTAGTTTATGCAACTTGTCTAATACTTCATTTTCCTCAATTTCCTCAAACCTCAATTTCTGCTAAATAATCTTGAGCATTTAACATGCCCTCTGGCCAAATAAAGACCACCTCTGAGGTAAAATTCTCAACAAAGTAACTGTTTAAGGCATCCGCAATATCCTTGTTATCAAATAGCAGCGATCCGTTTTTATTCTTCATGCACTTAACCTGCTCTTTCCTTTTTCTGCTACAGTACTGAAAGAAGCGCTTAGGGTTAGTTTTTGCTCCCTCTGCAATTTTTCTTTCACACAGTCATCTAGCATTCCTCTGCTCTTTTTTGACCACAGCCCGCATTTTACAGTATTCAGCCTCAGCGTTCTCATTGTTATCCTTTTTGTAAATCTTATAAAGATTCCTCTTTTCCCTCAAAATCCTACGAATACTTTTGGTCATCCACTGAGGATTCTGCTTTTTCAGCTTACTTTTGGACACCTTTGGAATGAATCTGCATTGTGATTAAAGTAAAAACCCCTTAAATCTTTCCCACATCTCATTTACGGAATCACAGTCCAGGAGTGTCTCCCATTTTATTTTACTTAGATATGAGCGCATCCTGTCAAAGTTTGCTCGCCTAAAATTGAAAATTTTTGTTTTTAAATACAGCTTTTTAATGAAACATCAAAATTAACAGCAGAGTGATCTTGTCCCAAGTGGCTCCAGTACCTCAACATTGCTAATTCTATCTGGGTCATTACAGAGCACCAAGTCTAAAATTGCCTTCTCTCTTGTAGGTTTATTAACATACTGCACCAAGAAATTATCATTTATAACATCTAGAAATTCTTCCTCCCCCCTACCCTGTCCTTTCACCATTTCCCAATTGATACCAGGATAATTTAAGTCTCCCATAATAATAGTCCCTCCACCTCTACAAGCTTGCGTAATCCTCCTAAAAAGTATTTCATTGACTGTACTGTCCAATGCTAGAGGTTGATAGCATACTCCTATGTTTAAACCTGTCTCGTGTTTGCCAATGAGCCTGACCCAGATATCTTCACAGGGCAAGGAATGTTCAATTTCGGGAATATCCTGTACATTTATGTTTTCGTTCACATCGATTGCTACGCCCCCTCCTCGCCTATTACATCTATCCTTCCTATAGAGCTTATAACCTTCTATATTATATTCATCTCCATTCTCTTCACTTAGCCGTGTCACCGTAATCCCAACTATGTCATAGCCCTCACTAATTATAATAGCCTCAAGCTCAGAAAATTGATTTTTTATGCTTCTTGCATTTAAGTAAAAACATTTCAGGTTATTACTAATGCTCTTCCCCCTTGATTTCCCATGTGGCCGCTGCTTCAAGGCCCCCACTACGCTTTGTTGCTTTAAAAAGTATGTATATTATCAGTAGTGCATGTTTCCGTAAGGCTAAAATCCCAGAACCAGCAATAAATAAACCCTTTATGTAAGTAGATCTTGCTTGTCTCTCCAACTTAATAAAACCAATTCCCATACCGGGCCGCTGGCCAGTCAGTCCGCAGTTGGGATTAAACCCCCAGGTATCTGCCGCAACGGAGCTAGAAAGAATGTACATGTGTTAAGAGTCACTGAGACCACGCAAGCTTAACAAGAATAACAATAATTTATTCACCAGGTAGGCAAGAGCTTAAATCAAACAAATCAACACTGAGCTGATTACGAGTTACACACAATTAAGAAAGAGAGAATAAAGTCATACCTGGAGGAAAAAGCAACGCACAAATAGTCGTGCAGGAAGACCGAATTACGAAGGCTCACTAAGCTAGAATATGCACGGACCAAAAGTGTGGGAAGTCGGGTGCGAGCTTCCAGAATGGATTGGGTACTACACACGCACTCACGTGCGTGGAGAGAGATCGGATACGATTCTCCCCGAATAATGTTTCTCTTTCCTTTAAGCCAAACCACGTCTTTGATCCAGGCGGCATGGCCATCAACACCCTGGAAGGGGGGTCGAATCTGGTTTTTGGGTTTCCACCATTTGGAGGACGTAATAAAGCGATTTTGCTGAGAGAGGAGAATAGGGCGATTCTGACCAATTTTCAGGAGTTTCCAAAAGGGAATGAACCATAATTTCAATGGGAATGAAACATACTCCATTCAACTCCTTGGATTGCCCTGAGAATAACAAGACCGAACATGAAATGAATATATACCAATACGATGCAGTTGTCATTAAAATTTCGTAAGATGAATTAATGTATAAGTAAATTGGGTTATAAGTACAGAAGCGATTTCTGAGTAGGATATTGAACATGTAAGCATATTATGAAGTTCCCAGAGGTTTACTTATTTTAAACTGATTTATATAACTGGACTTAAGATTGAGGACAGTAGTATGTCTCCCACAGGGGCATTATGTCAGCCAGGGCTTTGCAACTAAATGGGACAACATAGGGTGTCAGGATGTAGTCCAGATAGTACTGGCCTGTGACTCTTCCTTGCACGATATGGAGTGGGGTTCAGTTAGGCATAGTGATCTTACCCCACACCATAACAGACCCACCACCAAATCTGTCATGCTGCCTCAGGTCAGCATTGGCATGACGTTCGTTACAATGTTGCCAGATGCGACCACCTCAATAAAGGAAGTCTAAGATGTACCAGGACTCATCTGAGAACATAACACAAGACCACCGACGATTTCCCCAGTTCCTGCATTGTGTAAAACAGGGCTATTCAACCTTATTCAGAAAGGGTCGGTGTGGCTGCAGGTTTTCATTCCAGCCAAGCACTTACACTCCTGATGCCACTAATCAGCCCCAAGATACCTTGCTAAAGAGCTTGATTAGTAATATTAGGTGTGTAATTGGTTGGTTGGAATGAAAGCCTGCACCCACACCGGCCCTTGCAGGATAAGGTTACATAACCCTGGTCTACACTATTTGCGTCTATTGGCAATGTGGCAGTTGGTCAATGGCAGCACTAAACGAGGCCGTCTAGCATGAAGATGGGCATGGTGTAGATGATTTATAATCGTATGACCTGTCAATTGGACACCAGTAGCCTGTTGTAGGTTTGCAGCAATCTGATTTGCTGTTTGAATGTGATTTCTCAGAGCATGAGTACAAATCAACCTATCCTGGGCTATTGATATTGACCGTGGATGCCCTTAACAGCATTGATCATTAACATTATGAGTTTGCTGATAGCTGCTCCATAATCTGCTAATCACAGACTGGGAAACATTGAAGAAATTGGCAACCTCAGACTGACGGATGCCACTTTCAAGCATACCAGTTGCTGTTAGACATTCAGCATGTTGGTGACATCGCATTATGAAAAAACAATGAAAGGATGTCTCAGATTAACAAAATCAACAAAGGATTACAGTCAGAAGATATCAGAATGAAAGAAGTCTCGATCACAAGGGAGAAGAAGACCTTTCTCTAAAGTGCCAAATCCGAATCTGCAGCCCAGCCACGTGTTCAGGATTTCCATGTGCTGCACGTGCGCAGTTTTGGTGCTCTGTTTCAGAGCAGTTCATGTTATCTTCATTGCAGTGAGTTATTGTATCCAAAACATGATCATTATTTTGTTATTGACCTTTATTCCAATATCCCCTACTTTTATGAAGAAATGTATATACAGCGCCCTCTATAATTATTGGCAACCCTGGTTAAGATGTGTTCCTTAGCTTCGAATAAATCCAGTTTTTTTCTAAATAATATAGGACCACAATGAAAAAAAAAGGAAAATACAACCTTTAATTCGAGTGCATTTATTCAGTGGGGAAAAAATCCCACCTTAAAAAATTTTTATTTTACATCAAATCATGTGTGTCACAATTATTATCACCCCTGATGTTAATACTTAGTACAACCCCCTTTTGACAACAAAACAGCACCTTATTTTCTCCTTATTCATCAACTATTGCATAATCTCTCTAAATCATCCAGCGACCTGGGTCCTCTCCTCTGCACTCTCCTCTTCAGCTCACTCCACAGGTTTTCAATGGGTTTGAGGTCTGGGGACTGAGATGGCCATGGGAGGAGCTTGATTCTGTGTCTGGTGAACCATTTCTGTGTAGATTTGGCCACATGATTTGGTCATTACCTTGCTGAAAGACCCAGTGACGACCCAGCTTTCAGCTTTCGGGCAGAGGCCACCAGATTTAAAATGTCCTGGTATTTCAAAGCGTTCATGATGCCATGCACCCTAACAAGGTTCCCAGGGCCTCTGGAAGAGAAACAGGCCCACAGCATCACCGATCCTCCCCCATACTTCACAGTGGGCATGAGGTGCTTTTCTGCATACTCATCTTTTGTGTTCCGCCAGACCCACTTAGAGTGTTTGTTGCCAAAAAGCTCTATCTTGGTCTCATCTGACCAAAGCACACTGTCCCAGTTGAAGTCCAAGTACCACTTAGCGATCTCCAGACGTTTGCGTTTATGATTGTGAGTGAGAAAAGGTTTTTCCGTGCATGCCTCTCAAACAGCTTGTTGGCATGTAGATAGCGCCTGATGGTTGTTTTGGAGACTTTGTGACCCCAAGATGCTACCATTTGTTGCAATTCTTTAACAGTGAGCTTTGGAGAACTTTTTATTTCTCTTACCATCCTCCTCACTGTGCGTGGTGGCAAAAAAACCTTGCATCCTCGTCCAGGCTTGTTTACCACTGTTCCACTTGTTTTAAACTTCTTAATGATTCCTCTGACAGTCGATATAGGCAGATGCAGGTGAATGGCTATTTTCTTGTAGCCATTGCCTGACTTGTGAAGGTCGACACACATCTGCCTTACTTGAATGGTGTGGTCCTTTGTTTTCCCCATGTTGAAGAGTGGATAAGAGAAATGGCCTCTGTGTCACGTCATATTTATACCCCAGGGAAACAGGAAGTGATGATTTACTAATTAAATGTTCCTAGATACTCTGATCAACTTTGTGAACTGCTGTAGAAATGACAGAAATACTTCAATTACATTTCATTCCTAGGAATTGTTAGGGGTGCCAATAATTGTGGAACAAGTGATTTTATGAAAAATAATTATTTCTTAGTCTTAGTTTTTTTCCCCTGAAAATTCACATTAGTTGAAGGTTACATTTTTTTTTTTTTTTTACAATGTTCAGTATAAGAGTATGCTTCTTTAATCAAAATTGAATTTATTTTAAGGTTTTTTACACATCTTAACCCAGGGGGGCCAATAATTATGGAGGGCGCTGTATATACTCAGCGCCATTAAAACGCAGAGGTGAGGTATGTACTTGCAGCAAATTGAAGAATCGATTGATTTTATTGCTTTTCCAGTAAGGCACGAGAGGAATTAAAGAAAAGCGCGTTGTATTGTTATCCTGACATGCACCACGTGCGCCAAGCACTTCAGTAATAACAAACATTGAGCTGTTCGTGATGTGTACAGTGACCCTTGACTTGTTCTTTTTGGTGCAGTCAATAGCCTACTTAAAGTCAACAAAAAAAACAAAAAATGCTACTGCATCAAGTAAATGGAACGGCTTATGACACAGGAGAGAGAAAAAGAGCCATTGGCATGTTATGGGCAGGTCTCAGCCGCCGAGAGGTGGTGCGTCATTTGCACTATCACCGTTCAACACTCAGTCGGCTCCCTATCTGAGAATGGAACACAGGCACTGTCACTGACCGACCCCGCTTAGGGCAGCCACGAGTGACGATGGCAGCTCAAGAGCGCCACCTCTGGTTACAGCCTGTACGTGACAGATTCCGGACAGAAACCAAAACTGTTCATGACATGAGGGGTCCGAGACGATTAAGGGTGAGCGCAAGTACTGTTTGACGTCGTCCACGTGAGCAAAACATGCGTGCACACGGCCCCTGCAGAAAACCCATTTTTTGCCCCTCAACAGGAGTAGGAACTCTTCACTTCAGACTGTGGGCACCTGCCTCTGTGTCATTTTTTGGCACTTTATTTCCCTGTTTCTGCCTGAGAATGGAAGACGGGGACTGTCGCTGACCGACCACTGCAAGGACAGCAGTGCGTACATGGTCAAAAACAGGGTTTTCTGTCGGGCCCACGTGCATGCATTTGTTGCTCACATAGACGGCATCAAATGGTACCTGTGTTCACCCTCAATCGTCTCTGACCCCTCATATCATGATCAGTTTTGGTTGCTGTTCGGAGTCTGTCAGGTACAGGCTGTAACCAGATGTGGCGCTCTTGAGCTGCCATCGTCACTCTTGGCTGCCTTAAGCGGGGTCGGTCAGTGACAGCGCCTGTGTTCCATTCTTGGATAGACAGCCGACTAATTGTTGAACGGTGATAGTGCAAATGACGCACCACCTCTCGGCGGCTGAGACCTGCCCATAACATGCAAAAGGCTCTTTTTCTCTCTCCTGTGTCACAAGCCGTTCCATTTTCTTGATGCAGTAGCATTTTTCGTTTATTTTTTTGTTGGCTTTATGTAGGCTATTGACCGCACTGAAAAGAAAAAGTCAAGGGTCACTGTATACATCACGAACAGCTCAATGTTTGTTATTACTGAAGTGCTTGGCGCACGTGGTGCTTGTCAGGATAACAATACAACGCGCTTTTCTTTATTTCCTCTCGTGCCTTACTGGAAAATCATTCGATTCTACAATTTGCCGCAAATAGAGTACATACCTCACCTCTGCGTTTTTAACGGGGCTGAGTATATATATATAGTTTGTTTCCAAAATGCTATAAGTGCCAAAATTACAAAATTGAGATAATACCATAGAGTGATAGCCTTGTGCTTCTTACACATGGTGCAATTCACACAACCCCAATTCCAAAATAGTTTTAGGGAAAGTGTAAATTATGAATATCATCAAAATGCAATGACTTTCAGATCACATGAGCCAATATGGTATTTACAATAGATAACATGCATAACAACAAAGATAACATTTAAAATGTTGAAACAGAGACATTTTACATTTTTATCCACATAAAGAGCTTATTTGAAATTTTCTGGCTGCAACAGGTCTCAAAAAAGTTGGGACACAGGCAAAAATGGCTGAGAAACCAATTAATATTTAAGAGGATCAGTTGAAAGAACATTTAGCGAGTAATTAAGTTAACTGGCATCAGGTATGTAACATTATTGTCAATAAAAGGGACGTCTTAGAGAGGCTGAGTCTCTCAGAAGTAAAGATGACCAGAGGCTCTCCAACCTGTGAAGGCTTGTGTAAAAAAAATTGTGGAAAACTTTAAAAACAATGATCCTCAACATCAAATTGGCTTTGAGGGTCTCATCATCAACAGTGCATAACATCATCAATAGATTCAGAGAAACTGGAAAAATATCTGGGCGTAAGAGACAAGGCCGCAGACCTTTACTGGATGCCCATAATCTTCGGGCCCTCAGACGCCACTGCATCACTCACCTGCATGATTCTGCAATTGACATTAAGAAATGGGCCCAGGAATACTTCAACAAACCACCGTATGTAAACACAGTCCTCATTTAGGCTCATTTAAAAGCCTCATTTAGGCCACAGGCTCGTTTGAAATGGGCTGTAGCAAAGTGGCAAAATGTCCTGTGGTCAGACGAGTCCAAATTTGATATTCTTGCTGGAAATCATGGGTGTTGTGTCCTCCGGCAAAAGAGGAGAAAGACCACTCCTCCTGTTATCAGTGTTCAGTTCAAAAGCCAGCATCTCTGATGGTATAGGGATGCATTAGTGCATGTGGTGTGGGACACTTGCATGTTTTAAAAAGCACCATGAATGGTGAAAGAGCTACATATGCTCCCCACCAGGTCACATCCATTCCAGAGAAAGCCTTTTGTATTTCAGCAGGACAATGCAAAACCACATACTGCAACTACAAAACCCAAAACCAGTGAAGTTTGCACGTTGTGTAAATCGTAAATTAAAACAGAATACAATGATTTGCAAATCATTTTCCACCTATATTCAATTGAATACACTGCAAAGACAAGTTACTTAATGTTCAAACAGGTAAACTTTGTAATTTTTTGCAAATATTAGCTCATTTGGAATTTGATGCCTGCAACATGTTTCAAAAAAGCTGGCACAAGTGGCAAAAAAGACAGAGAGTTGAGGAATGCTCATCAAACACTTATTTGGAACATCCCACAGGTGAACGGGCTAATTGGGAACAGGTGGGTGCCATGATTGGGTATAAAAGCAGCTTCCCTGAAATGCTCAGTCATTCACAAACAAGGATGGGGCGAGGATCACCACTTAGTGAACAAATGTGTGAGCTGATTGTCGAACAGTTTAAAAACAACATGCCTCAACGAGCTATTGCAAGAAATTTATGGATTTCATCATCTACGGTCCGTAATATCGTCAAAAGGTTCAGAGAATCTGGAGAAATCACTGCACGTAAGCGACAAGGCCGAAAACCAACATTGAATGCCCGTGGCCTTCGATCCCTCAGGCGGTACTGCATCAAAAACCGACATCAATGTGTAAAGGACATCACCACATGGGCTCAGGAACACTTCAGAAATCCACTGTCAGTAACTACAGTTCGTCGCTACATCTGCAAGTGCAAGTTAAAACTACAATGCAAAGTGAAAGCCATTTATCAACAGCACCCAGAAACGCCGCCGGCTTTGCTGGGCCCAAGCTCATCTAAGATTGACTGATGCAAAGTGGAAAAGTGTTCTGTGGTCTGACGAGTCCACATTTCAAATTGTTTTTGGAAACTGTGGACGTTGTGTCCTCCGGACCAAAGAGGAAAAGAACCATCCGGACTGTTATAGGCGCAAAGTTCAAAAGCCAGCATCTGTGATGGTATGGGGGTGTATTAGTTCCCAAGGCATGGGCAACTTACACATATGTGAAGGCACCATTAATGCTGAAAGGTACTTTGTACATACAGGTTTTGGAGCAACATATGTTGCCATCCAAGCAACGTCTTTTTCATGGACGCCCCTGCTTATTTCAGCAAGACAATGCCAAACCACATTCTGCACATGTTACAACAGCATGGCTCCGTAGTAAAAGAGTGCGGGTACTAGACTGGCCTGCCTGTAGTCCAGACCTGTCTCCCATTGAAAATGTGTGGCGCATTATGAAGCGTAAAATACGACAACGGAGACCCCGGACTGTTGAACAACATAAGCTGTACATCAAGCAAGAATGGGAAAGAGTTCCACCTGAAAAGCTTCAAAAATTGGTCTCCTCAGTTCCCAAACGTTTACTGAGTGTCGTTAAAAGGAAAGGTGATGTAACACAGTGGTAAAAAGGCCCTTGTGCCAACTTTTTTGCAATGTGTTGCTGCCTTTAAATTTAAATTAATGATAATTTGCCTTTAAGTTAATGATCATTTGCAAGAAAAAAAAAAAAGTTTCTCAGAACATTAAACATTAAACATCTTGTCTTTGCAGTGTATTCAATTGAAAATAAGTTGAAAAGGATTTGCAAATCATTGTATTCTGTTTTTATCTACGATTTACATAACGTGCCAACTTCACTGGTTTTGGATTTTGTATTGCAACAGTATGGCTTTGTCGTAGAATTGTCTGTGTGCTGAACTAACCTGCCTGCTGTCCTGATCTTTCACCAATTGAGAACATTTGGCACATAATTAAATAAAAAAGTCCATCAAAGGAGACCCAAAACTCTCCAGCAGCTGGAAACCTGTATTAAACAAGAGTGAGATCAAATTCCAGTGGCTAAACTTAAGAAACTTGTCTCGTCAATGCCCAGACGCCTCCTCTCTGTGTTAAAAAGAAGAGGGGATGTTATACCATGATAAACAGGCCCCAAGAACAGAGTTGAGCAGGTGCAGAGGATCCGATGAAAAGCAGCAAAGAAGATTAAGTGAAGGCAAGAGGTGGAGACTAGAACAGGGCGAGTGCTGAGAGCTTGTTAATCAATTAGTAAGGTGCAGCTATACAATCCCTAGTGCTTGTTTGTAAGTTAGTATTGTGTACAATGTTAGTCTAGGTTAGTAACTTTAACAAAAACAACAAACTGTTAGTATTGGTTAGTAATATAGAAAAGCAAGGGGAAGGAAGCAAACAAGATAGAACGGTTGGAAACCCTGAAACCATGAAATCACCGAAACATGTGACACGCAGTACTTGGGGAAAGAGCTGTAGCTCAACACAAGACCAGACGGAGGAGACAAAGTGCAATGCAGGGCAAGAGCAAAAACATGGACTGGAAAAATAACAGAAATGAGGATACAGGCAGAAATACAAAATATTGTAATAACAAAAACATGGCATGGAACTAGACTAAGACAAAACATGAGCAGAACATGACAAAATCATAATAATTAATAACAATTTACTTGTTTGAGTAGAGTCAAAAAATTTTTTCTAATTCTCAGAGAAGGAATATTTTGCAAACTCAATGGACAAACAAGCTCCTTCCTTTTTCCAACGGCTGAATTAAAGTCAAGCTGTTTAGGGACTTATTGGGCAAAAAAGTCAATGAGAAGGAAACCATCTTTGGGAGCATAGACAGTGGTTCAGCAGCAACCTCATCATAGCCATATGACTGTCCTTGTCAGAAAATAAATGAGCATGCTCAGCAATTTTGACAACAAATGTTGGTTAGTTTGATGGACTTCACAATTAGACTTATTCTACAAAAATAAGGGGTGCTTTCTTCTTTTTTTGACATGTATTTTCAGAATAATTTGGGTATGTCCAAATTTTTTATAAACAACCTGCTCAGAAAATTAAGGGAACACATGCAAACCCCAATTCCAATGAAGTTGGGACGTTGTGTAAAATGTAAATAAAAACAGAATACAATGATCTACAAAGGCTTTTCGACCTATATTCGATTGAGTACACTGCAAAGACAAGACATTTAATGTTCAAAATGATAAACTTTATTGTTTTTTTGGAAATATTCACTCATTTTGAATTTTGCCGGTGCGATAAAAAGAATTTTAAAGGTCATTGAACTGCATGTAACAGCAAATAACAACAAATCTATAAGGACAGGACCTTGGGTAAATATTTTACTAGTCTGAGTCTCAGAAGCCAAATCCGTTGACTATGGGGCGCAGAACCTGCAACTACATGACTTTACAGATAGATGGCAGTGCAGGCTAAGAAGAACACAACACTGAATAACCCCCCCTCAAATGAAATGGCTTCCTAAGTGGGATTAAGAGTGCTGTGGCACATACAATCCTCATGACAAATGTTATGGCCATTTGCTGCACTTCAGTGAGGTTATGATACGGCAAAATATTGTTTCATCACAGCCTTGAATTCCAGTGTAGAAAGTCCTTTGCTATCAAAAAATTGGATTAAATTACCAAATGAAAACATTAAATTGATCGCATAAACAGAACTTAGAACATTTATCAAATAAATGTGTTGTGCAAGATCACCTACAACGATAAAGCAATGATTTGTTGCTACATTTCTGGCGAAAAAAAGCTGGTCATATGAATTGTTATAAAAACAGACCCATATGTTGTCGTTTTTGTTTCAAAGGATCATTCAAAGGCTAGAACAACTGAATGAAAAATCAATTACAATGCCTAAAGGCTGGTTTATTTCACTTAGTTTTACCCCCATCCCCTTTTGAAATACTTGGTCACATTCATTGGCCTGCACTGCAACTGTAACATTCATGAAATATATTGTTTCTGAGGAGGAACATTTTGAGTATAATTTACACTTAAGTCTAAAAGCCCAAAACTAGCAAACTACCAAAAAAAAGTGTGTATATATATATATATATACATATATATATATATGTATATGTACACACACAACACCAATTCCGAAATAGTTGGGACAAAGTGTAAATTGTCAATAAAATCAAAACGCCTTGACCTTCAAATCACACCAGCCAGTATTTTATTCACAATTGAAAAGAGATAACCTAACAAATGTTGAAACTGAGAAATTTTACAATTTTATCCACAAAATGAGGTTGTTTCAAATTTGATGGCTGCTACGGGTCTCAAAAAGGTTGGGATAGGGCCTGTTTACCATGGTGTAGCATCCCCTCTTCTTTTTAACACAGAGTGGAGGTGTCTGGGCATTGAGCAGACAAGTTTCTTGAGTTTACCCATTGGAATTTGATCCCACTCTTGTTAAATATAGGCTTCCAGCTGCTGGAGAGATTTGGGTCTCCTTTGACGGACTTTTCGTTTAATTATGCACCAAATGTTCTCATTCATTGAAAGATCAGGACTGCAGGCAGGCCAGTTCAGCACACGGACTCTTCTACTGCGAAGCCATGCTGTTGTAATAGCTGCAGTATGTGGTTTTCCTTTGTCCAGCTGAAATACCCAAGGCCTTCCCTGGAATGTCATCTGGAGGGGAGCATATGTTGCTCTAAAACCTTTTTATACCTTTCGGCATTCATGGTGCTTTTTAAAACATGCAAGTGTCCCACACCATATGCAATAATGCATCCCCATACCATCAGAGATGCTAGCTTTTGAACTGAACACTGATAACAGGAGGGAAGTTGTTTCTCCTCTTTTGCCCGGAGGACACAATGCCCATGATTTCCAACAAGAATGTCAAATTTGGACTTGTCTGACCACAGGACACTTTGCCACTTTGCTACAGTCCATTTCAAATGAGCCTTGGCCCACAGAACATGGCAGCGCGTCTGGATCATGCTCAACGATGACTTCTTTTTTGCATGATAGAGTTTTAGGTGGCATATGTGGATGGCAGGGCGGTCTGTGTTTGCAGACAGTGGTTTCTTGAAGTATTCCTAGGCCCATTTAGTAATGTCAATGACAGAATCATGCCGGTGAATGATGCAGTGGCGTCTGAGGGCCCGAAGATCACGGGCATCCAGTAAAGGTCTTCGGCCTTGTCCCTTACACACAGAGATTTTTCCAGTATTTCAGAATCTTTTGTTGATGTTATGCACTGTCGATGATGAGACCTTCAAAGCCTTTGCAATGTGACATTGAGGAACATTTTTTTAAAGTATTCCACAATTTCTTATGGAAGCTTTCACAGGTTGGAGAGACTCTGGTCACCTTTACTTCTGAGAGATTCAGCCTCTCTAAGACATCTCTTTTATGGCCAATAATGTTATACACCTGATGCCAGTTAACTTAATTACTTGCTAAATGTTCTTTCAGCTGATTCTCTTAAATATGACTTGCTTTATCAGCCCTCTTTTGCCTGTGTCCCAACTTTTTCAAGACCTGGTGCAGCCAGAAATTTTGAAATAAGCTCATTTTGTGGATAAAAATGTAAAATGTCTCAGTTTAAACATTTGAAATGTTATCTATGTTCTCTTGTCAATTACATATTGGCTCATGTCATCTGAAAGTCATTGCATTTTGAGTTTATTCACAATTTACACTTTGTCCCAACTATTTCTGAATTGTAGGTCGAAAATAATTCTGAAATGATTTCTTTCCTTTTAATTAGCTTTTTCCATACCTTGTCAATTTTTTTGGAAATTAGGTTGTATATTGACTATTCCCAACATTCCCAACTATTTCGGAATTGGGATTGTATATTTTGAATGAATACTCATTTTAAAACTGAGTGTGTTAACAGCTGAAAACCATTTTCAACGAGTATGTATGCCTGTAATGCATATAGTATAACCAGTCAGGTGACATAAAATCCAGAGCTGGACTAATTTAACAGTCAAATATGTACAGCATTTCAGTAATGAGTGCACTTCGTAAAACAAAAATAAACATGAGCGCTGGGTGGACCCCCCCAGTCTGTACCATGCTGATTGTCCAGGTTGCGTCATTAACTGACCAGGCTGCCAGTTGTAGAAGACATTTTACTCTGCCTTGGGTGTGGAGGGTGAAAACCCACTGTTAATTAATTTTGCAGGTTTTTATGCTTTTGGGAAGTTTAATTTTAGAACTGCTTGGCAAAAAACTCTATTTCCAGTGCATAAATTGGCTACTGATTTGGAAGAAAGTCGCAAAATCAGGGGTGACAGCGTTTCTCCAGGAATGGAATTTGAAACCGGTATTATGATGATTGTGCCAGCTCTCTTGGAAAATTTGTGGGAACCATGAACCGTGGAGGACCTGTGACCCTTTAGTGAATTTGTTTTTATTCAGTTGCCGTCATCCTTTTTGAGTTAGCGGGCAAAACATTTGCAGTTGTGCCTTGGCAAGTTTTTTGAAGCTCTAATTCCTATAAAATCTTAAAATCAGTGATGAAACTTCACCATAGTACAAAAGTTTGGAATCAATTGTATTACTTTTCAATTCAACCAAAGTGCTTATACAATAGTGAATTAGATGAAATAAGAAAGAGTGTTTTCTTTTTTTTTTCAGTCCAGCCAGCCGCGTCTTGTCTGGCTTTGTTTTGTTAATAGATGCTCATTTTTTAATTATTGTCTCGTTCTACCCCCCTTCCCTTGTGTTTCTGCCTTGTGCTTGCACACTGCCTTGTGCTTGCACGCATCTGTAACTAAAATCCTGAAGCAGTTCAAAAATTCCAAGGCAAAAGATATTTTTGATTGCAATTGTGCATTTGTTAAAAAGTACGCAAATATTCTCTGTACTCCTATCACTCACCTTGTCAATTTATCCATTACACAAAGTTACTTTCCTACTGCCTGGAAGACTGCAGTAATTACCCCCATCTTTAAGTCTGGGGATGCCACCAATGTTACTAATTATAGGCCTATTAGCATCCTTCCCACCATCTCTAAAGTAACTGAAAGAGTTGTGTGTGACCAGTTGATGGCCTATTTAGAAGGCCGCTCCCTACTGCACCCTATGCAGTTTGGATTTCGGAAAAATCATTCAACAGAAACGGCCCTTTGTTACTTTATAGAACAAATAAAATCTAAGCTTGACGGAGGTGGTGTAGTTGGTGCTGTCTTCCTGGATTTCAGGAGGGCGTTTGACACTGTTAACCACAACGTTTTGTTATCCAAACTCTCACAGCTTGATTTCTCTGCTACTGCTTTGACATGGATGGAATCATATCTAGATTCTAGAAAGCAGTGCACAAGAATTACTGACACATGCTCCACCCTGTCTAATAGCACAACTGGAGTGCCCCAGGGATCAATTTTAGGACCAATTTTGTTTAGTCTATATATTAATGATTTACCTTTGATTTGCCCAGATGTTCAAATGCAAATGTATGCAGATGATACAGTTATTTTTGTCCATGCCAAAACTAGAGAGCAAGTTGCACTAAAACTTACCTCAGCCTTAAACAAGGTGTCGGATTGGCTGACACAAAACTGTCTTACTCTCAATGTGGGCAAGACAGTGACTATGTACTTTTCCATCAAGAGATGTGATGTAAGCCAGCAACCTGACATCTTTGTTAAGGGAGAGGCCATAAAAATTGTTGATAACTTTAAGTATCTGGGTGTTATCATTGATTCCAATTTATCCTTTAAAAAGCACATCAAGAAGATATCCAAATGTGTTAGAGCTAGTCTAGTAAATTTTAGGCATATCAGACATCAGTTGCCAATGTCTGCTGCAAAACTGTTCTTACACTCAATGATCTTTTCACATCTGTCATACTGCTGTACAAGTTGGTCACAGGCAGGTGTGACCACCATAAAACCATTAGCCAGTCTTTACAAAATGGCTTTAAAGGTTCTGGATAAAAAGCCAAGATATAACCATCACTGTGCCATTATATCAAAATACAATTTGCTGTCCTTTGAGAGTTTTATCTGTTTTGCTGATATGTGTTTATTGTATAAGCTTATCCATGATCTTGCACCACCACCTCTTAGACAGTGCGTATCACTCTGCAGAGACAAACTAAGAGTCTCAAGGTCCTCTGTGAGAGGTGATTGCTATGTGGGTTACAGGAAAACCTCTTTTGGTCAATCAGCTTTTTCTGTTAGTGTAGTTGAAAAATGGAATGCCATTCCAGTTCATATTAGAAACAGTCCAAGCTTTAACCAGTTTAAATTATCATTAAAGGCATGGCTCAAGGCTAATCAAAGATGTGATCACTAATCAATGTGCTGTCTTACAGTAAGCATTGTCATATGGTATGTGTACCCTTGTATGTATATTGCTTTTATGAGATGATGTGATAGTATATGTTTTATATGCTTTAAATGTATATGTTATAAAGTATGTTTTAGTATGATGTATGTTTCTAGAATGATGTTGCTACTTTAGTGTGTATCTTGTAGTGGAAACAGTAGGGTAAGTGTGTGTATGTTTGTGTTTTATAGCTCCCTGCCCAGGGACCACAGATGCAAATTAGCTTTCTAGCTAACTCTGGTACTGGAGTTGTCTTGTACATGGTCCCTGTCAAATAAGCTAATAAACTAAACTAAACTAAACTCTTTCCACTTTGTTGATTGTCATCTATGTATATTTGAGTTCCTGGATTTCGTCAGCCCTTCACTAGACTGTTGTCTTCTGTTTTCTGTGTTTACACTCAGGAAAGAAAGTAATTATTTTCAAGGGAAACTCTTCCCTGTGCCTGCGGTTCGGGTGAGTGGCCCTTCACCCAGTTCCTTCTTCATCGGAGTCCGAGGGAGTGC
This sequence comes from Gymnothorax reevesii, assembly GCA_029721435.1. NCBI lineage: Eukaryota > Metazoa > Chordata > Actinopteri > Anguilliformes > Muraenidae > Gymnothorax > Gymnothorax reevesii. Next base: position 59,332,574 of record CM056581.1, read on the forward strand.
ATCTGCCCTGCGCCCTGATCCAATCGGCTTGATACCCCAGCAACTTACCTGTCCCTGCTAATGTGCCTACCTTCTGTTCCTGTTCTCTCTCTCCCCTGACCTTGGACTGCATTCTGATTATCCTCTTTTTTTGTGTATAGCAAACTCTGATCTTCTATTCATTAAAGATGCCTATATGGCTTGTTGGTGATCTGTGTCGCCCGGATGTTCTGAAATTAATTACAGAACTGTGAAGCAAGCTGCTTTCCCTCATACCACTGAAGCCTTCTGCTTCCTTGAGCAACAAGAGGGGAAGCTACATAAACTCCATCAGTCCATCAGGGCCATTCCAGTCCACCCACGACTGTCTCAGATATTTTTTGGGACTCAGCAGCCACTGCTCAGGCTGCCGGTTCTCTTCTTCTGCAAACTCTACCCCATTATTCCTGCCCTTGGGAGCCCAGTCTCGCTTCGTTGGACAGAACGATGGCAACTCATGCTCTGTGCTCAGATTCCTGTCCCTGTGTTCCATGGTGTTCAATCTCCAGCCATCTTCCTCTCCTACTGAGCATTCTGGAGTGAAATTCACCGTCACGGGCGCCCCAGTGGCTCATCGGTCTAAGCGCACGCACCACAAAGGCTGTGACCTTCCTGTGGCGACCCGGTTTGATTCCGGCTCGAGTCATTTGCCGCATGTCTTCCCCATTCTTCACCCCAACTTTCCAGTCTCTCTCAACTGTGTGACTATCAACTAAAGGAAAAAATCCCAAAAAACCATCAAGTTCTAAAAAACTAGCAGACTATGACACCTTCCTTTATGGTCTTTCTGACAGGATTCAGGCTCAGCTGATCAAGTGCCTCTTGCCATCTGACCTCAATGGGCTGAGGAATGTCGCCTGCACTGTAGATGCACACCTCCAAGAGAGGAGGGTGGGTCAGAAAACTCATCATCGGGCCCCCATCCATTCAGATCAACCAGTCCACCTGCTAGACCCACTCTACAAGCACCATTGTCAGAGCCAATTCATATGGACAGCACCAGGCTTTTCCAGCTCAGCCCTGCAGAGCAACGATGATGCATTAGCTCAGGCCTCTATCTGTACAGCTGTGCCTTCAACCATATCGTCGCTGACTCCACTTCGACGACCCCGATCAGGGGGTGAAGTGCTCACCGGGGCATCTATCTCTTCCTCCTGGTCTCTTTTTTTGACTTCCCTGGCAGGAATGCCAGTTATTGACTAAAGCATTGAAAGATTTTGGGCCAGATAGCAACTGTCTCCACCCAACCTTCAAAAGGTAGTTGGGGTAGCCCTTAGCCCCCATGCCTGTGCCCATCTGGTTTTAAGTCCTCATAGAATGGTGCTACCTGACCTCACTGAAGCCACTAGGTTGGTCCACATGCTAATTTCTGGTAACTATCTGCAGATAATTGTCTTCAACCTAATGGAATGACATCACACCCCCCATGGTGTGAGACAGGCCATAGCTGGTAAGATATAATCTTCACATTGAGCTAAAAGGAGTCTCAAGAACTGAAAGAGGACCTCTCCAATCTACCATTACCACCATTCTGCATGTCTCAAGCCATGTCTCTTCTGCTATACTGCTTGTAAAACTCTGCCGTTGATCCCCTCATGCAAATTATGCCACCTAGAGGCAGGCTGTACTCTCTTCCAGCTCCTGAATCCAGAGCAATTGAGAAATACATCCCTGAGGCCCTGACTTCAGGAATCATCTGTCTTTCCTCCTCACCTGCTGGTGCCAGTTTCTTTGAGTCAAAAAAAAATGGATCTCTACGTCCAAGCATTGACTATAGAGGTCTCAATGCCATTACTATCAAGTCCCACAATTCATTACCCCTGAAGGATTCCACCTTCTTTAACCTCCAAAGGTCTCACTACTTTATTGAGTTGAATTTGGACAATGCTTACCAACTGGTCTGCTTCAAGGCAGACGATAAAAGAAAGACTGTGCTGAACACACCCTCCAACAATTTCAAGTACTTAGCGATGCCATTAGGCTCACAAATCACCCCGCACTCTTCCAGAACCTCATGAACGATGTCCTTCATGACCTGATCTCCCACTTTCTGTAAGTCTAGCTGGATGTCTTGGTGTTTTCCCAAACCCTGGAGGAACATATCCAAACATGTCCACAAAGTAATCCAACATCTGTTTGAAAACCAGCTTCCCCATCAACCCTGAGAAATGTAGATTCCATTACGCATCGGTGAAGCTCTTTAATTTCACTATCTTCCGAGGGAAGATCAGCATAGTTCGGCAGAAAGTACAGGCTGTGCTGGATTGACCAGAGTCCATGGATCACAGACAACTTCAAATATTCCTTGGTTTCCCAAACTTTTAACTTTACCTCATTTGAGGCTTTTCTACAGATGCTAAGCCTGTTATTTCTCACATGTCCTCCAAAGTCCCGTATTGCTGGACCCCTCAGACCACTTCCACCTTCTGCCAGCTGACAGACAGACTGATATACTAACACCCCTGTCCTGGCTCTCCCCAACCCCAAGTTTATGGTGGATATTGATGCTTCTGACTCCGGAGCTGGGGCAATCCTCACTAAGCAGGCATCTAAATGCAAGATCCATTTGTGCGCCTTTTTCTCTCACCACTTGACCCCTGCAGAGACAAACAACAGCATCAGAGATTGTGAGCTCCTAGCCATCATGCTGGATGTTGAAGAGAATAAAAACTGGCTTGAAGGGGCCAACATGCCCTTCCTTGAGCGGACAGACGACCAGAACCTTGAATACCTCAGTTCTGCAAAGAGGCTGAACCCCAGACAGGCTTAGTGACCCCATTTCTTTGTCCACATTAATTACACCCTCACCGCTCACCCAGAGTCTAAGAACCACAAGCCTGATGCTCTGTCCCGCCAGCACTCCCTCGCTCCAGAGGCGGGACCAGCGACAGAGGTTCCTGACAGATGTCTTCTAGCTGCTACCAAGTTGGAGGTCAGGCATGCTTTGAAGGAGGCTCTCCATTATTGTTCCATTCCCTGGTGGTGTACTGTAAAACAACTTATTGTTCCTGAAGGGGTAAGGGCCAGAATCACATCCAAATTGTTTTCTTAATTGTATCCACTGCAATCCAGCCATTCTTGTCATTTTTTGTTTCGTTTCCCTGATTAGTTCTCATCATTTAAATTTTGTCTCATTCTTCTCATCTCCCTCTATGTGTCTTTCTCCATGTTTACACATTCCCACCCATTTTGTAAATCGGGTTTTGTATCTTTAAGTTCCTGCTGTCCATGACCCCTTTACTTAAATTTTCTCCTCCATCTTTGGTGAAATAAGAATGATTACAAATACCTACATAGTAGGATTATCCTTCCCATATGCCTGCGGTCCTGGGGAATGGCGGTTCTTCTTGTGCCTTCGTCATTTCAATATGAGGCAGTACACCAGTTAAGCATGCTCTGATTCATTCAACCTACTATCCTGTTTACTTACCTTAGATCAGTCCCTTCTGCTACGCCTTGACTGACCTTCAGTGTTCCTGTTTGCTCCCTCCTCTGTTCGGACCGTCTTCTGATTACCCTTTTTGTTTGTGCTACAATACCTGCAATCTTCTGTTTCCTAAATACGCCAATAAGGCTCATCCGTGATCTGCGTTTGGTTCTTGTTTCTAATATCTGTGACAGAAAATTATGAATTAATAATAGAAAAATGCAAAATTTGCTCCAGTCCAATAAATTTATGAAATACATCAATTATTTGCATTATTTTGAAACAAAATTGCGTCTTTCTCAAATCACGGGTTCCCTGCAGCCAACTGACAGATATTGTGAAAACCCGAATGTCCTCCTCTTAGCAATTTACAAGGCACATAAACATGTTTGTACACATTTTTATGAGCCCTACATACAAGCAGTAACAATGTGATATTGCATCTTGCTAGACATGTCAAACAGCAAAGTAAAAAAGAAGACAGAGTATCAAAGTATCGTTCCCCTGTTCCTCGTCAAAAGCAAAGGCTACAACCCAGTTCAACAAATAAATCCAAAATGCCTGCTGTTACGAGTGCAAACATTATGTTGGGTCCTGACTTAAGGCTTGTGCCTGAAAATAAATTTTACAAAGCATGTATTTTGACTGGTATAAACACACTGAATAAACATTTTAAAGGGTAGCCCGAGCCAAGAGAAAAGTAATCAGCAACAACAGAATCATTACCTTTTAATTTTCAATCTTTTTTAGCTTTTAATGGTTTTTTTTTTTTTTTTTTCAAATCTTGTGTTTTTGTTTGATTTCTTATTACCCCATCACCAGACACTGTCCTTCAGAATTTCCCCCGGAGTCTCAAAGTGGCAACTCACTTGGTGTCAGACTGGCAAAATTTACTAAAGCACCACAGCGGGGAACATTAGTGAAAGTATGTAACTTCATACTACGAAAATGTATGTGGGCAGCTTAACAGAAAGTTAACCAATCCCACAAAGAGGGGATCACCCGCATTGAAATATTGTCTGTGTATTATCAATCATAAAGACAGTGTAGTCCTGAAGTAGGGTTTATTGATAGTAATATGGTAACAGTGGGATGGAACCCAGAGGACGAGAGCACAGTCCCACTCAGATGTGGAGGTCAAAGTGAGAAGGTCTTGCTAGTCTCTGGACTGTGGATTTCTGGAATGAGGGCCAGATGTAGTGAAAACTTCACCTGAACCAACCTGCCCTAGGGAAGGCAGGGGTAGCTTAGGAGGAAAGCAGTTACAATCCTGTTGACCATGGAGGGATTGAAAGTTTGTTCCTAATAAACTGATAGAAGAACATGCTAGGACAGAATTAACAACAACACAGTCCCAAGCTTAGGACCCTGAGAGAGGCTTCAGAGCCTGTTCTCAGTAACTAAATAAGAAAGAAAGTTTTCATAAATTACTATCATTAAAGGGCAGGAAAGCACATGACCAATGTTTTGAAAAGCTGGAACGTGCGAGAGAGAACAAATACATGTTTCTTCCCGCTGAAATCGATCCCCAATCAAAGATAATCAATATTATTGATAGCTTGGGACAAGAACTGCCAATAACACCCCGAGTTGTACTAAGTAACCTAAAACGTAAGCAATCTTACACACAGACACTGGCAGTATATCAAGCGCGGCAAACAGCAGATCAAAGATTATCTATTCCCATTCGGAAGACTGGAGTGACGCTGGATCGGATTATAGTCATGGAGGGGAACACTTTGGTTTTAATCAGGATATAGAATACGTAGTGCCACAGCTATGTGAATATGATTCAAGAAGCACAAGAAATCTGCTTATTCGGCCTCCAAAAGAGCACTCAGCCAGTCAGTCAGTCATAATAGATGGACCAGAAGACTGCGCGCATAATGCAGATTGGTATGAGTAAAGTCCTTAAGAGTTATGTTTTTGTGAATAGCACTGCAAATGATTATTCTCATCAAAAATTCTTCACTATGCCCTGAGCCTTCTCACACACAACAAATTTCCCTCCTTGTGATTGGCTTCTAATGCTGTCAGTGTGATTTTGGGGGTTGCTGCATCATATTTAGAACTCTGAAGATCCTTCAGATTATTAAGGGAACCTCTGATTTAATTCTATTTTATTTAAGCATGAATATAGGTTATTTTCAGTATTAATTCAAATTCAGTATTTTTGGCGATATAAGTGATTTTATGGGACTGATCTACTAACGTAGCAGGTTTCCTGCCATACCAGATTGGTATTCTAGGGGAGAATTACTAAAACAAATCCTTCTTAATTCTTCATTCCTGCCATTTCATCATCGTGAAGGCACCTTTCTTACAGGAAGAAATCAGAATACTCTTAACTCGTGATTGGTTTTTAAATTGCCAAAAGCAGGTGGAAGGAGCCAGTTTGATACAGCTCAACTGAGCGACCTCTCTCTCTCTCTCTCCCTCTCTTTCTTGCTAAGCTCCATATCCTAAGACGTAGGCGATCATGGCCTTCCTCAACTCTCAGTTTTTAGCTTTTTCCATCAGCTCCTCCTCCTGATATTTAACACCTCTTTCTCCTAACCATACTTTGGTAGCACATCTCATTTGCTTGGTTCTTATCTTCCTGTTCACTGCAGCTCTTCCTAACACATCCACATTTCTCACTTTATCTGCCCAGGGAATCCATTAATCATTCTCCTTTAGAACCATGTGTTACAGAAATCCAAACACTTTCTCACATCTGATGTTACTGACCAAGCTTCACTTCCATACATGAACACAGGGTATATGTAACAATTCAGTACGCGTATCTTGGTCCTCATATTTTGTGTGCCATTTCTTAAGATGTAATCCAGCTTTGAGAATGCAGACTTTGCAAGTACAATCTTTCCCATGATGTCTTTCACACATCTGGCATCTTCTGTGATGGTGCTGCCAGGGCAGTTGAATGAGGAGACTTGTTTGATTAGTTGATCTTCCACTTTCAGTGAGCAGCCCGGGCACTGCTTCTTCTTCTTCTTCTTCGCAACAACCATACACTCAGTCTTCCAACAGTTCATAGGTAATCCTTTTCTCTCACTCTCTCTGACCACAATGTCTAGCGAACTCTGAAGGTCCTCTGCTGTCTCTACCCATAAAAGCGAACCATCTGCATATCATATGTCTGATGTTTTGTCCACCCATTTTTAAACCTAGCTGGAGACCCAGGGACATTTAGCTCAGCTGATTTAGTTGACAGGTCTCGTCTGTGAGGGCTTTGGTATTGTCCTCATGCTCTGTGCTCAGTTGATTGGCATCACATAAAAGGTGCATTGATTAAGTGAAGCACAGATTGCTCAGATTGTTTGAAAAGATTCAAGACACTGTTTTTCCTTTTAAGAGCAATTAGTTTTCTTTTATTACTACCCCTATATTTGCTGGCACCTCTGTTCTTCATGACTTTAACGTGCAACTTGTAATTCACTTTGTGTGTTCCCCAAAGCGCAGTTAAATGTCTTGAATCATAAAGTTTGCGGCACCGCGAGGTATGTGGCAGTATTTTTGTATGCATATTATTTCATGTATGTGAGAAGTCTTACGAAATGAATCCAAACCCAACGCCGAAAAATCTCAATTATGTTTGATCATCATGACCGGGTAAATCAGGAGGCCAGCCCACCTAAGTGCAGGGTCATACCAAAAAAAAAAAAAAAGCAAGCTGTATTGTAGTAGCATAAATCCTTTAGGCTCTTGTAAATGGCTTTAAATCACCCAAGGTGCCAAATCACTTGACCTGCTTTGACCCCAGAGTCTGTGAGCTTTCTGCTTGACTAAGCACTCTGGAGCCAAGTCCTGTCCTCCCATTCTCCGGCTGTCAGGCCACGTAACAGTCAAGGCCTTATTAGTAACACTCTGGCTGCTCTCTGGCTTGTCCACGGCCCAGCCTCTTGGGCGCCTGTATGTATAATCAGTCCCAGAGACTTGTCTAAGACTCCCACCCCACACCAAACCTTTTTTAAGGCTACCACCTTTGCCTTCATCCTGCTGGGCACCTGAAGTTCACCCCACCCTACTGTATTGGCTTTCTCTCCAACCACAATCTGTTCTTACTTCTTGGCGTCCTCCCTTATTTTATGGTCTCTGGTTTCTTCTTCCCTCCTTTTGCTACCTATTATGTCGGTTTCAGCCAGCAATATCTCTATTAATCAGATGAGGCTTATCAATCAATCTGAATAGAGGGTGCATCTTACTAGAAGAAAACATTACATCCGTTCATCTCTGGCCTGAAATCTGCAGACACGGAAGGCTTTTGGTATTGGGTTGCAACTAGAGTCTGCCAGCCAATGTTTAAAACCTGGACTTCTCCTGCTATCAGCTGATTGTAAGTGCCCTTGTCTGATGATGACTTAAGTGTGAATGCTTGGAAGTTGAGGAATGTCAAAGGTTGACCAGCCTCTCACTGCATTGATCAAGTATTCAATAGTTCATCTGGAAGGAAAATACTTGCCTTGGGCAAATATTTAACTCTTTTCTTTTGGTACAGGGCAACCAATGAACCTGTACAACTGTTAATTGGGATGGTGGGGCAAGACAGAGCAAGTAATTAGGTAGTATTGACAAAACTGGGGACCCCAGCATCCTAGATAGAACCTGCCTGCAACATTTACACAGTATGCATAATACATACTCCTGAAATTCCCAGAATTTATACAGCATGTGCATTGCTGCTATAGTGCCCTAGGATTTATGAAGTATGTGCTATAGACACTATTGGAATGCCCAAAATTAAAAAAACATGCGCTATATATACAGCTAGAATACAAAATTAACATAGTATGTGCAAAACTAGTGGTATGCACAGAATTCACACAGCACGTGCTCCTGGAACGCAAAAAAATTTCAACCAATGAAATTCTTGCTCTCAAAGTAGACTTAGGGATGCTCTGTACTCCCATGAGGAGAGTTGTTTCCTTGAAATAAGTGCTAAAAATTGTTTTAAAGAGCTGAAATTTTCAGAAGTTTTCAACCTTGTGAAGGGCAAACTAGTATTGTTCTATTCTATACAATATGGTAAATTTATTGAATTCACTGATCAGGATCACTTATTTTGGTACCATTCTTGCCTCACTGATCCATTTAGCCATTGCAAGATTGTTTAAAGCATGTGCTAACTGTACCAATAGGAGAGGATGCATAGCCTATGTTTTTGAAGACATAATTGAACGACAATGAATTTCAGACTGAGGAGTTCTAAAAGAAAAAAAAGGTTGTTGCAAGTCATTGCTTCATTGTTCACTTATCCCAGTTAAGGAGGGTCCAAGAGAAATTTCAATCAAAATGGAACAGGACATCAAAAACACTGGAAATCTTACGTCTAAGCGTTGTCATTCATGAGGTCTTTACAGTCTAGCTTCTGAGACGGCAATTATCTAGTTAAACAAAATCGTAACCTTATCTAAATACCACCTTCAGCAGCATTTACTACATTACATTCCACTTAAAAATGGAATTTTGCAAAATTTCAGTTAACTACTGTCCATGCAATCTCATATTGCAGCCTTCCTCATGGAGCAAAGCTGCATGTCTTAATTGATAATGGCAGTGCAGCTCATTGGAAGCCCATTTGCTCTGTAAATTAAATCAATCTATCACCCGATTATTACTCGGAAATAGGTTGAGTATTAATCTGCATTACGGTAATGTCACTAATCGTAGAGTAGAGTTTTATTTGTACATAAGCAGTCTGAACACGCTGACCTGAGATGGCAAAACCGCATTTTTAGAAAGTTTTATTAGGCGTTTCAAGCCAATAGGGCATGAATGCAGAAAGAAATGCAGTTTTATGAGCTGCAGGAATTCAGAAGCTTTGTCAGACATTGACCTTTTATGTTAGGTCTACCATTAATATGGACAGGAAAATTTGTATTGTTGCAGTGAACAAGCTGAGGGGAAATGGATACGGACTGATACTCGCGTCTAAACAAATTAACACTTAGTTGGTGATTCGGAAACCTAAATGGGAATGGCTTTCAAGATGTAATGCGCTTTAAGGCGAGGTGAGAGCAGTGCAAGGATCCCTCTGATGGCGACTTCAGAGTGTATGAGGTTAACCGCAGTTCTGGTTCCAGCTATTGTTCCATGAAAAGGGATTTCGGAGCCTTATCTTCCTGTTATGAAAGGTTTGGTATGTAATACATGAGAAACTGTTGGGCTTCCACAACCATGACTCTCAGTGTGAACATGATGATGTAAAACTTCTTTACGAATGCATAAAACTGGAATGCCCAGAGCTTACACAGTATGTGTCAGTATTTATTGGTTCTGTTTGTCTTTTCTCACATATGTATTCTTGTTTAACTCTTTCCTTTCCACAATCTGTGCCCGTGTCTTGGTTGTTAATGGTCCTTGTACTCTTATTTTTATTCCCCTATGTTAACCCGCCTTCCTTATTGCTTTCGTGTCATTCAGATTTCGTTCTGGCTTTCGTTATGTCGTTTTCGTCTCATGTCCAGGCTTCTGCCTGCTTTTGTTTTCTTTTCACTTCTGTGTTCCGTGTCTTGCTCTTTCGTGTTTATTAGTTCATTGTCTCGTTTACTTGCCTGCCCCATTGTGCATTCCTCATGCCTTCTCCTATGGAAGCATATAGCCAACAATATTAAAATGAAAATACAAGCTCAGAAATGCATTTCCATTTTCATGATGCAAGCGCATTATTTGTATCATAATGAAAATGAAAATGTAATCTTCTACTTTGTGTTTTCAATTTCAAGTTCACGTGAGCAATTTTTAGAACAAATTGCAAATTAAAATACATTTCCAATTTGCGTTCTTATTTGCAATGAGTGCACTGCCATATGACGAACAAAATGAAAATGATAACGCTAATCTTAAATCTTTAAATCTAAACCTTTAATTTAATCTACTCGAACTGACGCAGGTGTAGGCTGCCATGATTATGCAGATTCAAATCCATTAAATGAGTCAGGAACTAAGATCTGAAAATTATCCAAAGACAGCTTAGTCAAGGAAAGATGATATTACTGTTTGCTGAGATTTTTTTTTTTCATACATACAGTTACATACAGTTTATGTACACTCTACTTAGCAGATCTACCCTACCCCACCTGCCACCCATCAATTCTTGTGACCGACATCAGTTAAAACTAAAGTTAGAAGGGACAGGGAAGATCCATTTTTCCAAATCATGTTTCCTCAGTTCTCCTGTCATGCTCTCATTCCTTTTTTGCTTCCTCAACTTATGGAAAGAAGATACAGTATGAGACATTAGTGCCCGTAATTGGCATGTACCATAGATTTGGACGCTCTGAAAAGTCAGAATTAGACAAAAGGGGATATGTCCACAATGTTCAGCGTAGAGAACTGAATTGGCCTTTATTTCCCATGCCAGTGGACAAAATCAGGAAAACAATACTGGCATATCTACAGTAATTCAGCTATTTTGATGATGCGCACTTACCGTATGCGAAGGTCAATGTCAATACCTCTGACAGCCATTAAATTCCACAACCAGCTTGTACTGGAAGGTTTTTGTTCATTATCGTTGAGGCCTTCTAAGTCATCAGTTATTCAATCATCAGTCCAATGACAGAATTTGAACCAACTGCTTCCAGCCATTAGCCCAGAGGTTGAATCACACTGTACAGAAAACTTGATTGCCGTGTGTGGTACCAAGGGCCCTCAGGTTATCTTTTCTATTTTCTCTACATTTGCCTGTGACAAGTTTCAGCACTGCTCCCGTTCTCGCCGTGTCATAATCCGACAGGATGCTGCAGAGAGGCAGTGCTGTGCATACCATTATTTCTGTTAAGCTTTAATTACAGAAATAATGTGCTGGGATTTCACCTGTACGTCAACTTGTTGGCTCTCGTATGCCACTGACTCAGATGCTGCGGCATGTCTTCAGCTGCGTCAGGGACCCCATCGGCTTGGCGCCCCAAATTGCACCTGAACAATTTACTCGGAATGTCTCAGCCACAGGATGTTTTGGTAAATGCTGGAAGAAAATGAATGTGGTTCAGTGAAGTGAAAACTCTTATTAAAGTTTTGTGTTCTGTTTCCTTGATGCTTCGCAGAGGTGAGTGATCTCTCAGTCTCAAGGACTCCAGCCCCGGTTAAGCGCATCTCTCACACCAGCATTGCCATCCGGCAGGCGGCCCAAAGCAGTATGCGATGAAAGCACTCAGTTAGCATCCTTCATCTGTGCTTTTTTTTTTTTTTACGGGGTTTGCACTGCTCAGGTAGCAAGACAGACTTTACTTTCGTGCACAAAATTTTCATTGTAGAAGCTTGCCATTGTTTTGCTTAGGGATAACTTCTGTGCAGTTTTTCCACATGGACAACCACAAATCTGTTGCATTCACTCACCACCCAAGGCCATGCATCCTGTCCCGGAGCCAAAGACCAACCAAGAATTAACTAATTTGATGAACTATTAAGTTGTTGACACCACCCTGCAAGATTGGTGTTCAGAGGGGGGCCTCCCCCTTTGCATCCAAATGTGAGCTTGGGGGAATGGAGAGGTATGTAAGTGACACACTAATAACACAGTATCAGACATTTTATTACCTGCAGCACAGTCAGTGCCAAAATTGCAATGACATTATTCAAATATAATAAAATTCTTCAACTGTTATTATTATTCTTACTATTACTGTACTTAGTGCTATTTCCAGCTTAGAATTGTTGGGTTTGTAAATTACTGGCTTACTTGTTGAAAAGTACTGAATGATTGATTATTTAATAAACGAGAGAATGTGACCTTAGGTGTGGTGATACAGGGGACTAAAATGAGCACTAGTAGGAAAGATGTAGGGAGAAAATGGATGCCGGTAAAGGTTTGGACGATGCCACCTTTGCACCTAACCTTTTCGTTCTCAATTATCATTCACACGTGGGTCTCCGTTCCTGGCAAAACAGAGCAAAGTCACATTTAGTATATATTAACATCGACCTATTGCAGTCAAAGATTTCACTGGCCTTTCAGAAAACAAAAATTGAACAAGAGCCTTGCAAAGCTAATGAAGTGGAGCTTACGACCATCTCACAAGAGCACCTGCTGGTCATCACGGAGATGAAAAAGGGGCTTAGCGACGTGCGCAAGTCATAAATTTCTGCCTCCCTTATGGTTCATTTAGTAGCAAGCAGTATGTGTTTCCAGCTGCGCGCCACTCTGGGAAGTTGCATTTCTACTGTTTTGGTGAGCTAGATCTTGAAGGAGATACTTTTTTTTACCCCCCTAGACAATGCTTTTTGTTAATGTACTCAAGCACCTGACCAGTGTATGTGTGCATTGGCCTTGCTAGCTATATAGCTTACCAGGGATGCATGACACTTTTAAGACATCATTAGTTACTGATGTCCAGGTTTCCATTGTAGAGAGAAAATGGACCTAGAAAAATCTTCCAAATGCGGTGATACCTTTTGGGAACTATTGATAAAGGTTGAACACCATGATTTACCGCAGCCATTGGGGTAAGTGCACCATTTGTTGGGTGGGTTAAGGCTCCTGCAGAAATACACAGCATATACTTACATAATACAATATACATTACATGATTTTGTAATGGCAGGTAAAAGCGGAGTTTCAGATGCCATGGCAGGCGAAGATGCACTAAGCACGGAGCCAGCGCAGCTGAAAGTGATAGAGTGAAAATTAGAAGGGAAAGGACCTCGCGTTTCTGAATACACGAAAGACTGAAGTGCCAGAAATGAAGCGAACAACAACAGAGGAAAAGAAATCTCAATAAAAGACAAACTAACAAGGCACCACACAATTGTGCCAAATAACCTAAAAAAGCAAAGCTTCTATAAGATAAAAAAAAGATAATATATATATTGGCAACCCCAGACTAAAGATTTCTCGAGCCGAAGCGAGCAACATAACATCAGACACTCCAGCAAAGGAGGCGTGGCGACCTCTGGCTTAAACAGACTCCAGGGAAGGACCGCCCAGGAATAATCAGCCAGCTGGGTAAAAAATCTGATGGGAAAAGAAAACAATGACGTCAGGGACGAGAGTAACAAAGAAAGCAAAAAGCACATACACAAATCATGACAGATTTTTATCTAAATTTCTATGCCAGTAAGTCAAAATAATCTTAAAGTTCTGCTGGAAGGCTTCAGCGTTACACAGGAAATTACTTAGGAGAAAGAGGGAATAGACCCTCAGACACTATTAAAGGAAGTATGACAAAAAAACATGATGGACACAGGGATTTATTCTGTCAGAGCCTGGGTCCAAGAACCAGCAAACTAGAACCATCCTGTCAGGTTAGGGAAGGTAGCAGTCTCAGTCCCGAGAGGGCAGGTGAAAGATGTGAAATGATGGGTCAGGAACTGTGAGAGTAGGGGCATGATGCTGGCTGATGCATATATTGTACCTCAGTTATGGAAAAGTCTTCAGCTCTATCCAGGCATTGTTGAGCTCCCATCCAGAAATACTGAAGTCATAGTTACAGACATGATATTTATATATTTATATTTATATTTTTGTTGAGTGTAACTCAGTTGCCAATGGGTAAACGATAATGTTCGAAAGTTCCTGGAAAGGGGTTGGATTTTGTCAAAATCAACATGTTCCTCACTTTTGGAAGAGGGACTGATCCGTGAGGCTCAATACTGACTTCAGCAGTCTGAACAAGACAATACCAGACAGGCATCATCTACCAAGAATTCAAGACATGCTAGAGAACCTCAGAGGATTCTCATGGTTTTTCATTTTTCCAGGTCTTCACCTACCATCGAGGTCCGGAGTGTGAGGAGTCCAGGGATCTGATTTCCGTTAGCATACCTAGACACTCGTGCTTTAAATTTGAATTTAACTTCACCGTATTCAATATTGTGACACAAGTCAATTTTTTGAGGTGGCAAGGACCGGAGGACAGCAGTATTGTATTAAAACACAATAATGTACAATTGAAAAAAGTAGGTAAAGTTTACCTCATGGGGGCTACCGAGTTAGCTCACTCACTTAAGGCGCCACTTTGCAGAGCAGTAGTTAGCGCCACGGCCCAGGAGTGGTTGGTAACCCTTTCAGGGCAGTGAACAATTAGCTTCACACTGCAGGGAAATAAACTGGGAGGGACTGCCAGTTTGGCACTATAGAATTATGGCATTGTTCGTTGCTCAAGCGCATCCTGTTGGCCAGCCGGGCAGCCATCAGTGAGATTCTAAGCTTGCTCATGTTTGGGTATCCTCCGGCCTCGTTCTGAACTTGCAACGTTTCAACTATGAGTGCAAAGAAGCATTGGCTGGCAGGCCCGTGCTTTGGAGGAGAGCCGCAAACTGTCTTCGTTCTCCTGAGATGGTGATACAGGGTCGGAAACAAGCAAGCTTGTGTACATAGGCATTACAGATTTAAATGGGATGGAGGTGCCAGACGTATATTTTCTAAAAATTAACCCATGGGATCTCTGGTACTAGAAAGCAACAGCAGCCCTTAAACTGTATTTCACACTAATCTGTGGTTCACATGCGTGCCAATCTGCACAGGTCACATTACACCAGGCTCGGCCGCGTGCAGTCATCGGAAACAAACACCGCTCCATGAGACGCTTCCGAGGAAAAGACATCTCATTCCTATATAAAACATTTCCTCATTTCT
Organism: Gymnothorax reevesii; assembly: GCA_029721435.1. Lineage (NCBI taxonomy): Eukaryota > Metazoa > Chordata > Actinopteri > Anguilliformes > Muraenidae > Gymnothorax > Gymnothorax reevesii. Next base: position 59,347,597 of record CM056581.1, read on the forward strand.
TCTTTCCTTGAAATATTTTACTGCATCTCTCCACGCATCCTCAGTGGGAGGGACTAAGATGCTCGGAAAAAATTCAAGTGAGGGAAGCGAGAATGCACTTTAAGAGAATTGCGATGCATCCAATGATCTACCAGTGTCCAACAGAAAAGAATTTGGCAAAACAACTCGGAGGAGTCAATCATGATAAAATCATACATCAGACAGATGACGGAGAAAATGCAAATCTGTCAGAGAAGATGTTCTGGAAATGTGGAGCTAATCCATCTGTGGATATTGACTTTTCAAGGTCAGGTGAAGGACTGAGACACTGTACTGATGTCACTGCGGCAGTCCAAAAGGAAGGCGAGGGTGAGGCAAAACTTGCACAACACTGTAGACAACGGATGGGACATTGGAGGAGGTGCAGATCAGGCAGAGGATTTCACTGGCACATAGGATGAACAGGAGTTTGATGAGCAGTTAGGCTTCAAGGAGACAAAGGTCTTAGGCCTTTGGTCCTCGTATTTTTTGAAAATGCAGCACTTCCTCTCCGTATTCACCTTTTGTCCAAACACAAACTGACTTTTCGGTGAACACATTCCAGGGTAAAGACTTCTCAAAACTCTATTAGCTGTATACGTGTGGACAGAGAAAACCTCATAGGTTTCAGAATTGCAGTGACGGTCTGTCGGCAGACACACAGGGCCTGCAATAACCTCACCTTTCACTTCTTAATGACAGACACCTCTCGCAGTTTACCTCCCCGATTAGAAACAGTTGCTCAGACTGACTGGTGGAACCGACGAGAATCTAATTTATTTTTGAAAGCCTTGTTATACATTGCACAATGAATATTTACGGCGTTTACTTCCACACATCAATGACGATGGAAAATATCAATCGCCTACGTCTTTATAATTTCTGGATTTGCGTAAATTAGTTCGCGAGGTTAATTGAGCAACAAGCCAAGAGAATCCGTTCTCTCGTCTGAATGAAGTGACAGCTCAAGTGCGTTGTTAGACGCACAGCTGAGTGATAATAACGAAAGTAATTGCCGCGAAGTCAGCGAAAGTTCCGGATTTTTTGCAGATTGTCATCCTTGCGGAGTCACATCAATTATATCAACGTAGCCAACAGGTAATCACTTTGTCATTCGTTAATTAATACGTGTCATGCATTGACGGTGGCTGTTCAGTTAATAAACTGATTGTTAATCAGGCAAACCTGATCGCAAACCGTTTAAGAGAAATTATACAGGAAAAGGCGATGTTACTAAAGGCCTTCTCGACATCTGACGGCATGCCACAGCAGAATTGGTATTCTGGTAGTTGTATTTAGTTTTGTTTAATTTATATCATGTTTTTATTTGTGTTATTTAATTATTTTCATTTCATTTAGTATGCTCTTTGTTTTCCATGTCCTCATTTTCTTGCTTTCCCCATTGCACTACTGATAGTTCCTTATTTCTCCATTTGTTAGACGCCCCCTTGTGCTCTGTTCCCATTTCACCTGTTATGTTCCCTTGATGGGCTTCCTGTCTCCTCACCTGCTTTTGTGTCAGTGTTCTGTTTTTTCTGTTATCAGTTTTTTTTGTTTGTTTATTTTTATTCAACATTGTTTCATTTTCTTCCATTGCTTTATTTTCTTTAAATATTGCTTTTCTCTGTTTCTGTTCCTACTGTCTTTATTTTCATTGCATTTCTGCATCAGCCTCCCTGTTCTGCTGGTTTATTGTTTCACATTCATTCATTCCCTTGTTTAGACCCACGCCTGTAATCTTGCTTCCTATTTCTCTCACACGACTGTTATCGCCCTCTACTATGTCATGTTCCCCCTTTTATAGAGCCTCTGTTTTCCTTTCTTCTGGGCAAGTATATTGTCTTTCCCAGCAACTAACAAGCCTATATATTTGCCACTGTGTTTCCTTAGTTTTTTTCTTCGCGGTTTTAGCGTCTGCTGCTCTCCTTGTGTATTGTGATCTATTGGTTATGTCTTTGGCTAGTTATTTCAGTTCATGACTCTGTCTTATCTCTGTTTTGGCATTGTCATCATGCAGCAGATTAGACACTTGGCTTGTTTTTAAACCACCGTTAGCATTACCTCTCTTCAGGGCTCTCAAGTTTCACGCAATCGGCGTGAGATTTAGTGCTTCATTCATGTTCCCGTGCTGTAGTCAGCAATTATTCAATGAACGCAATGCGCGTGTTTCACGATTGTTCAAGTTGTTTAAATGAAATAAGACCATTTGAAACATTTTTATGCAATTCCATTGCTTCCAACTTCTGAGTGAAGAAAAGCATGAGAAGTTCGGAGCCATAATTGATTTCCATATTACTACTGCTGAAATCCAACATAACGCATGTGAAACTGATAAAATTCAATGCACACGGACTTCAATTCCACCTGAGAATCTCTTACAATTGCGTTGATTGAATAATTTCTGACCACAGCACGGGAAAGTGAATATGTACTTGTAATTTAAACTGAAGCCGAATGCGTGAAAGTAGAGCCCTGCCTCTTGTTCTTCAAGTCCTGGACTGCCTGACCCTGATTTTGCCCATAACAACTTTGTTTTCAATATTTTACTCCAGACTGCAATTGGGTCCCTTCTCCTGCCAAGTTTTTAAGGCTTGAAATTGGCCATCTGTCGGTTTGGCATGCACTTGATAGCACTTTAATTGTGTTTTTGTGTCACCATGTGGACAGAGATTTTTTTGGAACACAAAGGAGAAAAAACCCTGTTGTTAAAAATTCATGTGCATGGATGGACCAGGTCTTATCGCCGGTACACACTGTACGATTTTGGGCCGTCCCAGAGGAAAGATGACCATCGTAGGAGAAACGTGAAGAAATCTTTCGTCGTGGCTCTAAAACGGTGGTCTTACGTCGCACTGTGAGACAGGTTCAAGGACGGCCTTTGTCAGCGTCTTGCGACCAAAAATAACCTGAGATTAAATTCTGACGGTGTCAGTGCGACAGCTGCCATGACCTAAGTCTACTAATCAGCCAATACAAATGCAGCAGGAAATAAAATTATAATCGTTTATTTTTTAAAATAAAATAAACAGAATAATACAACCTCAATTCCGAAATAGTTGGGACAAAGTGTAAATTGTGAATAAAATCAAAATGCAATGACTTTCAGATTGCATGAGCCAATATGTTATTTACGACGTTAATAACATTTCAAATGTCAAAACTGAGACATTTTACATTTTTGTCCACAAAATGAGCTTATTTCAAATTTTCTGGCTGCAACAGGGCTCAAAAAAAGTTGGGACAGAGACAAAAAAAGGCTGAAAAGGCAATCAGCTGAAAGAACATTTCGCAACTAATTAAGTTAACAGGCATCAGGTGTGTAACATGATTGGCTGTAAAAGGGATGTCTTAGAGAGGCTGAGTCACTCAGAAGTAAAGATGGCCAGAGGCTCTCCAACCTGTGAAGGCTTGCGCAAAAAATTGTGGAATACTTTAAAAACAATGTTCCTCAATGTCAAATTGCAAAGGCTTTGAAGGTCTCATCATCGACAGGGCATAACATCATGAAAAGATTCAGAGAAACAGGAAAAATCTCTGTGTGTAAGGGACAAGGCCAAAGACCTTACTGGATGCCCATGATCTTCGGGCTCTCAGACGCCACTGCATCACTCACCGGCATGATTCTGTCATTGACATTACTAAATGGGCTCAGGAATACTTCAAGAAACCACTGTCAGTAAACACAGTATGCCGTGCCATCCACATATGCCGCCTAAATCTCTATCATGCACAAAGGAAGCCATTGTTGAGCATGATCCAGAAGCGCCGCCGTGTCCTGTGGGCCAAGGCTCATTTAAAATGGATTGTAGCAAAGTGGCAAAGTGTCCTGTGGTCAGATGAGTCCAAATTTGACATTCTTATTGGAAATCATGGGTGTTGTGTCCTCCGGGCTAAAAAGGAGAAAGACCACCCCTCCTGTTATCAGTGTTCAGTTCAAAAGCAAGCATCTCTGATGGTATGGGGATGCATTAGTGCATATGTTGTGGGACACTTGCATGTTTTAAAAAGCACCATAAATGCTGAAAGGTATATAAAGGTTTTAGAGCAATATATGCTCCCCTCCAGACAACATCTATTCCACACTGCAGCTATTAAGACAGCATGGCTTTGTAGTAGAAATGTCCGTGTGCTGAACTGGCCTGCCTGCAGTCCTGATTTTTCACTGATTGCGAAGATTTGGTGCATAATCAAATAAAAAGTCAGTCAAAAGAGACCCAAAACTCTCCAGCAGCTGGAAGCCTGAATTAAACAAGAGTGGGATCAAATTCAAATGGCTAAACTCAAGAAACGTGTCTCCTCGATGCCCAGACGCCTCCACTCTGTGTTAAAAAGAAAAAGGGGATGGTACACCATGGTAAACAGGCCCCTGTCCCAACTTTTTTGAGACTTGTAGCAGCCATCAAATTTGAAATGAGCTAATGTTGTGGATAAAATTGTAAAATTTCTCAGTTTCAACATTTGCAATGCTATCTCTGTTATATTGTGAATAAAATACTGACTCGTGATTTGGAAGTCATTGCATTTTGATTTTATTCACAATTTACACTTTGTCCCAACTATTTCAGAATTGGGGTTGTATATAGATTACGCAGTAGCTGATGCTGACAGTGACTCATGTAGACACACATTGGAGTTAAATCTCGGTCACAAGGCATTCGATTTTAATGGGCATTTAATGGCATACAATCCTTCACTTTTCCCATGCTGTGCAAACTGAATAAATAAAGAAATACAAATCAGTTCAATACAAAGTATCCTCGTAGTGAACGGCCATTAAAACATTTCACAAATACAACTTGCCAACCCATTGGCTTTTGAAGGCAATGAACTGTTGAGAAACAGGATTTTTTGGATGTTGGCAATATGAGGTGAGCCAGACGGTTTGGTCAAAGGGTAATGAATGTGTATTAGGTGATGAAGAGAAGCCGTCAGGTCCGGCAGGACATATCGCCTATTTGCAACTCCAGCTGAGATCTCCATTTGTCTTCAGTTCCGACAGGACAATAGGCACTAGCACCTTTTAGTTGGAGGTTCCGTATGCCCACATATGGAGCTCACTTCCAGGGGTTGGGAATCTATTGAACCAATTAAGTTGGGTGGTTCAGGAGAGGCCCAATTGTAGAGTATTGCGTTTTATCAATGCGTAAACCCTGGAACCAATCAGCAACAACTTCTGATAACATTAAAGAAGTCATATGCAAATGTCTGTACTTTAACATGTATAAAGCTTCTTACAAAATAAAGGAATTTTGAACTTTGCACTACGCTGTTTTTCCCACGGCCGGCTGTGTAATAAACTATTTCCTGCTTTTGCTACGATCTTCGGAGTCTGCTTCTTCATCGGGACAACTTTCTTGGTTTTTTATTAATCTACCGACAGAACCATTAACCTTACAGAAAAATTATTCTTCAAAAAGCATTTCAATGTTCACTGTGGCGTAGATGGTTCATCGTGTCATTATCGCAAGTACTGTTGATTGTATAACCATATTAGCTGCACGTTATCATATCTCGTCTTTCATTACCATTAAACTAGCACAGAGCTAAAATAACAGTGAATACAATGAACATGGTAGCGCAGATGGATGTCGTACGCTAACGACTTTACATATTGACGTATATCGAAACCTGCAATTCAGTAAACAGTCATTGTACAGTCTGCACACATCAAACTTGATGTTGTGACAAAGTTTATTAGATCCAAGTCACATAATGTGTCATGCAATGGTCTTATAAGATTGCTAAAATCGTACAGTGTGTACCGGCCATTAGATTCACATACAGGGTGCCCAAGAGAAAAATTCAGGAGGTCAGTAAGGGCTAACAAACCAAAAGAGCCAGTAGACAGACTTGGGGACCGACCATCAAGATGATAGATTCGACTTTGAAGCAAATGCTGTCACATCCTACTGTTGTTATTGGTGTGGAGCTCCCTGGGTAGTGAACACATGTTGGGCTTTTTTTTTTTTTTTAATGGGAGGGGTTAGTAGGGTAAAGGAGGGTTAACCTTTTGTTTTCATGGTGCATCGTGTATGGGGACGTGATCACAGTACATGGTCTCAGTTCAACATGGCAACTGAGAGGTAAAAAATGGTCTCTGCTGAAAATGCATTATTGACTCATGCTATATCTTTCACATCATAGTACAGAGAAATGAAAGAAAAGAGTGTCCTTCAGAGGTTCCTTGTTAAACCTCTGAGGAATCAGCGGTGGCACATGGCACTCATCTGTTGAGAGGTCAGGTGACCAGTATTGGTGTAAATGGTACACACAGAAATTGTATCTGTCCGTGCTGTCACAGCAGAGATAACATTACATGATAGTGGTAGTATCACAATTATCACTATTAGTGTCAGCATTACACAGCCAGCTGAAAAGCTTTAAGCTCCTAGAACTCTATTTGACAGAACGCTAGAATGCACAGAGTTAAAACAATGAATACTTGGATTCATCCGATGAATCACATAGCCTACCCCACCCCAACGCAAAATAATACGGCAAAGCTATTTTGGCGGTGACCGCAAATTTCTGTCAGGAGAGAGACGGGCAGGAAAGGAGCAAGCAGGGATAGGGGGAGGAAAATGGGTCTGTCAGCAGCCATTTAAGGCTGTCACACTGTGTTAAAGCCCTCTGTCAGAGCCTAACTGCTCATAATTGCTGGGCACTAGGTTTCATGTACTCCCTGAGAGCCAGCTTCTCCAAAGAGAGGCCCAGTCCCTGGGATTTGGAAATTGGTCAGGGGGTAAAGGGGTGGGGGGTAGGGGAGGGTAGACATGTTTACAATGCAAACATGAAGTGACATCGTGGAGACGCTGCCTCAGTCAGACTGTCTGGCTGCAGCAGGATCTCTGGCATTCAATGTCACATGATTCTAGAGGTCAAAGGTTATCCCCACTGATGAATATCGGGGCCAAGCATGGTCGCTTTGACAAAGGGTGGGGAGGGGGTTGTTTTTCACTTTTGGAGCCAGGAAAGTTTATTTCAGGAATTTATTATACCAACGAGAGACTGTAAACCTGTCCTGGGCTCAAAGAATTATGTCCACAAATATTGGATTTTTTTTTTTTTTTAAATATGGGTTTATCTGACTGCCAGAGGATTTGGGCAACTTTTTAGTTTTTTTTTTTTTTTCTTTTTCTTGACTGTATCTATGCATGGGTCATTATCGGAGGAGGAGAAGTTGTAGTGTATTTTAAAACACACACGTTCATAGCTTTGGTTACTTTTCTGAGGAGGTGAGAAATTGAATTAGGCTTCTATTAAGCACAAGGTTGAAGTTGTTCAGCAGTAGCATATTCCTGTTATCACTATCTGGAAAGTATGTATACACCTTTGAAATAAGTATGCTTTCAGCAGAGAAGCTTTAGAGGATTGATGGAGGGAATAAAGAGTTAAAGCTGAGCCAAATATGCCTCACCACACAAGGAAACAGGTCTTTTTCATCCCCCTTGTGCTTGAATGGCATAGCAGCTTTACCTGGGCTCTGAGGCCAATCTTGACTAAAAGCCAAACGTTTCAACCATCTAATCCTGTCACAAATTTCAGAACGCGGGAGGAACATGCAGGTCAAAGATAAACTGTGTGGGTGTCTTTAATAAACAGAAGATCGGAGTTTTCAATATACCCCTAAAGAGGATAATCAGAAGATTGTCTGAGGTCAGAAGGGAGGGAACTGGAACCCTGGACCTCAGATATAAGGCTAGGCATAGTAGAAGGGACTGGTCTGAGATCAGTAGCCAGAGGGTCAAGGAGAATGCATTAAGACACAAAGGGCAGATGCACACTCACGGACATAAGACATAACTGGAAGACGCGCCACACTCCAGGACAGTTCAAGTTTCAAGTTTATTTTTGCATCTCATATTATTTACACGTAACAGGAGAGCAAAAATCTTAGGTCTCCACCCCTTCACAACCTGGTGTATACTATTAGGCTACGTAGAAATAAATAAATAAATATTCAAAATAACTGCATCGCAGATTATATATACATATAAAAGAGACGGGTATCATACACTAAAAACATGCACTGAAGATCAAATACACTAAAACACTAAATTAAAAGGACAATAGCGCAGCATCCCACCCCAGTCCCATTACCTAAATCAGTGTCTATGGTTAAAGATGGTGTGTGAGCATGTGTGGGGATGTTACAGTCACAGGGTTATTGAGAAACCTGATTGTTTGATGAAAAAAGGAGTCTCTCAGCCTGCTGGTCCTGGCTCACACGCACACGACTTCCAGAAGGCAGGCGCTGAAACAAGGCATTGTTTGGATGGCTGGGGTCCTTGTTGATCTTGAGTGCTTCCCTCCTGCATCTCTCCTGCTAGAGGTCATCGATACAGGGGAGCTCAGAGCCGCAGATCTTTTGAGATGTCCTAAAGACCCTCTGTATTGCTCTGCGGCTGTGAGCAGTGCAGTTCCCATACCAGGAGGTAATGCAGCCTGTAAGGGCACTCTCAATGGTGCTCCTGTGAAAGGCACAGAGGATGCTGGGCCCCACGCCAAATTTCTTTTGCCGCCTAAGATGGAAAAGGCGCTGCTGTGACTTGTTCACCACTTCCTTAGTGTGAAGGTCCCAGGTGAGGTCTTCCGTGATGTTGATTCCGACGAATTTAAAACAACTCACCCATTCCACTGTTGCACCATTAATTGTGATTGGGCTCAGAGGTGCCCCTCCCTCCTTCCTATAGTCCACCACCAACTCCTTAGTTTTGGCCACATTAAGTGCCAGGTTGTTGTCATGGCACCATTGTGTGAAATGGTCTACTTGCTCCCTGTAAGCAGCCTCATTGCCGTTTGTAGTCATGCCCACCACAGTAGTGCCGTCGACGAAGTTGATCACCAGATTGGATTGATGTATGGTAGAGCAGTCATATGTATACAGGGAGAAGGGAGCTGAGGACACAACCCTGAGGAGCTCCTGCGTTCAAGGTCAGGGGGGCAGTGGTGATGGACCTCATCCTCACCACCTGGTGGCGATCTGACAGGCAATCCAGGATGAGACTGCATAGTTTGGGGGTGAAACCAAGGTTACTGAGTTTTGATACCAGTCTGGATGGAATTATTGTGTTAAATGCAGAGCTATAGTCAATAAGGAGCATTCTGACATATGTGTTTTTATTTTCCAGGTGAGTGACAGAGCTGTGAAGTACTTTAGATATAGCGTCCTCAGTGGATCTGTTTCCACGGTAGGCATACTGGTGACAGTCCAAAGTAGGTGGTATTAAGGTGCATATGTGGTTCTTTATAAGCCTCTCAAAGCACTTACTCACTATGGGGGTGAGAGCAACTGGTCGCCAGTCGTTCAGACATGTCACCTTGTTCTTCTTTGGCACAGGGACAATTATGGAAGATTTAAAACAAGAAGGAAATACAAAAAGGGAGAGGTAAAGATTGAATATGTTTGAAAACACCCCTGCCAGCTGTACTCCACATGATTTGAACAACTGGCCTGGAATGCCGTCCGGGCCGGCTGCTTTTTGGGTGTTGACCTGACTGAACACATGTCGCACCTCATCCTCCGTGATGGTAAGTGCATCGTCCATGGTGGCTTTCATAGGTGGTGCACTTACGGAGGTACTGGGAGTGATGTTGGTGGACTCAAACCTGGCATAGAAAAAGATTCAGCTCATCTGGCAGTGAGGCTGGGGAGTTGGCTGTACTGCTACGTCTCACCTTAAGGTCTGATATAGAATGAATCCCCTGCCATACACTGCGTGTGTCGTTCCAACTCAGATGGTTCTCTATCTTTGCCTTATATTCCCTCTTTGCTGACTTAATTGCCCTGCGGAGGTTATAACGGGCCTCATTCTACTCCTCCTTGCTTCCAGTAATGAAAGCCCTGCCCCGTGTCACGAGGGCTGCCCTGGCAACGTTATTGATCCAAGGTTTGTGATTGGAAAAAATGCGAATTGTTCTTGTGGGAATAATGTCCTCTGCACACTTCTGTATAAATCCCATAACTGTTTCTGTATATTCATTGATGTCTGCTGATGCTTTGCGGAAGACATTCCAGTCGAGCGGAGGAGGGGTTTGAATGCGTCGCGGAAGACAGTGTAACAGTGGTCTCAAGTGTTATTACCATGAGTTGGAAATTTAATGTATTGTACATATTTAGGCAGCACTTTCTTAAGGGAGGCCTGGTTGAAATCTCCAAGGACAATGGAAGCTGATTCCGGGTGCTTATTTTCCATGTCACTGATGGACTCGTGCAACTCCTTCAGTGCTCGCCCTGTGTCAGCCTGTGGTGGTAATTACGGCTGGAACTACAATGGCTGAGAATTCTCTTAGAAGCCAGAAAGGTGAGCGGGCAAAAAGAGGAGTTTCCCAAATAAATAGTTCCGTGCTATCTCAAGTTTAAAAACCAAAGATGTAAAAACAACGGTCAAGCAAAGGGGAAACAAAAAAATAGGAACTTAGCTACTCAAAAATGACAACGAAGTGGGAAGGATTGTCCAAGCATGCGGAAGAAACACAAGGGAAAGGGAGTTCGGCAAGACAAAAATAAAGTAATGAGGATCAGTCAATGAAACTGAACAAAAACTGACAAAGCCAGCTTGACTGCAAGGAAATACAATTAAGAAAACATTGAGGGAGTACCCCACCCCCTGGAGAGTAGCTACCTGGTGGCCCTGTAGTCGATCCGGAATTCCAACGCAGGAAGTCCTTAGCCAGGTACTCTGGCACCCAGGAATGGCCCTCAATCCTGTACCCCTGCAGTCCACCAGAAACTAGCACCCAAGCCCCCAGCGCTGAACATCCAGGATGCAATGTACTGTATAAGCAGGACCTTCATCGATCAACCAGGGGGGAGGGGAGGGAGGGAGTGGAAAAGAGGGCTGTAACAAGAGGATTTACAGGTTTAATATGGGAGACATGAGAGACAGGATGGATGTGGTAAAGGAGAAGGGTGAGGACCAGCCTGCCCGCTGAAGGTGATGAGACCCAGCAAATGGTGAACCGGTAAATGAATCAAGGGAAATCTTCTCAGATTGTGTTCTCAGGGTGGAAGTTTCTAGTCACCAGCCACCAGTACTGTTCTACTCAGTAGTTGGAGGCCGGGTGGTGTTAACTCTCGCTCTGGTCAAGACATGTTTCTGGAGGAGAGTACAAGCTGTTCACCATCCCTAGTGGGAACCACAGCCAACAAACTCAGCTAACGGGACCTCCACTTCCCTCTCTTCTGGGGGATGTGCAAAACGACCTCTAAAACTGGCCAGAAAATTGTGAGCGGCGATAAGACAGAACATCCTGGGGATATAGTGGAGTCAAACCACATGCCGAAGAAGGGGCTACGCTATCTCCTTGGCAATGGGCAGCCTTACCAAAGGGACGAAGTGGGTTACCTTCAAAAATGATCCACAATGGTAAGAATTATTTTGAACCTGTCTGACTTGGCCATCCCACTGTCGAAATCAATGGCAACACAAGCCCCACACCCAATGGGGCACTTCCAAGGGCTGGGGGAATCCTCTTTGAAATAGGTTGCTGGACTTTGTGCCGGCACTGGTGTCAGAGGTGGTGACATACTCCCGAGTGTCCTGCCGAACAGTTAGCCACCAGAATCACTATCAGATGAGGGACAGAGTGCAGGATACCTTGGAATGCTATGCCAAGATGAAGACATTAGGCTCAGGCAAGGACTCTGGCTCTTAGTCCTTCTGGGAGGAAGAGGCGGGTCACAGGGAACCCCCAGGAAATGGAGCTGGATCAGAGTGCCTCTTCCATGATATGCTCAACACGTAACTTAGTAGAAGCCAGCAGACATCCATCAGGAAGCAGAGTTGTTAGTGCCTTCTCAGGGGTGAGGAAGTCAAGGCAGGACAGGCTTCTGGTTTTTGGAGCCAGGGCAGTGAGAATAAAATTAAAGCAGGTGAAGAAAAAGGACAATCGGGCCTGTCAGGAATTGAGCCTCTTGGCTGATTCAATGTCCTACAGGCTTCTTTGTCCTCACCAGAAAGGGGATGCTGACCCCCTCAAGCTAGTGCCTCCACTCTTCAAATGCTAGCTTGATAGCCTAGAGCTCACGATCCCTGAAGCCATAATTCCTCTCCGAAGGGGTCAGTCAACAGAAGAAGGCATTGGGGTGGACCTTGCAATCAGTCACCGTCTGAGGGAGGATGGGCCCAGCGTCAATATCAGAAGCCTCCACCTCAACAATAAAAACTGAAGCTGGGGCTCAGAAAAACCCACAACAGGTGAGCTAGTAAAGCTGTCATGCTGATGGAAGGCAGCGACAGCTAAAGAGTCCAGCACTAGGGGACCTTGCAGGAGGAGAATAGCTGTGAGAGGGGCAATGTCTGCAGAGTGGCCTCAAATGAAGAGCTGGTAAAAGTTAGCAAATCCAAGAAATCATTTTACCAGATTGTGGTCCATTTCTTCCAGCCAATCTAGGACAGCCTGTGCTTTCTGACAATCCAAGCGATCTCTAGCCAGGAGGCCATACAGCCCAGGAACTGCCCTGACCTTTGATGGAATTCACACTTCTCAGGCTTCGGGAAGAGCAAAGTTTCTAGTAGTTGCTCAATCATTCAGCAAATGTACTGTATCAGCATGTCATCTAGGTACACATATACGAAGTGGGAGATTATATCACTGAGGACATCTATGATCAAGTTCTAAAACACTGCCAGAGTTTGACAGAGCCCAAATGACATCACCAAGTACTCGTAGTGGCCAGAGGGGGAGATGAACGCTCTCTTTGATTCATGGCTCTTTCTGTTGCTAGGGCTGCAGGCACTCCACAGATGGAGAGCAACTGTCTTGCAAAGGGGAGACTAAAAATACAAAGACAACAATCAACAATCAAAGGTAGTGAGCAAGCATGGGGCAGAAACACAGGGGGAGGGGAGTAAAACGAGACAATAATTAAATAATGAGAATCGGTCAAATTTTTGTGATCAAAGCACTTTAAGCGAGCCTAGTGCCCTGGAGAATTTGCGTCACTGAGAATGCATGGGGGTGGGTTGACCAGTTTCTCACAAGACTGTTCCGATCCCTCAGTAGCAAGTGTGACGCCCACCATCCCATTGAACGGCATGTCATTCTTTACGTCATGATGATGTCACAATGACGCAATCTTCACAAGCCATCGTTTTATGTGGTCTACTGCAGCAAGGTTGGTTTTTGTTGGTCCCAGTCTGTGCCGTAAGTGTCTGAAGACATGAAATAGTGCTGTGGTGGACGTTAATGTGCTGCCCAACTTGTCACAAGCTCATTCCTGCCCTTAACATGCCAATGACTTCATGTCTGGCGTTTTCAGTCATTCCTCTACGACCGCGCCATAATTTTGATTTAGCACTTTTCAGTGTTTTTCGTTTCACAAAGCGCATCTCTAATGTCATCTGGGTTTCAAAGAGATTTGAGTGACAGGATTCATGTGGGCCACGAATCGTAAAAAACATGTGCAAAGCATGCATAAATGTACATGCGACCAGAACTCACATAGCTTTGTATGTTGGAAGAATTCTTTCTGTCAAGGAACACTATATAGTTTGCCATTATATTTACTTTTTTTCAACAAAGCTTAAAATTTGGGTGTTGGTAAATTTTTGTTGCTGAGTATACTTTGGCCAAAAAAGGCTGACCACTTATTTGGCCTGCTGCGGCAGTAAGGCCACGCCACAGCACTGTTGCAGTGCTGAGTGAAAGTTTCAGGCATCCAAGATTTTTTTGTTCAAAATTTATCTTTGATGTTTTTTTTTTACATCAGTGTCGCAGGGGATGGAAAACACATATGAGACACCATGTTTTGAGTGATTATTTTCAATTAAAGACAGTCAGTACAGATAATAGTCCTGACAGAGCCCTGATCGTAACATGCAAATGCTGATGATTGCTGGTAGAGACCAATGCTAGTGAGACTGAGGCTGCAAAAGATCTGTGGCAAACTCTTTTATTTGCTCATAAAGACAAATTATCATCTTATAAAACTGCAGAACAGCAGTATTGCAAAGTCTAAGTTAAGGATGGTCACACAAAATATTGATTTGATTTAGTTTTGAACAGTTCACAGCTCTTTTTAATATGTTTAACCCTCCATTTTATGATTTTTGGAACCATCTTTGCTGCATTAGGTTGTTTGAAATTGGCCTAAAACTCATGCATTGTGCCATATTACTACGAAGATATTTTGTCCTGTTCTGCATCAGGTGTTATTTATTTTCAGTTTATTAAGCCGCAGAACACCAGTGGATGGGAATTTCTCTGAGTTCTATTTGCACCGACCCCCCCATCCGTCAGCCAGCGTACTCAGTTGGTCTCGCCGTTTTGTCTCCAGTGGCTGAAGGCAGAGGGAACAGCCCAGCCTGTCTCCTTCTACACCTTTGAGGTGTAGATCACATGCCACTGAAATGCTCTTAACGGAAAATTTCAGAATTGGTGTAACAATCATTAGTTCGCAGCAGAAAGGGATGGAGTTCCGGAACACTGACTTAAAATTGAGGAAAAAAAACCATCACATAAAATTTTCCACAGAGGGTTTTTGCTCATAGCTGTAAGGCGCAGGGAACCACTGAGATATATGACCATTATATTCACCGCCCCCCCAATCCCTGTCTGTCTGTGTGCCTGTTGTCCTTGCCAGTCTGGGATTAGCGTTTAGTACATCAGCAGACACCTCTCCGGTAGTGAGACAGGACCCAGGGGTTCGGAGTCTCCCTCCCTCGCCGCTCAGCCACGTCCCCCGTCTCCCATTTTCTTATCACTCAGAGATAATGAGGAAAGGGAGAGATTTACCGTTATTAGCGCCATTCCTCTGCTGCTTGACCTGTCTGTTCCTCTGCCCTGGAAACAAAGCGTGCCTACAGTGCGCCCTTAACGTGTTTCTCAGGACAGTCTGGGTCCGCTGTTCTGTCAAATCAGATTAGCGGCTGCTCGCTGACACCACATTTGTGAGGGCGCAGCGAATCGGTCAGACGTGAGCTGAACTTGATTTAGGTATAGGTGAATGGGGCGACTGCCAAGACCGTGGACCCTGCCAACAGTACCGTCCATGTAATGGACGGCTTACCTGTCCAATGGATTACCGTGGAGTGAAGGGTTCCTTAATGGGTGGTTTACATTCTGTGTAGTCTGTGAGAGTTAACATGATCTGCGAAGTATGTGGTTCTCACAAATGGGGAGTGGCTGTACTTGTCAAACATGGGTCACACAACAATAATTATTTCATAAGGCAAAACACTTCTTCATAATCTATAAGTAATTTAGGCGAACCTCTTAACTCAGTATCTTTGGCTTGCCTGCAGTCAAACCGCTACATGTTTATTGTTTAAAATAATCTTTGCATGTGACCATTCTCACATCATATCACAAGCCAGACAATCATAATCTGTTTGTAGTGTGCCAATCTAGGTTGCTCATACAAACTTTAATTTTAGGCAGAATGAGGCATCTACAAGGACATTGTCTGCAACTATCACGATTGTCACACAACCCCAGCACAGACCCATTGTTAAATCCACTCCACAGAAATATTAAAAAGCCAGTCATCTTTGTTCACAAATACAGAATATGGTCATGTACGAAGTGTCAGTGTGCATTTGAGCACACAGGTCAAAGTACAGGCTGATGTAGAGAGCTCAACAGTGATTCTCAGCCATTGTATGATTCCTTCCAAGAAAAGGTTTTGAAACTTCAGTACATTTCTTATCTGCATTGTGAGAGATCATATACATGTTTTTCATGGCATAGAGGCTCAGAGGACAAGCTTATAACAGGTTCACTTTACAGAACAGACACTTGTGTCTATCACATGTAGCCAAGCCCAGGAGCCTTAGACTAGATTAAATTGCCCCAGACTGTATCTGAAAAGCATTAGAGACCATAATTGCTCAGTTGTGGTTGTCTACCTCTCGGCATTAAAATCATGTGAGTGTAAAGCTTTAAAGTTTTTGAAGCACTTTGATTTTCTTTCAAAAACAGACTTGTTTTAAGCTTAATGTTATTTGAAAGACAAAGAAAAAGCACAAAAAATACTAAATAAAAGCGTGATTCAGTTTATATTTTATTAGTCTGCAGTACAGGATATCTGATTGGGGGATCGGTAATGGGCAATAATTGTGTCACTGATTCAGGTCTGCATTCCATGCTGTTTTTAGGGTCGCAGCTATGAGTCTGGGAGCCTGGCAGCCCATTATAACACGATACCGATCTCAACCAGATGGCTCCAGATTGGGTCTTGTGCAGAGATCTGTCCAGGTCTGAGGGATGGTGCACATAACACCATGTCTCCCTTCTTGGAGGGAAAATGGCTGTAGCAATCAGCAATCTCATTAACAATAAAATCCATGTCTTAAAAAGGGTCATCTGAACAGTGGTTGGGCTGCCAAATATTCGTGCAAATTTTTCGACCACTAAAGCTAAATGGGGGACAGTTTTTTTATTGATGCATTTGCAGTGTGTGAATAATGAAAAACAAGGTTGCTCACTAATGCTGGGCCCAGTTGAGTTATTACTTCCAAATTATTAGTTTTTTCTAGCTGGAATGCTTTAATATTCATTTCAATGTTTGTGTTGAAGATAAACTTAAAATTAAGTAGATACAGTAGTTTAATCACCCTGCTCTTCATCATGTGTTAACATTGTTTCACAGCTGCATCTGCCCTGTGTATCTACTGTGCCTGACAATATGTGATCACCACAGGACAGATTGCTTAAGATTCTAACCCTTTCAGACGGTCCAATCCATAATGTATCACTTTGAAGGCTTCAGTAAATTGGCAATTTTGTATATTAAAAACTGGGAGTAATATGTTTCTAGATTTTTTATAAGGGTATGCTGGATTTCCAACATGCCTATTATTTATTGTCCTATTTGGGGCCTCATATGTCGTGACCCAACAAGTAAATACTTAATATGGGGCGGCATCGCAAAATCTCAAGAACTCTCAGAGTATCCTCTTATCAGCGAAGTGTCAGTTGGAATGGAAGTGCATTCCTTGCCGTGAAAGTGTTGGAAAGAAGGAATTTGCTAATTAAGGCACTATTAAAGCAACAAGACCAACTATGCTGGTTTGCACAATTGAGAGCTGGCAGAATCATCAAATACTCACAATGGAGCCATTCATGAGCTCCCATCAGATGATGAAAAAAAGGAGGTTCTTAGCAGCTGAGTAGATATAATTGCAATCACTCAACCGGTCTGATGCTGATAGCCAGAGCAATGGGAAATTCATGTCAAAGGGGGGCTCAATGCGAGGTTTTGCAATTTGTTGGCAGGCTTTGTGAGGAGCCGTTCTGGGTGAATGAGTCAAGGCATGTTCTTTACAGTCATTAAGCCACATTTATGTAGAGAGCATGATTGAGACATGAGGTAAGGCCTGCAGGAGACATACCCGTGCTTGTGTAATTGGTGGGAGTCCATGATGGGGCCTAGATTGAGGAGGGCTTGGGGGCTGATGGATGCTATGTATTCCATGATCAAATAAGTCTGCCACGTTTACACAAAAGCAGCTGAACTCTCCTTGGCTTCGAATTTTAAAACTTATTAACCATGCAGCCATCAAGGACCAATACTTCTAAACTCAAATGTTAATCCCTACATATCAGTTATACTGTACATGCTAGTAGCTTTCACTGCCACAATTTGTTCCTTAGTAACACAGTGGTGGTCAACCGTGGTCCTGGAGAGCCGCAGGGTGTGCACAGGCTGGTTTTCCCCACCCTATTTAAACCTAAGGCCCCAGGTGAGATGAACATACCGTGTAATCAACTGCTTGAAGTCATCAATTGTGTTGAGTAACATCAAAAACCAGCAGACTCTGTAGCTCTCCAGGACCAGGATTGACCACCACTGGTCTAACATGTTGTATTTGATACTTTTGTCTAAAGAAACAAAAGTGAGAGCAACATGATATAATCTACACAACCTAACTCTCATATGGAATGGAAGCGATCAATGAAACATTCTGTACTCAAATAAAAGTGCTGATTGATTGTTTCCAGCCTTGCTCCTGGGTATCTTCCAGCCTGAATGCTTTCCCTCAAATCCCAACAAACACATCTGATTGAACGACAAGAGTTGCAAGCACTGCAATTCAGAGATTCCAAATTCGGTCAGGGTCGAATTTCGGTCAGGGCTGACTCAGTTATTTTGAAGTTCATCTGAATCTGCCCCTCCTTGAATCGCCACCTTATCGTGGTGGAGGGGTTTGAGTACCTGGATGATCCTAGGAGCTATGTTGTCTGGGGCTTATTGCCACTGGTAGGGTCTCCAAGGTCAAACAGGCCCTAGGTGACTGGTCAGACTAAGAGCGGTTCCACACCCCCTAATGAATGAATGTATACCAAGGACGTTCTTGTCGCCCAGATTGGCGTTTACAGGACCCCACCCTGGAGCCAGGCCTGGGGTTGGGGCCGGCAGGCGAGCGTCTGGTGGTCGAGTCACTACCCACAGGACCCGGCCGGGCACAGCCCGAACGAGCGACGTGGGCTCGCCTTCCCGTAGACCTATCTGGTTCTCAGGACATGGAATGTCACCTCACTGGGGGGGAAGGAGCCTGAGCTCGTGTGCGAGGTCGAGCGGTACCGGCTAGAGATAGTCGGGCTCAGTTTGGGCTCTGGAACCCAACTCCTCGAGAGAGGCTGGACTCTCTTCTATTCTGGAGTTGCCCATGGTGAGAGGCGGCGGGCTCGTGTGGGTTTGCTTATAGCCCCCAGCTAAGCCGTCGTGTGTTGGAGTTTTCCCCGATGAACAAGAGGGTCGCTGCCCTGTGCCTTCGGGTCGGGGACAGGTGCCTCTCAGTCGTTTTGGCTTATGGGCCGAATGGCAGTGCAGAGTACCCGACCTTCTTGGAGTCCCTGGAAGGGGTACTGGAAAGTGCTCCAACTGGGGACTCCATCGTTCTGCAGGGGGGCTTCAACGCACACGTGGGCAGCGACAGTGTTACCTGGAGGGGCGTGATTGGGAGGAACGGCCTCCCCAATCTGAACCCGAGTGGTGTTCTGTTATTGGACTTCTGTGCACAGTTTGTCCATAACAAACACCATGTTCAAACATAAGGGCGTCCATCACTGCATGTGACACGAGGACGCTCGAGGCCGGAGGTCAATGATCAACTTTGTGGTCATGTCATCTGACCTTCGGCCATATGTCTTGGACACTCGGGTGAAGAGAGGGGCTGAGCTGTCCACTGATCACCACCTGGAGGTGAGTTGGATCCGCTGGCAGAGGAGGAAGCTGGACAGACTTGGCGGGCCCAAACCTGTTGCGAGGGTCTGTTGGGAACGTCTGACGGAACCTTCTGTCAGAGGGGATTTCAACTCTCACCTCTGGGAGAGACCAGATCCCAAGGGAGGCTGGAGACATTGAGTCTGAATGGACCATGTTCTCCACCTCCATTGTTGATCCGGCCATTCGGAGCTTTAGCCTTAAGATTTCCGGCGTCTGTCGCGGCAGCAATCCCCAAACCCTGTGGTGCACACCAGAAATAAGGGATGCCGTCAAGCTGAATAAGGAGTCCTATCGAGCTTGGTTGGATCATGGGACTCCTGAGGCAGCTGGCAGGTACCTGTTGGCTAAGCGTGCTGCAGCCCGGGTGGTGGCGGAAAACTTGGGTATGGGACAACTTTGGGGAGGCCATAGAGGAGGATTATCAGTCAGCCCCGATGAGATTCTGACAAACCGTCCGGGGCCTCAGAAGGGGAAAGCAGTGCCCTGCTAACACTTTTTACAGTGGAGGTGGGGAACTGTTGACTTCAACTGGGGATATTGAAGGTCGGTGGAAAGAATACTTTGAGGATCTCCTCAATCCCACTGACAGGCCTTCCACAGAGGAAGCAGAGGCTGGGGACCCAGAAGCTGATTCATCCATCACTCGGGCTGAAGTCACTGAGGGAGTGGATGAGATCCGCCCTGAGTACCTCAAGTCTCTGGATGTTGTAGGGCTGTCTTGGTTGACATGCCTCTGCAACATCGCGTAGCAGTCGGGGACAGTGCCTCTGGACTGGCAGACCGGGGTGATGGTCCCTCTGTTTAAGAAGGGGGACCGGGCGTGTGCTTCAACTATAGGGGGATCACACTTGTCAGCCTCACAGGTAATGTCTATTCCAGGGTGCTGGAGAGGAGAATTCGGCCGTTAGTCGAACCTCGGATTCAGGAGGAACAATGCGGTTTTTGTCCTGGTTGTGGAACACTGGTCTCGCTCTATACCCTCCGCAGGGTGCTTGAGGGTTCATGGGAGTTTGCCCAACCAGTTCACATGTGTTTTGTGGACTTGGAGAAGGCATTCGACCGTGTCCCTCGTGGCATTCTGTGGGAGGTGCTTCGGGAGTATGGAGTCCAGGGCCCTTTACTAAGGGCCGTGCGGTCTCTCTATGACTGGAGCAGGAGCTTGGTTTGCATTGCCGGCAGTAAGTCAGACCTGTTTCCGGTGCATGTTGGACTCTGGCAGGGCTGCCCTTTGTCACCAGTTTTGTTCATAATTTTTATGGACAGAATTTCTAGGCGCAGCCAGGGGCCGGAGGGAGTCCGGTTTGGGGACCAGAGGATCTCGTCTCTGCTTTTTGCGGATGATGTTGTCCTGTTGGCTCCTTTGAACCAGGACCTTCAGCATGTACTGGGGCAGTTTGCAGCCGAGTGCGAAGCGGCTGCGATGAGAATCAGCACCTCCAAGTCCGAGGCCATGGTTCTCTACTGGAGAAAGGTGGCTAGCCCCCTGCGGGTTGGAGGAGAGCTCCTTCCTCAAGTGGAGAAGTTCAAGTATCTTGGGGTCTTGTTCACGAATGAGGGAAGGATGGAGCATGAGATTGACAGACGGATCGATGCAGCAGCAGCAGTAATGCGGTCATTGTACTGATCTGTTGTGGTGAAGAAGGAGCTGAGCCGAAAGGCAAAGCTCTGAATTTACCAGTCAATTTACATTCCTACCCTCACCTATGATCAGGAACTTTGGATCATGACCGAAATAACGAGATCTCGGATACAAGCGGCCAAAATAGGTTTCCTCCACCGGGTGGCGGGGTGCTCCCTTAGAGATAGAATGATAAGCTCTGTCACCCGGGAGGAGCTCAGAGTAGAGCCGCTGATCCTCCACGTGGAGAGGAGCCAGTTGAGGTAGCTTGGGCATCTATATCGGATGGCCCCTGGACGCCTTCCTGGGAAGGTGTTCCGAGCATACCCCACCGGGAGGACGCCCTGGGGAAGATCCAGGACATGCTGGAGGGACTATGTCGCTCGGCCAGCCTGGAAACACCTCGGGATACCCCCGGGAGAGCTGGAGGAAGTGTCCAGGTAGAGGGAAGTCTGGGCATCTTTGCCCAGCGGAAGAAGATGGATGGATGGATGGATCTGAATCTGAGAGTTTGACAACAACCCAAACGGTTACAGGTTACTATTTACAGAAGAAAACCACATATATTTTAATGCAATCCCAACTGACAAGATTGGCTTTAAAACTGAAGCATATCAGCAAGTACTTTTATTGTAAGGTACTGATCTTTATTTTATAGATCAACTAGGTTATCGTTTGAGTTCAGATGACAGACAAAACTTACCTGCATTGTGTTGTCGGTAAGTTATATTATGCAAACCTCAGTCAGTAGCGAGAGCAAGTTTGTTGTTGGTATGTACAGTACTAGTCAAATCTTTGGACATATCTACATGTTTTTGGATCATTTATGTTTATTTAAGAGAACATAAAAACCTTTTATTGTACCAAAAAAAAGAAAATCTAAATCCTAAATTCATCAGAATAACTGTGCATGCTTATTTCTTCCAATTACAGCTGCCATGTGGTTGAGATTTCAAACCTACGCTAAACTGTGAAGAGAATAACTTTTTGACCTTCGACTGCTATTTAACTTGTGCCATCTGAAGTTATTTGCTGAAGTTTGACCACTGGCATTTCACTAAACACTTGAGTGCTACAAAATGAGAAATAAGTGTCCAGACTGTTGACTGGATCTGCATGCTGTTAGTCAGCTAATGTTCTGGGCTTGATTGTAAAAATTACACCCAATGTCGCTGCTGGGGGCCGCTGTTTTGACCTCCAAGAGGAGGATGTCCAAGCCCAAAAATGAGGATAAAATCAAAAGGCATAAATGTACATTCTTAAGAGTGTCGGAGCCACTGTTGGCCAATAAAAATGCCAACTTAATTGGCAGAAGGCAAGACACAGTGTTGTTTAGAGTGCTCTTGGGAGCAAATTTATGAGGGCTCACTATTTTATTAGAAAGGAGGACAAATCACTATCCATCCAGACTTTTCTCGGAATGCCGGAAATAGAGCTGATAAGACGAACTGTCCATCCAAATTTCAGGCGTATGATCACCCTCTTGCAGTCTTGCAGTATGAATCTTATGACGCATTCCAACACTTCAAAATTGACAGCACTGTTCCCACTTGGAAAATAAACCTTACTGTAAACATCAATTTCACATCAATCAATTACCATATATGTACCAATCTATAGAACCTTTAAAGGTTCCTTATGGAACCCTTTGCTTTTAGAGTGTAGTCTCTGCCTGAAAGGCCTCGTTGGGGTGGCTCTTCCGCTTTGGCCCCCACTCCCCGTGTGCCCACTTTCTTCTGACTGGCCAGCTCTGTGGAGGGCGGAGTTGGGCAGGACGAGACTGCAGAACGCAGTTTTCCAGGTGCGCCTCCCCAGAGTGAAACATGAGACATGTCTTCCATCTGATAAGGAAGCGGCGGGCAAATTCTGCAATCTAACTCTATACTTGAATACAGATCTAATGAAATAAACGCAGCGGCGAAAGTGGAGGATGAAGTGCGAAAATCTGGCAGCTAAAGCTCAAATTTGTTATCGGCTACAGTTTGCTATGGCAACAGTGGTGAGTACAGCGGTTTTTCTACTCTATAGCTAGGATACAGGGGAAGCTATAATCCACCCCATATAGACATATTTGTGGAAGGGGTTGACATACCCACATGTAGACCAGAGAGCGTAGAAGTTTAGAGGGAAACCAACAGCTTATGGACTGCTTCAGTGTGTATTATAAGGACCTGCTGGTTTGTGTGCATAACCGTGGTGTGTCGTTAGCGTGGAGAAATGAACAGCCTCTGCGCTGGTATGTGACGAAGGGACGAAAGCTCCAGGCTTAACGGCCTTTTCGGAAATTACCCTTGGTAATGGTTTGCTCATTGCGTCGGAATGACCTGCGTTTCCTCGCGGAGAATGGGTGTGTCATGGATAGTGCACGAGAGCTTGATAGAGATCCGGTTATGTTTTGAGCATGATACAGGTTTTACAGACCGTAAGTTCCGTTTGCGTGAACCGTTGCTTATGTGGAGCTAACGAATCGATCACTTATGCGGGAAATAATTTAATATTCAATTGCCGATATAATATTTAATCGACGGCAATGCAGAGAAATCATTTGTGATAGCGTTATACACGTTATAGCCTGTGCGTTTACCTATTGCTTTCACCAGCAGCATCAGAAAGCTTGCTCAGATATTGGAGAAGTATCAGGCAGACCCCGGTCATGGATAATAGTTTTCCCCAAAGCGTTTAAGCGTATCGGTACCGACACGTTTCTTTTATCGCCGATACACATCAAGTTTTGCCGAGACGCTTTTATGAATGCCGAGACACTTGAAAAAAATTATGCACGAAAACAATTTCCCCCAGGATTTTACCCCGATACAAGTCCCATGTGGTGCCGTGAGTCAGTTGCGTGCTGTTCCGTGTCTCGTGCACCATCACTCATCACGTCAGCCGCAGTGTTTGTTTGTTTATCTATCACACCCGCCGTGTTTATACACGTATCAATACGATAACAATATAAGAACAAAGCTGGTTGTGGTTTTTCTGTGTTTGAGGGATCCGCATGTGTAATGTATACATGTATGGACGGTAAGTGTACATGATACATATTGTGTATTAATTAATATGACGTGTACATGATACTAGTCCTAGGGATGTTAACCGATGACCGTTTAACCGATGGTTGACCGTATCAACGTTAACCGATCAAAGTTGTCGGTAGTCGGTTAATAAAAAAAGGGTGATCTCGAAATTTGGCAATTATAGACAGTGGACTAAACGCTACTACAGTGTGAACAAATGATCCCTCACACTCAATTTTTAATAACTCGTCTGATTTTACTTAATAAACTAATAAAAACATTTGGCGCGAGGTCACGGCGTTTGGGTTCGCACGCTCACAATCATTAATAAGCACATGACCATCGCTACCGATGACAGGCCTCAGGTAGCGGAGTTCAAGGCACGGTTCGACAGTCATTGAGTGAACGCATGGAGGTAGGTTATAATTTTGTCTTTAGGAGTAATCGTTTATTTTATAATTCATTCATCGTGCGCTACACATTATGGGGCGCCAAGAGTAACGCGGCCTTTTCGTGGACGAAATTGATTTCTGTGCTACGAAAACCATGTTATCTGCACGAAACTAGTTTATAAGAACTGGATTTTTGTCCATGAAATTTATAAAACTGTAGGGGTTTTGTGGAAGAAATTCATAAGAGATTAAATCCTTTTGTGAACGGAAGACAAAACTGGTTTATTCTTGTCGTGAACGGAATTGTCTTTAGTGGTTGTCATTCACTCGACATAAGAGACACTTGGCTTTCGTGACGAAACAGATTACTCAAATACGTAACTATTTCTGTCCACACAATTATATTTTCGTGGCACAATAGTCAATCCCTGATCACAAAATTTAATTCAAAAAGAATTGATAGAAAAGAGTTGTTCTGTCCGTTATTAGAAGGCACACAGTGAGTTAGACCTGCCTTGGCCGGTGCGTCTTTTTTCGCATTCTGAAGGTGCCTGTTTTATCCATTGGTTTTACCGTGTTGCAGTCTATTAGGCAACATTCCACATACGATGGGATTAGATTTGGAAATACATTACATCTACATTTCAGGAAGGATCATCAGTGGTAACAGATAAGGTGATGATGATCATCTTTCTTTATTATTGTTAGCACTACCTCAAACTAAAGTGGCGTCTCTGCGGAGCTGTCATTTCCTTAAATGACCTGCGGCAATGTTTCAAATGAGCTTCTAACGCTAGACAAACACTTTAATTTTCAATGCGATCACCTTGTATCCACACCATTTCGAAACTAAGGAGCCATTTGTCCTCCGATTACATACAAGCTCCTCAGCGCCGCGTTTGCGGTACTCATGTTTCACACTGTAGGGGATTTTAAAAAAGTGACGTGAGTGAAAGGGCGGCGCCGGAGTAGTGTGTGTGAGAGCTGGAAGCAGAGCGGCAGAGAGATGCGACAGAGATGTGAAATTGCAGGCGCGGCTCGAAATGGGTGTTATTTCAAATAGCGTAGCATATTTTAATCTAATCGGTTAACCGGTTTCAACTGGCTGATGAGGCTCAGTGGTCGGTCAAGAAAATTTCTGGTTTTCGCCATCCCTAAATAGTACTAGTAGTGTATGTGGATGTCCTGTGACGCTACACGTTAGTGCGGCATCTGTGATCCCGCCTTTTGCGACAGTGCGCGCATGCAGCAGACACGTGTTTACTCAGTTCCATGAACTGTCTGTATCGCGGTCAGTGATTGGCATCATCATCGAAGCGTGGCGACAATAACAAACACGCACGACACTGCACGAGTACTAATTATAATGTCAGCTAGAAAAATAACAGCCTTTGGGGAAAAAACGGACCCTGGATGCTGAGTTAATACCCTCTGGCGCAGCCACAGCAAAATGCAGTCGTCCTAGTACATGTACCGGTAGTAAAAGTGACCGTCGAGGGCCCACCTGTCCGGGAAATGTGGTTGGAGGCTGCGGCAGACAAGTGGGCGGCCCAAAAGAACAGGAGGCTGAACATTTAATTTCTCAGATTGTTATCACATTGTATTTGAATTCATGTAACATAGTTTTTCCCATTATTCCTTGTGCCAAGTATTGGAGAATAAACTAGTCCTCCCACTTCTACTTGGGAAGTTGTGGCTCTTTTGAGTCACCTGAGTTTAACCTGTTTTTTGTTCCATTTGTGCAGAAAATTCCAACATTTTGGTAAAAGTGCTATGTTTTCACCAGAATTTTGTGATCAAAATATGCCTTCAGATGTTCCCAGAATGCGCCATTTTAGTTCTAGAAATACAAAATTTTCCCGGGGGCATTCCCCCAGGCGCGCCCCTATGTCAACTTCATATTTCACAACAAAATTTAAACCCTTCTTTTTTATTTCTGGGGAAAACACTGGGATAAGTAACGCGATTGTCTCACAAGCACCCAAAAACACACTACAAGCTTTGCAAAACCTATGTCTTGTTTAACTGTACCTCTCCGGTTAGCTTCAACTGTGGCTACAATCAGGCAACGATATGATGAAACTGTCCCATTGATGCTTACCGAAGTAACACAAGCATACCGATCAGAATTGCTGCGAAGTTAACCAGGAGCATTTTTAATTGGCAGAGCGCGCAAACTAACCTGCAGTAGCTGATAAGCAGTCATGTCTTTGAATGTAATCCGTTGCGCGAAAAATTTGTTTCGCGTCCGATGTGAAAGCTGCTTAACGCACTCATAACGCGTGCATTCGTGTCTTTGCATCGACTTCGAATGTAGGCTAATCTGTACCGCGAAAAATTAGTTTTGGGTCCAATGTGAAAGCAGCTTTATGAATAGTATGCGACAGCTAGAGAGAGCTCTGGTTATGTTATGAACATAATACATGTTGTACAGACCATAAATTCCGTTAGCACAGACAAGTTGTTTATGTCGAGCTAGCAAATCGATCACTTCTACATGAAAGAATTTCCTATTTAATCTCCGCCTTTTTCGGTTTTTTATTAGCCATAAACACTTCTAAAGGGGGATGAAATTTTATGTCACAGTAGCGCAGAGAAATCATTTGTTATACCAGACACAGTAGAGCTTCTGCGTTTTGCATTGCTTTCACGGTAGCAGCAGAAAGCTTGCCCAGAAATTTGTGAAGTATCCAGCTAATCTCGGTCATGGATAAGTGAAGCGATCACAAGCAGCCGTAAACAAACCCAAACGTGTATCCCAAGCTCTGCAAAACCTACGTCTAACTGGTCTAACTGTGCTTTTCAGCCCAACTTTGATGTGATGTGCCTTGGTACCTCTGATGTGAGTGCTGGGGCTGTCTTCTTTCAGTGAGCCGATGAAGACAAATTACAGCCTTGTGCCTACCTGTTACCACTTAGCTGTAGAGAGCAACTACTCCATTAGTGACCGAGAGCTGTTGGCGGTGAAGATTGACTCTGAAGAGTGAACGTACTGGTTGCAGGGGTGTAGTTTCCCTTTCCTCATTTGGACCCACAATCTCAACCCGGAGTACCACTCCACTGCTTAAAGTTTGAACCCCAAGCAAGCCTATTAGTCTGTCTTCTTCAGTAGATTCAACTTTATCTTGACTTACCATCCTGGTTCGAAGAATACCAAACCTGACTGTTGGAGGAACTCAGAGGATTTGGAGCCAGCCACGAGAAGGAGTCACGCAATTCCTGCAATGACAAAACTCCTTGCAAGTTTGCATTTTTTTGCATCTGGGTCATTCCAGCATATGGTAGCTATTACAGCTTGGATCTCCCAATCCCGTTTTTCAGATGTGCTGTCTCAAGTCCTAAATGCCATGTCGCGCCGGATGGCCAAGTTCATTAGGTTTCCACGCACTCGGCACTTATTGAATGAGACCAAACAAGGTTTTTTAGCAGCAGCTGGATTTCCTAGAGTTATAGAGGCGATTGACTGCACCCATGGGCAGCTTGTGCCCCCCGCAGACACTGAGCACGTGTACAGAAATCGCAAACACACGCATTCATTGAATGTGCAGTGCGTTTGTGATGCCAAAGGCATCATTTCCAACGTTGTGGCAAAATATCCCAGGTCAGTACATGATTCTTTTATTCTGCGAAAAGAGTTTTCCATTTTCATTCAATAATGGGTTGTAGATTGCAATACAATGCCGTTCCCTCTGGCTAGTGTGACCCAACAAACTGCAGAACATAGCAAAGTTAAGCAAATCAACATTTATTGAAAAAGACTGAAATCACTTTCTGAATTCCAAACATTATCAAACGAAATACTCATTCACGTCTAATTATGTTAAGTCCCGCAAAATCATATTACAGACACATTGTTTCAGTCAGAAAATGTATTAGGCTATAGTCTTAACATTTATGGTGAAAAAAAAGAAAAAAAAAGCAGTTCTTCATCATATAGCCCTCCCTCTCCGGTGCCCGGCTGCCTAGCTGTCGCTGTGGGACTCGGTCGGCCCGCTTCTCCACCTGGATTGAGGGCAGTCATTGCCTGCATCCCTTCCCGTAGCCCTCTTGTCACAGAATTGACGGCCATCGTCTGGGCAGATACTGTGCTGACCATCTGTCTGCAGTGCGTGGCAATGGCCTGAGTATCGCGCCTTGCCGCCCGTGCCAACGATGACGCCACTCGCATCTCCCGTGCAATTGTCTGAATGGCTGCAGACTGTTTCTTTTGTTCCTCCAGCAACTCCAGATCAATGTCCTCGGGACCCTTTCGAGGCTCTGCAGGGGTGGCGGCTGCTCTGGGTGGATTTGAGGTGGATGGCTGGACTTCTGCTGAAGATTCTACATGTAAAAAATAAATGTTTTTTGTTTGGGATTTGAGTTAAAGGACAGCAAAATGTAACCACAGGAGGTACATTCATTTTTCACTTACTAAATAAATATCTTTTCAGAAAAAGTGTGTTTATACAGTATTATTGTGCGCCTACCTTGTTCTGCTGTTTGGTCCAGTGTGTCATACCCGGCAATTCCAGTGACTTGCGTCTCGCAGAACGTTAACTGCACCTGTTCCTCAATGCTGGTCAGAGGCATCTCATCCACTGTGCACCCACCTGTTTTCTTTGCAGATGTTTTATTATACGCCAATTTTTCTTCTGTTCGTCTTCGGATATCTTGATATCGTCTTTTCACTTCATTCACTGTTCGCATCGTTTTACCCACAGCATTTACTTTTTTTCAGATTTCCAACCATATGGCGTTCCTTCGTGCGACATGAAACACGCAAAGCCCTCATTTAAATAGGGTGTGTCCAACAGGTTTGCACCTGTTGCCATTTGCGCAATCACTCTTAGTAAATCACCTGCAAACCGCGGTTCAGCCCCACACGCAAAATTCTAGAGTGCACGCGCAAATTAGTACACACAAATTGGGATCTAAGTAGATCCGGCCCTTCGAGTACAATCCACACACAAGTGTTTATTGATAGTAGTTGAATGGGCTGATGCCTAAAACTAACAAATGTCTTCATTTTCAGTCAGGGCTGGAAGGGCCAAACACGCAGTAGCTTACATCTATTTCCAAGAAGCAAATGTAGCAAGCTAAGTGCAGTAGGCTGTTTTCAATTTCTGTTAATATCTATCCTGAATCTAAGTGTAATGTTGGTTAAACTTGCATTGGTTGGTTGTCTGTATAACTAAGTGCCATGCTAAAAATTGTATAGCATGCACACACTGTTCCATGATCATTACTTGATTATCTCACTAATTTTTTAGAAACTGTTGCTAGTTTAGCCAGAGGTGATGTACTGTATGTGACGCGTCGATAGGAACAGATAGAATGGGTTACCATTTATAATGAAAATCAGTTGCTGAAGACTATTTCTGCCTTCCACTATAAATAGAAATTTATCTAATGGTTGCTATCATAAAAATGCTAGAAAAGGACCTCCTTTTTTTTGTGCATGCACAAAACAAATGTTGTGGTTCTGCGTTCTGATTTGAGCTCTGTAGGATCGTTGTAGTGGCACAGTGAGGTCTCCTACAGCACCACAGGAGTGCCATGGGCACGCCCCATATATGAACGCCACATGAATACCGCTAAAGCTGCTTTTTCACCGGACGTGAAATAGATTTTTCACATGACAGATGACATTCAAAGTCAATGCAAAGAGCCTCTATCACAACCCCAGTCAGATCTTATGCATTTCCTTTCATAATTTTCTATCCACTGTCTGCTGTCTTGTACGACAGGACATGGCCGCTAAATTGCATCCTTTTCCCCATGGTGTTCTTGTGCATTAGGCGTAAAACTAACGAGAGATAATCACCCTTGTGAAATGAGACTAACATAAAGGTGCACTGGTAGGATAGACAGAGGGTCCATCAGGACATGTTCATTCCATGAACATGACCTCATCAACCTTTTTGATTGAAACCATAGGGGAGAAAATATTTAGAGATGAAGTGTTCCCATCCGTTAGGTGTGGGGCCCGTGGCAGACAGAGTGGTATTTTGTCCAAGGAATGCAACCATTCAGTCTTCATTAGTGATTTCATGCAGTGATGATAATAAGCTTAAGTGCTGTAAATAAGTAATGAAATTATCTTTTTTTTTCATCCTTTATGTGACCCATCTTAAATTCCCATACCCAAGGATTAGCGTCAAGACAGTAATGGCTTCACTTGATTCTCATCCCGACAAGCTGAGCTATTGCAAGGCAAAAGATAAGTCAACCTGATTTGATTGAAAAAACAAAGCTTATGTGCATGATAAAATAGTATCTTTAGAAATTCAGAGAAGGTTTACGTGTTTTGATCATAGTCTACATGACCAAAAGTATGTTGACCCTGTTTTTTTCCACAACCCTTTCTAAAATCATGGCCATAAATATAAAGTTGATTCCCCACTTGTCTCGGAAGGATTTTAACAAGATGGTAGAACATTGCCGCATTGATTTGGGTCCATTCCAGCCAGAAAATAATTGGTGAAGCCAAGCAGTGATGTGGAGCAATTATGCCAGTCTGAAAGTTTCATTACCTTTTGTTTGGAATGACATTTCGGGGGTTGAGGCCTGGCATCTGTGCAGGCCAGTCAAGTCTTCTGCACCAGTGTCTATAAACCATGTCTGGACCTTGTGTTGAAGGCACAGAATCACTTGGAATGTCATTATTTGCTATATTGTCAGGATTTCCCTTCAATGGAACTAAGTCCATCCTAAACTCTGAAAAATCGCCACAGATTGGAGTCTGTCTACATACTTTTGGAAATGTATTGTGTCTCCTAGCTTGCCAGATCAGAGTAAGAACAGTAGCTGTTGGCAGATGCCATCCACTTTGAAACGAATCGGCTCTTTATTAAATTATTTTTCTTTATTTGGGGCAACCATTCAGGCCCCAAGTACTTAGCTGCTTTTGAACACTGTTAGCATCCTCATCCCGCTTTGGAGACTTACTCAGCAAATGCTACTGGTTAGATATCTTTTCAGCAGATGCAATCCACTAATCAGCATTCAAATGAGTAGGAATCACCTGTGTAGATGCTTTTGAATAAGGGACTTCAGAGATAAAGCTATTTTTCAGGGATGCCTCTGATATTTTGTCTGTTGCATTTTGCATATGGTCTGTACGACAGGGAATTTAAAATTGTGGTATAAACTAGGGTGGGGGGGGGCAATAATAAAACAGGTTTCACTTCATGTTGTTCATCTGCCAAATTGTGCTGTGGTCTCAAAGCACCTGTGGAGATTCCCAAACTTGGCTTTAAATGTTATGCCTCATTATGTGCCATCCCCTGCAGACGTAAGTCGTGTGCAAGTTGTTGGCTGTAAAACAATGATTAAAGTGATTTGTTGTGAAACCCGCAAGTTTGGCAGCACATAATCTAGGAAGTGGTCCAGAAAGCAGCATTGTTTTCTCATATGTCAGCTGTCGGACAAATGAAAGCTATCAAATAACCAATAAAAAAGGTGGTTGCCCACAACTGCAGGTGTATCTCCCGCATGGCTGGCTCTTGACTTCACAGTACTCATTTAGTAAATAGTAATAATGTGTACTCAACACGAGCCCTTTCCATCTTCAGGGATAACCTTGTGTTGCACCTACATACAGTGGCGACCCCGCGCTACAACATTATGGGCCCAGGCCCAGGAAATTCTCACTAGCTCAGAGTTCTTTATGTTCAGGAAAACATTAAGCTCTATCAAAACAAAATCTGATCTCTGGATGAGGATCAAATAGTCTGTCCAATGAGCAAAATAAATCTTTAAATATCTGGCTGCTGTTTGTCAATCAGTTGACAGTGGTTTTTTCATAGACATGACAGGGACTAATCAACGTGAAAATACCATTACATTTTTTATGTGCTATGAACTGGAAATTGTTTGAAAAAATTATTAGGGCCCGAGCACGAATGCAAGTCGTCCGCGGAGGACCCTATTGAAATCATGCTGTTTATTATTATTATTATTATTATTATTATTCCTTCGACATTTCAAGGGCCAATTTCGCCCCTTTTCCAATAGTGAAAACGCGTCTAACTTTCCAGATATGTCCGGCCCCATCCGAAATTTGATATTTTTGTGCGATCGCGCAGGTGCGACCCTAAATGCCGAAAAAGCGCCCCCCAAACACGTTTCAAAATTCCCATAGGGAAATTCGTTTACTTTGTCTTAGGACGACGAAATTCGGTAGTTATGTGCTTTGTAACTAGGCATACAAAAAACTTCATTGGAGCCACGCCCTAAACCCAACAGGAAGTCGGCCATTTTGATTTGAATTTCTGAATTTTAAAACAAACTCCTCCTAGGGATTTCGCCCAATCGACTTCAAATTTGGTAGAGATTATTTTTGAGTCCAAGCTGATCAAAAGTTGTGCTCTGCAGATCTGTAAGTCAAAGGGCGTGGCTGTTAGGGCGTGACAAACTTTTGTGACTTGAGGAAAAAATTTCACAACGCTCTCACAGCCAAATTCTTGATTTTAGAAGCTTCAAACTTGCTGAACATGATGAAGCCGTGAACATTGTGATGTATTAACTTCCCACTTTGCTAATAGCGCCCCCCGGTGGTAACAGGAAGTGACCACTCGTTACTTCCACTTGTACTGATGACACATTGTTGAACCCATCAACTTCGTTCTACCTCTAAAACATGTAGAACAAGTTGATGAAGCTACATTGTAAACGCTGTACAGCTACGAGTAATGGCGTCTGTGTGGCGAAGCGACGACTTTGGATGCCTCGCCATGAAAACATGTTCGGGATTCCCAATGCTCTCACGCCCACATACTTTACTGTAGTAGCTTTAAACTTGCTGGACATGATCATTGCTCCACCCTGAACGTCTGAATGCATTAAATTTCCACTTTGCTACTAGCGCCCCCCTGTGGTAACAGGAAGTTACCAGTTATTACTTTCACTTGTACTGAGGACACATACTTAATCAAATCAACCTCATTTCACCTCTATTACATGCAAAACAAATTGGTGAAGGTACCTAATGAATAATATAAAGCTATGCATAATGGCGTCCGTGTAATGACGCGGCGACTATCCATCCCTCGCCATGAAAATACAATTGGGTTTTTGATGTCTTTAATAAACTTGTATCATCATAAAAATTGATAGACAGGTCAAGGGTGGCAAGCTCTCACATGTGATTGGGGCTTTGCCGATAAGGGTAGCAAAATGCCTCGATAGCGCCCCCTTGAAATTTTCAAAAACCCCTCCCCATAGGGGTTTTTTTGGAGTAGAAAGATGAAAATTGGTACACGTGTATTTGGCCAAGATGCAAAGAAAAGTCTCCGGCATCATTTGTCTTCTCCAAACAGGAAGTCAACCATTTTGATTTTAACTTGTCATTTTTGCCTGATTTCCACACATTGCATTTTAACGCACTCCTCCTAGAGATTTCATCCAATCAAAACCACCTTTTTTAGTAAACATCAAGAGACCATGTTGATCAAAAGTTGTGCTCTGCAGGTCTGCAGGTCAGTGGGCGTGGCCACTAACAGGAAGTGACCAGTTTTTACTTTCACTTGTACTGAGGACATATAATTGAACCCATCAACTTTATTCCCCCTGTACAACATGAAGAAGCAGTTGAACAAACTACCTTACGAATGCTGTATTGCTTCGAGTAATGGCGTTCGTGTGGCGATGCGGTGACAATGGATCCCTCGCCATGAAAATACGTTTGGGTTTTTGATGTTCTTAATGAATTTGTATCATCATGGCCATTTATATACTGGTCAAAGATGGTGAGCTCTCACATCTGATTGGGGTGTTGCCCACGAGGGCAGCAAAATGCCTCGATAGCGCCCCCTTGAAATTTTCAAAAACCCCTCCCCATGGGGGTTTTTTTGGAGTCGAAAAATGAAGATTGGTACACATGTGTATTTGGCCAAGACGCACAAAAAGTCCCTGACATCATTTGTCTATTCCAAACAGGAAGTCAGCCATTTTGATTTTAATGTGTCATTTCGGCCCGAATTCCACATAATGCATTTTAAAGAACTCCTCCTAGCGATTCCATCCAATCAACCTAATATTTATTTCTGATCATCAAGAAACCATGCTGACCGAAAGTAGTGCTCTGCATGTCTGTCGCTAAAAGGCCTGGCCGCCATGGTGTCCCCATTTCAGATGCCTCGCCAAACACATTCGAGCTGCTCGCTCTCCCTCATACTTAATCCAAATGGATTCAAAATTCCTGTACAAAGTAAAAGCCCCACCCTGAACACCTCAGTGTGCAGCTAAACAATCTAGCTCATCCCGCCCCCTTATGGAAACAGAAAATGCCACATTTTACGTTGAAATTGGCAGATTTGCTCAAAACGTAACATTTGTGCTTAGGGTCTGCCCCTGAATGCACCTGCCCAAACTTGGTTACACTCTGAGCGCTTTCTTGTGGATGAAGTATCAACTTATCCTAACTCCTTCAGCTTTGTCCGATTCGCAACGACATTTTCCCTCAGATTGGGGCCGGCACTTGACCTGTCCAATGGTCGTGAGTGCACAGCTGCACCCGTCAGGATCTCACCACAACCCCAACGTGCGCATGGGGGCGAGGGCCCGTTCAACGCTGCTTGCAGCTTTAATTCAATTTGTGTCCTCATTGCGTCAAAACTGATGATTACCTCATGTTGCTTGGAGACCGTAGATGCCGCTAGTAGTTATACATTTTTTTTCCTACACAAATAACAAAAGTTGCCTTCATTGTCCGAATGAAAGCATACAAAATACTACCACTTGTGAGCTTACATAACACTGAAGCCTAAAATAAACCAAGTGAGCTACAGTGCCCTTGGCACTATTTTTGTAATTCTGGGCATTTGGCACAGCAGTTTGAACATTAAACTCTAACAACGTCTTGGAGTCATTATTATTTTGAGGTTTCACATATCTTGTGCAGGCAAAAGCCTTCAAAAATAAATTGTGACTCAGAGTCAGGACATTTTCATTTGTGATCAGAGAACTTGAGTTTAAAACCCAACACAAGTGGAATCTGAAATTACAGAAAGTGCGTGAAGATCCAATTTTAATTCTTAGATGCAAAAGAATGAAATACATATCAGAATGTCAGAAACTGTTTATGTGGTAAAATTATTGTTAACAGATAGCTACTATAGATCCACACAGGCTTTATCACACCACTCAAGCGTGACTTTAAAAAATATTGAACATAATTTATGACAGATGATCAATATAATTTATAGAAACAAAACACATTGTAAAATGTACATTAGCATCATCAACAGATTAAAGCGCCTACGATGGCGCTAAAACAGCTTTTGCTACTCTTCATCAAAGAATCATTGACCTCAAAAATGCTGAGTTCGGTATATACAGACATTACATCCTCTTTACATGATTTCTTTCATTTCTGCGACTGATCTGCCCTGAATATATGGGAAATGTGCGTACTGTCTAAAGTCACAAAAATGACTTTCCTCTATACACTCTATAACTCCGGGTCATGTGCTTGAGTGCCTCCAGCTATTTCGTATTGAACAGCAATGGAAGCCCTTAAAAACTTTGCCTTGTCTCTTTATTGTTTTCTCGTGTGAGACCAGCAACACTGCGAGAGTGCTCTGCTTCAGCTCTCTGCTCACTGATTACAATGGAATTAGTTTTTGCAAGAAAGTTTTTTAGTTGCCATGGATATTCATACTCAGTCTTGATTCCCAGTGTTTTGACTCGCCGGTTTCTGCGTGGGATTACGATTTGGCAGCTGTTCATGGGTAGGTTGGCAGGTATTAGACTTCTTGTCATTTCATGAGACATTTACAGTAACAAACCACATTTTCATGGTGGTATAAAGATGAGTGGGTTGGCAAGTTATATTTGTACCATGCTGCTCAGTCATTTGCTTGCGCTCCACGCCAATATCGGTCAAACACACAAAACGAAGGATCAGTTATTGAGTACAAGAAGAGTACGATATATCAAATGCAACTGTTTGTTCATACAAACTTCAAATACACAAGTTTTCTTTTTTTAATACAACCTCTCTCATGTACGCAAACTTACCCATCCCTTAAGTGTGACAAGTCTGTTTCTTAGAATGCTGCTAGAAAGTGTTTGGTGTGTTGGGTGAGTGCTGGGAACAACATCAAGACGTTCTGAGGTGAAATGGCGTATCAAGAAAAATATTCATCGTCCATACCCCAGCGGTCAGGATGCCGGTCCACGTAGTTTCCAGTCTAATTGATATGGTGTGAATTTCACACAGATCCGTTGAGGTCAATAAATATTGCTCATTTGCCCATTGAAAATGGCGACCTCCATGATGCTTCGTCTTCAACGGGAATGTCTTGCTATTCCATCTCCACCGGTACCACACATTGCGTTCATGCATTCACGTATAAGTGGCATATAGGCTGGTGGCGAAGATCCCAGATACAGACAAGGAGAGAGGCGGCTATACTCCAATCAGCGTCCCCATAAAATCTGAACCATTCTGTATCGTGACTGAGGCCCCTGCTCCATTGTCCACAAACACGGAGGCGTACTGCCCAACCTGTGATGGGTGTGAAATGGAGGGTCAGAAATGCATTCAGGCACCTGGCAATTCTACAGGGCTTTCCAATCTTATTTTACAATGGCCAGTATGGGTACAGGGTTATTTTAGCCCTGACTCTGATGGCAGTGCATTCTATTCCTCAGTGTTGCCATTAAACCATAATTAGCTAGATCAGTGTTTCCCAAACCTCTCCTGAAGTACCTGTACCATTGTCCTGCATGTTGTAGATGTCTCCGTCCACAGATAACTCAAATGAACAGGTCATTATCAAGCAGCTTCAGGGGTTTATAACGACCCAATCATATGAATCACCTGTGCTGGAGTGGGGAAAGATCTAAGGGTGCTTTCACTTCAGGGATCGGGGCCTGGATCTGAGAACACATGACCCAAAAGTTCAGTTCATTTGATAAGTGTGAACACAAGTGTATCCTCCTTGGGCACGGTTTGTGAGACTGCTTGAAAAAGGTGGCTTCATGCAAACTCATACCGAATGTGAAAGTCTCCGTACCCAGAAGTGGACTGCTATGAGATATGTCTTAACTATTCGACTGTCCCGTCCAAACAAACATGGCCACGAAAGGATCTCTCCACTCCAGCAAAGAAATGAAATGCTGTTTCACACCTTACTGGAGAACGCTGGAGGTAGCGTCAAAAATAATAATGGCGGGCATTGTGTGAGGATGAACTCCATTGTTTTCTTTGGCAGTGTGTTCTTGATGACTCCAGTGTTCACTTCTTCTTCTTTGTGCATATTGGCAAATCGCAAACCAACTAGGTGCATAACGTCACCTGGAAGTTTTACATACCCAAGTGTACTCAAGTACGGAACGGCATTACTAATGTGAACGCTGACCGTTTGGGGGGGAGAGGGGAGGGGAGAAAATCGTACTGTGGCACAGTACAAAACAATCGTACCTAATGTGGAATCACCGTAAAACACCAAGACAAGTGGTATCCCAGAAGAGGTTTGGGAAATACTGAGCTCGATCAATTACTTATTTTACTGCTGCGCTGATTGAGAGATTCACACTGGCCTTTTCCTGGTAAAACTGAATAACCTTTCCCTGCAGTGCAACAATGATTCAGCAGTCACTATTCATGTTTTCATTTTTTTTTAAACTTGTATTCTTTGAATGGCGGGCCGAAGGAGGGCCCGGGTGGGGAATTGAACCCCAGACTCCCAGGTAAGAGTCAAACGCGCTGACCACATCGAGAGCCTGGCTCATTGGCAAGGTAGCCAGGGCGCATACTTATTATGAGGCATGTCTAGTGACAGGACCCATCAACTGTCACATTTGAAAAGTACAAAAGTACAATGAAATTGTGAATACATTCTGGATAAAAGTATCTGCAAAATGAAAAATAATTTCTCATTACATTTTGGAACAAATCAAATCTTTTGTACACTGTTGGCTTCCTCCTTTACAACAATCCATAAAAACTGAAGTTTGGTGATTTTCCTGGTTATACTTGCCTGCAGTTCCAGAAGCCCATGAACAAATACTGTGAATATTCTGCTGTTACTTTCCAAACCAACAATAGTCTCTAAGGACCTGCAAGAGACCAGAGAAATAGACAGTATTACAAAACCTTTTTGACTCTAAATATATAGTCATCAGTTGAATTAATTACATGTTAAAGAGGAGCAATAAGTGAATGGGGATCAACCAGGCATATATACTGACTTTAAGAGAATACGTAAGGGATAATCAACGGTTTTAAGGAAAGACGCGGAGGGCGAATAACCACCCGACGCGAAGCGGAGTGTGGTTGCCTCCGCGAAGTGCCTTAAACCGTGTAATGCACACCTACAAGTTGATTATCCCGCTTGTACCATGGTCATTTGCCAGCAATATCAAATCAAGGCATTCAGAAATTTTTGCTGAAAGTTTTGAACTTAAAAAAACAAGCTGGTAATCATTAAATAGGTGCCACACCTTCTCATAGCCAATACTACAGGCCAAGCTAAACTGAAGCAGCTAACTTAGTTCA
This sequence comes from Gymnothorax reevesii, assembly GCA_029721435.1. NCBI lineage: Eukaryota > Metazoa > Chordata > Actinopteri > Anguilliformes > Muraenidae > Gymnothorax > Gymnothorax reevesii. The sequence goes on from CM056581.1 coordinate 59,386,301, forward strand.
GCTTACCTTCATTGAGAAATAGTTTTTTGCCCAAGCTAACACCTTTTTACCAGCTAATGATTTGGTAACGGACTCCATCTGAAACGGAGATAATGCATAACACAACATTCTGCGTGATTATGCAGACTGTAGCTAACTTGCTACCCGCAATAACAATTAACTTATGACGGTTTCCTTAGAAACAGCAAGCCGAAATCAGTCTGTCACAGCACATAGCTAGTGAACGGGCCGCAGTTGCTGATACATAAGGAGGACATATTAGCTTCCTTTATAACCATGCACAATTACTATCATTTTATGAAAAAAGCGTGATTACTTTGCTGGTTTAATATTTACGGTCATTATCGCTGGACCATCTATAGTTATCTGCCCCGCAGGACGTAATTTCTCTGACGCCGCTAAATTTACTGGGGATAAATGCGCAGCTAGGTTTCTGTTATACCCAGCCAAATGCCAGTGCTCTTATGTTGCTATAGTTACAGGTTGGCTAGCGGATGAATTTCGAATGGTGAAACTACCATAGGCCGAACTACCTGTGCGGTTCCACGGTTTTAATCAACACCTGCCAGCCAGTCAGAAAGGAGTATTCACCCAGACCATGGTATAATGTATATGAATCATTTAAAATGCATTCCCAGTTTCTAAATGTTAATGTACTATATCTTGGAGAATAAGTACAGTATGTCTTTAGATGTTGCAATTATTTTTATCAACCGACCTTATTCCATGCACTGCATAATATAAAGGACTGAGTTGGCAGTATGCAAGTATCAGCAGACCACTTGTGTTCTGAGAAAAGTAAGGGATCGGAGTCATTAAGAATCAGGCCCGGGGTAAAGGGTTATGCTTTCTATTACATGTAGAATGTCATCACATAAATGCCAACGGAATACAAGCGCTCTCAACATTTCAAACCATAAAGAATCACCGAGGCGCCAATCGGACATTCAACAGAGCCCCTGCTATCAAAAGCAGTGAAGTTCAAATGCGTACATTTGTTGGGATTGAGATGATGTGTATATATGTGGATGTGTTTGGTGGACTGTTTTATTCAGGCAAGTTTGTGCAGTAATACAAGATTGTTCATCAAGTGTTTGGGCTGGTTGAGCTGATCCACACTGAGAACCATGTTCTTGAGTGCTATGGCCACCCTCCCCAAAACCCAATGTGCTTCCCCAAGCACATATTCCACATGTTTAAGTTACTCTGACAAGAAGTCTACGTTATGACCCGATTTGAACCTGTATTATGGTACTGCACAGCAGTATTCCAACTAGTTGCTGTTCCTGTGTGGGCCTCAAAGATTTCTATGAGGACGTGTGAATATTGATTTAAAAGCTAAAGATGAAATACTTGTTCCAAGAACAGTGGAAAAGAATGTTAAGGCAAATAACATTTTTATCCAAAATGAATGGTGTGAGCTGAAACGTTTCTCTCACTATCTTGAAAACATAGTCAAACATTTCAAACAATAAACTGCATTCAGTACAAAATGGCCTGTTTCCAAAGTTCAACTGTCATTTCTCATTGCAGCTTTTTTTAAATATCAGCCAACTGCTGTACAAAAAAGTCCACTCGTCCAGAGATCAGATTAGAGAAGTAGACAGTCAGCCAACTCGCATGTAAATAGTTTTTTTTTTTTTTTTGCAGCATTAACAAGTAGATACAATGAAGATTTGGCATCTTTGTTGTTACCCCAACACATCCTGTGGCCAGCTAAGCTTGATGAGAATAGAGCAGAGAGTGTCAAGATATCCCCCTATCCCGCTGGGGAATATTTAGAGCCCACAGATAGATGCTGAGTTGAATGTGGTTTTTTTATCCATTATTTAGCATTTAGGAATATGAGCAGCAGCAGAGTCTGATGCAGCACAGCAGTAGGCAGTATTATTATTAGCAGCAGAGTGTGATGCAGCTCAGCAGCAGACAGTATTATAAGCAGCAACAGAGTGTGATGCTGCACAGCAGCAGGCAGTATTATTAGCAGCAGCAGAGTGTGATGCAGTGCTGCAGCAGGCAGTATTATTAGCAGCAGCAGAGTGTGATGCAGTGCAGCAGCAGGCAGTATTATTAGCAGCAGCAGCAGAGTGTGATGCAGTGCAGCAGCAAGCAGAGGCATGTTTTACAGCAGAGGTGGAGCAGGAGGGCAGCTTAAATGGCCCATTTTACTGAGTGGCGGAGCAGTGCCAGATATGCATAGGAGTGTCTAAGAGAATGAGGGCACATTGAGTTTCCTACCTGGGCTAGTTCAGCAGGCTATGCCCCATGTAAATTACTTATAAAATGCACTTGAGTCCCCAAAGTTTGAGTTTTAAAACAGGACTAAAATTAAACTAAATTTAAACCATTTCCATATTTTTTTTCTCGCATAATTATTTCATGTAGTTACTGAATACAATTTTTGAAAGAAATAATAGGTAACAAAATAATAGGTAATTTGTTACTCATTGCTGAGGATGAACTGCATTGTCATGATGAGCAAGCCAATGAGCAAGGCCTGGATCCTTCCACCTCTGTGGTTACTGTTGCCCAGGACCCTGATTTATCCAGTCCATCCATCCATCCATCTTCTTCCGCTTATCCGAGGCCGGGTCGCGGGGGCAGCAGTCTAAGCAAGGATGCCCAGACTTCCCTCTCCCTGGACACTTCCTCCAGTTCTTCCGGGGGTATCCCAAGGTGTTCCCAGGCCAGCCGAGCGACATAGTCCCTCCGGGGTGTCCTAGGTCATCCCTGGGGCCTCCTCCCGGTGGTGTATGCCAAGAACACCATCCCAGGAAGGCGTCCAGGGGGCATTCGATACAGATGCCCGAGCCACCCCAGCTGGCCACTCTAGACGAAGGAGCAGCGGCTCTACTCTGAGCTCCTCCTGGGTGACAGAGCTTCTCACCCTATCTCTAAGGAAGCACCCCGCCACCCTGCGGAGGAAACCCACTTCAGCCGCTTGTATCCGAGATCTCGTTCTTTCAGTCATGGCCCAAAGTTCCTGACCATAGGTGAGGGTAGGAACGTAGTTTGACTTGTAAATTGAGAGCTTGACCTTTCGGCTCACCTCCTTCTTCACCACATCAGATCGGTACAATGACCGCATTACTGCTGCCGCTGCACCGATCCATCTGTCAATCTCACGCTCCATCCTTCTCTCACTCGTGAACAAGACCCCAAGATACTTAAACTTAAACTGCTCCACTTGAGGTAAGAGCTCTCCTCCAACCCGCAGGGGGCTAGCCACCTTTTTCCGGTCGAGAACCATGGCCTTGGACTTGGAGCTGCTGATTCTCATCTCAGCCGCTTCGCACTCTGCTGCAAATTGCTCCAGTACATGCTGAAGGTCCTGGTTCGAAGGAGCTAACAGGACAACATCATCTGCGAAAAGCAGAGTTGAGATCCTCTGGTCCCCAAACCGGACTCTTTCCGGCCCCTGGCTGCACCTGGAAATTCTGTCCATAAAAACAAGAGCCATCTGGCAATGGCGGATCCCCCCGGCTGTAGGTTGTGTAACCTACAGGTTGTGTGGACAGACAGATGGACCGAAACCCCCAAAAGGCACAACTAGACCATAAAGAGAAGCTCCATACCAAATTTGGTGTTTGTAAGTGGTATAGTTTTCGAGTTCTGGTCCGGAAATGATTTTATTACAGACGGACGGATGGACGAACGAACACACTGATCGCTATATCCCCTCGCATTATATGCCGGGGGGATAGTAATGAACGCCTTGAAATTCTGTCCATAAAAATAATGAAAAAAACTGGTGACAAAGGGCAGCCCTGCCGGAGTCCAACATGCACCGGAAACAGGTCTGACTAACTGCCAGCAATGTGAACAAGCTCTTGCTCCGGTCATACAGAGACCGCACGGCCCATAGTAAAGGGCCCCGGACTCAATACTCCCAAAGGACCTCCCACAGAATTCCACGAGGGACACAGTCGAATGCCTTCTCCGAGAACTGATTGTGCAATCTCCCATGAACCCTCCAGCACCCTGCGTAGGGTATAGAGCTAGTCCAGTGTTCCACGACCAGGACGAAAACCGCATTGTTGCTCCTGAATCAGAGGTTTGACTATCGGCGGAATTCTCCTCTCCAGCACCCTGGAAAAGACTTTACCCGGGAGGCTGAGGAGTGTGATTCCCTTATAGTTGGAGCACACCCTCCGGTCCCCCCTTCTTTAAAAGAGGGACCACCACCCCAGTCTGCGAGTCCAGAGGCACTGTCCCCAACAGGGTTTCCGCTAGGAAATATTGGCACCGGACAACATGACCGGCAAGTTTTCAATTTATCGGACAAATGTTTGAAATTCCGGTCAAATATCATCTGAATTTATTCAGCTTTATTGATTTAGCTGAATGTATTGATTTATTTATAATGTAATCTTTTTACTGTAAAGTACGATATATCAAATGAGTGCTGTCAATTGACTCACGTGTGTAACTTCTAAAGTAAAAACTTGCTCAAGCCCGCGCTCTTTTAACATGAACGTAAAACAATTGCAACTACAATTTGCAAACAAACCAAAAAAAATAAAAAAAACCGCACACACACCTGGACTGGCTCATGCCATTTTAATAACGCGCCGTGCTGCCAACTTGTAATCAAATGGATGTAAAAAACTAAAAAAATCCCCCAACATGTTTCTGGCTCGGGACATTTTAGCCTACTTTTTACGCATTTTCGCTGCAGTGAGCCAGCAGCTGAATTAAAAAAAAAATTTTAGGTTTGCGTATGCGCAGAACCCCAAAGTAGCATATTTTGATTGATAGAAAAATTTGACAGAACACCAGTTCTGCAGCACACTGGAGACAGGGATCACGCAGGCTATTTTGGCCAGTTTAGGCCACTCAGGGTAGCCCACTTCAGATTGCATCTCAATCTTTACATAATCCTTCTCCTTAGACCTGTTTGGTTTCAGAAAACAGTTTTTCATATTAGATTGTTTCGACATGTCCAACCTCTCCCGTTATTGTTGTTGTAATGGGCGGTGCATGCTTTGTCAGAGGAAATGAAACAAATGTGACAAGTTTAGTTCCGTGAAAAAAGTTTCATTCCACATATAGGCCTGGCCTTCACATTCATAAAAAAATAAGATTTGGGTTTTTTTGTAATAAAATGGCATGTGGAAATTGACTGCTTTAATAAAATTCAAATTATGCTTAGAGGGAATATTTTCACCGGAAATTTTGACCGGAGGGGTTAAAAATTACCGGACTTCGGCAGATTTTACCAGTCAAAGTCCGGTAATTACCGGATAACGGAAACCCAGGTCCCCAACTGCCACACGATGCAGTAGGGCTGTCTTGGTTGACACGCCTCTACAACATCCAGAGACTTGAGGTACTCAGGGTGGATCTCATCCACCCCCGGTGCCTTGCCACTGAGGAGCTTCCAAACTACCTCAGTGACTTCAGCCCGTGTGATGGATGAATCAGCCTCTGGCTCCCCAGCCTCTTCTTCCTCTATGGAAGGCGTGTCAGTCGGATTGAGGAGATCCTCGAAGTATTCCTTCCACCGGCCGACAATACCCCCAGTCGAAGTCAACAGCTCCCCACCTCCACTGTAAAGTCTTGGCAGGGCACTGCTTTCCCCTTCTGAGGCGCCAGACGGTTTGCCAAAATCTCTTTTTGCCGACCGATAATCCTCCTCCATGGCCTCCCCGAACTTCTCCCATACCCAAGTTTTTGCTTCTGCCACTGCCCAGGCTGAAGCACGCTTAGCCTGCCGGTACCTGTCAGCTGCCTCAACAGTCCCATGAGCCAACCAAGCTCCTTCTTCAGCTTGACGGCATCCCTTAATTCCGATGTCCACCACCGGATTCAGGGGTTGCCGCCGCGACAGGCGCCAGAAACCTTACGGCCACAGCTCTGAACAGCTGCATCAACAATGGAGGTGGAAAACATGGTCCATTCAGACTCAATGTCTCCAGCCTCCCTTGGGATCTGGTCTCTCCCAGAGGTGAGAGATAAAATCTCCTCTAACAGAAGGTTCCGTTAGACATTCCCAACAGACCCTCACAACACGTTTTGGTCTGCCAAGTCTGTCCAGCTTCCTCCATCTGCCAGCGGATCCAACTCACCACCAGGTGGTGATCAGTGGACAGCTCAGCCCCTCTCTTCACCCGAGTGTCCAATTCATACAGCCGAAGGTCAGATGACACGACCAAAAAGTCGATCATTGACCTCTGGCCTCAGGCGTCCTCGTGCCACGTGCACTGATGGACGCCCTTATGTTTGAACATGATGTTTGTTATGGACAAACTGTGACTAGCACAGAAGCCTAATAACAGAACACCACTCGAGTTCAGATCGGGGAGGCCGTTCCTCTCAATCACGCCCCTCCAGGCAACACTGTCGCTGCCCACATGGGCGTTGAAGTCCCCCAGCAGAACGCTGGAGTCCCCAGTTGGAGCATTTTTCAGTAGCCCTCCCAGGGATTCCAAGAAGGCCAGGTACTCTGCACTGCCATTCGGCCCATAAGCCGAAACGGCAGTGAGGTACCTGTCCCTGACTCGAAGGTGCGGGGCAGCGACCCTCTCGTTCACCAGGGAAAACTCCAACACATGGCGGCAGGGGGGCTATAAGCAAACCCACACCAGCCCGCCTCCTCTCACCGCGGGCAACTCCAGACTTGAAGAGAATCCAGCCTCTCTCGAGGAATTGGATTCCAGAGCCCAGACTGTGCATGGAGGTGAGCCCGACTATCTCTAGCCGGTACCGCTCAACCTCCCGCTCAAGTTCAGGCTCCTTCCCCCCCAGTGAGGTGACTGATAACCAGATTCAGTGTCCAGTGATTGGGTCGCCGGGGCCCCACCCATGACTGCCACCCAAAACACACGGCATCGGCCCCTTTTGAACCCTCCAACGGGTGATGGACCTACGGGAAGGCGGGCTCACGACGCTCGTTTAGGCCGTGCCCGGCCGGGTCAGGTGATTTATCCAGCTGCTTACTTATTACAAGTCACACTGCTTTAACGGCAGGGGTTTACTGTGATCTATGTGAAAGTTACAACATACTGAGTAATGTAATGGGGTTTAATGGTGCTGTGGCATCAGTTTCTGAGCTCTAAGGGTATGTGGTTTGGAGCCATAAGTGGCTGCAGGACGCAGGCATATGATTGGCCAATACTGACGTGTATCGATGGCAAAGTGACTGGATGCAGATGAGCACTCGTAGGTTATCCCTCCCTCGCAGCTGGCTCCTGCTTCTCTTCACCTCGCTGTGGTCTGCAATACAAAAGACACAGAAACAAGGGTCATCCTTTCCAGCCCTGTTCCCCTTATCACGGACCTTGAGAGCCAAGAATTACTGGTTTCCCACCCTCCCTATACTAGGAATTCAGGGTGAGATGACAATTAGGCCATTCAGCAGCAATGAATAGTCACTTAATTGCCTGGATGGAAAGAAAACCAGCCTGGATTTAGATTCAAGAGCCCGATTTGCAGATTCATGACTTACAGCATGGCTGCCCTGTCTATCTGGTCTTCAAAAGCCTGTTCAGTAAGTGCCCGTGTAAATGCAGGCTTTCATTCCAGCCACACTGGTGGTTCTATTAATTGATCCCCAAATTCTTTGCTAAGGACCTTTATTGGACCAATCAGATTTGTAACTACATGCCAGGAATGAAAACCTACATCAGCCCTTTCTGGATTTGGTTGCCTTGCATATACTGCCCTGTACGTTTGTACTAAGATGCATCAACTCATCCTATAGAGATATCTCATTGAACTGCAGGGTCTTAGATTAAAAAAATAGGGCAGGTTGGTCATTGCTTATGTGTCAATAGCAGAATCTACTCAATTTACTCAATTTGATTAAGTCTGCAGAGGAGTCAGATTCTCACCGATATGGATACTTGCTGAAAACTGGTAGATGGCCGTTACCGGCGCTGTAAACCGGCCAGTTGACAGGTCCATGCCAGTTCCCCGGAGAAAAGCTCCCTTGGACGGAGACTGGGGGAAAAATGGTGAGGGGTTTACGTTTCATATTTATATACTTTTTATATAAATGAAATTGTTTTTATATAAATAAAATAATTTCTGAATTTTTTGCCAAACATGCAAAGTAAAAAAAACACCACTGACGTCCATCCCTACCTATTGAAGGACTTGTGTTTACTCTCACTTGAAAATTGTGAATTCCTAATGAGCATCTTGAATCAAAATGGTTCATTTGAGGTAAAATATCAGTATTTTATGATTTCACTGTGCACCATTTGGAAAGCCACTAGGGAAGCCACTTGGAGAGCACTCCTATTTGGTTCCTGGACTGTTGAAAATTTTGAATATCACTCTTGGATGTAACACACTTGTGGTCAAGGAGTTTGTGATCCCAGGAATATATGTTTTTACTACTGAGCTACTTTTTGATTTTAAGTATTTTGTAACAACTTCAGTGCTGAATTTCCGTGAAGTTTTTTCTGTGTTTGCTAATTTTATGCAAAAATGGGAAAAATAAACTAAAATAAGCAGGTATTCTGAATACTACAAGTGTCACATTTCATTTAAGTCATTTTCCTTCCTCGGTGTTGCTCAAATTTTGAATAATAAACCATTAAATAGGGCAACACATACACTGCCTGATGTGGCCTCTGTGCAAAGGGGTTAGTAACAAGGAGGGCAATATAGGATGGCCCAACCAATTGAATATTATTAGATATTGTTTTATGATGAACTATATAGTTGCACTTGAATTGCTATGCTCATCTCAATTCCAAAAAAGGATCATTCACTTAAAAAAACACATTGCAGACACTCATACTCAAACTGCTAAGGAAGAGGAACTTGGCTTAGTCAAAGCACAGGATAACTGTCATTCAGAGCAATTCAGCTTAGGAATAGAATGGCTCAGATCCACAAATTGCTTTAAATGCTGAAAGGCACCAGCAAATGAGTGTAGCTAAACCCTCTCACCTTCTCCATTGTCTGGGAGGCTTTCCTCGGCAGGAAATGGCCCCGACAGATATGGGAACAGTGCCCACCTCACACATAATGTTATTGTAATGTTGCTGTAGTGTTGTGGCAATTCAAAATGTAATCTTTCACTTGGGTGTTGGCCTGAATGTCTGCGCTGTTGTGCCTTTAGTGTGTACAGAATTACTGTTCTGGCTGGAATTAACAGCTGAGCTGTTCACACAAACTTTGTAAGAATGTTGAAGATTTCCTCAACAAGCTGATGCATGACACCTTCATATGACCAAGTTTGTCTCACTCAAGTTTTTAAACTTGAAACGTGAAGACTGAAGTACACTGGCTAAGTTTTTTAGGATGGTTTTTTTCAGTGTGCATCTTTTCACTGGATCAACATGCAATTTAATTCCTATACCCAAAAAAATATGAAGAGAAGTGAAATGCAGAAATGTTATATTTTACTGGGGAAGATTAAATAATTGGAAACCCTGCTATGAATACCTGCTTTTTGTATTACTTACAACCTACTGCTTTTGTTGAGACTGATTTAGAAATGAATTGAATCAGACCTGTGGTGATGAGGGCTGTAGTTCTGTGGTTATTAGCAACTGACTAAGTGTCCATCTGTCCCTGATGGAGACCTGTGACTTGTGGCTCTTGTTTGTTTTTGTTTTTGTCACAATTTCTGTTGTTGTTTGTGAGATCTGGTCTATTTGATACAGTTCTACTTGGCATCATTTAACAATTTTGCTGTTTTTTGTGACCTGAGTGCACAAGAAATTTGGGCACCGTATATTTGGTCGCTTCGTAAACTTTTTTAGTGTCCTTGTCTGGCTTTAAAAGCTCACCAAGCAAAGCAGATGCATACCTCTAATGCGCAGTGAAAATTAAAAGAAATCTGTCAGGTCAATGTTTACCGAATTTGTTTTGCTGCAGTATAGTTGTCTCTGTCAGTTTCCTTTCCATTTTGGAAATGGTTTCTCGTAATTCAATTTTTGCCTCCTTCATCACCTTTTCTCTTGCGCTTCCTTCTCGTGCTTGCACAACCATTTCCACTTTATTACCCGACCCATCCGAAAGGTGAGGGCAAGGGGTATTGTTTTTGGTTCGGTTTGTTTCTGTGTTTGTTTGTTTGTTAACACTCTAGCGGCAAAACCAATGGCAAGATTAACCCCAAATTGGGTTTAGGGATTGCCACTGACCCAGAATAGATCCCTATTGAATTTCGTACAAGTAGGTGAAAGTATGTGCGAGGGGCGGGGTTTGTTGTGCCTGGCACCACTTGTTAATTGTTGTCTTTGTGTATTTTAGTTCCTGGGTTTTCTTTTCCCCTGCTCTGCACTCAAGTCTTTATTGAGTTATTTGTGTATCCAGCCTGTGTGCTTTTAATAAAGCCTTGTTATTAAATAAAAACAGCCTTTGTGTCTTTGTCTACAATCTGCGTGTGGCTCCTGCGTTCTAAATTTGTGACAGGAAATTTGTGACCTGAATTAAATTTTACACAAGCCAGGAATGTACTTTTGTACCTCGGTGAAGAGTAATTGTATGGGCTTCCACTGCATGGGTGTTTCAGTGGAAAGCAGCTGCCATATCGATGAAAAATGTGTTGGCGATGTTGGGTGATGAAAATTTGCCTGATTATTCACTAAGTTCATCATGTTATTCATCTTATGTGGTGGTATACAGCGCCCTCCATAATTATTGGTACCCCTGGTTAAAATGTGTTAAAAGCCTTAAAATAAATTCAATTTTTATTGCAGTAGCATACTCTCTCACTGAAAATTGTAGAAATGTAACCTTCAACTCAAGTGAATTTTAGGGGGGAAAAAAATTCCTGACTAAGAAATAATTCTTCTTCATAAAATCACCTGTTCCACAATTATTGGCACCCTTAACAATTCCTAGGAATTAAATGTAATTGAAGTATTTCTGTCATTTCTGCAGTAGTTTAGAAAGTTGATCAGAGTTTCCCTGGGGAATAAATATGACATGACACAGAGGCCATTTCTCTTATCCACTATTCAACATGGGAAAGACAAAGGAACACCATTCAAGTAAGGCAGATGTGTGTCGACCTTCACAAGTCAGGCAATGGCTACAAGGAAGTAGCCACTCACCGGCAGCTGCCCATATCTATAGTCAGAGGAATCAGTAAGAAGTTTAAAACAACTAGAACAGTGGTGAACAAGCCTGGACGAGGACGCAAGGTTATCTTGCCACCACGCACAGCGAGGAGGATGGTAAGAGAAATAAAAAGTTGTTCAAAGCTCGCTGTTAAAGAATGGCAACAAATGGTAGCATCTTGGGGTCACAATGTCTCCAAAACCTCCATCAGGCGCCATCTACATGCCAACAAGCTGTTTGGGAGGCATGCACGGAAAAATCACAATCATAAACGCAAACGTCTGGAGTTCACTAAGTGGTACTGGGACTTCAACTGGGACCATGTGCTTTGGTCAGATGAGGCCAAAATAGAGCTTTTTGGCAACAAACACTCTAAGTGGGTCTGGCAAAACACAAAAGATGAGTATGCAGAAAAGCACCTCATGCCCACTGTGAAGTATGGGAGAGGATCAGTGATGCTGTGGGCCTGTTTCTCTTCCAGAGGCCCTGGGAACCTTGTTAGGGTGCATGGCATCATGAACACTTTGAAATACCAGGACACTTTAATTTATGAATTTGTATATATACTGCCAGCATGGACAGTCTAAAATAAAAGGAAAGAAAAATGTAACTTTTTATGCTTTTTGAAGTTTTTTTTCCCCCATTTTTTTCTGCCAACAGTTGTGATATCTCTTTTTTACGTAAGCCCCACTGTTTACATATGCTAAAATTTTCATTCCCATCTCGATGTATGGCTCGCACCCCATAGTCATATTACAAAATGAAAGTGAATGCATGTAGCCACTTCATTCATCTCGTACTTCAACCTTTTAACCTCCCTAATATTTTATAAAACAAACACCACCAAATTGTGTACTCTCCATGTCGTTGTTGCTCTGCAACTTCTGACAAAAGGGTGCAAAATGGTAGGGATGAACATTGTGTAGGTGGTTATCAATGGAAATCTATATGAGATACAGTGGAGTTTATATCCCCAGTTGGCAACGCGTGAAGTCCAGCGCTATGGATAATGGGTATTAAAGCTAACTCCGATGTTGTCTATTGGCTTGCTGTAGCTGAAGTGGTTGCTACAGAGAACAACGATATTTTTCTGTCGCAAAAGATCATTTTCTTGAAGTGCTTGATAGATACTATAAGCAATTATATTGAGTAGTTTCCACATTAAGCTTAACTGAGGAGTTTGCAACGTGCAAAACAGGCATGGGAGTGAACTTGTCCACATTCTAAACTGTTTTCGAGCTCGGCTTGCCAGTGAATATTCAATAACTGATCCGGATGTGCCATCTAGTGATAGAAATGTGTAACTGCGTGCATAAATAGAGTAGCTCTATGTCCGCCAGCAGACACATCTGCAGAAAGGGGTTAAAGGAGCTGTGTCACGTTTACAGACCATGCTCACACCTCCAAGACTTTTAGTCTAACGACGTGAATCTGCTTGACTGCAAGTCAAAATCTGATTCCATCCTCGCCAATCCATCTTCATTTTGCATTGCAATTACATATTTTAGCTTCTCAGGCATTATGCTCTTTATACAATGTACTAAAGTGTTTCTTTGGGAATTAGAGGATTCAAAGCACTAGTTTAGCACTTTACCCAAGGGACATGAACAGTGCAAGCTGGTTTTCCAAACACCAATCAACATCATAGAAGAAGAGGAATACCTGGAAAACCAGTCTAGATTCTTTATATCCTTCAGTAAAACGCAAAAATAGTGCTTTGAATCCTCTTATTTCCATAGAAAACTCCTTAATCACAAAGCACAATGCCTGACCCCTAGATTCCACGAGGCGCGTATCTGCAACACAACGTGTGCGACGCCATTTTGCTCTGTCTAGCACGCCACTTCATGTCCCATTAATAGTGAAATGTTAGCAAAGCGTCCTGCCAGCTGATACAGTTGACCTGCTCAGATTCCTTCTTCATTTCTCCTGGATATTAGTGCTTCTATCTTGGGTGAGTTGGCTATGAAGTGAAATACTTTCTATTTTTGTGTGCTTTAATTGAATTTAATGTCATTTCCGACTTTGCTGTAGCCTACTGCCCAGCCATGAATGCCATAGATCAAATATTTAGTTTAAAAAAAAAAAAATCACTAACAAATAGTTGAAAATTAAGTTATTAACAAATTTCTTATCAAAGACCCAGGGCAAATTCCTGAAATTATGATCAAAATTATTTCAAAAGTTAACTGGATTAAAGCTTGTGGACATTATCATCGGCGGAACCAGACATATTTTACTGGGGCACGTGCCCCAGTATTGGCCTGAAGTGCTCCAGTATAATTTTCCCCAGGGGATAAAAAAAAATCATGTTTTAAGTCTACTTGTCGACATAATCTACAGGAAGAGAATCTACAGTAACCGAAAGTGCATAGGCACACAACTACTTAATATGATAACTTTAACTCATTGCTACTTTATTCACTTCACTCGGCATAGTACACAATGGCATGTGGCTACTTTATATTCCCGTGGCTTTGGCTGTGATTCGGCTAGTGCTCACTTCAGAACTTCAGTAACAAGGTCACACACACAACGGTGTCTGTCAGTGCTGACTGCTCTCGCCGTCATTCTTTCCACCTGCCTTCAGGTTAGTGCTGGGCAACTGCCTGTCCTGATTGTTTGTTTTCTCCTCTGTGTCGCCATTTCCATGGGAATTTAAATGTCACAACTTCGCTTAAACTTTCAGCAGCGGTCATGCCAGCTTGCTCTGGCTGTAAATTGAAGTAGCCTAGTGCAGACGTTAGCTGCTGCCTTATAGCTAACTGGCTCATCATAGGCATATCGTGGATTCATAATGGTTAGCCTAGCACTGTCAACTCGGTTTATGGAGATTGCTATCGGTGTTTGATGAGCATGTATGAGCTATTTTTTCACGTTAAAACATGGGTCTGTATGAACAGAGAATCGGGCTCATCGAGTACTTTGGTTATGAGACAACAAGATAATCTGACATGAATGTACAATTTGAAGCACTATTTATGCTTTTTCATGATAAATTAGTGCTAAAAAATGTTTGCTTGTTCGCTTCGCGCGCTCGCGTTGTTTGTGCCCGAGCTGTGCCCTAGTACAGTATTAGGTGTAGTGACGCCCCTGGACATTATGTCTGATGGATCATAACATGTGCTTTAGTTCATGTCAATTATTTTAGATTTTTGTTTTAGATGTTTGAATTTATGTGCTTTTCTGTTTAATTTGTTCCTTTGTTTATCCTTTCCCTCCTTGTTTCCGTGTGTCCTTCCTTCCTTCCTCCACGTGTCTTGCCCTCCTTACTTTGTTTCCCCCATTTAATCACTATCTTGTTTGTAACGACGCCCCTCAGAGCTCTTTGCTGCATCCCGCTCCTCCTGTCCCTCGTTCTCTAGTCTCCTCTCCTTCTATATAGTTTCCCTGTTTCTCTCTGTTTCTTTGTGAGTTTGTTTTGGATGCTTTTTGCTTTGTGTGCCATATAAGCCTTATCCAAATCTGATTCTCAGTGTTCTGATTCTCCTTTATTTTGTGATTTATGAGCTTTTTGGATTGTCCTTTTACGTTTAACTGCCTTTGGTTCGCCTGCTAACTGATTTTCATTTTTAGCAATGTTTTTGTACTGCATTTTGCTGGGCGGGTTTTTGGTCATCTGCCTGTTCACCAACAACGATATTTGCAGAGTGATTTTGAACTGCATTCCATCCTCTGGTTTTGACTAGCTCTGTAAGGCCTCCATCTTTGTCACATTAATCCATGTGAACACTATATCACTGCCTATGCCAGAGTTCCTGGGTGCATCCTAGACATGAGCAGGATCAATCATGCATCCATGCTGACAGCCAAAAAATATCGTCCTCCTGCCGCATAATTGGAAGAATAACTGCCAATGAAAGCTAGTCATCTTTTTTTGTGTATTAATGGATTATTACCATGGGCATTAGTCTTATGATTACTGCTGGGTATTCCAAGTGTTGACAAAAAGTTTGAAAAACATTCATTGAAAACAAGGCAGCCCATGAATGATGGTCCCAGCTTGTTAAGTCATCTCCAACTTGTGTTCCTCTGGGATAAACAAGACTCAATATAGCTATCTCTAGCAAATTATTGGTTAATGGAATCTGACCCAAAAGTCCTTGGTCGGGAGATAAAATGGATTGACAACCTGGCCTGGACAGATTGTCAATCCATTGCAGAAATCAAACATTGTTCACTCACATACTCACACCATTGGGCAATTTAGAGTCTCAAATTAGTCTGACATGCATGTTTTTGATTGCGTGAGAAAACCGGAGTACCCCTAGAACTCACACGTACTTTACTCTGAAATGAGGCCGAAATCCACAACCATCTTTCTATAAAGCAACAGTGCGGCCCATAGCAGCACCATCTCACCTTAAGTAATTAGCCGATAGCTGAAACATACCAACAAAGCTAATATCACAAGGTGCACTGTACTCTTTGACAACCTACTGTCTGATAGGTTTGAAGCTCCATCAGTGTTTTCTTGTCCACCACCAGAGGCCCCTTGAGTCTGCAGTGAAAGGCCTCCTCCACCCTCCTGTAGGAGGTCATGCTCCCCAGAGTGATCAGGGCGGGGGGCAGGCCACTGGGGCTGGGCCGCTGCTCCACTTCCGCCCGTCTCTCTGTGGCCTCTGCAGGAAAACGCACTTGTCATACAGTCACTCAATCAACCTCAAGAAACTGTGACAACATAGCAAAACAGTCCAAATGAAGAGTTTGTTTGCTAAATGCAATCAGTGCCAAAATGACAAAAATTGAGATAATACCATAGAGCTGGGGTGTCCAATCCAATCCACAAAGGGCCGGTGTGGGTGCTGGTTTTTGTCACAGTTCAACACTAACAAACCTGATTCTACTCATCAAGGTCTTGATTGAACCCCCTGATCAGTTAATCAGTGGAATCAGGTGTTTTAACACTGGGCTAAGACTGAAACCCGCACCCACACCGGCCCTTTATGGGTAAGATCGGATACCCCTGCCATATAGTGATAGCCCTGTGCTTCTTGCACATAGTGCAAAAATCCATTTTCAGAAATTCATATAAGGTGTATTTTTTTCATGGTTGAAGTTTGTGTTTTTCTATAAATGCGATAGGCGCCAACATAGAAAAAGCTGATTGACTCAAAATGAGTAAAATGGATGTATTGCATTTTGGAGACAAACTCTTCAAATGATTCTGTACTGGAGTGTGCATGCAAAAGTAAAAATATCAATGGCTGCACACTGCCAGAGTTGGGCTTAAATGATAGTGATGGGCGATCAGGGTGAATGAAAAGCAAACTCCTCATCAGTGATTGTAGAGATAACTGTTCCACAACCTTCTCAAAGGTGATTTTACTTTCTTTAAATATTGTAAACTGTTCAATTTGTAGTTGATTCATATCTTTTTTTGAAATATTGAAATGATCTTCTCGCAGGTGGTCTATTCTTACTTCTGATCATGTCTTTAAATTCTTGGAGCAATGCCTCCTGGGTCACTTCTGCCCCTGGGAGTCCTGGGGGCCCCTGTGGCCCTGGGGGACCTGGAGGGCCTGGGGGCCCAGGCTGGGAAAGGGTTAAAAACATGGACCATCAGAAAATTAATAATTCCACATTGCAGGAACACACATCAATCTTTCAAATGGTACTTTCTGAAATCTTTTTTCTTAATTCTGAATTTGTGTTGTAGAAGTGCTTTACTTTCCATCACCTGCAGAGATTGTTCTGTTAGTTCTAGAACATTCAGGTGAGATGATTCTAATCACATGACCTTACCCTATTAGGAAAGGGTCTCAAACTCCAATCCAGGGTGGCCGCTTTGTGCTTTGACATTTTCTGTTTGTTCCGGCGCTCACGACAGCTTAATTTAAGACAATGATTGGCTGAAGAATGTGCACGCCTCGTTCACGAGTTTGCTGCTGACTGAATGCAAATCCCAATCACCAGTAGACACTGCTGCCCCTGAAGACTGGAGTTTGAGACCTCCATACAGCATGATCAAATTACTGCCAGGGGAGGGCAATTCCGGTCTTGGAGGGCCAGTGTGTATGCAGGTTTTTATGTCTTCCAATAACACTGACTAATTGAACAAATTGGTTGTAAACATAAAGATGAATTTGCTCATACAGTAGATCAAAGAAAAATGTTTCATTTACGGAGACAAGTACCGTTTTTGTTGGTCAATCGTGAGAACTCTTAAAGATGCTGCAGAAACCTGGGACAGATACGGCCCTCATTGCCCACCTCTGGTATAACCCTTAAAGCGCTATAGGCAACTACAGCTGCCCAATGATGTAAGATATCAAAATCAGATTTCACTGAAAACCTACCATGTGGTAAGTTGCTTCAAAGAGCCCCTGCTGGGGTAGATTTAACAGCTCTGGATAATCAGATTTTTAATTCCTAGAAAATGTATTCAGCGCTCTAAGGTTTGAGGTGGTTCAGACGGGGTTTCTGCAAGTGCTTGCATAAGCCCCAAAGTCTAGATAAATTGATCAGTCGAATAGACTCACCAGGGGTCTTTTCCTCTTTCTACACTTTGCAGGGAAGTTCCCCACTGGCCGCTTCACAAAATCCATCCAGGACCCTAAAGGGTCCACTCGCTGGTTTTCAGCAGGCTGTTAGGATTGAACAAAAATCGCAGCCATATCAGGATAAGTTTTAGATCTGCAAGCTGTGCACCTGTGCTATGAATTCATAGATTGAAATTGTTGAACAGAATTCAGAATCACTACCTCAAGGCTCAGGATCAGTGGGCTTTGTGGAAAAGGGGGGGCGCTGAACATTTCTTTACTCCAGTGATTAATCATGGCCTGTTCTCGGTCTTTTTTCTCAATTAGCCACAGATTCACTCCAAAAACACACCACACTATCAGCTGTTGCTAGTTCTTCTCGATAAGCTAAGATGAGAACTACAATGCTTCATTTGGACGCGTAATTCGGTGGAGTTTACAGCGTTATTGTGTAAAGGTGTTTCAAATCTTTGCCTTTGATATCATTGAAACAATTGAACTAATCACCAAGTGCAGGTTAGATCGCTGGATGTGCCCAAAGGGTAACGCAGCAGTTCCAGAGCAGTTTACTTTTTGTAAAGTACAGGCTTACTTATGGATGAATTGAACTGAATTGAATTGAGCGTATTATTTAGATTGCATTGAGAGAGAAGCTGTCTTTAATTGCCGATGGATTATTCTTAAAATTGGAAAATGTGCTCATGTAGGAAAATGATTGAGTGCAGGTCAGGACTTTGTATTAGATTATACAGTAAATGGATGATTTCTGCCTGAACTTCTTTCAGCTCTGGTTACACTACTTCAACGATGTCATTTTCCTTACCTAAGCCCCTCTCTCACGTGAACATCCCTGTGTCTCAAGTGCCACTTCACCAATGACAGCTTCATCGTGAAGCATTTTGTTCGCACACTGAATGAAGCATCATGCTGCTGAAGAATTCTAATAAATATAATACGCCAAGTTCAAAATTACAAAATTAGTAAAGAAGTAAACAGTTAATGACGAAATGTATTAACTTGTAAATTTATTTTATGTCCAACAGAACCTTTAAGATCACATCATGACAGTCTTCATACGCATTTCAAGGCACACGGTATTTGACAGTGTCTTTAATCTAGGTCCCTCTGATGTCAGCGGTGGCCAATGCTGCTCCTGGAGAACCGCAGTGTCTGCTGGTTTTTGGTGCTACTCAGCACTTAATTGATGAATGAAAGCAGTTGATTCCGCACTTATCTCACCTGGTGTCTTAGGTTTAAATTGGGTGGAGAAAACCAAAGATACCGTGGCTCTCCAGGACCAGGGTCAGCCACCGCTGCCCTAGGCTGAAGGGTATTGTCATCATTTTGTCCTCTGTCTGTGTCTGCCTGTGTGTTGGTCTGTCTGTCCATGAGGACATATTCATAATAACTCTGCAGAACTGATTCTTTATTTTCATGCCACATATGCCCCTTACCCTGTTGATGGTGAATGACCTTGACCTGATTTTTCAAGGTCATATTGCTGAAAAACTGGCCGAAAGGTGTTATGGTGCTCTGCACGTTATCTTAATGACTATACCATCGGTATTGTAATTGGAAAGTTCAAGACCATTTTACAGACAAGACTGTAATCTCGAACCTTTAAGGGTTAATGGAGAGAAAGCTTAAATTCTTCAGCACTTTTCCATCACAGAGATTCTGAGGAGTGCTAATTGCAAGACGTGTCGAGCTCTTGACTCTGATTCCAAACACCCCCCCCCCCCACCACCACCACCTCCACCATCCACCAATGCTAAATATCGTAACCACGTAATGAAATCCTGTGAGTCATAATTCCAGCTTATGAACCATCTTCTGAAAATGTAGCCTAAAGATACAATTATATGGTGCCAGACATCAGAACGGGATACACTGTGCCATCTCTACCACCCCCTCTCTCAAGCTTTCAGACGACAGCCAATTGGCGAATTAGCTTATATTTTTATATGCGCCACCAAGATGTTTATAAATGGCAAATGCTGATTCCAAATTCAACACAGAATAGCACCCTATAGAGTGCATACCTCCGCCATGCCATATTTCAGTACTTTTGGTTCTGGATCCACAAGAATATTTTGTTTTTAACCAACAACTATAATCAATTCTATGATAGTGTAGATTCTATTTAAAGCTGATACTCTCTGAAAATCTGTTCATTACATAAGGGACAATCATTCTATTCAGGTATATTTTTGACCTTTTCTGGATCTAGAATCCAGATATGCTCCGGATCACTTCCATAATCGAATCAATGCATCCTTGGACTACCACCTACCATCCCACCAAATTTCATGCCTAACCATTTATAATTTTTTGAGTTATCCGGTCAAAGGCAGACAAACGCAGGTGAAAACATAACCTCCTTGGCAGTGGTAACAAGTGCAATGTGAACCTCAGTTGCTGTAAGTGATGTAGAATTCCTAGTTTGACTGATGGAGGGGGAATATTTTTCATATCTAAGGTGAAATTTTTATTGGTATGTTTGTGGTATTCTGAAGTGAGATGGAATCATATGGGTCAGTGGATTTCTCTGAATTTCAGACAAGAAGTTGTTCCAGCTTTGCCCAAATTCATCTGAATGTCCATCGAAGGTTTTTAAAAAAAAAAAAGCAAGATTTTAAATTCTGTCTTCAGAGGCTTACCTATTCTGTTAATTCCAGAGTACTTTTTGCGCTTTGAGACACACAACTACCATCTTTCATTGTAAGTGCATAGTGTAATTTCTTTGAGACCAAGAAAGACGGGACTAATAAAAATTGATTAAAAAATTACTAAACTCTAAAACAGATATTTTCAAAAATATATCTGGTCTACAGTAGTTATAGATGGAGATCAAAGGTCCTTGAAATCATTGAAATTACTATTAGCTTCACCTAACAGCAAATCCAAGATGCACCATGTTGTTAGACTGTTCTCATCTTCCCAGCCACTATTCATGGGCACCTGGGGTTAGCCACAGTAGGGTTGCCAGATGTACCTTTATGCTCACCCCCACACACCCACATATAAGTGAAGTTTGGCTGAACTGATTTGGGAGGTAGCCTGTGTGGCAGCTGTCAAACCACTTGTGAATGGAGGGAATGACGGGAAGTAAAGAGAGGACAAGGTATCAAAACGGAGACAGAAGAAACTCTGTACAGAATGGAAATTTCATTTCCATTAATCAGACTGGATATTTACGTTGTCTGGCAGCGAAACTATACGTGTACAAATATCAGTAATGATACTGATATGTAATTGATAGGATGTAATGCTTCCAATAACAGTCCTTAAAGCTTCATAGCTTAACTTTCCACCACGTCACCCCGACAGCAGTAATTCTGTTTTAAATATTTTATCTCGAAGTTATTTTTTCAGTGGGCTTTGTGGTTGAGAAGCCAGCTTAAATGTTGCCATTCTCAGAGTCGCAGGATTAGAGGGAATTGCTCACAGTCCTGCATAAACACGACTGAATCCGCACACCCAGAGTGAGATCAACAATAGCAACACAAAGCCAACCAGTAATCTGCAGGCTTGACTTCTAATACTATCCCTTTAGAAATACAATGCAAACTCTCTTCGCTATGACAACTCCAGTCAGTGAAATTGTTTTAGCCTGTTACTTGTGAGACAGCGTCCCTCCTAGTCTTGTTGGTCTTTCTGCCAGTCAAAGTTCTGCGAAGGACAAATGTCCCGACTTTGCAACGAGTCTTTGACACGTGCTATGGAATGAATCCTGAATTTCCATCTTCTCAAATTGCTGTACACAACATTGTTATGAAGCCTCTGTTGAGTGGCTTTTTAATTGCTTTTTAATGCGAGTAGTGCTTGTTATTTCAAAAATATGTTAAGTTATGAGCATTCCAATCATATTTGGCCTCTCACCTTGAAGGGCTAAATGATTGGCAATGAACCCCTGCCGTAAAAGCTTGTATTGGAGGGAAGCATGCTAGTTGTTACTGCCATGGTATTGTGCTTGGTTCAAGATAGTAATATAAAATGCCAATGTTGCATCACTGATCACTTGTTGTTTTCATTCCTAAAGCGACATAACCATTTGAAACTTTTTTCTGTACGACCGCAAACAGGTACCCAGCAAAAAAGTCTCTGTAAGAGTAAATTCCACTTCATAAAAGTCAAATTTACTCAGATCATTTTGCTGTGTAATTGCTTAACTGAAGCCCATAAGATAAAATTGTCTGTTGCTCTATTTCACTTTAGGATCTGAACTGCTGCCTGAAAATATGAAGTGGCTTACTCATACAGTGCTGTGAAAAATTATTTGCCTCCTACTCTATGTCTTCTATTTTTGCTTATTTGACAGATTTTAATATTTCAGATCTTTCAACTTATTTAATATAAGATAATGTGAGTAAACACAAAATATAGCTTTAAAATGATTGTTTAGTTTATGAGGATAAAGAGTTATTAAAAACCTATGTTACCCATGTGAAAAATAATAACTTTTTAAACCTAATAACTGGTTGTGTCACCCTTGGCAGCAACAACTAGACCACTCCAGAACCTTCAGTTTGGTTCTTCTGAGTCATTTAGAGGTAGAATTGCTTGTGTGTTTTGGATCATTGCCCTACTGCATAACCCAACTGTGCTTGAGCTTTTGGTCACAAAAAGATGGCTGCACAAATCTCCTTTAGGATTTCTGGTAGAGAGCTGAATTCATGGTTCCATCATTTATGGCAAGTCATCGGGGTCCTGAAACAGCAAAGCGGCCCCAGATCACGACAATACCACCACCGTGTTTGACTGTTGGTATAATGTTCTTATTATGGAATGCTGTTTTTTTCACACCAGATGCAACCGGACCCATGTGCTCCAAAAAGTTTAACTCCTAAGTTAACTGTGAACTGATGCTAAGGCTTCAACTCTTGATATGTCAATCAGAATTCTTTTGTGACCTCCTGTATGAGTTCTCAATAAGGTCTTGCAAAAATTTTGAATGGCTGGCCACTCCTGGGAAGGTTCGCCACAGTTCTAAGCTTTCTCTATTTGTAGAAAATGGCCCTCGCCGCGGCTCACTGGAGTCCCAGAGCCTTTGTCAAGCATAAGACTTAGGGTATATTCACACAGGTGGCTCGCTTGCTTTGTTCAGATTCAGGGGCAAAAATGATACAATTGTTGCATTTGTCCATAGGCTCACTTGTGTTCACACGGCAATAGTCTCTACCAGTCCAAAGTTGCAAAGAAAAGCCATGCCCGAACAAACTGCTCTCTGATTGGTCAGAAAGCTTACCCGGAAAGGATGGGGTGTTTCTTCCTCTTTCTTCGGGAAACAACAACCCCCCCAAACTACAGCCGTGAGTCAGTTGTGCCGGTTGCTGAGATGATTGTGTTCTCACTGCAGAAGAACCGCTCCAAGGTTTGAATGCAAGCGAGCCAAGACCACCCTTTTTTGGCGATCTTGGCCTGCTTGTACAGTATTGTTCTGCATCAAGGTGCATTTGCTGTGTCCACACCAGCCCGATCGAACCGATCTCTGGGGGAAAACGCTCTCTGTGTCAAAAAAATTTCTCCAAACAAGCCAGACGAGAATACACCGTTAGACAAAAGACTTGAAACATTTATGTTTGGCAAAATAGAAGAAATTTGGACGAGGGTAAATATGTCTTCACAATAGGGTAGTCTCTGCAACAGCACACTTTTAAGATATCTAAGCTAAACTCTTACCTAAAAAACATCAATTTTGATATGCTTCATTATCTGAATTATATGTCGACACACTTGGTTTAGGGTTGCATTTCTGATTTGGCCAAGGTAACTCCATGCCACTAAAATTCTGATGCAATTGCTTGTGACACAGGTAATCCCGATGATTTTGTGCTTCTGCCATCATTTTAGGATAAACTGCTTCAGTATTACAATACTCTTACAGCGAGGTTGATATGTAATTTGTCAAGACTGGTGGAGAACTTAGCCTGCACAGATCCCTGACTATAACACAGTGTTTCGAGTGGCAGTTCCACAATCACTGATCAAACACCAACACCCAGTCCTCTCAGTTATCATTAGAGGCCAACGCCATTCATGACTTGCCATTCATGACTTGAGTTTTAAAAGCCACTGGCTGGGCGCAGCAACACCCACGCACCCTTGCTTGATATTTGTGAACGGTGTCATTCTGCTCTGTCTTACTGCATTACAACAAATAAATCCAACCATTAGATTCTGCTCTGCCTCTGCCTTTGGTTCCTGGATCACGACACATTTCCTTGCATGTCAGCGGAATATATTAGAGATTGTGGGAATACTTGGGATCTCCCGTATAATTTAAAATAGGCCTTTTTAATAGAGCAGTTGCATTTGATAGACCCATGTATGGATCTGTAGATTTTATGCGATTAAGTAATTGTAGTGTATGGTTTGATTAGATGTAAGAAATGAACTCAAAACTGCACATTAACACAATATTATTATGATGATGCCTGAGGTTTAATGCAAATTTAAGAGGTATAGTCATCAAGCAGAATAACATGCAGCATTAACCTATAATGTGACACGAGGAACTGCGTGAAACATGAATAGTGTTTCAAAATTAACAAAAAGAAATGAAAAGGCCTCTGGCGCCAAGGGTTGTGAAGGTTGCGCCTGCGTTAAAATGGACTTTAAAAAGGTTGATTATCTGTGTTTGTGCCCCTGTACTGTGCTGCTTTGGAAAATTACTGGCAGTTTAATTGAAACTGCGTAACGCAGTGAAATGTTTCTCCTGGGGCGCCAACCCAAGGAAAACATAAACAGTGCTGTCAAAACCTGTTTTGGAGGTAGCAATTTACGTTTAATTTGTGTTCCGTTCCCTCATGCCGACAGTGCCTAGGAGACCATGCTAATTTATTGGTCCCTGTTGTTAGTTATTTTTGCATTTATGACGACATGAGTGGCGCATTTCTGCATACAGTACACCAAATGAATGTTTGCCCGTTGCCTAAAAATTTTCC
This sequence comes from Gymnothorax reevesii, assembly GCA_029721435.1. NCBI lineage: Eukaryota > Metazoa > Chordata > Actinopteri > Anguilliformes > Muraenidae > Gymnothorax > Gymnothorax reevesii. The sequence goes on from CM056581.1 coordinate 59,410,752, forward strand.
CGCAGTCAAAGGAAAAATCAGCCAGGATATGAAGCGAAGGTTGCCAATGCATAGTTCTGTATTGCTGCAGAACAGTCATGCATTATTTTAGCATTAGTCATTAGTATTAGTGGTTCTTGTACAAGCATGCACTGAGGAATGTGGATGTCTACACAATGCACATGTAACTGTGGAGGTCCCAATGAACACAAAGTTTATCACATCAGGGAAACTGCCCCGAGAGAAAGGAGGAGGCGAGAGATGGAGAAAGTGTTTGACAAGGGTGCGAGTTACCTTATTCGAGCAGGATTATTGCTTTATTTTTATTATTTATTCTAGCTTAACTGAGCAGGATTTACCACGGTTCACCTGAGGGAGCCAAGGCGTCTCGGCAATCGATCAGCAGTCCCTCGTGGCGTTCGCTCTGAAGTGCAGGGCGTGTGGACTGGGGGGGGGGGTTCCAGTGGACGTCGCCAGACGCTTGCTGCGCGCACAGCCTGAGAGTACTCAGAGGGGATTACTCTGGAGACAGGGTGATGATCTATCCTCTCCTGACTGTTTAAACTGGGGCACAGCACTCCCTTGGTGCGCTCGGCTAAGCCCGGGAAAACGTCTCTTGAACAAGGCCATCAGAGGAGCCGGGGAACCCACTCAGATAACCAACCTCCCCGTTCCCAAAAAAGGGCAACATGCCCCCTCCTGACATGTTGGTGCATCATGCCATACACAGAAAATAAATTGTAGGGATAGTGTTGAATAGAGAGCTTGGGTGTTGTTTTAACACTGCACATTTATAAAATCGCACTGCGAGTGTTGTCTGTGGCACATTTAGGTTGTCAAATTTGAGTGTGTTCTCCACTGGTGTTAAACCTAACACTGATTGGAATAGATCAAAACCACGCCCTCACATAACATTTCTGGAACTTCTCAAATCTTTTTGAAATTTGCACAGTGGGTGTCAATTTAACACCAGTTAACCATCAGTACAAACCCCCCTTTCGTACAGTGGAGATCACTAAAATCTTTCACTCAACATTTCCAAGTGCATCTGAGACAGCAGGTAAGCCATGCCCTGATCTGCACCAGCTCTTGTTTGATATCGGGCCAAAATTCCCAGCAATCTGACAGAGTTTTTTTAGTATTTGCAATGAAACCTTTGTGAATTGCCATGAATTTCACAGATGCAGCCAAATCTGAGAACATTTCTTTTTATTTGTCAATTACAGTCTTGTGCTGTGGTCAGGTTATGGAGAAGTATGGTTTAAATTTTCTATTTAGTGATACAATGTTCTGTTTCATGTCGAAAGTATGTTAATGAACAAGCAGGCAGTTAAATAATGAAGTAATGTTTTTGCTTACATGTTTGGTACACAATAAAGTATTCACTGGCTTCTGCCTCAAGCCTCCTTTCAATATCTTGGAGAGCTAAAGCCAAAGTCTAGACATCTAGAGGGCTGGAAATCTAAGGTTGAGGCTTTTTGGCATAAACAGGCTATATTAATCAAACAAAGCTCAGACTTTCACCCAATATAGCCATTCTATTTCTTATCTGTATAAAAAAAATTTTCTCATGCAAAGATAGCATTTCACAGGCTTATCACTACAAAAATGGTTGTGGGGGACATGACTTTGTTAGCGTTGTATTTGTTCAAACAAGTATAACTCAATTTTTTATTTCAGCTTACTTTTCCTGACTGCCCCGTGACATTTAGGCCCAATCCATTCATGCGCCACCTTTCACAAGATCAAAAATGTTCTTTCATCGTGTGACAAATGTTATACTTTGCTCCACAATAACATAACTATCCCAAATATACATAACATTCAAATTAAAATGGAACCGTCAGTTGTATTTTTGAGGAACTGTTAACTGGAACCCCATTTGTAGCAGTGCAGATGTCCCTGTATGACAGTTGGATGCAACACTGGAAGGTTGTCTGAATCCCATGCCAGAGGTCTGACTTCAGCGAGACATTTCAAATAAATGTGCATTCAGCAATGACGCAAAAAAAAAAAAAAAAAACATATTTGAAAATGATTGTTGTGCCACAATATTAATTGTTTCAAAGGTTCAAAGATTTTGTTTTTTCTTCCATAAAATGGAATATTATGACCACAGGACATGCAGCAAGGGCACCAACATTTTGAAATCATACGATGACAATGCAATTTGTTTGTCACTGCAGAAGAAGAAAACCAGCAAATTTATAGTATCCTTACAACAGTGTTTGCTTTGCATTTCCCAGGCTTTGCTCGGGATCTAGATGAACAAAGGTAATGTCCAATGCCAATAGTTTTTATTTTTATTTATTTATTTTATTATTTACAACTGTGGCTATTGCCAACGCTCAGGCTGCCTTAACAGTCGGAGTACCAAGCAATTACAACTGTCTAAAAACACGTTCTGTTATTATTGGTTTCAGTCAAGCTAAAATGTTTTCTGATTCATAAAAATTTTATCAGTTCTGCTGACCCTATACAATGAAGGTGTCTAACAAAGTCTTTCCACCAAGGCTACAAAATGCCCTGTTTTGATTTGCTAGCTGAAGTTAATAAGGTAACGATTCTCCTGCACAGGGATACTGTTTAATTATATCTTACTGCGCCAAACAATGCTTTGTACATGATAAATATGGCTTACCAACTTACTTCCAAATTGGTGTCTGGAAAGGTTTTCTGAGATTAATCTCTGCATTCGGATATTTTTCTTTAAAAAATTTTTTTTATTTTTCCTGCCTATTTTTCTGTGCTAGACTGACTGTCTACACCATAGGTGGTCAGCTGTGTTGAAGTGATTTGTGCCAGTATGCCGAAGAAAGCTTCAGCTAACTCTCTTCTGGTGGAGGCAGCACGGCTCAAGAAATTTGAGAATTATTGAATGCATTTTTAGAATATGCAGCTAAACTAATAACTTGCAGCACAGTGATGCACAACAAGTAGGCCCTGGGTTTGAATCTACCCTGGTGCATTTCAAGTGTGGAGTTCGCATGTTCTCCACAAACTTGCATGAGTTTCCGCCCACAGCCTTAAGACATGCATGTCAGGCTAACTGGGGACTCAGACTGCTCAGGTTGCTATTGGTATGAGTGATGGTTCTGTGATGGGCTGGCGTACTGTCCATGGGTTACTCCTATCTTAAAACCATCATGTGCTGAGACGAGCTCCAGTCGCCAATTCAACCCCGGGCAGGAGGTAACGTGATGAATAGATAGAAGGTTTGTGGGAGGATTGGCCTTCACTGGGGCAGTCAATGTTCAATAATGAAACTAGTCAAATAAGCAAATCTTTTCAGCTTTGCTATGATGTTTCGCAAGACAGCAAATACAATGCCAATGTTTTGAATTCATGTGCAAAGAAAAAGTGCCAAAATTGCTAGTGATATATAAGTGATCCATGGGCAAATACAGAAGGACTTTTCCATCAACAAGGCTGGTAATTGAATGCCAATTTACTCTTAGCATTATTAATTTACAAGGGAATGACGCTGAGACCGGCAAATTAATCTCTTTACATGAGGTATAGTGAGTTGCCAAAGATGAGGGATGGGGGGGGGGTGGTTTGAGTCATTTTATTTGTCTATTGATTTTCAAGAAGAGAGCAGAAGCAAGGGGTTTTTTTTTCCATGTGCTTTCTTTCCAAGAAATCAGTCCAGGTTAGCTTCAGGGGAAGTCAAACACAACAGAACTGTAGCGAGCGAAAAGGTTACCGATGTGCATAAACAATAATTTTGTTTGACTACACCCTGTCAACCTCCTGGCACCTACTGAATAAAAATTCTACTATGAATCACTTTGGAACATGACAAACGCTTGATATATGTCAACAGGGTGTCGCATAAAATAAAAAGCGAATTTAATTGCGGGGGAGATTTCTTGCAGTGGGCTGAGGACAAAGTGATAGCTATTACAAATTTGAAGATGCAGGACCATGTTTGTTTAGATTAACTTTAATTTTAAATACACAGCAATTTGTAGACTCAGTGCTTTATTAAAAATACACTAGAGATAAAGAGAAATACATTTAAGACATTGAAATAAGGCGTTTGACAGAAATATCAGGCCTAAGTAAAAAAAAAAATTTAATCGAATGATATCTCAAAGAATAATTTCATGTTCCACAGAAATTGGGTTTTTTTTTGTTAAGTCCCTCTATTTTCAGCTGTGAAAATGGATGAACTATGTACAATGAAAATCACAGCAATAAAGTCAAAAAATAAAGCTTGCATAGCCCTTAGAAGATTATTTTCCAAATAAAATGCACGTGGTAGAACACAAGCTGGTCTCCAGCACTGTATTAATTTTTTAATCTGAAAAATGAATGATCGCAAATTCTAAAGCTTGAAGTACTTCATGTGAAAATGTCGCTGTCATTGTAATTTTAGGAGCCACAGTATATTGGATATTTTCTCTTGGTGAATAATTGTCCCTAACAGTTGCCAGTTGTATGACATATGAAAGCCTGATTCTGCGCAAAATGAAGGCCACAGTTCAGGACTTAAAGAACTTTAAATATTTACATAGCCAGCACATAAGCATCATGAGAATTAAGCAGCCTCTATATATCCAGAAAATATTGAAAGAAGAAAGTTATGATACAAAATCTCAGGGATATTACCTTATTGGATGATGTGCATCAGCATATTTTCTTGTTTCTGGCACAATAAAGTTCCAGGCTGATTGGCAAGGAGCCAAAAAGACAATGAGAATGTGAGAGCAATAATCATCTCAGACTCTGACCAGCCAAAGCTTGTACATTTACATTGTATAGTTTTATTAAACTGTTGACTTTTAAAGGGCTACTCTCCTTAATAAAATCACTGTATTTCAACAACATTCCAAGATATTTTGGAAGTAAATGAAGAATGAAAGGAGTTACTTAGACTTGTATTGCGAAATATTTTTAATTAACTATTGAACTTACTCTCTAAACTATAAAGCAAGGAAAAAGTTCAATCCCTCCACCCAGATACACATGCATCATTTACATTTGTTTTCCTAACTTCTCATTTTAATTGAATTCCAGGCCCTGCCCTCCAGCCCTCTCGGCTGTGTTCTCAGCCAGCCGACCCTCAGACAGGCTGGCATGCGGGGAACCAGCGAACCCCTGCAGAGAGGCCACCATCTCGTACAGGGAACATAGTGATGCAGAGCAGTCTGTGATTTACAGAGTCAGACCATTTAAAAGGCAGGGTAGGTCAGATATTTCAGAAGCTTTTTTTGTTATATTATTTGAAATTCTGTTGACTGCCTAAAAGCAATCAATAAAAGAAAAGACAAAAAACAAAAAAAAGAAAATCCTACCTGTTACTGTCGCAGGGCAGTAGTGAGCCCAGCCAATCATTTCATTTGGCCTGAATTGCATGACTGGACAGCCGCATGCCTACCTAACCTATCTTCCTGCAGGCACGTCAGCATGCCTATGCTCTTGCGCACTCCCAGAGGTAAAGCCAGGGAGCTAGTCTTACGCCAATGGCTGACATGGCAGAGAAAGTGTAGCAAAGATTAGCAGTTCTGCCTTTACCTATGACAGCTTGCACTGCTAAACAAAAAAAAAAGGAAACAGAAGAAGAAAGGCTGATGGCAAAGAATAATCTGGGTAGACAGCCCTGCCTTTAGCACCACCACCAAGCTGGAAGAATGTGAACTGGTGTACAACATGCTATGAATTCTGCGCAGAATTCCGGCTCATCTGTGTGTCACCGATGAATTATAATAAAATTGTAAGGTATCTTGCTCGTCAGCTGTTTGCAATTAATTCATGAGTAAAGTTGCTGGTGAAATTCTCCAGAAATGCAAAAAAAAAAAAAAAAAAGGATACAAAATATGCTTGTGCAGTGTAGTATCCTAACTTTGTTTATTTCAGCATTGGTGGTCATGTATCATTACCACTGCCAAGAACTGCTCGGTAGCCAGCATAGTATCCCTGGCAATGAACTATTTTCTATCAGTTTAGTGCTAACTAGCGTGACAGCTGTGATTATAAAGATAACTTCAGCAGTGGTTGTTTGCCTTCATATTGTTTATGCTCATATTGTTTGCATGTAGCCAATAGTGTGACTTTTTTGGCATATATCAATGATACATTAAGCATTTGGATAAAATTTGCAAAGAAAACAAATGATACTGTGGGCAACACTCCTCTACCAGTTTTCGATTCCTCAGATGGCGGTTGGTGTTCTGCTTGATGGTTTATCCAAAGTTGCCTACCCTACCTTTAAAGGGTTGTGATTTTGATTCACTCCAAGAATGTAAATTAAGTGCCAACAGTCACTTGTTCTGACATTAGGGAAGGTGCATCCATACTGAGTGAACGTTTTAAGGATTTACAGCCCTGTCACTGTGCCTCTGAATCGCCACCATCAGACAGAAAAAACAAAACTAAACCAGGAGATGGCGATTCCCTCACCCCACACCGGCCAAAAACCTGTCACACCCAACCCACACACACCCATCTCACACTTGCCACTCTCGCCCGCCGAATTCCTCTCGTTTTTGGAGATACCGTCACCACTGTGGCCACGTGAGAGCCATGTTTGAACAGTAAACACTGGTACCTGTTCAGGCCACGGGCTGTTTTCTTTGGACCAAAGAAGCGTAGGCGTAGAGGTGTGCATGGGGGGGGGGATATACGCGCAGGCCACACTCTACCCCATTAATCATCATTCATGGCTGGAGCAGGAGAGGGCAAACCTCAACACTCTCCACGCTGGAGCCATACTCAGCCATTACTCACAACTGCGGGAGTGATGTTAGTCAGTTACATACGACCTAAAGGTTTCCTCACCACGGCCTGCCCTGGGCCTACTCTGGGGTGTGTTTCCTGAAATCACAGATGCTAACTTACATAGTTGGACCCATTGACTGTGAATAGGGGAACTATGTAATTCGCTAACTTAATTAGCAACTACGCTTTTGGGAAACATGCCCCTGAGTGATATTTGTACAAAGAATCAAGAGTGCAAATGAATTGTCACGATAATGAGTCCCTTGAGTATGACCATGGTTTATTACTTTGAACTGTATGTGTAAACCTCGTGCTTCTCTCATAAATTATGATTAAGATTTTAGAGTAAATGGTTCAATATCAATAAATCAAGTCTTGCTTCAATACAAGGCAAATTAATACGCAATCAAGAATGACATCATTGCACCAAAAATTGCTGCTCAAATAGCTTATAAAACAATCAATAAATATGACGCAGCTAGCTCAATTCTGTAATATATGCACACTTGAAAACCTAAGGAGGTTGAGGTTGTTGTATATTAAAAAAGGAAAAGGGGCATTAAATGTAGTTTTAAATAAATATGTGCTGAGGCCCTTTCAGGATTCTCTGCCGAGGTACATCAATGTTGTAGATTACGTGGCATCGTAATGGATCAGCTCACAGTTAAATTAAGATGTCTTGGATGTGTTGATTTGAACTCAGTTAAGGTTTTGCATGTTTGTAGTCCAAAACTAGTATTTTTTCATTGAAGAATATAAAACTGAAGGTTGCCGAGGTATGCTGTGCACCTCATTAGAGAACAGCAGTCGGCGCCACTGACCACAGGGAGTAAATCGATGATCTATGAGCTATAATTCCATCTTAAAAATCGCCATCTTCCATGCAAATGATCCCAAGAATAACAACAAGACTGAGTACTATCAGAGTCCAAAGAACAGAACCTTCCCTGTTTGCGCAGAAGCATGTGCACACGTGCATATACACACACACACACACACACACACCCATACACACTCACGTGCACACAAAAACTACACAGCTTTTTTGTGGGTAAGAGGGAGATAAGAGGATTCTTTTGGGTGAAAAAGTGGTTGGTATCAATGAATACTTTTTTAACAACATTAAAAATATCGAATGAACATTGGATAAGACTATGTAATCGGTTGTGACAGCTGGGAACCCTTTGCCCACATGGAGTTCTGTTCCCTGTGCATCCAGAGGAAGCACAGAAGTTACAGGGTAAAACTTGGAGGCAGTCTGGAACTTGGGTAGTACCAGGGCAGCGACTGACGTTTATAAATGCCAGCACAATGGGTGGGCTGACAGGACAAACATGGCCTGGTGGGAATTCCCCAAAAAAAGACTCCATTAGAGAGGTACAGACAAACAAATAAATAAAAGTTGGATGGAATTCCAGACCTTGCCTAAAAAAGTTTCAAAGTTGATGTACAACTGTTTATTTCATATAACAATAATACAAAAGATTGCAGGCAACTCAAGCCAAGTACTCGATCCAGTGTTTCTATTATTTTTTCAGAGCAGACTGAAATGTGTATGGGGAAGACAGATGTTCATACTGCACGTTAAAGCAACATAAACACAGTAGTAAAGGGTAAGGCTTATCAAGATTTATGTGGAAAAACTGACAGAACCATATGGCAAAGATCCTAAAAATCCACCCACTTAAAAACAACAGTTGAACATTATAATTGATTAAATATATTCTGTTTTGTCTATTTTCACAGGCAGAGCAGGATTCAATGCGATTCTATAGCAAGAGCCTTTGTAAGGTCCAAGTGCATTCCCTTCCCGTCAATGAACATCCCATTCATTAGAATAACAGACCGATATACCTCTGCTGTGTCATGTGCCTTACTGAAAAATCATTGTGAGCATGTAAGTAACACCCGAAAAATGAGAAATAGAACATCCATATGTCAGAAAGTATACGTCCAGCCATATTTTTGTTCTAGCCATGCAGTCAGCTGGCTGTTTTAACTGATTTTTCGCGCTGAGTGGAGAACTATGCTGACAAGAACAGAAAAGCCTATCTGAACCCTGATTTCCCACTTCTGAGGCAAACGTAATGAGTCATAAACATTTTACACATCTGCAGCTTTTGAAGTAATAATCCTACAAATGTCTCAACTTTCCCAAAAACTAATATCAATTGCCCGCCACGAACACAACAGAACCAAGCAAATGAAACCGGAGAGATGTCTCAGGGAAATTAAGCATTCCTTTGCTTGTGGTTGGCAACTGGAATTATGATTGTGGAAAACTTATGAGTTTTGTGGGGTTATTATGTTAAAGGCTGGAAATTTGTATTACGTTTGTGGTTTATTGCATTTATGGGATGTTATTACCATTGCCGGTGTTACGTAAGTACATCTAGTGTGCAAGTTTTGCGGAAATCATAGGTCCAATAATTGCCTCTCTTAACTTGAATGAGATATACTTACTCTGAACTTCTGGGAAGTTCTTCTCAGAACCTTTAAAGCTTTCTCCAATCATTCACTGCTTTTTTCCTTAAAATTGAAAGGATTATAGACTGACATGAATGTGACTCACTCTCCAAGACGGAGGAGAATGACTGATTTAGTGAGCACTGGAGAATATATTGTTGGAGCAGCAGCACCTCCGATTCATCTCCTATCCCTCCCTTAGGCTTTACTTGACTGGGAGTCATTGTCAAATAGACAGCAGCTTTCCCAAATCATTTTAGTGCAACTCGCCAGTGAAAAGTCTCTCATTTTTGAATTGCAGATGAGACTTTTTTTGAGATAATTACAAAGATCTTAATTGTGGAGATTAAGCTTTTACAGGTAGCAGAGGTGGCTCTTGGTCCCCCAGAAAAGATCTCACATTGGTCTTCACCACCTCAGAAAATCATACACAGCAAAAACTGTTTAAATTTAGGGTAAGACTTATTCCTACAAACTGTTAGCTCAAAGTTTGATTTACTGTGAAAAGTCACAGCAAAAAAGTTTTTGCCCTACATTTTGCATTTGGACCCCAGTTGCACCTCAAGGCCCAACAATGCAACCCCCCCCCCCCCCCCCCTACCAATTTCAAAGTCTAAAGCTAGCAGGCTTTGTTTACGCATTCAACACAAAAATGGTGGGAAAACTGCTTGATTTCCAATCCATACACTTCTGTCATTAAAGAAATGATCACAAATGCTCTAATATTCATTTCTGAATTAAAAAGTCTTGTTTAATGATTGATTTTGAGCCCATCACAGCTTGTATCCATGACAACTTTCAGCTTATAAGCTCCTTGTATAATGTCACAGAGGTAAAATAAAGGAATATGATTAGTCTACACAGCAATCCATAGAAAAGCTGGCATATCCATAGATATTGATGGTCAGTACACAAATTAGAGAGTGAATTCAGAGGCATTGTACTTTCAAGTCAATGATTAAGGTGCTGAAAATGTACAGGTTTCTTTGCATGATAGTTTTCTCCCCAGGCTAGATCTGAGTTATCCAAAACATCCCAGCATTATCGAATAAAATATGGGAGAAATTTTGGGGGCAAACAGTGCGAATTCGAACTGGCCTCCCGTTTTCAACATTCCTCGTTGACCTCATGGTCACAGCATCTGACGAAATGATTGCACCTTGCACTGCATTAAACCTGAGAGGGTGCTGATGGAACAAAGCAGTCAGCACCTATAAGCAGTAAAATGCACTTGGGCCGTCGAGCCAGAAATAATGACTCGAAATGAGAATATCAAAACAAATGATAAAAGCAAGTGAAGTGCCTTTTTTAGGAAAGTTTGTGAAGAGTATTTGAAACTGTGCCTGTTAGTTAAACAGAGTTTGTGCCCAGCAAAATGTTCTGGGACCCTGACCAGAACAATCATCCAGTAAGTGTTGCTGCACAAAAACCCCTCGCTACTGTTTGGAGAGAACTGTCAAGAACAGAAGCTTCTAGAACATACAGCTCTCCATCCTTCTCATAGCTGTGGGCTTCTATAGCAGTTCCAATAATGAAGAGTGAAGAACCTAAAAATGCTGTTCATCACATTGGTGCTGACCACCACGCCCATGCAAGGAGGAGGTTTTGGGTCCAGGTCCCCTGCTGACCTGGTTTCTCTATGCTAGTGCACGTTTTCCCACATCTTTGCGTGGGTTTCAACCAAGTGTTCATCTCTCACAGTAAAAAAAAATTCAACAGCACAGACTCTATGCATAAAAATTTGCTGACTTAGTTGACTCAAGCACATAAAGGAAATGTGCTAATAAACGAAAGGTCATGGATGCAGATTCCTTGCAGCTCCATATTGTCACAGAAAGCAGGACTGGGATTGGGGACGGAGGGAATGGGGAGGGACATGGACCTACCTCAGTGTCTTCATCCAGCTCCTCGCTGTTGGACAGCGTGCGGTTATACGCCTCCGTCTGCTGGGGACTTGCTTCCTTCTGTCTCCTCCGCTCCTTCCTGGCTTGCACCTCCTGCAAGAGGAGGCACAGCACCCACAGAGTGATGGCGGCCACAGCCAGCGGCCAGCACCTCATTGCGGACTGTCTGAGGCGGCGGGGGGGGTTCCAAAAAAACTCCTCTCCGAGTCAGGGGAGAGGAGAGCGTAATCCACACTTCGGAAAACCCGAGAACCTGCAAGCGTAAGTGTCCTGGATTTCCTCACAGTCTGCAGCTGTCGGCGAAGTCCTGGATATCAGCTGAGATGAGAAGGCCGTGTACTTCAGTTGCCTCAGGGCTGGTGCTTTGTCCTGTGGCTTCCCTGGCGGCCTTTCAAGCGGCGAGCTCGACTCACTCAGCTATGAAATGCATCACGGCGGAATGGTCCCAGGGAGTGACAGGCTGCTGTAGATCTGCCTGAAACCCACCCATTAGTGAGATTTTTCACACATTTCTCTCAGTGGGGGGTGGGGAGGAGTTAAAGCTTCTGGTGGGGGGGGGGGTTGTTTGGGGGTTGGGGGGGGGGGGGCGATGGGGGGTGGTGGTGGTGATGGAGGGAGTGGAGGGTTCGTTGTCTCTCTCTACCTCTCAGCCTCCTGCGCAGTCTTCATATCCAGGAGGTGTTAGTCCAGGATCGGGTGTGTGGATGAATTCAGTTCTGTAGGATAGTGATGTGCTGTCAGTCCTTCCTGCTGCTCTCTGAGGAGAAGAATGAAGTCCCGGCAGCAGCTTCACTGCTCTTAAGCAGCGGCCTTCTCCCTTGTCCTGGAATAGTGTCCCTCTCAGAACCGCTTAGCAGCTGAAATAGAGCCTGAATCTTGCTCACTTTACTTTCAACTGCAGCTCCAGCAGGGCAATCAAACCCCTCCAGACAGAAGAACAAGTGCTCCCCCTCTCTGTCTGCCGCCCGTCTGAGTGTTTCTGTGGTGTGTGGTGCCTCCTCGTTTGTTACTGTCTCTCTCTCTCTCTTTCTGTCTCTAACTCGCTCCCTCTCTCTATCTCAGTTTCGGCACTCACTCTCTCTCATTTGTGAATTGGCAGTGGCCCTGATCTTCTTTGACGCAGATGAAACGCATGTGCATGTGAGCATAAGTGTGTATTGTTGCAACGTGCTTTCATAGTTATGTTTATTTAACTTTATTTAATATAGATATGAGGTTGTATCCAAACAGACCTGAGGACCTGCGGGGGGGAAAGAGTCCCCGGGCGGCCGCTTGTGTAATCTCTTGTTTGACAAATTGCCATGGAAGGAATTCAGAAATCCTCGCACGGTCCGTCGCAGAAAAGAATCTGTGGTGATGTTTTCGGGGAGGTGTTGAAATCCGATTCCTCCCCTCCCAAGTGTCGCCGGTGAGGATTACCAGACGGGAGACGCTGAGGTTTTTCGGGCAGGAGGGGTAAATGAAGGGGTGCAAAAGCAAACAAATGAATCTCTCGAGTTTCTCGTCAGGACTTCAAAAAGCTTTGATTCGCTCGCTCGCGACTCACGATCAGTGGGGGTTATGGGCAAATGACTCCTGAGGATGGCTGCATAGGCAGTCTGAGAAGCATAATACAGGGAGTTTGCCCGAGTGATCCATCACGGTAAAGCAACATCACTTACTTATGATGCACGGCCAGCCCCAACCATGCTAACACACAATTAAAGTGCTGTCACCACTGTGTGTCACTGTCCCACACTGGGCATCACTGTCCCTAACCCTCTCTGAAATGCCGCAGAAAGGTTTTGTGAAGAAGTTAAATCCAGCGGAATTTAGTGGCACAGTTCAGTTGCGCTTGAATACTCCTTGCAAATGCAGGGCAAATTCAGGATAAGAGTCACTGAGAATCAGTCTCAAATTTCAACTGAGTTTATTCCAGAAAATGTGATTTACAACTCTTTTTCAATGTGGATGATAAATACGTCCAAATAATGGCAAATATCGTGTAGCGCGGAGAATGATACGAACCTGTTATAAATACGTAGATGATCTTTCAAATTGAAGTGGAAGAGCATTTAATCAATGTGAAACTGAAAGCACTGGAGTATCAATCCATTTTGTATCAGAAACCTTCAAAGGGCAGTTAATTCAAAATGGCAACAGTCTATTGCCTCACTCCAGAAGTCCCTGATGATGTAGATGTTTGGGTGGCAGACGAGTTGTGTGCTGTGGATAAGGCTATAGGGGAAGGATAGTAGTGGATGCTTTAACTTGCCAGCTGCAAGTCTCTTACTTTAACATGACCATGGGTTCCTACAAGTTTCCATTTTTACTAGTGTCACATCCTGCAGTGGATTTGCAAGCTGTCCAGGCTGCAGTCCTGCATTTTGCCTGTGGTCTGCAGGGATAGGCTCCAGCTCCCCCGTGACCCCTATGAGAGAGAAGTGGTTTAGATAGTGGATGGATAGATGGATGGTCACAATTTTGCTGCAGTGATGAGGGCCAACTGGCAGAGCTAATGAATTCATACCACTGACGGTAAGGCATTGTGAATTTTTTCTGAACAATGGAGGCTCTGGAACTCAGTTGCTCTGTATTACCAGTTGCAATTATTGTGTCATTACCTGAGCCATTAAACATATCTGGTCAGCACTCGATTTCACACCTTATCGGCTCAAAGCCAGCTGGCACAAACCGCAAGTTACTCCAGTGGAAATGTAGCTCTATTCAAGCATTAGCGTGAACATTATGCGCTATTCATCAATATTCACCACAAATGAGGGTGTAAAAGTGAAAAAATGTCCAACAAAATACTTCTCGTCTGTCTTTCAGTCCTCAAATTCTGGCAAGCCATAAATTCAAATAAACTTTGAAGGCATTTAACTCACCTATGTCCCTCATGCAAATAAACCATGCATGTAACAGGAAAATTGGCTGAAAACTCACTCAGGTGACAAGCGAGTGGCAGTAGTCCTGATAGTTCTGAACAAATGTTGATCACTTTAGAAGTGGCACCATTAGCTCCTATCCAAATGAGGATTTCTGCTCCACACTTTATCTGTTCTCTTCTGCTTGGTTACCTATCCCAGGAAATTACAACAATAATTCCGAAATAGTTGAGAAAAAGTGTAAATTGTGAATAAAATCAAAAAGCAATGACTTTCAAATCACACCACCAGTATTTTATTCACAATAGAACAGAGATAACATAGGAAATGTTGAAACAGGGAAATTTTACAATTTTATCCACAAAATGAACTCATTTCAAATTTGATAGCCGCTACAGGTCTCAAAAAAGTTGGGACAGCGGCCTGTTTACAATGGTGTAGCATCCCCTCTTCTTTTTAACACAGAGTGGAGGCATCTGGGCATTGAGGAGACAAGTTTCTTGAGTTTACCCATTGGCATTTGATCCCACTCTTGTTTAATACAGGTTTCCAGCTGCTGGAGAGTTTTGGATCTCCTTTGACGTACTTTTACTCTAATCATGCGCCAAATGTTTTCAATCGGTGAAAGATCAGGACTGCAAACAGGCCATTCAATGAAAGTCATTGCATTTAGATTTTATTCACAATTTACACTTCGTCCCAACTATTTTTGAATTGGGGTTGTACATCAGTAGTTTGCTACACGTAAAAATACGACAGATATTGAGTAATATTCATTTTGAGTAGTATAAGTCTATAGTAAGTCCCCAGAGAAAGTCATATTCCAACCATCAAAATAAAAATTGGTGAACCATTGTTGATAATGCTATTCAACATAGTAATCATATACTTGAATGCAAGAAAGTGGTTGGGATCATATGTTTGAACATACTGTAAAATTGATACTTAAAACAAACAAGGACTCAAGGCTTTCAGTTGGATTTGCTCATTGAATTAAAGGTGTTTAAGCACGATTGCCGAGTATTCAACCTATTGTTTGTAGACTGCGCCACCTAGTGGATGTCACAAGTGTCCATACAAGGTCAAAAATAGTAGGAGTCCTGCCACAATAATATCACAATATTAAAAAAAAAAGGCACGGTGTTATTTGATAAAGCACTGAAATGAACTGATTTTTACTTACTTAGGAAATAACAAATGAAAGAATAAACGTTGAGAATCAAACTGAAGTGTACGGAAGCCCATATAAGTAAGAGATTCAATTTCGGGGGAATGAGGCCCTCTCTTGGACAATGTTTGAACTGCACCCAGCCAGCTCCTCCACAGCCAAAGAAAATAAGCGTACACTCATATAAACTAAAGAACCGTTTCTCATCAGTGGGAAAAAGACAGGTTCAGCACAATGTACGAGCTGTCCACCAATTGCTGATCTTGTCATTCATATTGTATATCCACGGTGGTTAGTCAATAAGCAAAATCGGTGAGATAGAATCGACCTTTAGGCTGCAGACCAAAATAAATGGAGGCAGAAGTTTACAGCTTTGCACTGGGTCACTCTCAAGGTATTGAAAATTGATGAACTATGGAGATTCCAAAAGGTCATAGCTCAGGTTGCATCTCTGAATGAACCAATGACTGATATTAAGGGACTAATGGTTAACACAGAGAGATATTTCAACAAAACATTTAATTAAAGCCTACATTGCAACAAAGGACGCAAATTGTTTGCAAATCACTGGAAACGCTATAGTATAAACAGACAAGCCGTAAATGAAGCATTAGCTTCAAAAATTGCATTCTTGTGGCTTATTTTGTGTTCGTTGAGCATCCTCCACCCAAAATATATACATCTGATAAAAAATGGTCACAAACTTCAAGCTGAGTCTATTTGGATGTAGTATCATCACTTGTTCTCCATGAATAAGGGATGCCAGACTCGAGTACTGGATGGCCAGTGTCCGAAGTCTTCTACTCATCAACAGCGAATGAATGCCTTGCGAACCAGGTGTGTGGTCTCCTTCACCAATAAGTGACTAACATCCCCAAATAACACAAGTTGAGGCAGTTTGTTAAATTGAACTAAATGTAATAACCCCCAATTCCAGTGAAGTTGGAACGTTATGTAAAATGTGAATAAAAACAGAATGCAATGATCTGTAAATTTCATAAGCCCACAGTTTATTCACAATAGAACATAGACAACATAACTCATGTTGAAAGTGAGACAATTTACCATTTCATGAAAAATATTAGCTCATTTTGAATTTGATGGAAGCAACAGATCTCAAAAAAGTTGGGACGGGCCAGCAAAAGGCTGGAAAAGTAAGATACAAACAAAATCTTGAAGTGTGCAACAGCAAAAAGTCCTCATTCTCTCATTTTGTTTCACACTGCACCACACGTTCTCCATCGGGGGCAGGTTGGGACTGCAGGCAGGCCAGTCCAGCGCCAGCACCCTTTTCCTGGGCAGCCATGCCTTTGTAATGCCTGTAGATGATGTAGATTTCCTTTTTTTGTAAAATGCATGGGTAACCCTAACCAAGAGATGTTGTCTTAAAGGCATTTTGTCGCTGTAAAATTTGCAAACTCATCAGCACTAATACTGCCTTTACAAGTGTAAGTTACCTCTGCTAAGGACACTTAACACAACCCCTTAGCATGACAGAGCATGACTTTTGGGCCTGCAGGTAACGGTCTCGACTCTCGCTGGTCCTTTTCTTCTTTGGTCAGGAGCACAAGCCGGCTTGAGAACGTTGTCTGTCAACAAAGATGGATCTGCTTGGGTTGCTAAATCAAATGGAAGCAAAGCCAAGCAGGTCCAAGCTGCTACTAAAAGCAGACGACCTAAACCTGGCTGAGGCACCTAAATTTTACCCCCTCCTTTCCTCGTTGCATGGCATAGATGGCAGTGGTACAGGGGCCGTGGAGAGCTGTAGGGAGGCGTCTGTCATCAACATCATACTCAGATATCAGATCATGGATGGCAGAGATAAGGTGGGGCTTGTTTATGATGGAATAGGTGCCTTTTCGGAAACAGAGAATACAAACTTTCGTGTGGGCTGTGCAGTGGTCCATATCTGCTGTCAGACCCTTGCATGTCTCAGGAAAAAGGACAGAATTCAGGGACAATGCACAATATAAGGAGGGCCTATGGCCCATGAAATGTGACATAACCATTGTGGAATCAGGAGCGAAGAGACTACGTCCACAAATGACCCTTCGAGATTTCATTTTTGGGTATTTTAACACTTTTTTGAATTTCTCAAAGTTCAAAAATTGCAATTTCTGAAAAACATTATTTTCTCAAAAATTTCCCAACAGATTTTTTTTCCCCGTTTTCATATATTAATTCTTCGCCATGTTCTGGAGTTCATATCATTGGTTTCATGCCATTAGAATTTTTTATGACTTTCTTATGGTTACAACCCACTGTGACCAGTCAAAGCAAATATTGAATTCACTGCTTTCGGTTTTTATGTATATTTTGCATGCTGTCCCAACTTCTTCCAAGTTGGTGCTGTAAATGAACCACTTGCAGGTAAACGCACTGGAAACGAGTTGAAACTGAGGCCCTCCAAGTCTACAGTTTGACACCCCCCCACCATAATATCTAGGAGACAGTGGAGTGGATGAGGATACAGTATGCAAAGTGTGAGGACATGAAATTACTCCATGCCAAAACACAGAACTAATCAATGGAGAGGAGGTACTGAGAATTCAATAAAAGCCCACCAATAGAAGGAATATAACAGAACCTGTGTCCTTACACTACTGGGAAACAGCAGGAAAGAATCGAGTCTTCCTCTCCCCATCTATGTAATGCTCAGATTCTGCATTACAAAGCCTTTAAGGAAGGAGTGAATGAATAGGCAAGGACTGGTCATATTCAGGATTCGCAGGAATGTATTAAGCGCCGTCATTTTATTTACATAATATAATTTTGTCACATTTTGGAGACACGGGTAGCCATAAAGGGAAAAGGCCACTTGTTATTCAACACCCAGCACACAAACACAGCTGGCACATTAGCAGCAACACATAATTCCTCATTGACCTTAATTTACCAAACGCAGCAGCGCGAGCAGGAACAATCCGAGGACTGACAGACTTTGTGCTACAGTTTCAGCTGGAATAACCCCTGAAGCTAACGTCATGACCAAAGTCCTTTTTACGCGCCTCTTCGAGAGGAAACGTTTAACCCTTACAGTACTATTGGCAAAGTATAGTTGCCCAATGATGTAAGATATCAAAATCAGATGCTGTTGAAAACCTATCATGTGGCAACTTGTTTCTTTTAAACAAGTTACCACATGATAGGTTTTCAACAGCTCCGGGTGATTTAAGGATTTAAAATTTTAAAATGTATTCTGCATTCTAACGGTTAAGATAAAACAGTAAACAAAAGTGATGGCTAAAATTTCTTCTGAGGGTAATCTTATCTGAAGGTACCGCATGAATGATGCGTGCGATGATGCAGAGCGCCAGCTGCAGTGCAGTACGCAAGAAAAGCTCAGTCTCACATCCCAAGCACTCTCTGCAGGAATCACAGTGAACTCCCACACACGACAGCAGCAACCAAAATACTTGGGAATCAGCAAATTTCCATTTACTGTTTTCAAAGTTTTTTCAAAACCACAGACCATACAAAACTGAAATGTCAACAGAAATATAATTATCTTAATTTACAAGAAGGAAAACAATAAGTGGACATAAATCACATGTTCTGTAAAACAAAGATTAAACAGAATACCTCTCTCTCCGCCTTGCCACTCTTTTTTTTCCTCCAGTACATATTTAAATTTGCAGCATAAAGTCTTACTTTCCAGCTGGCTGTATACAACAATGTTGTGCATATCTCATATTGCACTAACATTACAGGCTCATAAGAAATATGCAGTAACTTATGAACAGAACACACATTCCAGCAATAAGAACCTACAGTGTTATCCCATGAGTTTACCTTGAGAGTTAGTTCACCTTAAATAAAACCCAACTGCATCAGCAATCCAAAGCATTAGTGCAGGTACCAGAATCTGCATACAAAGGCAATGATGCAGTAAGTAGTTTGAGGAATCTTTTTTTTTTTTTTCTTTTCACAGCTTGGGAGGTTAGAGACTGCGAACAGCTTCAAGCACATTTTCATTCGTGTCCTCGCTCTCTGCGCTTCTCAAGGCTCAATAATATTTAATTTCGCCAAATGGAGCTCAAATAAATCATCAATATAGGGACAACAGGACTTTAAAAACATTTTAATAACAAAATGACCCAAGAATGCCAATGCGCTATATTAAATTGAAGCAGGGCAAATCCTTTTATATTTTAAAACCATTTGCATAACACAGCATTGGCGAAAGCTTCGTTTTAACAGTACTTACAAAACAAAAGCCTTGCGCATGAAAAGTGATTACATTTTTTAATTTTCCAAAAAGGAACAGTCACTTCCACCCAAGGCCTGATACTGGCTGACGTTCAACCTGGACCATTACACAGCTTTGCATGTCTCCATGAAATTCCCCAATGACAAGCATTAAAAGCCCAATCAAACGGCTTGTAAGCCATTTTCTGATGTGGGCAGTTCTCAAAGTTCAATGCGAATTACAGAACACAGCAGTGCGGCAGTCGAGAAACATCTTTGTATACGCCCGCCCACATCGAATGCCTATACCATTAATGTGTACCATTGCAGGCTCATGTGGTCAAGCTGGAACAGATCTGAAATACAATACCTAAAATACAGCAGTGCAGAGCAATGTTTTGCCAGTATGCCCTAGAAGTTTCTTTATACAGGCTCCAGGCAGCAGACACAAGTATCACTACAGACCTTGGGAAGTGAGGTGCATGACGGGGGAGGGTTTGGTGTAGACAGAGAGCCAAAATCACCGATACACACTCACTGTCCAATCAGAACTCTTGCTGAGGCGAGCTCCAGGTAGATGAGGAAACGTCACAAATGTTAACAGTCCTGCCGCCTACTTCCTCAACGCTTGTATTCAACCAGCCCATTTCACGGATTAGTTCCACTTTCAGGCTGAGGACTTGTGCCAACTGGAAAATTCAGGAGAAATCTGGATATTCTCCCTCCAGTTATGGGATTTGGGGGGGGGGGGGTGAGAGAGGTAGGCCACAACAGTGTTGCTCTGACAACCAGCAGGAAGCATGGCAGGCATGGAGGAATAAATAAATAAATAGAGAAGGATGAGAATGCAGGAGGAGGGCGTGGCCCGGGCGCCTCAGGGGATGCCGTCCTTGCGCTGGCAGCACTGCGACGGTGGGACGTTCCAGTCGTAGACATAAGAGAGGCGGAGTTTCACCTCTTCCTTGCACAGCCGGCCCTCCCTCTGCAGGGTCTGGTGCTTTTCCAGCATGTCCTCCAGGCTCTGCTTGTGCGTCACCAGGTACTTGTTGTTGCAGCCGCGCGACTTGTACTCCGTGTCGAAGCGCGGGTCGTGCACGCGGCGCACGTCCACCGGTGCCAACCAGGCGCCCAGCGACACGTCCTCGCTCTGCCACGCCTTCAGGAAGCCCACGTTGAGGCGCAAGTAGTGCACCAGGTCGGCCGACAGCACGTAGCCCCCGCCCAGAGCGTAGGGCAGGTAGTAATCGCAGAGGGCCCAGGTGCTCTCCTTCCACTTCCCGGCCGTCTTCACCCTCCCCCGGCCCGAGAAGAAGCCCCAGTAGAGGCGGGAGGGCTCCTTGGTCTTCAGCTCCTCTTTGAGGAGTTCGAGTCGCGCAAAGGTGTCGTCGTCGGCCTTCAGGACAAATTTAAACTGCACGTTCTGGTCCAGCCAGCTGTACATGTGCAGCAGCTTGAGGGTGAGGTTCTCGTAGGAGTCCCGCAGTTCTGGTAGGAGGAGCAGGTCGCGGTGGCGCACCTGCTCCGTACCCAAATTCTGCAGGTCCTCCGCCGGCAGCCCCTCTGTACCCACCACGAACAGGCTCAGGACGTCCGGGTCGCGCTTGGCCAGCCAGGTGCTGCGGATGATGCTGCGCCGCTCTGTGTACTTGGGTCCCGTGGTGACCAGCACCACCAGGAACGCCGACAACTCCTTGGGCCGGGACGCCTGACGATCGGGGTGCAGCTCCGAGCGAGGGGCGGAGCCAGGGGACTCCGCTGGCCTCAGCGTTTCCGAGGTGCACTTTGCCAGGAAGAGGAGGACCACGGCGAAAATGAACAGCCCCCCGAGCGCCAGGGCTGTCTTGTGGCGACACACCAGCCGGACCAAGTTCATGGTGTCAGATCTTCGAGAGAAAAGACATTTTGAGATGAATAAATGAACATACCGCGGTGGTCTGTGGATATTGGTTGTAGGGGATAAGGCTGCAGTAAGAGTACCGTGATGGATGTACCTGAGGGGTCAATTCTGATTCAACATTAATCCAGTTAAACGGCAATACAATGTGCACTTGGCACTTAATGTATTATAAATTGCATAATGCCAAGATGTCCATGATGAAGATTCAGATAAGATATATTTGAGATCTCAAGACTTACAAACAGTCTCCGCGACAAGAGTTTTCAGTTTACCATTTTATCGGGGGCCAGACAAGATTCACTTTTAATCGCCCTAACTTACTTGCCTGATTGAAAAGCAAATAAATTAAGTGAGATGCAATCGATCAGTTAGGAAGAACATTATTCCCGAAATCATAACAGGTGTTTTTTCCCTTGATCACGGTTAACTTGGCCAAACAGTGATGTAAACAGGTGATGATCGAGCAGACAAATTTAGGCCCGAATTCACAGAGAGATCAGATCAGCTGCTGCTTATCCAACGTATATGGTTAGTCACACCTGTCTAAGTAACAAAAGAAATTCTAATCATCCCAAGGGGCTTGTTTATCTCATGTACAAGCTACCAATTCTCTGTTGGCTTGCTTGTGTGGCTGGATGTATGACCATGGATCTCTTGCGCATAATTGAAATAACTCAGGAAGAGATGGCTGACCAAAGGCAAGGTGCCGAATTGAGGGTTTTCAAAGACAGGACGAATCCTTTAGAAGAGTATAGCGACACAAAATTTGTCAAGCGATACAGAATTTCCAAAGAATCATACAGTTATATTCTAGACCTTAACGAAGCAGACATTGACGATCCCACAAGATGAAACCATGCCCTTCTTCCAGTACACCAACTATGTATTGCCCTGCGCTGTTATGCATGTGGTGCATTCCAAATGGTTGTTGGTGACACGTGTGGTGTATCACAGGCTACCTGTTGTCGAGTAGTTTGTCGTGTTACCGAGGCAATGTGCGCCAGGAAAAATCACTTCATACCATGCAGAGTGTCACATGACACCACTACACATCGGCTAAGCGGGGACTTGTACTCGGATGGGTAAACACCAGACTATGCTCCATCTGAATCGCGCTAGTCACAGGAGTTTATCCACAAGCATACTTCTCTGTTTTAGCCACCGTACAGTAGTTGTACGTGACTAAAATAATCGGGTGATCATCACCCTTTATGAATTCGGCATATGGATTTAACTTCGTTTTAAAAAGATGCCATCTTTACAACTAAAAACTGAACTCTAAAGCAGGAATTCCCAAACTCAGTCCTGGGAACCCACTGTGTCAGCTGATTTTTGTTCCCGCCACAACTGCAATCCCAGGATTTTAATGAGTTGCAAATTTTACTTAACTGCGCTACCTGTACTCATATAGATTATCAACACTTAAGCCCCATTATGTCAGAACTAGCCATTAGGGCTATTGCTGATGAGCTTCATATTAACATTTTACTATATTACACATTACCGTATTGTGTAAAAAGATAGCAAATTAAGACTCCTGAAACTGTATAATCAATTGACTTAATTGCTGCAACTGTGGACATGTGGTCACTAAAACTAACCATTTATTAGGTAATTAAGATTTCAAAGACAAAGCAAATTATGATCAGTCAAATCTGTTTGGTGTTAGTTTTCCGCTTGGTTTAAGGAAAACCATTTGGGAAGAACTTGAACACCTGAGTTCAGAATCCTAATTAGCAGTTTGGTGATTAACCAAAGCCTTGCTTTTGATCATTGAAAACTAACTGCCCCCTTGGCTTGGCCTCCTTACAAAGCAAGTCACAAAATACGCACAATAAAAATGTGGGGCTTTTCAACATCATGCAATGCACAGGCATTTTTGTCAAAGCAGTTGTAGAAGGTTAAACGTTTTCTGGCCTGAACAGCAATTAAGTAAAAAAAATTAGCATCATGTTAATTCAGAGATAAGTGTGGTTGGAACGAAAACCAGTATACACAGTAGGTCCCCTGCACCGAGTTTGGGAACCCCGGTTCTAGAGGGAGCAATATTGAGTCTTCTTTCGACTGGGTTAAAATGTCACGTCTTAAACCAGGGGTGGTGTGCATGCAAGTTTTTATTTCTATCAATTACTCTGACTAATTGAGTTTACTGCTTGCATACACAAAAAAAGATTTGTGCAAAGATTAGATCAAAGAAAAACGTTTTATGTAGGGAGACAAGAACAGTCTTTTTGGTGGTCATTCACGATAATTTAAAGAAACGTGCCTGAAATGTCAGATTTCATAAGTGGTTTGGTTAACCTGGATAATCAACTATTTAAAGGCCAGAAGGTGGAGTGAAAACCAAGGACAGACACGGCCCTTGTTGCCCACCCCTGTCTTAAAACTGTAAAGAACATACCGAGTCCATAGCTAATGTTAAATAGCCACGTACAAGGTCAAGCCAGCCAGCTCGATCGCTGAATGAAATGCCTGATTTAAGTTCAGGGGTCTAATCGACGTGAAAAAAAAAGTAACGCCGCATTACTGGAGAAAAGTTTCAATATAAAAATAAAAAAACCTGCACACGCCATTAAGCTAATTGCAAACCAATCTGTCAGTCAGCGGTTTTCCTCGCTAGCTGTTTTATTGTCAACAGCCATCAAGTAATAGCCAGCTGGGCATCCCCTGCTCTGGCTCAGCAGCAGAAACAAACGCCATAGCCAGCTTGCTAGTTAACATGAGATGATGTACATGATAATAAATATGAGGCAAATGCGATCGCCGATGGACGGTAATAAGGATTAACCAAAGGCAGTGGCCAGCTACCCGACAGTCAGTAACGTTACCTGATGTTCAGCTAACTAACGTGGTAACGTTTCCAACATCGCGCAACAGACAGGATAGCACTAGCGTACCCGACGTTTATCCGCATTAAACACGATAAAGCTATGTTAGCTAAAGTTTGGGGGAAATGTGCGCCAGCGAACTCTTCCTACAGTGCAAATGTCCTTCACGTTCGCTAGCGGCTGATTTCCCTAAAACATTAACGTAGGCGCTGATCTTACCTAATCTCCAGTCATCACTTCCACGTTGAAATGTAGGCAAAATTTCACCACCCCATTCATTGCTCAAAATGTGCCAGCACCACCATCACCATGCATTATTTCCGCTGGCCTCTTTCACTGAGTGGTGCAGCTGAGCTATTAAAGCAAATCAGACGGACTAAATTACAAAGAATATTTCAGCTCCATGGTAAAGGCAATCAGTAATAACACTTCACTAGCTACAATCGGTGCGCTGTAAAGCCAGAATTTCTGCTGGCTGTGGTCTGTAAACATGAAGCAATGACGGACACATTGCAATAGCGACTCATATGGCCTGCGCCACCCAACGGCTAGAGCCACTAATAGCTGGTCTCCGATCTTCTTCTTCTTCTTTTGAATTTATATTATAACGACACTAGGCGTATTACTGCCCCCCGCAGATGTAAAATTAGCTTTATCTTATTGAGAAAAATAAAACCACCAAATACCTATCCTACCCCCATTCTGAAATCCCCTCTCCTAAGCTTTACCTTTCTGTCACCTGACCCCCGCCAAACCGTCTCTCCAAAATCTTTTTAATTTCTTTCCCTTGGGCATCCATTATTCCTAAAATTCCCGCGCTGCGTAAACCACCGTTTTGATTCTCTCTATTCTGCTTCCAAGGTCTCTTGAAAAAATCACCACCATTGCAATAAAAGCCAGAAAGTGTTTTCTATCCATTCTAATGAAATTCTCATCTGCTTTTCCCATTTCCTGAACCCTATTCTGCTCTTTCCTCACCTTTTCTTTTTCCACCTGTACCCCCTTAATTGCCTCTGCAAACGACATTCTCCCATGTGTTCTTATTCTTTCAACCTCCTGTTCGTTTTTTATTTTTTTACACTCCAATGCTCCAGCTCCTTGGTTTCCCCCACAGTGAAAACACACTATCTGTTCTTTGAAAGTACAATCATCCTCCATACATCCTTCTTTCCCACATTTCTTCAATCATCACTGCTATGATGAAGAATTTGTGCATAGAAACCCACAAATTTCTTAATTCATTTATTTTAGCAGACCTGCACTATTTCTCTTTTTCATTTTAACCGCCACCAGTTTATCACGTTGGAAATAGCTGGAAGTGAGAGGCTGGGCGTCCGCCTTGTGGTTTTTTAGTATTGCTGTTGCGAGGGAAATCATGTTCATTTCTATTTTTTTAATAACGTCAGTTTTCCATGTATTTTGGTTGGGCGTTTTTGCTGAAAAACACGACTTTATGAACGAATATAGCCTTGGACTTGTCGCTGTGCAACTCGGACATGATCGTCACCTCAGTGCTACTGTGAAGGGGGTGGGTCAACACCACAGATGCGCATCTTTGACGGGGCGGCGACGATGTCAGTCCTCTTAGCAGGCCTGGAAGCTATACAAAACCTACCGTAGCCACTTCAGATACGACTCCTGCACGCTCTTGTCCCATTTTTTTCAATGCAGTGACGCACGATGCAGAGGAGGAGGCTTACACCGGATGAATATTTACCTAAAATCTAACAACACCACTGCCGTTTGATTTCAGCATAGATCTTGTCCACAAGGTTTCAGATGGACTGGAGAAAAAAGTGACCGGGTAAGTAGTAATTTTAGTAAAGGCCACGTGTCCAGGAAATAATTAGACGACCTGAAACATGTGAGAGCTCAGTCATATGAAGTCTGTTGACACGGCAACGTCGACAATCGAGGAAGCCGTTCAGACAGTTGCTTGCTACTTTCCGTCTGTATAACTGATCGAAATCTATTGCAGACAAGTGTTGGCTTTGCATTGAGCGTCACCGAGCAAACAGGTATGTTAACGGTAACCGGGGACACATTTTGTTTGTCATTACGCTCATATACTCCGCAGGCGTTTCTGCGGTGTATTCTCAGACAGCAGCCTATCTTACAAGCTGTGGCTCTCATAAGCATTAAGCTGCTTCCACACCGAGCGCCAAACGAATTTTTCGCACGCGTGTATTCGCGTCTTTGTATTGACTTTGAATGTAATCTGTCGTGCGAAAAATTCGCTTGGCGTCCGGTGTGAAAGCGGCTTTACGCTGAGGAAATATTCATCCAGTATTGCTGAACTGCTGGTGGTTTGCCGATGTTTTGAGTGATTAATTGCGAGCTCGCGGGATGTTTGAATCCCAGGTAATTGACAGTTCGCATGTCTCACGAGTCGCGACAGTAACGTTAATTGCTCAGTGTTTGAATGAAAGGTGCACATTGACCTGATTTAGTCTGAGGTGGTTCGCAACCATGTATAAACGGGTATGCTGACTTGCAAGCAAGTGTGTCGTAAACAAGACTGATCAGGAGATGACATACCTCCCGGCCCCCGCAGTCTAATGTCAGAAATCCCAAAATATCAAAAGGCCCCATTTTAGGACCTGATCATAACGCACAGCAAGTTTCGTTGAAAAAAATATTGAACGGTATTCGAGTTCTGCGGCGGAAACAAAATGATGACAGAAGGACTGATGGACATACATACCCTCCCCGCATTATATCCCGGGTGATAAATATAACAGCACACACGCATAACTATTATAGACTAGCGAATTTGTTTGGCTAATACTTCCTTTGCTTCATCTGCAGTGTTTTGGACTATACACACCAGAAGCCATGACCCTGAGGAGATCCTGGAGCAGATGGTCAAACTCCCTCCTAGCCGTTGTTGTCCTCGTCCTCATAATGCACATCCAGGCCCGCCCAGCCAATATGTCAGTAAATCGGGACAAGAGGCCAAACAGCAAAGAGGAAAATGAGATCCTTCCACCTGACCACTTAAATGGTGTGAAGCTGGAGATGGATGGCCACCTCAACAAAGATTTCCACCAGGAAGTGTTTCTGGGCAAAGATATGGAGGAGTTTGAGGAAGACTCTGAGCCCAGGAAAAACAGGAAGAAGCTCACTGAAATTTTTAGCAAGTATGAAATTCACATTGGAGTTGCAGAGATGTCGTATTAAAAGTCATTCCATGTGTTTCGCCCATTAACTGAGCCAGCATATCTCAATAATTAGTTCTACATTCCGAAATAAAATTTGTGGTGCAGTGCCCTCCACAAATATTGGCACCTCTGGTTAATTTGTGAAGAAAAGTGGGTTTGAATTAGTTTTTATTGGTTTATTTTCTTGATGTCAAGTTCAAAATATAAACAAAAATATTGCCTTCAATTGTTATTCCATGATTTTTAGAACAAAATATTTTTTTCTCAAAAACACCTGTGCCACAGTTATTGATCCCCTTCATTCAATACTTTGTGCAGCCTCTTGCTGCCAAGATAACAGTCCTGAGTCCTCTTCTGTCGAATGTAATGAGATTGAAGAAGTCGTGGCAATGGATCTGAGACTGTCCTTCCATATGGATTCTCTCCAGATCCTTCAAATTAGTTGATCCACGATAATAGACTCTCTTCAGCTCATCCTACGGGCTCTCCATTGGTTACTGGTTCAAGGCCCACGGCAGAAACTTGATTTTGTGAACCATTTTAATGTTGATTTCAATGCATGCTTTGTAGTATTGTCCTGTTAGAAGATGCAACCATGGCCAAGTTTGTTTTTTGATGGCAACACAGTTTTGTCTGGCAACTCTCTCATACACCTTGTAGCTGAGGCCCAGTTTACACGAAGATGCTTGCGAGTAAAGACGACAAAATATTTTTACGCCTTTTGTTTATATGGTGACGGGGCTTGTAGACGCAAAAATCTCAAACCACCCTCGAAAATGGAAAACTTGAATACGCTCCGGCGTAGCGTTTCCGTCTAAACTGGCCAAGACGCAAAACTGGCTCAGATCTGCTGTTCTGCTCACGTCGCATAGGCGTTTACATCACGCAGTAAACAAACATGTCGGATTACATCCATTCTTCGGACCTTCAGGCTACTCTGGCAGCCATAATAAATGTACAGGAATCGTTACTACAAATATACAGAATCTGTACACATGCTATTGGCGAACAGAGGAGGATCTACTTGACCAGACGAAGTTCTTCTTGTTACCGGTAGCCATATTTTGTGATTTCGCGGCACAGTGACGAGAAGAAGGAAGATTCTACACATGCGCGTAGGCATGGCGGCGTTTGTGTTAGTGTATCACAGCACCACCTAGCCGTCTGGCATGCATACCCAATCGATTTCTACACACTTTTTGCGTCACCGTATGCACACAGATTTCCTCCCGAGAACGCTCGTCTGAACGTGAAATAAAAAGTGAAGACGCGACGCCACTTTTGCGTCTTCTGTTCACACCGTCATCATGTAAACCTAGCCTGAGTGTGTGCCATTTTCATCTGGTTGTAATTTTGACTTAATGACCCCAAGACAAAATTGATGTCTACAGTTCTCCACCTCTAATGCTTTGAGTTTGCATTGCCATTGAACCAACCTCCTTCTAATGTTTGCATTCAGAATAACCCCACATCCTCCTCCAGGCAGATTTTTAACATTGTCTCATGTCTCAAACTTCTTAATTATAACACAACAGTTGAAATGGGTATTTATAACATTTTACCCTTTTTTTTCAGCCATTCCCTCATTTGTGAAACTGAATAACATTCTGCCTTAGACCACTGCTTTATTCTTTTGTTAGCCATAATGATTGGATGTCAAAGATAAATTGACCTTTGTCTTATTTTTTCCTCGGTCATTTTCATAAAATTCAAGGTTAGATTTTTTTACTTACTGAAATAAAATATGGGGAGGATTAACAGCGACAACATTTTTTCATGATATTTTTTGTCAATATTTACCATAGGTGCTAATATTGTGGAAGGCTGTGTAATTCACTGACCCAAGTGACTGAAACAAAAATGCTTGGTCAGACCTTTACTGTGCGAACCTGTGTATTTTGCCTCAAAGTTTATGGTTATGTGGAAATTTCTGAAAATGGTCAGAATCTTGCTATGTCCGAGTTCCCTGGTGGCAGCATTTTCTTTTATATTTTGGCCACATCCTGTACACCCAGTACATGCTGTCTATAAATGACCGTAAAAGTGCTTTATTTCTGTCACAGAGGAGCTTGAGTGGAGCTGCCTTCTTGTGATTTTTTGTGGCGGTAGCTACAGTTGTAATGAGTTTCTCGCATGCCTGTGTAGGGTGGACACCAATGAGGACAGGAGTGTTAGTGCGAAAGAGATGCAGCGCTGGATCATGCAGAAAACTCAAGAGCACTTCCAGCAAGCAGTCAAGGAGAACAAAGTTAGCTTCCACGCTGTCGACCCAGACGGGGATGGTAAGGCAAAAATGGACAGAGCCAGTTAGTGTGTCACCCTTTCTTATTTATCTAGCGGTGCCAGCGAGAAATGTACAAACGGTCATCCAGTATAGGTTTATTGCCACCTTTCCCAGAACTTTGCCTGGGGTCACCTGCGGTGTGGATTGACAGGAAAGTATATTTGAAAAGGAACCAGTTCAACTTCTGAAATCTGTGCAGCCTCAGAGCAGATTTATTTTCACTGAGCCATGCTTTTATCGACTGCAGTCAGTTTTTCTGAACCTTGATTAGCCCCCAAGTGGAGAGATTCCTGAAAGTCTGTAGAAAGTTTATTGGTAACCAATTCGTTCCTTATCCTCAACTTTTTTCACATAATTTGGCAGGCTGTTCAATTAAAAAGATTTGAGTTTTAATGTCATCCTCAAACCCTAACCAGGATTAATTCCAAAGGAAAGCAATCACTGGACTGTTGCGATCAGTCATTGTGGCTGCTGGACCACGGCCATTTCGACGTGCCTACTACTTAATATGCATGAGCAATTTGCATGATAAGTCACATCAGATCAGTCATTAGATTCGAAGGCTAGTAAATTAATTACTTTAATGCATTGGAAATTTATTATTATAAATATGTCTAGTTACAAATATGAGACAATTTCAAGTGCATTAACGATCTGAAAGAGCTAGGTAACAGGGATATTGGGCATTTTGCACCAGGCATGAAGTTTACTTACGTATTCAGCAAAGGTTTGGCCACATCTTCATTGGAGATGTCTCCAAACCTGGCTTTAAAAGTTTGCCAGTGATCACTTTGGCCTTTTATATTTATCCTGGCCTTCAATCGATTTTCCTGGCCTTTTCTTGCACTTTTACGGGCCAAATCAGTCACACGTTTCTTTGATCGCGGCATTTTGCATTTGCCAACTTCATTTCTGCGTCCACTGCACACATCCGCTTTTGCGTGACATCATTTTTGCATACTTGTGAATACTAATGAGGTATTTCAAATGAGTCATGGACTGTTTTTGTGGGTCGCAAAAACTATTTTCACATTCAATATTCGGGGGATTGCAAGCGTTCTCGGAGAAAACATTTGTTTATTCCCGCAGGGCTCCACTTAACTTTTTTTTTTTTTTTTTTTTTTCCCTGGTGGAAAAAAAATTCCTAGAATTTCATATTTTTTCGACATAAAATTTGGTGGCCCGAAAAAAATTTAAGGGAAAACAAGAACAATTGTTCTAAATTGTATAGTTGGGCTATTTATGCAATTTTACACAAACTTCCTTTAAAGCCATCATTAAATCAATGAATTTAAACCCTTTTTTCAATTAATTTTAGCTGACTTCAGCTATAAATAACTATTAGTACCCGTTTACACTTTAAAAACACAGACCCCCCCCCCCACACACACACACACACACACACACATCACCACCACCAAAATGCCAACAATGACAATTTAAACTAACAAATGAGAAAAAAGGTAGATTGTTTAAATGTAACAACAAATATGTACATTTTTTAACATAAAACTCAGAGAGTTGTGGGTTCAAAAGTGGTTGAGGGCTATAGTAGGCTTGCAGCAGATATAAACAAAGAAATTGACTTTTGCAGATAAAATCAAAACAACAACAAAAAAAAAAGGTATTGTGGAGCATCAACAAGCTAGGTTTTCACAGGTCTGGTATGATGACAAGGAAATTGTAATCAAGAAAAAAGAACCCATTTCTTATAAAAATCTTATAAACTTTGTCTACTTAGCAATTGAATAAATAATGAATGCAGTTTTGTCACACAGTTAGTTGTCACTAGTCATGAAAGCACAATAATAACAGCAGTATAACCTGGCACGTTGCACATTTTACTATACAAGCAACATGTTTTACTCTCAATGTCAATCAGAACATGCCATAATAAAAAGTAAAAAATGTAAATAAACAAGAGGCGTCGCCGATCGCAGAGTAACAAGAGTCACAAATCGCGCTGCTCGAGCTTCATGAATGATGTTAATACAAATAAATTGACCTTCATTGTTTATGTGCACATTTTCTGTATTTTCTTTGGTGGTTTGATCGGGCCACCAAAATTGATCAATCTCGGAAATCTGGTGGCCGAAGAGCAAATTTTGGCGGCCCCGGGTCACCGCTTATGTCGAGCCCTGATTCCTGTTTGTTTTCGTCATATCTATTAAATTATGTATAAAAAAGACCAGATTGGTTACCTTTAAGCTGAACTGGGTAAAATGTATGAATCTGGTTGAATTACCATGTTTTACTCCAGTTTATTTACCAAATGGGTATTCTGCTTGCGCAGGTCTTTTGCTCTTTGTACTAAATTTGAATGAAAGGCTGTCGCCAAAGTTTCAGTTTTGCTTTTGTTGCGTAGGTCAAGTGACCTGGGATGAATATCGGGTGAAGTTCTTGGCCAGCAAAGGCTTTAATGAGAAGGAGGTGGCTGAGAGGATCAAGAGGAAAGAGGACCTGAAGGTGGATGAGGAGAGTGAGTAACTGCCTTTTTCAATAAAGACTCAGCAGTTATAGCGTGACTGTGAGCTGCAGTGCGTCCAACCATTTAAAGTGGTCACATTACGGCAGCCAATCATGTTTTAGGACAATCGACCAATTCAGCTATGAATTGAATGGTTTTCAGACGGCCACACATCTTTTACATGCTGCCATTTGCATAAATACATGATCGGAAAGCTGAGCCCTGTTTCTTAACCCCTTTGCGCAGAATACAAATAATGCTAAATTTTTCTTGTTATGCATGACCCTATTTAGGCTTTATAACTCATCATTTGTATCACTGAGACTGGAAAATTATTCAAGTGAAGCAAGGAATTTGGAAATTCAATTATAGAATTATTTGGGAATTAAATTTCGGAATTTACCGACCTCGGGTCTATGTCTGCGCAAAGGGGTTTTAAAGCATCATTACAGTGTTGGCTGAATAACTGCACTGTGCGAAACTATAAAAAATCGGAAATTTGGAATATAGTGAAGAAAAACATAACTGTACTTGGATGACTCCTCAGATTAAAACCATCTTACAAGGTAATTATGCCTTATGAGTGGGTCTGCTGGTGCATGGGCTGGTAGTCTGGTGGCTTCTGGGGTTTTAAAGCTCTGTCTCCATCATGATTAGGTGTGATTTGTGGTGTTGTAGTAATGGTTGGATCCTTTAAAATATCACAAATTTTGCCCTGTTAAGATTTAAAATGATCCTCTCTGGTAAGAAACTAGAATAAGAAAATGGCTACAGTCCATGACATTTTGAGAGTTCAAATTTGTTTGTTATCACATTTAGCAGAAGAAAAAACTGCACTGCTATTGACGGCAAACTGCCGCACAAATATTTCCATCATAATTTTGCTGTGATAAGTAGAGGTGCTGATCAGTTTGTTTGCGTATTTCATCAGTTGGATTGGATGTTTGCCCTTTGAACTGATGCCCTGATCCTGATCTTCAATCCAAGCCTCGATACTACCTTGCAGTGCAGCATCCACTGCATTATTTGTGCCTCATATCCAGTCATCGAACTTTACGATCATTAATTGATGAGATTATGTTGGTGGTGTTCAGCTCAGGAAGTCCTGGAGAGCTTGAAGGACAGATGGTTCCAAGCCGACAATCCCCCAGCGGATCAGGTTCTGAACGAGGAGGAGTTCCTGTCCTTCCTCCATCCGGAGCACAGTCGTGGAATGCTCAAGTACATGGTGAAGGAGATCGTGCGGGATCTGGGTACGCTCCACTTCTTTCTGCTCTCTGTATGGTCCAGAGGTTTAAGTCTAGGGTTCAGAAAGGAAAGGTTCATCCATGAGATTCTTTTCTCTATCTCCACCCGCTCCCCCCCTCCTTCCTGCCGTACATTAGTCTTTCTTCTGGATAAAATGATGCCAATGAATAAATCTTGATAGCTGGAACAAAATATTGGGAACGACTTTGACTTTCTGAACCTGGATTTTCCAGCTCTGATGTGGTTTAGAGCTCAGTTGAACAATAGTAAAGATTCTGCACCAAATTTGAAAAGGGGTCAAATTGCTAAGGATGTGGACAGCATATTAGTAAATTGCTAGCAATGTCATTGTCTGTTCAGCATTTGTCTTCAAGCGCTGGTAATCACCACAAAAATACTTTATATTGATGTTTGTCAACTAGTTGGAGGCTATTTCTGATATATTCTATTGGTTGTTTGCAATCATGTCAACCTGATGATATGCAAAAGTCAGATGGGGGTGCAGGAAGTGATGAATGCCAGCTGGGAATTGCTGGACTGTATTTCTTTAGATTTTTGCCAGAAATGTAAAGTTAAGTAGCTAAATGATTGCAGCCTTACCCTTCACATATTGGTCACTGCATACACAAGTGCTGTCTGACTCTGCTCCTCCAGACTTTAAACGGCGGTTTTTAACCAATGTCTGCTGCTGTTTCGTGAGCTTTTTTTCTTGCGATTATGTGTCAGTAAGTACTTTTGGGACTTTAAAGTATCTCATTTTTTAACCAATTTAATCCATTGGCACAGCCGTAAATGGCACAAAACTTTGGCATTTTGATAGCGCTTCTCTGCGGAGAAATCACTTCCTTCCCCCCGCTCCCCATCTGCAGTTCCTGCTGTGACGTGACGTCATCTGCAATCAACCTACTGCTTATTTATGCCTTGGCTGAGTCTGTTAGCATTAATCTGAAGGATAATGGTCTTGTGAAAATGGTCTTTTGAAAGATCAAGATGGAAATAAGAAGCTGACTCTGTCCGAGTTCATCTCCCTGCCTATGGGGACGGCAGAGAACCAGGAAGCTCAGGACATCGATGACGACTGGGTACGAGAGCGGAGGAAGGAGTTTGAGGAGGTCATCGACGCCAACCACGATGGTATTGTCACCATGGAAGAGTTAGAGGTGGGCTTTTATTTGTGCTTCTCAAATCCTGCCTGGTTCACCCACTTCTTTATTTATTCTGTCTATTTTGACATAATTTAGCAGATGCAGTCCTGTCCCTGAAAATGTTTTGGCTTGATTTTCGTTGAAACGTTAATGTGGCACCCCTGATTCTCGCAATTATCAAGCCAGAATGATTTTGGGCTTTCAGTTGTGGCGTGTTTTGTTGATGTTTGAACGAAAACATACAGGACACAGACCTCCTGGAACTGGGTTGGCTGGTCCTACTTTGTGTTGTGGTTTTCGTGCACCAACCATAATTGGAAATCACACCAATTGACTGCGACATGCAGTTACAGTTTTGGGTTCTCTATGGGATGGCTTGTAGCCTAGCAGCTAAAATGTGTGGCCGTGACCTAAGATGTTCATGATTCAAGCCTCACTATGGTGCAAGAATAATCAACCTATGTGTTTGCCTAAATAACGAAGTCTCTTTAGAGGGGGGGAAAAAGCATTTGCAAAATGAGTGTAATGTGTCATTGGCTTTCAGGAATACATGGACCCTATGAATGAACATAATGCCCTGAACGAGGCCAAGCAGATGATTGCTGTGGCTGATGAGAACCAGAACCATACACTGGAGCTGGAGGAGATTCTCCGGTACAGCGAGTATTTCACTGGCAGCAAGCTAATGGACTATGCCAGAAACGTTCACGAGGAATTCTGAAGCAGGCGGTGGGCCCACTTGAACTGAATTCAAGAACTGGAGGACTCTTCTGTTCATGAACCCACCACATTGCATTGACTCTCTTTCTCTCTGTTAGGTCCTCATGCCTTATCACAACATCTCTACTTGGATCAAAGAAGTTGTTGATTTCAGCTGGAATCTTGATTCTTTTGAGTTTTTATTGACTTCGCTAATCGCCACGTGAATCATCTTCTGAAAAACCTTGCGAGAAGATGTTCATGAATTCATTAGAGATACAAGTATCTTGTGCCCTGAGACATAGTCTTAGTGGCTTCTGGTTTCTGTGCGCTACATTCAGCTCATGACTGGACAGCATTTCCTTTTGTGAGCAGTATTCGTTAAAACGATTGTTAAGCAGTATTAACATTGCTATCACTGGTATTGGTAGTTTTTTTTAACCTGCCATGTTCTGTCTTTGGGCTTTTTTTTGCGCTGACATCATGAAGAGAATGTTTTCAATTTTGTTCTCTAGTTTTCAAGATGACCTGAAGTCCATGTCAATGGGAAATTTTGCTTGCTTTCATCGTAATTTTGTTAACTCTTTAGTGGGGTTGAAAGAACAAACGACC
The DNA here is from genome assembly GCA_029721435.1 of Gymnothorax reevesii. NCBI lineage: Eukaryota > Metazoa > Chordata > Actinopteri > Anguilliformes > Muraenidae > Gymnothorax > Gymnothorax reevesii. The sequence continues at coordinate 59,446,388 of CM056581.1, forward strand.
CATAAAATTAATTTTGTTCAAAATACAATTACATGAAGATCCCTCTTTAGAAAGTGGCACTGTGATAAAAGAAAGAAGTTGTTGGATGGCCCGTTGTACATTTCAGACTTAACTATTTTGCTAGTCCCCCCACCAAGGAGTAAATATGTTTAGATAATATTAACACTGCTGATTTGCCATTGTCTGGCTTCAGCAGATATGAAAAAAACATGATATTGCTCAAAAGTTTTCAGATTCAAGCTATAATTCATCATATCTGTCCATATTTGATGTTGGTATCTGTCACCTTCGCATTCTTCCGCTTTCTTGATGGGGTCCTTTCATCTAGCTGCATTGACTTGTGTGAGCTGAACGAGAGCTGGTGGCAGCAATCAGTTTTTCAATTGTTTTTGTGCATTATTCACTGCTCTTGAAATAAATGATGTGACCGTTATTTTATGGTGAAATCAAATTAACAAAATCAAATCAACTTTTCTGCCGAAGCCATTTTGTGTCATGTCATTGTGACACAACTCCCTTTTTTTAGCCCGCTTGGGGCTGTGCTTAGGTTTATTAGTGGTGGTCTGCTGTGTGTACGTGCGTCAACAATTGTCATGTCAGCGCGATACAGCTTTCAGTTTTCCACGGATCTTTTTCATATTTTTTAGGCATTTATTTGGTCCCAAGATCTAGCCCGAGTCCGATTTTGGGCATGCTGCAATTCTTGGTTTAGCCACTAGGCGGCTTTTTCTGCAAAACTTCAAACAGCTCTAGCTCTCTTATTCTACCAGCTAAGATGCTCAAATTTTTACTGTAGGTTGTTCTGCCAAGGGTTCATCATGTATGTAATGGGTTTTGTCCCAGTTTTAAAAGGTTATATTGGTCAAAGGTCATAAAATGTGCCGATTTTGTTTCAGCACCATAGCGCCCTCAGTTCTCAACGGATCCTTTTCCTAATTTATATTTCATGTGTAAGGACCAAAAATCTAGCCCGAGTTCGATTTTGGTCACGCTGTGATTCTTGGTTTGGCCACCAGGTGGCTTTTTCTGCAAAACTTTAAATAGCTCTAGCTCCCTTATTCTACGAGCAATAAGATGCTCAAATTTTTTGCCCGCTTGGCGAAAAGGCCCAAGGGGCATATGCTATGCCTTCAGTGGTGGTCTGTCATACGTCCATGTGTAAACTTTTGGCTTGTCTGCGCTATTGCGTCTTCAGCCTTTCACTGATCCTTTTCATAATTCATATTTGTTTTGAGGGTTAGGGTCAGGGTAAGGTCTAGGCCAAGTTCAATTTTGAGCCCAATCGGACTGATACTTTGGCCAATAGGGGGCTATCCATTTTGGATCCATTCCACGTTTGGCCAAGCGGGCGTAGTGGCTTTGCCACTATTTTTATTTAATAGTAGAAGCTGATACATTTTCAGGTGATTTTTAAATCATTGACTTCAGTCTAATGCAATATATTTCAGAGGTTCCCTTTTTACGTTTAAAATGTGATGACTGCAGATGGATTTAGGAAATAAATGTTTAAACCGTTTTCAAAAATTATTTATTTATGACCCTACAGAACTTGGAACGGGGGTCCTTGAGGTGCCTTTGGGTCTAGTAGGGGGTCTCTGGATGCCCAGAAATTCAAAACCCATTGCATGATATATCAATTTGTTTATTTTTAGCATTTATTCCATGTTCTGTATCTGAATTGGACACAATACGGTTCCACTGGCATCACTAATTTTGTCATTTTATCTCTTACTTCCTATTTGAGTGAAGCGCAGTTAGATTCAGACCAGCTCGTGTTTATTAAATCTGTGATTAGGTAAGCCGGGTCAAAGAGTATTACTGACTTCAAGCATGGGCCTTAATTGTATGCAAGATGTTTTCTATTCAACTTGTGAGCAGATTTCAGCCCTGGGGTCTCAAAATTCAGTTCTGGAAGGATGTGGCCTCCACTAATAAGCGCAGTCTCCTTTCAGTGTGCAATTGGTTTTGGAGTTTCTGTTTAATGAATTAAATCAAACACTGGAACATTAATTACAATAATTAATTACTGGAACATTCTAAAAGCCAGCAAGCTTTTACAATGCCCTCCACGATTTGAGTTTGAAGTCCCCATTTTAGCCTGTGATGTGAAATTTGGAATATTTTTCTTTGGATTGTACGCTATTTAGGAGACAGGGTTAGAAATGCTGAGTTGTAATCCTGTCCTGTGTATAAATTTGAAGTTTTTGTTGAATAAACAATTAGAATAATACCCATTATCCAATGACCAGAAACTTAGTATTGTCTGCAGTACCAGAAAAAGCTCCACACTTCCTATGACTTGAATGACGGTGCAGATCTTAATGTTGATCATTTCATCCATTTGTTTCATACCACTGTGACTGCTGTTGTGAGGGGAAGAAAAGTTGGAATGTAAATAATTGTTTTAATCAAAGATTTGTTAAAAAAAAAAAAGTATCTTTTTTGCTCTGTTGAAATATGAAGAAATTGTACTAATATTGTATGTCCTATAATTCCTAATTCTGTATATTTTGCCTGTGTTTGAATAATTGGTTGCCTCATCAACTTGTTTGTCATTCAAATTTTAAATAACCTCAATCGCATGCAGAGAAAAAATAGTCTAAATTAGCAGGCTGATTTCTTGGAGCCTGGTGGCCCAGTAAAATGCATTTAAAATTATCATCATTTCAATGTTATTTTCCTGCAAATATTCATGCAAAAAAAAAAAAATCCAGTTTATTTTTGGGTCATGGTGAAATGATTTATGACCTTTATACACCTGAACAATTCCAATTTGAAAGCCAGCTTTGCTTGTGGGACATTTTTGAAAAACTGAGTTGCGTTTTGATTGTCGAAACAACAGCAACTACTTGGACTTTGCCAAGCTTAAGACATTATTATGTATCTGCTATTGCTCGAAGTCTAGAGGCTTTTGGTTCTGGTTACAGAGCCATAGTGTTATAATTAACTTTCAGTAAATTGTATTGCGAATACTACCAAGTGAATTTATTCAGTGATGTGCTTACCTTTATATTTCAATGTAATATGACAATGATCAAGAACTGCACATAGAAAGCGTTTGAATTCAGTTCAGAATAAAATTTTCAGGTGAAAGATGAATGCTTGTGTAGTATTTAATTCATATGGTCTCCTCACATTTAGATGTGCATAATGCACTAAGGTCCATGTTCCTCAAAAATAATCAATGAGAATGCTATTTGTGCTTAGACAAAATATTTTCCAATGATTCAAGCATTGCCCTGTAAAACAGTAAATCCTTCAAGTCTTTACAGTTGAGGGAATAGATGGTGTTCAGGAGTTATTCGGCAACTTTGCTTGGGTTTATTCTGACAAGAACATCCTTGCTTTGTCGGCGGTGCTAGCATTCCCCACAAAATGAAAGTGCAAATTGTGAATTACAGTCACAGTTGATAAAACGTATTTGAAATGCCCAACATAAGTACAGATTAAAGCGCCAACTATACCAAGACTAATGCGCTGTTGAAGGCAAAAAAAAAACAAAAAAACGGCTGAGTAGATGTAGGCTAACCCATGTAAGGTCACCTCAGTCTTGAAGGGCAATTTGGGTTGTGGAAACAAGTCGCCCTTCTTTTATTCTCTCTACTACTGAGCACCGTCTCAGTGATATTTAATATTTTTATTTCCAAATATTTGAAAGGCATTGATATTTTAACCATCAGGATGAGCTAGCTAATCCGTCTAACTCACACTAGTTTTTAGCTTTTTAAGTGGGAATATCACATTCTAAAATATAAAAAGAAAGTCAGCCGTATGGTATTTCAACGTCTTAATTTTTGTCTTTTCTGTCCTTATTCCGTAGTGTCGATTTGAGGTATTTTGATCGCAAGGTTTTAATTTTAACCTCTGTCTTGATGGTTAATGTGTTGGTCAATAGAGTTGTGCATACTTTCACTCGGCAAGAAGTCAATCTTTCACCATGCTTCATATTTTCTTTTAAATATTTATGAATACTTAAATTTTTCTGAAAATGTCCTGCCAGTTCGGCTTGATGCTTTTCCAACGGTTGGGGTCAGCTATCCAACCGACCAACTTGCCTCGCTCCTGCTGCCTGCTGCGTCTCGACCCTCCTGTCCCATCTGCCAATGCTGGAATCGGCTCTCCTCGCCCTCGCTCCAGGAACTGCGGCGTCTCAACGGCTGCTGCGAGAGTTTTGGCTGTGGATCCAGTATAACGCGGCTACTACTACTGTAGAGTGTGGCTGTGGACACCAGGATAACGCGGCTGATACTAAAGTGTGGTTGTGGACACCAGGATAACGCGGTGTTATGGCCCCAATTTGTTATTACATTTATGACAGCAAAGGATGACAGACACAATTTTATAACTTAAACAAATTTAATCAAACAAAGACTTTTAACTAATCTACTATCTACTCTACTGACCAAGATTGATATATACAACAAAAAAAATATTTACAGTCCCTTTGGTTAGGTTGCTTGGTGATGTTCCTGGTGAAGAATTTGCTCCAACATTGGCAAAAATCCACAAAAAGCTACACAGGTCTTGAAAAGAGTGACAGGTCTGGTCAAATGTATCCTTCTGCTTGCAATTTCTCCTACTGCTTTACTCTCTCAATTTTCCTCCTTTTTTTTCCTCCGTCTTTTGCAGACCCCTCTCACATTTAGACCTCTTTTTTTTTTATTCTCTAGGACTTGTCCCAGACATGCCCAAGACATGCCCAAACCTAGCTACTATTGGAGTGTGGCTGTGGACACTAGGATAACACCGGCTGCTGCGAGAGTCCGACTGTGAACACCAGCATAACACACACCACACCAACACTGATATTTAAATGTCTGCAGCCATTTATTTGGTTATTTATTTTATGGCCATATTTTATTTATTTATTTATTTATTTATTTATTAACTATTCTGTTATAGTCCAAGGACTTTAAATCTAGAGTGCAATTAGTTTCTAAATCTTTCTCTCCCTCTTTTTCACAATAAATAATATATACTGATGGACTTTAAAAACTTACAAGTCTAACTAGACAGAAATAGTATAGTTGCGTTAGGGGAACTTTAATCAGATGATTACATAATTGATATGCAGTTGTCTTTGAGTTAGAAGACACAACAGTGCGTGAGGTCATGACCTTGTTTGTGTCTGTGGAGCAGGATTTGAGGATGTAACCTCGTCCGGCTTGATTGATCACAATTGCAATGCTGTCAAATGCCTTAAAACAATCCTTGAGGTCATTAAGGCCAGAACCCGAGTGCATTTGTTCGAAGACACTATGTCCGCCATGCCTTACCTTTCCAGACCCCAACATGATCAAGCCATTGGGCTGTGGATGCCTGGAACATCCCAAAATCACATCCCCCAGCGTTTTGGGAAAAGCCTACCCACAATCTCTAACCTTCTGGCTCAGCCCAGGGTCACGACCCCAGCCCAGGGCAATCAGATCCACCTTCCCACCTGAGAGATCAGATTCGAACCTGCACCAGGACTGCTAAGGACACCCTAGGATTCCACAGACTAAGGATCATCAGTGAGACGCCGACTTACAGAGCGAGGGATCAGAGCCCACAGGGCATGTGTTGGAATGCAGCTTGATGCACAGCACATGGCTACCAGCCCTCGCTGAGCTGAAGAATATGGTCAGAGACGAGTCCCCAACCGATTCTGGAGGAATGTTGTCTTCAGTGATGAGTCCAGATTTTGTCTGTACAGACATGATGGAAGACAGAGGGTTTACGGACGACGTGGTGGAGATACGCGCCCCCCCTGCATTGCTGAAACAGATCTCTTTGGAGGAGGCTCGGTGATGGTCTGGGGTGCCATTCGGTGCTGCTGGAGGTCCGACTTGGTCATAATCAATGGAAATCTTAATGCAGCCCACTACCGTGACCTTATCATTCAACCGCATGTCGCGCCTTACATCGCAGACCACCCTGAGGTCACGCTCATGCAAAACAATGCACGACCTCACTCAGCACATGTGACCCAGTAGCTCCTGGCCCAGAATGGTGTGCGAGTCATGGAATGGCCACCTTTCAGCCCTGACATGAAGTGCATCGAGCATGTGTGGGACTTGTTGGATCAGCGGGTTCTGCAACGCACTCCAGCGCCCAGTTAAGTATAAGTATAAGTTTTGTAAGTTCATCTGTGTATATACATTTGAATTGACACCCAATGCATTCCTACCCTTATTTATTCTAGTTCTCTCCTTTCTGTACAAATTGTAAATTTCTCTGCATAGCAGAGGTTATAGAAATTGGTGCCCGAACTGGAACTTGAATGTATTTGGTTTCATTGTACATGTTTTAATCCTGTTTCATCTCTTTCAAACATTTCTTACTGTTTCTCAGTTTACTAGAAATAGTTGCATAGGAGCAAAATGTAGCTTTGTAATTATGAATTTGTGCCCCTATGTTCTGTAATACTCAAAGGAGTGGAATGTTCATTTAAATTTCTTGATTTTATGGAAAAGATTTCCCATATCATGAATGATCTTAATGCTATTCTCTGTCAATTCAGTTGTAAAGCCACTCCAAAGCTGCTTGAGGCTGAGCGTCACATGAAGATGGGTCCTGTTGGGAGGTTGTTCAAGTAGCCCGCTGCCGACCAGATCTGGTAAGTGGGAGTCGACCTGGTGTGGTGCCCTTTACTCACGCCCTAAGTAATATGACTGTTACTTTTAAAAGACAGATCATTGAACTGCTGAGACTCATTCCTCATTTACCGTACCCATGCCTGCTGAGGCTCAACATGTTATTGTTGAGCACATTGTGAAACGTGATACACTCGCTCAGGCTCCTACGGCTCGTGAGTGGCGTACATTTTCAGGAAATTATCCCAAACCCCCTAATAAGGTAGACTACCAGTTATAGCATCATAGCGCTGGTCAGTTACTCAATGATGGAAACATTCCTGAGGGGCAGCAGCGTCAAAATATATTAGAGAGTTTACTCCCTCCTGCATTATCTGTGGCACTTAGGATCGGGCATAATGAAATCCCTTCTGTTGTGTTCTTACTACTGTCCTGTAGATGGCACTGTTAAAAATGAATGTACTACTGGGGTCGTGCCATTATTGGTACTGTATAAACACTGCCATTTTTTGAATTCTCCCGCACTTCTACTACGCACTTGTACTGATGCATGCGAATGCTCCCGGCTCCCCAATAAAAGCCTGTAATTTGTAGAAGCCGTCTTGAGCTTATTATATGTACGTGCAATACCACACCTTCGGCCTGTTCCAGAGCTGGACAGTGGTAGTGTTACAAAGGGTGACGAGCCATATATATACAGTTCATAGAAACCCATTAAAACAGTGGGGAAAAGGCATCAGGCTATTTACGTCAGCTTCAGGCTCTGTTGCATAACGTAACGTCATTGAAAGAAATGGTGTATCAAAGCAGGATGCAGATTCTCAGCTGCTAAAACAGTTCCTACAGGGTTGTTGGAATGATAAGTTGCTCTGCACTCTGCGCCTGAGAGAATTTAATGACAGTTTCTCCCACGCACCACTGCCATTCTCTGACCTCCTGTTTAAAGTAAGAGCTTATGAGGCTGAGATTCAGTTAAAAGAGTTGAGGAAGAAGAAGAGGCATCTAGATGATGGTGTTGCTAGAGTGCACGCGAAAACGCAACTCGAAAGTGAGTTTCTTCCATTGGAAGGGCATAGTTTTGGTATAAAAATAAGATAGTTAGAGACTGAGCTTCAAAGGGTATCTTCTGCTAATAGCAGACCTGCCAACAGGGACAAGCCGAGCCAGAGTTCTGGATCTGCGGGCCACAGGGCCATTGAGAACCCTTCAGCTACTTCTGTGTCTTCTCCAAGACACACTAAAGTGAAGTAGTTCTGTTACTCCAGGAAAGAAGCACATCTACTGTCTGCTTGTGTTAATCTCATTAATTCTGTGTGAGTGCAAAAGAGGCTGTGCGAACGGCACAACACCAACACAGGCCAGCAGGAGCTGGTTAAGATGTGTTAAAAGCCTTAAAATAAATTCAATTTTTATTGCAGAAGCATACTCTCACAATAAAAACTGTAGAAAAATGTAACCTTCAACTCAAGTGAATTTTAAGGGGAAAAAAAATCCCTGACTAAGAAATAATTATTTTTCATAAAATCACCTGTTCCACAATTACTGGCACCCCTAACAATTCCTAGTAATTGTAATTGAAGTATTTCTGTCATTTCCACAGTAGTTTACAAAGTTGATCAGAGTATCTAGGAACATTTAATTAGTAAATCATCACTTGCTGTTTCCCTGAGGTATAAATATGACATGACACAGAGGCCATTTCTCTTATCCACTCTTCAACGTGGGAAAGCAAAGAAACACACCATTCAAGTAATGCAGATGTGCGTCGACCTTCACAAGTCAGGCAATGGCTACAAGAAAATAGTCACTCACCTGCATCTGCCCATATCTACTGTCAGAGGAATCGTTAAGAAGTTTATAACAACTGGAACAGTGGTAAACAAGCCTGGACGAGGACGCAAGGTTATTTTGCCACCACGCACAGTGAGGAGGATGGTAAGAGATATAAAAAGTTCTCCAAAGTTCACTGTTAAAGAATTGCAACAAATGGTAGCATATTGGGGTCACAAAGGGGTCTATTCTCCCATTAGCGCGTAAGTCCTTTTTTACGCGCTTCGAGTTAAGCGCTTTTGAGTTACGCGTATTCTCCCCTACTCGCTTCGATCACGCCCACAGCGCTTAACTTCAGAATGTAGGCGGCCTTATGAAAGAGGTGTGACTGATCCAAAAGAGAGGCCGACTCTGTACAAAGCTCATAGATTATGGCTATCAGGAAAACATGGAAAAAGGATTTTCTGATTAACAATAAAAACGCATTTGTGGTCCATGGAAAACGCAATCCAGACTTTAAATTTGAATATTGTCGGCCTGCTGATAAAACCTCGTATCTCCAAACTGATAAGAAACGAAAACTCGTATGTCCACTATTCTAACATGCAAAATTAAACATTTTTATTTTAAACTATATTTATCCATTTATATTATTATAATTATTATAATTATTTAATTTTATTTTATTTTCCTGTGAAGTTTGTCATTGTGAAGATACGAGGTTTTATATGCCGCTGTAATAGTAGGCCGTACCAATTACAAGACGTAGCCTAATTCAGACATCTCTTTATTTATCCCCGTCGCGCGATTAGCGCGAAGCGGGGGACATAGCATTGGGCTCCGTCCGTACGGACACACAAAATTGCGGCGGCGGGGGATATGTTAGTGACAAACACTTGTTATTTCTTACTCTAGCCACCATGGCATTAAAGCTATGCATACAAACAAATTGCCGCGATAATGAAATAATAAATAAAGAATTTAGCGCTTCTCAATCAGATCATTGAAAATGTGCCCCTCCCACACCTGCCTGTTTGTTCCGTGGAAGACAGGGAAGAAGACAAAGGGAACATTCTAGTCACACAAAGACGATCAAAGACAGTTTATATGATCTCATTTAGAAATTGCGCACTTGAAAACTTCTCCGATGTCATGTTTGCAACTAAAGGACATGGAAACGCTTTAACAAGGATTCTTACCCCGCACGCGGTCATCTCCCCGCCCCGAAACCGCCTCAGTAATGACAGAATTCCATATCCATAGCCTATCATCCTATTTGATTTGAGCGACACATTCACTTGAACTTGTGCCTAATACTTTATTATAAGCAATTATCCCATTTACTGATAATGATTCTTCCCATGTCGGCTATTCTTTAAAGGCTAAAATTGATAACAAATGGATAGTGCTTTGGTATTTGCCAGGGTAGGGCTCAATCTAGAGTAGCCTATTTAATAATATCTTTATTCACACATTAAATTACACAGTATTACCAATGGTAAAACATTACTAGGACTCGAGTTAGTTAATACAGATATCCTCAATGAGAAAATCAATCCCCTCACTCGTGAGAATATCACAACTTTTTAGATTATTACGAACATATAGGGCAGTCGCATTTGTTTATAGAACATGGAAGACAATGATGGCGATGTCGAGCCAAAGCCGAAAACCAAATTTCACAGATGTTGATGTATGGCAAGCAAGCAGTGAAGGCTGATCCGAGGAATTAAGCTGCGAATAGTTCTGGATGTGGCTTCGGTGGGGAGATGTAAGCGCAGTATCCCCGATATAAAGCATAAATGGAGAGATCTGCGGGGCGCTGTAAAAGCCAGGTTCTCTGCACACCGGAGAACTGTACACGCAACAGGTGGTGGGCAACCATCATCCCATGTGCATTTCACTGCACAGGAGGAAGGGATGACATCTACTCTTTCTGCAGTGGAAGTGCATGGAGAAGAACTTGAAGCGCCAACGAACTGCGTCAGACACCTTGACACAGACGCCTGTGATGTGAATGACATGACCAGCCACTCTCTGGAACGACCCAGATGCCAGGAGCGACAGCGCAGTTCTGACGTTGATGACCACGGGTGTGTTTTGTTGATAATTGCTGCGGCTGGATAGCTGTTCATCCAGAAGTCGGCAAAGATAGATGATTGCCTCATGCACGGTCAAGGCGAAAGCGTTGGATGCACTCGATGTTTGTTTGTCCCAGGATGTCCAAACGAAGCCGATATATGCGTGTTCGTCTTCGAGCTCGGCGCGCTCCTCTTACTCTTTCCCAATCACGCAAGAGTGCAAGCAAATGCAGGACTGGCATTTTGGCTTTAGATTTTGAGGGCATGGTAGAATGATGGTCTTATGTATACTCGTATTAATTAATTGTTTTGCGTTTGTAATTTAACTGATTGGAGAAGAGGCTGATGCGTAATATCATGTGATGATTTCGTTTGATAAATTATCATGGCTTTGAGAAATGTAGTTTAGAAATAAGGAAGAACAATCGAATATTAAATGTCTCAACCTTTACCATGTTAAATAAAATAAAAGTAATGTTAAAATTCGGCCTATAACCGACATCAAACGCAATATTCAATTTCGCCTAATGTTGGCGCTTGACCTTAGCCTCCTGAGACCCGAGCTTTGAATATTTTTGCATTTTTGATTTCTCCAAGCTGTTTGGGATTAGTTGGACCTTGTAAGTATAAAAACTAAATATTGTCTTTGAACAGGAAGTAGTTTTTGAAAAAAATGATGTCCTCATATGGGGACAATGGGTTTATTTTACTGCATTATATGCAATAAAGTCACCAATGCGTAACACAGTATGTAACTTGTGAACTCTGTATTGCACCAAGGTGCAAATGTACTAAGTCCAGCACTATGCCACCTACTGAAGCAGCACAAATTTTTCATGCCTAATAGATTGAACTTTAGTGGCACATTCTTTCAAAATGGACAGGCTCCTGGTCTGCGTCATTGTACTGCCCCATATAGTGCAGTGGCTGCTGACCATCTTGGTCCTGCAGACTTTCATCTTCAGCCTCAAACTGAACTAAGTCTGGAGTAAATACAGCAGACTTCCAGTGTTCTCATGCATCTTTTCTAAGTTCTTGCTGGCTCATTGGGAGTGCCAGCACTTCTACGACAAAACCCAAAACCAGTGAAGTTGGCACGTTATGTAAATCGTAGATAAAAACAGAATACAATGATTTACAAATCCTTTTCAACTTATATTCAATTGAATACACTGCAAAGACAAGATGTTTAATGTTCAAACTGAGAAACTTTTTTTTTTTTTTTTGCAAATAATCATTAACTTAGAATTTAAAGGCAGCAACACATTGCAAAAAAGTTGGCACAGGGGCCTTTTTACCACTGTGTTACATCGCCTTTCCTTTTAACGACAGTAAACGTTTGGGAACGTTCACCTGTGGGATGTTCCAAATAAGTGTTTGATTAGCATTCCTCAACTCTCTCAGTCTTTGTTGCCACTTGTGCCAGCTTTTTTGAAATATGTTGCAGGCATCAAATTCCAAATGAGCTAATATTTGCAAAAAATTACAAAGTTTACCTGTTCGAACATTAAGTACTTGTCTTTGCAGTGTATAATTGAATATAGGTTGAAAAGGATTTGCAAATTATTGTATTCTGTTTTTATTTACGATTTACACAACGTGCCAACTTCACTGGTTTTGGGTTTTGTACATTAATGATTACGCAGTCCTCCTCTGTATGGATGAATCTGGTAACTGTCATTATCTTTACTTGCATTTAAATGGAGCTGAGGTTCATTGTCATTATCATCACTGCTCCACTGTTCAGATTCTGGTTTTATATGAGTATATATACTCATATGAGTATAAGTATAATCCTCATCATTCACACCAGGATCAGCATCATCACAATCAGACAAATTTTCCACCTCAAAGTTCTCTCCTGTTATTGCAGTCAGCAACTGTTCTGCTCTTGACAGAGGAACATGCCCTAGAGATGTATCATACAAAAATAAAAACAATATGGAATAATTTGTACATGGAAAAAGTCTTTATACTCTTGTAAACTGTTGGTTTCTTTTCAAAGCTTCTCAAGCTTTCCTTACTTTTACACTTTCACTTTGCATGAACAAAGTCCCGATGTCCTCAAACGAGTACACTCTACTTACCAGCGTCCTAACTTGTTACAGTTGCTAAAGCTTTTTGAATTTGTTTACCATATCAAACTACAAGCTTTAATAAACATAAATAATTTCAGTTCAACCATAAAATTTGAGGCAGGATTGCACCTTTTGCACTTCTATACAGGTCTCGGCCAAAGAACATTTCAGTAAACATGGCAGCCATCTTGTTTCAACACTGATTGGTGAATTTTGCTTTTTCAACCACCAGATGGCAGCAAAAAGTGTCTACTTATGAGGGCAACAGGTCTAAGTGGGTTAGAATTAAGTATAAGGTGCTGCAAACCCAAAATTTAATGTCCTCATATGAGAACGCAGGGTCTCAGGAGGTTAATACAGCCCTCAAAAGCGCTTAACAGAAAAAGCGCGTAAGCCAGGGGGAGAATACGCGTAAGTGTTATTTGCATGAGAAACGCCCGGAAACGCCCCGATTTTGGCCTTGCTCCGCCACAAGCGCGTAAGTGCCCTCAAGGCGCGTAATGCACCGACTTAAGTCGAGGGGAGAATACGCGTAGGCTGAAAAGCGCGTAGCTACGCGCTTTTTTCGACTTAAGCGCATGGGAGAATAGACCCCAAAGTCTCCAAATCAACCATCAGGCGCTATCTACATGCCAACAAGCTGTTTGGGAGGCATGCATGGAAAAACCCTTTTCTCACTCACAATCATAAACGCAAACATCTGGAGTTTGCTAAGCGGTACTGGGACTTCAACTGGGACCGTATGCTTTGGTCAGATGAGACCAAGATAGAGCTTTTTGGCAACAAACACTCTAAGTGGGTCTGGAGGAACACAAAAGATGAGTATGCAGAAAAGCACCTCATGCCTACTGTGAAGTATGGGGGAGGATTGGTGATGCTGTGGGCCTGTTTCTCTTCCAGAGGCCCTGGGAACCTTGTTAGGGTGCATGGTATCATGAACGCTTTGAAATACCAGGATGTTTCATCAAAATCTGGTGGCCTCTGCCTGAAAGCTGAAAATGGGTCATCACTGGGTCTTTCAGCAAGATAATGACCCTAAACATGTGGCCAAATCTACACAGAAATGATTCACCAGACACAAAATTCAGCTCCTCCCATGGCCATCTCAGTCCCCAGACCTCAACCCCATTGAAAACCTGTGGAGTGAGCCAATGACGAGAGTGCAGAGGAGAGGACCCAGGTCGCTGGATGATTTAGAGAGATTGTGCAAAGAGGAATGGTCGAAGATCCCTCTTTCTGTATTCTCCCATCTTGTGAAACACTATAGGAGAAGATGAGGTGCAGTTTTGTTGGCAAAAGGGGGTTGTACAAAGTATTAACATCAGGGGTGCTGATCATTTTGGCACTCATGATTTGATGTAAAATAATTATTTCTTAATGTGGGATTTTTTTTCCCCTCTGAATAAATGCACTTTATTTAAAGGTTGGATTTTTCTATTTTTTTCATTGTGGTCCTATATTATTTAGAAAAAAACTGAATTTATTTGAAGCTAAAGAACCAGAGGTGCCAATAATTGTGGAGGGCATTGTAAGTTCCACCTTGCCCGATCAGTGTGCCAGCTCATTACTCAATAGCAGAGAATCTGATATTCCTGAGGGCTTAATTGGGGATTCATGTGACGGAGTTACCTGGTTGGATGGGGTTTGGTGCCGTTGCGTAATGGACACAGGGTCACAGGTTAGCATTGTATCCAATTCTTTTTATTCTGCTCATCTTTCCCACAGGAAGTTAATGTCGCGCGATAATCTGCTTCATATTGAAGGGGCTGTGAGCCAAAGGGTTCCTTATTTCGGATATTTTGAAGTGGAAGTGCAGGAAGTGCTGTGGCACGGGCCAGCGTTTCAGTACTCTGATGCTAGTCAGCCCTGACCAGCCGTACAATAGTAAAGTGCCTTTACTGGTTGCCACCAATATTTTGTGTCAGCTAGTTCAAGAGTGCAAAAAGAAAGGGGGGTCTAAGTTTAATACCCTGCCTATACACGCCAGTTGGGCTGTTGTTTAGTCTGAGTACTGTCAGAAGGCTAAACCTAACACTGAATCTAAAGCTGTGCAAGTCTCGTTTAGTGGAAGACCATGTGCCTGTTTAAAACCAGGTGAGTTGAGTGTATTGAAGGGCAGGTGCCGCATGAAGCACAGTTTTGATGGTTCGCAGGTCCTCTTGAGTGGTGTGGAGGATAGGCCTGCTCCAGGAGGGGTAGTGCTGTACAACGAGATAGCGAATATGAAAAACAGGTCTTTTGCTGATTTTAATTTTTCTGTAAAAAACATCTCTTGGCATAATATCACCCTGCCTCCAAAATGTGTTATTGCAGAATGCCCTTTGATTGACTGGGCAGTTCCCATAGCCTCTCACGCGCTCTCTAGGCATGATCTTGACATTGGCAATGTTCCAGGTGTCACTCATCATATTGAGTTAGAGCCTCATGTTCCCTTTAAGAAGAGGACACGGCAAGTTTCACCTGCAGATTTCAATGACCTTAAGAATCATTTGCTTGATTTGCTGGCAGCTGACGTAATAGAAGAGTCAAACAGTCCTTATGCCTCTCCTAAGGTAAAGGTAAGAAGGTAAGAGACCTTCCTAGGGGAATCTTACCCCAGTCCAAAAAAAGGCATCTTACTCCCAGCACTATCATTTTGGTTCTCTTTCATAGCTTTCGTTTCATGTCTCACATAGGGAACGTCCTCTGCGTGACCTCATCAGAAGCTCCTATTACATTCTGCCAGCCAGGATTGGCTGGAGCAAAGCGCGTCAGTGTCCAGGAGGGTGAAGACCCTCCCCCTATAAAATAGCCTGACGCTACGAAATCAGTCATTAAAAAACCTCTTCTCGCCACGAGCAGAAGTTCCAAATCTCTCTCGCATGAACGTCATTTCCGGGACTAAGCTAGACTGTCCATCGATACGAGTGAAAACTCGATCACCGGGCGCTTTGTTCACAGTCTGTACAGTTCTTCGAGAATTACTGCTCACACTAGTCTGTCTCCAAACAGTAGTCTGAGCTGACTAACTGCAGAGTAGCGATACTTTGAGCAGTTAGCTAGACGGAATGGCAACACTCAACGGTAGAAATACCCAAAGTAGAAATACTTTTTCCCCAAACTAACTTTAGCTCCTTCGAGCTAAGCAAGCAAATCAGAGTAGCATTACTCCCGCTGTATAACCCGACTGAAAGTCGCAACACTCCTGGTTGGCTCAACGCTATCTTCTAGCCACACAAAGTTAACAATAGCACACGAATACAGCGTAGCCTCACAGCTAACTGGCCCTGTTAGTGACCATGGCAGACGCTAAAGGCATCACTACAGCAGAGAACTTTACTCAGGCGCAAGCCTGCCCTTGCGGGAATAAGATTTCTTGGCCTGAAGCATGCCCAAGCGGCCTTTGAGTCTGGGGAGGAGTGCACTCACTGTGTCCGGTTCCCCCTCAAAGTGCTATGTCGCCGACTGGCTCGTCTGACGAATTTGTCCGGTGGCGACCCAATTATAGCTTCTACAGCAGAGGCTCAGGAACCAATGAAACTAGTTGTAACCATGGCTCCAGAGGCTGATGCTGGAACGAGCTGGGGGGATCAGCTCGACTTCACTGACTCGCCGCCTGAGGAGCTAGCTGGGCTCTGCCTCGCAGCAGGCCCTCTACATTGTCCAGTGGATACAGCGGATGATGATTCGGACGGAGGATCCGAATTCCTCATGACAGATGAGGACAATGACTCTTCACTGACTCTGTTGGGGCGGGTTGCAAAACCTGAAAATTCAGCGGTATCTCTGGCTGGAGACGGGGGCACCCCTTCCCCCACGTTGGACTTAGATTTGCAGGACATGTGCAAACGCGCGGCTGCTAAGCTGAATGTCCAATGGCCAGAAGTCCAGGCCAAGGTGATGCGCACTTGTTTCGACGGGAAAAAGTTACCGAAAGTGAAGAGAACGGGAAAACAACTCCAACCTATTTTCCCTGAATTATTGGATGAACTTGCTTTCTCTTGGCGCGACAAGCCATAAAGAGACAAGCATCTGATAACAGGCAGCTCCTTGCTCGACTGCGAGGGAATGGAGAGCCACGGCCTACGCAACATGCCCACTGTAGAGCCAGGGGTGGCGGCTCACCTTCATCCAAAGACATTCATGTCTTCACCGGGGCCGACATTTCCCAGTCCAGTCTAAAAGATAAGGAATACAAGGCGGCTGCACTGTCGGTTCGGGCTCTCAATGCCTCTTCCCTCTTGATGGCGTACCAAGCCGAGTCAGAAGAGGAAATGACTGCTTTGCCGGATTCAGCCTTATGGGATGAGATGTGCATCATTACCGATCACTGCTTTCATCTACACAAGGTAGCGATTCAGTCGCAAGGCAGAGCCATGGGGTTGATGGTCTTACAGGAGAGAACCCGTTGGCTGAACCTCACTACCCTGTCGACCAAAGACAAGGAGGATCTCCTTGATACCCCCATAACACCCCAGGGCCATCCATGCAAAAGAGGTGTGAGGAGAAAAAGAGGAACGATGTAGTCCTGTGCCTGCCGAGAAAGGTGCCCCCTGTCACCCCTCTGCCCCATCACCAAACCTTTGCCCAGGTGACCTCGTGTGGCCTCCTCCCACCTTTAGGGCCCCTAGGCCGCCCAAGCCTCAAGCAGCGCCTCAGGCCCCACTGAGAGCACAGGCTACAAACGGCCCGTGGCAGGAAAAGTTCTCGAGCTGATCAGCCGCCTCCTAATAACGTGGTGAGGAGGAAGAAGCGTTTGGCCTAACAGCGCCCCTGGAGGCGGTGAGCGAGTGGGCCTTGCTCCCCCCCCAGGCCCCACTCACCACAGCAGCTCCGTTCATGAGCAGTTTCAACCAAAGTGGTTCTGTTTGGCACATGGACAAAGGGATGTTCAACACAGTCCAGTGCACCCTAAAGAGAGGCAGAGACAGTGTTCAGTTGATGGAAGCCTGCAGTGGTCCCATAACACGTCTCACATGCACTTCTCAATGTTTCACAAATTAAAGTTGCCCCAATTATCGTATCCAGGCAATGTGCCAAGGACGCAGTTAAAAACATTGGAAAACAAAATAAAACCAGTGTTGCAAAACAATTTAGACAGTCCAGAGGGAGTGACTACTCCCTCCAGCATAGGCAGCCTTGCCACGAATGTCATGTCTCGCGCCGGCACAAAACCGATCAAACGGTACATAGCTCCTTCAGCGCAAGGTGGGGCACGTATTCAATGTCTGGCAGACTGGCCTGTCAGCCTGCTGTCTCTGAGAAAAGAGCGCTGGTCAGAATGCACAAGCTCCCAGTGGGTTATGAGAACATTAAACAGGGGATACAGGCTTCAGTTCGCTATAAAACATCCTCAGTTCAGAGGGATAATTCAGTCGCAAGCCGTAGGCGAGGCTGCTCGTTTTCTACAGGAAGAGATTTCTTCCCTGTTAGGCCTGGAATATACTTGCTGCGTGACAGAGCAGACGCGTACACAGTGTGCTTTGTGAGTGCACACACTTGCTGCAGCATAACACGTCCAAAACGCATAGTATTGGAGGTCTCCACTAGAGGCAGACAGCAGCATATCGGACCCTGAAATCGTGAAAACGCATACACTGTCACAATGGATTCGTTCGCACAAGCGCCTCTAGTGGTCATGTCAATACTGCATCTCGCGCACGCGGCACGTTACCTCGCGTCGAGATGAGCGACCCCTATGGAACGAAATTTGTTCCAACAGAATTTGAATTGAATTTTGGTTTTGAATTGAATTTAACTTGCTTTGAATTGAATTTTTTGGTTTTGAAATTGAATGAACAAGTAATCTGAAACTGAATCCAATTATTTGTATTGAATTTAAGAGAAAACTTGAAGCATTTCTTTCAGTTCGCACATTCAAATTCAGCTCATAAAATTCAAATTCAAAATTCAAATTCAAAATTCAAATTCAGAATTCAAATTCAAAATTCAAATTCAAGTTGAGTAACATCACATGAACGCGCATGGCGAGCTGCAGTCACGCCTCTGTCCCTCGTGGCTTGCCTTATTTGGAATAAGGTAACTATGTCATTTCCGGGAAGCGCACCTCAGAATTCTGAACCCACCCGACTATACACCGAAAACGTTTACCAAAACTTCGGCTCTTTATCGGTTTATTTGTTTTAGCTCATCATATTAATCTTCAACAGTTAACCCTGAGTTAGCCTAAGATCATCAGTAAATGCACTCGATAATTATCCCCCGCCGCGCGATGAGCGCGAAGCCGGGGATATAGAATTGGGCTCCATCCCTCCATACTGACACATAAAATTGAGGTGGCGGGGGATATCGCCATGTTAGTGGCAAACACTTGTTTCTATTGTTTCTTCGGCTAAGTAAATAATGCTAACGTTAGTTACGAATGACTGTCTTTTCTCCGTCGGTATGTGTTAATGTATTTCGATGGAGAGCCTACATGTGAAAGCTCCTGTGCTTCAAGTGTAACGTTATATTCAGTCAAAATCAAAATAATTAGACCTGTTCAGGACTTAAACTTCAAATTCCTCGGAATTCTGTACTTTCTACCTGTCATCGGCAATGTCACTGGTTCGGTCTCTGGCAGGTTAAAACCCTGAGGAAATATGCTGAAGTAAAAACTCGGACATCGCTCACTCACTGTAGAGACGCTGCCATAGACCGAACTAGTGACTTTTCCGATGACCAGTAGAAAAGTATACCGAATTCCGAGGAGCCACCGAATTTACATTGCATTTCATATTTCCGTGAATGCTGTAGATGATTTGTCGGATATAGCTAGCCAGCTATAAATGAACCTGGAGCGTTTAAAATGCTACTACAGAACTAAGTGCATACAATACGTAAATCCGTGTTGGCACCGAATTTCCGCAGAGAGCATATCCCCGTACTCTTATCTGCATATTTTCGTGCATGAGTGAATTTGCATGTGCGTGAAGTACCGACTTGATTCAGCAGCAACCCCTACTGGATTAATAGCAGTCTCTTCTCTTCGCGGGTATGTCATCACTTAGTGACTCTTGGCATTCTGAGCCATTAAGCCATATGAAGTTTAAGTCCTAAACAGCTCTTTCAAATTATTTTGATTTTGATTGAATGTAACGTTACACTTGAAGCCCTAGAGCTTGAACGCGTAGGCTCGCCAGCTAAATATATTCTCACAAACCGATTGGGAGAAAAAGTGACCAATTGTAACTACGTTAATGTTAGCATTTTTTTACTACGCCGAAGAAAGAAATAAACTGATAAAGAGCCGAAGTTTTGGTAAGCGTCTTCGGTGTATAGTTGGGTGGGTTTTGGCTCTTTATCTGTTTATTTGTTTCAGCTCATCATATTAGGCCTAATCTTCAACAGTTAACTCTGAGTCAGCCCAAGATCATTCGTAAATGCACTCGATAATCTCGCGTTTCTTCGGCGTAGTAAAAAAATGCTAACACTACTCACAATTGGGTCGCCTTTTCTCCCAATCGGTATGTGAGAATATATTTAATCCTGATTCATGCTTCTTGCGGTCGGCGCGGTTTCAGCGGTGCAGACGGCGTCGAGTTGTTTCATGCTTGATGCGGTCAAAGCGGTTCCAAGAACGGACCTGCTGTACTGTTGAGCTACTGAATCTTATCTCTGTGATAAATACGTTCAAAATGTAATACATACGGAAAACCTTAGGTTAAACCAAGGACTGCTAAACAGAGCGCTACATAGACTTTTGATTTTTTGTCTCCCTAAGTTTTATAAACAGCATGGGCCAGGGCAATGATGCAACTTAAATACTGCCGATACACTGGTTCCCTCAGCCTCTCTCCTCCCCTTAATTTTTTTCGTGCTTTCACAGACCGGTTGCGAAAGGTTTTCCATTTTGTCTAATACGCGTCTGATGAAAATTTCTGATCTCCTTCCATGTGATGGAAGTCACGTGTATTTTCAGCTGTTTGTATGTTCAGCTGGCCTTTCTTTAAAGTTTTCCATTTTTAATTTAAATCGGTATACGTACTTCGGGGTCCTGGAGCTAGCCAATCATTGCAACGCGGTCTGTGCGACCCCGGCCGCGTTGTTACAAAGTCCTCCAGATGCGCGGCTAGGCGTTCAGAGCCTCCGCGGACCCTGCGCGCTCTGTCGCCCTGGCCGCAATTGCGTCATTTCACCGTGTGGGCCGTGCTGACCACGCCGACCGCAAGAAGCATGAATCAGGCCTTAGCTGGCGAGCCTACGCGTTCAAGCTCGAGGGCTTCACGTGAAACGTTACATTCAAACAAAATGAAAATTTGATAGAGCTGTTCAGAACTTAAACTTCATATGGCTTAATGGTTCAGAATGCCTAGAGTCACAAAGTGATGACATACCCGCGAAGAGAAGAGACTGCTATTAATCCAGTAGGGGTTGCTGCTGAATCAAGTCGGTACTTCACGCACATGCAAATTCACTCATGCACGAAAATATGCAGATAAGAGTACGGGGATATGCTCTCTGCGGAAATACGGTGCCAACACGGATTTACGTATTGTATGCACTTAGTTCTGTAGTAGCATTTTAAACGCTCCAGGTTCATTTATAGCTGGCTAGCTATATCCGACAAATCATCTACAGCATTCACGGAAATATGAAATGCAATGTAAATTCGGTGGCTCCTCGGAATTCGGTATACTTTTCTACTGGTCATCGGCAAAGTCACTAGTTCGGTCTATGGCAGCGTCTCTACAGTGAGTGAGCGATGTCCGAGTTTTTACTTCAGCATATTTCCTCAGGGTTTTAACCTGCCAGACACCGAACCAGTGACATTGCCGATGACAGGTAGAAAGTACAGAATTCCGAGGAATTTGAAGTTTAAGTCCTGAACAGGTCTAATTATTTTGATTTTGACTGAATATAACGTTACACTTGAAGCACAGGAGCTTTAACATGTAGGCTCTCCATCGAAATACATTTACACATACCGACGGAGAAAAGAGTCATTCGTAACTAACGTTTGCATTATTTACTTAGCCGAAGAAACCATAGAAACAAGTGTTTGCCACTAACATGGCGATATCCCCCGCCACCTCCATTTTATGTGTCAGTATGGAGGGATGGAGCCCAATTCTATATCCCCGGCTTCGCGCTCATCGCGCGGCGGGGGATAATTATCGAGTGCATTTACTGATGATCTTAGGCTAACTCAGGGTTAACTGTTGAAGATTAATATGATGAGCTAAAACAAATAAACCGATAAAGAGCCGAAGGTTTGGTAAACGTTTTCGGTGTATAGTCGGGTGGGTTCAGAATTCTGAGGTGCGCTTCCCAGAAATGACATAGTTACCTTATTCCAAATAAGGCAAGCCACGAGGGACAGAGGCGTGACTGCAGCTCGCCATGCGCGTTCATGTGATGTTACTCAACTTGAATTTTGAATTTGAATTTTATGAACTGAATTTGAATGTGCGAACTGAATGAAATGCTTCAAGTTTTCTCTTAAATTCAATACAAATAATTGGATTCAGTTGCAGATTACTTGTTCATTCAATTTCAAAACCAAAAAATTCAATTCAAAGCCAAAATTCAATTCAAATTCTGTTGGAACAAATTTCGTTCCATAGACCCCTACGCTCACGAACATAGAATATGCGTGGCAGCCATGATGCGTAAGCACTCACGTCGTGAGCAGCAAGTATATTCCAGGCCTTAAGGGAAAAGAGCAATAAGAACGATCCCTCTTGAACACCGCCGGAGCGGGTTTTACTCAAGATATTTCCTGGTTCCCAAAAAGGGAATATTAGATCTCAGAAATCTAAACAAACCTCAGGAAAAACAAATTCAGGATGTTAACGCATGCTTCTCTGCTGCGTTTTCTGCATCTGGGCAATTGGTTCACTTCAATCAACCTCAAGGATGCTTATTTCCACATCCCAATATGCCCACCGCACAGGAAGCATCTCAGATTTGCCTTTCAGGGCACGAGTTACGAATACCTTGTGCTTCCCTTCGGTCTGTCACTAAGCTTGAGAGTATTTGTGAAATGTACCGAGGCAGCGGTGGGGCCACTCAGAAGGCATGGTGTCACAGAGGCCACTTACATCGACGATTGGCTCACTGCAGCATCTTAAGCCAGGTGGCAGCAGATCACACAAGGTTGCTCACGGAACACAGGGAAAACCTGGGCTTCAAAATAAATCTGGAAAAGAGTGTTCTTCTCCCATGTCACACCATCTCTTTCATAGGCCTACTAATAGACTCAGCTCAGGCCAGAGTAAGGCTGACTGGAGAAAGGCTACAAGCACTCAGAGACAGTTTAGCCCTTTTTCGCAGGGGGAAATTTGTGTCTCTCAGACTTTGCCAAAGATTGCTAGGGCTGATGGCCTCAGCCTTAGTGGTAGTTCCATTGGGACACCTGCACATGAAGGGAATGCAGCCTTGGGTGGCTTCTCACAAGCTAGACCCACGCCGTCAGGGATTCCACAGAGTTAGAGTCTCTGCGGCCTGCATGGCGGCACTAAACCCGTGGAGAAGCAGAAGCTTCTTGATGCAAGGAGTGCCTATTGGAGTTATTCTGTGCAGAAAAGTGATCACAACAGATGCCTCCCTATCAGGCTGGGGGGGTGTGTTCGAAGGGAGAGCAGTGAATGGGACCTGGGATTCCCACATGCGCTCACTTCACACAAATTACTTAGAGTTGCTAGCAGTCCAGCTATCACTGAGACGCTTCCTCCCACTTTTGGAGGGACATCATGTGTTAGTTCAGACAGACAACACCACAGTAGTGGCTTATATCAACAGACAAGGGGGGCTGAGATCCCCTCAGTTACACATGCTGGCACACAGACTGATTGTCTGGAGCAGCAAACATTTTTTGTACCTGAAAGCCACAAATGTACCAGGCATATTGAACCGTGGTGCAGACCTACTGTCCAGGGGAAACCCACTGTATGCAGAATGGCGACCCAGGGGTAGCAAGCTAGGTTTGGGAGCGTTACGGGCAGCCGTCTGTGGATCTTTATGCAACAAAGGCGAACAGTCAGCGACCTCTGTTTTTCTCCCTTCACGATCAGGATGCACCTCTGGGGGTGGACGCACGGCTCATCAGTAGCCTCATGCTTTTCTGTACGCATTTCCCCCGATAGCTCTGATCTCCCCCACCCTAGCTCGGGTGAGGGAGGAGGGGCTGTCAATGATTCTCATAGCCCCCTACTGGCCATCAAAGCACTGGCTGGCAGAGATATCCCAGCTCCTATTTCAGGAGCCATGGCCTCTGCCATTATGCAGGGATCTGTTGTTCCAGGGCCGCGGAGAAATATTTCATCCCCACCCAGAGAGGCTAGCTCTGTGGGCCTGGCCGTGAGTGGTTCAATCTGAGGACAGTGGGCCTTCCACTGGAAATAACTGAGACCATTCAGAATGCTAGGGCCCCCTCTACGAGGGCCCTTTATGAAAGCAAATGGTCAATTTTTGAAAAGTGGCGCTCAAAATCACAAGAGGTGCCTTCTCAGTGCTCCGTGGCTGTGATCTTGGCGTTCTTACAAGGCATGGTGGACAAGGGGAAGGCTTTCTCCACCATTAAAGTGTACTTGGCAGCCATTTCTGCCTGCCATATTGATTTTGAAGGAAAAACTTTGGGACAGCATCCCTTGATGTGCCGCTTTATGAGGGGCGCACGCCGTAAGCTCCCAGTGTCTAAACCACTGGCCCCATTGTGGGACCTTCCCATGGTACTGGAGGCCCTTTCGGGTCCACCTTTTGAATCACTGCATAAATAATGCACAGTGGGGTCTATTCTCCCATTAGCGCGTAAGTCCTTTTTTACGCAATTTGAGTTAAGCGCTTTGGAGTTACGCGTATTCTCCCCTACGCGCTTCGATCACGCCCACAGCGCTTAACTTCAGAAAGTAGGCGGCCGTATGAAAGAGGAGTGACTAATGCAAAAGAGAGGCAACATTCTAGTCATACAACAAGATCAAACTACTCCGATGTCAGGTTTGCAACTAAAGGACATGGAAACGCTTTAACAAGGATTCTTACTCCGCACGCGGTCATCTCCCCGCCCCGAAACCACCTTAGCAATGACGGAATTGCATATCCATAGCCTATCATATCCTATTTGATTTGAGCGACACTTTCACTTGAACTTGTGCCTAATACTTTATTATAATCAATTATCCCATTTACTGATAATAATTCTTCCCATGTCGGCTATTCTTTATAGGCTAAAATTGATTAACAAATGGGTAGTGCTTTGCTGTTGGCCAGGGTAGGGATCAATCTAGAGTAGCCTATTTAATAATATCTTTATTCACACATTAAAATACACGGTATTATCAATGGTAAAAAAAATTACAAAGACACGAGTTAGTTAATACAGATACCCTCAATTAGAAAATCAATCTCTTCACTCGTGAGAATATCACAACTTTTTAGATGATCGTGAAGATATTGGGCAGTCGCATTTGTTAATAGAACATGAAGACAATGATGGCGACGTCGAGCCAAAGCCGAAAACCAAATTTCACAGATGTTGGTGTTGTATGGAAAGCGGGCTTCCCCGCTGCGAATGCGAATCGTTCTGGATGTGGCTTCGATTGGGAGATGTAAGCGCAGTATCCCCGATTTCAAGCATAAATGGACAGATCTGCGGGGCGCTGTAAAAGCCAGGCTCTCTGCACACCGGAGAAGTGTACATGCAACAGGTGGTGGGCAACCATCATCCCCTGTGCATTTCACTGCACAGGAGGAGGGGATGGCGTCCACTCTTTCTGCAGTGGAAGTGCACGGAGAAGAACTTAGAGCGTCAACGAGCTGTGTCAGACACCTTGACACAGATGCCTATGATATGTGTATGACATCACCAGCCACTCTCTGGAATGACCCAGATGCCAGGAGCGACAGCGCAGTTCTGACGTTGATGACCACGGGTATGTTTTGTGGATAATTGCTGCGGCTGGATAGCTGTTCATCCAGAAGTCAGCAAAGATAGATGATTGCCTCATGCACGGTCCAGACGAAAGCGCTGGATGCACTCGATATTTGTTAGTCCCAGGATGTCCAAACGAAGCCAATATATGCGTGTTCGTCTTTGAGCTCGGCGCGCTCCTCTTACTCTTTCCCAATCACGCAAGAGTGCATGCAAATGCAGGACTGGCATTTTGGTTTTAGATTTTGAGAGCATGGTAGAATGATGGTCTTATGTATACTCGTATTAATTAATTGTTTTGCGTTTGTAATTGAACTGATTGGAGAAGAGGCTGATGCGTAATATCATGTGATGATTTCGTTTGATAAATTATTATGGCTTTGAGAAATGTAGTTTAGAAATAAGGAAGAACAATCACATATTAAACGTCTCAACCTTTACCATGTTAAATAAAATAGAATGAATGTTAAAATTCGGCCGATAACCGACATCAAACGCAATATTCCATTTCGCCTTATGTTGGCGCTTGACCTTAATACAGCCCTCAAAAGCGCTTAACAGAAAAAGCGCCTAAGCCAGGGGGAGAAAACGCGTAAGTGTTATTTGCATGAGAAACGCCCGGTAACGCCCAGATTTTGGCCTTGCTCCGCCCCAAGCTGCGTAATGCACAGACTTATGTCGAGGGGAGAATACGCGTAGGCTGAATAGCACGTAGCTACGCGCTTTTTTCGACTTAAGCGCATGGGAGAATAGACCCCAGTGTGAATGCCGTTTTGACTGAATCAATGGAAGTGGGTCTAGTGGGGGCGCTGTACTTAAACATTCGGTCTTGTGGAGAATGGGCAAAATCGCCTGTGGAACCTAAATGGTTGCAGAAGGAGATTAAGTTTGCATTTTCAACATATAGGAAGTCATCTATGAAGTGTATTTTGGCCACGTCAAAGTTGACCTCAAATGACCTAGAAAGGTCAAACTTGAGGTCAAGCAAAACGTTACAATTTTCAAAAGCTTCTAGGGTTGAAAATATTGAAGGCTGGGTACATATGTGTTTTGAACACTTATAGGAAGTCATATATGAACTTTCATTTGGTGGCCTTGTATTTGACCTCGAGCCATCTTTGAAGGTCAAACTTCACATAGTGAATTTTCAATGACTTCTATCACCAGAACAATTATAGGTAGAACTTAGACTTGTATCGCCGGCATACAGGAGGTCATGTATGAAGTTTCATTCGGTGACCTTGAACTTGACCCTCAGTGAACTTCAATGGCCAAACATTACAGTGAAATTTCAATGACACATATCAGCAAAATTGTTACAGATGGAGCATAGGTTTGTAGTGGAGACGTATAGGAAGTCATATATGAACTTTAATTTGGTAACCTTCATATTGACCTTCATATGTCAGACTTGATTTAGTGAAAATTCAATGATGTCTATCTCTAAAACTGTCATAGATATAAGTTTGTATCACAGACTTAAAGGAGGTCACACATGAACTTTCATTTGGTGTCATTCAACTTAAATGTTGGAGACCTTTGAAGGTCAAACGTTACATAATGCAATTAAAATGACTTGTCTTGCCAAAACGGTCACAGATGGAGCCTAGGTTTGAGTTAGAGACCAAGAGGAAATCATATTTGAACTTTCATTTGGTGATATTCAACTTGACTGTCAGTGACCTCTGAGGGTCAAACTCACCGTGAAATTACAATGTCTTGTATCACCAAAATGGTCACAGATGGAGCCAAGGTTTGTATAGATACATATGGAAAGCCATATGAAGGCCATTTGCTAACCTCGACTTGACCATCTGTGACCTTTAAAGTTCACAGCTGGCTGGTAAGCTTCAGGATCCTTGGTCCTATTTTTTTATTACGTTTTATTTATATAGGCTAGCCACAGATGCTGTGATTGAGTTTGGACCTTATTTTTCATGTTACACAATGCTGGCATTTGTTCTTGAAGAAAATAACGCAACGCATTTCATGAGACTAGGCTGTGAGCACCATTTTTGAGCATGTGGGGAAAAAAAAACATAAAAAGAAATGTCAAATAAGAGCTGCAAAAGAAAACACTTAAATGTTAAGAACGTGAAAATAAAGAAATGGATAAAACTAAATGTTTAAACGAGAGCTATACATTTGCCCTGTTCTTAAAGAGACAGCGTGGTATACTCACTGCGCCAGCTGACTTTCAGTCCCATTGGAGGAACACAACATACAGGTCAGTAAATCATTCCAAACAATATTATTTTAATCTGCAGCTGTTTTTCGGGCCTTTCAAAATGGAGCTAGCGTAAGTTCAGCCAGGAAGACACTCTCTCTTTCACGCTAATCAACCCTGTCTAATTTGTTCATGCATGTTCACCTGTGACTCTTCAGACAATATCCGGGGCTGTCAACGAGCAGTCAGCTGGCTTAGCAGCTGATTGCTTCCATCCAACCAGGGCTCACCCCGTCGCGTTGCTAGCTAATCATTCAGCTGCTGTCCTTTTTAAATATGTTGTTTTCTCCGCCCTAGTTCTCCCATGCTGGCGCTCGCTGACCCTCCTCCGCCCCAACGCCACCCTACTCATCAGACCTCCCGCTCCGCATTCCAGCTCCACCAGTCTTCAGCCACCACCACCACCAGTGTTTGGACTCTTCGGGGGGATTTCCTGCGGCTGCTTCGGGCCGTGCTCCTGATCTTCGAGTCTTCCCAAAGAGTCCAAGCGCCAAAGACTTGTTTCGATCATAAGCATGTTCCCCCTTTATGCTCAAAGCATGATAAATACTTCTTGATTTTCACTTGAGTCTCTCCTGGTTGAAATATATTAGAGGGAGAAATGCTACTTTAGATTTCCAAAAAATACAGAGAAACACTTCTATATGTTCACATTTTCTGCTTTAATTCATGTAATGTTCCGTGGGCAAGATTGTAAGCCTTGGCGGGCCGGATGTGGCCCGCGGTCTGCCAGTCGATCCAGGCTTTACAGGTTGTAATTTTTCACCAATTTTGTTCACATTTGGTATGGACATCTGTTAAACTTCACTTAGGACACCTATATATTTTGGTTGCTATGGCGACAGTATTGGCCGAATAATTTAAAAATTAGTAGCAAAACTGAGAGTTCGTTGTGGATTCAGTTCAGGCTACAATTTTTTTCCCAATTACTTTCGTGATACGCTTCACTTATGACACCTAAGGATCTTGGTTGCCATGGCGACCGTATTGGCCGAATAATATGCAAATTAGTGGCAAAACATAGAGATTTAATTGTGGACGCAGTACAGGCTGCAGTTTTTCACTGATTGCTGTCATATTTGGGATGGACATGTGACACTTCACTTATGACAACTATTGATTTTGGTTGCCATGGCGACAGTGTTGGCCGCATAATATGCAAATTAGTGGCAAAACAGATTTACTTGTGGATGCAGTACAGGCCTGAGTTTTTGACTGATTAGTTTCGTATTAGGTATGGACATGTGTTAAACTCCACTTATGACACCTATCAATTTTGGTTGCCATGGCGACAGTATTGGCCAAACAATACGCACATTTGTAGCAAAACAGATCTCCTTGTGGTTAAAATGTGTTAAAAGCCTTAAAATAAATTCAATTTTTATTGCAGTAGCATACGCTCACACTGAAAATTGTAGAAAAATGTAACCTAATTTTAAGGGAAAAAAAATCCCTGACCAAGAAATAATTATTTTTCATAAAATCACCTGTTCCACAATTATTGGCGCCCCTAACAATTCCTAGGAAATAACTGTAATTGAAGTATTTCTGTCATTTCTACAGTCGTTTACAAAGTTGATCAGAGTATCTAGGAGCATTTAATTAGTAATTCATCATTTCCTGTTTCCCTGGGGTATAAATATGGACATGACACATTTTTCTTATCCACTCATCAACATGGGAAAGACAAAGGAACACAACATTCAAGTAAGGCAGATGTGTGTCAACCTTCACTAGTCAGGCAATGGCTACAAGCCACTAACCCATATCTACTGTCAGAGGAATCATTGAGGAGTTTACAACAACTGGAACAGTGGTAAACAAGCATGGTCAAGAACGCAAGCTTATCTTGCCACCACGCACAGTGAGGAGGATGGTAAGAGAAATAAAAAGTTGTCCAAAGCTCACTGTTAAACAATTGCAACAAATGGTAGCATCTTGGGGTCACAAAGTCTCCAAAACAACCATCAGACGCTATCTACATGCCAACAAGCTGTTTGGGAGGCATGCATGGAAAAAACTTTTTCTCACTCACAATCATAAACGCAAACGTCTGGAGTTCGCTAAGCGGTACTGGGACTTCAATTGGGACCATGTGCTTTGGTCAGATGAGACCAAGATAGAGCTTTTTGGCAACAAACACTCTACGTGGGTCTGGCGGAACACAAAAGATGAGTATGCAGAAAAGCACCTCATGCCCACTGTGAAGTATAGGGGAGGATCAGTGATGCTGTGGGCCTGTTTCTCTTCCAGAGACCCTGGGAACCTTGTTAGGGTGCACGGCATCATGAACGCTTTGAAATACCAGGACATTTTAAATCAAAATCTGGTGGCCTCTGCCCGATAGCTGAAGAGGGGTCATTGCTGGGTCTTTCAGCAAGATAATAACCCTAAACAAGTGGCCAAATCTGCACAGAAATGGTTCACCAGACACAGAATCAAGCTCCTCCCATGGCCATCTCAGTCCCCAGACCTCAACCCCATTGAAAACCTGTGGAGTGAGCTGAAGAGGAGAGTGCAGAAGAGAGGACCCAGGTCGCTGGATGATTTAGAGAGATTGTGCAAAGAGGAATGGTCAAAGATCCCTCTTTCTGTATTCTCCCATCTTGTGAAACATAGGAGAAGATTAGGTGCTGTTTTGTTAGAAAAAGGGGGTTGTACAAAGTGTTAACATCAGGGGTGCTAATAATTGTGGCAGACATGATTTTACGTAAAAGAATTATTTCTTAATGTGGAATTTTTTTTTACCACTGAATAAATGCACTTGAATTAAAGGTTGGATTTTTCTCTTTTTTCATTATGGGCCTATATTATTCAGAAAAAAACTGAATTTATTAGAAGCTAAAGAACACATTTTAACCTGGGGAGCCAATAATTATTGAGGGCGCTTTATGAATGAAAATGTTTTCATCCCAATTTAACTGCTTAAAGCAAAAAAAAAAACAAAAAAACTAAAATTTTTGATTCATAGGTATATTCTTGCAGCTTAGATCTTAAATCTCCAATTCAGTGATTACTGAAAGTTAAAACAAAAACTGAGTGCTGGTTAGGTACTCCCATCATGTTGCCGACTATCTTACAAAGGTGGCTTCGCCGAACTGGAAAAACAAAATAGCTACATGTAAAATTATGTTCCATGCTAAAGAACAATTGTTGATTAATTGATTAGCCAGCCAGATAGCCAATGCTATATCAAGAGCATTTGGCCATGGTACTGCGCCATGCCCGATTCTCTCCCACCACAGCTGCCACTTTTCTCATTAAATCCTGCCATATCTGCCCTTTTCTTTCAAAGGAAAGTCCACCACGCCTCCTTCCCAACTCCACTGTGCCACGCCTGCTTTCATCACTTGCCGCGCTTGGCTATGGCCGTAGCCAGGGAAGTCAGCCTGACCCTTATAAGAGCCAAGAGGCTGCAGGTTTTCACTCCAACAATGCAGAAGTGCACCTGATACAAATACTCAGTTGCGCAGGCCTAGATCAGTTGATTAGATCAGTGCTTTCAGGTGTGCTTCTGCTTGGTAGGATTGAAAACCTGCAGCCTCTTGGCCCTTTTACGGGTCAGTTTGACACTCCTACGGCGTAGCTGATCTCTCTATTCCACTTCGCTCCCACAGAAACACAGTGCTACGGATGCGTTGTGTTTACCCGCCGCCCAGAGGGATGACGCCTCTGTTGTTTCCTGAAATTTGGCTGTATTATTTATGTTATAAGCATAATAATCATCAGATCATCATCACAACCTGTAAAAGAAGACTTGAGCAGGTGGCAAATTCGGCAAAAAGGAACATTGTCCGATCAGTGAATTTTTCCGGTAGGAACCATAAATGGCCAAAAGTGTTGATCAACTTGAATGATAAGGTTTTTATTATGCAGATAGGGCTTGTCCGGCGAGAATTATGTAGTGTAGTTATGATCCATGAATGAGCTGGACATGACCAATATATTGGTTCGCGTCATGCTTCCAAACCTAATTGTGGCAAGCAATCGATATAAAGAGATTTAGTCCCATTCTGTGGTCACTCTGCCCTTGTCTGATGCTTCTTTGGCTTGTCCGCCAATTCGGCTACTCAGTGGGAGCTCTTTGCAGGGGAATTTTAGGGCTATTTTCTTGTTAGGGCCAGCGATAACCTGCATGTAATGGGATTGTCTGCAGTGATCAGATTAGGCGGATTCGCAAAATGCAAAGATCTCCCATTGTTATGTGTTTTAGGGAATCGCAAGTTCGCCACCGGCCTCTCCCGAAACATGCACAGTGATCTCTAGTCATTCAATTGCATGATGTTGTGACGTCAAAATGTGACTGAATTGGACAGTGCCTTGTGTGACTGGAATTTAATGGGAATGGATCCTGTCACAGCACTGATCAGGTGTTAGCATCATATGCTGCAGTAAGGTATTGATAAAACAGCTGTATTGGAGGTTACAAGTAGTTTACAGGAATTTCACTTGGAAACAGAAGTGTTCTGTATTAAATGAAGATTGTTCAGGGTAAAATTGATGCCTTTAGGAAATAATTTGTTTTGCTTTCAGAGTAGAGTTGTACTCCTCTTGTAATTGTAATTTGTCATTAGGAAAGAATTAAAAAAAGCCTTTTCAGCAATAAAATCTGCTAAAGGCGGGTGGGGTTACATTCTTAAAGCCACAAAGCAAGGAAAGTGACAGGTGTTAGGAATGAAGGCGTGTACAAAACCCAAAACCAGTGAAGTTGGCACGTTATGTAAATCGTAGCTAAAAACAGAATACAATGATTTGCAAATCCTTTTCAACTTATATTCACTTGAATACACTGCAAAGACAAGATTTTTAATGTTCAAACTGAGAAACTTTATTTTTTTTTGCAAATAATCTTTAACTTAGAATTTAAAGCCAGCAACACATTGCAAAAAAGTTGGCACGGGGGCCTTTTTACCACTGTGTTACATCGCCTTTCCTTTTAACGACACTCAGTTAATGTTTGAGAACTGAGGAGACCAATTTTTGAAGCTTTTCAAGTGGAACTTTCCCATTCTTGCTTGATGTACAGCTTCAGTTGTTCAACAGTCCAGGGTCTCCATTGTCATATTTTACGCTTCATAATGCGCCACACATTTTCAATGGGAAACAGGTCTGGACTACAGGCAGGCCAGTCTAGTACCCGCACTCTTTTACTACGGAGCCATGCTGTTGTAACACGTGCAGAATGTGGCTTGGCATTGTCTTGCTGAAATAAGCAGGGGCGTCCATGAAAAAGACGTTGCTTGGATGGCAACATATGTTGCACCAAAGCCTGTATGTACCTTACAGCATTAATGGTGCCTTCACATATGTGTAAGTTGCCCATGCCTTGGGCACTAATACACCCCCATACCATCACAGATGCTGGCTTTTGAACTTTGCGCCTATAACAGTCTTTTCCTCTTTGGTCCGGAGGACACGACGTCCACAGTTTCCAAAAACAATTTGAAATGTGGACTCATCAGACCACAGAAGACTTTTCCACTTTGCATCAGTCCATCTTAGATGAGCTTGGGCCCAGCGAAGCCGGCGGCGTTTCTGGGTGCTGTTGATAAATGGCTTTCGCTTTGCATTGTGGAGTTTTAACTTGCACTTGCAGATGTAGCGACGAACTGTAGTTACTGACAGTGGTTTTCTGAAGTGTTCCTGAGCCCATGTGGTGATGTCCTTTACACACTGATGTCGGTTTTTGATGCAGTACCGCCTGAGGGATCGAAGGTCACGGGCATTCAATGTTGGTTTTCGGCCTTTTCGCTTACGTGCAGTGATTTCTCCAGATTCTCTGAACCTTTTGACGATATTACGGACCGTATATGATGAAATCCCTAAATTTCTTGCAATAGCTCGTTGAGGAATGTTGTTTTTAAACTGTTCGACAATCAGCTCACACATTTGTTCAATAAGTGGTGACCCTCGCCCCATCCTTGTTTGTGAATGACTGAGCATTTCAGGGAAGCTGCTTTTATACCCAATCATGGCACCCACCTGTTCCCAATTAGCCCGTTCACCTGTGGGATGTTCCAAATAAGTGTTTGATGAGCATTCCTCAACTCTCTCAGTCTTTTTTGCCACTTGTGCCAGCTTTTTTGAAACATGTTGCAGGCATCAAATTCCAAATGAGCTAATATTTGCAAAAAATTACAGAGTTTACCTGTTCGAACATTAAGTAACTTGTCTTTGTAGTGTATTCAATTGAATATAAGTTGAAAAGGATTTGCAAATCATTGTATTCTGTTTTTATTTACGATTTACACAACGTGCCAACTTCACTGGTTGTGGTTTGTAAGTTACCGCTACAAATTAACTTCCCTTTTTTGGCAGGCCGCTGCTTACTCGCAATGACCACTGTGCCCTTTTCCAGGACAACCACTCACTCCACACAACTCCTGTGCCCTTTTTCATACCCAAGTACCATACCCCAGGAAAATCCTAGAATCAAGACATTGTGGCTAGCTACAGTAACGTCATCTGAATTCCCTCAGGTGCTCCACAACTGTACACTGCACAAGGAGACCAACACAGGAATTTACTTAAGGTAGTATTATTCTCACCTGATCTTCCTCTCTATCTATTTTCTCAGATTTTTGTGTTTGTTTTTTGATGGCCTCGTTTTCCGGGAATTCAATTTGAATGGTCACCATATTTGCTGTAAATCGCCACTGAAAAAGCAAGTGGAAGAATACTTTCCATTATGAAAACAAAAAATATGCAGCCTAGCCAGTCTAAATTTCAATAAAAAAAGAATGACCCGATGTAGACCCCAACATTTTTACATAATTATCAAACACTGATTGATTGAAATCGAAAGAACAAAACTTCCCACGTCTGAGATTACTTTATGCTGTCATTTGTGTTTTGGAAAAACTTACCTTAGTAGCTGGTCTAGTAGCATAGATGAGCATTTTAGGAGAGTATGTGCATAATCAATTATTCTACTCATTTTCTTTGCAGTGACCAAATCGCTACAGCATTCAGTTAATTCAGAGTGGCTGTCCATCAGATGTGGGCTCAGGTGCAAATGCACCGCCAGTGTTTCCGCCCTTGGTCATCAACTACTTGAATATCAACTAACAGTTAATGTTTGAATCTCGTTCTCTTTCTGCAATCTTCACAAACTGCAACAAATCATCAGCACACTCCTGAAACCCACTCAGTTCTAGTAGTGAGGACATCAAGGCCAAGTGCATGCATATAGAGCCACATTAGCGAGCCACTTGGCAGTTCTCTCTTTTGATTATCTTTTAGTGTGGATTTAACCCTTCAAATTGGACCATTGATCGTTTATAGAATGGACAAAGCCGCAAACCGAGCATTACATTGGATTAGTTCATCTTCGATAATTCCGCATTCCTTTCGTTTTCCTTGCTGATCAAAAGTTGGTTGGGATATGTTTTGCTACATCTGCTTAAATGACACCTATGGTCATTGGGCATCCAGGTATTTTTGATGATGGGGCTAAGCTAACCCTGATAAGACACAGCTATACTCTGACCCAGCCTATGAAATACACAGTCTATAAGCAGAGTTTTACTCAGGGCATTAGACTGGGATTAGTCCAGGACTCCCACTTCTCAGTGCATTATACAGCTCTTCTTCTGAAACTAGGGCCCTGCATATCACTGAGTTAGTCAGTCAGCGTGACCAATACACAAGCACTCCTTGAACCAGGGTCAATAAAAGGCCACTGCAAAATGCGCACTTTTGTCACAAGTCACAATGCCACATGTCACAAATCATGAGGGAGTGTACCAGTGGCATGCTGAATGCTGGGATATCTGTGACAGCTGTATCAGCACACTTGAATGTGCGTCATTCCGCCATCAGTCGGTTGAGAAGTCGATTCAGAGAGGCTGGCAGCACTGTGAATCGCCCGCATGTCCCACGACCATGTGTGACCACGCCCACACAGAATCGGCACATGCGGCTCCAGCACCTACATGATCGGCTTTGACCAGCCATCAGGACAGCTGACGAGACTGTCGGACTGCACAAGAGGCGGATATCAGCTCAGACTGTCCGAAACCAGCTGAAGGAGGCAGACCTCCGAGCCCGCTGATCGCATGAGGTCTCGACCTGACCGCCGTCCATCATCAGTACAGACTCGACTGGGCCAACCGTAACCTTCGCTGGACACTTGCACGGTGAAGAAAGGTGTTAGTCAGCGATGAATCGCGATTCCAACTGTACCACGCTGATGGTAAACAATGCGTAGGGCGAGCGTTACGCTGATGCCAGCTCTGAGTTGCACTGCAGAGAAATGGGACAACATTCCACAGGCGATTATTGAGAACCTCGTGAACTCCTTGCCCCAGAGGTGTCCCACTTTGGATTTTTTCCCACGTGATGCCAATGGTGGACACACCTCTTACTGACCCCTGTTGGGTTCAAGATGTGAGAACTCATGAATTGTGTGCAGTAAATTGTTCGTCAAGTATCTGTTGCTTGAATATGAACCCCTTAAGCCCTGAGCCTCTTTTTTGAAAATGGCAAGCCCAAAATGAAATGAGTATATCTCTGCGACTGCTTGGTCCATTTGAATAATCTTGGTATCGTGATAAAGGTAAAACCATTTGGGATTTCATACCTGGTGTAAAAATCACTTTATGTCACTGAGTCAGAGTAAATGGAGATGGAACACAGTGTAAATGAAAGATCTCATTTTGCACCTAACAAAGTTTTGCTTCAATCCCTTGTAAATTTTTTGAGTTGCAGCCTGAAACCTTTAAAAAATTACAGCACAGAATGTCATTATTAAATGTGCCAAAGTTTATTCTGATCAGGTCAATCAGAGCAAAATAAGAGAGGAATGTATAGATGGCTTCTCCATTTTGGCAATGTAGGTACCTTGTGTTCCATTTCAGATTTCTCAGATACCAAGCTGTAAAACCTATAAAATTCCATTTATATATCACTAAAGGCATCCATTCTATCCAAATACAACATTTTTTAATTTTTAGAATAAAACAAAATTATTAGTATTTCTGCCAGTTTTGTTGCCTATACAATTTCCCATTCAAAGATAATGCATACAATGAAAATTAAGTTTGACTCCACTGGAGCATATTTATTAACAAAACAAATAAATATTATGATAAATACAAAGGCAATGTGAAAATATGTTAAAGAAAAGTAATAATAACAAAACCCCAGCGATTATTTGTAGAAGGAAACTGCGATTATTTCCAAAAAAAAAAAACAAAACAAAAAAAAAAGGAAAAAAAAGGTACCCTGATCAGGAATCGTACCTTTGTACCTTCACAATTTCCTTTCAGCAGCGCGCCATTTTATCCAATAGGCTGCGCCAATCGACAACAGTCTATGGTTAAATTACCCATTCAACGAATGGATAAAGACAATACGTACTGTACGGTTGTAGTTTCGGAAGTGCGGAATACTGCAAAGATTCTGTCAGAAAATGACTTTGAAAATGAATGTTGAATATTTAGCGGATAATTATTCGGACAATACCTCAAACAAACTAGTTATGCGTTTATATTGTCGTGCTATTCAAGAACATTCATATGTCCCATGGACTCAGTTTGACACACTCGGAACGCAAGGCTGTAGCTCAGGCTCGGTTTCTGCCATTAAGGTTGTTTATAGTTTGTTAGAATCATCAGGACTCATACAATCAAATTCCTACCGGCATAGTCTTCCTGACTGCATCACAAGCCAAAAGCAGATAGGAAAGTACATTGCAAGGAAGCTGAATGCTACAGAGCTGAATTCTTTGAAGCAACGCCCTGGGAAAGAGCATGCTTAGCCTGCGTTGCCGGCGGTCAGCGGCTGGCGGGAGACAGGAGAGGAAAGACCGCCTGCACGATAATGTAGGGATTTTGAGTAGCCGCCCACTTCCTTGCGCAACGAGCCGCGACGGACCACCCCTTTTTTAAACCAAAGAAACTCGAGTGTAATCTTTACCATCTAGTAAATGATTGATCGCCTGTAGTTGTTCGTTCTTTATAGTAATCTTTCGGCCATGAATTTCAAGATATTCAAGCGATTTCTTTATCAAAGCATCGTTCTCTACATTCGCCATCTTTGTTCTGGCAGTTTACGGCGTAACTATGCGTTGCGTTACATTCGATGACACTTCAATTTTGATTGACACCTCTTAAGCCAATCAGTAATTCCCATTCACTGGTGAACGGACAACTGAAAATCCCTACGTTACCGTGCAGGTGTTTTTCCTCTCCTTTCTCCCGCCAGCCGCTGACCGCCGGCAACGCAGGCTAGAACATGCTAGGATCCCGGCAGATCTAGTTTTGTTATAACACGAACACACTGGGCTAACAATAGCAAGCGCAGATTTACCCTTGAGCAGTTTTTTTTATTGCAAAATATCAAAGGTAAGAATTTTTTTCTGCTCATCTCTATGGACTGTAAAGTGTATGCCTGCTGTTATTTCAATGTGGAGTCAGTTTAAAATGACAGGGCTCATATCATTGCATTCTGTGGACTTTCCTCTTTTATTTGAGGTATCGTTTTTATGCATAGCACGAATTCAGCAGAAATCCTGGCGATTCAGCGCTGATATGATTTTATCCTGTGTTCTGCTGCATGCTTATTTACTTGCTTGGTGCTTGAATTGTGTTCGGTTGAGGTAAAAATGGTTTACATGAGCTTTTGGCCGAGTTTCTTCGCGAAATGTGGATATGCCGCTTGACAGTGTTGCGATTTTTAAACATTCTGTATTTGTAATGCGTCATAACCGACCCCGGTTACCGAGCCGTAGTTCATAAGGGGTTAAGGCAAGAATAAAATAATTGTTTTGTTGAAATATTTCCCGATTGATAAAAAATCATTCGAAAAAAATCACTTTTTGCGTTTGTATTTTTGTTCGGTGTATATTCAGCAAACTTGTTTGCGGTTATATCAAAAAAACACAATACTCATTATGCAAAAAAGACTGCAGTTATAATCCATTCTACACCATAATGGTAATGCCATTTCAGCTGAGATTTAACGATTAAACTAGAATATTATGGGAACCACCAACAATTGGAAAAGACAACAAAATGGAGATTCTGACTTCATTGGGCCCCTTAAAGAAGCTCTGCCATATAGTGTAGTGTAGAGCAAGGATATCCCATAATTCCTGTCTAAATCTCTCTCCCCAGCTGGTCTAGTAATACTTATGCAGTTAATGGAGTAGATAAATCCCTGAACTGATCATAGCACCTGCTATCAGAGAAAGGCCTTCAGTGGGCATTACTGATTTTGAATTAGCGTTTGCAGGTCAGAAATGAGGAGCTCGATTGTTTAATTGTTTATTCATTTGTTCATTGATCTTGCTGCTTTCCACCTGGTCAGGGTTGGGACAGTCTATAAAGTTCCACACCGGAAATAAAATCCTTGAAAATAAATAATTACCAAAATTAGACTGATATTATACAACCCCAATTCTGAAATAGTTGGGACAAAGTGTAGATTGTGAATAAAATCAAAACACAATGACTTTGAAATCACACCAGCCAGTATTTTATTCACAATAGAAAAGAGCAAATATTGAAACTGAGCAATTTTACAATTTTATCCACAAAATGAGCTCATGTCAAAATTGATGGCTGCTATAGGTCTCAAAAAAGTTGGGACAGGGGCCTGTTTATCATGGTGTAGCATCCCCTCTTCTTTTCAACAGATTGTAGGCGACTGGGCAGTTTCTTGAGACAAGTTTCTTGAGTTTAGCCATTGGCATTTGATCCCACTCGTTTAATACAGGCTTCCACCTGCTGGAGAGTTTTGGGTCTCCTTTACAGACTTTTCTTTAATCATGCACCAAATGTTCTCAATCAGTGAAAGATCAGGACTGTAGGCAGGCCAGTTTAGCACACATACTCTTCGACTACGATGCCATGCTGTTGTAATAGCTGCAGTATGTGGTTCTGCATTGTCCTGCTGAAATACACAAGGCCTTCCCTGGAATAGATGTTGTCTGAAGGGGAGCATATGTTGCTCTAAAACCTTTACAAACCTTTCAGCATTCATGGTGCTTTTTAAAACATTCAAGTGTCCCACACCATATGCACTAATGCATCCCCATAATATCAGAGATGCTGGCTTTTGAACTGAACACTGATAGCAGGAGCGGTGTTCTTTCTCCTCCTTAGCCCAGTGGACACAATGCCCATGATTTCCATCAAGAATGTCAAATTTAGACTCGTCTGACCACAGGACACCTTTTCACTTTGCTGCAGTCAATTTTAAATGAGCCTTGAGCCATAGAACATGGTGGCGCTTCTGGATCATGCTGAACAATGGCTTCCTTTGTGCATTATAGACTTTTAGGCAGCATCTGTGGATGGCATGGCGGACTGTGTTTACTGACTGGTTTCTTTCAGTATTCCTGGGCCCATTTAGTAATGTCAAAGACAGAACCATGCTGGTGACTGATGCAGTGGCGTCTGAGGGCCCGAAGATCACAGGCATCCAGTAAAGGTCTTCGGCTTTGTCCCTTATGTACAGAGATTTTTCCAGTTTCTCTGAATCTTTTGATGATGTTATGCACTGTCAATGATGAGACCTTCAAAGCCTTTGCAATTTTACGTTGAGGAACACTGTTTTTTAAGTATTCCACAATTTTTTTACCCAAGCCTTTGCAGGTTGGAGAGCCTCCGGCCAACTTTACTTCTGAGAGACTCAGCCTCTCTAAGACATCCCTTTTATAGCCAATCATGTTACACACCTGATGCAAGTTCATGTAATTACTTGCTAAATGTTCTTTCAGCTGATTCTCTTATATATTAATTTATTTTTTGCCTGTATTCCAACTTTTCTGAGACCTGCTGTAGACAGAAAATTTGAAATGGGCTCATTTCATGGATAAAAATGTAAAATGTCTCAGTTTCAACATTTGAAATGCAATCTATGTTCAATAGTAAATTACATGTTGGCTCGTGATCTGAAAGTCATTGCATATTGATTTTATTCACAATTTACACTTCGTCCCAACTATTTCAGAATTAGGGTTGTACATTTGAGTTCTGAAAGCTGTAGTATGACCAGTGCATAGCCCTCTCTCGAGTGGAATTTCTTTTTGGGCTGTGATCACAGTAGATGGAAAGTTATTGAATTTTGTTAAAAATGCATATCCCCAAAAATGACACAAAACTATAAATTTGAGTCAAACTCAATTCAGCTCAATTCAATTTTATTTCTTTAGCACTTTTCAGAATTGAGACTTTGCACAAAAAGCTCTTTGCACAGAACAGGGCCTGAACCCCCATGGAGCAAAAAGTGACTGAGGCAAGGAAAAACTCCCCTGTAGGAAGAAAACGGGCAGAACCAGGCTCCAAAAATGGGTGAATCCAACTGCTTGAGGTCGCCCCTAACGAAAAGAGCAGAGAAGGGGAAGGAGAAGATTGGGGAATGGAGAGGACAAATACTGACAGGGCGAGAGGAAATAGGGCAACATTTCACAGGGAAAGGGCAAAGGAGAGCTAAAAAGAACTATCCGTTGCATAACATGGCCTGAATGCATGCTAGCTTAATTAAGTTTTAAGTTAAAAATTCAAAATGAGGAACAATGCAAACTAGGGCAAAAGGTTTAGAGTAAGGCTGGGACAAAAGGGGATGGGGGCAACAGTGGTTCACACAGAATCCAGGGTCAGTGGGGCTCAAAGCATTAATAGTCCAAGATGAGTCCAAGTTCAGATGAGGCTGACTGGGGTAGAGAGTCCAGGGGTAGGCAGGGTTAGGGCAGTGTGGAATCATTTTTTTATTTGACTCGTTTAATTATGATTAATTGCTTATCCTTGCTTGCTCATATTCTTTTTTTAGTTTATAAATTCATAGGCCTAGTGTGCGTGTGCTTACATATTTCTGATTTAGCAGGGGCCTGCATAACTGTACTAGTGTGTCAAGACATATAGCCTATCTAAAGACATGTTTCTCTCTTTCTCTAAGTTTATGTGTTTATAGAAAACTCCGGAATCCATAACAAGATATGCCAGAGCCAGGGCTGAGGGAGAAGGCAGGTGCTCTCCTCCCTAACGAGATGTATGTGTGCATCCCTAGACAGCTTGACGCGGTTGCATGAGACGGCGAGGGCTCTCATGATGTGTAAATCAGCGCGGGGGGAGGAGAACGCCATGGAGTGGCCCTACAAAAACCAGAGAGTTTCTCACTGTATCATCCTCCATTTTGCCGACTGGACTCTGTGTATGGAGACCCTTTTCTGCAGAAAAGTAACGTGACTTTGGCTTGAATATTAACTTCTTTGCCTCCGACTGATTCTTTCTCTGAGTCGTCTGAGTTTCTTTTTGTGAAGGTAATACCAGGAATATAAAATCAAAATTCCTATAACAGCAGTCCAGAGGTCTGCATGGCATCATCATATCATCGTGGTGCTGCAGTCGTGCTGATCGTGATGCCTCACCACAGAAGACAGACTGGCACAGCCTCATGTTCGAGGTGCTCCGGTACAGTGGGGAAGTATGGACATAGAGAACAGTGTTAATTAAAAGGTCATGCAAAAATACTGAAATAAGTGGTTCCGCAGTGCGTCATCCGGCAGCTTAGCCAATGGCATCGTGATAACTAAGGAATGGAAAATATTTTTTTTTGCGATCAAATTTTTATTAAAGTTTGGCATAAAGTGAAAAAGAAGCGTGCCAAGACTTTTAGAGATTCAGCATTATAGCACACATTCTAAATTTCCACAGTAGTCATACAGTGGGCCCAAGACAAAGAAATTTGTCATGGAATACCAGCAACAGTATCATTAAAATAAAACAAAATAAAAGTAGAACTGCCCAAAAAGATAACAATGCAAAAAAGAAAGATAGTTCACCTCAAAGTAAAAAAAAAAAAAAAAATACATGCACAAGATGCAAATATACACACACAGACAGACAAAGACATGCGTACACATAGGACACACACAAAAACATGCAAAACAAAAACACAAAACAAAAACAGAGGGAACTCGACGTCTATGGACATAGGAATTATAGAGCTGGAGGTAAAAAAAAAAATTTTTAAAAATTAATTCTCTCAACATATCTTTCAGAGAATCAGCAGTACTACGCCAGGCATTTAAGAGTGCTCTAATTAGCACCATTAATTCGGGCTGTTGAAAGTTCCATATATACGACATTCAGAAAAGAATGAGTCCAAGTTTGTTTTCTGTTTCTGGAGCAGTTTAAGCGTATACTGTGTGTGCCCTCACACAAACTCCCATCCCGTCTCACTCCTCTCAAAGGTCTACTGGCTGTTGGTGTCTTGAGTTGCTGCAGCTGGTGACCTTCTGCCCCGGACCCTCTGGATCCACCTCCTCAGGAAGCCAGCTCTCCTCAGTGGGGGCTCCACAAGGACCTCCTCAGTGCTGCTGTCGGAGCCCGACTGGGGCTCATCCACGGAACTGCACTGGCCTCCATCATCTGCGCTTCCCTGCTGCAACTGAATAAGTACAAATCATTGCTCACTTGAGGATAAAATGTCCAGCCTGCAATCAGTACTGTAGCCAAGTTTACATGACATGAGAAACTCGGTGATCCTGCAGAAATCGTGGTCACTACAGATGTTACCTCATCCCTGTCGGTGCTTTGGGGTGCCGGGCCGGTTGCGCTGGCTGAAAGGTTTTCGGCATCAGTGGTGCTCGAGGTAGCTACCACGGGGCTCTCGTCAACTGAAGGCGCGTCTGGCCGCACCCTGCTCCTGCATGTAAAAATGCGAGCAAAGAAGGAACGCAGCCTCCGTCTCAGTGAGGGCCTCCTTCTCTGGGGAATGACCTCCTCAAACGAATCCCAGGATCCAAGTGGGAGGTCCTGGGGTACGGACACATCTGCGTCATTGTACGCCTGCTGCGAGAGGTTGTAATATGTCTCATACACTGGATCTCTCAAGTGCTGAAGAGTGAAGAACGGGTGGTGCAGTGCCCTGTCAGGGTCAATTCTTTCCTCTGGATCCACAGCAAGCAGGCTGTTGATCAAGTGGCCCAGGCATCTCCGGTCTTCCTGCTTTGCCAATTTCTGCCTTCTTGAACCACATCCCAGCCATTTCTTGGCTTCCAGATCCTTCAGCTTGACTGGTCCTCGCCCCATCCAGCTCCTTATCCTCTGAATGAGACTTCTCCTCAAAGGCTTCAGTTGCCAGCCATCGGCACCATTTTCACAAGGGACCCTGTCAAACAGCTTTTTGGTCTTGCAGCCCGAGTCCAGCATTGCACTTGGCGGGAGCCCCCTGGTCCCAAAGATGAGGTGTGCCAGCTCCAATTGATCATCGGCGGGGAAGAGAGTCCGTCCGAGGGCCATTTTAGCAGCCATGCAGCCTACAGACCACATGTCAGTCTTGCTGCTGCAAGGACCAAAGCCAAGCAACTCCTCAGGAGCACTGACCACACTGAAGGTGGAAAGAATTGAAGAGGCAGATAAATAATTTGTAAAACAGGAAATGGAAACCATGACCATCAGGAATTTGTGGATTCAAGCATGCATTACCACTGTCCCAAACTCAAAATCAATTTAGTAATATAAAGACATAACTCCAAGTCCACCAAATGCTTGTCATAACGCCATCTTGTGCCGACTGGAACAAATCAGGCAAAATAAACAGGCGCTGCTTCAAATGGAAACTGTCAAACTGTAACATAATTCACATAATTCATAATTCACACTTTTATGCACTATTTTACTCCAATTTGTAGTGCAAAAAAGTAGATGTTGAGTGTTTATACTGAAAAATGCAATAACTTGTGTTGATTCACAATCAACAACAAACTACACAGATATCCCTCAGCCTCTCATTGGCTTAACCATTTTGAGGGATTGAAAGATGGCGACCTTGTTTTTTTTTTTTTTGGTTCAGTCAGAATCCTATTATTTGAAAGGTTGCACACATTTACAAAAAAAATGCCAAAAAATCCAAGTCATAATATCTGGACTCAATGTGGGAAATTCTTTGATTTTATGTTGGTTTTGTGTGAAAGTAGTTTTTTACTTTAACTGTATAAATCTGCTAAATAACAGAAGGCAAAGTGCGGCCACTGGCAAGAATTTTCACAAGATGGTGGACACCCAAACAGCAAGGCTTAGTGGTGGACATTGCTCAAGGAATTCATGACAATATTCTCACCACTCACTTTTTTGTGTTGTGTAATATATGCTGTGCTCCATCTGAGACAATACCCTCAAAATGTTTACATTAACCATTGTACTATCCCAAATCAAAAAAGTTCAGATGGCATTTTAACTAAAATTTAAACTGAAAGCAGTGATTTGTATATTGTCTTTGGGTTGTTTTTCTTTGAAAAAAAAAAAATACAACAGCACATTATTTGATGTTTCACAGGAATAAAATTGACTTTTCAA
Source organism: Gymnothorax reevesii (assembly GCA_029721435.1). Lineage (NCBI taxonomy): Eukaryota > Metazoa > Chordata > Actinopteri > Anguilliformes > Muraenidae > Gymnothorax > Gymnothorax reevesii. The sequence continues at coordinate 59,491,275 of CM056581.1, forward strand.
AGCATATTTCAATATTGATTCTTGCAGTGACAGTTACTAATGCAGTGCCATCTGAGTGATTAGACGTCACAGTGTTCAGTTTTGGCTTGCGCCTTGGCCGTTAATGCAGAGAAATTCCTTTACATTCCTTGAAATTTTTGAATTATGTTACGCACAGTATAGGATGAAATATCCTAATCCCTGCTGATTTTTATTTGAGGAGCATTGTTTTGAAACAAGACGACATGGTCTACAACATCCCCCGCCAATCGTGCGCTTCTTATTTTCGAACTCAATCAAGGCCTTTATGGTCTGAAGCAACACACCAAATTTGGTTACTGTATCTGTAGTAGTTTCTGAGTAAAGCTGTCCCCTTTATCTCGAACGGACGAACGGAGGTCAAACCTATATCCCCCTCCCACTTTGTGTTGGCGGGGGATAACAAGTCGACATGGTCTACACCATCCCCCGCCAATCGTGCGCTTCTTATTTTCGGACTCGATCAAGGCCTTTATGGTCTGACGCAACACACCAAATTTGGTTGCTGTATCTGTAGTAGTTTCTGAGTAAAGCCGTCCCCTTTATCTCAGACGGACGGACGGACTGAAGGATGGACGAATGGACGGAGGTCAAACCTATATCCCCCTCCCACTTCATGTTGGCAGGGGACAATAATTCTAAAATTTTTCGCAGGCGTTTGTGAGCAAATTGGCAATCCTCAGCCCATCTTTGCTCTTGGACCAGGACCTTCCTTTCTAGAAGCTGCTTTTGTACTAAATCATGATTTCTATCACCTGCTGACATTAGCCATTTCAAATCACATCATTACTCACATTTTCACCGCTTTACTAGTCCAAAATTGCCTAAATCCAAATTTTTTAGAATGCATTGTAGGCCTGAATGGCAGCAATGGATATATATTTATTGATAACATTAAGTGGAAAAGACAGAATGTTAAATATTTCATCTTCATATGGTCTTAAATACAAGGCAAAATAAATTATAACAAGTGTCTGCCACTCACATGGCAATATCCCCCACCGCCTGAATTTTATGTGTCCGTACGGACATATGGACGGACGGACGGAGCCCAGTGCTATATCCCTCACTTCACGATAATCGTGCGGCGGGGTAAAAAAATAAGGAACTAACAAAGTCAACACATTAGGTCAACAACATTTAATATGCTTTATGATGACTTTTGCTGATCTTTTTCATTGTCATTTCTGCAATTAGAATATGCAATATTTAACTTTCAAATTGAAAAGTTGATGAAGTATCGACATGGCGATATTTATTTTGACAAGCTGTCACCTCTATCATGTCCAGGAAACATCAGAATTTTGGGGGTCGTCACAGGTATCCAACATGAAAAGAATCCAGTCAACAGTTCTTAAGGTATTGGAATTTATGCTTTGTGACCTTGAAATAAGGGTGAAGGTCACCAAAACAGCAGGGTACCTTTCCCCCACTGGGATGAACCTAGGTACCAAATATGAGAAGAATCGAGTCAATAGTTCTTAAGATATTCGAATTTAGGATTTGTGACCTTGAAATGAAGGTCAAGGTCAACAAAACAGCATAGTACCTTTCCCCCACTTGGATGAACCTAGGTACCAAATATGAGAAGAATCCATCAGTAGTTCTTAAGATATTCAAATGTATGATTTGTAACCTTGAATTGAAGGTCAAGGTCACCAAATCAGCATGGTACCTTTCCCCCACTGGGCAGAACCGAGGTATCAAATACAAGAAGAATCGAGTCAATAGTTCTTGAGATATTCAAATGAGTGATTTTTGACCTTGAAATGAAGCTGAAGGTCACCAAAACAGCATGGTACCTTTCCCCCACTGGGATGAACCTAGGTACCAAATATGAGAAGAATCGAGTCAATAGTTCTTAAGATATTCAAATTAATGTGTTCGTACGGACGGACCAAGATACTCAAATTTAAGCTTTGTGACCTTGAAATGAAGCTGAAGGTCACCAAAACTGCATGGTACCTTTCCCCCACTGAGATAAACCTAGATATCAAATATGAAAAGAATCTAGTCAACGGTTCTTAAAATATCCACATTTATATGTTTGTACGGACGGACGGAGCCCAATGCTATATCCCCCGCTTTGCGCTAATTGCGCGGCAGGGGATTTAAATAAATAAATAAATAAATAAATGCTTTGTTTATATGTGCACTATCCATACAATATTAACTTTTTTTCCAAATTGTGGTAGCAGTATATACAATACGCAGCCAAAAAAATAGCAGATTTGAATAAGCAAGTACTCAAGAGCCTATGATAGTAGAATCATTATTACACTGATTAATATGTTTTTGCAGGCAATAATTCCTGAAACCCTGATTGTCATGGTCTTTGAAAAGATCTGACTGTGTTTCAAAAGGAGCAAATTATTGCCCAGCATCAAGCAAAGAAAACAGTGATGCAATTGCTAAAAATCATTGGACTTCGCTCATTGTCTGACAATATGGAACCTGGACGGATCGTGGTGAACTGTCAGCCTCGCTGAACAAACGGTTTGGAGAAAAATCACGAATGGTAATGATTGGAGATCACTAAAATGCTTGGTGAAGTCTCATAATAAAAAATAAACAGCAGGACTCATGGCTATGCTTAATGATGAAAATAAGAGAATTTCCGCATGCACGATGCAAAAAAAATTTGGAGGATTGCGAGTGAACAGCAGCGTGGCCACAAGGAAGCCACTTGTTAGCGAGGCTAATCAGAAAAAAAAGCTAATTCAGCTTGCAGGGCAGCATAAAGATTGGACTGGGGAGCAATGGAAAAAGGTCATGTGGTCTGATGAGTCCACATTTACCGTATTCCAGAGCGATGGGCGCATCAAGGTAAAAAATGCTGACTAAGTGATGCACCCATCATGCATGGTGCTCACTGCATAAGCCTCTGGAGGCAATGTAATGATCTGGGGTTACTTCAATTGGTCAGGTCAAGGCTGAGGACTGTTATATAGCAATAAAATGAATTCAACTAGTTACCTGAATGACTGAATTCCTGAATGACTAGTGTCCCGTCAATTGACTTTTTAATCCTTGATGGCACAAGCATATTCCAGGAAGACAATGCCAAGATTCAACGTGCTCAAATGTGAAAGAGTGGTTCATTGAGCATGAGGAAGCATTTTCACACATGAACTGGCCACCACGGAGTCTGGAGCGTAACCAATTGAAAGTCTTTGGGATGCTGGAGGGGGCTTAATGAAATGGTTTGCCTCATCCGGCATCAATACAGTTTCTCGGCCAAAAATGAATGCAACTCAGACCCGTAATACATGATAAAACATTGCATAAGGTTTTCTAAACAATGCCAAAACGAACGCACACTGTGACTAATCAGACAAATGAAATGCCAATTTACCTGGAATATTTCACCCCTAAAAACAACCTTTTTTGCTCACTGAACAGCTAGAAGGTGGCTCCAGCTTGATCTCAATTAGGTCCCGTCAAAAACATCCGAAACACATTTATTGCTCTCTCTTTGACTGTAGGCCTACACTGTTGAAAACTGACTGTATTTAGCAGTGAAACTAGGCTTATGCCGTCGGAGGCGACGGCTGGGGGTATATCCCCAAACGCCCCCAATCCTCCAATTCCCCAATCCTTGAATGGACTTTTATTTGAACTTAATTTCAGGTCAGTCGGTCAAATGGTTCTGAAAATATGGCCAACATGGTAATTTTCCATCACAAAGCGCCACCTGGTTGCAATATATTGAACCAAACAGATACGATGTCATCATGTGACACATTGTGAGGTCATGACCTTGCAGTTGCACATAGTTTCATGTCAATTGGAGAAATAGTTCCAAAGATATAGCAAAAATGGTGAATTTTATGTGACAAAGCTCCACCTTGTGTCAAAATTTTGAACCAAACAGGTATAATGTCATTGTGGGACACATCCTCAGGTCATGACCTTTCATTTGCACTTGATTTGAGGTCAATTGGACTAATATTTCCAGAGATATGATAAAAACAGTGATTTTTCCCGTTTTTGGCCCCTGGTGGCCAATCTAGAAATTGTTAATTGTCCAAAATCGAATCAGTTCGTCCTCTTTATGATACTTACTTATATGCAAAACTTGGAATTTCTAATTGCAATATCACAGCAGTTATAGCGCTAACATGTAAATCAGTTTTTGGCCCCTGGTGGCCAATGTAGAGATCGTAAATAGTCCAAAATCGAATCAGTTTTTCCTCTTTATGATACTTACTTATGTGCAAATCTTGAAATTTGTAATTGAAATATGACTGAAGCAGTCGCGGAACAGCGATTTTTTTTTTTTTTTCGTTTTTGGCCCCTGGCGGCCAATCTAGAAATAGTAAATTGTCCAAAATTGAATCAGTTCTTCCTCTTTATGATACTTACTTATATGCAAAAGTTGGAATTTCTAATTGAAATATTACTGCAGTTATCGCGTTAACACTGAAATCAGTTTTTGGCCCCTGGTGGTCAATCTAGACATCGTAAATTGTCCAAAATCGAATCAGTTCTTCCTCTTTATGATACTTACTTATGTGCAAAATTTGGATTTTGTAATTGAAATATTACTGAAGTTATCGCGTTAACACGTAATGCGGCGGCGGTGGCCGGACCAAAAACATAATATCACCCGGAACGCCATTCGGCGTTCGGGGATATAATTGACGCATTGTCTCCCTGTTTTTTTAACTGCATGTAGTAGAGTCCTGCGCGCAAATAACTGCGGTTTACAGTTAATATACACGGAATATCTGTTATAAACTAATTGTAAAATTACAGTTAAAAATAACTAGCTAATAAAGGCGACAGTTAAAATAACAGAAAAAGAGGGTGCCCGTTTATAACAGTGTACCTGCAGTAACGTCTGTAGATGAACATGGAAAAATGCTCCGCATTATCCAGAGCGTCGTCGAAGCCGATCAACTTTACTCGGAAGGGCTGCCTGGCATGATCGACTAGCATTACGTTCTTCATATGGACGCGTGAATGTACGACCCCCACTTCTTTCAGCCTGGACAAGGCCGTGAGCACCTGCCGAAGAATTACGCGGATCTGCCAAATTTTGAACTTCTTGACACCAAAGACATTCTTGAAGTCCAACAAGGTCCCGTCCAATAACTCTTGCACAATATGTAAATTATCGTCGGTCCATATTCTCTCGATCATGCGGACTATGTGGTGGTTATGATCTTCCTTTGTTGCGAGAGAAGCGAGGATGTTGGCTTCGTGGATTCCCTTTCCGATGTTGTGTCCGACCGTAAAAGTCTTCGCCGCCACGAGTTGCTGGTTGCGTCTCCACCGGTAAAGCCTGACCCTTCTGGAGACTCGCTCAAAATCATACCTCTCTGTTTCTGATGCTAACATTGTGAATGCGCAGTACTTTGGTAGCGTATAGAAGTGCCAGCAGGTCTAGATTGTACAATGTACAGATTGAAATAAATCTTCTGTGACTTATCAATACGTCACAAGGAAATGTAGCGTTCGAGCTCGGAAGCAGAGTCTGCAGCTGCTTTGCATTTGGCAAGCCATTTCAACAATCTATTGATTATTATTATACATTTTATTGACAACAAAGAGGTATCATAACAAATTATACAACTATTGCACAGAACATACATTGAGCAGCCCAAGGGAATGCAGGGTCTATAGGATAAGTGTTGAGGAATCTTTTTTTTAATTTTTATTGACAGAACAAAATATACAAAACAAGACAGGGAGAATTTTTAAGCATTTCAGAGTACAAATACAAAAAAGAGGAATGAATGCAATTTACATTGTAAATGAGTAAAACTGAACAAAAAAGTGGCACTAATTTTAAATTAAAAAAAAAAAAAAACCAACATAAGTTCGGAGAGCACAAAGGAGCAAGGTATTGGACTTTTAAAAAAGCAAAGACTGGGACATTGAAAAATACTTTTTTTTACCCTTTTGTTCTTTTTTCCATAACTTTTAGTGACTTAAAATAACAACAAAATGTGGAAATAAAAACAATGAATGAGGGAGTACTGCCGTTCCATTTACAAGTATGAATGATATTTACCCAAAAAAATTACAAGATTAACATTGTCTACTAATTTTCCGTCCAGATTTTCCATATAATAGAAAATATCATTGTGAGAAAAAATGGGAATATTATTCATTTTTAAAGACAGCCAGCTGTGAATATCAGACCAAAATGCAGTAGAAAACATACATTCAAAAAATAAATGATCGATGGTTTCAACCTCAGACGAACAAAATGTACAAGGATCCATCTCAAAACCAAATCTTTTGTGAAAAAGATCATTGACAGGATATATTGCTGTAGCTAATTTATAATGGGTCTCTTTAACTTTAGGAGCAATTGGACAAGATAAATAAAAAGAGAAGGCCCGTCTTTTCAGTGAGGTCTCTATGTTGTCCCACACGGAGCATGAGTTAAAATCTCCCATATTTATTTGCTTTAAAAACTGGCTCACTGCCTTATTATCACATTTTCTATCCAACAAATTAAGGTCTCCAATTTTCAAGGGAGGTAAAGAGGGTATACTTATATGATATTACATGCCATCTTGAATCATGCAAAGTAATGTAATAGGCACAGCTTTACATATTTTGTCAAACCCCTTTCTTGTTGAAGTGATTTTATATTTTTTCATAAAATCTTCATAGGATAAGAGGTGACCATCCGAATTCAAAAATTCACGCACAAATATTATCCCTTTGTCATACCAATCGGCTTTAAAAAAAGATTTTCTATTGATGGTAATAACCCTATTGTTCCATAACACAGAATAATGAGGAGAAAAATTGTGGGTAAACATCATCTTCCCATGATGTAACACTTTTTTATGGAAATTTGACAGCTTTAAAGGAATTTTAGACAGCTCAAAATCACACTTAAACAAGAATTTAATCCCTCCAACCTTATTAAATATATTGTTAGGGATATGGTACCAAATAGATTGAGGAAGCGAAATACACTCTTTTAGCCATTTAATTAACTCTCATAGCAGCAATAAGAGATTCAAATTCCACAGCTCTTAAGCCTCCATTACTATAATCTCTTATCAATTGTGATTTATGTAGATAATGAGTTTTGTTCTTCCATGTAAACTTAAAAATTATGGAGTTAAGTGACTTTATCACATTTTTTGAAGTGTACAAAGAATGGCAAGGATATACAAGTCTTGATAAACCTTCTGTTTTAGTTAGGAGGATTCTGCCCAATATAGATAAGTCCCTCGAGAGCCAGTGGTTTAGAGATTTCTTCACAGCTTTCAGTCTGTTAGTAGTATTCCCAACTTCTCTGGAATGCAGATTCTTTGTTATCAATAGACCCAGGTACTTAACTTCTTCTTTAGGCGGGATATTGGCTATACTGTTATCTTCATAATTGTGGACAGCCATCAATTCACATTTCCTAAGGTTTAGAGTGAGACCAGATGCTTTTGAGAAGACATCAATTTTTTTGATTGTTTTTGGAACCATATTTTTATCTCTTAAAAACAGTGCTGTATCATCCGCGAATTGACTAATTTTGAATTCTCTCCCGATTATTTCAATGCCATGAATTTCTGAGGAGTTTTTAAGGTATAGTGCCATTAACTCTGCCGCCAAAATAAATAGTAAAGGACTAATCGGGCAACCTTGACGAATTTCCCGCGTAATAGGGAATCTCCTTGAAAAACCGTGCTTGAGAGATACATTACTGCAAATATCTTTATAAAGCAATTGGATGACCTTACAAAAGCGATCGCCGAAGCCAAACAATTCCAGGGTTCTGAATAAAAAGGGGTGTTCTAAGGTATCAAAGACTTTAAAGAAATCTAAGAATAGGATAAAGCTATCATGAGGAATTAAAAAATTATAATCCAAAATATCTAAAACTAGCCGTGTATGATTTTGAATATGTCTCCCTTTGATAAAAGCAGACTGTGTTTCGTCAATTATCTTACCGAGTCCTTTTTTAAGTCTATTGGCATAAACGTGAGCTAGCAGCTTGTAGTCCACGGAAAGAAGTGTAATTGGTCTCCAATTATCCAAGAGTAATATATCTTTGTTGGGCTTCGGTAATAATGTGATTATACCTTGCTTCATAGTTGGTGATAAAGAAGCATTGTGTATGCACTAATTAAAAACTTCATAAATCAAATCTCTAATTTCAACCCAAAAATGTTTATAAAATTCTACTGCAAGGCCATCTTGTCCTGGGGACTTTCCATTAGGCATCTGTAAAATGGCAGTATCCAACTCCTCCATAGTAATCTCAGCTTCTGTTAAATCATTGAAATTCTTATCTATTATCGGGATCCCGTCCTTCACCTGTTCCAAAAAGTAGTCAGCCTCTTGGATAGAGTATTTAGAAGTATAAAGAGACTTAGAAAATGTAAATATGTAGTTATTGTCTCCTGATCTTCGTTTAGATTATTATTTATGTACAATTTTTTATTACCTTTTTGGCCTGTCTACGCTTTTCAAAATTAAAAAAATACACTGAGTTCTTTTCACCCTCCTCGATCCATCTTGCCCTTGATCGGACAAAAGCCCCTCTTGCCTTTTCTGAATACAGGTCATCCAATTCTGTCTGTAGCTGACTGAGTTCGACAATATTTTCCTCATTCAGATGAATTTGTCTACAAATATGATTTATTTTAGTAATGATGTTCAATTGTTGTCGTCTTCGTAAATTGGCCATTTTTTTCCCTTCATGAATACCAATTTTTCCAACATTAAATTTTAGCAACTCCTATTTGCCAATAGAGGACAAGTCATCCTGAAGCTGGACTTCTTTAATCAAGGATAATACCCTGCCACAAAACGATTTGCTTTTCAATAAATTACAGTTGAATTTCCAGTGGAACATCCTAGGCTGTGTAACTTTGTCGCTCAGTGAAACAGACAAAGTAATGGCACAATGATCAGTAAGAGGAGAAGGGCAAATGTCACATTTAGAGGAAACATTAATTAAATTGCTTGTAATTAAACAGAAATCTAGTCTTGAACATTGAGACCGTCTTGTGTTATTACTCCACGTATATTGTATTTTACCTGGATTAATTTTACGCCATAAGTCAACGAGGTCAAGTGAGTTAGAAAATTCAGATATCATAGGATTAAAGGAGTGAGTTTTATACTGGGTAGGAAATCTGTCTTGCCATTCATCTAGGACTACATTGAAATCTCCTGCAACAATAATTTTATCAGCTGAATATACAAGCTTCCAATTCTCAATCATAGAACTTAAATTAGAAAACAGAATCTTATTCTTGGCTCTATTATTGAAACCATATATATTAACCAGAATGTAGTTGCGGTCATTGAACTCCATAATGACCAGGAGCCAATGGCCTTCAATATCACATTTATGATCTATTATTTTGCCATTAAAATTTTTCAATAAAATTGCCACTCCAGCTGAATGTGAGGTACCATGTCAAAGAAATAAATCCCCAGTTCCCCATTGGGACTTCCAAAAATTAAGATCACTATCAACAGAATGAGTTTCTTGTAGGAAAAAAACAGTTGACCCTTGGTTGCCCCTTGCAAAAAAGAAATAGTGCCTTGCGCTTTGTGCTGTTCCTTAAACCTCTTACATTTAACGAAAATAATGAAAGTTCCATATAGTAAATAAACCCTGAATATGATCAGTAACGCAGGGATACAGAATTCAATAACCTTCCTTAATTCAAAAAAGATTAACAACCGGCAGTCAATAACAGCAGAAAGACATTGCAAGTCTTCATTAAGTGGCAATAAGCACAAAATAATTTTGTTTGTTTTAACTTTTAAATGGAAAGAAAGTCATTTTACTTCCCATGTGTAAGTCCTTTTTGATCCCCCTCCACATGATGTAAACTAAAACGAAATATTCAGTCAAAGTGCATACCTTCAACAGTCCTGCAGTGACAGAGGGATGAAACGAAAAGATGAAAGAGACACAAGGGAGCAGTGTTCCTTTTCAGCTGACCACACGGCGTCCGTCAATAACAGCATAGCCGTCTCGCAAATAAGATTTCAGTCCGTTCTTCCTGGCCTCCGCCACCTTTGGCCAAAGACGGGCGTGGGCTTCACGGTCCTCCTTACAAAAGTCTTCCCTGAAGCGGATCTTCGTATCGTGACAAATCCTGGCATTCTTGGACGACTTTCAAACTTGATCACGGACAGTTCTCATGGAAAACTGCAGGATAATCTGCCTCGGTCTCTCCGCTCTCGTATTCTGACCCAGCCGGTGCACAGTGTCCACCGTGCTTTGCAGTTGCTCGACTGAAAGTGGTACCACATTAGATAAGATCCTGATAACTTCCTCTCTAATGTTTTCTCCTTCTTTTTCGGGAACACCATTCAACCGGAGCGACCACCTTCGCTTGTACCTTGCATGCTCGAGGCACAAATCCCGCAACGCCAGATTCTCTTTTTGCAATAAAGTCACCTGTTTCTTCAGTCTGTCCACATCTTCTAGTATTCCCTCAAAGCTAACGTGTTTGCGTCGACCGATTTTTTTATTTGGACGACCGCCTCGGTATTTTCTTTCAGCTGCCACTCGAAGGCTTGGAAGTGTTCGGCTTGGGAATCGAACCTACTGGTGAGGCCCTGAATAGCATTGAAGAGGACGTTGTTAGAAATTTCGTTCTCCTGAGCACCAGGTTTCTTTACTCTCTTTGGTGCCGGGCTTTTCAGTGGAGTATGCTGCAAATTTGAACTTGAATCATTCAAGCTCTGGGAAGCCTCTTCTTGCTCCATCCAGTCGATATCCTCGTCATCGCACGCTTGCTGGAGAACGGCTAGAGAGTAGCTATGATCCTTGCTAGCTCCAGTCATAGTTCGTTACGTGTAAAAGCACGACTTTTGGGGGGGGGGTTGGGGTTAATTGTTCACTGTGAAGACCTAACAATTTATTACTTGAAGTTAAATGAATTTTGGGGGGGGGGGATTTTACCACTCGACTGCCAGTTTGACCATTAATTTGAAGGTTTTTTGAAAGTTAGGTATCAGAGCCTGCAAAAAGTTCGGCTAATCACTCCGCCATCTTGGCCAGCCCCCCCAAGTGTTCAGGAATCGGCCCATTGACTAATCCGGCGAGAGATTTGTGGACGCCGCCATCTTGTGGCAGCGCCATTACTGCGTTGACCAATAGTATCCAGCTGCAGTCAAGGATGTTCTCCTTATAGGTCCATGGCTGCAGCCCCGGAGGCGAGATTTTTTTTTTACATGTCAGTTGGTACATATGTACATTGATCAGCCAATCACAGCACGACACTCCTCCACGTCACTTGACTGCGCACACATGGTGCTTGTTTACCTTCCTTGCACGACACTCCTCTACGTCAGAGATTATCTCAATGGCGCTTAAGTTGACATGAACAATGCTTTGCTCTTGGAAGAACATTCTCAACTGAAGGTTCGTTCCTCGTGTTCATTGTGTTCTTCGCAATCGTTAACAAAGCGACAGTTCAGTTTCCAAACTCTGCATAACTGATGGGTGAATGAATGCTCAAGTGAAGTGGCGCGCGCCCACCAATGACAAGTCAATGACAAGGTCATGTGAACTCAAATTTAAATTCGATCATGCATTGCATGTTAAAAGAATGCTCACACTGCCGCGATGATGCTCTCATATGCACCGTTATGCACTCATATGCACTTTTTTTCTTTCACATTGGCGGAAATGGGCTTCCATACGTGGTAATCCATGTTACACGCAGCATGCATTCGCGATATTAATATTCTAAAGCCTCTTCTCACAACTAAAATCAAATAAAATAAAAAGCCAGGAAAAAGCAGAGACTGGATGCGGAGTTCTTTCTACGCAAGAGTTAACTACTCCTTTCTGTACATTTCCCCATTTAAAACTACCTAGGTGCATACTACAACGCGCTGTATTGGAATTTTGGCATATGTGTACTTGGGTATGGGACGATATTACTAGCGAGAAAGCTGACGAGCGGGGAGAGGGGACAATCACACTGCGGCAGAGTACCGAACAATCGTACCTTGTGCTAAAGCCTAATATGCCTAATATACTTACGCCTGCATACGAAATTTAGTATTTTAAAAGCCTAGCATTGTACGTGTTGTATGTGTTATTGAGCCTATACTGTTGGATCTGTAGGCCCTAGTCTGCGTTTTGTCATAGACTCGACAGTGCACGACAGTGCATATGAGAGCATCATCGCGGCAGTGTGAGCATTCTTTTAACATGCAATGCATGATCGAATTTAAATTTGAATTTGCATGACCTTGTCATTGACTCGTCATTGGTGGGCGCGCGCCACTTCACTTGAGCATTCATTCACCCATCAGTTATGCAGAGTTTGGAAACTGAACTGTCGCTTTGTTAACGACTGCGAAGAACACAATGAACACGAGGAACGAACCTTCAGTTGAGAATGTTCTTCCAAGAGCAAAGTATTGTTCATGTCAAGTGCCATTGAGATAATCTCTGACGTAGAGGAGTGTTGTGCAAGGAAGGTAAACAAACACCATGATACAGAGCTGGCTCCATATATGCTTGCTATGTTTCAAGAATCAATTGAAGCTGGGGGACTTCCAGAGTCAGCAAAACAAGGATTAATTACACTTCTTCCAAAACCTAATAAAGATAAATTACAATTAGATAATTGGAGACCAATCAGTTTATTAAACAATGATGCCAAATTATTTGCACTAATTTTTGCAAAAAGACTGAAAACTGGGCTACATAAGATAATTGATGAAGAACAATCTGGATTCATGCAAGGGAGACATATTAGTAATAATGTAAGATTAGTACTGGACTTGATAGTGTTATGGCCCCAATTTGTTATTACATTACAACACAACAGCAACAGCAAGGGATGACAGACACAGTTTTAAAAACTCAAACACATTTAATGAACAAAGACAATAACTAACGATAACCTACAACTAAATGACCAAGATTGAATTAAAAAAACAGAAATATTTACAGTCCCTTTGGTGGGTTTCCTGGTGATGTGCTGGGTGAGGAAAAAGGCTCAAACACAGGCAAAAATCCACAAAAGAAACTTCACAGGTCTTGAACAGAAATGACAGGTCTGGTCACACGTATCCTTCTTCTTGAAATTTCTCCTACTACTTTACTGTCTCAATTCTTTTCCTTATATACTCTTTTGCAGACCCCACCCACATTTAGATCTCTTTTTTTTTTTTTTTTCGGGGACTTGCCCCAGACATGTCCAGGACATGTCTAAACATAGCTCCAGTCTGAGCTGAATAAAAAAAAAGGTAAATACTGCCATCCAGTGGCCTATATTCACATTATACCTCCATTCCAAAAGGGAAAAATTTTGACTCATAAAGGCAAAATTTTTCTTTTCAATACAAAATGGTAAAGTGAACACTTGTCTATATATACATATCATACAATATTCAAATAAACACATGATATATATATATACATATTCAAACACGGGATAAGCAATCAGCAATTACATTGTCTGTACCCTTCACATGCTTAATTTCCAAGTCAAACTCCTGTAAAATCAAACTCCAATTCAACAATCTCCGATTCTTGTTTTTCATCTTACTCAAAAACATTAACGGATTGTGGTCAGTGTTCACAATCATTGGCTTTTGTCCTGTACAAACATAAACCTCAAAGTGTTGTAAAGTAAGGACCAGAGCCAACAGTTCCTTCTCTATTGTGGAATAGTTCCTTTGGTGGCGATTGAACTTCCTGGAGAAGTATGCCACGGGATGCTCAATGTCATCAGAGTCACTTCTCTGTAGGAGCACAGATCCACAAGCTTGGTCGCTAGCATCGACCGCGATGGAGAACGGTTTGTTGAAGTCAGGAGATTTGAGCACGGGGAAGTGACACAGCAGAGACTTCAGGCGATCGAAGGCTCTCTGGCATGCATCATCCCAAGTGAACTTTATGCCTTTCTTCAGTTGGTTAGTTAGACTGAGAGCAATCTCAGCAAAGTTCTTGCAGAACTTGCGGTAGTACCCGATCATTCCAAGGAAGCGGCGCAAAGTTTTTTTGTTGTCTGGAACTGGAAAATCCATGATGGCTTGGACTTTAGCATTTATGGGTGCCACCTTACCCTGGCCTATGACGTAGCCAAGATAGGTGACAGTAGCACAACCAGAGTCACTCTTGCTCAGGTTAACAGTCAGGTTAGCCTGGGTCAGGCGCTGGAACAACGTCTCTACATCTTTTAGATGTTCTTCCCAGGAGTCACTCCATGTGATCAGGTCATCGATGTACGCACCAGTGTGTGGCAATCCGGCGATTGTAGACTGTATCACCCTTTGGAACTTGGCTGGGGCATTTTTCATGCCAAAGGGTAGGACTTCATACTGGTACAACCCAGATGGTGTGGCAAAAGCAGAGATGCTCTTGGCCCTCTCAGTTAAAGGCACACACCAATAACCCTTCAATAAATCAGTCTTGGTTAGAAACTTTGCTTGCCCTACTCTATCAATACAATCATCAATCCTAGGTATTGGAAACACATCAGTTCTAGTTACAGCATTGACTTTGCGATAATCTGTACAGAAGCTAGTACTTCCATCAGGTTTTGGAACTAGCACACAGGGTGAACTCCAATCGGAGTTGGAGGGTCTGATAATATCATGTTCTAACATGTACTCAACCTCTTTCTCAGCAATCTTTCTCTTTTCAGGATTCATCCGGCACAGATGCTGTTTTATTGGTTTGGCATCACCAACATCTACATCATGAGAGGCTATAGAAACTCTTTTTGGAACATCAGGAAAAAGATCCTCATATTTCTTGATCAACCTCTCAAACTGATCTTTCTGTGAGGGTTCTAAGTGCTGGAGTTTTACATCAAGATTTTGCAACACTTAAGAATTTGACAATTTACATGAAAGAACTTCAGCTTTAATTCTAGGTTCATCATCCTGAAACTCCCCTTCATCTTCACAAATCTCGGCCATAGGAGAATCTAAAGTGACAGCTGCAACCCCAGCATTTCTGTCATGAGAAGGCTTCAGCATGTTAATGTGACACCATTGTTTTGGTTTTCTCCTATCTGGAGTCTTCACAATGTAATTGAGATCATTGAGTTTTGTCAGAATTTCATAAGGACCATGAAATCTTGCCTGCAATGGATTGGACTGCAAGGGAAACAACACAAGGACCTTATCTCCTGGTTTAAACACACGGCTTCTAGCCTTATGATCATACCAAGTTTTCATTTTTCCCTGACTTGATTTCAAGTTCTCTTTGGCTAGGTCACAAGCAGCACGCAATCTGTCCTTGAACTTGCTAACATAGTCTAACAGACTAATGTGCGGCTCTTCCTCTTGCCATTGTTCACTCAATAATAGCAAAGGTCCTCTCACTTCATGGCCAAACACTGGCTCAAATGGACTGAATCCAGTAGACTCCTGCACTGCTTCTCTAGCTGCAAACAACAGCAAATGAACACCTTCATCCCAGTCTTTCTCATGGTCATAACAATAAGTCCTCATCATTGTCTTGAGAGTGGAATGAAACCGCTCTAAGGCACCCTGACTTTCTGGATGATAGGCACTAGAAAGAATCTGCTTTGCACCTAGTTCATACACAACCTGCTGAAACAATCCTGAAGTGAAATTGCTACCTTGGTCTGACTGAATTTCCCTGGGAAGACCAAACAACGTGAAGAACTTTATCAAAGCCTTCGAGATTGCAGTCGCCTTGATGTTACGTAGAGGTATGGCTTCGGGGAATCTGGTAGATGCACACATGATTGTCAACAAGTACTGATTTCCAGATCTAGTCTTGGGTAATGGACCAACACAATCAACAATGACCTTAGAGAATGGCTCCCCAAATGCTGGGATAGGCTGCAATGGAGCTACAGGTGGGTCTAACTGGTGTTTTCCAACTACCTGACAAGTGTGACAGGTTTTGCAAAAGTTGGAAACGTCTTTCCGAAGCCCAGGCCAAAAGAAGTGTTTCATGATCTTATCAACAGTCTTGTTAACACCAAGATGACCTCCGAAAGGTAAACTATGAGCCATTGTTAAGATCTCATTCCTGTAGACTTTCGGAACAACAATTTGCCTGACCACTGCCCAATCTGCATTGGCAGGGATATCAGGAGGGCGCCACTTCCGCATCAACACACCATCCTTGAGATAATACCCAACTGGAACTGCGTCTATTTCTTTATCAGGAAGGGCCCTCCTCTTCAGTACACAAATTTCAGGATCATTAGTTTGCTCCTCAATCAACCGCTTTCTGGACAGAGACAAGTCTCCAGACACATCAGAATCACTAGACCCTTCCGGCTGGCTGAATAGAGAACTGATAAAAGTATCTGATAAGTCCTCAAACGGAGAAACCATAGTAGGCCAATCAGAGTCATGAGGCGAACCACCTGAGTCCTGACTATTCAATGTGCTGGACGGCACCACAACATCATCTTCTTGAGCCTTCTTGGCCATAGCACGAGTCACTGTGCAAGAAGGATACAGAGATGGGTCCTCATCCCCATCTTCAGTGCTCGGCTGTGAAGTAAGATGTACAGGGGGAACTACTTTGCCCCCAGCCAGGTCATTGCCTAGCAACAGAGAAACACCCTTTATAGGTAGACTTGACATCAGTCCCACCTTTACCTGTCCTGTAACTAAATCTGACTTCAAGAATATAGAGCGCAGTGGTACAGATACAGTCCTCCCTTCAATACCTTGTACAAGTATGAAATCCCCTGAAGCGGTCTCATCACGTAACTCCAAGGAGTCCATCAACAAAAGTGACTGAGAAGCTCCGGTATCCCTTAGGATATATATGGGGACAGGAGTAGTATGCTCATTCAGAGTCACAAATCCCTCTGACACAAATGGAAGAAATTCCTCCCTCACAAAGTCAGCTGTATTAGGCTTTTTAGCCCCACAAGAAGCAGGCAATTTAGCAGATCGGTTATCTACTACAGGGGTTTCTAACCTTGTTTTCACAAAGGCATTTGGTTTGGTATCCTTTTCTTTTTCTTTCTTAGCTTTAAGGAACCAACAGTTAGTTGTAACATGACCAGATTTCTTGCAATAACTGCAAACTAGACCACTTTTGTCACTGTCAGCTTTCACACTTTGATCAGACCTGTTACTGGATTTCTGAGCACCATCACCAGATTTGTCTTTGTCTTTGGGTGAGGAATCTTGGGTATCACCATAACCCTTTTTCTGAAATTGGGACCATCTATTATTACTGCTAGACTGAAATTTGGACTTATGTGTGAGAACATATTCATCCGCAAATTTGGCAGCTGATTGCAAATTCAGTGCTTGCTTCTCATTAAGGTAGGTCTTAACATCATCTTGAGTTCTTCAACTAACACCATCTCTTTTAGTGAGTTGAAATCATCCTTGACCTCCATAGAAGTACACCAGCGCTCAAAGCAAACCTTCTTCTCATTAGCAAATTCCACATAAGTCTGATTTTCAGATTTCTTCAAACCTCTGAATTTCTGTCGGTAAGCCTCTGGAACCAACTCATAAGCTCTCAAAATAACCTTTTTGACAACCTCATAATCAGAGGAATCATCTGCAGACAAAGCCGAATAGGCTTGTTGAGCTTTACCCTTGAGGACAGTTTGCAACATCAGAGGCCAGTGTTCCTTTGGCCACTGGCAACTCTTTGCTACCTTTTCAAAACACTGGAAATAGTTGTCAACGTCCTTTTCCGAAAATGGAGGCACCAGTTTTACCTCCTGACTGGCACAAAATTTATTTTTAGTTTCAATTTTAATTTTTAGTTGCTCCATTTGGAGTCTTTCTTCACTATCGAATTTCTCTAATTCAAAATCTCTCTGTCTCTGTCTCTCTCTTTCTGCTCTTTCCTCTTTCTCTCTCACAAATTCTCTTTGTTTTTCTTTTTCTTCCCTCTCAAATTCTCTTTGTTTCTCTTTTTCCTCCCTTTCTTTTTCTCTTTCCTCCCTTTCAATCTCTAGCATTTTTAATTTAAGTTCCATTTCTATATTTGGATTTTCCACTGGAAACTGTTCCAGATCTCCTGGTGCAAACACATTTTCATCAATGTAATATTCAATTATCTCTCTAGCCAGTCTTGCTTTTCGCATGGCTGGTTTTACCTCTGTCAGCTCCAAATGTCTGCATATTTCCAACAGTTCTGTCTTTTTAAAAGACTTCAAAACCCCTACGGTTGGTGATGCCAAGAAATCATCCATTGCTGTTGTCAATATATATGTATTCAATTAAAAAAATCAATTTTACAATTTGAAATGTTAGATTTTCAATAAATTACTCACACAATGGTCTATCCCGGACCTTGAGCCCCCAATTTGTTATGGCCCCAATTTGTTATTACATTACAACACAACAGCAACAGCAACAGCAAGGGATGACAGACACAGTTTTAAAAACTCAAACACATTTAATGAACAAAGACAATAACTAACGATAACCTACAACTAAATGACCAAGATTGAATTAAAAAAACAGAAATATTTACAGTCCCTTTGGTGGGTTTCCTGGTGATGTGCTGGGTGAGGAAAAAGGCTCAAACACAGGCAAAAATCCACAAAAGAAACTTCACAGGTCTTGAACAGAAATGACAGGTCTGGTCACACGTATCCTTCTTCTTGCAATTTCTCCTACTACTTTACTGTCTCAATTCTTTTCCTTATATACTCTTTTGCAGACCCCACCCACATTTAGACCTCTTTTTTTTTACTTTCGGGGACTTGCCCCAGACATGTCCAGGACATGTCTAAACATAGCTCCAGTCTGAGCTGAATAAAAAAAAAGGTAAATACTGTTATCCAGTGGCCTATATTCACATTACAATAGACTATAGTTTAGTTTAGTATAGTATAGTTTATCTCATCCCTGATGACAGTTTTATTTTGTTTATTGATTTCTACAAGGCATTCGATACTGTGGAACATGATTTTATTTTTGAAACTATTCCTTTTTTTGGTTTTGGTAATTATTTTCTTAAAGCAATGAAGACTTTATACACCGGTTGTAACAGTTCGGTAAAGCTATCTCGAGGAACCTCTCATAGATTTAATATCGGTCGAGGCATAAGACAAGGATGTCCGATTTCACCTTTCTTATTTTTATTAGTGACCCAAGTAATGGCAATGCATATTAAGAAGAACAATTTCACTGGAATCCCAGTATTTGGTCAGGAATCAAAATTAAGTCAACTCGCTGATGACACTACATTATTTTTAAAGAATGAAAACGAGATTAAAAAAGCAGTAGCATGCATTGATGAATTTAGTGAGGTCTTGGGTTTAAAAATAAATATTAGTAAATCTGTATTATTCCCACTTAAAGAATGTAATAAGACTGTTATTTATGGAATTCCTGTCAAGGACATTGTTACATATCTGAGAGTAGTTATTTGCAAAAATGAACAACAAAGGAGTAATTTGAATTTTAAACCAGTTGTGGAAAAAATCCAAAAGAGATTTAATCTCTAGCTAATGAGAGATTTATCCATTTATGGTCGGGTACTTTTATCCAAGGCGGAAGGAATATCCAGATCTGTGTACATTGCTTTGTCACTTGATGTTCCACATAATGACCTTGACAAGATACTTTATAATTTCATTTGGAAAAATAAGTCTGATTATTTAAAAAAAGAAGTTCTCTGTAACACCAGAGATTGTGGAGGTCTGGAAGTTCTTGATTTTAATACTCTTAATAAATCATTTAAGGTTAAATGGATTATTGAATACCTAAAAAACAGGAATAGTATTTGGTATATTTTTCCCTACTACCTGTTTGATCAAGTTGGTGGTATTGAATTTCTCCTAAAATGCGACTTTTCTGTTGACAAGCTCCCCATTAAGTTGGCAAATTTTCATCAGCAAGCTTTAAAAGCCTGGCTACTAGCATACAAACATAACTTTTCACCACATAGATACTTATATGGAACAACAAAAATATCAGATATAGAAACAGGTCTATATTTTATCAGACTTGGTTTAATAATGGATTATTGACAGTTGGCCAATTACTCAATCAAAATGGTGGTTTGTTATATTACAAAGAATTTCTCGACAAATTTAAAATACCTATAAAACCAAAGGAGTATGCAGTTGTTTTTGATGCCTTACCAGAAAATATGCTTGTACTTATACGGGATTCTGGGGTTACAGACGTGCATTTCAATGTTGAAAACTATGTGGGAAATATTTATATTGGTGATATCAATGTGTTGAAAGAGAACTGCACTAACAAAGTGATCAGGAATACACTTTGTTATGTCTCTGTCCCCTCTTCTAAATTTTTCTGGTCGTCTTTGTTTAATTATGTACAATGGCAGAAGGCGTGGAAAATATGTGATAAATGTTGTATTAGTAACAAATTGAAGGAAATATCTTTTAAGATACTGCATATAATTTACCCGGTAAAACAGGTATTAGAACGCTTCAAGCTGGACATTGACTATAAGTGCGATTTCTGTGGTTTGGAAAAGGAAACAATTGCCCATCTGTTTTTGCACTGTATTCATACAAGAATGTTCTGGATTGATGTAGCCATCTTTATAAAAAGGAAACTTAAGATTAATGTTGAAATTGATATGTTTGATGTTATGCTGTACTTTAGGCAGGATATGATTGAAAGCAACAAACTCATTATACAGTTGCTATTATATTATTGTCCTTTATTGTTTTTTGTTTGTTGTGTTTTGTCAATATGTATTTCAATATTTGTACTTGTATGTTTATTCAAACATTTGCATAATAAAAAAAAAAAACAAAAAAAAAGCACCATGCGTGCGCAGTCAAGTGACGTGGAAGAGTGTGGTGCTGTGATTGGCTGATCAATGTACATATATACCAACTGACCTGTAAAAAAATCTCGCGGCCGGCGGGGCAGACCTGGAGCGGAGGTGCCTGCAATCTGGGTTGCTATTATTGAACTGTGTATCATAACAAGCCCGCCAATGTAGTTACATGGCCAACTGGCTAGCGAGCTACAAAGGCTACAGTTCGCTCACAATGGAATAGTCGCGAGCGAGCTATTTGGCTAGCTAGCTAGCAAGATAAAGAGACATCGATATCTATAATGTTATAGCTTGCATGCCAATGTATTTAACATCCTAAAGTCGCTTTCACATCGGACGCGAAGCGAATTCTTCGCCCGACAGATTACATTCAAAGTCAATGCGAAAACGCGTGTGTTCGCGTCTTTTCATTGACTTTGAATGTAACCTGTCGTGCGATAAATTCGTTTCGCGTCCAGTATGAAAGCGGCTTAAGTCTTTTTGTTGCAATATTCGTTTGCTATTTCTTGGCTGAATACTCTTCTGGTGATTTTAAGGCGAGGAACTATTTTCCAGGTACATCTGGGATATTGCCTGCTTTACGATGTTTTATGTCGAATATGCTCCAGTGTTTCCGGAGTTGAGAAACTCCGCAACAGCCAGCACCTAAAGTAGCTCACGCTCACAGACCCCTCTTGCCCTCTTCTGAGCGTCCCTAGCCTTGGAAGTTCACATTGTGTTTGCATTTTATTTTGAGTAAACCAGTGAAAATAATCAGAAGTTGAAATGCCGAAACCAGCGAAGACGACGACGTTAACGTCATCAAGTACGTTCCTGCTCCAATTGCAGAAAGACCGTACTCTCGTCCCCAGGGAGTTCGTTCTTTCATCTGAACTCGGCAAGTCCAGACTCACGGAGTTCACAAGTACGAACTTGGTGTACTTGTTATTGGGAAACGGCCTTAACCACCCCACTAATTACCGCTCCGCCCTTTTTGTTTGGCCAACACGATTGATGCAACGAATCAGTCGACTTCTTATTCCTGTTTTCTATGGTCTTTACGGTACCGGAAGTATATTTCCCCCCCGCCCCCCCAGACAAGGGTTCTTCCTGTGGAAGACAGGCGACTCTCAACGGGGTCGACGATCTTGTTCGCCTCAAGCAAGTTTGTTTTGATATAAAATTTCAAATATGTATTGATACACGGTTATTTCACTTTTACATTTATTTAAACATTCTATGGTTTCGTTTTG
Source organism: Gymnothorax reevesii (assembly GCA_029721435.1). Classification (NCBI taxonomy): domain Eukaryota; kingdom Metazoa; phylum Chordata; class Actinopteri; order Anguilliformes; family Muraenidae; genus Gymnothorax; species Gymnothorax reevesii. The sequence goes on from CM056581.1 coordinate 59,513,220, forward strand.
TAAGTAACTCGTGCCATTTTTCCTGGATTGTTCCTTTCTCTTTGGGAAACAATGAAGGCCTAACGGGGAGCAGTTAGAAGAGCGATGACAGGACGTGTGGATGTGCGAGGCGAGTGATGTGTGAATGACGGGTATCAAGGTAAAGTCAGCGAACAAATCTATAGGATTAGTATGCTAGTCTCATGTTAATGTCATTGAGCTATATTAGCCTTATGTATTAGCTGTTTCCGTCATGCATTTGCCAGGCAGTGGAAGACATTTCACTTCTAGACTGCGAGCCAGCCAGTATATTACCGGTGTTCCGAATTCTGAGCTGCCATGCGTGGGGATTTGGTAAATATTCATTACGGAAGTTGTCGTTCGTATGCCTACTTTTAAAGCGCTTTAGATGTGAATATGTGTTAATTTGGAGAACGGTGACTGGACAACAGCTGATGCGAGAGAAAGTGAAACATAAAGCAATTTGGCGACCGTGTTTAACAACTGAGCTACACCCGGATATTCAGCTCCTCTCATGAATGACTGCCGAACGCCCGAGAGCGTACGACAACCTCCGTAATGAATATTCACTAAATCCCCGCTCAGGGCAGCTCAGAATTCGAGGAGCCGTGTATCTTGGAACATCGGGCGTTACAGTTACAACTCGCTGCGTTGTCCGTAGCCATATAACTTCATATGAGTGGGTGGTCATACAGCTTGCTGGTAACTGTAGGCAGTGCCACTGACTGTACACGAACTATGTACTCTGGTATGCAGTGCAGGATGTTTGGTTATTAAAATGTGATTTCCAGACTAACTTTAGCTAGCCCTATACTCTCAAGGAATGATCTGGTGAGTTGGAAGGTAGCGATTGACTGCAGAAGTCTCCGGGTAATGTTACGGAAATGACCACTCTTGTAATCCGCTAGGTGGCTGTTTGTAGGTATCAGCTCTGGGGTGTACTTCATTGCAGGCCTTCATGTGTTTACATATAGAAGTTGGATATAGGAATGAAATGTGATTCTGAAATCGTGCTGGACATCAGGTATTTACTGCCTCCCTTTGCATTCAGGTATGGCTTCCCAGCTTCAGGTCTTCTCTCCACCTTCGGTGTCGTCCAGCGCCTTTTGCCGTGTGAAGAAACTGAAGGTGGAGAGCTGTGCGTGGGATGTGAGCAGCCAGGCGGGCGAGAGCAAGTATTACCCGCTGAGCCCGACTCAGGGGAGTGCGGCCGCCCGAGCTGCCATGACTGGCCAGGCCCCCAGCTTCAACCCCGCCGGCATGGCCTACAACCCCGCCAATCTGGTGTTTCCGCCCGTGGGGGGGTCCCGCGGCGGTGTGGTGGTGCGTGCGGCAGACAGCACCGGGAGTCTGCCGGGGGCGTCCAGCCAGCGGGGGAACGAGGGGTCACAGGTGCAGCGGGAGCTGGGACAGCGGTACGGTGTGAAGCGGAAGAGCGAGGAGGTGGGCAGCAGTGGCAGTGTCCAGATTCTGGAAGAACTGTCGGCCCCGGTGCTTTCCAACCGGACCGGCGCCGGCACCACCGCGCAGTCCATCGTCCACTCAGCCTCCACCACCAAGAGCAGCAACTCAAACAGCGAGGGGGACTACCAGCTGGTGCAGCATGAGATCCTCTGCTCCGTGTCCAACAGCTATGAGGTGCTGGAGTTTCTGGGCCGAGGCACGTTCGGACAGGTGGCCAAGTGTTGGAAGAGGGGGACCAATGAGATTGTGGCCATCAAGATCCTGAAGAACCACCCTTCATATGCTCGACAGGGCCAGATCGAGGTGAGTAATACTCTTGTAAACAGCTTAGCTACTTTGATGGGGTATGAAAGTGTTATTCAGGAATGGCCGTGACTATTATCTACGCCTGGAGATTGTGTAAGATCATGTGTAAAGAAGTCTTTGAAATGGTTAATTTGTTCAATTAAAGCAGGGCTATCCAAATCATGGTCCTTGAGGGCCAAGAACTGCTGGTTTTCCACCCTCCCTTTACCTGGGAGTCAGGTGTGATTACAATCTGGCCGATGACTAGCAATGATAGTTCACAGAGTTGACTGGAAGGATAGAAAACCTGGGCTGGATTTGGATTCGATGGTGAGATTTGGGCAGCCCGGAACTGATGTCCCCTGCTCTTAGTTTATACGACTAATGGTTTTTATTGACAGATTAAGGGACAGAATTGCAGCTTTCTACATTACCTGTAGACCTGCCTTATTCCCTTGGTGTTGCGAACTGTGGGCTCTGGGCTATGTGTTGCAAATATTGGTTACTCACTCACTCACTCACTCACTCACGGACATTTAGCAGATGAATTGAGCAGTGTGGGTCTGTCTGGTCTTGTGCTTGTTTTTAAAATATTTCACTTGAATATTGACCCTTAAAGTGCTAATCACTGCTATAGTCTCACAAGGTGCAATGTTCATTGTTTACAAACAATGACGTCATAGTTGTACATATGCCGTTTGGCGGTTGGCAGAGAGCGTGATCAGGACATAAATAACATGGCAAGTAGCCTCTTTGGTTCTTCACTGAAAATCCTCAAAAACGTGATTCCTGAACCCTTCGCGAACCTGTTGGTGCAACCTGTAACACAACAACTAACTGATAGAGATATACCTTTGAAACAGTTTTGAAACCTCTGAAATGACCACTGTTTCAAAAAAATGCTGTGCTAGTCGCAGTTAAGACCCCTTGGCTGCGAGTATATAGTAACCCAGGAAATTTTTGCGGGCTGTTTAATTTTGCGGATTTTGCGGATGGTTGTGTGGCCAAACAGAGAATCGAAGCGTGCCAATATTCAATAGCGAAATTCTCACAGTGATGCTCAATCTGTACCCCAAATTTGAAAAGTTTCTGCCCAATAATAAACGAGCTAGAGCGTTAACATTGGACGGAAAGATGGACAGATGGACTGACGGACAGACGCCACAGCGGAGGACAATACCCTGATGGCTGTTGTTGGCCTCGGGGTAATAACCAGATTTATTTCAGTAGTGCACAGCCTAATGGCAAAAACTTGTACTGCGGCTAGTAAAACAAACAAGCATTCAAGCTTTCCTGGGGCATTTAAAGATTAAAATTTTTTTTTTTTTTAAGGGGGGGTGGGCAGGAAAAACGTCACTAGTCACGTGACAAAGGTTTTAAAGCAGAGTCGTAAACCCGTGACAAAACAGTTGTTCAAAACAGTTTGAATCTGCGTGTCGAAATTGCCGTCTCTTCTGACTGGCATCGCTATTTTAGATATTTTATTATTAAGTATATATAGAAACGGCGATCTACTAGTGTGAGATGAGCCTTTTTGCCAACCATGTATCAAAACATCGACATCATCGTGAATATCGCTGTATTTGAAGCAAAATTTCAGATTTCAGCCTTCATGAAAGGCAACAATGATCTTCAGAAAGTGAGTCTTTCTGAAGGTCATTTGTCAACTAAATAATGAATGATAAACTTTTGGAGAGGGATGGGGTGAGTAAAATTGGGCACTTTAAGGGTTAATGGAATTTTAGAAAACAAAGCCCTGAAGATAATTTGCAGGTGGAGGGTCCAAGTATTGAGTTCTGGCTTCAGTGTAAAGGATCCATCTTGAGGCGACATTGCGTCTTCCCTGACACTCTGTCCGCAGGTGAACATCCTCGGCCGGCTGAGCACTGAGAACGCTGACGAGTTCAACTTTGTGCGCTCGTACGAGTGCTTCCAGCACAAGAACCACACGTGCCTGGTGTTCGAGATGCTGGAGCAGAACCTGTACGACTTCCTGAAGCACAGCAAGTTCAGCCCGCTGCTGCTGAAGTGCATCCGGCCCGTGCTGCAGCAGGTGGCCACTGCCCTGATGAAACTGAAGAGCCTGGGCCTCATCCACGCCGACCTCAAGCCTGAGAACATCATGCTGGTGGACCCCGTCCGCCAGCCCTACCGCGTCAAGGTCATTGACTTCGGCTCAGCCAGCCATGTCTCCAAGGCTGTCTGCTCTACCTACCTGCAGTCCAGATATTACCGGTGAGTCGCAAACTCCCCTCGCTTGTTGTACTGCTACTATTGGTTAGCCCAAGCAGCTGGGTCATTCCATGCCAAATGGACCAGTTTTCAGAAAGTTTGCACCACACAGTCTCAGAAAAATTAAAAAAAGATCATGGGTGTTTGCGATCATTTCAAATGGTCAAATCCCAAATCTGAAGTTTCAACTCTAATTTTTCATGGAGTAATTGCCAATTTATTGAGGCAGTTTCTAGTCAACTTGCAAATGTTGCAATAACTTATAAGCATTTTTGAAGGGGTACAAATGCACTTTCCAGTGCTCCTAAATTAATTTTAATGGCTGCACATGGGTAAAATTACCTGAAATGTATGAATATGCTATCAGATTTGGCATATCTCATTTGATTTTCCAGTAATAGGCATTAATTTAGGTGCACTGAAAAGTATATTTGAATCCCTTCAAAAATGCTTATAAGCCGTTGCCACATTCATGAGTGACTAGACACCCCATTCTTAAATTGACAATTAATCCAATAAAATTAGCGATCGGACTGAAGATTTGGGATTTGTCCATTTGACATGATGGCTACAGTGCGTTGACTGGTTCAGCAAACAGAATTTGTCTGAAGCGTCTGGTATCGATACGACATTCGGTGGCGGAAAGTTATGTGTTCACGAATTTGCGGAAATTACTTGCGCACTTTGTGGATCAATAAGTTTTCTCCTGTCATTAGGAATAAAGCCTTGAATAGTCATTTTTCAGTGGCACGCACGTCCTTTGACCGGTTCCGCAAATAATTTCCAGTTTCTCAAACAGCGCCCTTTGTCAAGTTGAACTTATGATATTCTTTGTTTATTGGCATAATTGCGTACCTCTGGCCACAAAGGAACAGACACGTATTTTTCACCAATTTTAGCCAGCATTACTCTGCAGGGTATAACATAATAATTGGTCAAATTTATGGATAATAGTTCCGCGTTTCAACATTGTGTCAGCTGGAATCCACATGCGCTCGCCTCAGTTCAAGACTATTTTGTACATCCATTGATATTCAACTGCTATCAGCGACTATGGATGATTCTTTCTACTTTTTCCAATTCAGGTATATACCAAGTATACATAAAAATTATCAAGATGAGACAACAAGTTCAGATTAACACAGGTCATAAGTAATGATCAGCCAGTTGAGCCACAGAAAAACAGTTATGGCGAGTGAAAAGATGTTTTATTTCACATTAACGTTAATAAAATTCTTTCAGAAAAATAAACAAGAATAAACATGTCTCATAAATTACAAGTCTGAAAACCTACAAAATGGCGTTTGCAAAACTAGTCAAACGACAAGCAGTCACTCTAATTGGTGTTGATGAAAAAGTATCAAGAGTGCGAAATTGGGATTTATATGGTCAAATATACAATAATTTCCGATCATATTGACACTAATGACGTGATGAATCCCTCATGTGTTTACCAGCGCCACTCTGCACAATGCGCCTTATCACAGGCGTTGATTTGGTAGCCTACTGCTGCAACGGCAAGCAACAGTTATCGGGCATTTATTTCTCTATCAAGCTGAATATCAAGAAATGATAGTTAAGAGTTAAATCCACAATAATTTAGCGGTCTACGGTGTCAAACTCTAGGCTGACAGCGAAGTTGTTTTCCGGCAAATAAAGTTTGATTTCTGCAGATTGTGGAACCGGTCAACCCACTGTAACACCCGTGATTTTTTTCAGATTTTCCTGAGATGGTGAGGTGCAGACCCTGGTCCACTTGGCACGGAATGACCCAGCTTTATTTACCTGCAGCACTGTTTCTGTTGGTGAATCTGGGGACACTGTTAATGTACAATATTCCTTCTATGATTAAAGAGTCTGGGGACTCCATTCATGTATAGATATCCAGCTGATATTGGTGAATCTGGGGATTTTGTTTATGTAAAGTAGTCATTAACTTAACTCAAGTCCTGCTACAAGGAAGTCAATGAATGATAGTTAATGGGCTGGCTTTCCGTATAAGAATTTTCTGTAGGTAATGTAGGTTAGAACATAAGTTGACTTGGCTATTACAGATCTTGCAGTCGAGTATCACGTGAAAGCTAATTTTTCTCAGCCTGAGATAACATGAGAAAAAAGTCACCAAAGTTCATGATAGTTTTATACCTACTTTTGAAAAAAATTTTCAGTTATTCAGAAAAGGAGATTTGTCTTTTCATGCTACCTTCCTTGGTTACTGCAGAAAATGCACTTTTATTTTTTCTTAAACTCAGACCTTCACAGTCAGGTACAGTTTCTGTGGGGTGTTTTCTGCACTGATTTGTCTTGTCCTTGCTGCTTTGCCTCTGGAATGCAGGGCGCCGGAGATCATCCTGGGCCTGCCCTTCTGTGAGGCCATAGACATGTGGTCCCTGGGGTGCGTCATCGCCGAGCTCTTCCTGGGGTGGCCTCTGTACCCAGGAGCCTCTGAGTACGACCAGGTCCGTCTCTCTGCGCCTCCCTGGCTCTCTTCTGCACTGCTCTTCACACTTCATGCTTTATTGGGTTTTTGTGTTGGATCTGTAGTCCTGCTAGTTCAGTGAAACTTTTGGGAAGTCCAAACTGTCTGCTTAGATTTTAAGGTACTGACTTGTATATTTGGTTATGTTTTTCTTAATTTTATGCATTTTTATTAATAATAAAAATAAATTATTCTGCATTGTGACGGTCTACATGCTTAAAGAGGGGACCTATTATGTGTTTTTTCCCCAAGTCATTCTCATATCCTTGGATGTCCAAAAGGAAGGTTTATGAACTTTTTTTTTATATCAAGAAAGAGTGAAATTTAATGATTTCTAGGCAATTTGATTCCTGTCATTCCTAACCCTCTGAAAAATGGGCTGTTCTGAGTGGGCATCCCCTATATTAAATGAGCTCTATCCTGATTGGCCAGCGAACAGAGCACCGTGTCAATGGAGAGCAATGATGTCAAAATCTCCTGACTACTGGCTGGTCTTAAGATACTAATGGCTGAATTAGAAGCTGGATAGCTAGCTGTTAAAATAGCCAGACAAAAAGTATGGAGAGGCAACATCTGCAGGCTTGGCAAGGGTGGTCATTAACATCATAAGAATTGGTACATGCAGACACCATAAAAGTTTAACCACGTTTGGAATTCAGTCTGTTAAGAATGATCCGTGGTTAGCATCAGGATAGTAACAGCTGTCAGCTAATGTTCCATTTATTTTGAGTAGCAGTGCTGCTCCATGAAAAACAGAATACCAAACTTAATTCCATTAAAAACATGCACCCATACTGTCTGTTCATATCGACAAGTTTCCTGCACTGTTTCTGGCTAAATTAGCGATGGTTTCCCCATTCACTGTCAGTTTAGTGGCTGGCTGTTAACATTTGGAATTCAGTTAAAATATTAACAGAAATCGTTAACATGTACCAGCTAGCTAGTTAGACACAGATTCTATTTGAGAATAAATCAAGCCAGCAACTTTTTTTTGTCTTCTGAAAAGCATTATTGGTCCCCTAAAATATAGTGTGTTGCCAGACCTGCGTTGTAATGTCCCCGATTGGTAGCATAAAGCAGTCAGGCAAAAATGGTTAGCACAAACATGTATATATTTTTCTTGAATGAATCTGGGTTGTTGGCATAAAGATAAGCCGTGGGTGGAGATATTAAGATGAGGGGCAGAAGAATTCTCACAATCCTGCATGCGATGCTGGAAGGGGAGCCAAATCTGAATGGAATGCCAAATGCGCCCCATAAAAAAACTGGCTCGGTTGTTTTACTTCGCTTGTGGCTTGATAGGCACTCCTGATACAGAAATCCATGTGCTCAAGCATTGAAAATTGTGAATCTAATATGGCTGCCCTGGCCTCTGATTGGCTGAGATATTGTCGACGACTTCTTCACTTCCTCTGGAAAAATTTTGTTTACATGTGTCATGCTGTGACAATTTTGTGTCATGGCCTGGACCAAATGTTGTTGTTTTTGGCTTGATTCAAAATCCAACGATTGGGGTGACGGATGTTCAACTTCTACTGCAGTTCCATTGATCAGATTCTGGTTACACTTTGTGGAAATGTTTGTCTCACGGCCCTGACTAAGTGTTGTTATTTTCAGGTTGATGCAGGATCCAGTATGACAACCCTAGCTTCTGATTGGCTGATGCATTTTTGGCCTCTTTCCACTTAGTAAACTTAGATCAAACTAGCAACAAATGTTCACCTCTAAGCCCTGACAAAAAATGGTTTCATATTGGGGTGACTTACATTTCAGTATGATTTTCCTGGCGTCTGATTGGATGGCTCATTTTTGAGTTCTCAAATTGCAGTGGGTAGATTTGGATCAAACTTGCTCATGATGTTTTTAAAGTCCTGGTCCACATGAAACTGAAATGTTGATATTTTTTGAGCGCACTGATTAAAAATCCATTTACCATGGAACTCCCAAGACTCACAAACCCACATTTTATATTTTTGATGGGTCTTCAGTTTTTACCCCTCAGCCTTCAAGGCTGACTGGGTATTGCTATCCTTTGTGCGGTTGCGCGGGCGGGCGTCTCCAAAAACTTCGACATCGGGCTGAGGGGTATTCCGTGCATTGCACGGCTATTTTTTTTTATTTTTTTTATTTATTTTTTTTTTGTGTATTTTGTGTTATTTTTTCCCGTTGTTCAAAAGAAATTATTTGAATAGTTTACCTTCAGCCTGTGTTTCCCTCTTTTTTGGCATGGTTTCTGAGCGAGCCAGGGCGAGTCATCTTGCAGTGACATTTTCACACCAAGTTGAGTGAATTTATTGTAGTGCTACAGCTGACTGTTCACGGTTTAACATCGCTTTAGTAATTGCGAACATGACCATGTCGGCATTTCTCGCAGTAGACTTTATAGTTCTGCATAGCTGAAAAGAATTGTTACGGTGTCAAAGCTGGTGAGCGATATAGGCCCTATGGGCCTCTGGGTTATCCTTTATTTTAATTGCAGAGATTATTTGCGCATTGGATTGCATGTAAGAATAATGTTAGCTGTCTGATGGATTCACTGTTTGAGAATCTGCTGAATTCCTGAAATGTGGATGTGAACGGTGTGGTGTTTTGGTGGTTTTGCAGATTCGCTACATCTCCCAGACTCAGGGTCTGCCGGCGGAGTATCTCCTGAGCGCCGGGACCAAGACCAGCCGGTTCTTCCATCGAGGTCCCGACTCCTGCTACCCTCTCTGGAGGCTGAAGGTGAGCTGCTGCTAGACACTTAAACCTTAGAGCACTAAATGCAGCGATCATGACCAGAGATGTTCACAAGTCTTTTTTTGCAAGTCCAAGTCAAGTCCAAGTCTTTGTTCACGAGTCCAAGTCGAGTCTCAAGTCTCTAAAAAATAAGTCTCATGTCTCTTCTTGTTGTAATGAGTCTTCCATCATTAGCTGCTATTCTGTCTACTAAGAATACTGCACAGCTATACCTAAGAAATTCAGAGCATTTACTGTATTATTATCACTACTTTATCTATTGGCATAAAGTATCAGTACTGATTAGTTGTTTGTTATATGATCACTTTAAACTGGGTACTGCAATGCAACATGAAGAGAACACAATTATTTCCTTTGAAGGAAACTGTGTTCTTCCAACATGAACATACAGTTACAATATATCTTGCCCCCTATTGTGCAGACTCAGTGGGACCATAATAAGAACAAATATAAAAAATGTCAAAGTCAAAGGCATTATAGGCTGACTAACATCCTTCTAATTAGTGCAAAACCTCACACTTTAGCTAAATGTAACTTGTAAACAAAACACTTAAAAGTACTTTTAACACTTGTATATCTCATTTTTGTGCCATTTGCAATTAAAAATTTGCGCGAGGCGCGCATCCGATGTGTGATATGGTTACCATATAAAAAGGGAAGGAATGACATTAAGCTCGGCAGACGTTTCAGAGTTTCCCCAACGTTAATACGCCCCCCTCCGAAAAAAAGGAAAAAAGAAAAAATAATGATTGTTCACGAGTCCCAAAACACGAGTCTGAGTAGAGTCTGAAGTCTCTGTGCGTGCGACTTAAGTGCGACTCGAGTCCCCATCTCTGATCATGACTCAGTGATGTAAAATATCAAAACCGAGGTTTTCAACAGCTTATGTGGTGACTTGTTTAAAAGAGCTCCTGCAGGGGAACTCTTTGAAACAAATCGCCACATGATCGGTTGCTGCCGCACAAAATAAATTAATTTATGTTTGTAAAAATTTATTTCAGTTCAGTTACAGGATCTTAAGTCCTAAGCTGTCCTACCATCTCCACACCGGGCCTTGGCTGATACAAGCGCTGTTATGCACTAGCCAGGGTGAAGGAAGCCAGGTGTTGTGTGGCATCCGCTGCTGATTTAATTCCAGCCTAAGCTTTCTTTCCAGCCTTTATGAGTATATTAACCAGTTCTGTGCTGATGTCACACTTGCAGACTCCAGCAGAGCATGAGAACGAGATGGGCATCAAGTCCAAGGAGGCTCGCAAGTACATCTTCAACTGTCTGGATGACATGATGCAGGTGATGAGAACAGGACTAGATGCGGTTCATTAAAGGGCATCTAAAGTCGATTCCCATTGTTTTTGTTTATCGGCCAATCAGCGAGCCACACCTGCGCAAACAAAGTGAAATAGAAGGGATTATCTACACATGCCCCCAAAATGTGGGCTTATACACTCAACAAAAATATAAACGCAACTCTTTTGTTTTTGCTCCCATTTGTCATGAGATGGACTCAAAGATCTAAAATTCATTCCAGATACACAATATTACCATTTCTCTCAAACTTTGTTCACAAAACTGTCTAAATGTGTGATAGTGAGCACTTTTGCTTTTCTGAGACAATCCATCCCACCTCGCAGGTGTGCCACATCAAGATGCTCATCAGACACCATGATTAGTGCACAGGTGTACCTTATACTGCCCACAATAAAAGGCCACTCTGAAATGTGCAGTTTTCGCTTTATTGGGGGTCTGGGGACTCAGAACCAGTCAGTATCTGGTGTGACCACCATTTGCCTCATGCAGTGCAACACATCTTCTTCGCATAGAGTTTCAGATTGTCAATTGTGGCCTGTGGAATGTTGGTCCACTCCTCTTCAATGGCTGTGCGAAGTTGCTGGATATTAGTGGGAACTGGTACGCGCTGTCGTATGCGCCGGTCAAGCACATCCCAAACATGCTCAATGGGTGACATGTCCGGTGAGTATGCTGGCCATGCAAGAACTGGGACATTTTCAGCTTCCAAGAATTTTGTACAGATCCTTGCGACATGGGGTCGTGCATTATCTTGCTGAAACATGAGGTGATGTTCATGGATGTATGGCACAACAATGGGCCTCAGGATCTCATCACGGTATGTCTGTGCATTCAAAATGATCAAAATGATCTGGAGTCAGGTTAAGACCCCGATGAGGACGACGAGCATGCAGTTGAGCTTCCCTGAGACGGTTTCTGACAGTTTGTGCAGAAATTCTTTGGTTATGCAAACCAATTGTTTCAGCAGCTGTCTCAGTAGCTGGTCTCAGACGATCTTGGAGGTGAACCTGCTGGATGTGGAGGTCCTCGGCTGGTGTGGTTACACGTGGTCTGCGGTTGTGACGCCAGTTGGATGTACTGCCATATTCTCTGAAACGCCTTTGGAGACAGCTTATGGTGAAAAAATGAACATTCAATGCCTGAGCAACAGATCTGGTTGACATTCCTGCTGTCAGCATGCCAATTGCACGCTCCCTCAATGCTTGCGCCATCTGTGGCATTTTGCTGTGAGACAAAACTGCACATTTCAGAGTGGCCTTTTATTGTGGGCAGTATAAGGTACACCTGTGCACTAATCATGGTGTCTGATGAGCATCTTGATGTGACACACCTGTGAGGTGGGATGGATTGTCTCAGCAAAGCAAAAGTGCTCACTTTCACACATTTAGACAGATTTGTGAACAATGTTTGAGAGAAATGGTAATATTGTGTATCTGGAATGAATTTTAGATCTTTGAGTCCATCTCATGACAAATGGGAGCAAAAACAAAAGTGTTGCGTTTATATTTTTGTTGAGTGTATGAATGAAATTGGTAATGTGATAATGCAAAATGTCAACAAAAGCGAGTGATTTGTTTGCAAACATTGGACGTTCAACGTCCCGTCTGAGAATCGACTTTAGATGCCATTTAATTTCTGGTCCATTACTGATGTTTGTGGCGTTGTGGGTGGCGTAGGAGTGCAAGACTGTTGCATTAAGGTTTGTATGAACCAGGAAGTACTAAACTAATCATGGTAGCTCAGTTTCAGAATGGGAGTCTTATACAATGGTGAATTCCTTCAACAAACCATTTTGAACAGTCTGTTTAAATGTTCTGGTAGGCATCTTATCGGATGTGGCTGGCAAACATTGCACTGTAGTAATGTATGGCTTTTTTAACCTGTATCTGGTGTATGAACAGGTGAACATGTCCACTAACCTGGAGGGAACCGACATGCTGGCGGAGAAGGCGGACAGGAGAGAGTTCATCGACCTGCTGAAGAAGATGTTGACGCTGGATGCTGACAAGCGCATCACCCCGATGAAGACCCTGGCCCACCCTTTTGTGACCATGGCCCACCTGCTGGACTTCCCCCACAGTTCCCAGTAAGAGTTTCTCACAGCTTTGAGCCTAACCCTGACCCTGATCAACAGACTGGACCTCCCCCACAGTTCCCAGTAAGAGCCTCTCATAGCTTTAAGCCTAACCTTAACTCTGATCACCCAACTGGACTTCCTCCACAATGCCCAGTAAGACCCTCTCACAGCTTTGGCCCTGAGCCTATAAACAACCCCCTGTAACCTATTTATCGCTGTCATTCAACTGCAGGAAGTCTTCACTCTCACCTGTGGGGTCCGGTTCAGTGTCTATAGGGCACCATTTTGTGGAACAGCTGCTTTACAAACATCTGCTTGGAGCATGCCAGCCCTCAGCATATCAATGGGGATCAGCTGCCTTTGTTTCCTGAACCACTACATTTAGTTTAGTTTAGCTTCAGTTTGGATTAAAGTGTCTGACGCCAAGTTTCATGAAACTGGGTTTCATGAAATTTTTAGCTCTGTATTTTGATTTCACCAATTACTTTACAGTCTTTAATTCAAGAAAAACATGTTCAGGCCCATTGCATTACTGTCTATACTTATAACCTGTACAGTTGTCACATTATCTTGGCGAAACATCTGAGAGAAACTTTGCTCCAGCGTAGCGTGTTCTGCTTTGATGGAAAAATTGTGTTGCAGAGTTGCATCATTTTGCGGCCGCATTTTCAGAAATGCTAACGGGAAGCTTCAGAGGGAGGTTGGTGCTCAGCTGTGTCTATATTTCCACTCTATAGCGTGAAGTCCTGTTTCCAGAACATGGAGATCTGCAAGCGCAGGAGCACTTCCTATGACAGCAGCAAGGGCCTCTTCCTGGCCAACACAGCCCCAAACGCCGCAGCTAACCTGACCGTCACCTTCAGCAGTCAGCTCAACCAGCACAATCAGGTGGGGCACTGGAGGGGTGGGCAGCACATGGGTGATCTGTTTTAACCCCTCGGCCAAACTTTGGCCAAAGGGGTGTTGTCGTCACCTGCGTGTCTGTCTGTCTGTCTGTCTGTCTGTCTGTCTGTCTGTCTGTCTGTCTGTCTGTCCATGACGTTGTTTGGGTCAGTAACTCAGCAACTAATGATCACAGCTTCACCAAATTTGGTATGGTAACTCACCATGACCCATAGATGTGCCGCGTCGGGTTTTTTGCTGGATTTTACCTTTGACCTTTGCACTGTTGCCTTGATCGTGGAAATCTTGTCCGGTCCAGTGCTCAGTATCTATTGATGGTAGCTTCGTCAAATTTGGTATGGTAACTGACAGTGACACGTAGATGCGCAACGTCAGGTTTTTTTTTTTTTTTTTTTTTGCTGGATTTGCCCTTTGACCTTAGCGCTATGACCTTGAGGCAGGAAATCTTTTGCGGGTCAGTACTCAGCAACTACTGATCGCAGCTTCACCAAATTTGGTATGGTAACTCCCTGTGACACACAAATGTGCAACGTCACATTTTTTGCTGGATTTGACCTTTCACCTTAGCGCTGTGACCTTGAGGCTGGAAATCTTGTACGGTCTGAGGGGTATTCAGCAATGCGTTATGTTTTGGATGAGAAAACGTGCACAGATGTGTGATATGGATTGGCATCCTAGTCCCAGTTAAATGTTGTGAGTACTGTTTGACATGAAGGTAGATGAGGTCCTATGAAGTGATCAAGTTCAGGTTAAATGAGGTGACCGCTGACGTGGTTAAATGATGTGACCTAGTGAATGTGCTTTTTTTGCTCCTGTTGCTGACAGGTTGCCTCCGCAGCGGGCCCCTCACTGTCCCTGAACAGCAGTGTTCCCCTGCTAAACTACCAGCCGGCACTGTACCAGCAGGCCACTATCAACATCCCCGGTCTCGCCCAGCCCAGCGTCCCACTGCAGCCACGCCCTGCCCAGCTGTGTGCCCAACCCGAGCCCTTCCAGCAGACCCTCATCGTGTGCCCTCCCCCGATACAGGGTGAGACCTTACTGCATGTACCCTAAACCCCTAACTCACATTCCCTACAGGGTGAGACTTCAGTACATGTACCCTAAACCCCTAAACTAGGCACCCTAAAGGGTGAGATTGTTTTCCTTTACTGCACGTAACCTTATTCCTGGCTCTTCCCCCTGACCCCCCGATACCCTTAGTCAGGGTTTCTCAACTTCAGACCACTGATGTGGGAGTGGGCTTTTATTCAAACCAGTCAGGTACACACCAAATTCCTGTACTCTCTGTTTTAGGTCTTGAGTTGTAAGATCTTGTATGTAACTGGTCGGTTTGAACAAAAGCGTCCTGCACAATGGTCTCTTACTAGGTAAGGCTGAGGACTTGTGCACTGACCCAACCGGCACTCCTGCTAACCTCTCTGAGACTGCAGTTGGAGTCTCATCGTGGAGTCGGTGTGCTGTAAGACTGAGGCTTTTGGGCCGGGCCACACAGTAGAAGAGTTACAAAATTGGTATATTTTGTATCATGGCTTCAAAACTAAGTAAGAGAGTGGTAAATTAAATTGCTTTGTGTAGGTATTCCGTCTTACTTCAAAAAAACAAATTAATTAATTTTGTTAATTTTGCTAATTTGATTTATTTTTTTGTGAAAACTGCAAAAAGCTGGACGGTAACTGTGTTACAAGTTTGTAATAAGCTGTATGAGTGTGGCTTCACTTTGGGTAATTGGTGTCTGTTCAGACACAGGTTGGCCCGTTCCCTTGATTTCTCTCTGACGCGTGTGTCTGTGTCTGTGTCTGTGTCTGTGTCTGTGTCTGTGTCTGTGTCTGTGTCTGTGTCTGTGTCTGTGTCTGTGTCTGTGTCTGTGTCTGTGTCTGTGTCTGTGTCTGTGTGCGCTCGTGAATATGTGTGTTTACTGCAGGACTACATACCTCCAGTAAGCACTCAGGCTTCCCAGTAAGGATGGACAATCCAGTTCCCATTGTCCCGCAAAGCCAGCCCACCCAGCCTCTGCAGATCCAGTCAGGCATGCTTACACAGGTAACACCCCGACTGGCTTGTGTGCGTCAGCATGCTGTTGTGTATACAGCTGCAATCAAAATTATTCAACCCCCATTGCGAACTGGGTTTACTGGCAAAATTTACAAACTTTCAGCGGTTTGCGATAAACAGATTAAACGAGAACATTTTAAATCACTCAACTAATGTTACAGGTGGTTTCTACAATTTTAGCACAAAATGCCACTTTCAGTGACAACTGCAGTCTCAAAATTATTCAACCCCCCCCAAATAGAATCCTCATAAGAGCATATTTGCAAATCAGGTGTTGTCTCAAGCACACCTAATGCAGCTAATCAAGAGCTTAATTAGTTGCATTAGGTTGGCTTGAGATAGAAAACATCAAATACTGGCACTCGCTAGGGGTTTGTTGACAGTGACATTTGATTGCATATTAGAAATATGGCTCATTCCAAATGTGTTACAATGGTGATGAAAATTCAAATACACCTTTTCCAATTCTGCAACCACCAACGTCGCCGCCATCTGGCCGTGAAATGGACTTCAATTTCCGCATTTGCCATCTTTGTATACAGTCTGTGGTGATGGCGCACAGATTCTTTGTTTTTATGGTCGTAATACAATATTGGGACATGGAAAAATTTTAATTATTTTTAAAAGCATGGTATGTATGTCTGATGCCTTGTGAAATTTTGATGCAGGAAGTGAGTACCTTATTTTGCTGAGGTCATCTTTACGCCATTTGCATATATTATGCAAATTAACCTACAGGGATGGACGTAACACGTGAGGACGTGACTGGTTAGGCCCACGAAGGTCATTTCAAATTGCATTTGTGATCAGAAGAGTCCCAATAATTTAATGCAGACAATTGAAACAGTAATTATGGGTATTTCTCTGCTATATATCCTTTCACTTTCTTTCGAAGTATCAACTGTCATGTCATGAGCATTTCATGAAGTTGGCTGCCAAATTTTGTAATAAAATATGTCCTTCACAATGCCTTGGGTGACATCAGGAAACTACTTTTTCTGCTGTGTTGTTGGACCGATGACTGATTTTTATTATTATACGCCCTTCTCAAGACGGGACGTATTATGCCATCACCCCCGTCCGTCTGTCTGTTGTCTGTTAGCAATTTCTTGTCCGGGGCATAACTCCTGAGCCGCTTCAGCTACATTCGTGATACTTCACATACACGTGCACCATCACTAGGTGCTGTGTCGTGCACCATGATTTCGTTCACCCGGTGAAGGTCAAAGGTCACTGGCAAAGGTCAAAGGTTACATGGGGCCCAGATGGGGCTTGTCCGGAGCATAACTTCTCAACCGCTTCAGATACATCCATGATATTTCATACACACGTGTACCATCACTGAGCGGAGTGTCGCGTACCATGTTTACGGCCCTCCCTCCAAGGTCAAGGTCACTGGCAAAAATCAAAGGTCACATGGGGCCCAGATGTTGTCTGTCCACTTCCTGATCCATGTTCATGACGGGCGTATTATGCACCAATGGCGGTGCTCTTCTTGTACATCTTCAATCTGGGAGTGAATAAATATGAACAATGCAAATCATTTAATTCTCTTAGAAAAAAATTTGTTGATCATTCTTATACAACACAGTGAATTGTACAGTTTAGTATGGAGTGACCCATATTGCTGTCAAGAGAATTGTCCAAAAAGCTAATAGAGGAGATCATTGCCTGGCACAAAGGAGGAAAAGGATATAAAAAGGTAGCACAGGCACTGAATGTTCGTAGAGATACAGTTGGAAGCATAGTTCGCAAGTTCAGAGTTAAATGAAGAGCAGCTACAGTTGCAGGATGTGGCAGAAAGAGGAAGCTATCACTGACTGTCACCAGATTCCTGAGGAGATGGGTGGTCAAAAATCCTTGAGTGATTGCAGGAGACCCACAGCAATACTTGGAGACAGGAGGCACTGAAGTTTCAGTTTGCACAGTAGGGTACATACTAAACATTGAAGGTCTCCAAGATGTACACCGCAGCTGATCCAAAACCACAAGCTCCAAAATGCTCAAAACCATATAAATAAGCCACAGAAGTTTGGACAGAAGTATCCAAGGAGAAAACGTCATGCCCTCTGTAGGGAAGCTGACGCTCGGGCATCATTGGACCTTCCAACAGGACAATGATCCTTGGTGGATCAACATCCACCCAGGCTTGGTTTCCGAAGAAGTCTGGGAAGATTGTAGAGTGCACATCACAGTCGCCTCACTTGAACCCCATAAAAAATCTCTGTTAGGATTTGAAGAAGGCAGTTGCAGCATGCAAACCCTGGAATATTACCCAGATAGCAAGCTCCACCGCTCCGGGGCAGATCCGCGGCAGATCCGGATCAGCTGGAGTCAGGGGAGATCCGCGGCAGATCCGAAGCGTAGGAGCTTGCTATCTGGGTAGTGAACTGGAGGCCATTGTCCATGAGGACTGGGCTAGGATTCCTTGGGAATGCTGCCAAAAGCTGGTGTCTGCCTATGCATCACATCTCCAGCAGGTCATAGCAGCAAAAGGGTGCTCTACTAATTATAAAGATGCTTGTCATGAAGGGGTTGAGTAATTTTGAGCCTGCAGTAGTCATTAAAAGTGGCATTTTGTGTTATAATATTTAATCTTTTAATATTTGTTGCGTTGAGCCATTTAAATTGTTGCTGTTTGATTTGTTCATTGCAAACAGCTGAAAGTTTGTAAATTTTGCCAGTAAACCCAATTTGGAACGGGGTTGAATCATTTTGATTGCAACTGTATATGCAATGTTTGTGTTTCTTTGCGTGGGTGCGTGTGCGTGCATGTGCTTAGGGTTAATAATAATAATAATAATAATAATAATAATAATAATAATAATAATAATAATATTATTATTATTATTATTATTATTATTATTATTATTATTATTATTATTATTATTATTATTATTATTATTATTATTATTAATAATAATAATAATAATAATAATAATAATAATAATAATAGTGCATTTAATTTGTAGTGCACTTCACATTTGCAGATCTCATAGTGCTGACAATCAAAAAACAACATTAAATCAGTCAGCGGTCAGTATTCTAAAAACTTCGACAAGTTTTTTTTGTCCTTTTTTTTTATTTGTGCATTTGTGCAAGTGTGTGTTTGTGTGCGTGTCATGTCGTGAGCATGTGTGTGCGCCTGCGTGTGTGTTTTCACGGGCGTGTGTCAGCTTGACTGCTCCTTTGTCTGTTTGGCCATGTCTTGAGTTGCTTCAGTGTCCCCGAGTGTCATCTGAAGGGCCGTTACACTCCCCACTGAGACTCCGTGTGCAGAACATCAGTTTCCGTCTTCATGCTCCAACAGCATTCTGTGTTTCAGTGGAACATGCTGTGCTTCAGGACTCATTAGCAGAATGGAGTTCCACTCAGTGAGATCATTGCTCCTCTGAGTAGGGGTGGGTCGATTCTGAATCGCAATTTTTTTTTTAAGGCGTAGTACCACCACCTGTTGCCGTGGGGCGAACATACGAGCTTTCGTGAGAAGTGCTTCCGGGAAAAAAAAAAAACTTGCTGCATGGAGCAAGTAAAGGACTACAGAACTGTCTCCTTTTTACTAATTAGGCTACTTTAATCATGTCCCTGTTTACTTTGCTCAATTAGCAATCAAACATGGGATTCACTTATTTACTTTGCTGGATGACTAGAGCTCTTTATTAAGGCAGCATGTTTGATTGCCACATTATGAAATTTAAATGGACATAGAACAGCACAGCATGAACACGATTGCCATTGCCCTACCATTTTGTGGTATGATTTTCATAATTTTTTTCTCCCATTCACGTTTCATCCGCATTGCAGAATGTTTTCCACCTTGTGTATTTTTTGAGGCTTGAAATCCAGGGCGATCTGAAAATAAATTTATTTATTTTTATTATATCATTATAGATCTTCTAAAAAGACGAGGATTTTTTTAAAGTGTCATGAGACCACTTGCAGTCATGGGGTGTGTAGGCAGTCACACGTAATTTCTTGAAACACACACCTGAAGTGGCTTAAACGATTTAAAATGCCGTTGGGAAGAAGCCTGAGTTTAGATTTCGCTAATTGCAGGCACTCCTCCCTTCCCTAAATCTGCTCCCGTGTACTTGGCTGAAATAACAATCTAGCAATTTCAGTAGCCTATAAAGATTAAGATGTGATGGCGAAAAGCAGAAAAACCTAACTGGGCTTGTTAGATTGAAAGAATGCCAATAATTTGAATAATTAGAAAAAAAAATCTTCCTCTGAATTACATCTCTCATTGTAGCATTTTAGGACATTATTCAAGATGAATTTAAAACAGATTTGTAAAGATCGCCCTGGATTCTCAAAAATACACAGGCTGGAAAAAATTCTGAAAAGCAGATGAAACATGAACGTGAGAACGCTATGAATTATCACACTCGCACGAAATGGTGTGGCCATGGCAATTGTGTTTATGCAAATCTGTGCCATTTAAATTTCTAAATGCAGCAATCAAACATGTCTTAATAAACAGCTCTACTCATTCAACTTACAGAGTAAACGAATCCACATTTGATCGCTAATCAAGCAAAGTAAACGGGAACAGGTTTACTTTTCTTCGAGTTGCCTAATTGGTTAATGGGAGATGATTCAGTTTTCATTTGCTTGGCTCCTTTCAGCACGTAGCCGAAAAATAATGATGTCAGTCAAGTTTTTTCCGGAAGCATTTCTCACGCCCTTTGATGTCTGGCACTTTCGTTCAAGGCTTTCATTAAGGCAGAGGGAAAGCTCGGATGTTCGCCCCACGGCAACAGGTGGTGGTACTACGCCTTAAAAAAATCGCGATTCAGAATCGACCCACCCCTACCTCTGAGCTGAAGTTATGTTGAGTGTCGTTTGGGGGGGGGCGGGTATCACTTTGAGGCAGTAGGAGACGAGCTGCATTTGCATGACCCTGCATACCTGTTTTGCGTAAAGTCCATCGCCCATCAGTGGTGTGAACTGAAGCACATCATAGAATGGGTTCTTATCATTTAAATGGAATAACGCCTCCCAGTGGGGTGTAATGGATGTCTACTCGCGTCAACTTATCGTTTTGCGCTGCCGTTTTATTTCCTGAGTGTCAAATCAATAGAAATGCATTTGTCTTTCAGGTTATTTACCGGTAATTATTTCACACAACTCTGAGGCAGTGCCTTGAGCCTGACATGCAGCTGCCAAAATCGATGCTGCTGCCATTTTGGTCAAGTTGTGGTTTGAAAAGGGAAGCAATCACCGGAGCATCTGACAGGACGCGGTGGTCCAGATTCGCAGTTTCCTATCATTTGCAGCCTCCAAATGTTTCATCATAAAACTGAAAAATTTGTCCTGTAGTTGTGACAAAGCAGCTGCTTGGCTTTCTGACTAAAAGAAAAGCCAGAGAGATCGATCATTTTGAAGTATTGAAGCAGTTTTTCTCTTATTAACCAAAAGAATCGACCTCATTGTTTACAAGCATTTTTTAAACCGCCAGGTGTTCAACGCATCTTTTGGAGGTGATCTTTTGTCACTTTTGTTAATTGTTTACATTTCTGCGTAGTCCAGTGTTTTTGCTGCTAATTCATTTTTCTGCCTAATATACCCAAAAATGTTTTGCATAATTTTTTATTTATTTCCGCATCCTATCAGATGCTCTGATTCGAATGCTCTAGCAATCTACTGATGGCACCCTTCACACCGTAACACACACTAGTTAGAACTTAACACTGGTAATTTGGCTGCCTAACTGGTTAGCTAACTGTTCTGGAAAATGGAGAATTTTGGGTAAAAAATGCTCCCATAGACCTTTTCCTTAAGGGGTTAATGTTGTCTGACCCTTTGCTTGTTCTGTACTTTCGCAAACAGATTTTCCTCGGAGGGGGGAATCATTTTTGGAGTTTTTCTCAATTCCAATGATTCAGCAATGGCCGCTGCACGTGGATTTTTATTTAGGGTCGCTGTGACTCTCCAGGCCAGACGTGATTGTCCAGAACTGACTCTTCAAGCCAAGTGTGTGACCTGACAAGTCTTGCATAGTGAACTGTATTAAGCTGCTTGCTGTGAAAACATGGGAATAACATGGTTTACAACAGGCAGCAAGTGGCCGCCCGTGGCCCTGTTTGAGTACTCAGTTTGTAGGGATGCGAGCAGTAATGTGTCTTGTGCCTATAAACTAACCACTCTTCAAGACAGTTTTGGTTTCACAGGTTCTTGCAGTCTTGAGATCTCCCTGACTCCACATCTCTCTTTCTCTTCCACACACACACACACACACACACACACACACACACACACACACACACACACACACACACACACACACACACACACACACACTGTGCTACTATCATTCATTGCAGCTTGGAGGTGCGTATATTTAACATGACTGCTGTATCAACATTACTGTTTATTCTCTGTGAAATAATCTGAGTGGATGTGTCCTAAATATGAAAGCCTGTACAATACTGTCTATCCTGACATTTATTGTCTCCAGGGGTGATGGTGTATAGCTCCTCCCCCTTGCCTCTGGACCAATCAGGGAGGAGCAGTGTTATCTGTGTGTGCATTGTGATGTCACCAGTGCTTACTCCATTGGTGCCCCTCTCTCAGGGCTCCTGTACCCCTCTGATGGTGGCCACACTGCACCCCCATGTGGCAGCGGTGGGGCCGCAGTTCTCTCTGCCGCTGGCGCTGGGATGTGGGGCCGCCAGGCCTGCCCTGCTGGAGCACACCGCCACCGTGCTGGTAAAGCCGGGCGGGCCGCCAGACGCCGTCCTCCCTGAATCTCTCTCTCTCTCGTCCTCTCTCTCACTCTCCATCACTGTCACCCGTCTCTCCATCTCCATCTGTCCTCTCTCTCTCTTCCCCCACTCTCCTCTCCTTGTCTCTGTCTGTCCCCTTCCCATCTCTCTGTCTTCCCTTCTCCCTCACTGCGCTGTTGTCATTTCCATTTATCTCTCCTTCCCACTCTCTGCCCTTCATTTTTCCTGCCCCTCTCTCTTGCTTTTCTCCTTTTCTCTCCGTCTTACCCTCTCTCTTCCTCTCTTCCACTCACACCCTCTGTCCTTTCATGTCCTCTCTCTCATTCTCCGCCTTGCTCCCTCTCTCCCCCATCTGGCAGGGTTCTCTGAGCGCATGTGCTGATTGGTGTGTTCCTTTGGCCTGTGCTTTGGCTGCAGTTGCTGCCCCTCCCTCTGGGCTCCTGTAGGGGGAGCTGTCACTCTGACGCCAGCAGATAACCCCGCTCTCTCTGCCGGGCACATTAACCCAGCCGCCTCTGTCCCCAGGTGCCCCTGGCCTCGGCATGGCAGTTTGGCACACCAGTGTCCCTGTACTGTGGAGTTCCAGCACTGCTCTCTCTCTCACTCTCTCTCTCTCTCCCCCACCCCCCCCCTCCCCGATTCACCAGTGACCCTTTAACTCTGCTCTCTCTCCAGTGATGGTCACTCGGCTTCTTCTCTCCCTGCAGGTCACTGGGCTTTGGATGCTGGCTGCTTTCCCTTCTGTGTGATGTTTTTCAGTTCTGAGTCATGTTCTGATTACTGTCACATGGGCTGAAAGGTTTGAGCCCTTCCATGAGAAAATGGCACTTTTTGAAGAAGCTGAGGAGTTGACCCCCCTGGAATGGAATGAAACTTGGCACATAGGTAGATAAGGTAGTCTCACGGAAAAACCCAAAATTTTTGGTCCGTGTCTCACTTTGCCTGCCGGTGGCGCCACCTGGAAGCCACTGAAGTGACTCAGTTTTGTCATCCCAAAGCTGTTGACACCACATTTTACATCCACCATCATGACTTTAGGGTACAGTGCCAAATATGTTATACTTTTATCATGACCTATAACGCTTCAAGTCTGGTTAGACATCAGTACCACTTAGTGGCCAAGATGGGTTATTGAGCCAGAATTATTTGAGAAATAACGGTAAGAATTGAAAATGGGAATGGAATAAAATAATATCCTAGACATATTCCAATCTAGAATGCTTTATTATGTGTTAACTCACAAGAAAACTATCATTTTCAGTGAATAGTACCTTGGTATCTTGCTGGGTTAGTGCAATGGACGACCGGAAAGATGGTCGAAATTGGTTTTTGGTGAATGTTTGCAGTATATTTTCTCAATATCCCAGGTATATGCTGTTGTGGTAAATGCTATTTATTGTGCTTTTGGAACTCTATTTTCAGGAATACCAGCATTTCTTTGGTAGCATCTACACTTTTCCAGCTAGACAGAGCCAAAGTTGTAGGAAAACTCAAAACAGGCCATTTCATAGCAGATTGTGCCTATGTTTAGGTGGCATTATTTTGTTTACCCAACAAGATAGAGATTTGAAATTCTCTGAATACATAGTCCCTTGGAGGTACATCTCAGCATTGGTAAAATCTCAATGGTATTTTCAGTGTAGATGGTATTCAACATCAAAATTCAGAAAATCTCTCCCTAAGGGGGCGCTGTTGGCGGGATGCAAATACTGGCTATCCCCAGCAGTGGACCAAAGAATTTTTTTTTTGAATTGTGATTCACGAAGCTAGTTCTCAGAAAATGAAGTTTTGGTTCGGTATTATGCTGGGTAGATGGACTTCTGACTAAAGGTGGCGCACTAATGAGCTAATGTTCTACCGACCTAATATTCCATATTCCAAGACATTTGCATAAACACATATAGGCATTTATGTATGTACATATACATAAAATTTGTAATCCCTTTGGTGTAAACCTGGGTTGGTTGTAAACTGGTGGTGATTGTGAGCATTACAAATGGACAATACATGTGCTATTACCAAGTACGGGTACAGTGCAGTCAGAAATGTACAGCACGTTATAAAACATGACCAGTCCAAAATTTTTAGATACCAAAAAAAGAACTATTGTTAAAGGTGTACCACCATAAGTACATATGCAGACATGCATCAACAGTAGAAGTACCCTTGTACAAAATAACAGTCCATAATTTGGACTCTGAAAAAGAGTCTTGGTCATATAACCATGTACATGAAGACAGAATGTGCAGTACAAAAGTTAGAACTGCTTCATCCTTTTCCTGTTACCCAAAGCAAAATGACCTCCACCCAGCACGTGACTAGCTCTATCCCTCAGGCTGTTTTTTGGAATTCGACTGTGGGTTTGCGGCGCCTGGTGGTGCACGCTAGAGGTGCTCCTTGGCCTTGGCCCTGAGCAGCCATCCATGATCATCTCGTTCGATCCCGGTCAATGTTACTTGCGGAGCCAGTCGAGCCCTAGGCAAGCCGTACTACACTAGAGGGCTGCTCACAGGTCGTTGATAGTCAGCTTGTCTATCTCTGAAGTAAATAGCTGGCTGCAGCCTCTACGGCAAAATAATTGCATCAACACACACTGCTTGGTACCCACAAGACAGAAGTTTGGTATATGTCTGGGGTTTATTAGGTTGGTTGAACATTTGAGCGCCTTTAGTCAGAGCGCTATCCACGTAGCCTAGTACCAGACCAAACTCTTTATTTTCAGAGAGAACTAGCTGTGTGTATCACAATTCAAAGAAAAGGTCTTTGGTACGTTGCTGGGGATGGCCAATATTTGCATCCACCCTGTAGCGCCCCCTTGGGGTGAAATTTTTTGACTTGTGATGTTGAGTATCATCTATCCTGAAAATACTGCCATTGAGATTTTACTAATGCTGTAATGTACCCCAAAGGGACTATGTATTCAGAGAATTTCAGATCTTTACTTGCAGAGTAAACAAAATAATGCCACCTAAACATAGGCACAATCTGCCATGGAAAGGTTCGTTTTGAGTTTTCCTCAAACTCTGGCTCCGTCTAGCTTGAAAAGTGTAGATATTACCAAAGAAATGGTTGACATTCCTGAAAATAGAGTTCCAAGTGCACAGTAAATAGCATTGACCACCACAGTGCATACCTGCGTTTTTGAGAAAATATACTGCAAATATGCACCAAAAATCAAGTTTGATCATCTTTCCGGCCGTCCATTACACAAACCCAGCAAGATACCAAGGTACTATTCACTGAAAATGATAGTCTTGTTGTGAGATAACACATAATAAAGCATTCTAGATTGGTGTATGTCTGGGATATTATTGTATTCCCATTTTCAATTTCTTTTGTTATTTCTCAAATTATTCCAGCTCAATAATGTAGTTACCTAGCTTGGCCACTATGTGGTACGGATGTGAAACTGGACTTGAAGTAGCACAGGTCATGATAAAAGTATAACAAAATTGGTATTGTGTACCTTGAAGTCATGGTGGTTGATGTTAAATATGGTTGTCAACAGCTTTTGGATGACAGGTGACCCCACTGGCGGGCAAAGTGAGATACGGACCGAAAAATTAGGTAGATATGGGTGTCTCATGGAAAAAGCCTATGTGCTGAGTTTCATTTAATTCCATGGGGGTCAACTGTGCACAGAATGTCAATCTCTCATGGAATGGCTCTTAAATCATCCATATCTTTGTTTCCTTTAGGAAAATTATACACTGAATTACTTAGCTGGTTACGAAGGAAAGTACTAACCCTCAGAATTAGGCAAAAGGTAAACAGACCTTCAGAATGGGTGGAACTGGTGTTTTATTCACTTTCTTCAGTTCAAAAGCGGGCATTGTTGTCGAAGACCTCCGTGCATATGACAAAATAACTCCTGTCATAAGAACTTAACTCGTATCAGTTTGATGGAAAAACTCGGCCTGCCGCAAGCAAATATCTGATAAAAGAAAATACTCATATTTGTTTTGGCAGATGTCCTCCTTTGGACTGGCTTGTGTGGCATTTTGTAGGGTTATGAAAGTGCTAGTTTGGGTCACTCTCACCATGCTACTGAACCTTTGACTTGAGGTGAATTCAGTGTGCATACACATACACTGTTAGTCTGGCACAGAGTTAATGCTCTCGCATTTGTTGAGGCTACTGGGAGAGATGACAGTCCTGAACTATGAAGCTTCTGACCAGACTGCATTTGCTACACCCTCCTGCACACCTGTGCTCATAGTGACCCGTAATGCACCTGCACACCTGTGCTTATACTGACCCCTAATGCACCTGCACACCTGTGCTTATACTGACCCGTAATGCGCCTGCACACCTGTGCTCATACTGACCCGTAATGCGCCTGCACACCTGTGCTCATACTGACCCGTAATGCGCCTGCACACCTGTGCTCATACTGACCCGTAATGCGCCTGCACACCTGTGCTCATACTGACCCGTAATGCGCCTGCACACCTGTGCTCATACTGACCCGTAATGCGCCTGCACACCTGTGCTTATACTGACCTGTAATGCGCCTGCACACCTGTGCTTATACTGACCCCTAATGCACCTGCACACCTGTGCTTATACTGACCCACAATGCACCCACACACCTGTGCTAATACTGACCTGTAATGCGCCTGCACACCTGTGCTTATACTGACCCCTAATGCACCTGCACACCTGTGCTTATACTGACCAACAATGCACCTGCACACCTATGCTAATACTGAACCGTAATGCGCCTTCACACTGCTTAAACTGAACCGTAATGCGCCTGCACACCTGTGCTAATACTGAAATGTAATGCGCCTGCACGCCTGTGCTAATACTGAAATGTAATGCACCTGCACACCTGTGCTTATAGACCCATTTACAGCCGATGTCATCAAAAAGATGCGTGCGCATCTTTGCAATGGAAGTAGCGGTCTCCCCAATTCAGTCTGACGAGTTATGAATCTGCAAACATTGAATTAGATATTTTACCAGCACCGGCTGTCAGAATTGATATTTCATTGGTGGACTCAACTTTTACATGATTCCGAGAGGATCAAATCCGTATAACGCCCACTGGCCGTAAGCGAAGTATCACGTCAAACTCCGAACCCTGCCTTGATACTTTTAAACGCCCAGTGAAAGCGTCAGCCGCATCAACATTGACAGCTGTCAACACGACTGAGAACCCATGGGTGTCACTCTCAAAATATTCATCGAGATGACGTTTAATTTTGAAAACACCTACCGATAAGGCTTATGTTAAGTGAAAAAGTGCAACGTTCAGGTTACCGCGCACTATATGTTATATACAGGCATTATTTTCCTCCTAAATTTAGCTGTCTTGTAAATTAAGATTATGATTCACTTTACTTCACCCAGCAGCAAATTAGCAAGCTAGTTAAACTAGCAGTGTTAAATTCTTACCAGTGTACCTTGAGTTAGGTTCTGTCTAACTGTAGATGGCTTGATAACTTAAATGCCCACAAAATAATGGATTTCCTCTCAAAACTGCGACTTTGTTAAAAATTAGGTATATCGGTTTCGAAAACTGCATGTGAGGTCTCTGTGTGTGCCACCAACCATGACAAGGAGAAATGGTTACACAGCGACATACACAAAGATGCCAAATCTCACGCATTTAGTGTAGGTCTTACGCATTTTTTAGGCTTATTCACCGTAGTCCGTAATTATTCATTGAACGCTTAATGAGATTCTCATGCGGAATTAAAATCCTTGTGCATTTAAGTTTCCGTTTCACTTGCGTAAAGCTGCACCTCATCACAAGTAATATGGAAAGCGATTATGACTCCGGACTTCCCGGGCTTCTCTTTACTCAGGGAGTGGAAACAATGCATGTGTTTTATGATCGTTTAAATTGTTTTCATGAAATAAGACCATTTGAAACATATTTATGCAGTTCCATAGCTTTTAATCCCTCAGTAAAGACAAGCCTGAGAATTCCCGAGTCATATTCGATTTCCGTGTCATTAGTGGGGAAATCCACCGTAATGCACGTGAAACTGATTAACTTGATGCACAATGACTTAAATTCCGCAAGTCAATTTTTTCAGTGCGCTTTGATCATCTCTGCATACACGGCGGTTTTATGCCTTTGTGTTTGACTAGAAAGGACCTCTGATTTCGAGACACAAAACTCCAAGTCTGTGGTGGTATTTAACATCCTGCTTATGACCGCAGATAACGCTGTCATAAGCATGCAGTGACTTGTATGCTCGTAGTTCCCTCCTAGTGTACACGGTAGGTTCCTCGATCAAATGGGTATATACAACGCCCTCCATAATTATTGGCACTCCTGGTTAAGATGTGTTTGTTTAGCTTCTAATAAATTCAGTTTTTTTCTAAATATAGGACCACAATGAAAAGGAGGAAAATCCAACCTTTAATTCAAGTGCATTTAATAAGTGGGGGAAAAAATCCCACATTAAGAAATAATCCTTTTACATAAAATCATGTGTGCCACAATTATTAGCACCCCTGATGTTAATACTTTGCACAACCCCCTTTGCCAACAAAATAGCACCTAATCATCTCCTATAATGTTTAACAAGAAAGAGGGATCTTCGACCATTCCTCTTTGCACAATCTCTCTAAATCATCCAGCGACCTGGGTCCTCTCCTCTGCACTCTCCTCCTCAGCTCACTCCACAGGTTTTCAATGGGGTTGAGGTCTGGGGACTGAGATGGCCATGGGAGGAGCTTGATTCTGTGTCTGGTGAACCATTTCTGTGTAGATTTGGCCACATGATTTGGTCATTATCTTGCTGAAAGATCCTGTGACGACCCATCTTCAGCTTTCGGGCAGAGGCCGCCAGATTTTGATTTAAAATGTCCTGGTATTTCAAAACGTTAATGATACCATGCACCCTAACAAGGTTCCCAGGGCCTCTGGAAGAGAAATCGGCCCACAACATCACCGGTCCTCCCCCATACTTCACAGTGAGCATGAGATGCTTTTCTGCGTACTCATATTTTGTGTTCCGCCAGATCCACTTAGTGTTTGTTGCCAAAAAGCTCTATCTTGGTCTCATCTGACCAAAGCACACGGTCCCAGTTGAATCCCAGTACTGTTTAGCGAACTCCAGACGTTTGCGTTTATGATTGTGAATGAGGAAAAGGTTTTTTTCATGCATGCCTCCCAAACAGCTTGTTGGCATGTAGATAGCGCCTGATGGTAGTTTTGGGGACTTCGTGACCCCAAGATGCTACCATTTGTTGCAATTCCTTAACCCCTTTGTGCAGAAGCCAAATTTGGCTATTTATGTGTTACCCACTTTAATGCTGTATAATTCAAGATTTAAGCTTCACAAAGAGGAAAAATGTGGCTCAATTCAGGAAAGACACTTACAGCATTTAGAATTACATTGTATTTCAGTTTATTTTCATGATTTTGGTAGAGAAAATGAGCAGCAAACATAAAAAATCTTCATGAGAATTCACCATTGAAATTGCAAAAAAAATAATTCTGACGATTGAAAAACTGCTGGGGCTTAAAACTATACATTTATGATATCATAAACTCCTTGAGCACAAGTAGAATTCATCTTCAAAATTACATTCTAGATTACCTACATGCTATTAGCCAAATTATACAGCTACCCAAGTGTCTCCCCAAAGTCTCAAAATGATTTGCTGTCAAATCATTAAAAAAATCATGTATTTAACACAATTAAAGCTTTAAGGCATGAAATTTAATATGAACGAATGATTTTCTGGTTGAGTTTAGTATGAATTTATCAATATCAGTGCAGTTGAATACCAATGGTCACCAGTAACCTCTCCAAATATGAACGTGCCTTTTCTCCATAATAAAGTTTAGAGTTTTGGCCATTTTTCTTCAAAGCCAGCACAAACACGCATTAAATAAACTGCTTATTAAACGGTCAGAACATTCACCCTGTAATGAAAGCTACCAGTCCCCTCTTCAAAGCTCACGAACCCATTTCAACACTTATAAGGAGCAAGTACACCTCACGAACACAGTAATATCTGAATTCTGAAATATACCTTATTTTAACTGAACAGACACTCCACTTTCAGGGAATATCAAATCCATTGCGTCTCCCGATTCAAAAGAAACGTGCAATGAACGTACCGGGGGTCCACACCAAAATGCACGGGCAGTTCGCGTTTTAAACAGGAAAAAAACCTCGACATTCGACTTAGTTGAGTACATATACATTCCGAAACAGAAAAAAAAAAACAAACAAAAATAGCAGCCTGACCTTTTTCGTGAATCCCTCCTCCAGAGACATTGACTGTATAAAATAGAGACCGATGTACCCAGTAGCAAATACCCTCCGGTCCTGTTTCATTCGAAATAATTCCAATAGAGCATATCGTTCTCATTTAAATTCTGTAATGTAACTGAACACTTCAAGGCCAGTTTTGCGAACCGATTTTCTATAAATCCCGTCTATTTTAGCCGCGTAATGTGCATAACGTAGACAGGATACAACAGCGCATGCTGATACGCATTGGTTTGTATGCTCTGTGTTTGTCCAATCAATGTGTTTCACTTACTCTAAAATGTTTAAACACTCGGGAATTGGATAAGAAACGAGCCATTCAATACATTGTTATCAGGGAAACTTCAGGAGGCCATGAAGTGTAACTCTACAATTACGCAGAAGAGCTTGAGTGTATGGTTGAGTGATTGGCTATCAACGCCAGTACTCGGGTGGATATAAGGAAGCGCTGGATTTGGCAATGAAGGAATCTACGCGTAAATCCACGGTAGGGAACTACAATTTTTTTTGTATGGGACAACTGTAATAGGCAATAGAATGTGAGAGAATTAATACCATGTCGATTTTTTTGCCTCAGAAAACTGATTTTTATGAACTACTAAATGGAATACTGTTAGCTCACTGTGGCTAAACTGGTTGCTACAAAGGATAACGATTTTTTCTGTGTCAAGATATCGTTTTTTCAAACTGCTGAATCGACACTATGGGCAAGGATACTGACCATTTTGCACATCAGGCTTAGCTGAGGAGTTTAATTCATGCAGCTCTTGAAAAACAGGGAGTGGAGTGAACTTCACCGTATTCAGAACCGCGTTCGAGGTCTGCTTGCTTGTGAACATTCAATAACTGATCCGGGGGTGCTATCTAGTGATCGAGTTCAGTAACAGCGTACTTCCAATTTGCAGGTCTATAGACGCGGGCATCTACATCTGCAGAAAGGGGTTAACAGTGAACTTTGGAGATCTTTTTATTTCTCTTACCATCCTCCTCACTGTGCGTGGTGGCAAAATAGCCTTGCGTCCTCATCAGGCTTGTTTACCACTGTTCCAGTTGTTTTAAACTTCTTAATGATTCCTCTCCCAGTAGAAATGGGCAGGTGCAGGCGAGTGGCTATTTTCTTGTAGCCATTGCCTGACTTGTGAAGGTTGACACACATCTGCCTTACTTGAATGGTGTGTTCCTTTGTCTTTCCCATGTTGAAGAGTGGATAAGAGAAATGGCCTCTGTGTCACGTCATTTTTATACCCCAGGGAAAAAGGAAGTGATTTACTAATTAAATGTTTCTAGATACTCTGAACTTTGTAAACTACTGTTGAAATGACAGAAATACTTCAATTACATTTATTTCCTCAGTATTGTTAGGGGTGCCAATAATTGTGGAACAGGTGATTTTATGAAAAATTATTTTTTCTTAGTCAGTGATTTTTTTTTTTTTTTGTTTCCCTTAAAAGTCACTTGAGTTGAAGGTTACATTTTTCAACAGTTTTCAGTGCGAGAGTATGCTTCTGCAATAGAAATTGAATTTATCTTAAGGCTTTTTACACATCTTAACCATGGGTGCTCTTAATTATGGCAGACATGGCAATCTTCCGGCGATCAGCGGATTTCCGAACAGACACGTGTTATTGTTTACATCTTGATGAAACGTGGAAATGTTTTTCGATTAAAGACGAAAAGTCATTTGCGATTTTTCGACTACCCCCCGCTCGACAACTTTTCCGCCTCATCAACACGTTTTCCGCGGGAAAAAAAAATTCAGCTGTTGCCATGCCTGTTATGGAGGGTGATGTATATCAGGCCACGGAATACTGGGCCACTAACTGACGTCATTTACCCACTCACTGATACCATACGGATCTGGAAATTGGTTGCCATTTGTCAAAGTTAATTTGTTTTTGTAGAATTTGCGATCTTTGATGGCTAATGCCCTCGCATAGCTTGACAAGCTATTATGGTCCGCCATACTTCCATTGCCAAGATGCGCGCCGCTTGTTTTGTTTGTAAACAGTAAATGGGTCTTTACTGATCTGGAATGCACATGCGTATTTGTACTTAAGCTGACCTGTAATGCATCATTACACCTGTGCTTATACTGACCCATAATGCAACAGTGTTTCAACTTACATGAAATCTCTCTGACATCACATATAACCTACTGAAAAGTGTAAAGGTGTATGTATCCAGAGAGACCCTGTCGCCTTTTTATTTGCACAGGACTTTTCTGGGTGTCATCCTTTGGGCAGTGAGTTTGTAGCCCCCAGCCAATCACAGCCTGCAGGGTGAGAGGGCATGACTTGAAGCTGCACTACAATGTATCACTTTTGGTGGTGTTAAGACAGAAAGGAGGGCCCAGCTTTGTATGTTGGGTTTTTAAACCGCAACCAAAATATCCTGCTCTTTTGTCATTAACTGCAGCTTTATATTCCGGATTATTCCGGAGTGAAATTGACTTGGGGTGTATTGAAACATGATAACGAGTACTAACTTTTGTCGAATACCCAACCTCCGTATGGCTTTTTAGCCGAAGCTCCCAACAGGCTTACAATTCTAGTGAATCGGGCATCACATTGATATGCAAAGAAATCGCAATTTTTTTCATTAACAAGGCTCAAAGTAGCTCCACACTTCATTGGTAGAATTCTGAGGGCCCTGACATTTAAAACAAGGCACTGAGAAAATGCACAGGTAGTTTATTAAAAAAGACTATTCATGCAAACAGTACCTTGAGGTAGTCTCCAGTCGCCTCCATCTTGATAGTCACAATAAGTCGATTGATGAGCACAAACGGATAGGAAAGATAGGGGAACAGGTTGCAATCTATTCGTTCACATGGTAATCCTGCTCTGCAAAATGGCGCTGGATTGCATGTTGGTGGTGGAGCGCTGTGTGTTGGTGACATGCTTCATGTGCTTGTGTGACTCTAGCAGGCGTGGCCTACAGGTGCCCAGCAGATCCTCATACCTTCTACCTGGCAGCAAATGCCGGGCGTGGCCATCCACAACCCCGCCCCGCCCATCATCCCTGAATCTCCAATGGGGGCACTCCTCGCCGATGGCACTGCCCAGCAGATTCCTAACTGGAGGTGAGTAAAGTAGGTTCAGAAGGATGAGAAGAGCATCAATGGACTAAAATATGCTCCATCTGCATCCTCGTTTATTGTTTTTAATGAACGTGGTAGCTGGTAATAGGCTTAAGTTCAGGATAATACTTAATGGCCAGTTTCAGACATTGATTAAGCTTAGTCGTGGGTTTAACTAAGTCCAGAATTAGACTTGAGTTTTGTGTTGGAATAAAGCATTCTTACAAAATTGACAACAACTTAGAACAAGAGTGGTCTAACTCATTTTTACTCCTGGATAAGCAAAGCTTAGGAAGGAGTTTTGTGATGAGACTCCAGCGTCACTCACTCATAAATCAATCAATCAATTGGCTACTAGCATGACCACGGGAGGTAAGATAAATATGATCTTGGCATAGATGACCGGTCCCTAATTCACAAACAGCTTTTCCAGGAGTTAACAATAGTGTTTGATTTTCATTTTTCGTTCTGGACCACTATTGCACTGAGCACTTAATGTGTTCTTCCTAGAGTGTGTCTTGTGTATTTTATAGTACTGGAACGCCACTGAGTTAATCCATCATTACACTACACAGATTAACCACCTAGGAGTCGATTTAAGATTAGAACTTTAAAAAAGACAAATATGGAGTTAAACCACTCTTGTTCTCAGGGGCTCAGTTGACAGTGATGTTGAACTAGTCTATGCCTTTTGGTGAGCCTCGCCGATGTTGTAAATTTCAGAAACAAATTGGGCTATTCTTGAGTGCAGTCGCTTAGCTGAAATGGTCTGTAGTGCTCCTGTTGTGTTTGCCTGTGAAACGGGGAGTCGTGTGGTGCAGTGTATCTCAGTACACATGTCCCTCTCCGCAGGGGTGCCCCTGGGGGCCAGTACAGCGGGGTGATGCCACAGCCCTCTGTCCTGGGGGGCCCTGTGCCTCTCGCCTCTGCTCAGCCGCTCAACATGGGGGTGGCCCCGAGGGCCCAGCAAGGTAGCGTGTCGGGGAAGAGGTCCAAGGGCCGGCGAATCGACAGCCGGAGCAGGTACTGCTCTGTAGGAATGATGGAGGAATTGCTCACTGCCTGAGAGCGCCAGTACGCTCTCTCAGAAGCCCTAGTTTTTCTTCTGAAGAACTAAAGCTGAACTCTAAACCAGTGTTCCCCAACCCTCTGTCCTGCACGCTTTAGGTTTCTCCTGCTTCAGCACAGGTGATTCAAATGATCAGCTCGTTAATCACCCCCTAAAGGCTGATTGACAACCTGATCATGTGAATCACCTGTGCTGGAGCAGGGAGAGATCTAACACATGTAGGACAGGTGGGCCTCCAGGAGAGGGTTGGGGAACACTGCTCTAAAGGGAAGAGAATTGTGTGTAGCTGTTTGGTAAGAAATGGCACAGGGCATCTCAGCTCCTCTTTACACCCACAGTGTGAAATGCATGAGCTCATGCATTTGTCTCCCCCCAGGAGGAATGGGAGACATATTGTTTTTGTACTGTTTTCCGTCCGCGTCGGTGTTCCCACTGTTTCTGGACTGTAACTCGGAAACCATTTAGTATCTTTACATCAAACCTTGCACACCCTTTGTGTGTAGATGTGTAGATGTGCCTTTTACTGTCTGTGAACATCAATGAGAGGGGGCCGTGTTGGGTTGGGGGGAGACTTTACCTGTGTTTGAATCATTGGTAGAGTATTTGTGGCAAAGTTGGTCCTATCAAATTTCGACAGTAATTTCTTGATCATTAATAGCTCCTCACTCCATGTTATCCGGTGGATTGTCAGCAGATGTGCTCTAAGGTTTGTTCTATGGTCCGCAGGGCCACCTCTCGACTGGAGCCCGCGGGGACGGTTACCCACAAAACCCCTCTGCTGCCCAACTCCCCCGCCTACAGCGCCGCACTCTCCCAGCCAATCATCATTTCCGACACGCCCAGCCCCGCCGTCAGCATCATCACCATCCACAGCGACACGGAGGACGAGGACGAGAGGAAGTTCCACCCTGCCAGGTGAGGTCAATTCCTGTCCTGTCGGATACAGTATCAGCCAGTCACGGTTCAAAGTTCCTCTTGCAGTTCCATGAGCTTCTTCCCATGTGGGTATGGAGGCGGCAAAAAAATGTCAGTGAATATTTGAACTACAGTTGTTACCCAGACGCAGAGTTTTGAATGCATAGCTGTGTGTAGCGTCTCAGTTAATATTTGTTTTTACTTGAGTGTCATCTCATTCTTGAGTTTGGGGTGGTCAGATAGCCTTTGCCTGGGTTGAGAGACAGGACACCTCTTTTTCCTGGGCTGTTGGCACATTGTAGGCAGTTTGGGTACCTCTAAAAACAGTTTCTATTGAATCTCTCCAATGGGAACTACCCTGTACCTGGAGATCTACCTTCCCGGTGGTTTTCACACCAACCCTCATAAAGCTCTCCCTTCTCAACAGCTCAAACATCCGCATTGAATCAGTGGAAGTCAGGTGTGCAAAATTGGGGTTTGAGTGAAAAGCTAAGGGGTGTTTGATCTCCAGGAATGGGGTTGGTCGGTTGGTTGGTTGGTCAGTCTAGCATGCTTTAGGAGCCATAGACTGATGGCTGTCTGGCGTTTTGTCTTGTGCAGCTGCCGGGCGAGCCAGCGGCCTAACGTGATCAGCTGCGTGACCGTGCACGACTCCCAGGACTCCGACTCCTCCACCGCCAGCCCTCTCAGCCCCAAACGCCTGCCCAACTTCGCCGAGTCCACCAACGCGCGCTTCCCCAAGTCGCTCGCCATTGTAGTGCCATCTGTGAAGAGCCAATCAGCAGAGGGCGCCGTGCTAAGAGCTGCAACAGGAGCAGGTCTGTGGGGACCCCACCCTGTGGGCTTGTTGTGCTCGATCTCAGATACGCCATTTTGTCTGCTCTCATGTAACACTTTCCATCTCTTGCAACACTTTTCCATCATGAGGACTAAATCACTCATCACGCCAGAAGAACACCTGTATATTCTTGCCCATAAATGCTGCTCACTCCATCTGAAATGAAATCTGCACTCTTGAGTTTTTTATTGTGAAAAGATGGTTGTTCGTGTATTGCCCTTAAATTTGTGAATTGGCGGAAACATAACTTATTGTGAATGAATTAAATTGTGACACCTGTCTGGACTTCCTGTCTGTAGGTAAAGGTATACTGCGTAGGATTTTCCCAATAAACAGTGCATCAACTCGAACAAAAATTAATTCCTCTCAGTCATCACATTTTGGATGTCGGCTTTTGGGAGTGGATGTTTTACCTCTAGCCAATCACAGCATCAGTCTATGGGGGGTGGGACATATTGCAGGGCTGCACTGCAGTTGAGCGCCTCTGATGTTGCTGAGCCGGGGATGAGGGGCCATCTTTGAATGTTGTGTTTACAGATGTTATGGCCCCAATTTGGTATGACCTATCGGATTGCAAGGGATGACAGACAAAATTTTAAAACTTAAACAGATTTAATTAAACAAAGCACTGACCAAGATTAAAATATATATAAAAATATGATATATTTAATCGCTTTGTAATTGAGATGGGGTTGCTATGTTGTGATGTCCTGGGACAGGAAAATGCTCCAACACAGGCAAAAATCCACAAAAAGCTTCACAGGTCTTGATAAGACTGACAGGTCTGGTCAAATGTATCCTTCCACTATTTCTCCTTGCAATTTCTCCTACTACTTTACTCTCTCAATTTTTCTCCTTATATACTGTTTTCTGGTCCCCTCCCACCTTCCAGACTTTTTTTTCCAATTCTCTGGGACTTTCCCCTCTGAGGCATGCCCAGGACATGCCCAAAACCTAGCTCCAGACTAGGCTTAACAAATAAATGTCAATACTGCCATCTAGTGGCTTTTTTCCCCCCACATTACACTGACCACAACTAAAATCGTACTCCGTATACCTTTTAACCGGAAGTTCTGAGTTCTCTGTTTTTGATGGCGTTTCATCAGTTGTTTTGGCTCTGTTTCAGTGTTAAATATGTTCACCTTGCCTCGTTCAGGGATGTTGATGTATGATGTTCACTATCTTCGAAGTTCATTTCCCTGGGAAGCCTCTTACTGAATCATGTTATTACCGCTCCCCAGATTCGATCTACATAAATTAATCGGCGTCTGTAGAGGATTACCTTATTGCGCCCTGGTTTGCAGACATTGTATTAGCAGCCCAGACACAAACTGCCATGTACTGTATCGCACTCATTAAGTCTGTATTCCTGTGGCTGTTGTCAGGGCAACCTCCGAGCGTGTGCAGTAAGGCCAAGAAAGCGGTGCTGCAGCCGACGTGCGGTGCGGGGGTCAGCGGAGAGCGACATCATCAGCCAGCGCCGCTCAACCTGAGTCAGGTACTGCCCGCGTCAGGGACTCGCACGCATCATTTTTAGAGATAATCGGAAATTTGGATGAAATGGTCCATTATGATTGCATTTGTTAAGATGATAATGCTGGCAGATTGATGCTCTCTAACCTGCTATTTTAGCTGGCTAGTTGCTGCTTGGCATTAATTTGATAAGTGTGTGACTACTAAAAAGAATTATACCAAAGAATTTTTAAGAATTCTTATTTCCATTTCAGGACTCTGTGTAGTTATTTTAGTGTTCAAGCTTGTGTGGGTACTGTAGGTTCCTCTCACAGTCTGGAGGCGAATATTTGGGTCTAAATGGAGACTTTGAAATGCCCAATTGCGTGAATATTTGAGTTAATCGTACAATTTTCTCGCTACTCGTTCATAAAAATATGACTGATGACATGATAATAGCTGTGTAAGTGCCTGCTGAAAGTGTTGTTTAGAAATAAATTTAACATGTTTAAGTCCACATTTCTCCTCTGTTTACTGAGTACCAGTGTTTTTTCCTCCCTGTCCCATCAGGTTCAGTCCTTGCCCTCCTCCCAGGACAGCATGGGCTGTGGCTTGTCCCGCCGGCACACGTACCCGCCCGTCTCCGCAGCACATTCCCGCTACCGCCTGCAGGAGGCACCCCTCTTCAGCTCCGCCCCCAGCCTGTACACCTACCCCGCCCCTGCAGCGCTGGCCTCTGCCTCGGGCCACGACTCCGCCCCGTCGTCCTCCTCCTCTCACCATGGCCCCGCCCCCTACGCCACCTCCGCCATCCTCCAGAAGGAGGCAGGAGTGAGCGCAGGGCATGGCCTGCCCTCTCAGTACCAGCAGCCGTTCTCCACCCAGCCCTACATCACTTCCTCTGCCCGCGCAAACCCCGCCTACGGCAGCTACATCAGCCCCAGGAAGATGAGCCAGTACCCCTACCTGTGAAGCTGGTCAGCCCCCACCCAAAACCACATATACATTCCGTTTAACCTGCGGGAACTATGCCGAGGATCACTGTGGAGACTTCCTTTGTGCCCACCGATCTTCAGGAGACTTCCTGTGTGCCGATGACCGATTTTCAGGAGCCAAACCGAGGTTTACTGTGGACATGCTGCAGCTACTCGTGGCATTACTGCTGAGAATCCAGTTTCTACATGCTGTGTTTTTCGAAACTGCTTCTCAGAGGTTTACTGTTGGGACTGCAGCCTGTATTCTACGATGAAATCTGTCGTACTTCACACATTCAAGTCCTTTTAAAATAATTTTAAGCGTTTTAAAGCATGTTCAGATGTTATTTTAATATTTGCTTTTTTAACTTTATTTTTTAGATACTGATGCGTTTGTAATATTTTATTTTATTTTTAATGGTAATGTAAAATATATTTTGGTAACTACGTTTTTGCCATTTTGATTTTCGAAGTGTTAATTTTAAAAATGCGGTGGCTCTGGCTGCACATAGTTTGCAAATTCAGGAAGCACGAATTCTCGACCAGCACAATCACCTGGTTTTTTTTTTTTTTTTTTTTTTTTAATTCAACGTGTTCACCAAACTTACTCTGCATTGCATTCACGTGCTGACTCGTCGTAACTTTACTAATCAAGGTGTGGATCTGTATTTTCACTTTTGTGCTGTTCTGTGTCAGTTTTTTGTCATTTTACACTTGTGTTCTTGTTTAATGTGTCTTGAGTCTTTTCAGAGATCATTTCCAGGCAACTAGTTTCTTGACCCAGTCTATACCCAGTTTTTATTTTGTTCAGCCAAACGTATAACATAGCTTTGTGTGTGGGTGTGTGTGCTCGATGTGGACTCTGCAGTTTATCTTGCGTTATCTACAGTAGCTTTAGTTAGCCCCTGGGTTCAAGAGCAAAAAAAGGACTGTTAAAAAAAACATTGTTTAATTGTTCTGTTCAGTTCTTCTCAAGGATGGTAGTAGGCTGGTGACGTTTGTGAACTTGCTTATGTTAACTTTGCATTGGGAATAGTCTTCGGAGTGGATAATTTTACACAGAATGAGCTGTAGCTGAAAATGCGCAAGCATTACACTAATGACATTAGCATGCTAGCGTACGTGTTTAACAGTAAGATGGTGACCGGTATGTATCAGTAAAGGCTGTCAGTGTTGCACTTTTTGTCACCCTAGTTAGACTTGTGGAAATCTGTTTTGACGAGACTTGTTTTAAAGAAAATTTTTCTTATGTGCTATGGCTATGTGAAATGCAATGCAAAAGCTACACTAAATCTTAATTCAGGACCAATTAAGATTAAAAATATATTTTAGTGTTTGTGTAAATTAATAGGCCATATTACTCCACAATATCAGGATATGTTGTATTTTGTAATAAGACAAGAACTCACTCCATACTGTACAATCACTATTTAATAAATGCAATGTAATCCTTTTCGTACATGTCAATTCTTCTCATTGAAAAATATTTGCATTGTAAAAACTATGAGCAAGTGCACAAATGCTGTCTGAGGACAACAGCAGGGCATATTCTGGAAACTAGAATTATCCCCATCGAGATGAATAAGGTTCCTCCTCTGTGTTGGGAATGTGGACAACAGGCATGACTAGATTCATATTAAAGCTCTTCAAGCCATTTTATTTTTAACAAGAGGCCCAGGGGGCCTGTATTGGCACTCCTGAGTCCCAGTCAATTTGTCCTTTTTGCTTTGAGAAGACCTCTTTTCCAACCATTTGACTCCGCTCCTTGTGGTTCCAGGTCTTATTCTCTTCCAAGACACTGGAAGGTGGTGCATCTGAACAGCATCTCTCAGTCTTCTCTAGCAGTGGTGCTGGCAGTTTTGCCATGGCTCATTTTCAGTAAGATGTACTGTATTCACCGAGAGGTGGTTGTGCAAGACCATGAGGGGTCTTGGATACCACGCAGGCATATTTAAAAACCTCCACATTTTCAAAACTGAGGAAGTTGCATTTTTCAAGGATGCGACAGTGATGGGAGATTGGTTTCTTGTCATTGAGTTTTTCACACCCTTTTATATGAAGATTCTATGGTTTTAAGTGTGGCTACTTTTGCGAGAGTCCAGTTATTAAAACGGAATTCAATATGGGAGAAAAACACTGAATGCTAAAGCATTCTTGTTGCATTTACTGTCCGCAACGGCTTAATCTCGAAGTTCTGTAGATTGAATTTTTTTGTTGTAGAAATCTTTTTAACGTGATTTTTGAAGGTTGGGGAGGAATCAAGAATGACGCCAAGATGGTTAAAATCATTTACGAATTCAAGTTCCTCCCCTCTCAGAAATGCATTTGAGTTTGTGTCCATTTTTGCTTGTTTGGAGAACATCATGCAGACATGCATACTGTTTTTTTGGTATTTAACAGGAGGCATGATTTTGTAAGCCAATCCTGGATGTCGGTTGGCGCCGATGTCAGAATATGTGCGGCTTCTTGGATGTTTTTGGATGTATTGAAGGTAATCTAATTTTTCTTCCATGCTCCAAGGTAACATCATCGCCCTGCAACTTTTCCTTGACCCACGTGACATCTATTGAGGTCAAGGAGAAGAGAAGAGAAGGAAAAATGGCGCCTACTTAGGAGAATTCAGATGCACTCAAGAAGTTTCATGATTCCAATAA
The DNA here is from genome assembly GCA_029721435.1 of Gymnothorax reevesii. Taxonomy (NCBI): domain Eukaryota; kingdom Metazoa; phylum Chordata; class Actinopteri; order Anguilliformes; family Muraenidae; genus Gymnothorax; species Gymnothorax reevesii. The sequence goes on from CM056581.1 coordinate 59,554,714, forward strand.
AAACTGCTCAAGAATTAAAGCTCATCAGTGGCAGTGAAGCGACAGCATCCGAAGTGAATCCGCTATTTCCTGAAACCCCATTTCCATGACATCATTAAGGCGACATCCAATCAGGCCATCAGAAAATTCATAATTCTATTTCAGTCCGGGCAACTTGCGGATTGAAATGAAAGCCATTTAGTGAGAGTGATGTACAACATGAATACAGGGAGAAGATGATCTCTACCTCGAACAAAAGACCACCCTGCCTCTACAGGCAAATCTCATGCCTACTTCCTACTGTTGTGTGCTCCATTACGAACGCCACCATTGGCCATTCGTAGCCAATCATGGAACTTCTCTGAAGCTGCTTTCACACCGGACGCGAAACTAATTATTTGCACGATAGATTACATTCTAAGTCAACACAAAGACGGGCAATGTGTGTATTTGCATCTTCGTGTTGACTTTGAACGTAATCTTTCGTGCGAAAAATTCGTTTTCGCGTCCAGTGTAAAAGCGGCCAAAAATTTCAGGGTTGGATACGAGGTGATGCGATGATCATGATTGACAATTAATCATTTTGATCGTATGAAATATTTGAACCGTCCAAAACCTTTCCACGATCAACACAATTACCACAACTGACCTCGACATCTGGTACGATCACCACGATTAAGACCACGATTTCAATCGAGCCGCGAATCGTGATAGAAGAAACCTAGCATAAACAAGCAGGTGGAAGCTGGGATGGCAGCAGGCGAGCAGCAGTATAAGGAAAAACGAAGAACCGGCAGTGTCAGAGATCAGGTCCACATGGCAAAATGTGAGCAGCCAACAGTTAGTGCAGCAAGAGGTGACAAGTGTGAGCAGTGCATAGAATTAGCTTGGAATGCACTCTTCAAAAATGCTTCATCATTACTGATGCGATGCGTGGAGATGTGATTGGTCGGTGAAAAGACACATTCCCTCAATCAGCAATGCTGCAGCTGCAAAACTTCCCTGACTGCTCTGTAGCTGGTATTCTATGGGTGCTGCTCATTTCCAATCATGAAGATGGGAAAATTCTCCCTGCAGAATTCTTCATGAATCCAAAACTTCCTCCTTCTCGACGTTTTTATTTTTTTAAACAAAATTGAATTTAGCCATGCTTTATTAAGGTCACAGCTGACTAATATCTTTCCTGAACACCGCCATCCGGTAGATTTTCAGTCCAACCTTGCAGAACACACCCTCATAAACCAGATTATTTTGAACTGTGCTAGGTGAATCAAGGCCTCATTTCACGTACCAGAACAAGGCAAATAACTGCACAGAGTAGAGCCTAGTGCCCTCCCAATTCTTGAACAGGGACAGAAGAGATTGGTCTGAATTTTACTTGGCACAGTTACCCAACTCAGTCAATAATAAAGTCTGTAATCCAGCTAGGTGAAACGGGCCAGCTCTGGTATATTAGTGCTGGAATGAAAACCTATAGCACTGTTTTGGAAATGGATCTTGAGGAACATAATGGGTCAGCCCTCAGTGAGGGAACTGCGCTCATCTCCAGAGTTTTCTAGTGAAGATTAGCTTTGTTGGACGAGCAGGACTATTCCAAGCCCTGAGGAGTCGTTGAGTCCCATCATCTGAAGCCGCAGTCTCTCACAATCGCAGCAGTCGCAGTGGACGGCTGTATTCGGAGGCAAGTTTACCGTCAGCTGATCGGGTATAATGCACAAATAAAAATGCCAAAATGGCCGGGAGGAAAGGACGATCTCAAAAAGAGAAGTAGAAGATGAGGATATTCTTTACCTAAAATTGCCTGGGGGCCAGTGTATTTAATGAACTAAAGAAACAACTTTCACACACACCAGATACACAAGAGAAATCACAAGCTCGCACAATCTCATTCACTGACTACTCATCATTATTGTATCTCCCAGACGATGATAGCTGGGAGATACTAAGGTTTAGTTCCAGGGCCGCCGCCGCGCCCGTAGAGATTTTCTGTTCCGGACTCTGGAAGTGACAATTATTACAGGATTTTTTTTTTCTAATTTTACACAGCTGAAGATATTTGACAATGCTCAAGACCAATTTTCGTCAATTTTGGACATCCAATGTGGCTGCCGGCAGCCATTTTGTCCAAACTTTGGGGATTGGGGAGATACACGACTCGGTCCCTGTGGCTACCGAGTTATCTAGTTGCTTAATGTCATGGAGCTTGAATGACCGAAATAAATAAATAAAATACCCTCAGTAAGAGTACAACTGAACCTTAGACATATAAAGACCGCTAATTACAGCTTTCCTTTTTTTCCCTTTCATTTGAAGCTACTGTGAGAATTTGATAAGAAATGGATTTATTGCATTTATTTTTCCGTAAAATGTCAGGTCAGAGAAATAAAACGATTTTTATAAATTTGATTGGGAACGCCCCTGAAAAAGTGCTGCAGGTGCAGACAGGACTGCGTAATCGCTGTGATGTCATCAGTTGACATTGCTCACATTGCTTGCATTCATACAAAGGCGTTCGCCTGCATTATGGCCCTATTATGAGAGGCACAGAGATCACTTCGAGAGAACCAAATAAATACGTGAAGGCAAATCCTCATCATTGAAACCTGTAATTTACACGGTAATGTCGATGAGTTGATCCTAACGTTTTAGGGAGATTTAAGGGGTCACCACCCTCCCAAAGAGAAATACTCTTCCGTGAGGCTCAGGGGTTCTGACAAGACCAAAACAACCTTTCAAAACCTTAAAACAGCCTTTTAATACACTTTTCTCCAACCTTAAATTACACCAATGTTAGTTCACGGTAGTCTTCATCTGAAATACTTCTGGATGATATGCAAGTAAGAATTTTTATAATCCTTTATTCAAAATTTCAAAGATAAATTGCCACCACAGCATGAGCAGTAGAAGTGTTGTAAAGGAATTAGCCAGGGTGGAATGGCACCAAAACACCAAACTAGGGTTCAGAGTAATGCAGCGCCTGATTAGACACCGCAATATTCAGATCCTGATTTCCATAGGGTATCATGACAAGCATTTCCTATGGGAAAAGAACCATGGTAGCAAAGATTCAATCATTTAAAGTGACGGTCATGTAGGAGACGAGAGATTCATTAGACATTTTATTAACACAAGAATTCAATTTCCGACACCCCTGCCCACCCAATATTTTCTAATTCACAAAAAAAAAAAAAAAAAAAATATTGAATAAGGATATCAAGGTCGCCAGTTTTTCCAAAATGTACAAAACAAAACACTGAAGCCATTTTAGTGTAGCGCTCCATTGGGAAGTTTGTGGATTTCAGCTGCCAAGCTAAACTGATGATCAGGATTACTTCTGCACTGTGCACAGGCAAAACCCCCCACACACACACCACAATGGCTCACTGCCACCCAGGAGAAACAGAAAAAGCCAGTTGGGGTGCGAGGGCAATGTTTTGTACAGACAACTGTGACCCGGATGTGCATGAACAGGTGTACACTACTGGTGCCATTTTAGCGCCCATTACAGCCTTCTGTATGCAGTAAGTAGGCCCCAAATTGCCACAGTCAGTTCCATAATGTATCCCCATACAATAAAGTTTGCAAGGCAGACCTTCAAAACCACGTCACGGTCACAAAAACTATATGGAGGGAGATAAACAAATAAACAATATGATAAACAAAAACATTATAATACAATATGATACAAATTAAAATGGGAATCATGTTTATTTGAAACCACCGAGAATATTGCACAACTTCAAATGCTTGAACAACGATGTACATTTAGCCAACCCCGCAGCCAATGCAAAATATTCAAAGACTAGGGGTCCTGACATGAAAATGGCAATCTAAATGTCATTCCGTTAAACGCCTAAGTGCCTCCGACAAATTACCCCATCTTACAGATATTAATTTTTGCATTTACTTCAAAATTTTCAGTTTGTCTTGATCTACAATTAAAAGGACATTTAGCGCCATCATTTAGTGTGGGTGCATGTACAATTGATCAGTCTGTCCCCTAAGGTTTTGTCTAGTCGTATCAAAATATATTGAAACCAGTTAAACTGTGGGGGAGGGCACCACTTCCCTCGAATGATGACCACGAGGACACGGCTAGACCACCTGTTTCCCTCCACTAATTTACACCATGACACCTCCATCATTTATATTTACCGTTACACTTTTTTTATCCTGCCAATGACAATTCAAGGCAATCCATCTCCAACCCTTCAAAGCGCTCTTTCTGAAAGTCCTCTCAATGAAAGGACACCTTTGCAGAGAAAAAAAAAAACCAAAAAACAAAACGATGGTAAGAATAATCTGGCAGTTTATGATGTGCCGATTTAAGTGTTAAAATTCAACTCTAAGACAATAACCATTAGCGGTTATTAGCAGGTATGTACGACCATTTTTACACACCGTGGCTGAAGCGAGATAAAGGATCGAAAGTTTTCCTTCACTCTGGAGCAAGACGGATCAAAATTAAATTGACACGAGTTAACCGAAGACATGCCACAGGTCTTTCGAAGACCCGTGAGCCAAACTGCCATTATTTTGAATCACTGTTGCTCTCACCCAATCACTAGTTGATCCCCGCCCCAGGATGTCCCTCACCAGCCCTCCTCCTCCTCCCCTCCACTTGGTTTCCGCCCCTTCCATTGTGGTTTAGGTTAATTCCGTATCGTTTGGCCAGGGAAAGCGGGACGCACTGCCCCAGTCCCACCAAATGATCCCCCTACCCAACCCCCCCGTATTTTTTGGTGGCGAGCGACGATGTCGAGCCGCTCATTCCTGCGCTATGCTCCGGAGCACGTACTTCACGGTGTAGGCGAAGGCCGCGAATCCCACTATGACAAACAAGTTTGCTAAGGCTCCGCCCAGGAGTCCGTGATTGCGATTGGCCTGCTGGAGGCCGGCGGGATGGGCGGCCCCGCCCACGGCCGGGATGGCGTGCCCGTTGAGGACGGGAATCCCGTTTTGGGCGTGATGCGCCTCCCCGTCGGGCACTACGTCCGGGAGGGGCAGCGCCTGGGGCCGGCTGTTCAGCTCCTCCTGAACCTGCTGCTTCTGCTTGATCTCCTGCAGGAGAAACAGTCAGTCAGTCAAAATGCAGGCCCAGCGCTAACACAAGCACACAACACGCAAGCCCAGCGCCAACACAAGCACACAACACGCAGGCCCAGCGCCAACACAAGCACACAACACGCAGGCCCAGCGCCAACACAAGCACACAACACGCAGGCCCAGCGCCAACACAAGCACACAACACGCAGGCCCAGCGCCAACACAAGCACACAACACGCAGGCCCAGCGCCAACACAAGCACACAACACACAGGCCCAGCGCCAACACAAGCACACAACACGCAGGCCCAGCGCTAACACAAGCACACAACACACAGGCCCAGCGCCAACACAAGCACACAACACGCAGGCCCAGCGCTAACACAAGCACACAACACACAGGCCCAGCGCTAACACAAGCACACAACACACAGGCCCAGCGCTAACACAAGCACACAACACACAGGCCCAGCGCCAACACAAGCACACAACACACAGGCCCAGCACTAAGACAAGCACACAACACACAGGCCCAGCGCCAACACAAGCACACAACACGCAGGCCCAGTGCTAACACAAGCACACAACACGCAGGCCCAGCGCCAACACAAGCACACAACACACAGGCCCAGCGCCAACACAAGCACACAACACGCAGGCCCAGCGCCAACACAAGCACACAACACGCAGGCCCAGTGCTAACACAAGCACACAACACGCAGGCCCAGCGCCAACACAAGCACACAACACGCAGGCCCAGCGCCAACACAAGCACACAACACACAGGCCCAGCGCCAACACAAGCACACAACACACAGGCCCAGCGCTAACACAAGCACACAACACACAGGCCCAGCGCTAACACAAGCACACAACACACAGGCCCAGCGCCAACACAAGCACACAACACGCAGGCCCAGCGCTAACACAAGCACACAACACACAGGCCCAGCGCTAACACAAGCACACAACACACAGGCCCAGCACTAAGACAAGCACACAACACACCAGCCCAGCACAGACTGTAATTCAAGGTTCAGTCACTCAAAGTGGCCACGCCCTTAATTATGCAGAAATTTAAGGCTTTATATTAAGTAAATAGTACAGTGACAAAAAAATTCACTCCCTCCCACAGTTTTCACGGAGGGGAAAATATCCATAGAGACCAAAACCGTATTTTGAACAAGGCTGTAAACATGTTTATTTTTGCTGTAAAAATGGGCTTAACATGAGGGTCAATGGGTATTGACTCCTTTCTGCAGTCAGCCTCAAGTGGCCATTCGTGGAACTGCAGCTTTTGGCACTTCCATATTTGCTTCACTTTTCAGCCCCGCAGGTTGCCGCCTGGTCAACACACAGGCCCAGCCCTAACACAAGCACACTAACATGCTGCACTAGCATCAGTCAACACGCAGTCCTAGCGCTAACACAAGCATACTAACACAGTTATCTAGCATCATTCAGCACACAGGCCGAGCGCCAACATAAGCATACAACCCGCAGGCCAAGCGCCAACATAAGCATACAACGCGCAGGCCCAGCGCTAACATAAGCATACCAACATGGTGAACTAGCATCAGTCAACACGCAGGCCAAGCACTAACATAAGCACATTAACATACTGAACTAGCAATAGTCAACACGCAGCCCAAGCGCCAACATAAGCATACTAACCAGTGGCAGCTCGTGAACTGGCAACTGGGGAGGCTCTAAACAATCCCTTAAAATTAATGATTGGTCACGACCTATTTTCAATCATTCATTTAAATTACCACTACAGAAACTCCAAAAACTCTCAACATTATCATCAGGTGTGGCCAGTTTTCATTTATAACGCAGACCGATTAGGACTCTGGACTTCTCGCGCTTTTCTTTACTCAGCGGTTGGAAGCAATGCATGCGTTTCGCGATCGTTTAAATGAAATTAGATCATTTGAAACGTCTTTATGCAATTACATTGCTTCCAACCCCTTCGTGCACAAGGACTTCGATTCCGCGCGAGAATCTCTTACATACGCGTTGGTTGAATAATTGCTGACCGCAGCAGAGGAACATAAATATGCATCTTAAATTCACACCAAATGCATGAGAGTTGACAGGTATGCGTTACCAATGAAAACTGGCCACAGCTGATAATGTTGAGCATTTGCGGAGTTTCTGTAATGGTAATTTAAATAAATTATTGAACACAGGTTGTGACCAATCATTAATTTTAAGGGATTGCTTTGAGCCTCCCCAGTTGCCAGCTCTCGAGCCGCCACTAATCCCAACATATTGAACTAGCATACAATCTAATCGTAAGCAAAACTGGTTGGGACAATTTTTTTACAACCCCAAATCAGAACAAGTAGATCAGAAGGATCTAATAGCTGCGACCTCGCCTAGCATCCGTCACGTGGCCTAGTGTATAAGAAACCACCAGTCATGGACAAGTGTGATCTCGAAATTGGCAAATGACCTTGAAAATCAATAGAGGACCCTTCCTCTGTACCAAGAAGCTTATTCTAAGATGTAATAGCCATCCATCAAGTTGAAGTGGAGTTACGGTGCGAGAACTGTGAAATCGGGGCAAAATCGACACTTTTTTGACCGGTGTGACCTTGGGATTCTACAGATGACCTTGAAAATCAATAGGGAACCCCCCCTATATACCAAGAAGCTTGTTGTAAGATTTCATAGCCATTCATTGAATTAAACTTGAGTTACGGTGCGAAAACCGTCAAATCGGGAAAATTGACACTTTTTTTGCCTTTGTGACCTTGGGATTTGACGGATGACCTTGAAAAACTATAGGGAACACCTCCTCTGTGCCTAGAAGCCATTTCCAAAATTTCATAGCGATGAATGAATTCTAACTGGTGTTACAGCGTGAAAACCCGCAAACAAGGTTGTGACCTCTGTGAACTTGACCTTTGACCTCTGACCTCGACCTTGTGCATGGACATCACTTTGGTGAAGGTCAATAACTCCTAAAATTTCATGATGGTACGATGACAGGAACATGGTCAAAAAGGTGTCACGGACGGACAGAAGCGTTCATAGAGCTGCTTGGTCGCAGCTTAAAAGCTGGGACATGACGTTAAATTAAAATTCAATTTAAAACTGAAGGATTTCCAATTTTTTTTACCTGTATTAGGCTGAAAACGATACAGCAACAAATTTTTGACTGCTTAACACATGAAATTTCTATATTTAAAAAATAAAATAAATAAATAAAATAATTATATTATATATATTACACACACACACACACACATACACATACACATACACACATACACACATACATTTCAATTTAAATTCTTGCAACACATTTTTGAAAAAAAGTTGGGACAGTAATTTGTCATTTTGTAATGTTGGTATTCCTTTTAATATCACTTAATTGAAGTTTAGGGACTGAAAACACAAAGATTTGAAAGCAGCTGTGTCACGATTACTGCGCATCCTCAGACCTTTGAAAGGACACTCAAAGCCGCTGGCTACTTATGGGCGTTTTCACATCAAAATGACAGAGGTCTACCGAACTGGAAGCATACAGCATACGTGGTAAAATATTTGGAAGCCGCAACAGAAGTTAAAGTAGCGGACAAATGCAGATCTCCTCAATAACCTTTCACTTCACACACAAATTTTGCCAGTCAAGAAGCTAGTTACTTAACTCGCTTCATTTCGATAGCATCATTAGATAATTGGCGTTGTGGCTATTGCAGCGATGCTACGTAGCTCGCAACACAGATATCCACAAAAACATTTTATTTCACATGCAGCATTGTTAGTGAAATTAGCTAGCCCGGTAGCTATAGGTTCTCTTAATTCATTTGAAGAAAATCAACGAACCAAATAGCAAACTAACACTAGGCAAGTAGCCATCATGGCAATGCTATGTTGCCAACTATGCAGATACCCATAAAGAAGAGATTCTCCCTCTATGTTTATTGGAGGTTAGCAAACAAGCTCACATTCCTCATAGCCTTCAGCTAAATGGTTAAATTGCCGTTTTGAATCCTCGAATTTCCATAGAATACTCCTTAAAATACAGAGCATAATGCCTAAGTGACTAAAATATACAGATAACATGCATAAAAGATGACGAATTGGCACGGATGGAATCAGATTGTGACTTGCATTTGAGCAGATTCACTTTTTTGGGATGTAGCTTCTGACCATGAGCAGTAACTGTGACACAGCTCCTTTAACATTTCAGGTATAGATTTGCAACACTCTTCCTGCGAAGAAGTCTCACTATGTGCAACAGAACGCGGTCTTCGTTGTTCCATACTGCGTTTAAAAATGCATTACACGTCGTCAATTGGGACAATTAGGACCACAGGCAGGACAGGTCTAGCACCTGCACGATCTTATTCAGCCACGCCTATGCAAGGCAAGCAGGATGCGATTTTGCTTTGTCTCACTGAAACATGCATGGGCGTGCCAGGAAAAGATGTCTTGATGGCAGCGCATGTCGTGCTAACATCTCTATGCAAATCTCTTTTCAACAATAATGGTGCTTTTACAGATGTGCAAGTTGCCCATACAGCATGGTTCTTGGACTTGCTGCGGGAACCAGTTTAGAAGGTCCTTTTCCTCTTCGGTCCGGAACACAACATTAATTTCTTCCAAAATAAGAACTGAGTGACGGTCCATCACAGATGTCTCAAAGCCCAGAGAAGTTGACAGCCCTTTGGAACACTTGGTGGAAGCCTTTGTTTTTGCACAGTGAAATTTCATGGATGTAACCGAGAACTGCAGAACTTGACAAAGGTTTGCCAAAGTAATCCTGAGCTCATGTGGTTATGTTACTGATAAATGACAGTTCCTGATGTAGTACCGTATGAGTGATCGGAGATCACAGGGATTCAGCATACGCTTGCACTCTAGCCTTTTGCGCACATAAATTCCTCCAGATTCCTTGAATCTTTTGCTATGCCCCCAAAGTTTAAAATATCCCGAAGCTTCCAAACTTTCTCCAAGAGTCAATGTTCTTAAACCTTTCAGTAATTTTCTTGTGCATTTATGGGCAAATTGGCCATCCTAGGCCCACCTTTGACCCCGAAGGACTAGCACCTTCATGGATGCTGCTTTTGTTCCGAATCATGAAGACCATCAATTGCTGCCATGAGCCATTGCAAATCACATCATAAATCATTTTTTTAACCTCATTACTAATCCGAAATGCACCCTGTCCAAATGCATCATTTACAAATGCATATTTACAAACTAGATTTAGTCAGTTGCCCCCTAGCCGAAGTGCATCCCCAAACCTCTGAAGCAAACGCTCCCAAAATCGATAGGCTTTATAACTTTATTACACAAAAACCCTGCGTCAAATATGAAACGAATAGGTTGAAATTTGTGGTCGGCAGAGCGCTCAAAAGAAAATCTCTACCGACATGGCAGATGTGGCGAGTTGATCACTGATATACAGTGTCCCCGATACGTCAATAAAAACTAGATTTAGTCAGTAAGCATGGCTTACAGGATACCCCCCGCAACAAGTAGTCGGGCAGTACCACAGTCAATAGACCTTCCACCAAGAAAAGAAATTTTCAAAATCGGATGAGTAGATTATGAGCTCTAGGTCCGGACGCACAGACGCACGCACGCACGCACACACACAGACACACGCACGCACGCACGCACGCACAGACACACGGACGGACAAAGCAAATCCAGTATACCCCCCCTAAACGTTGTTGCGGGGGGTGTAACAAGTTGATCAAACAAAACCCTGCATGTCTTATCGTCATGCTGTCTGCAATGAAATGCACGTAAATTTAGAAATCACTGCTTCCAGTTTTGTGTGCATTTTCCGCACTGACTGAATTTTTCCTAAGTTCCGTTTGTAATTAATAACTGGTCATATGAACCTTCATTCACACTCAAAACCTTTTTTTTTTCTTGTTTTGCCAGAATGTAGGCTTGCATCAGAAACAAAACCTTGTTTGGAAGCAACTCTTGGGCAGAGTAAAGGGCAGACATGAGATGTCAGTGAAAAGATCTGCCGTGTAACATGTAACATGTAACATGCGCTCCGTAAGAACATCGGGTTTGCAGAGGCCTACAGCACGGTACAGTCATGCATGCACTCATATCTTCTGTGTGCGCGCAGGGGGTTCTAGAAGTGTAGAAATTCAGTATTATATACAGATGCTATTCTGTGTATATTTGTATACAAGTAGCTTATTGAATATTATAGTCAACAAATTGTAAGTACCATTGGTTCTTGAATAGACGGTGAATGTTGTAAATATAATAATAGAGAATTTAATAACTTGACTGTAGAATGCGGTAATGCAAGGGGTAGGATTAAATAAGTTCTTACTTCTTCCTACTCTCTTTCGAGCATACAATCATGCAAGACAGTTATCAACAGTTTGCTTTTTGTTTTTGCTTTGGTATTGGCATGGTGGCCATTTGTTTTGGTGATTATCTCTGTTTTATCTTTTAACGTGTTCGAAATAAAGATTTCATTTAAAAAAAAAAAAAAAAACAGCTTTGCGTCCGCCATCATACTTACGTCAACAACATCTGGAAAGAGCTCGCAGAAAACTTTGTCTTTTAAATTGAAAGCCAAGCTCTGAGCAGCTAGTTGTCTTTTCTAGAGAGAAAACAAAAACGCCATCAGGGATGTGTCAAAAACGTATGCAGGGACAGATTGTCATTTAACTCTTAGTACACACCAAACATGACAGAAAGAGAGACGCAACAGTGAGCACATTTGCGAAAAGACAGCAGCATCTTAGTGCCAGTTGTCGCATGCAAAAGAATAGTGCGTGCACACAATAGTGGGCAACTTCCCAGAAAAGATATTGAAATCTAAATTCATTGCGCTAAATAAACAAATGTCCATCCATTTACTTATAGCCTCATACAACACACTATTTGCAGGAGTGAAATGTAACGTTTATAGCCAGCTAGGCAGCTGAAGCTGTTAGCCATTCAATATATAATGTTATTCAATAACGCTCAGCAACAATGGCTACGGCAGAAATACAGACAACGACTAACTCATATCTCATTATCTAAACAGCAAATGGCTTCGTAGATACAGCAGTTTGAAGGTAGAACATATCATTCAGTCAAATAATGAAATCAGCTGAGTCGCTGGCGATGTCCATCAGCCTGTTTGAGTTGAGCAAATGGTGTAGCTGTGAATGACAAAATTCAGAGACTTCCTTTTTGAAGTTTGGTGGATTTTGCCAAAAATCTTGTCCCATAGACTGGCGAGTCAACCCTCCCTTTGGCCCCCAGTAACCAGTCAGAAACTCAAGCGTCCGAAGAGCCGAGTTTAACATCAAACTCACTGTAAAATCTGAGGTCTCGATGCTCCCTAGGGTGGGGCCTTTCTCCACCATGAAGCTGAGCAGGCCTGTGAGGATGGTGGAGACGGACCACGCAGGGTTCCAGGTGTCCGGGTGGAAGTCCGTGATGGAGAGACACAACCTGACCGAAAGAAGAGCGTACAGGTCATCCCACAGCTCACCTTCTAGACTGGTGTTCAGCCTACTTCAAGGCTCCGTCTTGCCCATTTTCATCTTAGCAAAACAACTGCAGTTAGGAATTAATGTCACTTGATACGGCCGGTCACAGGAATGCGAATGACACCCAGAGTTTTGAGCTGAAATAATGGATTGTGGTTGAGCTGGTGCCTCCCACTGTGAGTTGGACTGGAAACATGAAATAAGACTAAACCAGCATGAGGAACCAGTTACAGTATAGTCCAGAAGTCTTAGGCACTGAACAATTTTTAAAATTTAAATCTGGCTTTAGATGTTTAGTTTTTGTTTTCCTCAGTGTTACTGCAGGTAAAAAGTATATTTGAAATTTCGAATGCCAATTTTGAAAAATGGTTTTATAAATAAATGTTTGTACTTCTTTAAGCATAGTGAGATAGTCAGTCTGCAGAAGAACAATTTTCCACTCTGCCTGGAACAGGCAATAAGCTGATCATCGTATAAAACTATAGCACAACAGGACAGTGCCCCAAATTTTTAGGCAAAGCAAAATCACACCAAATATTGGCTTAATTTTTTTTTTTTAGTTAACAGCTCTGTAGTGTACATTTCTCAGTTATTAGAAATATTTAATTTCATTATTTTTGCAAGCATATTTGCCCTACAAAATAGCTTTAAATATGCTCAAAACTTTTGCACAGTTCTGCACATATTCCAAGATCTGACATCTTGGAAGACGCCCAAACTCATGAACCAGCTGCATCACCTATTTAATGTGATTATCCTCAATAAAAGGATTACACTCAGCCAAGATGGGGCTCAATGCTACGGACTGCCCACTGTACCGGAGCCACTATTTGATAGTGCAGTGGAGATCATTTGAGGTAGACTGACCAATCACTGACCCCCATAGGCCATTCATTTTTTTTTTCTGTGTCTGAAAAGAAGGAATGTCAGCTACTTGCTCGATGTCTTCAGAATTATTTTTTTTGCCATCACTGTGGATTGGTATTCTGATACTTCTAAATCTAATGGTCTTGTCTTATATTAGTTTTACAAGCAGGGCCTTGGTAAATGTATCAGAGTACTGATCAAGTACCCCCAACAGGGCAAGCAGGGGGTGGGGGAGACATAGCGCTACAGCAAACTTAACTAGGGCTGAATTAACTCAATCTTCAGATAATCCCTACACATTCTCCAAAACACACATACGCTTCCTGGATGTAAAAACGAGCCAGTTTTGAACTCAGTTCGGCATCCGATACGCTTACCTTGTGTTACATTTAAATCTCCCATTCGGCGTGATCATGTAAATGCTAGGTGGCTTGAAGGGAAACTCTCGCGGGAAAATTAGCTTTCCATGATAATAACCACCTACAAAAACAAGAGAGCATTTTTACACACCATATTCAGCCATACTGTTCATTCATTACTGTTCTTATGCGATGTACAAATACATATGCTGTAATAATTTGAGTGTTGGGTGTTGCGCAAACCATGCTGCAATAAAAAGAGAAGTCCAAGGTTACCTTCATAAGGGGTTTTCTCTGGGCCTCGTACAACGTAATGCCTGCAACAGGCCAAAAAAAAGAATAGGATGAACCTTAAAAATTGACTGCGCAATACAGCCGTTCTCAACATTAACCTTTTAAGCGCAAAATGCAGCTATTGTTGCTCAATGATGCAAGAAATCAAAATCCAAGCTGTTGAAAACCTATTATGATAGGTTTTCAACAGCGCAAGATAATTAAATTTATATTTTTATAAAAATTTATTTTAGCTTTCTAGGGGTTAATGTTACAGGCCGTGCCATCCACGCAAAAACAATTTAAGACATATTTTATGTAACAGTTTTATCAGGCCACAAATGCTATTAGATAACTGCTCTGACTGCCAGACAATGGCGTGGAATTCCAGAGCATCTTGATTTTTTTTCATGCAAATTTCATCAACAATTTTAGGATTATTTATTATTTTTTTTAATAGAGCATGCTGTTTGGGCCCCCTCCCATCACAGGATTAAGGGAGTCTCTCAGAAATTATTCCTGCTCCAACCCCTGAACCATTCAAAGTATAAATACTGTGCTTTTATCCGTTAAATGACAAACTATGCTTTGATTCTGCATAGACAAAACACACACAAGCACAGAGACGTACGCGTACACACACAAACAAGAAGTAATACTCCTCCAGCAATGTCACTACACCAGTCATTCCATTCAGGGATAAGCAGCTTTTGGATCAAGTTTATGACTGATGTGCTGATATTAATCAAAACATTTAATTACAAATGTGAAAAAAAAAAACTGATTTATCTGTGACAAATCTAAAATAGTCTTCAACAACACGTTTCAATTGATGGTTAAAAATGGTCAACAAAAAGCAGTTCAGCGGACACAGTCATCATTTTGTAATTAGTCACGTAACCTTCCTAATACAGCGGAGGTTTAGGACCCCAATCCTGACCCCCTAACCACGAACAACAATGGAACACTGGCGTGAGCTTAGAGGTCCCTCCACTAAATTACAGATGAGCTGTCACATGTAAGAGCAATCTGCATCAAAAATGTAAATATTTTTTAAAATCCAGTGAAGACCATTAAATTCTATGGAAAAATTCTACTTTTCAAAAAATTTCCAAAAACCAGGAGTTCCAGCGACGGACCACTTCATTACACCACACCGCTTTTAATAGCATAGCATACCATAGCAAAATAGCGCAGTCCAATGTACAGCGACCAAATGCATCCCTATTAGCCACATAATACTTGGACATCTTCACTGCTGCACATGACCACTTGCACAAACTCATATGACTATAAATTGCAAGATGTCCTGGTTGCCCCAGATAACTAAATCAGTTAAATAATACCAAACTTTACCAAAATATTACTTAACCCTTAGGGCAATAAATGCGGCTTTTGTTGCTTGATGATGCAAGATATCGCTATCAAAGCTGTTGAAAACCCATCATGTGCGACTTGTATAAACAAGTCACCACGATAGGTTTATCATCATTATAATGAAATTTATATTTACCTCCGCCAAGGAGGTTATGTTTTTGCTTCCGTTTGTCAATTTATTTATTTGTTTGTCTGTCTGTCAGCAGGATATCTCAAAAACGGTAACATAGATTTTAACCAGACTTAGCAGGATGTTAGAGTAACACAAGAGGAACAAATTAAATTGTGGCATATCTAGGACAAAGTACAGCTGAAATATAGGCCAAAGTTCAAATCCAGCTATGCTGGCGGAGGTATGGGCTCTCGCAGGTCCAGCTGTAGTTTTTAAAAGGTTGTTGCAGAGCTCCAAGGGTTAAGATTCCTTCCTAAGAACTCGCAGTAAAAGTGGCTTCAATGGAATTCTAAAACCCGTTTCTGGTCACCAGAGTTCAGCGTTTCCTTGAGGACACCTGTTGGGGCACAAGCAGCAAATCTTGACAGGTTCCCCTTCCACCCCCCAACCCTCCCGGTTCCACCAACAGTTAGGGGAATGAGAGCAACTTTGCTTTCCTGTACCACCAATGATTGGGGGGAATAGCAACTTTGTTACTTTGACAAAGGGTGAGTGTGAACTCCACGTTACCATTCCAAAATATTGGAGGGGAGAGGCTCCGCACAGATGTAAGGCACCGGGTCTTTCTTGATCCGAAGGTAGTCCTGTTTCAGTCTTTGCGTCGCAGTGGTTGGTGCCCTCTTGTTACTGTTGCTGCTCATCTGGAACGACAAGAGGCGCGACGTAATCACCTTTCAGTTCCAGCCTTGCAATGCAAATTTAATAAATTCACAATCCCAACTCAAGTTCAAAGATCATGTGCACGGGTACGCATCTAATTTTTGATAGAGTTTGTACGGGTTAGGCTAACACATCACGCCGCCAAAATCCCACTTTCTTACGTATTCCCGTCTTGCTTACAAAATACCCAACATGCACAAATGCATCAAGTTAAAAGGATTCACCGTGTTCAATATGCAAACCAGACAACTGTTGGGAACATTAATTGAGCAAACAGATCAGCATCTAAATCATGGAAATGGCCAGATCAGTACTTGGCAGTTGCACATGATTATTTCCACCCAGCTTTTAAATAAACAGATGTGGGAACTGACTAGGGACCAAATCTCATGACAGGCCAACGCCGAGGCACCAGGTCTTTCTACAAAACCCAAAACCAGTGAAGTTGGCACATTATGTAAATCGTAGATAAAAACAGAATACAATGATTTGCAAATCCTTTTCAACTTATATTCAATTGAATACACTGCGAAGACAAGATGTTTAATGTTCAAACTGAGAAACTTTTTTTTTTGTTGCAAATAATCATTAACTTAGAATTTGAAGGCGGCAACACATTGCAAAAAAGTTGGCACAGGGGCCTTTTTACCACTGTGTTACATCGCCTTTCCTTATAACGACACTCAGTAAACGTTTGGGGACTGAAGAGACCAATTTTTGAAGCTTTTCAGGTGGAACTCTTTCCCATTCTTGCTTGATGTACAGCTTCAGTTGTTCAACAGTCCGGGGTCTCCGTTGTCATATTTTACGCTTCATAATGCGCCACACATTTTCAATGGGAAACAGGTCTGGACTACAGGCAGGCCAGTCTAGTACCCGCACACTTTTACTATGGAGCCATGCTGTTGTAACACGTGCAGAATGTGGCTTGGCATTGTCTTGCTGAAATAAGCAGGGGCGTCCATGAAAAAGACGTTGCTTGGATGGCAACATATGTTGCTCCAAAACCTGTATGTACCTTTCAGCATTAATGGTGCCTCACATGTGTGTAAGTTGCCCATGCCTTGGGCACTAATACACCCCCATACCGTCACAGATGCTGGCTTTTGAACTTTGCGCCTATAACAGTCCGGATGGTTCTTTTCCTCTTTGGTCCAGAGGACACAACGTCCACAGTTTCCCAAAACAATTTGAAATGTGGACTCGTCAGACCACAGAACACTTTTCCACTTTGCATCAGTCCATCTTAGATGAGCTTGGGCCCAGCGAAGCCGGCGGCGTTTCTGGGTGCTGTTGATAAATGGCTTTCGCTTTGCATTGTAGAGTTTTAACTTGCACTTGCAGATGTAGCGACGAACTGTAGTTACTGACAGTGGTTTTCTGAAGTGTTCCTGAGCCCATGTGGTGATGTCCTTTACACACTGATGTCGGTTTTTGATGCAGTACCGCCTGAGGGATCGAAGGTCACGGGCATTCAATGTTCATTTTCGGCCTTGTCGCTTACGTGCAGTGATTTCTCCTGATTCTCCAAACCTTTTGATGATATTACGGACCGTAGATGATGAAATCCCTAAATTTCTTGCAATAGCTCGTTGAGGAATGTTGTTTTTAAACTGTTCGACAATCAGCTCACGCATTTGTTCACCAAGTGGTGACCCTCGCCCCATCCTTGTTTGTGAATGACTGAGCATTTCACCCACCTGTTCCCAATTAGCCAAATGAGTGTTTGATGAGCATTCCTCAACTCTCTCAGTCTTTTTTGTCACTTGTGCCAGCTTTTTTGAAACATGTTGCAGGCATCAAATTCCAAATGAGCTAATATTTGCAAAAAATGACAAAGTTTACCTGTTCGAACATTAAGTAACTTGTCTTTGCAGTGTATTCAATTGAATATAGGTTGAAAAGGATTTGCAAATCATTGTATTCTGTTTTTATTTACAATTTACACAACGTGCCAACTTCACAGGTTTTGGGTTTTGTAATTACTACAGGTTTCCATTAGCTAGCTCTAACTTTAACAAGTATTTGCCACTAACGTGTCTTTGTCCCCCGCCACAAAATGTGAAATTGTGTCAAAATGAGCAATCTCTTGGTGTAACCTTGAGTGACCCGAAGGTCACCAAAATCAATGGTGCTGGGGTATCACCTTAATACATGTTGACAACAAATTTGAAGAAAATCCGTCAATTTGTTCTTGAGATATCTCGATGACAAGAATTCGGGACGTACGGACGGTCGTGAATACTATGTTCCGCGCGGCGGGGGACAATAAGCAAGCTCACAGTTACGAGTGTGCATGTCACCAGAGTATGTTTCTACTCCAGTGTCAAACACCAAGGCACATAAACAAACCAGTGCCACCATGCCTTTGAGTTTGCCGTGAATAAGAAACAGTGAGGAGGGACATACCGGGTGCTAAGATCACGTTAAGGCTTAAAAGGCCTATTAATGAGTCATTTTTGCCTTAAAAAGGCTACTTTCAATTTAGCAACATAAGGCCAACATAGAATAGTTCTAATATTTAAAGATAACGTCAACCGAAGTAATATAGCGTAATTATATTGTACAAAGCAATTTTGTGAAACTGACACCGGAAACAACTTCACACTGTTAAAAGCCAGCAAGCCTAGCCAGTGACGTAACGGCAATGTAGATGATCTCAAGTCACTTGCTAATGGTTACGCCACCAGTTGAGACGACACTAATTACTAGCTAGTTATAGTCAATCAGCTATTCTTCTTGACGTTGAAGTAGCTAAGTAACATAGCAGTCACCTTGCTAACCGGTGCAAAAATGCACCATGTGGAGGGCGGGCTTTATGCAAACTCAACCGTAAGCTGGATTAAGCAAAATAAATAAATAAATAAATAAAAATAAAAATAAAACAAAAAACAAAGGTGTCCAAATCGATCCAAAATGCATGTATGCGGCTAATACAACATCATCCAGCGAAAGGGTAAAACTGTCACGGTGACAGGGGTGCATAAATTGAGTTCACACTGATCTCAAGAGTAGTGGCGGAAAATTCGGAGAGTTCAACAGGCGCCTCGCGTAAGACTGTAAGCCAACCGTATTCGTAGAACAAAGAAAAAATACCCCAGGAGGCAAACTGACCCAGCTTCAGATTTAACTGTCAAAAATTCACATACTCAGCTATTTAAGTATTAGTTAGCACGGCGCGCAGAGGTGTAAAGTCCAGGTTCAGAAAGTAAAAATCCTCCCCAGAACTTCATTCCAACCACCTGGATTTAGTTCTGACAGGAGATGGAGCCAAAATAAGCGATCAGCTCATTCTGTGGGAGGGAGAAAAACATGGCAGGACTTTTACTTTCTGACCCCCAGATTTACACCTCTGGGCCCGGTTGTTCAAAGCTCTGTTAATTTAACGGCTGGTTCGCGCCAAACACCTGAGACTGACCACACTCTAAATAAGATTCTCGCGAATGCTCTTAACTGCTTAAACTATTCAAGGGGAAACATACAAAATGCATCAAAAACATCTCTGCTTTCATTCAGAGATATAGATACTTTGGTTTAAACTTAAATCACCGGTTAAAGATAAAAGTTTTGAACAATCGGGCCCTGGTCATAAGGCAAAGTTGAATATAAAAAATGACGTAAGCTACATGTTATATAGCTACCTAGCCAG
Source organism: Gymnothorax reevesii (assembly GCA_029721435.1). Taxonomy (NCBI): domain Eukaryota; kingdom Metazoa; phylum Chordata; class Actinopteri; order Anguilliformes; family Muraenidae; genus Gymnothorax; species Gymnothorax reevesii. Next base: position 59,574,576 of record CM056581.1, read on the forward strand.
CTATTGATATAAATTCAGCAAACTGACCAGCGTTTAGCACATCGGATGCGTCTTTCTCGGTGATCAAGTGTATCACAAAGCTAGCGGGCTACCCGACTGTCTACCCCAACCCGGACCCCACAAGCAACATCCATTAAGACCCGACAAGCAAATCATTTACACATGCGCCGGCTATTTCATTCCTTCCCCACGCTAGTCTAACTGTCGGTAAGAGTACCATACACGGTACTCTTACCTAACTGTCTGCCCTGGAACTTAAGTAAAGGCAGAGGCGATCCAGACTCAGCCCAAATACAGGTAATTGTGCCGCTCGTTGTTCGGTAAAACGTGCACCCCGGCCGACAGGCTAAGGTAACGTCAACCGCTTCGATCCTGAAGCACGAACCTTAGCCATCAAGCAATCGAGCCGCGTTTCCATTGACCTCACAAATGACATTAGCTAACTTAGCCAACGGCTAGCCAAACAACTACCACAAACCCCTGAGTGCTGGCTGGGCGATAGACTGGCTATAGCCATCGTAACGAGCAGGTTGCGTGCTTATTTCTCATAACCAAGTAGTGGTACCACTTCCGCTCTGAGCCACACTTCAGCCAATCAGATTGTACGTGCTAGGAATTGTACGCCAATCAGATTGCACGTAACTAGAATTTTCCCATGATTTAGTTATGAAAAATAATCCGGCAAGCAGGCAAAGCTAAAATCTAAATCCTGTGAAAAAACGGAGGCCTTTAGAACTACAGTCTGAGCACCGATAGCTTAACTCAGTCACAGTGATTCATCTCGACTCTAAGTTGATGAGCTAATCGAAAGGCGAAAGTGTGTGACACGGAGCGCAGAACCGTCGCAATCGACAGCTGAAACGATGGTCTAAAACGGCCCCGTTTGACTGGTGAGGGGGTCGGTAACGTTAACCTGTAGCTAGGTAACATTATAGCTAACGTTAGCGGTAGGCCAGTATACAGGAGTATAGCCACTAGCTAACGTTACCACCTAGCATTCCCCAGGCAAACAGAAGGGAACGGCCGAAAAAGAAAAAAGTCCACATAGCTACCTCTTGAAACCTCGGGTGAAATGATTGGCCTGGTAGATTTGCCCGATGATGAGTCCTTCTACCTTTTGACCGGATGCTCTAAGAGAGTCAATAAGTTTAACAGGGATATGATGATAACACATCGACACTCGTCCTCTTTCTATTCCAATATGGCTTCTCTGCGGCGGGGAGGAGTTTGGGTTCACGGTTTCCGGATTATACATCCCGTGACACAAATTGTGTAGGAGGACTTCTGTCGTAAGTGATAAATTGGTACAGTTGAACTTAATTTTAATGACAGTTCTTTCACCTTAAGTTCAGCTGAATTCCCCCAGCGAGCAAACTGAGTGGGTAGCTCCGCGGAATAACCAGGATTGGAATCTTAAGGAACTGGGATGTAGTTACGTATTCTTTATGCACTCGCTCCTCTTATTCATCACATTAATCAGTGTTGTAGTCCTTTCAGGCCAGTAGAGGACACTGTCAGCTTTCTTCGGTGCGTTATTATGGACCACCACCTCCGTTCTCGCGAAGAACACGCCCCCCCGGAGCATTCAAGCGCTAGGATTGGCAGGTTATGCAAGCGCCAGGATTTGCCAGCCATTCTGCTCTCGGATTAGGATCCTCGCACTTGAATACTCAAGAGAGGCGTGCCTTGGTGAGAACATAGTTGGGTTCCAAAATCACCCTTCGACTCGAGTTCTAGGCCTACTCCCATGTACACGTGTATTTTTTTTTTAAATGGGGTAATTCCTCCGTTTTCCAAAAAATCACCGTCTACGCCACTGAGTGTTTGTATATACTCAATGGTCCACAGGCAAAACCCCGTTTTTAAAGATACTCGTGTTTGCGTGGATGAGGACTTAGTTAAGGGTCAGCAGAATTTAAAATGGTATTTTTTTTCATTATAAATCCATATGAATTATACATTGCATCAAGCTTACTGTGTACCATGATCACCATAGGGTTTACTCTTATTTAGCGTAAAATTACTGTGAATGGATTAATGTAAAGAAGAATGTTGCGTTGAGACCACTGTAATTCAACTTCTGGTAACCCAGATATCAAGATTCTTCTGGTCCATATCCGGCCCACCCCTGACACGTTCAGCCCACATATTCAGCCCACATACCGCATGGAATGATGGCACTTGGGCGCTCCGCTCCCGTTTGCCAGAACTTGGCCACAACCAAGCCATCGCAATGTAAGATGTCAGCCAAGAGCAGATGATGCAGCAAATGTGGGCCAGTTTTGGTTCACTTGCAGACTGACTATTGTCACTCTGCCAAATATTTGCCAATTTGGGCCATATTTGTTTTGTGATATGCGGGCCAAATTCAGCATTTACCACATGGGCCACCTTAGGCTCACATCTATTTTGTCCGGGCCAGAAGAATGCCAAAAGTGCCAGATCGTTGCTTGATGTGGCCCACATCCATATGCTTGAATTGAAATTGAAAATTGGTAACGATCGTCCAGTCATCATGTGACTTCACTGCCTTTAGTTCTTCGTGCCTTGGGACCGCAGTCATGAAGTGAAATGGAAGACAGATGAGAGAAACCGTTCTCATATTTAAGACAAAAAAAAAAAATGCAAGGGCGGAAAAACGTGAAGAAAAACAGTACTTCATAGGCTTTCGCATACACACGCATCATATTTCCTCTTTCATATTTTCAGTGCTTGCTCGTTTTTTTTATCAGTGTACTGTTTGAAGCCTATAAATCCTTTCTTGGTAAGATATTGCCATGAGTTAATTTGACAAATGAGTAAATATATCTTTTTTTTGTCATGTATTTATAGATGTATTGTTATGACTGCTGTAAAACAACAGGCTGAAGAAGAAATATTTAAGCAGAAAGAATTCACAATTATGAACAGTGAATGAGAAGAATATTGATGGGAAATAAAAATGAAATCAGGACCAGTAAAAAAAAAAAATCTTTATTTTCATCCCCTTAAGAGTAATTGAGATGCCTTCACATTGCATAACAAACGACAGCAATAATAAATTGATATATTAGTGTTTTTGTCTAAAATGGTTATATACACAATTTGTATTCACTTTATTATACACCATACACAGTTTTAGCGATGTTCTTTGCGAAGAAACAGAATGAATAAGACTACACCAGCATAGCCATTTACCATCCAGAGATTTTACAAATGAAAAATAGAACTTGCTGTAAATTGCAAAATGACTTGTTACTGCGAGGAAATAGGTATGATAATGTGATATTTGTTTACATAATAGAAAATTGGGCATTCAGGACACTTTAAAACCATGTTCATGTATCATTGTAGCATTAGCCAAATGCTTCACAAATTGCTTCATACAATTAATGACTAAGAGCAGGTTTTATGTCAGTACATATGACGTCTTTGTGAAATATTCTATAAATCAATGATAGTTACATTTTTTTTTTTCTCCAGGGATGCAGCCAGAAGAAGAAATTGAGAGAAAATCAATGCATTTGTGAGGACAGATGAAAACATCAGGTTTTCAGGGTGGACTGACACCCAAAAACTAGTTGCTGAATTACATGAAGACACAGTGACAAAGGAACGCCTTAATTACAACATATTACTCATTTTGTTCACTCTACCAAATGCGCATCACAATGTCCATAAAGTTAAATTCATGCAACAATTGTTTCTGTTGACATTCACAAGGTATGGTCAAATGAGAGTATTGCATCAAATCAATTACAAAGCGTAAAGAGTCTTTGGATAAAAGACTTCCCAATTTTGAGTTCATTCAGTGTCCAGCATTTAGATACTTGAAGTTTTTTGTGCTTTGCCAGAAGTCTTTGTACAATTATCATGTCTAAAATTGTGGACCCAAGCGTAGCCATAATAATCTGATGTCATTTGTCAATGACATCCACAATCGGGGTGCTCTTAGCTAACACCAATTCCGATTGCACAGAATCCTATATACCTAAAGCTTCTCCACTTACTACAAATGATTCATTCTGGCATTCTGTCAACATTTACCTATGGACAAGAATTTTTTTACTTTGAAGTTCAGTGATTAAAGCAGGAAGATCATGAAATTGAGTTTGTGAATGAGAAGTGCAATGTTTCCACTTTCACTCGCCAAAATTTTCTGTGTAAATTCTTTTGTCTCTGCTAATTTCCGCTCTTATTGGTGTCCATCCGTGTCTGAATTCTGTCAGGGGTTGATGCGAACAGAGTGCACATTTATTTCCTAAATATCTGAGTTCAGATTTTCAGCTTATTAGCCTCGAATTTAAAAAAAAAAAAAAAAAAATTTCCAAGGAGTACTGGACCAAGTCTCCCCGCTCATTTTTGAAGTCCACCAAACACAACGTCTCTTTGATGATCCAGGGAGATTCCGGAAAAGGGAAGAATTTGCAAGGCTCAGAAAGTGACGACGGCGCTGTTCAAGTACAAGGATGGTTTTCCGTCAGGTTCCGGGGTGCAGGCGCTACCTGAAGGAGTGTCGGAAGTGCCTGCTCCTTCGTTTCAGCTTTTCGGGATTGTGTGACGCCATGTGAGAAAACTCCCGAAAGATGTGGACATACGTGGCGTCCCCTGAAATAAGAGGTGGGGTGGGGGGGAGGACAGAGGTCACAGGGGAACTCCACTGCGAGGCCCCAGTGTAAAACACTGTACACTGCTGCTGTCAGTCAGAGGAGCTGATGCAGCAGATACGGATCTTTTGCTTGAAGAACAGCAGGTCAGTACTCGGCTTACATACATTTCAGAAAAGGCACAAAAACACTTTTAAAGCAAAGAAAACATTTGTTTCAACTCCTACCCAATAAAAGTACATGTTTCATTATTTTTTTTTTGCAAATTCTTACTTACCTAGTAATCAACGTCAAACCTCTGAAATACAACTCATTAGCAGAAGTCCATGAATGCCATCATTTTCAATATTTTAGCCAATCAAAAAATACTTTGTCTGGCAATGTCCCCGATGTTATGTCGTGCTAGGATACCAGGAAATCAGCTGATCTACATAAAGTGTATATAAATCAGTCTTGATTATGACTCGTGCTGTAGCTTAGTTTTATAATGAATGATTAAGGTTCGATATTACCAATCATTACTAGAATCTGCGCAATAAAATCAGTCGTAATGCCACTATGTGTGGCTGTTGGTTACTCCAATAAAACAGGAAACTCGGACCTCCTTGAGAGCATAAGCTTGGCCAGATTTCACTTGGCAAAGCCTGACTTGTTACGACCGTGGATGTACAACACCTGATTCAACAAAGAGTCACCAGTTATGTTCTGCATTCTTTTTACCCAGTTGTTTCAAGGAGCACGTTTATACAAAATATGGAAATTAATCGCTTTTGTAAGATGATGCTGTGCCAAAGGAATTCAGTCATCGGCAGGCCACCAAACCCAAGCGCCTGTCAGCTTTAGATTGGCTGGTGAAACGACAGCATTAGTTACAGATAGAACAGGTAGGCTTACGAAATCATGTCAGCTTATCGTATGTCATTGTATACTGACCAAAACTTCCAACGCAACACATACAATTTCGAAATATTTGGTGTACATAAAATGGGATATTGGTTTTGAGCCATGATATATCAACTACAACTTAAAACCTCAGAAAATTGTTTTGATTTTCTCGTGTGGGCAGCACGTTCCGCTTGATTGCTCATTGTTTAGAATTTTGCCTATCCCGTCAGGTTGAGTGGAACTCATTGACCAATCCTTTGAGAATTTGGTCAATAAATAGCCGTAGCAATGGGCAACTTAAATATTCCTTTGCATTATCCTGGGTCAACATGTGACCATGCCACGCCTAGGTCAAAATCAGCGAGAGCGAGCCGTTGGTATGCTCACTGGTGGAATGTCGCAAAGACGGGTTGCAAGGAACCTGTACGTCCACGAGTTGACCATATCACGTCTCTGGAGCCGGTATAATGAAACAGGAAGCACCGGTGATCGGCCACGTGCCCTCTGACCACGTGTCACCACCCCTCAGCAGGATCGCCATATTCGCCTCCAGCACCTGCGCAATCGCTTCCTGTCAGCTACAGTCACTGCTGCTCAGACCAGAACTAATCCACCAGAACTGGATTAGCGACCAAACCGTACGCAACCGGCTGCGTGAAGCCGCCTTGCACAACTGACGTTCCCGCCGTGGTTTGGTGTTGACTCCTGCACGTCGCCGCGTCTGTCTGCGATGGTCAAGGGCACATTTGGGCTGGAATGCTCTCAGGGGGAACAGGGTGCTCTTCTCCGATGAATCGAGGTTCAAGTTGAGTGTGTCTGATGGAAGACTGCATGTATGGCGTAGGCGACAGGAACGTTATACTGATGCTACCATCCTGCAGCGTGACCGCTGGGGTGGACCCAGTGTGATGGTTTGGGCTGGAATAAGCAGTAGACTCAAGACAGACTTCATTTTCATCGATGGAAACCTCAGTGCGGCCCGTTACCATGACTACATCCTTACCCCTGTCGCAGTTCCACTCGTCCATCGCTATCGCCTAATGCTGCAACAGGATAACGTGAGACCACATGTCGCCAGAGTCTGTCAGGACTACCTGAGGCAGAATAATGTTCAGTGTCTTGATTGGCCTGCGTATTCCCCAGATTTAAACCCTATAGAACATCTATGGGATATTCTGGATCGCTGGGTGAGAACAGGCGTGATCCAGAACCAGCCACAGTCCAACAGTTGCGTCAAGCACTCCAGAAGGAATGGGACCACATCACACAGGCTGAAATTCGGAATTTGATTGACTCCATGCATCACAGAGTCCAGGCTGTGTGTGACGCCAGAGGAGGCCATACAAGATACTGACTTCGGTGATCCAAAATTGCGCCTTCAACTGATGCAATGAATTGGAAACCAGGAATAATCTGTGCTTCATTCCTGACTCTTAAACTGTGTTTTTGATTTGCATCTAAATATTTGTTATGTATTGTTAAATTTATCGTAAGAAAATGACGTGTTGCAATAAACCCGAGTGTTGCGTTGGAAGTTTTGTAGTTATACGGACTCACAAATAATTCATCGGACGAACGCTTGCCTACAGTAGCCATGTTTGATTTAATTTATAACTTCCAGGTGCACAAGAGTTCTGGTGTCCAGGTGACGTGGCAAGCTACCCCGATTCCAACAAACATGGCCCACCGCCAACAAAGTGCATACCTGATCTTCTGAAAGTGATTTATTCGTTTAAAAAATTTTAAAATGACCCAAAAATATATTTCAATAATAGGGGCAGTGTACTTTCATTGGGCATTCACTGTACCAGATGTTTTCTTTGCCTTTAAACAGATGTCCCCACGATTAACTCCATGTTTAAACCACAGTTTACTTTGGAGCCTCTCACCAAGTGATACCAAACAGACAAACGGAGTCAGGTACATTGAAGCATAGTCTTTGACAATGCTCTAAAAATCATGTTTTAAAATTGTATTTTTTACAGCCAATTCCTATTCAAATTTGAATTTAGTCTAGGAGCAGGCTGTATCTGTGAAACTGGCCTATGTATATTAATGAAAGATTTGTGTCATAATACAATATCAAGACATGACCAGATTAGAAAATGACTGGATCTCTCCATGTCGCAGCAAGGGTCCTGTCACAGGATTTGAATATTGCCAATTAATTTCTTTTTGATTTACTGATTCTAAAATATCACGAGTTAGAAATTTTTGTCAATAACTGATGAATTAAAAATCTCATCCAACTGCAGCCACCATTTTATAAAAAATTAAATAAGACCTCATAATTTCTCCCAGATCTCAATAAGAAATGCAAATATGTAGAACAGGGCTCAAACCATAGACTGTATAAAAAGATGGACAAAGCAACCGTGACGTCACCCATTGGTTTCATCATACCATTTAGGAAGCCTTGATTTTGGCAATTTGAACAGTGCCCTTTTGTCATTTTGAAACCGGATGCGATTCCTATTGGACGAGACTGTGAATTGAAGATCCAGTGAGGAGCAAGCGGTGGATCTATGGGTGGATCTGACCGTATCTGACGAGGACCAGAGGATAGCCACGCCCCTAAAGCATATTCTGGCTTTATCCTTTATTCTAGCCTGTTTGGAAACATAATATACAAAAATGAACATCATGATATATGTAAGGAGACTTGAAACTTGTGATAGATACCATAAAATAATGTGGAAAATAATTATTGAAATAATAAATCAGGTGGGAGAGCACGGTCATTTTCTCATTGACTTCTATAGCATTGAACTTCTTTCTGCAACCACAAACGTCGCCATCTGCTGGCTATTGAATAGAATGCAAATTTTAGAGATTTCCGCACTGCCTCAGTTTTCAGACCTGGGTGCTGCATCCATCTTTTATACAGTCTATGGTCCAAACAGGCCCAGGAAGCGGAATTATTTTATCAAAACAGTAAGAAGCCCAGGTACACACTGAGGAATTGTTTTAGCGTGTATTGATGAATTAAGCAATGCAAGTGGACTTTGGTAAGAATATAATGTTGCCTGATTGTTGGCTGAGATATTTTTTTAAACAAATGCATTTCCTCTGGAAAGAAAAGGAAAACATCAATTTCATTTATTCCACTGATGTCCATTATATGGCTTTGTGACTTGAATGATGAATTGAATGATGAATAAAGAATTTAAGCATCAAGCATTCAAAAAATGTCAGGATTTTCTGGCATTTTAGTGCGGAATTTAAGTCTGGATGCGCTAACTTTTAATACATCTATTAATTTCCATGATTGAAAAAAATGTCAGTTGGATGTAAAAAACGAAAAAAAAACTTCAGATTTTTTTTTTTGCAGCAGACATCTAGTGAGCTGAGCTGAGAATGAATTCTAGAGAGCCTCAGATGGCTTTATTATTTTAAGTGCTGTGCATATAATGGACACCCGCAGCTAATTGCTGTGCATGTGTTTGCATTATAGATTACACCCATGAAAAGCTTATCACTGGGTTACAGCAGCGATTGCTTTTAATGGAAGGTGTTTCAGGATAGAGTGAGTATCGCGGGCAACACACACCAATCTGGCACGTCCACTCTTTCAGACTCATTTGACTAAAGAGCTGAAATTCAGAAGCAAATGAATGGTAAAAAAATATATATAATGCAGTAAATTTAACAGGTGTTGTTGGGAATACTAAGAATGCATGCAGATCATTCTTGTTAGTTTTGAACTCAGGAAAAATTAAGTTACTCGTTGGCTTTATTTTGTTAATTACTTGAAAAGCAGCACATTTCCCGTTTGTCGCATATGGCAGGCCATTATTAAATGGAACACTGAGAACATGAAGTGTTTGTGGGTGACTTTAACCCAGTTCCATCAGGACAAAAATCATTGTGGATCTGGATCTAACCGATTTTTAAAAAAATGGATTAATTAAAAACTGACTTCTCATACTAGCTGATCAAAAAGGATCAACTACAAGGTTTATCAGATTAGCATTACTTTTATACTTGGAAGATCAAATACAGTGCTCACTGCACTGGATGGTAGTTTATACATCTGCACATGGCATTATTTGAGTCTACTACCCTACAGTCCTTGGATGTGTTGAGTAACTCCATACCCATGCTTGGTCTGAAAGAATTAAGCTCCTTTTCAGCTTTAGTCAAATGATTCATAACAGAGAAAAGATATGAAAATATTTCATATGGTGGTTGAAGGGATGCAGGCCACATTTAAGGATGATATTCATATATTAAAATATTGATTTTCAATTCACCCTTTTCACCAAAAAGGAAAGAAATATTAAATTTAAAACATGGAATAGAGAGAAGACAAATTATCTTTAGAAAAACTGCAGACGAGAGAGAGAGAGAGAGAGAGAGCGTCTCCACGGAAACACCACACCAGAAGAGAAACAAGTGGCGGTGATTAGGACTGCGATGCTTCACTCACTCTATCCCGAAAATCCTTGTTCTTTAATTTCTTGGTGACCCCGGCAACATCCGTATCTATGGAAGCAACAGCAGAGTCAGTTTAACCCTCTTTTCACCCTTGCCGGTGGTTCAGGCCTAATTGTAGAACCTCCACAGTCCGTTTGCGTAAAGCGGCTTAGCACTGGTAGGCCAACACCAGAGTCTGATCGCAATAATGGTGGTACTATGATGCAGTCATAATGTGGCCTTGCAAAAACTTTACCACATTCGCACCAGAAATACTTGACAGACATTTTTAGAACAAGAAGAATGTTTTTGTTTTACCAGTCATTTAGGACAGTACTATTGCTGAGCCACTCGTCTTTGAGTCCACATGAAACAGCCTTGGCCAGACATTCACATGACTGGTTCAGACTGACAAACATTTCAGCTGGATATATATAAAACAACACCACGGGTGCTGTAGCTCACCTGGATTGTTGCAAGAGCTGCATAAATGTCTGCCTATGCCGATATTGTTTATCAGGAAAATCATAACCTACAGGCCTCTTGCAGATAAATAGGACTTGCTTCACATCATCCAAACACGCAGCAAAATATGTAAAATCTGCCTTTGTTTCACCTGTATTGACAAGTGAACTTTTCAGGCGGCAGTGGTTTGCACCAATTACAGCCATATTTTGATTGGCTGAAATCTATTTTTGGTTTTGCTGGGTTCGAAGAAAGGTCTTCCTGATGTGACAAGCTATGGGATGTCCTCAGATCTTCGTGAAGCTCAGCGAAAACAAAGATATGATTTTAATCGGATTGCTAATTTCATCTGAATAACTGAAGAAACGGCTGACCATTGGCTGTAAATGGCATTTTCAATTTGACCACAGTGGCGGCCATATTTGAAGTCAGATCACAATACCCCAGACAAGTTTCAGGGTCTTCATCAGAACCAACATGCGCCAAATTTCAGCTTCACTGGTCCATTCCTTTTGGACAAGAACATGTTTACAAAGGCAACTGGAACGAGGGCATAGCCCAAGTCCAGGGGTCATATCTAGGTTTCGCAAAACCTGTCAGATACGCTTTAAGGCTTATTACTACCTAACCAAGAGCAAATTTCAGGTCATTTACGAGAAAAATGGCCAACTAATCGCTATATATGACATTTTCAATACGACCGCTTGACAACCATATTTGAAATCGGAACAGCTCAAATAAATTTTCGTGTCCTCATCAGAACCTACATGTGTGCCGAGTTTCAACTTTATTGGTCCATTGGTTTTCGACAAGATGATGTTTACACTGGCAACTAGAAAAGTGGATGTGTTCAAAGTCCACGTGCCATATCTAGGTCAAAATAAAACATTTTTTAAAACCCGTCGGATACGTCTCAGGGCTTGCCACTAGCTATCCATGAACCAAATATCTGGTCTACTGCCGCTAAACTAGCTGACTAATGGCTCCACATATCATTTTTAATGGCGGCCATATTTGAAATCAGATCAGAATGCCTCGAAGAACTTCTGATGTCCTCATGGGTATAAACATGTACACCAAATTTCAGCATCATAGGTTCTGTAGTTTCTGAGAAGATGATAAGACGGACAATGACAACGACGGTCGACGAACGGCAGACATGCAGCCCATGGCATAAGCCCTCCGAAGATTTGGTCCAGGTGAGCTAGTAAAAAATAAAAAAAACCCAAGCAAAATGTAAAGGATAAAAAATTGTAAATATAGGCAAAGGCATGACCTACAGTCTATGACACAAGGCTGAAAATGCCACTGTGTAGAAGGAGAAAATCATTCAGTAGAAGAAAAAAAAAAAAAAACCCCACAAAGTAGACAACTTTCTTGTGTTTTGTGATAAATTTTTATGCATTTTTGGACAGATTGTGTATTGTGTCATTCTGGAGCATAGAAGGTTTTGTTTTCTCTTGTCCAGTGAACGTGTGCATATTGAGACAAACTGTAATACTCATGATCCATACTCTCATACTCCATACTGACAGTGATGAGGAACCTTGTACCTAGAGATCTAATAGACTGTGAGCTTTCATCTCAATTCTAATTTCACACGTGACCCCAGTGAGCTCTGAAAGAGCCCCATCAGTTGATTGAGGTGCATTTTGTTGGGGTTGGAGTGAAAACGCTCAGGACAGTACATCTCCGGGATGAAGGCTGCTAACCCTTTTCCCAAGGACGTGCGAAGAGGGTCATAATGTACCCCGGTCATCTCAGCACATCACAAGCACAGACAGATCATGGGTTATGTGGTTAGTGGTACTGGCCAAGCAGAAATGTTCGTGGTACAGAGAGTGTTACATCAGCCACCTTGCAAGGAAAATTCTGTAACATTCCAGAACGAAAGTGAGAAAAGATAAATACGGTGTTATGGAAATGTTGCGGGAACAGAGTGTGTTAGTTCCAGGTAAAGTCAGAAATAAAGCACAATCACAAGAGGCATGTTAGGAGTCATCCAGATTTTAACTTTTATTCTTAGTATTCTTCAGTGTTTCCATAAGACATTAGGAAAATTCAAAAAACGGCGACAAAAAATAAATTTAAAAAAGACAGCAGGAGTTGAAATCGCACAGGGATATTTTGAGACTGATAGGACGATCTTTAATAACAACATTCAAAAGATTGTACAGACTGGAGCAAGGGAGAAATGAAAAGTCAAGAAATAAATTAAAATGACACAGGAAAAGTCACAGCAGTATGTCGAATAGCAGGCAGTCAGCGTTAAGATGCTTCAGCTTATATACAGCACTTCTACACCCATGTAAAAAAAAAAAATGCCCAACAACTAACACATCAGTTGGAAAGGTGCACATCTCACTCATAAGATCTCACACTGATAACCTTTCAATTGCAAATTTGAAGACCGATTCCCTTCCCACCTTTGAAATTACAATGCTGCTTCAGTAACTATCATTGAAAGGCTACTTAGATTGAATAATAGAGATTTTAAGTTTCACCCCTTGAACAGTCAGGCTCAAGTGAAAAGTGCCATTCATCCATACCACATGATTACTGACTCCGCTCCCAGTACTATAAAACCGAAATAACGAAATTCTGCTCTCTGTCTGGACATAAAAATGTGTTCATTATTTAACGGCCTACAACCTTGTGTAAGTTCCACTAAGGCCCTCCATCATCCTTATGAATTCACCTTTTCAGCAGACTGTGCACTAGATGACAGAAACCCAGCCACTAATGAATTTTTATTGGATTATTAATTTTGTTTTGCAGGGTAATATCCTCCAAATGACAACACTCTTCTCAAACAGTCTTAATGCAGAGTGTAAGTGGACTATATAGCAGGTCTGACTGTTCCATGGCATAACAAAAGTCAGATCTTTACACCACAGGTCTTTGAGAAAGCAGTGCGCTCAAGTCCCGCTGCTTCAGCGAAATCGGTTGGATCTCAAATGCTATTGAACAGGCGGCTGAGAGAGGGGAGAATGAATGTGCCAGTGCTCTCAAACTTACTGTTAAAAGGCATCATGAAAGCTCCTACGAGATAACACAACTTTACTCCAAAATGGAGGGAACAAAATACTGTATGTGACCACTGATGGCAAAATGAGTCTTAACGATGGAAAATTCTTAATTGAGTTCTCTATACCGTCGTACAGATGACACTGTAAGCTTTGCAATGGAGCTTGGATCACTGCTCTTACCCAGTCACCGAGACATTCAGTCTTGAAATGGGAAAGTCCTGAACCTACTTTGCTTACAACTTTCAATGGCTGCTATTGGCTGCTGATGACGTGTAATATTATAATGACTACCATATATGGAAAACGACAATTCCGTATGTCATTTTGGCATGTTGTAGATGATGGGGATTCTACGACTAAAACATGGACCAATTTGTCAATGAAATTGGTTAATATACAGCTTTGTTTAAAAATAATTTTTCCATCATGCACTGCTAACGAATATCCTGTTTTCTCACCAGGAAAGTGTGTATATTAACATGATAAAGTGGCTGAAAATGAACCAAAATCATTTTTGAAAATTTATGCCCTCAGGCACATATTTGGCATTTACTGAAAGTGCGTAGGCATGACATGAGACTCATTTAACTACCAAGGGTCACATGCTACATTGGGGGCAAATTCAATTGTGGGACCTTCCCTGAAAGTGGATTAATAGTTTCACTGATGCCACAGACGCTGCGTTTAACGAACACAGGCAAACTAACATGAAGCCCAGTGCTGCATTTCACTGCCACAAACAGCAGTTCAGACCCATGACATCAATTGCCAAGATGGACAACAGCAATTCCAAGTCACAACAAAAATCCACAGTTGGAATCTGCAGACATGACATGTAAACTGAAATCATGCACTTCCACTGAGAGGCAAGATAATCCAGCTAATCTAAAAAAGGGAGAGGTCACATGATGCACAAGACTTGAGGCAGATGGCCAGCTTGACAAACATGCCACTAGTTTTGCTTCCCTGTAAATGGATGACAGAGCATGCAATTTAGAGCAGAGTACTCAGTAAAGGTGACCACTGAGTTTGTGCAGTAATCAAAATGAAAACACTAACATTTCTCTGTGGTGCATCCGAAAGCACAATTACCGTCCTTTAAAATTTGGCACCGCCTGACCGGGATTTTACAAGGAATTGTATATAATATCAAATATTGACACACACATACATCTTTAAGAAGGAAACAAATCGACAGTGCTAAGAAATTCACGGGCAAAGTCGACCCATGCAGAATTCAAACACTTTGAACGTATATTATTATTATCGTAATACATCATACAACTGCAAACCATGAGGTTTAAAAATATAGATACAAATATGTAAACCATATTAACATCATTATTTAATTTTCAATTCAAACTGGATAGCGTCTCAAGCCATTTTGTTTTTTTTATTTTATTTTTTTTAAAAACAGTATCTTCTGTTTTCTGTTGCTGGCTAGTGGTTTGGTCTCCAAGAAACAAGCATGTAATAATGTTCTAAATTGTTGATAAACTGAATTTGTATATAAGCTCTGACATTTAAAACCTAAGGAAATATATCCCATTAAAAAAGTAATATACTATTCCATTAACAAATGAAAAAATAAAAGAATAAAATCAAAGTGTATGCTAAAGTAATACAGATGACCTGTATTCATACAACCATTGCACTAATCCTCTGTACAAAATCATATAAATAAAAGAAGGCATAAAATTTCATACTCTTAAAATGAAAAAATGAAATACTGTGGGTAGGAAAAGTGCACAAAGTTTGCTTTTCACATTGTGTAAATAACGTCCTGGCACTTTTTTCAAATAAATAGTCATTTTCCAAGACTTTATTTCAGCATATGCTGTGTTTAAACACAGTCTAAGAATGATTAACCTCCCACAAATTCTCTGCAGCCCTTCCAATAGTCTCGTAATAGTGCGCATCTCTTTCCCCACCCCATGTTCCATTTTCAGAAATGAATTCATATCTTGCTCTCATATCACAAACACAGGTAAAAAAAATTCATCTCATGCGCGAGAACACAGGCTGGACAGAGGCAGACTCGGGTCAATACTGCATTTACAACAACAGGAAAAGAGACGGCAGTCTTCTGCGAAAGTAGTTCACGGGCAGATTTTTCACAGAGTGAGAAAAACCGTCAAGCGATCTTGCCCGCGTGCTTGTGCGGACTCAAACGTGGCACGGCCCTGACAGGTCTCTAAATGGCCTGCTGAATTTGACACCTCCCAGCGACATAGTGCCACGCACATAGCTCCAGCCAACAAAGAGCGTAGCCTGCTGATCTCCCTGCACATTTATGTAATTCAGTGAAACACCAACTATGCTCTTGTATCCAGGCTCCTGTATCAGGATAAATCCTGATGTGTATTGGGGTTAACCCTAGATCAATCTCAAAATTGTTTTCAGTGATCTACACCCCCACTAAGTGCATTGATTCCTGCTTTCGCTCACTGCGACGGTCCACTGCCCAGACATTCTGACCACAGACACACACCCACCACCCAGCGCTCTGCTCATAGCCAAAGCCAGGGACTCTCAGTTAAGGGCCACTAAAAGTTCACATTTAGTTCAAAGTGTAACTGTTAAAAAGATAATTCCCAGAATGATTAAAACTCAAGGTGGCTCAAGTGACTGTTTTTGGTCCCCATTGAAATGGTGTTTTTAGTGAGTGGCTCTCATTGGTTCGAATAGCAGCCCAGTGACCTCAGCTGAACATAGTGATGAGGTAGAGGGAGGTCCCCAACGTGTAGGGTTCTACCGACACCAGTTCTCACCGTCGCTCCCAAAAACCCAGACCACACTGTTTGTTACCAGAATATCTAAATCCCTGAACTTACTTTGGCCACATGATCACACAACTGCAGCAGTTCCGAACTGCCACTCTAGCAACAAATTTACTGTGACACCAGTCACACCGAGTAGCTTCGTACATGCTAGGTCCTGTCACCCTTTGACAGGCCAGTACCAAAGCATCACACGTTTGAGATCAACGAGTCCAGGGCATCTGGTCACCATTTCGGATTTAGTTGTGGTCTCAAAGCCTGCAGACTGGGCTACTCTTGCGTTGCTGGTGTGGGCCATGATGAATGCAGAAAAGTACAACCCTGCCTTTTCCCAAAAAATATTAAACGACAGGTTTGGAGACTATGGGACCTGGGCTAGCTTCCCTAGCCAGCAGGGAATGTTTTAGGGGGAGGTCACTGCTTAGATCCGGACAATCAAATTCCAAACAGCGATTCTACCTGTTACCCGGCAACAAGCAGAAACCCCTCCCACCCCCACCTGACAGCAGTCCTTCCTCCCCACCAATGGGGACAGAAGGACACCATCTAGCACTCGTCTATGTTCAGGCAGATGAACTCCTGAATGCAGGTCTTATACTGCTGCTCGGTGGGGCTGCTGATGGGGTATTGACCTGGCTGTCCGAAGGGTCCCTCCGACTCCCGCATCTCCTCGTTCATCCGGGCCAGGCGCAGCCTGCATGAGGGGGGAATACAATTCTGCGTCACGCAGAAGTGCTCGGAGACCTTTATGCAAGAATAATGCTAGTGAATGAACCTCTTTGAGGGGTACGTGTTTTTGGAGGGTGTATTCAAAGTCTTCACCCCTTAGCGCAGAATACTAATATCGGCAATTTTTCCTGTTGTGCATGAGAGCATATTTAAGGCTTTTTAAGTCAGTATTTGTGTCACAGAGACTGAGAAAAATTATCCCGGTGAAGCAAAACGTTTGGAATTTTAATTACAGAATTATTTCAGAATTGTTTAGCAATTAAATGCTGCCGTCTAAATCTGCACAGAGGGGTTAAGCCAGTGATCTTGAGCGCAGTTCCAGTCAGTTACCAGAGGTGACTAAGACATCACTTCTGGAACAGTCATGAACGAACATTCCGGTTGTATCTTTGTGACCTCACTAACAGGGGATGAGCATTGCTCATGAAGGCAGAACATGACAGCGACCTAAAATTTACACTCCAGCGAGAGACTCACAAGGTGACGATGTCGGCGTTGGCAGCCTGCACGGCGATACTGAGGGGGTCGTGCCCGTCTTCATCCCCGTCTGTCTGAGTGGCACCTCGCTTCAGGAACAAGCACACCTGCCTGAAAACGGTGATGGATGCAGTCAATCCAACTCAAGGGAACCTTTAATCATTATCTCACTAAGACCTAGTTAGATGAATCACGTTCTGCTGGAGAAGCAGAAGATATGTGGTTCCCAGAGAAGCCAACTCCCAACATCTTTGATTCCACCAGAATGGTCCTTAAATTTGGGCTTCAAGTAGACTTGTAGTGGTCTTTTGACTTCTTCAGAGCTCTCACTATGGCCCATCTAATCGACCCACTTCAGTTGCGCAGATGAATGATGGTACAGATGGTACAGGGTACAGATTCATGAACCCCAGTGATATCAGAATGAATGAGGGTACAGATTCATGAATCCCAGTGGTATCAGGATGAATGAGGGTACAGATTAATGAACCCCAGTGATATCAGGATGAATAATGGTACAGATTAATGAACCCCAGTGATATCAGGATGAGTGATGGTACAGATTAATGAACCCCAGTGATATCAGGATGAGTGATGGTACAGATTAATGAACCCCAGTGATATCAGGATGAATGAGGGTCCAGATTAATGAACCCCAGTGATATCAGGACGAATGATGGTACGGATTAATGAACCCAGGGAATATCAGGATGATTGATGGTACAAATTAAAGAACCCCAGTGATATCAGGATGAATGAAGGTACAGATTAATGTACTCCAGTCACATCAGGTCATACTCACCCCGTATGTCCCATATATGTGGCGTGGTGCAGGGGACCCCTGCCTCGTATGTCTCTTTGGTTCACATCTGCACCGTTCTGGAGCAGGAACTCACAGGCTATCAGAGAGCCCTGAGGGACAGAGGGGAGGAGCGGAGGTGGTCAATACTGTAATACCACAAACTGCGATATGACACTGGCCGGAGTGGAGATATGCTTTGGCAGATGGCAGGCTACTTTTTACAGTAAAATGAACGGTGCTGCATTCGAGACCAGACACTTATGAGTGCAGAGCAACCTTGGAACCTGCAGCTGAAATTACATGGCATGTGCTTGTGAGCATCTGAGATTTCCAAAAGTTATAACATCATTGTTTCCTGAAGACCAGCAGTGGCCAGACATTTTTTCCAACCAGGTGGTATAAAACATGACTGCAGGACCAGCTGTAGATATTTTGCAGAAGAAAAGCACAAATATCCTTTGATGACAACACAACATACATACACACAGAAAGCACGACTCTTCATATTTACATATGGATGCAAGGGGATGGATTTTTTAGTGATCAAAATATTTATGTGCTTAGAAGTGTGACAGAAAGAGCACACGTTTTGGGTGTGTGTGTGTGTGTGTGTGTGTAGGCATGTGTGTGTGTGTGTGTGTGTGTGTGTGCAGGCACAGGTCACGCTCACCCCCATCACTGCCTGTATGAGCGGGCTCTTGCCCTCGTCCTCCTCGTTGGCGAGGTTGACGTCGGCTCCGTGCGCCAGGGCCTCAGCCATGACGGGCAGGTTGCGGGCGCGAGACGCCCTGTACAGCAGCCCCCCGGGGTGCAGCTCCCGCAGGTCCTCAGGGTCTGAGGCCTCGGGCTCCAGTTCCACCTCCCCACTCGACTCCTCCGACTCCTCGCACTCTGCCGAGAGAGCGAGACGACTCGCCGTCAAACACCGGTCAGCGTCACCCACTGGTCATTATCCAAACACCAGTCAGCGTTACACACTGGTCATTATCCAAACACCGGTCAGCGTCACACACTGGTCATTATCCAAACACCGGTCAGTGTTACACACTGGTCATTATCCAAACACCGATCAGCGTCACACACTGGACAGCGTCAAATACTGGCCAGCATCACACACCAATCAACCTCAAATACTGGCCAGCATTACACACCAATCAACATAAAATACTGGCCAGCATTACACACCAATCAACATAAAATACTGGCCAGCATCACACACCAATCAACATCAAATACTGGCCAGCATTACACACCAATCAACATAAAATACTGGCCAGCAACACACACCAATCAACATCAAATACTGGCCAGCTTTACACACCAATCAACATCAAACACTGGCCAGCAACACACACCAATCAACATCAAATACTGACCAGCATTACACACCAATCAACATCAAACACTGGCCAGCAACACACACCAATCAACATCAAATACTGGCCCGCTTTACACACCAATCAACCTCAAATCCTGGCCAGCATCACACACCAATCAACATCAAATCCTGGCCAGCTTTACACACCAATCAACATCAAATACTGGCCAGCAACACACACCAATCAAAATCAAATGCTGGCCAGCAACACACACCAATCAACATCAAATACTGGCCAGCATCACACACCAATCAACATCAAATACTGGCCAGCTTTACACACCAATCAACATCAAACACTGGCCAGCAACACACACCAATCAACATCAAATACTGGCCAGCTTTACACACCAATCAACATCAAACACTGGCCAGCAACACACACCAATCAACATCAAATACTGGCCAGCTTTACACACCAATCAACATCAAATACTGGCCAGCATCACACACCAATCAACATCAAATACTGGCCAGCTTTACACACCAATCAACATCAAATACTGGCCAGCATCACACACCAATCAACATCAAATACTGGCCAGCTTTACACACCAATCAACATCAAATACTGGCCAGCAACACACACCAATCAAAATCAAATGCTGGCCAGCAACACACACCAATCAACATCAAATACTGGCCAGCATCACACACCAATCAACATCAAATACTGGCCAGCATCACACACCAATCAACATCAAATACTGGCCAGCAACACACACCAATCAACATCAAATACTGGCCAGCAACACACACCAACCAACATCAAATACAGGCCAGCTTTACACACCAATCAACATCAAATACTGGCCAGCATCACACACCAATCAACATCAAATACTGGCCAGCTTTACACACCAATCAACATCAAATACTGGCCAGCTTTACACACCAATCAACATCAAATACTGGCCAGCAACACACACCAATCAACATCAAATACTGGCCAGCATCACACACCAATCAACATCAAATACTGGCCAGCTTTACACACCAATCAACATCAAATACTGGCCAGCTTTACACACCAATCAACATCAAATACTGGCCAGCAACACACACCAATCAACATCAAATACTGGCCAGCATTACACACCAATCAACATAAAATACTGGCCAGCATTACACACCAATCAACATAAAATACTGGCCAGCATCACACACCAATCAACATCAAATACTGGCCAGCATTACACACCAATCAACATAAAATACTGGCCAGCAACACACACCAATCAACATCAAATACTGGCCAGCTTTACACACCAATCAACATCAAACACTGGCCAGCAACACACACCAATCAACATAAAATACTGGCCAGCTTTACACCCCAATCAACATCAAATACTGGCCAGCAACACACACCAATCAACATCAAATACTGGCCAGCATCACACACCAATCAACATCAAATACTGGCCAGCAACACACACCAATCAACATCAAATACTGGCCAGCATCACACACCAATCAACATCAAATACTGGCCAGCATCACACACCAATCAACATCAAATACTGGCCAGCTTTACACACTAATCAACATCAAATACTGGCCAGCAAAACACACCAATCAACATCAAATACTGGCCAGCATCACACACCAATCAACATCAAATACTGGCCAGCTTTACACACCAATCAACATCAAATACTGGCCAGCATCACGCACCAATCAACATCAAATACTGGCCAGCATCACACACCAATCAACATCAAATACTGGCCAGCGACACACACCAATCAACATCAAATACTGGCCAGCATCACACACCAATCAACATCAAATACCTGTCAGTGTCAAATACCAGTCTTTATCAAACACTGGTCAGCATGCAACAACAGTCAGCATCAAATACCAGTCATTATCAGGCACTGGTCAGCATCATAAAGTAGTCAGCGTCACACGCTGGTCAGTGTCAAGTGCCAATCAGGGTCAAATACCAGTCAGTGTCAAATATTGGTCAATATCAAACACCGGTCACCATCAAATATCAGCCATTATGAAATACCAGTCGGTGTGAAACACCGGTCAGCATCAAATGCTGGTTATTATCAAATACCAGTCAGTGTCAAACACCTGTCAGCTTCAATCACCCGGTCCTCAGCGAACATGTGCAATCACACAAGTCATTTAATGCTTCTCTCCTGCTAGGAGATTTCCCCATAACAACACTGCAAATACCTATGTTTTTACAATTTGAAAATTACAAGTAAAACTTAGTTTTCGGTGTTTCTTTATCTCAAAGACCCCATTAAACCCTCCAAGACTTATTTGTCTTGCCTCTCCTCCGAGGCCCATACAGACTACTGCATTATGGTAACACGGAACTAAATCTATCCCATTACGCAGAAGAACATACTTCAAGAGAAGACACTTTCACGCTCTAACAGCAGCTTAACAGGTTAAGCCAACATGCTGTACACAGTGCTACTGTGGGTACAATGTTTCCTGAGTGTTTAGTGTCCGCAGTGTCCCTCAGCAGTGATGTCATTACAGCCAGAAGCCTCAGCCTTTCCCCCAAGCCTCTCGTACCTTCCTCTGTGACACTGTCCACCACAGAGCCGCCGAACACCAGGATGTCAGTGCTGCCGTCGGTGCTGCCGCCGAGACCGCTGTCGCTGCTCAGACCTGCCGGGCCAAAAGGTGCCAAGCCAAGGACACGTTAGTCACCCCCACTGCGTCTCAAACCACATCAGGACCCTGTTCCACCATGCAGGATTATATCTCCGCTGAACGAGACCTAGAGCTAGGCCTGTCGCGATAATCAATAAATCAATTAATCTAACGATAACAAAAAATGAGGTCGCTAAGTTTTCTGGGGTCGATAATTTTCATTTATCAAAGACACTGGATGTCAAGAGAGTTAACTCCAGTGCATTGATCTTGACTGATTACTCGCGGTTCCTTACTCATCCGTGGAGTGAAACGTCTTATCAGGGATGTGATTTTTCCGCTAATTTGCGGAATTACGCTTTTTTATCTTCAAAATTAAAAAAATAAATAAAACTCTGATTTTTCAGTCATGAAAATCCGATTTCATATCTACAGCATTCTGACTTTCAGTATTTCCGTAGCTGAATTGATTTTACGCATGATGCATTCTACAGAACTTCCGTTTTCAAATTAGCCAGCTAAAGCACACCCGTCAAATGTCATGCTGTGTGGGCAGGGGCCGCGGCGAAAAGTTTCAACACTGCGGAAAAGAAACAACTTAGATATTGCGGATATTCAAGACGACAGATAGCTTGTAGTATAGTAATAATAATTTATCATCCGTATACCTGTATTTTGTGTAGCCTATTCGGCTAGTGGAGGATGAAGCAGTCTTGTAGCCTAAGTTTCAGCGGCGTGAGTGGTTGACGGCTGAACACTGCTGCGTCCCTTTATGTAACTCGTCAGACAAATGCTGTATACCGCTAGTAAGTTGCGTGGTTGGTTCAGTGCGTGTCAGTTTCCCCCGGGAGTGCGAGCGGGTGCTCGTCTTAGCTCTTTGACGCACCTTCGGTAATATGGCCAGTCAAACCAGAACATTGCATTATGTAAGCTTACCAACAAACCTGATGGACCTTTATTTTCCTACCTCACTTTTGCACACTTTAATATGAAGCATTATCATCCAACATTTTCACTTCGGTGATGCTGAATTAATTGGTTACTGTGGCCAGCATATGCACGGGTTATCAGTGCTAACGCAGCTGGGTGTCCAGCTCCAAAGCTAAATCATGGCTATTTCAGCAGCTGCCCAGCTAATCAATGACCTTCAGCAATATTAGCGAACGATACCACCAACTTTTCTATCGCGTCGTAAAGGTAAAAGTTCGTGGTATCATTCGCTAATATTAAAGGTGCTTCAGCCCTTCCTCGTAGTTTCACATTTGTTTTTTCATGTAAATGGAGCGTTACTGGACACCGAATATAGCCGAATGTGGCTAGTTAGTGACACTGTTTTCCGTTGTCGTTTGGCTTATTCACTAGGTTAATTTGTAATGCGTAATATGTAATGCTTATTTCCCGGAGTTCCATCAGGATTGTGTTTTTAGTCAATAATTGGAAGTTGAAAATACTCACAGAATTCATAGATGGTTTCTACAGATGATTGGATAAAGAAAAAAGATTTATTTGTGGTGTGTATCTATAGTGATTATGTTCTTATTTTTCATTTTTGCTATTACACAGTACCTTCAGGGTAGTCCAAATTCATAAAATCCCATGAGCATGTGACTTTGTGATATGATTTTGGAGTTGAATGTGAAGTCAATGATTTTATTGATATATTGGCTATATTCAACTAATGTTATTTGACTTTAATCTGAGTGCAATAGTGGCAGATTAAATCCTTTACAAGCTTGGAGCTTGTAACTAATTTTGACTTGACTTAGAAATGAAAGATTACATGTTTGTTGGCTTGAATATACATTGGATAATAATTCTGTTTTTTTATTTTATTGAATTCTTAGTACACTTAGGGCACTAAAAATCACTAAAACCTAGGAGCTCATTGATCTTTAAAAGGGGTGAATTTGCATTTTTACAGAATATCATTACATTTGAAAAATGGTACAGAAACGACAATATAATCGTTTATCACAATAAATTTTGGGACAATTTATCGTCCAGCAAAATTTGTTATCGTGACAGGCCAACCTAGAGCCCTCCCAAACCTCGAGCAGCGACTGGAGTAAGAGGAGTGGTTCCTAGGTTTACACGAGGAGATAATCCTGATTCATGAAATACCCCCAGGGTAAAGCCAGCAGATCCACACTTACACGCACATGCTACCCTATTACAAATGAACGCAACTCTTCTATAACCCCAGTTACTCTGGTAACCCCTGACCCAGAATCCCGCTTCCCGTTTCCTGGAGAGTGCGGCCGGCCGAAGGATGTGCCACTTACTGCGCGGCCCGGAGCCGGTGTCGAAGTAGGAGAATAGCGAGTCCAGCTCATCGGGACAGAAGAGGGAGTCACGGCGGAACTGAGCGACTGCAGCAGCGGCTGGAGGGAGAGTGAGAGAGAGAGTGAGAGAGGGGGAGAGCGAGGGGGGGTGGGGGGCAGAGGGGCTCAGAGAAAGAGTGACGCACACATAAACACACAAAGGATACATTGATATACCCAATACATGCGCACACAAGTATACAGGCACAAACTTTTTTTAAAATATAGATTCTTACAGCTCTCAGAATTATGAGGATAGGGTCTGTCTTCATAACCCTTGATGTCCCAGGTGTGCGTACCAGGAAATGGGTCTCATAATACAGGAAAAAACCAACACTCATACACAGCACACAAACGGACACAGACTGCAAGCTTTAGCGCACAATCTTACCCAGTTATCAATAATTAAAAACAATTCCTTTCCAAAGATGGATATTTTACAAGTTCCCTGACCACTGCGCTAAACTGCATCCTCCCCTAGTTTCATCTATGGTAATGCAGGGGTCTGAGATGCGCGGTTGCTATGTTACCTGAGGAGAGGTTGGCAGGGGAGGCAGAACCGGGCTCGCGGCGGTACTTGCGGCGGGATTTGAGCGCTCTGATGGAGCTGTTGTGCCGCTGGCACTTCTTATTGCTCCAGCGGCGGGATTTCCGCTCGGCGTCCGCCAGCACCTCGCCACCCGCCATCCTCTTCAGGAACTTCTTCTCCACGTACTTGGCTTTGATCCAGGCCTCCTTCTCCTGCCTGCAGGGGGCAGAGGATACGGCGACTGAACGGAGCACACCGGACACACCGGCTGCGGGGGGAGGGGGGCAGGGAGCGGGGGATCAGCAGAAAAGGCTACATACGTCCATTTTCTCAAGCCACCGACAGGAGCTAGTGTGTGCTAGTGTGTGTGGAGTTACCATATTTGATTTAGTCAAAACCCGACCATTCCTTTAGTAGATATCACACACACAAGATAGGTCTGGTGAACTGGGGGACAGATAGACGGACACTCGTCTGGAAAGTAGCCTGCCTTCGGCCTGCTGTGCAGGGCAATCATGATAAAAAATGAATGCCGTGCGGGCGTCAGAATGCCCCACCTGGAGCTGGACGGCCCTGGTTTCTTCAGGCCCTGCTCCTCGCACGAGCCCTCGTATATGCGATTGATGGCTCGATTCCCCAGCTCACACATCAGCTGCAGGAAGAGAGGGGGTAAAATTGATTTGATAAAATAACTCCCGATACAAAGCTCAAGCAAACATTATTACATTTATACAAATTGAGCCCCTAAGAACAAGAGTGGTCCAAATCGTTTTTTTTTTCTTTTTTTTTTAATTATTATTTTGGACCACTACTGCACTGAGCACTTCATGTGTTCTGAAAGTGTGGAACATATGACCCACCTACTGCATAGTACTGGAACTGCACTAAGTCAATCCATTTTTGCACTAAACAGATTGACCACTTAGGAATCATTTTAAGATTAGAACTTCAAAAAGACAAATATGTTATTCTCAGGGGCTCAATTAGGCTGGTACAAAAACTAGCAATACAAATGAGAAAACTATAGAAAATGTAGAATGAGCGAAAAGAGAAATGCAAGTTTTACAAGAATGATCAGAAACTATGTATATGTGTTATTATTATAAAAATATTATTCATTAGCACATGCACATTTATCCTCTTTTCTTCAGACATTTCTTGGTTTTGCCGTCACTTCGGCTGGATGATCATGCGAGTATGCTAACTGATTAGCTAACCTGAGTTGCTTTTTTGCCCGGTATATTTAGGCCATGGCTGGACAGAATCAAAGAGAAAGAAGGGAGAGGTACCTTCAGTAATTCCGGCTCCCATGAGTCGAGCGTCAGGGAACGGACCTTTGAGCATTGAACCCCCAAACTCCTGTGAGAAAGAGACAGTCCTATTTAACAGTCTTAATCATGGGTTACACATTATACACAAACCTGCATTACACATCATTCAAATTTCAGGAAATACACATTAGAATTTATGACATTTGAGCGATTCAAATGACCAGAGACATTTCTATTTCTGCATTTCCATTTCTGTTTTGAGTTAAGTCAGTTAGCCGTTAGAGCTCTGAAATCATCTTTTTTTTTAAATATAAATTTAATTGGCAAGTGCTGTTGAAAACCTATCATGAGGAGAATTGTTTAAAAGAGCACCCCTGTGGGAGCTCTTTTAAGCAAGTTACCACATGATCGGTTTTCAACAGCTTTGATTTTGAGATCTTACATCGTTGAGCAACAACAGCTGCATTTAGCGCTCAGCAGGTTAATTTGAATTAAATTGTGTTTTTGGGCATCAGGAAGTTTAATGGTGGAGGCTAATGGAGATTCTTTTACTGTAAACAGACTGGAATTGCTGTCTGACTGACAGTCCTACCAAATCCCTCCACAACATCCTCATTCTGGAAGGAATGCAGTAGCAGTTAACCAGTTTCTCCTCTATTCTTCCCCTCCTCTCTTCCTCCTCTCCCCCTCTCCTTCAATCCTCTTCTCCCCCCTCTCTCCCTCTTAAAGATCTGCAGCCTTACCTTCCACTCAACCCAAACACACCGAGGGTTACATAATGTCCCTTAATCACACAAATAAGACACACAGGAAGGCCATTTTTCACAACTGAGCAAACCAATTATCTCTTCTGAAATAACCCAGAGTGAAATCAGGTGGTTCCTGTTTCTGAATAATTCACGGAGTACATCTAAAAGATGTCAATGCAGGCCTTGTGGCTTTTATTTACATTTCATCATTTACCTTGTTTGCAAAGCTTGCGTAAGGATATTATCTAAAAGGACAGAGCCTCGGTTAAATCTCTCAAATCCTGCTTGATTTATTTGATTAAATTAAACCTGACAGTCTGTTCAGAGAGGATTAATGATAGCTGTGAAAATAAAACAGGGGAACAGAGGACAGAGACACTGACACAGAAAAGGCGAGAGCTTCCTGCACGATACTTTGGTAATAAACACATAGAAACAGAATATTCCGGACCTGAGCATTGATACAGTTGTTTACCACAGTAATGGGCTCATTCTCTTCCAGTCTGTCGAAGATACTCTCAAAAATAGAATCAACAGAAATACTTCAAAGGCATTTATTCTGCCAACGCCTTCATCTTCGGCTGCCGCAATAGCATCCCCAGAGGAGCTAACACCGTCTGCTTCCAGAAACTTCCGCAGCTCACTCACAAAGCGGATCAATCAGCACCTGGTGCCACAGCTCTTAATCTAAAAAGGCTACAAACAGGAAGCCTTGGCAGCGCTTCACGAGACTCAGCCAGCGGGCTCAAATTAGAACATGAATTTTAAACCCATCGTCCGGGATTAAGGTGCATTAGAAATAAATGTGATACTTGGAAAGGGAGAGAAGTAAACATTTCATGGAAGGAAGCACAGGTGGTAACAAAAGCACAATGTGGTAAAGCGTATTTGCACTCATATTTAAAGGATATACACTGCAGGACATCAGCAGTTACTCCCCTGTCTCTTCCCTGTCACCAGTGAGCACAGCGCAAAAGCCCTGCTACCCCCGTTTCACCAGAATGACTCTGCGTCCGTTTGGGGGAGGGGGTTGCGAGGGATGGAGAGAATGTGATCAGAAAGCCGATTAGTGGATCTCCCAGTAATCTGCAGGAGGCCCGAGGTGGCAAAGCTCAAGCTTCAGTGAGTGACACGGGCCTGCAGAGGTCAGAGGTCACCCAGCCTCCCAGCTGCCTATCACAACCGGGGTTTTAGAGGTCTCTGAGAGCTTAGAGCCTAGCTCTGGTTCTGTGGCCTCGCTCACTCAGAATCTGGGTTTATAAGGCTGACCTGTGAATACCAGAGCGTCGTACACAGCAGGATAGCCAGGCTAACCTGTCGATGCCAGAGTAGTCGATGCAGAGTAGGATAGCCAGGCTAACCTGTAGATGCCAGAGTACTCAATGCAGAGCAGGATAGCCAGGCTAACCTGTGGATGCCAGAGTAGTCGATGCAGAGTAGGATAGCCAGGCTAACCTGTAGATGCCAGAGTACTCAATGCAGAGCAGGATAGCCAGGCTAACCTGTAGATGCCTGAGTACTCAATACAGAGCAGGGTGAACAGGCTTACCTGTGAATGCCAGAGCACTCGATCCAGAGCATGATGAACAGGCTTACCTGTGGATGCCAGAACACTCAATCCCGAGCACGATGAACAGGCTTACCTGTGGATGCCAGAGCACTCGATCCAGAGCATGATGAACAGGCTTACCTGTGGATGCAAGAGCACTCGATCCAGAGCACGATGAACAGGCTTACCTGTGGATGCCAGAGCACTCGATCCCGAGCACGATGAATAGGCTTACCTGTGGATGCCAGAGCACTCGATCCAGAGCATGATGAAAAGGCTTACCTGTGGATGCCAGAGCACTCGATGCAGAGCAGGATTCCCAGGTTGATGCTGGCCCAGCGAGGGTCAGGCTGGCCGCAGTCGCAGCAGGCCTCGTTCCCGGCGATGCTCTGGGCACGGTGCACGATGCCCTCGCCCCGGACAGTTCGCTCTCGCGGTTCGCTCGCCGAGTCGATGCTGCTGGTGGACGGGGAGGCCGTCCGGTCTAACCGCTGAGGAGAACACGAGATGCCAGCAACTCAGACTCTCCCAACGATACACAGGGGTCAGTCTTATGCAGAGGAGGCTGGGGTCAGATATCAATAGTGTTTTCATGGTTTTAATCTGGACATTCAACATTTCTCCGCCCTGCTTCTAAACAACTCCTGCCCTTCTGAAATGTCTTTTACAAACTGCCGAGAAGGAAACATGTTGCGGTTTTACTTAAAAGGCATCTAAAGTCAATTCCCAGAAGGGATGTTAAACGTTCAACGTTTACAAACAAATCACTTGCTTTTGTTGACATCTTGCATTGTCACATGACCAATTTCATTCATATAAACCAATGTTTTATGTCGATATACAACGAAAAAGTAGGCTTTTAGCACCCTTAATTGACATCAGTTTAAAATGAACCCTACTCCCTTTCCCCTAACCCTTAACCCGAACCCTAAACCTAGGCGTCGAATAAGGATGCTAAAAGCCTCCTTTTTCTTTGTAAATAGACGCTTGGACAGGTAGCGTCACTTCATGAGGAATCGGGATGAGAATGTATTGGCCAATTGGATGAGGACCCCAGGACCCCCACGGTTAGCGACTGACCTCGATGTAGTAGCTGTCGGGGATCTCTCTGTAGGCGGAGGCGATGCTGGCCTGCACCGCCTGGATCCAGGACTGCCTCAGCTTCTCCGACTCCGCCTGCAGCATGCAGCTCCTGAGGGGACGGGACCAATCAGAGCACTGCAGTACAGGCACGCAGGTACACAAGAGCTCACACAGACAGACATATACCGCGCATGAACACTTTATGGATAGCCTACTACTACAGGGTATTCCTGGTCTGGTGAAGAGTAGGATGGGATACAATTGACAGACTTGATCATCTTCAGTATCTCACTGCTAAAATTGATTGAGGCCAACGTTGACACACGACAGTCAAGTTTATTTAACTACCGGAACATAATGTTCGCTAGTATTGCAGATTTCTTCCCCTGCTTTCATGACCGTAGTGTACCGTACATGCAGTGCACGACTGAGAAATGGATTTTGAGCTGCGTGAATTCAGGAAGCCAACACGGCACCATAACCACCTTTTAACCCCACAGTCTGAAAGCAAAGGCTTGAATGGACTTCCAACAAAAAAATGTCGAGTGTTGAGGAGGTAGGTTGAGAGAATGGTACTTACTTTGTAGGAGAGACGACCTCGAAGCAGAACCTCCTCTCGATGTCCTCGCACGGTTTAACAGAGCAGAGCCTCAGGTCCTCCACCACCACCGTCAGGGCATCCTAACAGAGGAGAGTGTCAATCATGCCGAGACCCCGCCTCCTTTTCACCATCACCACACCTCAAACAGGCCCTGCTTCACATCAGACCCTGGCTGGAGTTAGATCAATGGGTCCCAGAATGCCCCTGCTAGCCATGTTAGCAGTTAATAAATCAGAGCCACACTGTTCGTTCCAGAGCTCATCTCTGCTCTTCGCAGTTTTGACTTTTACCATTTCATAATGCCAAATACTGAAGTATAATTACTGAATGCTGGATGTTTTAAACATATTGTAAAAGTGATCGAGAACTAAATAATGGCGGTGACCTAGCTAAGAAGGCATTTGTCATGTAGTAAATAGTTGGAAACATTTAATTGGTAAAGAATTAAATAATAATTGATCACGCCTGACTGGCAAATTTCTCCACTACCAGTTCTATCCCATAATAATCATGCCCACAACAGGACACATACAGCACAGAAACCAACCTTTAGCTTCTTCTGGTACACCAGCTGGCTGTTCTGTATTGAGAACCACCGCCTGAAATAGTGAAAAGAGCACAACGCATTTGAAACATAGAAAGAATATCATCATTAAAAAGCCCTTTACTCTGGAGATCTGGAGCACACACAAGTAATTTCATTAAAACAGGCGAGTCGACTCGCAACAAGTCATCCTGTTATTGGACTACAACAGAGAGAACTGCAAGATGCAATTCAACAGAAATTCAACACTGAATAACCAGCAGAATCACTTGTGCAGTAACAGACTGAGATCTTAATGGCTTTTCTATGGAAACAATATGACACAATTTCCTGTGACAGGAAATGATGTCGTCCAGTATGGGACAAAGAATGATCACCTGTTCCAGGTTTTGAAGGCATTGCTGGCCCTCTTGAACAGGTATCCCTCCATCACCACGCCATCTGGGGCGTCCACATTGAACTCCACTTTAGAGTCGTCATAGGCAAAGTCCTGTCAGAGAGGAGAACAACAACCATAACCCTCAGCCATCCAACAAAAACCCCACTGTAAAAACACAACAGTGCCCCACAAAACATTACAGTAGACATTACATAAACAGCAATTAATTTCTCAAAACACTTTAAGATGTAAATAAATGAAAAAGCAAGGGTGACCAAATAAGAACAAAGCAGCAAGGCACTCTGAACCTCAAACTATCCATCCATTATTGAAACCAATCATTACTCACTGGAGTAGCGGTGAAAAGCAGGGACACACCCTGAACAGTCGCCAAATGCCAATCCATCGCAGGACACACACACCATTCACTCTCAAACTCATACCAATGAGCAATTTAGAGTCTCCAATTAGCCTGCCATGCATCTTTCTGCACTGAAAACCAGAGAAACTGGAGGGAACCAATGCAAACACAGGTTAAACATGCAAACTCCACATAGAAAGGCCCCAGGCCATATTTGAACCCACAACCTCCTTGCTGTGAGGCAGCAGTATTACCCATTACCCCACCATGACACCTATGTCGAATTATGCAATAATTCAATACACCAATACGAAATAATTTTTTTGTATTTACATTTTTTTGAGTTTTAGTAAAACTACCACAAGAGTTTATAAAGGTAAACAATGATTAATAAGATTGGTGTAACTGGATACAAAATCCTGCTCTAATACAGAGAGAGTGTAAAAAAAAAAAATTTTTAATACACCAATGAAGGTCAAAATCTCAGTAAAGGTGGACTGAAATTTACATGATGGGTAAATGACAGTTTCAATATCAAGGACCCAAGTTACAGGTGAGGCAGCCTGCCGGTGCATAAAAGGTCCACTTAGTGGGCATCAGAAATCTGATGTTGGTCCAGTAATATTCACGCCTGACCTGAAGCAGCCTCTCAGGAGGCTGAGGATCAAGCCCCTTGTTGGCACACCACCGGAAAGCACTCATTTAATTTCACACAGTGAGTAGGAAGCAAGTGCTGCTCGCTCCTCCTGTTAAATTGGTAGATTCTACATGCTCAGTGACACTGTAAAAGTCGCTCGCCCACACGAGTGTCCACGCATCCAAAAAAAAAATATCAATGAGTGCTAATGAAACAACACAGAGACATAGGTGGACATGCAGTGCAAACCTGCTATTTTGTAACGCACAATAGACAGAAAGATTGGACGGTTGTTAATGTTAGAAGTGTGATTACTCTGACATTGAATGCAACGTTAAATCAACCTTTCCCTGTTTTTTCTGATCGTGTGCTTCTCTTGATGCTGTCAGCACTAAAAAAAGTAGTACTCAGTACATGGAAGATTTTGAGATATCAAGCCCTGCATGAACTTGAAGGAACATCCAGAACTCCACTGTTTTCAGTACTCATCTGAGCAGCTTTTAAGTCAAATGACTCGTTACCAGGTACAAGGCTACTTTCAGTAGATACAATTAACAACAAAGACATGTTTTATCAGGTCATGAGTTGAAAAATCCAACGTCAAGGCTGAAAAGAGAAAGAGCACAATAATTTTGAGGTGGGAAATCAAAACGAATGAAGATCACTCAAGGTTTTTTGTGTTGTAAAAATGGATGGAATGGTTACAACACCGTTTGACTGGCCCTCTCATGCACGCTCTTGCATGAGGCAAGCAGTTTCAATGTTCTCTCGGTCTGAAAATATTTCCACTGCTTGCACAGCAAGTTTCAAGGTTTTTGGTCAGGGTTCAATTCTGCCGAGAGCCTGCCCACCCCACCTCCTACACAACGGCCTCAAATGTATCAGCTGGAACCACAAAAATGACAGCCTGCTTTACTTTTCTTTTTTTTTTGTCATCAGTCAAAATCTAAGATTATTACGTTCATAAATTGAACTTGTATCGGAGAACATTTAGTCATAGCTTATTCTGCTTTTCTAGTATCAAAAGCAGATGAGGAGTTTTGTCCAGTAGAAACTGGGGTCCGTCTCCGGTGTTTGTATGTCACTGCCCTCTCTAGATTCTTCCACAGTGTCCCTCCCTCTGTTTAGAAGATGGGAAATTATTCTCAGAAAAGTGTCCTGCAGGTTTGCTTGCGAAAATCACCCAATGAGATGGGTAACTCACTCACACTATTACTATGGCAGAAAATGTGCCACACTAGAGCACAAAGGAAAATTGAAGTCAAATTTAACAGACACTATGACAGGATTCCAGCGCTGAACACAGGTGAACATTACTAACACAAGACCCTTGGCATGTGCGAATCCCATTAGTACACAAAAAGACAATTACATAAACAACTGGCCGGCATATTTAAAATAATAATGATAATAATAATAAATAAATAAATCAGTGGTTATCTTACTACAGGTGCTGAAAAGCTTTTATTGTGATAGAGACCTCAGTAAATCAGGCTTGACTTGTCTTAATTCATTGACTTTTGGAGAAAACTGCTAGCGGCTTAGCAAGCAGCTCTGGCACAGCATCAGTAGCCCCTGACTTGAAATGACATTGGCAACACCTCAATTTTATAATGCCTCTTAATTATCTAAATACTGAATAAATACACCTGAAAAGCATGGAAACAACAAGTACCAAGGGAAACAGTTTAGGTCAATTTAACAGGAAAGATGAGGGTTCATCTGAAGTGAGGTTATCAGAAGCTTAATTACAATTTGGTTTCAGAAAAATAAAAAAAATAGTTGGACACTTCAGGTTAAACAATGCTGTAATAAAAGGATGAACTACCATTTGGCAGAATACTCCTGTCAATCATAAAGGTGGTTTGATAGATTTTAAAATATTTTTTATAAATATTATTTTCTCTAAAGATCTTCATGCAATTGTATACATCGCGTTCACAATAAAGATTCAGACGGTCGCTTTAAAATCCAAAATGAGATAAACACAGATGAAGGAAAGCCAATTATTAACGAAAGACCCGCTCCCACCACCATTCATACAACTACAGCACGAGATAACATTCACGTGCCCTCTCTGTGTTCTTAAAACTCTAAAATATCTCAACACTGAAAAACACGAACACCCGCCCGAAGTAAAAGCGAATTTAGGTCCCCCCCACCACCTTATAGGCCGTGTATCTGTACAGCAAAGCTGCTATCATTAATCAGCTATAGGCTATCACCTACAAGATCAACAACATTGATTCAAACTGTATTTTGGAAGAAAAGTTATTCATATTATTCATTCATATGTTCTAAACCTGCAATGGCACGAGTATTTAGTCACCAATATCACGAACAGAGTAATTTAAAGTAATTTAACATCAAGCTCCGTATTATTTTAATGAAGAGGAAACCCACCAGTGTGTAATCCAATCTCCCAAATATCTTCATTTTTAATAGTTTCGTATCCAGACGCATCAGAAGTCCTATAAACTAACAAAAAAATATGTACCATACAAACTAGAAACTCCAAAGTTCTCAGATCGATATCATGTCTAATCTCTGAGGAGGGGACGAAAGAGCTTACGAGCTCACGTGAGGAGTGACCACACCGCACAGCTGCAAAAGTGCAATGCTGTAGCTGCGTCTGTGTTCGCGCAGGGGCCACCTGCTTGCAGCCCCGCGCAGTGCTTCACGCGCAGAGCGGCTTTAGAACACAGCCAATTACCATACAGCTGTCACTTTAAGTGCCGCGCGCCGATGCGGAGTCTCTGGAGTCTGGAGTGCTCCCCTGACCCAAGCGAGCTTGAACCGCAAAATTATTTCACGGCTACGACGAGCGCCTCCGCCGAGTAAGTTTTACGACCGACCGCCCCCTTCACACGCATATGCCCTCCAGAAGCAGCTCACAGCAGGTATAACTCACTGTTGGAATAACTGGTCCATCTGGCAACCAGTTCTTAACACCATTCTTGCTCAATCAGGCAAGTATCATGTCAATCCCGAGAATCTCCTCCCTTCAATTGTCCTTTTATTCACGAAAATCTGAAAATACTAACATGCCGTATCTTTCTCACTTTACAAAAACCCGCGTTAACAATGGATGGAAGTGCGGACAATTCATGTCCATCGCCGTTTTAACGACTTTTCCTAACATTTCTACAGTTGTCCCTACACGCATCATAAAAACGATTCCGCATTTAATGTAGGAAAGTCGCGAAACCAGATAACCTATGTCAGTGATGTGAAATAAAAGTGAGCTATAGCCGAACTTACACATTTATTGGCGACATCTAGAGGACTTAACAACGTCATATGTTTCGGCTACAATGTTACGACAGTTTTCTAATTTGTCAGGGGGAAAATGAAGACCTAGCAAAAACAGATATTACAGAGCCATTCCTTTTCTTGGTAAGATATAGCCTATTTAAGGATGAGAGGCTGTCCGTATTTATATAGGCTATTAATTAACGTATTTATTTGGAATAAAGCACAATGTACTGATCAATCCTATAAGAAATTATACCAGGCTATGTCATGGCTGAATCCACCGAACATGCAGTACTCATATTCACGCGAAGGTGTTCAGAATGAAGTTTTCAAAAATTTAGGATTTCAGTCTAGACTGGAAAACTGGTGTATTCAATTACAGATTTCGGCGTTTTCCCCTTTGAAAAATAAAGAACTAGTGAACGAATAAAGGTCTATTTTTTCCCCTCCCAACTACATTATAAAACAAAACGCATTCAAATAAACACTAAACATGCCATTGCTCCACTCCATTGGGAGAAAGGCACCAAATCCCCGGGGTGCAACAATAAGCACGAGGACAAATGAAAGCGCCAGGAAGAGTGGCAGATGTCCCGCGAGACATGGCAGCGCGAGACAGCCGGAGCCACCTCACAATCGCTCGTGAGAAACGGCCGAGCGCCGCGAGACACGGCAGAAAAGAGCAGCGACAGACTGTGGAGGTATTTCTAGTGATAAATCACCGGAACTCATGTTGCATAAAACGGCAGAGATTCATGCCCTCGCGGTTTCATTAATGTCAGCATGATTCAATTTGACGGAGGCAGCAGGCGCATCCATAGCTGGGGTGGGCGCGCATTGTGAGAACAAACACGCTCCCCAACAACGGACGTAGCCAAGTCATGAAATAGTTCACAATGTGTGGAAAGGGAAACGAACTCCATTCACCATCCAGATTGGTAATGTAGTTAACCATGATCCCCTATCCGGGCATAATGTAGATAAGGGAATGGGGCCTCATCCTCAGACAAGAAAACATACAGCCCCAATGGGGTGAAGACATGGGTTATTTGATGTTTTAAAATATAAATTGGTGAAGGTTTCGTTCCATAAGCTTACTATAATGCTAATTCTTATTCCTCTCTTGCTGCAATTGTTCGTTATCGTCCTGAAACCTTAACTTATGGTTTAAACAATAAACAAATCTGATGCCAAAAACTTTCTTTGCAGAATTGTCCGCAGGGAGCACCAGGTGGGGACTGCATTCACACACACACACACGGAGAGAGAGGATGGGGAGGGTTGGGTTTGTGATGAGGTCGGATATGGTTTCCACTTCATCTGTCCAGGCAAACTGTTTGAAGTCAAGTCAATGGACCTGGTGTGATATAGTGGTTCTCTCAAAGGAACAAATCCCTTTTGTTCCAGAGGGGCGTGCATGTGCGCACACACACAGACACACACAGAGTCATAAAAGGGGAGACGCTGTGCTTTGTGCACGTGTGTAGAGTATCCTGCAGCCTGTCGCTCTCAGCGACCTGTGCCCTGCCCAACACTAAGCCCATTATTGACTAATCCAGCTGCTGCCTCTCTCCATCTCTCTCTCTCTCTCTCCCCCCCTCTCTCTCTCCTTCTCCTTCCAAGGATTCATTTCTCTCACTCTTTTTCACTCCCAGGGAGACAAAGAAATAACCATGCTTTCACTTTTCTCCCGACATATCCCCTTTTCGAAAAATGAACTCTTTTTTGAAACAGCAATCATTTAAAAACCTCCATTTGGGGTCAGAGGCTGATTAAGTACACCAACCTCAAACCAGGTGATATAGCTTGCCTAAGCCAATACTCTGTTGTTATATATTGGAAAATCATGGTGAAATTCAGTAAATTGCAGATGCAAGCATTTATACAGTAGTCTGGAAAACTTCTAACACTTTGGAAAACAGACAGGTTTTTTTCTTCTACCCACAATGCCTTGCACAATAACACAAAGAAAGGTAGGAGCATGCATGTAAATACGCAAATAGGCAAACTATGCTAGAATATCATCATACATTTTATAGCGAAGTTGATTCAAAGCATTACATGACTGGCATGAAAAATTTGACATAACAATATGCTTTGATGAGGGAAATATGTATTGATTAGACGGAGTGCTTAAACTGTCAGTAAAAGCATCTACGTCTATGAAGGCCCAATGGTTCAAACCTTTTTGCTTTTCGAAAGGAATTTGGTTGCCTGATAAGTAGCAGGTATGGTAGGTGATTGTGAAATAACCTGATTTAATAGATAAACAAATGAGCCACTTTCTCTTGTGGCAGCTTTTGCATAGTCAGTCATCCAGCAGATAATTCCCATTCCATTTTAGACTAATCTGGCACCTCCCATGATTTTTTTCTGTAAGTGAAAAAGCCTTTATTAACGCAGTTAAAATAACACAAACTGAAAAATAATAGCGAGAGAAAGAGAAAGATAGACAAAGATATTAAGTCCTTCTCTTTAGATCTACTCCGGGTTGTCTTCATAGCACAGTGCAAATACCATTCAGAAAAACATACAGGGCCTCAGGATATCTACACAGAAAGCTCAGTTAAGAACACTGATTTCACTCATCTGTGATTTTAAATTATGAAAAATATTACCAGCATTTTGGTGAGAGTAAGCACTTTGCCCCTCCTCCCTTACGGCACTTTTGGTACTCAAAGGTGTATGCAGTTTCCTGACATCAGTGCATCTCTAACATTGCTTGTTCAAATACTTGAATTAAACCGATCAATTATAATGAGTTTTTAAAAACAGAACTGCACTGTGTCCACAGCAGCCATCACAGAACATGTTTTCCACATGAGGGCGCTCTGCTCTGTTCATTATTCCTGTGCTCTTTCAGCCCTTTTCTCTCACTTTTTCAAATATTTCCTGTCATACGCTTGTGTGAATCCCTCTCCTTTCCCCTCCCAGCCACTGCCACTCTACATGCGCTACGTGTATCGTCTCCTTTGACTGATTTACATCCCGTGTGCCAAACGCCGTTTTCCCATTTTCTCATGTGTTGGCGTTTATGCCCCTTATCTTAAGAGTGCAAGTTACCGGATTTTCACTGGCTATATGACCATTAGAAACCAGTCAGTATTTCCCAGTAAACGTTTATAGTCTTCAGAAATCATTTATACTCTTTGATGACAGTTAAATACCGATGTTCATACAGTACTTCTATTAATAGGAACACGCTCCCAAGGCCAACTCTTGGTATCCAGGATTGGGGCCGCAATCCTATCAATCATCCTTCAGTCTGTTCCTCAGCCAAGTTTATCAGGAACACCTCCCGAGCTTCTGCCGTCATCAGGATTGGGACCTAGCTTTCCTGCTAAAAACCCCAGTCCTGTCATATCTGACTGTTCTGCTCTGGGAAGTGTGTCCTGCATCTGACAGCTCACCTGGATGACCTTAATTGTCATTCTTCTCTGGGCTCGGTCCTTCTCACAAATACCATATAACTATCAATAAAGGCTACTATTGGATTGCACTCAGTCTCCACATTTGCTTCCTGGCCTGGACCATGACAGCACAGTGCAGCCAAAGGTACCAGGGTGTGCGAATTAGTCAGGAGGAGGAAGAACTCTGCCAACCTCGTCAGTCCATAAGAGCCCCCTCCAATGAACTAGTGGCTATAAAGGATATTTCACAGGACTCTGCCACCGCTGCGATTCTATTCTCCAGCAGACCCTCCCTCAGGCATTTGCCCATTGGGAATCTTACCTAGCGGTGCTGGAACGGTTGTCATCATCAATTGCCTCTCTGGACCTGTCATGGACTGGGCTGCCTCCTGTAAGGATGCAGAAGACCCCGCAGTACAGACCTGTGCAGTTTCGGGTGAGGAGATGAGGATGGTGTTTGAGTGGTCTCGCTCCAGCCACGCCGCTGCCCGGAAGTTACTCCAGCTGCACAAAGCCAGCTTGTCAGTTTCGGAAAACTCCACGACCTCTGTACCCTGGCTGTCTGTATCTGCTGGGATGCCCGGGCGCTTTATCACACCTATCTATTTGGCTTGGCAGAGCGAGTCCAGGACGAATTAACCACCTGTGTCCTTCCCCCCCAGATCTGGACAACCTCATCAATTTGGTTCTCAGAATAGATGTCCAACTGAAAAAAAGGCACTGGATTGGTGGGTGAGGTTACAGGCGCCTACCCTGCCTAAATCCCAAGATGCTCAACCTGTGGCCATATCCTACCTTCATTACCCATGGCAGTTGACTGGGCCCGGGTTCTTCAGCTGCTTCCTGAAGAATGGCGGGGCAGAATCTATGCCTGTGCTGTGGAAGTGCTTCCACCATTGCTGCATGCCCTGTTCGGCCAACGCAACTAACATAATAGAAGCGGTGCTGTCTGGTGCTGCAATCTCATCTGTTTGTCCACTACTTTAGGATCGCCTGACCTGGCAGGATCGCCCTATCTCTACCCAGGCCTTAGTCAATTCAGGGGCGGATAGGAACCTCATCCATTCCAGTCTCGATCACAGCCCAAGGGTCCCAACTGAACCACTACCAACACCCCCTGGTCCTGAGGTCTCAGGGAATTGCCCTTCCTGACGTCACAGAGGTAACCCGGCTGGTGCCCGTGCTCAACTCCGGTCACCACTCCAAAGAGCAGGCGTTTGTTCTCATGGAGTTAGCACATGCTCAGGAGGCGCTGGAGATACCCTGGCATGAGTGTCACAACCCTCATGTGGACTGACCCTAGAGGTCCATCCTGGATTGGAGTCAGTAATATACCCAGTCCTGCCTTACTTCAGCTTCCAGTCCCAGCTGCATCTCTTTCTTCCGTCCACTGGGAGGAGCCAGCAGACCTGCAGGGAGTTCCCCCTATTCACAATGACTTCCGTCTGGCACTCAGCAAGGCCCGAGCTACGTCACTTCCTCCACACAGACCCTACTATTAGATTGTACTTCGACTCCACATTTGGTTCCTGATATGGATGGATCATAGCCATTTTCATTACGTTTTCTCCCCAAGTCATCCAGAACGCACACAATCCATTGAGGAGACGAGAGATAAGCAAGAGAGAACAGGAGGGAGGGGGGTTAAGTTAACTTTGAAATGTTGAAACTAAAATTCAACAAGAGTTTGTCAACTAAAGTGACTATATCCCCCGCTGCTAGGTCACCAAAACCGACTGGTGTCTGCGCATTCCCAGTAGGAAGGTTGGTACCAAAAAGAATTGAAATCGGTCGACTCCTTCTTGAGATATCGCGCTGACGACGGACGGACGGACGGACGGATGTTCGGATGGAGCTGAATACTATATCCCCAGCTTTGCGCTAAACGCGCGGCGGGGGATAAATAGTGCCCATGTAGGAGATTCCTACCATAATGAATGACATTGCTAAAAGCCTGACTGGGTCAAACCAGCAGTACATTACTTGGCAAGTCTCTGATTCGAGGTTAGGCTACTAACAGAGTCCCAGAGGAGTTTAATAAATGGTGCCTGAATGGCAGGTGCACTGGACAGAAACTGTAAAAAATAATGAAAACAAAGACCAAACAGAAATACAACAAATACCAAAAAAAAGTGAAAAAGAACTGTGGCTGCATTTCAACACTCTCACTGAGACACTCAAGCTTGGCTAGATATTTCCTCAGCCTCTAAAAATCACCTAAGAACTGTATAAATCCACATCTGAACTAATAACAACGAAAGCAGCTAGTTGTGAGCTCCACAGAAATGGCACTCATGGCAATATTTCTGACGATTTAACTTTCCAAAGTATGTTCAACTACTTTTTGTCAGTGCAGTCAAATATCAAATCACCAAAGGATAGCTAACTGATAATCTAAGTATTCCCTTACATGTACAGGAAATGATCCAATTCACCTCTGCATAAAATGAGTAGGTCTTTTTTTTTAAGGAAAGGCAGAATTTCAGGAACATATTCATTATCTTGAAACCACAAAAGTCTAAGTAAAGATGGAATATTTCCCAGTCGTCATGTGATGACAAAAAAGTGTTGATCCACACCATTTTATTTCAAACTTCAGGTTCATCATTATGGAGGGAGTGTGTAATTTGCTGTACAGCTGCTGAAAAACTGTGACCTTGGCGCTTTCTTCACGTTGTTAGTGCCGTAAGAAAAGGTTTTTGCTGCCGTGGACCTGGCGGGCGGAAAGCGTTTGGGCGGAGGGAGGCTGAGATTGAGCCGACTTGCGAATCAAGTGCCTCATGTCAAGGGACAGTTGGTGGCACTAATTCAGCACTAATGTTTCTCGTTTTTTCATGTCTGGGGATTTTATTGCGCCACGTTTGGAGGTTGTTGTCCTCTCCCGTGTCGCCATGCCATCTGCCGGCTGGTTCCGCGACAGGACTGGCACAGTGCCACCCCCCCCCCCCCCCCAAATTCAAGGGCCCACCTGTCTCTCTCAGCCCTCGCCCCATAATATCCGGAGGGAGGGGTGGGGGGTGGGGGCAACAGTGATAGTTACTCACTGAACTTTCCTCTTCAAGTTCCAACAGTTTGAACTATAGACTGACTGAGGCAGTGCTCTCTAACCCTGTTCCTGCAGAGCTACAATCTTCCGACCCTAATTCAGCACACCTGATTCAGCTAATTAGCAGCTCATCAAGATCTATTACTGGGAGGAGAGGTGTGCTTTGCTTTGGTTGGAGAGGAAATCTTCAGGATTGTACCTCTCCAGGAACAGGGTTGGACACCACTGGGCTAAAAAAAAAAGCAAAACACGCAGCCCTCCAGGGGTGCAGTTTGATAACTTCAAACACAGGTGAGAGAAGATGCCCCCTGATTCGACTGCACTTCCTGTCAGGTGATAACCTTCTCTCAGTCACCATTGGTGCTTCAGAGTGGGCAAGCAGTGCACAGTGAGGGCAAACCCAATTTAACCCTTTAGAGGCAGAGTTTGAGAAACACACAAGGGGATGGAGAAAGGTCTCTGCCAATGATAGGATACCTCCATAAATCTCCTCAACTCTGCCCATCCTTGATGGGCGAGGCTACTCAAATTCATACCTGTGGAACATCAGGCCTATTATAGCCCTTAGTACACAGAAAATGCATTTTTTAAATATATAAGTCTAATTATCTTGTGCTGTTGAAAACCAACCACATGAAAGCTTTTGATTTTTATATCTTATATCAACGAGCATCAATAGCTGTATTTAGCGATTTAGCGCTCTAAGGGTTAAATTCTAGTGGAGATCGCAATACTTCCAACAATCCCAAATGTGTCTGGCTGAATTAAAGGGAAACTAGAATGCGTTACTCGTAAAAACATACGTCTCCCCCTGGCCCCTATCGCTGCCTAACCCACTGGACGGACGGACAGACATACAGGCACATACAAGAAGGCATGACTTCAGGACCTGAGTATTACAGCACTCTCTATAATTATTGCCACCCCTGGTTAAGATGTGTCAAAAGCCTTAAAATAAATTCAATTTTTATTGCAGAAGCATACTCTCACACTGAACATCGTAGAAAAATGTAACCTTCAACTCAAGTGAATTTTCAGGGGAAAAAAAATCCCTGACTAAGAAATAATTATTTTTCATAAAATCACCTGTTTCACAATTATTGGCACCCCTAACAATTCCTCAGAAATAAATGTAATTGAAGTATTTCTGTCATTTCTACAGTAGTTTACAAAGTTGATCAGAGTATCTAGGAACATTTACTTAGTAATTCATCACTTCCTGCTTTCCTGGGGTAAAAATATGACGTGACACAGAGGCCGTTTCTCTTATCCACTCTTCAACATGGGAAAGACAAGTAATCCATTCAAGTAAGGTAGATGTGTGTCGACCTTCACAAGTCAGGCAATGGCTACAAGAAAATAGCCACTTGCCTGCATCTGCCCATATCTACTGTCAGAGGAATCATGAAGAAGTTTAAAACAACTGGAACAGTGGTAAACAAGCCTGGACGAGGACGCAAAGTTATTTTGCCACCACGCGCAGTGTGGTGATGGTAAGAGAAATTAAAAGTCCTCCAAAGCTCACTGTTAAATAATTGCAACAAATGTTAGCATTT
Source organism: Gymnothorax reevesii (assembly GCA_029721435.1). Taxonomy (NCBI): domain Eukaryota; kingdom Metazoa; phylum Chordata; class Actinopteri; order Anguilliformes; family Muraenidae; genus Gymnothorax; species Gymnothorax reevesii. The sequence goes on from CM056581.1 coordinate 59,618,036, forward strand.
TGGGGTCACAGTCTCAAAAACAACCATCAGGCCCTATCTACAAGCCAACAAGCTGTTTGGGAGGCATGCATGGAAAAAAACATTTCTCACTCACAATCATAAACGGAAATGTCTGGAGTTCACTAAGCGGCACTGGGACTTCAACTGGGACCGTGTGCTTTGGTCAGATGAGACCAAGATAGAGCTTTTTGGCAACAAACAGTAAGTGGATCTAGCAGAACACAAAAGATGAGTATACAGAAAAGCACCTCATGCCCACTGTGAAGTATGGGGGAGGATCTGTGATGCTGTGGGCCTGTTTCTCTTCCAGAGGCCCTGAGAACCTTGTTAGGATGCATGGCATAATGAACGCTTTGAAATACCAGGACATTTTAAATCAGAATCTAGTGGCCTCTGCCCAAAAGCTGAAGATGGGTTGTCACTGGGTCTTTCAGCAAGATAATGACACAAAACATGTGGCCAAATCTACACAGAAATGGTTCACCAGACAAAGAATCAAGTTCCTCCCATGGCCATCTCAGTCCCCAGACCTCAACCCCATTTAGAGATTGCGCAAAGAGGAATGGTCGAAGATCCCTCTTTCTGTATTCACCCATCTTGTGAAACATTATAGGAGAAGATTAGGTGCTGTTTTGTTGGTAAAAGGGGGTTGTACAAAGTATTAACATCAGGGGTGCTGATAATTGTGGCACACATGATTTGATGTAAAAGAATTATTTCTTAATGTGGGATTTTTTTCCCTCTGAATCAATGCACTTGAATGAAAGGTTGGATTTTCCACTTTTTTTCATTGTGGTCCTATATCATTCAGAAAAAAACTGAATTTATTAGAAGTTAAAGAACACATCTTAACCAGGGGTGCCAATAATTATGGAGGGCGCTTTAAGTATGCAAAGTTTCGTTAAGATCATGCAAACAATTTTGGAGTTATGCTCCGGAAACAAAGTGGAAACGCTGATGCGAATCCAAACAGGAATTGAGCTTAAAACAATATGTCTCCCCTCTCCCTCGGGCATGCATGTACAAGACCTAGAAGTTTTATATTTGATGTAATTCTGCGGCCATAAAAACAGGGCATCCTGGGTTTGAAAATGCCATCTAATATAAGTGGGATGTAGTTTCAGGGAACAGCTGCAACCAGCAGATACAGAATATGTATGAGCCGTTGTCCAACAATAAAATGCTTTTTCTAACTATGAACCTACTCAAGGGTAAAATTCAATCAAAATAAGAGAGTAGTTAAAAATGGATCCATCTTGGGCCTACAGTAATGACACAAACACAGCCACAGGCCCACGGCTCTTACTGTATGTAGTGTGTTAGTCCTGGCAGGTCGGAGCGCTGTAAGTAAAAGTGAACTTAATCTTACTCTCAATTGACTCCTAATCACAACAGATGCTGAATGACAAAGTGCACCAGGCCAATCCTGAGTGTATCTGTGGACTTATAGCCTTTTAAGCCTCGTAAGAGAGGTACATCCTCTTGCCCAGCGTACAATTTTAACACATGGGGACCACATAATCTTCGCTCAAATTCATGGTACAATGAGGTAAATAATTAGAATCTTCACGGAGGCTGAGAAAGATAAGATTATTTAGTTCAAGGCAGCAGAATGGTCATCACTGCTATCAGACCTTAGTTGCATCAAAAAGAGGCCTGTCGGCCAAGAGAGCTCCGCTCAGGATGATTGAAAAAACTAACAACCAACAAATTTTACCTGATAAAACCGTGTATCTTCAAAATGATAAACCTTACAGGAAAATAAAAAATGAATATAAAATAAAAATAAAAAAAAACATATATATCACTTAAAATATAAATAAAATAAAAATAGGACCAAGTGTCCTGTAGCTTACCGGCATTTATGAAAGTTATGAAAATTTGACGTGAAGTTTGACATTTGAATAAATGAAAATCATTGTCTAGGTCACTAAATAAAAGTTCACATACATTTATAAGACCTTCTGTAATACAAAACCCAAAACCAGTGAAGTTGGCACGTTGTGTAAATTGTAAATAAAAACAGAATACAATGATTTGCAAATCCTTTTCAACGTATATTCAATTGAGTACACTGCAAAGACAAGTTACTTAATGTTCGAATAGGTAAACTTTGCAATTTTTTGCAAATATTAGCTCATTTGGAATTTGATGCCTGCAACATGTTTCAAAAAAGCTGGCACAAGAGGCAAAAAAGACTGAGTGAGCTAAGGAATGCTCATCAAACACTTATTTGGAACATCCCACAGGTGAACGGGCTTATTGGGAACAGGTGGGTGCCATGATTGGGTATAAAAGCAGCTTCCCTGAAATGCTCAGTCATTCACAAACAAGGATGGGGCGAGGGTCACCACTTAGTGAACAAATGCGTGAGCTGATTGTCGAACAGTTTAAAAACAACATTCCTCAATGAGCTATTGCAAGAAATTTAGGAATTTCATCATCTACGGTCCGTAATATCGTCAAAAGGTTCAGAGAATCTGGAGAAATCACTGCATGTAAGCGACAAGGCCGAAAACCAACATTGAATTCCCGTGACCTTCGATCCCTCAGGCGGTACTGCATCAAAAACCGACATCAGTGTGTAAAGGACATCACCACATGGGCTCAGGAACACTTCAGAAAACCACTGTCAGTAACTACAGTTCGTCGCTACATCTGCAAGTGCAAGTTAAAACTCCACAATGCAAAGCGAAAGCCATTTGTCAACAGCACCCAGAAACGCCGCCGGCTTCGCTGGGCCCAAGCTCATCTAAGAGGGACTGATGCAAAGTGGAAAAGTGTTCTGTGGTCTGACGAGTCCACATTTCAAATTGTTTTTGGAAACTGTGGACTTTGTGTCCTCCGGACCAAAGAGGAAAAGAACCATCCGGACTGTTATAGGTGCAAAGTTCAAAAGCCAGCATCTGTGATGGTATGGGGGTGTATTAGTGCCCAAGGCATGGGCAACTTACACATATGTGAAGGCACCATTAATGCTGAAAGGTACATACAGCTTTTGGAGCAACATTTGTTGCCATCCAAGCAACATCTTTTTCATGGACGCTCCTGCTTATTTCAGCAAGTCAATGCCAAGCCACATTCTGCACGTGTTACAACAGCATGGCTCCGTAGTAAAAGAGTGCGGGTACTAGACTGGCCTGCCTGTAGTCCAGACCTGTCTCCCATTGAAAATGTGTGGCGCATTATGAAGCGTAAAATACGACAACGGAGACCCCGGATTGTTGAACAACTTAAGCTGAACATCAAGCAAGAGGGGAAAGAGTTCCACCTGAAAAGCTTCAAAAATCGGTCTCCTCAGTTCCCAAACCTTTACTGAGTGTCGTTAAAAGGAAAGGCGATGTAACAAAGTGGTAAAAAGGCCCCTGTGCCAACTTTTTTGCAATGTGTTGCCGCCTTTAAATTCTAAGTTAATGTTTATTTGCAAAAAAATAATAAAGTTTCTCAGTTTGAACATTAAACATCTTGTCTTTGCAGTGTATTCAATTGAATATAAGTAGAAAAGGATTTGCAAATCGTTGTATTCTGTTTTTATCTACGATTTATCTACGATACCGTGCCAACCTCACTGGTTTTGTACAATCCTAAGCTCTGAAGCAGTTTTGGTGATACAAGTCATTGAAATATGTCAATATGGATTCAATATGTCAATTGTGAACTTTAAAAGGTCACAAAATGTCAAATTGTGGTCAGCAAATGGACTTCATATATGACTTTATAAATTGAATGTCACCAAATGAAAGTTCATGCGTGACTTCCTAGATTTCAGTAACACAAACCTAGACTCCATCTGTCACCGTTTTAGTGAAACACGTCATTGAATTTTCACTAGGTCACATTTGACCTTTCAAGGTCAATACGAAGGTCACCAAATGAAACTTCATATATGACTCCCTATATGTCTCTAATACAAACCTAGACGCCATCTTTTGGCAATACAAGGTCATTGTAATTGCATTACATCAAGTTTGACCTTCAAATGTCATCACCAGTCAAGCCGAATGTCACCAAATGAAAGTTCATATGTGCCTTCCTATGTCAGTAACACAAACCTAGGCTCAATCTGTGACCTTTTCAGTGACAGAAGTCATTGAATTTTCTCTAGGTCAAGTTAGACCTTCGAAGGTCAATATGAGTACAAGGTCACCCAATGAAACTTCATACACAACTTCCTATATGGCCAGAATACACAATAAGCTCTATCTGTTATAGTTTTTGTGATAGAAGTCATTGAAATTTCACTATGTGCAGTTTGACCTTCGAAGGTTGCCGAAGGTCAAGTTCAAGGCCACCAAATGAAAGTTCATGTATGACTTCCTATACATCTCAAATACAAACCGAAACTATCTGTAACAATTCTACTGATTTCAGTCATTGAAATTTCACTGTGAAGTTTGGGCATTCAAGGTCCCTGAAAGTCAAGTTCAATGTCGCCAAATGAAACTTCATACATGACTTCCTATATGCCCGCAATACAAACCTAAACTCTATCTGTAATAGTTTTGGTGAAAGAAGTCATTGAAATTTCACTATGTGTAGTTTGACCTTCGAAGGTCGCTGAAAGTCAAGTTCAAGGCCACCAAGTGAAAGTTCATACATGACTTCCTATAAGTGTTCAGTGCACATATATTCCCAATCTTCAATATTTTCAAGCTTTGAACCTTTGAAAATGGTAACATTTTGCTTGACCTCAAGTTTGACCTTTCAAGGTCATCTGAGGTCAACTTTAACACAGCCAAAATATAGGTCATATATTACTTCCTATAAGTCAGTAATACAAACTTAATCTCTATCTGCAACCATTTAGCTTTCACAAGCGATCCAATCTTTAACATTGGAGCCAAAATTTCAAGGGCCCATAAAACAGACAAAAATGATTCAATCAAAAATCCGAGAAAAAAGCCTGGAGATATGGTCTAGTAGTATGTTACTGCAAATTTACATGAAAATTTATCACGCCAAAAAAAGATTAAAAAAAATTTTCCATACGACGGACCCCACACCACGACAAAATGTTGAATTTTGCATGTAAGAATAGTGGACATACAAGTTTTTGTTTCTTATCAATTTGGTGATACAAGATTTCATCAGCAGGCCGACGAAATACCCTTCCCCCAGTACATCACAAATATAGCAGACACAATCCTTCTAACACATTCATAGGACAATGATGCGGAACAATATGATACAGAAGAATTAATCTAGAACGATGATCTGGAACAACATGATCCAGAACAATGATGAGGAACAACATGATGCAGAATAACATGATCCGGAACAATATGATTCAGAACAACATGATCGTCAACTTTTCACTTCAAATTTGAATACCTGAACGAGGGGGGGTGGGGGGTATTTGTTGGTTGTTAGTTTTGCTTGCTGTTAAGATGAGTGAAATAAATTATTGCAATTTGTAGTGTGGTTCTATTGTTATACAACATAAATTGAGACATCAAACTGGTTCACAGCATATCCTGGATACCAAATGTGTCATATTGCAATAGTTTTCAAGGATTTCTGAAATTAAGTTATGACATGGACTTTTCGGTGTTTTTTTTTTCAGTGCCCAAAATGCTGCATTTCTCAAAAACCAGGATGTAGAATTTTCCAATTTTCACAGGGGATATTGAGAACATCATAAGGAAGGCTCACAACAAATTTGATTAAAAGTTTTTGAGATATTCAAATTTGAAGAAAAAAGCTGACGCCGGCCGAACGGACAGACGGATGCCGAACGACTTGGTATTAGAAAAGCTCCGTTGACTGCTGACTATCATCACAGCTGAGCTAATAATGCTATTGTCAGATGGCAAGTGTAAAAACCACTGCACTATACAGCAAATAGTCACTATGTAAAACCCCAGTTAAAGGCAGCAATACGGCCATTTGCTTTCAGTGAATACAGGAACTGGAAATGTTTAAAATGAAGGAAACTCAGGAGAAACAAAGAAGGTGAGCAGCAGTAGGAGTTTCACCGACATTTTAGCACCTATTTTTATGGTATTTAATAGCTGCTCCTCCTGTAAGCTCCTTAGAACTGGACACAGTGCGATGACCTGCCCCAGCAGCCCAGTGACACACTGTACTGCATAAGCCAAAAATCTTGCAGTGGGCTTGTGGCTCACGTGTCATCGGATAGATTAGAAGCTGCACGTTACCTCCATCCCTACCGGTCCAGCTATTAAACAGAGAAATGGAAGGCTGCTGAAAATACCAGAGTAGCTCTCAAAATAGTCTTGGTTTGATGTCATTTCCTATAATGGCAGATAAGCCTGTCTATGTCCTTTGGAGATGCACGGTTTTTAAAAAAAAAAAATTTTGAGTTTTTTTACGAATCAGTATTCTCAGTGTTTTTGAACACCAATCACTCTCAGTCACCAGTGGCGATTGTTATGACTCCGCATCAGAGAAAAAGTTTGGACATTATATTACTTTAAAAACTGAAAGCAATGATGTGCAAGTCATCTTTGGCCTGCAGAGAAGTCCATTGCTCTTCTGGAAACAGTCAACTTAAGGCTTTCCTCCTGCCCAGTAAAGTTTTAACTTTAATTCAACTATGTACAGTAGCAATCTATACTTCTTTGAGGATCTTTGTTTTTAAACCTTTCAACCATTTTCTGACAAATTTGTGGGAAGATTAGCAACTCTCAAAAAGTCATCAGTGTTGGTAAATTAATAAAAAACCCAGAACGTTGTCCCGATGAAGAAGCAGACTCCGATGTTCGTGGCAAAAGCAGGAAAAAGTTTATTCCACAGCCGGTCGTGAGAACAACAGCGTGAAGCAAAGTTCCAAAATTCCTTCATTTTGTAAGAAACTTTATACATGTTTAAAGTACAGACATTTGCATACGATTTCTTTAATGTTATCAGAAGTTGTTGCTGATTGGCTCCAGGGTTTACACATTGATAAAAAGCAATACTCTACAATTGGGCCTCTCCTGAACCGCCCAACTTAATTGGTTCAATAGATTCCCAACCCTCGGAAGATGAGCTCCATATGTGGGCATACGGAACCTCCAGCTAAGAGGTGCTAGTGCCTATTGTCCTGTCGGAACTAAAGACAAACGGAGATTCAAGCTGGAAGTCGCAAATAGGCGATATGTCCTGCCGGACCTGACGGCTTCTCTTTATCTCCTAATACACATTCATTACCCATGGATCAAACTGTCTGGCTCACGTCATACCCAAAAATTCTGTTTCCCAACATCAGCTACACTGAATTATCATATCATGTTAGAAATGATAATTTCTAAGACAAGAGTCTTCCTTCTGGTGTTCCTGGATACAATTTATTTTTTCCTTGTGCACTTCTAGTGCCATTTTAAGAGCATTCTTTGCATTGCTTTCACATTTATCAAAACCATCAAACATAAAAAGAAAGAAACAGATGAACAATTTATTAGGTGCACTGTACAGGCACTCAGATTGTAGACTGGCATGTTCAACAGCATTTTCCTGAAATTAATTTTTCCTACAGCATGACAAAAGATTTTTTTCACCATGTAGTGAGAAAGTATTTTCCCCGTTCCTGATTTCTTCTATTTTTACATATTTGGCACACTTAAATGTTTCAGATTAAACGCATTTTAATATTATACAAAGACAACCTGAGCAAACACAAAATGCAGCTTTGAAATGATGATTTCAATTAAAAGAAACAAGCCAACCAACCCAACTAAGTCAGATGTGAAGAAGTAATTTCTCCCTAAATTACTAAATCAACCAATTCAATAAAGTTAATTGATAACTGGGTTCAATTTCAGTTGACACATAAATGCATGTTTACTGCCAGCCCTGTTGAATCTAAGCATTATTCAAATAGAACCTGTCTGGAAACATGAAGAATGCAAAAAGCAGCACATGATGGCAAATCCAAAAAAAAACAAACAAAAAAAAAAAAAACTGAAAAGCAGATGAGTAAAAGGTTGCTGACATCTATCAGTCTGGAAAGAGTAACAAAGTAATTTTCAAGGCTCTGGGACTGCTGCAAACCAAAGCAAGAGCCACTATCTACAAATGGAAAAATGTGAAACAGTTGTGAACCTTCCCAGGATTTACTGGCCTGCCAAAATTCTTCCAAAAGCCCAACCACTCATCCAGGAGGTCACAAAATAACAGACTAACATCTAAATAACCGCAGGTCTCACTTGCCTCAGTTAAGGCCAGTGTTCACAATTCTACAATAAGAAAGAGACTGCTCAAAACTGGTATCCATGGGAGAGCTGACGGGTAAAAAACACAGCTGACTAAAAAAACAAAAAAGGCTAGTCTCGTGTTGGCCTAAAAACATTTTAAAGAATACCAGGAATTTTAGAACAATACTCGGTGGACTAATGACTCCATTTGGTCAAGTTGGTCTGATAATTCGTCCAATTACATCTGACGTAAGGCTAACGCAGCATTCCACAATAAGAATATCAAATCAACTATGAAACATGGTGGGGGGTAGAGTGATGGTCTGGGGCGGCTTTGCTGCTGAAGGACCTGGACAACTTGCCATAATTGATGGAACTATGAATTCTACTCTCTACCAGAAAATCCTGAAGGAGAATGTTTGGTAAAAGAAAAAAAATACATGGCCAAGGCCCTGCCGCTAGGTTCCAAACAAAATGACGTGTCATATCATCATGCATGTATCAGCTACCTGCAAGGGCTTAAGCGTTTATTCGTAGATCTGTATGAATTTCAAAAGCCCCCAACCATTCTTTGCAGACTTAACCCTTTGTGTTCTGAATCCAACACTGAACAGTGAGTGTAATCTTGGATACCACCTGGTACGCCTGGCAAAGAAAGGTACTTTGAACTTGAGTAGTTTGCTGGATTCAAAAGTATTGGAGTTCCATCCATCGCTATTAGTCACCCAGAGACAAATGCTATTTTTGTTATTTTTTTGGCTGCAGATTTTTCAAGGTCAAATTTCAAGCTGTGTTCAAAGATAAATAATCAAGCTTTACCTTTCTTATTGCTATTCGTAAAAGGAATTTTTTTTCTGATTAAATAGCAAAAAAAAAAAATCTTAAATTACAGATATGACAGATAAGTCCTGTAATTTCAAGACAAAAATATTTTATAACAGAAAATAGCAAAAATGTGTTCCAGCCCATGCATTTTCCATTACATGCACAACAATCTAATTCATTTATTATCAACATTAAATGATTTTCTAAGATTCAGTTTCAGTTTTTGTTAGATCTTGCTTACCACAACTCACAGGGAAAAATTTGAAAAATCGATCATTTTGACCACGTCACACTAATTTCTGACCAGTTTTTGAGGTGTGACCATTAATGCAACCCAGGTGAGAGAAATGGGATTTTGTATAATAACAAGAGAATGAAGACATTCATTCAGGACATATGGACAGACCTGTAAAAGCTAACATCTCACAAAACCAGGAAATAACCATGCAACAGAGATGCTGTTTGTGTCGCAGCAAAAACAAGAGCCATCTGAGATTGCAAACCTCCACCAAGGCTGGACAGTCTCTCATCAGACAGCAAAAGATTCCCCATATTTCTGTTCTTTTTATTAAGCAGGAATCTACATCATCTCAGCAATAATTTATTGATGGTTAGAAGTCTCTTCTTCTATTAGTTACGTCACAGCAGCAACATACCTGTCCGCACCCGTTTTTCAGGAGTCTATCCAGAAAGATATCCAGATCCAGATCAGTTTGTGGTCTTTTCATATCATCATTAAGATCATTGTCCCTCAATTTTTCTCATTTCTGATCATTGTGTGTTTGTCAAGATGTACACTCACTACAGGCCAAAAGTTTGGGGCCACCCTCACACATCAACTGTTCTCTCCTTATTTTTTGCTCATGAAATGACTTCATTGCATAAAATATAGGAAGCCAATAGGTTACATTGCACTTGGTGCACCATTAAAAATCTGAGGGTGGCCCCAAACTTTTGGCCTGTAGTGTACCACAAAATGTCAAATTTGGCCCATCTCACAATGGTAAAGACCACTTCAAAAAAAAAATCAAGTCCTAGATCCAGATTCAGATCTAGATCAGTCCTGAAACTTCATCAACTCTAAGACAGGCCAAGATCCGCCACTGGTAAAATTCTCATGCTCATCTGTCCGTAGGTTTTTGCATAATCCTGCCAATAGACAGACTGAAAAACAAACAAACAAACCAAAAACACAACTGATCTCGCAACCTCCTAAGTGGAGGTATTTAAGGGACAGATCTCCGGTGGTCAAAGACAAAATGTAAGAAGCTCAAACGCACTCACCTGCATTAGTGTCTGCATGGGGGGAAATCACACAGCCGGGAAAATCACACGGAAGTTGATGGAAAGGAAGGAGAGAGATAGAGAGAGAGAGAAAACAGCATTAATTGCAGAGCAGAATTCAACATATACTGTAATCCCAAACACACCTTGGATGACAGTAAATACAGCCCAAGAGAGGGTGGAGGAGGCCGGCTGCACTACACCTTTCACATCCCTGTGTCAGCATCTGCTTACTACACCCAAACCAAGCATTTTAATGCCAATTCAGAACCGTAATCGAAGGCATTTATTTCCAGGAAATCAGTGCCCAAAAAGGATTGCACTATACCCCGAATACTGTTTTACAGAGTGGCCTCAGGGCCTTCTGGTTCACAAATTCCAAATAGTTTAATGTTCCCTGCAGCCATATGTGGCATTTTGAGAGTTGTTAAGTATCTACCTCCTCCCAGCTCAAAAGAGTAATTAGGTTAAAATAAGGGACCATCAGTTAGCATGTGAACCAAAGGCCCTGAAAAACCACAGGTTGCTGATTTTCATTTTTACTCTGAACTAAATCAACAAGAAGAGTACTTAACACCGTGAATAAACCTCACCGGACTACTTTAGCCTAAATTTGATGTTGATTTACATTGAAAACGAAAACAATAAAGCATGTCACTCTCAAGGACTGGGGTTACAGAGCCTTAACAAAAGGCAAAATCCCACATCTTGCCTATAAGTGCATGGCGCAAACACCATGCCTTCCTGTGTATGTTTATGAAGACCATTCACTTTGTGCTCTTAGATTAGACACCAGAAGAAGATCATCATTATTTTCATAGCGCAGCGCAGTGCCGCCTCTGTACAGACCCCTGCAGCTGTAAAGCCCCACTCCTGATGCACATCTCTGTGAGCGCCTCTCGTGGCTGGATGATCTGTAGCGGGGCTCGTTTGGCTGGCCTTGCCCTGACAGATGGCCACTGCCCACAGAGCAGGATCATTCATATGAAGATGTGGCTGTCTGGACAGAGCCAGACCCCGCCAACAATGCCGCAGGTTTTCTGGATTAGAGTTGGCAGGAACACCGTGATACGGCTTTTGGAGTCCTTATAACGGGAGTTACTGAACCCCCGCACAGGCACAAACACACAGATACAGACACAACACACACGCATGCACGCACACGCACACACACACACACACACACGCACACGCACACGCGCACGCGCACGCACACGCGCACACACACGCGCTCACACACGCGCTCACACACGCGCACACACACGCGCACACACACGCGCACACACACACACACAGACGCGTGTGTGCACAGACACACACTAACACTCACACTCTCTCGCTCACACACAAACACACACACACACACACACTGAATATTCACTCATACATTTGAATCCAAAAAAGCCAGTCCTTTCGGCTCGAATTGATCCTGTACGTGTCACTATTTCAAACTTTCCAAACTCCGCGCCAGGCTTTTGTATAATGGGCAGTGGCGCACAACCAAGGTTGTATGCCCAATTATCCTGAAGACGATGCCATTGTTTCTTTGAACGATTCCACCGGCGTATTTCAGAATTTAACAAGGCTTACTTCCATCTACGACATACAAGATACCAATTATAAAGACAAAACAAACTGCAGTAAAGAACAGAATGTGCCACTGCAGTTAAAGAATGTCAATGTATTGAATATCAAGACACTCGAAGAGCAATGTCAGAAAAAATAAAATACAGCATACACCGGCCTCTGGTAAATATTATCGACAGGAATATCTTCTCCATAATGCTACACTTAAGCATAGAAATGGCCCTACTATTGTAATTTTCTAACAATAATACACATCTTTTTTGAAGTATCAGAGTTCTTATAGCAAATTTTTCGAGGCAAAATTCAATCCGTTCAAATGCGAAGCTAAATATAGATTGTCCCAATGCCCATTTCTGAGAATCCGCCGACAGAAAGTTTGAGGAAATGAACAGACCTCTTCCGAGAGCCTGTTAAATTGAGATACAACAGGGCAACAGTGCAAATTCGTACAGATCCATGTTTCATCTTCCATGCAAATGAGATCAACATAATTTCAATAATAAACTGGGGCTCCAAGGATGACACAACACTACAAAAGAGTGTTTTTGTCCATCACTGCACAGGTGACAGAATGAACACAGAGCCTAAAATAAGTTCTGTCAATCTTTCCCAAACTGGGTATATTTGCTGGCATCTTTAAATGTTTTCATTTCAACGAAAAAGTATTTATGGCCTATTTTTAAAATGACAGTTCTGATGTTAAAAATCAAAGTTCTACTGCTGTACTTACATGAGGCTTGTCATAATCAGTATCTATTTATCTAACCCTTGTGGAAAGAAACATTTGAAAAGCAACTGAAAATCTTTGCAGAGCATAAACAGAACAGGCTGGTGACATTAGGAATGACCTAAAGCAGTAACATATCAGCACATCACAGCTGGGCCATGAGACGGCTGATAACAGCAGGTATTATGAGCTCATCTAATTTTAGCTGATCTCCAACATTTTGCAAAATGCCCAGAAACCCATTGCGCTAATGAACACGACTCTTCCGATTCAAATTTGTCAAATTTCCTCAATTTGTCAAACTGGCTTCTAATTTTAAACTGACTAAATGAGTTTTGACAACTTTGACAATGAGCTTGGTACTCAAGGAATTTAAATTCAAAGTTAAATAAATCCTTTTTTTCTACAATGTTCATGAAAGGTCAAAAAGTTTTTTGGCTCTAAGATTGTGTTTAGACAATTGCATTTTTAGACCTTGATGGACCTAGTGTCGAAACGCGTTGGTCTGTTTTGTTGCCTTGTTCATGAATTAAAATATCACCTGTTCTTCATCCTTGACGGAGTACCTGTACATCTTTTTCCAGGGTAGCTGCCTTATTTTATATTGATCTTCATTCCCTGGAATCGTTTTTTCCCCCATAACTCCCCCGGTAGCGCTTCCTCCATCTATTTTTTTATAACTGACTGAGGAAGTCAGACTGTTGTTCAGCCAGCCGACTGTACTTTCCTCATTGACCGCTGCCTTTTCAAACTGATTTGCCGAGAACAGTCATCGAGGCTGTTGACAGCGCATCCACACAGATCAACACAGGAATCAACATTGGACCATGCCACTGACTATCCCAGAAACAAACTGCCCTCAATTTAAAACATGAACCATGAATGGTCCAAGCAAATACAAGGTTTTAACAAAGTCTAGCTTATCTAATAAAGAGATGGACTGGAAATGAGAGAGTGCAGGACTTGGCACTGTAAAGGCACAAAGGAAACAAGCCCATTATTCCAGCTTTTGGGGTTTTGTGCACTTTTAGATGGAAACCCAAGAAGCATAAACAGCAGGCAAGGACCAAACTACTTCCTGTTTCCTGAAACATCTAACCCTGCAGTTCATCACCATATTTCTGTCATTGTAAACGCTTCCTGATGGCTGCAGTGCCTGTTGGTTTTGAATGCGATTACTTCAAGTCAGTGCTGAAATGCCTTGACTCGAGGCCTTAATTAGCCGCTGATTGAGAGAAAACCACAAATATCTGCAAACTTTGGAATCAGACATTTCACCCCTCGGATCTGGACTGTAACATCAAAAATCTTTCCTTCCTGTCTTTTATCGAGCTACAGAGTGAGAGAGGAAGCTACATCTAAATAAAGGATTAAATAAAGGTTAAATAAATAAATAAACATCTCTTGAAATGCTCAGAAAGGCGCCGAAGGGCCCATCTGCGCGATTGACAGTTACAGCTGCTCATAGGTGATGCCCCAAGGGCCAGAGATTTTAATCTTTAAACTGTTCTTTCCACCTGAGTAGACAGACAGCGCAGTGTCCCCGAGGCTTATTAACCCCGCTGAAAGGGACAGGCTGTTAGCATCTTAGCAACAACAGTCGTACTGGCCCTGAGGTCTCCTGATGTCAGACTTACTGTAAGCAAGCTGCCTCTACCCAACCAGGGCGAAGGGAAAGGAGGATACATCAAGGGTGAGGGAAAGAGGAAAAGAACAGAGGGAAGGTAAGAGAAGGGAAGGAGGAGGTTAGTTCTTACCCTCTGCTGGATAGTGGCATGCTTGTGCTCCATCTCTCTCTTCTCCATGGCCGAGTCGATCACCAGCTGGTCCAGCTGAAAGGAGGAGATGACACAGTGAGGTGAGAGCGAGTGCGCCACTGGGCACGTGTAGACAGAGCTGCTCAGAGCGGGAAAACCTATCCTCCAGCCAGTCCGCTCGCAGCCTCATCACCGTCACCTGCCGCACATGCTAACGCGTTAACGACAGGACACAAGGGCGGGGACACAAATACAGGAGCTTGCTAATGCTATTCTAATCTGGCAGTGAAGGGAAATCCACGTCACACAGTTGGGATGCGTGCTCCGTGTGGAGAAAAGGAGGTCACATATTACACACAGGTTCACATTACGGAGTTGGAGTAACTGATGTCCATTATACTGCTGTTTTACATTAAGCATTGCACATGCAATACCAGATAACCAATTCAAACCCACAACTGTTACCATCTTGGTAATAAGTGAGTGACCCCTGATTTTCTCTGCCTTAATTTCCCAGCTTCACAACGTGAATCATCTCAGGTTAGTTTCACACAGGCATGTGTACAATCCCATTTCCCAAAAAAGTTGGGATGCTGTTTAAAATGTAAATAAAAACAGAATGCAATGATTTGCCAATCATTTAAACCCTATATTTAATTGAGAATAGTACCAACAAAAACAACATATCAGATGTTAAAACTGAGAAATTTTTTTGTTTTCTGAGAAAATGTGTTCATTTTGATTTAAAGGCCTGCAAAACTTTTCAAAAAACTTTTTTACCACTGTGTTGCATCACCTCTTCTTTTAACAACACTCAAAGGTTTGAGAACTGAGGAGACCAACTGCTGTAGTTTTGAGGGCAAAATGTTTTCCCATTCTTGCTTGATGTTGGATTTCAGCTGCTCAACACTTTGTGGCCTCCTATCGTATTTTTTGTTTCATAATGCACCAAATATTTTCAGTGGGCAACAGATCTGGACCGCAGGCAGGTCAGTTTTGCACCCAGCTCTTTTACTACAAAGCCCTGATTGTAACACATGCAGAGTCTGGTGTTAGGCACCGTCTTGGTGAAATAAAGAATGACTTCCTTGAAAAAGATGTACCTGTACACATGATTTTGCATTAATGGTGTCCACACAAATGTGGAAGTTCGCCATGCCAGGTGCACTAATGCACCCCCACACTATCATGGATGCAAGACGGTCCCTCTCATCTTTAGCCCAGAGGACGCGGCGGTGTCCACTATTCAAAAAAAATAAAAATAAAAATTCACATTTTGATTGATCAGACCACAGGACCATTTTCCACCAAGTCTCAGGTGATCTTAAATGAGCTTGGGCCCAGAGAAAGCGAAAGCGTTCCTGGATCTTCTTTATATGTGGTTTATCTTCATGAGGTAGAGTTTAAACTAGTATTTGTAGATGCAGCGACACACTGGGTTCATGAACAATGTTTCTGACCCCATGCAGTGATTTCCATGAGTGGTCCCTGAGGGCCTGCAGATCTCGGCCATTCAGTAATGGTTTTCAGCCTCGATTCTTGTGTACAGAGATTCCTCCAGATTCTCTGAAACTTTTCATGATTTTATATTCTGTAGATGCTGAAATCCCCGAATTCTTTGCAAATTTACATTGAAAAATGTTATTCTTAAATTGTTATCCACAGTCTTTCACAAAGTGGTGAAGCCCTCGCCATATTTACTTCTGAAAGACTCCGCCTCACTCGGACACACTTTTTATACCCAATCATTATATCCCTGAACGCCGAATGGCGTTCCAGGGATATTATGTTTTTGGTCCGGCCGCCGCTGCAGCACTACGTGTTAACGTGATAACTGCAGTAATATTTCAATGACAAATTCCAAATTTTGCACATTAGTAAGTATCATAAAGAGGAAGAACTGATTCGATTTTGGACAATTTACAATGTCTAGATTGGCCACCAGGGGCCAAAAACTGGAAAAATCACTGTTTTTATCATATCTCTGGAAATATTTGTCCTATTGACCTCAAATCAAGTTCAAATGAAAGGTCATGACCTGAGGATGTGTCCCACGATGACATTATACCAGTTTGGTTCAAAATTTTGACACAAGGTGCAGCTTTGTCACATAAAATTCACCATTTTTGCTATATCTTTGAAACTATTTCTCCAACTGACATGGAACTATGTGCAACTGCAAGGTCATGACCTCACATCGTGTCACATGATGACATCATACCTGTATGGTTCAATATTTTGCCACCAGGCTTTGTGATGGAAAATTACCATTTTGGCCATATCTTCAGAACCATTTGACTGACTGACCTGAAATTAAATTCAAATGCAAGTCTATTCAAGGTCTATTCAAGGATTGGAAAATTGTAGGATTGGGGGCGTTCGGGGATATACCCCCAGCCATTGCCTCCGACGGCATAAGCCTAGTTTTCCTAACCTGTTACCAATTAACCTAATTGGCAATGAGATGTTCCACCAGGTGCATTTTTTCAGCATCATGCATCTATGAGTCTTGTTATAGCCATTCCAACTTTTTTGAAAGGCATAAAATAAAAAAATATATATATATATGATTTTTCAGTTTCAACATAGGATATGCAGCCTTTGTACTTATTCCAATTTATTATGGAGTTTGGTTTTATTTACATTTTGCACAGCATCCCAAATTTTTTGGAAACGGGAATATTGATTGAAAGACCTTCATCACCCATATGGATTATGGGTGACAAATATGCATGGCATCGGATGACAAATTGTACTGCAAGTACTGTAACCTTAGCTGGAAATTGTAATGTGTAATGCATTGAAAAACGTGACGAACACAGAGCCGTTACAGCGACTGTGAAATGATCGTTCAGTAGAATAGTGACAGTAATAGGAAAAAAGACAAAGACATGGTCTTACATCCCCCGCCATCTTCTTCATGTAGGGGTCAATCTCGTCCAGGAGGCTGTAGCCCTGGTGGAAGAGTGTGTACTCGGCGTGCATGAACGACAGCATCTGCAATTGAGGGGGAGGGGAAGGGTCACCGAAGATTATGATGTTTACACCGTGTTTGGCATTCAAGTCAATTAATCCCAATACAACTTCAGACTCAGCATCCTGTAGTGCCTCTGCGAATACTGGTTTCTGGCAATAAAAAGAGATTAAAGTTCTTAAGTCATTGACTGGCCTTGCAGTCTTCCCACCTGGTTCACAACACATAAATTCATAACTGAATAAAAGCAAATCACAAAAACCAGCAGGGGCAACAGTACTGGAAAACTGGAGTTAGACGAGAGACTCTCGGTCAATCACCACAATGATTAAAAAAAAGAAAACAGGGAAAGCCTAAGTGCAGGAACTGTGTCAACAGGAGGCTTTTTATGTGCTTCGAGAAACCAAATGAAGGGCAGTATTTTCCTGAGCGGATTTGGTAATGGAGGGGATGAGGGGTTAATTATTGAAGCCACTTACTGCATCCAAGATTTCAAACTTCTTCTTCGCTTGCAGAACATTGATCTATAAATGCGGAAGGAAAGAAACTGTCAAAACGATTACAGCATTAAAAATGCCGCAAGCACAACATTTACAGCACTCTGACAGCGCCGTGGGCGCTTTAAGAGCAATTTGATTGACAGCTCAGAAAATTGGAGCAAGACAGTCATCTTAAGTTGTTATAACACAAAGGCGTGCACTCTCTGACAGGGAATTTGCCCATGCATCTATTATTTGACAAACGGTGTGAGACATGTGGAGGTCAACTTAAGTCTAAGCTGCCTTGGACCATATTTTCAATTTTTACTGCATTTTATGGGACAAAAGACAGTCAAAAGACAGATGACTGTTCAGAAAAAGTTATTAAAGTTCCAACTTGATTTACAACTAGGACTACCGAACAGCAGTGCCATGTTGTTATAGACACTTACTACCACCTAGTGGCTCATCAGTCCAGCAAACAGCCAAGCACAGCAACAAGAGCAGAAATATCCTAAATCTGCTCAGAATTTACAGTAAAGTTAAAAGTCAAGGGAGAGAGTTCGAGCACCATTCTCAACATAGAGACACAAATAACTTGAAGAAATCTGTGAGGAAACATTTCTATACAAGCCATAAACTAGTTATATTTTAGTGTGAGGAAAAGTTAAAATTGCTGCATTTAAAAAGATTTTCTTCTCACGTGACGCACTAAAGTTGGTAAATTACACGCAGTCGCACGGTGACATACAGCACCCTCCATAACGATTCGCACCCCTGGTTAAGATGTGTTCTTTGGCTTCCAATAAATTCTGTTTTTTTCTAAGTAATATAGGACCACAGTGAAAAAAGAGGAAACTCAAACCTTTAATTCAAGTGCATTTATTCAGTGAGAAAAAAATCCCAAAATAAGAAATAATTCTTTTACATCAAATCATGACTGCCACAATTATTAGCACCCCTGATGTTAATACTTTGTACAACCCCCTTTTGCCAACAAAACAGCACCTAATTTTCTCCTATAATGTTTCACAAGATGGGAGAATGCAGAAAGAGGGATCTTGGACCACTCCTCTTTGCACAATCTCTCTAAATCATCCACCGACCTGGGTACTCTCTTCTGCACTCTCCTCTTCAGCTCACTCCACAGGTTTTCAATGGGGTTGAGGTCTGGGGACTGAGATGGCCATGGGAGGAGCTCGATTCTGTGTCTGGTGAACCATTTCTGTGTATATTTGGCCACATGTTTAGGGTCATTATCCCAGTGACGACCCATCT
Source organism: Gymnothorax reevesii (assembly GCA_029721435.1). Classification (NCBI taxonomy): domain Eukaryota; kingdom Metazoa; phylum Chordata; class Actinopteri; order Anguilliformes; family Muraenidae; genus Gymnothorax; species Gymnothorax reevesii. The sequence continues at coordinate 59,637,082 of CM056581.1, forward strand.
TCAGCTTTCCGGCAGAGGCCACCCGATTTTGATTTAAAATTTCCTGGTATTTCAAAGCGTTCATGATGCCATGCACCCTAAGAAGGTTCCTAGGACCTCTGGAAGACAAACAGGCCCACAGTATCACCGATCCTCCTCCATACTTCACAGTGGGTATGAGGTGCTTTTCTGCATACTCTTTTTTTGTGTTCCGCCAGACCCACTTAGAGTGTTTGTTGCCAAAAAGCTCTATCTTGGTCTCATCTGACTAAAGCGCATGGTCCAGTTGAAGTCCCAGTATCACTTAGCAAACTCCAGGCCTTTATGATTGTGAGTGAGAAAAGGTTTTTTCCATGCATGTCTCCCAAACAGCTTGTTGGCATGTAGATAGTGCCTGATGGTTGTTTTGGAGACTTTGTGACCCCAAAATGCTACCATTTGTTGCAATTCTTTAACAGTGAGCTTTTGGAGAACTTTTTATTTCTCTTACCATCCTCCTCACTGTGCGTGGTGGCAAAATAACTTTGCATCCTCGTCCAGGCTTGTTTACCACTGTTCCAGTTGTTTTAAACTTCTTCATGATTCCTCTGACAGTAGATATGGGCAGGTGCAGGCAAGTGGCTATTTTCTTGTAGCCATTGCCTGACTTGTGAAGGTCGAGACACATCTGCCTTACTTGAATGGTGCGTTCCTTCGGTCTTTCCCATGTTAAAGAGTGGATAAGAGAAATGGCCTCTGTGTCACGTCATATTTATACCCCAGGGAAACAGGAAGCGATGATTTACAAATTAAATGTTCCTAGATACTCTGATCAACTTTGTAAACTACTGTCGAAATGACAGAAATACTTCAATTACATTTAATTCCTAGGAATTGTTAGGGGTGCCAATAATTGTGGAACAAGTGATTTTATGAAAAATAATTATTCCCAAGTCAGGAATTTTTTTCCCTTAAAATTCACTTGAGTTGAAGGTTACATTTTTCTACAATGTTCCGTGCGAGAGTATGCTTCCGCAATAAAAATTAGATTTATTTCAAGGCTTTTAACACATCTTAACCATGGGTGCCAATAATTATGGAGGGTGCTGTATATTCCAAGGATTTCACAACAATGTCACGGCAAAATGGGAACCGCCGAAACAAATATGACTAGTCATTCGGGGGATTCCAAATAACGTAATACTAGCGCTACATAAAGAGAAGAAGTAAATATGCATGTTAGACCAAATAGGTCAGGCAGATCCAGATCCAGAGTCATAAGATGTTATACCTCTGAGCGATGCACAGGGCAAGGAGGTAGCAGTCTGAAGATAGTTATAAGAAATGCCAGCAGACATACCGAATGCACAGGGATAAAATAAGATCAGCAGTGCGCACGACACAGAAACTATAACAAAAATATTCTGGTGCGTGGTAGAAAAAAGATACAAAGTAAACACAACTTCAGTACTCACACAGAAAAGCAAATCAACCACGTATTGCTTCAGCTGAAACGCGTTCGTGTCACCCACAATAGAAGGTTGTTTAGCTTTTCTGTAAGTGGCGGAGTTTTGTTTTCAATGCACAGGAATAAGCCAATCTCAGTGATTCGGTCATTTTCTTTTTCTCAGTACTTAAAGTCAGAACAAGTACTGCATAATGACGCAATACAGCACTGCACTGTGATGAAAGAATTTTTTTTAACCCAAAATAATACTACAAAATAAAATTGTCTCTTAAAAGGAAATGTAAGCTAAAGTCAAAAAAGGCAGACAACGGCTGGACTGAAATGTATTATTCTGACTGCCCCTTTTTAATCATTTATAATCTCATTGTATATACGTTGTGTATGTATATGTGCATGTGTGTGTGTGTGTGTGTGTGTGTGTGTGTGTGTGTGTGTGTGTGTGTGCGCGCATGTGTGCATATACAGTGGCGTCCAAAATTATTGGCACCCCTGGTTAAGATGTGTTAAAAGCCTAAATAAATTCCATTTTTATTGCAGAAGCATACTCTCACACTGACCATTGTAGAAAAATGTAACCTTCAACTCAAGTGAATTTTAAGGGAAAAAAAAAATCCCTGACTAAGAAATGTATTTTTCATAAAGTCACCTGTTCCACAATTATTAGCACCCCTGACAATTCCTCGGAATTAAATTTAATTGAAGTATTTCTGTCATTTCTGCAGTAGTTTACATTTCGTCCCAACTATTTCGAAATTGGGGTTGTATCTCAAAAGGGACACAACTGATCAATGTCATATTTTAGTGCTAGAAGGCATGGGTCTTGGGTCTAAAATACTAAAAAAAATAGGCGTGCAATGCAAGGAAAACCCCTCAGCCCGATGTCGAAGTTTTTGGAGACGCCCGCCCGCCCGCACAAAGGATAGCGATACCCCGTCAGCCTGTAGGGCTGAGGGGTAAAAACTGGAGATGTAAAACTCTTGCTTTAGACTGTACAGCATACCAATCATATTAGGTGATTATCATTGGCTGATGTAGGGCATTGTTGCATTCCACTGCCAGGTGACAGTGCGGCCCATTGGAATGACTTGAAATCTCTGCCAGCATAGCTGGATTTGAACTTTGACCTATATCTCAGCTGTAGTTTGGCCTAGATATGCCCAAATTTAAGAACTTGTTCCCCTTGTGATATTTTAACATTCGGCAAAGTTTGGTTAAAATCTATGCTGCTGTTTTTGAGATATCCTGCTAACAGACAGACGGACAGACAGATAGACACACAAACAAACCAACCAAAGCCGGCGAAAACATATACCTCCTTGGAGGAGGTGAACAATAGTTTGTCTCACATTCATCTTTTCACTTACACCATGGCCAAGGTGCTCCGAAAATTAAGTTAGACATCTAATTTGATTGGCATGCTGTACAGTCTAAAGGAAGAGTTTTACATCTCCAGTTTTTTAGTATGTTAGACCCAAGGCCCATGCCTTCAAGCCCTAAAAATATGATATTGATCACTTGTGTCCCTTTTGAGATATATACCTACTATGATGACCCAAAATACACACTTTCTGAAGACAACTTCCAAGGCCATTAAAACATTTAATACAACCATCGTGACTTTGATTTTTTTTGTGGTCTTCAGTGAGTTGACCGAGAGTTTGCAAACCAAGCCTCAGGGCTCTATCTTCATTAGTTAGGCTACAGAATAATAAAGGCATAACATTTTGAAAAAATTAGTATGATTGGTATTTTTTTTCCTTTTTTAGGCCACAGTACAGATTAACTAAACACAATGGCCCTCATTTATCAAACGTGCGTACACCAAAAAAAATGGGTGTACGCCAAATCTCCTGCAAGAATCGGCATTTATCAATCTGAACGTGAGCGAACGGTCCGCAAAAATCTCACGCCAAGTCTGACCAGGTGTACGCAAATCTGAAAACAACTAACAACATGCAGGAACGAGTGCAGCTGTCAAAATGAGTAATAAACCATATGCAGCGATGCGGACGTCATGCTGTTGTTGCTCTCATTAGTAAAACTAATAAATAGCCTGAATAGATAAATAGACTAAATAAATAAATGAATGAATAAATAAATAAATAAATAAGACACCTGTGTTGAGAAATTAATTAAACTTAAATTTTGAGACAACGTGCTTGTCAGGCCAGACGGCTGACAATTACAATCAATCTGAGTTAGCGCAATGCGTGGCTTGGCAGATATGCAGTGTGGTATGTCAGATGCTCATCCAGTCAGATACATACTGAACAACAAAAGAAACGCAAGTTGATTGAAGACAGACTGGAAAATAAGTTGGCGCGTAATTATTTTATAAAAGCAAATTTATAACTAGCGTGTGCACATTTACATTGGTTTCATCAAACTTTTCTTTATTTTGCGATCACTTCGACTGAGTAACCACAAGAGTACATTGACTAACTAGCTATCTTGCGTTTCTTTTGTTGTTCAGTATATATAAGTCTACGGACACTTTGGCCATGATCACATGCAACCCATTTTTTTGGTGGCGATCTTAAAATCGGACCACTTTTTTAACCTACATGAAAGCATTTGGATTGTCATTTATGTAGGCTATATGACTTGAAATATCATGGATCTATAAATTGAATTTATTAAGGCCGATGTTATTCGCACTTACACCTGTGGCCAGTGCAGAATTTTTTTCTTGGCCACACTTATAAGTGCACAAGTTGACGACCATTCCAGGGCCGCTTATATAATGTATGCTTCCGCTTAAAATAAGTTTGGCCAAGAAAAAAAATGTGGCTTTGGATACACTTAAAATAAGTGTGGGCAATGGAGAAATGTGCATCTTGGCCACACGCATAAGTGCGTCTGACGCGAATTTCGATCAATTCTTGTGCTTGAACGCGCTTAAATAAGTGCGAATAGTCATTTCAATTTATTAATGAATTAAGTCAAACGTCTGCTGCACTCTGGTTTTCTACCTCAATGGTGTTTACTACTGCAGCAGCAACTGTTTTCCAAACTGCAGCCTACTGGGCTCCCTTTATACCACTCCTAAGACTTCCAAATAAATTTTTTTTGTTTTTCTCCACCTCGAACCCGACAATTTATATTTCTTCCTCAGTAAAGTTCTTTCTTCTTTGCAGTCTTTCGAGAGTTCATGTCGTAAAGTGGGCAGGACTATACCTCCCGGCAGTAGCGGCTGTAGACCCGGGGATGGCGGGGCGCAGACACGTCCCTTTATGACAATTAGTCCTGGGTTGTTCGCAATCATTTTCCTTTACTGACGAGTTTTCCAATTATCGTACTTGGCAACTAAAGACACGGTCTCTCCAAATGTGATCGAACAGAGATGAAATCATGGGCGAAATTCAGAACAGAAAAAAAATCTACTTATTAATAGGCCAGTGCTTCGCGTTGATTGATCAGGTCCGAGTTCCAGTGAAATATCACCTTTCACTCTCGGTATTGTGTGGGTTGATAAAAAAGTGGCACTTGGCAGTTAAATAGGCAGCGTGCTGCTCAAGCTGTTTGCGTGAGAGGCGACAGGTATGCAAGTTTGACTAACGTTGATTTAAATACAGCAAATAAGCGTCCAGATGAATGATTGTCTTCTTACGTAATCGGGGAGAACAAGCAGCAGCTGTTAACTGCGGAGTGCTCTCGGAGCGAACCTTCGGTTACTCATGAAAATGACTGAAAACAGGTCAGGACTAACGACTGTTTTAAACAGATGTTTTGTCACAATTCTCAGTTCAGGTTCCGCCACTGAGCTGAATTTCGCCCATGATTTCATCGCTGTTTCATCGCATAAGGAGAGACCGTGTCTTAAGTTGCCAAGTACGATCATTGCAAAACGCGTCAGTAGAGGAAAATGATTGCGAACTACCCAGGACTAATTGTCATAAAGGGACGTGTCTGCGCCCCGTCATTCCCGGGTCTACAGCCGCTACTGCCTCCCGGAGCATGAATTTGTAGGGGCGTGTCATGTAAATTACGATGGTTTCAGCCGCCAGATTTATCAATGCCACGCCAGTTCCACACCGAAATCAGCGACGTACACACTTTATTAAATCAGACGTGACACTTGGCGAACGCTGACATTTACACCAGAATCTACACCAGATCCTGCGCAAGTTTGATAAATGAGGGCCAATGAGTAAGGAAAGGTAGCTTAAGCCAAGAGTTCAGCGACTATTCTGATGACAAAATGAAACTTGTGGGTCTGTCAGCTCTGAAAATCCATTTCTGAGGACCTCAAACTCCCTCTAAAATTAAGGCGATTTTGTTAAAATAGACCCCCCCTTCCCTAAAATTGGCTAAATTTCAGGAACTAGCAATAATTGAACTGAAATATTTGACCTCAGTACTGCCAATGCATATCTCTTGAAATGTGCAAAGTTTTACCAAAATAAAAAATCTGATTTGGGGGGCTCTGGTTGAGTTTACTCGGAATGACCCAGTTGTATTCCAGTGAATGTGACTGAGTGACTGGAGAACGTCAGCGAGTCGGGTAATTGAGAGCTGAATCTGACTGACTGCCAAGCCAGGAAGTGAAACCCCGGCAGCCACCTGAGGCCAGAACTATTCGACTGACTCCGCGGCAGCACTGATGCATCGTTCGGGGACGGCGCGAGTGGCAGTGTCCCAGAGATTATCCCTTCTCCCTCTGTACGGCAGCAAAAGCGCACAAACGAATGCCGTCCACACGATGGAGCATTTTTCCATCACTGCAGCGAAGTTCTGTACAGTGCAATCACTGTTGGGATTCCCCAGTCATTTTACTGAACAATAGCTCTTCAAAGGATGCTGGGAAAGCAAAGCTCGACATGCCCATTCACCCCTTCATACAGTCTGGGTGGGTTCAGTTATCTGAGTCAGCAGAACCATTTCGAGCTAATATAGGAATTCCCCCCCCCCATTCATTCATATACAATGCATGGAAAATCCTGTTGGTGCGCATACATTACATGACATTCCCAAAGACGTTCCACTGCGGTTAAAAAGAATGAATTTGAATAAGGATGTCTGGTTTTTGCATAAGCTTGTCCAATCATCATGTTTTATTTCAGTGCAAATGTCGACCACTAAAACGGACTGGAGAAGAGCCAGACTTGGGTTTTACCCAAATGCATACCTGAGTAAAGAATTTTTTTTTTTACCTGTCACTTTATACCTGTACTTACACCGACATCAAAGTTTAAAGAATTGTAATTTACCTCTCACTTAAAGACGTACAGAACTCAGAGTCAATGAAACTCCTGGCTTATAACAAGGGTTGAGTTCCCACGAGGGTCAAGTACCTTTCGGCATGGTGATTAAGTGCTGCAGTAAATAAATCCAGCTGAACTCATTCAGACAATGCAAAACCAACTTTCTGTGTGCAAGGACACCATCCAGGAAAATGTATAATGCAGGATAGGCAATTATTGCATACTTTCCATACCATGTCTGAACAGTAACTGAATTAGAATTGTGACCTCCTAAACCCACAGCAGAGAGGGCTTTTTGGAATGTTGCTGCAAAATTCTAAGCCAGTGTTCCAGAACTCCACTGCTGTCTGTTACAAGAATGAGTTAAATCAGCACTAGAATGTCCACTTATGAACATTCTAGCTGCACTTTTGTGACCTCACACTCTAAAGGGCTGATACTGCGGGTAGTTCCTGCAGATTTACCTGCAGCACATAGTCCAGGGCGAGGTGGCGGAAGGTCTTTCGGGTGACAGTTAGCGTGCTGGTCGCCTCCTCCACCTCGTGGGGCTTGTTTCGAGGAGCCTGCGCGTTCTTCACCTGGGCAATTTCCATGTCCTCCCGAACCTTGTCAAACTGCTTCTTCGTGTCCTTGAACTTGCGAATGTCACTGCGGGATGGAGGAGAGCCCCATACACAGTGAATGACAGACAGAAGGCAGGGAACTGGTAACAGGAAATTCAGTCCGCGCTTATCGACGGACAGTAATCTCCTAGTTGCACAAATGCGCATTCATTTGTCCTGACAAGGTGCACAATTGGAAAGACCAAGGAGTAATAAGTATCAGCCCAGCGATATAATGTCTAGACACAAGATCTCTGCAAGTCTTTTTAGAAATCACCTCCATGTTGAAGAATTAGCGACTCTCGGTGACTGGAATAAAACACTGGGTCTGGATCATCCTTCTCTGACAAAAAGATATTTCATGTTATAAAAGACACCCCGCTTTCTACAAGGCATTAATTGAATGAGAAATGTTGAGTAATTTAGGCCAAAATACTTAGCATCCAGCCTGCTGGGGAAAAAAAAAAAAGCTCCCATTATGAAACTCAAAGGTTTTTTCAGGACATTGATCCTCAGCTACGAATGTGACATTGATTTTTTTCTCTGCGGACGGCTGACAGGCGCATAATCAAATTCAGGATTGCTTTTTGCTCGCACGTGCCAAAAACATTATGAGTCAGATGTAAAGCTTGGCAGACTACCCTTGGACTGAAATTCCTTTGTGTAGCTGCAGTAATGCAGACTTTTTACATAAAAAAAAAAAATTCAATGGTTGTGATCTTGTTTTTCTTCTCGCTTCCTACGTTACAAAAATGTCGCAACTGAGCAAATAAATCGCCGACTTTAACAAACGATGAGTGCATCTAAATAAAACATGGTATATTGCTTAAAAATATGTTGCAGAAGTATATACACGCTACCAAAAAAACTGAAGTTGCATGAACACAATCCATACTGCATGCAGGTCTGGTTATTTGGTAGTGCAGTTACCAGAAATATGTCTGTGCGTTTGTGTGTGTGTGTGTGCGCACATGCGTACACGCTCAAGTGGGCATCTGAGTGCATGCTTGTGCGTAACCTAGTGTCCTCACCTTTCATGTGTTGCTTTTTGGTGAGATATATTTAAACCCCATCACATCAATTAGAGAAGAGCAGAGCACTGATTGAGATTATAATTGTATACGGGGGGGGGGAAATCCCAAATGATGAGGTCACAGAGGTTAATCCCTCCCCACCACATCCCAGGACAACTCAGCCCCCCAGGACTGTCACCATACGGTTCCCAAGGCAACACACCGCCCAGTCCTAGTGACCCTCTGCACCGAAAGATCACCCCACTGGGGTTAATCCGGGGGATCCCCCCCCCACTGATACCTCTGCTCTAGCAGCACACAGATTAGCAGCTCGGCAGATTCCATCCATTTGTTTGGGATAATCTCACAATCCCACACCTCTGGGCGGGGGGCGTTACCCGCCCTTTCTGGCCTATGGGAGACAGCAGGGCGGAGCCTCGAACCCGGGCACTGCCTCGCCCTGGAGACGCCCATGCCTGAAGTGACGGGATGACGGCGGGAGCTTAAGGGCAGGGCGGGAAGGAGTAACGATGGTGGAAATAAAAGACACGAGTCGCCCGTCATCCCAAGAAAAGCCCAGGACCTGAATAATTAGTGCGTTCAGGAGCGAGCAGAGCCGGAATGGTCCCTTTTCCTGCTCAGCTCTTTCCTGAAGATTAGTTATTCAGCGTAAGAGAAGGAGTGCGCTGCAAGCCAAGAAATCGCTCTCTTATCAGCAGTGCTCAAAGCATTAATAATTCTCTGTTCTTTTAAGCTAAGCAAGTCCCTTCCATTTACTTAAAATAAACCTACTTCGAGGTATTCCCTCCCAGTTCTGTTTTCTGTACTGGAGCTCGTACACGGCGCGCAGCGGATGCATTTTTCATGAACTGCATTGGGCCTGGCATAGCGTGACCCTGCTTATTCAGGGTGACGGGATTCGCTTAAATCTGATACCATCGGTCACAGCAGGAAGCTAAACGATAGGTCCTGCAGTCCAGCCTCACAGGTGAATTTAGGCCCAATCAGATACAGCCAGTTTTGCTCCACTAACTCATGTCGCCGTGGACACTCCGCATCACAGCCAATGACAGAACCCTCCTGTGTGGCCGATAACAGTTTACAGCAGACGGCCCAATCCTAGCTTTACATGTAAACCACTCCCAAGCAACGAACAAAAAACATGCCGTGGGTTTACAGCTTAATTTTGTAACTGGTGCAACGAGAGCTGCATTCAACAAACAAAACAATCCAAACGCAAATTATGACAGTAGTATTTATCTCACAGCAAACTGGGCTCAGTGGGTGCTGAACGAACAAAGCCTCTTGTTTAAGGATAAGTAAATCTGCACTCTGACAAATTTAATAGAGGCCAACCAACTGTATAATTTTCAAAGCCAGCGAGGATGAAGCATGATGAGGATAATGAGAACGTGTGCAGTTGAACACATTAGATAAACAGTGCTTTAGTTAGAAGGCAAAAACAAAGACTTGGGTCAGTTGGCAGATTTTACGTTACGGTGAGTGAATTAGAGTGTACTGCATGTGTATAGATACTTGCACTGAGTGAATCAGAGTGTACTGTAAGTGTAAAGACACTTGCTGTGAGTGAATTAGAGCGTACTGTATGTGTACAGATACTCGCTGTGAGTGAATTAGAGTGTACTGTATGTGTACAGATACTCGCTGTGAGTGAATTAGAGTGTACTGTATGTGTACAGATACTCACTGTGAGTGAATTGGACTGTATGTGTACAGATACTCGCTGTGAGTGAATTAGAGTGTACTGTATGTGTACAGATACTCGCTGTGAGTGAATTAGAGAGTACTGTATCTGTACAGATACTCACTGTGAGTGAATTGGACTGTATGTGTACAGATACTCGCTGAGAGTGAATTAGAGTGTACTGTATGTGTACAGATACTCGCTGTGAGTGAATTAGAGTATACTGTATCTGTACAGATACTCACTGTGGGTGAATTGGACTGTATGTGTACAGATACTCGCTGTGAGTGAATTAGAGTATACTGTATCTGTACAGATACTCACTGTGAGTGAATTGGACTGTATGTGTACAGATACTCGCTGAGAGTGAATTAGAGTGTACTGTATGTGTACAGATACTCGCTGTGAGTGATTTAGAGTGTACTGTATGTGTACAGATACTCGCTGTGAGTGAATTAGAGTATACTGTATCTGTACAGATACTCACTGTGAGTGAGTTGGACTGTATGTGTACAGATACTCGCTGTGAGTGAATTAGAGTGCACTGTATGTGTACAGATACTCGCTGTAAGTGAATTAGACTGTATGTGTACAGATACTCGCTGTGAGTGAATTAAAGTGTACTGTATGTGTACAGATACTTGCTGTGAGTGAATTTGAGTGTACTCTATGAGTGCAGTATCAGTGTGTCTGTGCAGGATACTCACTCTTTCACAAAGCTGTGTAACTGCTGCTTCACAGATCTCTGCGCTTGATCAAAGAGAATCTGTGAAGAAAAGATATGAAAAATCAGAACAAGAGCGATGCGCAGCACCTCAGAAAATACATCTGTGATGCCTGTCCTTGTCACAGACATCTGAAAGCTGGCAAATTGGCTGGTTCAAAAACAGATGCCTCTTGTTGTAATTCAATGTCTACGCCATCAGGGGGCGATAACCAGCCTTGTAAAGAATAGTTCTATCCAACCTATGAAAGCCCCAGCACAACCTAGCTCATGCACATACACACACAGGCACGCACACACACATACACACACGTGTGTATGCATTTAGGCACGCATGCGCACACGCACGCACGCACGCACGCACACATACATACACACACACACACACACACACACACACACACAAGGAAGAATTTACACAAACAAATAGACTAGCACACTAGAAAGACTAAACACACACAGACACACACGCAAGAATACACATACACACAGACTCACATAAAAGAAAGAATACATATAAACACACACACACACACACACACACACACACACACACAAGCAAGAACACACACATACGCAAGCAAAAATACACACACAAGCAAGAACAGACACATACACAAGCATAAATACACACACACACACACACACACACACACACACACACGCACGTAAGAACACACACACGCACGTGGGCTCACATACGGGCATGTGCGCACATGAACATTCACACATCCTCTCCACGGTGCCACTCCCCCTGCACTCAGACGCATGGCTCTCCCCGGCAGGAATCTTTATGCGATTCTCCGTGCAGAACACTGCTCCAGTGTAAAACAGGTCAGAGGAGATGGAGGGAGAGGCTTTCGGGAGAGAGGCCTGAGAGCCCTGCGCACTGCACCTCCGACCCTCCTCCTCCAATCACACACAAGCACACAGAGTCCTGCCCCGCCCACTAACAATTTTATTAAGGCCCCAGATTGATTAGACAGGATGAATACATGCTGTGCCACCCTGAGCCTTAACCCCGCCCCCCTCTCTACAGCTATGTTGTCTGATGTATGAGCATGAGCCACAGGATGGCAGCATACAGACTCAGTGATATTTTTTGGGGGAGGGTGGAGTTGGGTTGTAAACAGTGGAGCAATATCCAGTTTGGGACACAGTACAAGTACCTTATCACTGTCACGAACCACTGAGTCTGTTCATTTACAGCCATTAAACATGATACATCCCCTCGTATTCTGATCAAGGATCCGTACCTTCAGTATGGCAGCTTGATGCTCATATTAAACTCTGCCGCTGCAGAAAGCAGCAGCCAGAGTGCTCACCCACCAACACACACACACACACACACACACACACACACACACACCCACCAACACACACACACACACACACACACACACACACACACACACACCAACACACACACACCAACACACACACACACCAACAGGCACACACACCAACACACACACACACACACACACACACACACACACACACACACACACACACACACACACACCAACACACACACACCAACACACACACACACACACACACACACACACACACACACACACACACACACACACACAGCGCTCCGTACACATCACCCCTGTCCTCAGGTCATCCTTCTCTGCCACTTAGCTCCCTGCCGCTGGATTCCCACAATGCACTTCCTGGCCTTGGGCAGCAGACCAATTCTGACTAGATCTCATTGGGTAGTAGCACTCTATGCCCAGCAGATGCTGATCATCCCGCAACTGCTGATCCAGACCCTCCACAATCTTTACACACTACAATCTATGATCTTTTAATCCTAAATCTTTACAATCCACAATCTTTTAATCCTACAATCTTTACACTCCACGATCTTCAAAGCCTACAATCTCACAAACTTTAAACCCCACAATCTATAAATCCTTAAATTGTTATAATCCGCGATCTTTAAACCCTACAATCTTTACACTCCACGACCTTTCAACCATACAATTATTACAATCCAGTCTTTACACCCTACAATAGTTACAATCTAGAATCTTTACACCCCAAAGTAGTTACAATTGTTATGGCCCCAATTTCTTATGACCCAAATTTGTTATGACATATCGGACAGCAAGGGATGACAGACAATATTGTCAAACTTTAACAGATTTAATGAAACAAAGACTGACCAAGATTGGAATATATAAAAACAGAGATAGTTACAGTGCCTTGGTAATGGAGATGTTGTTGCTTTGTTGTGATGTCCTGTGACAGGAAAATGCTCCAACACGGGCAAAAATCCACAAAAAGCTTCACAGGTCTTGAAAACAGTGACAGGTATGGTCAAATGTGTCCTTGCAATTTCTCCTACTACTTTACTCGCTCAATCTTTCTCCTTATATACTATTTTCCAGCCCCCTCCCACCTTCCAGACTTTTTTTCCAATTCTCTAGGACTTTCCCCACTGAGGCATGCCCAGGACATGCCCAAAACCTAGCTCCAGACTGGGCTTAACAAAAGAATGTCAATACTGCCATCTAATGGCCCCCCCCCCACAATCTACAATATTTACAGCCTACAATCTGTAAAGTCCAATATATTTACAATCAACAATCTTTGAACCCTACAATCTCTACAATCTGCAATATTTTCATCCTACAACCTTTATATTCTACAATCTTTCTACCCTAAAATCTTTACAATATACAATCTGTACACCCAAGAACTTTTACAATCTTTCCACCCTACAATCTTAACAAATAATCTTAACACCCTAAATCATACATACCACTGATGTAACAATCACTGACTGTCAGTTAAAGCAATGAACACCACCAAAAAAAAGCCAAACACTGCGAAAAAAAAAAAAAAAAAAGCCAAACACTGCAAAAAAAAAAGCCAAACACTACGAAAATCTTCTCATATATCCAGCAGTTACAGGCATAGTTGCAGATTTCATCATGATGTACTCAAACAATGAAGTTAAAAGAGTTAAAAATGCGACAACAATGGACCAAACAAAAAAATGTATTTTGATGCATATTGGTTCTTATCCATCTATTGTTACTGTATTAAAAGCCGCACTGCTCATGCTCATGCCACACCAAACAAATGAGGGGCTAATTCAACCAGCAGGACCAGTAACCCCAGGCTGAGACACACTTTACTGGTATGTAAATTCCAGGGTCATAATCAGGGACACAGCTGGAGTGAGGAGCTGTGTAAACTGCTTGGTAAAGTGCTGGGTCGAGTGCAGTGTTCTGACAGTGGCACAACCACCTCTTGATTAAAACAACACCTCCCAGTCTAGACGACAATCAGCATCATTCCACTAATCCTAAACACAGACTCAGCGCTTTGCACGCAGAAAGTGTTCGTTGCGGCTCTGCGAGGACTTTTGGAGGTGGTAATTAGCTGCTGTGTTTTGGCGGGGAGATCTAGAACTTTGCCAGCCCAATAACGGTTAATCTCAGGATGCCCGTAAGGAGCTGCTGACGCCTGTGACTGCGTGGGTGACCGTCTGATGGGAGTCATTATGGGCTAACACCTACGACAGCTACTGAGGATTCCCACCCAGAATTTCATACAAGTCACGGTACCAGCCGAGGCGCACTGCAGGGTGTATGAATGTGTGTATGCGTGTATAGCATGTGTACCTACCTTTGTGGGGGCCAATTGTCCCCACAAGTCCTGAGATTTCAGATTTCTTTGTACTTTTGGGGACATTTTCAGGTACCCACAAAATAATTGAGCTATTTTAGGGTTAGGGGTTAGGGTTAGGGTTGGGATAAGGTCAGGGAAAGGGGTTAGGCAATGAATGGAAGTAAGTGTGTGTGTGTGTTTGTGTGTGCGCGCGTGTCTGCGTGCGTGTGTGTGTGGAGGGGAGCAGACCAAAAAAAAAAAGAATGGCCTAAATGAAATGAGGAGGTTAGGTATACTTCAAGCAGCAAACCCGGACCTTGGCGAAGAATAAAAGCTGCCGATTTTCCGAGTTGTGCGTTTCCATAGCTATAGAAAAACAGCAGCCGCTAATATTATAAGCTCCTCCGCGAAAACCAAAAGCGCTGGAACGCTGTCAAGGAGTCGTCGCTAATCGGGCCAAGATGTGGCAGGTGCTCCCCGAGCAGGAGGACGGGAGGTTAAGGGGTGCGTTTCCGGGTGAGGAAACTCACGACACGTGTACGGCGCATGTATCAGGTGAACGTCTGTGCGGGACAGACCAGCACTCCCGCTGTTTTATCAGCTGAACTCCATTAAACGTACATCTAATGCTGCTCAAAACAGACAAGCGAACCCAGTGACCGAAGGCAAACGGCTCACTCACACGCCAGGCTCCCTACTGAGCATTTGCAGTACAGTGCTGCTGACCTGACGACCAAGAGCTGCCGTGGAAACGAAACATGCTTAGCACACAGCGGTTAAAGCAATCGTAACAGCTGCAGGAGTCGTTCCATTCAAACATGCAGTCTTTACTTGTACAGTATTGAATGCTGAAATGGTCCAACTAAACATGACTGGCCAGTTTTTACCAGTACAGCTGGTGACTGCATAACCCTTTAGCACAAACAAATCGATACCAAAACTAATAAACTAGTAGCATGCAGAGCACCCTTATCGGTAAGGTCCTTGGTCAGCTCAAGGCACCCTCTGTTGGCGATTTCAAGCAGAGCAGGCGGTCGGTTGACGACAGGCATACATGCATAGGCCTACATACATACAGACATGCATACAAACAGACGGCGCATTGAGCTGACTAATAAGGGCCTTTCTCACGGTGTGTGCTCGCCCCAATAATTATAATAAATATCTTGCCCAGTCCATTATTGGTAGTTTAGTTGGTTTGCATGCTCTAAAAGATTTAGCAAATCTGAGTAAAATATGCCATATGTACGCTGAACCCCTTCCATGACAGACTTTGAATGTTTTGAAAAAGAAATCTTTGGGTACTCTACAGTCCAACACCCTCTCTATAATCAATACTGAGCATGCTCAGATTAGGGATGGGTACACAGCATAAAATAAATAATTGTCAGCCCTTCTGCCCTCGCCCACACACTAATACACACATGCCCGCACATGCGCGTGCGTGCACACACACACACACGTGCGTGCGTGCGCACATGCTCGCTCACACACACACACACACACACTCACACACACACACACACACACACACACACACACACACACACACACACACGCACACACACACACAGAAACATGTGGAAGATTTTCCAAGTTCATCCCATTCTTCCTGGCAGGCTTAATCCTGACCACAGATCCCTTATATCCGTGGCAGAAATTCTGACGCATTTTTCCTCATTCCTTCCAGGCCTCTGGGAGACAGGCATGAGAGACATGAGAACTGAACATCGCCATCTTACTCATCTCCCAAGCCTGCTTCCCATTCAGCTGAAGGGGACACGTTTCCTGTGGGGGAATGCTGAACGGAATTATGGCGACTAGCCCAGGAATGCCTTTGCTACAATCGTCATTGAATATGATACCACTCCTGACTGTACTTTATCACCGAGGTCTGTGCAACATCTAACACGACACGTTATAGTCAATACCGCCATCGCAAATGACTTATGTAAACAGTGCATTTATTTCAGATTAATGATTCGTTTACAGCATATCGCCAGAGCGATAATGTCTGGGAGAGCGATTCCACGTTTGTTTCAAAGTCAGTTCATTAGGGCACGAGAGCAGAAACTAAGGTAGGCTTTGGCAGAAACATGAAGCTGACCTTGTGCTCCATTACAGAATCAGAATTTGCGTGTCTTGTCTGCATGTGTGCGTGTGTGTGTGTATGCTGACACGCGCGCAAGTGCTGACATCTGTGTGCAAGATCAACGCTCCTCGTTTCTGTATCAATAGAGAATACTAGTAGCTTAAGAAACCAGAGCAAGTGAAAAGATTATTTAAGTCTCCATCATCTTGCCCCATACTACTGCTGAACCAGATAAAACAGTCATAACTGTTCAGGTATTCCAGTTGTTTCTACCAATTTTCGGTTCAGTGCAGTGATGCCCAGACAAAAGGAATCTCACAGCTACATTAAAACGCAAATGAAGTGACGTTGTACATGTTGTTAGCTACGGTTCGACCGAAGCTAGGCGGAATTATTTTAGCAAGATCGGCGATTCGCCACTTTGAGCATGGTTTTCTAGGAGTCGCCAACATTTCCGTAAATATCCTTCATCGTCCACACGCTGTTGTAATGGATGTCACTTGCCACATCTTTTCAAATCGCTATGTTCTTATCGTGTATTCTTGCCTTTGCGAGAGTAAAACAGCAAATTCTGAACAACTGTTAGTGATTATGTGGAAAATATGGTAGTGGCTTGACTGGAGAAGCAGGGCTCATTCACCCACAGGCTCCTGTAAGTGAGCAGGCACCAGTGCAGGCTGCATGAAGGACCTGCTGTAATACTGCCCCAGTATCTCTCCTGGAGCAGACGTGGCGCATCTGTGCTCGCTAATGCAAGACAGTTACACAGATCACTGCAAATCCAAACAATCCGTCTGGCTTGTGAGGGAACAGAAAAACACAAAATCCCTCTTTTTCTTGGGATTTACTTCTTCCTAAAATCACTGGCAATTATGACAGACGAGGAGAGTGTACTGTGGCCGGCGATGAACAGACACAGATGATATGAACCAGACAGACACACTGAATAGAGTAAATTACAAAAATGAGGAGAATTAATCCTTTCTTATCACTGAAACCATAAACACAGTGGGCACACATTAACACACACCCCACCCATGACAGCATGGGGACCATACCGTGTGAAGCGTGCTTGATGTTCACGGCAAGGATTGCTGACACTATGTGAGTCGAGCCTCATCTGATCTGTTGCGGTTGATGTGACCTGTGGTGTAACCTTACTGTACTCAGCCCAGGGTAAAAGCACCTAATGAGCATAATGTAACGAAAATGGTTGGGACATTCGACCGCCAGAGCTGTTGTGCACTATGACCTCCTGAATATAGCATCCCTGCTCGCTCATAATGGGCCCTGGAGGGCTCGTAAATGACAATCATTCGAAATGACCACCTCTACGACCAGGTAAGATGTCACTTCCTGTACCAGACGGACAATTAGTGTAATCACTGTCTGTGAGGGATGGGAGGGGTACGCCATCTACAGCCACAGTTAATCTCCTGCATTTACCAGGGTGTTTAGGGGAGAAACAGGTACTGCACAATGCTTCATTGGGAAACTGAAAAAATCTCGAGAGGCAGCCTTTTCAGGAGCAGAAGCCTTCTTAGGCAATGTGCAGGAAAGAGGTCCAGACACAGATGTGTTGGCTAAGATACCTGACATGAGGCGGTTGCGTATTTGAATTGCAGAGAGCTCTGCTGATGTGTACTTGAGTGAGGTACTGTACACTTCCTGAACTAGCTCAGCGAGCAACCAGCTTTATAAAAGTTCAGGCAGGCACTAAATACGGCTGACGGTTATGAAACGAAGTGATGTAACTCAATGTAATGCCCAAACGACTGCTTTGAAACAAGATTATAGGTTTGGGTGGCGCTTGAGTCGCGTGTTGTGTGACATCATCAGAATGAATAGCCATGCTATTGGCCGGAGGGTAAAGGGATGGTAAGTGGAGTGAGCCTGGGTATTTGAGTTCAGTTCAGTGAACAGACATTAGGAGTGGCTTGTCATAAATCAAGTGGCGCCACCAACAGGTGGAGGATTACTATGACAGGCTACACATTAGCATTCCCTGGATAATGTACATACAACCACAGCAATTTTGCTCACTAACCTCACTGCCTTTTGGCCACAGTTCTCACTATGGGGACAAACGGGGAAACACTCATTACATTAAGAGATTAAATAATGAGAACTTTTCAGCATAAAACTGGGCTTTTTCCTGTGGGCTAATACACGCCCGATTGGCTGGAGAGCTGAAGGGATGCAAACAGCTGATAAACCACCTCTCCCATCTTGTTTTAAACATGAAAACACATCTGAAAAGTGAATAAAACTGTTGCAGTGTGTAATGGGTGGGTACAGTCTGCAGTCACTTAAGGCTTATGCTGAGGGAGTGAACTTTAGTCGCTGCCAAACGCGGTGCAGAAAATCTAGTATGGGCCGTTTTCACGATGTTGCGCAACTCGGAGTCCTCCAACAGCTGGCTCCTCGTAAATCCCAACGCAGACGCACCTCAAAACGGCGGTTAATTGCAGTTTAAACAGGGAGGGAAAAGTGGAAGATGTAAAAAACAAAAGGAATATCCGGCTCAGAGAGGGAGGGCCCAAGAAAGGATGGATTACCAGTCTGTCAACAAATTACAAAACCACTGAAGTCCATGATGCTACAGGCTCAGAATTTCCTCCGAAAAGGCAAGGTCGCCATGGTAACGCATCTTAGGAGCTGCTGCAATCTCCTGAAACGCCTTTTATTAACTATGATTCCAGTTTGAAACCCCCTCCTGAAACAGGAAACGGATCAGGTCTTTGCGAGCCTTAGCCTCAAACACATACATAGCGCTCACTGAAACTGAAAACCAGCCGCTCCCCGGGTCATAGCCTTATTTAACGGAGCTCTGTTACATGCGGGCAGCTCGAATACGAACAAAAGACTGTGTATAACCTGGACTACAGTTCCCAGATTCACAGCGTATGGACACAAACCACCACAAATTAGAGCTGACTCTTCAATCTCATATTCCCCCTTTTCAGATATAGAGATGCTAGATAACAGAGCGAAAAAAAATCAATAAGCAGGAAATACCCAGATCCCCGTTACAGTTTTGGTGATCTGGCCTGGTAACGAAACACCACAGAGGAACGGAAAGACTGCTGGAAGGACAACACCCACTCCTACATCCCCCTTCCCCTCCACGGTGGAGGATGAGAATGGAATCATTGACTGAACTCTTACAGACGATGCTGTATCATGTCCAGTAGCTTTCAGGAATGCAGCCACAAACTGGAGGCCCATGAAGGCCTTGTTTACCAGCCAACGCTGACAAATGACGGAAAGACGTGTCGTACCAGCGGGCTACAGGCAACGCCAATATCATGCAGCTGTCCATTCCTGCCACGATAGACTCGTCGCTTCCATGAGAAATATAGTTACACAATAATATGCACAGAGGAGTAGCGAACGCCCTTCCACATTAGCATTTCAATATGTGGTGATGTCATAATGATGGCCTCAGCAGACCCGTCCTGAGCTCACTGGAGTGGCAAAGGAAGGGGCGGAGTCTCTGGAGTGGGAGGAGAAGGGGCGGAGTCTCACCGTGTGGTAGTTGACAATTTCCTGTAGACGCTCCCCGCACTTCTCGAGGAACTCCTGCGATGAGAAAAGAGTGCAGGTCTTAACAGTCACTCACATTAAACCTCCTACACACCTGAGCCAAATAGTTGACATTCTGTCCGTTTCTGACAAGTGTAACAAAAAGCTCAGTATCTAAAAAAAACTGTAAACGCAAAAAATATGGCTCAAAATTTTTTTGAATGCGGAGAGCTTCATTTTTATGACCCAACATTGATACTTATTGTCGACAACTTACGTGTATAAAATGTCTGGAGTACAATCTCCTCAAAATATGTTTTAAAAAATGTTGAAATCTCTTGCCATTTGATTTCTATAGCAGTTCAATAACAGAACAGAGCCCATTGTCACCAGTTTTTTTATCTCCTGTCTTAAGAGGCCCCGTATCTCAAACACTGCGGGGCAGGAATATGGTTCAGTGTTTTTAAGACACTGGGAAAATGCACTCATGTAAATCCCCCAACGACCGTGTTACTTCAAGGGGCCACTGGGGCCAAAAGGATTTAAATGAGCTCTCATTCATGTGAATATATATGCAATATATTAGCTATTAGTACAATATTTCACTTCACAATATAAATTTGCTCACTTGAGCTATACTCGCTAATAGATAAAGATCCATCTCATTGACAATGAGATAACCTCATCAATACTGAAAGCTACACTTGCTCACTTGCAGAATATGCTCTTTCATAAAGAAATGAATTAATTCAAATAAAACTGTAAAGCAAAAGCAATGGACAGTTACCCTGCGAGGGTTAGAAGACTGAGAACCCAAACAGTCTAAAGGAAATGACAAAAGCAGCACTGCGACAGGAACCGTCAGCATACTCAAGAAAACAAGGTGAAGGAGCGTAACGGAGGCCATCAATTCTGCTTTATGACAGCAGAAAGCAGTGGAGGCTCTGGTTCAGCAAAACACTGGGCTAAAGACAGTCAGAGAACAGCTGCAGGGGTGCCAGAAAGGCCTTAGAACGACTTCCCCACGGCGGCAGCCAGTCTGCACCCTCTCAGCTCCTGGGGAGCTGGGCTTGGATCCGCTCCGGCCGGCCGGCCTCACAGCCAAGAGCTGGTGAGTCTACAGACCTGAGCCAGCCTCTCTCTCTCGCTCTGACTAATCTCCCGAAATCAGGACTCAACATCTCCAACCCAGGCTGAGCCTCAACACAGGATGCTGCCCCTCCCCCCTCCCCCCCTCCCCCCCACCCCCCCCACCACCTCAAAAAAAAAAAATCAAAGGAAGTAGCCGGACGTTCTGCATTTCATCCCATTTCTGCGAGTAGCCAGAATGAAATGAAACCGGACTCTGATATCCGTCGGGACCAGCCAATGCTGACCAAAGTGGAAAATGAGCTGTATAACTTCAGGTTTAAGACTGCTCATAAATGTGGGAATGCTGGATGGGGGGGGGGGGCTGTAATAAAAAGCTGATGAAATGGGTTCACTAAGAGGGTCGATTGTTTTTGGAGTTTATAGCTACCTTCTGCTATTAATTATTTAATTATCCGAATCACATCGTGACCTGACACGTGACGGACACTGGCCATAGGCACACACTGAAGCCCATGAAGTAAGCGGCAGGAACAAAATCCCGCACGTACACCTGCACTGCAGGACCGGAGTTGTAACCCTGTGATGAATGAGCACAGTCAGCACAGACAGACGTGCAGAACGTCAGCCATGCATCCAAATTCCTTGCGTCAAATACACCACTCGTGGCATCTTTCTCACTTAAGGAAACAGTTTGAGTTCATCACAGATTAATGTGCTTATCCTTTTGAAGAGAGTGATGCAAAATTCTACATCTGAGTTCTAGAATTCCCATGCATTCAGCTCCCAGAAACGCTGATTGTTTCCACTGAAAACAGAAGTCAATCTCGCAGAGCGCTTGTGATCTGAAAACTTGCTCAAAATGGGCACCATTTTGGGAAAGACTGGAATCCTGTTGTGAACTGCAGTGACATCAGAAAGCTAAGACTAAAGAATTCGGCACAGATAGGCAAAAGGTAGCAGGTGGCACATGACGTCCGGCCCAATATGACTGACCATTCAAGACATTCAAAGGATCATCAAGACCATTCTACTGTTTTGGAACTCAATGTCGCATCCAGATTAGAATTCCACGTAACTCTTTAGCAGCAGTAAAAGAAGGAGACTTTGGGGCAATATGATTGAGGCCTTTAAACACATAAAAGGGATTAACAGTGCTAAATATACACAATTATTTAGGCAAAGTTCTGTTTGCCAAACTAGGGTTCACAAATAGAAGTTCACCAGGGTGAAGTTTCGCACTGATATTCAGAAATGTTTTTTACATGCGGAGAGTGAAGTCAGTGTGGAATACCTCACCCGGTCATGCTGTAGATGCAGAACCTCTGAGAGTTTTCAAGACCGGGCTGGATAGAGTGCTTGATACCATCTAGTCATTAAGTATGCAAAGTGTTAGGCTCACTTTTGTAGCCAAGAAAAACAGTGAGCCCAGTTGGGCTGAATGGCCTGTTCTACAGTTACGTTACGCTGTGTTGTGTTATATGTTTTAAATTATGTTGTGTTATGTTATAAATTATATTATATGTTCTGGTGTATTGTGTTATATATTTTGTTACATGTTGTGTTGCGTTACATTTTATGTCACGTGTTATGTTGTGTTGCTTTACATATTATGTTATATGTTGTGTTGCGTTACATACAAAATGTTACACATTATGTTGTGTTACATATTATGTTACATATTATGTTGTGTTGTGTTACATATTATGTTATATATTGTGTTATATTATTATATGTTGTGTTGCATTCCATATTATGTTATGCGTAATGTTGTGTTACATATGTTAAATGTTGTGTTATATATTATGTTATATGTTGTGTTGCGTTACATATTATGTTACATGTTATGTTGTGTTGCATTACATATTATGTTATATGTTGTGTTGCGTTACATACAAAATGTTACACATTATGTTGTGTTACATATTATGTTACGTGTTATGTTGTGTTGTGTTATATATTATGTTATATATTGTGTTATATTATTATATGTTGTGTTGCGTTACATATTATGTTATGCGTAATGTTGTGTTACATATTATGTTCAATGTTGTGTTATATATTATGTTATATGTTGTGTTGTGTTGTGTAATATATTATGTTAAATGTAATGTTGTGATGTCATGAGAGAAATCAGCCCGGGGATCACAGTCATGACTCCTTACCGAGATCACTTCGTCCTTCTTGCACTGCTGTGACAGGTCTCGGATGCCGGTGACGAAGAGCTTGTTGGCGCTTACGTACGCCCTGCCGGCTTCTATCATCCCACTGCATAGCTTCACCAGCTGGGCGGAGGGAGGCGGAGAGAGAATAGCACTTCAGGCGTCAAGTTTGAGATCATCAGCAAGCACTGTGTGTTCTTGGAATTAACACAAACCCATTTTGCTGCTTTCAATCAATGGGAACTATTAATCTCAGATAAATTAACAAGCATACGAAACCCCCGAGTCATTCAGTTCCACGCACAGAAATGAAAAGATCAGTAATTAAAAATGATTCTTCCGCCCCCCACCCTCCCCCGTGGACCCTAATTACAAACCTAATTATCTCTTGTTATTTCCTTGTTTCTTGAAGCAGGTCATTCTATGAGGACACACAAAGTAAACTCCTAAAATTTCCAGAATTACATCACAGGCACGTCCTCAAGAAGCCCTGATTGAGATTGATGTATGAGGAGAAATGGGCTGTTTACTTTTCTTGAATTGCCTCATTTTTTGGGCCTCCCTGCAGTTGCGCTAACAGCTGTAAGGAGGGGGTTGGGCCAACAGCAGAGCATTAACATTGTACACGCCCTTAGATTGGAGGTCTGACATGAGGTATGGCACCAAAGAGTCACTGCATAACGCCAAGGCCCGCGTTTCAGCCGTGTCCTTCCCAGGGACAGGTGCAAAAGGGCTTTTCTGCATTCACGGCAGAAAAATCAAACGCAGCAAAAAAATGTTAAAGAACCATTAAGCCTGACTAAGTAATTACAGGGCCCAGCACAGGGTTGTACCTTTGCTTAAATTGCAGCTCTTGCAAGCAATTCCAGCCTATGGAGCGAGGGCGTGTGGGCATTTTTCAAGGCAGTTTATATTACTCTGTTACCCCAGTACTGCCGCCAGCCAATGAAATGGTGGGAAGCAATGGAACCGACCAATGGATTGGCACCCTTGAAAAAATGAAAAGCAATAAAAACCGATCTGATGAAAGAAAACATTCCAAAACCCATTTTTCACTGTTACTGACTCTTAAATGATTGCTGCTACAAATGTCAAAAACAGTTCATAAAATGAGTGTCCAATGTGATACAGGAATGTATGATAGGAACTGTGCACATATGACATGAATACAGCCTGCTGTACATCATATTCATTTGACAGATGTTCTTCTCAAAATTCCATAGGCCGCATGCTGTAATGATGGCCATAGTACACTCAGGCCATCTGTTGCCACAAATCATACTGTGGGATAAAACTTGTGTTTGTGTATTTGAGCTGAGGTTACACGACCATCCACCAAAAACATGCAAACAGATCATTTATATCATATGGGTTACAGCATCAAAGTTCCTGTTTCCAACACATCAGGAAACACGATAGGCGCTTACGCATAGCTTACAAACAAATATTTTAGGCCAAAAATGGCTTTCCGGAGCAGGGTTTAAACTAAAGGCTTTGGAAGGGCGTAATCCTTCACGATCCTGTGACAGGTGATCGGATGTCAGGTAGACGTCGGTTACCCGGATGATTCCACCTGCCGCCGAGCACAATGCTCCCGTTGTTGGAGGATTAAAGAGAAACCAGTTCGGCTGCCGGTCTGCAGCGACTTGCAGGAGATGCAGCACTGTATTTGGGCCAGCTGCACAAAACCGAAGACAGATCCTTGGGTGAAGGACACACTGGTCCTTACCTGCGACCGCCCACGGAACTCCTCCCACTTCAGATCTGACAGGAAGTCAGCCTCCAAGACTGCAAAAAGCACATCCCCTAAAGGAATCAGCTCAGCCAATCACAGATAATGCGTCCACCTCTTTACAGGAAGTTGTTCCATCACATAAAATTTATCTGACGCTGTCGCAATATCATTTCTCAAGTTCTGGAAAGCAGCGAACTGAGGGAAGGAATAAACCTCAAGCCTGGCAGCCTCGATCCCGGTGGGGTGTCACAGTGATCAAAACCGTGCGCTACTGCATTACCCACAAGAAGCTGCCCATTATGTCGAAGACTCCCAGAGATCTCCATACCAACAATAACAAGATGAAATAAGATGCGACCACAAAGGAGGAGAACTTCCAGGAGACTTGAGTGGGTCATTTTTACCCCACCTGCCTACAACAGCTGGGTAAAGCCAGCCTTACACGGAGTTGCTCTGGTAATTCCAAAAGTTTCCAGAGGGCACCCTAGCAGGAAAGGGTTACCTTGTGGCACGCTATTGAGGCAAAAGTCGCAGCTGTTTTCAATGCAGGGCAGGAGGAATCCTTTTACTTTGGATTTTTTCTCTCTTAAGACAAATTTTAGCAGGCAGCAGGACATGAATTCTCTGCTGGTTCACATAAGTGAGTCATGTTGCTTTACACGCCAGCCAGCCAGCTGTGTTACCGCCCATGACTAAAAACACGAGGGAGGTGGAACCTTGTGACATCACCGCTTTTATGCAGCCATTTCCTCCCCATCGCCTCTATTTCACCTGATTGGATAGTAGGATCAATTCCCAACCAGCCCAAACTCTCTCATTCAGAAAGAATACCGTTTCAGGCGACCCAACAGCACCACACCAAAAACATAGAGGCCGGATACCCAGCCGCAATACCCCGCAGGACAGAATTTAGTCCATCCAGACCAACACGTCACCAGACATTTTCTGCCATTACCACAGAGAACAGCAAACAGGAGCGACCACGGACAGGAATAGAACAGCAGATGACATGAGCAATGACATCACAGTTGTTTCGGCCAAACATCAGTCTCCCTATAAGGCCGCCACAGAACACTAAAAAACAGAGAAGACTCAATCCTGCTCCAGGCTGTCAACGACAAATTAACAAATTGGTGGCATGGTGGTGCAGTGGTTAGCACAGCAAGAAGGTTGTGGGTTCCATCCCAGCCTGGGGCCTTTCTGTGTGGAGTTTGCATGTTCTCCCCGTGTTCGCGTGGGTTTTCTCCAGGTACTCCGGTTTCCCCTGCCCACAAAAACATGCATTATAGGAACACTCCTACCAGTGCACCTGACCAAGGAACTGGCTTTAGAACTGGAGTTGGTCCCCGGGCGCTGCTCTGTGGCTGCCCACTGCTCCTAACTATAGGATGTGTCAAATGCAGAGGACAAATTACCCCACGGAGTTTAATAAAGTGTATCTAAAAAAATATTAGAATAAAATCTTAAAATCTTAAATTAACATAAACTAACAAAAGCCCAATAACAGGCCACCAATTACACTGTACATCCAAATAATCTGTCTGCATGTAGACCGCAATAACCTACGAACTTCAATGAAAGCTACTTTCACTTCATATAATTGCATGTACGCTAAAGATCACATTGCAAAAAGGGAAGTTGACCATATAAAAATAAAGGAAGGTTTGGAATTTGAATGAAACTCCTCCACTGAAACTGTAGATTTCATCTTTCCTCTCTTTAACCCTTAAAGTGCTTAATTTTCACTCAACCCATCCCTCTAAAAGTTGATCATTCATTATGCAGGTGACAAATGACCTTCAGAGGGACTCTCAAGTACCTCCAATCCCTTCTGAAGGTCATTGCCAACTCATTTGCAAACTAAAAATTGACAAAATTGTTGACATTTTGAAGGCTGAAATCTGAAATTCTTCTTCGTATATTTTGCGTCTTGCATGACTATAGCAGTGATTGCCACTTAACGGGTTAATCCACAAAGTATTGATAGCGCTTTGATGGACTGACTGTCTTTCAACTACAAGTTCAAGAAGCCACAATAACCGATTCCTGAGAAAGCCAATCGCTCAGGTAGTGGCTGAAAGACATTACGCCAAGTCATGTTGATAAGGCCAGTCAAAAGTGAAACTCATCATTTTGTTGTTACTCCATAAACAACGATATTATCAAGTTGTTTAACATCTTTCCTTCAAAGCCTGACAGAACACTGAGGGATGACCTGATCTGGTATCGCACTTCAGGATGCTCCAGGCCTGGCTCAACTAATGACAAGCAAACACCCTTCTTATAAACATGTCTTAGGGATTTCTAGCGCGTCTCCTCCATTACGCGATTCCCCAGTCAGCAGAGGTAATCGGATACAGTATCTTTCATGAGGAAGTCAATACTTGTAAGGGAATGAATTATTAATTGATGACATGCCTGGTCGCTCTTAAGTGAATTAGCAGTTCTGTTAATCACAATTACACCAGACTGGAGCCTTACTCAGGTTACCGAAGGATGCCAATATCTCATTTGACATGTTTCAAATGTATTTTGTGCTTGGATAAATGTAATCGCTGATTATCCCCGATGATCAGGACTAAAGTACAGATTTTTCTTTCTCATATCTCCTCATGCAATATCTCCCTTTCCTCTCGATGTGGAGGTGTATACTGAGGTGGGCAAGTTTAGACTGAACTACAGCAAGACTCTGAAGGGCTTTGCACTGTAAGAGAACGCTGTAGGCAACTATAGTTGCCCAGTAATGCAAGATATCAAAATCAAAGCTGTTGAAAACCTATCATGTGGCAACTTGTCAACAGGTTTTCAACAGCTCAGGATAATTACATTTTTAATTCCTTGAAAATGTATTCAGTGCTCCAAGGGTTAATCTTATTATGTGACTTCACTACAAAATTTTCCGCCCTTAAGTAGAAATTATTAGCTTTATTAAAGTCACCATTTGCTTGACCGCTAAAATGTTCTTATTCCAAGGACAAATCTAGAAAGGAGGTAAAATTTTCTCACCTCATCTGCAAATTTTTGTCTTGCTGAGACAAAGGTAATAGAAATAAGCGTCTTAACTCTTAATACAAGATTAACATGCTTGGTAAGATGGACTTATTTTTCATTTTTTTGCAGTGTGCTCCTAAAATCGCAGTCCTCGACTGCTAGTTTTCTACCTTCTCTTTCAGATGCGGACCAAGTCAAGTCAATTACTAGAACAAACTGTTCAGGTAATCATATTTCAACAAAACTTGAGGGGCTGTCCTAAGGATCTCCGCGCTATGCCTTCGGATACAGCTTCTACATTGTGATTGAGACAAAAAAAAATTCACAAGAATCAGATTTGATACCACTTCACAGTATCCTCTCAGTCGGAGTATGATGACCTCACTTACATGCCTATGAGGATAAGGAGGTCAGGCCCAGAGAAACCATTACTTCAACAGATCTCTTCCAGATAAGGAGGTTAGATTTGGTTTCGACACATGAAATACAGGTTACACTAAGAATGCGGAAGAGATACGGTCTCATATAATCCCCCGTCTTGCGACGGTAACCTTAGAAACACATGTGCTACAGCATGCCCCAAATGCCATCTATGTAACTTCTGAAGAAATTGGAGGCACACCGCCAAATCTCTGCCACTCAAACATCAGGAAGATTTACAGCCACCTCCAGATGTTCGGACTCGTCTTCAAGTTTTTATAAGAATACAAATGCCTGCCCAGAATGAAAATTCTGAGAAATACCTCAAATTACAAGAGAAGAATTATACATTATTGTGTTTTTTTATGAAGATTTGTATTATCAGTGAACAGGATGTGGAAACAGAATACGGAACCCAGACAGTTTATCTCATGTAAATGTATGTAAAAAATGATTGAATGAAACATGGCACACGTGAGAAACTTGCCGGAGGCAGATGCCAATGGGAGAGTTGAACACCTTCAGTCAAAACTTAAAATGGCGGAGGAGTAGAGAAACAGACCGGAAATAAAGAACTGTAGCCCCACCCCCACCTAACAGCCCCCTCCCACAGAAACTTACCTTGTCTAGTTTAGCTTCGATTTCCACCACATCTGTTTCCACTTCATCAATGTTCGCTCTGCAAGATAAAAAAGAAACACAAGCTTTTGAGTGACGCAAATACACATCTCTCGTCTATCCATCCGAGGGGCACAAATATAACATGTTCCTCATCAGTGGGCAAAACGGATCACTTCCGAACCTCTGCACCCGAAGTCATACGAAGGTGTTTAACGACGTGGAAAAAAACTAAACATAACAGAGCACGCTACTGCGCCCACTGCAATGGTAAAGTCAATCTTGAGTAAAATAATGAATAATGAATTCGGTTTGCATGTGACCTTATTTGGAGTGGCCTGCGCGACTAGCATCTTATGTGTGGGAGCTAGGAGGGTTTTCACCTGAGCATTTCATAAGGTACGAGAGTGCACCCTCCAGGCTTGATATCCTGCACCGCCAGCAATGCTCAACGCAAACATCAGAGAGCAGTTGCGTTTAGGCTAGGTGGCACAGTAACCCCATTCTAGAGGATTCAGGTTGGCTGTTTGGGAACTGGGACAGCCTATGTTTGGGGGCACATAGGAATGAGTTTGGGCTCAAAGCACCCACTCATACCCTGACACCCCATGCCTTTTAGGACCACCGCTCCCCAAACACTGTGGGTCAGGGTGGGACCGTGCAGGGTGGGGCACCCAAACCCTTGTCACTCAAACTGCAGATTGCTGCCCTCCCCACCACACAGAGAGGAATGTCTTCTTTGAAGCCCGACCATGTGGAGAATTACCCTGCTAACTCAGTGTGGAGATGGGTTAAAGCCAATCTTACAGAGTAGCCTGCCCTAGGATTACTGTAAACTAGAGAGGGGGCTAGACCATCAGGACATGGAGACATATGCATGCACGCACACAGACATACTTCACATGCCCCCTGTGTTACATACTTCCCCTACACCTGCCATCCCACCTCACAGTCCATGCTCCCTACAACATACCCTTTCCCACGCGAACCCTCCCACTGCCCAACAGCTTCTGACGTCTCCTCAGTAAGATCAGCCTGCCTGTCTGCTCCAGGACCAGGCCATCTGAGCACTGAGCACGTGCACCGCTCTCTCTCTGCAGCCGACTGCACATCCCTCAGAGCATGTGCGTCCGAGAGCGAGCGAGGACTGCGCTAATGCGTGGGCTTAATGAAGAGATGCGCTCAGACAAGCACACCATGTACCGAGAGCTCGTCATACAGCAAACCTCCATTCTGTGCAGCTAAGAACATGCAGCACAGTTTGGTCGTTTATTTACAGTGTATTTTACCATTTTACAGCTCGCCAATCCAACATGGTACTGTAAACGTGCAGCATGTCTACACATTACTTTTCCTTGCGAAAAGAAATTTCATCAGCGTACCATACAGTACAAAGTAAATAAGGTTGTGTAATTATAAAAATAATGTATAGAAATTTTTTCATATAATTCTAAAACTTACATTTGAACAGAAGATAAGATTTTATGCACATCCTTCAATGTTCGTCAGTAAAGAACAAAATATCTGAATGGAAATGCAGTCCTTCGGTTATATCAAGTTTTTTTTTCAAACATCTCTGAATATATTTCTTAGATGTAATTTTAATGTAACTTTAAACTCTAAATTTTCCATTTGGGTTTTACTTTAAGTAGATTAAGAGACAGAAAAAGCATTTGTCACGTTATAGGACAATGTCACATACATACTCTGTGCCCGTTGAATGCAGCGCTTCACTGAAGTCACATCATACTAATGAGAGGAATATTAAAACCCGACAAGCCATATTTTTATGGCCACAGCATTACGACAAATGGAAAATATCTGGATGTTGTGCATCGCTTTATACACATTTCCTTGTAATTCAGCAGGACATAATTAAGATCGTTGGAAACCCTAGGGATCTCCACCAGAATTTATGATAGACTTGAAGTTCCACAGGTTTGAATACAGCATTTGAATTTTATAGACCCATGAAGGGGTATATAGGTTTTAAATGGTTAATATGCATTTTTACCGCAGACACCAAGTGATTTTAAGTGACAAGCTAAATTTCAGATGCAGCTTTAATCTCAAAGGTCCACATTCCGAAAGAATTTTCTAGATTCTTCCACGACTGTCCATGAAAAGCTTGAACAGTCAGTATAACAGTGCATACAATTCTTGTAAACAAAAGGCCCAGACTCTTTGGTGAGGACGTGAGCTTGTGAAAGAGGCTGTGTCTGGAAAGGCTTTTCATCTCCCTGCTTCAAACATGGGAACTGCAGCTACAGAGAGACATCTCACTTCAGTCGGCTGCCACAGGCTCACGGGAGAAAGCTGTCTGCCAGGCTAAAACTCGCTCTGAGCGGAGAGATAATCAGACGGGGGTTCCCCCCGGTGCAAACAGCAGGGCTGCACCTCAGCTGAATTCTGAAACATCTCCACAAACATAAGAGAATAAATACATCAAACCTCAGCTTCAGATCTCCAGAAAGTAAAAAAAGGGCAGTGGCACCATTTCATAAAGTCAGCACTGTGTATGTTTCTACCAGGTCAGGAGAACACCGTCCTGTACGAATCTCACATCTCCGCGATTCGCGCCGCTGCTGCTAACCCACTGAGACACTTCCTCCCTCCGGATATTTTCCCAGGGGAAACCCAGACCGATGCGGCTATGATGGAGATGCAGTCTGACGAGAGATGGAGATGTCAGTGGCCATCTTGGCTCAACATCACGCGGACGACTTCATTAGCCCTCGGGCTGGAAACGCTGGCACAGGCGCACAGGGACGAGAGAGCCCCGTGATTGGCTGAGCAGTCCCGCGTGTATCCTTGAGCTGCTCTCGAGATGCATCTTTAGTGAGGGAGGGGGTTGAGCTGGGGGAAACAGCTGCTCAGTCCGCCCCATTCGCCGGGCACGTGGCTCATCTCTCCCGTAATGGAGTCGCCTGCCGCGGGGGCCCATCACCATAGCAACGTCTAAGTGGGCCGGATCTGGGATCTGTTGCTGTGGAAGCACTCATGCCAGAGGGTTCTAGATTCAGATGGTCAGTAATAATGGCAAATCAATAAATGCCAGCCGTCTGCAAGAGAATCGCCAGGCTTTTCAGACCATCTCTCCATTTCTAGCTGCTTTTTAGAGCTCCCTAGACGCGCCACAATCCAAATCAGCCTCAACAGTTTAACGGCAAAGTGAGAGGGGACTGCAGATTATTTATTCATCCTCCCAGTTTTTACTGAGGCTGGAGCATTTTTCTAATGGTCCCAAACCCTCATCCATGGAAAAAAATATGACAGATATATTGTATATCATATTATAAAATTTAATGATATTGTGTGATAGTGTAATCATGTTTTATTTAAGCAGTAGGAGATGAGAGGCTAAGCTTTATTATGAATTACATCATAAGAGTAATTTGTTTGCAGGCACAAGCTGTAGGTGAGTTTCACAGATCACAGCCATGATGTTATGTATTATAACAAAAAGGTCTCAAGTGTTCCATTATTGCTTTATTGATTCTTGATTAACAGTATTAATATAGCAACAGTTTTATGCTTTATGGTTTTACCTAATGTTTCAACCCTATCTAGACCGGGGAGGCGGGGGATGTCCTCACCAATTTTCACGTCGTATAATTTCTGAACGGCTTGAGCTAGGACCACCAAACTTGGCGACTTTTCCTAAACCTTGGCTGGGAACAGTTTTATACCAATAAGTCAAGTCCACCATCTTCGCCATTTCCATGGCAACGGTTTTCTTACAGGTGTGTCGGACAAAAAAAAAAGCTGATTTCGGTTTCATCAATGTAGTTTCCAGATTTTCTTTTTAACATATACTTATTCCATTCTATTTACAATATCTTCTGTAATATAATGTCAGCTTTGTTAAGACGAATTAATTATGCATCCCCCGACAGGGGGAGCATGTATGTATGTATTCAGTAGCGTGAAGCCACCGCCGCTGCGTCCGCCGCCGCAAATGTTTTTGCGAATATCCCCAAGAGTATTTTGAGCAGCCATTAGATATTACCATAGTGACCAGGCCTGAGGAACTTTGTTGGGTATGGTGACCTTGACCTTGCCTGATTTTTCAAGGTCATCTGGCATTATGGGATTCTGGGGTTGTGCACTCTCTAACTTTGGAGGGATTTGAGCTAGTCACTTGAAATTGATACCACAGATGTATCTCTGGAGGGGCTCGGACAAGTTTAAACACGGGTGACCTTCACCTACTTTTTCAAGGTCATTTGATAGATTGTCTAAATTTGGATTTTGGGGGTTTTGAGTTTTCATTACATACTGACCATACATACTGATCTGGCCCAGGGGATTTTGTTGGGTATGGTGACCTTGACCTTGACCTGTTTTTTCAAGGTCACCCTATGACAGCATCAGCATAATTGGCTGTGACATATGTACTATCACTTTCCAATTCTATTGCTGATTTTCTTAGCCTAGGATGCATCTAAGTTCAACTGGGGATGGGCTTCTCGGGGGATGCATACCGTATGTTTTCGTTTGCGAAAACTAATATTTCTAGTTTATGCTAATTTGAGACATCATTGAATTTATTTCATTTTACTATGATGAAAAGTCCTACTAACAACAAATAGACGTTTTTTCCATTATTAAGGTAGTCTTTTGGCTCTATATCGAAATCCATATACTAAACACAAAGAGTGATTGGGGGGGGGCGGTGGTGATGGGGGATCGTAAAAAGCACCCGGCCCCAGGAAGCCCCAAAAAGCCCGCTGTAGAAAGGGTTAATCTACCGCGATACTATTGTGATTAAGGGTTGCATTTGCTCCGCAAAAAAGTAGTTCAACAAACGAAAACTAGTTTCTTAACAGCAGAAACCAATATGAGGGTTTACAAGGCAGGGAAATGAATCCGTAACAGTGAACATCAGTACCGTTTGCATCGTTTTCACTTTCCTCTTCATTTGTGAAGTCATAACCAAAATCAAAAGTCATACTGGTAAACATGTCTACTTTAAGCCACGTGGACAAAAATATCGATTATATGAGCTCTTGTCAGTGTTAATGAGCTTTCCACTGTCTGAGCGAGCTGTTAACAAACTGTTGTAGGAGACCAATACAAAAAAGGCAGCACACACACACACACACACACACACACACACACACACACACACACACACACACACGCACACACACGCACACACACGCACACACACGCACACACACAAATGCACTGAAGTTCACAAATAAAAAGTGGTTGGTAAATGCTGGTGCAAGAGTGTATAAAGATGTACCAACATCTAAATGTGGGTTCAGCTGTAAATGTAACATCTAAATATGGGTCCAACAGTAAATATAATGACATCTAACTGTGGGTTCAACAGTAAATGTAACAAGTCGACATGGTCTACAACATCCCCCGCCAATCGTGCGCTTCTTATTTTCGAACTCGATCAAGGCCTTTATGGTCTGAAGCTACACACCAAATTTGGTTACTGTATCTGTAGTAGTTTCTGAGTAAAGCTGTCCCCTTTATCTCGGACGGACGGACGGACGGACGCACGCACGGACGGACGGACGGACGGAGGTCAAACCTATATCCCCCTCCCACTTCATGTTGGCGGGGGATAATAATGTACAATGTGTTTTCGATGAAAATTGCAAATACTTTTAAAAACATACAGTATATTCTTGGTCTTCCATTACATGTCTAAAACAAAAATGTGTGCATTGGAAATACATTTGTTGCGAGTCATTTTTTTAAACGTGGGATTTATTTATTTTTTTTTAATTTAAATTCGGCATCTCCAATCCCACCCGAATCTGGAATGCCCAATTGGGGAACAATGTACAAAGCTTGCTCGTATGCGACCCCTTGCTGCCAACTCGGGATAGTGAGACAGTTCACGGCTCTCCTCCGAAGCACATGCCTGTCTGCCACTGATTCTTATACACTCATTGGTTGAATCTTCGCAAGTTCAGAACTAGGGCGGAGGATACCCGGACATGAACCAACCCAGGGTCTTCCTGACGAGCGCCAACAGGAAGCGCTGGAGCAACGAACAAAGCTGTTATTGTATACCCAAATCCGGCAGTCCCTTCCCAATTTGAAACCCTGTAGCGCGATAGCCAATTTTGCGCTACTCTGAAAAAGCTGCCGACCCCTGCCGGTGGGTACGCCGGGGCTCGAACTCGTGACCTGGTGATCACCTCTGCACTGCAGCGCAGTGCCTTAGCCGTGTGAGCCACCCGACAGCTGAAACGTGGGATTTTTAAACATTAAAAAAAATAAATGTGTGTGTGTGCATTGGAAAATAATTTTGAGGAGATGGTAATGTACAGATAAATCCAAAAAATGCATTTATGAATCTTTCTGTGCGCATTCATTCATCATGAGCCTGATGCGACCCCATAGTTCTTGTGCTGTCCCACTCACAGGAGCTGACAGCACGTCTCCAGGGAGAATGAGCTCACGTTTTTACGCCATCTTACTTCGGGAGCCCACTTCCACTCCATTTATGGCCCCTACGTCACACACTCTCCTGACAGCTGCCCTCCCACCTCACCGTTTACGCCCCCTGTGTGACACGTTTCCCTGCACGCGGACCTCTCAACCCAAGGGCCCACACATCAGAGATGACCCACACACGGCACTGCTCCCGTGACACGAGTTGTGGTCTTCATTAAAGCTTGATGCTTTGCCACTCAAAAATAGTCAGTGCCGAGCTCGTACCAACATGCACTAACTTCTAGTGTGTGGTCTATGGGTGAAAGGTCAGGGCTGCAATCTTTCAACTCTGAGTGTAAGCAAACAGCTGAGTGTTCGGAAAATGCACCGTTCAGCTCACGGTTAGGAGCTCATACTGGGGCCGGGGTCCTCATTTCAGATTCAAATGTAGGGTAGGTGGTGTTGTATTGGAATTGACTCTGTTAATTTGATGATTAAAAATACAAGGATGGAGCAAATTATGAGTTTAGAGTTATTTTAGTGGTTGGTTTTCAGAAAAAAACATTAAAAAAAAACTTGAACATTAATACTAAACACAATTAGCAGCTTATTTGATTCATCTAAATCTTGAATTTGATCAGTTAAAGTATATGGCCACCTCAGCATGGCTTGCTGGCTTCAAATATCGCAAAATAAATACAATACGAATGTTGCGCTTTAAAACATCAGAGTGCATAGCCATTTCTCTCACATGGAGGAGGGCGAAAAGCCCCTCTAACCTGAAAAGCAACCACTGTAATTCAGTAAATTTAAGCTTGGTAAAATTCTGGGATTGGAACTGTGGTTTGAACGAAAACTAGCATGCAGTTTGAGAGCCACCGTAACACCAGGAGCTCTGTGGGCTGTGGACAGAACAGGAGCAGGTGGTAATACACACACACACACACACACACACACACTCAGGGAATCCAGAGACCCGCCCCCAGTCCCCCACACACGCACACACGCACGGAGCCGGTGGCCCACACAGTGTATGAGCGGGTGGACCAGTGTAATGAGGGGGGAAACACACACGCACTGACCCATAAGCAGCAGCAGTACCAGCTGGGTCCACTGGCACACCGCACCAGCCCCCGATTCCGCCTCGCTGAGACAAAACTCATCATTCTGTCACTATCTCCCGCTCCTCATCTACTCCCGCTCGGAATCAAGAGGGCTGCCATGTAACGGAATATCTTTGTGGATAATTTCTGACTCAGGAAAAAAAAAAAAAAAAAAAAGCCAGGATTGACTTTAAACAGCTGCGCTCCATTGTTAAACACATTACGGACTTAACCGCATTCCATATTAAGTCCCTAAAACGACACAGATATCCCAGGGCATTACAAACAGCCATTAAAGCTGCACAAGTTACCTAGCTTCTGGAGCGGGTCTGTGGCAGGCAGTAGTGTTTAAGATGGTTATATCCAAGTCAGGCCATAGACTGGGAGACATACAGCATTAGCATTTATGTGACCTGCTGCCACCGCAGAGGAGCACAGTAATACTTACACACAAGAACACAAAGATGTTTTTTTGGTACTTGCCGTCAATCCCTAGCTTATATTCCATTTTACTCATGAACTGTGTCCTCACAAGAATTAGAGACAAGATGCCTTACAGTTCTTGTGCGCGTGTGTGTGTGTGTGTGTGTGTGTGTGTGTGTGTGTGTGTGTGTGTGTGTGTGTGTGTGTGTGCGCGTGTGTGTGTGTGTGCGCGCCCGTGTGTGTGTTGGGGGGTGAGATGAGATTACACACGTCCCCTCCTTGTCAGGAGATTGGCACTTAGCCTCAGAAGGATGATTGCACTTTGAATATCGACTGCCTCACTCTCGTATTCACAGCATGTGTGCAGATGTGCTGTAAGGTAGTGATCGGAGGGGAGTAGTCCAGGCAATCAGCCTCTCTGTTCCACTAAACACACTCATGAGGGCTATTCCTGGCCACTTGCTGATGCTTTCCCTGCAGAGACGGAGCCATCTCTGACACATCTAATCAGCTGCAGTGCTACACTGGGTCACGCAGGCCTATTTCCCGCCATTATTACCCGAGCATTTAGCAAGCTTTGTCTCTCTTATTCCGCATGTTAGCATCTCAAGATTTACACAAGAATAGATACCAAGGAAACATGGAAAAATAACATGATTACTCGTTCATGAAGTTATTTTAGAGAACGATACATCTCCTAGGACAGAGACAAGCCATTTTCCACACGAGGTCAAAGTTTATTATCTTTCAGCAGTTACTAAATGGACCGAATCCATCTAATCAATGAGACCGAATCAAATTCCAATCTGACCACTCAATCACCCACCAGAATAATTAGCTAAATTACGTCTATCCTCCTCAACTATCTGATAACTGGTATTCAGTGAGAGCGCTGGAGTACAGCAGCAGTGACGCAGTACCAACATGGGTAGTACTAGACTGTGAGAAACCATAGACTGTATATAAAGATGGATGACAGGTCTTCAGGACCTCACACTGTTCAAAAATGGAGTCAAAATATTCTTCATATGGATGCCGCCCTCATGCATTGAGAGCCAGAGTCTGCACAGTGGTGTTTACACAGTTTACGATTAATTGATTAAGCAGAAGTTACATACAAAACACAGTCGCGAGTTGCACTCTTTTTCAGTGTAGTGTGTCGATTATTGCTACCGTTACTACTGCCACGTCTGCTTAAACAACAAACTCAGCATTTACTGCCACTACTGGTGCTGCTGTCACGACCACAACTAACTCTACACCAACTGTTACTACTGCTGCTGCTACAACTAACGTCACATTTACTGTTACTGCTGCTGCTGAATAAAAGATCTGATTCCTCTATCACGTGTTGTATCACTTATACTCCGCAGAGTCACAAACTCAAAATTATTATCAAGAGTCAATGGTATGTTCCTAACACTGACTCTGTTTGTGCTAATCTATTTCATGATCTCCCTCTTTTCATTTATTCCAGGTCCCGTAATTTGAAAGACATCTTTCCCTGCAGAAATTGTACATCATGCAAGGATATTAGGAAAACTCATACATTTACTAGTTTTGAAACTAATAAGAGCTACACCATTACTAGATTCATTACTTGTAGTTCCAATAACTGTGTACGCATTTGTTTTGTTCCTGTGGACTACAATATGATGGCTGCACTCGGCGGTAACACAGAGTACGTATCAATGAACACAGTTGCGTGATTAACAGAAAGGATTTGAAATCTCCAGTGGCACGTCATTTTGTGGAATTTAATCACAATGTATCTGATCTCAGCTGGCTTGGTATTGACCGCGTTTTTCCCAGTCGTGGACTAAGGCACATAGACAAATTACTACTTCAGTGTGAAGCACGTTGGATTTTTGTATTACTTATCCATACTTCATCCAGCTGGTTTAAATAATTCTTTTGATTTAACTTGTTTTCTTTAAGCGCGCACCAGCATGTCTTTCTCATCAATTTAATTTATTTATTTTGATATTCTTTTTAATTATCATTTAGTGTTTACTGATTTTTTTTTATCATCTTTGATTGTTACTATCACTTCACTTGTCATCTATGATGATACTCCCTTGTAATTGAATAATTGACGTGTCAATTGTATCCAGTGAGATTGTCTAGAATCAATTGTCTTTTTCAGTCATGTGATGTCTATTTAAATGGTTTTATCCTGCCACTTAGTCATTTGCACTGAGGATGGAGTGAGCACCGAAACGTTTGTGGTTTTAAACAATTTTCACCTTGCACATAAATTTTCTTGTCCGAATAATTTTTTGCATCAGCTTCTCGGCTTTTTGGTACCTTTTGGAGTGCGAGTACTTCTGCTGTTTCTATCATTTTTTACTGACGTACCCATTCAGCCCGGATTAGATCAAGGCGCAGACTTTCCTTTACTGACGGAACCCTGTTACCACTGCTGTCACAACTATCTCCACATCCACTGTTACTACTGCTGCTGCCACAACTAACTCCACATTTAATGTTACTACTGCTGCTGCAGCCACAACTAACTTTACATTTACTGTTACTACAGCTGCTGCCACAACTAACTCTACACTTACTATTACTACAGCGCCTGCCACAACTAACTCCACATTTACTGTTACTACTGCTGCTGCTGCCAGAACTAACTTTACATTTACTGTTACTACTGCTGCTGCCACAACTAACTCTACATTTACTGTTACTACTGCTGCTGCCACAACTAACTCTACACCTACTGCTACTACCGCTTCTGCTGCCGCAACTAACTTTACATTTACTGTTACTACTGCTGCTGCTGCCACAACTAACTCCACATTTACTGTTACTACTGCTGCCACTACTAACTCCACATTTACTGATACTACTGCTGCTGGCACAACTAACTTTACATTTACTGTTACTGCTGCTGCTGCCACAACTAACTCCACATTTACTGTTACTATTGCTGCTACCACAACTACTGGCACAAATAACAATAATATGTGCTGGCCTTTGGGCTGCAGTATGTCTAAAAGCAGCTGAAGAGGCCTCGTTTTCCTCAAGCTAGATTGCGTGCTTGTTCCCTCTCTCCTGCTTTGAATATGAAGCTTCCTGCATTAGAGCAGCCTTATGGGATTAGGCACTCAAAACTGAGATGAAAAAGAGGAAAAAGGCACTAAAAATTTTAAATGATTATGCCTCACATCCTGGATAATAAATGATCACTTGTGACAGGAATTCCCACTCTGTTGGCATGCACAGGAAGACCCCCTTGTACAGCAAACCCGCTGGGAGCCCTCGCACTTGACAAGCCATCCAAATAATCCTGTGCATGGCAGCTGAGAGTCATACAGCACACTGATCTCCAAACAGGCCTGTGCAACCCTGCTGGGAGATACAGGCATATTTTCTACAGGTCTGCTGCTGACTCAAGCACAACAAACACGTGCCAAACCCCACCCTCAAACCTCCAGTCTCCCAACCTCTGCTCTACAATTATCTACTTTCAGGACACTTGGCTCACAAAATTTGCAATCACCAATGAAAAGCTTGAGTTCATGCCCCACTGCTCAAAATACTAGCATTTAGGGTGAAATAAAGGCATTTTAAATACATGGTGCTGCATTAATGATGTTGACATGATGCTATACAGGATTTAAAGTGGCAACTGAAATTTATTTTTCCTTAACTAATCATTATGACTAATCACTGTGAAGTAAGCGTCAAGTGCACAGTGTAATGACACCATCTGCATTCCGACTGGCTCACAGTAAGCCTCGCTTTCACCAGGTAATATTTGCAATTCTGAAGACTTTAATAGCGGCAATAAGGCAGTTCGTCAAACATCGCAGGAACCATAAGAGGTGGAAACCGAAAGGAAGAAAGAAATGCCGTGCAGGAAAGGAGGATTAGCCAAAGTGCTATTTCGAGTTTTCGTTAACTCCCCGTCCAAGTGAAAGCAAACTCCCGCCATCTTGCGCTTTGTTGCAAGTGACAGAGAAAGCATTTTGCAATATTGATAATATTCAGAATGTTAAAATGTGCCGTTTTGTTCTTTACGTAAACAAAGTGCTACAAGCTGAATAAACCTTCGCAACAATATCATTCATACTCTTGCCAGATTCTCACGAGAAGTGTGCCTCACATGATAGCAGTTGGATCCCTTCTAGCCACAACCCTATCTCCAGGAAAAGGTGGATGGTGTAACAACCAAAGCGATGGCAGAGACTGTACCCAGATGCAGAATAAAACCATATGGATTGAGGGATATAAACCGGTAAAACAAACGTGAACCTCAGATGGGCTATCACTCCATGGGGAACACTCCAGGATCTCAGGCTTCCAAACTAACATTCAGATGGCATGAATTGAAATGGATCAGAAACCTGCCTACATTTTCACACAACCAGATGTTACGAGATGTCTAATTGGGACTTGCTTGCTGTGTTGCTTTGGACCATGCTTTGGACAGAAGTCCAGGCTGCTGGCGGCAACTATGCTCTGAGGAAAACAGAAACATGATCCGGTTGTCTTTGCGACAGCGGCACAAACAACAATACCAGCTGGAAACGCTGGGGGGGTGGAAAGTTGAAGTTTTCTGCTGCCACTTTGAAGAGAAGTATAGGAGACCGCCTACAGTTGAGTTTTAGTGAAAGTTCTAGGCTGATCCATCAGAATTTTTCTCAAAAACTAGCTGGTGTGGGTTGAGCTATTAGAATAACTGGTCATCCTTCTTAGGACACTCATAGACTTCAATAGTCATTGTTCCTTCAGGCTCCTGTAGGGCTTTAAACCTCAAAAGGCCAGGTAATCAATATTACCCATTAAGCAGTGGTCTGTAAAAGTGCAGACTTGCACTAAATCAGCTTGAATCTTAAATATCAATACTGTTCCAGGCAAAAGAAAAAGCAGTCTGGCAGTACTAATGCACTCTTTAAATGCCCTGAAGGTTTCACATAGAAGTACAAACAAAGGAAAGGACTTTTGTGGCTTGACCTCAGTCAGTTCATGGCACTTTTGCTCAAGTGTATCAAAGGGCCTGGCACATTAGCAAATTCGTCTCCTGCACACTTCACTGAGTTCTGTGTGG
Organism: Gymnothorax reevesii; assembly: GCA_029721435.1. Lineage (NCBI taxonomy): Eukaryota > Metazoa > Chordata > Actinopteri > Anguilliformes > Muraenidae > Gymnothorax > Gymnothorax reevesii. Next base: position 59,679,008 of record CM056581.1, read on the forward strand.
TAGCATTGATCTGTTGATGTGAGGTAAACCAAACAGAGAACACACATCAGGTCCATTCCCCCTCCATAATCACGAGAGACTCATGTGGCGGTCTCAGATATGGCCATCCAAGCCAATATCCACCCAAACCCGCACAGTGCAACGATTTTGAATTGCAATTTTGTTTTAAACTTAATTATACCTACTGTCGCCATGGGGCATGAAGGCAACAGTGTTCCATTTCTTTTTCCTGAAACATAGCTTCATGCATGAAACGGTCCAAAACAAACAGCAACCAAACGTCAAAGGCAAAAATGATATGCCTCTGGATAAAAACCAGGTTAAGATGTCAGCCAATCACCAGTGAGGTTGCACATCTCACCTTTCCCTGCATGAGTAACCGCCACCTGTTACCTTGAACTTAACCTGATTAACAATCAAGCTGTTTATTTACCAGCAAATCAAAACCCATGCTTAAACTACGCTGCGTAATGACTCAGAAGTGATACTGGGAAGAAAATATGCCAAACAATGTTACAATGCAAGATTGTAAGAGTGATAATGGTGTGAACAATAAAAAAATCTACACTTTCTACATCTCCCATTGTGGCAATGATAAAAGACTCATTAATATTTTTACTTATTTCAAGACAGTACTTGATTTAGTTTTAAGCCTTCAGCAGCATAGTTTTATTGTGAAAAACATTTCTAGCAAATTGATCCATCATAGTGACATAAAAATTATTTCCACATTCACACAAAACGGCCAAATGTACTCCAAGTCATGCGCACACGCATGTACACAGTTTAATTGCTAAATAAGAAAGTAAATGCAAACAGGTGTTTACAGTGAATTTCATTGGTTTAAAGTAGAACTTTCTCACTACCCTTATGTAATCCCCTCGATCAGCCCTTCACTGATAGGTGGGTGAATGATAAGTCTTATAAGCCTTTTAAAAGTGTTTTTTTTTTTTAAATACATCTTTAAAAGTGTACACAATACGTTAATTTGAAGTTGGAAGAGTGTCTTTAAACATGTCTTAATTGTTACACAACATTTACAGGGTTTTAGTACAGTTTTAGACTGTATCTGCAATTTCACCAGCCAAAAAATGTCAGGTGGCGCAACCAAAAGTTTCTTGGGGAAAAAAAAAAAAAAAAAAAACACACTTCCCTCTTTTTTTTCTATGTGATTTTTTAGTATATATACCTGAGAGTGTCTACTCTGCCTAAAACATAATTATTTTGTAATTGAACTGGGTATTAAAAGTAACTTATGGATTCTTTATTGTAGGGGGTGGGTATTTTGGTTTTCCAAACAATTTAAGAGAACAATTAAACAATTAAAATTTGTTTATTTGAAAGGTTTTCAATATAAAATTATAACCCCATATTAATATTACATTAATTCATATTTGAAATGACAAATTTAATACATTTCACACAGTGTTACCTTGCTTGGACGGTTGCGCCACCTGACATTTTGAGGGTTTGAATAGGCAAAACATAAAATATATATCATTTTTATGATAAACTGGCAATATGTTCAAATGAAACTGGTTTTATAACATAAAATTATGCTTATTATGTATCATTTAAAATTATTTTAAACCAAAGCAGCGCACTAGGACAATGTCACGTCATTGACCCAGGTACTGTCATCAGTGAAGTATCTTCTTGAAAGCATTTTCACTTTAAGACCATTTCTGATATGAAAGAACATTCAGATAAAAAGAAATGGAGCACGATGGCAGCAGTAGGTCGTACTACACTCCAAAAAAATTCAACGATTCGGGATTCAGGACACCCCAACACACATGCATTAGCACACAAATACTCACTCATCCAGAGACAAACACTCACATGCTCACAAGTGTACACACACACACAGACACACACTGGTACACGCTCACACTGAGAAACAAATGCACGCACGCACACACACACACACGCACACACAGATGCACATTTCCCCCTTCGCTGAATCCCCTGAATCCCATGAAGGAGATTCCATGGCAACGATTCGTTGACCTGCATTGCCATGGAAACCGAGTCCTCGCCGTTGACACATTCTCATTCTGCTGCCCATATGCCCATGTTCTGAATTTGTTTGTGCATTTCCTCGCCAATGCTCTCACCATCCTTCTATCACCATCCTTCATCTCTCTCTCCTTCATCCCCTCTCCCTGCCTCTCCTTTTGATGGCCGCTGACAGAGATGTGAAGGAACCGTCCCAAAGTACTAGTCCAGCTTCACTCAAATGCATCTACTGATACTAAACCACCATGGCATGAAATAGTCAACATCGCATTGGATGGCCACCCATTATCGGTAAATATTCTGTCTTTTAAATTCTGAAGTCAATTGTTAAATGAATCTTAACACTTTTCTGTTGTAGGTAGAAAAGTTCCCATGGCGATATTCACGATTACGTTTTGATACATTGTTGGCAAAAAGGCTCATCTAACACAAGTAGATCTCCGTCTCTATATGTACTAATAAAAGATCTAAAATAGCGATGCCAGGCAGTTGTTGTGTTATAGGTTGCAACAGCAGGTTAGCTAAGGGTTCAGGAATCACATTTTTGAGGATTAAGCAAAGAACCAAAGACTCAACTCCCCATTTTATTCATGTCTTGATCACGCTCTCTGCCAACTGCCAAACTGCGCATATACAACTTTGACATCATGGTTTGTATCAAGGACTGTATAAAAGATATATATATATACAGTCCTTGGTTTGTATACATTGCTATACCATCCTTCAATATTAAATAGTCTTATTGCCACAACGGAGGTGGATAAACAGATTGCGGAAAAATATGATGTGAACAGGGAGATAAATGGAACCTAAATTGGTTTCTTTCACTGACAGATGTGGACTAACTGCTGCTTTGATTTAATATCAACCCTTGGAGCACTGAAATAGATTTTAAAAAACATGTAAACGTAATTATCTTGCGCTGCTAAAAACCTATCATGTGGCTACTTGTTTAAAAGAGCTTTCCTGCTGGAGCTCTTTTAAATTAGTCGCCACATGATAGGTTTTCCACAGCTTTGATTTTGATATCTAACATTGCTGAGCAACAACAGCTGCATTTATTGCTATGATGGTTGAACCAGGCTGCACAGAGCACTGCCCCAGTTCCCAAAAGGTAAAGACTCACTACCCCGGGCCAAAGCATAATGGAGGGGCACCTGACGCTCCTCACTGGGAGTTTGGAGTGCACAGACACGGTATACCGTCAGCTGTGCAATGCTCCAAAGTCACCCCACTGGAACTGAATCGTGAGAGCAGCTGTGGGTCAGCGCCTCACATCATCTGAGCTAATAGCCCCACTGTCCACTGTCTCCTCACAGCCTGTTCAGCATATGATACGATATCTTCTGTATGAGCACAAACGCAGCATAACAACCTGTATTTAAACAAAACAATCACCCTCACCTTCAGTCTTACACTTTTCCAACACTACGCTCCTACAATTTACTGCCGTTGCCCAAAAACAGAACCTTCTCAGCTTTCCTCCCTGCCAAATTAATTGATTGATTCTTTTTTGTTTTATGACACTTTCAGCAATTTTTCAGCTATCTCATGTCAACAAACAATTCATTCGAACCATAGGGGCTATATCGAATCTCCATTTAGCCTAGCATGCATGCACAGTCCCAGCATTGAACTGTGGGAGGAAACCGGAGAACCCGGAGGAAACCAACAGGGATGCGGGGAGAACATACAAACTCCACACAGAAAGGCCCCAGGCTAGATTCGAACCCACAACCTTCTCGCTAAGAGGCAGCAGAGCCTCTGCTCCACTGAAGGAAACGCAAAAAGAATTAACACAGACTTCAAAAAGGCACAATAATGCACAGCAGGTGCTGACAGCCCAGTAATTCTGCGTCCCAGGTCCCAGCAAACAGGAAGCCCAATGCCTCTTTAGTGTAGTCAGCCCTGCCCTACTGAACTCGTGGCTTTAGGTCCAGCTGGCACCTCTCACAGATTGGCACACACCCTCCGCTCCCTGTGGTCACCGTAAGCAGGTCCGCTAGACCAGGACCAGACAGTTGCCATGGACAGTCACCTGCTCCTGTGCACCAGCATCCCCGTAAATCCAGCACTAAAACAGTTAGAAACGCTGGTGATCTCGCAACCGAGTGCAACATGCAGGTCTATATCTACAAGAGGAATGCAACCATTCAGTGCACGAAGCTTTGATTGGGCTTGAAATTGCCAATATCAGAGATAACGCCCTGAAATTTAAACTAGTATGTGTGAGAGTCGTGTATGGCATACCAATTTTTTATGTGCGTGAGTTTGCTCTTGTACTTGTTACAGAGTGGGGACCAGACAATGCCATTTCTCCTAAAAAGTGGGGACATTATTGGTAAAAGATGACATTTTCACCGGTCTTCACAACTATAAAGGCAAATTGTGACTTATTAGTCAAGGTTTGGGGTAAGGTTAGAATTAGGGAGAGGTTAAGGTTAGGGTAAGGGTTTGGGGTAAAATTAGAATTAGGGAGAGGTTAAGGTTAGGGTAAGGTTAGAACTAGGGAGAGGTTAAGGTTAGGGTAGTTTGGGGTAAGGTTAGCATTAGGGAGAGGTTAAGGTGAGGGTAAGGGTTTGGGGTAAGGCTAGAATTAGGGAGAGGTTAAGGTTAGGGTAAGGGTTCGGGGTAAGGTTAGAATTAGGGAGAGGTTATGGTTAGGGTAAGGGTTTGGGGTAAGGTCAGAATTACAGAAAGGTTAACTTTAGGGTAAGGGTTTGGGTTAAGCTTAGGTTGCCTATGGTTAATTTTAAGGAAAGGCTGTAGAGACGCACAAAGAATGAATGAAAGTCAATGTAATGTCCTCACAAATATAGAATGCAAGAATCTGTGTCAATGCATGGGATTATCAATACTAGTGGGCGAGGTCTTAAACTGCCCCATGTAATGTTAATGTAATGTAATGTAAATGTAATGTTAAATTACATTTAAACGTTTAAATTTGCGGGCGTTGAATTCCAATGAATCCCAGGAAATTTCACAAACGTAACTATTTATCGATATTTTAAACCATAAAAATTTCACAAACGTAACTATTTGTCGATTTTGTAAACCATAAGCGAGAAAGAAACGTTTTTGGCACGGACTCTTTCGTATGGCGACGTGATCCGTCACAATTAGGTCATCGAGTCACGCGCTAGAATTCCGCAGCCTGTCAAGTTGAACTGATGGGCTGAATGAGCGAAAGTACGTCCGTTTTCATGCTAACAGAGGTGTATAATCCAGGTTCAGAAAGTAAAAGTCCATCCCAGGATATTGTTCCAGCCACAAAAGACGTGGCAGCTGACACTATTCTTCAGCTGGGTGGCAAAACTAACAAGACAAATCTGTTGACAGGAGTTTACGGTTGGAATGAAAACATGGTAGGATTTTTACTTTCTGACCCCTGGATTATACACCTCTGCATGCTAATGTATTCATGAGCAGGTGAAAAGGTCCTGTCATTTCAGGGATGTCGAACACTATTCGACAAGGGTAATTAACCAATCAGATTGTGGAAAACACCTACTATTGGTTTACAATTGTGCTTATATTTAAGCATGTGTAAGGGTGCATGTGTGCGTACATGTGCGAGTGTGTGAGTGCAAAATCATACGCATGTATAAAAGGGTCCAAATGCATGTAATTACCTTTATATGTGCAGGATGGGGCGAAACTGTGTAAACGTGAATGCAAGCGTGTGCGTGATTGTGCGTGTCGGGGTGTAAATGTGCAAATGTGTTTGTGTGCGTGTCAGCTGTGGGGTGTTTGGTCGGAGAACTTGGAGAAAAACACATTCTCCTTCCCCTTGACTGCACAGTGACCTTTCCAAAACCAACATGGCACTGTGGGCATGTAGAACCGCCGCTCAGAGAGGGGGTCCTGAGTGAACAGACTGCCCCCTGCCTGAGGCTGCAGAACTTCTGTCTGTCTGCATTCAAACCCCCCGCCCCCCCAACACTCGTCAGTGGCGGTTGGCTCCACGTGTCCTCGTTGGTCTGCTTTACGATTCATCATGCATTTACTGTATTTTTCTTCCACCCAAGTTCTCATTGAATTATGCAGGCAAAAAAACAGCAGAAAAACATGACCTCTTTTGCAGCGAAACGGGGAGGGATTGAGCTGAAACTCTTCTCCCATCATAAGAAATGAATTCCATTTAACAGATCTGAATATTTTCACTGCAAATGCAAACAAGCTATTAATGATAAACTGTCGGGGTCAACGTAGTCTGAAGGTGTAAAACAGAGGATCTTACTTGAGTGAGCGTGTCATATGAAAGTTATTAAACCAAGTTCAGCAAATTTTTCATTTGTTGTGAGCTTTAGCAAGTTTCATGGCTTTCCTATGACTAGACCAAGAGTATTACATTTGGTTTATCACATAACTGAATTGCGTAATTTAGTAGAAATCAAATGTAATTTCTGTCAGCTCCTCAATGGCAATTCCGATTATTTGTTAGCATTGAGCTAACCTTATAACTCTGCTAACTTAGTCAGTCACTAAGTCACACATTTACAGCTGAACCAGCAACGGTTTGTAAATACACAGTCAACTGCGTAGATTGCTAACAAACGTATGTTACATGCTAGTCGTGAAAAGTTACCGCGGGCACGCTAGCAAACTGAGTAACGTTAGCTTAGTCATGAGAGTGACACTTAGCTTGGTCTCAACAGCGCTAAGCAATACCGATATAACCAATATTACACTTGGTATTCAGTTTGGCCAAATATTAACATGATGACGTGACGAAGAGCAATGGTTTCCCACGATCTCAGCTAATGAAATTTTTGCAAAAGTGATGTGTGTCGAGAGCTGCCAGATTGCTCACTCGGTTAAGGCACTGCGTTGCAGTACAGAAGTGACCATCACGTCGCGGGTTTGAGCCCCGGTCATACTAATCAGCAGTGGTCGGCAGCTTTTTCAGAGTAGCGCACAATTGGCTATTGCGCTACAGGGATGCAAATTGGGAAGGGACTGCCGGGGAAGAGAAATACAATAAATAGCTTTGTTCGTTGCTCAGGCGCCTCCAGTTGGCGAGACAGGCGCTCCTCAGGAAGATTCTAAGTCTGTTCATGTCTGGGTATCCTCCGCCCTCATTCCGAACTTGCTAAGATTCAACCAATGAGTGTATGAGAAGCAGTGGCTGACAGGCACGTGCTTCAGAGGAGAGCCGTGAACAGTCTTCACTCTCCTGAATTGGCAACAGGGGGTCGCAAACAAGCAAGCCTTGTACATAGTTCACCAATTGGGCATTCCAGATTACGGTGGGATTGGAGATGCCGAATTTATAAAAGGAAAAAAAAAGAAAAAGTGATATGCATCTAGGGTAATATCTAAAATATGTCATGACCTGGACTGGGCTATAGGAAAAGTACTGCAATTTTGAAATAAAAAGACTTCTCAAATGAGTGTATAAAATGAATACATTTATTTCTTTTCTAGGTGACCTTCTCTCCCCATAGATACAGTCAAATGAGGAAAAAAGTATGAAATACAAAGAGGCTTAAAGGTCACTCTTTTCTATAAAAAATTGGAAGAGTTTTCCTTTTTAGTTAAAGTATGTGGTACTTCGCTGCATTTTTGGTGTTGAAATGCTCTTTGTGTGGAAGACTATACAGCACTGTGCGACCTGTGTTGTATGCCATGTAAATGCAGCTCTTAAATCAATCATGTCAGAAATATGCTCCCACCCAGCTCTTTCTCGTTGGGGTGCCATGGTGATAACCCTTTCATCTCTCCAACCACGGGCATCCCCTCATTTATATGTGTACTAAGGAGGAAACAGGAAATTACTCTTCTGTGAAATGTTTTCAGGCCCAGCGGACCCTTCTTGGTCTTGTTCAAAGGGAAAAAGCACTGCTTTGTACTAATTTTTTTTATCAAAAAAACACATAAATGGAAAAGACCATTGTAGTCAGAGAAACATTGATGTTAGGCAGGGGACGAAAGGAGGTGGGTTTGCATCTGCTGACTTCTAAGAGGCTGCTTGACAAGGCTGGGTCGCATCATTTTGACAATGGTTTGCAATACAGTGATGGTAATTAATCGGTTCAGCACCAGCAATAAACTCAGCCAGTCTGGCCTGGTCTAAGCTGGTTTGTTCTGGACAGAGCCGGCCTGGGCTGGGTTCCGAACAAGTTTTTCGATGTCCTTCTCCTGGATTTACAGCTCTCAGACCCCAAAGTAAACTACCGAAACATAGGAAAGCATTCGGACCCAGTTCTCCGCTGCCCAGCTCCAGAACCCCCAAACTTCCACAAAGAAACAGAAACACCCCCACCCCCGCCCGACAGAATTGCACAAGGCCCGCAGCCACGAGAGGCACAAGCAGGAAGCAGTGTGTGAGAACCTCCATGTGGAAACACCCAGAACGATGCTGCCATAATGATGTCCAACGAAAATGTCAAAAAACCTTCGCAAAATGGTCTCCGCATTAAAATGCCCCCACAATGATGTCCCCAGAGCAATGCTCCAACATGGTGTTCCCATGCAAATGTCCCCATAATGACCTCTCAGTGTCCTGTGACAACTAGGGTTGTGCAGCTGACAGATTGTCACTGGGGTCAGGCTCCAAGTCAGGAAAAAGCATGACCTTGCTGAAATCCGGGCCGGCTGCATGCAGAAGGGAAGACAGGAAGTAATGGAATCACAGAAAGGGAAGCCGTTTCAAGTTACTCTCCGGGTCAGCGTATGTGTTCACGAGGTTGGAAGTAATGAAAGAATGGCTTGATGAAAACATGAAACACTTCCCCCATTGTTATCTGTGTAAAGACGCAGGGAAAGTTGGCCTGAATCAGTTATCTATGGCCCAACATAGCCACAGAATGTGTGTGAAAGGCCAACAGCACCTTTCCCTGAGGTTTTGCTCCACAAGATTAAGCTTTCCAGAGGTTATGGGGGGCAAAACAAATTTCAAAAATAAAGTAATTTCATAATTTAATACTTCAATAAGAGCACTGAAAATGTGCTGTGTGATGCACCACGTTGCAGACAGTAACCCTTACTCTAACCCTAACCCAATGAAATGCAAACAGGTATGCATAAATTAGTTCCCTGAAGTAGTAGTATGAAGTATAATACAAAAAAAACAAAACTAAATTGGTAAAATCTGCATGGCGAAGACCTCTGCAAATGAAAATGTCATTACACTCAATGCAATAGCTTGCATTTTGTGACCCATGAATGACCCTGACCTGTTTGACTCCTTCAGGGGTGACAGGCTGCTCTGGCTCCATGACCTTATGGCGGTCAGGCTGTTTGGCGTGAGGCCGTCTGGCTCGAGTCGCCTCGGAAGAACGACCTCACAGATGACTCCGCGCTCAAGAGGGACCTTTATTTATGCAAGGTATAGGCTGACTGAGCACACGTTCCGTTGCCCTTGCACGTAGGGCAACATGCACGCCTTTAGACTGTGAGAGCAAACCAGAGTACCTGGAGGAAATCCACACAGGCACAAGGGAGACACTTAAATGCCTCAAGGAGAGGCCGGTCTGGGACTATAACCCAGGAGCATCGTTCTGTAAGGGGACAATGCAGCACCGTTGTATCACCCAATAGAATCTCAGACAGGTGGGCGGTCTAACAGGCATGTGCTCAAACAGATAGGACCTTCTCGGAGGCACTCAGGACAGAGCGGCCATTGACCTCAGACAGCAGAGTCTTCGGTTCATATGCCACGTGCACGTTCCTCTCTCTCTCTCGGAGAGAGATCCCTGAGGAGAACCCATGACCCACTGTTCACCACAGGACCAAAGCAAGGAACGACTCCATGCCAAGCACGGTTTGCTACACATTCGCTTGCCATAGCTTCAAACGCCCTCAAAGCTGATCTTCAACTCCCACTTGCAACTGACCTTATGTGATCTTTACCTTTGACCCAATCACCTGCTTTACAAAATCAGTTCAGCTACCTTCTATAGGGAGTTACAATCCCTTATTTGGTGAAAGACCCTCCACTTCTCCAGAAGATTCTATAGCACGAACAAGATATTTCTGACGGACTGTGTGACAGAGGCACGCATAAATGGACAATCAGAAAACGGTATCCCTCTTACCCACTGTGCAGGCATGATCGAACAAGGTGCTAAGTTGAAATATAAGATCAAAACTTGTTAAACACATAATAGGCCAGATTATTAGCCTGTCATTGGCTCTCGGTTCATAATTGTAGTATTGTCATCTATAACCCCATCCACTCGCCTTCTACTGTGTGGTGAAGGCATAATAAAGTGAGACTCAAGCCCAAAACAGAATTGCAAAAATAACAACTATGTAAGGCACTGTCCAGTTCCCCATACATGGAGACATTTGCATAAGCAATGTTTGCTAGCTTAGCCAAAGCATTTTTTAAAATCATATAGGGTCCACGGGTTCGCTTGGCGTTCAAATTGGATCTAGTACGATGGCGCTGAAACCATATCATTTGAGCCCATAAAAAACATGCTGTCAGAATTGGTCCCCACAGACATGTCTGTGGCCATTACTCTTGGTAAATATTAAGCAAATCGTACCATGAAACAAAACACACTCAGTGCAGCATGTACTACATTTCAGCATAGTAATAGTTTGAATTTCATGTCAAAGAGAATCTTCAAACTCTGTGACAACAATTCTTTAAACACAGTACTATTCATTTTGTTCATGGTAGAGATAAAGAGATGAAGCCTGAAGCCAAAAACACTGAATAAAACCAGGTTGTGAGATGTGATTTTGGTATCTAAGTACATACTGTATTATAAGCCCAATTCAAATTTGTTTCCATGGCTACAGACAATGTTTACTCTGGGTAATCCATTCTTAGAAGCTGGGACAGGCCTTTAAAAAAAAAAAAAAAAAAAAAGGAAATATTCCTCCCAATCTCAAACCTGTACTTTACATATGGACAAAATTTAACGGTTCATTGCAATCATCCTCTAACAAACTGTCCTCATATTATCTGGCCAAATAACCCTGATCACAGTGCCAAAATAGCTGGGATTCCTGGCAGCAGAATTACACGTTTCACCTCATACTTGGTGAAGCCCAAATGTGGAGTCCATGAGTCTCTGAACACATAAGTTCCTCTCCTGCCCTTCAACCAATTCCCTCTGCGCTTTCAAGCCTCGATGGCTGAGGTTATATTGCAGCGCACAGCCAGGTAAAAATCAGAAGTCATACAGACAGATGCCCAATATAACGCCCAATGATCTGATCAATTGGCGATTAGCCAAGATATCACAAAGCTTGAGACCTTCAATACTGACAGGCATTAGAAAGAGGCCTACAAAAATTCCTCAATTTGGATGCAAAAGTTTTGGACCGCAAAGAAGACCAGGTGAGTCTTATTAACGCAGTACGGCTGGAGCTACACTAGCGCACACAATTCCACACATAATGCCAGTGTCTGTAGGGAATGCAAACACTCTTATTTATAGTTCAAAGTTTTCCAGAACACAGAATATACTCCACTAGCTGCTCTTTATCTACCTCTTGTTTTTTTTCTGTGATCAGTGATAGGAGGCCTCTTTATTCCTTTCCCCAAGACATGTTTATCTTCCCCGTTTTTAGTGTCAGCACAGACGGAAGCAGTGAGGCTACGCAGCCGCCCGACAACACGTGCCTTTGCTTCCCAGTGCGCTGGCTGCGCTAACGTTAGCGGGCTGTGCTTACATGAGCTAAAACCACCCAGACTACAGACCACCCAGTCCCAGACCCAGACTACACAAATCAAATCACCCCAGATCTGCCTCTCGCTGGGAAACAGGGCGTATCAGCTCCGAAGGTACATTACATCGGCGGCTAACCTGATAAATGCCCGATTTACAATACCGGGAAAAACTGAGAAGTTACTGCAGGTGTGACACAATTTTTCAGTCTCACCTCATTAGTACAGTGTAAACAAGGTACTTCCCCTGTGCCTCGGTGATCTGACGGCCCTGGAGTTCCTCGGCCCGTTTCCCTGTTTGACAGCTTGAAGCTGACGTCTGGCCTCCTCTGGGCATCAGGCCGGAAGCGAGAGCCCGCCGTTGCCGTAGCAACAAAGGGAAACATTGGGGCTTAATTGCATCCGAGCCATGGCCCACCCATGCCCTGCGTGATGGTTTGAAGGCAGGGGGCTGGCCCAGCACCAGTTTATTTCCAGCGAGTGGCCAAGACCTAAATCCACTAAACTAAGTGAGTCCAACAACCCTCTTGGTCACAGTGAACAGCAGGGTTTGCTGTTAAAAGAGGACAGGGCAGCCTAGGACCTCAGGGAGCCAGTACGAGTCCTCTTCCTGATGGTTCCGGACACATACTGACGGGACCAAATGCCTTAATCCGTCAGCCAGTCAAGATAACAATTGGCACTCATCAACTATTTCATTGTTTCAGTCTGTGGACATTCATCATGGAGCTGAAGTCAATATTGTGACGAATGGCGCCATACATTTCACAGAGAACGGGCAGAGACAAAGCCTCGCCTGGAGGCTAACAGGAGGACCATTAATTCACCTGTATACCTCTGCTCAGGTATGAAGCTGAATACACCGCCCCATGAGCCAATCGCCTCACTGGGGCCCATTCAGTGTCCGAAAGAATCTGCTAAGCACGTCTCTTACTCCATTACAGTAAAACAACACCGCCCTAACTCCCACCAAGCGTCTGGGGCACAGCATTTACTGTAAAAGGTTTGAACGCTCGAAAGTACACCTATACAGAACAGCGTGTGGACGGCCGCAACACATACTGGAGCTGCAGGAGTTGGATGGAAGCCCGAAGGTCTTCTCCACTACATTGGCAGAGAAGCTCATTTGAACCAATGAAATTATATTGAGCACCGGAGACCAATAAGCCAGCGTAAGTGCCACAGGCAGGGGTACTACTTTTATTTCCTTTTTTTTCAGGTGGGTGGCATCAATGCAAAGAGGAAGAATCTAACTTACACGGCTTTGTTGCATTGTTTTCATTCTTTGTGTCTGCTGGCAGGACAGCCCTCGATGTTTCCAGGCATTGGGGGGGCAGGACGGAGGTGTTGGGGGGGGCAGGACGGAGGTGTTGGGGGGGGCAGGACGGAGGTGTTGGGGGGGCAGAACATGGTGAACCATAACCGTTTGGTCAACTACAGGGCAATGAGCACATAAAGCAATGCTGATCAGAATCAAAAAACCAACAAATTCAAACAAGACGCTCTGCTGCTAAATTCCAAATGTTTAGTCAGTAAGAGGAAGTTAATCTGCATTTAATTAACTTGTACAATTATTTTCTCAGCTAGTCATGCTGACATCACTCAACAAGCGCAGACTTTTTAAAAACTTTCAGAAACCCGATTAGTCACTAGACCATCATCGTGTGGTCTGTAACAAATTTGCATATTTTTAGTTCGTACGGCATCCTGTGACACAGGCACTTGCTCATTGTAATGATCTGAATGGTGCAACTGAACAACTAGATCCCAGTAACACCAAAAACAATTCTTTTCTACTGATAAAGATCGAAACATAAAATAGCTAACCAATTTGTGTGCGACGACGTTTCAGATGGCGCTATAGAGACAAAAAGGCACATCCTAATGGCTCCTAAAAGAAAATCACCCACGCCAACCACTTAACCAAAGAGAGGAGGTTAAGTCTTTACTGAACAGATGCCTAATTAGCGTCGAGTGCTCACTGACCTTGTTAGCTCAAGCCTATTCCAGTGAGTAAGAGATAAAGCACGGACTTGTACCTGTGAAAAGCCCATCAAGAAAAATTCACGAAGAACACAACAGCCTGCACAAGACTATGATTTCTTTGTCATAAAAAATAAATCAAACACAACCGCTACATTCCAGAAGACAAAAGCATCAAGTATAAAAGAGTATTCTATTAAATCTGAATCCCGCAGGTTCTGATTCGGTTCGCAGCTGCACTCCTCATAATTAAAGACATTTGTACAGCCGTGTGACCAGTCATGTGATCAGCACTGAAGGAACATGGGCTGCACTGATATCCCGAGTCCTCACACGCTTTGTCAATGGTGTCACTGTTACGGCAAAGCTGGATTCTTGAGGGAGGCGACGGATGGCGCGAGAAAGTAAAGTGATCCCTCCCCACGCGGGAGAGAAGGAGAGGAGGGGAGGACGAGTGATTTAGAAAGGAGGGAGAGGAGACGGCAAAGCAGAGCCAGGGGTCAGAGAGCGAGGCGTCTCCTCCGCCACGGCAGGTTTACATTAACACAGGGTGGTCCTGCCTGACTGAACCAGGCAAAAATGTCCAGGCGGAGAGACAGCGAGAGAGAGAGAGTGAGACAGAGAAGGATAGAGTGAGAATTTTGCCACTTTTCCATTACACAGTTTTAGCAGGACTCGCCTCTACTCGGATTTGGTTGTTTTCCATTACAATTGAGTACCACCTCAACGTGGGTGGGGTCATCATAGCAAGCATCACTCCCTGGCCAATCAGTGCCCTGCAATCTGTTGACGTCACATTTTCGGCTCGACTGGAACCCCGCCCGAGTAGGTACTACAAAAGTGCCTGGTACCAGGTACTATCACCTAATGGAAAACCTTAAAAACCATGTAGAGTCGAGTCGAGTAGAGCTGAGTAGGTGCTGGTGGAAAAGCCCTATAAGAGAAAGAGCAAGAGACGGCACAAGAGGGAGAGAAAATGGGGATATGTGGAGAGAAACAGATAAAATGAGGGACATGAATAGAAGGAAAATGAAAGAAAGAGGAGAGCAGAAAGAGAGAGCAACCAGGAGACGAGGGAGGAAGGACAGAGAGAGAGAGGTATAGAGGGACGGGTGAGGCTGGGCTAAGAGAGTGGGAAAGGGTGACAGAGGAGTGAAAAGAGAGAAAGAAAGATGGGGGAAAAGATAAACATGAGAGGGCCCAGCTCAAAAACAGTGACAAGAAAAATGAACAAAGGGGGGATGCCATGTAAAATCTGGACTCAGCCCTGTGTTGCACGGAACGCAGTGCATTATGTTGAGCCAATCCCACCCCACCTTGTGCCTCCGTAAAGCCTAGGAGAGCGCCCCAGTATTCTGTCCATCTCATTTAGATGGGAGTTCAGACACTCCGCTTAATTTGGGAGGCGCCGAGAAGGACCCCCACGACAAATTTCATTGAAACAGCGGAGCTAATGCTAATACAAGGGAAGGCGCACAAGCAGGTCCCTGTCAGAGCAGCCAGGCAGGAGCAGCTCCAGAGCTCGCGTGAGGTACAGAACACCCCAGTGCAGAAGTAAGAGAAACCAGACTACACACAATTCTTTCTGGACTAGGAAGTTATAAATCTACCAACAAAATAACCCAAGAATGTAAACCAATTTATTTACTCAGGGTTTCTTGGAACAAAACCCTTGGCAGGAATTTGATGTGTCATAACAGTCTAAAGGGAATCGAGTCAAGAGTCGCACGGCAAAGTTGTATTAAAATTATACTGCAATTCAGAGTCAGAATGACTGGTGAAGAAAAAGACACGAGGGATTAATGACAATGGTGAAGGAAAAAGATCCAGGTTCAATTACAATACAGTCAGCGCCAAATGTAATAATGCAATCACTCACACAAACCATGTAAAAATAATTCTCCCAGGTTAAATTTCACATACTATGCTTCCTGCTTGACTGATGATGCTACTGATGGAAAAGGCAAACAGCGAAGGTGGAATCTATTTCATTTGCACAGTTTTTCTTGAAGCTGTTCCATGCTAATTGGCTGTTTGGTTTCATGCGGGGGTGTGGCCGGCAGTGAGTTTGAAAGTACACTAGCGAACAAACCGCAATGTCACATTGTGCACATAGAGCACAAACAAGCCTGAAAGCCAGCCCATTGGCAGAGAGGATCATGAGGACACGTCATGCTCCTACTCATCAACTGTCCTGCGCTGCTAATATGACAAAGCTAAATATCAGTCAGAGTGAAGTTTTCCCACACGACTTCTGTCAATGTTTAACGAGTTCAGTACGAGATGCTACTGACAGTGAGTAAGACATGCATCTCATCATCACCAGAGAGTGACATGGTTCTCCATGGAGATTCTGGAAAGATACGATTGTTGATGGGAGTACAATTTCCAGCATCTTACATAATGGCCTATCGTATCTACAAGTTCTCTCTCGAATATCATTGACCCAAGTGAAAAACCGTAGATGGTCCTGCATTATAAAAAGGACAACTTGGCAGAGGGTGAGCTGGGCTTGGAATTGTGGGAATTGGAGAGGCAGTTGTGGTCGCATGCAGCTTATCCTACAGTGTTCTATAGTGGCAAAAACAATAATGGCCCCACATTCGGCTGATGATTAAGCACAATTTAAACACAACATTCATTTTTTATATGAACATTCCGCCTCCTCCAATTCTGTTAACATACCAGTTTGGTGATTCAGAGCAGGAAACCTCACTTTTAAAGCAGAGTTGAACATATTGTTTATCTATTCTAATGTCCAATACAAAGATGGTGAATATCTGTGACTCTTCACGACACCCATATTTTGCACTCAGTATATTACTAGAGAAGAAATAAGTGATGCTCTTTAGGGAGGCATACATCACACACCCTCATATTTGAGGGGCGGTGCAGACGACCTCGCCCTGTGCACAGGGTCGCAACGTGGACTGTTCTATAGAGACCTGACGCATATCCTGCCTGGATTTGGGCCGAGGATAACACTGGAGCGACGGCATGGCTCATAGGAAGGGAGGCTGGGGGGGTGGGAGGAACGGGGAGGGGGTTGCGGCGGGTTACAGGGACAAGCAAAATCAGAACCAGATGCTGGACTGGGCCGCAGATGTGGACTGAGCCCTTAATGGACTGGGTGGCAAGCACACATCGTACATCGAAGGAGACTCTACATGACACCCTCAGGCCCCGGGGGTTTAAACAGGCGGAAATAACCATGCGGGCTTCTGCTTAGCATTTGCACGTGTCTCTGCTCACTGCAGGTAACCCCTGTTATGCAATATTCGCCCACTGTAAGAGCAAGGATTTCACTGCAAACGCCGCACAAGGTTTTCAAGCATTTTACAGAGTATTCTGACAGCAAAGCTTAACACACAATAACCTTGAATCACTATTACAACGTTAGTTGAAAAAGAGTCACGTTAGCAAAGAATGGAGTTATTTAGTAGATCCTCAAAACATTGCTAAATGCTTATGCTGAAAATTGAAAATATTTTTTTCAAAGCTTTTTCGACCCAAAGATAATATACAGTACATCTTTCTCCTTCCTTGTGTTTTCTAAAGATAAAAATCCCTTGCTCAGCATTTCTCCCACACTGGCTTCCCTTCCCTTTTGGGGCACTTCACTGCCTGTAATGACATACTATGAAACGGCTTGGCAGAGATGTCCTGACAAAGAGCATATATTCAATATTAAATAATATTAAAGATCCGCCTCTTTCTACATGAGGTCGAGGTGTTTGTCATGCAGGCAAATCATAGAATGTCAGAGGTCAGCAGGGGAGATGTGATTGGTTGACCAGTCAGGTGCTAGGACATCAGGAGACCATTATAGCTGTCCTGCTACATAATGGGAGCGATGCACCCCCGCCCCCCACTTCCAGGCATGGGAACGCACATCTCCCACATATGCATTCCTACACAGGCATGATGCTGCTTGTTGGAAGATCCACATGCAGACAGGAAAACGCCCCAAAACTTTCTTGTCAGCAGCTGGCTTCATCACGAAATCAGCCTTTAGACAGGGAAATGTCGAAAGTTAGACGTAATGCGTTTTGAGGGAGGGGTGCACACATGTTGCACAATTTCAGAGGAGAACTGCTAGTTAGTGCCTTTCAGTAATTAGCCCCAGACTGAAAAGTTTTCAAACAAGATTAAACAAGAGGATTACATCAAAATGGCACTGAAGAACACAATGGAATTCAGAGGATCAGAGGACAAGATCTGATCCTTGTTTAGGCAAATGTCTTGAATATCATTAATGTATTGAATACCATGTTATTCTTGACAACCAATTCTAATTTGAAAGAATAGAGCACTTTTCTGACAATTCAGGGAATTGGGTGGCCCAAAGTCATTCCTTTGCATTCACAAAGTAACAACAGGTGAGAAAACGGATGGCTTCAAGCAACACAAGCAAAGTGGCAGGCAGCGAGGCTGTCATCAAGCAGCAGGTGTCAACAAGGAAGCAAATACCAACAAGAAAATGTCTGTCAAGGAAAACACTGGATTTCAAGAAGCACATGCTTGTGCACACTGGCAGTTCATAGAAACTAGCCGATACCTGTGCTATGTGCGCGGGGATTGTTTTTCAATGCAATGTAGGCAGCCTGGGTTTTTTTTAAACACGATAACAGCTGATTGATTTAGCCGGTTTTACTTGCAAAAACAGCTTAAAAATGCATTTTTCACTTCATAACCAAGTTTGAAACCTGGCGCATCGTTTTTGTCACACGGTAAAACTGGTGTATGCGAAAAACAGACTCATTATTCACAGTGGCTTCTTCTGAGATGGCAATTTGCATAATTTTGCACAACTCAGCAATAATATAGATTCAAAAAAGCTCTCTACAGCGAACAGGGCATGATATGGGGTGCCACACATTTCTCGATCTCCCAGTGGACAGTCATAGCCCAAAGCAAGTTTTCTGAGAGTTTGTAATCTGCGAAGATTGACCAGGTTCTAAAAACATACATGTAAGCAAGTATGTGGGCCATCACAAGGCAAAAGTCATTATTAGTCAAAATCTCCTCAGTTTGTACATCTCATGCTAAGATGATCCTGTAAGCTCATACATTTTTAGAGAGTGAGGGAAAGAAGGAATAAAAAGTTGGGTTGCTTGAAAAGCAACAACAACTTGGCCAGCCTCAGAATTAGACTGTTAGTCAATGTCTGGGCTCAACTGGCTTCCAGCTTGTAAAAACAACTCAAAATAATGTGCATTCTCTGGCAGAATGAAACCCACATCTGCATTTTTCTAGTGAGTGTGATGAGTAAGAACTTCCTCCAGTTGGAAGAACTATGGGAATACTGTGACACGACACCACATACATTGCCATTTCCAGCTCTATACAAGATCTCATCAACAGTTAACTGGAGTGCGTAGCTGTTGCTACCCTTCAACAAAAATCTTTTTGAGTCTTTTCGTTTAGAGAATTAAACACAGCAAGTGCAACACTGAATGCACATGGACGAGGGAGTGACATTAATCTAATCACCCAATGGCCAGAGTGCCCGAAGATTCTTATAATCACCAGTCATTCTCAACAGTTTATCAGCTACAGTAAAACATAGCTTGGGTGGTTGGCCAAAGTGGCAGCCTAAGTAAAAAATCTGACCTGCAGCAATCAGTTTTTTACCTGCATTAGACTGGTGGTGAGGTTAATTCCATACCACGAGTCAGAAGCCCTCTGGGTGAACAGAATTAGAATGCAGTGCGAGGTCAACGTTGATGGTGTGAGGTCAGAAATAATCCCAAAAGGAGTATGTTGGCAGTGCTCTAATAAAACAGCAACACAGCTGGGTTTCTGGGAAATATTGTTTGTGGAATTAAATTGTTTTTTCCCCTAGTTTATGGGGATTGACCTCAGGGCTACAACGTCTAAGCGGCAAGTCAGCAGATGCTGTTTATAAGATAATCATGTATGATGTTTCTCAGAATGCAAAGTCTCTGAGGCAATAACTTGTTAACACTTCACTGCCTGTGTCAGTGTTGTCATGTGGAAGACTAAGTATGTGAGAGAGTGTGTGTGTGTGTGTGTGTGTGTGTGTGTGTGTGTGTGTGTGTGTGTGTGTGTGTATGTGCGCGTGCGCGGATTTGAGTGTGTGTGTCCAAGACTGTGACTGTGAGTGTGTGCGCGCACGCCTGTGTGTGTAGTTGACTCATTGCTTACTGGAACACATTTTTTTCAATCAAGTGCCAAATTATAATGCTTAACAATCAAATGCAGTCCACATGTAAAGTGAAGTAATTTTCAGTAATAAAGCAATGGATCACAGCTGATCCAAAATCCATCTTAATGTAGGTTAGTGGGCCATCAGCTTTATTGCAGCCAGTGAAACATTTTAAAAAAAAACAACCGTTTTAACAAAACAGTAGAAATATATTTTGTTGCATGTGCAATAGTGGCAAAAAGGACAGATTGGATTCGCAGTGCAGCTGCACCGTCACTGTATTTGGCAGCATGAGGAACGCAAGCAGGCAGCTCAGCCTTGGTTGAGTTTGTCTTCCCTTCTTGCCAAGGGATGATTTATCATGTGTTCATGATTTCCCGACACAGGATAGGAAGGACCAGTGAAACATCGACTATCCATACGTCAATGGTTGAGAAATAAAAAAAATCTTCTCATGTTGTGCCAAAGGCTACATTTAATTGAGATCACATGTATACTCTGGATTATCAAATTAAAATCTTTCCAGAGAGTCAATCCAGATCAGGCATTTATCGCATTAAATGGACTTTAATAACGGACTGTGAGTCTCCGACCTTCTCAGCCTTGACATCATGAGCTATAACATCAGCCGTTGAGGCATGCAGACAAACAGGGAGACAAAAGGACAGAGAACTGGATAGAGACTAAGGCATGTCCAACACTGTTGGTGATCCAAAGGTCAAAAATAAAGTCCTTAAGCACAATAATCCCAACATGACCATATGCTGCCTGGTGCTTTCGAAGGCAGTTATTAGTGAGGACATTCAACATTAAGCTTTACGGAAAGTGGCTCTCATGAATTTATCACAACATTTTCTACAAAATCTCCAGGATGCCTCCAGAGTGCTCAGGATTTTGCTGCACGTTTAGCGGTTTACAGATGAGACGCCCTTTTCAATTTTTCAGTATGGGCCAAAAACAGGAAACGGAAAAACAAAGTGAATGTCCGGTGCCGCACATGTAATGTGAACAGAGGACATGCTATCCAAGTGCACCAAACGCATCGCTGCTCCCTCTTGAGAGGGACTGACGCATCCCATGAATCCGTCTATCACCACTGGCCCTCACAGCCATCCTCACCCTACAGCTACCTGTCCCCAAAGTTAAAGCTATGCCCCAAAAATCATATACAATCTCATTTCCCCTCGCTGCAGCAGTACGAGGCTCAACTTTAACTGACACTTCCAGGTCGCACAAAGGCCCATGTTGAGGCTAGCGGTCTCTCTGAGAGCAAAAATTGTTCAAAAAGAAATATGGTGCTTCCATAGAGGCACACCATCCAGATTAAGGGTTCTTTTTCAGGTAAAAGGTTCAATCTGAATACTTTCAAATTTTCGGAACTAGCAGAGAGGATTCCAGAAAGAACCTGGAAAAGTTCCTCCAAGTCAAGCCAAACAGGAAGATCTAAGGCCCAACTTCCTTTTTATGGCTTGTTTTTGAAACACATCTGCATGATTTATCATGACCATTTCTGTATCATCACTGGCTCTGCGATGGAATGTTTGCTTTAAGAGAGACATGCAAAAATACTGAAGCCAATTCTGCAGACAATTCACTTCCTATTGCTTGTGAACCAAAATCCCACTGAAACATCTTCCTTGGGCATTGCTGAGGTCATCAAAATTCACCATCGTCAACATTTACAAGCCGTATATGCATACAGTTGCAACCAAAACCAACCTCCCATGAAATAAATGTTATGCATGGAGGACAGCCAGGCATAGTGTTTAGCTTAACCAGCACTTAATACAACCTTCACAACATTCTATTGTGCACATAGACTGGGCAAGCAGGTTTCTGTTTACACGAGAATCCTACGCATTTTACAGTTTCCTTTTTATCTCATGTGATGTTTTACTGACCTAAATCAGAAAAAAAGTAGTTGGCTGAAGTTGTCCAATTAAGTGTGTGAAATGCCTCATTCTTCAAAAATGAGAATGTCATTTCCCATAAGACACAAAGACCACTAAACAATTAAGAAAACCATCTTCGTCTTTCAAACAGCCTTGTTCATGAGCAGATGGTAGAGTGCACTGTAGGATCTCATTGCTGGGATATGTACCACTGTGACCAAGTATCAAACATAAGCTTTGCAGCCACTTAGTGTTGGTGAATATAACTAAGATCAACTCTGACAGAAAAAACACATATGACAGAATGACAGAAGCCTTTTTATACAATCTGGGTCATAGCAAATGTATTCACCAGCAGACACTTCATTCCTTCAGATGTCTCATTGCACATGTATTCATCTCATTAATATTTCACTTTCACTGCAGAGAAACAGAGAAGCACATTCCTGGTGATCGCGAGTGATCTATTTTTTGAAAACTCTCTGAATTCTTGACATTTGACATTATGCCGGAGTGCCATAGCCACCAGAAAAGCAGCTCAGCATGCTGAATCAGCCATTTTGGTTTGTGGTGGAATTTTCTCTGGTTGAAAGGGAATTTTCCGGCATTGCCCCTGAACCATACTGCCAGCTCAGGGTTGAGCTCCACGTCATACAAAACTGCAAAAAGCAGCCCTGCTCATTTGGTTGTACGTATCTAGAGAAACCGACCTTGCAAGGACAACAAACAAAATAGGCTTATGCCGTCGGAGGCAACGGCTTGGGGCACATCCCCGAACGCCCCAAATCCACCAATTCCCCACTCCTTGAATAGACCTTGAATAGACTTTCATTTGAACTTAATTTCAGGTCAATCGGACAAATGGTTCTGAAGATATGGCCAAAATGGTAATTGTCCATCACAAAGCCACCTGGTGGTAAAATATTGAACCATACAGGTATGATGTCATCACGTGACACGTTGTGAGGTCATGACCTTGCAGTTGCACATAGTTTAATGTCAATTGGACAAATGGTTCCAAAGATATGGCAAAAATGGTGAATTTTATGTGACAAAGCTCCACCTTGTGTCAAAATTTCGAATCGAACAGGTATAATGTCATCATGGGACACATCCTCAGGTCATGAACATAAACATAAAACATAACATTTCTAATTGAAATATTACTGAAGTTATCGCGTTAACGCTTAGGGCGGTGCGGCGGTGGGAACAAAAACACAATATATGATATGTGATAATGTGGTCTGGATGGCTGCAAAAAAAAAAAAAAAAAAATCCTTAAAATATGTTTTATTAATTTCTGCCTGAACATAATAATGACTGCATGGTGAAGTACCAATTGTTGACCATTTTTGACTGAGGAGAGTTACTGTACTGATTCATCAAAAAGATAGTTTTAAAAACCCGTTTTATTCAAGTCAGCTTAAACAAAATCAGTGAAATATAAATCTTGACATTGGACTGCACACAGAAGAATCAAGTCACTGACCCAGATATTTGTGTGAGTAATCATGTCAGTCTGTAGACAAAAAAAAAGCCCTCTCAAAACAGAGCAAGGCTTCCACAATCTCCTATTCCTTTTGTCACAGCGTTTATTCTGATAGCCCCTTATGACTGAATTTTTGAGACTCGGCAGTTTCAGAATTGAAGGGATGCTTGGAAAGCTGGTGGATAAGAGCATGTTAACAGCCAGCAGCTGACCACTCTTTCACTTCATTGACAACGGATTTGATGAGTTTATATCTGAAGGATGGCGGTACAGCACATATCTGGGCATGTAGGCAACAAAAATGGCAACGCTAAGGCACCACACAGAAAAACAAACAGCACTGGTCATGTTTCGATCCCAGGCTTTAATGTCTGATTTCATCAGGGGCAGAGCAGACGCAATGGAAACTAACCTCCGTTTAGACTGTGGTCCAATGACACTGCTGGTGTTCGTGTTTAAAATGTAACACACAAAAAACCCATCCTTCCCACGATCATCGAGGATGGCTTCTGGCCCATAGCTGGCATAAGCCAGGTAAATAGTGGATTATCAGTGGGAAACAAAACAAAACAGATCTGCTGCCTCCAAAGAAATAAAAATAACAAAAATTGTTATTCATCGCTTTTTACATGAGCAGGCTTGAAAAAGTCCACAGGAATTTACACATCATACAATACTGATTTATTTGGACTGAATTATACAGTTGGAGCAAGATTTTTTTAAGTATTTTGCTGTTTTCTAACCCTCAAACGACTCAAATCGACTCCATTAGATTTATTTTACCTTGATGTCAAATAAGCAAAACACCTCATTGGAAGTAACTTTCACATTATTGGAGGTCAAATTAAACGTACGACCAGATTTCCCCACTCGGCTTTTTTTGGATTTTGAAATCAGAACCCACTTCTGTCACATGACCAACCCTGAATCCTTTTCCGGTTTCTCTCTGGAGCCTCGAGATCACTCTGAGCATGCTTGGAGTGAAGGGCTCTTGAGTGGTGACGTGATTAAGAGGAGGTTCAATGATGAGCGAGGACACCCGCAAACATGCAAGCACATGGCCAAGGCCAATGGCCCAAATTTAGGGGCTCGTTCCTCAGACACCCTGCTTCCCTCTGCAAAATTTTAAAGGAATGCATGCCATGAGGGGGGTGAAGGAGGCAGTGGCACAGATTCAAACTGGAAGGAGGTCAAATAGAAATGGAGCAGAAGCAATAATCACACATTTACTGGGAAACGGCTCAAGAAAATGAAATGCAGCAAAGTCCTTCAGAGGAGAAAAATATAAAAAAACAGTTCTCTCATCAAAGGAGATCCTCCCTGCTTTACATCAGCTCTGAAATGACAGTTTATGCATCAGAAAACTGTCTTCCAACAGGGATCATACAATTTTCCAGATAAATATTACCTCAGCTAATCTCACACTCAGATATGGTCTTTATTTTAATGATTCTAGGTTCATTCCGAGTTAAATCAGTGGAGCCCTGCCAACTGACCATCATTATTACGTGGACACATCATTTTACCCATCAAGTAGAGTAATACTGTTCAGCTTCTATCTTCTATTGTTTCTGAGATATGGAAGCTTTAAAAATGAGGCCGTGGCCCTAAAAAAGTACTTCCTACGCGCTTGAAATTCTCAGGGATTGTTCAGCAATTATTAGATGTCTTTAACCTCTGAAGTGGTGGGCCTACAAGTGCATATTTGCCAAGTTATGGTTTACTGAAAATTGTATTAAATAAAATATTCTGTACTTTGGAACCCTCACGTAATACTCATGTAACAGTACTTTCTTAGCAACAAGGCATTCGTCCTCTGAAAGAAAACAAAATGTCTGATTTATGAGGCATTATAAATGATAGAGAAAGCACTTCACACCAATATCGCTTGTGCATATTGCCTATGTTTGACAAAGTCTTCCCAAGGAACAATCGTGCCACCGGAAAAACCACGTTTAAGTTTATTAATGCACAAAATATGAAGTTTGTATCTCGAATCAAACTACATTTGTTAAGGTATCAAACAGAAAAAAAAGCAATTCTACAATTGAAGAGTTGAAATGCAAAACCCACAATATCCACTCAACCTCTTTTGTTTTAGATTGAGTTTTTTTTTACTCAGCATATTATGTGCACGCATAATATACTGAATAAAAGAAACTCGATGTAACATAAAAGAGGTTGAATGGACTTTGTGGGTTTTGCATTCCAATAAGACAATGACATTAAAAGGAATTAAAAGCTTTGAGGAAATAATGTCCACTTAAAAAGTCTCACGAATGCAATGATGTCCTGATCCAAATCTGGTGGAAGTGTATCCTGAGTGCCGTTTGGTGTTGGAGGGGCATCAGTGATCGTCGGGATATGAACACAAGCGACCCAACAAAAATCCTCTCTCCTGGACCAACTGTAAGTCTTAGAGGGACCGTGAGGATGCAGAAATGTTTCATGTACTTATTATTTCTCCAACTAATGTTGCACAAATGTTACCCATCTGCCACTTTTGGTCATACACACATATGGCATAAGCAGTAAATAAGCTTATAGCTCCAGCCCACACTTTTTTGGTCAGAACAAAGTGAATGCAATATTAACATTGTTATTTTTTGATTTTCATTATTCACATGTGAAGTATGATGCTGGAATGTACTGATGATACTGTGGGATTTTCTTTTGACGACCAAAATAAGATAATCAATCAATCAATCAATCAATCAATATTTCCCAGACAAACTCTTGATCTCACTACAGTTTGCCGTATCACTTGTGGAAGATTCCTGCTCAGATCTACAGTGAAACTAGGGCAATAGGACACCCTGTTGACAGATGGTTTAGCATGACTGGAACAAATGAGTGGTTGTCTCTTACTTGATAACCTTAATGAAAATAGATAAGGTACCAACTTCATATATTGTGCATTTGCAAATTAAAGCACTCTCTTTCCAATGGAGTGATTGTTTTTAGGTTAGCCTAAATATGCACTTGTACTTGAAAAATATGCAACATTAACTTCTCAAATAGTTGGCCTAAACAACTAAAAGCACTGTACAGCCCCAGAAAATTTCAAGAATGTAGCATGAATAGTTCAAAAGTAATGACACATGGTGCTTTTCATCTTTTTTTTGGCAATACTTGGTTATTACAGATTACAGAAGCAATCCCTTTGGGAAAGCTTCGATATTTCAGAAACTAAAGATGATAAATGCCACATTTTTTGCTGGCTAAATGTACCATGACATTATAGACATGAGGTATGAAGCAATATGATCAGTCAAGAACATTTTTTAAAATCCGTTAATTTGACATGGAATAACCCATCATTGTAACCATCAGTGCCCAATCTCCGGGTGGCACATATATTAGTCCCCCCAGGGAATTTACCGCAGATTTCAAAGCCCTCCGCGGAAATCAAAGTAGTCCGCGGAATATAAGGCGAGGTGCAGAATTTTATATTTTACATGTATTTTTCATCCCGGCCGCTAGATTCTGCGGTCAGATAAACGGGATCTAAGACTCACAGCTGGTGCTGCCGGTTACGGAAACTGATTTTTTTTCTGCTGTATGCAGCATAAACTATATAAAAAGAAGGACGCAGCACCCTGATTTGAAAAAAGAAGCCCATGTGGAAGTACCGTAGAATGGCATTCTATTTAATGGCCAGCAGATGGCGACGTCAGTGGTTGCAGAAAGAAGTTCAATGCAATAGAAGTCGATGAGAAAATGATCCTACTTTCCGACCTGATTTTTAATTTATATAATGATTTTTCACATCATTTTATGTTAGCTATAGCAAGTTTCAGGTCTCCTTCAATTAATCATGACATTCATTTTCGTAAATTATGGTCCCATATAAACTAGAATAAAGTATAAAGCCAGAATATGCTTCTGGGGCATCGCTATCCACTGATCCTCGTCCGATAGGTCAGATCCAGAGCCACATTCCTCCCCGGATCTTCGATTCACTTCTTCATCTTCAAACCAGTGGGTGACATCATGGTAGCTTCATCCATCTTTTTATACAGACTATGGCAGGGCTATTCAACATTATCCTGCAAGGGCCGGTGTGGGTGCAGGCTTTCATTCCAACCAAGCACTTACACACATGATACTACTAATCAAGCTCATTAGCAAAGACTCTTAGGGTTGATAAGTGGTGTCAGGTGTGTAACTGCTTGGTTGGAATGAAAGCCAGTACCCACACCGACCCTTTCTGGACATGGTTGAATAGCCCTGGTCTATGGTATGCAGTAACGTTTACAATATCCTGAGGATACAGTGAATAGTGTACACTTTGTTTAAATCTTTACTTTGATCTTTGGCACTTGTTCAGTTACTAAGCCTCGTTCACCCATAGTTTGGTGAAATGTTTTGCACTTTATAAGTTATGCAAATAAATCTGGTCAAGAGGGACAAAAAGAATATTGATGCTGCTTATTTTATAACCACAATGTTTCGCAGTGTTTTGGTATTGCAAATAATTTTATAAGAGAATTTTTGCTTCATTATTACATAAATTTGCTTTATAACTGGTCATTTTAGGTTTTTTTTAAATGCCCGCGGAAAATCAACTTTCAAGCCGCGGAATCAAGAATTGCTCTCCGCAGAATCAGGAATGTTCTCCGCGGAATCAACACTTTTTCTAATATATATCACACATACATACATGAGGATCAAAGATTTCAATATTCAAACGTCTTGATGAGCATTGAGAACTCCAATCAAGATGTACTGCAATCAATCTAAAATGGCCACCCAAAAATATGCAGTAAATGAGCGGTTTCACACTCTACGGCCTCTTTTCATTGAGTCAGGGCCAACAGGGTTGAGGCCTGGGGCAGAAGCTGTTTGCAGAAATGTGAATAAAAGTCACCAAACACAGCATGAGGCAGAGCACGAACCCTTTACATTTCCTCAACAATCAGCCTCATCATCTCTACATTTACTTTCTTTTTGACTAATGTGAAAAACAGCAGCTTTGTTAAGCTCTGAGGAACGCAATTCTTCCAGCTCACAGCAGCGTACTTGAGTCATTCAGTACATGTTCCCTGTTAATTCCACAAAAGCAGCACACTCCATTTTGTTAGAGAGTCTCTCTACAAACATGCTCATGGAGGGAGCTTACTGAAAATACCCTCTTTCGAAGATTACATACGAAAGATAAAAATTCCAGCGGCACGACAAGTTCATCCATGATTTGTATAGTAATACATGAGTCCTTTGAAATGAAAGGGTCATCAAAGAAGGACCTCTGGATTAAAAAGTCTCATCCACTCGACTTTTATAATCTTTCGGAATGCAGTAAAAATTGATTTTTTTAAATCTCATTTTAAGATCGCGATTCTGCCGGAAAAATTTCAATGTACAACAAATTGCAATTTTCATGATTAATAACTGAAGCGGGATTCAGTCCACGTGATAAGCGTCTGCATGTAACATCAGTCCTAGTTCAGTTATTTAACGATCCGTATACACAAAGTAAAATCACCTGTAAGATTAAATTATTCATTGCTCATTATCCTATGAAATTTACAATTCATCCATGTCCTACGAGGTTCTTACTCATAGGTAAAGCTCCTGAGATTAAGCGCATTGTCATGTTGAAATACACCTCATAAACAACCCAGATTAATCTTGGAAAGGTTGACTTTAATTCTTTTAGATCATCAACAAACCTGTTTGCACAATGAAAGTAATTCCGATGTAGACCATGATGGTCTCAAATGATAAAACGTCTTGTTCCCACCCAGAGGGCAGAAATAGCTTTCAGGAGATTTGTTGTGTATCAATACAGCCAACGAGAATGCAGTAAAAAACCAAGATTGTTCAAAACAAATGAGAGAAATGAGTCACTGTGCACATGCAGACATGCCCAGTTACTCAGTCACTGAGATGACACTATTTTCAAGTGAAAGCAAACTCCTAGCAATTTCACGCAGCTCAATAAGGTTATCATTTCTGTAAAGTCTGACAAATACAATGTGTAAAATACAGAGCTTTCAAAGGGACGGTTTTAATTGCTGGTGGATACTTGCTCGCCGTGTGAAACACAGAGCTGGAACACAATGAAGCCTAACAACACCAACAAATCAGATGACAGAGGGTCAAATGTATATTTAGGCCCCGTTACATTAAAAGCACATATCTGGGAGGCAAGAGGGCCGGAGTTGAACTCTTGAATGTGCCTCTGTCCTTCTGTACAGCTCCTTAATACGTCAGTGACGAGACTCACAACACGGAGCCCAACAACGATCCCAGCTGCCCTGAAGCTCTGAATCTACTGCACCAGCCTCAAGCCATTAAGCCACAATGAAAGGGCCCTGTATCACCGCAAAATATGAGGTACCAAAACACAATGGCTGCATTCTGCCGAAAGACTGAAGATGACTCCGGATTCTACATGGGCTAGTGCCAAAGATGGCACTGACAAAGTGTGACTGTAAACAGACCGACAGTCGCCCAGCACCCTCAACCACTTACCCCCCCAAAAAAAAGAAAGATAACAGGCACCCCATTCTTCAGCCGGTGGATCAATATAGGCAGAAATTCTGGGTCAAATGGACCATTAGTTGCATGCTGGGATGTTAGTTCTGATTATGCCCACAGTGTCACGATGTCTCGTGTAAGCAAGCTTTTGACTGCTCCCATTGAAAGCCTTTCACAATTAGCTTTTTATTGTGAGTGTTCCTAGTGTCAGTGTTTAATCTGTGGGGTTAAAGTTGTCGTGTAGACCCATCTGGGATATGCTAAAGGCAGACACTGCTAAATGCCAGCAATGACACAAACACAGCAATGACGCTGGCAATTGGACACGTCGGTGTCATTACCGGTGCTAGTGATAACCACGTTTGACAGTAATCTTGTTAAACAACTGATGTTATTGTATTATTCCTAAAATCAATGTTGTGTGAGGCACGGAACTGATCTGCTGAGTAAACAGCCATATGGGACTGACATTTTAAGGGGAAAAAAGCTACATGTGCATGGAAGTACCTTCGATGACTTTTCTTAGCAAATCAATGCGCAGTCTCTCGCAGAGGTGACCAACAGCTGGTTGCGAAATGATTTCCCTTCGACAACTGTGACCTGCAATATCTCTTTTGGGTCTTCAAGAGAATTTGCAGAGACTTGAGGAGATGCAGAGCTCTTCCAATCTATAACTCTAGCCCAGATGAGTGGACTCTGTAAACAACAGGCTTGCCCTGGTTTGTGTCACAATGAGGTTTTCTGCACTTCCAGGAGGCTTGGAAAACCGATATCACAGCCACAAGGCTGATGGACCATCTTCAAATACTTTCATCTCCACGTTATTGGACTTCAATGTGCAATCATGTGGAGAGAGATGCATGAGTGTGTGGCAGATGTTACATCGAGGGCTGGAGCTTAAGCACAGCCTCAGCCAAATTTTGGAGAGATTAAAGAAAATGTTTGTCGTCATGTACCAAGTCTTTCTATATCTGCCACATAAGAATCAACAACTGCGTGCCTTCACTGGACATCACTGTCAAAATTCTAAGGAGAGGAGTTATTTTATGGCTGTGAATGAAAACATAAATGTTCAATTGAGACTATAAATTCTAATTCCATGCAATGCATGGGACAAGGATGTTTCTCAACTTTTCCGCAATACTATGCAGAACAATGTTTTTAGCAAATTCACAAAACCCTGGATTTCTTTGCGGCTGGACACCACAGAAATGACTGAAACAAGTACCCAAGTGTGAAACTGTTTAAAAAATTCAAAATGCAACCATGGGCCAAACAATACATTTTCCAGCCTTCAAAATCATCCAAACAGAGTTCTTAAGGACCTGTGGGAACCTTAATTCGTACCAGACAGGACCACTCTCAAAGTTAAATGTCATAACCGTCCCCTCAGAAATGGTGAATTGGGATTAAACGGTAAATTCCTGAAGGATGTGTCATGTTTGCTTGCTATTGGGAAAAAAAACCACTGAAGGCTTCCCAGTTTAAATGTTTTTCTACCAGACGAGACAGGTCTATTTTCTTGGAAGATTATGCTTGATCAAGCAAATTCACAGTCTCCCCCCCCGTCTTCCCAACACCCACTTCCCCTCAGGGAAGTTAAATTTCTTCATTCATCTATAAGAGGCATTACTTTCATCCCTACAGTTATTTTGGTTGGCCTCCATCAAGACAACGCAATAGTGATACTGGTAGGGACCAAATCTAGAGTAAGCATATTATCCCATATGAAAATATCCACAGGGCTGGCCTTTTTCAGTTGACCAAATCCTGCCGGATTAGAAAGAATCCCGCCAGAATTCTTGACAATATTTGGAGTGTCTTGCAAGTCTGAAAACAACCAAGCGCAAGCAAAGCAGCTGGCGGTGATTTTCTGGGTCTCCGTTACATAATTTTACAATAACAGTAAAAGGGCAACAGCAGGACTTCATATGTGTCCAGCTTTACCAGCACCCTGGCTTCCTGTGGATGCTCAACCCAAGCGCTCAAATCCGCCTATGGTTGTTGCCAATCTGCTTAGAGCCATAATCCACGCGACTGTGTCAAAGACATGCAGATGAAACCTGAGCAATGCCAAAGCTGGAGGCCGACATGTATCCGGCCGCAGTCGATGAGGGATGGATAGAGCGTGAGATTTAAATACTAATGCGGGATCTTCAGATAATCTCTCGTGGCAAAGTCTCTGTCAAACTTTAAGGAGAATTGGGTATATTTCAAAGATCTACCAGCCCCCACATACTCTCAGTGAGTGGGACTCATAAATTCTCCTGTCTTCTGCCATCTGTTAGCGTTTGGGTCACAGGGAGTAGGAGTGCTGCACTTTCTCAGAGCACTCAAACACTGATCAGAAACAAATGAGTATGAAGCCACCGAAGTTGATCGTACATCAGCTAGTAAGAAAACCGCAAAACGCTATAGTCATGTTAGCTGGCACCTAAAAGGTTTGGGGGCTAGTTCAGTGGTGTGACATCCTATGGTCACCATTTTGAAAAGATGGTGACTGCAAATTTGAGGGGGACTGGACAGGGGATATTTCTTAACGAATACTGAAACATGTCTAGACTGTAAGGGGGGATTCAGTCGTAGTTCAATACTGCAATGCGATTTAACATTTTCACTATACAGTACGTGACTTTTTCTAGAAACGCTTGATGCAAGGACCAGTAATGTACCACAAATCTGAAGGCTCCCCACCCCCCACACGTCATGGGAGGACGTCCATCCCAAAAACAAAACATCACTAAAAAAAACAAACAAAAGCTACTGTTTGTAAATATGCACCGATTACTCACCAATTACCTTGAAACATTAGGTTTTGTTTTTCATACTCGGTCTGGAAACACCAGAGACAGCTCCTGGAAAGCACCAGAACTCTACAACATACCTTGAGGTAAAGTGACTGTCACCCCTGGAAAAAATACATGTGCCATCACCTTTAAAATATTGAGAATGTTGCTCAGCAAAACCATGGTGAAGAGTCATCGTTGTCACAATGTTATATGGATGGAAAAACCTCATCCAGGTCAATCATACCACAGAATCGTGGTACATGGAGTTTTATATCAATTTCCAGCTCGCTGGACTATTCACATACAATTACTACAACATAAAATATAACGTTAGCTACATGTAAGAAAACCACATATTTCAGAAACCAGGGTTACAATATAAAATCCATGAATCAATGGTAAGCCAGGGCTTGAGGAAGGCAATCGTAGTTTTGAAGACTGTTGTGACTTGCATTAGAAAACTTTTAATTCGCAGGCTTCATTTCTCCCATGCAGGAGTCTGCCATTTTAATATCCCAACCAGTAATGCTTTAAAGATTTTTTTGCTAAATAAAGACATTCTGGCTCACAATTGTGTGTGTTATATAAGGCGTATACCGCATTACTTTATCCGAGGTGCAAGTACAAACAGTGAATACAAAAACATCTGAAAGCTGATTTTCTTCATTGGGTGGATGGGGACACGCGGGGCCTGCAGAACAGTCCTGTATACCAGTGCAGGGACTCGGCGAGCGCAAAAAATTATGAACGAACTAGAAAATGTGTCCCAGGACATGGATGCCCCCGACCACAGAGAATTTGTGAAGCCTCCGAAATTGTAAAATTATCCCAATTTTGTCAAACAAAATGGTAGACGCACACCTTCAATCTATGTAGAAAACATTTACGAAAGCTTGTTGAATTCTGTCCAGTAGTTTCTGAGGAGAGGCGGATCGACAAAATCCTCTATACAATGGTGTACGTACGAACAGATGGATACCCCTGCCATATATGGTGGGAGCAAAAAAACTGAACCAAAAAAAAAAGACCTAATTGCGTAATTATATGCAATATCATCATCTATAATATATTTGAGGTCGATGTCTGTCTGTTTGTGCGTATGTACACGTTTTTCTCCTAAATTTCCCAACCGATTATTACCAAATTTGGTGTGAATATCCACTTGATTACCAGGAAGGACTTGACGTCGCCCGATTTTTGAAAAACGGTCATGCACGCAAAAAAAAAGGCAATTTCACTCCGGTTAGCGGGTAGCAGCTAGTATAAATACAAGATGCACAGTTGATTTTTGCATTTAGTCATCTTGGCAATATATCAACTATGTATTCTGTGTATATTTCCTGAACATTTGTGTACTCATTCTGTAGTGAAGAGAATTAGTCTAAAAGGGTTAAAATTGCATTCTCTATGGGTAGCCCATTTATCTTTTCGTTGATATATAAAAAATTTAGACATCAGTGGTGCATCCTACACTTAAATTTTTGGAGGGTGGTGATTCTGCTGGAAATGGGCGTGCTCTGAACATGGGTGTGGTCGCTCATCGTCCATAGTTTGGGGACCTTTTTCTCCTTGCAGAATGGGTGGCCCTCGGCACTTACCCCTTATTATTGTTCAGGGACACTTCTTTAATGAAAAACAGCCATACATTTCATGGGCACTCTATGCGGCCTTGAGCTAGGGCCAAATATCTTGGATTCACAGTTCACCATTTTTGTAAGTGGCGCTAATTTCAAGCAGAAACTTGTCAAAAAAATTTTTTAGAAGAGATGATACACCTTGGCCATAAAGCACCCTGTAACAATGAAAACCATGAGCCAACAGTTCTGTTCAAAAATAAATGCTCTCAAACAGCTTAGGCTGTTAAACTACCTCAAAACAATGGGTGTGGCCCACACAGCAGGAAAGGGATTAATTGGAACAGACAGGGGTGATTTTTCTATTCTGGGCACAGAAATTCAAAACTGTGAAATATGAACTAATTTGGAGATGGTGAGTTTCCACCCCTCTGCTGATCTTAGAAAAATTGCCTCTTAATATTTTTTCCTTTTAATTGATCTAGCATAGGGGTGCGGAACCCTGCTCTTGTACAGACATAACCCTGCATGATTCACATGACACTCTACCCTTACACACCTGATTCAAATGACTGTAGCTTGTCAATGCCTTGATGATGAGACAGATGATTGATAATAAGGCAATCAGGTACGCATGAAAAGTGAGACATCAATGCGCTGCAGGGCAATGGCCCTCCAGAAGTAGGGTTCCATATCCCAGATTGAGAAGGAGCACCTTGAACAAATACTCAGATTTCAGGACAAACAAATCACTCTTAGAGGAAAAAAAGGCAGTCAACAACACATTTTTTCCAAGAATCTGCCTTGAAACATGTCCCAGGGGGGAAGTAAAAGTGGAGAGTGTGTAGCCCTGTTCTGTAGTCCATTTTGCCCCCATGCTAACTGAAACATAAATACATAGGCCACATTCCTGCATGACAATTATGGAGGAATTCTCCACATACAGATGTTCAGTCAGTCTCGGGGGTCACGAACCCACATTTTGTCCACTTTTCCGGTGTGGGAACTGAAGGAAAAGTGTTAGTGCTTTCAGTTTCCAGGGAAACTAAACAAGATGTTAGTGGTTAGGCCTCGTTTTTATGGTTGCGCAATGCAGGCCGTGTGGCGGCATCGCGCCTTGCTGGGATTGGCTGAGATTTCCAAAGACTGGGAGAGCCTGCCATGAAAATCAGCAAAGCCATACCAGTTTTACTAGTGTAAAACACTCCACCAACCATCCAGGGTCCTCTAAACACTAGTTCAAATGGTCTATAAAGCATTTTTTGTATGACTTATGATAATGTTTCTGGAAAAAGGAACTCAGGAAAGCCCCACATTCTCCATGTCTTCAATTTTGCCATGAGACTCAACAAGGGCAAACTATTGCCTATGCTCTTGTGCTACAAAAAAAGGCAAGTTGGGAAGGATGATAGTGATCACTCTTGTCTCATAAAAAGACCTTGGATGTGAAATAAGGCTAGCATCCTTTTTCCGAAGGAAAATAAGCCAGGTGTAAACTGGAATCCAGTTACAGATCCCATTATTCTGCAACAATACCGATAGGTGGGGCCACTATATACAGAGGTAAAATGCAGATGGGTAAGGTAAGGTCAAAAGGAGTTTGTCACAGGGAGTAGGACTTCCAGCCAATAAGGAAGTGGGTGGAGGAAAAGGAATACTTTTCAGGTAAGGGTTGAGGATGAGCATGTGTGTACAAATGGCATCAATTCGCAAGCAGTCAAGACCTAAGACCTCAGACCCAAATTTCGACCCACCCAATCCCTGAGGGGGAGTCACGGTAATGAGGTTGTCATCACAGTCACTGAGCAAGGAAGTTCCGAGTCCCGAACTTTTTGTTTTCATATTCCCTACAGGTACTCTGGTTTCCTCCAATAGTCCAAAAACATTCAGCTTGGGAACTACAGATGGTAGGTCTTCACTGTAAATGAGAACTTGTTCCCAGTCGACCATCTCGCTTAAATAAAAGTTAATAATATAACATCCGCCCTCACAGAGCAGACCTGTCTCCTTCACAGGTCCAGACCTGCCTGTTCTGCAGAGATGACTAAGCGGACCTGCTGTAACCTCGCAGGCTTATGCTAGCTTTGTGGGAAGCACAGAGCCCGCCTCCTCATTCCCTGCTCTGACATCGTTATGCAACAACACTCCCACAAAAGGCTGTGATTCAGCCCCATCAAGTGCCAAGCTCCAGTCTTGCAGTGCCTTCCTACCAGTAAGACAAGCATTAGAATAACAGCATATTTTTGTTGTACTTTTGAGCTGTAGATTCCAGTCGCTTCACAGTTGAATTAGGCTACTAACAGGCTAATTAACAAATTCACATGGAATGCCCTAAATTAGGCATGGAAAAGGCAACGGAATAAAATCTAAAACCCATCAAGATATGCACAAACCTCCATGAAGGCAAAACGCAATGAAAACAGAGCTCAAGACCTCCTCTGGGCACCTGTCTGACTCGTATTGCTAGTTGAGGCAAGGAATTCAGGACTACAGCTGCAATCTGAGGGACAACTGCAAAAATTCACCCGTACATTCTTCGACGTGATCAGCTCCGCCTAAGACCCCACAGAAAATGAAGATGACACAAAGTGGTTCATTTTCAGAGTCCTGGACCCAAACCAGACCCTCCTAACGAAAGGCCAATTAATGTGAAAGTGGCTCGTTGTTCCAAGTCTTGTTCCCCTTACACGTAAACACAGGAGACCGTTCCTGTAAATACTCCTCCATCAGCACTTCCTGTGATCAGACTTTTGACTCCAGATGGCAGTCATTACAGCACCGAGCTGCCAAGTCTGGAAGTCTTTGATTCGGAGGGACGATCTGCTGCAGCTAAGGCATGAGGTCCACACAAGAAGGCTTCACGTGACCGATGATGCGCACGTTCCACGAAACAGTGTACAACCACACAGGAGACTGGAACCAATACACTGCAAAAACCATAAAGTCAACCTAATCATGTGCTGTAGTCTTGCACTGACACTTATTTCAAAAGCGCACACAAAAAAATAATGAAGTTGGGTAGGTAAACTTCACCTGTCAAGCAAGCAATAACTGAGCAATTAAATATTCTCTTCTTCAAAAATAAGATATTGAGATAGTTTCATGCATTAACCCCATGATGGATTAAATTCTCTGTTGACGAGATTCTTCATAGTACACTCAGGTAAACCAAAGATGGACCTCCATCTTTCTCCAATAACCAACATCTTAAAGTCAAATCATGAGGCTTAACCTCTTAAAGGTCTCATATTATGCTGTTATAAAGCCTTGTATCCTGTCCAGGAGGTATTTTTATGAACTTATAGCATAAAAAAAAAAAACCTTAAAAATGCTTAATTTTTCAGCAATTCCCTGCCTTTCATTCCCTCCCCACAGAAGAACAGGTTGTTTGGAGTGGGCGACCCCTCTGTGATCATGAGCTCTGCTCTGATTGGCTGGTGAGCAGCGCTAAACATACACACACACAAAAAATTAATGCTAATGCTACAAGGGAGAGGTGGGGAGGTCAGACAAGGTTGTGGGAGGGAACAGGGCACACAGACAGAGCCGGTATGGTTGTGACAAAGAAAACAGCAGGAATTTCAAACTGTGGGCTTCAAACATCGGACGATTTTCAAACTCAACCTTCTCAAGGCTGTTAGATACTGTGGAGAACATAGTATAGGTGTACTGAACCAGGAAAAAGTATTTTCCATATGTGCGTTTTAAGATCAACAGTTTGAGAAAAGAGATAATGGGCCACAGGGTAATTCTCACCATCTACCATTCTCAGCACATGGAAGGTGGAAGAGCAGGAATGCTGAAGTTTGGAAATGCTTTGGTGGAATGTCTGTATTTATTTATTTAACCTGCAGAGCAGTGCAGGCCACAGGCAGAGGGTGACGTCCATACTTCTCTTGAAATGTCTTTAATGTGGTTTACAAGGACCTCATTTGCCAAAGAGAGTCTTCCAACAAAATGCTTACAGGAGATTGAACACACTTTGTGCCATTGCTATGGGAGGGCATAACCACAGGGAAAATGACAAACCCTACTAATTAAACAGCACAGTTGCGCTCTACACATGATTAACCAGAACTCTGATCCTAAGGAATCACAGCTTTGGAAGGTTAGGCTATCTGTAATAAGAGCATAACTGACCAATTAATGCATGAGATTACACAGTAAGAGGTGGTTAAGATGTGTTCAAAGCCTTAAAATAAATTCAATTTTTATTGCAGAAGCATACTCTCACACTGAAAATTGTAGAAAAATGTAAGCTTCAACTCAAGTGAATTTTAATGCAGAAAAAAATATCCCTGACTAACAAATAATTATTTTTCATAAAATCACCTGTTCCGCAATTATTGGCACCCCTAACAATTCCTAGGAAATAAATTAATTGAAGTATTTCTGTCATTTCTATAGTAGTTTCCAAAGTTGATCAGAGTATCTAGGAACATTTCATGAGTAATTCATCACGTTTCCCCAGGGTATAAATATGACGTGACACAGAGGCCATTTCTCTTATCCACTCTTCAACTTGGGAAAGGCAAAAGAACACACCATTCAAGTAAGGCAGATGTGTGTCGACCTTCACAAGTCAGGCAATGGCTACAAGAAAATAGCCACTCGCCTGCACCTGCCCATATCTACTGTCAGAGGAATCATTAAGAAGTTTAAAACAACTGGAACAGTGGTAAACAAACCTGGACGAGGACGCAAGGTTATTTTGCCACCACGCACAGTGAGGAGGATGGTAAGAGAAATAAAAAGTTATCCAAAGCTCACTGTTAAAGAATTGCAACAAATGGTAGCATCTTGGGGACACAAAGTCTCCAAAACAACCATCAGGCGCTATCTACATGCCAACAAGCTGTTTGGGAGGCATGCATGGAAAAAACCTTTTCTCACTCACAATCATAAACGCAAACGTCTGGAGTTCGCTAAGCGGTACTGGGACTTCAACTGGGACCGTGTGCTTCGGTCAGATGAGACCAGGATAGAGTGTTTGTTGCCAAAAAGCTCTAAGTGGGTTTGGCGGAACACAATAGATGAGCATCCAGGAAAGCACCTCATGCCCACTGTGAAGTATGGGGGAGGATCGGTGATGCTGTGGGCCTGTTTCTTTTCCAGAGGCCCTGGGAACCTTGTTAGGGTGCATGGCATCATGAACGCTTTGAAATATCAGGACATTTAAAAATCTAAATCTGGTAGCCTCTGCCCAAAAGCTGAAGATGGGTCGTCACTGGGTCTTTCAGCAAGATAATGACCCTAAATATGTGGCCAAATCTACACAGAAATGGTTCACCAGACACAGAATCAAGCTCCTCCCATGGCCATCTCAGTCCCCAGACCTCAACCCCATTGAAAACCTGTGGAGTGAGCTGAAGAGGAGAGTGCAGAGGAGAGGACTCAGGTCGCTGGAGGATTTAGAGAGATTGTGCACAGAGGAATGGTCGCAGATCCCTCTTTCTGTATTCTCCCATCTTGTGAAACATTATAGAAGAAGATTAGGTGCCGTTTCGCTGGCAAAAGGGGGTTGTACAAAGTATTAACATCAGGGGTGCTAATAATTGTGACACACATGATTTGATGTAAAATAATTTTTTCTTAATGTGGGATTTTTTCCCCCATTGAATAAATGCACTTGAATATAAGGTTGGATTTTCCTCTTTTTTTTTTTCATTGCGGTCCTATATTATTTAGAAAAAACTGAATTTATTAGAAGCAAATGAACACATCTTAACAAGGGGTGCCAATAATTATGGAGGACAGTGAACATCAGCTACCACAGTTGGTTGGATATGTGCAACCAACTATGGTTGTATGTTACCATTTTTCAGAGGAAACTAAGCAAGAATGGTAGCTGCAGCTCTCCAAAGCTGTAGCTCCAGGTTCAACCTCTCTTTTAGCCATAAGCAACCAAAAATGGATGATGAGGATGAAATGGATGCTTGAGGATGCTTACTGATAAAATTTTTCCGTACATACTTTTCACAGTCCAGTGAAACCCTTGAGTGAACATATGAACAGCCACATTAAGATGCAAGTGGAATACAAAGGGGTCCGCGTCAGGATATAAAGCAGTCCTCACACTATAAATAATGAAAGGACATATGTCTGTGGACATCTCCCCGTTCAGAGCAGGAAGTCAGCATTTTTACGCTTTATCAGGATCTGGGTGACCACTGACATTCCCCAACACTACATTCCTCACCTTTTGAACCAGCACTTCCCGGACAAAAAGTAACCGACATTTTCAGAAAGGGGGTTTCAGTCACTCAGTCAAATCGACCATTCCACTTCGATAGCTGGCGTACTCCAATCCCAGTTAAAGGTCAACACAAGATATGCAGATTTGCCCTTTTTTTTAATCTTCCACTAACGCAAACTATCCTTCATGTCCCGGAACAGCAAGCCAGGCATCCACAAATCATGATCACTTTTGCCCTTGTACTCAGATATCCACAGCAAGAAACTATACAACAAGTAAAACCAGTGTCGGCAAGTATTTCACAGATATGCTTACGGAATAAGAATAAGTTATATATTGCCAGAGAGGCAAGGCAGTTTTACTCATTTCAATACTTGCATATGGGGTACGACAATGTCACTTGAGAAATGAAGGGTAGCTTAAGACAACCTCATATTTCCCAATTAAAGACAGAAAAAAATTAAAAACAAGACTGTAAGCCTAAGCACACAATTTAAACACTTTTTTAAAAACTTTTTTAAGGAGTGAATATTTTGGCCCATTTACTCATGTCTGCTAGTGCTTTTCACAGTGGAGGGAAGGCAGTGTGGAGCATTAACCCTTAGTGTGCCCTATTGGGACCGATCAATTTGGTCCCCGTACCTGTTGGACCCTGACCAGTTGGACCCTTGACCCTAACCCTTTGGACCACACACTATTTGGACCCCTGGCAAGTTGGACCCAAGACCAGTTAGAACCCAGACCAGTTTGGTTAGGGTAAGGATTACGGTCTGAGGTCCAAACAGCATGGGGTCCAAGTGATCGGGGGTCCAACTGGTTTTAGTCCATTCAGTCTGTAGTCCAACCAGTACTGGGTCCATTCTGTTAGTGTCCAACTGGTATGGGGTCCAAATGACCTATACCTGTGCACTATTAGCAACTATAGTTGCCCAATGATGTAAGATATCAAAATCGGATGCCATTGAAAAACTATCATGTGGCAACTTGTTCAAAAGAGCTCCCGCGGGGGGAGCTCTTTTAAACAAGTTGCCACATGATAGATTTTCAACAGCTCGGGATAATTACATTTTTAATTGCTTGAAAATTTATCCAGTGCCCTGAGAGTTAATTTCACCCGAAAGGGTTTCTGTGTAATGTCCAGCCCTAATCATTTCTCGCGGGGTGTCGAGGCTCCTGATGGACCCTTCTGCAGCAGTGCTGGAGCTCTGGCCGGACGCCTGGAAAGCAAACACCAGGCTACAGAGGTTCTTCTCCATGCTGGGTCTGCTGCCAGACTTTCACAAAAGCAACTGCGCGCCAAAAACCCCTCTCCGTCCTCCCCCCTCTGCTCCTGCTCACGGGGCCCAGCACCAGTGAACCTGAGCTCTAATGGATCGGGCCATGTAGCACTTTAACCGCGCTGGGTCACAGCCAGAGAGAAAACGGTTCTGTACGGTCTAAAGGGAACCTGGCGATTCCATGTAGGTAAGCCCAAATTAGTTCTGGGGCTCTTCGTCAGGCTGAGCGGTTCAGTCCAGGAACTTTCAACCTTTTCACACTTTTGAAAGATGGTTTCTAAGATGCAAAAATGGTTTCGTCCAAGAGACCAGCGGGAAGTGAGGACATTGAGATCATCTTCCGGTTTGGAAGTTGTACTTGTGATGCGCGCTCCCAAATCTGATGTTTGCCTGACGCTCGTGGGCCAGTGCTTGACTTGAGGTTCCCCATGGGGACGTAAACGCAGTTCTGTAGGGCTTGATGGATCATCTCACGAGAAGATGACTAATCTGTGATGTGCTAATGACTGCTGACTGCAGCTGAGACGAGCTTCACTCTCCCTTCACTGTCCTGTACTGCACACTAGCATGGGGCAGGCCTCTTCCTAAATTTTCCCTGCGATGGAAAACAACATACTCCCACACCCCCTAAACTACGCTGCCTCAGTTATACAGCCTTGACAGAGCAGTCAACCATCACGCTGGAGACAAGATTATGCACTTCTTCTGACCACCTGCAGTCACAGATGAATTATAGAAGCGTCACAGCATGAAAGGGAAAACCAATGAAGCCCTGGCCTGATTTTGGGAAGTGTGGAGAAGAATAACACCATCCTAATGCATGTCACATTCTCGTACACCTCTGTCTGTGCGATAGGATTTACAGCACTATGCAGGTTAGGATTAAGCCTCTGCTTCAGATGCTACTTCCACTGTCATGAGGATATATCAGTTTGCTTCGGCGAGGAAGGTCAAACAGCTTTGATTCAGCACAGCTTACATAGTGCACAGTGGAAAATATATGAATATGCAAGGTAAAACGACCCCATTGCAACAACGGGTAGCCGGTGTGCAGCGGAAATAAATAATACCTCAAAACATTATGAAATATAGTGCATAGGAAGAATTCAAAATGAAAAATTCACAGAGCAGTGCAGTATAATCTGTCGCAAATGCCCCGACCCGTAATTACTGCTTCCATTTATGGTCTGTTGGAAAGGTATCTAGCCCACTTGCAGTCAATCACCCATGCCTTCAGCAAAATGTCATTTTATTGACAGCTTGAATGAGCTAATCAGGCAGCCTGAATTCTCAATGTAAATTAGAAGAGCGGACCGAGGGGAACAAGCCAAACATGCGTTTCTCGTATAAAATAGGCCTGCCAGCACGCATTCCCCAACTGTCGTCGTTGTGATTCTCCCGCATTAGAACAGGACGTAAATCATCTTCATTGTGCGTAGGATAATTCATGTAAGCTTGTAGTCGGTACCCTAACACCTATCGGAAGATTAATAAAGTAAGAGGCGATGACACGGCCAAAGTAACCTCTCGGAAGCCAAGGGTTTTTCCCTCTCAGCGGCTCGACTTCGGATCGTTCGCGTTTAGTCACATGAGCTGCAATCTCATTTTCCCGAAACCACCGGTCATGCAAATGGAAATCACTGCTGCAAAGCCAGTGTGCAGTTTCTAAATGAGTAGCCTAGACTATAAAACCAAGTGACAATATTTAATGACGCAAGGCTGACAGCGGTACTCATATAAAAAGAAACAATTTGGCAGTCAGGGAAAAAGCTAAACCTTCGCAATCCCAAGGAATAATAAAGAAAGCTGGCCAAAAATAACAGTCACCGCTAAATTACTTTTCTTTCTGATAATCAGAGCCTTTTCTTCTGAAGAGGGGTAAATGAATAGGAAAATACCACTATCCATTTCATGTCTTGCCTCACCGCAATCTACCACAACAGTACTCTGATTTTATTTTTTTAAAAAAAAAGCTTGTTCCATTCATTTTGGCATCCTACTTCAGACCGCGCAGATAAGTGTGGGCTGTATCGGGCGGTAGCTACTATACGTTGTTATCGACTGAATGGAAAACAGCAGTGCTACAACTAACTATACGGCAAAATAAAAACATTTCACCAAAATTATCATCAACATAGGAAAAACTTAAATGGAATCATGATTCATGTTTAGCATTCACGAGTGGAATTTTATCTCAGTTCACAAAACTCAACGCACGCGTTTTCGCGGCATGTGTGATACATATGACACGTTGTATTTGCAACAACTTTAAAAACACGACGACGAGTGAACTTGTTTTAAGCATATCGTAAACCAGTATAATAGAAATCGCTCGTTCTTCATAGCTTTCAGAGCATTCAACAAGCGAGTACCCAGCAGTACTCGTCTTGCGGAAAGCATAAACGTGCATATCTTACCTGAATCTGGGCGAATCCTTGATGCATTCTTCAAAATCCACCGTCATTTTTGGTTTTATTCCCCTCTTCTTGTTTAATATATATATTTCATTTCTGAAGTCAGCAGCAGGAAATCGGACAAATAATGTGTATTCCCTTGCCTCACAAGAGTTTCCCCAGTCAGTAAACGATGTCACTCTCCACTACAACTGCAGTCAGTTCGAAAGCATTTCGTCCGACTGTGTTAACCACGGCTGGAGCGGAGTAAGGGACCATCGTCAAATTCAATTTAAAATGGTAGCATTCTACATGTACAACAAGTAGTCAAATGGTCGTGTGACAGCATCATTTT
Source organism: Gymnothorax reevesii (assembly GCA_029721435.1). Lineage (NCBI taxonomy): Eukaryota > Metazoa > Chordata > Actinopteri > Anguilliformes > Muraenidae > Gymnothorax > Gymnothorax reevesii. The sequence goes on from CM056581.1 coordinate 59,723,255, forward strand.
ATGGAAAACCAGCACTTATATAATTTTAAAGTTGAAACAGATTATTGATATATGTGCAAGGACATTCTAATTTATTTTTATTCAATAGCAACACTTTCACAAACAGACGTGAGGAGAGAAGCGCAGATACCGTGTTATTATTGTTGCACTTACACGAACTTCTATTGTCAATTAATTTTTATATTTAAGTACACAATAGGTTTAATAGCCCCTTATTTTCGCCCGTATGTTAGACAAATACTTTATTTCTCACCAAGCAAAAATAGACATGAAATATTAATGATGAGTATATCACGCCCGCAAATAAGCATTTTATTTCTCATTTCATAATGTAAGAAGTAATATGAGCCCTGCAAGCAGTTAACATTTCATGCACACACCAATCAACCATGGAATTCATTCATGATTTTAAATATTTATGATAAATTATGACAAAACAGAAATACAGACATGCATGCCATGACCTTTAAAGCCTCCTGCGAGTATACAATTCATCTTAATCAGGTCTGGAAATTGTGCCTAAGGGCACTGTACTAGAGTCAAACTGAATTGTTGAGGAGGGGTACTTTTTTCCTATATGATGTCTTTGACATTATTAATCTCACGACTGAAGGAATGCCATGCAGCAGGGCACCAAATTGCACTGAAGGCGTAAAATTAATCTGTGGCGTAAAACATTTTTTGAGCCATAGGAGCTGTTTCATCGAGAGGCTCCCTAATTCTTAAGGGGGCGGGTTTGCGGTATTCTTTTACCAATCTTCATGACATCATCAAGCAACCAACTACTTGACCTATATAGGACCGTGAAAACGCTCTATTTCTACAGTTGCCTGTCTACTTGAATCGTTTGCCAGATAATGAATGCTCACAGTACATAATATCTGACCCATTCCTTGAAAATTTAGGGAGCATATCCAATTTTATTACATTGAAATCAGTGAAATATTCCTCATCGTCTGTTCAATGATGTGTCATAAAATATTCTGCAACTTCTACACAGGCATGCCGTTAGCTCCCACTTTCCCTAACGGCTCCTTGTCGGCATGTCGCACGTGAAACCGATAACAACCCTGCTATGATAGGCTTTACAGAAATTTCTTGCTATTCAGACCCAATTCCGTTATGCGATTTCACGAACGCTTCAGTTTTGGGGTATAGCTGATCAGTTTCACGTCAGTAGTACTTTCGGTTTTGAGCTTGAGCTAATCACAGGACTCTCTGTGGTAATGCTCAGTAGATGGATCGGAAGGAGATTTGTACTTGAAATTAAACCTCGAAAAATGGAGTGCGGCATGACTCGATATCTAATATTTTTCCAGTACCTGGGTACAAAGTACAGGTATGTCCGGAATAATTTTGATCGCGTTTCGGAAATTTACATCTCACTGAATTATGAGTTAACTCGGTTAAATTTGCGAGTTGGAAAATGATTTTAGCACCTTACTGTAACTTCAGTGCTTCTCATTGGCTTTGCACATGTCACCGACGGTATTGCTACGTAGTTGATGGTTTCTTTTTGCTTCCATAGTGGCGTGATGAAGACGCCACCACACCAGTCTAAGCTAGGAGTAGAAAACTATTTAGAGGTGAGTAGAGCACTTCTACGAGGCTGACTGCGATGTAATATATTTTAAATCAACAATCCACTACACCTCGGCTCAAAGCGCACACTACATCTTGTGATAACATAGGGGGACTTCGGTTTGTACTCGGGTGGAGGGCCACGTGGGTAAGAAAAGCTGGTGGGTCATCTCAGGAAAGTCTTCTGTCTCTCTGGACGACCGTGGTTCCAACAGTAATTGGGCCATTGATTGCATAGAAACCTGGGCGGGCCACTGTACTGTGGGAGAAACTACATATCGGATGACACTTTAAACTGATTTAGCATGTTTCCTAAATAGCCATTGAAGCTTTTATTGAAGAGTTGATACCTGATGTTCTGGGAAAATGTGTAAAATTCTATTCCCTGCATGTCCACAATCATCACACAAAGTAATTGGTTCTGGAATTCACTTCTTAGGAATTCTGCATAATATGTCTGCTGAGGCAACCAACCAAGAGTGCAGGCAGATGTATGGCAATTCTGCATCACTTCAAGTCAGAATTGGCACAAATTAGGCCCATTCCCACTTGCTATCTGAGGAATGCCCACAAACATAAAGACAAAAGTTTTCTGAGCAGCTCATATAAGCATATCTACCATACCTGCTTCAGACATTAATAAGATCTTGTGGAAATGTAATGTACAGGGTTACTTAAAGGGCGGAGCCAAAGGCGTGGCCTGGGGTGGCACTGGCCACCTCTGGAGTTTGTTAGGCCACTGCAGGTGCCACCCTAGAATTCTAAACTGGTTGCTTATTTTCTGGTGAGAGATGGGACCCTAATAAGCTCTCACACTGCAGCATAGGCTGTTTATGTTCAGATTGAAACCTGAATGCTCAATTCAAATCTGTCCCCACCTGTACATTTAAATCTTTGAACCAAAGTGAATAGTTGTTACCTGGATGTGACTGGGCGATTCCACACAAAGGTGGACAAGCAAACTGAAATTCAAAAGTGGACAAAATGGCAAACCACTTGATGCTCAATGTAGCTGGGAATCTTGGATTCATTAAACAATATGACACTTTTGGAAAATATTACTCTGAATGTGATTTTGGGTTAGTTTATTGGAATAGTGAAGTTTTTCTCAAAATTTGATGATTTTTGAAATTTCACTTTAGAAATCTCAGAATTTTCTTTCTAGATAATTTTTATATTGCTATTCACTATTAGGAAGTGCCAGAGGCCAATAGCAAATAAGATTTTAGGTTTTTTTTTTTTTTTTTGCCAATTTTCTGTATTTTTCCAGTAGAAAAGTATGTTACTGAGAAATGATTTTGTGTCATGTCCGTACGACAGAAGAAATACAAAAAAGCTTTCATAGCAACCACACCTTTTACGCTTTTTGGTTGAGACTGTAAATCCTCTTTGTGTTTTCGTCAAGAATGTATCTGTGTTTGCCAACTTTGGCTGCTGTTAGTAAGTTCTGCATTATTTGCATATTAAAATTTGTCCGCGCGACAGTTCACAGAATTGCCATTTTTTCAGCATGTTCAGACACCTGAACTCCTGGCCTTTCCTGCAAATGAATTGATATACAATGAAACAAAAGGCTGCTTTGATTTTGAAAGTTATCAATAGAGGGCAGCCGCTGCTTAAAGGAACAGTCCACCGTACTTTCATAATGAAATATGTTTTTCTATGAAATAAGACGAGATGATACGTACCTCTCCGAGGTTTGAGCGATCACCCAGTCAGCCAGACACGCTGCCACTCCTGTTAGCATTTGTAGCTAGACTCATTGTAGTCATTGGTATTTTTCGCGGCTGTAGTTAGATGCGACCAAAGTCTTCCACGTTTTTCCTGTTTACATAGGTTTATATGACCAGTGACATGAGTTCGGGTTCGGGTACGCAAATCCAAACGTGGCTTTTTCTATGCTGTGGGAAGTGCGTACTATAATGACTGGTGTAGTAACACCTTCTGTGCGCTTCGACAGCGCATTGATACCTTCTCTTCACTTCTTCACATACGATTCATCTTTGTCCGTTTCTTCTTCCCTCTCACGGCCCATTTCGGCTAGCTCCTCCTCGGTATATTCCGGTTCAAATAGATATGGCTCCGGCTCCGCCCCAAGCCAGTCGTCGGCATCTATGTCCTCCATTTGAAAATGTTCCATAGTAGCACACTTGATTATTTTCTTTTATAATTTTCTGCAAGCTCTGGCTTCCTGACTGTGTACCAAGTAGTGCAGTGCAGTCATGTTGGTTGTATTTACGGAAGTGGGGGGGGTCGTGGGAGAGAAAAGAAATCAGAAGTGAAGGTATCCGTGCGCTGTCGAAGCGCGCAGAAGGTGTTACTACTCCTGTCATTACAGTACGCACTTCCCACAGCATAGAAAAAGCCACGTTTAGATTTGCGTACCCGAACCCGAACTCATGTCACTGGTCATATAAACCTATGGAAACAGGAAAAACGTGGAAGACTTCGGTCGCATCTAACTACAGCCCCGAAAAATACCGATGACCACAATGAGTCTAGCTGCAAATGCTAACAGGAGTGGCAGCGCGTCTGGCTGACTTGGTGGTCGCTCAAAGCTCGGAGAGGTAAGTATCATCTCGTCTCATTTCATAGAAAAACATATTTCATTATGAAAGTACGGTGGACTGTTCCTTTAAGAGGTCAAGGTGACTCTAAATTGTGCTGTGTCATTCAAAGACAAACTTCCAATTTGCTATTCAAACTTCAGTTAGAGGTCAGTATTAGTGATCCTGTGGCAAGTCTGTGATGTTTAAACGTTTAATAAGGATGTCTAGAACTGAAAGGTTCTTGATCTGATGTGAAAAACACGTCTTTGAAGGAAGATGAGATGACATAAAGGGCGGAGCCTCAGAGCCCACTGGCTGAGTCACTCCACTCAGTGAGTGGCTCTGTGCACAGTTGTTCAGATTACATTTTGTTTATAGACAACTGCTTTTACACTTGTAGTGTGTTAGAATATTGGGGTACCAATATCGATCATGTTTTTAGTCTTGTTTTCAGAATCATTGTTTACTGTGAGTGCTGCTCACAACTTTGTTTTTCTATAACAGAGCTGTTAGTGTTGGTTATTGACATGTTTGTAGTTATTACAGAAGTCTGGATCATGGAAATATTCAGACTCTGTCCTTAGATCTTCATAATGCCATGAGGACATGCTATGTGGCTGACACTGGTTGTGCATTTTTTAACCGTTTCTGCAGTGTGTGACCGAATCCTAGAAAACATTCACTACAAAATTGGGCAATTATTCTGGATGAAAATTGGTACTTATCTTCTCTGCAGCGAAACCAATTAACCAATTAACCAATTAAACTCGGTGACCTACTTGTATTTCTAAGCATCCGTCACATACCTGGTTCTTGTTAAACTTGATTTGATACATTGGCCATTTAGTGTTACATCTCAACAGGTAACTGACCTGACTGAGCTTTTCTTGTTGATGCATTTTCAAAGTTGCTTTTTATGTCTTCGCTGATATCTGTTCAACGTATGGCCGTACAACAATTTTTACTTGTGCTGGAATAAAATATACCAAACGCAGTTGTAAGACCAGAGTCTACTACCTCTTTCAGTGCTGATATGAACAGCAGTTATTGAACATTATAGCGATTTCATGCTTTATACAAAGTGTGACTACAGGATACTAGGTGTGCGTGATTATTTTGCTGGTTTTACAATTGGGTGTGGTGTATTTTGAGTGTTCTTAATTAGCATTTTGAAAAACTCTGAAATTCTTTTTTTCCTTGTTGAATTTCTTATTTTCTTTTTTTTCAGCATTTTAGGGCTAAATTCCTAAAAAATCAGAAATGTTCGTACGACGGATTTTGTTTCTCCGTATGACGGGTACTTTTTTGACTAAATGTTCTCAATACTTCATGGGAAACTAAAATATCTTTTAGAAAGGATTTCCATCCTCTATGCAATTACCCGTTGATTATATGATATCAAGATCATGATTTTTTTTTTTTATTATCAACTCTCAGATCTTTTTTCATTTGAAGTTATATGTTGAAAAAATGCCTTTTCTCTGGGTCTGTACGACAGATATTTGTCCAAATTTGCATAAATGATGTAAAAATTGGTTGGGGATATCTTTGGCATATTCATTTGGAGCCAAGGGCTTTCACCAAGCAAAGCCTGAAACCGTCCAGAATCAAATATGTTCTGTGAATGTCCACACGACATACGTGGAATCGCCCGACTCCTGTTCTATGTACGTTCACACCCCTCTATTGGATGTCTTACTGGTTTATCGTCTCGAGGATCTGCCGATACACTACATAAGCCCATTGCTCTAACGGTCAGTGTCCCGTTGAAACTCATCGCCAAACAACTGAGGCCCCCTGGGCTTGCAATTAAAGGCTACGCACATACTCCCAGAACTGGAGTTACATCGGGGTCACTACTGTTTTTATGTTTTACGCCCTCTAACGGGCTTTGCTGTTGGCTTCCACTTAAGCTGAAGCCATTAGGGATGCTAAGTACTCCGAGCTGGACCTGAAACCAGCACTAGTACAAACCCAGCCATTACGAAAAAAACAACAGTTGTCCAGCTGCACTGCTTCACCTAAGGGTTTTGCACCGGACTGTGTAAACGCAAAAAATGATCAGAAACACCTCAGTCTGATCCAGACCACATTGTGTCAGACATTGCATCAGGCACTGAATGAGACTTTGAGCCAGCGATCATGTCCCAGAGATATGACTGCAGAATGGTGGAAGCAGAAGACCAGATGGTGGCTAAACAGATGTCCTCCACTGAGACACCCCAGAACAGTGCAATAAAGAATGTGATGCCCCTGGCGGAAGTGTGCCCTCAGACCTGCTTGAGTGAGCCAGCCGGTTGCCTCATAACTTATGTGAATCGCATCCCTGTGAGCCAGCCTTGTACTTACAGAGTGGCCCCCTGAACCTGACCTCTGTGGCAGACGAACAGCCGGTTGGACTTCCTAAAAGCCTCTGTGCACTTAACAGTGGAGTTTCTGCTCAGGGCACAGGGTGTGAAGGTGTTACTCGTCCACATTGTCATGAAGTGGGGGAGTAAAAGCCCTCAGGCGAAAGCATCTTAACCTGAGCGAGTAGGAGAGGACCTTTGGCCTGAAGAACGAATCTGGATGCACAACTTCTCCTTGGAAAAAGTTGAGACAGAACCGAAAAGGCTCATAAAACTGAAAGCCGTCGTACTAGGCAGTGGTTGGTAGCCTTTTCAGAGCAGCACACAGTTGGCTTCGAGATCCCGGTAAATAAATTGGGAAGGGACTGTCTGTTTGGGGTATTAGAATCATAGCTTGGTTCGTTACTCAAGCGCCTCCTGTTGGCCAGGTGGCCGCTCGTCAGTGAGATTCTAAGCTTGCTGTAAAGAACCAATGGCTCAGGAGGTAGAGCGGGTGGTCTAGGAATCAGATGGTTCCTGGTTTGATCCCCGGCTCCACCAGAGAATGTGTGGAAGTGTCCTTGAGCAAAACACTGAACCCCACACTGCTCCTGATGTGCAGTTTGGCACCTTGCATGGCTGCCTTTGCCATGAGGGTGGATGAGAAGCATTATTGTGTGCTGTGACTGGAAAAGCGCTATATAAATGCAGTGCATTTACATAGTTGTCTAATTGGGAATTCCAGATTCAGGTGGGATTGGAGAGGCCAAATTTTTAAATGAAAAAAATTTGAAAGCTGTGATTTCTAAGTTTACTTTGACTTGCATTTCCTTTTAGACTGAATGAAGACAAGGTATTTAACGGTTCCTCTGGTCAACCTCATTTTATTTGTAACTGTATGTCTATTGGTGATATTTAGGGCTACAATGCAACCCAGAAAATGTTGGGACGGAAAAGTTGGGTCTAGTATTGAGGTAAATAAGGAGTGAGGAATAAGGATGTGTTTTGAAACGGTTAATGTCTGCATTTGATTGTAATCATGATTTGGTGCAAAAGCAGCCCCCAAATTCGTTGCCCCTCGTGGGGCTGAGGATCGCCAGTTTGTCCACAAACGCATTAGAGAATCATTGAAAATCCATTCTCATGGTGTTAAGTTGTCCTGTTCTCCGCAGAAGCGCAAGGCTCGCCAGGATGGCATGAATTTGGCTGTCCCCTTCGATGTCACTTGTAAGCACAGAAGTTACTAGGCCATCATGGTGACGGGGTCCTCCAGCCCATGCAAAACTCGCTGAGCCTGTGTACTGCTCACAATGACTGCAAAATACCAGCCAATTGGGTAAGATTGATCTGTCAGAGGTTATTGGGGAGCGTTTGAGGTTTGCTCATGAAGTGGAAGCTGAGGGAGTACAGGCATTGCGTAACGCCGCTCCCTGCTACCCACTTGCCTGTCAGCTGTGTGGCACCAAGACGATTTGATCAAATTACACAAAATTTTCAAAAAAGGTGTGCCGTGGTCCAAAGATCACCTGATTAAATCTACGACCTACTTGGGTCAAGGTCGCTAAAAATCAGACATTTTATTCCATGGTAACTTCTTTAAATCTGCTCCTATCAACTTCCAGTTGGATACAAAATAAGCATTTTTCATTTCTTCTTCCAACCATATGCTACACTATGGCATTACGCCATTTGACTTGTTCGCAGTCGAGGTCAAATATCTGGGGTTCCTAGATATTCAACACCCGAAGCACTGAAATATCTCCTTCTGTGATATGTTGTGCCCGGCATCACTTGTTATGACTGTAATCAGCACCGTATCAGCTGTTGTTCCCTGCACTTATCAGCATTGACATCTGCTTTTAAAGCTCTCTTATCGGTCATCCACTTGGAGGAAGAATCTTTAATAATTTTAATTGTTGATGTTAGTAACTTTATGTACACTCTGATTATACAGCTGCCAATTAATTAGAAGAGCAAATTTTAGGGCATTATATTTATTCTGTTATATGGGTCTTCACATTCCCAAAATATAGAACTTATGATTACCGAAAGTCTCTCATTAATCAACTATTTCATCATGAAGGGCTTTTATGAAAGTTTATAAAAAGAATTTTCAAGAAGGTTTTTATCTCAAGCTCGCATTGGGTTTGATTCATATGGAATATGCCCATTTTTGAAAAAGCCATTTAAATTTGGCAGGCTGTAACTCAGATAGTATTACATACAGATGCAACTGCTAATTGCGGACATGGTTAATGAATGGTAAAGCACTGAAATTGTTAGAAACTTAGCCATTTTTTAATGTCTTAAACAAGCTTGTTTTTCCAAAACTGCATTTTTTTTTTTGCCAAATCAGGAGGGGCATGAATATTTCACTGACCCAGTTAGAAGCAGAAATGATGTGATTTGAGATGGTCCCAAGCGAATGAACAAGCACAAAAAAGTTCAAGGGACGGTCGTGATAACAAAGTGAGCCAGATGCGCATTAACTCCAAAAACGGGGCCTCATATTTTTCGCCAATTTCGTCCCAACCCTTGCACTCAAAAACTTTTTGGATTACGGAGCTAATGTTTCAGCTTAGTTGTTTTGACATGTCAGCGCATTGGTGTGAATGTAAGCAAAACCCAAGACAATATCCCTTTGGCTTTTGTTGAAATGACTCATGTCATTTTGTTGAAAAGACTCAAGGGTTATTTTAACAAACAGTTTATTTTTGAATGATGGTATAGATAGATTAGCAGGGCAGTTCTGGAATTTAGATGAATGAATTGACCATTCTAGGATATTTTTTTTTTTTTGACACACACACCTGGCCAGCCACACCCTGAGCTGTATGACAACATACATAACGTTGTCAGGAAAGTTTTTTTTGGTTTTTTATGAGACTGACAGTGCTTATTAGACAATTCATTAATCTAATAATTAGTGTAATAAATATTGAGCAAGTGGAAGACCGTGTCCTGGTACTTTTTGATCACTTTTTAAAATAAATGATTATGATGATCCTGAAACTTCGAAGTCATGAAATGAGGAATTGATTTGCTCCTCCGTCCTGTTCTGACTACGCATAAAATGCGACTTTAAAATGTTTTTCACTGAGGAGTGTTCTCTTTCATTTGTATGCGCATTTCTGCGGTCTGCAATCCCTGTTTGATCTTGCCTGCAGATGCATATGCATGAGGTCCATTGTGGTTATTTAAGGACTTTTGCATATTAGGTTACTGGAATATATCTTTAATCATATTGAGGAAGGTCCAACAGCTTTGTTGACTTTGGAAATAATTGTGCCTCAGCTAAACTTAAAAAAACATTGAGTCTGGTCCCTGTTAGCTGACACAAAGCTATAACCAACATTTAATATTTATTATCGCTTTCCTGTCACTGATGTTATTGTGTAATATGAATAAACTATATGGCAAATAATTTGTTTTTCAATGTGTGCATTTAATTAAATTACAAACCCAGCAAGTGTCTGCTTGTACAATATATTTCTCAGGATACTGCATATTATCTGTGATGGGGAAAAAAGTAAACAGTGCTGTGAATGAAGAAATGCTTACAATATGGCAGAGGTTATTGTAGAGTAGATCATGGGTGTAGCATCAAAACTAAATGTTGTCACTCTCCACAAGTGTACATGTGAAGCTGCTTTTTGAAATATTTTGTCGAGATGGACAGCACTATACAGAAGTCTTGGGCACATATGAAATGATTGTGGGTTCTAAAGCAGGAAACATGATTTTTATGAGCTACAAAGAGCAGCAAATAGTTTAAAACTGTCCATTCATCCATTTTCAACTGCTTATTTGGGGCGGGGGTCACAGGGCTAGCAGGCTCTGCTAAGTAGCCCAGGCATCCCCCTTTCCAGTTACTACTTCTAACTCGCTGGGGGATCCCAAGCTGTTCCCAGGCCAGCCTGAAGACATAATCCCGCTAGCGTATCCTGGGCCTGTCCCGGGACCTCCTCCCATTTGGGCATGCCAGGAAAACCTCTAAAGGCGGAGAGGTCTTTGGAGGAGTTCTTGCCAGATTCCGAAACCACCTCACCTGACTCCTCTCAACACGGAGGAGTAGTGGCTCTACTCGGAGCCTCTCCCAGATCACCAAACTCCTCACCCCATCTCAAAGGGTGAGCCCAGCAGTCCTGCTAAGGAAACCTATTTCAGCCACTTGTATTCTTGATCTTTTCCTTTCAGTCACTACTTAAAGCTGGTTCCCACGCCTGAGGTTAAGAACATGGATTGACAAAAAAAATCAAGAGCGTTGCTTCTTTGGCTCCGCTCCTCACTCATTGTGAAGGACACCTGCATGTCTGTAGACACTGCACATCTGTCTGTCGATCTCGCACTCTATTCTACCCTCACTCCTGAGCAAGACAATGAGACACCTAAATTCCTCCACTTGGAGCAGCAACTCACCCCCTACTTGCAGGGGACAATCCACCTTTTTCCAGCAAAGAGCCATAGTTTTGGATTTGGAGGTGCTGATCTTCATTCCAGCTGTTTCTTTCACCCTCAGCTGCGACATACTTCAAGCAGACTGGACCACATCATCAGAAGATGAAACCCTGGGGCCACCGAACTGGAGATTCTCCAAACTTTGGCTCTGCCTCGATATCATGTCCATGAAAATCGTGAACGAAATCGGTGACAAGGCATGCCCTGTGGTGGAGTCCAACACCAACAGGAAACAGGTCTGACCTTGTGCCAAGAATACAAACATAGCTCTGGCTTTGGTTGTATGGGGATCAGATGGCTCGTCCTAATTGCTGCAGAACCCCATACTCCCACAGCACCTCCAGGAGGAGACCTTGTCGGACACAGCCATAAGCCTTCTCCAAGTCTACAAAACGCATGTAGCCTGCAATATCCATATAAGGGTAAAAAGCTGGCCCATCCACGCTTGCTTAACCTGAAGATGTTGGCTATATTTCCGCACTAATTGTATAGTTTAATGGATAGCTAGCTCACTGACTTATTCAGTATTCTGTATGAAGTCATCACTCCTCATTGACACTGTGGTGCGGTTCGCTGGCCAGTTTGCCCCTTTTTTTGCCATTTGCCATGAGTTACTGTGAAAAATAACTAGTTAATTCTATTTTTTTGTTAAGAACAGCCCTTTAAAAAAAAAAAAAAAAATTTTTTTTTTAATCACCCCAAGTTATGCATGGATCAGTGAGAAGTGATTTTATTCATCCTCAATCTTTGTCAAAATGTTTGCTGCTATGTTCCAGCCTTGGAACCAGAATTAATCATTTCCTTTTCAATAAGTAACATTAGCGGGTTTTAACCATTTGCTTGAAAATTGATATTCTATGATCTCATTGGGAAAATTTTAACCAAGGAAAATCATCGCACATCACTAGTGGACTTTTTTCCTCTTGTCCTGCAGAAGAGCGATTGATTTAAAATATAAAAATACAGGAATAAAAGACTTGCCCAGATGAATTGATTTACGTTTATAATGCTGATTTAATTTTGAGGTTTTGCTGCTTTATATCATGAGTGGGAACTTGTAACGCTGATGTCCTCTTGCAGGCAAGGAAAATATTTTCTCAATCAAAGCCAGACCCTCACATGTTACATGAAAGAGGCTGTCACTAGAAACTTTTGGCTTCCAGTCACAGCGTTGGGAGTCGCACGAGACTCTTACTGTCTGTCTTGGCCTTTGTGTTTACTTAATGGATTAAACCCAAGAGCGATTTGGGTTTAAAAGCTGTGGTTGTCCTTTGAAAATAATCATGGCAGACTGAGTGCTGTGACTTTCTCCATGTGGCACCAGCTGGTTCTTCTCACACGACTCAAATCATGGCTGTAGTTGTGATGTGGGGTTCGCTGGTGCAGTGCTATTCAGTGTCAGTTGACATTTGTAGTTTACAATTTTGTGGTAGGTGGTTGAAAACCTAACTGGGGTAGATTTTCAAAACACTCTTCTGTGCTTTATAAAATGGTCACTTATTATGGATGTGTTTTCGACATCATTTGGGAACAGTGTTTTTTAGGATACTTTACTTATCGAAGTCAGTTAAAACGAGGTCTTGTGCTTAAGATTTTGTGCAAATAGCTTATTGTCAAACGATGCACGCAACACATTAATAATTTACTCGTCTGGTCCTTGGTGCCACCAGTGCCGCTGCTTTTCTGGTGTTGCAGGGAGTTTAATTATTGGTGTTACTTTGTGGCCACATACTTCAATTGGCATCGGTTACAGACAGTTCCATGCATGGCAGAAGTGGGGTAGAGGGGCAGAGGCAGTTTCCTCAGAGAAACCTCTATTCTTTTCTCTTGGCTCATTCAAAGGAATTGGAAGTGTTTCAGAGTCCCTGGATGATTATGAACTTCGATTGATCCCAGGCTCAAGCGAGGGAAGGTGTCAGGCTGTGTAAATGGAAGAGAAGGAAGAGCGCTGGGTCTCAGGCAACTAGATCCGAAGATACTGGCCCTAACCTCCTCAACAAGTTAGAGGAAGCAGCCAGGATCCATTTGAAAGATCAGACTGAACAAAAACAAAACTAGAGGCACTCGCAGAGGGCAAACCTCCACCAAGGCAGCAAAATCCAAATGTGCATGAGTGGGAGCAAAGTTGAGTTATCACCTGTGTTAGGATTTAAAGATGGCTGCCGTGGCGGCCATAAGGTTTCAGTAATCGTGGTCAAAATCAATAGGGTCCATCCTTGATGTAGCAGCAATCTACCCTCAACATTTCAGACAAATCCGTGCATTACTTTTTGAGTTATGTTGTTCACAAACACACAGACAAACAAACAAACAAACAGGGGCGAAAACATAACCTCCGTCCCAACTTCGTTGGCAGAGGTAACAACTATCCAATAAAAACGGATATCTTCCTTTCTGGGGGACAAGAAGGTATTTTTTCCATTTTAAATGGGAGAAATAACCTGGTTAAGAAATTAAATTCATTGCTGAGGATTGTGTTCGCCCGTCAGTGGTGCTTATCGATCGTGTTTTTGGATTAGTCCCCAAAACAAAGAATGCTTTCCGTAGTTTATTTTTCCCGTAAGTGGGTTCAGCTCCACCAGAGACAGTATGAAGGGCTGTGAAGTTCACCTGGGTTGCCATTTTCAAACTTTATAAAGCTTTCAAATGCATGGGTCTTAAAATTCATTCTAAATCTCCTATAGACATCCATCCATCCATCAATTAACTAAACCACAGCTCCTCAAACCTTTCCTGGAGGACCACTTGACCTGCATGTTTTAGATCTCTCCCTTCTCCAGCACAGGTGATTCACATGATCAGGTCATTAGCAATCAATCAGGCTGCATGATAATGAGTAGATCATTTGAATCACCTGCGCTGGAGCAGGGAGACCTCTAAAACATGCAGGACAAGTGGTACTCCAGGGGCCGTATGCAGTGACTTATCCGGAGAATCGAGTCTATCCCCCAGATAGCGAGGTTAAAGTGGTATTTATGTAGAGGGGATGGCACTATCTTCGGTCCTTATCTGAGGATAAAGTTATACCCAGTTTCAACGGGGGATAGCGGCTTTATTCCATGGATTCCGCTGGTCTCGCTGCCTGTTTAGTATAGCTGTTTTCAAAGACTTCCACTTATCTTTCAATTCTGAAATGGTGCGTTCTGCGCAGCCGCACAAATTCACCTTTGCTGCAATTTGGGTCCAAATTTTACTTTAATTTCGCAACAGCACATGTATTAGCTGTAAACCGCACTGTACGTTCCACCGAGATTTCCACTAAAAGAACACGGATTTCAGAGTCAGATAAGTTACTTTTCCGCTGCCGGTTGTGAAACAATTGACGCCTGCTGCATTGCACGTTGTAGAAAATGGCTATTTGTTGTACAACTATAAAATGAGATGTGTCGTTATGTGAGTGTGTCACGAGGAAGTGTGCCCGTACCAAGTACAACATGCGCAGAATGCTGTAAAACACAGCGAGTCCCCCTTTCTAAAAATAGCGCTTGCGTGTAAACCTGGGATTCCCTACACTATCCTTGGCTCATGCATACGGAGAGCACGCGGCAGTAATCCAGAGGCTAGGCGTTATCTGGGAGTAAAGTTATCCCTCCTCCATGCATACGGCCCCAGGATGGGTTTGACAAGCCCTGATCTAAACCTTTCCTTGTATATTGTCAATCTTGGTCACTAGTATAAATTGTAGGTTAGTGTTGGTCTTTGTTTAATTAAATCTGTTTGAGTTTTAAAATTGTCTGTCATCCCTTGCTGTCTGATATGTCCTAAAAAATTGGGGCCATAACACTATTAAACTAATTTAAATCATTATTGGGCTCAACTTCATAAGACACAACCAGGCAAGATTACTGCTACCCCTGTGGAATCTAAACACAATTGAATTATAGTTCCTGTCTGGCTGTGTGAATTTGACAAAAAGCAGCACATGATGCCACAATCTAAATAAGTGGAAGAACAGATAAATTGTTGACATCGATCAGTCTTGAAAGAGTTACAAAGCTGTTCCTAGGGCTTTGGGACTCCACTGTAGGAGCCATTATTTACAAACAGAGAACCTTTAACAGTAATGAACCTTCCCTAGAGTGCTTAGCCTACCAAGATTTATTCAAGAGTGAATTGACAATTTTCCAAGAGGTTACAAAAGAACCTAGATTAACATCTAAACAAATTCAGACACCACGACACTTAAGGTCAGAATTCACAATTCCAAAGTTAGAAAGAGACTGGGCAGAAATGGCTTCTATGGGAGAGCTGTGGGGCAAAAACCGCTGCTGACCAAAAAGTACTCAAAAGCTCATCTCTCATTTGCCGAGAAACATCCTGATGACCCCCTAAAATGTTTGACATAATTTCTGTGCACTGATGAATCAAAAAATGAAACTTTTTAGAAGACATGGATCTCGCTCCATCTGGCGGACAGCTAACACCGCATCCCACAGTAAGAACCTCGCGCCAACAGTCAAACGTGGTGGTCGTGTGATGTTCTGGAGCTGCTTTGCTGCTTAAGGACCTGGGCGACATCCCATAATTGATGGTGCCATGAATTCTTCTCTCTGTCTTGTTGGAGAATGTCCAGTTGAGACATAAAGCTTTTCAGTGTAGTTGGGTTATGCCGCTGGGCTGTGATGTGAAGCACACAGGCAAGTCCACCTCTGAATGGCTCAAAAGGAACAAAATTGTTTCTTTTTTTGGAGTTGAATTGTTTGGAGTGACCTAGTCAAGTCCTGACTTGAATCCAGTTGAAATGCTGCGGCATGACCTCAAACAGGCAGTTCATGCTTGAAAACCCTCCAATGTGACTGAGTTAAATTTCTGTGAAGAAGAATGCGGAAATTCCTCCTCCGTTATGCCAGTTATGTTTGATTGCGGTTTCTGCTGCCAAGTGCCAAGGGTTGCACAACTAGTTATTAGGTCTGGGGGGGGGGGCATTCATTTATTCACATGGGTGTCACAGGTTTTGAATTACTCTTAACCTTCTATATATTAGATGATCATTTAAAATCTGTATTTTGTGTTTACTTGCGCTGTCTCGGTCGTGCATGAAGATTAGTCGGATGATCTGAAACATTTAAATATGACGTAAGAATAGTGGAAATCGGGAACGGGCAAATACTTTTCCACAGCGGTTTACCATTCAGCGTTTGGCCTTATTGTGATGAAAGCGCATGGTTTTCCGTGGGTGTCGTCCCTCTGCATGTTTAACTAGGACATGCCACTACAAGATGGTAATTAGCCTATGTAAATCATCTGCTGCCCTAATGTGTCAAAGGTATGAAAATAATTCCCAACGTCATGTAATTATGACTGTTAAATTAATAATTAGTCATTTTTTCCAGTGTTATGTATGATAATTTTGTACAGCATTATATTCCATTTGTAAATGAAGTTTGTTACATGCTGTTTTGCTGCCTTGCTGGTCAGCTATATTTGTTTTGTTCATTGGCACCATCTGGTGGCGTGTTTGTAAAATCATTAAGAAAAGTCTAGTAATTTCTAGAAGCTTCTGGCACTTTCCTGCTTGGAGGGGGCGGGATTTCCCTAGAATCCTGTGGATCTTTCTGGAAGGTTGCTAGACTATAAAAAGGCTGTGATTTTAAGCACAGCAGAGACAGACAACAAAGAGAGCAGACAGCAGAAGAGAGCAGACCAGAGTTTTGTTTTGGCAACAGTTAAATAGTGGCAGAGTGTTATTAGAGAATTTAAATAGTGGATATTTTTTGTGCAACTTTTTTTGTAAAGAATAAATTTGTTTTAGTTGTACTTTCCCATTTTCTTTGTTGTGATTTTTCCAAGTCATAACAAATTGGAGGTTCCACCGAGATTGGATTCACCGAAGATTATTATTTTAAATCTTTTGACTAGTTAAAAAAACCAGCAATCATGACATTTGATGTGGAAAGTTTTTTGAAAACTCCAACCCAGGAATTAATTTTGTTGGCAAAGAAGAAGGACTTGCTACAAATAGCCTCAACCCTTGGATTATCTGATGTGAGGTCATCAATGAAGAAACAAGAAATATTCAACATTTTGGTGCAACACTTCATCGATGAAGATATCTTTGGGGAAGAAGCAGCAGAATTAATTAAAGCTGTGGAAGTGCCTGCAACGGAGCTGCAAAGACTTGAATTTCAGCTACGCCTGAAAGAG
The DNA here is from genome assembly GCA_029721435.1 of Gymnothorax reevesii. Lineage (NCBI taxonomy): Eukaryota > Metazoa > Chordata > Actinopteri > Anguilliformes > Muraenidae > Gymnothorax > Gymnothorax reevesii. The sequence continues at coordinate 59,740,314 of CM056581.1, forward strand.
CTGGAAGAGAGAAGGTTGGAGAAGGAAAGAGAAATGGAGGAAAGAAGGATGGAGAAAGAGAAAGAACTAGAAGAAAAAAGGATGCAGTTCGAATTGGAAATGAAGAAAATAGAAGCAGGTACTGTTCCAAAATCATTTGGACTTTCTGATCATTTTGATGTGGTTAAACATATCAGACTTGTTCCTCCTTTCTTAGAAAATGATGTTGACCAATACTTTACCCATTTTGAAAAAATTGCTGAAAATTTGAAATGGCCAAAAGAGCATTGGACAATGATGTTACAAAGTGTTCTTACTGGTAAAGCTAGAAAAATCTATAACCAGTTATCTGTTCAACAGTGTGCTGATTATGATTTTGTCAAATCTGCCATTCTGAAGGGTTATGAATTGGTCCCCGAGGCTTACAGGCAAAAATTTAGGAATTCTCGCAAGGAAGCCAGTCAAACTCATGTTGAATTTGGCAGGTTAAAGGAACAGTTGTTTGATCAGTGGTGTAATTCCATGAATGTTGAAAAAGATTTTGATAGAATGAGGCAACTTATTCTGGTTGAGGAATTCAAAAGGTGTGTCCAGCCTGATATTAAGACTTTCCTTGAAGAAAAACAAGCCATTACTTTGCAAGATGTTTCTACGCTAGCTGATAGTTATGCATTGACTCACAAGACTTCTTTTGTCCAAAAATCTACTTTTTCTAAATTTCAAAGCAAGTTTCAGTCCAAGACTACTTCTAATAACACTTCTAATGATTCTAAGGCCACTTCTGAGAGGAAACCTTCCGGTGAGAAGCAATCCTCTGATTCTTTACCCTCTGTGTCTTGCCATTACTGCAAAAAGCAAGGTCACCTTATTTCTGAGTGTTATGCTCTCAAGAAAAAACAACAACGAGAAGAAACCAAGCCAACTGCTTTGACAAAGAGAGAATCTCTTGTATCAATGGTCAGTTCACCTGATCTTCTACCTTCTGTGTCTGATCCGGTTATGGAGGGTTTTGAGCCATTCATCACTGATGGTTCTGTCTCACTTTCACATGATTTTTCCTCATCTGCTCCTGTTCGAATTCTAAGGGATACTGGGTCTTCCCAATCTCTTATTCTTGCAGATATTCTGCCTTTCTCGGACAAATCGTCTACTCAGGCTAATGTCCTTATTCAAGGAGTAGAATGTGGTTTTACAAGTGTACCTCTCCATAATGTTCATCTCAAATCAGACTTGGTCTCTGGACCTGTTACTGTTGGTGTTAGGTCTTCTCTTCCTTTCAAAGGCATTCATTTGCTTCTTGGTAATGATCTTGCTGGGGATAAGGTTGTGCCCTACCCTATTGTAACTGACATTCCTTTGATTCATCAAGAATCTGACTCTATAGAGGAGGAAATTCCAGACCTCTATCCTTCATGTGCAGTTACTCGTTCTATGGCCAAAAAGCCTATTCAGGATGTTGCTGACCTGGACTTTAACCTGGCTGACACCTTCATTGGGCAGTCTTTTCATCAGGAACCTTCCAGTCCTGAGATGTCTGGGAAATCTTCAGACTTGTCCTTGTCAGGTCATTCTAATGACATTTTGTCTCGTAAACAACTTATTCATGAGCAACAACAAGCTCGTGATCTAGCGCATCTTCTACCACAGGCTGCAAGTGAACAAGAGGCTACTCAAGTTCCTGTCTGTTTTTACTACAAAAATGGTGTGCTTATGAGAAAGTGGCGTCCACCTGATGTTCCTGCAGATGAAGAGTGGATGATCACCCATCAAATTATTCTTCCAAAGTCTTATCGTCAAGAAACTCTTAGTCTGGCCCATGACAATCCTATGTCAGGTCATTTGGGTATCAAGAAGACCCTTCAACGTGTCAGAAACCACTTCTTCTGGCCTTCTATGAGGTCTGATGTGCAGGAGTACTGCAAATCCTGTCATACTTGTCAAATGGTTGGGAAGCCGAACCAGAATATTCCAAAGGCTCGACTTAAGCCCATTCCTGCTTTTGAAGAACCTTTCAGTCGGATCATCATTGACTGTGTTGGACCATTGCCGAAGACTAGGTCTGGTTGTGAGTACTTACTGAGTATCATGTGTGCTTCCACCCGGTTTCCTGAGGCAATTCCACTTCGTAATATCAAGGCGAAGACTATCATCAAGACTCTAACCAAGTTTTTCTGCTTAGTTGGTCTTCCTAAGTCTGTTCAGTCTGATCAAGGATCAAATTTCATGTCTGGCATATTTCAACAAGTTATGCATGACCTTGGTATTAAACAATACAGGTCATCAGCTTACCATCCTGAGAGTCAAGGTGCTTTGGAGAGGTTCCATCAAACCCTGAAGAACATGATAAGGACCTACTGCCTTGACACAGAGAAAGATTGGGATGAAGGTGTCCATCTTCTTCTGTTTGCTGCCCGTGAAGCTGTTCAGGAGTCTCTTGGGTTCAGTCCTTTTGAGCTCGTTTTTGGGCATACAGTCCGTGGACCTCTGAAGCTACTGAAGGAAAAGTTGCTCGCTGAAGATGATGTCCCAATGAACTTGCTTCAGTATGTCTCTGACTTCCGTAATCGTCTCTCTAAAGCCTGTGACTTTGCTAAGTCTAATCTCAAAGAAGCTCAGGGCAAAATGAAAGCCAGATATGACCTTCATTCAAAAGATAGAAGTTTTAAAACTGGTGACAAAGTTCTTGCACTTTTGCCAGTTCCTGGAAACCCTCTAAGAGCCCGATATTTCGGCCCTTACACTGTCCTCAAAAAGGTCAGTGATCTAAATTACATAATTTCAACTCCTGGAAGGAGGAAACAAAAACAAATGTGTCACATCAACATGCTGAAAGAATACATTGATAGAGACACACAGCAAAAGCCAGTCAATGTGGTAAATACAGTTGAACTGGAAAATTCCGAAGATTGTGACTGCCCCTTAGAAAATGAACCTGGTCCAGTCAAACTTGAAAATTCAGACATTCTTGAAAATATTGACAGCAAGTTGTCCCACCTGGACCCTTTTCAACAACAGCAGCTAAAGCAGCTCATATTTGAATATAGTCACATTTTCCCTGACGTTCCATCAAGGACTGATTTGGTTTACCATGATGTCATCCTACAAGACGATGCCAAGCCTGTAAAACAGCATCCCTACAGAATGAATCCAGAGAAGCAGGAATACCTTAAACAAGAAGTCAAATATCTGCTTGAAAATGACTTTGTTGAACCAAGTTACAGTGACTGGAGTTCTCCATGCATCCTAGTTCCCAAACCCAATGGAACATATAGAATGGTGACAGACTACAGAAAAGCGAATGCTTTATCAAAAACGGACTCATATCCTATTCCCAGGATTGATGACTGCATTGACAAAGTTGGACAGTCAAAGTATGTCACAAAATTTGATCTCCTCAAGGGCTTCTGGCAGATCCCTCTAACAGAGAGAGCAAAGGAGATCTCTGCCTTCGTCACACCAGATGGATTATACCAATACAAGGTCATGCCATTTGGAATGAAAAATTCTCCAGCCACCTTCCAACGTCTGGTAAACAGAGTGATTGCTGGACTGCCAGGATGTGAGGCCTATATCGATGATATTATCATCACCAGTGACAGCTTCCAAGAGCACCTCACCTACATCAGAAACTTCTTTCAGAGAGTGAGTGATGCCAAGCTGACTATCAACCTTGTGAAAAGTGACTTTTGTAAAGCTTCAGTTGTTTACTTAGGTCATGTTGTAGGACAGGGTCAAGTCAAACCAGTTGATGCAAAAGTCAAAGTTATCACTGAATTTCCTGAGCCAACAACTAAAAGACAGCTCATGAGATTTCTAGGGATGGCTGGCTACTACAGAAAATTCTGTAAAAATTTCTCTATCATCTCTGAACCTTTGACAAATTTACTGAAGAAAAATGCAAAATTTGTTTGGGATGAAAAATGTCAAAATTCATTTGACCAGCTGAAAGCGATTCTCAAAAATGCACCAGTTCTCTTATCTCCCAATTTCAAAAAGGAGTTCAAGTTGGCAGTTGATGCCAGTGACATTGGTGCAGGTGCAGTTTTACTGCAAGAAGACACTGATGGAATAGATCATCCTGTTTGTTACTTTTCCAAAAAGTTTGATAAACATCAGAAAAACTATTCAACAATTGAAAAAGAATGTTTGGCACTTGTTTTGGCTTTACAACATTTTGAAGTCTATTTGACTTGTTCAGCTACTTCCATCAAGGTCTTCAGTGATCACAATCCCCTCACATTCTTGCACAAGATCAAAAACAAGAATCAAAGATTACTGAGATGGAGTTTACTTTTGCAAGAGTATGATTTGGACATTTCTCACATCAGGGGAAAAGATAATGTAATCCCAGATACACTTTCACGCATGTAATTTTATTTCCTTTTTTTGATTGTGAAAAATGTAATTTTACTTTTCTATTTGATTGTGAGACTTACACTGTTTGTTATGTATATGATTGTTATCATGATCAATAATACGTTTGTGTAAAGTTCAATATTGTTCTGATTATAAAACTGTGTTAATTTTAACAAAAGAAAGCTTTTAGCAAACCTTTCTTTTCTTAAAGAGGGGAGGTGTTATGTATGATAATTTTGTACAGCATTATATTCCATTTGTAAATGAAGTTTGTTACATGCTGTTTTGCTGCCTTGCTGGTCAGCTATATTTGTTTTGTTCATTGGCACCATCTGGTGGCGTATTTGTAAAATCATTAAGAAAAGTCTAGTAATTTCTAGAAGCTTCTGGCACTTTCCTGCTTGGAGGGGGCGGGATTTCCCTAGAATCCTGTGGATCTTTCTGGAAGGTTGCTAGACTATAAAAAGGCTGTGATTTTAAGCACAGCAGAGACAGACAACAAAGAGAGCAGACAGCAGAAGAGAGCAGACCAGAGTTTTGTTTTGGCAACAGTTAAATAGTGGCAGAGTGTTATTAGAGAATTTAAATAGTGGATATTTTTTGTGCAACTTTTTTTGTAAAGAATAAATTTGTTTTAGTTGTACTTTCCCATTTTCTTTGTTGTGATTTTTCCAAGTCATAACACCAGTCCCTTTTGTTTATTGGACAGACATACTGTCTCCCATTTTTCCAAGGTAACCTGGAAATAAATGTGATTTCCAAAGCTGATATCATGTGCAGTGTGCATGTAACTGCACTGTTTTTTTTTTTTTTTTTAGTCACTGCTTACTCATTAGTCACGGAAGTGACTGTAAGTCACATAAAACAGTGGTGCAGTGTGTGAGCTGACTACTTTCACAAACCCCAATTCCAATGAAGTTAGGACATTGTGTGAAACGTGAATAAAAACAGAGTAAATGTCAGGATTACGTATAGGAACCACAAGCGAGCACCAGAGAGTACAAAAAAATGGAGGCTTTATTTCTGAAGGGGGGAGACCCCAACAGAGCAGGCAACAGTACAATGTCCACAATACAAAAAATAAGAATTCTTAGGGCAAAATCCAGAACCGTAAACAGGGCACCAATCACAAAACTTGTGGTTGGGTGAAAATAGGTTCTGTACACAGGCACAGGTATGTCAGAGAAGCAAAAGCCAAAATCCAGTGGGCGTAAACAGAGTCAAATACCAGGGCAGCAATCACAAAACTCGTAGTCGGGCAAAAAGGGTTCGTAAACAGATGCAGACAATAGTACCAAAGAGCAGAGCCAAACCGAAAGTCGGACAGTCCAGTCAGAAAAGTAACACTGAGTACAAGGCGAAGACGATAGCAGCACAGGTAAACAAGAGAAACGTTCTGACAAGGAAGTGCTGTGAAAAGACTTCTATTATACACTCATGGGAAGTCACATGCTTAACACAACATACGTCATACTCTGTCAGCAGTCACATGAGTCTTATCAGATCATCAAATGGGCCTCACCACCACCTTCTCTATTTTGCTATTTTTTGTATGCAGCTGTATAAATATATATCACTGACAAATCTGAAATTACAGCTCATTAGGAGCAAAAATGAATTTTTGGTGAATTCTTTTCAAAGGGTCAGTTTTTTTTTTTTCTCAATTGACATTTTTCTGGCAGTTGGCAGAACTTTAATTATTACACCTATAGCTTTGAAACTTTGCTGCTAAGCAAATGTTATGCTGCTTAATCAGAAAATGCAGTCGGTTTTATGTTCTCTTTCTTGGTTGTGGAGCTATGAGAACACCAAAGGTGCCTTTTGTTCAGGCGGTTCCATGTTTAGGTCCCCAAAGCACCCCCAATGTAAACCCTAGCATGCACTCTGCCATTTTTTTCATGAATTTGTGTCTGCTGAATATAAATAAGGCTGAATTCCGCCATGCCATCCACAGATGCCACCTAAAACTCTATCATGCAAAAAGGAAGCCATTGCTGAGTGTGATCCAGAAGCGCTGCCATGTTTTGTGGGCCAAGTCTCATATAAAATGGACTGTAGCAAATTGGCAAAGTGTCCTGTCATCAGACGAGTCTAAATTTGACATTTTTGTTGGAAATCATGGGCGTTGTGTCCTCCGGGCTAAAGAGGAGACAGACCACCCCTCCTGTTATCAGTGGTCAGTTCAAAAGCCAGCATCTCTGGTATGGGGATGCATTAGTGCATATGGTGTGAGACACTTGTTTTAACCCTCTATTAACCAAACCCATTTCCGGTTGAGTTAAAATTATTTCCCTATGCAAAAATGTTTATTTTGGGCAATTATTTGAAAAACGGTAGACAAAAAAATTTTGACACATTTGGCACACCTTTCCAAAGTGTAGCAAATCTGCTACATTGGGTGATAATGCTAGTGAAAAAATTAAAGTGACATACCATTCAAGTTATTCTCAAATGTTTATTTGGCAATAAGAAACAAAACCAACAGGGTGTCCAGGCTGTTTACCCTTTTACTTCATGTAGCAGATATGCTACGCTGGTTAATAGAGGGTTAAAAAGCACCATTAATGCTGAAAGGTAAATAAAGGTTTTAGAGCAACATATGCTCCCCTCCAGACGACATCTATTCCAATGAAGGCCTTGTGTATTTCAGCAGGACAATGCAAAACCCACATACTGCATCTATTATAATAGCATGGCTTTGGAGTAGAAGAGTCCATGTGCTGAACTGGCCTGCCTGCAGTCCTGATTTTTCACCAATTGGGAACATTTGGTTCATAATTAAACAAAAAGTCTGTCAAAGGAGACCCAAAACTCTCCAGCAGCTGGAAACCCGTATTTGGCAAGATTGGGATTAAATTCCAATGGCTTAACTCAAGAAACTCGTCTCCTCAATGCCCAGACGCCTCCACTCTGTGTTAAAAAGAAGAGATGATGCTAAACCATGGTAAACAGGCCCCTGTCGCAACTTTTCTGAGACCTGTAGCAGCTATCAAATTTGAAATGAGCTCATTTTATGGATGAAATTGTAAAATTTCTCAGTTTCAACATTGGCTATGTTTTCGCTGTTCTATTGTGAATAAAATACTGGCTGATTCAATTTGAGAGTCATTGTCCCCCGCCGCACCGAAAGCGCGAAGCGGCAGGACATGGTATTCGCGACCGTCCGTTCGTACGTCCCGAATCCTTGTCAGCGAGATATCTCAAGAACGAATTGACGGATTCTCTTCAAATTTTATGTCATCATGTACTTGTGCGATACCCCGGCGCCAGTCGATTTCGGTGACCTTCGCGCCATTCTCAATGTCAGACCGAGAGATTGTGTATTTTCACACTGATAGCCTTGTCAGCGAGATATCTCAAGAACGAATTGACGGATTTTCTTCAAATTTCATGTCAACATGTATTACGGTGATACCCCGGCGCCAGTCGATTTTGGTGACCTTCGCGCCATTCTCAAGGTCACACTGAGAGATCGCTCATTTTGACACGATTTCACATTTTGTGGCGGGGGACAAAGACACGTTAGTGGCAAATACTTGTTGTGTTTTAATTTTATTTGCAATTTACTCTTTGTCCCATTCAGAATGGTTGTACAATTTAGTATGTGAATGCCTAATGATTGAACACACTTAAAATGTTAAAATCTGTAGGAAGCTTAAAGTGCCACGCGATTGTTGAGATTACCCCACCCCTGTTCAGACACCTGCAAAATTTATGTTGGTCAAAATACATCAACAATTTTTGGAGTGGTCTTTCTACTATAATAGAGAAATCAGTAAAAAAAAAAAAAAAAATAGAAGAAAATCCAAGGTGTGCCCCTGGAGATACTGGGGTTTGAACAGGTGGCATTTTTGCATTTTTCTCACATTTGGCAAGGTACTGACTGCAGTTGGTGATGAATTCGTGGTGAATTCAGCCTGATGGAATTGCCGGAGAATAAAGCACTTTGTGTCCTTATAGCCTCACAAGCAAGAAAGATGAAGTAAAATGGATGCATTTTAATTAAGCAGTATAAAATAAGTTTAGATGCAGTTTCAAAGCTATAGGTGTAATAATAAAAAGTTAGTCTTGTATGTTAAATACAAGAAAAATGTCAATTGACAAAAAAACGCAAACACTACCCTGAGAAAATAATTCACTAAAAATTATTTTTTGGTCCGAATGAGCAGGAATTTCGGATTTGTTCACCACGAATGCATATTTATCTAATGTGAAAATATGGAAACAATCTATGACTACATGGTGACAAATGTTTTGTATAACTGATGATTTGACATGGAATGAACCCTCTTGGCAGTATTCCATGGTGGTATTACCAGGCTCTGAGTCTCCCTGGAAGCCCTGATTTATCTATCCTCCTCAGCCTTTCCTCTCTCTGCTTCTCAGTGCTGGTCACGACGTTCCTGTCAGTAAGTGAATCATCAAACCACTTTTGGAGGCATTTGATTGGATTCTGCTCTTGATGAAATGGCCTCTCCCTGCACTTGAAGCTTGAACCTGTTGACGACTTTACATTTTCTTTGCCTTTGATCACCATGGTTCTGCAATTCTGTAGCTTTAATTTCATCCTGGCCCATATTATATTACCATGTGGTGAAGCGTTGATAGCACCCACTTTGCCTTCACATGGGTTGCGGTTGTCACTGTCAGTTCGTCCATGAATCCTCTTATTGGAGATTTTCGGATTTGTGATTCTGTTCTTGGTCCCCGCGCTCCTTTCCCAGCTGCTGTTATAAGAAGGTTTGATTCCATGATGAAAGGGTGGGGGAGATGATGCAACCAGTTTCGATTCCCTTTTCCCGTTTCGCCACTGAGTCGTGAACTGGGCTGTTTTGAACTGTGTAGCTGGATATCTCCTAAGTTGCTTGTGATCATTTCGTTGATGTGTAGAGGGATGTGGTGGTGGTGGTGGTGCAATGCTGTGTGAATGAGGGCATGAGGGATTGAACTGTGCGCATTGGCCAAATCAAGCCAGACAACTGTCAAGTCGCCTTTGCTTCCTTTGGCCTTCTGGATCAACTGGCTGAGAATTTTGCTGTGTTCTCGACATCTGGAGAGGCCAGCAATCTCACCTCTTTGGATAGAGGTGTTGATGTGCCTGTTCTCAGTCATGTAAGAGGTCATCCCTATGGCCAGCTCTGAAAAGATTTTGGCAGGATTTCCACACGTAAGCGTGAGATTATTCAGAATTGGCTGATGGTTGAGGAGTTCTCATCCTTTGGCAGAAAGCGGCCCTCTGCCTTCTTCCAGCACAATGGAATTGTGCCCTTTTCCAAGATCCTCTGGAAAAGCTTCCAAAGACTTCTTTTCAAAGTCATTTCTTGTATACCTCGTTGGGTACTCCACTGGGACTGGAGGTAGATCCTGCTATAGCCTTCTTCACCATCCCGACTGCCTTCTGGGAAGGTTCACCAAAATTGAGGTGGGAAATTCTGTTCAAACGAATTCTGTGTCTCATGAAAGGCTTGTTCCAGCCATATTTCTAAGAATTGGGCAATGTTTATTGATGTTATTTATGAATTCCGATAGTGAAGTGGAACTTGATCTAAAATTTTGGTGGTGCTTTAAACTTTGGCCTGAGTGTATCATCTTTGAGCTTGTGTAAGCATAGGTAGGAAACATGTTATTGACAAGATGAAATAAAATTGTCTTTGCAGAACATAACCTTGACTCTTGTAATTTTCTTCAGCACACGTGCAGTTTATATCAACAACAGTTTCTCAGTATCGTCAAACCTTAAGCAGCCGCAAAGTCAACTGTTCATTGCAGTTTCCTCTTCAGTCTTAAAAAAAAAATGCCGTACTTCAAAAGTGATCAAAGGTGACTTTAAAGTGCGCCCATCAATCTGTCATCGGATATTGAGCTGGAATGTGTGGACAAGGGTGTCCTTATTGTGCTCCGGGGACTGTATTAATCCTAAGGGTGTTAGCGGCTGCTGCTTGGGCATGTTCTGCATACAGAAGTGTTGTCTTATTTGGAATGGAATGTGCTTAAGCAAGCCCTCACTTCTAAGGATTGTGTCACTGAATGCCCTTGATATTACCAGATTTAGATTCTTAAATGCCAAGTGGATTTCCTGTTTGAATCAAAACATTTTTGACTGTGAAATGACTGTCTTTATATTCACTTCCTGACTGCCCTATGGGAATATATGTTGTGCTTATGAAGGCTTTGAATGCAAAAGGTAGCTTTAATTACAAGTTTGGAAAAAGGTGCTGAAACAGAGGAATAGGGACATGGGTAATGTCTTCATTCTCCGTGGTGTGGACACTTAGGAAAATGGTTAAATCCTTGAAGTCTGTTGGACGAATTCAGCTTTGTAATGGAAAACAAGTATTTGACAAGGTTTTTGTTTCCTTTTTAAATGGAATGAATACAGGCCTCCATGTTTGGTTCTGTTCTGGTCATTAAACCCTTTAAGTTCATCAGTATGATTTGAATATTCTTAACAGAACTTTGTGCTGCTGTCACCGTCACTTGTGGAAATTGAAAGCTGTGGACTTCTGGATAGTGGAGTTAGAATGTTTAAAACATTCCAGAAAACTTCTCTTCAAAGACGAGAGAGATTTTTTTTTCCCTCAAGGCAGGTGTGCGTGTGAGTTATGGGGGACCGGAAAGCTGAGATTCTCACTGACGAGTTCTCAAAAACATCACAGCATTTCAGCTCCTACCCTCTTCTGGGAAACTGTCCGTGCAGAGATGCACTGATCTGATTGCTTGGTGGCTCGAGAGGAAGCTGGGCAAGTTTGAAAGCTTTCTAATTTCATCAACTAATAAACCCTGTTTTCACTTGAGATTAGTTCTCCCCTCATTTGAATCCATAAAGAGCAGGGACTGTGCAATATTAGTCCTGACGGCTGGAGATCTGTTGCCTTTCAACCGTCCCTTCACATGGGAGTCAGGTGTGAATTGGTCTGGCCAATCTAGCTGCACTAATTGATCTGTTAATTACCCAGTTGAGGATTTGAGTCCTAAAATCAGGTTTAATGAACCCTATTGTAGAGTTGGGAATACGAGGCGCCAGAGGAGGAGTGTGTGTTAATTTTGTTTCAGCTCTCTGTGTGGAGCTATTTCCTGGTGGGATTATTTTTGGAACATGTTGATTTCTTGGCTGTTTTCCCCTGAATTTAACTGCATGGTTGTTTATTGTTTTTGTTTTGAATGATAGAGTGCAGTGCAGAGGCTGAAGCCGGTGAATGAGGTGAGCCTGTACATCTCCAGCAGGACTGACGCGGGGGTCCACGCCCTCTGTAACTCCGCCCACGTGGACATCCAGCGTCGCTCCGGCAAGCCACCTTTCACCGGGAAGGTCCTGGTGGAAGCTCTTAACTTCCACCTGAAGCCAGAGCCCATCAGGTGAGTTCCTCTGAAGCAGGGTTACACAGTCCTGTCCCTGAAGATCTACCATCCTGCAGCTTCTCATTTCAACCCTAATTCTGCATACCTGCAGATGGGCCACATCAGTGCAGACCCGTAGCTGTTGAATGAGGTGTGCTTTTGTTTGGGTTGGTGTGAAAATCCAAAGGATCACAGATCTCCAGTATCAGGAGTGCACAGCCCTGCCTCATTGGTTGAACTGCAGCTGTGTCAAATACAGGTGCAAGCAGTGAATTTAAATGATTTACTTTCAAATCCCTGGGATTGGTCTGTCCCTGTACCCCACTATTTAATGGACGCCTGGAGTCGTCCCATTGCAAAACTACTACTCAGCTGAAATGTGTGTCATATAGCAAAAAAGCCCTTCTGTAAAAGGCCTTATTCTTGAAGTGTACCTTGTAATGTACAGCCAAACTCACAGATTTGTTTAACCTTAGAAACTTCTGCTGCAGCACTGTACTGCTGCACCTAACACTGGCTGCAGACCTAAAGTAACCTTGCTTTTAAGCGCAAACTACTGCACTCAGAGTTAAGCGTCAAAGCAAAAGAGCCGTGCAAAATGAAGAAATTGATTTTTTTGAGTAATTGTAGTGGATTTTCAGACCCCCTGCCCCGACGAGCTTCGGCTTTTTTGGTGGCATGAGAACAACACGTGTTTTGGGGCACACGTTTTCTTCCTGTTCCAGCACGCTAGCCTCTCTCCTGTCTCAAAATAGCGCTTGTTTTTCGCTCTCCGCCGCTTGGACGTTCCTGTGAATAAAAGCCGAGAAGCTGTGGAAAGTGCTGCGAATTGTTTGGGTCCCTTGTGAAATATGCTGTGGGGCCACATGTTTTTGGATGCATTTTAATCAGGCATCGCAATTCCCATATCACTGAACAGGGCACTGCGCAGGCTGGAGTTCTCCTCCAGGTTTGACAACCAATGCACTGACCTCGTCACGTGACTGTGTTCAGGAGCATTGCAGTGTGTTGCCCTCCTGAAACCAGATAACACCTTCCCAAATTATTGGAAACATAAAATCGTATGAAATGTTATAATATGATGTCATATGAAGATTTTTCTTCAGTAGAGAGGAGAGGCTTAGCTCAAACCATGAGAAATGGCCTCTGGACATTGGAGCGTTCACATACCTTTGACTCTGTAGTCCATGTCTTAGTCATGTCTCATGCTATGTACAGACTCTTATCAAGTTGGCTAATGGCAGCATATGAATTCCCAGTTTGTGTGATTGGTGATGCGATAAGTTATGAAAGATAAGACACACTTTATTGAACCCCATGAGGTAATTAGTCGTCTGCATACCCATTTATGCCTAGCATCCTCACATGAGGACTGTTAAGAAAAAGTGTCCTGTTTGAATGATTATTAGAGTGGTATTTTAAAGTATAATAACATAAAAAAGTAAAAAAAGAAAATTGAGGCATAAATGGGTTAACCCCTCCTATTGTTAGGAGCACCTGGGGACCAACTCCAGTTCCAAAGCCAGTTCCTTGGTCAGGTGTACTGGGAGGAGTGTTCCTGTAATGCATGTTTCTATGGAGTAGCCAGAGGAAACTCATGCGGACACTGGGAGAACATGCAAACTCCAAGCATCACCATCAAACTTCTTGTCACCGTTTGGAATGGTGGACACCTAAACAGGAGTGACGGTGCTCATTAGCTCCCCCCTGTCTCGTACCGTATCGATCTGAGCCCCTGCTTCTTGGGGTCTGATTCTGGCTCTGCTGCCAGGCCAGATGGCGAAGTCTCAGTCTCATCCCCAGAGCATCATTAAACGCAGTCTGGCCTGCGTTTTCCTGGCTGATGCTGCATGAGTCACTTGTCAGAACATTTTGGGATCCAGAAACAATCTGGATTCCCTGCATTGTGGAACTACGGTGCCTTTCTCATATGGCTGGATAGAGAAGGATTTTGGGTAAGCGCTTGGATTATGTAGCTTTGAACAAACAGTTTTCACCATATTACACTTAATGGAATAATGGGTTGAATTTTGGAGTTGATTCTGTTTTTCCATCCAGTATGAGACAAAAATAAACAGTCGCACTTCACAAATAAAGACCACAGATATTAGCTGCTGTAAAAAAAAAAAATGACCTCAGCTCACTTAAGTGATACCCAGTGGTTTAAAAGCATCAGTGAACTGGTAATGCTGTAGCATTGTTCACAGGTAGCTTTCCCACTGGGAGTTGCTAATTAAGGCAGTAGACCTTGAGTGAATGCCCTTTTGTGAGGCTGTTTCTGATCACTGGTGTTCGCTTTTCCATGAGCATATTGGAGCTAAATTAGACCCTTATGAGATGCCCACAGCTATCGATGTACCTTATTAATAGTTTACAGTGGCAGTCACTACAGAAATCTAATTGAAGAGCTCAGAACAAATACTTCATTGGTTTTTCCTGGATATGCCTTTGGTTCCTTTTAGACCGGGACGTTGAAACAAGCCGATGGGTTAGGAAGAATTATAAAGCCAGAACATTGCATTCCTCCATACCCAATTGCATGGGACGGGATGCACAGTTAGAAATATATTGGAAATAGCTGGGCCAAGCTGCATGTCCTGCAAACTTTATATACAGCTGGGTCTGTACATATTTGGACATCTATGTTATTATTATTTTTGCTGTTCACCATAGAATGTTTGACTGAAATGAAATATTAAATATGGGCTCAAAGTGCAGACATTCTGCTTCAGTTTTAGGGTTGAGGATATTTTATATGTTCAGATTCAGCCAAATGCATAAAAAACTAATTGGAAAGTGCTTTAAAGTGCAGATGGATTGTGCAAAAATAACCCAAGATTTTTTTCAAACAAAGACGTGGCTTGATCTACCATAGACAAGTCAGTCATATGACCTGAATCCAATTTAGAATACATTTCACTTGCTGAAGGCAAAACACCTCAATAACGAGGCAGAGACTGAAAACGACTGCAGTGAAGGTCTGACAGAACATCACCAGGGAAGAAGCCTGGTGTCTGATGTCTGGGGGTTTCAGACTCCAGACAGTCATTGACTGTGATAGGTTTGCCCATTTAAATTAATGATGGATTTACTTTGTCCCCATATTTTTGACCCACTAAAGCTGCATTGGGCGGCATGGCGCAGTGGTTGGCACTGCCATCTCACTGCAAGAAGGTAGTGGGTTCAAATCCAGCCTGGGGCCTTTCTGTACGGAGTTTGCATGTTCTCCCGTGTTTGCGTGGGTTTTCTCCGGATACTACAGTTTTCTCCCGCAGTCCAAAGACAAGCATGTCAGGTTAATTGGAGACGCTAAATTGTCCATAGGTCTGAGCGTGAGAGCGGATGGTGTATGAATGGTGTGTGTGTGTGTGCCCGGCGATGGACTGGCGAGCTGTTGAGAGTGAGTCCCTGCCTTTCGCCTGTAGTCAGCTGGTATAGGCTAGAGCTCCCCCATGACCCTAATGAGGAATAAGCGGTAGAGAAAAGGGATGGATATGATGGGGTACAAAACTAAGACGATGAAAACGGTTTCTCTGTTCATATATTTATGGACCTAATTGTAACATTTTGGATATTATATTTAGGCAACCTTTGATAAGAATCCAATCCTACTGAATGCTGAAATCACCATCAGCTTCCCTGCTGGTAATTTCAGCAAAGACCATAGATAAAAGATAATTGTTAACGGTCTAAGTTCTGGTTCCTGTCAACTCTTAGCTGGTCAAAGCTGATCACTAGCTGGACAGAAAATATGGTCAGTAAGATGGTATCAGCTGGTGCATTAGCTGACCATCAAGACTGATCTGATTCACCAATATAAGCCAGCTAAAGTACCATTTTAACCAGCTTCGCCAACTTTGGTCAGTTTATCCTGCAACTTTCAGCAAGGCTGTTTTAACACTGAAGTTCAGCATCTTGAAGTCATTTTATAGAAATGTCTTTATAATCATCAACTTCTCAACAAATTGTTTTCCTATGAACACATACGGTGTTGAACGCTGCCTGTGATAAGTGCAGCTGGTTAGAGAAATAGTGGGGACAGTGTTGGCCCAGTGCAAAGGCACTGTTGCCCTCGGTTTTCTCCCTCGCAGCTCTGGCAGTATTTCTTGCACAAAGTTCTGCTCCTGCTCAGAGAGCCTAATTTTAGACATGCACACCAACGCTCCAAGCCTCGCTCCTTACATCCCCCCTTCCTATCTCCCTCCCTCTCTCTCTCCTTTTCTCACACTCCTCTCAGAGATCAAAGCCTTAGTCAGTTTTTTTTTTTGATGGCTGATTTCTGGAAGTGGTTGAGTCAGCAGGCTGATGCAGTAATAAGGGAGAGAGTGTTGGGAAGGGAGTGGGAGAGATTGGAGCATCAGTCTTGAAACGGTGGTTAATGCAGAGGACTACAGGCCAGGATGTGAAAAGAGCTGTGTTATTTCAGTGTGTGACCTCCCCCTGTTACCTGGAGCTGGTATCGGGGTTGCCAGATCACAGCTCGACTTTACAGCCAAACTCAGATCATTTCATTGCCAAATTCGGCCAAATGCTTTTTTTCCTCACGGCCAAATTATTTTGGCATTACGGCATAGATGTATAATAAAAATGACTTTCCCATTGTACATTTGGAAGTGTTCTGTTATGAGGAGATGACTGTTACATTAAATCATATTGGCAAAAACACAAGTTTCTTTATTAACGCCAACGTTTAACCGCAGTGGCAGCTCAGCATAATGATACAAAAGTTCGGGCAGGCACGCGGGCATCGCAGCCATCTGGGAGAAGGTCATCCCGTCACCTGCATGCATGGATATCTAGCGACGCCACATGCTGTGTGTAAAATGCACATAAAGTTTATGCTTGTGTTTATCTACCAAAATGTTCAACCTTTACAGACCTTTAGGATAATTACATTATGACAAAAGGAACAAACTAAATGACACTAGCTAATCAAGTTTAGCCCCGTCTTAAGTATACTTTGTCCATCATTTACATTGAACTAACAGCAAAGCTAATAATGACGTGACCCCAAATTAATATCTAACTACTACAGAGTTGTTTTGATATCTGAATATTCCTCGAAGTACCGGATTGGATGATATAAATGGGCATCAGATACATGTACTCTTCTACTTGAATTAGTTTACATGACAAAAATCAGAAGGCACAGTTCATACCGATCTGGAGCAGATGTTCCAGTTTTCACATCAAAAGCTTGATAATCCCTTCAGCGCTTCCGTTGGAAAAAGTGGCTGCTCAGCACTCTACTATCTTCAGCCTTGTCGTGCCAACGTGCGTGAATGCCGCGACATTCTGTGCATGCACGCTGCTGAGCGAGCTATAATAATGAAGGAAATCCTTGAGCGCTGGTGGTAGTTTCCAGTCTCCTCCATCTTGAAAGTAACAATAGGTCGATTGACACGCACGAACGAATAGATTGCAATCTGTTCCCCTAACCTTCCTATTCATTTGTGCTCGTCAATCGACTTATCATGACTTTCAAGATGGAGGCGACTGGAAACTACCCCAAGGTACTGTTTGCATAAATAGTCTTTTTTAATAAACTACCTGCGCATTTTCAAAGTTCTCAGTGCCTTGTTTTAAATGTCAGGGCCCTCGTAATTCTACTGATGAAGTGTGGCGCTTCTTTGAGCCTTGTTAATAATGAAAAAAATTGTGATTTCTATGCATGGCAACGTTATGCCTGATTCGCTACCATTGAAAGCCTTTTGGGAGCTTCGGCTAAAAAGCCATTTGTTTTGAAATTTTGCATGTGTACGGAGGTGGGGTATTCGACAAAAGTTAGTACTCATTGTCATGTTTCAATACACCCCAAGTCAATTTCACACCGGAATTCTATTTTTAAGCCTATGTGGATAAATAATCTCATGTTGTACATAGACAACACTTTTTAATGCCGTGCAATCTGAGTGATCGGAGATCATAGATATTCAAACTTGAGCTTGAGCCCTTGCCTCTTACGGCAGGAATTCCTCCGCATTCTTTGAATCTTTCAACTATGTTTTGCACCATTTAGGGAGAAGTATCAGAATATTTTCCTTTCTTTCTTGGCGGAACAATGTTTCTAGACCTTTCCGTGATTTTTCTCATGGATTTTTATGTAAATTGATGATCATCAACCCATCTTTGATCCTGTAAGATTGGGCCCTTCCTGGATGTACCAAATCAGTATTAAAATCACCTGCTGATATCAGCTGTTTCAAATTACATCATTATTATTACTATTATTATTATTATTTATTATTCACCCCGCCCGCAACGAATGTTGCAGAAGGCATGTATGCTGTTGTATGTATGCGGTTGTCGCGTTTAATTATCTGTGTGTGTGTGTGTGTGTGTATACCTGCTTGCACTCTACAGGCCACAATTCTGGACAGATTGTCTTCGAATTTGGTAGCGAAAATCCTTTGGTGGAAGGGAAGAAATTTTTCGTTTTTGGTAAAGACCCGGATTAAATCCTGGATTCTGGACCATCACTGGGAGATAGGGCAGACTTTCCACTGCTTATTACTTGGAATTGGTTGGAGATAGGCATGTAGTTACTATTAATCTCTAATGGGAATTAGGGTATGGAGATTCTTCTACCACCAAATGTTATGGCCTTCAGCGACCCTGAAAGGTCAAACAGCATCACCACTTTTCTGAGTGCTCTAGCAGCCAAACGGAGCAAGGTAGACTCATACTTACTATAGAGACGACCGATTCAATGTCATCAAGAGCTCAGCACAAAGGCCGCACCCTTTTTTGGGGGAAAACAAATACTTACGCATTGAAATCAATGAGAAATAAGCGCGATAATTGAGCAGTAAAATGCCCAAAAGTTTTTGTGTGCTGGGTTGCACCTCCAATAAAATGATCAGTCCGGACCTCCGGTTCCCCATCCTACCTGGAAAAGGGAAGAATCCAAGAAGGAGAGTTAAGAGAAGATGAAGAGTAAAAGCTATGTATCCAGTGTCTTCCCATG
The DNA here is from genome assembly GCA_029721435.1 of Gymnothorax reevesii. Classification (NCBI taxonomy): domain Eukaryota; kingdom Metazoa; phylum Chordata; class Actinopteri; order Anguilliformes; family Muraenidae; genus Gymnothorax; species Gymnothorax reevesii. Next base: position 59,758,954 of record CM056581.1, read on the forward strand.
TTTATATGTGTGGGAAACGCTTCATAACAGGCCATGTCACTCTTTTTTTTAAACTTTTAAAAGTAATGCAAGGACCCTTTAATATGTAAGACTTGGTACTATACTTTACTAGGTTTATTCGCTACGATTTTTGTCTCATATCATGGTCATTATTTATTCTTTAATTGCTTAACTAGCTAACGAAAAGTAGCATCTGCCACCGAGTCAGGTTTGCGGTCTAACGTTAAGTGCATTTGTTAGTTATTCTTAATCCCAAACTGACACAGACTTCAAAATTCGCAGTACTGAAAGGGCAAGAGGGTGGACCGATCAACCTTAATTTATTAAGATAACGCAAATGCTCAGGTTCGCTAGACATATCAATAAATCAATAAATGAATATAAACAGCAAATTTAGTGAAAAAAATCTGATAAATTTTACAACTGAAAACACATCACATTACATTAGAGTCAATGGGATCTGAGGTTTTCTATCCCCCCCAAAAAGGGGCGTGTGGAATAGCCCAGCGGACCGCCCACTAGTTGGGGTGTGGACTTGGAGACAGAGACAGAAGGAACGTGCAGGAGAGGTGTTTGCCGGTTCAAAAACAGCCACATTTATTGTGCCAGCTTTGGTTTTGCAATTAATTATCAAAAGTAAAAATAACACAATTGATAAAGGGGAAAAAGAAAAGAAAAACCTAATTTCAAAAATGTTGCCAAAACCATTAGTTCCACATCAAAAGAGCTCTACCTCACAACAGGAGAGACACAGAGACTTAGAGGCATCCATCTCTATCTAAAGTCTGAGGGAGAACTGAGCTGCCCCACCTAAGTAACCTATTGGGCCAAATTGGGCAATAGGACAAAACCAACAAAAAGGGGAACTGACAGCATGGAATGACGTAATACCAAACAAAAAATCTATAATGTATAGGCAACATAACATAAATACTTAGATTTCTTCCAACATGTTCATAATAACATCCCCAAAATAACTAAAGAGTACAGAAAGGGAAAATAATTATGAAATGAAGGAAACAAACATCCCTTTCCCTCTACACGCCTCATTCCTCCCCCTAGTGGGAATGATGTAAAAGGTCTGTCCCAATGCGGAGCGCGCTTCCGCAATGGGACGGCTGCAGGCAGTCAGAATAGCAAGATGTGTTGGGGTAAGTTAGTGTTTGTTACCGGCTGATGGGCAAACTTCTACAAAATACAAATGGAAAATGGAGAATTGAGATAGCGGGTACCACACTATAAATTACCGTTAACTGAATCAAACGGAAAGAAACTGAAATTGCGATGTAATAAAATTAAATCAAACCGTGACAGACCAAACAATCGGTCTTACGCCTACAAATGCCAAACCCGCGGCAAATTCCCAGTCATGACATTACCGACATCGTACAAACAATTCAACACTTGGGGCACAAGCACAACACATTTATACACCGTATTTTGGGTCATATTTATTAATTAGCAAACAAGACTGTTGGTGCGGGGATGCGTGTATGCCAGTTTGCATGAGAGCTCTCTTTCTGCCTCCCTCTCCCGCAATCGCGGTAAAGTGCCCAAAAGGTTTATAAAAGTTTTTGACAGTGAGGAGGGGAACTGTTCAGCTTCTCACAGGGCGCGGCCTTGACGTTTGGCGAAGTACCCGGATGTGCCAGTCGTCTCTATTGAACACTATTAAGAAGTCATATTTGGGAATCTAATGGCACCATGACCTTGACCTTCAAGTGACCTTGATGGGTCAAACTCCACATCACCAGTTATTGGAGTGCTCTAGCAGCCAAACCGTGCAAGATTGACCCATAATTACTATTGACGACTAATAGGAAGTCACTTATGGGGAATCCAATTGCGCTGTGACCTTGACCTTCAAGTGACCTTGAAAGGTCAAAATGGCTGACCTTCATATTTTGAGGCTCTGTAACTGGGAAACCGGCAGAGATGGGCCCTATGTTATACTCAATCACAAATAGGAAACCATACATAGGGACACCAATTCCACCATGACATTGACCTTCACGTGGTGTTGAGGGCACGGGCGGGGTGATGTGACCTTCGGGACACACCCTCTAGTTGTTATTATTATTATTTTGACCTCATTACTACTCCTGTTACCCCCCATCCCAACTTCCGCTGCGGGCCGGAATAGCAGGAATGGATGTATGTTTACAAATAAAATGAGGTTGACCAGACAGAACATTAAGCATCTCGTCTTCAAACTGTCTGGAATGAAACCGATTTCAAAGTAAATTTTTAAATCACCAATTTCTCTTTTAACGGGCATTTTCCACACCGTCGCAAACTATAAGATAAAATTATTCATTGAATTTCCACGTGCAAGAGTACATTTTATTATGGAGCCCACTTGTAACTACAGCTCTGAGACACATTCAGTCTCTCTTTATGTGGAAAAAGGTCTGTCCCTCCCTGTACCCACAGTAATGATTGTGTTTGCTCTATGGTAAACAAAGTCTCATTCATTAGTAAGTACAATTTTTACAGCTAACTTTAATCTTGTAATTTTTACTCTGTAATCTGAGCATTTCTCTCCCCCCATACAGGCCTAACCTGATCAGGAGTGATGGCTGTGGCGGGATTGCTACCAAAAAGCTCTTTGACTAGAGGCTCATTCCACACAAACTGTGGCAGCAGGCAGACAACAACAAAAGTGTATCTAGTGAAGGTTTAACTGTTCATCCTGTACGCAGTGCGGCTGGCTGTGAGTCTCTCTTGAGGTTTAAGGATGGGTCAGTGCAATGTCTTTCAGTATAATTGACACTTAACAAAACAATGAGTAAAATTCTTGACACTTGAGTTAGGTATTAGTATCTGTAACGGAGGGAGCACCTATTAACACTGAACAATTCTCATGTCCATAAAGTGGATATGAGACAACTCTCTGCTGTATGACACATTCTCGTCTGTATGGGTGGGTGCAGTGGAAAAGCCCCCCCCCCCCCCCCCAGTTCTCCCTCCCCAGTTAGCGAGTCTCTCCTGAACGGCACGTGTCACAGCCAGGGAGCACGCGGACAAACGGAGAGGCAGCCGGCCGCGGCAAACACACGCCGTCGGCTCGGTTTCGCAGGGGATCGCCGTCGTCTCTCGTCGTGGCAGACGCGAGCCCTGCTGCGGCTTGGCATCACCAATGTATATGTTTTTAGGGGGTGGGAGGGTGACCTACTTTAGACTCCGCCTTCCCCGCCGCCATCACCCTCGACTCCCCCCCCCCCCCCCCCCTGAAAAAAAAAAAAACTCCGGCGGCTTCAGCCCTTTGGCGCGGCGCTGCTTATTACGTTATTCTTCCTGACTGCTGATACATGGCAAGACAAAAGCACATTCTGGAGGCATTTAATTGCCTAAATTATTACATTATGCATGTGTACCACTGTACTCGTCCTTCATAATTTATCCTCCATGAGGCTCTCTATACATGCGGGGCTTTCAAATCCCTGATTCCTTCACCTTCAGAAATAACTTTTCCTGATTTTGTCCTGCTGATCCTAAAGTACTTGTGCTACTGAATGTAAATCTGCTTAATTAAAAGACATGGTATGAATTGTACTGGTCGTGCTGGGGAGATACTGTCGTTTGCCATTTGTAATGGGAGGATGAACTCCTTTTCCTGGGTTCCCCAGGCTCTCGCTGTGAAACTTCACTGAAATCTTGGCATTAGTGATAAGTTGTGAAGCTGCTGATTTGTGTCCCAATGCCATAAATTGATGACAAAGCTGATGAATTGGAATCCGTCCTTGTGCCTCCTCAAAACCGGCTTCCTGGTTTCAACAATTTCACCTGATTTACGATACGTGCCGTGAAACTCGTCTTTGGACTGTGACGCAAAAATTGCAGAGAGCTTTCATTTTCCCCGGATTCCCTCAGTATGAACATAATTGCCCTCAAACTAAAGCCAACGTGGAATCGATCGTGTTGGGTTAGCAGCTCTTCAGAAATGTGCCGGTTTCTAAATACTTAATTACAATAAATGTGCTTTCCACACATTTGGAAGGACACTTTTTATGTAATATGTGTCTTTTAGAAGCTGAGATGGAATGAATAGTGATAGGTAATGCGTTACACACTGTTATAAAGAGTAATGCATGCATACCTCGCTGACCAGCTTGAGTTATCAAGATGGTGTGAACTCTGTCGTAGTGTGTTGTCTGTAAACAATTTGACTCATGACCCACAAATATTGATGAAATCTGACTAACTTGATATGCAGCATGTTTAGCACATAAACTACTTTTGATTGCGTTCACCCCCAGCACCAAAAATGGGCTTGGCAGGGTGGTCATGTTGAAAAATTAAAGTTGTCAATTTTACATGTTTCTAATTACAGATAAAGAGCTGAAACGTGGCATGCAAGCTGCACACAAGTCTCAATACACGAATCACTGGTTTTAACAATTTATGAAAAATGTGACCTTTAACATTTCTTCACCCATAGACATCTACTTAAAGGATCCTTAATCTCCTGCAGTCAGAAATCTTGATGAAATTTCATGAAACTTTGCATACTCCATCTTTAGGACAATATCTGCTTAATTTCAGCCTTGCACACCACTTCCAAATGGGTGTGGCAGGGTGGCAGACCAGTTGAATCTTAGATTTACTTGAAGCTCTATAATGTATTCCATATCTCTTAAAATAATGTTTACAGCTTGTACAAAGTGACGCAAAACATTTCCACAGTAATGTGACGGTTAATGCATGCTTAAGAAAAATTTGGAGTATGAATCCAAAATTTTTCATTCGCCAAGCGACTACAGATATTTCATTTTTGATCTTAAGTGGAAAAATTGTCTGTTACCTTGATGTTTTACGGCTTCTAGCTAGAAGGTTATGAATATAACCTTGATGCTTGAGTGCATGTGAGAATTAACCTTGCCTGTGTACCTTTGAACAGATGCTTTTAGGCGCATTACAAGTAAAGGGATTTTATGTGTAACTTCATGCTTGACGTGGCTCGGTGTAGCTTTCCGATGATAATTTTCCTTCAGTAGCTGTGCCGTAACATCGCCAGGGGCCACCTTGTTGTTTTTTTGCAGTCAGAAAAAGGCCAGTTCTGCTCACTGAAGCACCAATGAGGCGGAGAAGGACGTTCCACTCGCCTGTTTGTCAGAAATGCACTCATACGCTTCGCCTCTCTGTCATTATCTGTCAGCTTTCCACTATGATGTAAAAGTGAGTGACACTGGAAAAATAATTACTGTGCGCCCTTGACATACTGTAAATCTGCTCTCAACTAATCAAAAGTCACTGTCCCTTTTATTAATTTGATGCTGATTATCGCTGTAAGGAGCATTTTCACCGAAATATAAGATTAGCAGGAAACCGTTTGTAGTTTCACACATCCCAAACATGGGGGCACGCATTGCGTGATGTGTGATGTGTTTCTGTTTCGTTCTGGCCCATATCACAGTTCATCTTATTGAAAGAAAAGTTTAAAAATGAGCATCTGCTCTGCCCTCATACCATTGGCCAGAAGTTTGAAAGCAGCTTTTTTCCTCGCTCTCCCTCTGTGGGAACCTGCTGGAGGCTCTTAGTTAGAATACGTGCCAAAGCGCTTGATGTTTTATTCAGTGTCCCAAGTTTATTACCTGGGCTAGTGAACCTTTTCAGCTACAGTGTATAGTCACTGAGACCTCATTGACATAGATGGAAGACTATTTATTTTAAATGTCTGATATTGTAATTGAATTTTGAAATAGTTGGTCGATATGTCCTAATAGGATAGACATCCAGCTCCCATTAGGGGGCAGTGCAATTCAAATCTGTTTTCAAATCTTTCACCCCCTCCCTTACAGAAGGCTCCAATGAAACCTATTGTAATTCCAAATTGTGGAGCAAAATTGTTTTAAAATACAAATTTAAAGTTGAAGTCTGTCCTGTCAGCCCATACTGATCAATTTCTTCTAAATGAATTAAAATGTTAGATATATTCAATTTAAAAATGTTATTTTTTTACATTATTTATGACAGAGGGTTTTCGTCAAGTGTTCACACCCTTTTGGCTATATAGTGAAGATGAAGACCATTCTAAGACTGAGTGATCTCTCCTGGGATAGCCCTGTTCAATTTGAGTTAAACTTTTTTTTTCATTAGGGATGCACCAGAATTTAGACTGCTTCAATGCATGCAGCAATGATTATTGTAGTCATTTCAAGGCTTGTATCCCCAGACAAAGTCGAAGATACCATTGATTTACTTTCATTCTGCTGCTGCCGTCACTGCCACCATCGCAGTTTGGTAGAGGTGAAGTGACCCAGCTATCCATCACTTTTCAACCAATTTCACTTATATTTAGCATGGGTATTAGAAGTGGTGTGGTCTCTATGCAAATTTGATGATAATTTATGGAATAATGGGCCCAATAAATGGTACAAACCTATGCAAAATGGCCTCTACTGTACTATCAGCTTTTGTGTTCTGGTTTGTGTAAGGACTGATTGTAAGCCATGTATTGCACATCAGTTTTTGACCTAGGATTTGTAATGTGGAAAAAAAAGCCTCTAGATGGCAGTATTGACTTTTTTTTTTTTTGTTAAGCCAGTCTGCAGTTAGGTTTTGGGCATGTCCTGGGCATGTCTGAGAGGGGAAGTCCCAGACAATTGAAGGAAAAGTCAAAAAGGTGGGAGGGGGCTGCAAAAGAGTATATAAGGAGAAAAATTGAGAGAGTAAAGTTGTAAGAGAAATTGCAAGGAGAAGGATACATTTGACCAGACCTGTCACTCTTTTCAAGACCTGTGAAGCTTTTTGTGGATTTTTGCCTGAGTTGGAGCATTTTCCTGTCCCAAGACATCGCCAAGCAACCAGATCTCAAGGGACTTTAATTTTTTATTTAAAAAAAAAAAAGATATGCTGTAAGAAATTGGGGCCATAACAGATTTGACGTTTGACCTAGGCCCTAAGTTTGATCTTGACCTCAAGATCAAACAGGACGATGACCGGTATCTCGCTTATTGTATTTAGAGCTTTGGTGTGGATTAAAGAATGGTGGGAATACATGTACTGTAAATTAGTTTGTGACCTTGGTCTTGAGCTTTGACCTTAGGATCAAGGTCAAATGATAATTTTACAGTATTGCTGGGGTGCCTGAGTAATACAAGCATCTGAGGATACATAGGCCAGTGAACTGTCTGGTACTGATCAGGTTATTTGTATTGGAAATCAGGTCTATATTGTAAATGGTAAATGGACTGCATTTATATAGCGCTTTCTAGTCACATGATATGACCCCAAAGCGTTTTACAACTTTTTGCCACACATTCACCCTGATGTGGGAGGCTGCCATGCAAGGCGCCACCCTGCACATCAGGAGCAGTGCGGGGTTCAGTGTCTTGCTCAAGGACACTTCGACACGTTCTCTGGAGGAGCCGAGGATCGAACCGGGAACCGTCTGATTCCTGGGCCGCCCGCTCTACCTCCTGAGCTATGCCGCCCCAATTATTAACAAAACCGATGGATGCTTTAACAAAACCGAATGACGGTGCTTCTGCATCTCGTGGGGAACGGTCCATATTTTTTTTGGTCTTATTACATCTAATGTAATGCTTGACCAGATCAGTCACTTTAAAGTGTGGAGTAGATTTTGTTCTTACATCTTTTTGGTCTCAGTGTTAAGGCAGCTTCGCTGGCATCAACATGGTATCATATGTTGATGTAAGTAACATTGGGCCTGTAGTGTGAGCGCTTTGAGGGGGCTGATGTAGCCTAACTGTAGCATCCTGTTCCAAATTTCATTTGGATAATGGCATATCAATATCAGCTGGAGCAAAATGACAAGTTTTGGGGTACTTAATTGGCTGATGCAGTGGAGAGAACGGACAATACATTTTTCTGTAAGGGACTGGAGAGGAAACAGAAGGTATAATCCAACCGTAGATTTCAGTTGAGTGCCAAGGCCTTTTATTGCACCAGGGAAAAGTATAGACATCGGCGCTGTTATTTCAGAGCCAACGACAAAGTACCTTGGCATGAATTAAAAATGACACCTCGCCAATTATGCAGGGCCTCCAAGACGACGGTCTCAGAATTAAAAATTTACCAGGGAAGGGACACTGTGTCTAGCGACAAGGATTCCTCTGGCTTTTAAAAGGCTGAGACGGATGTCTGACTTAAATGAGCATGACTCAAGTTGAGCATTGCAATTACTGTAATACAATTGCAGCCATTGCAGATGGGACTCAGAGATGTGAATTTAAAAGGACATTGAGTACAGTCGGGCGAATGGCACCTCTGCAAGTCCCTTGAAAAGCGTTCAATTTGGCCATACTCTTTTGCTATTTATGTTAACATTAGCTAACCGTGGTTCCCAGCCCTGTGCCTGGAGATGTTTCATCCAGTAGGTGTTCTTTTCAGCCCTAATTTGGCACCCTTAATTATACTAATACACGACTAAATTAGATCTCTCGTTGTTCAACAAAGTGTGCTTTGATAGGGCTGGAGTGAAAATCCGCAGGAATGAGTTTGGGAACACATGTTTTAAGGCACCTCTGGGTGACGGCCAGACCCTTTAAGCTTCTAACTGCAGGCCCATTCCAATCAAATATTACTCGCCTACTTCCCTCCTCTTACTGCCTTACTTACCCCCTCTTACTGTCTTACCCAATTAAAGAGGTAAGGAAATGAGTAATAAAAGGACATGAGACCGAGGACTCAAAAGTGAATTGTCAGAATTAAGCGCTTGCTCTTTCACGCTTCTGTGAAAGTGTCGTCCATCACGGCTGTTGCAGATGTGTAGTCTATGTGAGGCAGATGGAGGAAGGTTGATCCACTGATCTGAAATTTTCACGCTAGGCATTCTGGGAAAAAAATGCTTCTGGAAGGAATGGTCTCATGTTTCAAAAAAGCAAGGAGATCTTGTTATACAGTTTGGTGTCTGTCTGTCCATCCGTCCGAAACAGTAACTCCTCCTAGGCTGTTTGACCAATCAACCTGTAACTTTGGTGTGTGTCAGGTAGTGGCGCAGAGGGGTGCACAACATGTTTAGAATTGAAATTAATTTCCTCTTCTGGGCACCGGGGGCCTTTTTGTGAAAATTGAAAAATGGCCATAAGTTCCTTATGCACTGAGCTAGGCCGCTCAAATTTTTATGGAAGGTGCATGGGACGACCCTTTATCACAGGGGTGGGCAATTCTGGTCCTCGAGGGCTGGTTTGTATGCTGGTTTTTATTTCTATCAATTACTCTGACTAATTGAGTTAATTGATTGCATGCAAAAATATAGATTTATGCAAAGAAAAATGGTGTATGTGGGGAGACAAGAACAGTCCTTGGTGGTCATTCCTGATAATTTAAAGAAATGCGCCTGAAATGTCAGATTTCATAAGGTTTGGCTAATTTAGATAATCAACTAATTAAAGGCCAGAAGTTGGTGTGAAAACCAGGGACAGGTATGGCCCTCATTGCCCACCTCTGCTTTATCACATATCAGGCGGGTTTTTGATTTCACTTCATTTTGGCCGTTTTCTAAGTCAAATGGCGTCAGGTGTGCCAATCGATGGCAAGGATTTCACGTTTTGTTATTACTCAACTTACAAGGCTGCAAATTGATATGGATATGTTTCTTGGTGATGGCAACCTGCATGCCAAAAATTGCCGTCGTATGATTCGTATTTTGGCCACAAGGGGCTTTTTGTGAAAAAGAAAAATGGCCATATCTACCTTTTGCATTGAGCTAGGATACTCAAATTTATATGGGACGTGCATTGGATGAACCTTCATCACGTCACACGGGTCTGTGATTTCATCTAATATTGACCGGTTTCTTGGTCAAATGTCGTCAGGCACATTTTGTTATAACTCTACGTAGAAGGCTGCAAATTGGTATAGATATGTATCTTGGTGATAGCAACCTGCATGCCAAAAATTGCCGTCCTGTGATTTGTGTTTTGGCCACTAGGGGCTCTTTGTGAAGAAAGATAAATGGCCATATCTCCCTTATGCATAGAGCTAGGATTTCTCAGATTTTTATGGGAGGTGTATGGGATGACCCATCATCACATATTATGTGTTTTGGATTTTACCTAATTTTGACTGTTTTCTAGGTCAAATGGCGTCAGCTCTGCCGATTATTGAAAAGTCTGACACGTTTGTTACCATTGAATATACATGGCTGCAAATTGGTATGGATATGTATCTTGGTGATAACTTGCAGAGCCATAATTCTCAGATTTGTGTGTATGGTGGCTCTTCATCACATGTCAAACCAGTTTGTGATTTGACCTACTTTAGAACGTTTCTGGGTCAAGTATTTGTAAGGTGCATTCTGCCAATGGCAAGGGTCTTAAAATTTTGGCATCAATTTCAAAATTGTTATGTTCATCAAGGTGACATGAGCTTTTATTGTGATTAATGGCCTTGGTCCAATTCCTTATTCGGCAATCAAAGTATTCTCTGATTATCTCTACGCCTCCAAAAAGCGAGGAGATTTTGTAATACTTTTTGGCGCCTGTCTGTCCGAAAACTGTCTGACCGAAAGAGTAACTTCTCCTAGGCTGTTAGACCAATCAACCTGAAACTTTGGCATGTGTAAGGTGGGGTGCACAATGTGTTTAGAATTTAAATTAATTTCTTCTTCTGGCCACCAGGGGGCTTTTTGTGTAGATTTTTTGTGTAGACCTAATTTTGACCGTTTTCTAGGTCAAATGGGATCAGGTGTGCCAATCATTGAAAAGGATGGCACGTTTTCTTATTACTCAACGTAGAAGGCAGCAAAGTGGTATGGATATGTATCTTGGTGATAGCAACCAGCATGCCAAAAATTGCCATCCTGTGATTCATATTTTGGCCACTAAGTACTCTATCCAACTGTATCACGTAGCCATAACTCTGATCAGTGTCATTGCTTTGTCTCTGCAACAAGCAGATTATCATTTGTACAGCTGAATGCCAGTTCAGTGAATTGCCCTCTGACACATTACTACTACTCCCATAACATTCCTTGCAGAGTGTGGAGATTTGCGATGACGCGCCATCGACATGTGTCTAGTTATTCCTTGCTGAAGATACATTTGGGGAACTTATAATTTTCATTTTTTGATTCCATTTAATTGGAATTTCCCAAATGATGGAGGAACTCAATCAACTTCTGTTTTGGAGGCAAGGAAGGAAGGAAGAATGTGATGAAATAAGCAGTTGGAATGAGTCTTGTGCCTTTTACGCAGTGCAGTAACCTTTGAGCGACCAATGACTATAATATGTTGCCTACTTCAGACAGTTGTTTGCTTTCAATGCAAATTGAACTCCCTTTGGTTCAACAACCATGAGGCTCATGTGTACGATAGAACAGCTGTTCAACAAAACAAATCTCCCAGCATACCCCTCTTTATCATTCATAGATTTGCAATTCAGCCTTTTGATATATAGCTAGAAATATCTGGCTTTCTACCAAGAACTGAATGCTATTAATTAATGAAAATTGTCAGAAAATCAACATTTTTATCCCAAATATCTATTTGTCGCTTGTTCTTACAAAAAAGACGTTTCTATCATGACAAACATGTGTTTTCATGTCTCATTTCTGTACTCGCAGGCCAGCATGTTGACCTCAATAATGCTTTAATCCCCGGATGCACTGTATAGACAAAGGCTAAATGCAGAAAAATGAGCCATGTTTTTTTTTATACACATTGGTGTAATGTGATTTTATAGTGTAGTGTTATGTTTTGTTCGTGGCAGCGCACTCCCATTCAAACACTGAATTTTGTTGTTCATTCCAGTGTTATTGGGGCCTGTCATGTAGCTGATACCTTCCATGCCCGCTACAGCGCCTTGGTAAGAACCTACACCTATCGCCTCCTGACGGGCTTCACGCATAACTCCCAGCTTCCTCTGACGGAGAGGGACTTGTGCTGGAACTTACGAAACACGTGAGTTCCCCTTCCGGCCAATCCCTGCGCATCTTAGACCCCAGGCCACACCTGTACGTATAAGGGTTGACTGGGATGTATGTCACCGCTGATATTTTTTACATTTTGTCATTAACCCTTGGAGCGCTGAATAAATTTTCAAGGAATTTAAAAAACATTTTATTGTCGTGGGATGTCGAAAACCTATCATGGGGCAACTCGTTTGAAAGAGCTCCTCTGCGGGAGCTTTTTTGAACGAGTTGCCCCATGATAGGTTTTCAGCAGCATCTGATTTTGATATTTTACATCATTGGGCAACTGTTTTGCCTATAGCACTCAAAGGGTGAATTCATTGTTGCTGCTCGCCCCCCACCTGTCAGGTAAACAATGTACATGGGTTTAGAGTCTCACCTGCTGATCTTACCAATGTTCAGTAGACAGGAAGTGATTATTGGGGCCGCCCAGCAGGTGTGGTTATTGAGGGGATGCAGTCCTCTATGGTTATTGATTGGGATTCAGTGGGAATATGTGGTTGATCACCATATCTCCCCCAGGGTCATGGTGACAGTCAAAGCTGAATTCGACTCTTGCCTTAAGCTAGTGAACTGCGTCCACGACGAGGCCGCTAATCTCAGTGAAGCTATGCATACGGCGTAGAGCCGAGCCACGAGTAAAGGACTTCGGGTTACCTCAGCAGAGAGACGTGACGAAACGTTCTTCACAGGAATTAGACACATTGAAATGATAATAGAAAGGAAAGCAGCAGGAGTCATTTTGATTATCGAGCATGAAGGGGGGGGGCAAAAAAAACCGAAATAACAAATTGAAAGGAGCTGATAAAGGCAGCAGCAGCGCGTTCCGCTGAAGCAGCCGAGCTGCTCAATAATGGAGACGTTTTTTTCTTTTCCATGATTTGTTATGTGTTAATGTTCCCTCTCTGCTCCTCTCTTCGGAGAAAGTAGGGCAGGATAAGCTTGAGGCTTATGCAACTGCATAAGTAACATTACACCCCCGGTACTCTCCCATCCCCAAAACATGCCTCTCTCTCCTCTCTCTCCCACTCTCCTTCTATCTTTATCCCTCTGTTTCTCCTCTCTATCTCTCCCACCCTCTGACTCACGACCATTCTTACTCTTATAAAATATAGCGTTACCCATTCACTTCATACTGCATTACTGTCCATACAGGTCGTGAACGGTCAGGAAGGCCATTAGTAGATCTTGGCTGTGTTTGAGATGTTAAATGGTCATCTAATTTAAATTTAATTCCAACATGATGGACACAAAGCACTTTTAGGCCCTGATTAAATGGGATTCAGTGTTCAGTACTTCGAAAAAGTATTTGCCCCCTTCCTGATTCCTTTTTTTTTTCCCATTTTTGTGACACTTAAATGTTTCAGATCCTCAAACAAATTTTAATATTTGAGAAAGATAACCTGAGTAAATACAAAGAGCAGCTTTTAAATGTGGATTTCATTTACTGATGGGAAAAAGCTATCCAAACGCACTTGGCCCTAAAAAAATAAAAATAAATAAAAAGAAATCAGGAAGGCGGCAAATACTTTTTTACAGCACTGTATGTATACCGCACATTTACATTTCTCCACAAAGCAGTGCTGCTACAGCTCCTGTTGGCCCTGAATTGATCCAGCGCAGTCCGTAAGTACATCGGCAGGCACACTAACTTTTTTTGCTTTTTGGCCGCAGTGCGGATTTTAAGATGGTGAATGTTTGAGTGTCGACTTTAACCCTTTCACACCTGCACACGGAAATTTACATATTATGCTGATTGACTCCTCTGCCCGAATCCAGAGTTTTATTGTGTGCTTTTTGATTGCTTTGGTGCAGTTCCTCAATCCAGGAAGGGCTGTGTGGGTGCAGCCTTTTATTCCAACTGAGCAGTTACTCACCTCATTCTACCAGTCTTTAATGAAGACTCTAGGTAATGATAGATAATTAATGTACATTAAATTTCCAAATTATACTGTAATTGCTTTTGTCTAGGGCCATTTCTTTAAAGGTTTCAAAGACAACTCTAGGTGCACAAATTTCAGATTGGTCGTGTATCTGTGAATATTTGCTCTGAGTATGAAAAATCAACTACATTTTGCTGCAAATAAAAGTACAAGCATTGTTTAATTTTACTATTTCATTCCATGAAATGCTAAGCTTAACTCAGAATTTAATAAAAAACTAGCATATCTGAATTGGGTATGCATGAGTGGTGCTAATTAAATTGGGCAGAGCAGTGATGTTTGGTTTTGAACAAGCTAGGTGTGAAAGGGTTAATTTGCAGGTATTTATATCGATGATCACTGACTGAAGAGTGGGGCATGATGTTGTGAGATGAGTCAGACAATTTATGCGAATCGTGTGTTTTGGCAGCAACGTTAAGTACCCCCCCCCCAATACTTTCCAAAAATAATAGTGAGTAGGTAGTTGATTGATCTATTGACTGATTCATATAATTTACATTTAAATGGACGGGAGTATTTTGACATAATTGCATACCCTACTTGTCTCTTCATATGCATGACTTAAATATTTCACCCATAATTCACTTCCATGAAAATGTCAGACATGTCAGTCCTACATCAAGGACTGAGAGGACATACCGCATAAGGCATTTGGCTCAGAGCAGAATGGTAATCAACCTGCACAATGCATGGTATTACCTCTCTCCTCTCACAGAGATCTCCTTTGTATGTCTGATTTCCATATCCTTTTACTCGCCAAAATGTGTATAAATACCTTGTACTTTCAAATTCAAATATCATGCCAAATATCATCATGCCATATGGAAAGGTTTTTGAAAAAACTGACATTCTGAGACATGCTTTCTCTATTACTATCCCCCGCCACGCGATTAGCGCGAAGCGGGGGATATAGCATTGGGCTCCGTCTGTCTGCACGGACACATGAAATTGAGGTGGTGGGGGATATTGCCATGTTAGTGGCAAACACTTGTTTTTGGTAGTAATAGCATTGCTCGAAGTGAGCCTAAGTATTCGTATTCCCTGCTCTGTTTGCCCAATGTGCACTCCTTCGGTGGACTGGGACAACTGCATAGTCATTCTGCCTCAGAAGAGCATCTTTTTTTTTTCCAGAAAATCTCGAATTTTCTAAGTCAGTGTTGTTGCACGCCTTTGCTTTAATTGTGGCCCAGTGATAATTACATCAGCATTCGAATGCTCTGAATGTTGTGACCTCACTCAAGTGGGGTCAGTGAGATTTCTAGTTTATATTTTCTGATCTCTTTGGCAGTGAGCTGAACATCAGGGCCATGCAAGAGGCCCTGCCCCTGTTCCTCGGGACCCACGATTTCAGCACATTCCAGGCCCTGAACTCCGAAACTCCATTCAAGAATCCAGTGAAGACCTTACAGTTCGCCCAGCTGCAGCCGGGGCGAGAGTCTTTTTCCCAGCGCCATTTCAACAGGTAACTTTCTCTGAACGTCTCATTTACTGTGAGTGATGTATTAATGCTCAGACAGATTCACTCACAGGTCACTCTCATTACCTGAAGTCATGGGTTCATCTTATGCCTAGCTTGATATCTGTGAACATCCTTTTCGACATGTGGGATTAGCGGTTTGTTGCAATCACCCCATTCATGTTAGTCTACCAGAGACGGGGGTTTTAATTTGTTGCAGGAGAGTTAATTTGAGGAAGTAATGTAGTGTGTACCCACATTGCCGTAATCCGCTTTCATTTAACAGCGGAAAATTTTCTCTCTCCCTCGCGACATCGCCGAGGCCTCCCGCTTCACCGAGTATCGTGTGACAGAGATGTCTGCTCCTCTCAGGTTGGACCATCTTCAGGATTTTATGCTTGTTGGCCACAGAATACACGCTAGTGCCAGACTCCTGCTTTCATGCAGATTAATTATTGAAATGAACACATGCGGCAGAGTATGGGGTGGGGACAGGGGGTGTTGGGGCGGAGTGGGAGGGGCATGAGTTTAGGCAATAAACGTTTTCAGACCAAAGGAACCTTTTCATAGGTCTAATTAGAGTCACTCCTAGAGTGCAAACCTCTGCCAAGGCAGCACAGGCCAAATCTTGGTGAGTGGGAGCAAAGTTCAGTTATCACATGTCATAGGATTTCAAAATGGCGGCCATATTGTTTGACCAATCGCGGTGAAAATCTATAGGCTCCATCCCTAATATAATGGCGACCTACCCACAAAATTTCAAAGATATCCGTTCATCACTTTTTGAGTTATCTTGTTCACAAACAAACAGACAAATGACTCCCGCCTAGCGTGACTGTTGTCGAAATCATCTGGTGCCAGACTCGAGACTAGCGTCAATTTCGTAATGTGGTCAACAGTGACTTAGTACTTTGACCTTTGCCTCAGAACTTTAAATGTGTGGCCAAGGACAACTGGATAATATAATATTGCTTTAGGATTTTATACTTGACTTCAAATCTCCACCAGCAAAGCTGGATTTGTACTTTAGGCTATATCTCAGCTGTACTTTGGCCTAGATATGCCAAAATTTAGTCACTTTTTCCTCTTGTGCTGCTGTAACATCCTGCACAGTTTGGTTGAAATCTGATCAAAAATCTGCCATTTTTGAGATATTCTGTTAAAACCTCTGAAAACCCAATTTCACTAAAACTTTTGAACTACGTTATTTGGGGTTGTATGTGCATAATAGTAAACGTACTAAAATATTAGAAATTATGTCCAATTCAAATCCGAGATTTAATTTTTATCACCTATCCTCTTACTGCGGTTCAACTGTGCGTGATTTTCTAAGTGGGTTATTACGTAACAAGCCAAACCAATGAAAAAAAAAACAACTCAGTAATTTGTCCCACCCCTAACTAAAAAAAAAACTCTCTCTGCTCCGCCCACGTTAGCTGCTTTGAAGCCCGAGAAACATCGTCCCGAAGTAGCCTACCTTGCGATTGATTACCGACCTACATTTGGTTCCGTTTATCTGTCTGTCCGTCCGCGTATTTGTCTGTCCCCCGCCATTTCCCCTTTCATGTATGTTTGTATTAGCTCCGTTCAAAACACACCAGTAAATGATTTTCTGAACGGGACGTGTGCTCACATGCGTTTCTCACTTCGCGTGGAATGGTACTTCCGCTCTGGCTTGAATGTATGCATTCAAACTAGCTTGTAAAAATGGTGTTTCTCAGAACACAAGCGGTACCTTGCGTTCAAATCACCTTACAACCTGTGATCACTGGCAGTGAACTGGTGATTAATTCAGCGGATCAATCCTCATCACTCGTGAGCAAAATGAGGCCAGACCAATACATTGCGAGCTAAACAGAAAAGTATGTTTATTTTCATATTTGTTTTATTTGTTTAAGGAGCAACTTCTTATTAACCTTTATGTCCCAGAGTTTGTTGTATTTCAATATCACAATGTTTCCCTCATTTCGTCATTGGGAAGTTAACTTAATATTTTGATACCTTTATTATCGCCATTGATGTCGCTTGTGACAGACTGACAATCAGTGGCGTCTCTGTCATGAAAAGTCCAGTGGGGCACAACAGACCAATACGTACACTCAATCTGCCGTGGGTAACTCCCCCTACCCTCTGCAAGCCTTCGTACTCTTTCATAATAATGGCCACTAGGTCACATGATCACAACCATCCAATCAGCGCACTCATCCTGCTTTAAGATGAGAATCTAACACATCGTTTGTAATTGGCTCCGGGCGACCCAAGTGGTTCCTAATCTTATATCGCACTGACATACCACGCACAAGCAGGAAAGCCCTTAGGCACAACGGTATACCCTTTTTTTGGGAGTATTTTCTGCCAAGATCATCGCGGATTGTTTACTGTTTACACATGGTTTCCGCCATTCCGTCTGCTGCTGGTGACACATTTGTAAGCTAGGCGCTGATTGGTCCTCAGTCGTCGTCGACTTGCAGTTGCCACCTAGTGGCCATTATTATAAAAGAGTACGAAGGCTTGCAGTGGGTAGGGGGAGGTACCCACTGCAGATGGAGTGTAGTTATACGCAGCCTCTCACTTTTCTGTGACGCTGCCAACAACCCATATTTGCTCAATATTAAATGAGCCACATACTAGAAATGCAATTTTATATAAACGGGTTTCATATAAAATGGGGTTTGTGCAAAAGGTTTCAACCTTTTTTACTGCATAACAAAACAAATATTAATGGGTTACTAAAAATGGTCACTCACCATGTCGCTCATTTCTTGAAAGGAAAAGATGCACGTCAATCTTTCATCTGAGAAAACTTCTCAATGACCCTTCTGTCAAAGTCCAGTAATCCATGGATTAATTCATTTTCAATGGGCAGCATAGCCAGTGCATTTAACCTCTGCTGCCCCATTTTGTTTCTTGTAAATGTTTTGATTCTTTTCAATTTTGAAAAGTTTCTCTCCGACTCAGCAGTGGTCATTGGTGTTGTGATGATTTCTAGCAGTGACACAG
This sequence comes from Gymnothorax reevesii, assembly GCA_029721435.1. Taxonomy (NCBI): domain Eukaryota; kingdom Metazoa; phylum Chordata; class Actinopteri; order Anguilliformes; family Muraenidae; genus Gymnothorax; species Gymnothorax reevesii. The sequence continues at coordinate 59,777,231 of CM056581.1, forward strand.
TCTAAGATAAGGCATCTTGGAGGTTGATGTCATAAATCAACAGCAGCAGTGACAGAGTATTCCCTGCGTGCAACTCTGAGTGACTGTACAGTGATTGTTCACATTAGGATAGCACATTCAAATTCAGCTCTTGGAAATGAATCGCTGAACTTACTGAAAAGTGTGCAGTCCACAAGCTTTGCTGCTATAAGGTGATCACTCTTGTGAAATCTCACCTCCACCTGAGCTAACACAGTATAAGAAGCCTCTCTCATAACAACAGCCGTGTTTTTTTTTTTTTCCTTCGTTTCGTTGGAGCCGTCTCTCTGGCTAGTGCAATGTCATCCACTTTCTAAATCAGCCCACGACGTCTTCTCTGAAGCTCCCCATGGCGCGGTTGACCGTAGGTGCATCAATGTTTCGTTTTTGCAGTGTGTTATTGAATGTCCACTTCTGGCATCAGCTGGTGCAAAAAAACGGCTAAAACTGAACTCGGGGTTCAAGGAGTGGGTTTTGCCCTTTCCAGCTTGGATGATGTTAAAATCCGCTGACTGGTGAGGTCCTAAACGTTTTATTTCTAAATTTTGCTCAAGAGGCGAAGTGCTAAATTTTACTTTGATTAAAAAGTCTACTTCGTTCATTATTTCGTCTTGGTAAGTTGGTAACTAACAAAAATAGCCAATCCAGCTAGCTGTGGTTGAACTACTGCACATTACGTACTGACGGTAAGTCATCCCAATATTTTAATTGGATGGTCTCAGCGTGGGGTCATCGTGATTGTGCCCCACAGCGATCTATTGAGACGTGTTGGACATGCGCGCTGAGATTTCAGCGGTTAATTACTTAAACAAGCGCCAGCGGGCCGGTGTACTGTCAAATTTTGCTCCTTTGTCAAAAAATGCTACCATAATGCAAAGCGATCGTAAAGTCTTTGTTTTTGCCTTGATATTGCAATACGAATCAGGTTACAATTGTAACTTTGTTATTTGTTAGCTTATTATTACAAAAGCAGATGTTATAATGAGTTGGATAAGTTTGCTTGAAGATATATGCCCATATATGCCATTATTATCTAATTTCTGCATTTTCAAGAAAACCTAGGGTCTCCATGCAAATGTATGTACACTTACAGGTCGAAATGCGCACTGAAAATAAATCTATTTTTAGGATTTTTTGAAGATGCTTAACAGATGAGCGAGGAAACAGTCCGAGATTTCAGTTTTGCGCAAGCGCAGAACGGTGAGGTAGCATATTTTGATGGATAGCAAAATTTGTAATAACACCGGCCCCATATTCAGGTGCTTTGAGAGGAATAGACTTACTAAGCCTGTCAGCATTCTGACAAATACCTTTGACTATATAATACAATATAATATAATATTTTATATATATATATATATATATATATATATATATATATATATATATATATATATATATATATATATATATATATATATATATATATATATATATATACACACACACACACACACACACACACACACACACACACACACACACACAAATATATAAAACAGAATTGTCTTTGTATGAAAATCTTAAGTTAATTAATTACATTTGTGACAATGACGGATTCTGTTACAATTACTTCGGGGCAGCATATTGCTCCACAGCGACATCTGGTGAGGCCTGGCCCCCAATGCAGAGACGCCACTGCTGGCAATAAATGAAAGCCCTCCGTGTCTTTTTCGCAACCGGCAAGTGGTATTTCACCATATTCAACATAGCAGTATGAACGCAGCTTAAGGCCCTTATCTCACAACGAGTTTGGGTTGCTCAGGCTCTGTCCCGTGCATGCTCTGACCGGATATCGCGCCCTTGAGATACAGCTGTCATTCGCGGCTGCTGCAAGTGGGGTCGGTGAGCAACAAGGCCTGTTTTCCATCATCGGACAGACAGACAATTGTTGACCAGTGACAGTGCAACTGATGCTTTTTTTCTTTCGTGTCGTTAGCCACGCCATTTTGCTGATGCCGTAGCATTTTTAATTTCTTGTTTGACTTTATGTCGGCCATTGAACACTGTCAAAAGAACAAATCCTGCATCATTGTACACGTCAGACAAATGCAAATGTTCGTCATAACTGAAGAGCTCGGCGCGGTCACGGTTTCTATAATCCCACTCGTATCACACGAGACAAAGCAATAAAAAATTGATCCTTCAATTTGCAGTAAATACAGTACATGTCTCATCGGTGCGTTTTTAATGGAGCTAAGTATACAGTAAACTAATACTACACACCGATGTAAGCGCCTGGCAGCATATTTTCTGCCATTGATGGCATCATCTGGCATTCTCCACAGGTAACACCTGCAGGCACAGTGTAGTTCTTTTGGTCAGTGAGCGCTGATTTCACAACATGCATACTTGAGGGTAAAACATTACTGAATGGAAAATATTTTCACTGAGAGGAACCGGTTGACTGGCGAGCTAATTTCAATGCAGTACTTTAACATTACGAACGTTACAGTACCATCAGGCCGCCGTTGGGTGGATCCCTGAATTTTAGCGGAGATGGGCTAACGTGGTAATAATAAAAACCGCAAGGGATTTTACAAAATAAAATTCCGTAACTGGCTGGACGGTGTTTCTAGATGGCACAGGAGCAGCTTCGACAGAATCTGAAGGGACGCGAAACGAATTTTTCGCACCACGGATTAAGTTCAAAGTCAATGCGGAGACGCGATTACACGCGTGTATTTAAGCCTTCGCATTGACTTGGAATGTGATCTTTCGTGCAAAGAATTCGTTTGCATCCAGTGTGCAAGCGGCTTGAGTTAGACTGGTCAAAGATATAGGGCTGGACTGACCCTTGCGCCATTGCTGTGACTAGTAACGCTCACGGAGCCAGTGAGATGCCACTCAAATCGAGGGAGTGGCCAGTCACACCGCGATGCGCCACGCCCACTCAGTTTTGAGAAATGGACTGAATAGCAAAATGAACCGTTTTTGAACTAGGTTTTCTAATCGATATGAATGTTAATTTGCTCTCAGTTTTTTGTTGATGTTTTATGAGACACCCAACTTTGACATTATCCGTGAAATCTCACTATCTTATGGTGGCCCTGAGAGCCAAAACACGACGACATTTCAGAAAACACAACAACATTTCAGAAAACGCAACGATATGTCACAAGACACAACCACATTTCAGAAAACACAACGGCATTGGACAAACCCAATGTAATTTCCTGTTTGTACTCTCAACACAGCAAGAGGGTCGCGGGTTGGATCCTGGCCTGGGGTCTCTCTGTGTGGAGCTTGCATCTCCCCGCGTTTACGTGGGCTTTCTCCAGGCACTCCGGCTTCCTCACACACTCCAAAGACCAGCATGTCAGGTTAATTGGAGACATGGTACCGGCACTGCTGTGCAGCCCGTCTATCCCCATAACGCATCACACCCCTGTCTGCGATTTGTTCAATGCAGTACCGTAACCTAAGCGATGCTATAAGCTATTTGATTCATATTAATGCCAGCTATCAAGCGAAATACTCGCGGTTCAACTCGAGCCGAGTTTGTTGACAAAATAATGGCTATTCACTAATCATCTTTTGCATTACATGCACCAAATACCTGCTCGCTAAGTAGGCTAGGCTAGCGAACTAACGTTAGCTTGCTTGCTAGTCAGAAAGCCTTTCATTTCATTGCATTAGACAGTTTTACTGTATTTCTGTAAATAAAACCCCTAATAAAAGTGATATTATCTGAAACTTAAGTAAATAGCGTTCATTTTTCGTGACAATGACATTAATGCGCCGTGAAACGGCCCGTAACGAAGCGTAAGCCAAGGTGTTTATCGGTGAATAGACACCTGGTGTTAATCAATCAAAATGCTGAATTTGCTGAAATGAATGGTAGAATTTAGTGTCTCCAATTAGCCTAACATGCATGTCTTTGGAGTGAGAGGAAGCCGGAGTGCCCGGAGAAAGCCCACACAAACGCGGAGAGATGCGAGCTCCACAGAGAGAGACCCCAGGCCAGGATCCAACCCGTGACCTTCTTGCTGCGTTGAGAGTACAAACAGGAAATGACATGGAAATTGCCAGACTTGGGTTCGTCCAATCAAAAACAAGAAGTCTTGTCCCTGCCCTCTCTGTAATCTGAAATGTCGTTGTGTTTTCTGAAATGTTGTTGTGTTTTGTGAAATGTCGTTGGGTTTTGTGAAATGTTGTTGGGTTTTCTGAAATGTCATTGTGTTTCTGAAATGCCGTTGTGTTTTGTGAGATGTCGTTGTGTTTTCTGAAACGTGGTTGTGTTTTCTGAAATGTCATTGTGTTTTGGCCCTCAGGGCCACCGTACTATGTCAAGACAAGTTTCCAGAGGCTTTAACAGACAGACAGTCAGATGACTAACGGAACAAAGTGACATGGTTGTCGATTTTGACAACCGACAAACGGCACTGATCACATAACCTACTGCCAACTTTGTTTGGCAGAGGTAATAACTTCATTCTAAGAAACCCCCCCCCCTTTTTATTGTATCCACACCACGGGAACTGTACATTCATAGTTCCTACTTACGATCGTTAGGACGGCATAGTCTTTGAACTCTTGGCTCCAGCTTCTGTGTGGGTACTTTTGCAGTACCAGAGGAACTCTGAGTGATGTAATTGTATGTTAATTACGTTGTTTCAGGGGCTTCTTATTGACCGAGCAAAAGCCAACAGAAAAAAAGCCCTGAAACGTGTATAGAACCCGGGCTCTCCCCAGTGGGCAGTTGGTCTCAGGGAGTCCCTAGAACTGTTTGGTCAGAAAATGCCTCATCTCACTGGGTGCCCTTTTACGGGAAAAAAAAAAAAGAGTTCTCCAGGCAGCTCATTATAATGGACCCCTTCTTAGTCCTTTGTGGAACAGTCCATCCTGGCTTCACAAAGTGTGAAAGTCCCCAGATTGGAACACCTAGCCATGATGAAGAAACTCTTGAATGAGATGGGGCTCGATTTCGGAGACCGAGAGGAGGTGAAACGTAATCTGCTGTTGGAAGAGTGTGTGGAGGGTTCCAGACTCCTGAAAAGACCCATAATTCTGTGGACGGGACAGACTGAGACTGTGGTGAAATATCAGAGATGAGCAGGGGATGAAGGGAATGCTCAGCATATGCAGCCACCATGTGCTCCCCAGATGGAACGAGGAGAGTCAGCTGAGCAGTGTTGCTAGGCAACAGTTCAGTCATGGGGGCTGCACGCCATCTCCTGTCCCATTACACTGAATGAGCTAATACCAGGACTGCAACCTGGGCCTTACCAATATGGACAGGCTCAATTTACACTCCCCGTTATCACAGCATGGGGTAAATGCAACCATACAGCTGTAATGGGGAACAATCTGCTGACATTATGTCTTGAATGCAACGGCGGGGCGGGGGTGACGACTTTGCTTCTTGGTGAAGACGTTTCAGTTAATCATATTAATGCAGGGTTCCCTGTGGACAGTCCAATTAGACAGGCGTCTCAGAAGATAACTCAATAACACCAGAGAGAATTGAAAACAGTGGGTGCGTTGGGAAAATTTACTTTTGGTCATTGACAGTGACTTAGTTTGATGAAATGCGTCTGTTGACATTGTGAGGGTAGGAGTTTTGTACTCTCTTTGCTTTCTTTTGGCCTTTAGCTTCAAGATGGACAGCTGAAGACCATTTGTGGCCTCGTTGACCCCCTTTATTCATGCTAATTGTAGCTAAATTACAGTAACATCTCGATCCAACACTGTTACAGGATCAGGTCACCAGATGACCACAGGAGGCGAATTCTTCGCAGTACTCTATGGTACCACAGATCTCACCCTGTTGTTCAGCTGTGTTTGCGGTCAGTGGGCCGCGCTGTGTGTGAGCTAACCTTTAGAGCGCTAAATGCAGCTGTTGTTGCTCAATGATGTAAGAAATCAAAATCCATGGTGTAGGATCCCCTCTTATTTTTAACACAGAGTGGAGGTGTCTGGGCATTGAGGAGACAAGTTTCTTGAGTTTAGCCATTGGAATTTGATCCCACTCTTGTTTAATACCGGCTTCCAGCTGCTGGAGAGTTTTGGGTCTCCTTTGACGGACTTTTCCTTTAATTATGCGCCAAATGTCCTCAATTCGTGAAAGATCAGGACTACAGGCAGGCCAGTTCAGCACATGGACTCTTCCACTACGAAGCCATGCTGTTGTAATAGCTGCAGTATGTGGTTTCGCATTTTCCTGCTGAAATACACAAGGCCTTCTTTGGAATAGATGTAATTTGGAGGGGAGCATATGTTGCTTGAAAAACCTTTTATAAACCCTTCAGCATTCATGATGCTCTTTAAAACATGCAAGTGCCCCACACCATGTGCAATAATGCATCCCCATACCATCAGAGATGCTGGCTTTTGAACTGAACACTGATAACAGGAGGGGTGGTCTTTTTCTTCTTTAGCCCGGAGGACACGACGTCCATGATTTCCAACAAGAATGTCAACTTTGGACTCGTCTGACCACAGGACACTTTGCCACTTTGCTACAGTCCATTTTAAATGAGCCTTTGCCCACAGAACATGGCAGCACTTCTGGGTCATGCTCAAGAATGGCTTCCTTTTTCCATGATAGAGTTTTAGGTGGCATCTGTGGATGGCACGGCGGACTGTGTTTACTGACGGTGGTTTCTTGAAGTATTCCTGGGCCCATTTAGTAATGTCAATGACAGAATCATGCCGGTGAGTGATGCAGTGGTGTCTGAGGGCCCGAAGATCACGGGCATCCAGTGAAGGTCTTCGGCCTTGTCCCTTACACACAGAGATTTTTCCAGTTTCTCTGAATCTTTTGACGATGTTATGCACTGTTGATGATCAGACCCTCAAAGCCTTTGAAGTTTAGGAACATTATTTTTATCCCCCCGGCATATAATGCGGGGGCATATAGCGATCAGTGTGTCCGTCCGTCTGTAATAAAATTGTTTCCGGACCAGAACTCGAAAACTATACCACTTACAAACACCAAATTTGGTATGGAGCTTCTCCTTATGGTCTAGTTGTGCCTTTTTGGGGTTTCGGTCCATCCGTCTGTCCACACAACCTGTAGGTTACACAACCGACAGCCGGGGGGATCCGCTATTGCCAGATGGCTCTTCCATAATTTTTTTACGCGAGCCTTCACAGGTTAGAGAGCCTCTTGCCATCTTCTGAGAGACTCAGCCTCTCTAAGACATCATTTTCATAGCCAATCATGTTACACACCTGATGCCAGTTCACTTAATTACTTGTTAAATGTTCTTACAGCTGATTCTCTTCTATATTACTTGCTTTTTCAGGCCTTTTCTGCCTGTGTCTCAACTTTTTTTGAGACCTATTGCAGCCAGGTTGTTTTAGAAACTGTAATTAATCGGGCATTTCCAGACATCTACATAGTATCATTTTGCCTAAATATTTGAAAGGACTGAGGCTGGAACGTCTTGAGACCCTGTCCCACGCTAAGATTCGGGAACTGAGTTAGAAGATGGGGAAAAGTTTAAAGGGACAGGAAACACGAGAACATGTCGAATAAGTATTGTACTACTGTTGTTTTTCGATATTTTAGGCACTGATAAAAAGCCCAAATCCACTGCGTTTACGCGCATTTTTAATTTCAAATTTACCACGAAACGAAGCCCCTGCACCCACCGCGCGCCATGACGTCTTCGGTTGGACTCTTTTCAACGCAAATGCATGCCATGGCCGAGACTTGCATGAAAAAAGGCATGAAATAATCAATTTTAATGACAGTGACGGGAACAATTGCATTAAAGACCTCGCCAAAGTAAATTTTAGCGGAATGTAGAATTGTTTAGGTGTCTAAAACGCATAGTTATATACATTTCAATTTGGTAATAATCTAGTGCAACCCATTTTAATACCAGTGAGTCTTCAAACTGGTGTCAATATCACGGGACAGACATTTTCCAGTGACTGAAAGAACAATAAATAAACAAACAAACAGTAGAGTGGGCTAAGCCTTACCGTAGCTCTGCCTCTGCCTGTATCTGCCCCTGGCACACACTGCATGCTCTGAAGTTTTTCCTCACTATTATCCCAAATATACAGGGACTGAGCATGACATGAGACTCAGCATGGCATTTTTTGCACATCAGTGAATTTCAAAATTAACTCTGTATATAATAAAATAAATGAACTTCATTTTTTTCATTCAGATTTGCACTTTTTAAAATAAAAAAATATATAAATATAATAAGGTCCGTATTCTTTCCTGCTCATGCCTTATCTCTAGACATCTTGTTCATCATGTGGTGATGCCATGAAAATCAAAAATGCATCAGAAATGGTATATGATTGGCCAGTGGTGGACAATCCAGCCCCAGAAAGTAAAAGTCCGTCCCAGTATTTTGCTGCAACTGCCTGGATGTAATAATTGCAGCAACTCTTCAGCCCAGACGTTGAACTAATTAGGAAAATCAGCTGGCTGAACTCATGGCTGGAGGTAAAATATGGCCAGACTTTTACTTTCTGACCCCTGGAATGTCCACCTCTGTGATTGGCATAGTCGATCAGGGCAGGTAATTATTATACATAGTTATTTATGTCATTTGAAATGACGTATACAACATTATGTAGCCTAAAACGGTTGGTTGCAGCTTACTCAACCATCTTCAAGGTAAAGTGAGGACAAACCATTTATATTACTTAAATAGCTGTACAACCTATCACAACAGGATTTGGATTTAACAATGTTAAACCAGAAGGCTGGTATGCTTTCTACACTCACAAGGTTATCTTCAAAGTCTAAACTGGTGCAGTGAAGTATAAATAATTTGGATGAATCAACTATTTAATTCCAATCCCACTTGTGCATTTTTTTCTGTCTACGACAATCACAAAAAGAATGATTTGTAACATACTGTCTTAAAGAAAGTATACAGTTTGTGGGATTGGTAAAAAGCATATAGAAAAATACTGCAATCCACTGCGCTAAGAGCACAAACACCTGTGATGGCCTTTTTTTGCTTGTGCACTATCCGCTATTGTGACGGCCAGTTTATGGTGCGAGTTAAACCTATGGTCCCCGCGACATTTACTCTAAACACAGTTATAAACTTGAGCCTTTTTTGCCAGTTATTTTAACTGTAATTGTACCATTAGTTTATAACAGAAATTCCGTGTATATTAAGTGAAAAATGCAGTTAAATCGTGCTGGACTCCACCTACAGTTGAAATAACAAGGAGATAATGCATTAATTTAACTGTGCAATTCAGTTGACAAGCATAAAGTGCCGTGGCACTGGAGTCATGCAGGTAAAATGCACGGAGTACTGTCACGAAAATGAATCAAAATAAGACATTTTATTCCTTAAGACAGTGCCATTATCCGCTGTTATCCAAGAACCCCTAAAAGAAGCCTTTGTTTAGATTTTTTGCTTGAGCCATTCGGATTTTCGTTCGTCGGCATTCTGTTTCAATGTTTGGTCCAACTAGTAACGCCACTCACTAAGTGACACCGTCATGGCACCTCCCATTAATCTTTTTGTGTGGACTTTATTTAATCACCTCGGCAAAACGGTGGTTACTAAGAGATCAAAAATTAATCGGAACTTTAGTTTACGAACGCATCCTTCAGATGCACTGAATATGTTCTGCTGTTGCATGTACCCTTAGTGGTTTTCTGATTAGAGTGCAGAGGCTGGCCAATTTAAACGGTAATTTTGCCCACATGACTGTAAATATAAATTCTTTCAAAACTTTTTTTCATTTATTGTGTTTTCATAAATCAGTGTAGCCTACATGCAAAAATGCTTGCCCTTTCTCAGAATAAACTAATAGCTAAGAATAAACCTGACACCTATCAGTAGCATAATTATAAAGTCATCATCAGTATAATTTGATTTGCTGTTCAAGAGTACAGTTCAAAGTCACTATCATCATTACTCTAAGTTTTAATTTAAATCATCACTACCTTAAATGATAATGTTATTATCATTCATGCTGATGACAAGGCGTAGTGGCATGTATCTATACTGACCAAAAAAAGCAATTATGTAATCTGGCGACAAATTTTGACAAACCTATTGAGAAAGATGCTTTTGCTCTGTTATATTTGGAGGTGAGTACTACTACCATGCAAATTTTTGTGGTCACAGCGTGTATTCTGGAGCTGCCATTCGTCCGGAACCAAACATCGGCAGAGCTTTGGTTCGAGTTGTAACACTCCCATTTTTGTTTTGAGTTCCTCGTAGACACCAGGGCCTATAAAAGTCCGATTGAAAAAGAGTAAAAATCAGATGGGTTAAGATGCCACGACGAACAGAAGTTCAATGAGAACACATGATTGGGATGCTACAGGGTGGAAGTCGGGTAGATAGAGTTGCCCGTCAATTCGGCGTCCATTCGGCGACAATTGGTCGCCTCAGAACCAGGTTTATTGCCACTGGACACACGGCCGATTGCCCCAGATCCGGTAGGCCACATGTTATGATTCCAGCGTCTGACCGTCATATCCGCTCATTACATCTGCGGGATTGCTTCCGTTCCGCAACTCAAACTGCCACTGAGATACGTTTCTAAAGGCCTATCGTTACCGCAATGAAACTCTCCGTCCAGTCTTCCTTTCTTTTGTCCAACCTCACCGGCTAACTTTCCAACAAGACAACGCACGTCTGCATGTGGCACGTATCTCTATTGAGTTCCTCCGGGCCTAAAACATGCAAATCCTTCCCTGGCCAGCATTTCTCCAGATTTTTCACCTATAGAACACTTGTGGGACATTCTGGATAGAGTGATGCGGAGACATCAACCACCGCTAGCTACAGTACGTCAACAAAGACGAGCACTGATAGAAGGGTGGAACAGCATTCCACAAGCAACAATCAAACATCTGGTGATGTCTATGAGACTCAGGTGTACTACCGTGCGCAATGCTAATGGAGGACACACAAGATACTGTTAGTGTCGTTTATGTTTTGTAATTTCGAGCTTCGCCTTGTTATATAAAAGCCAACATGGTGATATTCCAACCCAATTTTCTGTTATATTTTGTCTGAGATTCCCTCTTTCATTCGATACCAATGAAGTGTTGATTAATAACAGTTACACTCGATAAAATCAAGAAATAGAAAATTTTGTCTCTTTTTTTTGGTCAGTATGCATTCAAGTCATGAGCAAATAATAAGCATTTGTATGAACAGGCAAGCTTCACAGCAGCACCTCAGCTGTATGCAGGATGTATAATGTCCTGTGTTAAACACAAAGCTCTGTCACACACAGGCTTTAAACAATAAGGGAATGACCTAAAATTGAAGGCAAGTTATCTTGGTAATAAAGATCCAGAATATACCGAGAGGCAATGAAAACGCAACTTGAATACTGAAGCAAAACAAGTGTAGCCAGGCAAAATAAATCTCCCCTGCCAGCGCTTAATTAAATGCTTCGGTCACTGACTCAGTTTTACAAGTGTGACCTTGACCAGTTTCAACTTATAGTGCTCTGAAAATATGTGACTTAGACCTTTCAAGGTCACTCAAGGTCAAAGGTCATGGTCTCAAATAAAAGCACATATAGGGGTTCCTATATGCACTTGACAGTAAACATCTGTCAATCTGCGACTGTTTATGAGTTGTAATGTAAATATATTTATTTTCACACATGACCTTGGCCCCTCTGATATTTAACCCCCAACCACTATGGAGATGGTTAACACACAGACACATGAACAAACTGACAGACAAACCACACTGATAGTACCTTCGTTGACTTTGGCGCAGGCGAGGCTATAATGAGGAAACCCTGTCAATCACTTTGGTGGGTACAGAATATTGTTTCCACAGCATCGATGCACCATTTGTGAACCATGTGTTTATAACTTAAGGTTTGTTCATAAACCGTGAGGATGATTTGTACCAAATGGGAAGTAATTTAGGCGAAATCCCCTGGAGGAGTTAGTTGAAATACGAGGTGAGGAAATTGCCGGTAATCAAAAATGAAAATAAAAATGGCCAACTTCCTGTTGGGTGTAGAAAATGGCCGCCAAAGACTTTTTTGTGCGTCAGGACAACTTCTATATGCTTACCAATTTTCATCCACCAACTCCAAAAAAAAAAAGCCCTATGGGGAGGGGTTTTAGAAAATTTCAAGGGGGCACTATAGAGTCAGTCCCCTCCCCCCATGGGTTACACTCCTATCATATGAAAGTACTCGGCATTCTTGTGTATCAATTTTCATGAGGTTATGACTTTGTTGAAGCTAGGAAAAAGCCAAACGTAATTTGATAGCTTGGGATCGATTGTCTTCATTGCTCGTAGCTTCCCAGCGTTCATAATGTAGCTTCACCAACTTGTTCTGAATGTCTTAGAAGTGGCATGAAGGTGGTGGGGTCAACTGTGTTGGATCAGTACATGGTAGAGTGAGAAAAGGTCACTTCCTGTTACTCATTGCGCCCCCTGGTGGTAAGACGAGCTTAGTATGATACATGTGCGTACCATGGAGGTAATATGATAGAACTGGAGAGAGTGAGGAAGTCCCACCCCTATTACTTTCAATGGGAGATGCTAGACTAGCTACTCCAGCCCAGGAAGTACGGAATTGACCGACGCCATCTATAAAAATGGTGTTCCATGGGTGCTTATTTCCAGCACCATTGCATAAGATTGCCAATCTGATTACACAGAACAAATGGCACAAAAGTGTGTCGTCTGTGCGGATTGATGAATGTTTTTGAGGGGAAATGACGAGCAACGCTGTTCATCCGGAAGGCACACGCACTTTTCACTCTTTTCCTTGAACCGCTGCAGTCAGAGCAATAGCTGGACAACCAAACTCGTGCACAAGCTGTCATCAAGCTCTAAGTAACAGTTCTTATTGTACAGGCCCTCTTGAAAACATTGAACAGTTGCATCAGACGAAGCAAAATAATGAAGGATTACCAAATACATTTTCTATTGTTTTTGCTTTATTTGGCAATAAAAAATGCACACTTTTCAATGGTGTCTGTGGAGCCGCCGTGTCATTGGCCACAAAATTGTCGCCAGTGGGAAATGCAGAAGCTGGAAGCTAACATGCTAACTGGCTGAAGCAAATGTCCTGCCTCATTCTCTCTGGTTCTATTATATATCTCTATGGTGCATTCCAAATTTTGTTGGCCTACAACAAATAAGCCCTCCTGATTGGGGTTATTTAAAATTTTGTACGGGGCGACATTTTGCCCCGCCTTATTGCAATGACTTTAAAATATGTCAATTTTCACCAGACCTGACTAGTGAGCGGAAACTGGTGAGTTTTTGAGCAATTTAAGGCCTCCAAACATTCAAATATAACATTCAAAAATACTTGGTCAAAAATAATGAGAATGAAAAGAAAAATTCTAACAATTTCAATAGGGTCCTCTGAGCGGGAGTGCTCGGGCCCTTATAATTTAATTATTTCAGTGCTCTAAGGGTTAATGTTCGATGCCTTCTGCTTTTATAAGTGACTGCTAAAGAAGGGCTGCTCATGCATTATTAGCATCTCAAAGATTCATGAAGCTTATCCTCCATTCCTGAACAGTGTGCTATTTTCAGACTGAATTTACGGCACATCTAATCCTGGGCTGCGTGGGTTGTGTTCGGCGATTCTCCTGCTCGCCTGTTCCGGGACACTGTGTGCACTGTTCGGTGATTTGAGCACATCTCTATACCTGAAAAATGCGTGCTCTGTTCACTGGTTCTAGTCATGTCCATTTATGACTGTATTTCGTGTTCGCTGATTCCACTGCATTGCATGTGGTTAACCTCGGCCGAATGGTACATAACCAGGGAACAGCTTTATGTTCCACCTCGGTCTTCAAATGCTCACAGCGCAGAGCATCATGGGCAGCTGAATTACTGAGCCAAAGGGCCCAACTCCTCCAACTGAGAGGTCTGCATATCTTATAACAAAGATAGTAACTGTCCTGTAATTTCAAGTAGTATTCCAATGACACCCTCTTGAAAGGAAATAAAGTGAAAATATATATGGGTTATAAGTATATAATATATATATTGTTTCCCTCTGCTGTAAACTGTGTTTCTTAGAGTTGGGCCCTCTGAGGAAACTCAAAGATTCAATTTCTCATTAATACACGATTTAAATTGATTTCTGCTGCTGAGTGTGAATGTACAGCACTGCCTGGGGCCTAGTGATGGTGCACCATTAAATTAATATGGTGAGGTCACCCTGTCTGCCAAGGGACCTTTTATCTGTTCAGTAAAACCGCTGCTAATGACCAGGGGCTGGATAGCTTCCCAAGGCTTTCAGTCAATAAACTCTCTCTCCTCTCAGATGTTCCATTCACCATTGTCAGTAGAGGTAGTCCTTGAGTTCATACTACTCTCCAGGGGACCATAAACTGGAAGCGTGCGTAACTGCTATCTTACCGTAGTGGTCATCCAAAGCTGATAGTTTTTAATGTACATCCCATGGAATTTTTTTTTATTATTGTAATGTGAAGAAAGTCAGTCACATGGAAGACTTTGAAAGATTGTTCTGGTATTTTGCTTGGAATGATGCTTAGACCTATACCAAAAATGGTCTTTGACATTTCTCTATTTATTTTTATGTTAAGCAGAGTTGCTGTTGCACAGTCTATTCCACCCCCCCCCCCCCCTTCATGGGGCTCATCTCTTGCTCATCCAGCCCCCCCCCTCCTCTCGAAACAACAGAAGTGTCGTCCATCTTAGATTTGGCGTAATGGGGATCACATTCCGCAGTGCAGCGTGCCTGTCTGGTGCGTGATGGAGAAGGCCGATCCTTTGAGCCTCCGCGTGCGGAGACGCCTCCTAATTATCGTCATCCGACCCAGACTCCAACTAATCCCAGATGGGGTGTGAACCCTATCAGGGTGCGGTAATGGAAGTTAAATAAGGATTAAAGGAAGAACTCAGACCTCATCCTCTCGTCCTGCAGGTTAAGGCCTTTAAGCTCCAGTGAGGAAGAGAAATGGGAGAGTAGAGGAATCTGACCTGATGCCGCTGGTTTTCCCCAAGGCTCCAGTGCAGTTATTACGGCATCGGAAAGCGTTAATGTGGATCAGCTCAAAGATGAGTTCATCATGCAAGACAGGCTGCCCTTTATTTCTCTCTCCTCTCTCAACATGTTATGTTCATTGCCTTGCAATGAAATTTAATACAGCTGGCAGAGTACAAAGAATAAATATATTTTAGTGCAAGCTGAGGCCTGTGGATGGCATGTTCAGCTGAACCACACATTGACTCCTCTGTTATGCCCTGCAGTCCAGTCATTAGGTGCTGTAGTGTTGCTACTGTCTGTAATGGGAGTCCCATGAATTCAGTAGAATATTTATTCTTTGCCTTGTTGGACTATAGATAGGGCTTTACATGACCGGTATTCTAGTTCACATGCGCAGCTGGACGAGATGTGTGGTGTGTTATGGCCCCAATTTGTTATTACATTACAACACAACAGCAACAGCAACAGCAAGGGATGACAGACACAGTTTTAACAACTAAAACACATTTAATTTTTAACAAAGACAATAACGACTAAACAACTAACAACTAAGACCAAGATTGATTATAACAAAAACAAAAATAAATATTTACAGTCCCTTTTTGTGGGGCGGCTTGGTGATGTCCTGGGTGAGAAAAATCCACAAACACAGGCAAAAATTCACAAAAGAAACATCACAGGTCTTGAACAGAATGAAAGGTCTGGTCACATGTATCCTTCTTCTTGCAATTTCTCCTACTA
Organism: Gymnothorax reevesii; assembly: GCA_029721435.1. Taxonomy (NCBI): domain Eukaryota; kingdom Metazoa; phylum Chordata; class Actinopteri; order Anguilliformes; family Muraenidae; genus Gymnothorax; species Gymnothorax reevesii. The sequence goes on from CM056581.1 coordinate 59,792,894, forward strand.
CTTTACTGTCTCAATTCCTTTCCTTTTATACTCTTTTGCAGACCCCACCCACATTTAGACCTCTTTTTTTTACTTTTCGGGGACTTGCCCCAGACATGTCCAGGACATGCCTAAACATAGCTCCAGTCTGAGCTGAATAAAAAAAAAGGTAAATACTGCCATCCAGTGGCCTATATTCACATTACAGGTGATTTTATGACTTATTAGCCCAAGTGTGAACCTATTTTCAAGTCTACGTTTGATTATAAGACAACATTGACATGTATTTTATCTTTGTGCCACGCACGTGTACTTGAGTATCGCTTATGTCAACCCCTGACCATAGAGACTCAGAATTATGTAGCATTTCTGCAACACATTTAGTGGACCGATGACTGCTTATATATAATGCATTGCTTACACCATCAATGTACACTGAACGAAAATATAACATGACAGTTTTATACTTTCAATGTTCTGCTGAACTTATTTCGGTGGTTGACTTGGTGGGGTTTAGTGACATGTGCAAGGTTGTGTGCTACTGGTTTGTATGCATTTCAGCCAGTCAATTTCATGCCCTTTATCAATGTTAGCCCGTCTGATAGGTTGACTGGATCCCGAACTAGTGAAATCAGGCATTCTGTGCCTAGGCACACCCTGTCCTCTGGTCAATAAAAACCCTCCACGAAAGTCCCTGGTTGGCAATTTTCAAAATGCAACTGATTAAAATCAAGATTAATATCATTTGTCTGTCAAAACAACGCCATATTCCAGCATGACAACGCCAGGCCTGCATCGCCAGTGTTCCTGGAGGCTGAAAATATTTATGCGCTTGAATGGCCAGTGTATTTTCCGGATTGGTCCCCCATCCAGCATCTTTGGGACGTCCTCAACCAGTGAGTTTGTTAGTTCCCACCCCCAGCGAATATCCGCCAACTCCCTGCAACTCCCATTCATCTTGTTCAACCTCAACTGAGCGAGACATTATAAAAGGGAAATAAAATTTTAATGGGTAAACATAAAAATTTTGTACATAATAAGAAATTAAAATGAAGTACTACATTATGCAGTTCATAGTTTTAATGCACTTGCTTGCAAGAAAGTCTGTTTCATCTGAGGTAAATTCATTGTCCCCCGCCATGCGGAACGCGCGAAGCGGCGGGACATGGTATTCACGACCGTCCGTCCGTACTTCCCGAATCCTTGTCAGCGAGATATCTCAAGAACAAATTGACGGATTTTCTTCAAATTTGATGTCAACATGTATTAGTCTGATACCCCAGCGCCAGTTGATTTCGGTGACCTTCGCGCCATTCTCAAGGTCACACCGAGAGATTGTGCATTTTCACACTGATAGCCTTGTCAGCAACATATCTCTAGAATGAATCGATGGATTTTCTGTCAATCTTATGTCAACATGTATTGGGGTGATACCCCAGCGCCAGTCGATTTCGGTGACCTTCACGCCATTCTCAAGGTCACACCGAGAGACTGTGGATTTTCACACTGATAGCCTTGTCAAGCGAGATATCTCAAGGACGAATCGACGAATTTACTTCAAATTTCATGTTAACATGTATTAGGGTGATACCCCGGCGCCAGTCGATTTTGGTGACCTTCGCGCCATTCTCAAGGTCACACCGAGAGACATAGTATTCACGACCGTCTGTCCGTACTTCCCGAATCCTTGTCAGCGAGATATCTCAAGAACAAATTGACAGATTTTCTTCAAATTTGATGTCAACATGTATTAGTCTGATACCCCAGCGCCAGTTGATTTCGGTGACCTTCGCGCCATTCTCAAGGTCACACCGAGAGATTGTGCATTTTCACACTGATAGCCTTGTCAGCGACATATCTCAAGAACGAATCGACGGGTTTTCTTCAAATCTTATGTCAACATGTATTAGTGTGATTCCCCGGCGCCAGTCGATTTTGGTGACCTTCACGCCATTCTCAAGGTCACACCGAGAGACTGTGGATTTTCACACTGATAGCCTTGTCAGCGAGATATCTCAAGAACTAATCGACAGATTTACTTCAAATTTTATGTCAACATTAATTACTGTGAAACCCCGGCACCAGTCGATTTTGGTGACCTTCGCGCCGTTCTCAAGGTTACACCGAGAGATTGTGGATTTTCACACTGATCGCCTTGTCAGCGACAAATCTTAAGAACGAATTGACGGATTTACTTCAACTTTTATGACAACATTTACTGGTGTGACACCCCGGCGCCAGTCGATTTTGGTGAGCTTCGCACCATTCTCAAGGTCACACCGAGAGATTGTGGATTTTCACACTGATAGCGTTGTCAGCGAGATATCTCAACGATGAATCCACGGATTTTCTTCAAATCTTTTGTCAACATGTATTAGGGTGATACCCCGGCGCCAGTCCATTTCGGTGACCTTCGCGCCATTCTCAAGGTCACACCGAGAAATTGTTCATTTTGACACGATTTCTCATTTTGTGGCGGGGGACAAAGACACGTTAGTGTCAAATACTTGTTTGTTTTATGTCTCGCAAAATCTGCCGCCATATTAACAATCCGCCTGGAGCCAAATGCAGTCGGCATTAAAGGGACTGGAAGGCTGACATTATCGCTGTATGATTGACTTAATAACCAAAACACACCTATTGATTAATGAGGCCACATAGTCCAGCCCTTTTGAACCCTGTACCTCTAACTGCACTGGAGTTGTGTGTTATCACTCTAGCGAATTACATCTGACCACGCTCTTTTTTTTAACTAGCTCTCTGCAACAATAGACTAGATGATGTAGGTAGGGGGGGCTTGTCAATGACTAATTCCTTTGTTTTAAAACTTACTTATATATAACCTCGTGAAAATAGCTCAGCAAGTAACAAAGTGATCTTTCACAGTGCGCTGCCCTTTAAAGTGAAATGGCATCATTTGTTTTTCTCTCCTTTTGTCCGATGGATAAGGCACCTTGGTGCTATTTCAATTTTGTCATTCAGTTACCCAAAATAGAGCAGGAGGCATTATACACGGTGCGTTAATCACTTCCGTCGCTCAGCCAAAACTGGGTACAGAACCAGAATTCATTACCAAAGGAGAACTGCGCCGTCTTGGAAGCAAAACCTCTTCTGAAGCCAGTATGGCTCATCATGGAAGAAAGCCTGTAATTCATCTCCCAGAATAATGATGTTTATAAATATCTTTCCTCCCGCGGTGTTAGGATTTCAAATCTGACTCCAGCTCTGTTTGTTCTTATTTCTCATAATTCTGGAATTCAAACTGGAGTAATCAAGCAATCTTATTAATGCATTTCATTCCTACTCATTAATGAATTTTATCATAAAACATGCTTTGAAATTGCAGCATTCTAAAATTATGGTATAGTTGAATTGATATTGAACTAAACTTAAGAATAATTGCATTCTTCCTTTGATTGATTGATTATTGATCATATAATTAAGACATGCTAGGATTTTAGTGATTAATTTACTGCCAGATTGAATGAGCTCCAACTTTCAATTTACTGGATGGGACCTAAATGAAAGTCAATTTTTCATTATTGGGTATTGTTATAGATTGCTATGAATAGCACTAATACGTGAATACTGGGGTCGCGAGAACTCCAACCCATTTCTGAAAACCTTTGGACGAAATGGAAAAAATAAACGGCGAATCTTCCTTGGCCTGTATTACATCCCCATTCATGAGAAGGTCAGGACAATGGAAAATGGAAGTTAAGAGAAAGCAGTGATTTGTAATCTATATTTGACTGGTACTAAATTGAAAACAGTACAAGACAAAATTCTGCATGGTTACCCTCATCAAAATACATTTTTTAATAAATGCACATTTTGAACAAGTTCCAAGAAAGTTGGGACTTTAACGTATATCCAGGCAGGATAGCATCACCTGTTGAATTCCAGTGCACCCGTTTTTAGCATTCCAACACTTTCATTGGCTGCTCTCAAATTTTTTGGAGTATGTTTTAGACATCAATTTCACGATGAGCATTGCTCATTGCTTAAACAAATAGTTAGTTGATGGTCCAAAAAGCTAAATATTTTGTTTTTTACAGTTTTCAGTTTAATGCAGGTCAAAGTTGATTTACAAATCTCTGCTTTCTTTATTGCATTTTCCTCTCCATCCCTACATTTTGAGAAATGGTGTTAAACGAAAGTGTACTGCATATTACATTTCCTTTGAAGTGACCTTTTCTTGCTAATGTGTGTCTTGCACACTTTTTTTGGTGTTTAATGTAAATCCCAGGATAAGCACAGTCCTTCTCAGTCAGGTGTGAGGATTTCTCTGGGGGACTGTAAACCCCAAACTACAGTCACAGCTCACCTCCCCTGAGGTGCTTTCTCTCTGCCCCCATCTGGAATGTGCCAGCAGGTGCTCACAACCTTTAGCACAGCTAGCGTACGGTGGGAGCACTCAATATAACGAACAGCGGTAACTTCAGGGCTGCTCGTCTGTAACTGTACAGCTGCACTGTGCCTAGCTGATCCCAGTTTGAGGTCCAGTCACACCCAGTCGCTATACCTAATATGAGAGGATTTGTTGATGGGCTGAACAAGCTAACCAGGGAGGGATAAACACTGTGCTTCTGAACTTGTTCCATTTGCAATTTCTGCCTCTGAATGTCATGTCTCAAACTACAGCCATAAGCTAATCAGTTACTGAGGAGGTGCTGGCAAGTAAGAGGATGATAGGCCTCATGGTAAATCTTCTGTTCGATGTATTAAGTGTAACCCAGAGTTGGTGCATTTACATTTTTAAACTCTGAAAAGGTTATGTGAGTTGGTTCTGCAATTTTTTTTTTTTTTTTTTTGTAAGGCATTTGAAAGTTTTGAAGAGAGAGGGATTTGCAGTGATCCGTAATATCCGTGAATGTACCCGTTCATTTTACCGTTGTTTCCTTATTTCAGGAATCTACAGTTTTGGGAACTTACCTTCAAAAGCCCATCTTTTCTGTACAAACAGGTAGGTACTTATTTGCACCTTCATGGAGTTATTGTCGTCTGCAAAGAGTATACTGGAATTTCAGCGCCCTCCAGTGGTTTATAAAATTAACTACATTTTTGTCCGGGGGACCACACAAACCAGTAGAATCACTGCGATTGAATCCGATTGTCTGAATTTCAAGACGAGATATCCATCTTTCATTGAAATATCCAGCGATGTAAATTCATATGTAAATTGGGCATCCGGTGGGATAAAAAATGGGCTGTTACACAAAAGAGGTCCGAAATAGAAGTACACTGCATTTCACTGTTGTAAGCTTAATGCTTGTTCCTGGAGCTTCACTGTCTGGTAGATTTTCACTCCAACCCTGCTGTAGACTCACGTTCGCCTGTAGACGCTTTGCCTATCTAGGGACTGATGACATTACCCTGGGTGGAGACAATTAAGAGTTTAAAATAACCAGCATTGTAGAACCAATCCGAAGTCTTTTGGGCGTTCCTTCATACTGGGGCCGGTGACTTCCTGAAGTCGTGTGCTTGCAAGCACTGTCCGACCAGCAACAGGTGTCATGGACAAAGCGCTCACCGACGAAAAACTCCTTCAAAGTGTGCACACTCTGGAATTGGATATGAAATTAGTCCATCAATAATTACTGCGGAAGTTTCACATGGGCGTGTACTCTAAGTGTGCGTCATGCAGATGAGCCTTAGTAAATAATTGAGCTATTGGCTGTCAACATGAGCACTTACAAGGATATAAGGGAGAGCTGAATTCATCGATGGAGGAGTCTATGCGTAAATCCATGGTCAGGAACTGCGGGTTTTTCCATATGTAATGACATATTAATACCATGTCCCACTTTTGCTTCAGAAAACTGATTTTTCTTTACTACTAATTGGGATACCATTGGCTAATTGTAGCTGGAGTGGTTGCTACAGAGGACAACAATTTTTTTCTGTAGCAAGAGATCTTTTTTTTTTAACTACTGGATAGATACTACGGGCAAGTACATTGAGCAGTTTGCACATCAGGCTTAGCTGAGAAGTTTAAATCAGGCGACTCCTGGAAAACAAAGGGATTAGAGTGAACTTGTCCATTATCCTAAACCATGTTCGAACTCTGCTTGCTTGTGAATATTAAATAACTGATCCGGGTGTCCCATCTAGTTATAGAATATTGTAACTGAGTGCATAAATTTGCAGCTTCCATGCCCATTGGTGGACTGAGGGAATCCATTGTTTTCTCTCTGATATTCGTAGTCGCTATAAAGACCCCCTTTGGTTTACCTACGGAGGAGAAAAGGGCGAGCACACTATTTCCGGGAAGGCCTCACTATTCAAATAAGGCGTTGCTTTCAAAGGGGCATTACTTTGTTAGCGGCCGTTTTCGCCGGCGCCCTAGTAACTCTTCTGTATTATGATGTTCCCAGACGATCGGGATGCAGAGACTAACCCTGCTGTAACAAAGCACACCTCACACAACAACCAGCAGTCTCATTAGGCTGCTTTTTTCCAGGTGTGTACAATGTGGGTAAAAACATGCTGGACGGAAGATCTCCAAGAAAATGATTGGGCTGCTGTGCTTTGTTGACTGTACCATAGACCTTTGGGACATTCAAATAAGCAGCACTAATGTGTAAGGATTATGATTCTGATAAAAACCTGGAATCACTCTTTTTCATTTTAGTCCGGTTTTACAGATTTAGGAGGTATCCGGGTTCTACTCAGTTCAGCCATCCAGCTAACTCTGTAATCCTGCATTGTGTAACTGGGAACTAGTGCAGTTCGTTTCCAAATATGGATTTTTTGCTGTGCACCATTCCCCTGCAGGTACGGAGGATGACTGGAGCACTGGTGGCCATTGGCCAGGGGCGGCTGTCTGTCTCCCAGCTGCAGGACTTGCTGGAGGTCCGAGACTCCTTGGCCTACCCCCAGAACATGGTTGCCCCGCCCACTGGTCTCTTTCTCACCAGAGTGGAGTATGATGAGTCAGGTAGCACAGCCCTCATTTCAAATACGCAAACTGCACCTTTAGCTTGTTACTGGGAGCGGCTTAACCAAGTAAGCTGGATAAGTGCGTTAAGTCAAAGTCGGGACCCTTCCAGCCTTTAACTTCAGTCCTATTCTGGGTTTTTTCAGAGCAGTTATCAAGCTATCTCCAAAATCCTTCTCAGTTGAATGATGCCCTGGCAGTGCAATTAGTCAGATTGGTAAATATTTGGACATTATTTTCTTCTTCTACTGCAGCATATTTGAGTTGAATTGTAATTATGAGCTCAAAGTGCCGACTTGCAACTTTAATTTACATCAAAGTGCAGGAATTACTGCAGTTTGTGTATATGGTCCCCCTTTTTAAAGGACAAAAAAAAATCCATTGTTGAGACACGAGATCTATAGTCATAGTTCTATGACATGGGCACCCATGGCTGCCTGTGGAGCTGATTCCCTTGTATTTTTTTGATGATGTGCAGTACAGTGCAAAGGTCTTAGGCAAACTTCATTTTAATTATTATAAGCCCGTCATAAGACGGGACGTATTATGGAATCATGATGTCTGTCTGTCTGTCTGTTGCTTGTGTTCACAATTACTCCGCCAATTCTCAATCGAATTCATCCAAATTCACACAGCATGATCATATCAGGTGGAAATTTGATGTGTTCAGAAATCAGCCTGATTGGATCACCCTCTTTCTCAAAATTAACCCTTTTATGCCCCTAAATTGACAAAAAGAGTACACAAAGTAAGGCGACAGAATGAAGAAATTCGAAAGAGAAAAGCTAAAAAACATGCTGAGGCAAACAAACTAAGGAGACAAAGTGAAGATGTACCTTTCCATCAAACTGTTGCGTGACAGGCGTATATTGCTGTCTCTGACTGCTCTTGTTAAAAATTTAAATCTGACTTCAGAGGTTTACTTTTTGTTTTCCCCTTGGTGTTGCTGAAGATAAACCAAATTTGAAATTTCAAATACATTCATTAATTTATTTTCTATACCCGCTTATTCCTCACGGGGTTGCGGGGCAGCTGGAGCCTATCCCAGCTGACTACGGGCAAAGGCAGGGACCCACCCTGAACAGCTTGCCAATCCATCGCAGGGCGCACACACCATTCACAAACCATTCACTCTTACACTCATACCTTTGGGCAATTATTGTCTCCAATTAACCTGATGTGCATGTCTTTGGACTGTGGGAGGAAACCGGAGTACCCGGAGAAAACCCACGCACACACGAGGAGAACATGCAAACTCCACACAGAAAGGCCCCAGGCCAGATTCGAACCCACAGGCTTCTTGCTGTGATATTTCAAATACAATAATTTAAAAAAATTATTTTAGTTGATACAGAGAATATAGATCCCTGCTGTCAGCATCATCGACTTGGAGGGACAGACGCAAGTGAGATAGTCAGTTTGCAGAAGAGCGGTGGCAAGTTTTCCACTCTGTTTGGGGCAAGCAAAGTGTCAGTCATCTTATAAAACTGTAGCACGACAGGACAGAGTCCCTAACTTCCAGGCAAAGGCTAGTCACACCAAGTTTTGATTAGATTTAGTTTCAACAATTTACAGGCCTGTATAGAGGGATTATCAGTCTGCGTCATGACACAAGTCACCCCGCCCTGCTGCGCAGGTCGACTACAGAAAGAGAGCAGGAAGAGCCGCGACCCTGTCTTAAACACGCAAGTTTTACAGACTTTGAGCATCGGTGCTGCAGCATGCCTATAGCATGAACATAAGCGGAGAGAAAAAAGAACATTATATTGCTTAAAATTAATAACAATGTGTTAGACTCATTGGTTTGAATGGCGATAAAGCTAGATATGCCCGCAGGCACAGCTGTATAATTGCAGCAAATGAGTTGTGAAATGTTTACTACAATAACGACAGTGACTGAAGACGAGGTTACATAGAAATGGCAAGATAAGATAAACTTTGATGAATTTGTAACGTTATATTATTCTAAATTACATTCCCAGCCATGCAGGTGCAGTTCGCGGTCAGGATGCAGTTGTTTTCCTTGTCCACAATGACCCAGACTTTAAACATATTTATATTATTTCAGAACTTTTCTGCAAATGAACGTAATTTAGGCGACAAATACACACAACCGTTTTTGCAGCACAGTCATGCAACTTGCTGTAAAAAATAGACAGCTGACCGAATGGAAAATGTAAACAGACGAAACCACGTACTTGTCACCAGAATTACCTTCATTCGCTGAAGAGTTCTGGAATGCTGCTCTCGCTGGAAAAATTACCGTCGCTGCCTGCCAGTGCACAGACCTAATTATAAGAGAGAACATCCATTTTATTGGACCCCATGGGGTAATTTGTCCTCTGCATCTGACCCATCCTGTCCTATAGTTAGGAGCAGTGGGCAGCCACAGAGCAGCGCCCGAGGACCAACTCCAGTTCAAAAGTCAGTTCCTTGGTCAGGGGTGTGGTAGGAGTGTTCCTATGATGTACGTTTTTGTGGTTGGGGGAAACCGGAGTACCCAGAGGAACCCAGGCGAACATGGGGAGAACATGCAAACTCCTCACAGGAAGGCCCCAGGCCGGATTCGAACCCACAACCTTCTTGCTGTGAGGCAGCAGTGAGAGAGAAGCCATGTCTTAATATAGGATAACCATCTACAATTAGCCAGGACTAATTGTTGTCAATAAAGGGATGGATAATTTGCCCTTGAATTTTCAGGTCTAGTGCTGCCCCTGACCCGCCATTACGAGTTATCTCATAGTTGGCAGTCAACGTGATCAGACGTATCCCATTCCATCCATCCATCCATCTTCTACCGCTTATCCTGGGTCGGATGGCTGGGATAGGGATGCCCAGACTTCCCTCTCCCAGGAAACTTCCTCCAGTTCTTCAGGGGGTATCCTGAAGCGTTTCCAGGCCAGCCGAGAGACATAGTCCCTCCAACATGTCCTGGGTCTTCCCCGAGGCCTCCTCCCGGTGGGGCATGCCCGGAACACCTTCCCAGGAAGGCGTCCAGGGGGCATCCGATGTAGATGCCCGAGCCACCTCAACTGGCTCCTCTCGATGTGGAGAAGCAGCGGCTCTACTCTGAGCTCCTCCCGGGTGACAGTGCTTCTCACCCTATCTCTACGGGAGCGCCCCGCCACCCTGTGGAGGAAACACATTTCAGCCGCTTGTACCCGAGACCTCGTTCTTTCGGTCATGACCTAGAGTTCATGGCGGTAGGTGAGGGTAGGAACGTAGATTGACTGGTAAATCGAAAGGTTCGCCTTTCGGCTCAGCTCCTTCTTCACCACATCAGATCAGTACAATGACCGCATTACTGCTGCCGCTGCACCGATCCGTCTGTCAATCTCACGCTCCATCCTTCCCTCACTCGTGAACAAGACCCCAAGATACTTGAACTCCTCCACTTGAGGCAGGAGCTCTTCTCCAAACCGGAGGGGGCTAGCCACCTTTTCCCGGTCGAGAACCATGGCCTCGGACTTGGAGGTGCTGATTCTCATCCCAGCATTCGAATCCCATTCACTAATGTTAATTTAGCAGCATAAGTTGTTTTATCACTCGGTGATAAACTGTTGTAATACGCTGACAAAATCGCTAGCTAGCTAACACCGCAACTGCAAGGTAACCATGACAACCTGTCAAACAGTTTAAAGGGGCTGCTCTTTCTGCAGTCAAGTTGTGCGCGCATCCGCCGTGTTGATAAACAAACAATTCCCCTATAGTACACTCTGTTATTAGGAACTTAATTTCATCATTTTTGCAAGCATATTTGCCCTACAAAATTACTCTCAATGCGCCCTTAGACTTTTGCACAGCTCTATGAATTTGACAAAAGCAGCAGGATTGTTGTTGTTGTTGTTGTTGTTGTTTTAGGCTTCATCATCTGCTCAGATTCAGCCAGATGTTTCATAACTCATTAAATGGTACTTCACAGTGCATATGAACAATGACTTATAACACCCTGCAAATTTAATGCTAGATTTTTTAAGGCAAAAAGTGAAATGTTCCACAATGGCCCAGTTCATCACCTGAAGTGGATCTGACAGAGCATTCATTTCACTTACTGTTAACATGCCCCTAGAGCAAGCAGGAACAGCTGCAATGAAGGCTTGTCAGAGCATAACTGGTGAATAAACCCAGCAATTGGTGATTTGTGTGGGTTCCAGATTCATTGGCTGTTAAAAAAAAAAAGTATTAACCCCTCTGCACAGAATCAAAATCTGGCAATTGCATATTACCTTATTTAAGGCTTAATAATTCAAGATTGCAGCTTCACAGAGAGGAAAGGTATGGCTCAACTGAGACAAAACACTTGTAGCATCTAGAGTTCCATCTTATTTCAGTTTATTTTCATGATTTTGGTCAAGAAAAAGGGCTGCAAACATAAAAATCTTCATGAAAATTCAGCATTGAAATTGTGAAAAAAATACTATTGAGAATTGAAAAATGGCTGGGGGTTAAAACTATACTTTTCTGGGATCATAAACTCTTTGATCACAAGTTTAATTAATCTAAGCGTTAAATTCTAAATTACCAACTCTCTAGGAGCCAAATAAGACAGCTCTCCCACTGACTTCCCAAACTCTAACATCCCCCAAAATGGTGTACTGTCAAATCATGAAATAATCATATATTTAACACACTAACTTTTGACGCATGAAATTCAATATGAAGTAATGATGTATTTGTTGAATTAAGCATAAGAGTTTATCAATATCTGTGCAGGTGGACATCAGTGGTCACCAGTAACCACTCCATACACAAAACATGCCTTTTCTGCCTTATGCAGTTTTGAATTTTGTCCATTTTTCATCAGAGTTCCATAAGCCAGCACACTGACTCATTAAAGGAACTGCTTATTTAACGGTAAGAACGTTCAAACTGCAATGAAACGCTAGCTGTTGCCACTTTCAAACTCACAAACCTTATTTAAAAATGGCAATTTTTTGTAATTTGAGGTTGTGATTTTGTTTAATTACTTTTGAGCCCCTAAAATGTACCGGTCTTTGTATAAAATGGTTGACATGCCAATGAGGATCATACAATCTTCCTGAAAAAAAAATACACCGCATGGAATAATGCCAGGAGTTTTACACATCAAGCACATCATGATAAAAAATTGCACACTGTCCAAATACATTCGAACTGACTGCACAACGGGGGGTTTACAATCAAGGTAAAAAGGTAATGTTGAGTCGGATGCACACTATCATCATGTTTATGGCAATTACGTGATAATTTGGAAGGACCCCTAAGTAAACATCCATTTAATTTGTCTGAGTCTTGGCTGGTTAACCGAAAATGTCCAAGAGATAATTATCTGCTACGTTCCGTTGGTGTGGTCTCATGAGATCTCTACACACATGCACCAGTAAGTCTTCAAGGAGCTATTTGCAAGTTTGTGGCCAAGACTGGTAGTGCAGTCGCATTCAAAATAGTGCAGAGCGCAGTATCCCCTCCTCCTCTCCCCCAGACGAGAGGTTGCCAGCTAGGTTGCCGGATCCAGCAAGAACGTCAACTACACGGTGCTTCCATGGCTACATTTCAATATCACCAGTGATTTGCTCTGACAGGGTTGTGTTCAGTTCAGTTCAGAAAAGATCGAGTCTAATGACTAACTAACTTTAGCAATGGTCATATTGGTCAACTTGCTCATCACTCTTCTGTGTGGATAGCCCTGTAAAGTCCAAACTGTAAAATGCGTAATGAATGAACGAGGGCTCATTTGACTGATGCACTGTCTCAATTACATTTCATATTGCCATATTATACCATGGTTTGGGTGAATACTTTTTTCTGATTGGCTGGCAGGTATGCATTAAAACCGTGGAACCGCACCGGTAGTACGGCCAGGGTCGTTTCACCATTTGAAATTCATCCACTAGCCAACTTGTAACCATAGCAACGGTACAGCTGGTATTTGACTGGGTACAACAGAAACCTAACTGCTCATTTATCTCCAGTAATTTTAGCGGCGTCATATAAGTTGCGTCCTACGGGGCGGTTACCAATAGGTACTCAAGCGATAATGACCCTAAATATTATAGCAGCGAAGTAATCAGGCTTTATTCATTAAACAATTGTAATTGTGTACGGTTACAAGGGAAGCTAACGTGTCCACTTCATGTATCAGCGACTGCTGACAGTTCACTAGCTACGCGCTATGCCGGCAGACTGAAATCAGCTCGCTAACGCTACGGAAAACCGTCATAAGTTCATTGTAATTGTGGGTAGCAAGTTAGCTACAGTCTGCATTCTCCATTTCAGATGGAATAAGGTATCAAATCATCAGCTAGTAAATGGATGTAAGCTTGTGCAAAAAAATCTTTCTCCATGAACATAAGATGAACTATGATAGCTGGTTCAATTTAGCTTGGCCTGTAATATTAGGCACGAGAAGGCGCGGTGCCTGTTTAATGATTACCAACTCGTTTTTTTTTTTTTAGTGCAAAACTTAAACCAAAAATTTCTGAATGCTGCGGTTTGATATTGCTGGCAAATGACCTTGGTATAAGCGGGATAATCAACTCGAAGGTGAGCATTCCACGGTTTTAAAGGCACTTCACAGAGGCTTCGCGTCGGGTGGGTATTTGCCTCTGCGTTGTGCATTAAAACCGTGGAATGCTCACCTTCTCGTTAATTATCCCCTACATGGCTGTGCTAATGCTGGAACGGTTTCCACAGCGTCTCAGCACGATGCCAGAGAAATGGACTAATAATGCATTGCTAATGTCAGCAATGAAGAGCCACGGTTTTTATTTCTCAAACAATTTGTTACTTAGTCAGTTCGATGACCCATGGCCACCTGCATACGCACTAATGTACCGTGAACGAACATGCATAATGTTATTCGACTGTTGAGAATATTTGAAATATCTGTGCCTACATTAAATAGAATTAAGTTCGCCAAACTGAGCTGAATCTTACCTGCCCAGGAGAAAATTAGCAACTTCGGCGTTGGTCTTCCAATTCTTCTCCGCTCTCAGCCGTCTCCATCTTTCAAAGGCATGTCCTATACAGATCCTTGTTTTGTTTCTGACTTTGTCATGACGTGTTTCGGAATCATAACAAGGCCTTTTAGGTTTAGTAACGTCATAAATTTGCGCTCCAAAACGCTGGCTGCTGCAGCTCAGTGGTAACTGGCAACCTGGATGCCGAAGCGCTACTGGCTTCGTGATTGGAAGATAGTAGGAGGGTGGCGCAGCCGGCCAAAACACAAAATGAGAACATAAACATTAGTTGTGGGCTGCAACTTCGGTTTTGTAATGAGAATATTCTGGCTGGACTACAGTTGTCCGTGATATTGAAAGTATTTGAAGTATAGTGAAGTATTTGAAATTAACATCATTCCTTAAGGTCTGATGATATATCAGGGCCATTTCATGATTAATCAACATGCATTTCTTACATATTGCTCCTATAATATTTAAAGAAAAGGACTTCTTTTTTGTTTGAACTGCATAGCCTGGTTGGGATAACTTAAGTGCTGTTTGATGTTTTTACAGATCTGTCGCTGAACACGTGAACCTGGAAATGGATGAAACTTCATTCCAAGACAACTTGCCTTCTGTGAAGTGTGCACTAAAATTCTGTATTTATATTTTATACCACAGCAATAAACTCACAAGCTTTTTTTTCTTGTGTTGAATGTAAACATCAGCCGATTTATCTCTTGGATCTGTGCCGTAAGTGGAAAAGTTCAAGTAAAGCACCTTGGCAGAACAACAGAAGTTATTCCTGAGGTTGAGAAGTCAAGGCTCCTGTAGATAAGGCCACAAATTAAACAGGAGAATGAATGTGAAAGGGAAGTGGCTCCGTCAGATGTGACTTGATTTGTAGATGTTGAGGCCTGGCTGATGCTGCCGCAGGTTCATCTCGGTGCACAGCGAGCCGTTTCTGGCAGGAAGCCACATGAGCCATTAATGGCCTTGTTCTTGAGGGTAGCCCCTGGTCTTTACCACTCTCCGAGTGTGATTTTCATCCATTAGCCAACCCTGCTGCCCTAATGCCACATATGAAAGGGGGAATGGTGGAGAGCAGTTTCATCCTGATTAAATAAATAGCGGGCGCTGCAGCAGAGCGTGACGCAACTTGCCCTGTCTTTCGGGTCTTGAATACTAATAAATATGCAGATTTACTTAACCTTTCAGAGGTAATACAGCTCACTTCAAACATTGTGCAGGAATCTTTGAGTGACAGGGACCCCGGCAGGTTTTCACTTAAAAGAGCACAATCTGTGGTACCAATACATTATTTCTGAGATTTACATGATAATGTGTTACATGGAATATGAAATGCATAGTGCTGCTCAGTTGCACGGCCATTGACATATTAAATGTTTATGGGTGGAGCATTGAAATACATCAAGATTGATGCAAAAATATCCATATAGAAGTAGAATTACTGCACCTTATTACTCATTAGCACCTTCTAGTGGATAAAAATGCACACTCCCTGGATGATGACAGTTTAGTTCTGTCTTATCACTGTCGTCAACAAACGGGTCATGAACTAATGGAACCCCAACCCTTACCATCAGTGGCATATCTTGACAACACAGGAGCTCTTGGGACAAAATTTTTCAGCAATGGAGGGTTTTACTCATCCATCACTTCTGAAGGAGTATACACTACTAATACAGAACATTCTCTCAATATCACTCCCCCTGCAGCGACAGAGTTGGAACGCTGACAAAACATTCCACCAGCGCTGTCAGTAGAGTTTATTGCCTGGGCCATGAAGCTCTAGAGGAGGGGCGTCAACGTGGTCTATAAAAGGGTTGAGGGGCTGCAGGTTTTCGTTCCAACTGAGCAGAAGCACACAATACAAATAATTTGATCAGCTGATCTCAGCCTGCACAGTTAGTGGTATCAGAGGTGCTTCTGCTTGGTTGGACTGTAAACCTGCAGCCCCTCGGCCCTTTTATGAACCAGACTCCTGTGCTCTAGAGCAGGGATACTCATTCTTTTCCAGAATGAGCCACAGTGGGTGCTGGCTTTCGCTCTATCCAACCTGTCCCACACCTGATTCTACTAATGAACCCTTAAAGCTTTTGCCATAGACCCTTGATAAGTAGAATCAGGTGTGTAACTGCATGGTTAGAATGAAAGCCTGCACCCACTGCGGCTCATTCTGGAAAAGAGTGAGTATCCCTGCTCTAGAGCATCGATCTCAATTTCCGAGGCATGTCCATAACCGCTGTAGCTGTTGGAAATGTCTACAGGACACCCTGCTCAGTACTTTCTACTTGAATTGGGACCAACAGTGAGTTGCATTAATTTTTTGCCAAGATTTTGTATGGACGATGGGAGAGTTGGGGCACTGTGTGAAGTCTTCTCCAGCACATCCCAAAGATTCTCACAGGGGTGAAGGACTGGAGTCTATGGTGGCTCCCACTCTTTTACAGTTTGAGCCCAATAAATCCTGGCATCGTCATCCTGGAACATGCCTCTGCCATCAAGGATAAAAAAAAAAATCCTTTGATTGAAAAAGCCTGGTCATTCAGTATATTCAGCTGACCTCATTTTTTTTTTACACGTCTTTGCTGAACCGAGATCTGACCAACTGAAGCAACCCCAGATCATAACACTGCCCCCACAGGCTTGTACAATGGGCACAAGACATGATGGGAGCATCACTTCATCTGCCTCGCTTATCACACTGGAACAGCATATATCTGGACTCAGTCTTAATGCTACACAGCTGTTTAGTCCCAGTCTTTTCAGTTTTCACATTGTGCCAGTGGAAATGCGCTTATTTTCACTATTAAACATCGCCGCAAATTCTATTGATTTCTTACTATTTGATTTCAACAAACATTCAAGTGATCTTTTTTCCGACCACATTTCTTCCTTAAAGATGGTGGTTCATCACTATCCTTCCAGGTTTTAATGATGCGTTGGACAGCTCTAAACTCAATTATAGTAGTTATATCCCCAAACGGTGTTCCGGGGTATTATGTTTTTTGTCCGACCGCTGCCACACTACGTGTTAACGCGATAACTTCAGTAATATTTCAATTAGAAATTCCAAGTTTTGCATATAAGTCAGTATCATAAAGAGGAAGAACTGATTCGATTTTGGACAATTTACAATTTCTAGATTGGCCACCAGGGGCCAAAAACTGAAAAAAAATCACTGTTTTTATCATATCTCTGGAAATGTTTGTCCGATTGACCTCAAATCAAGTGCAAATGAAAGGTCATGACCCTAGGATGTGTCCCACGGTGACATTATACCTGTTTGGTTCAAAATTTTGACACAAGGTGGAGCTTTGTCGCATAAAATTCACCAATTTTGCCATATCTTTGGAACTATGTGGAACTGCAAGGTCATGACCTCACAATGTGTCACATGATGACTTCATGCCTGTATGGTTCTATATTTTGCCACCTGGTGGCACTTTGTGATGGAAAATTACCATTTTGGCTATATCTTCAGAACCATTTGTCCAATTGACCTGTAATTAAGTTCACATGAAAGTCTATTCAAGGATTGGGGGCGTTCGGGGATATACCCCCAGCTGTTGCCTCCGACAGCATAAGCCTAGTTTAATTTGTTTTCCTTGCTTGATAGAAAGGTCAAATTATTGGCCTCCGATACAGGGCAACATCTTTTCCGTGACCACAGGACGTGTCCTCTGACATGGTTGAAATGAGAAGCTACTCACTGCATCGTTTAGGGTTAAATAACTAGTGGCCAGCTGAAACATATTAATCACTGCAGTAATTTTACCGTGGAAAGTTCTTACCCATTTGCTTAGTTAAATCTAGGTGGTGACGTTTTTTTGGCCAGGCAGTGTATTTCATTGGTTTGGTGATTGTACTGTGGAAAATACTTTTCAGGAAGTAAGCCAGTCATTTTACCCAGTCTTAGAGAGTGCACTCCAGCATGTGTGGGGACTTTTTTTTTATTTAAAGGGTGCATGTGTTATGACACCAGTTCTACTTCTACAGAATATAGTGCCCTACAAAGGCTGAGTGCAGTAACTACAAAATAATTTAAGCAGTAAACTAGAGTGCCAAGGGCCCTAAAAGTGGCTGGCAGTTATAGCCCCTTCAGGAGAAGTATCAGTCCGCAGATTCAACAGGAGGCCGCTAGAATTCTTGCGAAAGCAACACGTTGTCTACACGATATTGGCGCTAAAAAGCTCCGGCTCAGACAACCGAAAAAAAAATTAAACCGGTTTAATTTTTTTTGCGAATTTCAGCAGTGATGGCGAATGGTCCCGTACCACTGCAAATCAATTCATGGTTCTTCAACTCAGTTATTCTCTGCGAAAGAAGAGAACTGTTTCATCTACTCAGTGAGAAAGGGATTTTAGTTACCATTATCGGGCAACTCGACTGAGCAGCCACACTTTTTCATGAGTGACAGATAGCAACATTTCCGCCATTAAGCAAAAATATAATCTTTAAGAAGTCTACATCATGAAATCAGATTAGATTTTTTTCTAACCTGAACTTCCACTGTCGTCTGCTGTCAATTTGTGAAGTGCGCCATCTTCTCAATTCACTTCTGGTTCTTGCTCTGCTTTCAGACAATGATTTAACACAACACTGCCACTGAGTGGGTCTAATTAGTATTATTCTTTCTATTCCATGATGCTAGTAGGAACAAACATCCAAAAAATGGGTTTTGAACAGTTTTTATTGCAGCAATTGAATCTGAAAAAAGGTCAACCATGCGGTTACAATGCTCGTAAAAATTTTAATTATTTATAGGTTAGTGCCCAATACAGACTCATTTCTAAAGATATTATTAAACGAGGAAATAAATAGATTTTGTCACATGACCATGAAGACCAAAGTCAAATCCAATATGGTGCGTTTGATCAGCAAACCTGATTTGTCATTAGTATCCAAATACATACCGAAGATCTAAAGCCAACATTGAAGAACTTTTAGGCCATTTCGTCATTACAAGGACCTTGTTGCCCAAGGTCAAATCCAATGTGTCGAAAACAACCAGCATACGTGATTTGCTATTAGTGCCCAATACATACCTAAGCTCTACAAACAATATTAAACAAATATGGGCCATTTTTGTCATAAAACCTTGACTTTGAGGCCCAACATCAAATTTGACTGACTGCCTAAGAATGTTCAGCATACATGGTTTCCTATAGATGCCCCAAACATACCTGAGCTCTAATTGCCATATTCAGCAAGTTATAGCAAATTTTGCCATTTGATGTTGACGCCCAATGTCATATTCAACTTGCCGAGAATGCTTGGCTCACATGATTCCCTATAGGTGCCTCACACATACCTAAGCTCTAAATGCCACATTAAGCGGTTACAACACATTTTTGCCATTTGATCTTCACCTTACGTGAAATTCGAACAACCGAGAATGATTGGCATATATTATTCCCTATAGGTGCCTCATACATGCCTAAGCTCTAAATGTCATATTAAGCAACTTACAGCATTTTTGCGCCATTTGGCCTTGATCTTGAGGCCCAAGGTCAAATGTGACCGACTCTCAATGTTCGGCATACCCGATTCCCTAGAGGTGCCTCATACATACCTAAGCTCGAAATGCTATATCAAGAGTTATAGCACATTTTTGCCATCTGACCTTGAGGCCCAAGGTCCAATGAGACTGACTCACAATGTTAGGCATACCTGATTCCCAAAATGTGCCTCATACATACCTAATTTATAAGTAAATGCTATATTAAGAGAGTTATAGCACAAAACACCCCAAAAAATGATGAAGTCCAGACACGTTGCCTAGGTGGCGCTATGAAGGAGCAATTCAATCGATACACCGTTGAAGCAGGTCATGATACTGATTCCATTGCTGCGATTGAAAAAAAATTAATCCTACAGTTTTTGAGAAAATTGCACATAAGTGCCAAAAATGGCCATTTTTGACACAAGAATGGCCACCAAGTCTAAACAAACGATTTCATGAAAAAAATATTTGCTCGGGCATTAACCTGACCTATTTGATCACATCCCCAGATTTAAAAAAAATTAATCAGACCGTATAATTTTCATCCAAATATATCCTGACTTCCATACTCAATAACACTGCAAAACTCCCATTTCCCCCAATATGTAGCTTCTGCGCTTTGGCTTTGTAGCGCAGAATAGGAGAAAAGCAGACAGTCCGCTCAGTATGTTTAGTAGGCAGTCTATACATGGGACAGTAGTTTCAGCCACGGCTATTCCAGTGACCCACTTTGATATCCACCTTGGCTTAGCTCTCAATTTATGCTTGAAGTAAGCCGTTTTGGACATGACGCAGCGTCAGCTGGTTTAATTGATCATGGAAAGCAGACAATTTCCATCAGCTCACCGCGTGAGGTTTCTTGGGTCTGAACTAAATGCAGATGTTGAGAAAAATTTCTTCTGACCTTGCGGCTCCCCTCAACCCTGGATGAAGGTGAGAGGTTTTTGCTGTGTCCCCGCACTGAAAAAAGCTTGTTGATTTCGTGAGAAGTTACACTTTGAAGGGAAAACTCAGGCCAGCTGACCGCACCTGCCCCAGTGACTGCTAGAAACAAAACACTTCTTCCCTCGACCCGAGAAGTGTTACAGTTGTGTCAGAATTTCTCTTTTTAGTTATTTGGTGATGGATATAGCTCACTAAACTGAGCCACTGCGTATTACTGAGATGACATCAGCTGATACTAGCTGCAATCAATGGGGCATTTCATCATTCAAAAGCCCTTTCTATGCAATAAACGTCTAACAAGAGCCATTGGTCTACAACAGCAGTGAAAATCTAGGATTTTCCCGTTATTTTCCCTGCTCCATCATACATACAATTTTATGGGGTAAATAACTCATTTACTTACATAATACCTGCAAGATCTTTTTTTTTTTTCAGACAGACAGCTTTGATGGCAAATTATCACCTACAGGTAATAAATATTTATAGCCTAGCTTTTGAGTACTTTATATGGCGTCATATGATATGAACATATTTAGGGCCCTGAATCATTGACCCTAACCAACCCTAACCACGTGTTTTCCGAAGAAACACTTTTCGTAGTTGCAAATACTTCTGGTTTCAGTGAGCAGAACACGCCTGGGTCAAGTTGAAAGTATTTATATGAATGTATATTTGAGATCCTGGATAGTTACGCTATCAAAATATGTCATTTCCCCAACCTGACGGTAACCATGGTAGCAGAATACCCTGTTAATCAAAACAGTTATATTTTTGGACTCAGTGAAGTGGGACTCTGACAGGAAAGGGTTCAAGACTCAAACCCTCTTAACATTACAGATGACCGTTCAGCAGAACACAGAAATGGATGAACAGACGTTAAAAAAAAGAACCAAAAAAGAAGGGACAAAAGTATTGTCAATAATTGACAGTCATTTTATTTTTATTTTTTAGGGAAAAAAAAACAAACAAAAACTTACAAACCTTCAAGATGGCAGCCAGAAAGGGACCTGCCATTATGTGTTTTCACAGCTGGGAACAGGCCACTATCATTTGCCAGCCCTCCAACACATCCAGTGAGAAATACATCAGGAATGAAAACAGTTCAAATAAAACTCACTCAAGTGCAAAAGAAAATAAGAACACAACCAGGCTTCAATGGCTTTTTCCTTCTAGTTTAGCAGTCAGAATTTTCTAATTCAAATCAGAGATGGACTACATTTATTTTGAGCTTTTATGTGTATATTTATTACTTTTATGCAGTAAAGTCCATCTTTTTCAGATGAAGAAATCCAATAAGTTTTCAACCTTAGTTGAAATACAAATCTGGCAGCCATATCTCCACTGCCAAATCTGATTTGACCAAAATTAGATCATGAAACTATTAACATACTATTTTGATCCTCGCAACAGAGTTAAATTATGCCCATCTGGATCTGCAAAACCTGTTTTTGAGGAAATGAACATAAGTGATGCACAAACAGAAAGAAGTAATGGGTCAGCGCTCTATTTGTGCCTCTAAATGCAGTGTTATCTTGTTATTTTGTATAAGACAAGACTGACGTCAAGATAGCAGAGGCAAATTAACAAGACGATTTTGAATAGTGTGGTTATTAAGCCCATGCAACCCAGGCCAAGAGGACAATCGTGGAAACCACACTGTAGACCTTCCACCGTACGCAGACCCAAATATAAAGTAGCTGAACTTTGCCTAACCTCCACGCACTGAAGTTGATGTCATGCAAAAACAATAAGAACTCAAATCACTCGTCAACTGATCATATCAAGACACATTGATGTCCAGTACTCAAATTTTTTACCAACAAAAACATTCAACTATGTTTTTACATATTATTCGTTTCCCAATTAAAACTTAGAAAATGACAAACCAATGCCAGAACATATCCAACAATTTCTTAAACTATGACTTCAAGAATTAATATTTGGTCAGCCTATGGAATGATGCGCACAGGCAGTCATAGAAGAAATAAGCATAAAATGTTCCGACGACTTTTGGGCCTTATAGCCCTGGTGCTGCAGGCAGCCCACTGAGTTAGGTTGTTCCTCAGCGGGTTAGCAGAGCTTCTCTACCCAGATAATAATGCCATATAATGGTACAATTCAAGTCTTTCAAAAAAAATCTATATCATTGCTGGTACTAGCAAATGATACATGCAGCTGTGGTCGCATCGCAAACTCTTGAGAACTCAAATCAATAACTCAGAAATTCTAGACCGTGGGCCACCAAATGCACTGCAGTTAATTAGCGACTTTCACAGTCATTCGACGCCTAAACCACGAATGATTTTTGGCAGAGTGCACACATTCCCTCAGACTCGTATTTCAAAGTGACTGCAGAAATACTCCCGGGTTCAAAGGCTTGAGTGAATGATTCACACCTCAGTTTCCAATTCTCTCCATTTCATCCAGATCATCCGTGTCCAGCTTTTCAATCTTATTACCTGAATGGGAAAATTACATCAGAATATGTCAACAATCAAGCAATCACCTCATTTTAAGAATCAACTTTCAAAAGAATCCTGTCAATGGTTGTTCATTGTTACTGGTCCCCCTAACCCTTCCATCACAAAAGACAAAGCAGATGCTGAGGTCCAAGAGAACCCCACAGCTCTTAACTAATTACAGGGTTCCCACAGCTTAGGGCAAGTTAAATTCAAGACTTTTTAAGACTTTTTTAATGCCATTTGATATTAAATTTAAGACCAACTTCATAATAAACACAAATGGAAAAATAACACCTCATCATAGGATTCGGGACAATTTTGCCCAAATGTTTATTTGAACATGAAATATGATCTTTTAATCAAATGAAAACGTTTTTTTGAAAAACATTAATACTAGGGATGGACGATATTAGATTTTTGGCCGATATCCGATATGCCAATATTTTACAACTCATTTGGCCGATATCCGATACTGACACCGATATTTTTTCCCCCACATCTAATTGCAGTGATCATCTAGTTTCTGCAGGGGAATTAACAGGCAGAATTATTCTGCAGACTCTTCATCAAGTCGGCCTGCTGGCAAATGCAGACATAAGACAAAGCTGAAAATGATGTAACATCAGTAATCACTCCTTGTGCAAAATAAGAAAAATACCTCAATTTACATTATTTAAAACATGTCATATTTATTCATTACAATTGTTTTTAAACAAAACAAATAAGATACTTGCAGCCTGTCCTACTTAAAACAGACTTATGACAACACCCACAACCAATTTTACCTCTATTCACAAGGAACATGTATGAAGTGCATTGTACAACTGTACAGCAATGCCCGTGACCTTTGACCCCTCAGGCGGTACTGCATCAAAAACCAACATCAGTGTGTAAAGTACATCGCCACACGGGCTCAGGAACACTTCAGAAAACCACTGTCAGTAACTACAGTTCGTTGCTACATCTGCAAGTGCAAGTTAAAACTCTACAATCCAAAGTGAAAGCCATTTATCAACAGCACCCAGAAACGCCACCGGCTTTGCTGGGCCCGAGCTCATCTAAGATGGACTGATGGAAAGTGGAAAAGTGTTCTGTGGTCTGACGAGTCCACATTTCAAATTGTTTTTGAAAACTGTGGACGTCGTGTCCTCCGGAGCGAAGAGGGAAAGAATCATCCGAACTGTTGTAGGTGCAAAGTTCAAAAGCCAGCATCTGTGATGGTATGGGGGTATATTAGTGCCCAAGGCATGGGCAACTTACATATATGTGAAGGCTCCATTAATGCTGAAAGGTGCATACAGGTTTTGGAGCAACATATGTTGCCATCCAAGCAACGTCTTTTTCATGGATGCCCCTGCTTATTCCAGCAAGACAATGCCAAGCCACATTCTGCACGTGTTACAACAGCATGGCTCCGTAGTAAAAGAGTCTGGGTACGAGACTGGCCTGCCTGTAGTCCAGACCTGTCTCCTATTGAAAATGTGTGGTGCATTATGAAGCATAAAATACAACAACAGAGACCCCGGACTGTTGAACAACTTAAGCCGTACATCAAGCAAGAATGGGAAAGAGTTCCACCTGAAAGGCTTCAAAAATTGGTCTCCTCAGTTCCCAAACATTTACTGAGTGTCATTAAAAGGAAAGGCGATGTAACACAGTGATAAAAAGGCCCCTGTGCCAACTTTTTTGCAATGTGTTGCTGCCTTTAAATTCTAAGTTAATGATTATTTTCAACAACAAAAAAAGTTTCTCAGTTTGAACATTAAACATCTTGTCTTTGCAGTGTATTCAATTGAATATAAGTTGAAAAGGATTTGCAAATCATTGTATTCTGTTTTTATCTACGATTTACACAACGTGCCAACTTCACTGGTTTTGGGTATGTATATCGGCAGATATCAGCAGAATGGCCGATGTCCGATATTTAATTTTAAAGCCGATATCGTTCACTGATATGGCACTGCTTTTTTCAGTTCCTCCTCCACCTCTGCTTCTTCAATTCTGCTATTTTTTCTTTGTGGCGCTTTCTCAGTGTGTTCACTAATTCATCACGAGTTCACATTTTTAAGACTTTTGAAAGATTTATTTAAGACATTTTAATGCCATTTAAGGCCTTGTTTTTAGATTCGTGAATTTAATGCCTTTTAAGACTTTTTAAGGATCCGTGAGAACCCTGTAATTATTAATAAATAGCTGCATATACCTAAGGCAAGCCACAGGTCACTGTGCCCAGGTCAAAAGTCAAATCCACTGATGACCCTTACGCTGCACACGGACCCCTCACAAGGAATCTGCAGACTGAAGTTTAAGCTGCTGTGGTTAGTACTTTTGGAAATATGGGCCGAACAAAAAATGTTTAAGTTCAAGGTCACAGTGCCTAGGTCAAAGGTCAAATTCACTTATGATCCTTACATTGCACACCTATCCCTCACAAGGAACCTGCGCACCAAATGCGAAGCTCCTGTGGCCAACACTGTCAAAGGTATCGTCTGGACAAATTATAAAGCCGCCACCCAGGCACCACTGAGTATAACAATACCCCATTAGCCCATAAAGGGCTGTGGGCTGATTATATTGATCAATGGTTTAAATCAAGACCTCAATAAACTACACGTGTTTTCAATTAGCAATCCTAGCAATACAATTACAGGTTCTCGCATGTATTGTTACCATTGGAAGAGCTGTAAATAATCCCAGATCTCCAGCTTCCTGACTTACTGAAATGATCCTCAATTTGGTTGAGGATGTTCATGCTGAATTTGCTGTCCACCATGTTGATGGCCAAGCCTCTCTTGCCGAAGCGGCCCGTTCGGCCAATCCTGTGAAGGTAGGTCTCGTGATCTGGGTTTCCGTCTTGGTCCACAGGAAGGTCAAAGTTGATCACCACGGATACTTGCTCAACGTCAATTCCTGGTTACGAGACACAAAACGGGCGGCGACATGAAAAATGGTCATTATAGAGGGACAGCCGAATACTGCCCAGGAAATGAACACACCATCCCTGTACCAGAATAATTCACCTTTCATGCAGTGCTGCCCAATCATAGTCCATGGAGGGCTGAGAGTCTGCAGGTTTCTACTCCAACCAATCACTACATCTGCTGATTTTGCACACAAGCACATCTTCAGGAGGGAACTAATTGGAGGAATCAGCAAGTGTAATGATTGGTTGGAATGAAAACCTACACAATCTCCCCTCCATGGTGCGATTGGCCACTGCTGTCCAAACGCCACAATTTTGCCATCAACAAAATCTTGGCTACATCAGGCAAGGTAACTGGGAGATATAACATTTCAACTTATGAAACAAGACACAGAGGACCTCGTCTCCTCCCATTAAGCATCAAATATAACTAAAAATCACAAGATACCAATATTCATTTTCATAAACCCGCCCATGTTGAGCTGAAACAGGGAATTGCTGAAGGGACTTGAGATGTATGTCCCCAGCATGACTGACCCCTGAAGTCGTACTCACCTCTGGCACAGACATTTGTGGTCACCAGCACCTTCTCCTTCCCGCACCGGAAGCGTTCGATGATGGCGGCTCTCTGCTCCACAGTCATCTCCCCACTCAAGAGCGCCACCTGGTGGCCGTCCCTGGACAGTTCCCCGGCCAGCCAGCCCGCAGTTCTCCGTGTCTAGGGTTTGAAATATGAACAGCCCTTTAGCCAGGAGGTAGAACTAATTGGTTAAGCCAGCAGCCTGAGATCAGGAATATAAAATTCGAAGGGCTTTTATATGCAGGCCCCTGGACTTAGCACCTCCACTATCCAACACAAGGATACGACTGGGATAATTCATCATGACTTCAAACTGCATCATCACGCATTCTTATGAGAGGAGGCATAATGACTTGCATCACAAGGAACCCCTGGATGCAAAAATCACACTCGGATCATTGTACAACGAGAATTGTTCTTACAAAATCAGTGTAGTACTCCTAATATACGATTTAAAAAATTTCTTTTATTCAAATTACTTCTGATCATAGAGACGTGATTTTTATATCATTTTAAAACTCTTTCCTAGGTCTCTCACACAAAATATCACAATTAAATGCAACAGATACTTGAGTGATTAAAATTTTGGAAGCTGAGAGAAAAGCTACGCTTCAAAATTCAAATTTTCATTCAACTCGAGCAATAATATCATCAACACCTCCGGAAGATTTGGTTTCGGTCTTCTGTCCCTGACATGTAATAACTCCTCCACCACAGAATCACACGAGCAAGTTCAGTTCCATAGGTTCCTCATGCAGTCAAATCAGTATGATAAATCTGAATAAAATCCCTGAGGATTCGGTCAGACTGACTGAACCCCAGAGAGAGGAGAGGCGTGTCCGCTGAGGCCCTGACAGAGAGCGAGGAGGGCGGAGGCGAGGGAGAGCTCTCACGTGGCAGAAGATCATTGCCTGGGCAATGGTGATGGCGCCGTAGATGTTGCACAGAGCAGTGAACTTCTCCTCCTTGCAGCTGCAGAGCACGTAGTACTGCTTAATGGTGTCAAGTGTCTCTTCCTCGCGCTTCAGTTTGATGATGTTCGGCTCCGGGATGATCCTCTGGGCAAAACGCCACACGGTATCCTCAAACGTAGCAGAGAACAGCAGCATCTGGCACTCCTTGGGCAGCATCCTGGGGAGGGGGACAGGCACAGGGGGAAATAAATTCTTCAATAAGTGCCAGAGTATATTTTGTCCTCCTCATCTGACCCATCCAAGTCTAGTGCTGCAACTTACAATTATTTTGATTGTCGATACGTCAACATTTATTGAAATGACTAGTCAGATAGACTCGCACAGTGCAACGGTTATTTGGCAATTAGCTTTTCGATTGAAGTAATTTTAGCCATGTGCTAACTAACAATAAAAACAATAAAAGATTAATAAAACATTTTTGGAAGAAGTATTAAACTTTGCGGCTCATTAGGCTACTTCTGGACAAAAGATAAACAGAAATTCAAGTCAGAATTCATGTTTTTGAATTGTTGTCAGGTAACGTGCGAATATAAATAATACTGTTCACCAAGGACAGGTAGCAGCTGCAGCAAAAAAATAAATAAAATAAAATTTAAAAAAAGAAGTTTTCCTTTTTTTCCTTTGATATTAAACCAGATGTATCCAGAGGTATATAAAGCACAGGAAAAAAGAAAAACTAAGTAAAAGTAGAAGTACCATAACTGAAAGTTACTTTGGTAAAAGTTGAAGTCACCTATAAAATAATTACTTGAGTGGAAGTCTAAAAGTAGCTCACATTAAACATACATAAGTACCAAAAGTATTTTGTATCAAAAGTCCTTTCAAAAGTATCAAAAGTGCAAGTACAAAGTTTTTTTCATAGTACGCTTAGAAAGAAGAGAAGCAACCACTCTTTGTTCTCTGTTTGGGCTCTTTAAACAATTTTCAGGTGTATGAAAAATACGGTATTCAGTATTCGGCTTGCTTGTGCAATAAATCAGAGCCGTATATAGAGAGAGTCTGGCCAACTCGGGGTTCGAATGTCTGAGCTATCCCGCTATGCTGCTTGGTTCTGAGCTGGTCACGTGTTTTATGGACGCTATGTTTGCTACCATTAATCAATATTCATCCAGCGATCCCCATGGCGAAGTGTCGAATATGAGGTAATTAAATTCAGTAAGTAATTCAATTATACAATTATTTGTACTTTTATTTCATTTTATTTATCCTGGTTTCTATAATAAGAATATGATGTTTACATGCACAAATGCAATAACAGGATTCTCCAAAAACCTGATCATACCCAGGATACTGAAGTCCATGTAGCTAAATGCACTCAAGAGAGAATACATTGCAAATGCTCATTTACTGAAACGCGAGCAGCACTGAGATCTTCCTAGAGTGGACGTGTCATATGGAAGTTAAAGCTTGCAACAAACGTAAAACTTGTAGCATTGTGCAAACTCCAATACACTCGGTATTCAATTTAGCTACATATTAATAGTGTGACGAAACGCAGAGCAGTTTTTTATCAAGTATTAGAGCTATGTGATTGAAGCTGCTTGCAGAGTGGACGCGAAACAAATT
Source organism: Gymnothorax reevesii (assembly GCA_029721435.1). Lineage (NCBI taxonomy): Eukaryota > Metazoa > Chordata > Actinopteri > Anguilliformes > Muraenidae > Gymnothorax > Gymnothorax reevesii. Next base: position 59,821,713 of record CM056581.1, read on the forward strand.
TTTCGACAGAGTACATTCAAAGTCAATACGGAGACGCGAATACACAAATTGGCCTTCGAATGGGAGCACTCGGGCACTGTTGTGATCACATCAAAATCGCCATTTTTTAGCCACCATGACTCAACACAACATGAAACTTTGCTCGTAGTATCACCTGGCTCTCTATACATGAACTCGAACACTCTTTGTGTACAAGGAGTATACTTAAATACCGCTTTTTAAACTGGACTCACCTAAGGCAACAACCCGGAAGACAACGCGAGGTTGGTCCCGTGCCAACAAAAACATCTTTTCAGCAAACTCATTGTATTCGAACAATGTTCGAGTTCTAGTGTGGGGACCCTGATAATACTACGAGCAAAGTGTCATGTTTTGTCAAGTCTTCTTAGTATTTTAAAACTAGCGATTCTGATGCGACCATACTATCCAGCCCATAGGGTTAAGCCATAGAATCATCTGCCGTTGGTAGCAAACATGGCGCCCATGATTCAAGTTGGCCGGACACTCTATACACGGCTCTGCAATAAATGATCCTGGAGTGCCATCTAGTGACAGAATATTGTAATTGTGTGCATAAATTTGCAGCTTCAAGTACACATCCTGTCGCTTTCCTCTCTCCTCCCACCGGTCAAATTTGCGCAGGCGTGACAGAGAGTTGCTAAGAGAGTCAGATGGCTAATGCTTACTCTACAGCTGCTTTCATCTCCTGCTCCTGTGAAACAACGTTTAGTCCAGTTCCAATGCGTGAAATACGTTTGCAATGACGTAACGACAAATTAACGATGAATAAATTAGTCAACAACAAACTTTGTTATCGAATTTTGTCGACAATGTCGATGAATTGTTGCACCCCTAGTCACTCAAGAGCAGTAGACAGCGAGAGTGCAGCGCCTAGGGACTGTCTCCAGCAAAGACCAGAGTCTTGTTCAGGGGCTACGGCATGGGCCATGGACGGCAATGGACCTCTTCTAGGGTCGGAGGAAAGCGGTATATCAAGAGGAAACATACAAGGACCTTACCATGAAAAATACAAACCAATGCCAACTCCAAATGATTAGAATAAATGTGCATGTTTGCAAACGGCAGTACAAGGATCGATTTTGAAATGGAACAAACAATTCATTTTCCTTTTTTTTAAAACCCCCAAACCACCAACAGAGTAGCTAGTGTAAACCTATTAAATGGCATCTAAAGTCAATTCCCATAATTTTTGCTTATCGGCCAATCAGTGAGCGGCACCTGCGCAAACAAACCGAAATAGAAGAATTATCTACGCATGTGCACAAAATATTGGTTTATATGAATGAAATTGGTCATGTGACAATGCAAGATGTCAACAAAAGCAAGTGATTTGTTTGTAAACATTGGATATTCAATGTCCCGTTTAAGAATCAACGTTAGATGCCCTTTAATCTAGGGCCAGGGTAATAAAAGATGTGTAGAGGGTCACAGTTTTCCGAGCCTCGGCTGCAGATGTCTTTGGTCATTTGCTTAACTCAAACACAGACGTCTGCACACTCGAGCTAGGTTTTGTGTTTTGTGACATAATGGCATTGTTTGAAATAAGCAGATCAGAATGCTTGATAAATTATATTCCTATTGGGTCTCTCCAGTCAAATATTTATACACAAAAAATGGCAGGTACCGAAACTCCCAAAAAATCCCGTTGATAATGACATTTGTTTTGTATGTAAAATAAGAGTCAGATCTAAGAAAAAGAAAATGCATGCGTATGAAAAAACCAAACTTGATGTTCTTTCAATTACAAATTGTGTTCTTTCCATAAATACTGCTGTATATTCCTCAAGGGAACTGTGTGCACCGTACTGGATGCTATAGTCTATTGGATAAGTTCTCAAGTATAATAAAAAGCCAGCTGGATGAGAACAAAGGAAGTCAAGTGAGTTTACATGATAACTGGCTCCGCATCAAACGTCTTACTACAGACGTGCAGAACGAAGTGTGCTGCGCTGTAGCTAAAGAACTTGTGTTTGGGAAAACTTCAACACCAAAGAAGCCTGGAGAAATTCCACCTTTTGAATGCTTTCAACATGTTAGTGCTGGTGAACCCCCGTCACTGACATCTTTTGTGTTACCCTTGCCTCCCACAACAGTACGTGTATAGTGAGAAGGATAATAGGCGCTCATGTGATAAAAAATCTTTAGGTTGAAAGAATAAATCTGGTGCTCTTGGAAAAGTGGGACGAGAGGACAACCAAAAATAGTAGGTCTTACAGACACTCAGAAAATTAGTAGGGTCCAAACGAAGTCTAAGATAAAAAGCCGACATGTTTCCACCTACACAGTCTTCATCAGGGTGTAACAAGTCACATGGGTAAAGACTGACATATATAGATGGTACCAACCAATAAAGAACCAGACTAGTGCCACCTGATAAACTGCTAAAAGCTGACGTACAAAAATAACATTTAAGTTAACAAAAATAACCGAACAATAAAATAAAGAGGTGAAAGAGATAATACAGACAGGTGTTTGTAAAAACAATCAAACAGAGAAGTGACAGATACTATGAGTGTGGTTGTAAAAATACCAGTAACAATGATGAAGACGACACATACATAAGGCGATATTGAAAAATAAATGGCAAGAGGTATCAATATAGAACAGGTGCTGGAAGTATCAATATAAAAACGGCACGTAGAGCGGCACGGTGGCACAGTGGTTAGCACTACTGCCTCACATGCACACTAATAAACCGATCATAACCCAATTTCTGGAGTGACCAGATTATTCAAGTGGTCATGTAAAAATCATAATCTGGTATCCTTTTTCGGATAAAGACCGTTATCGGATTATGAGAAATCCGATAAACACGACAAAGTCTTGCCCAATTGTCCATTTTCTTAGGCCCATGTATACGGTTAATCAGATTTCTTTCGTTCTTTTACATCTGCGAATGTGTTCAAATGGAAAAACGGATGTAGCTAACTAGAGACGTTTTATGGACACCAAACTGACTTGCTATCAACCTATACTTTCCGCAGCTAGCGAGCTTGTATAACGCAATCGCCACTCGCATTTCTAGTGGTACTGCGGTCATCTCTTCTGGGCTCATGACATCCTTCATCTGATCAGACAGTTTCACGAACGCTCCCCGAGACATCATGAAATTCTCTCTCCATTTTGCATCTGAAAATTCATTGAGCACCACTCTCTCCCACCAGTTCTTACTCCTAACGCACATCCAGCAAGCACAGATTTTTGGTAGGAGTGGAGGAAGGCCTATGCTGAGACCAAGAGTTTTACGTCATGTACTTGGAAAGAAATCGAACTATTGACAGAACCATGTAAACAAGGTTTTTCCGATCATCGCATTACTGAAGTACATGTGAGTACGCGTCAAATCAGATTATTTCCATTACCCCATTATTCCCAGTTATCGGATTATTGTGGTCATGTAAACATAGCCGTTACAAAATAAATAATTGTTAATTAAAACATTGTCTTACCTGCAAGTGACGCGCGAGCATCATCTCGCTGTTTTTTTTTTTTCCTTTTCCTCTTTTCCGCCCCCGACTCTCGATGCCTTTTCGATGACATGTCCAGATCTCCGGAATAAACTTCTGCCAAATTTGCGATTGAAGCATAATGGAGCAAACTACTAGGGAATGGGGGAGGGGGGCACCGAAGGTAGACCGATGAGAGGGCTGCACAGGAGATTAATCTTTTCTCGCGTAAATAAGCATGCGTTTTTTTTGTATTACTTATATTTATTAACATGCTTTAAAAATTATTTAAATTTATTTGTAAATATATTTTTATTTATTTTAAATATTAAATATTGTGGTTATTATTTTTTTATGGGCTTGATTTTTTTTGGTGCCCCCCCAAGCAGTGCGTGATAAGCGTATGCCGAGCGCCGTGTCTGAATAAACGTGCACTGTGACCTTAGCAGATCCAGCCTGTTTATATCAGTCTTGGGTTGCTCGGGTGGGCTCACTCACCTCTGAATCCGGACACTGTGGTCCAGTATCAGTCTTGGGTTGCGCGGGCGGGGTCACTCACCTCTGAATGCGGATACTGTGGTCCAGGTGACCTTGCGTGGCGATCATGACGTCGGCCTCGTCCAGCACAAACACTTTAATTTTCTTGGGGTCGAAGAACCTGAGCTTGGTGCACCAGTCCAGCAATGTGCCGGGAGTGCCGATGATGATGTGATCCTTTACTCTCATCCCGCGCTGCACTGCAAGATACAGACCAGAGAGCCATGCGCAGCATAACACCACCTGCCCAACCACCATCTACATCAGAGGCTCCCAAACATCTCCTCGGGGCTCAACACCCAGATCCCGGTGTTTGGTGTGAGCCAAAGGTTATTATCGTTAACAAAAAGGAACGAAATACCAAAAACTAAAATTGAAAAAACATTTTCGTTATCTGAAATAAATAAAAACCATAATTAAAAGTAAAAAAACGATAACTAACTGAAACGGTATTGTGTGTTTACAAAACTAACTAAAACGTACTGAAATTACAGATAAAAGTCCCTTTGTTTTCTTCTTCGTCGATGCAGGCCAGGAGTGTCCAATCTTATCCATAAAGGGCCAATGTGGCTACTGGTCTTTGTGACAGCCTAACACTAACACCTGCTTCTAATTATCTAGGTCTTGACTGACCGCCCTGATCACTTAATTAGTTGAATCAGGTGCGGTAACCCTGGGCTGTAACAAAGCCCTGCACCCACACTGGCCCTTCACGAATAACGTTGGACAACCTAGATGGAGGCCATTTATAAGCCTTTTGGATTGATATGAAATCGATTTATTACACTCGAGCTGTTTTACGTGAGCTGGCGGCACCATACGGCACCTCATGTCACCTCTTGTTTACAGTCGAGGTAGCTTACTGCATTGTTAATCTACTGCTCCGATATGCCAAAAAGCTGCACCTGCATCCAGTGGCAGCGGCAGAGATTTTCTTTAGCAGGTGATATGGGGATGCTTGACTCTTTAAAGAAGGTGCTCTGAATCATGGGGGTGTTCGCCGTTACGTCGGTCTCATCGGAACCCTGGTACACGTACACAGACGCGCGTGCGCGGCCGCATTAACGATGCCCGTTCCGCAACCATTACTTGCCTATGTCGCTCTGATATACGTTGTACAAAAATAGATATAAAGTTCATAAGCCTGCCAACATAAACATCTGAAAATGAAGTTTCAAACAACTCTGCCACAGACTGGCCCTGAACACAAGGAGCAGCAAACCGCAGCAGCAGAGGGCAACAGACACTGCATGTTTCAGCCAAAATGCTGAGATCACGAAATCACACAGCCAGTTACCAACACTGAACTAAAGCTGTGTTCCATTTGTACTCGTGTTTGAAGATTGCAGAAGGACCGCATATTTGTCCAGAAGTTGCTTATATTCGGACAAGGCAAACGCGAGAGTAGCTTTTGTGGACGTAATCATCTTGTTTTACTACTCTTCTTCCTGGTTTATGGTGGTTGGCAACTTTTTTCCGACTTTGTAACTGGAACACTGATAACTCGGCTGTGACGTCATACCCAGCTCCGACCTCCGACTTCCAAGGTAAATGGAACGCATCTTCATAATGAATCAACTTGCAGTCAAGAGGCCGACTCACATTAAGGTCAGAAGTAAAACGGGCGCTGCATCCATTTGCCGAAGCAGATCATCTGTTTTGCCTGTATGTTTTTACGTCTAAAAATAACATATATTTAAATTTCATTAATTTACTTTTCTTTAAATTATGAATAAAACTACAAAACCCAAAACCAGTGAAGTTGGCACGTTGTGTAAATCGTAAATAAAAACAGAATACAATGATTTGCAAATCCTTTTCAACCTATATTCAACTGAATACACAGCAAAGACAAGTTACTTAATGTTCAAACAGGTAAACTTCGTAATTTTTTGCAAATATTAGCTCATTTGGAAGTCGATGCCTGCAACATGTTTCAAAAAAGCTGGCACAAGTGGCAAAAAAGACTGAGAGAGTTGAGGAATGCTCATCAAACACTTATTTGGATCATCCCACAGCTGAACGGGCTAATTGGGAACAGGTGGGTGCCATGATTGGGTATAAAAGCAGCTTCCCTGAAATGCTCAGTCATTCACAAACAAGGATGGGGCGAGGGCCACCACTTAGTGAACAAATGCGTGAGCTGATTGTCGAACAGTTTAAAAACAACATTACTCAACGAGCTATTGAAATTTAGGGATTTCATCATCTACGGTCCGTAATGTCGTCACAAAGGTTCAGAGAATCTGGAGAAATCACTGCACGTAAGCGACAAGGCCGAAAACCAACATTGAATGCCCGTGACCTTCGATCCCTCAAGTGGTACTGCATCAAAAACCGACATCAGTGTGTAAAGGACATCACCACATGGGCTCAGGAACACTTCAGAAAACCACTGTCAGTAACTACAGTTCATCACTACATCTGCAAGTGCAAGTTAAAACTCTACAATGCAAAGCGAAAGCCATTTATCAACAGCACCCAGACACGCCGCCAGCTTCGCTAGGCCCAAGCTCATCTAAGATGGACTGATGCAAAGTGGAAAAGTGTTCTGCGGTCTGACGAGTCCACATTTCAAATTGTTTTTGGAAACTGTGGACTTTGTGTCCTCCGGACCAAAGAGGAAAAGAACCATCCGGACTGTTATAGGCGCAAAGTTCAAAAGCCAGCATCTGTGATGGTATGCTGGTGTATTAGTACCCAAGGCATGGGAAACTTACACATATGTGAAGGCACCATTAAGGCTGAAAGATGCATACTGGTTTTGAAGCAACATATTTTGCCATCCAAGCAACGTCTTTTTCATGGACGCCCCTGCTTATTTCAGCAAGACAATGCCAAGCCACATTCTGCACGTGTTACAACAGCATGGCTCCGTAGTAAAAGAGTGCGGGTACTAGACTGGCCTGCCTGTAGTCCAGACCTGTCTCCCATTGAAAATGTGTGGCGCATTATGAAGCGTAAAATACGACAACGGAGACCCCGGACTGTTGAACAACTTAAGCTGTACATCAAGCAAGAATGGGAAAGAGTTCCACATGAAAAGCTTCAAAAATTGGTCTCCTCAGTTCCCAAACGTTTACTGAGTGTCATTAAAAGTCGATGTAACACAGTGGTAAAAAGGCCCCTGTGCCAACTTTAATGATTATTTGCAAAAAAAAAAAAAAAAGTTTCTCAGTTTGAACATTAAACATCTTGTCTTTGCAGTATATTCAATTGAATATTAGTTGAAAAGGATTTGCAAATCATTGTATTCTGTTTTTATCTACGATTTACATAACGTGCCAACTTCACTGGTTTTGGGTTTTGTATTCAAACGACATTAAAATATATTCTCGCGTACTCACCAGGACTGACTGACTGTCACTTCACGATAGCAAAATGTACGTCAGCTGAAAATGTAGGTCAGTATGCAAAGTACAACATGGCCAAAAGGGGAAAAAATGCTTTTGAAGAACAGTTTTAGGATAATTTCTCTTGTGAAGGACTCACAGAAATAAAGACCATTTCCTCATCAATCGCCCTCCCCCTTACCTTTGTTTCCGCGGATGGCATACGCTAGTGTGATCTCAGGATAGAACTTCCCCATCTGCTCCACCACCTTCCCAGTCTGCAAAGCCAGCTCATAAGTGGGGGACACACACAGACACTGGGACAGAGATAGAGGGGAAAAACAGCCAGATTAATACACACATCCGCATGCAGCGTGTTGTACTGAGTGAGGTGGTTTACTAAAACATGAGCAGAACATAACGCGTTGCTGAATACCCTTCGGCCCGGACACTATTTCCTGCCTCAACGTCAAAGGTCAAATCCAGCAAAAAAGGTTACGCTGCACATCTATGGGTCATAGTGAGTTACCATACCAAATTTGGTGAAGCTGCAATAATTAGTTGCCCAGTACTGACCCAGACAAGGTTTCCAAGCTCAAGGTCACAGCGCTAAGGTCAAAGGTCAAATCCACCAAAACACCTGACATTGCACATCTATGGGTCATAGTGAGTTACAATATCAAATTTGGTGAAGCTGCGATCGTTATATGCCGAGTACTGGCCCGGACAATATCATGGACAGACGACGGACGACAGACAGACACGCAGGTGACGACAATACCCCTCCGGGCCGGAGTCGGCCGAGGGGTAAAAAAATCATTTTCACCCTTTAAGACCTGTACAGGTACATGGATAACCAAACATTCAAATGCATTGTTCCCCGAATCACCGTCCTTAAGGGCCGAGACCAGCTGGTTTTCCACCGTCCCTTTCCCTGGAACGCAGGTGTGATGACAATGTGGCCAATCAGAGGCAATAATTGTTCAATATTTGCCAGGAGGGAAAGGAAACCAGGGCTGGATTTGGATTCAACGGCCAGATTTGGGGAGCCCCGCCCTAATGCTTAAACTAAATAACTTGGTCGCCAAAGGGACCGAGTCGTGTATCTCCCCGATTCCCATCAGAGATCACTTGCAAATTTTTACAGCCGCAGTGTTAGTTTTTACTTTGCTATGACATTGATATGCCTCCCTGTACATGTATATATATGTAGTGAGCAGAAAATAAAATCAGCAAAAAAAAAAAAAAAAAAAAAAGACAAAATGGCCGCCGGCGGCCATATTGGATGTTAAAAATTGCCGAAATTTGATCTTGAGCATTGCCAAATAAACATCTTTGACTATGCAAATTTAGAGAGAAATCCTGTAAACTTTGGAGCCTCCAGAGTCTGGAACAAAAAATCTCTGCGGCGGCAGCGGCCCCAGAACTAAACCATAGCATCTGCCTCCCTATCCTCGTCGGGGAGATACAATTAGAATATAAAAATAGTGCCACGGGCCCTGTAACTCACCTGACCACTCAAGGGAAACACCTAGGACAAATTTAGTGTCCTAATGGGTGGGAAGATACTTGTCAAGTTTCAGCTTCATTGGTCAAGTAGTTTTAGAGAAGAAGAGTTTTAAAGGTTTCAGTGCAACTTAGAGGGGTCGGACAAAGTTGAAGGTCAAAGCAAGGTCAAAATTCAAAATACGGAAAAACTCGTATTTTATGTGATGTATCTTGCCACTTACTACCTACATAGCAAATTTCAGCTGAATATGTGCAATAATAGCTTTCAGATGGCCAATTACGTGATTTTAAATATGGCCGCCGTGGCAGCCATGTTTGAAATCGGAGACGAAACGCCTTGAACAAAACTTAGTGTCCTCATAGGCAGGAAGGTACCTGTCAAGTTTCAGCTTCATAGGCCCAGTGGTTTCGGAGTAGAAGATGTTTATGGACGACAAACGACGACGACCGACGGACAAACAGGCCATGACATAAGCTCATCTGACTTTGTCGTCAGGTGAGCTAAAAATCACTGCTGTTGAATGAGCAGTGCAGTTCCAGAGCACACACTTTATTCCACGGGACTCCAACTAAAAGATTCCACAAGAAATCCGCACCTCAAAGGATGCAGAATGCAAATCTAAATCACTTTCAGGAACGTGAACTGTCCACCTTCAGAATGACAAACTTCAACAATTTTCTAAGGTCTCCGAAAGACACCCAATATTGATTACAAACACCCACCTGCGGCCAGTTCTGGGCTGTGTCCACCTTGCTAAGCATGGCCAAGACGAAAGCAGCCGTTTTCCCAGTGCCGGACTGTGATTGGGCAATCAGGTTCTGCGCACTAAAAAGCAAACGGTAATCACAGACCAACCAGTTAAGAATGAGAAGATTCACAGGACTGGCTGAGAGGGAAATGATTCACAGGATCTCTGGGAAAAAGGTTGATCTAGGCCCTTCACATTTCAGAGACAATCGATATGAGTGTCTTATCTGCAGATACAAATCAAAACGGCTTTAACAGTCTCCATTTCTGACACTCAATATACTCAATGTTAATATTTATGGTACAAATTAAATCCTTTTAGCCGTTGCAGATCTGAATTAATTGGCCAGCTGTTATTGCTTGTGTATAGCTGAATAATGGAGGTGAATTTTAGCAGGTTACAAACAGCATATTGAGACTGAATGTAAAATGTATTTGTGCGTAAACAAGTACTCAGTTTCATTACTGCTGTTCACTCAGAGATGTTCAAAGCTTCACACTTACGGCTCAGCCAGAATCATAGGCAAGGCATTCTCCTGGATTTTGGAGGGTCGATTGAAGCCCATGGCATACACACCCTGGAGAAGTTCAGGCTTCCTGAGCACACGCAGAAAAACATGTGTTCTTCAGACATGCCTCAGACAGGCACAAAGCTCGACTTCTGGCTTCGCTGGACAGCTGAGAGCTTGTGGGAAGCAAATTTGGATTTTCTGGAGCACGACTGATGTTACCCTCCATGTGTCTTACACTACCATGGTTACTTATATTCAAGCTACTAGATAACAAGCAGCACTCTGACCAATCGCCAGTAAGTGATGCCTACATCTGTCTTAAGTAATAAAAGGGGCTCACTGACACTCTTCCAATACTGGAATAGTGAAAACGTTTACAGACATCAACCATACTATACTTGTGGACAAGATGGTCTGAAATTCTCAATTTGAAAAATTCTATTAAAATAATTTGTGTCGTTGTTGGGGAAATTATTATAACTGACAGCAGTGGCGTAGCCACAGGGTGGGCAAAGACACGTCACTTTAAGACAATAATTAATAATTAGTCCTGGCTAGTTCTCCATCATTTTCCTTCATTGACGCATTTTCCAATTATCGTAATTTGCAACAGAAGACATTGTTTTTCTGCATATGCGATCTAACAGTTATTAAATCATGGGAAAAATTCAGTACAGTTGCGGAACAGTTGCAAAAAACATCCGTTTAAAACAATTATTAGTCCTGACCTGTTCTCAGTCATTTCATGATTAACAGAAGGTTCACTCCGAGTGCACTCTACAGTTAATAGGTGCTGCTTATTCTCCCCGATTAGGTAGGATGACCATCATTCATCTGGATGCGTATATGCGCATATTTGTTGTATTTAAATCAACGTCATACAAAATTGCATACCTGACTCTCACGCAAATAGCTGGAGCCGCATGCTTTTGCTAGCCTATTGAACTGCTGAGTGCCACTTATTATTATCTTTTTTTTTTAAATCAACCCACACAATATCGGAATATCGAAATATCATTGGAACACAGACCAGTTCAATCAATGTGAAGCATTGGCATATTAATAAGTCAATTATTTTGTTGTACTGAATTTAGCCCGTGATTTCATCACTGTTAGATCGCATATGTAGAGAAACCGTGTCTTCAGTTGCCAATTAAGATCATTGGGAAACGCGTTAATAAAGGCAAACAAATAGCCAGGACTAATTGCAGACATAAAGGGACATGTCTTTGCCCGCCCTCTGGCTACGCCCCTGACTGACAGTGCTAAGGTCAGAAATGAGTATTTTTGGAGTCCGATGGAAAGGATATAGATCTACAATGTCCAAGTGGTAACCCTTCGTTTAGAGATTTGATATCAAGAGAACAACTTTGCTTTTAAAACTGTGTACATTTTTGAGTACAAATTAATCTGAAAGACCCATTTACAGTAATAAATACATTTACTTATCCATAAAAAAGAAAAAAAAAAAAAAGACACAGAACTGTAGTTATACCTTAACTGAATCCACGATTTCCCTGCCAGGATGACTAACAGGCTTTTGCAGCAGCTCTAATATGACCCTTCTCCAGAATTTGCCATTTGTCCCATTCATATTTCTCAATATTTATCTGCTGCTCATCACTAGAGAAATATGCAGCTCTTGCTCATTCTATTTTGATTGGCTGATGGCTACTATGGCACGCCACAATGTGCACCCACTTGATCAAAAGATCTTTAAAGTGATTGTGATTATGCTTTACAGATAAAGTCTACTTATTGCATTACCATTTCAGTTTCCTCTAAACATACAGTAATGTTTGTTGCACAGGGCTTTGCTGAAAAGGGGACTCTAGTCTCAGTCAGGCCCTCAGCTTATATGAATTTTCAACAAAATAAGTAAATTACATAAATTAGTGTTTGCAAACCAAATGGCTAAGCCTGGCTCAACATAACTTGAGGATAACCAGACCTCTGCTCCCACTCACTGCAGATTGCATCTGTTTTGTTTTGTAAGACTCTGCCCTGATATGAAAACACCAGGCAAGTCTGTTTTTTGAATAAAACTATTTTGACCCATTTTGGACATACTTGGTTTTTTGTAGCACTGAAAATACTTCCTGCAAAATTATTTGATCAGCCCTTTCATTTCTAAAAGCTTAATTCCAGAATCCACCAGTTTTCTCTCAATTTCCCAAAAAGTAATCAGTCAATACGACTTGTTAGATCTTTCCAGATCGGGGAGAGGTGAAAGTGAACTCAAGCCATGACTTTGTTAAATGAGCTCTAGTACAGCAGGGCTCAAGCCTAGAACTCATGTTTACAGGCTGAGGATTCTCCACAAGGGGGAGCCAATTACACTATTCAGGCTCACGGTGTTTCTCACCAATGATGTTGCCTATTCTTGTCTGCGACTGCACATAAAGCATTGGGGGTAGAAATTCCAGGTCTGAATAATTTTTGTTTCTCCGATTGTCACTCTTGCTGTCTGTGTGTATGTATACGTACAAGTATATTCACACAGATGCGCGCGCACACACACCCCATCAAACCCTTTTTGGCCCCAAAGACCAAAGGGTTCTTCTCATTAATACAATAAAAGCAGCTCCATACCCAAGTGTTCACTGAAATCACATTATTCGGGTCACTTTTATGAAACTGACTTACAGTCTCAGCTCCTCAAAAGTTTTGACTGAGAACAATGGTGAGTTTGGGTCCCTCTGCAGCACTTCGACCTGATTGGATGAATTCACCAGATTGCTGTGAATCAGTTTGTTCAACAGTGACTGTGCCGCTCTATCCTCTGAAGAGAAGAAAAAAAAATAGATATATATATGGCAGCAATTCACGATCATCCCAACTCCAGTCAGTATGCATTCTCATCATGCATACTGAAAATGCTGCCATGGTAACAAAATCCAGTTCTCATACCATCAGTCAGATCACATGTTATATGCATAAAAATTTGTGCAGAGAGACTATGCAGATGAACAGATTAACTAAACATGGATGAAGAACCCCTTACTGATGCCATAAACCTCCCCGTTCAAGACTGCGTCATCATCACCACAGGACAACACAACTGCAGCTCCCATAACAAACATGTAAAGTCCCACCTTTCTCCTCTTCTGCTCCATAACCATCCTTGTCCGCATTCAAGGTGCCTGGAACAAAAAGTCCAGCTTCAAACAAGAGGTGGGTGAGGAGAGCTGTATCTGATTTAGGCCTTCAATTTCCTAAAGAGCCAAGCCGTAGGCAAAATCTGATTTCTCAGCTGCATATATATTTTCATGGCTTGAAATTTTCCAAAATGACCATAAAGACTGTTTGTATGTCCCAAAATGGGCTCGTATGTCCTGTTTATCGTGCACTAATCCAGTGGTTCTCAAACTCAGTCCTGCTGCCCCCCCGGTGTAAAGTGGTCTCTGTTCCAACCTCAGCTGCAGTTGTAAGAATTCAGAAAGCTGTCAATTTGTTTTAATGAGGCACATTTATATTTAGAGCAGTTATTTATCCTCTTAAACCACATTTGGACCGATATCCACACATGCCATGAGGAAGAAAAAAAATCATATTTACATTGTGACAAAATCATCTGCAAAAAGAAAGGGGATTAACTGCAGTTCATGAAAATAAACAATCAAAAGGTTCCCAAGAAGTGAAACTGGACACATGGTTATGAAAACTATCAATTTATTTGCCCAGCAAATGACAGACAAACCTGTTTTATGTCATGCATATGTTAAAGGAACTACAGCGTCAAGGGGGTGGCATTTCAAACAGGCTCTCTTAGTGTAATTTTTCATCCAGAAAAAAAACATGGCAGTCACTTCCCATAATATCATACCGTTTTGGAGTAATTAGTAACTTTCTACTTGCCCCGGGGAACGCCCCTTTTTAATCGCTACAATCGATAATGCCGCCCTTTCTCAGCGCAACGTCATATAAAGAACTCAGGATTCAATTTACTGCATAGCCGGTATGTACAACTGCATGTAAAAATATCATTTTAATCACTTCATTACATGTTTTTGTCACCCAAGAACTTGGTAACTTCAAATCTGGTATGATCTACATTATGAGCAAAAGAAATATTGGCAATATGTATTTTTTTATTTAATCTTACACTGGTTTTCTTAAGGGGCAATCAGAGACACGCTAAATGGGCTAGAGAGCTGTGGTTCACTCGCGTTCGCCGTCTGCGAAAGCTACTGCTAAACACATTATCCAGGTGTTCGGTTCTTCGTTTATAACGACATAAGTACCGCGTTTTTAAAGGGTATGACCCAGATATCTGTTATGAAAATCTAATTCCTCGATCTGCTGTTCGTGAGTTTGCCAAACTGCGTGTTAGGCTGCACTCTGATGTCGATTTGACTTCATTCGTTATGCTCTCCTGAGCTGACATCCAACAAGCTCATTAGATTATGTACGGCATTTGGTCAGGCTACAGTAAAACAATATGATCTGACGAAGAGCAAAAGATTAGAACAGGAGACAAGAGTCAAGACACAGCTGCAGCATGCAACTAGATGCGCAGCAGCAGCTAGGGGGAAGCGCTTTCACACTGGACGCGCAACAAATTTTTAGTACCACAGATTACATTCAAAGTCAATGCAAAGACACAAATTCACTGAAAGCAGCTTAATAGAGCGCTGGCGAAGGTGTTAAACGTGTGGAATGCACGCCAAAGCCTGCTAAGTGCTAGCCGCAGCCAGCGCTCAATTAAGCTCTATATAGTGTCTAAAACGAAAGCCCTGCTTGAAGGGCTGGCGTAGCTAACTCGTTATAATTGTTCATTAGCAGCCTACACTCTCAGAAATATGGGTACAGCAGGAGTCAATTTCTGTTCCCCACGGTATTATGTACCCTTTAGGGCTAATTATAGGACCTCAAGGTACCTGTTTGAACCTTTTTAGGGCCTAAAAGGTACTTTTAATGTTCGAAAGCAAATAAAAACCCGCTTCTAAGGTACAACAGCAGTACCTTTGAGGGTACTGCCCCAGTGACGAGCCTTGGAAGTGGGTTTTTATTTGTTTTGGAACATTAAAGTAGCTTTCAGACCCTAAAAAGGTTCACAGAGGTGCCTTGAAGTCCTAGAATTAGCACTAAAGGGTACATAATACCTTGGGGAACAGAAATAGACTCCTGCTGTACCCCTATTTCTGAGAGTGTACCTTCATTTACTTCCATTTTTCAGTGCCCGGTCTGCTCTTCTTTCTCCACTTTTCCTCGGTGCTTCTCTCCTCGAATGGACTTTTGATTTTCGGGATAGCAACTGGCTTGATTTTTCTCCTCTTTTTAATCGCAAACTCAGCGCAAAACTCTATCCATGAAGTCGGAATCGATGAAGTGGTCGCTACAAATCACACTATTGTCGCTTGGTCCTTGCCATTTTGCACGAGCCAGTTTCACCCGAGACGCCCAAATTTTGCTTATTTTTTCATCTTTTGGACATCGATCAAAGCTGACTCCTCCTTTGGATAGGTTACTATAACCTGTTACAGTGCATCTGTTAGGCATTTGCTCCGCCGTTTCCCAAAATTTCACGAGGAAATAACGATTTTATAAATCTACTGCAGTTCGTGTCCAATAGGCAGTAATAGAAAAATGACTTCCACTGAGCTCGTCTCATTCTTTATATGACGTCAGTGTCAATCCCACGGAAGTTGGACCTAATTGTCGGCGGGCTGAAAATCAAAGTCTCCCATCAGAAAACAAGCCTAAAATTATTACTTTGTGTATTTTCATGGGAATTTTTGGCGCAGACATAGTTTACAAGTACAGAATTATGGAATTAGTGTCAATGTACCCAGTGATAGAGAGTTCCTTTAAACTCAAGCGTATTATTTTCATAGAACTCAAAACATCTGTCTTCAGCAACCCAATTTGGATCTTTCAGATTTTCTCAAGGTCTAATTTCATCTGTTTAAAAATGTTGTAACCTGAAATTGCTTACATATTGAAAATTAGACACAATATGTTCAAGGGTCTTTAATTCTTCATGGCACACTTGAATATTTCTGTCAAAATGTGGCTCAAGACAGGAAATAACTCCTTTAAATATGACATGAAACTAATTAGCACAAATTAACAGCTTACTAAAATCCTAGGATTGCAATTGTGTTGGAAACAGAAACCAGCATACACAAGGATTCCCCAGGGCCAGGTTTGGGAAGCACAGCTCTAATCGGTGAGTACACTCAGAGGCAGCCGAACGAAAAATGGGGTGGGGTCTAAAACACTCCTTTTAACTGATGATTAGTCTTGATGGGTTTTCAATAATTTCCTTGATTATTGAAATTAATGAAAATGAAAAATTCCATGAACAATCAAATTTTAGGTGTAGTAAATTCTCTTTAAGGTAAAATAGGGAATAGAACACTTAATTTGGATGCAAAACTGTCCGCATTTGAAATCCCCATTTCTTTCAAGATGCAGTTTAGATGAGCTCCTTTGCAGGACAAGCTAAAAGTTAAAGCAGAAGATCCAACGTAGTTTATCGTGATTGAATAGATACACCAGCACTTGGACAAGTGAATGAGACATTCTTTCATTGTTATGGCTTGAGAATCACAACAAAGAAAACCAGCAATGACAACAAATTTATTCTTCACTGATTAGAAAAGAAAACTTCAACAAATAATCCACTGTAATCTTATAACACTCTAATGCCACTATGTCACTCTGTTGTCAAAACAAAAACTGAAAGAAATCACAGCATTTATGTAGACTAGCAACATTCTGGAAAGATCTACAGGATTCTTGGGTAATCCCACCCCCTCCAGGCAGGAAGATGCCAGAAGCTTCTAGAAAGCGCAAGTCTATTTCATCACAAAGAAGGGTGTATTGCATCAGATCATGTTTTGCTATAGATACACCACCAGAGGGTGATGAACAAAATAAATAGCTGACCAGCAAGGCAGCAAAAACAGCATGCAACAAATCTCCATTTACAAATGATATAGTGCTTTACATAAAATGCTCATACATAACACAATGCAAAATTTATTATAAAATCACATTATATCTGCATTGAAAATAAAGCTGAGTTTTGTATTGCAAATGGATTATGTGAGTCATTCAGAATGCCAAGTTCCATCACAGCCTTCAGAAAAGTGGGAAAATAGGAATAGCCTTTATGAAAAAAAAGGAATAAAATACAAAAACCAGACAGAGAATATGTCAAAAATAAGACTTTAATTAACAATAGCTTGTTAGTATCACAAATGGAAGCCAAGCAGTGAACTGGTAAGGACAAGGAAAGCAGCAAACGTATTTCAGCCTCATACAACTCAACTTAGATACAGATCCGAATGCACTCAGCTTTAAACAGGCCTTCAGTCAGTCTAGAATTGAGTGCATCTCAAAGCAATTTTGGAAGTCAAATGAAAATGAGCAGTAAACAGGTCTTTGCTCTGAACATAGTTCCCTGTACTGCTAGCAGTTATGCTCCTGAAGTAAAAAAAGCTAGCTAGCAAGTCTCTATAACGGTCATCGACAGAAGCAACAGTAATAGATGGTATAAAGCTCTTTATACTCCGAACATAACAAAATTTATTGTTAGCAGCAGTGCTATCTTCAGAGCAAAGGGCCTTTTACCATCAATTTTCACTGCAACCAAAAGTGACCCATTACCGAATCCTGCTAGCTAGCTGAAACATTTCTGGCCAGCTAACGGTTAAGTTATAAATCAAGATTCAGTAGGATCACCCTCGATAGCTGGTTAGTTATGAATTTAGAAATGGCATTCAAATGCATGATTGAAAGGAGTTTATTTACGCTTAGCCTGCATTTACCTTATTTGAATAGTTACTTCTGAATTTTTGAAGTAGGGTTGTATCTCTAGCCATTGTATTAATGTTAGCTACCCAGCTAGCTAGCTAGCCAACTAACACCAGACACTGGCATGGGACCGAAGCAAGTAACTGTCAAGGATGAGGAAAGCAGGGAAAGTATTTTAGCCTCATACAACTCTACCCGGATACAAACCCGAATGCACCAACACTTCAACAAGCCTTCAATCGGAGTAGACCCATTCTCAATTCTCTGTACTAGAGGGCGCACTGAACACTAAAGCAGCAACCCAGGATATATGGGAATTCAAGAATGAGCTGCTACCACCAAGTGGGGCTGGTGTATGGGTGGGACCACAATACCACACCTTAATCCCCCCAATTCCAACTCTGCACACTCTGGCTCTCTACAGTATTTGATACACTGCAGATTTTCCCCACTTAGAAAGCATGTAGAGGTTTGCAATTTTCATTGTAGGTACACTTCAACTGAGAGAGCCGGAATCTAAAACAAAAATCCAGAGAAATCACATTGTATGATTTTTAAATAATTAATTTGCATTTTATTGCATGACATAAGTATATGATCACCTACCAACCAGTAAAAATTCCAGCTCTCACAGACCTGTTAATTTTTCTTGAAGAAGGCCTCCTGTTCTCCACTCATTACCTTTATTAACTGCACCTGTTAAAACTCGTTCCCTGTATGAGAGACACCTGTCCACACACTCAAACAGACTCCAACCTCTCCACAATGGCCAAGACCAGAGAGCTGTGTAAGGACATCAGGTAAAAAATTGTAGACCTGCACAAGGCTGGGATGGGCTACAGGACAATAGGCCAGCAGCTTTGTGAGAAGGCAACAACTGTTGGCGCAATCATTAGAAAATGGAAGCAGTTCAAGAGGACGGTCAATCTCCCTTGGTCTTGGACTCCATGCAAGATCTCACCTTGTGGGGCATCAATGATCATGAGGAACGTGAGGGATCAGCCCAGAACAACACGGCAAGACCTGGTCAATGACCTGAAGAGAGCTGGGACCAGTCTCAAGATAACCATTAGTAACACACTATGGCATCATGGATTAAAATCCTGCAACGCTCGCAAGGTCCCCCTGCTCAAGCCAGCGCATGTCCAGACCTGTCTGAAGTTTGCCAGCAACCATCTGGATGATCCAGAGGAGGAATGGGAGAAGGTCATGTGGTCCGATGAGACCAAAATAGAGCTTTTTGGTATAAACTCCACTCGCCGTGTTTGGAGGAAGAAGAAGGATGAGTACAACCCCAAGAACATCCTCCCACCCGTGAAGCATGGAGGTGGAAACAATTCTTCGGGGATGCTTTTCTGCAAAGGGGACAGGACGACTGCACCGTGTCAAGGGGAGGATGGATGGGGCCATGTATCGCGAGATCTTGGCCAACAACCTCCTTCCCTCAACAGCATAGAAGATGGGTCGTGGCTGGGTCTTCCAGCATGACAACAACCCAAAACACACAGCCAGGGCAACTAAGGAGTGGCTTCGTAAGATGCATCTCAAGGTCCTGGAGTGGCCTAGCCAGTCACCAGACCTGAACCCAATAGAAAGTCTTTGGAGGGAGCTGAAAGTCCGTGTTGCCCAGCGACAGCCCCGAAACCTGAAGGATCTGGAGAAGATCTGTATGGAGGAGTGGGCCAAAATCCCTGCTGCAAACCTAGTCAAGAACTACAGGAAACGTCTGATCTCTGTAACTGCAAACAAAGGTTTCTTTACCAAATATTAAGTTCTGTTTTTCTGATGAATCAAATACTTATGTCATGCAATAAAATGCAAATTAATTACTTAAAAATCATACAATGTGATTTTCTGGATTTTTGTTTTAGATTCCGTCTCTGACAGTTGAAGTGTACCTATGATAAAAATGATAAACTTCTACATGCTTTGTAAGTGGGAAAACCTGCAAAATCAGCAGCGTAACAAATACTTGTTCTCCGCACTGTATATGTGCAAGATGGCAGCTTCCGTATGAAGGCTATTCTACAAATACAAAAATGGGTGTAGCTTACATGGATTGATTTGTCTTTACCCACAGAATCTTAAAAAAAAAAACAAAAACAAAAATTTTGTTTCAACAACCTATTGTTTAGAAGTTATTGCCCAAGACATACTGTCCCTCTTTAGCGCCGTCACATGGCCAATCAAAGTAATTTTGGTAAAAATGGCTCTCCTTCACATCATTGACAAGAATATAGAGTTTCATGATGGCAGGTGACAGCTACAGTGAATATAAGGGCTACAGAAATTTGTTGGCCATGTTTCATTCATCAATTTGTTCCAAGAGATTTTTATTGCAACCCTGACAAACATGCATTCCAAATTCCAATTTGATTGGACAAATGGTTTAGCAGTTAGGACCATTTGCTGTGGTTCCCCCTACGGATAGATTAATACCAATTGAACCATTTTTAATCTGTACATCCATATGTACCTCCCCACCAAATTTCACACTGATACCTTCAATGATTTGGTAGAAGACGACTAAAGTTAATACAGACAACGTACCAACACCACCGCTTGATCACATAAGCTCACTGTGGTCCATTGGACCAAGGAAGAAGAAGAAGAAAAAAAGCTAAAGCTAAAAAACCAGTGTTACAATACGATATACCAAATTTTGAGAGTCATACCTGTTGAACTATCAAAGATAAATTCATGTAATTTGCAGGACTGGTTTTTTTGGTATGGCTCAAATTACGAAAAGAAAAAAAAATCAGTACCACAACTTACAACCCCTATTCCAAAATACTTGGGACAAAGTGTAAATGGTGAATAAAAACAAAATGCAATGACTTTTGGATCACATGAGCCAATGTTATTTACTATAGAACATGGATGACATTTCAAATATTGAAACGGAGACATTTTACATTTTAATCCACAAAATGAGCTTATTTCAAAATTTCTGGCTGCAAAAGGTCCCAAAAAAGTTGGGACACAGGCAAAAAAGGGCTGAAAAAGCAATTAATGAATTCGAGAATCAGCTAAAAGAACATTTCGCAAGTAAGTTAACTGGCATGAGGTGTGTTACATGATTGGCTATAAAAGGGACGTCTTACAGAGGCCGAGTCTCTCAGAAGTAAAGATGGCTAGAGGCTCTCCAACCTGTGAAAGTTTGTGTAAAAAAAATTGTGGAATGCTTGAAAAACAATGTTCCTCACTGTCAAATTGCAAAGGCTTATCATAAACAGTGCATAACATCATCAAAAGATTCAGAGAAACTGGAAAAATCTCTGTGCTTAAAGGAGACCTATTTTGCTATACTTCCAAATTTACATTTTGATCTTGGACTCCCTTACAGTCCAAAACAGGGTCCTTAATTAGCTCATACTGCCATTCTCAAAAAAAAAAAAAACCCATTTGTAGTCCATTGTAGTCTCTGCCTGTAACGCCTCATTGGGGTGGCTCTTCCGCTATGGCCCCCACTCCCCGTGTGCCCACTTTCTTCTCACTGGCCAGCTCCGTGGAGGGCGGAGTTGGGCAGGACGAGGCTGCAGAACGCAGTTTTCCGGATCAGTCTCCCCAGAGTGAAACGTGTGACACGTCTGCCATCTGATACAGAATTGGCAGGTAAATTCCGCAATCTAAAGTTATACATTAATATAGATATAATGAAATTAACTTGTTCTAATAAACGCAGCGGCAAAAGTGGAGGAAGTAGTGCAAAAGTCTGGCAGCTCAAATTTGCTATCGGCTACAGTTTGCTACGGCAACAGTAGTAAGTACACCGGTGATTCGACTCTATTGCTAGAATGCAGGGAAAGCTAGAATCCACCCCATAAAGACACATTTGTAGAACGGGTGGACATGCCCAAGCGTAGACCGGAGACCGTAGAAATCCGGTGGGTCTGAGTTTAGAGGGAAACATGGACAGTGAGGAGCAGCTTAAAGCGGACCAACAGCTTATGGACTGCTTCGGTGTGCGTTATAAAGACCTGCTGGTTTGTGTGCATAGCTGTGGTGTGTTGTTAGCATGAGAAATGAACAGCTTCTGCGCTGGCATATGACGGAGGGGTGAAAGCTCCAGGCTGAACAGCCTTTTCGGAAATTGCCCGTGGTAATGGTTTACTCATTGCGTCGCAATGACCAGCTTTTCCTCGCGGAAAATGGACGAGTTATGGATATTGCGCGAGAGCTAGATAGCGCTCCGGTTATGTCATGAACATAATGCAGGTTTCACAGACCACAAGGCCTGTTTGCGTGAACCGTTGCTTATGTGGAGCTAGCGAATCGATCACTTTTGCAAGAAAAGGATTTACTCTTCAATCGACGGCAATGCAGAGAAATTGTTTGTTATACCGGACACGTTATAGCTTGCGCGCTTCCCTATTGCTTTCACCGGTAGCATCAGAGAGTTTGCCCAGACATTGGAGATGTACAGTATTAGGCTGACCTCGGTCATGGATAAGTAAAGCAATCGTTTCAAAAGCACCCAAACGCACCGTAAGCTTTGCAAAACCTAAGTCTAGTCTAACTGCACCTCTCCGGTTAGCTTCAACTGCAGTGGCTACAATCAGGCAACATTATGATGAAACTGTCACATTGATGCTTACCGAAGTAACACAAGCATACCGATCATAATCGCTGTATATAAGTTAACCAGGAGCATTTTTAATTAGCAGAGCACTGGAACCAACATGTGGTAGCTGATAAGCGGTCATGACTTTGAATGTAATTTGTCATGCAAAAAATTAATTTCGCGTCCGGTGTGAAATCGGATTGTCGTGCCCATGTATTCACATCTGTGCAGTGACTTTGAATGTAATCAGACGCGTGAAAAATGAGTTTCGCTTCCGGTGTCAAAGCTGCTTAACGCGCCCATAACGCGTGTATTGGCGTCTTTGCATTGACTTTGAATGTAGGCTAATCTGTCCCACGAAAAATTTGTTTCGTGTCCGATGTGAAAGCAGTTTTATGGATAGTACGTGACAGCAAGAGAGAGCTCGGTTATGTTATGAACATAATACAGGTTTTACTGACCGTAGGTTCCGTTAGCGTGGACAAGTTGCTTAAGTGGAGCTAGCGAATCGATCACTTCTACAGGAAAGAATTTTCAAATTAATCTCTGCCTTTTCATTAGCCACAACAACTTCTACAGGGGGATGAAATTATGTCACGGTAGTGCAGAGAAATCATTTGTTATGCCAGACACGATAGAGCTTCTGCGTTTCGCATTGCTTTCACGGAAGCACCAGAGAGCTTGCCCAGACATTTGTGAAGTATCCGGCTGGTCCCGGATGGATGGATGGATGGATAGATAAGTGAAGCGATCACTACAGTAGTGGCTACAATCGGGCAACGTTATGATGAAACTGCCACATCGATGCTTACTGAAGTAACACAAGTATACCGAACAGAATTACTGCATCTAATTTAACCAGCAGCATTTCAATCAGCACGAAACACAAACTAACATGCAGTAGCTGGTAATCGAGCGGTCATAATCACATTGACAAACCCTTGCAATACAGGTTTTACAGACGGCAAGTTCCGTCCCCATGGACAGTTGTCCCAAACATCCAAACTACAAACAAGTATTAAAAGTTTGCTTCAAATGAGGTTTATGTTCACACACCTTCTGTAGAATTTCCCCTGATATCACGCTTGCATATTTAGGACACAAACATTAGCAACAGTAACTTGGCTACGTTAGCCGCTGTGCTACAACCACAATCAACTGGCTATCACGTCAGGTTGGCTTATGCAGTAAAAGCAACTTGCAGCTTCTGTGTCTGAGAGTCACGGACAGTCGCGACCAATACAGGCTTTATCTTCGATATTTTACAAAGAGGAAATCTTGTTCACGAAATCACGTTCTTAGATCAGGGCAAAACCCCTGTATCTTATGTTTACAAACTTTTCAGAGGTTGAGTACGGACAACTAACATTATAACACTACTAATATGTATTGCATAATAGGTCCCCTTTAAGGGACAAGGCCGAAGACCTTTACTGGATGCCCATGATCTTCGGGCCCTCAGACACCACTGCATCACTCACTGGCATAATTCTGTCATTGACATTACTAAATGGGCCCAGGAATACATCAAGAAACCACTGTCAGTAAACAGTCTGCCGTGCCATCCACAGATGCCAACTAAATCTCTATCATGCAAAAAGGAAGCCATTGGTGAGCATGATCCAGAAGCGTTGCCGTGTTCTGTGGGCCAAGGCTCATTTAAAATGGGTTGCAGCAAAGTGGCAAAGTGTCCTGAGGTCAGACGAGTCAAAATTTGACATTCTTGTTGGAAATCATGGGTGTTGTGTCGTCCGGGCTAAACAGGAGAAAGACCACCCCGCCTGTTATCAACGTTCAGTTCAAAAGCCAACATCTCTGATGATACGGGGATGCATTAGTGCATATGGTGTGGGACACTTGCATGTTTTAACCAGAAACGCCTGTGTTTGAACACCCTCAGCCTGACGGTGCACACACGGACAGACAGACAACAAACTGATGACAATAGCCTTCGGCCTGAAGTCGGGCCGAGGGTAAAAAGCGCCATGAATGCCGAAAGGGCTTTTAATAAAGGTTTCGGAGCAACATATGCTCCCCTCAAGATGACATCTATTCCAGGGAAGGCCTTGAGTATTTCAGCAGGACAGTGCAAAACCACATACTGCAGCTATTACAACAGCATGGCCTCCTAGTAGAAGAGTCCGTGTGCTGAACTGGCCTGCCTGCAGTCCTGATCTTTCACCGATTGAGAACATTAGGCACATAATTAACCTGTTGCCACTCCGACGGCCCGTATTCGGGCCGTCAGGGAAGTTCAAAACATACTATGTCATTTACACAGCTTATATGTAACTGAGATATTCATGCCACATATTGTCGGAAAGCTAAGATTCTTGAGATTCAATTGATGCCAAACATTTCAAAGTATAATCATCACAGCAGCTTTAATCAACGCCTGCGTCAGACGACAAACAAACGAGCGAACAGTTACAAAACTGATGTAACTCACCAATGAAGCCTCCTAGTACTCCTCCAGTCAAATATATCCCCTCAAACATGGTCTTGTTACATCCACGAAGTTCCAGTAAATCCAAACCGGTATAGTTTTTAGTCAAAAACACAATATTATCCCGGTAAATATCCATGAACAGCTGCTGCATCGTTTGAAATGAGTCGGTGGAAATCCACAAAGTTCGCTGTATTTGCAGTTGTAGCTCCGATGCACATGTAAACAGTATGGGGCTATTGGCGTCAAAATGGAGACTGCACTCAAATCGATTGACATCTCACTCCACCAGTTACCAGCTTCCCTGCCCTGGCTACAGCCTGCTATAGCCAATGAGTGCCTGTGTTGACACGAACTCATGCCTCCTTTTTTTGCTTGTATCCCGAGCAACCAGCAACCAATTGAGATGACGATTGTTGCATTGAATAACCAATGAAATTCTGAAAAAACCATATACAGCTTTCCAGGGTCGAGACCAAGCTCCAGCTGCCATTCCACTGCGTAAATGAAAGTACAGAATATCTTTCAGCTGTGCGTAATGCATGCGGAGCGTCCAGCAAAGCAGAGCGATTCAGAGAGATTTCCAGCCAATGTTTGATGGTTGTTTACGGATTTTGACAGGAAAAAATAGCAAAAATGTTTCAGTAAACGACTTATTCAGTCACAGAAGCCGCAGAGCTGTGCACTCGGCGTGCAAGTGATTACTCAGGGGGAGAAATATCTGACCAGGACGGTGATATCTCCTCTGATGAGGAAATGTTTCTCGGGGGAGAAGACATTACTCTTGACAAGTATCATATTATAAGTTATATCATTATATAATAATATAACATTTATATATTATCATCATTATATTTTATATTATTTATTATATGACTGTATTACACATTATTACCTCCGTCACCGAAGGTGGAAGGAAGTTATGTTTTCTCCAGTGTTGGTAGCTCTGTGTGTAATTCTTTGTTCAGGATTATGGAAAAGGTATATTATAAAATTACGTTTTTATTATTATGATTATATTGTCACTATATTACGCATTATTACCTCCGTCACCAAAGGTGGAAGGAAGTTATGTTTTCGCTGTTGTTGGTAATTCTGTTTGTAATTCTTTGTTCAGGATTACGGAAACAGGATATAATATTACGTTTATATTATGATTATATTATGTATTATTACCTCCGTCACCGAAGGTGAGAGGAAGTGATGTTTTCGCTGGCGTTGGTAATTCTGTTTGTCTGTTATTCTGCGTTCAGAATTACGGAAAATGTACTGGACGGATATTGATGCAATTTGGTAGGATGGTGGGAGGTAGCCTGAGGAAGAGTTTTGGTAGATGAAGGAGTACAACCGGTACGTACTGTATATTCAACTATATATGATGCCCTTCGAAATGCAGTAATTTCTGCTCTATATATTTATGTTTTTGTATATTTTTCTCTATGTTTTTGCACGTGTATGGGTGGAGTGGACCTGTATGATGCCCTGATTGGTTACTACAAAGTCCTGCACAAGACCCAGAAGTGGTACAAGACCTCCTTCTTCCATATCATGGACATTGCAATTGTGAACGCCTTCAACATTCACAAAGAAGTTACAAAACGTAAAGGTGAGAGAAAGACTCACCTCTCTCAGAAGGCGTTCAGGGAGACCCTCGCCGAGGAGCTGGGAGAGGCTCCCTCCACGGCCAGACCGGTACCTGCTCCTGCTCCACACGGAGCACATCACAAGCCAGTGTATATCACTGCGCACAGCACCACTGGTTGGCTAAAGTGCAGGCATTGCCACGCTAAAACGCCTTTGAAATGCTCCTCATGCGATGTGCCTTTGTGCTCTGTCTCACATCGGGACTGCTGCAATGACTGGCATGCTGCCAACAACTTGAGAGGTTATTTATGATATATTGTAAATAGTTTGCTGTATAAAGGTCATTTGTTTGTTTACATCTCACATAAAAAAGCAATTTTTTACATAACGGCACTCGTTTTGACTCTTATGTGCACAAATTTGAGTTTATGCTTCAGTAACTTTTTTTCAGCAATATTGATAGTGAATCTGGATTGGATTCCTCCAAGTGTCACCTTTCATTAGAGCCCAACATTATGACTGTACGTTGAAGCGTTCAAGAGTTATGCCCTTTATCCTAGGTATGTGACCATGGTTATCCAAGGGTCCTTTTGGGGTCTCAGGATGGCCATTTTTGGAAACGCCTAGACATGACCTGAGTAAAACGTGTAAAATGTTCATTTTCAGTAGGATTGTTATCAAATTTGAACTGGGACTCCGTAAGGCTTCATGTTGTGGTCCCATTTTGTTTTTCAGCTAATAAGTCCCAGCTGCTCTCATCTGCAGGCATCTGTTTGCAAAAAAAAATCTTGGCGAGAATAAAAACCTTCCACCTCAGTGTGTTTCAGCTTGGATTACTCAATGACAGTAGCACTTAGAATGATTCTTTCAGCTGGGGGAAAAACTTCAGAGTGTTTCCTTTCAAACCAGACCAAAACCATCCATATAGTCCAGACGGTACAAGAACAGCATTCAATTTACTTTGGGTACGCTTTAGATAGGCATTTTAGGCAAATTTTCCCAGACAACATCTATTCCAGGGAAGGCCTTGTGTATTTCAGCAAGACAATGCAAAACCACATACTGCAGCTATTACAACAGAATGGCTTCACATTAGACGAGTCCATGTGCTGAACTGGCCTGCCTGCAGTCCTGATTTTTCGCAGATTGAGAACATTTGGCGCATAATTAAATGAAAAGCCCGTCAAAGGAGACCCAGAACTCTCCAGCAGCTGGAAGCCTGTATTAAACAAGAGTGGAATCAAATTCCAATGGCTAAACTCAAGAAACTTGTCTCCTCAATGCCCAGACGCCTCCACTCGGTGTTAAAAAGAGGGGATGCTACACTATGGTAAACAGGCCCCTGTCCCAACTTTTCTGAGAACTGAAGCAGCCATTAATTTTGAAATGAGCTCATTTTGTGGATAAAATTGCAAAATTTCTCAGTTTCAACATTTGCTATGTTATCGCTGTTCCATTGCGAATAAAATACTGGCTGGTGTGATTTGAAAGTTGTTGCGTTTTGATTTTATTCACAATTCACTTTGTCCAAACTATTTCAGAATTGGGGTTGTATACTAAATGATTTTATTTGCATGCCATGCGTAGAACTTTCACAATGCCTTAATATGCATTTTACTAAATTAGTTCATCACCAACGCTTTGACGTCAGAAGCATTGGTAATTTAAAAATATCATGCTAATCGCACTTAAGACCCCTCGGCTGCGTATGCAAGTTGAATCGGGTGTTGGTTGGATTCTGATCGCAGAAATAATATATGTAATGAAGCCAAGCGTTGATATGAATAACCTTGACGTTGGCATTTTTCATTTTTCACAATATGCCCCCTGCTGGGAAAAATAAGTGTTTAAATTGGCTGGAATTTGATAGGTAAGTGAAGGATCCATAGACGTACCAGCCACCCAAAAATGAGAAACCTAGAAGTAAACCTGAAGGCGCAAGAGCGGTGCCATCATTGAATTTAAAGATCGGCAGCATTTACACTATTCAACCTAGAAAAGGTAAAAAAAAAAAAATAGGTCAAATCAAAAACGCATCTGATATGTGATGAAGGGTGATCCCATGTACCTTCTGTAAAAATTTGAGCATCCTTGCTAAAATAATAAGGAAGCTATGGCAATTTTTCATTTTTCACAATAAGCCCCCTGGTGGCCAAACTAAGAGTGGAAATTGGCCAGAATTCGTTAAGTTTGTGAAGCATCCGTAGATGTACCACCCACCCAAAAATGAGAAAGCTAGAAGCAAAACTGGAGGCACTAGATTGGTAAAGTCGTTGAATGACAGACAGACGGACGGACAGACAGACAGAAGCCACAGGGGACGAGAATACCCCTCAGTCGACCGACGGCCGAGGGGTAATAAACTATTATGGCTTTGTGCAGAAACCAATGCGCAACTACGCTTCCCTGCAAATACAACCTATTCTTTTGAACACTGAAATCATTATAATTTATAGCAATCTCAAAATAAATTAGGTTGCATTGTTTAAAAAAAAAAAAAAAAAAAAAAAATCCTGGAACAGATGATGGAATTCATGGAATGCACTGGGTTAATTAATGACGTTTTTTTTTTTTATTGTTGATTTTTTTTTTTCTCCCATCCATATACTACCAATATTAAATCTGTTATCAGTGTTACCCTTCAGTGATCTGTCATTTTTTAATACTTCCTCCATAATCACAGGCTTATATATTGGTTTTGATTATACAGTAATTAAATTGTGTGATTATTGGACAAGTAATCTTAACCCCTTTGTGCAGAAGCCAATTTTTGGCTATTTATGGGTTACCCACTTTAATGCTGTATAATTCAAGATTTAAGCTTCACAAAGAGGAAAAATGTGGCTCAATTCAGGAAAGACACTTACAGCATTTAGAATTACATTGTATTTCAGTTTATTTTCATGATTTTGGTAGAGAAAATGAGCAGCAAACATAAAAAATCTTCATGAGAATTCACCATTGAAATTGCAAAAAAAATAATTCTGACGATTGAAAAACTGCTGGGGCTTAAAACTATACATTTATGGTATCATAAACTCCTTGAGCACAAGTAGAATTCATCTTCAACATTACATTCTAGATTACCTACATGCTATTAGCCAAATTATACAGCTACCCAAGTGTCTCCCCAAAGTCTCAAAATGATTTGCTGTCAAATGATTTAAGAAATCATGTATTTAACACAATTTAAGCTTTAAGGCATGAAATTTAATATGAACAATGATTTTCTGGTTGAGTTTAGTATGAATTTATCAATATCAGTGCAGTTGAATATCAGTGGTCACCAGTAAACCTCTCCAAATACGAAACATGCCTTTTCTCCATAATAAAGTTTAGAGTTTTGGCCATTTTTCTTCAAAGCCAGCACAAACACGCATTAAATAAACTGCAAATTAAACGGTCAGAACATTCACCCTGTAATGAAAGCTACCAGTCCCCTCTTCAAAGCTCACGAACCCATTTCAACACTTATAAGGAGCAAGTACACCTCACTAACTCAGTAATATCTGAATTCTGAAATATACCTCATTTTAACTGAACAGACACTCCACTTTCAGGGAATATCAAATCCATTGCCTCTCCCGATTCAAAAGAAACGTGCAATGAACGTACCGGGTGTCCACACCAAAATGCACGGGCAGTTAGCGTTTTAAACAGGAAAAAAACCTCGACATTCGACTTTGTTGAGTACATATACATTCCGAAACAGAAAAAAAAAAAACAAACAAAAATAGCAGCCTGACCTTTTTCGTGAATCCCTCCTCCAGAGACATTGACTGTATAACATAGAGACCGATGTATCCAGTAGCAGGAACTCTCCGGTCCTGTTTCATTCGAAATAATTCCAATAGAGCATATCGTTCTCATTTAAATCCTGTAATGTAACTGAACACTTCAAGGCCAGTTTTGCGAACCGATTTTCTATAAATCCCGTCTATTTTAGCCGCGTAATGTGCATAACGTAGACAGGATACAACCGAGCCTGCTGATACGCATTGGTTTGTATGCTCTGTGTTTGTCCAATCAATGTGTTTCACTTACTCTAAAATGTTTAAACACTCGGGAATTGGATAAGAAACGAGCCAATCAATACATTGTTACCAGGGAAATTTCACGAGACCATGAAGTGTAACTCTACAATTACGCAGAAGAGCTTGAGTGTATGGTTGTGTGATTGGCTATCAACGCCAGTACTCGGGTGGATATAAGGAAGCGCTGGATTTATCAATGAAGGAATCTACGCGTAAATCCACGGTAGGGAACTACAAATTTTTTTTGTATGGGACAACTGTAATAGGCAAAAGAATGTGAGAGAATCAATACCATGTCGATTTTTTTGGCTCAGAAAACTGATTTTTCTGAACCACTAATTGGAATACTGTTAGCTCACTGTGGCTAAACTGGTTGCTACAAAGGATAACGATTTTTTCTGTGTCAAAATATCATTTTTTTAAACTGCTGAATCGACACTATGGGCAAGGATACTGACCAGTTTGCACATCAGGCTTAGCTGAGGAGTTTAATTCATGCAGCTCTCGAAAAACAGAGAGTGGAGTGAACTTCACCGTATTCAGAACCGCGTTCGAGGTCTGCTTGGTTGTGAACATTCAATAACTGATCCGGGGGTGCCATCTAGTGATCGAGTACAGTAACAGCGTGCTTCCAATTTGCAGGTCTATAGACGCGGGCATCTACATCTGCAGAAAGGGGTTAAAAAGGCATCATGAATTCTCCCTTGATGAGGATGAATTTAGGCAACTGAAAGAGAAATACATAGAGTGGAAAAAGCACACTTGTGTGCAGTAATGTGTGTCGTGCATCATTGTACATGTTCCATTTGGATAAGTTTTACCTTTTTATAGAATGAATAACATTTACGATAAAAGTCTTAGGCTCCCTATTCTTGATGTTTATAAACAGATTTTCCTCTCTGCCACTGCTGTGATTTAAAAGGCCTTGTTTGCCCATAAGTTAAGCCAGTTTGTCAAATATAACAAGTGCAAGCTACAAGTACCATTTCTGTATCTGCCAAAATCTGTTAGTCAGTAGGATAGAGCAGTGTTCCCCAACCCTCTCCTGGACACCCACCTGTCCTGCATGTGTTAGATCTCTCCCTGCTCCAGCACAGGTGATTCATATGATCAGGTTGTCATCAATCAGCCTTTAGTGGCTGATTAATGAGCTGATCATTTGAATCACCTGTGCTGATGCAGGGAGAAACCTAAAGCATGCAGGACAGGTGGGCCTCCAGGGGAGGGTTGGGGAACACTGGGATAGAGGATATATGCCAACAGACAGCTCATGCTTACTAATGCACTCAGTTCGTAGATCAGCAATATGTACTTCCAGCATCCAATTTGGATTTTTATGAATTGGTAAACACAAAAAATCCTTGTGAAAATGTCTTCCCTCACCTGAAAATGGAGCTAGAAGGTAAACAGCAGCAGAAAACACACCGTTCAGTCCATCAAACAATGACACGCGCAAGGAACCGCACCTCTGGTGAAAAAATCACTTAAAAAAAAAAAGTGGAAAATTATATTTTCCTTAACAAATTAACTGTTGAGTAGTTCAGCTTTTATAAAACAGTCACAAAATAAATATTTGAAGGAGTCTATATTTTGACATTAATGTGACAATTGATTACACCTTAGCTGATTGTGACACATGTGGGTCAGATGTGGATTTTTTCAGTTTTTAAGGGCCCATAGACCAAAAAGTCCAAATTCCTTTGCATAAATTCTTAGTTGCTATGAAAATACTAGGACTAATAATTTCTGACACAAGAAAGATCTAGTGTGTTTCATTCCAGAGATACAGAGGGCCAAACCTGGCCGCAGGCGCAAAACCATATTTTTCTTAGTTATGTAGAGGAGGCAACTAATTACCAAATATATGAAATTGTGGTACTGATTTTTGGTAACCTGAAACATATTATACCTCTGTACTTCAGAACCAATCCAGCAAATTCATGTTTGAATCATTCATAGTTCAAAAGTTATGATTAACTGAAGTTAGCTTATTGTATTCCTTCACAAAATTACCCCTTGATAAAGTCTCAATATCTCAAAAACTAATGGAGATATGGCTATAAAATTTTTGCACTTAATATAGTGGATACAAGCACATTCAATTCTGTAAATAGGAAGCAAGTCTGAGGTTGTCAGTCTGAGGCCTCCAGTAATTTCAGATGCAATTAGCCGACCCTTCAGGAATTTTCGACAGAAAAGTTTGCAGAAATGGTGGTTGTATGACATACAGCGCCCTCAATAATTATTGGCACCCCTGGTTAAAATGTGTTAAAAGCCTTAAAATAAATTCAGTTTTTATTGCAGAAGCATACTCTCACACTGAAATTCGTAGAAAAATGTAACCTTCAACTCAAGTGGATTTCAAGAGGGGAAAAAAAATCACCATAAGAAATAATTATTTTTCAAAAAATCACCTGTTACACAATTATTGGCACCCCTAACAAATCCTAGGAATTAAATGTAATTGAAGTATTTCCGTCAATTCTAAAGTAGCTTACAAAGTTGATCAGAGTATCTAGGAACATTTAATTAGTAATTCTTCACTTCCTGTTTCCCTGGGGTATAAATATGTTGTGACACAGAGGCCATTTCTCTTATCCATTCTTCAACATGGGAAAGACAAAGGAACACCATTCAAGTAAGGCAGATGTGTGTCGACCTTCACAAGTCAGGCAATAGCTACAAGAAAGTAGCCACTCACCTGCACCTGCCCATATCTACCGTCAGAGGAATCACTAAGTATTAACATCAGGGGTGCTAATAATTGTGGCACACATGATTCGATGTAAAAGAATTATTTCTTAATGTGGGATTTTTTTCCCACTGAATAAATGCACATGAATTAAAGATTGGATTTTCCTCTTTTGTTCATTGTGGTCCTGTATAATTTAGAAAAAAAAAAACAGAATTTATTAGAAGCTAAAGAACACATCTTAACCAGGGGTGCCAGTAATAATGGAGGGCGCTGTATCCAATCCCTTCCCTACTTTGCAAAAGTCATTCATCTGTTTTATACAGCTGAACTGGGAAATGCATCTAGCCAACCATGTTCCTGCATTGATGCCAGTACACCGTTCAGATTCACCACTGTTTAAACCATAGACATAATATACGTAGATACCGCATAGACTGACGCTGCCTATAGGAGCTGATTTTTGATTGGGTCCCCCATGCGCCCCCAGTATATTTATTTCTATGGAGGAAGGTGTATGCACAACTCCAATAATTATAACTCCCCAAAATTCAACCCGATTTTCACACGGTTTGGTTTGTTACAAACGGCAGAGACAAGACGCTGTCAAGCATGAAAAATTTGTGCTTTCATGCTGAAATACTTTGTCTTTGTTAAAGAGCATAATACAGACATATGGTATGGCATATTAATAAATGTATTAACCCCTTTGTGCAGAAGCCAAATTTGGCTATTTTTGGGTTACCCACTTTAATGCTGTATAATTCAAGATTTAAGCATCATAAAGAGGAAAAATGTGGCTCAATTCTGAAAAGACACTTACAGCATTTAGAATTACATAGTATTTCAGTTAATTTTCATGATTATGGTAGAGAAAATGAGCTGCAAACATAAAAAATCTTCATGAGAATTCACCATTGTGTAATGTGAATATAGGCCACTAGGTGGCATTTATCCCGGACGAGCCCCCATACCTTGTACAAGTATGAAATCCCCTGAAGCGGTCTCATCACGTAACTCCAAGGAGTCCATCAACAAAAGTGACTGAGAAGCTCCGGTATCCCTTAGGATATATATGGGGACAGGAGTAGTATGCCCATTCAGAGCCACAAATCCCACTTCTGACACCATGCCACCTAGTGGCCTATATTCACATTACAATTGAAATTGCAAAAAAAATAATTCTGAGGATTGAAAAACTGCTGGGGCTTAAAACTATACATTTCTGGGATCATAAACTCCTTGACCACAAGTACAATTTATCTTCAACATTACATTCTAGATTACCTACATGCTTTTAGCCAAATTATACACCTATCCAAGTGTCTCCCCGAAGTCTCAAAATGAAGTCCTGTCAAATCATTAAAAAATCATGTATATAACACAAATAAAGTTTTAAGGCATGAAATTTAATATGAACAAATGATTTTCTGGTTGAGTTTTGTATGAATTTATCAATCTCAGTGCAGTTGAATATCAATGGTCACCAGCAACCTCTCCAAAGACAAAATATGCCTTTTCTCCTTAATAAAGTTTAGAGTTTTGGCCATTTTACTTCAAAGTGCCCCAAGCCAGCACAAACATGCATTAAATAAACTTCTTATTAAACGGTTAGAACATTCACGCTGTAATGAAAGCTACCAGTCCCCTCTTCTAAGCTTACAAACTCATTTCAACACTTATAAGGAACAAGTGCAACTCACTAACTCAGTAATATCTGAATTCTGAAATATACCTTATTTTAATAGAACAGACACTCCACTTTCAGGGAACAATCCATTGCCTCCCTGGATTCAAAAGAAACGTGCAATGAACGTACCAAGGGGTCCACCCAAATGCTTGGGCAGTTCGCGTTTTTCACAGGAAAAAAACCTCGACATTCGACTTTGTAGAGTACGTATACATTCCAAAAACAAAACAACAACAACAACAAAAAAATAACAAAGTAGCAGCCTCACCTTTTTCATGAATCCCTTTTTCCAGAGAATGAAGTATCCTGTAGCAGGAACCCTCCGGTCCTGTTTCATTCGAAATAATTCCAATTGACCATATCCTTATCTCATTTAAATCCCCTTAATGTAACTGAACACTTCAAGGCCAGTTTTGCGAACGTGTTTTCTATAAATCGCGTCTATTTTAACCGCGTAATGTGCATAACGTAGACAGGATACAACCGAGCATGCTGATACGCATAGGTTTGTATGCTCTCTGTTTGTCCAATCAATGTGTTTCACTTGCTCTAAAATGTTTAAACACTCGGGAATTGGATAAGAAACGAGCCAATCAATACATTTTTACCAGGGTAGCTTCACGAGAGCATGAAGTGTAACTATACAGTTACGCAGAAGAGCTTGAGCGTATGATTGAGTGATTGGCTATCAACGCCAGTACTCGGGTGGATATAATGAAGCGCTGGATTTGTCAATGAATGGATCTGCGCGTAAATCCACGGTAGGGAACAACGAATTTTTTTGTATGTGACAACTGTAATTAACAGTAGAATGTGAGAGAATCAATACCATGTCGATTTTTTTGCCTCAGAAAACTGATTTTTCTGAACCATTACTTGGAATACTGTTGGCTCACTGTGGCTTAACTGGTGGCTACAGAGGATAACGATTTTTTCTGTGTCAAGATATCGTTTTTTTAAACTGCTGGATCGATACTATAGGCAAGGATACTGACCAGTTTGCACATCAGGCTTAGCTGAGGAGTTAAATTCATGCAGCTCTTGAAAAACAGGGCGTGGAGTGAACTTCCCCATATTCAGAACCGCGTTCAAGGTCTGCTTGCTTGTGAACATTCAATAACTGATCCGGGGGTGCCATTTAGTGATCGAGTACAGTTACAGCGTGCTTCCAATTTGCAGGTCTATAGATGCGGGCGTCTAAGTCTGCAGAAAGGGGTTAAGGTCGGCCCAACGAGTTCCGAAATTCACCAGATGCTACAAACATGACCACGGTAAAATATGCATTATATGCGCCTTTTCCAATCCGCTTCAAATACTCGCACCGTAACCTATATTCACTGTTTTAACGCTGAATTTGGAACGTGTCCCACGAGCCGTGTATTTGAGACACGACGGGTGAATTCCGTTCCTTTGACCTCACTGTCCGAATGATCCTTCCTCGTACCTTCGACTTTAATTCTGGGCACGACTCGTGTTTACTAGTGTTATCGAATGCAGCATCATTCACTTAGCTAGTTCGCTAGCTAGGCTAGCAAACTAGCTAGCTAGCCATTTCGCTAGCCTATCTAGTGAAATTTGCGCTAGCGAACCACCTAGCTAGCTTGTAAGCTAATTGCATCTTGTGCATATAGCTAAACCGATTCAGTTATTCAGTAAGCTAGCTAGCATGACTATTCAATAAATATCACTAGCTAAGCTTGCGAAATAGCTAGTGAATAAAATAAAGTGAATAAAAACAGTGAATAGCCAGTATTTCACTTCCGTCACGCCAAGGGCACTTCTGTCAAGCCAGGGGGTGCATCTCAAAGCGTAGGCTGCAGCCTTCGAGGCTGCATTTTAAGGGGTCGTCATTTAATTCCATCTGCCAAACTGACATTTGGGTAAGAGACAAGGATAAGTTTGGGGTTAGGTATGGGGCTAGGTATTAAGGTTAAGGTTGGGAAATCAAAGCTGTTTAATAGAGATGAATGACATTACGTCAGTTTGGCAGATGGGATGAAATGGCAACCCCTAAAAATAAAGCCTTCGAAGGATGCAGCCTCGGCTTTGAGATGCACCCAGGGGCCTGCGTCACGTCAGGGGCTTCTGCTTCGGGGCTGCAGCTGGATAGTGTTGCACAGAAATGTCCAACTTGAAAGCAGTTCCAACCATTTCGTGAATATGATAGCGAACATTATGGCACGGGTGTACTTGTACTGTCAGCGAGACGCGCATATAATACCCAAAATTATTGTTCAATCTTACTTGTCAAAGGTAATCCCACATGATCTGCTTCAATACTGTGCCGATTATTGCAAACTTAGGCTGCACAAAATACGGGCATAGCAGCTGTCTTTGCGTTTACTTCGATTGGCTCTGGCGCTAGCCTAGAGTGAGGAGACCCATCCAATATGGCAGAAACGCTGGATGACGCTCCAGCACGTAATGAGGCGTCTACGTAT
Source organism: Gymnothorax reevesii (assembly GCA_029721435.1). Lineage (NCBI taxonomy): Eukaryota > Metazoa > Chordata > Actinopteri > Anguilliformes > Muraenidae > Gymnothorax > Gymnothorax reevesii. The sequence continues at coordinate 59,859,033 of CM056581.1, forward strand.
ATTATGTCTATGGTTTAAACCCCCAGGGTTTCAATAGATGCAGCAGTCTTTTGTTCAAGTGCTTTGATGGGATGAGCTCACTGAGTGCATGTCATTCAGTTAAGTGGGACGTGCTGTCGGCATCATGTCACAGCACGCTGTAAAGGAAGTTTGTGAAATCTTGCCCATGTGTAGAAGAAGTATCACCCGGGGGGGAAAATGCATTTTAAACGTCATGTTCGGCAGTTACGAAACTTTTTCAGCGTTTTTTTTTTTTTTTTTAATCAGATTTGTTTGGTGATTCTATACATGCAGTTCCTTCATCCCAGTAACCACTAAAAGTGAAGTCATGGCTCTTCCCCCATTCATTTACATAGGAGCATGGTCTTCTTAGCCCAAAATAACTGCCCACGGGCTTTGTTGAGATGGCCGCTGAATAGCATGACTTGTCTTGAGACTTTGGTAGTATCCAGCCGCTGAACTGAAGAGACCTATGGCATGTCAAAGCTTCTGGCATGACGGAAATGCCCCTGAAGAGCAAAGTAGCAAGAATGACAGAAAAACAACGGAAAATAGCCTATCTTGCCATTTAGCTGCCAATGTGCAAAATAAACATTTTTTGTTCAAGTTCACTCATGTATTCAAACACTTAACAAAAATGCACCAGAGTTAGGAGGTAGACAACCAGATATTTAATTTCCAGGCTTTGTTGACTTATTTTCCATTTTTATAGGATGTACAAAGCTGCTGAATTAATACGGTGTGTAAACAGTTCAGCACAGTTCCAGAATAGGCAAAAAGATAGTCATTTCTGTGACACGGGGGGCATTTCCGACACACCAGTGTCTTTGACGAGCCCGGGGCTTTCTTCAGGGCTGCAGCTGGATAATATTGCCTGAAATCTTCACCCTAAAGGACATTACGAAAAATCCATTTCCGGTGACCGATAACGTAGTTTTCTAGCGGATGAAAGGACAAAACGTATATCCAGTGCAGAGTTTAAAAAAAAAAAATAAATAAAATACCCCACCAGATGTGGACAAGACCTGTTGCATTTCTTGAAACGCTCATGAATAACCACTACAGACTATTTCTGTGTCCCAAAATGAAACATTTCAATGTGATCTGGTGGGTCGCAGACAGCTGGCTAAAAAAAATTTAAAAAAAAAAAGAGCACTCAGAAAGTGCAGCACATCCGCAACACCAAGGCAACTCTGTGCATTAGTTATTTTTGCAGGCTGATATGCGGTATTGTTGCATTTTACCGCCAGGTGGCAGCAAAACCCTAAAGCACAGCGATTGGAAATCCGGCCCATTGGGAAGACTTGAAATCTTGGACCTTGTCCACACGTAGCCGGGTATCTACTAAATCGAAGATATTTTCCTACGTTTTGACCTGTCATCCGCATGACAACGCATCAAAAACGAATGTTTAAAAAAACTCCGGGCAAAGTGAAGATTTTTGAAAACTCAGTTTATGCATTTGCATGTAGACAGAGATAACCGGAGTTTTGGGTTTACGAACGTCACAACCTGCGCCAAAATGACAACAAATCTGCTCTGACGTCAAACGTGCGACCTTTGTTTACTGCAGAAGCCAGAGCAGAAGCATGGACAAAGAGTAATGGATCGGAGTAGTGCCTTGAAAGCTGTGATAGCGTTAATTATTGTGCAGGCGCTTTATACATGTTTAATTTTAGAAGCCCAACTACTGCTCCAAGAGCACAGGCGACGGACAACATTGCGGTCGGTGTGACGCCAACAGAGGGCTATTCTGATGTGATTGGGTAGGATTTGGGGAAATAATGCCATCTACAGATTTGGAGGCTTATTGAAAACGCAGATGTTCGGTTATGTGTGGAAGGAATTTTTTTCGGAGACGGGGTCAGTGGATATTTTTTTTTTTTTTATAAACGGAGGGGGGAAATATTCATTTTTAAAAATACCCGGCTACGTGTGTACATGGCCTTGAACTTCGGCATATATCCCAGCTGTACTTTGGCCTAGATATGCCATTTAATCACTTGTTCCTCTTGTGCTACTAAAACATCCTGGAAAGTTCAGTAAAAATCTTTGCGGCCGTTTCTGAGCTATCCTGCTAACAGACAAACAAACAAACCATCCAACCAACACTAGCAAAATCATTCACCTCCTTGGCAGAGGTGAATTATGTTTAATGCGCCTCTGACTCTGACTCTAGAGCCATGGTAACCACGTTCACTTTAAGTGTTGTGCTGAGGTTCAGGAGTCGAGGGGGAGTTGCGCAGAACAGGAATAAGCGAAGAGAGTTGAGCTAACAAGTGACGATAGGAGATTGAACTTGAAGCGTGAGTATGTGAGAAATGGAGGGTTTTTTTTGTGTATTCGAGACGTATAATAATACATCTGGCCTGTGGTAGGCAGTAATACGCTGAACGTATAATGCAGAGCGATTCATAGAGACAAATTATTTAGTTTTGTGGCCTTTTTTATGTTGTGCAGTTTTGATAATTTTATTTTATTCACTTTTATACATGCAGTTGTCATGTTCCTCCTCAGTTTGTGCTCGGAGTGCAGAGAGCTTCATTGACGAGAAATATGAAGTTTTGTGGCCTTATTTTGTGCAGTTTATTTTATTTTATTCACTTTTATACATGCAGTTGTCGTGATCCTCCTCAGTTTGTGCTCTGAATGCAGAAATATTCATAGAAGTTAAATATTTAGTTTTATGGCCTTATTTATTTTGTGGAGTTTTGGTATTTTATTGCATTTTATTCACGAATGCAGTTTTCATGTTCTTCATTTTCTAAATGTGCTCTGAAAAGCACTTTGCACATATAAATAAATGTGTATGCATGTTTAAAAAGATGACGTATGCGTTTTCAAAGGCTGTTTTTGAAAAATGTATTTGCTTGGTTTTGATTCTATAAAAGTGGGTTACTACGTAATGACCATGGGAAAATGTGGGTCCCAATGTGAAACCAGTTGAGAACCCCAAATCGAGACAATGAGTAAACCCATGTTTTGTGCATATGCAGAGCCAATAAGCTTATTTAGTCACAGTAATTGGCAGAAACAATCGCCTGCATGCACAGCGGCCCTCCAGGACCATAATTGCCCTCCCCTGACCTAAGCAGCAGGATGTTGAATTCATAAATAACTACCAGGGAAGACCCTAACATACAATATAGAAACACATTCAGCTGCTAAACACATTTGCCCTCAACTTTAAATAACCGATCCAGAACTGGCTCATTCCATACTAAACTGTACTAACGTGTTACAATGGTGATGAAAATTCAAATACACGTTTTCCAATTGTGCAACTACCAACGTCGCCATCTGCTGGCCATTAAATGGAATTCAATTTCCGCATTGGCCTCACTTTTCAGACCCGGGTGCTGCGTCTTTGTATACGGTCTATGATGATAGCGCACAGATTCTGTGTTTTTTTTATGGTCGTAATACAATATTAGGACACGAAAAAATTTTCATTATTTTTAAAAGCATGGTAGATACGATTGTCTGAAGCCTTCTGAAATTTTGATGCAGGAAGTGAGTAGTTTATTTTGCCGAGGTCATCTTTGCGCCATTAGCACACATTATGCAAATTAACCCACAGGGATGGACTTGACACGTGAGGACGCGACTGGTTACGCCCACGAAGGTCATTTCAAAATGGCATTTCTGATCAGACAGTTCCCGATAATTTAGTGCAGACAATTGAAACTGTAATTATGGGCGTTTCTCTGCCATATTTAATTTCAATTTCTTTCAAAGTATCAACAGACATGTCATGAGCATTTCATGACGTTGGCAGCCAAATTTTGCAACAAAATATGTCCTTCACAATGCCTTGGCTGGCACCAGGAAACAACTTTTTCTGCTGTGTTGTTGGACCGATGACTCCGTGTTTTTTTCCGTTTTTTTAATGCATATCTTCAATCCAGGAGGAGTAAATAAATATGAACAATGCAAATAATTTAATTCTCCTAGAGAAAATGTATCGACCATTCTTGTACAACACAGTGAATTGTACAGTTTAGTATGGAGTGACCCAACTGGCAATATATTTATATGGGTGAAATAATTAACAGGCCTAAAGCCTTTATGACTTATGATCTTCATCGTCCAGTTTAGAAAAGATCGTCTGTGAGGTGAATACGTACTTTCAAAATCGTTCATAGCGACAGGTAACACAATTTATCACGATAAAGTCGAACTGTTGACGAGTTTTAGCATCTTGAAGACCAGCTAAAACGGTAACACGAAAGAAGGTGAAAATTATAATTCCGAAGTGGAATACCATCGCGCAAGCACAAACCTTTTTTCTTTGTCCTAAACTTACCATTTTCTCCAGGTTTAGGTCTTCTATTCCTTTCAGCTATTTTCAGACGACCGATCTGTTACAAACAACATATAAATTAACACATGAATCGGTAAACCAGCGTTGTATGAAATATTTTTATTGATAAACCTTCGACAGCTCACGGTTGAGGACGAGCGCACAGTCGATAAATTGTCTTGAGTACGATCGCGGCTTAAAGCTGCTTTCAAACCGGACGCGAAACGAATTTTTCGTACGACAGGTTACATTCAAAATGTATTCGCGTTTTTGCCTTGACTTTGACTGGGATCTGTCGTGCGAAAAATTCGTTTCGGCTTAACCAAGAGGCATGCGTTATCAAGCCAAACTAGAATACTAACACAAATTTGACACGCTAGAAAGCTTTCAAATACCAAACAAAACACGACTGGCCACAGATTTCATTGTTTTCGCGATATTTGCCACGATGCACGTTTTAAAATGACAGAGGCCCATGATTAGCTATAACGTTAGCCTAACAGGTTGCTAATAATTAGCACGCCATCCATCAAACTCACCCACTGCAGAGCAGCTTCTTGCTTATCCACCGGCACGGCCCAAAAATTAGAGGCCACTGCACTCATTTTGCGTCGCAACACTTCTGCGCACTTTGTGCTTTATTTTTAGTCAGCCAGCGGAACAGTCGCCTGCTACTCGAGTTGCAGATTCTTGATTTGAATTTATCCCACGGTTACGAAGTCTGCTGGACATCCAGATCAAGTTCGCGCTGCGAGTGCCGGGTTTTTTTTTTTCAAAGTTCCGGCTTACACTGACGTCAATGTCAATACAATATCGGAACAACGGAACTTCAATTGAAGCACCTATTACTAAAACCCCATAAGTCACACTTGACTTGACTTGACTTGTGGGGTTTTAGTAATCAGTGCTTCAATTACTGTCACTCTCACTCACTCCATGCTTTCAAAGAAACTTTAAGGTGGTGCTTCTAGGCCGTGGTACATTACCTCCGCCATGGAGGTTATGTTACCTGTCTGTCTAACAAGATTACTCAAAAAGTTGCGCATGGTTTGGCGCGAAATTTGGTAGGATGATAGGTGGTACTCCGAGGATGAGCTGATTCAATTTTGGATGTGATCCAGAGCATATTCTGGACTCTGGATCTGGAAGAATTGCAATATTTATGTATTTGTCTAACGGGGATCTGAGTGATATTTCTGACCAGATAGCGCAAAAATTTACGAACGGTTTGGCACAAAATTTGGCTAGATGATAGGTGGTAGTCCAAGGAAGAGTTGATTTAATTTTGGAAGTGATCTGGACCGTATTCTGTAACGAAAAGAACAGATATGCGCTGTGGCAGAGGTACACACACTACATAGAGCCCTCTAGCTCTTGCTTGTGAACTGCTTTTGAGCGTTCAGTGCAAGCATTGTGGCGATAAGTTTGCGCTTCTGTAAGTTTTTCTGTGATTCTCCCTGCATGGCAGTGCACCCGTGAGCAATATTTCAGATGGGATGAGCTCAGGTTGAGGTATGTGAAATATTAGGCCTTGATTTTATGATGCAGCTGTTATATGCTCTGTGATGCAAAATAATTTTGAATAATTAGCAATAGCTGTCTTGTGTAATGCTAATTGTGTAAATTAAATTACCAGTCTCTCACAATGAAGACCAAGCTGTAAAGTGATGTGATCGTGGGAGTACTATTTTTTATCATTAATTGTAAAAGATGAACACTTTAATCATTCTGAATTAGTCATTATACATTTAATTTACATGTCTCCTTATTTTTCTACATACAAGATATTGACGTTGCTTGCAGGGAGGTGCTATGTAGACATGAAAATACAGGGCTGTATTGCATAAGATTTTTCAGGACATGCTTGTGCATGAAAACCATATTTTCAAATCAGTTACTGACTGTCCAGATGAACATCAGTGCTGACTTCATTAGTGACATGGTTGAATGTCTTCAGACATTATTGACAATAATTATTAACACATTTTTTCTTCTCAAATCCGGTGTGTGTTAAGCCGTAAAGTGCGGATTTTGATCTTAATGGTTTCCTCAAAGGAGAAACCATAGGATCAGCCTAATCATGGCCAAACCTTTGCTCTGGCAAGGTACCAGACTGAAACATTTTGAAACTCAGGGCTTAGTAATCAAGTTTATGCATGGATGTGTGTGCAAGCAATGAGTATGCATAAGTGAATGCACACTTGTGAATGTACATGTGTGCACTTGTCCACTTATGACTGTTTGTGTTTTCACACTTGTTTGCATTTTCTGCTTTCCTTTACATTTAATCGGTCTTGTGCATGTGTGCGCAATGTGTCTACCTACAGAGTTGAGTTTAATTGTTTTATAGTCATTGTATTGCAAGTCTGAATGTAGTGGAAATGCGTGCATACATAATGCATGAGCCTGCCTGTGAGCGTGTGAGCGTCATGTGACGTATGTGTGGGTGGATTTGGAGTGGAGGGTGCTTGACCCCGCCTACCCCCCCCCTTCAACCAATTCAGTCCTTACACAGTTTTATATGTTATTAATTCTGCTCAGCCGTCGGCGGCTCGCAGACATGCACGGGGACCCTCGTCATCATCTCTACGCAATCAGAGGGGGTGGTGCCCATACAGAGAGCAAGGGAGGGAGGGAGGGGACAGGCACCAGTAATCTGTTGCACAGGACTGTTACACTGTCAGCTAAGCTTTTACTTACTCAAATGACTGCAAGTATAACCAGCTGCTGGCCTGTCGATACACGCGTTTGGTCTCCGGACGGCTTGATCTGTTCGGAGAGAAAATCTCTTGAGTTCCAGACATGACAGCCTGCTGACCACTGCATAAAAGCACTGGCCAGAGATAGAGAAAGAGCGAGAGAGGGAAGCATTGGGAGAGACTAAACATCATCACCGGGTCAATACTTCTCCCCCTTTTCTGATTGGAAGCCTCAGTATTGAAGAAAAAGACTCGTACTGACAGCTGTTGGAATCGGATGAAAGGTAAGCTCTGTTGCCTGAAGAAGTGATTCTTGTCACCTGAGCTCTTTTCTTGTGTCTTGACATTTCCTCGGGTTGCCCCTGGATTTTGCACAGGCAGGTGAAATGACAGCACTGAATGTTTTCATCCAGTACAAGAGCACAGTTTTTGTCTTCTAACTATGAAGCAGCGAGTTTTTAAAACTATTGATTTTACTTGATCTTGAGTGGCAAAAAAAGGCTTGGAAACGTGTGCAAAAATATACTTTAATAGGTGCTTTTTTTAACTGTTAACGGTTTTCTTTCATATTGGATTGTGAAGATAATCTGTTATATTGTAAATTTGGGGGTGATGTGCCTGAAAAAATTGTATCTCAATATTTCTAACATTTTAAAATTGGTAGAAGAAAATATTGCGAAGGAGTGAGGCATCAACAGGTGGCTGGCTGACTCTCCAGTCTCTCCGAAGCGCTTGTATTGGCTGAGAGGACCACAGAGTGGCTCCTTCTGTTTTGATATTTGCCAAGTTTGATACACGCTTTCATATCCAATTAAGCATTTCCTGTGAGCCAAGGGTACTGGGAAATGGAGTTGCTGGAGAAATTGTTCCCCAGGGGGACACTCAAGATCCCCATTATCAGTGCCAGTTCCTACTGCACACTCGTCATACTTGTGGGTGCGCGCGCGCACACACGGACACGCACACTAATGCATCAATGCACATTCAAAGCTATAATTTTTCCTATACTTTTGGGAACGAGAATTCTATTTCCTCACCCAACCAAACCAACCCAACCCTTCTCCCTAGCTCGAACCCTAATCTGAACCCCAACCTTATCCCTAATCTGCAGACCTCCAAAAATAGCTTAATTTTCAACCAGTATTCATCACCTTACCCCAACCAAGACCCTAATACTGAACCCCGAAACTACATCTACTCCTAACCGTAGCCCTAGACTTTAATGTGATACTGTCCCTAAAACTGACCTTTTCCTCATAAGACCAAAAAAATGCCCCCTCAGTGTTGTTTTCTCAGACTTTACTATAGTACTGGGGTCTTTAAGTCCCCTATGAAGGCTTCTGTTAGTCCCCACAGTACCTAGTACCTAGTCCACCCAGGTACACACAGATACTGTTTGTTCACATACACAGAGAAAGACAATCTGAGATAGAAGGAGGAAACACAAAAACAACATGAGATACAGAAACACTAATGTGCATATGCACCCCACAAAAAGGGACAAATTCAATGATGGTCTTGCAGTTTTCAGGTGTTACCTCCTAGGATTAATATTTGTAAAAAAATGCAGGTGAAAAACATGTACATTTGCTGTGAAATATAGAGATTAGCTGAGGAATAATTTGTGAAATGGTGCACTTTGTCAGAGAAGCAATGCATGGGAGTTATTTTTGACTGTCATCTCTCCTCTAGTGTGTCTCTTACTAGTAATTGTGCTCATCTCTATTCTCCATCTGTCAGATGCTTTTTGGGGGGTGGGGTAGGGTGTGGATGTGTGTGAGTGTGTGATGGTGGGGTGGGGAGGTGGGGGGGGGCTGGCGCGGGTTTCAGTTCGCTGGCTCCTTATTTGCATTGCTTGGAACGCATGATGGCAGTGTTGGCACAAAGACAGCCATCCAGAATGAATGGAAGGGCAACATCACACTGACCTTTTCAGTTTCAATTAAGAGAAAGATTGAGACTGCAAAATCTTAACTTGATCACTTTGGGACAGTTTCCAGATATCCGGTGCCCTACGGATTCTGGGTCACCCTGATAAATCAGCATCTGGATGTACAAAGTGTGACTTGGCAAGACTTGAAGGCTGCATCTTTTGAGACTTGCTCATTCTGAAGCCATAAAGTTCATGATGGGGCATTTTAGAAAAGTTTCTCAGAATATTTCAGTTTTATATGAGACTATTCTAGGGGAAAAAAATTCTTGACCTGTACATGATAAAATTGGATGCAAGTTAATGGAAAAAAGAAAACTTTGTCCGGTCCCTTCAATATATTAAAAGGCAAAGAAATGAATCAGCTGTATACAGCCTATATTGCTGAACTTTTAAATTGGTTTGGATTGGCTAGAAGCTGCTGGTTCAAAGGCCTGTTACTGACAGCTAGCGTAATGTATGGGACCCAACATACACCACGGCGCCCGTGTATGATTAACATGATAATGTGGTCCAACGGTGTAAACCTTGTCTCTCGTAGCCTCACTCCTCTCTCTCCCGCATTTTGTACCTTTGATGTTGTAGCACTTTCCATCAGCCTTTCATTATGGTGAGTGTTTACAGGGAGAGCTGGACAAACACAAGGCACCAGGTGCGACTAGGCTCCCAGGCAACTCCTCCTAACTGACATCTAATAATCACTCAGTGTCTCTGTAACTGCCTGATGGTGTCACTCCAATGTTCAGAGGATGATGTATCGCTACTGTGCAAAGCGCTGCTCAAGAGAAATGCTGCAGATCCAGGCGACGGGAGGAGACCACGCCATACAGTCCTGCTCTATTAAGCTTACTTAATGCTGTGCATTTTTGTTGTGAATAAGCCTTTGTTTTTAACTCCTTTCAAATGTTATTGTTACGCTTGAATTAACTACTGATTGACATCATTAGTGAGATAAAAGGCAGGTTAAGAGAAATTAATGGCATAGTTACCGTAATGGAGAATTTGTCCAGTGAACCTCCATAATGCTAGTAAACTAAGGAAAGGTTCTATTGGGTAGCATTTGACCGTAATTTTTGAGTTTTTGTTCAATTGAGGCCATTCCTTTGCTGCTGGTTGCTCAGAGCCCTAAGGACAGACACTGGTTTTGCCATATCATCACCCCGGGATGGACAGCTTTAGTGGACAGGACATTTACAGCAGGGTGAATTGTAAATATGTGCTCTGGTTTCTGATGTCATTAGTTTACAGGTGACATTGCAAGGGAATAATTGGGCCGCAAATATTATGATTAAAAATTATGAGGAGGGGGGAAATGGACAAAAGAACCACATTAACTGCAGACCTGCCAAAGAAAATAGCCAAGCTGTCACAAAAGTTTGTCAGATGTCTACCTTTTTCAAAGAACCAGCGACACAAAATGGAAAACATGCCACATTTGCACCACAATACTATACACTACACGCATGTGCGTGTATGGGCAGTTGGTTCATCTCTGGGTTTTGTTACATGAGTTTGGTTCACATGAAAATGTACCGACTTCAAAGTATTGTGGTGCAAAGTTCTGCAGGAACGTGGCATGTTTTCCATTTCGTGTTGCTGGGTATTTGAAAAAGGTAGGCATCTGACAAACTATTGTCCGAGCTTGGCGATTTTTTTTTTTTTCGTAGACCTGAACTGGAGATTTGAGAAATGCCATGGCATTCAATTAGCCCTGCAATGGAGCAGACATGGGTTTAATGACCTGCCATTGAATTTAAGTAGTCAGGGAGAGAACCCATTGATGACATCAGTAAAATGTATTCTGTTGTCTTTGCACTTGCTAACTAGGTAAAAAATATGAGTAAATAAACATTGACGGATCCACCAAAGGCCTGAGGGGTCATCCCTGTGCTCCATAAATTTCTCTTGCAAGTGCTTGGCAGGAAGGCAGGCTGAAAAAGATCAACATGCCAGGCCTTATCAACAAAGCTAGACGGACCGTCCTGCCACTCAGCGCCTCTGAAATTACTTCCTGTGTCAGAGGTTACACACTGGCTATGACCGCCTCCATGACCTACAACAACATGGAGGACCATCCCATTGAAGGTGAGATGTATGGCCTCATGTTTTTACGGGTGTTTGTCCTGGGCGTTACGGTGCGTGGTCTGTGATCAATGATTAGTGTTGGGCACTAGATAATGTCGCAGGTGCTGCACCTTTAAAGTTCTGCAGCTGGTTCTTCTGTTCAGTCTTGTATATTTTTTTACAACGTCCCGTTTATGGTTTGGTATGTTGATCTTGAGTCTAGGTCTGGGGTGTCCAGTCTGAATTGATAAAATGTCTTTGTCAGGGCAGATTTTTGCCCAGATTTAGTCCAGAATTGCATGCACGCACAAACTACAAACCCCAATTCTCAATGAAGTTGGGACATTGTGTAAAACATGAATAAAAACAGAATACAATGACCTGCAAATCCTTTTTGATCTATATTCAATTGGGTACACTACAAAGACAAGATATTTAATGTTCAAACTGATGATCTTTATTGTTTTTTTGGAAATATTCACTCATTTTGAATTTATAGTCAGCAACATGTTCCAAAAAAGCTGGGACAGGGGCATGTTTATCACTGTGTTACATCACCTTTCCTTTTAACAACACTCAATAAGAGTTTGGGAACTGAGGACACTAATTGTAGAAGCTTTATCGGTGGAATTCTTGCCCTTTCTTGCTTGATGTACGACTTCCATTTGCTCAACAGTCCGCAGTCAGCTTTGTCATATTTTGTGCTTCATGATGTGCCACACATCTTCAATGGGAGATGGGTCTAGACTGCAGGCAAGGCAGTCTATTACCTGCGCTTTTTACTATGACGCCATGCTGTTGTAGCACGTGCAGAATGTGGCTTGGCATTGTCTTGCTGAAATGGGCAGGGATGTCCCTGAAAAAGGCGTTGCTTGGATGGCAGCATGTGTTGTTCCAAAACCTGTATGTACCTTTCAGCATTAATGGTGCCTTCACAGATGTGAAAGTTACCCATTCCTTGGGCACTAACATCCCCATACCATCATCGATACTGGCTTTTGAACTTTGCACTAATAAATCTGGATGGTCCTTTTCCTTTTTAGTCCAGAGGAAACATTGTCCATGATTTCCAAAAACAATTTGAAATGTGGACTCACCAGACCACAGCACACTTTTCCACTTTGCGTCAGTCCATCTCAGATGAGCTTGGGCCCAGAGAGGCCGGCGGCATTTCTGGGTGTTGTTGATATATGGCTTTTGCTTTGCACTTGTAGATGTAGCCACATACTGTGCAAACTGACAATAGTTTTCCAAAGTGTTCCTGAGCCCACGTGGTAATATCCTTTACAGAATGATGTTAGGTTTCAATGCAGTGCCGCCTGAGGGACCAACGGTCACGGGCATTGAATATTGGTTTTCAGCCTTTCCGTTTAAGTGTAGAGATTTCTCAGGAATCTCTGAATCCTTTGATGATACTATGGACCGTAGATGATGAAATCCCTGAATTCCTTGCAATTGCACGTTGAGAAACGTTGTTCTTAAACTGTTGGACTATTTGCTCACACAGTTGTTCACAAAGTGGTGAACCTCGCCCCATCCTTGCTTGTGACCGACTGAGCCTTTTCGGGGATGCTCCTTTTATACCTAATCATGACACTCACCTGTTTCCAATTAATCTGTTCATCTGTGGAATGTTCCAAACAGGTGTTTGAGCATTTCTCCACTTTCCCAGGCTTTTGTTGCCCCTCTCCCAAATTTTCTGGAATGTATTGCAGGCATCAAATTCAAAATTAGTGAATATTTAAAAAAAAAAAAAAACAATAACGTTTCTCGGTTTGAACATTAAATATCTTGTCTTTGTAGTGTACTCAATTGAATATAGGTTGAAAAGGATTAGCAAATCGTATTCTGTTTGTATTCTCGTTTTACACAACATCCCAACCTCTTTGGAATTGGGGTTTGTATTTAGTTCATCATTGTTATCAGTGATGACCTTGATAAGTGGAATCAAGTGTCATCGTTTTGTGTAAAACCAAAGCCAGCATCCACTTTGGCGCTTTTTGGATAAGATTGGCGATCTTTGGTATCACCGATGATAATTCCTTAGTTAAGAGATCTGAACTGTGCAAAGGAGAGAGGGGTCAATTCTAAAGGTTCTTGAGAACTCCAAGTAATGAATTTTAACTACAGAACTGCGCAGAAGTCTGAGGCCCCCTGCAGTTTTAAAAATTTAAATCTGGCTTTAGATGTTTACTTTTTGTTTTCCACAAGTGTTGCTGACAAGTGTTGCTGAAGATAAAAAGTATATTTGAAATTCCAAATGGCAATTTAAAATGTAGTGTTATAAGTAAATGTTGGTATTTCATTAAAAACAGTGGATGCAGATAATATAGTCTTGACAGAGCCCTGATGTCAACATCATCATGACTGTCTGCAGTTGCTTGGAGAGACAGACAAAGGAGAGACAGTCATTCTGCAGAAGAACGGTGGCAAGTTTTCCACTCTGCTTGGAGCAAGGAAAAACCAATCATATTATAAAACTATTGCACAACAGGACAGTGTCCCAGATTTTTTGGCAAATGGTAGTCATGTCAAATACAGCTTTGATTTGTTTTTTTACAGTTTACAGCTCTGTATAGTGCATTTTTAAGTTAGTAGAAGCTTTTAATTTTTGTTATTTTTGCAGGCATATCCAGTTACAAAATTTCTTTAAATGTGCCCATTGATTATTGTACAGTAGTGAATATACAGATTAATTAACAAGTGGAGCAAGATTGTAATCAATCTGTGACATTTAAGGAGAATTCCAGTGTGAAATTGACTTGGGGTGTATTGAAACATGATAACGAGTACTAACATTTGTGGAATACCCCACCTCCGTATGCACGGAACATTTCAAAATACATAGCTTTTATGCCGAAGCTCCCAACAGGCTTACAATGGTAGTGAATCAGGCATAACGTTGCCATGCAAAGAAATCACAATTTTTTTCATCATTAACAAGGCTCAAAGTAGCTCCACACTTCATCGCTAGAATTCCAAGGGCCCTGACATTTACCACGAGGCACTGAGAACTTTGAAAATGCACAGGTATTTTATTAAAAACTGGGGCGGCATGGCTCAGGAGGTAAAGCGGGCGGCCCAGGAAGTGTTCCCGGTTCAATCCTCAGCTCCTCCAGAGAACGTGTCGAAGTGTTCTTGAGCAAGACACTGAACCCCTCACTGCTCCTGATGTGCAGGGTGGCGCTGTGCATGGCAGCCTCCGACGTCAGGGTGAATGTGAGGCAAAGTTGTAAAGCGCTTTGGGGTCATATCATGTGACTAGTAGTCCATGCAGTCCATAAAAAAGGCTCCCCTCCATCTTCAAAGTCACGATAAGTTGATTGACGAGCACGAACGAATAGATTGCAATCTGTTCCCCCATTCGTTCGTGCTCGTCAATCAACTTATAGTGATTTCTAAGATGGAGCCGACTGGAAACTACCTCAGGGTTCGGTTTGCATAAACAGTCTTTTTTAATAAACTACCTGTGCATTTTCAAAGTTCTTAGTGCCTCGTTTTAAATGTCTGGGCCCTCGGAATTCTACTGATGAAGTGTGGTGCTACTTTGAGCCTTGTTAATGATGAAGAAAATTGTGATTTCTTTGCATGGCAACATTATGCCCGATTCACGACCATTGTAAGCCTGTTGGGAGCGTCGGCTAAAAAGCCATATATTTCGAATTGTTGCAAATTGACCCCAAGTCAATTTCACACCGGAATTCTCCTTTAACTCCCATGACAAATGTTATATCCAACGTCCATCGGAACTTAGTAGAAGGACAAACAATCTCTGAGATGGAGTAATCTGCTAAGTCGGGTCAGCAGGTTCCCTATCACCCAACCATCCATCTCGCTCTTAAATTTGGACCATCTGAAAAGCCAGCCATTACACTCTATTTTCTTCTAGTGTGGCATGAGAGTCATTAAGACTGAAAGGCAGACTCTGGGAGAGAGCTTATGGGCTCCATGCTCCCCATTTAATGTCTCTCCAGTGCCTTGAAATGGCATCTGAGGGGATGATCATCATGACTGATTAGATATGATTGGCCTGTTGGTCTGCTCTGGCTCATCTGTGCCTGAGCCAGCTCTGATTAAAAAACCATATTGCAAAGTCATCTGGAGGCAGATTTGGCCTGCTGCTCGTTTCCTGCCGCGCTGTAGCACACTGTCACAAGGCTGGTAAAGTCGGGTGTTTCGTCTAACTGCCCCCACTACATATTCAAATTTTTGGCCATTTATATGTGGTTACAAGTCCAACCACCACCAACATAGAAATTCTGGTGCCTCACAAATAGCCTAAACATGCCTAAATGCGACCAGACTAGTGACATATCCACCACCAGTTCTACTCCAACAATGTGTAAGAGTTTGGGCATAGTGGGCTAATATATAGTACTGTGCAACCATTTTAGGCACATTTTCGTAGGGCAAATATGCTTGCAAAAATGATTAAATAAAAAGGTTCTAATAACTGAGAAATGTATTAAGAAGAGCTGCTCTGCCGTTCAATGGCAGAACCTAGTAACTCACTTTTATTTGATTTTGAGAAAAAAGCAGAAAATGAAACAATTTGATATTAAAGCCTGGTTATTTGGGGAAGGTTAGTTTTATACTTCATTATTATTCTCTAGAGATCACTAACTCAAGGACAATTTTAACCCATAAAGGGCCCGTTTATTTTGGCAGGAAAATTAGTCACTAGGTTTTGCTGTTGCAAACTCCATGAAATGTCACATAAATTACTAAGGCGAAACATGGTACATATAAAGATATCCAAATTTTATTTCTTTTCCAGCACATTAAACATCGTTATTAAAATAACTTTTGTGACCATGAGTCCTTTATGACAAAATAGTGCAAGATGAACAGTGAACACTCTACAGGCACATTGGGGGAAGGGGCGTGCATCCCTAATTATTTTACCAGTAACCAGTTACCAACATCCTAATATTTTACCAGTAACGGATAATGTTCTCCATAAAAAGTAGTATGCATTTCATAGAGACTATAGGAATCACTATTAATCAGCTACTGAAGTAAGAATCTTCCCGTTTGCTACTTCCAATATGAAAAGCCGGAACCGGTGTCATTATCAAGTACATTCTACTATCAAACTCTAACTTCCATGGTATTTACAATCTATACAAACTTTGAGGAACAATTCTTTAAATGATGTTTCAGGAAAAAATGTCCTAAACGGAGTTGTGTAGCTTGTGTTTTTCATGTGTGTTACACATTATCTACAAAAAAAAATAAATTTCTTTTATATACACATTATGGGGCTCTAATTTCCTAGCGCAGCGCAGCTGGCGTAGCGAGGCGCAGCCCGCGCAGTGGTAATTTCGTACGGCGCAGCCCGCGTAGTGGTAATTTCGTGGGGTGCGCAGCCTTCGGTAGACGAAGGTGCGCCGAGATGGGTGTGGCGGCGTAGTAGGGGGAGGTGTCACATATTCATCAAGACGCAGTGACAATTTCGTAGAAAAAGTCTCCGCTGGAGTTGCGCAGAAAACTCGCCAGCTCCAACCTGGTTTAATTTCCGTGCAGTGGTAATTTGGCTGACCGGCGCAGAGTGCGCACACGTCACCGAAATCTCACAGGCAGGTTTACAGAATGTCAGGCACATTTCAATGCAAGAAAAAATTACAGGAAGCACTATTTAATGTAACTATCTGAATAAGGACATAAATTATTGTATTTATATCGATTGTCCTGATGTCAGGCGGTTGCCACGCGTAATGGAAACTTGACCTGGCTTAATCAACGCAACTGAATCTGTGATGCAAACTAAGGACTTCACATCTTTCTCAGCCAACCACAAACTGTATAATATATATATATATATATATATATATATATATCGAATGCTTGCGTTCTATGCTCATTAAAGCCGCTTGCACACTGGACGCAAAACGAATTTTTCGACTGATTACAGACAAAGTCAATGCAAAGACGCGATAGTCGGACAGGGTTTTAATATAGCTCCGTGTCCGAGAGTCTTGGCTATGTTTGTGTTCGGCCTTCACAAAATGCAAATTGATAGCTATCGACTTGTCTTGGTCTTTTTAGCCTTTTCATCTGTTTTCTTCCGTTGAAGATAGACATTAGTATTTATTCGGTCTTTCTTTTGAAAATTAGTCAGATGGATCGAGCACATTATTATTTCCACAGCAGAGATAATATAGTGCGTGAGCAAATCAATTCCATGACCACTGACAGAGTGAAGAAATCATCGCATGCACGATCAAGACTGTCCGAAACGAAATGCAAATTACTCCATGTCCAGCAGCCAGCAAAAAGTAAAAGTATTGATATGAGAACAGATTTATAACGAAATAAAGAATAAAAATATATCAGCAACAAACGTGATATTAAACAAAAATGACCCGCCAATAAATAAATCGCAGTGTTCATTGGATGCTCTGTTGTTAAAATGTTTCTTTTTATTCTTTATTTCATTATCAATCTGTTCTAATCGTCCTTTTTTTTTTTGGCTGTCAGACACGGAGGCATTGTACATTGTCCCATGCCAGTGTCGACTCGCTTTACTGAGCAGAGCTTACACAGAAACATTGATTGAAATTCTCGGTACTCATCTTGAAGAACTGAACCCTCTTATCAAACATGAACGTTTAATGTCTGAAAGAGTCAGTAGATTTGAAGAAATTAAAAACAATAATAGACTGTCGGACACGACGATTTATTAAAACCCTGTCAGACTTTTGGACACAAGACGCAATCTGTCGAGCGAAAAATTCGTTTCGCGTCCAGTGTGCAAGCGGCTTAATACTAGGCTACTATTATTGTCACTTATGTTTTATCGTCTTTAGTGGGGGAAAGGAATGCAGCCTGATTGCTATGATCTCGTACTGAGTTAAGATCACATGTTGGAAATAAATGTGTAACGTATCTTGCTTTGTTGTATATGCATGTTAATCCCAAAAATTTAAGCAGCTACAGTTTCTAATAATAGGAACACGCTATCCATCGTTTCTCTTGCCAGTGAGCAAGATTTGACTCGGCAGTGTCGCCTTCTATATTCTAACACATTAAAGGTGAGGAGACGAGCTCATTTGACTGGTGAAGATTTGACTCGGCTGTGTTATACCCAAACACGCCTTCTTTGCCAACTTGCGCTGGAAGGAGGGGCAGAGGCGGGACAGAGGAGTACTTGCGCCAGGCTACGCCGGGCACGAAATTGCCACATACGCCTGGACACACCCCGTTGGCGCGGCGCACCCCCCATGCGCCGCGCCTGCGCCTGGTCTACGAAATTAGAGCCCATGGGCTCTAATTTCCTGGCGCAGCGCAGGTGGCGCAGCCCGCGCAGTGGTAATTTTGTAGGGCGCAGCCCGCGTAGTGGTAATTTCGTGAGGCGCGCAGCCTTCGGTAGACGAAGGTGCGCCGAGATGGGTGTTGGGGCGTAGTAGGGGGAGGTGTCACATATTCATCAAGACGCAGTGACAATTTCCTAGAAAAAGTCTCCGCTGGAGTTGCGCAGAAAACTCGCCAACTCCAACCTGGTTTAATTTCCGTGCAGTGGTAATTTGGCTGACCGGCGCAGAGAGCGCACACCTCACCGAAATCTCACGGGCAGGTTTACAGAATGTTAGGCACATTTCAATGCAAGAAATAATTACAGGAAACACGATTTAATGTAACTATCTGAATAAGGACATAAATTATTGTATCTATATCGATTGTCCTGATGTCAGATTAAAGGCAGCTGCCACACGTAATGGAAACTTGACCTGGCTTAATCAACGCAGCTGAATCTGTGATGCAAACTAACGACTTCACATCTTTCTCAGCCAACCACAAACTGTATATATATATATATATATATATATATCGAATGCTTGCGTTCTATGCTCATTAAAGCCGCTTGCACACTGGACGCGAAACAAATTTTTCGCCCGACTGATTACAGACAAAGTCAATGCAAAGATGCGATAGTTGGACAGGGTTTTAATATAGCTCCGTGTCCGAAAGTCATAAAAGTTCTAATTTTTCCGAGTATTCCAGGAATTATTAGACGTGGAAACTTGGCCATTTTTGTGTTCGACCTTCACAGAATGCAAATTGATAGCTATCGACTTTTCTTGGTCTTTTTAGCCTATTCTTCTGTTTTCTTCCGTTGAAGATAGCCAGCAGTCTTTATTCGGTCTTTCTTTTGAAAATTAGTCAGATGGACCGAACAGATTCAAGCTTTATTTCCACAACTGAGATAAAACAGTGCGTGAGCAAATCAATTCCATGACCATTGACAGTGTGAAGAAATTATTGCATGCACGATCAAGACTGTCCGACACGAAATGCAAAATACTCCATGTCCACCAGCCAGCAAAAAGTAGAAGTATTGAAATGAGAACAGATTTATAACGGGATATCCAACAAAGATGACCCGCTAAAAAATAAATCCCAGTGTTCATTGGATGTTCTGTTGTTAAAATGTTTCTTTTTATTCTTTATTTCGGTATCAATCTGTTCTAATCGTCCTCTTTTTTTTTTTTTTTTGCTGTCAGACACGGAGGCATTGTACATTGTCCCATGCCAGTGTCGACTCGCTTTACTGAGCAGAGCTTAAACAGAAACACTGATTGAAATTCTCGGTACTCATCTTAAAGAACTGAGCCCTCTTATCAAAACATTCACGTTTAATATCGACAAGAGTCAGCAGATTTGAAGAAATTAAAAACAATAATAGACTGTCGGACACGGAGATTTATTAAAACCCTGTCAGACTTTCGGGCACAAGACGCAATCTGTCGAGCGAAAAATTCGTTTCGCGTCCAGTGTGCAAGCGGCTGCTTGCTATTATTATTGTCACTTCGGTTTTATCGTCTTCAGTGGGGAAAAGGAATACATGCCTGATTGCTATGATCTCGTACTGAGTTAAGATCGCATATTGAAAATAAATGTGTCACGTATCTTGCATTGTTGTCCATGCATGTTAATCCCAAAATTTAAAGCAGCAACAGTTTGTAATTCATGGGAACACGCTATCCATCGTTTCTCTTGCCAGTGAGCAAGATTTGACTCGGCTGTGTCGCCTTCTTTGCCAACTTGCGCTGGAAGGAGGGGCAGAGGCGGGACAGAGGAGTTCTTGCGCCAGGCTACGCCGGGCACAAAATTGCCACATACGCCTGGACACACCCCGTTGGCGCGGCGCACCCCCCATGCGCCGCGCCTGCGCCGCGCCTACGCCTGGTCTGCGAAATTAGAGCCCTATGAGTTTATGTGATTATTGAAAATACAAAACAATCACAAATCAAAACGCAGCGATGGAGACGAAGCCCACACCCTTCAACAACATGCAGAGAAGAGAAGCCCATTTCAAGATTTTCACGCCATTCCAGAGACAAACTTGTGGTTTCACTCTGATCTATGAGAGGGAATATGCTCATAATAAGTCCTGGAAAATTTAGTCTTTTAATATGGATTCAGAAAATATGCCCAGGCCTATTAAGAGTATTTAAAAGCAGCCAAGTAAAACATTTTAGAAATATAGATTTTCTAAGACTCATTTTCCAACAATTGCACACAGTTTTCTTAAGAAAAATGTTTGTTTTCTAGGTTTCATGATAGAACATTTTCCATAATGGTTAGAAAAAAGTGAGGGGGCATATGCCACTCTGGACGCTACCCCAATGGGCAGAAGGCCAATAAATTATAGCTTAGGCTTATTCCATTATATTTTGGCCGTGTATAGTCATCATTCATACACAATCATGAAGAGGACAGTGTGTCACTGTGTGACAGTACCAGTAGTAGGCCTATTTCCACAATACTCAATAGCCCAGATTCCAGGGCAACTTACTGCAAGTCTAATCTAATTAATCAATTACCACGCATTTTCCATGGCCAGAACCACTGATCTTTGACCCCTGCTAGGCCAATGAGTCATTGTTGACAGGAGAATGTCCAGGAACTTCTATGAAAGCAAAGAAAATCTTCAAAATAGTCTAAAATAGACTTGTCTTCTGCCCATCATGGAGGCTGACATCATTGGATTCTAAATGGCCGAATGCTTCAATTTGATTGGTTGAAATGGTTACTAGGTTTTGCCATGGTATGGATCAACACAGATGGTACTTACTAGGTTTGGGCATGGCAATACTCAAGGAATGGTTGGGCATCTTGCAATGAACTGTATGTGAACATGAAGCGCAAAACATTGTAACTACAAAAATAATGTTAACTCAATTTTGACCAAAATGACAGTTACTAGGTTCTGCCATTGGACAGCAGAGCTGTAAACTGTTATAAACTATATGAAACCAATATTTGGTGTGACTTCCTTTTCCCAAAAAAATCTGGAACACTGTCCTGTTGTGCTATAGTTTTATAAGATGATTGGCATTTGCTTGTTGCAAGCAGACTTGGAAACTTGCCACTATTCTTCTGCAGACTGACTGTCTCTCTTGAGTCTGTCCCTCCATGTAACTGCAGACAGTCATGATGATGTTGGCATCAGGGTTCTATCCAGACTTTATCATCTGCATCAACTGTTTTTAATGAAATACCAATATTTACTTATAATTTTTTATTTAGCTTTTGGAATTTCAAAAATACTTTTTATGCTTTTTATCTTCAGCGACGTGAATGTGGAAAACAAAAACCCAGATTTAAGTTTTAAAAAATGCTGGGTGCCTAAGACTTTCGCACAGTACAGCATGTATAATCTTTGCAACGGCTGATTTATCCCTTAATATTTGATTGCGTTAAAGATGTCAGCGCAGCATTTGAATTCTTCCATCTCTCTTTCTGAGTCTGGATCCTTTGGCTTGCTTGATATTTCTGTGGATATTGTTATCACTCGCATCATGGGTGGGTGGAGTGCCTAAACTCTTCTGAAATTGATAATTGAGGAAATGAAACAAGAAGTAACGTGCTGGCAGCAGAGGTAGCAGAAAAGAAGGCAGCTTCGGAACGTAAAACTCTTTTGTATTTCGTTTGAACCGTCATGATTTGAACAGTATATGCTTGGTTCTTCAGCCAGAAGGTGGAACTGCTAAGCTAAATCAGCTAGCTTCATGAGTGGAACAAACACGTCAGAACCTCTGCTTTATTGACCCCTGTGCTTTGCATCTCTGCATATTGCCATTTATTACATCTTCAACACATTGATTTGTGGTGCGGGTCCATTAGGTATCTTTGTCTACCCCTTGGAGGAGTCGTCAACCGTGGTGGGCTTTGAAGCTGTCGTTTCCAGCCAGGTCATCACTATTCAGATCAAGGACAAAGCCAAAATTGATGACTGTTATTTCGACTGTTGTACAGTGGCCAATGGAGCCCTCAGGACTGGTAGTGGTAAGGATCTGCACATATTTGGACAGACATAAAAATGTTTTGAATGTTCATTGATGTATAATTTATCTATAGTAATTTGTAGTGTTTGTTCTGTGCTTATTGTTTTTTTTTTTAATCTGATAGCCCTGTAATGGGTAGATGGATGAGGTTAAAAGAGAATTATAAACTATCATGTGCATAAAATGATTCTTTGAGAGCTGCCGAATAGCTGACTCGGTTAAAGCATCGCATTGCGAAGCAGAAGTGACTATCACGGCGCGGGTTTGAGGCCCGGTCGTACCAACCAGCAGTGGTCGGCAGCTTTTTCGGAAGTAGTGTGCTTGGCCAATGCGCTATAGGGATGCAAATTGGGAAGGGTCTGCTGGGAAGGGTAATATAAGTTGCTTTGTTTGTTCGTTTGAGGCAGCTCCTGTTGGCTGGAAGGGTGTTCGTCAGGAAGATTCTCAGCTTGTTCATGTTCGGGTATCCTCCGCCCTCGCTCTGAACTCGCGAGGATTCAACCAATGAGTGTATAAGAAGTGGTAGCTTACAGGCGCATAAATAAATAAAAAAGATTCTTTGAGTCAATTATTTGAGTGAATGATGTATTAACCCTAGTCCTGCTGGTTGCCAATATATTGAGGATCCATACTCATTTCCTTGTGTGCCGGTCATTGATATATAGTTCCCCGGTAGCCGTTGTCCTGTATGCTGGTACTCGATCAGCATTATCTTAGAGGCAGGACTAGGGTTAAGATTTTGGAGAACTTGAAGTTTGCTTGCTATATTTGAATATGACAAGAGATGCTTGAGTATAGAGATGTAAAATTGGTTTTTCAGTTTAGTGAGCAGAGTTTTATCTGTAGTTGCATTTACACTGCAGGTCGAATTGTGTTGGATGAAGACTTTGAACGGACTGTACTGGTGGTCAACCTTGGGATCATTCCTCCCTTGGAGACAGTCACGGTGCTGGTCAGCACTTCCTCTGAGCTGGCAACCCTCCCAAATGGGGCCGTCAAGGTCACATCCCCGAAAGTCTGCACCCCAAAAGTCCAGCAGTCCATCAGCGAAGACCATAGTTCCTCACCAAAGCTGGTTGGAGTGTAGGTGTCCATTTGTCGACAGCATGGATCATCAAATTATGTTCCTCAAGATTCAAGTCCTGCTGGTTTTACACCCTTCCTTGACATAGAGGTCAGGTTTAAAGACTTCCTTGCCAATCAGATTACAGCTTCATTTGGATTATTTCACTCCCAAAATATATGCTTTTTAGCACTGATGGTACGCCAACTGTGGGGTTATCATGAGAAAATAGAGGCTCCAGATAACTTCTCAATGGTGCCCAGCGACAATGACGTCACGCCTGTCGTCATGTCTCGCCTGTCGACCCTGAACACGGACAATAGAGGCAGCTTTATCATAATCACTGTTGATGAGCAATGACCAATCCTGTAACTCATCCTGTCACATGAACGACCAACGCGGTACCAGGGGAACAATTTACCAATGACATCATACTATCATACTATAATTTGAGGAGCGTTTGTCTGTCTGTTTGTCTGTCTGTCTATCTGTTTGTTCCCCTACTCCTCCGAGGTCCTCTGACGGATCTTCACCAAACTTGGTGGGTCTATGTAGGTTGTCCCTGGATTTGTCCTTGAGGGGTTAGTTTTTTGAAAGGTCAAGGTCACTGGGGTCAAAGGTCAATTTTTCACATCTCCCATCTCCCTGGACAGATTTTCATGAAAGTTGGTATGTGGACGTAGGTCCTCACAAGATCCTCTTGGGGATAAGGGTGTGGCATAGCCCTTTACAAATGTAACTGCTGTATTTTCATCTCGATGCTCGCACAGTCGAAATTATTCTCACCACGGGTAATTTACTAGTAGAATATAACTCTGCAAAACAACTGAGAAGATGGCTAAATTGTGGGAGGACATCCCATGCAAAGAGAAGCAAGAAGAGCTGTTTGACAAACAAGGGGGGGTGATGGGTGTTTGAGGGAGAAAAGGCTTACGGCTCTGACCGTGAATGCAATAACATTCTTTTCCATGACACCAATCACCAGTTTTATAGTGATTGATGATGTATATATTTGTAATTAAATTCAATTAAATATCAAAAGTTTGAAAACATATCAGAAGGAATAAAGATTAATCGCGCTTCTTTGCCTACCACCTCTTAACATGCTGAAAGATACATAAAATGATAGCTTGACTCAAATCCCCCTAGGATTGTAGTTTTCCATATTGCATTTACTATATCCAAAAGCTTGAGAATGTAGCCACAAGGGAAATGGCTGACTAAGCATTTTCTTTGAGCACATCTATAACAAATCATTCAATTCTGATATATACTGTGATGGCTGGTGATTTTGAGACGCCAAACGCAGCGGCCAGAATAAAAGGGGGAACCGCAGATGAGAGAGAGACACAAATAAAATAAGAGAGCGTGACTTGTGCTTCCAACGAACCTAGATGTCGCCCGAGGCAAGGAAGCAAGGCGAGCTTGACAGGACGAAAAGAAAAGGGAAAAAAAACAGAAAGATTCCCTTGCTATCTAGAACTTCTCCTCAAATATGTAACTAAACCCTCAACAACTCTCTTACTAGAGACCTTACCGGCTGAAGTGCAAACATAACACTGACACTCTAGCAAGGGAAGTGAGGCGGAACTAGGGCTTAAATAGAATCCAGGCGACGACCCCAATGAATGCCAGCTGGCCCAGGAATCCGATTGAGAGCAAAATAATATCGTCCCAGACAAGAGCAACAAAGAAAGCTCTCAAAGCCTCAAAACCATGACACATACAGTACATTAGCTAAAATGGTAGAAGGTTTTGAGTCTCCAGATATTGTTGGGCTACAGCTGGTTGGTGCCGAGGGAAACCTATGATTCTGGCTCATTTTGAGTTTCTGGCTGTCATTTTAAGTATGTTTGCAATTGTCCAGTGGATATGAGCAAAGAAAACACTTAATTATCATTTAAAACTTATCCTTTATTATACAGTGCCGTGAAAAAGTGTTTGCCCCCTTCCTGATTTATTACTTTTTTGCACATTTTTCACACTTAAATGTTTCAGATCATCAACAAATTTTTATATAAGACAAAGATAATCCGAGCAAATACAAAATGCAGTTTTGAAATGATGATTTCATTTACTGAGGGTAAAAAGCAATCCAAACATACCTGGCCCTATGTGAAAAAGTGATTGCACCCCTTATTAAATCATGAATTAACTGTGATTAACCACATTTTTTAGTCCAATTTCACTAGCCATACCCAGGCCTGATTACTGCCAGACCTGTTGAATCAAGAAATCACTTAAATAGAACCTTTTTGACAAATTGAAGTAGGCTAAAAGATCTCAAAAAGCAACATGTCATTCTGTGAACTAAATAAATTGAAGAACAGATGAGAAACAAAGAAATTGACAACTATCAGTCTGGAAAGGGTGGCAAAGCGATTTCTAAGGATTTGAGACTCCGATGAATCACGGTGAAAGCCATTTTCCACAAATGGAGAAAACTTGGAACAGTGATGAACCTTCCCAGAGGTGGCTGGCCTACCAGAATTACTCCAAAAGCGCATCGACGACTCATCCAGGAGGTCACAAAAGAACCCAGAACAACATCTAAAGAACTGCAGGCCTCACTGGCTTCATTTAAAGTCAGTATTTATGATTCAACAATAAGAAGGAGACTAGGCAAAAATGGCATCCATGGGAGGGTTCCAAGGCAAAAACTACTGCTGACATAAAAGAACACAAGGGCTCGTCTCACATTTGCCAAAATACATATTGATGATCCCCAAGACTTTTGGGAAAGTATTCTGTGGACTGAAGAGACAAAAGTTGAACTTTTTGGAAGGTGTGCATCCCGTTACATCAGGCATAAAACCAACACATCATTTCATAAGAAGAACATCATACCAAAAGTCAAACATAGTGGTGGTAATGCGATGGTTTGGGGCTGCTTTGCTGCTTTGGGACCTGGACGACTTGTCGTCATTGATTGAATGAATTCTATGAATTCTAATACTATGAATTCTGCTCTCTACTGGAAAATCCTGAAGGAGAATGTCCAACCATCAGTTGGTGACCTCAAGCACACTTGGGTGATGCAGCAGGACAATGATCCGAAACACACTAGCAAATCCACCTCTGAATGGCTTACAAAAAACAAACTGAAGGTTTTGGAGTGGCCTAGTCAAAGTCTGCACTTAAATCCGATTGAGATGCTGTGGCATGACCTTAAACAGGCTGTTCAAAAACCCTCCAATGTGGCTGAATTAAAACATTCTGCAAAGAAGAGTGGGCCATATTTCCTCCACAGCGATCAGAAAGACTCATGGCCAGTTATCGCAAACACTTGATTGCAGTTGTCGTCGCAGAGGGTGGCACAACCAGTTATTAGGTTTAGGGGGCAATTATTTTTCACACCAGGCCAGGCAGGTTTGGATAGCTTTTTCCCTCTAATAAATTAAATCATTATTTAAAAACTGCATTTTGCATTTACTCGGGTTGTCTTTGTCTAATATTAAAATTTATTTGCTGATCTGAAACATTTAAGTGTGACAAATGTGCAACAAAAAAAAAGAAATCAGGAAGGGGGCAAATAGTTTTTTACGGCATTGTAGCACTACATTCTCAAGCTTTTGTATATGTTTACAGCCAAAGGAAATTTATGATTTTGAGAGGTTTCGAGTCTCTAGCTGTCATTTTAGGTTATGCAGGTTCTACCTTTTTACCACGAGCGGAG
The DNA here is from genome assembly GCA_029721435.1 of Gymnothorax reevesii. Lineage (NCBI taxonomy): Eukaryota > Metazoa > Chordata > Actinopteri > Anguilliformes > Muraenidae > Gymnothorax > Gymnothorax reevesii. The sequence continues at coordinate 59,886,059 of CM056581.1, forward strand.
AAAACGCTTAATTATTATTTAAAATAGGGCATATTTCTCTTCTGATATCTTTCTCTTTGATCACTTTTACATGTACCGTAACAACAGTGTATACCATGAATGCTAAAAAAATCTCTTAGTCCTCTCTCATGATGTTGATCTTCCTAAGACTTATGTTGAACATTGTTTGATAATCTGACCTCCGGGTTTAATGCTTCCTGAGACGTGACGTTTCAGAGTTCGACTGGGGAGCACAATTTATGAAATGGGAAATTGGCAGGATTGTCTTTATGGAATAGCATGCAGCAAAGCAGGGGCTAGCACTACAAACACAAAAGTCTGGTATATAAATGTAGAGAGGCGTGGGTGTGTAGGACTGGTCATTCTGTGGGTAGATGAGCATACTGATTTTGCCTACTCTGACTGCAATCTCTCTGCTTAGGAAGAACAGGCATCATTGTGCCTTTGGTCCACATGACCATACCTCCACCTCCAGCCCACTGTGCCTAGCCTGGCTGCTCGAGGAAGAGCCTGTGAACTCTATCGACTACGAATTTAACTTCCAACTCAACATACGGGGTCCCTGTCTGCTGGCTGGTCAGAAACTCTGTCTCAAATTAGTCATGTCTATACAGAAAATTCAGATAACTGTGAACTTGGTTAAATCATAAATATTACTCTATGTGGTATAGAGTAATATTTGTGATTTAACCAAGTTTACAGTTATCTATTCTCTCATTGTAATGGTCCACAGAAACAGTAACATTGTTTTATTTATTTGAACGGTTTGAAAACACTGCAGTGAATTTAAAATGCAAATTTATTTCTTTTGAAATGTAATTAACCAATTAATAAATCAATTCTATGCAAATTTAATTTTAATAACTTCTACAAAATGAAACAAACAGGCAAATTGTTATTCATTCCTCCTGTTGCCTGGTAACAGCCGACTGCATGCGATCATTGCATAATGTTTAGATTCTAATGCCGTCTATAGCTCGCTAATTAATTTTGCTCCTGAAAATTAATATCATGCCTTACAAACGTTTGCAATCACTTACCAACCTGTTCACATTTCTCAAATGTGCTTGTATGCATATTAAGTATTTGAGAAGGCTCGTGGATTTTTGTTCAGGAGTGGAAAGCCCCACGCACCCCATCCGGGCCGACGCTGACCCGTCTGCCCGATCCGCCACCAGCATCGTCATCACCCTGGCAGACAAGTACACCTATGACTGCCCCGTGGAGATCCTCATTTACCCCATCGGTGAGGGCCCTCGCAAACCAGCTCCAGGTCACCAGGGCCCCACCTCGGCCCTTCAGTTTTCTCCTGAGCCCATATCTGATTTTAAAAATGTCTGCTGCTGGTGCAGCCCTCCATTAGCCTAACATCTTCCCTCTAAATGCTTCTAGAGCCATTCAGACCTCTTGTTCTCATTGAGGATGGTGACATGAGCCCGGAGCAGTACGAGGAACACCTGAAGGGGAGGAGCGATTACATCAGAATGATGAAGAGAGACTCTGCTGACAGGAAGAAAGTGAGTGTCGGGGTGTAATGGGAATCCTGATGGATTTACTGCATGGGGAGCCGTGTTAGACTGCAGGACACCCAATGCTGTCTCCTCTCTGCTTGCCATTTACAGGTATTGTTCAGTACAAAAATATGCAAGATTTTCCAGCCTTACTGTGGCCCTGAGTTTCAAAAATGTATCCCCCCCTCATCCTCAGCCAAACCTCCTCACCTCACTCATTATACCTATTATACCTTTTCTGTTGGACATTTCCACTTCCACTTTCCCCTGCCGCTAGCGGGGAAAAAGCGATGATGAGATTGGCTCTGGGTTTAGCGAGCCCTGTTTCGTAGTGGTTTTGCCTGGCCTTTCATTTAAATTTTCACCTCCACCATTGCAGAAGCTAGTTACATACGTTTCCTCCTCTTAAGTATGGTTCCACGTTACAGATTCTGTAGCTGTGCCCAACTCTCAAACTATACAAGTGTGATTTAAACCCAAAAAATGACCCCAGACGCATTATAGAACTACAAATACTGGCGATGCATGGAAGAATGAATTTGGAAGAGGCACATGAAGACTGATGTTGCCAGTGTATCTCTGATGTGCATATTTTAGGGTAAAATTCCCGCATAGTATATCTTGATATTTATTTAGCCCTTTAATACAGTGAATAGACAGTCTCCTGTGTCTTCTTTAGTATGCTTTTAGAATTTGTTTTGGTGGGAATTATGAGAACTCATTTGACAACGTCAAATGTCTGGAATAATTATTACTTGCCTATTCGGAGTGTATATCATCGACTGGTAGAATCAGTGTATTTCAAGATGCTTCCAAAGATCGCTCCAACTGTAAGAGTCATACTAATAAAATCTTTTTAAAGGTGAAATTAAAAGGTAGCTTAAGGAATGCTCCATCACTTAAGTGATATTATAGCAACGCAAGAGACTAGTACTTTAGGTCATTACTGAACAAGCAGTCCCCTGTCTGCACTACTCTCTTGTTTATTCTAGACATTTTGCTCTGCTTGCAGTAACATGGATTAACTACGAATACAAACTGGGTCGAAAGTGGGTATTTCTTTCATTTATTTTCTTGAATGCCTGGGTCTTTTCAGCTGTGAGAGATCCTTCGATCCTCAATTGTTCAGCTACTTACAATAAGAGGTCTGGTGTAAATGACAAAGAAAGAGAGAGCACTCACCCATGAAATAGTTTCCATGGAAACCACAGGTCTTCAGTACAGCGCCCCTTATACCTGCACGTTCAAAGATCGCAATGTTTTTTTTTTTTCTTCATTGGCTCTTGTGGCTTTGTTCTTTCTGTTTCTCATTACAAAGGGCTGTATTATGGACGGTCATGAACACATCGTAAAGAGCAGATATAAAAGATTATTATTCGCACACCTGCTCATTCTATTTGGTGAAGAGTACATATGACATTCAAAAAAGTCTTCCCAGTAGTTTAGCTTCCCATAACTCTTTGAGAATATAAATGAATGTTGTGGAATTTTACTGCATTTCATATGTAGGATGCACATGAGGAAAATTCACTTGGGAGCTGTATAAAAACTCTGTTATTACATGAGACAAAAAAAAAAAAAACAGGCAGTGAACTCAGTTTCGGACCGAATCTGTCCCATTAAACAGTTTTATGCACTCTGTCACGGTGGACCCTGCTTTGTCCGGGATTAAAGAAAAACTGTTTAAATGCGTTTTCAATTGATGTATACTTTTTTTGAAATTATGAAGAACAGCCACTGACTGTGTGTACATGCTGCTTGCTGAGTTGCTAGGATACACTGGAAACTTGGCTTCTTGTAAAACTTGTTCACAGTTATAATTCTATTATCTCAATTTAGACATTTTGAAATCAGTATAAAAATAGCAACTGGCATTTTATGTTTATTACTTTAGATTGAATTAACGGGTTTATGGTCACAATCATTACGCCTTTTTATTACCATCATAATTACTTCTTTCAATTTTTATCACTGTGGCAGAAGTACTGGAAATACTTGAACGGATAAACAAATTAATCAAACATTAATTATAGTTCAATCGCACAAAATCAAAAACATATGATTAAACAGATTCGTAAATCGCACAAAATGAGTGAAAACATGATAAAACAATTCAATTAACAAGGGATATTGAAGTACGCTTCGTGGAAGTGAAGAAAAAATTTACTGATATTTTTGTCAAAAGCGAGGAAAATAAGCTGACTGCATGAAAAGAGGAGGGAGAGATGTAAAATGAAAATAAAAGAGAAAACTTTGGAATCACTCAAAGTGGCTTCAGGTGGAGGTCAAGGATAAGTATTTTTAAGAAGTTGAATCCACTATGAGTGTTTAGGAGTCAAAGGCTTATAAACAGAGAGGCAGTTTGTCTTTCTTTCTGCGAATGATCCCAGTGACAGAGGAGAAAGTGAATAAAATGAAAAGCGATTAACGCCATGACAGGAAGTAATGAAGGCTTTGAAAGAAAAAGGGCGTGATTTTTAATACGGCCATTTTTAGATTGGAACTGTATGTGGGAGGGTGTATGTGCTTGTGTGTGGGTGGGGGTGACAGTGAAGATCAATAATGGAGGATTGCAGAATGCAGCACTTGAGACCAGGGTATTTTTACACATTTCCATTATTGATTTATGGACCTGTATGTGATGTTGAGATGAGTGTATATGTATGTGCACAGTGTCATCTGTATTCAGCCAGTGACCCCATAAGAGAAGCGTAAATTCTAACACAGTTCAGGTCTAAATGAACACAAAGTACAGCTGACCATCTTAACGCAAATTGTGTGCAGTTCCAAAAAGGTTTACTGCAAAACATATGCTAAGAAATGTTTCTGAAATGCTCAATACAAATAAAGTTTGATTGGATTTGATTTGAAAAAAGAAAAAAAAACAAGTTTGTGTCACTCTCGAAATGCTTCTGGATGGCTCTGGAGGTTTAATATCTGACCTACTGATCTGGGGGCTCAAGAGAAGCACCATGTTCCTGGTTGTTGTTGTTGTTAAAAGTGCGAACTCTACTGTGTCAGTCTTGCCATTCAACATAAACAAAATTTTTGTACTCAATCTGTTAATACCCACCCAAAACAGGTTGATGTTATACGCAAAAGGCTGCACAAAGACCTGCTCCACAACCCAGTGGTGATGCTCAACTTCTGCCCAGACCTGAAAGCCTTGGCCTCTGACCTGAAGAGCGTCCAGGGGGAGTTTGTCTTCCTCATCGACCGCAGTGGCAGCATGAGTGGTGTCAACATCAGCCGTGTGAAGGTGATGCCAGGATTTTAACACTGATATAGCTGTATAACCTGCCAGCGTTGTTATGTGACTATTTTGGGTGCAACTGGTCACTCCACAGGGTCTGAGTTCTTGTATATGTGGTCACGTCTGCCACTGGGAAATTGTCCACACAGCAGGTGACTTTGGGCCCGATATACTCTGGTTCTGGCTCGAATTAGCTAAAACTGGCATGGTTACAGATCCGGGTTGCTTGCTGGCTTGGTTATTTCACTTCGAGGTTTTCAGCACTTTTCTGTGTACTTTCACACTTTAGACCATCATTAAAATAGTCGGCAAATACAAGTGCTTATGGAGTTGTGGATCAAAACTAGGCGTGTATCACTCCATCCAGTAATTTTGTGACAGGAGGGGATGGTGCAATTAGCCTGCAGTACTGCTGCTTCCTTAAGTCCTATGAGATCCACACTCCGATGCAATTAAATGAATAATTTAATGATGTGAGGCGAAGAGGAAAGCAAAAACTAGCATCAAAATCATTTTGTGTGAATATTGGTCATTTAGGCTATGTAAAAAAACTGCAGTTAGGGTATTAAAACAAGTGGGAAAGTGAGCACAGCTCACTACTACCCCCGACCCTTGTGCACAGAAGAGATTATGGCATATTTTCATATGAATTGGCACTGCACGTCTGCGTGAAGTATAGAATGCATGACTGAAATTTGAAAACAATCTGATCAGCAGGTTTCGAGAAATAGGTTGGACAACAGTTGGGCAACAGGCGCGAAAATGGAGCCGTTGTGTTACATGTTGCTTTGGATATGAGCGTCTGCTGAATGGCTGTAATGTAATGCAACAAACAAATTGTCCGGAATCCAATAAGCAGATTTTTGCTGCCTACATTCTGTTTGCTCTTTGGCTTGGGAAAAGACAAGCCAGTCACGGGGCCTTGAGCTTTTTATTTGTGGTAAGTACTCTGTAGTTGGCTTTGTGTAAAAGATTGATTGCGCATCTCAGAAATGAGAGCTCAATTAACCCATTAAAAAAGGGTTTTTAAATGCAAAGCTGACAATCAGCTAATTTTGATGTTGTTCATAATTGAGGAATTACTGGATGTTTCTTTTGTCATTCATTTGGTATCATTAAAATGAGAGAAACACATGCAGATTTTTAATGATTACTCATGATATCACTGCTAATTAGAAAAAGCGTGGGGTCTTTTTTATCTGCTTAAGAAGTTTTTCTTTTTGTGTGGCTGTACAGTATAATGTTTTGAAGGGGAAACATTGTTAGAGAAAACAAATCTACAGCTGCTCAATGAAGCATTATTTTGTAGGTTTATCTTAATGGAGTCATGTTAGACAAAACTCTACTTTCATGGTCTTACTTAGAATTGCCTCAACTTAGCCATGAGTACACTTTTGCAAAATGGAGTTTGAAAATCCAATGAATTTATAAAATGGTGATGGAAATTTCTGATTTTATTACTATAAGGTAGCATTGCACCACGGTATCTTAATCTTTTCTGATATTATTAATATCCGAGGTTGGGGTTATTTTGAGCAAAAAAAAAATGGAATTGATCTAAATTTGAGAGATTATGCTTGTCTACAAAATTAGTTTTACAATCACTCATCCACGCATGGGGCAGAAGTGAAGCGTCCCTTGCACAACTAATTAACTGATCTATTGATTAGGAATTTGTGGGTTTTTTCACATGCATTCTAACCAAACAAAGTCACTCAAGCAGCTTATAATAACTATTCAAATGCTCAATGGAGCTACTTGAGATATACTTATAATGGCCTTTTAAATAAATCATGAGTCAGTTTTGTCTTTTCCAAGTTGGCCCAACAGCTGGACATGGACTTTTTGACTGTGGCTGGATGTTCCTGGCTCTCCGCTGCTGGGTTCATGCTGCGCATGTCTCTGCATGTTTGCTTTCCCCTCTTTCCCAGGAGGCCATGTTGGTGATCCTGAAGAGTCTGGTCCCGGGATGCATGTTCAACATCGTCGGATTTGGCTCCACATTCAGAAGCCTCTTCCCCTCCAGCCAGAACTATGGTGAGGTATGAAAATACATTTATCTCTGCGCAGAAACAGACTGAGACAATCTGCTTATTCTTGAAGGCCTTCCTGTACCAATGCCTGTTCTGCTGGCTCATTAGATTAGTATCGCAGGCACAGTTTTAGCTTTGTTGTTTATAAATGAAATTCCCTTTTCAATGCTCATACTTCACAGAAAACTCACGTAAGTTCAGGACTTGGCTCAATGTGACATAAGAGTCTGCAAAAGTGTTAAGAAGCTGAAATCTAAAATCAAGCAAGAATGAGCAAACATTTTGCTTTTAAAACTACAGTAATTGGTCTCCTCAGTTCCAAAATACTTACAGGGTGCTGTTACAAGAAGTGATGATTTAACACATTGGTAAATATGGCCCGGTCCCATCTTTTCTGAAACGTGTTGCTGACATCGAATTCAAAATTAAAACTGCTTTGCAGCGATATCAGGGCCAGGCAAATTTAGACAATTCTGAGCAACAAGAGGCAAAAAATGGAGGATAACAAGAAAGGTGGGATTACATTGTACATTTTGCATTGACATTTGAACTAATAATCTCTGACACCAAATAGCTTAGTATACTTCGTCTCACTGAGCTAATTAGCAAGTAATTTTTAAGAGCTACATGCATTTCAAACTTCTTCTAGCGCATTTTATGACTAAAATAAGAAATAAAGCAGCAACGATTTGTCATTAAATCAGTTATTTAAACACATAATAGTTAATACACAACTGTTTTCATAATGGATTGATTATTTCAGGCATGAAAATTCTCAATTGAGGATATCCCTCTCTTTGATGTCAACATGACAGGAAGATGCTTGCTGCAGACGTGCTGCAGCAACCAAAGGGCTCTCTAGTCTGGTGCATTGGGCATGAGACACACGCTCACACACCACACATGACATGAGACACGCTCACACACCACACATGACATGAGACACACGCTCACACACCACACATGACATGAGACACACGCTCACACACCACACATGACATGAGACACACATTCACACACCACACATGACATGAAACACACGCTCACACACCACACATGACATGAGACACACGCTCACACACCACACATGACATGAGACACACGCTCACACACCACGCAACACATGAGACACACGCTCACACACCACACATGACATGAGACACACGCTCACAAACCACACATGACATGAGACACACGCTCACACACCACACATGACATGAGACACACACTCACACACCACACATGACATGAGACACACGCTCACACACCACACATGACATGAGACACACGCTCACACACCACACATGACATGAGACACACGCTCACACACCACACATGACATGAGACACACGCTCACACACCACACATGACATGAGACACACGCTCACACACCACACATGACATGAGACACACGCTCACACACCACACATGACATGAGACACACGCTCACACACCACACATGACATGAGAAACACGCTTACACACCACACATGACATGAGACACACGCTCACACACCACACATGACATGAGACACACGCTCACACACCACACATGACATGAGACACACGCTCACACACCACACATGACATGAGACACAGGCTCACACACCACACATGACATGAGACACACGCTCACACACCACACATGACATGAGACACACGCTCACACACCACACATGACATGAGACACACGCTTACACACCACACATGACATGAGACACACGCTCACACACCACACATGACATGAGAAACACGCTTACACACCACACATGACATGAGACACACGCTCACACACCACACATGACATGAGACACACGCTCACACACCACACATGACATGAGACACACGCTCACACACCACACATGACATGAGACACACGCTCACACACCACACATGACATGAGACACACGCTCACACACCACACATGACATGAGACACACGCTCACACACCACACATGACATGAGACACACGCTCACACACCACACATGACATGAGACACACGCTCACACACCACACATGACATGAGACACACGCTCACACACCACACATGACATGAGACACACGCTCACACACCACACATGACATGAGACACACGCTCACACACCACACATGACATGAGACACACGCTCACACACCACACATGACATGAGACACACGCTCACCCACCACACATGACATGAGACACACGCTCACACACCACACATGACATGAGACACACGCTCACACACCACACATGACATGAGACACACGCTCACACACCACACATGACATTTCTCACTATGAGAAGTGATTAAACCTCAGAGGCCAAGACAGGTTTTTCTGCTTAGTCCATCCATACAGCAGTCTTGAATTAGCTAGCTATTAGCCAATCAGAAAATAATATGCCTTGTTGCTGGGTCTAAAGGTTTGTAGTGAGTTTAAGTTGCCAAAAGTTTCTAAAGTATTGGGGCTACATTTTGGTGAAAGTTGCAAAACTGTAGCACAAACGGTTGGTTTGGTTGGAATTTTTAAATTTAAAAGCTTATTAAGGAAAACAATACGTTTCTAAAGAGGCAAATAACAGGAACATCCACATTACAATGTCCATTCTACCGTAGCTGGGGCTTGAATTCACAACTTCTGACACCAAGAGCCAACTCCTAACTCATTGAGCTAATTGGCTGGAAGTGTAAACAGGTGTGTGGCTTCATTAATCGACTCAGGGAGTCACCAGCCAGGCAGCATTTGTCAAAGAAGATTTCAAATATTGTCAAAATGTCAAAATTTCTGTTATCAAAAAATATTATCAATTTTTTTCAGGAAGATTGAAAATGTATTTATCAAGAATTGGCTGGGATGTGTTTACAGTACTGTTTACAGTTAAACATTTCCATGCACTGAAGGCTCAATTTTTCAAATATCAAAACGTTGGGTGGTATTTTCGTGGACGACGATGCGAAGTTTGCAAATTTGGTGACAATTGAGCAGAAATTGTGGGGCAAGAAAGGTTTTACAGGTTTTGAAAAAAAAGTGATAAACTTAATTCAAATAATGTAATCTAAGTGGACAAAAGTTTCTTCAGTATTGGGGCTACATTTTGGTGAAAGTTGCAAATTTGTAGTATATATGGTTGATTTGTTGTAAATTTTTAAAATTTTGAATTTTAGAGGCTTGCTGTAGTGCCACAATCAGGACTATTGGCCTGTTTTTGCAGCTGAAGCAATCTGGCATGGGACTGGACCTTTGTGCAAAGTTTGGTGATTTTTCATGTATGGAAAGTAGGCTTTCCTAGGAAGAAGAAGAAGAAGAGGAATAATACTGGTGAAAACAATAGGTTCTCAGCAGCTTTCGCTGCCTGGCCCCTAATGAGCAGACATTTTTCTAAAACAATAAAATTTCTCAGTTTCAACATTTGATGTGTTGTGTTTTGAACTATTTTCAATTTATTATCGATGATCAATGATTTGCCAATCATTGCAGTCTTTTTATTTACATATTATAAAACGTCCCAACTTTTCTGGAAATAAGGTTGTATTTTTCTAGCCCAAATTGTTATATCCATTGCAATCAAGTGACATGTTAATTAGAGACTGATGCCTGAGGTATTGGAGATCACGCACACTCTGAAGTGGGGTTTGGTTTGTCTTTTATGCATCAAGATTCAATCGCTTCCCTTCCATCTTTTCTTTATATTATACACTGCGGGTGGTGAAATTTCCCCTAATCATACCCTTTTTTAGGGGAGAATGTTTTTCTCAAAGTGATGGATTATTAGTTCACACCTCTGTTGGCAAATTTGTGAGCCTCGACCCATCATTGCATTGCACCTGTTTTACATCACCCGTTTTGTGTCACCTTATATTGCAACTTGTCACCTGATTATTAGTCCTAACTTGGCCCTGTGCCAAACTTTTTCGGACTCCGTTGCAGTCACCAGGTTTCAAATAAGCAAAGTCAAAAATTACTGGCACCCTTGACTGGCAATGCATAAACAATACAAAAAAAAAAACAACATGAACAATATAATTATAGAGAAATGGAATATACCAACATGTGCGATTACTTTATTGATGTTTCCATGGAAACAACCAAAATCATAACAGTAATTTAATACAACATAAATTTGTTGTAAAATCAAGAAATCAAGATTTCATAATTCTTGAAACTGCTCCAAACCTGACTGACTCACCATCACATCTCACCATGGGCATGAGACAGTTCTCCTTGCATGCATCTCCGTTTTTATACCAGTCATGTCGATACTGTAGCTGGCCAAAACAGGCAATTTTGGTCTCGTCTGATCTGACCAAAACACCTTTTTCCAGTCATAATTTAAACAGTGTTTGGCAAACTCGAAGCACTTGCTTCTGTGTCTTCTGGTCAGAAAAGGCTTTCCTCTGGCAACCCTTCCAAAGAGCCTGTGGTTGTGGAGGTGACACCTGATGGTGATTTTTGAAACCTGGTGACCCCAAGATGCCACCAAGTTCTGCAATTCCCTCACACTGATTCTTGGAGATATTGTTGCTTCTCAAACCATCCTCCTCAGCATCGTGGGCGGGGAGGGGTCGGGGGTCGGGGGCAAATACCATTGCATCCCCTACCCTTGAGGTTTCCTACAGTTTCATATCTTTGGAATTTTTCAATAATTGCCCTGACAGGGTTCAGTGGCATATTAAATCATTTGTGAATCTTCTTGTAGCCATTACCAGATTTATGAAGATCTAAGACCATCCGCCTCTTTTAAACTGACAGTTGTTTTGTTTTCTTCATGGTGTTGGATGTCAAAGGGATATTGTGTTACCTTATTTTTATACCCTAGTGAAACTGATGCAAAAAAGTACTAAGGGCACTCCCAGGATAATGTAGCTGAACTTTTATTTAAAATAAAAGTTTATAAACTTTTATAAAACCAAGCTTTCGGTAAAATGACATTCGTCAGAGTGAAGCACAAATGAAAAAAAAGGGCACATATACAATTGTGAAAGTCTGCAGGCTCTCTTCTAATTGGTAGTTGCCTCTTTTTTTGTTTAATAAAAGTTCAGCTGCATTATCCTGGGTGTGCCCTTAGTACTTTTTTGCATCAGTCTTTATCTTCTTTGGCTGCACCTCAGCAGAGTCGGATGTGCAGAGGATCTACTCGATTAGATACCCTAGTGAAACTGGAAGTGATGTCATGCCATTAATTGTGAAACGTTGATTTGGAGGAAATTGATTTTTAATTAAATCAGTAAATTATTCTGGTTGGTTCCATTGGAACATTAATATTGTCCAGTATTTTTCATGTTATTTAGAGTTTCAGTTAAGTATGTATTTTAGATTTTTTTAAGTATTATTTGTGCATTTCCAGTCAAGGGTTTCCAGTAATTTTGGAGCCCACTGTATTTTCAATAAACAATTGAATTCACAAGTTCTGCGGTAGTATATAGAAGGGGGTGAATTGGCTTTTCAAATCAAGCACAACTGGAGCTACAAAGCTAAAATAAACAGCTGGGAATGCTCTGGGATTAATGGAAACGCTTGGAATAAATTCATTTCCAGCTCAAAGTGTCTATAGCTGATCATGCTGCTTTTAGTCGAAAGTGTAACTCCTGTGATGTAAAGGATTCACTTTACCCTGCTTAACAGGAAATTGTTGAAATGGCTTAGACAAAGAGAGCATTATGGGGTGAGATAAAAATTGTCTGCCAATTGTCACTGATGAGTCCGAGAACTGTCACATTTGTTAATCAAGCGGATGTAACATAAATCATTTAAAACCTTCAGCCTCAACTGTCACGGATGACTGCAGTCACAGTCCTTTGAAAATCCTCCAATTTAACTGACTGAATTAATGAGGAAACCCTGCCTTCAGTTGATTTCCATATATCAGATGAAAGAGCAGATGTCCTGTGAATTTGCTCATGAAGAAATGAGTTGAGACATTATGGAGAACAAGGACAAAGCCTCAGAAGAGCTGGAAATGTTGTTGTTGAATGTAATGACACCACAGCCTTTTGGATAGTAGAAAGGTGGAAGTACTTGGAGAAGACAATATGTGAATAGATTGATTTTAAGGGATTCTCCTTTTGAAAACATTTACCTTGCATGTCTTAATATAATCCATTAACTGGGATTATATGGCTCTCCCCCAGGTACTCTACTTTCCATCCAAGGTTTAAAGACAAATTACAGGCTATTTTAAAATTATTTCAGTAAATGCTGTGTATGCTGGATGCATTGGAAAACTATCCAAGATGAAGAGCTGCTGGGATAGACAGCCGTCCTTCTATACAGTAGTGTGCAGTGATGATTATACACCACCACTTTGGTCTAAAAGGGGTCCTAACATATTATTTCTCTGTAATTTTTTGGTGAAAATGTATCGAAAATTACTATTATAGGCAATGAGAACAAAAAAAAATTCCCACAAGTATATTGAGGTAAAAAATATGGGTAATAAACAAAAACACTGAAAACATAAATTTTTCATAGCCATTGAAAGGTGTCAGAAATTGTATTTTTTTGACTCTTGCATAGCATGAATGCATGTCTGGAAGGTCATTCCATGATTATTGATGCTGAAAATCAGTTTAAAGTGATTTGAGGCCACAGTATTTTGCAAGATTACCTCCGATGGTCAGTTGTTCCAGTATGAGGTGACATGAACTTTGAGCAGTGTCAATGTTAAACTCAGTGGCACGATGGAACGAGCTCTCTGAGATTGTTCATAGCCGCATTGTGGCCTTACATGATGCTGATTGGTCACTTGAAAAATTTCTGAAGACGTTAAATGCCACCAGGGCATTGAAAGAAATACCATCAAGTATTTAAATGAGACCGGTTCACTGAAAGCTAGTTGCAATAGAGGTGCAAAATGGAAGTGAAATGGCTCTGGTGTTCGTAATCTGTGTATGACAAGTGAAATAAAATTTTAAAAAATCAGCGGTTGACAGCGCGACAATTTGTGATGATATTAAAAGCACTAGGAGTGAAGAGATGAAGCTGTCATGATCTACAGCAGACGTCAGTGAGAAATGACCTGATTGGTTGTGCTGCTGCCAAGAGCTGGCAACATCAAAAAGGAACTTAGGTTTGCTAAGAAATTTAATTGGACACCAACAGACTGGGAAGAAGTCCTTTGGACCGATGTCTGAAAATTCAAAATTTTATCATCCAAACACAGAACTTATGTGCGCCATAGAGTCGTAGAACGTTCCAAAAATGAGAGTTAAACCCCTTAAATAAGACCTGATGATGGTAATATTATGGTACGGGGTTCAGTCTGCTCGAAAGAACCAGGTGATCTCATAAAAAACGAAGGAATTGTGGATCAGAAGAAATATCACAGCGTCCCTGTTGTATTGTAATTTTCAGTGCATGATGAGGAGTGCACTGAATTAAAAATGACGTTGACTGGATTCAAATGCAAAGAAAACAAATTGTATTTATTACTTACTTTATTACACAAGCAAAAAATCATAAAATAATACAGGAAAACAGCTATTCCCAAAATAAGTAAATAAAGATAGCTTGACTAACAGTCATCTGCTAAATATCAGGAGTTTAGAAGTTACACATGAAACGCTACACAATGGGCTTACCAGAGTTCACACCAGAATGGTGCAAAACTCAAGCTTACAAAGGCTACATTAAATAATTGACTAACAATACACAGCTGCACATAGTTGAGTGATGAATGGGAGAGCGGGCCGGTTCCTCAGAACTCTGGTGATGCGGAGCGCTGGAGGCGTGGCATGATACTTGTGAGGCGTGCATTGCCATCTGGAAAGAGACCAATTCCTCGGGGAACAAGACAATGACCCTAAATGCACTTCTAAGTTGGGCAAGAATTATGTCAGTCAGAAAGAACCATCCTGTGGCATAAAAGTTATGCCTCGACCTGCTCAAAATCCAGAACTTAATCCGATTGAGCAAATCTGGGGTTTGCTTGATACCAAGATAAAGGAATCTGTTGGAACAGAAAGAATCTCTTTGGAATGAATTTCTGACCATATGAAAGGATATAGCAAATGAGGACATAAAAGCATGTGAAAACTGTGCCCGAAAGATTAAATACTGCAATCAAAGCAAAGGATGGCCTCACTTGATATGGGCTTTCACTAAAAAAAGACTTTTGTTTTTACTATGTATTGTTATCCGTTTACTTATTTACATGTATATGATCTCATATAACATGTAATTAACACTTGAATAGTAATAGGTTTCTGATTTACTTTCATGTTAAGTTTATAATCATCACTGCACAGTATTGTAATTCCTATTGGTTAGGATCCAGTCCCTGGCATCCTTGCCAGTGATTAGTTTAAATAGTGACAGATAGGTGGAATTTTAAAATGTAATTTATGTTGTATGAGCTCTATGATGCCACAGCTGTAAGCAAGCACTCCCTCCTCTGCTGTTTGTCAGGAGACCTTGGGCTTTGCTTGCGAGTACATCAAGAAGCTCCGAGCAGACATGGGTGGCACTAACATCCTGGAGCCCCTGAAATGGATCCTGCGGCAGCCCCTGCACAGAGGTCACCCCCGGCTCCTCTTCCTGCTCACTGACGGAGCTGTGACCAACACAGGGAAGGTCATCGAGCTGGTGCGCTGCCACGCCCGCTACATAAGGTAGAGTACTCCTACCCCAAACTCCAATCACCTGCAATACCACGCTAATGAGAGTCAGGAATGCCCTTTGGGCAACAGATGCTTTCTTTAGCCACATTGTTTGGAATTAGGTTGACATGAAAAGAATATAACATTCTGAACTTTAAATTGTGGGTTTTGAGTTTAGGCACAAACTTGCTGTTGGGAGTATCTGATTATTACCCACGCCCGACGAGGCAGCGTGGGTATACAGTTTAGCATCATCTGTGTGTGTGTCTGTGTGTCTACGCAACAGCTCGGCCACCGCTGAAGCTAGGATGACCGAACTTTGTGGGGTAGATGATCCTAGGGTACCCTGTCCAAATTTGCATTTGAGGTCAAAAGGTCAGAGGTCAACAAGAGGCGTGGGTTAGCATCTCTATAGAGTGCACATCATCTAGTTTTTCACTAGAATTAATTTGGGTACTTATGGGTGGCGGTGCCAGTGACTGTCGAGCACTGTCCACATGTTATGAGTCGAGACATTGGTGGTTGGAGTTCTGCCACTGTTATGTAGCTTCGATCTTGCTCTCTCTCTCTGCCCATTCCTCCGTTTCTTTTTTCCGATGATCATCAAATTATGGTCCTTGGGGTCTGAGAGCTTGACGGAACCTTTTATTAAATAAGGGATAATTAACGAGACGCTTCACGTCGGGTGGTTATTTGCCTTCGCGTCGTGCATTAAAATCGTGGAATACCCACCTTCGAGTTGATTATCCCGCTTATACCATGTTCATTTGCCAGCAATATCAAATCGCAGCATTCAGAAATTTTGGTGAAAGTTTTGCACTAAAAAAAACCGAGCTGGTAATCATTAAAGAGGTGCCGCGCCTTCTCATACCCAATAGCCTACTATAGGCCAAGTTAAATTGAACCAGCTATCTTAGTTCATCTTACGTTCATGGAGAAAGATTTTTTTGCACACGCTTACATCCGTTTACCAGCTGATTTGATAATGGATTCCAGCTGAAATGGAGGTTATGAATAACGCAACATTATGTACGATTATGCAGACTGTAGCTAACTTGCTACCCACAATTACAATGAACTTATGATGGTTTCCGCAGTCAGCGAGCTGAAGTCTGCTGGCATAGCACGTAGCTAGCGAACTGTCAGCAGTTGCTGACACATGAAGTGGACACGTTACCTTCCTTTGTAACCATTCACAATCGTTTAATGAATAAAGCCTGATTACCTCGCTGCTACCATATTTCCGGTCATTATTGCTCGAGTACCTATAGTTTACCGCCCCGCTGGACGCAACTTGTATGACGCCGCTAAATTTACTGGAGATAAATTAGCAGCTAGGTTTCCGTTATACCCAGTCAAATACCAGCTCTACCGTTGCCAGGGTTACAAGTTGGCTAGTGGATGAATTTCGAATGGTGAAACGACCGTACCCGAGCTACCTGTGCAGTTCCACGGTTTTAATGCATACCTGCCAGCCAATCAGAAAAAAGTATTCACCCAGACCATGGTATAACTTTGAATAAAATATATTTATTATGATTTTAATTGATAAGCTTGAAATACAACTACAGGTATTTTTTTAGTTGAACTGGTATAAAATTAGAAGCTAAAAGCCTAACAGTCAAAGTTAATATTGTATTGATGGAACAAATCAGTGATTGAATGTTCAAAGTAAAATTAAGTGTAAAAGGATTCAAAGAAATAGTTGAGTCCTTGTCAGGAAACAAGAGGACAGTATATATATTAAAAAAAAAAAAAAAGTCACCTTTTGCATATAAATAAACAAATATTACATTTGCGTCATTGTTGCAGTGACTAATGTACCAGCTGTCATGGATTTGCCCCCGCCGGCAGAGGACATGAAGCCAGCGGGCACTGGGACCATGTACCCAACACCAAGAAAAGGGACCCAAACACTCAGGCTGAGCAAAAATAAATAAATATTTAAAATTAAAGACTAAAAACAGAGAGGAGTAGCGACAACCAACAGGGCTCCATAAGACACAGAACGTAGCTGTGCTGTGCTTAAATAATCCAACCTGCGCCTCCACGAGCAGCAGGTGTGGCTCGTTGAAGTGGAGGTGCAGTTAGCAGGAAGGAGAGGGCCTGCAGAGCAGGACCATCACAGGACCCTCCCCCCAAGGCACGCCTCCTGGTGTGCCAAGAGCCCACTGCGCCCACCACCGGAACCACTCGGCGCCCGCCACTGGGACCACACCCTCTGGACCACACGGTGGCACCAGCCGGACCCAGGAAAACACAGCCGGGCCTGCACACATGGCACCAGCCAGACCCTGAACGCATGGCGCCCACCTCCTCCGGAACACACGGCGGCGCCAGCCAGACTCCGGGACACCTGGCACCAGCCAGACCTGGGAAAACACCGCCGAGCCTGCACGCATGGCACCCGCCGGACCCTGAACACATGGCACCCGCCGGACCCTGAACGCATGGCACCCGCCAGACCCTGAACGCATGGCACCCACCTCCGGAACACACCTGGCGCCCACCTCCGGAACACACCTGGCGCCCACCTCCGGAACAAACTGCTCCCCACACTGGGCCCTGGACAATTAAAACAAACTGCTGCCGCTGCTCCCCTCACTCAGCCTGGCTGGGTCCCACACTGGCAGCTACATTCTGTCATGGATTTGCCTCCGCCTGCAGAAGACATCAAGCCGGCGGGCACTGGGACTATGTACCCAACACTAAGAAAAGGGACCCAAACGCTCAGGCTGAGTATAAATAAATATTTACTTTCAAGACTAAAAACAGAGAACAGCAGCGGCAACCAGCAACAGGGCTCCATAAGACACAGAACGTAGCTGCACTGCCAAACTGGCAGTGCAGTGCTTAAATAATCCAACCTGCATCTCCACCTCAACAAGCAGCAGGTGTGGCTCGTTGAAGTGGAGGTGCAGACAGCAGGAGGGGGAGGGACTGCAGAGCAAGATCATCACTCCAGCTGGCAATAACTATTATAACCCAAACAGATGAAGAGCGTAACTTCTCATTTCTTAAAAATATCTTGTTGGAAGAAGTCTCCCTCGTGGCGTAAGAAATGCTACAGAATTTCAGAGGGGGGAGGTTATTGGTCAGCATCAGGCAAAAAAACAATGAATGAGGAAAACAAACATTAGGAATCATTCTCACACACAGATTGACCACCACAAAGTCCTGACCTTCATTAACCACATTGAAAGTTATTAGGAATCAAAGCTACAGGGGTTCCAACCTACTTCATTGTGGGCATGCAGCTGACCCTGTCTGTTCCACTGCTTGCAAAGCCACCTGCAGACATCATCAGATTAAACTGTCGTTTGTCCGGCCGCAAACTGAGAGGTGTGCATTTTGCCTTGGCAGGTGTTACTCGTACGGGATTGGTCAGAATGCCTGCAGGAGACTTCTGATTGGCCTTTCAGCTGTTTCTAAAGGAACTGTGGAGTTTTTGGCTGAGGGCGAGAGACTACAACCCAAGGTACAAACCGCACCAGTCTGTCTGTTAGTTATTCAGCTTTCGGTTATTCATCAGAGTGGAGAAAATGCACGCTGATTATTCATGATTGACATTTGACAAATTTTTCACCTTTTGCATATGATTTTGACCCCCCCGGCGGATGAGAAGCTTCCCATGCATGTTTTCTGTTGTCTCTACACACACATTTTTGTTTTCTTCAAGGACACACAGGCATAATATAATTATTGGTTGTTTGTCATGTGAAAATATTGTCGTCACCACATGAAATGCTAAATTGTGAAGTTTGCTGAGTGTTTGCTGGGCATGACGGCCAATCTCTTTTTTTTTTTCGCTTTCACAGATGATTAAATCACTTAAGAAGTCGATGGTCCCTGTCCTCAGTGACATCACCATCGAATGGCTGTTTCCTGAAACAAAGGAAGTGCTTCTGTCCCCAGTTAGCTCTACCTACCTGTTTCCTGGAGATCACCTGATTGGCTACAGTGTGGTCTGCGATACATCGTGCTACCACCATAATCCCCAGTCTGTGAGTAGCAAGCGTGACAGCCATATACACTACCAGTCAAAAGTTTTTGCACATTTTAAGATTTTGTCAAGTCCCTATTTTATATGTATGTTTCCAACAAAGAAATCACTGTTATTACAAATAACAAATATACAAGAAAAATCCATTAGGAATCCAGCACAGGTGATTGAAATGATCAGCTGGCTATCAACCCCCTGAAGCTGGTGATAATGACTAGATCATTTGAGTCACCTGTGCTGGAGCAGGGAGAGATCTAATACATGCAGGACAGGTGGTTCTCAAGGTGGGGTTTGAGAAGCACTGGATTAGACCATTGTTACTGATCTGCTTAAATATTGACAGAATGACTGATCCTGGTTTATCTTCATTAGTTTTGTTACATACATGGTTTACACATTGGGCTTCAGTTTTCGTACCTTTCTGTTATACACCCATTATGAGACTATTACACACGAACAAAATATACAAAATTGTAACAAGTACAGAAAATATTAGGGTTTGCAAAAACTTTTGAGTGATTGTGTACATTTATCAGGATCTTGGAAATTTCTTGAAACTAAATCATATCTGGCCAATGTACAGCATCTCCTGCAATGTAGATTTTGGTCACAGCAGATTAAGAGTCCAATTTTATGAATGGTTTCTATTTGTTCTGGAACCCACCAAGCCATATCCCACATTTTCCAATTTTGGCTTAGTCTGCTATTCTATATTTTCTGAAGTTTTTAAAAGTGATATTTATTAGAGTTAAAACAGATTTTGCCAATAATAATAATCCAAATTAATTTTTCATTAGACATACGTTGTACTTTTTTTTTTAAATCTAAGTGTTAAATGTGGCATTTGGAAAATATGTGCCCCACTGTCATTAAAGACTGCCAGCCTACATTAAAGTTTAAGAGAAAACTTCTCGTCATCGCAGGGTCTCTGCCATTCATTTAATTGACCCATTTTTTCATTTACAAAGAATATTTTATTTGAATTTTGACACGGTGATGAACTGCTATAATAATTTATGATCCTAATCATATCCTCGAAGTGTCATCCGTGAATGAGTGCTGCTGATTGCCTCGGGGAAATGAATGGAATGGCACGGCTGTTGCAAATAAATGAGTTTGCTTCTCCGAACATAATTGGCCATTTTAATATTTTTAGATGAGGCGGACATCAAGTATAATTTATTTGAAGGCTCTTACAAGACATTTGTGCATGAGGCTGATATGGCTGTCAGTGTATTGCTCAGATCTTTCCTTCTCATGCTGTTTGTTGAATGATGTTGCTTCAGAGGCCTGGATTATTTTTTTAATTACGCAAAGAAATATGTGATAGAATGAATAATTGTAACATAGTTTATGAAATTATCAATAGCTCCTTCTGTCCAGTGCATAGTACTTACCCATCATAGGTTTGTCTATAAGCTTTTATTGTTGAAGAAAATCCTAATTATTCTCCTCCTGAAACATCTGACAATTTATTCTCAATTTAAATAGCATAACATAACATAACATAACATGAGTGGCGAGAGCAGGTCATTCAGCCCTACTGGGCTTGCCTTTTTCCTATCTCTAAAGTGAACCTAACACTTCAGATACATGATGACTAAATGGTATACAGCACTAAATCAAGCCTGCTCTTGGAAACTCCCAGGGTGTCTGACTCTACAACATGGCCAGGCAAGCTCTTCCACAATGAGATTATTCTCTGTTTGAAAAATATATTTCCTAACATCAGTGCTAAATTTACTCTTGGCTGACTTCCATTTGTGACCCCAGGTTCGGCTAACTAAACTTGGCCCAAGTAATCCTGCATAGTTAACTTTGTTTAAATGAGTTACAGTTATTGTAGAAACTTGAATTTATTAATTTCCCTTTCTCTTTAACATGTATAAAGACCTCAATTACATCGCTCCAAAGTTTCATTTTACTGAGACTGAAGAGATGAAGATTCTTCAGCCTGTCCTCATAGCTTTTATCTTTCATACCATGAATTAACTTTGTGGCTCTTCTTTGAACTTTTTCTAAAGCCTCTGTATCTTTCTTGATGTTTGATCCCAATAACTGCACAAAATACTCTGACAAAATAATCTGACAAAAGTATTGAACAAGGGAAGTATAACCTCCTTTGATTTATACTCAGTACTTAGGGCTATATATCTCAGTATCCTATTGGCCTTTTTAACTGCTACAACACAGTGACTAAATCTTTTGGTGGTTCCATTTTTGGTGAAAAAATGTGCTTGTCCATTGGTATTGGGCCAATTTCACAGATGGGGATAAAGCTTAGTCCTGGACTAAAGTGAGTCTTGTACTGAGAATCTCCATTCTAAATTCTACCATTCATTCCATGGAATTCTGTAATTAGATTGGTTAACACCAGGTATCTTTTCACAAGTAAACTACCTTGAACTGGGTCAAGACCTCGCGTTGCGTGAAGACAACCTCCAAACTCTCCCCAGTGGTTGATCCCAACTTTGCGATAAAAAATATTTTCATAGGGGTGTTGACTGGAGTCATGGTAGAATGGAGATAAACCTACTGTTTTTTTCGAGCACTCTGTATTTACCGTAGGCTAGATACCTGGAAATTTACATTTGAAACCTTGCGCAAGTGCTCGGTTTCAAATAAAATTTCCAGGTATCTATCCTATGATAGATACCTTGTGTTAAAAAAAAAACTGTAGGTTTATCTCCTAAGTGAATGTAGTCTTTATCTATGCTTAATCTGTGTCTGCGGAACTGGCCCCTGCTTTATAGTTGTTAGATTTTTTTGTCTAACAACAAACAGCAATACATTTATATGCAAGCTTTATATCTATGACATTATACATATGGTTGTCATATGGTGTCAGTGATTGAATTGTATGATCAGTGAGCTTTGTCATTGTTTAGGTAACAATTAGGAAACAGATCGTTGGAGTATGGCTGCAGTTTTAAGGGAATTAATGAGCATAGATTGGCAGCTGAGCATGTACTCTGAAATTTAAAGTTTGAAGCCACATTACAATGTTATTTTATTGTCGTTACAATGTATTATGCATCATAAGATGTGCTTGCAGGCAGCAGTGAGTTATGGTAATAGATCTTATGATGCAGTGAGAAGGTGACAGGAATCTCAGGATCCTGGGATACTGTTGCACTTAGAGATGCTCATATGGCTGAACCAAATTCCCATTTGTCAGGAGAAGAGGAGACGCTACTGTTTGATGCGCGCAAATGAGTCAGCTGGATCCGTCTTTTATCAGTCTCAAGAGGAAGACCCTGGGAAATTATTATCTGAGAGCCAGTTGGTACAAATGGATGGCCAGGCTTCGCACCTTCATGACTTGTACCACGAGGCTGCTACTGATGGTAAATGTGTTCACGGTGCACGGCTGCATAGATTAAATTCTTCTTCTGATGACTTTACTTTACCCTTATCAGTTATCATACATTTGTGAATCTGTGCTCCGTCCATGCTTGGCTCATCAATAACTTCTGGCAGAGAGAACACATTTCCCCCGCTAAATCATTACCAAGAATAAACAAAACACCTTTAAGGGGTCAAGCCTGGGTTCTCTCAATTTAAGTACTTCTAAACACTAAAAACATAAAAATTGTGTCAACTGGAAAAAGCTCAGAATGGAATTTGATTTTAATCAAATTTAATAAGTTTGTTACAGTGGAAACCGTAAATTATTGGCGAAAAATGTGAAATCTTGTGGCAACAATATCTCAGAAAGTATACCATATTTTCCTGGAATTCTTTTTTTTGTTTTGAAGCTAATATCACCAGCTAAACAATGACATACTCATTCTGGGTATTTTCAAGGGAAAATATTTTGAAAAATTATTTGGTCATAGAATTTTAGAAATGGGTGGCAGAACCTGCCTGGCAGATGGATCATAAATACACCATGTATCTACCTGCCCACAAATGGCTGTGTCATCGTAAAGAACATAAACTGATGCAATGGTGAAAATTTCAGAGCAATACCTTAAAAAATGTGAATTTAATGCCCACCACAATCCTGATAAACAATGAAATTTTGCGATGCGAGAAAATCGTGTTTTGTTGCAAAACGAATGCACTGGAGGTGTTCACATGATAAAAATCCACTTAAAAGATAGTCTTTTGGTCTTAATATCACCTCTTATGAATGTTTTGAAAGATTTTTAACAAAATGAAAAAAAAATTTTTCAAGTCTGAACCCAGTCTTGACCCCTTAACCAGAAACAACTGGCCACTTTCACAAAGCCTGAAACCAAGTCAGACTGCAAGAAAACTGTATTCAAGGGACCTTTCATTATGCTCAATGTAACGCCTTGAACCAACATATCAGCAACTGGTGTGCTTCGAAAATGGCAGCACACTCTCAAGAATGAACAACTGCGCAGAGCCAGTATCCTGCAATATTCAAAGGGGAATTGAGGTTCCCGAATCTGAGAGAGATATAGCACCATTTAGAATAAACGGTTCAAACGGCGTATCTAAACATGAATCGGAATTCATAACATCTGAATGGGAAGGCGGGGAGTGAACTAGACCAATACTTTTAGATGACTGGGACTGCTGGTATTTACGCTTAAGTATTGGACAAGCAGCGATGAAGTGTCCAATTTTGTGGCAGTAAAAACACTCTAAGTCAGCAGCACCTCCAGACGGTTGGGGGCTCATCCGCGAACTGAACCTGGGATCTCTCGCACCTCAAGCGAGAGTCATACCCCTACACCAGGGCTATTCAACATTATCCTGCAAGGGCCAGTGTGGGTGCAGGCTTTCATTCCAACCAAGCACTTACACACCTGATACTAATCAAGCTCATTAGCAAAGACTCTTAGCGTTGATTAGTGGTGTCAGGTGTGAAACTGCTTGGTTGGAATGAAAGCCAGTACCCACACCGGCCCTTTCTGGACACGGTTGAATAGCCCTGCCCTACACCATTTAGGGGAATGATTCTCGCTTGGGGTGCGAGAGGTCCCGGGTTCAACTCGGACGAGCCTTTAGAGCACAGATGCACAAATGTACGACAGGGGTCGAAACATCTGCCTTCAATATTAACTTTTCCTGCAAGAAAAGGTAAATATCAAAAAAGCTTATAAAAATGGTACTGAAATAAACAGACGCAGTATTTGCTGTGCCTTCATCAGTTTATTTCTTGGATTAGTCCAAATAAAATAAAAGCACAATATCCACTCCATAATGTCTGATTGTTGGGATTTACGAAATGAACCAAGTGCGACAACCAGTAGAATACAAAAAAGAGGCTTTATTTCTGAAGGGGGAAACCCCCCAATAGAGCAGACAACAGTACAATGTCCGCAATCCAAGATCAGAGTCCAATGGGCGTAATCCAGGATCAAAACCAGGGCACCAATCACAAAATCCGTAGTCAGGCAAAAAGAGGTCGATAAACAAGAAAGTGGTACAATACAGGGAATATGCAAAGCTCGTAGTCAGGCGGTCCAGTCAGAAAGAAAAATCATTAAGAATCAAGGCGTAAACAAACATGGCATAGGAAGAATGATCTGACAAGAAAGTGAACCAAACAGACATCTTAAATACACATCTGGGAGAACACATGATCACGGAGAACAGGTGCAATCAATGGAGACAATAATCAGGGAGGGACACATGAGGAATAAACTAATTACATGAACTAAACAGTAATCAAAACGTAGACTGGGATCACGAGACAAACCTTATGAACAGAACAACAGCTCCGGTCAAGGAGTAATAAAGTGCATAGTAAAAAGAAAGGAAAGAGCAAAGTAAATGTAGAGATCCACAGAAAGTTGCAGCAGAGATGATTAGGGAAAGGCAAGGAGGTGGAGACTAAAATAGGGCGACTGCTGAGAGATCATTAGTCAATTAGTATGTGCAGCTATACAATCCCGAGTGTATGTTAGTAAGTCAGTAAAAATATACAAGATTAGTGTGGTTAGTAATTAGCAAAAACAATAAACTGTTAGTATGTGTTAGTAAGACAGTAAAAGAGAGAGGAAGGAAGAACACGAGATAATGAAAGAAGATTGAAACCCAGAAACCAAAAAATCACCCGAATGAGTGGCACGCAAGACAAGGGACCGTGAGCAAAGATACACACATGACAAGACAGGGGAGACAAAGTGCAAAGCATGGCAAAGAAAACATGGCATGATAACTAATAAACTAAAACGTGAAGAATAATAAAACAAGGAAATCTAAAATACCAAAAACACAATACATAATCCTAAGAATGGTCAGACAAAGGCAGTGGTCACTAAGCACAAGAATCAATAATCATGGCAAGGCCAGGTACAGAACTTAAACTAGGCTAGGGATCATGGCATTGCAGAACTACCAAAACCAAAAAAGCAGAATCACAACACTGGTAAAAAGCCAGCATAAACCACCACTCTCATATCCAACAGTTGTAATATGTTGCTTTCATGCATTTTCTACAGTAAGCTTTTTTCCTGTCAGAAGTTTTGCTGTAATTCATTTGGTATTTGCTAGGGGCAGATGGCAAGACCTTGCCAAGAAAGCGGATGTGCAGCACCAACTGGGTGGGTGACTCAGACACCATGAAGAAGGCCCACTCGACTAGTGAACCAATATCAGTGCCAGGGAAGAACCATGGATGGAGAACTAACACTCAGACACTCAACAGCCATTCCCACCCTGACCAGGGCACCCAGTGGGCTGGCCAACAGGTAAGTCTGCTGGTTGGACGAAGAAAAAATTATCTTTGTATCAGTTTTTTTCATTCCTGGCCCTGCAGAGCAACAGGATATGCTCTTTTCTTTTTTTATGACATTAGCGACCAATGCAAGAACTAAGAAACCAGTTGAGAAGAGTTAACTGTGAAATAAACTGCTTTAAATGCAGTTTATTGCACCCGCCTGTATACTCTCCAGATTTAGCCCGGCTGGCCCAATGCCAATGGTCTTAGCCTGTATCGACTATGTGTACTATCAATGGCAACTGGCCACTCTTAATATTCAGGCCATGAATATTAATTTTTGCCCACAGTGAGGCTTGAGACCTTGAGACGTGTAACTGGTTCACAGGCTTCATTTACATGGTGTTTGCGATGGCTTGCCCGTGGAAGAAAACCGTGATATGGAATTTGTTCCAGATTTTTCTTTGTCACATGAGTAAACTACTTTTCCCATAGCCCAACTTATGAGGTATTTCGACATTACCTTGGGTACATATCACTTTTGCGGAA
Source organism: Gymnothorax reevesii (assembly GCA_029721435.1). Lineage (NCBI taxonomy): Eukaryota > Metazoa > Chordata > Actinopteri > Anguilliformes > Muraenidae > Gymnothorax > Gymnothorax reevesii. Next base: position 59,912,625 of record CM056581.1, read on the forward strand.
ATTTCATTGTCTAAAAGCTTGGGAAAAAATCGCTCCGTGTTAAATCATGCTGTTATGGCCCAGTCCCACTGCACTTACGGATGCAAAGAGGATGTAAAACGTAAAAAAATCTTGCCATCCGTTGGAAAACGCTATGCATCCGTTGTGTACTCATTGCGTACGTGTTTCATACGCTCTATCCATCGAGCATCCGTCCACTGTGATTTCATCCGCGCAAAAAGTTTTGAGCTGCTCAAAACATTTAGAACGGATGAACTTTCCGCCGTGTACGATGTAAATCCGCGACATATACGAGCAACAACCGTTGTATGTCCGTCATCATCCGTTAAACGTCTGCTGTATCCTCTCTGCATCCTCTGGGCATCCTCGCAACTCACATCCGCTGCAGCTGAAAACGGAAAGATGGAGGAAAGATAAGGTACATGGAACGTCAATACATCGTTAGTCGCAGGAAATAGAAAGGATGTAAGCGTATGCATCTCGTATATAAAGTATTCAAAACGGACAAAGCGCTTCATCCGCTATGCATCCGCTTCGCAGTTATCCTCGGAAACCCCTTCGGAGCTGCCATCCACTTCCATCCGCTAGGCTTCCTATGAACATGCGTTCAACATCCCCGCTACATACTACCCACGTCCGTTCTTTTCCGTTCTGTTTTCGCAAATTTTCCCCAATTTTGTCCATTTCTGGAGCGGATGAAAACGGATGGAGCCACCCCCAAAATTTTGCTCGTCCGCTGTGTCCTTTTTGCATACGTTTTGTGTCCATCGGCCAGTGGGACCGGGCCTTTAATATTTCGCCAAACTGAATGCCAAGTGTAATGTTGGTTAAATCGGTTTGGCGTAGCACTGTAGCATGCTAGCTAAGGGGCACTGTCGTAACTGAGTTAACGTTACTTAGCGAGTGTGTTAGCTGTACCGTTCCATTACCATTACATAACATTAGTTTCTAGTGAGCTGACTTAAGCTAGCCACTCAACTGACAGCAGAAGAAAACCATGATTTGGCATTTGTGTCATATTTTCTCCATTGCATGACTGAGGTACTTTTCCCATGGCCCAGCTCATGATGTGCAAGTGATCAATACATGCCATTGCTATTTCAAACTTGCTGCAGCGTAACTTAGCAGAGTGATGTCGTTAGCTCTGTGCTAACGTACACTGGAAATTACTATTCAGGTGCTTACGGAAATTACATGCGTTTTACATTAAATTAAGCAATTCAGTTATGTGATAAACAGAATCGTATACTCTCAGTTGTGACCTGAACAGACCACCACTAATGCTTCGATAAATAAAACCACAGTAAACTTGTATAGCGACCATAAAACCCTTGTAGAAACCTCTCCTAATCTGGTTGAACCATTTCCCTCTACCAGTGGCGGCTCGTGAATTGGCAACAGGGGAAGCCCAAACAATGCCTTAATGTTAATGATTTTTCATCACCTGTTATCAATCATTCACTTAAACAGTGGAGGGTCGTCGGCCATGACAAAGTTAAGCCAAAACCTCGCCCTTCAAAGCGTAATGACTTAAACCTTTCGCACTTTACTTTTCTTGATCAGAAGTTGCTTATACGAATTGTTAGAAGAACAGTCAGTTGAGTCAAATTTATTTTCGATAGCATTGTTATACATTGCACCACGAAATTGAGGGGTTTTCTTTCACACATAAATTACGGCATAAATTACCATAGGCCGACGCTATAAATTCCGCGCTGAAGTAGCTCACGAAACGGCATAGATGCGCAAATTGATAGTGAGGCTCATTAAGCATTAAGCTGTGCAACATCGCATTCTTTTCTTCTATATTAAGATCGTAGAAAATGGACTGTCGTGACTGACAATGGACTGACAAACTAATTTATAAAGACGTGTTGATAATTTGCGTCGTTATTTGCTATCGAAAATAAATTTGATTGTCCTTCAACCAATTCGTATGAGCAACTGCTGATAAAGAAAAGTGAACTACGAAATGTTGAAGTCATTAAGCTTTGAAGGGCGAGGTTCTGGCTTCCCTTTGTTACGGCCGACGAGCCGCCGCTGCCTTCTACCCAGATAAAATTCCGGAAATATGTGATCAGCATGCTATCTAGTTTGCCTATTATTCTGCGGGACACAACAGTAAAATGCTGTTCTGGACATGGCCATTCTTTGTTTTGCTCGTCAAACCTCGTTTTGGCATTCAAAATGCGTCGTATGCATAGAATTAAAGAATGGTCAATGCCAGAGTCGGGTTCTACTACAGCTTTAGGGATTGTTGAAGGATTTGTATGGATTTTTTGAAGTAGGGGTGAATGGGGTACTTTCAGTGTCTGTAGTCAGTATATTACCTACAGTATAAAGAGATCGAATGGCCCCAGCAACTGAACATATTTTAGCGACCTAAAACCTCAAATCCACTAAAGTGTTCAACTTATAAATTTTATATTAACTAAGTTATGTTACAGTCAACTAACAGGACTCTAGAAATATGGAGCTAGAACAGTCTCAAAATAGACAAATGCACAGAAGAAATTCACAAATGTATTTGGGGATTTATATATACGTATGACTCAAAACACAAATACATTTTCAATGCACACACAAATATGTTTCATGCCATTTATTAGTAAAAAAAAAAATCCACATTTAAAAAATAAGATTCATACGCATATTTTCGTAGCACACACAAATAGAAAAAAAATTCACAAATATATGCATGTAAAAGTATTTGCAATCTTCATCAAATAAATATGTGGAGCTTGTTACATTCATATATGAACTGTTGGATCTGCATTTAAAAAGTGCTTTTGATTTGTAAACTTTGCTGCATTTGTGTGTGAGACTTTTGAGACTCCTCTGACGTGACTCCGATCCACAAATGCATTTTTTCTCAGAGGGATCATCTGCAGCCAATCAGGTGTCTCACTCCTTTACTGCCAATCACCTGAGTGCGTCCCCACAAGAGGTGTTTTGTGACATTAAAATGTGCCTTGGTGGCCAGAGGCTGGAGGTCTTTAGGGAAGCTGCACCTGTGATATCACCTTTAACATACAGACTGTATCACCCCTGGGCAAAATATTTATCAGTGGCAGCAACCATTGCCAACAGCAGCAAGACTTACATTTCTGTACCTTGCTAACCAAGCTAGCTATCGCGCTAATAAAATTATTTGCAGTCCAGTCGAATCTCGATGAAGTCTCGATTTTACCAATTATGCAAGCGATGTTTGCTTCGCGTTTCTGGACCTGTTGCAGGACACTGCACTAACGTCACCTTCGTAGCAAGCTAGCTGTTGGGCTAGTAACATTACAGGAAAACTGTAGCTCTCATTTAGCAGCCTGTGTTTCACGTATCTCGGTGGCTAGCTTGCTTCTATCAGTTAGCTTGTTTACAAAGATGGCTAGTATCTGTGCAAGCACACAAAGGCGGTGTAGAGTCATCATTGTGGATGTTGCAGAATCTGTGTAATAAAGTGCCCCTTGATTAGCAAATCACTGCTTTACATTGTACTAATTTTCCTTCTTTATAGCTTACCATCTCTAATATATTTAATTCTAAACTTTTTACAAGTAATCTCATGATGACACTCTGTTTGACTTCCAGAAGAGACGATTTGGAATAGAACAAGACGAGGAGTGAAAAGGTTCTCATGGATCTTCCTGAGTACACACAATGACTGTTGTAGCCAAGTGAATTTAAAGCCATATCACTGTGTTTCCCCATACATTCATTCAGCAGCGGCGCAGCACCGCTGCTGGATTACGAGCGCCGCTGCTGAAATTTCACATGATCATTAATATCAATGTGCTACGAATGATGTTTACTCGCACTGTGTGAGCGCAACAACACACAACGTTATTCTGGGCTTGTTTTGAGTCATCAACGAGCCCATCAAATCCTGTCAGACCCTCTTAGGACATCAACGTAAAAGGTAAAGTTCAAGCTTATACACGGTCTATATAGCGAGTAGCGCAGGTAACGTGAACATAACAGCGTAGCTCCTTTGGGCAGCTAGCGGGAAGAGAAAGTGACGTTGATCGCGAGCGGAGCTGCATAGATTCAGAAAGACTTGCAATAAATTGACAGAAAATGTACCGCTTGTCAGTTAATAAATGCTATAGCTTCTCAAGCCAACAGTCTAATGCCATATTAGCAGCGGCATGCTGTGAGATGTCAGGAAGGCCTTCAGTGATCACCCTTTCCCGCATAATTGCTCTTAAACTGTTTGTGATCAGGTTTGCCTGAAACAGTTTATTAAAGGAATAAGTCCCGAGAAGCAGTGGGTTACACTGATTTTATAATGGCGGAGGGGCGTTCTAAAGCACGACGCGCAGCGGAGTGCCTTAGTGCCCCTCCGCCATTATAAAGTCACTGTAACCCAGTGCTTCAAGGGGCTTATTGCTTTTATAAAATGGTTACCCTACATATAGCCTATTAAATAGACACACAAGAAAAAATAAAGACAATTTATTGGTTATAATGCAACAATAAAATTGAGAACTATTCGTTCTTCCACCAAACAAGATAGAGTGGACAGAATGGTTGGCAAGCAACACAGACGCTAAGATTGCTTTTTCATCTAGCGCCATTACCATATCACATCAGGCTATTTGGGCTTGCTAATGTAGATATACTATGAAAGCAGGCTATTTTGAATGTCTCCTTCGGTCTGCCGAAGACCCCATTAAATAATTTTACGTTCGGTTTTCGATATTCCTTGTTCTCAATTTGCGCCGATTGACTAAATCATTACAACCAGCAGCAAGAATAGGGAACGATTGATTTTTGACAGCCACACTTGCTGGTGTCCAGGAAAATATGTTGAATTGTGCATTAGTTTGCTAGCCATCTTGTCAACTAGCTAGCGTTCACTACAATGGAGGTGGTTACCCTACACATAGCCAATAAAATAAACACACAAGAAAAAAGTCAGCAATTTATCGCTAATAGGCTACTGAAATGGGGAGCTAGTAAGCAATGTAGCTAGCAATGCAAAAGTGATATCAAACTCTGTAATGCAATAGCTAGTTGGGTAGATAGCCAACTTGTTAGCGGGTTAAAAAGCTAAACTTTGCTAACACTGAAATCCCGAGCTAAAAGTCTTGAAACAAACGTAACCTAACGAGTCAGTTGAGCGCAGAGTAGTTTGTTGCACGCAGGGATATTTTGTGCTGCAGCCTGCCACAGTGGGTTACAGTAATTTTATACTGGCATGGAACGCGGCTCAGCCAATCACATTTAAGGATGGGAAGCACCCGTTTTATGAATTTATTTTTCTACATGTTGATAGTTAAATGATATTTCAATTTTCAGATGAGTCTGTTAAACTGGGTGGTTAGGAAGAGAAAGGAGGATGGTGACCATGGAGGAGCTGAAGTTAGTAAATTATGGATGCAAACTAGTCACCTTTAAGATAATGAGTTTCTTTTGGATTTTAATGTACAACTGTTTACATATGATGATGTAAGAGAAAGTGCTGGTTACATCATGTTGCTAAAGTTGTGAAGTGTGATATAGAAAAGGAGATCAGTAGTGCCAGTGAGAGAAGAAAGAGAAGAAGGAGATCAGGAGCAGGGAGAGATACAAGGAGAGGAGCAGAGATCATTTTATTTTCTTCAGATAAATGTCAAAAGCTGTAAATTGAGACAAAATACAAACATGTTATAATCCTGTCTATAAGGATTCCAAGGTCATTTAATTTTAAACCATTTTCACGCACATGAATACGGGTCGACGTCGCATCATCATGGAGACGGACGCAATAGCACCGCTGCTGAAAAAAATTCTAGGGGAAAACCTGACCTCTGGGGAACCTAACCTCTAGGGGAAAACATAACCTCTGTATCGAATAGCTTACAATATCAAAAAATTATCACTCTACTGACCATACAAAATAGCAACCTTTATTTACAGCAACTTCCAGTTTTCGGAAAAACAAGAATTATTCTTTGTAAGGTTTGTCAGGTTTTTGGCACATAAAAAAAGCCATCTAATGCAGGGGTTCTCCAACCTTTGCCTTATTTCCTTTTTAAAATTTGCCTTTGAGAGCTACCTTGAAAATAAATAAATACATAGAGCAAGAGCAACTCTTGTCACACCTGGCCATGATAACCAATATAATAAAGAAGAGGGGATATTGCTTCCTCTGTGGTCATGAAATGGAAATCAAGAATTGTGTCTCACACACAAATGCACCAAAGTTCACAAATTAAAAGCACTTTGTAAATGCAGATCCAACAGTTCATATATGAATGTAACAAGATCCACGAATGTATGTGATGAAGATTGAAAATACTTTTACATGCATATGTTTGTGAATTTTTTTTCTATTTGTGTGTGCGCATGGAAAATATGTTTATGAATCTTATTTTTTATACGTGGATTTTTTTAACTTATACTGTGGGGGAAATAAGTATTTGACCCCTTGCTGATTTTGCAGGTTTGCCCACGAACAAAGAGTGCAATGGTCTATAATTTTAATGATAGGTTTATTTTAACAGTGAGTGACAGAATATCACCAAAAAAGTGGAATAAGACATTGTATGCATTTTAGGAATTTATTTGCATATTTTTGGTCAAAAATAAGTATTTGACCCCCTGGACAAACAGCATGTTCATATTTTGTAGAAAAGTCATTATTGGCCAGCACAGATGTCAAACAATTTTTATAGTTGTTGACAAGGTTTGTGCACATTTTGGCAGGGATGTTGGCCCACTCCTCCCTGCAGACAGCCTCCAAATCATTCAGGTCCCGAGGCTGTCGCCTTGCAACCCAAATTTTAAGCTCCCTCCAAAGATTTTCAATTGGATTCAGGTCTGGAGACTGGCTAAGCCACTCCAGACCCTTGATGTACTTCTTCTTCAGCCACTCTTTTGTTGCTTTGGCGGTGTGCTTAGGGTAGTTGTCGTGCTGAAACACCCATCCTCGACCATGTTCAGCTCTCTCACTAAGGGAAGGAGCTGTTGGTCCAGAATTCCACAGTATATGGCCCCGTCCATCCTCCCTCAATGCAATGGAGTTGTGCCGTCTCCTTTGCTGAAAAGCACCACTGTGCTTGACGGTGGGGATGGTGTTCTTTGGGTTATACTCTGGGTTCTTTGCCCTCCAAACACGGCAGTTGAGTTGAGCCCAAAAAGTTCTATTTTGGTCTCATCTGACCACATCACCTTCTTCCAGGCCTCTTCTGAGTCATCCAGGTGGTCAATGGCGAACTTCAGGCGGGCCTGTACATGTGCCTTCTTGAGCAGGGGGACCTTGCGTGCCCTGCAGGATTTCAATCCATGACCGCGTAGTGTGTTACCAACTGTTTCTTTTGTAACTGTGGTCCCAGCTGCCTTCAGTTCATTAACCAGTTCCCCCCTTGTGATTCCTCACCGTTCGCATGATCAGGGACATCTCACGAGGCGAGACCTTGCATGGAGGCCCAGACCGAGGGAGGTTGGCGGCAGTGTGGTGCTTCTTCCATTTCCTGATAACTGCACCGACAGTTGATCTTTTCTCTCAAACTTGCTTTCCGATTCTCTTGTAGCCCATCCCAGCCTTGTGTAGGTCAACAATCTTGTCCCTGATGTCCTTAGACAGCTCTTTGGTCTTGCCCAGGGTGGAGATGTTGAAATCTGGTTGTTTGGGAGTGGACAGGTGTCTTTTATACAGGTAATGAGGTGAGGCAGGTGTATTTGATGTATAATCAAATATAATATAATTAGTTGGGATTGGGGGTGTGTCTTAAAGAAAGACTAACTGGCTTGTGGGACCCAGAATACTTGCTGTTTGGTAGGGGGTCAAATACTTAATTTTCCTCATCAGATGGTTATCAATTTTTATAAATTCACATGATGTGATTTTCAGGAATTTTCTTTGTGATTCTGTCTCTCACTGTTAGAATTTATATACGATTAAAATTATAGATCATTGCATTCTTTGTAAGTGGGCAAACCTGCAAAATCAGCGAGGGGTCAAATACTTATTTCCCCCACTGTAAATGGATTGAAACATATTTGTGTGTGCATTGAAAATGTATTTGTGTTTTGAGTCATACATGTATGTAAATCCCCAAATACATTTGTGAATTTTTTCTGTGCATTTGTCTTTTTTGAGATTGTTCCAGCTCCATATAGAAATAACAGTGATGTTGTTTTATTTTTTTAAGGTATTTTCATCAATCATCCAAGATTCCACTGGGCAGTTCTAACATTCCTTGGCATGTCGCATTCCTTAATTATTTATGAATATCTTTTTTATTTACAGAATAAACCTTCGTTGACTGCTGAACATGACGGTCAAAAGCGAAATGCATCCAAATTCCATTCTGTGCACTTTGTCTGAATAAATCACTTTTTTTTCCCAGAGATTTACTCATTTCATTTGGGGCATGTCATTTTCGAGCCAGAGACTTGGGGCTTAAGAGGTTAACTCAAATCTCCTTTCAAAGCTCTTACTCCACGCACTATTCTAAAAAAGAAGTCTGCAAGAGTCTTCTCTGCGAGTGCTTCACTCAGAGCAGCTGTCAATCACAGCTGTCAGTCTTGACTTTACTCCTCAGTTTTATAGTATTGAATAACACATTCAAATCAAACTCATTATAAAACCAGAAGGGCACTCAGTAGAGCACATACCTCCGACATGCCATATGTCAGTATTATTAGTTCTTCTGGATCCAGAATCCAGAATATGTTCCAGATCACTTCCAAAATTAGTCCAACTCATCCTTGGACTACCACCTGCCATCCTACCAAATTTTGTGCCAATCCGCTTATAACTTTTTGGCTCACCTGGACGAAGTCCATGAGCTTATGTCATGGCCTGCTTGTCCGTCGCCGTGCATCGGCGTCTGTAAACATCTTCTTCTCCGAAACTAAGCCCATGAAGCTGAAACTTGGCGTGCATGTTCCAACCCACGAGGACACCAAAGGTTGTTTGAGGCGTTTCGATCCAAATTCCAATATGCCGGCTTTGGTAACTATATTGAAAATGCTATTTTGGCTCATTAGTCACTCATTTCTGGAGCGATTCAGCTGAAATTTGCAATGTTTGTGCCAAATAGCAAGACTGAACATATATGTTACGGGTTTAGCTGTGCATTTGACCTCTTTCATTTGGCCACGCCCCTTCATTTCAGAAATATCTTTAAAAATCTTCTCTGAAACTATAGACTGACGGAGCTGAAGCTTCGCAAATATCTTCCCACCACTAAGGAGATTACTGACTAAGTTTGTTCAGAGCATTCCAGTCTGACTTCAAATGTAGCGGCTGTGGCGGCCATATTGAAAATGACATTTTGGCTCTTTAGTCGCTCTTTTCTGGAGTGATTCTGCTGAAATATGCTGTGTATTTGCCAAATAACAAGACTCAACATAAATAACTCTGGTTTTCCTGTGCATGGCATTTTGACCTTCATTTGACCTCTATCATGGGGCCACGCCCCTTAATTTCAGAAATATCTTTAAAAATCTTCTTCTCTGAAACTGTGTGACTTATTGAGCTGAAACTTTGTATACACCTTCCTGTAGCTAGGGAGATTAAAGTTTGTTCGAGGTGTTCTGATTCAATGTCAAATATGGCAACAGCGGCAGCCATATTGAAATTTCCTTTGTAGATGCTAAGCAGCAAGGCTGAACACATTTTACAGATTTTGCTGTGCAATGCATTTTGACCTTCATTTCACCTCTTTTTTTAAATAAATTGTAAAAATAACTTTTAGGTGAGCTACAGTGCAGTGGCACTATTTTTGAGTTATCCAATTGACACAGACAAACAGACAAACATAACCTCCTCTTTGGAGGTAATAATTAACACTTGAACATACATCAGCGCAGTAAGAACTACCTAAAATGACAGAAAAGATTTTTGGGAGAACATTTTTAGACACGTACTTTCATTTTTTTATTATCCCACCGGTATGGAATACCGTGGGATACAGTCATCGCCCTGTCCGTCTGTCCGTCCGTAATCATTCTCATTTCCGGAGCAGAACTCAAAAACTATACCACTTACAAACTTCAAATTTGCTATGGAACTTACTCTTATGGTGTCGTTGTGCCTTTTGGGGGTTTCAATTCCCTGCTGCCCATAACTTTGGAAATTTCCACCAAAAACAGCCCTAAAATTGCATTTTGTCTCGTTTCCGGGACAGAACTCAAAAACTATGCCACTTACAAACTTCACATTAGCTATGGAACTTACTCTTATGGTGTAGTTGTGCCTTTTGGGGGTTTCTGTTCCATGCTGCCCATAATTTTGGCAATTTCCACCAAAAACAGCCCTAAAATTGCACTTTGTCTCGTTTCCGGGACAGAACTCAAAAACTATGCCACTTACAAACTTCACATTTGCTATGGAACTTACTCTTATGGTGTAGTTGTGCCTTTTGGAGGTTTGAGTTCCATGCTGCCCATAATTTTGGACATTTTCACCAAAAACAGCCCTAAAATTGCACTTTGTCTCGTTTCCGGGACAGAACTCAAAAACTATGCCACTCAGAAAATTCAAATTTGGTACTGAACTTACTCTTATGGTGTAGTTGTGCCTTTTGGGGGTTTCAGTTCCATTCTGCCCAAAATTTTTGATTTTTACACCAAAAACAGCCCAAAAATTGGACTTTGTCCCTTTTCTAGAGCAGAATTCAAAAACTCTGCCACTTACAAACTTCATATTTTGCACACTTGTTATTCTAGTGATCCCATTGTGCCTTTTGGGCATTTTGAAATCATGGTGCCCAAAATTTATCCGTCCGTCCATCCGTAATCATTTTCATTTCCGGAGCAGAACTCAAAAAATATACCACTTAAAAACTTCAAATTTGCTATGGAACTTAGTCTTATGGCGTAGTTGTGCCTCTTGGGGGTTTCAGTTCCATGCTGCCCATAATTTTGGAAATTTTCACCAAAAACAGCCCTAAAATTGGACTTTGTCTCATTTCCGGGACAGAGCTCAAAAACTATGCCACTTAGAAACTTCAAATTCGGTATGGAACTTACCCTTATGCTGTAGTTGTGCCTTTTGGCGGTTTCAGTTCCATTCTGCCCAAAAGTTTTCATTTCTATACCAAAAACAGCCCAAAAATTGGACTTTGTCCCTTTTCTACAGCAGAATTCAAAAACTCTGCCACAAATCACGAATTATGTGGAACCGGTGGGATATGTCATCTTCTGATGACTCTTGTTTAGTCAGGCCCGTGCCTCATTCGCTAACATTGAGGAGACAGGGCTTATGACCTATATAAACTGCAGCCTGCTGCAAGAAGGCAATCAAGATGCTTTGGCCTCTCCGTTGGGGAGCTTTGAAGTCATCCATCTTTAAATACTGTCAATGGTTTGTACTGTATTTCAGAAGTAAAGCTTCTAACGGGCTATCAGTCATCCTGAAAGGGAAGCAAGCAGTTAAAAAAATGTGAAATGATTCTATTTCCTGCCACAGTAAATTTTCTTTCCGAGACGATTCAGAAATATCTGGAAATTAAGTGTCAGATCTTGAAAAGCTGTAGATAAATGGCAATGTTTCTCTTTGTCAAAATCTAGCTCCCTCTTTGAAACCCGTGACAAATGGCTGCTCAGCTGATCAAAGGCTGAATGTGTGCTATTCTGTCATTATTTCATTTATATGTGGAATTATGCAGATAAAGGGTCAAGAATTGATTTCAAGTCTGGCATTTCCATTTAGAATATGTTGCTGTTGGCATGCAATATCGTGTCCACAGAGCAATCATTGACTGCGAAGCAAGCCAACATTAGGTTGGAAAATCAAAACAAACACATTTGCAAAAGGGTTTAGGGATGGCTAAACCAACAAGTTGGTGTATTCTTCCAAAGAAAATGTACTGGTGAGCTCAATAGCACCCAAACCCTCAATAAATCAAGAAAAACAGCAGTTGATTGTTCCCCTGTGAAGAAAACTCCCTTTACAATAATTGGCTAAATAAAGAACACATTCCAAGAGGTTGGCAAATGTGTCAAAATGAACAGGGAAGGACTTCACCAGAGTAAGTACAGAGGGTTTACCACACTATTACTGAGCCTCAAAGCAGCAGCACCAGATTGGAGTTTGCTGTAAAACATTTAAAAACTGTCCTGTCCTGGAATAACTCCATATGGACAGGGGATAATGATGACATTGCCCATATACTTCAAATTCCGTTACCATATCGTGGTGTGTTTAGATGTTTTTGAAATGCAAGCACGAAGTTTTTATGCAGGTCTTAGAAATTTTTGACAAGTTTGGGTTGCTTGTACTCGTTTCGAGATATACACTTCTTGAATGTGTATTTCCAAGACACCAACATCAACAGTAGTAGTCTGTTATTGCCTGTTTTTTCCCCATCTTACGTACTCTGTTTGCAGTAGTTTTTATTAAACATTTTGTATGAATGAGAGGAAAATGCTCAAATGTGTTATGATCCTGACAAGGAACCAAGTGGAGAGTCAGAATACATTTGATTTGTGGGGTTTATTGATATTAATACAGTAAAACAGAGGGAGGAAGCCCAGAGCAGAATGAGACCGTTCAGTTCAGATGAAACAGGCAAGGTGAGGGGGTATAGCCTGTGCCTGGCTTTCCGGGACAGCTGCATGACGGAGTGCACATTTCCCCAGAGCCGAACTGTCAGATGCCAGGGCAGAGGAGTGTAGCAGGGACGCGGTCCCAATCCTGATGGCCGTAGAAGGCTTGGAAGGCTGTTCCTAATAAACTGGGCTGTGGAACAGACTGAGAGTTGGTTAACAGGAACACGCTCCCAATCTTGGGGACCAAGAATAAGGCTTGTGAGCTTGTTCCATCAACTAAGCTAGGGAGAGATCTTTCTGTATATCGTTAATATTACCGATTCAAATTATTTCCAAAGACGAAAGAGCTTTATTAGCAAATACTGACTAGCTGGTAGATGGCATATAGAAAGTAACAATCCAGCAACTTGCAAACTCAAATTTGGGGAAATAAATGTGTCATCACACACAAGAATAAGGGGAAACATGAATACAGCACAGCCGGTGAGGAAAGCACACAAGACGTCAGCCAATCAAAAGAGACCACGCCTCTAATAGACATGCTGGGTGGGAGGAGACACAAGGGGCATTCACACGAGGCTTGTGACACTAATGTCATTCATTGATGTGAGGTTATAAAATTTAAACCATTATAATGTCCTTTTGTTAAATCATTTTATTGCCCTTTTCTTGCACTTGACCCTGCCCCTTTGTTGCACTTGCCTCTGTTGCACTTGACCTTGTTGCCATTTCGTTCACTTGACCTTGCCCTCGCCCTTTTGTTATTGGTTTAGATCTGTAACAATGGAACGTGTTCTGTCACTTACTGTTAGCACTTTTACTTGTCTCCAATGAGCTTTGCACTTTTGTACTGATCTTGTGCACTTTTGTACGTCGCTCTGGATAAGGGCGTCTGCTAAGAACCTGTAATGTAATGTAATGTAAAATCATATAAAAATGAGACCATCCTGAAGCGAGAAGATGGTGCATGGTAAAAAGTTGCCGCGAGATGAGCGGCAAGACTTAGATGTTACCCATCTTCTAAACTAATTGTATGAACTGCACAAAAGTACCAGGAGATGCTATGTACAGTATCTGCAGACACCATGCCACGACCGCTGCAACTGTTGCTGCCGCAGAGATTATCTTGCGCTCGCTGTAGACCCAACAAGTTTGCTTTTGATGGGAGGACAAAACCTGGCAATTTTAGAAAAATCACATATTTATCAGTAATATCAATAAATACTTCATGAACGGCTAAGGCGCCATTCTCACAATCGCCCTGAAGATTACAAATATTGATGGCTTTCTAAGCATTGAGAATTGTCTCTCGAAAGAGAGGATAAAAACCTAACAAATGGTGTAATCCCATATGAGTTACGACAATTTCTTATTTAATTTAACATTTTTCATTTTTTAGGGTATTAAATATGCAGCAAACATTATTTAAGGTCCAAAACCTTTATTATTGAGGTCACTAAGACCTGATATAAGACTGCCAGAGTTTTTCAACATTTAGTCACGATTATGAATTATTCTTATTTCGTTTTCTTTCGGAGAAAGAATTCAGGGCCAAAATGGACCTGAGCCCATAATGATATATATAGTACTGCTGGGTGGTGATAGAGTTCCTCAGAATGAAAACTGCTCACATTGTGCAGACTATGTACAATAAATTTTTGTCTTGTTTACTATTTAAATGACTATTGTTCACTCATATGTATACTATGAACTAAATTTCCAGACAGGGGGGGGGGGGGACACTCCTGCATTTAGGGACAACCGACTCAGCTTGGTGACACCATAAGAATGATTACAGCAGCAGATGAGGAAATAAGTGGAAAGTAATTCACAGTGAGGCAGGATTGGGCCTCAGCATTGTTAAGTGGGTGATTAAGCCAACTCTCTGATGGCTCCCATGGGCGGGCACCATTCTGAGGCTAATGGACCTTATTAGCACTGGAGTGCCGAAAGTACATTAATGGGCAGGACCGCAATTAATGTACCAGACAATAAGAAGGCTGGATGAGAGTCGTGATCCAAATCCCGGGTTAACTAGCACAAATGGATAAGACCATTCAAGGACAGCAGCCTGGGGGATTTGTCACAATAAGATAAAGTAAAATAACAACAATGCAATAAAGTTCAGTTTTAGAATGGGCCAAAAGTTGCATTGGATTTTGAAGACTTTTAAAATTACGGTATTCCACTGTGTTTTTTTAAATATCAACATTATGTCTCTGAGGCTGGAAATAAAAACAGGCTTGTTTGCTTCTTTGCACATTTAGTCTCTTTTTATTCTGTATTTTTGCACTGAAATACAGAATCCCGAGCAGTAATACATTTAGCTCTCAGTGCCAAATCAGACTGTCATTCAGACGAGTTCTACAAGCTGCCATTAATGAGATCCAACTTTGGGGAAAAAAATATGCTTCAGTATTAAATGTAATGAGTGGTTACCGTGGAAAATGTATAGTTGTGTCGATCATTAAGCACCAGGGGGTTGATAATATCTTATTTCAGCCACACATCCAATCATCATTTGATTAACTCCAGCAATCACCGACCATCTAAAGATAAGTCACATTATGTGCAGCAGAAATGAAATGTGTCAAGGTGTGAAATAGTAGGAAGATACTGGTTTTCATCGGTGTGCTCGTTGTTCGTGTATGCGTGATTCACTTCTGCCCTCATCCGCAGTGGCACTGTAAGTTTGTTTTGTACAGTGAAATTATTTGTGTAATGTGAGGTAGCGATCTGGAACCAGACGCAAGAACCAAGAAGTGCAGTAAAATTGGATTTTTTTATGGAAGGGGGCAAACTGCTGGCAGTGAAAAGACTGCTTAAATAGACAAATGGGAAGTCACATGCTACAAAGGGAAACAGGTGAACTGGATCAGACTAATTTCAAAGAAATTAACATGAGGAAGTTCCTAATTACAAGACATTGGCAAAAGCCAAAACGCAGACAGGGATCACTAAGACAGCCTACTGACAAACATACGGCTCTGGTTAGGGAGTTCTACCATGCACAGAGTGAGAGGAAGTACAGCGATTAACAAGGTGCAGAAGATCTGCTTGAAGCACAGCAAAGTAAATTGAGTAAAGGCAAGGGGCGGAGACTAGAGCAGAGCGAGTGCTGAGAACTCGTTAGTCAATTAGTAATGTGCAGCTATACAATCCCTAGTGCTTGTTAGTAAGTTAGTACTATAAACAATGTTAGTCTTGGTTAGTAAGTTTAACTAAGACAACAAACTGTTAGTATTGATGGTAACTTTATATAAAAAAGCAAGGTGAAGGAAGTAAACAAGATTGCAAGGAATGGTTGAAATCCCAGAAACCATGAAATCACCCGAAAGTGTGGCACACAATACTGAGGCAGTGAGCGATCACATGACAAAAGACCTGACCGGGGGAGACAAAGTGCAATGCACGGTATGACACAAAACATGGACCGGAATATAACTGCAGGAGTGGAATATGGCAGAACATGCAGAAACAAAACAAGGCATGGAATCCTAATCACAAATACAGTGCATGGTCAGACAAAGCAGAATCATAATCAAACATGGCAGTCAGGCAGAATCATAACAAGAACATGGTCAGGCAGATCAGGATCATAACAAGAGCACTGCTGAATAAATTTTCAAGGAATTAAATATGTAATTATCCTGAGCTGTTGAAAACCTATCATGTGGTAACTTGTTTAAAAGAGCTCCCGCAGGGAGAACTTTTAAACAAGTTGCCACATATAGGTTTTCAACAGCATCTGGTTTTGATATCTTATGCCATTGGACAACAATAGTTGCCTGTGGCGCTCAAAGGGTTAATCACGTTGAATTTCACATTTCTGTTATACATTTAAATTCCTACCTCAACACCTGGAGGATAAATTCTGACATCCTTGCTGACACATAGTCTTGTGCGTTCGATTTTATCTGGGTCATAAATCAAAGGCAGTTAGTCAGTAAAATCAAAGTATTTACATTTTGTATTCTGTGTCCAGGATCATGGTTAGATACCTCTTCTGATCTGAATGTGCCGATCTCTTAGAATTTGAAAATCTTTTCCTGATTCGGTTAGTCGCAGTTTATAAAAGATTCAGAATCTATTGCCTGTAATGCAAAAAGGGTGCTATCCAACCAAAACATGGATTTTGAGATTTTTAATTTAATTGAATTCTGCAAGTAGTTAGTCGGTGAGTTTGCTTTTCTATTTAAGCGAATATCTCAAAAATTACTTCCTGGTGAATAGTATCCTTTTCGCATAACAGGTCACATATTATTTTTGGGATGATTTGATTTCAATTTTGGATTAAAATTTACGTATTGCATGTTTACAGTGTAGGAACCTGAATTGCTCAACTGTTGTTTCCACTGCTGGATTGTTGACCAATACATAGATGATAATTGGACATTAGAGAAAAACACTAGGTTATCTGAGTGCTGGAGCTGCAGCAAGCCTTGGCTCAGCTAGGCCCGTGTGTGTTCTGTTCTGCAGGGTAGGTCCAGAACAGGGTCTCAGAAACGATCTTATGACCGAAGAGCTGAGCCCAATGCCGGTTCGCAGACTGGACCCCAGAGCACCATGGGAATGGACCAATTTCACTCCTCCATTGACAGCACCTCCGCCATCAGCTATGGAGAGCTCGGTCAGTCCAGCTTTTAATCTCTCTTCCAACACTTTGCCAAACCCTTATCGGCATGATGTTACCACTCCGGTAACATTTTCTTAAAATGCTTATAAAGGACGTACTCAAGGTAAAATGAAATCTTTTCTTGTTTTTAACTTCCCTGATGGGCCCTTATACGGGCCGTCAGAGTGGTAAGGGGTTAATTCCTGGACTGTGGAGCCAGCTTGCTCACCGAACCCATTTCATCTTACAAGGATGGTTTAGATGAATTTATCATTGTTTTCTTCATTGAAATTGCTGGCTTGAAGTTAAAGGATGTTTCCCGTCAGCTGTTTCTCCAGTTCGTCCTCACTCAGAACTTCTCGGCACATTCAGCTCCTCTTCATCAGGCCTGGATGTGTGACAGAAAGTTGATATGTTGCTCCACCTGACTTTTCTTTGCTGGTAGACCGATTTACACAGTTGTCTAAATCTATGCACTACTTCTCCATCTAAAAATGGAGGCAAAACTGACCTTTGCTAAATCTATGTGTGGCGACACTTCTTTGTGTCTTGAGACAATAGTCAACACAATGTTTTCACCAATTTAACATTGAACCCAGCGCTGCTGCCACTTGACCCTGCCATGCTTATCCAGAAAAAAAGTTCTGGTCAATGGCTTCCACAGTCACACATCCGAGGTTTGATGAGGAACGAATCAGCCGAGGTTTGCCCAGTGGTTTGTCTTAAAACAGTTTTTGTCTTTACTGTGATGTCATGCAGCGGGCTACGCCCATCAGCTTTGCAAAGTGGAAATGCCCCAGGAGCCACACCCCTCTGACCTGAGCTTGGCCAATCAGAGCGGACAAAGTTGCATGGCTGTGATCACTGGATTGCTGTGTGGGAAGCCAATGAGGTGGGAGGTGCCGTTCGACTTGGAGCCCGCCCAGAAAGGGCGGGAACATGAGAAGCTGCAGGAGGACTTATGGAACGAGACATTCCACCACCTGGCAGCACTATCTATTATCCGTGATTTTGAGCAGATGGGAGAGAGGGAGTGTGAGATGGAACATGGTGAGTTAACAGTTGAATCCACTTTGGCTGAATAGTTATTTGCAACAGATTGAAGCACTCATGGTTTCTCTTGTTTTCCACTCAACTGAACAATCCCTGGATAGGCAGCATTGTGAGAAGACTTTACAAAGTTGTAAAAATCATTCTGGTGAAGGTGGTGATTCCCAATTTCTCATTTAATTATCTTGAAGATTTTTAGAACAGTAAAGTGGTCGAAGGGGCATTGAGTATTTTTTTTTGGCTAGTAATCTTAGGCCTAGTCACTCATCATATGCATGTATACCTTTAAAAACAGGGCTTAATCACCCATGTTTTCTAACAAAAGTTTTTATCCAAATTTTTGTCCAAAGGACGCAAATACACGATAAAAGTGCCGTCAAAAGCATACCGAACCCTATGGCTACAATGATGTAGTTTAATGCTAGACAATGGAGGCCAATCACAAGCCTTAAAAATTGCTATAAGGTAAATATTCCCTGACATCACAAGTCCTAAACTGTTTTCTCTGCCCAAGAGCAAACAGTTAAAACAGAGTTTCTGGAAATCTTCACCCTGGGAAAAGTTTTTCAAAAGGTCAATTTTCAGTGAACGAAAATGCATGAGAACAAATGGTCGAATCACACAGAAAAAAAAAAAAAACTGGTTTATGCAAATGTGTCTTTCACAGGTTTGGGTCGGAGGTACCAGCTTTATGCCATTCATATCAGCAAAACCTGCAATATTCTCAGTAAATACACTGCATTTGTACCCTTAGACCTGGAAACAAATGAATATTTACAGACTGCTATTGAGTACACCAGCCCAGGTGAGTTACTCTTTCAATATCTACCCTGCCTCTTCAAAGGGGTAGGGCAAGAGTTTGTAATCAATTTGGTTTGTTTGTTAGTTTGTTTATTCAATGGTTTCTCTGTTCATTTGTCAAATTACAAGGAAATCACTTCCTCACTTTATATGAAATGTGGCCAAAAATTGAGCAATGACTCAGAATAGATCCCATTAAATTTTGGAATGGATTTGGTCAAGGTCACTGAAAAGGTCAAAATAGTTTTTTGGCCATAACTCAAAAATGGTCCAATTTACATCAAATCAATGCAAAAAGTTTTGTTTTTCAATTTTAGATATATTATTTCCTATTGCTTTTGTGAAAAGTGCAGAGTTTCAAAGAATGGTTGGGGTCAAAGTTTAGGAGGATCAGGTCATTGATCTGAATCACCTTATTTACTCTGTATCTCAAACACTAAGCACATACAGGAAATTGTCACAACCCTCTTGTGGGTAGCCTGCATGCAGGCTCTCTTGTTTGCGATGGGAGGTGCGAGTTGAAGGGCGGAGCAAAGCGAGTCCGCGACAGCATTGGGGAGAGGGAGTGAAAAGAGAACATGCACGAAAGCCAGGGTTTTGTGAGGGTCCCGCGTTCGTCCACGAAGCAGCATTCTGATTAGTCGAATTTTACAGCTTCCAAATTCAAATTTGACAGTTGAACACTCGCTGGGCTGGTTTTAGACCTGAAAATCCGGGAGTAATTATTGTCAAAAATTAGTCCTGGCTAATTCTGGACAGTTTTCAGTTATTAACACGTTTTCCAATTCAAGAATAATCAAGTGGCAATTGAAGACATGGCTTCCCTCCCCCATGCAATCTAAAAGCGACAAAATAATGGGCTACATTCAGTACAGAAAAATAATTTATTTATAATTAGGTCTATGTACTGGCACTCATTTCAGAACTCTTCAGCAAATGAAGGTAAGTTTGGTGACTAGTAAGTGGTTTCGTCTCTTTATATTTTCCAATCGGACAGCTCAGCTGTCTATTTTTTGCAGCAAGTTGCATGACCATGCTGCAAAAGCAGGCGTACGTATTTGTCGCCGAAATTACCTTCATTCACAAAAGAGTTCTGAAATGCCGCTCTCGCCGGAAAAAAATAATAAATTAGCGTTGCTGAGTGCCAATGCATAGACCTAATTAGTCTAACCACGCTGACAGCTCGTTAGGGGCGGAATTCAAAAACCCCTGGCTTTCGTGCAGGCTCTCTTTTCTCTTCCTCTCCCCAATCCTCCCGCAACTCGTGCCTCCCATCGCAAACAAGAGAGCCTGCCCGCAGGCTATCGTGTGGGTCTCTTTGTGGTTTGGCACCTTTCATGTCTTTGGATGTTTGAGTGCTGTGATTGGTTTACATCCTGTGTGTCTCTCCCCCTTGACTGAATCTGATTATGTGGTTGTGCGCTTAGCCACGACATGACGAGTGTTGTAGCCATCCAGTTCATATGCAGGTTGCTGGATTGTATACTCGCTGTCATTTAAGTTATCTCAGTCAATGTTTAGTTCTAAAACTCTTTTATCTTTGTCTAATGCAACTGCACAGCAAAATATTCAGAGTAAAATCAACTCTTAATGAGTCTATTTGGTCCCGGTCTTGCCAAACTGGGACCAAATAGACTCTTTAAGAGTTGATTTTACTCTGAACATTTTGCTGTGTAGGGACAGCCCTTTCCAGGAAGTCATTCCAATCAATTAGTTGATTCAAACAAGCCTCCAGTACTAATCAGGGCCAGGATCGGGGCTGAGTTCAAGTCTACTCAATTCAGTCTGTTGCTGTTCTTCTTCTCGAGTTAGCAAGAACAAACTTCCAATCTTAATCAGGGTACAAGACTGGGACCTTGCTAACCCATCTAGCTGCTCTCCTTGTCCAGTTCATTCGGAACAAGCTTCCAGTACTGAACAGAAGCCAGATCTGGGACCAAGTTCCCCTCAAGCAACCTCTCCGTGACCGCTGAAGCTGTTCAGTGTTGGAGGAGACTGTAACTTTTGGCAGCATCACAGAGGCTCCGTCCCTGCTATCCTATTTTGGGGTTCTGCCACCAATCTCTACCATATTGCTGTAAATAAACTACCAATTTGGATTGTGCTTCTGAATCTGCACTTCATTTCTGGGCTGCATTCGAATTGTCAAAAAATCACACCCTATTGAGCCATTCCAGCTCAAATGGACCAGGGTGTGACACCACCCCGTCACAGATTTAATTGATTTTTGGTCCAATAGTTGCTATATGCACATGGACAAAAGTACCACAATTTTGGCTGCCAAGTCCACCTGGTTACAAAATGGCAGCCATTTTAAAAATTGCCTTTTACGCGTGTCGCGACGTGCCCTCCTTTTCAAACCCTTTTTTCGCAACAAATCAAAAACTATAGCACCTATTGCCACCGAAATTGGCATTTTTATGTAATGTGATTGTGAATATGCAGTCAAGTAAGTCATAGCTCCTATGGTTTGGAAACTATTGGATGAAAACCCTTTTTGGGGGTACTGAACTTTGGCCCCCCTTATCTCAGTGCTGCCACCTGATATCAAAATGGATATCGTTCATCAAATGGCGTTCTACTCACTACCAAGCTACGTCTCAGTACTGGCTGATTCTCGAGGTCCCCCGTGTTAAAACTGAACTTGGAAAAACTTGCTTTCGGCTACTGTACTCCAAGGACATGTAACGAGTTTCAAGAGTCCTTTAAAATGAATAAATTCATTTCACCACAGAAATTCAAAAAGGTGATGAAGGATTAAGAAGTTATGGTCTGTGATTGTTAATGTTGCCATAAATTGTATTGTTGTGTGATGATATTATTGTTAATATTTTTGTGTACTTTCCATATTTTATGATAATGTATTTTTTTCTGTTGTAAACAGGGCAGCATTGTAAATAAGACTGATGTCTCAATGGATTGCCCTGTGTAAATAAAGGTTAAATAAATATAAATAAATATTGGTGATATATATGGCGAGTAAAATTACATCATGACCTTTGACCTTGAGGGATTTTGAAAGGTCAAATCTAAGAGCACATGTACCTGAAAAGTGGATCAACTCATTGATCAGATAAGATATGTGTGAGGAGCAGGGCGTTCAGTGCCTGGCTCCGCTTTCTGTTAATATGTTTATTGAAATACATTAAGTGACTTTTTTTAGAGGAACTCATTAAACATGAATTAGTCCACTTCTCAATACTGACTGTTCCTTTAGGGCTATGGCATTTTCAGGCTTTAGAGCTGATCTTTTATATTTATCTGAGGGGACTTCAAAATGTTTCTGTGGGTAGCTAAGTAGTAAAATAAAAAATCATATAGTCCGCCCTCACCCATTTTTTCCCTGAGAATTTTTTGAAAAGAGTGAAAGCTAACAGTCTTTTAAACTGAGATGGAATTATGATACAAAAGCGATGGCTGCAAATTTATCACTCATTCACACGCGGGGGTTTGGGATTATGTCTAGGAGTTAGTTGCTCGCAACCATAGCTGGGAATTATGGCCTTTCATATTCAGACTGTGGGAGGCCTTCTCCAGTTAGAAGCCCCTAGAATGTAAGAGGATAGAGTAGGTGTTTTGTGAAGTTCCGACACATAATTGTCATTGCTGACTAACTGCTAATACAAGTCACAAAACTGCCTTCCGCCTTACGTGGACATTCTTTCCAAAACATAGTTCACAGTCTATTAAACTCAAGTTTGGTTAACATTATGTCCCACACATTTAGAATTTTATTTGTGATGAGAATTCGAGGAAGAACTATAGAGCAGTGAGATAAGTCAGTCAGTCCTCTGAACCAGGTGGCAGGAAACAAATTAGTGAAATCATTTTTTGGGGACATAAGCACAATCTCGTCCTTCCATGGCTTTCAACTGGCTACTAATGCCTTACGTGTTGCATTCCATAGTGTCTTCTGTTGCACGATCTTAACCATTTTCTGTGTTTCTGGGACTGTGCGTGTCTTTTAGCCGAAGCTCGCAGGCAGACCAGCCACGTTCGATCCAGCTCCGGGAGTCAGAAACGGCGGGAGTACTCAATCGGACTGGGGCGCTCCCAGTCTCTGTGCACATCTGATGGAGCCGACGACCCCCCGTCAACAGGTAAGGCTTCTGGAGAGACACAAAATGCACATAAACGCTCCTGAGCAAATAAATAGGTTAAGCCCAAAATGGAAAGTATGAAAGTTTTGAAAACGAATCATACATCGGAAAATTAGCTGGAATCGACCCATTAATGCCCAAATTTCTTTTCAAAGTAGGAGTTACATTTTATTCTTGGATATGGAGCACAATGAATGTGTAATACTTAAATTCTGGTGAAAAATAATTATTTTGTCATTGAGGACCCCAAATATGTATATCCCATTATAAATGTACACGGATTGTTGAAAGCATTTAAAAAAATCATCATTCTGAGAAAAAAGTATTTAGAAAATGCCATAATCTCCCATTGTAGGTCTTAGTGTTGCATAAAAATGTGTCTCAGAAAAAATGGCGCACTCAAGTTATAGAGCGTCATTCGGTGCTGTTACAGATTCAAGAAATTCATGCAAATGGCGGCTGCCACCACTGCAGTAAATGAGACTACTTTCATAAGCACTTTTCCTGGATACGAGTTACTTCCCTCGATTACTCTGCTGCACCTAAGTCACAGTAACACATTCACTTGGGTTACAGAAGTTAAAATGTACCGCGTTCTAAAACTGGGACAGTGGTTATTAAGGGGTTAAATAAAATCGCTCATAGAGCGACACTTGCAAAAAATCGAAACCAGGAGACAAGACCAAGCATTTTGGCGTTGGTCCTGTATCTCCATCGTTTTTCTGGAGCAAGATTTTGCCAAAATGTGTTTTTGACCTTTGACATTGACCTTTCAAAATTCAATCCCTTTATCCATGGACATATTTCAGTTTGATACCTCAAGAATTTAGGACGCTAGAGTGAACAAAAACAAACCGAAACAGACAGGGAGACAAAAAACTGTCCAACATGACGATCAACATTTTTCACAAGTAACAAATGCACTCCTGAGACCATCTGTGCCACCATCAGCTCATTAACTTTGGCTGCAGTGAACTGCTTGGAGAAAAAGCTGGAAGCTGCTTCACTGTGATAATTCATTCAAAGTTTTGGAGAACAGAAGAATATTGCATAAAGGCCTCTTTTCTGAAGAATCAAGATATCATTTTTCAACTTTTCTTTCTGTAAAAAACGGTTTACCCCTAACCCCCAAATTACACCAGATGTGTGTTTGGTCCATCTGTGCTCCGCCACGGCAGCGCAGCTGATAGGTTTCACTTTAGTCAATGAGTGTATTGACACCAGATCCACTGTGTTGCATTTCTCGTCTGTCCCAGCTCTGGCAAACCGCAGCCTTGCACAGCAGAAATGCAAGACTTCTATTTTTGCTGGATGCCGCAGCACAAATGCTACACTTCAGCACAACAGATTGATTGGTACATGCTTTTCTAGACGTTTGGTTAATTTTCAAAATCCGTGTTGGCGCCAGTTCGTATTGAAGGCTAGGACAGCAACCGAAATAAGAAAATATATATAGGCTAAACTTTATCGACTGAACACTGTCCAAACAAATAATAAACCCAACACAAACAGGAAATTAAGAACATGTATTAATAAATAGGCTACTTAGCCATGGTAGAAACACAAAATCTCGAAAAATGGACAAATTGAAGCAAGTCAACCGTTCCTCAACCCTTTCGGTAAAGAACCAAGGCTGTTGCCTGTTTGTAGTTGCACTTAATACAAAATGTATCATTTATCTTGGGCGATCGCGCATGGTTCTGTAATTAACGCGTGATCTCGTCAGGCTCACTCATTGGTCTTGCTTCTTTAGCCGTCTGGCGCGCAGTAAAAATGCAGCCATTGAGTGTTGACGTACGGCAATGCTCACTGCAAACACGCAGCAGGGCGGAGGCGGGCCAAACACGCATCTGGTGTAAATCCCAGGGTAAGGCTTAAACATTCAAGTAATTAACGGGTATTGCTATTCCAGGCTAACTTACTTTATGTATTTGTTTAATTCCTGCAAATTTCTGAAGCTGAAATTAGTTGTCAAGGCCATTAAAAGCTTAATATTTTTCCATTTCGGGTGAGGCCCAGAGTGTGCACACTCAATTAAACTCACACCAAGACTGCAACACTACAGAAACCTGGGTGGTGGGTCTGGCCCCCGCTGATATCCGGGCCTTTTTGTTCACATAATGGGAATGCTGATTCAAAGCCCACTTCTCATGTCTCCGGGGAGTTGTTATCCTGTACTTGTAAATGTCATCATCCATCTTGACGTGTCTGACCAAGACCCTGTGAAGGCGTTCGCTGCTGCTGTTGTTAAAATGCTGGCGGTAAGTAGGACACCCAGTGTGACTCCAATTACAGTCCTGGGCTGTAGAGTGCCCCAGCAGAGGAGGGATCCTCGCGGTCTTCTACCCCCACTGAGCGAGGGGAGGGAAGTGGGGTAGGTCTGTGGCACAGAAACAGCCACTGAGTGAAGAACCAAAATCATCCAGTTTCGTTTTGTCATTGTTCAGTAATCCCCTTCTGCCTATTACGTTTTACAGTACATTTTACAAATCAGATCCTTATCTTCCTTGAGTTACATTTGCATTAATTTGGGATGCATTGTCATTTATTACAGAAGCCACAACCGTGACCTCATTGAGTACTAGCTTCGTCATTAATATGGTCAGCAGTGATTACAGAGATGGGGACAATTCATGTTCAGTGCAGCTTCATCACAGGAGAGAGGCCAGCTCTACCCTCACCAGATTATTTTATGCCATTTGTATGTATTCTCTTATATGCTAATAATGAGCAACTATGATAAACGGCTGCAGCATGAAGCTCATGGATCCACAGGGAAAATTAACTGCCATTGGAAGTTTTGATGCTAGCCCAGGTCATCAGCTACATAGAAAACTCAACTCTACAAATGGATGACATGCAAAACACTTACTATATGGTCCAGGATTTGATCGGTACATGCCAATTAAAAAAAGTGTCCCAGACTTAATCCGATGTTTAAACTATTTCTGCGCATCAGCAAAGGAAATTGCTGTGTACGTTTCGGAACAGAGAGAGCTCTTACGTTGATTGACCTTTTCACTCGCCACTGGTTTATACAGCTGGATGTTTGCTGGAGCAGTTTCAGGTGAAGCACCTCGGCTGAGGGTTGAGGTACCAGTGCCGTACCGCGGCAGCTGAACTGTCATCCACCTCACGCGAGGCAGCACGCTGCACTGCTGCTCCACTGAATGATGGGAATGTCACTGCCGAATAATCTGGTGAACTGGCCTGTGTTTTTCTCCCGTTTGCTCAGCTGGGGCTGAAGATGCATCATCTCCATGCAGCACTCCTTCATCTGCAGGGTGGGAGAGATGCGACTCTCCTGAAGGTGCCATTTCTTTTCATTGCATGCACAAACAATGTTTAAAATGCGAACAAAAATATTCACTTAATTCTTCTAAAGATAGAGCTGTTGATTGCATTTAAGGTGTTTAGAAAGAGCTCCTTGGAAGTGTTTCGATAGTTGAGTTTCAACTTCATTTATTCACCATAATTACGTGAATTTACCTTATGATTATTCACCATAATCATAATATGTGAATTGCAGGAGCATACAAACAGTATGGCAGGAATAAAGCTCAGTAGAGCTTGTTCTATCCCAAATGTTTTGCATACATACGGACTACAAGGGCAAAATCAGCTTGTACAGCATATATATCTTAACCTTGAATTTAAGCAAATACTCAGAATTAATAGATACAAGTGATGTAGGAAGACTGTTCCATTCTCTATGTCCAGCTGTCTTAAATAGGTGATAGGACAGATTACTTCTGTGCAGTGGTTTTTTGATATTATGGCCTGTTAGGTTGTAAATCTGTATGTTTTCAAAGATCTCAATCACCATTCTTATATTGAATCTGCAAGACTGTAGAGAACTAATCCCAGAATTCTTAGCACAGAAAAAGCCAAAGCAATAATAAGTCAATCTTGCGAGGTACTTCAGTTAAATTGATGGTAATGTTTTGGCCAAATGAAACCCATGAGGCTTGTGTTCTTCTCTTGCTTTTTATTTTTATGCCATCCATCTGTAGTCCATGGCCAGCAGTCATAGTTTCTGATCCACTTTTGCACAAAATTGCATTTAACCTCCATGATTATTAAATGCTTGTACATATGTTTCAAATTTTGTTGTCAATTCTTGTAATATGAGTGATTTCAGTCCAGGCATTCCCTACCTCTTTTATCACATTTTCAACATAGTATTTTCATATCTGTTCATTGGCTGTGAACAGAGTAGAATTTATTACAACTGCAGTACTTTTCCTAGAGCCCAGCTCATGACATATTTTTGATAAAACCCCAGGGTAATATTACTTTGGCGAAAATTTAATTGGCTGAGAGCATGGGGGAAAAATCGCTCTGCATAACGTCATGCTCTTAATATTTAGCCAAACTGAATACCAAGTCTAACGTCAATTAAATTGGTATGGCTTAGCGCTATAGCAAGCTAGGTAAGTACCACTCTCAGAATTAAGTTGAGGTTACTTAGCTTGCTAGCGTGCATGCTGTACCTTTTCCTAACCATTATGTGACATTAGTTTGTTTGGTAACGAGCTGACGTTAGTTAGCTATTCAGCTGACTGAGAATTTAAAAACCATGGCTTGTACAAATGCAAAAGTCTGTGACTCAGTGACTTGACAGAGTATCACGGCGATGGAGTTAATTAGCTCAGTGCTAACATAATGGAAATTAGCATTAACCTGCTGACGTAAATCACGTTTTTTTTTTCTGTCAAATTACGCGATTCAGCTATGTGATTAACAGAATCTAACACTGTTGAAATTCGTTGAGTAGATTTTGGGTTTGTGGCTCGCTAAAGCTCACAATAAATGGAAAATTTGCTCAACTTTTGCTTCATAACTTTCTTATGAGACTTGTGTTAGGTCCACTTGTATAAGGTCGTCCATATCCTACTCCAAAGATTATTGGTCTCAGGCATGTGTTACAAGTGTTTGTTGTTCCTGAGAAAAGCGACAGGTAAATAACTGGTTTCTGCTGTCCTTTTCAGCTCCTCAAAGGCATCCCTCTGTCTCCTCTGGGCACTCCCAGAGATCAACCGAGTCCACCTTTTCTGCCAGGTGGGAGTGTTAAAGCTTGAGACCGGGAGAGAAAGGGGAAAGATCTATCAGCGGCTGTTATTTCATGTGCAACTCAAGTGGACAATATTTCCTCAACAGGGCCCTGATCCTTACTTCATCAAGGCCACCAGGGATTACCTGGCGAGACAGAATTAAGACAGTTATTCTTTAAGGGAAAGTTATCACATATCAGATGAGATACTATCCATAGCTCATTAAACTGTTCTGTACTCTGCTGAGTAAGATCAGAATTGCTTTCACATTTGAGAATATGAGGTGTTTATTTAGGTTCAGACATTTTAGTGCATAATTCAGAAAGTTTCGGAAAAGTATTTTTCGAGGGAGTTCATGAAATACATTCTCAAAAAAAAAAAACACTAATAGGGTGTAGGTATTTTTGTTTTTTTCATTGCGTGCCAACCAGCCAATACTATTTCAGTCAGGAGTGATAAGCGAATAACATGAAGATAATTATCTATTACAGATTATAGTTTTGCACAGATTAATTGAGGATATGTGATGATAAAGGATTGACTGCAAGTTTTTGGTGCCTAGACTCAACAGGGAGATTACGTGATTGAGGAGCATCTGCCCTGAGCAGTAGCAGGATAAATCCCCCCATGGATTCTAACATACCAGTGATGGTGGTGGCTGATAATTCTGCTTACTAATAAATTGATGAGATTGATGAAATGATGAAGCTGGTGAAATTGAAAGACTAGGCAGCGATAGGGAGTTTGAGGGCACGCGGAACAGCAGTGTGAATATACTGAAGGGAAGGAGAAAGATGATAGGCTAATGACTCAGGTGTGTCGCTGTGCTTTTGGATGGATCTGATCAGCTGATTGGACGACTGATGTCATAATTGCCAGCCCCTGTCATTGAGAGCAAGAATTTATGTGTGAGCATAAATGAGAGGAGTGAAAGTTGGACGGAACTACAGCCGAAAACATGCAAAAATAATAGTCTTTCTGATTGAACTTCCTCTAATGCTTAATTTTCGCTGGAATTTGTAAGACTGATTTATTGCTTTGGCTTCTCTACTTTAGGCTAAGCTTAAGCAGGACTCGGCTGTTGACTCGAGCTGCTCGAGGATTCATGAGTCGGTCAGCCAGTAAAGCTAGTGGCTCAATAAGTGAGGGCGAAAACGACAATACCGACTATCTACCCCTGGTATGAAATGAATGTCACTTTTACAGTGTTTTGATCTAACATTTGTTTTAAAACTCACTGTTGGATAAATGTCCTCTTTTGAGTACTCTATACCATAAGGCAAACTTTGCAGATTTTTTAAATATATACTGTTTTTCAGTATATTCCTGCAAGGTGCAGTATATTTGTGTCGTAGCATGATGCTATGTCCAAATAAAAATTGTGCTTGCAAGCCCAGATTAATTCATTCATTTATTATTTTAAATTTTCATTAAATTACATTCAGATTCATTTTGAGAAAGTTCATTGAAATAGATTGCATTGCTGTTTTGGATGTTTTCTTGACACCTTGCTTGCAAAACATCCACTGGACAATTCTGAGCGGCTGATCAGAGGTAGAATTTTATTGCCATTAAAGAAATGTCTCACAGTGCAATCACTTTAAAAATGACTAATATTTGTTTAAAACTTTGTGAAATAAATTGATGAAAATGTGCCAGCGCACTATGCAATATACCCAGAAATAGTTACCTGCATTGTCCCTCTGTAATTCCAGTGAAGTCTCGTTAGTGCATTATTAATACCTTTAAATTATTGATATCTTCAAGTCTGCCCTATTAATTTGTTGGAGGAAATTGGAATGTCTTCTCAATTCGTCAAGCAGTATGCTTATCCAATGTAATAATGCCCCACCGACTCATAGTGCATTTCTCATTCGGAGTGATTTTATCTTGTCCAGGTGTCTTTGCAGTTAGCCTGTGGGGCTTTTGCCCTGAACAGCGCCCTATGCGAAGCCATCAACGTGCCCATGGAAAAACTCAAGTGGACCTCCCCCTTCACCAGCCATAGGGTCAGCCTGACCCATGGGTCCCACTCCAGCACGCACAAGGTGGAGGTTCGGGGGGGCACTGACACATCCATACCTGTGGTTGAGGCTCTTTTAAAGAAGGACCAGGGTGTCACTCTGAGCCCCAACATCCTTCCCAAAGGGCCCAAATCAGTGGAGGAGACTGCCCCCCCATGGGAGCCGCACCGCTCGCCCTTGGGCTCGCAGGCCGACAGTGGGCGGGGCTCCAGTTCCGAGGTGCCAGAGACCCCTCCTGCAACGCCATCCAGCCCGAAGAGCTTTGTAGAGCCAGAAGGGATGGTGTGGGGCACGGCGGTAGCGCTAGCCTGGCTAGAGCACTGTTCGGCGGACTACTTCATTGAGTGGGAGCTGATTGCAGCCAAGGCTAGCGCGTGGCTCAACTGCCAGCCAGTTCCGGAGGGTCGCGACTTGGCCGGGGTCAAAACTGCCGCCAACCAGCTTTTTGTCATCCTCAGACACTGGGACGAGAACCTGCAGCTGAACATGCTCTGCTACAACCCCAACAGTGTTTGAGCGGAGCTTCAGATACCCTGGAATGGCTCTGTCCTTCAACGGGTTCCAGATAGTTGTTCAATGGTTTATGGTGTGGGAGGACAAATATGTGATTAGAATGTTATGAACGAGAGTTCTAATGCATATTCATTAATACCTACTGGCAATTGAAAGCAAATGGATGCTAGATCACTGAAGTGGAATTTTGATGGGAAAATTCCCATCAAAAGGTAGAAATTCTCTTCCAAAGGTAGAAATGACGATGAGTTTTTGAGGGTATTGTGCAGTGGGAGCCGCAGTGCGCTGATCGTTGCGAGCGCCCCCACATGGGATGGTGATGTCAGACTACTGTATCACCATATGAAATCCACAACAACAAGGGAAAACAAATGAATATCACCTTTGACCCTTTTGAACTGATTTTGTATGAGGTCAAAGATTCAAATTTGACTCCTTTCAAAGAATTGGCTTTTATTTTATTAAAATGGTCCTGAGACCTGAAGGATTTTTATTTTGAAATTAGGGCAGATTTTTCACCATCTATGATTGTTCAGTGTGTCCCCTATTAATGCTGAGCAAATATGCTTTAACAGTGAGTCAATATGACTACAGATTCTTTACCCACTCAGGGTTGTAGATGGAATACTTTCAACTGGCATGGATGTTGTAGCGCAGTTTCAAAACAATTATTTTTTCTTACCAGGATCACAGGACAGACAGCATCCCATGGGACTCTCCACAAAATGCTTCCATCCCTATCCTAACCTTTCACTTTTGACACCAATTATTTATATTGTAAGGTGCATATTATCCTATGAAAAAAATAGCGTTGTTCCACGATCACAAAAAATCGTATATATCATGTCAGCCTCCTACATTATGTAACTATATATTTGCTTATTAGGGGCCAAGTCAGATGGGCTCTCAAAGAAGATAATGCTGTGTAAATTTGTTCGTAATAGATTAGGTTTGTCTTCAAAGATGTTAATATTTTAACTTGCATCAGCACTACTTCTGTTTTCAGATATTGTTGCTTGGTAACCCTGTTGGCTTCAACCGCTAGTGCCTGTGTATATCTCCCTGGTGTTATTTTGGACTCAAAGACTTGAAGGCTGTTCTCTGATGTTTTAACTGTGTGTAATATACTGTTCCCGTGCGGAGACTGTTGTCTCGGTGACATTGCTGTTCTTGGTGGCAGTACTTTTTTTTTTTTTTTTTTTTAAAAGATTAGGACGTGTTTTATGTTTTGCCAATGTAACATAAGTTATTTATCAAGTACCTCAGTATTGAATGTATTACATTTATCAGGAAATTTAGAATGTGCTTTACGAAAGCTTTGGTTATGCTGTATCTAAGGACACCTTAATTTGACGGAATCTATTCATGAAAATGTCGTTAGTTCTAGAACATTCAATCACTTTTGGGTTCTGGCAGATAGGAGAGAGATGATTTACTCTATCAGCAGGTAGTCAGTTATGTTTTATTTAGGTATGATTAAAGACACAGATTCAAAGGTTTTTCATTAATAATGTCTCCTTCATCAGCAAGGGACCATACAGTGAAAAATTGAGTTTGTAGTGAATACATCGTGATCAATTCACTGAAGAACGATACATTATGCACACCATTTTAAATTGCCCCAAGTCAGTTCAGGCTGCCTGTTCTTCCAGAACCTCTCAAGCAAGTAACAGCCATGCTTGCTGTGTACTTCACGCGTAAATGTAGCCTCCAGTTTAGCATTTTAATGTTGTAGCTGAGGTGTTTGTGCATTCTGTATAATTGAACACTGCTGAGTGTCGGTGGTGTTATTTTTGAAGATCCTAGAGCTGCATGTAATGAACGTAGCCTAATACAAGCCTCCTAATATATCCTCACACAAATTTCTGTAATGGAAATCATTAATCAAGTCGTTGAGGTAAACGTTGTATAGGTTGAGGATCGTGTCAATTTGAAGGCGCACTGCCCCTAAATACCAGAAATATCTATTTCTCTTATACAAGAGAAGTCCTATTCACACCTAGGAGAAATGTTTCCTATGAATAATTCTAGCATACACAAAATTTAAACTTTATATGAGAAATGTCCATTTCTTGTGCACCAGAAAAGCCCAACTCCCACCCATGGGAGATTTGTGTAACCCTACCCCTAACCTCAATCCTAACCCTGAGCAAGAACGAGACAAGCAGTTAAATCTCCCCCATGCCTTCAACGGCTTTATGGGGAAAAAAAGGGACAGTTTAATCTTCATTAGTATTATTAATTCACACATAGTAGAACAATATTTGTCAGCAAAAAATTGAAACAATTTAAATCATAGTTGAATACGGTCTAGAAAAATGGCATTTGTAGTTACATGGAATTATGCCGCAAAATCTCAGTCCATGGAGTCTTGAAAACAACTAAGAGCACTTCAAAAGTGAACGCTTTAAAAAAGTTATGGGTAAAATGAATGGGAACTTTTACTTCCATATCCAGTGTGACGTTGTCATCTCAGTACTGAATACAATTCTAAGGTCATGAGTATTATCAGTTCACACATACCAGAACTATGCGATTCTGGGAGATCAAGAAATGACAGGTTTATGTTAACAACTTCTGGCATACAAGAAGCAGGCGTTTCTCGTATACATGACAGTGCGCTTTCAAATTGACATCAGTCTAGGTTGATAGGTTGAAGGGGAATCCATTGGGGCATATTCAATAAACTTAAGACTAGTTTTGTTTGTGTGCAAGCTCCCAAATAGGATCAATTCAATGTTAAATTTTCAAATATATAATCAAGTAATCTATGCCCAGCCAATGACCGATCATCTGCCCCTGCTACATGTCATGGTGATGGATTTGAGCAGAGACGACAGTCAGTGATTATTCTATTCCTTTTCAGAAAAAGTCAGGATGAAATGAAAATTTCTAATAAAAAACAGTTATGTATTTGTAAATGAACCATAACCTATATTAAATTGAAAACAGTGCAAAAACAATAGTATTTAATGATTTTTTTTCTTCTCTATGTTGTATTTTATCATTTAGTTTTTGGAAATGAATAGCCTAAATATGATTTTTAAGCCTCCAACACATTTCAGAAAAGTGGGCCCAGGGATGTGTTTACTTATGTGTTGCATTACCTTTTCTTTTGACAGCCCTCCAACTAAAAGTTTGAGGAACTGAGGATGCCATTTGTTCCAGTGTTGAACTATTATTTTTCCGACTCTTCTGAAACATTTTCCGCAGCTCAGGCATCTGGGGCTCCATTTTCGAATTTTATGCTTATCATAGCACTGTGTATTTTCAGCGAGAGCCAGGCCTTGACTGCAGGAAGGCCAGGTTAGCAGCCGCTCTCCCTGATTAGGAAGCCTCACACATGCAAGATGTGGCTTGCTAGTGCCTTTTTGAAATAAGGAGGTGCGTTGCTGAATAGACATCAAACAAGATGTCATATGTTGCTTCAAAGTGCACGTATGTCCTTCAGCATCTATAGTACCTACACATATGTTCATGTAACCCCTGCCATTGACACTAACTCACCCCTATACTAACACAAATGCTGCCTTTCGAACCTCAAGTTAGAGACAATGGGGATAGTCCTTTAAATAAATAAGTTCAATTCCTGCTATAAAAGATAAAAGCTAAGAGGAGAGACTGAAGATTCATAATTTCTTCCGTCTTAGAAAAAGGAGACTTCAAGGGTGATCTCATTGAGGTCTTTAAATATGTTAAATGGATAAACAAAGTTAATTATGCAGCATTACCTGGGCCCAGTTCTACTGGCAGAACTCAGGGTCACAAAAAAAGTTGGCCTAGAGTAAATTTAGCACTGATATTAGAATTTTTTTTTTTTTTTTTTTTTTACCTTTAGGTTAAAACATTTCTACTGCGGATTTTTCAATGAAAATGTGTAGTCTTTACTCAGATGATTAACATGGTGATAACACAAAAAAAAAAATCTGTTGGGAATTTTTTGAGAAAATTCTTTTTTTTTTTTTTTTTAATTTGCCATTTTGACATATTGCGAGGTAACTGATGGTCAAAGAATTTCCCGGAAGATTCCTCTTTGGGACTACACTGCTCTTTCCCGCCGATAGAAAGCAATATATATATATATGTATCTTATTTGCCAAAGTTATGCCAACATAATGGTCGCCATGGCAACAAGTTACCTTTTTTTCAAATTTAAGTAAATATGAGCTTATTGCAATGACAACAAACTAAAATTAATCCAGTTTTAAATTTAAAGAGGCAAAATCTTTACACTAAGATTGCCATGAACTAAAACTGACAGTGGATTCTTGTCCAATAACTAACTGATTTCCAAAATGTCTCATTCACTTATGGTGTTCAATGTAACATTCACTAATTCGAGGCGCAGTACTCCTTTACAGTTTGTCTTAGTCGTTGACCGAAGAGTTTGTTCCCTTTGTTCTGAACATAGTGACGGCCCCAAAACCTGGCAAAGTCAGCATGTGCCACTTCGAAAGCTTGTTCACAGAACCAAGCTGGACCACAGTTGTGCTGATGACAGAAGGCTCTCAGGTGGTCTCCAAAATGTCTCATTCACTTTCACAAACTCCCCAGCTAGGAGGATCATGTCCTTACGTTCTGCGATGCTTACATGCAGCTGTCCATCAGTATGACCCCAAGATTTCATATCATCAGAGGCCAGTGTTTCTGGATATTTTTGATATAAGGTTTCCTCAATGCACAATACAGTCTTAACTTTATTTGTTTTGGCATTTGTTATTGCAATGATGATTAATTGGCCTATCTTAATTGTTTCTATTAAAATCGATTCTGTTGGAATACAAAGCTAAAACAGTGAAAATTGCATCACAGTCCGAATATTTATGGACCTTACCTTGCAGGTATAAAAGTGGTTGAAACTATCTCCACTACTTTGCTTTCCAGTGGTGTGCTGTCTGAGGCATGGAAGGCCTGCAGCGACCTCACCTTTCAACACTTGATTGCTCTCATTTTCTTTTCGCCTGATAAGCAATGAAACAATTTATTTGCTGAGTCATCAAAACCACTATGAGGCCTATAATGATAGTGAAAGGGAAATAACAAAGTGATTGCCCGTTGACCACACTTATTCAATGGATGGGGTATTTTAAGGATGGTAGTGTTCTCTCGTATCAGGATTTTATTCAACAGCATAATTAATCATAAGGTTGTGCATGATTTATTCAGAATGTCAACAATATTGAATTTAGTCTTCAAAAGACATCGACTTTTTACATTACATCATTTATGTGCAAGGGAAAACACGTCATAACTTTGTAATGCAAATGTACAATAATGTCATTAAAAACAAATTGCCTGTCTCAATTAATCGATTAACCTAAGCAATTGAGCAGATCAGTGTTTGGTGGCTAATTTGGCAAAATAAACTGTGACAGGTCTCAAGTAATTAAGCACTGAAAGGTGAGGTTACGGCAGGCTTTTCATTCCACTGAAAGTGTGTCACTGCTAACATCATAGTATCGTACGCGGTTAAACTCTAGAGCTCATGATAGGGTCCAGCTCTGTGGCAGTGCTGAATTTGATTGATATGGTGCCCTTAGGTAATTCGGACAAACTATTACAGCCAGCAGATGCTGCCTCATGCTTTTAAGCTTAAATCACTAAGACTTGTTTCTTCATATAAGACTGTGGAAGACCTAGGCTTAAATATCAACCGCTATCACTGCTGTGTTGACCGAGTGACATAGCGTTAATCCTTGAATCAGAAATATAAATAGCCCTGCTCACTGTAGTGACTATAGGCAGGTTTGTAAATTTTCCCTGCAGCGTTGTGGACACCTAATCTCACAGAGTCCGGTATTCGTCGGTCTGTCACAGCGTTAGATTGAACATGGTTTTTCAAGATCTAGCATTGCGACTCCATTCTCTGTATAATGAAAGATGGTGACTTTACGATCACACTGCTGAAAGGTGGCTGCTTTGCAGCTGCTGAGAACTCTTAACCGCCTTTGCTTTGAAGACAGTCCCTATGTCATGCCTCTACTGGCCAAGAGGGGTCACCCCTGCTGGCAGTTGCTCACCAGGCTGTCAGTGAACAAAATAACAAACGCCTTCTGTCCCTCGCCCCTTTCTTCTTCACTGAAAGCAAGGTGAAGGCTGTGGCACTGAATCACACCATGGTGATTGTATTGATCTCTCGCTGCCCGAGCAGGCAATCGCTCACCAGCTGCGTGAATCCTGACCAATAGTTTTTTTTTTCTCTCTCTCTCTCTCTCTCTCTCTCTCATGCAGTCACTGACATTGCAGGGCAAAAATCAGCCATGAAAAACATCTTAACCTCCTGAGCACAGCACCATAAATACTGCTTTTTAAAATAAAATAAAACAAAATTTAATCCAGAGTCAAGTAGCTTGCCCGTGGCTGTGGCCTAAACAGCTGCATAGACTGTTTATTGTGCAGCTGGTTCAGCAAGAATCAAAGTTTATCTCCCCAGCCACACCTGCATTAGAGGGTATGTGGGCACTCCTGTGTTTGCGCTCCATTTGTCTCTGTCAACAAAGCGGAGAACTGAAAGTGTTACGGAGGACGCTTGTACAAAACCTGATAACACTACTCTCGGGATGCGGGAGAAATCTGCCTCTCGTTTTTGCGGTGGAGAAATTAACTCCACCGTGCTGTATCTAAGAAATTTAATTTTGCGTTCATTACCCACTCTCATTCATTTTCATGTATTACCTCACTATTACACTGGCTACTGCAGATCATTTTACCAATTACATAGTTTCCTGAAAGGCATTCAAATAAGTAAATATTATTACAGTATGCGTAGCTTGCAAGTAATTTCCTGTCAGTGGAATGAAACTGGCATTGAGTCATATACGAAAATCTTTTATCTCTTGGAAGTTTTTTTTTTTCTCAGCATTGCGTTGGTTTGTTTGTTTTGTCTTTGTTTTTAACATGACGAAACTCTTAGTAATATGTTCATGCCATAAAAATATCTCCTGGGACATTTTGTAAGGCACCAACTATGCCCACCAGAGAACCCAAGCATTCATGTTTATACTCAAACTATCTGTATATGATGAGTGCACATGTGAGAATGATCAAAATACTGTTTAATGTGTGTCTGATGGTGTTTAGAGTTCTACAGCTCGAGCTGCTGCATATGAGAAATACATACTACTTCATGAAATTTAGATTTTTGTTGTTTTTAGCCATATTATGGCACGTTAGTCCTGAACAAAGCCTGATTGGCCTGCTTGCTGCTATGGCAACAGTCTTTGGGAAAAGCTGGAGATGCGATCCTCAGTCATTGCCTCACTTTCTCGAAGGTACGAGAATAGTTTGAGAGAGAATTGCATCAGTGATAAATGTATTAAAATGCAGTGTGAGGTTGACAGGGTGAGGTTTTGCTCTGAAGTGGAGAGAAGCAGATTGAGACACTGAAAACTCCATCAAGGCGGCGTGTGAAATATGATCACATGATCATATGATGAGAAAAGACTCAGACGAGGACGTTTCGCGAATTTTTCTAACGCACTAAAAACTGAATGGGTGATACTGCGCCCAGTGAAGACTGATATTATTGGTGATATTAATGTGGGCCAAGTATTAAATAGATGGTGAACAGTTCCACAATCCCTCAACACACACACACACACACACACACACGCACAGGCATGTGTGCACACACATAGACATGTTTGTTTTCATGATTTTTTTTTTTCCCATAGACTTCAATTCATTGCCTAACCCCTTCCCCTGGCCGTAACCCCTCAACGATACATACCTAACCGTAACCCTAAAATACCTCCACTTTTTTGTGGGGACCTGAAAATGTACAAGTACAAAGAAATCTGGAATTCCATGTCTAGTGGGGGCATTTGGTCTCCACAAGGGTTGGTAAACATGGCTCACACACACACACACACAAACCCACACAAATGAAACACAGATAAACACACCCACAAGCACATTCCCTCAAGCAGATATTTGGCATTACAGTTCCATAGAAGGTGGGCAGAATGACTGCAGCTCTGCGTCCCTGTATCCCAGTGGCTCAGGGCTTTCGTCCTCTCTGCTGCTCTCCACAGAAAACAGCCCAGCCGACGGACAGGGAACCTTACAGGCCTGGTCGCAGGCATCTCCCCAAACACCCCTGAACTGCTGGGCAAACCCTACTGACTGAGGAGGATTAAATGAACCGTCTGTAGCCAGAACAGTCATCGGACGGCTCTTATATACCCTTTAACTGTGTTAAGCCTTGCAGTAAAGGATCACCATTTCTAAAAAGAAAATAATAATAATAAAATTAATGAAAAAAAAGTCTATCTGTTGAGAAAAATAAGTGAAAATTAACCCTTAGAGCGCTAAGTGCAACTATTGTTATAGAATTATGTAAGATATCAAAATCAAAGCTGTTTAAAACCCATCATGTGGCAACTTGTTTAAAACAGCTCCCGCAGGGTAGCCGCCGGGTAGGTTTTTAACAGCACGAGATAATTAAATTTATATTTTTGAAACATTTATTTCAGTGGTCTACAGGTTAAAAGAAGGTTAAGTTGTGCAGTCAGAAGACGGGCTGAATTGAATCATTATGTGATCAGACCCTCTGAGCCAGCCAAATCATTTATGAGGGAAATAGGGGACTAGAACACTGTAATATTACTAAAAATACAGATAAAACTTGAGATTTCATTTTGCGATAGAGATTCGAGGACCAGTCGTCTAAAGTATTCTTGAATTCGACATCCATCCATCTTCTATACACGCTTATTCCTCACGGGGCGGGCTGGAGCCTATCGCAGCTGATTACGGGCAAAGGCAGGGACCCACCCTGAACAGCTTGCCGATCCATCGCAGGGCACACACACCATTCACAGACCATTCACTCTCACACTCATACCTATGGGCAATTTAGTGTCTTCAATTAGCCTGATATGCATGTCTTTGGACTGTGGGAGGAAACCTGAGTACTCAGAGAAAACCCACGCGAATTCGGGGAGAACATGCAAACTCCACACAGAAAGGCCCCAGGCCGGATTCGAACCCTCGACCTTCTTGCTATGAGGCAGCAATGCTAACCACTGTGCCACCGCGCGTAATTTATAATTGGGGTGTACAGTGGGGTATACCACAGTTCTCCATGCAGACCTAGATACTGTATTATGGAAGTGTTTGGCTGGTAATATGATAATTGAGATGGCAAGTGACTCCAGGTCAAATCTGCGCCAATTCTGGTTTAAAAAAACTCTGGTTAGCTTGCTAGCTAGAGAAACATTGAAAATTATATTCAGCATTTGCGGAGTGCCATTACCTCTGCCAAGTTTTGAGTAAACAAAGAAACAATGAACAGCCAGGCAGTTTAACACATTGCTAACAAATACGTCCATAAAAGAGTGCACTCTTTTAAGGTCTAATCATAAATAAATACACTACAGCTCAATATTCAATACTAGCCTCAGACAGTGGACTCCAAGCATGATATGACTGTTTGGGATGGTGTTAGAAGCTTCTGTTTCATGTCAATATTTTCTGACATCATATCTGAGCTAGTCTGTATTTTCAGATCAGCCGAGATGAGGAGATTTAATGAAGGAATGATAAACATTGGATTTTCAATTCAAGTCTCCAATGGTCCATCCTTGTGCGTATCTATGGCAACAAAACAAAACTGGAGAAGATATTAGGTCCCCTGAGAAGTCAGCAGATAACAAAGAACAGGGCGAAAAATCCAATCATACTGAGCAGAAAACAACATGATAAATATTAAAAACAAAAACACGTTCTCCAGAAATCCACAACCTCAACTTTTGGGGGAAAATCTCACCCAAAGTGAGCTCCATTAGTCATTGAACATTCATTCTTTTTTTTTTATTTTGGCTCGGCACACATGCACTTTGAGTCTGAAAGGTTACAGTGCAGTTGATGTGCAGACTGACATCGTTAACTTGAGAGTGTTTTAAACCATATCATATTGGACAGTTTTACGTAAAATATTGGGACAGTTTAACATAAAGTACAATATATTCCTTAACCCCTGGTTGCATGTCCTTTGCATGCAATGACTGCATGTAGACACATAGACATCAGCAAATTCTAAATGTCTTCCCTGGTGATGCTCTTTCAGGCCGGCTCTATGGTGATTTTTAGGGCTTTTCCGCGAGCACCAACTCTGTTTTTAGGGTTTCCCATTA
Organism: Gymnothorax reevesii; assembly: GCA_029721435.1. NCBI lineage: Eukaryota > Metazoa > Chordata > Actinopteri > Anguilliformes > Muraenidae > Gymnothorax > Gymnothorax reevesii. The sequence continues at coordinate 59,953,398 of CM056581.1, forward strand.
GGTGATAGTACCTGGTAGCAGGTACTTTTTTAGTATCAACTCGGCCGAGGTTTCAATCGAGCTGAGTCGAGCTGAAAATGTGACATCAACAGACTGCAGGCCACTGATTGGCCAGGGAGTGATGCTTGCTATGATGACCCTACCCACTTTGAGTTGGTACTCAATTGTAATGGAAAACGACCAAAATCAAGGCGAGTAGAGGCGAGTCCTGCTAAAACTGTGCAATGGAAAAGAGGCATTTTAGTTCTTGCTCATATTTTACCTTCAGTCTCTTCAACACATAAAATATGTTCAAATGGATTCAAGTGCAATAAATGACTTGGCTAGCAGAACCAAAATAGAAAAATTTGTCCCTGTCAAATGGATTACCATGATCAGCGTATATACAGTTAGGTCCAAGAATATTTGGGCAGTGACACAATTTTCATTGTTTTAGTGCAGGTAAAAATTATACCCATTTAATGCACAACTCCTCAATTTTAGGGGCTCAAAAGTAATGGGACAAACTAACATAATCATCATACATAATTGTTATAATCCTGGGTATCTTCCCTGGTGATGCGCTGCCTGGCTTTCACAGCGGCTCACTTCAGTTCTTGCTTTGTTGTTGAGGTGTTTTACCTTCAGCAACTCAATGGCAAACTCAGCTGGATTCTGATCCTAAATTTGACTTGTCAACTTTAGAACATGCCAGATTTTTGCCTTAAATATTCTTGAGTTGTTTTCATAGTATGCATCCAAGCCACTGCCGATCTGTACTGTGAAGCCTTGTCCAAGCTCTGAAGCATTTGGTTGATTCTGAGTTTGTAATATAGCCCAACACAATGCGAAATTCACTCTCCAGTCTTCATCAACAGTCACATTTCCAGTAAATACAAGAGAATCAGTTCAACTGGCAGCCGTACTCCTGTCTCGTGTGCTCTCCTCACTGATGGAGTGGTAAACTTCAACTCAAAGGCAGTTTTTTCCCTTGTCCATAACCCTTCGCATCTTTCTCATACAAGTTTTACTTTGTCTCATCTATCTGCAGGATATTGTTCTGGAACTACCTAAGCCTTTAAAAAATGTGTTTTTGCAAAAAAAAAAAAGCCTTACCAGTGGTAGAGCGAGCAGGTTATAGAGTTGGGAGAAGCACGACTGTTCAGATATGTATATTATGTAACATCATAGAACAATTTACCAAATGGAAAAAGCCCCCTATTTATCAACTTTGACGACTTTAGAAAGGCTTTTGGTAGTTTACATCAAAAAAGTTTGTGGAAGATCATGGCATCTTATGGTATCCCTGAGAAGATTATTAATTTGATGAAGCTATTTAATGGCAAATTTACATGCTGTGTAGAACATAAGGGACAATATATGGATTGTTTCCAGATCCAGTGAGGTGTGAGGCAGTGATGTGTTATGACTGGTGCCCCTTTTTTGGTAGTGATTGATTTGATTATGAGAAGAGTTATCCAGGGGAGACGTGTCATAAATTGAGGAAGGTTTTGAACATTCAAAGATTTGGATTTTAAGGAGGATTTGGAACTCTTATCAGCAACTAATTTGCAAAATGGATGATGTGGTGAGAATATTTGTAAAAGCTGGTTGAAAAATCAACAAAAAGAAAACAGAAGTTATGAGTGTCAAAACAACTGATGATGTGAGACCAGTCATCACTCGAACCGATGAAATAGAGAATGTCAAACGATATTCATGTTTAGGGACAGAGATTGATTGTGAGGAAGGCTCATAACATAAAATGTTTTACTGTATATCAAAGGCAAGGAAAGCATTCAACAAGCATTCGAGAGTGAGGGCATGCAGTAAGTATAGCAAAAAGACCAAGTTAGGGATATATAGAGGACCTCCAATGAGTGAGCCCAAGATATCAAATTTATGCAACAAGAGTAGTAATTTTCATGTATTCTGAGCCATTGGCGAGGACTACACGAAAATTGCTACTTGAATTTCATATCACATCAATTTCCATGACTAAATACGAGGCTAAATACCAGTATTGGACAGGTGTGACCTATGAGCCCTCAGACGGTGCTGCATTAAGAACTGACATAACCATGTGGGCTTGTCAATACTTTGGAAGATCTGCATCAATCAGCACAACTAGTCATGGTATCATCAAATGCAAGTCAAGAGGAAGCCATTCATCAACACCATCCAGAAGCACCACCAATTTCTCTAAGCTAATTTCTCAAGGGGGCGGCAGGTTAGCGTTATTGGTAGCACTACTGTCTCACAGCAAAATGTTGTGGTTTTGAGTCTAGCCTGGGGCCTTTCTGTGTGGAGATTGCATGTTCACTCCATGCTAGTGTACGCCTCCTCTGGGTACCATGGTTTCTTCCCACAGTCCAAAGACATGCATGTTAGATTAAGTGGAGACTGTAAATGGCTCATTGATATGAATGAATCATTTGTTGACATGAGAGAGCTGAAATATTGCTGAAAATGTCATTCAACAAGAAAGAATCAATTGATAGACTTGGAGCCAAAAAGGAAAACTCCCAACTTTATCGGAACATGTTGCGAATAATTCAAAATAGCTGTCATTCAAAAAAAAAAAAAAAACAAGTTTGATGAGTTACTCATTTTGTCTTTGTATTTTTTTCCAGTTGAATACAAGTTAAAAAGGATACAAATCACAGATGTTTTTCATTTAAATTTTACACATTTGGTCCCAATTCTTCTGGAACTGTAAATAAAACTGTAACTTCGGCCCACATCCCATATTGAAATTTTCAGTATGTAAATTTAGTATTTTACCATAATCACCGCAATAAAAAAGCAAATAAGGCAGATGATTGAATCAAATCAAATCATCATGTGCAGCAACACCCCATTTTGAACTGTTCCTACTGCTTTTATATGCAGTTATCATGCTTGTATATCCTGCCAGTGGCATGTAAAAACTTGAGAGCCAGCACCAGGTTCGACTATCTTGCAATGCAGTCTTTGTAGCGGTAACAAACTTTTGAAAATTTGGCACCAAATGGCTGGTTTTTGGAGGAAGACTTTGGGGTTTCCTCAGACGCACAATGACCTCATGAAAGATTACCCCGCCGTTTGCACCTCAGTACTGTCACCCTGTGTTCTCAATTTTCGCTTTTCACCAATTTATCAAACTGAGAACATGTCTGAAACATGCAGCTTGTGTTTCTATGGAAGAGATTACATTCTGCAAAAATGAGTTGATAACTATAGAAGTTTCTGGCATAATCAATATTCCAACACAGCCCACATAATGCTCTGAGGAACTGCTCACCCCCACTGGTATCACAGTGCAGAGGATGTTGCTTTCACTGCTATCTTGCTGCAAAAGCTAGAGATAGAACTAACTTTGTAAATAACACCGATCTTGGCGCAGCCATTGTGCTTATGGGTCCAGATTTGCACTGTTTTTTATCCCTCATGAAAATGAAATATGCCTCAGAGTAGATACTCATAACTTATGACAGTGGCCTTGTTAGGATGATCTGTTACGTTGTGATTATTTGTGTTACATTTTATATAGTACATGCTGGGTGGGGGTTACATATTCAAAGCCATATTTAATTTACATTTGGTTGTGTGTATTGTAACGTATTAGTCCACCATTCTAGGAATATGCAGACAAAGGGATTTTTACACTGCTTTAGTGATTCAGGTGAAGAGCTAAGATCTCTCTGGTAAAATGCAACAGGTTGCTCTCCTGTCGTACAATATTTTTAGCTGATGCACCCAGTGACTATTACTAGATTGGTTCACAGCAACATCTTCCCTGACACAGCTGAAATATATGAACTCATTTTTGATGACAGTCCATTGATTCTTTATTTTTCCCTTTTTTAAAAAATGATCACCATTCTGGTGTTAGGATCACTATTCCGTCAGCAATTTTAGGGGAAAAAAACATAAATATACACAGGATAAATCTTGTAGTGTCATCATCCTTTCTACTATGACTGGTATTTATTCATACCAAGGTTCTTTCTAAAATTATTTTAGCTAAAATACACTAAATTACAATAATATTTGTTAAACTCAGGATCCACCTGTTTAGTTAACAAGTAGATCAGAGGGATCTAATAGCTGCGACCTGGCCTAGCATCCGTCAAGTGGCCTAGTGTCCATGACTGGTGGTTTCTTCTACAAGTGCGACCTCGAAATTGGCAAATGACCTTGAAAATGAATAGGGAACCCTTCCACTGTACCAAAAAGCTTGTTGTAAGATTTAATAGCCATCCATCAAGTTAAACTCGAGTTACGGTGCAAAAACTGTGAAATCAGGGCAAAATCAACACTTTTTTGACCGGTGTGACCTTGGGATTCGACAGATGACCTTGAAAATCAAACCCCTCCGCTATACCAAGAAGCTTGTTCTAAAATTACATAGCCATTCATTGAATTAAACTTGAGTTACGGTGCGAAAACCGTCAAATCGGGCAAAATTTACACTTTTTTTACTTGTGTGACCTTGGAATTTGACGAATCACCTTGAAAAACAATAGGGAACACCTCCTCTATGCCTAGAAGCTATTTCCAAATTTTCATAGCGATCCATGAATTCTAACTGGAGTTACGACGCGAAAACCCGCAAACAAGGTTGTGACCTCTGTGAACTTGACCTTTGACCTTTGACCCCAACCTTGTGCTGGACATCACTTTGGTGAAGGTGAATAACTCCTGAAAATTTCATGATGATACGACAACAGGAACATGGTCAAAAAGGTGTCACAGACGGACGGGCAGACAGACAGACGGACAGACAGAAGCGTTCATAGAGCTGCTTGGTCGCAGCTAAAAAAGGGAAATTATGGCACATTACTTCTTGGATCAAAGAGACACCCTGGAAAGGGTTATACATTTAATACATTCTGGCCGTTTAGAGTTCTATTAATTCCGATATAAACACTAAAAAATTATGAATGACTGTCTCAGTGTCTCAGTGACTGTCTATAGTATTAAGCCTGACCGTTCATTAGTAATGAACATAATATAATCAAGATGTTTTTTCTCTTCAAAGTCTCTTATCCTTCTTCTCTCTCCATCCAACCACCTGCATGGCCTTTCAGCTGTGAAATCAGCCGGATGGCGGAGGCAAAGGCTGTCCATTTCCTCCGAGGTGGCATATCGATGATATCTCCTTAATGGCCTGGACTCAATCCAGCTCCCCACAGGTCCCACAGTTTATCTCAACTATTGTCTTCCTCTGTCTTATTATACATCCTTTTGGAAAAACAAACATACCCACACACACAAACACACACACACACAGGGGAAAGGAGGGAGCGAGAGGGAGAAGGGGAGGAAGAGAGAGTCAGAGGTATAAAGAGATGTTCTTGGCTTTGGTCTGTGCACTACATTTCCCAATTCTGTCTCTCCTGCTGCTCATAAATGAAAACATAATTGTCCTGATACCTATTTATTTCAAAAATGGCATGGCTCAACCAAATCCTTTGAGTTACTGAGGTTGTTGTAAGCTCCAGCAACAGGGGAATTTGCAGTTTCTAGTCACATTGAAGGCACAGAGCTGGAAAGGGGATCTCTCTTCAATTATGCAGGGGAGGATAGCTGAAATATGAGCGTATGCAGAAACCTAATACATTATGTTAGAATATGACACCATATTAAAATATCTGACCAGCACACAGAAAAAAATTCTGCCATGTAAATTAACCCGAAACCAAACTCTAACCCATCTGAAGATCACCAGAACCCTTAAGCAAACTGAACAGACTGGTACAAACTTGATAAGTTCTGGCACTCTAAGTTTTGTAATTTATGAAATGACTAAAAATTTAATTGCAATAATAAGGCTCGTCAACAACAATACTTTGTGTATGTGTGTATGTGTCCTTGTACTTGCTACAATGTGAGTGCCAAAGCATGTTTTTTTTCCTACAGAGTTGAGGACATTTTCTTATGTCCTCACAAATACAAAGGCAAATTGTGACTTATTAGCTAAGATTTGGGTGTAGGTCAGAATTAGGAACGGGTTAAGGTTAGGGTAAGGTCAGAGTTACGGATAGGTTGAGATTATGGTAAGGGTTTGGGTTAGGCATACATTGCTTATTGTTAAGAGTAGGGAAAGGCTGTAGAGACACACAAACAATGAATGGAAGGCAAGGTAATGTCCTCATAAAGAGAAAAGTGCAAGGATGTTTGCATGCGCACGCACGCACGTGTGTGTGTGTGTGTGCGTGTGTGTGTGTGTGTGTGCGTGTGTATGTGTGTATGTACAAGTCTTACTATAATTGTGGTGACTAAAACAGCCTTGTAGAGACCCCCAAAGACCTTACTACTGACAGTACTGTAGGGACATTTTTTGGGTCTCTCTGAGGTAAAGCAGATATTTAGGGCCAAGGGCTAGGTTTAGGTTAAGGCTTATGATTGATCTTATGGTTAAGACAAGGTCTAATGTTAAGGTTCAAAATTAGGCTCCGGGCTAAGGTTAAGTTAAGGTTTCAAATCGGATTATTTTGTGGGATTTGTATGTTTGAGTTGAGATTAGGGTTGCAGTTAGGGTTAGGGAAGGCGTTAGATTTAAGGCAGGGGTCCTCAATCTTTCCCAGAAAGGGCCGGTGTGGGTGCAGGCTTTCATTCTAACCTAGCAGTCACACACCTGATATCACTAATTAACCCCTATAGTCTTTGCTGAAGACCCTGATTAGTAGAGAAAGATGTGTAATGGCTTGGTTAGATTGAAAGCCTGCACCCACACTGGCCCTTTCTGGGAAAGATTGAGGACCCCTGATTTAAGGGGTTGGGATGTGGCAATAGAATTCTGGTGACGAAATAATTTATCGATAAAAATATACCTTGAGTTTCTTAAAAGAAAAGCAATATGTTATTGCTTTTCTCTGTGTGTGTATGCTTATGTGTGAGCATGTAAAAACGGTCGTGAAAATTATGAATGTATGTTTTATTAGGAATCAGCAATTGACATGTGTTGCAGACTATTCATGGTCTTTAAAGGTTGCACACAGTCAATATTGTTTTGCATGCATTATCCAGTGACTTGTATTCAGCTAAGTTTTAAGGGTGAGGCTAAATATAGCAGGCCTATTTTAAGGGCTAAGACAAAGGAAATTAATTAAATATAAGCATGTAAAAGAACAAATTAATAATTCATATGCAAGTTAATTGCCTGTATTAATAAGTAATTTACACTTTCTTGTGGACAGACTAGCATTAGAATTAGAACTTTGCTGACAGGTGACATGTGTAGATATAATTGCTACACTCAGATGGTAGACTGAAGAATGCACTCCGCGCTCACTTTAAGACAACGACATTAGACATCCAACTGTAAAGCTACATCAAACATATTGCTAGTATAGTCAAGTGACATGACAGAAAATCAAACATTTTTTTTCAAAGGCGGTTTTCCAATTTTTATGTGTTCTAACATGACAAAAATAATTAAAGGGCCTCTGAGTGACTTGCAGCTAAGTCGTTTGTTTCCAAGCCCTTTGGTTGGGTGTTCGAATTACTGGCAATACCCAGAGGTCTTGGCACAGCCTTGTTGGGGATAATTGCGGTTAAGTCAATCACAGACAACAAAGCCCAGCACGTCCATGAAAAAAGTCTCACTGAACGGTCATTGTGAAATAATGTTTTATTGAGATTATCAAAAAGAATGGCACCGAGGAAATTTACAGTCCCATTTGTACTGTGAATTTTCTCAAAGTTTAACTGTAAAACAGAAGTTTAATGTGATAGTCCCAGTCAAACATTAATATTGACCAGTCAATAACATTATTAGAAATAACAATAATTTACTGCCACAAGTATTGCTTGCTGGTAGTCAGTAGTGTTTGTACTGTTCCATTCTGAACACATTCCTTGTGTTTTGTGATAGAGTAATGATCAGTATAGTCATCCAGAATTGTTTGAAAACCTTCAAAGCGGAGCTAGACTGCTATTTAATGGCAATATCGGAAAGTTAAGATTAAAAGCCCATGGGTGCCACCACATTAAGGGTCCAAACGCAGTTGACTTTTTATTAATATGAAAGGGACTTGAAATAAACTCATCCTTTCGCTATTTAGCTTTGCTGTGACAATAGTCACAGTTAGCGGAGCTTTTCTAATGCCGAGTCGTCCGGCATCCGTCTGTCTATCTGTCTGTCCAGCATCAACATTTCACTTCAAATTTGAATATCTCAAAAAGTGTCCAATAACTTTTTTCTAATCTGGTGTGAGCATTCCTTATAATATTCTGAATATTCACCTTGAAAATTAGAAAGTTCTACGCTCTGGATTTTGAGAAATTAAGCATTTTGGACTTAGAAAATCAGTCTTCGTGCTCATTTTTTAAGTCTTTCATTAATATCTCAAAAACAGATACATTTTTGTTTAATTTGTTGTGAGCTTTCCTTATGATATTCTGCTTATCCCCTGCAAAAATTGCAAAAACATTCCACATCCCGGTTTTTGAGAAATTCAGCATTTTGGACTTAGAAAATCAGTGTTTGTGCTCAATCTCTCAGTCTTTCATTAATATCTTAAAAACTGTCTGATAACTTTTTGTCTAATTTGTTGTGAGCCTTCCTTATGATGTTCTGAATATCCCCTGTGAAAATGAGACAATTCTATGTGCTGGTTTTTTTAATTTTCAGCATTTTGGATGTAGAAAATCAGTGTTTACGCTTTCATTAATGTGTCATATGTGTTAACATTGGAATAGTTTTCAAGGATTTCTGTGATTAAGCTATGACATGGAAATTTCAGTCATCTTCAGCGGAGCTCTCTAGGCCGACAGGCCTCTTGTTATTCTTTAAATAGGCAGATTCCACTAAGCAGGGGTTCTTATGTTTTCAGATTCAGTGTCATATTACAAATAAAGCCAGTGCATTGTATCTGGCAGTCTATTCTGGCTAGATGCTTCTAACTGTGTCTTCCTGGCCCCTAGAGGCAGGGCCGGATCAACATGATGTAAGGCCCAGGGCATTCATCAGGTTAAGGGCCCTCCTCCCCCTTCCAACCCAATAGCCAACCTCCTACCCTAACTTTCACTAGCATGGTAGTAAAGTGCAAGAATGCATGTACAGTTTATACAGTATACACACACACACACACCCACACACACAAAGACATGTAACGGGTATGTTGATTAACGTGTTTACCAGAATGCTAGACTTGATTATGGTCCAGATCAGGTGAAGATTTGTCAGGAGGGAGATGATCAGGAACAACAAGAACTCATGTGGAGGCAAGCTATAACCTCAGGTGAATGAATGATTTGTAGGCTAATCAAGGAAGGAAAGCACAGTGCAGGTAACATCTAGGCCTACTCTCACAACGCACATAAACCAAGATCAGCACTGCAACTGTGCTGCATAACACTCAAAATCACACCAGTACATCGTACTCAAATATCCATTCTGAGCTCGACCACATAACATATCTGTTAACCTATTAACACATGACCTGTCATCAATTAGGACTGGCATTTCCATAACATGAAAATATACGCCACGGTCACACATAATTACTGTGAAGGCAGGAGTCGCTGGAGCACACAGACACTTTAAGGGCCATTCCACCGAATCGGTGCCTTTTCTGTCCCCAAGACATTACATTCAGAAATATTCATGAATATGCATGAAAAGTATCTGTTTAATACATTATATTATCAATCAAAGTGTCCTTTTTATTGTCCTGGTTGCAATTTGAAGATGCACGGTCTAAAAATTTTATAAAAGCTACGTAGAATACTGAACAAATGGGATTTTCGCCTGTCCCCACTCTCTAACACTAAACTTAACTATTAAATATAGTCACCAGAATCCTTTATAAAAGTATTTATTTTTGCATTATTTTGTGGCCCAATTTGTAATTTAAACATAAAATACGTTTTCTACTCAAAAAATCATAAAACATTAGTTAAAAAACACAATTTTAGTGGTGTCCCCAGGTTTTTTCTCAGTCCTGTTACCCTGATACATTAACCACCCTAAAGATTTTGGAACATTCCACATATGACAGGATCAACAGGATATTGCATCATTTCAGTCCCGTGAAGGAACTGGGAAGACCAAAAGTAAGTTCTCTCAATCTCTTTTGTTTATTTTTGATCATATTGTAAATATGACTGGCATCGTAAATCATAACATGCAGTCCTGTTACCTAAATTATTTTGTATGCTCTTATGATTTTATTTTTATTTAATGAGTTTTGGTTAATCACTTAAAGGTACTTAGGGGCCTCATGCTACTAGCATGGTTTTCCATGTGTTAGCTTTGGCAACATAGCTAATTCTGTGCTAAAAACTCAGTCCTGTTACCCTCAGTCCTGTTACCCATAGAAAGGGTAACAAGACTGAATAAGAGTAAAAGGAGTGAGAATTTTCATTGAAAGTGACAAATTGAAGGGGAGTGGGGTTGAGGTAGAGAGAGGTGGGGCTGAGTAGGGAGGGGGTAGAGAGGGGGGGGGAGGGAGAGGAGGGACAGGAGTGGAGAAGTAAGGAAAGGAAGGGGAGGTAGGTAGGGGAAGAGATAGATCCAGGGAGGGGTGGGGTAAGATAGAGAGGGGCGGGAAGAGCAGTTTGTATTTAATTGTTTATATGATATAACATGAATTCTTTGATTTTAAGCATTACAGTTGGAATTACTATGGTGTTTTACAATGTGAACATATTATTGTCAGGGAGCCAACAGATTCTACTGGCCAGCCCCTGAGGATACCTTGTGGTACCTCTTCCAAGATATCTTGTGCATAATCCCACCAGCGAGGCAGGTCACAAGCCATTACATGGCAATAAAAAAAGATCTTTGGGCTAAACTAAAATCTGATTCTTAAAAAAGCAAGTAGATTTTTCCTCATTAATTCATTGCAATTCTATAAAAATACATTTTGTAATCATGCAATTCTATGCAGAAATGCCTGTTTAACGCAATATGCTCAACTTATATCAGTTATATCTGTTGTCTTTCTTCTTTTTACCTTTTTCAGAGAAAGATGCAGAGCCCATACTGTACCTGAGTAGTGAGACACACATGCTGCCGGGGAAACTCACACCCCTCTCTGTCTCCACTCCCCCACTCCTTTACATTTGCACTGAAATACATACCATATACACATCCATACACACAAGCATACTACACACACCCATGCTCTTATGCACGTACACTCTATAGTAGTGTGGTTTGTGTGTGTGTTTCTATGAATATGTGTATAGAGTCTATACACATATTCATAAATGCATATATACACGCACATGCAATTACACACTCTCACATTCTGTACACACACACACACACACGCACACACAAACTTACACAAAGACACATACTCACATACTGTCATACACACACACACACCTGTTCTCCATTCTGTTCTGTTCAGAGACACTCAATCCTGTTACTCGGTTCTCATTCCTGTTACCTAATTGTTTTAATTGAAAAAATAAAGATGAAATTTTTTTTCCCCAAATTTTTTTTGTCCATTATTTGAGCACTTGTTGGATAGATCACATAATAGATTTTTGATCAATTTGAGGTTAAGGTCCCCATTAAAAATCAAAAATGGCTTTATATTTTTAAAAGAAATGCATTTCGCCTGTATACTTCTGACTTTTTTACCGTAGTTATATATATTTTGAACCTGTATTAAATTATTTCTTATACATACCCACTTTATTGAGTGAAAAACGAATAAAATACTTGGAATGACTTTTAAATGATATATTAATAGTTATAATAGTATCGGTAACAGGACTGAAAAAAAATGCTACCGTCTTCCATTTCACAACCTTGTAAAAATAAGAATAAATGTACCTGAGATTGGCCATTACATATTTTGAATAGTTAAACATGTATGTTATCAGATGCAATCCTGAAAAAATTTGAAAAATGAAGTTTATGTTTGAAAAATTACAACATGCAAATGGCACCGATTCGGTGGAATGGCCCTTAAGCCTTTTAATTATGTTGCTGTAAAGTGTAAACTATTATTAACAACATAATATCATAAACAATTCAACTCAGAAAACTGCCTCATAGCTCAAGTTTAATATTCCAGATTAATGATTGTTGTTTTACGTAATCGAGGTGAACTAACAGCACCTGTTAACTTGGAGTGAACCTTTTGTTAATTATGAAAATGACTGAAAACAGGTCAGGTCTAATAGGCTAATAGTTTTAAACGGATATTTTGTGCACCCAATTCTCAGTTCTGGGTTCGCCACTGTAGCCTACCTAATTTTGCCCATGATTACATCGCTATAAGATCGCATATGGAGAGACACAGTATCTTCAGTGGGACATTCTAAAACGCCTAACGTGGTTTAATGCACCAAAACAGCCACCAATAAGCGCCAAAATCCTCTCGGACATTTCAGTTCAGGAGCACTTTCTCTGATTAAAAAAAATTTAAAAATAAATAAAAATTAAACCGAAGACTGAGGAATATGGTAGTTACCACGTCAAGCGTTTTCCTCATAATACGCGTCAATGGAGGGGAAAAAGCTTAATGTGATATCGGCCTACCGTCCGTTTTCTTCGGGCTTCGGTTTCAATGTTTTTTGTTTTTGTTTTTTTTTTTTATTAGAGAAAGTGTTCCTGACAAGAAATAACGTTACTCGAGAGGAATTAGGTGATTATTAGTCGCTGTTTTGAAGCATACAGGTGCTGGCCAGTAAATTAGAATATCATCAAATAGTTGAATTATTTCAGTTATTCCATTCAAAAAGTGAAACTTGCACATTATATTCATGCATTGCACACAGACTGATGTATTTCAAATGTTTATTTCTTTTCATTTTGATATTTGTAAGTTACAACTAATGAAAACTCCAAATTCGGTATCTCAAAAAATTAGAATATTACTTAAGGCCAATGAAAAAAAGGATTTTTAGAAATGTTGGCCAACTGAAAAGTATGAATATGAAAAGTATGAGCATGTACAGCACTCAATACTTGGTCGGGGCTCCTTTTGCCTCAATTACAGCATTAATGCGGCGTGGCATGGAGTCGATCAGTTGGTGGCACTGCTCAGGTGTTATGAGAGCCCAGGTTGCTCTGATAGTCGCCTTCAGCTCCTCTGCATTGTTGGGTCTAGCATATTGCATCTTCCTCTTAACAATACCCCATGAATTTTCTATGGGGTTAAGGTCAGGCGAGTTTGCTGGCCAATCAAGGACAGGGATACCATGGTCCTTAAACTAGGTACTGGTGGTTTTGGCACTGTGTGCAGGTGCCAAGTCCTGTTGGAAAGTAAAATCTGCATCTCCATAAAGTTGGTCAGCAGCAGGAAGCATGAAGTGCTCTAAAACCTCCTGGTAGACGGCTGCATTGACCTTGGACCTCAGAAAACAGAGTGGGCCAACACCAGCAGATGACATAGCACCCCACACCATCACTGACGGTGGAAACTTCACACTGGACTTCATGCAATGTGGATTCTGTGCTTCTCCGCTCTTCCTCCAGACTCTGGGCCCTTGATTTCCAAAGGAAATGCAAAATTTACTCTCATCAGAGAACATAACTCTGGACCACTCATCAGCAGTCCAGTCCTTTTTGTCCTTAGCCCAGGCGAGACGCTTCTTATGCTGTTTCCTGTTCAAGAGTGGCTTGACACAAGGAATGCGACAGCTGAAACCCATGTCTGTCATGCGTCTCTTCTTGGTGGTTCTTGAAGCGCTGACTCCAGCTGCAGTCCACTCTTTGTGAATCTCCCCAACATTCTTGAATGGGTTTTGCTTCACAATTCTCTCCAGGGTGCGGTTGTCTCTATCAGTTGTGCACTTTTTTCTACCACATTTCTTCCGTCCCTTCACCTGTCTATTAATGTGCTTGGACACAGAGCTCTGCGAACAGCCAGCCTCTTTAGCAATCACCTTTTGTGTCTTGCCCTCCTTGTGCAAGATGTCAATGGTCGTCTTCTGGACAACTGTCAAGTCAGAAGTCTTCCCCATGATTGTGTAGCCGTCAGAACAACACTGAGAGACCATTTAAAGGCCTTCGCAGGTGTTTTGAGTTAATCAGCTGATTAGTGTGGCACCAGGTGTCTTCAATATTGAACCTTGTCAAAATATTCTAATTTTCTGAGATAGTGATTTTGGTGTTTTCATTAGCTGTCAGTTATAATAATCAAAACTAAAATGAATAAACACTTGAAATATATCAGTCTGTATGGAAGGAAAGTATACAGAAACAAGTTTCACTTTTTGAATGGAATAACTGAAATAATTCAACTATTTGATGATATTCTAATTTACTGGCCAGCACCTGTATAACTACGTTAAGCTTTTTCCTCATAATGTAAGTCAACGGAGGGGAAAACGCTTAACCTGATATATCTAGTATATTCCTCGGTCTTCGGTTTAAATTTTTTATTGGAGAAAGTGCTCCTGACCAGACATGCCCGAGAGGAATTTGGCGCTTATTGGTCGCTGTTTTGGTGCATTAAGCCCTGTTAAGCTTTTTTTCAGGTTAAGCTTTTTAGAATGTCCCTCTTCAGTTGCCAATTACGATAACTGGAAAACGCGTCAATAAAGGAAAAAAATTAAGAATTCGCCAGGACTAATTCTTAACGGGACGCATCTGTTACAATTACTAATTAGCTCTCGGTTCAACGCGGCTACAGCTTCGCTTTGCTGGCGAGGTGGGCACGTTTCAGCGCTAGGCTGGGTGAAATACCAAGTTAAATACCCAGTTAATTTAGGGATCTTTCTTAGTATAGCAGCTTCTCTGGCTTCGTTTTATTTTATTTTTTTTTTACGTTTTTGACTGCCACTTAACATGACTGCCTCAGAAAAAGTTACTAACGTAGTCTCGCTGTGTCATTACCCAGTGCGGTGCACCGCCGAATAACTTTCCGAGGCCTCAGCATATCACGCTGCACGCACCTAACGACCAATGTAATCGGCGGCCGGCCATTGTACAATGATATTAACAAACAAACCAAAACCACATTGAATTTTTTTGGTTTTTAAAAAATGACCCGACCCCACCCCTCCCTCAGACAGAGGTCAGGCACTGTCTGGCAGACTGGCACAGGGTGAAATAGTTTACTGGAGAAGAAGCAAAAATGTCACAACAGCCTACCCACCGACGGGCCCCATTGGAGCTAGGGGCGAAGCTAGAACCGGGAATTGGGGTGGCACAGACACGTCTCTTTATGACAATTAGGATAGTCCTGGCCATGACTTCATCGCTGTTAGATCGCATGAGAAATCGTGTCTTCAGTTGCCTATTATGATAATTGGAAAACGCGTCAATCAAGAAAAATAATTGAGAACTAGCCAGGACTATCCTAATTGTCATAAAGGGACGTGTCTGTGCCACCCCAATTCCCGGTTCTAGCTTCGCCCCTGTTTGGAGCGCTGGGCCCAGGGCCTCAGCCCCGCGAGCCCGTGCATTAATCCGCTATTGCCTAGAGGTCTGCAAGTTCCCATGCTGGAAGATCAAGGCCATTGAGGAAGGTGACAATTGCTCAGTTACCAGACATTTTATTAGGGAACGATCAGTGGCATTTTCTTCTGAGCTAGAGTGCTGCAGAACCTGCAAATTTATTATTCGAAGTCAGGGGCAGAAATACTGGGGGCGCAGTTGGGTGCCGTTGCACACAGGCCCATGTGGGATGGGAGCCTGTTGAGAAGTTGGCACGTAACTGTGGCAAAACTGTCATTGGCTCACTTCAACATATTTACTGTGTATAGTTTGTACGATGATCACAAAAAGACTATCAGCTATGTACATTCACAGAGCAAGTAGCATTTCTCCCATTATAAACAGCACCACAGTCAAATAGATCTCTGTCTCATGCTAATGCAAATATGTTGGCGCCTGAGTTAGGCCTGGGTAATTGAATTTTTTAAAAATGAAAATCGACGGTGGATAAGCTGCATATTTTCTTTTAATCCATCCATCCATCCATCAATCTATTTTCTGCCACTTATCTGGGGCCAAATCACAGGGATAGCAGACCAAGCCGAAAGGCCCAGGCGTCCCCCTCCCCAGCCGCTTCCTCTAACCCTTCCTGGGGGACCCTAAGCCATTCCCAGGCCAGCTAGGTGATAAAGTCCCTCCAGTGTGTCCTGGTCCTGCCCCCAGTGGACATGGCCAGAAAACCTCTTAAGGGAGGCGTCCAGGAGGCTTCCAGACCAGATGCTTGAACGCCCTCAACGACTCCTCTCAATGCGGTGGCGCAGCAGTTCTACTCTGAGCCTCTCCTAGATGTCCGGCCTCCTCACCCTATCTTTAAGGGTCAGCCCAGCCACCCTGCGGAGAGAGCCTATTGCGGCTGCTTGTATTTGTGATCATGCTCTTTCAGTCACCACCCAGAGCTCATGACCACGACTGAGGGCTGGAACATTAATCAACGACTAATTCAAGAGCTCTGCTTCTAAGCTCAACTCCGTCTTCACCATAACAGACCAGTACAATGCCTACATCACTGCAGATGTTGCACCAATCCGCCCATCGATCTCATGCTCCATCCTGCCCTCGCTTGTACCAAAGACCCTGAGGTACTTAAACTCCTCCACCATCCATCCCATCTGGTGACTTGCCTCTGCCCTCTAAGGCTTGATGGCCTCCCTCACCATTGGTATCCACTGACAGGTTCATGGGTTGCCCACACAACTGGCACTAACAACCTTCAGGCTGGAGCTCGAGGCCACTGCTTCCACAATGGAGACTTTGAACAGGTTCCACTTGGACTCCATATCCCCAGTCTCCCCTGAAATGCAGGAAAAACTTTTCTGGAGGTGAGAGTTGAAAACTGTATGGACTAAATATTCCTAGTCCACCCTCAAAACACATTTAGATTTATCAGGTCTGTCTGGCAGTCTTCTCTGCCATCTGATCCAGCTCACCACCAGGTGGTGACCAGTGGACAGCTCTGCCCCTCTCTTTTTTCAATAAAACACCACTTGGGTTCAGATCAGGGAGGCCATCCTCCCATTCACTCCCCTCCAAGTTTGTCTGTCATTGCCCATGTGAGTGTTGAAGTCCCTTGGCAGAATTATGGAATCCCTTTTCCAGGACCCAACCCAGGGACTTCAAGAAGGCTGGATACTCTGAACTGCTGTTAAGTGCATAAGCACAAATAATAGTCAGAGCATTACCCTCTTCAACCCCCAAGCACATTGCGGAGACCATCTCATTCACTAGGGCAGCACTCAGCCAAGGAGATGCAAGTATCCCCATGCCTGCTCGCCGCCTGTCACTGCAACTCCTGAAAAAAAGAGGGTCCAACCCCTACGAAATAGTTTGGTTCCAGAGCCAGAAATGTACGTAGAGGTGAGTCCAACTATATTCAGCCGGTACCCCTCAACCTTCCGCACAAGCTCCAGCTCCATCCCCGTCAGTGTGGTGACCTTCACTGTCCCAAGAGCTAGTTTCATTATCGGAGCCCAGAACGCCAGGGCCTCCATCCCTGTTTGACACCCAGTCCACATTGCACCTTATCGTGGGTGGTGGGTCCACGCAGTGGTGACTCTCCACGGCCTCTTTGGGCTGAGCTCAGCCAGGTCCCAGGAAAAACTTGCCCTCCAGGTGCTTGCCAACAAGCTCCCCTCCCAGACCTGGCTCCGGGACGGGGCCATGGTGCCCCTATTTGGGGCAAGGTTCTCATAATTTATTGGGAATACACCATCTGCGTCTACAGAGTAGCATTTTATCTGGCCTCTCACCTAGGATCAGTTTGCCATGGGAGACCCTACCAGGAGCTAATGCTTCAGGCAACATAGCTTCCAAGATCCCAGGGGCACCCAAACTCCTTGAACACAATAAGTTAGCATTTCTCAGAGAAGTTTTCTGTTAATAATATGGAAAATATCCCTCCTCTTACTTTCTGGTGGAGATTTATGGGAAATACGTTGACCAATCAAATCCAAGTAAGCTATTTTGGCTAGCTAGCCCCTCTAATTGATATGACTTGACTAACATTGAATGGCAGGTATCAATGAACAAAAAAAAATGGGAACAAAAAAGAAAGTAGAGAGCAAGAGAGGGCAAAGTTAAAACTGCCTAAATTAGATTCCTTTTTTTGTCTTCTTGTGCGATGTGCAACTATATAGCAGCTAAGGGATGTTAAGCTCATGTTGGTCGGCTAACGTTTATCCTGGTTAGCCATGGAGATATTTAGCAAGCTAGCAAAGTTAGCTAATTAGCTAACTGGCTGCGAAGTCCGACTACCAGCATTGGACTTCGGCATAGAGATGCCGCTAGTTAATATTCCCAGCTTGACCATTCTGCCAACTGACACAGTCAGCAACTGAATGTATCGTTAGGTACATAGCTGACACCCAGTTTTTGTGCAAAGCTAAAATGGGCACTGAATTTTAGATTTTAGTTTTCCAAAAAATATGTTAAATGATGAAGAAATATCTGAGTAAAGGATATTTGCATAGGTCTGAAAATGCATACAGTTCTTGGCTATCTATCGAGCAAAGAAAAAAAAAAAAACAATGATAGTAATGTTAGCAATGTTCCCAGAGAAATACACATCACGAAAATTACTATGGAAAAATAAATTGAAAATGACAACAACAACAAAAACAAAACAGAATAATAATAATAATAATAATAATAATAATTTTACTTCGCCAATTTGGAGATAATGAATATACTGTATGTACCCAAGGCAAAATTTAGTGTCATTAGCACTGATCTTTATAGAATAACATCCACATTTGCGTAAATTCACTTATTCTAGCATGTCACCACCGAAAATGAACGATGAAATGTGCAGTCGATTTCGCTATAGTCTTAGTGTTGCCAACTTGGCGACTTTCTCGCTAAATCTGGCGATGTAACAGCTACGTCTTACAATTCATTGTTATACATGTGCATTAACAATAAAGTCATATTTGGAAGTTTTCCTTACCATCCGAAGGAAACACGCCTGATTCCGCCATCTCTGAAAGAAGCCTGGGCCTGTACGTGCAAGCGCAGTAAGTGGCAAAGACGGATGCAATAGAAAATGTTGCAGTTTCATAGTCTTATGCTACCGAGTCAATAGTTTATGTTGCTGTTTTACAGTTTCAGTAGCAGGGTTTAATTTTTCTGTTGCTATTTCCGCGATTAATGTGTGCATTTCAAAGTTTGTGAGTGCTGAGACAACGTTTTCTCTGGTAGGCCTGTTATAATTCAGCCAGAAGGACTTTGTTACTTAATAATGATAGAACAGTGATTAATGCAAAAGTAAGATTTCTGGAAAAAAAAAATTTTTTTTGGCCTGGATCTTGGATAAATACGCATATACATTCATCCAGGTTGCTACTGTGTATATTTTTCATATTCTATTTTCAAATTTTTTTTTTGCAAGCGCACTGACGTTCGTTGCATTCTTATATCAAAGTTTCAATAATTAGCAGACAGTTCAACAAGACTCTTCTAGTGCTAAATAAAATGCATATGGAACTTTTTTATGTGTGTCTCTATTTTGTAGGCCTTCAGCTGAGAAATTGCACAGGTCTTTGCTGCCAAATTTTACTTCATAATGTGCAATACATTCTCAATCGTGAAAGGGATCAGGACTTTGTGCAAGCCAAAGTACCATCAGCACTCTCTGCCTAAGTAGCCATGCAACACAGTATCTGTGCAGAATGTAGTTTGCCATTCTCTAGCTGGAAAACCAAGGGATGTCTTTTGACCAGGCAACATCTAGACAACAGTGCATTTTGCTCCAAAGTTCATACAATTCTCTCTTCATTAAGGCCCGGTCACACAGCGCTTTATGGCTTAATCACGGCCAAAACCCGTCAAAAAGTGGTCTCCCGTGAAGCAGACGATGTTGTTCGCGTTGATGTCGAGTTTAACACGAGCTATAGTCGATTTATAGACGTGGCAGGACGTGGGGAAAAATCGGAACGGCGTCGGATGCGGCAAAAAGTTTTGAACTGCTCAAAATTTTAGCCCGCGGACAACCACGGGCGGCACACGTGAAACACACGTGATAATCCGTGTTCTGGCAGTGATTAAAACTTGGGGAGACGCAGTAAGACGCGAAAGTTTAGCGGTCTGTCACGGGCAGAGTACGGTCATCGGACGGGTTGGTATCACGGGAAATGGCGTGTGTTTAGCGGCTTATCACTGACAAATGGATTTTTCCGCGTACATAGCACTACCTAAGCCCGTTAAACGACGTCTCGAACAAGTTCTAAATACGATTGATCACTGCTTAATCACTTCTGAATCACTTCTGATTTGCGGCATATAAATACCATCATTTTTTGAGACCTCGGCACTTGCAGTCTAGATGTCAAGGATGTCGTAAAGCCCAAGCTGAGGTCTCCTCGCAATCCAGTCACGCACACAGAACGCCGTGATGTCCTCATCTTCATGCGCCAGCACCAACAGAACCAACTGATACAGGCCCAACATATCCTTGCTGAGAGAAGAAGAAGAAGGAGGAGGAGGAGGAGGGTGGTACGGAACGTCTGGGTGCGTGACTGGATTGCAAGGAGACCTCGGCTGGGGCTTTACGACCGTCTCATGGATCGGCAACTGTGAAGACCAGCCGTGCGCGGCCGCTTTTATGCGCGGCAAGCAGCGCTTCCGACGACACCGAGCCGCGGTTACCCATGATTGGGCAGTGTTTCAGCAGTGGAACAGCCGCTGACGGCGATACCCCGTACTAAACACGGCCAAGCCAAAATTGACCAAAAATTATCACTAACGACCACGTCCACCAGATTTTCATAACTTTTTGTACGCAATTTAGAGTGATTTTAGGCTTTAAGGAGACTGACATTTTGAGCTGATGCTTTATAACAGCTGGGACTGCCCTTGACTGGCCTTTGGTCTGGAGAATGTCTGCTTATTTTTCCGAGGACCATGTGAAATGCTGACGTCAAAAAGTAAAATTTGCTCCCACTGGGTTGCTGTATATTGGGGATGAAACCAAGTCCAGAGAAGTCAGTGGCCTCTTTGGACAGTGCTGATGTATGGCTTCTGCTTTGCACAGTACAGCTTTACAAGCATCTGTGAATTCGGTGGACAATGTGTTGACAAGGTTTTACCAGAATATTTCTGAGCCCTTGTCATGATATCCATCACAGTTGCATGACAGTTCTCAAAGGGCACCTAAGGTGCAATAGCAAAACTTCACCTGTTACACCAAAGGAACAGTGAAATGTAATTTTCCAGATTGTTTTTTTTAATTTGGCATCTCCAATCCCACCCGAATCTGGAATTCCCAATTAGGCAAATATGTACAAGGCTTGCTCATATGCAACCCCTTGTTGCCAATTCAGGAGAGTGAAGACACTTTGCGGCTCTCCTCCGAAGCACGCACCTTCTTATATATTCATTGGTTGAATCTTCAGAAGTTCAGAACGAGGGCGGAGGATACCCGAACAAGCTTAGAATCTTCCTGACGAGTGCTCGGCTGGCCAACAGGAGGCGCTTAAACAATGAACAAAGCAACCATTTTTTATATAACCATTCCTGGCAGACCCCACCCAATTAGCGTCCCTGTAGCCAATTGTAAACTACTCTGAAAAAGCTGCCGACCACTGCCGGGTGATACGACCAGGGTTCGAACCCGCGCCGTGATAGTCACTTCTACTTTGCAATGTGGTGCTATAACAGAGTGAGCTATCCGGCAGCCCAAATTTTCCAGATTATTAAGATTGGTTTGCAAAGGAATACAAAAAATTATGCATTTTTTACTGAATGCCTGGAGTTTATGGCGATCCTGGATGGCTTCATTTTGCGATGCTCCCTTCGGAAGTTGTGCTGTGCGGAGGGCTCATTGATATATTTTTCTGGCCTATTCCATGGACCATCCAGATCAGCAGGTGCCGTGGGAAATTTGGTCCCCCTGCGTTAATTCGCATCATTTGAGTCAGCTACTTAGTGTTCACAATAGTAAAGTATTTTTGGAAATGAATACGCCTACTCATTGAATTTCAAATTCAAATACACTTCAAAGGAGTTTCACAATATAACCAACCAACACAACGCATGAGTGCATTTGTGATTTCACCAGATCTCAAAAAGCTAAATCTATAATCTAATCAGACAAAATCAACAATCAATACAGAAGTAAAGTTAGTGGGCATTCTAATTGTACTGAAATAACAGACCTAGTTAGCTAGCTTTCTGATTCCGCGACAGTTCATTTGTACCATAAAAACCACTAGCTTGTTAGCTTAATAATTAGGCTACAGTTAGCAAAGTCTTCTGTGAATCCCTCGTTTTGCTAAAGTTGCTCAGTCGCAATTGCTTCCCTAAGCCCTTGCATCGCTAATTTATTGCGAGGTCTTTGTGAAACTGGTTTTGATCTGCTTGTTTCCAAAGCGGGAAGGGTCACGGCAAATCTTCAGCAAAAGGTTATTTTGATTGATCACCTATATGCTACGATGAAACACCTGGTACGATTGATCTCAAGCAGGATGACAGCACTCCCATCCAAAGGGGTCACAAAATGGTTTAAAGAGTATAAGTATGAAGACAATGATCCAAATCATGTGCTCTAGTTTTCATAGTGACTGGATCACAACTCAGTTGAACCAATGGGAGATGATGGACTGATGTGTTAGATGCTAGCGCACCTCACCGCCATTATCAAAACACCAAGTACAGGAAAATTTTCTGGAACATCTGTGTTCCATCCCGCAATTAGAGTTCAGTCAGGACAACTCACGTTTCAATGAAATAGAACAATTTATTCATGGATATGAGCATTACATTGTATTTTGGCGGCAGTTCTGCTCTGGAGGAATAATCTACTTAGGCACAGCAAACATACAAACATAGTCAGGAACAGAAATCAAAATCCCCCCGATGTGAGCAGAACCAAACAGGTGGAGGCTGGGGTGGAGGCGGCAAGCAAAAACCAAACAGCATGTTGCATAGCATGAAGCGTCATTGCGAACAGCAGCGGAAGCAAGTGAGCTTGACGTCTTTCAAATAGACCGCTGCATGACCTCGTGATGTGTATCCTCCAATTGTTCGCCTGCTGGTGCTGACGTGCTGGTAGCTTACCAGGCTGCTGTCAGCTGACGTAGCTCTTCTCGAGTTGCCTGCCTGAACTAGTTACACTCATTTCTGGTAGCCTCTACACAAAGGCAATTTGAAGTTGCAATGGCTGTCTTTGGTGGCCCAACATCTCACAAAGACTGTATATTAGTTTTGCCTTAATTTGAGACGTGTATTCATACCTACAGTACCTATCAATAAATAATCAGAATTTTCAATTTTCACATGTAAAAATATGAAAGTAGCTTCCTGGTAGAGCTGATCCACTTGGAGAGAGAGGTAGGATGATGCAGTTACTTACCACACCCATCTCATAGCAGCTATTGAGAAGGCCTTTCTTTTTCCTGACAATGTGGAGAAAAGAATCAGTGACCTGATTATGCCAAGCACTTCAGTGCCCAGTGATTTTCAATCTCGAACCTTTAATGAGAATCAGATGAAAGACCCTTCTGATATTTCTGATGAGGAGTATTGGAGATTGCTTCTTTAAAACCCGCTTCAAAAGCACAGACAATAGAGCAGGGAAATGTGAAAGAAATGTAAATTTCGTACTTATGAAAGTGAGCGGGTGTAAATTGCAATGTTATACTTTGAGAAGTAATAAAGTGTAACTCAATACACAATTGCAATTCTAAACCTACACATCCTCCAATGCATGTGTCTATTTTATTGGGAGAAATTGAACACTGGGGTTTGACAGCTAGATCTAGAACACTAGTGATCTCTGCTTTTTGTTAGCCTATATTACACTCTGTGCTCAAAAATAATCCCTACAGACAAGTTCCTCAAAAAAAAAAAAAACTATTTCAGAACTATTTCATGTTTCATACTGACGAGTGAAATGTATACGCTGGATATGATGTTATGACTTACCCTTCAAAAAAATAAGCCTGAATATGGTCAGTATGGAGAGATGAGGACGTACTGTATTTGCCCCATTCATGAACTTCTGTGAAGCGTTTGAACATTGTATGACCTGTGATGAAATACTTCAGAGCCAAATAAATTGAGCACAGCAGTAGTCCAGTTAGGCCATAGAATGACACCCAGCTCGCAAGCCTGTCTTCATTTCTGATGGTACAGATCGCAAGCCAAGCCCACATCAGCTGACAGCTCAGCTGATTCCTTTCAGGCACTCAACTGGATAATCTTAAACAAGGCGGCCTATTTAAAGATGCTCTGACTGCCTACTCTTGCCGCTTTCTCTGCTCGTTTTGCAACTCACCTGCATCCCCAACTCCTCCTTGACATGTTAGGTCTATGACAGTGCACTCATTGATGGCGCACTCTCTTCTGTACCCCTGGGGATTTGCTGCTGCTCTCCCCGCCGGTGGCTTTCACGCGTGTGCATGGATGGGCAGCCTTTTGTCTCTTCCTGCCCACTGGCTCTTCATGCATATGCGTGGTAGGGCAGGGTGGCTCCAAGCAAAGCCAAGCTGCCAAATTTAAATATTGCAAATAAATTCGCTGCAAATGATAATATGATTTTGGGTTTTGACACAGTGGACCTGACTGAACTCCAAGTGGCCTCTGTGAGACACGGCCATGAGGTTATATTAGAGTTCCTTCCATTCTACACCACAATTTGATTTTATTTTTCACCCTTGATAATAACTCCCATTCTGTGTGAACAGTGTTTCACACTAAACTCGTATACTTGTTTTCTCTGGTTCAGTCAGGTACCAAATTGTTTTCCATGAACATGATTGATACAGTTTACTTTGGAACCTTATTTTTGAATGGATTGAACAGTCAAATATTAGATTGTTAGTAAATTGTAAAACATTGATCAAGAATGTATTAGATGGTTATTATGTTTTCAGTTATTGATATGGTTTATGTAATATACTAAAGGGGCTGGGCAGTTTGTATCCACATTCTGAATCTGATCATACAAAGACGCACAGCAGGAAAAATCAGGTGCTCAATACGGAATGAAAAAGGCATGTTTGGCCAAAAAAAGAAAAAAAAACAACTGAACAAGGCAGCCATTTAGTATTCTCATCATAACACTACACAAAACAACTGAAAAATATTATGTTACATGCACACAAAAGATGAGTTTACTAAAGACTTGTATGAAAAAAGACACCTGGGCCTCGCTGAAGATATGCAAACATCCAATTATGATCGAGACAAGGAACCAGATACAGAGTTAGAGTGCAATCCAGTGACGGGGATTACCGACTGGAATACTGTAATGACAGAGAGGGACAGAGCCCAGAGCAGAATGAAGACAGTTCAGTTCATATGGTAAATGGGCTTCAGATGGTAGGAGGACATGTGGCATGTTCATCAGAAATACAGTTCCTATTCTGGGGACCGCTGTGGGCTGTCCCTTTCCCTTTTGTCCCCTTCCCCTGTTCCCTTTTGTGCCCTTCTCCCCTTGTTCCCTTTTCTCCCGTCCCTCCCTTGTTCCCTTTTGTCCCCTTCCCAAATTCCATTTCATTCCCTTCCCTTGTTCCCTATTGTACCCCTCCCCCTCATTCCCTTTTTCCCATTCCCCCTTGTTCCTTTTGTCCCCTTCCCCCATATAGTTTTTAATTCACTTTCAGTAACTCGCCATCCATTGACGAATATCACAATCACAGTCAATAATCAGGCAGAGGGTTGAAAGCCAAACAGTAGGGAGGCCTTGCCAGAGAGTGGATAGAATCATTCACCACGAACAGACCAAAGCCATTACCAGATCTATTGCACACAATGGGCTTGTCAAACTGAAAAAAAAAACCACAAGACAATAGGAAATCGCAGAAGGAAACAGAATGCTCAAATGTAACTGGAATACGCATAGATACAGTCTTGCAATAAACTCAAGAAAACAGGGAACATCCTGTACATAGCAAGCGAACCAAAGAAAAGTACTCAAAGCAAGTACGGGGAGGATAACGACTCATGATGTAAGTGAGGTTACAAACCGAACAATGTGCTGAACCAATTATCAAACACAATGAGAAAGGCTCACGAGGCGTGTGATATGGAAACAAAGACACATGGAGTACAACAGTGAGGCTGCCATAATCCGAACAGAGGGGATGAAATTGTCACAAACCTCATGTGAATTCCTTGTTTCTCTTTGCAATTCAGCAACTTGCGTGTCTATTAGGCGTACGTGTCCTGGGACTAGCTTGCGTCTTGTGCATCTTGCCTGCTCAGCTGAATCTCCGAATGACTGCGTGACGGGCATTTAAGCCCTCTACTTTCTGTACAAATTGCTGGATTGTAAAGTCGAATTAGCACGAATCCCAGTCAATTTACTTTAGTAAAAGTTCTTTGTCTACGACTAATGCCACTATTACTTAAGCAACAGCCTTTTCTCTAAGAAGTCTTAAATTGTCAGTTAAAGAACATATGTATTGATTTGAAACTTTATAAAAAAATTGTCGTATTTGGGATCATCGGAAAGCGCATGCAATGCTTTCTGAAATTATGAGCACTTTTCACCCAGAGTTGATAGTGGAACAGAGTAATCGTGGATGTAAAAAGTCCTTTTAGCAACCTTAATATCGCCCTTGTGAACTGGGCCAAGAGCTGTAACGTTGCACGCTGGATCAACTATGACACATAGGTGTGTATTTTACATGGAAAGCAAGACATCGAAATCCACTAAAAATGCAAAATTTTTGCTCGACTTGGACATCGAAGTTGAAGAGGATGATTCGAGTGCAAGTTCAACCACTGGCGATGGTGATGATGACGATGATGAAGAGGAATTAGAGATGGAAAATGGGGAAGAAATTGGCGAAGATAGGGATGCAGCTGAACGCCAACAGCTATAGCAAGCCAACCAGCACAAACTGGAGCCTCTTGCACTGGCGACTGAGCAGGAAGCAAATTCTAAGAAGCGTTTCCCAAAAGCATAGTTGCTAACTTACTTAGTTGGAATCATTGACTGTATATGGTCAAACTAGCCATGTAAGTGGCTAACGTAATTAGCAACTATGCTTTTGGGAAACCTACCCCTGAACGAGGGTGGAGGGAACCCAAACATGTAGAAGCTTAAAATTTTATTGACAAACGCCCGGCTGGCTAACGGGACACTCTTACGCAACGAACAATGCTATAATCCCATTATCCAAAACTGGCAGTCCCACCTGTTATGGCCCCAATTTGTTATTACATTTACACACAACAGCAACAGCAAGGGATGACAGACACAGTTTTAAAACTTAAACACATTTAATTAACAAAGACAATTACGACTAAACTAATCTACAGACCAAGATTGATTTACAACAAAAACAGAAATGTTTACAGTCCCTTTTTTGGTTGGGTCCCTTGGTGATGTCCTGGGTGAGGAAAATGCTCTAACACAGGCAAAAGTCCACAAAAGAAACTTCACAGGTCTTGAACAGAATGACAGGTCTGGTCACATGTATCCTTCTCCTTGCAATTTCTCCTACTACCTTACTGTCTCAATTCTACTCCTTATATACTCTTTTGCAGACCCCACCCACATTTAGACCTCTTTTTTAAAATTTTTCTGGGACTTGCCCCAGATATGTCGAAAACATGTCCAAACATAGCACCAGTCTGAGCTTAACAAAAAAAAGGTAAATGCTGCCATTTAGTGGCCTATATTCACATTACACACCCAATTTATTTCCCGGAGACACGAAGCCAATTGTGCACTGCACTGAAAAGGCTACCTGGTACTGGCGTGACCCAGGCTGCGACCCGGGCTATGGTGCAAAGCACTGCTCCTCAAAGCTGCACCTTACCCGGAGGAGCTAACCCGGTAGCAAACAATAACGAGACCAAGAAATGAACAAATTATAACAGGCAGACGATGGTCAATGCACTTGAATTCCTTGCCCTTTGTCCCTGTTTACCACAAATTATGTAATCAGAAAGGGGCTATTTTTGCTGGTTTTTTTAATGGACGTGCGTGAGTTGAAAGGTTGATCAAAATACCTCTTTTATTCTACTCCTGTATGAGTGAGTGTCCAGAATGTGTTTTATTAATCATCACCATGACATTAGCTTTCTATAGAGGTATAATCTGCCCATTTTTTGATTTCTCAATACTTGTACATGTCTACTTTAAATTGAACAAGTTCCCAATTCTGGTCAGCGCCCAGGACTGTGACTGCATTTTTGTTAGCCCCTCCAAATTTGTTCTCCTCGTTCAGTGTATTAGGAACAAGCTTACAACCCTGATCCAGGTCCAGGACTTGGACCGCGTTCCTCCCAAGCAACCTCGTCATCCTCTGAAACAGTTCAGTGCTGGTGAAGTCTGCACAACATTTGGCTGCATCCCGAGAGCCACTGGCAAGCGACTGCCAGCCCAGCCTTGGCTGATACCTCTGTGCTGAACTATCTGTCATTATCTGGGGTTCCGTCCCCAAATGATCTTCAAGGGTCTCGTCCCCAACTTGTGCCGTATTGCTGCCATAAACTGCAGGCTGGACTGCACGTTTGACTTCACACTTGATTTATGGTCTAGACCATAACAGAAATACAGAAAACTTGAAAATGAAACAAAAATAAAATGAACATATTTACTGACACATCGAAATATTTAACAAAAATGAAGAACAGCGTTCTAATACAATTTTGGCAAAAATGCTATTAGTAATCAGAGGTGATCATTACTATAGCAGTAGAATGTCCATTTTGGAAGAGTGCAATAATATGACTGATTTCACTTACTAAAGGGTCATACAGTGTCAAGAAAAATTGTCACAGAAGCCTGAAATTTCGCCATGGCGACAAGGCAGATAGCTTGTCACCGCAAATCTTGCGCTCAAAAGTTGTCAAAACAAGAGTGGCCTCTGCCCGCTGCCACACATTTCTGGGAAAGCGGCGAGTGGCGCTCTGTAATAGGAGAAACGGCAGTACCGATTTTCCTAATCGCCTGGAGCAGGAACATCAAACAAAGGGCTCTTGATAAGGTGACGGGTCCCCAGAATGGAAGGCCCTGATAACAGTATCTTCTGAGTGAATTCATATTGAAGGGTTGGCTCAAACTAAAAAAAAAAACCCAACAGATCAGTAAACAAAAATGTTTGGTTTGGTGCTGTTTTATTTACTCTGGAATCATAAGATTGAGCTCCGGTGAGCATCCACTGCTGGTTTGTAGTGTATTGACTTCAGCAAATCAATAATATGGACACTGCTATCACTATCGCTTCATGGGAGTCAAAATTAATAAACCAGCCAAATAATTTTTTTCATCATTCTTGACGTAGTGTATTTGTTGTTTTTTGAAGAAGACATATTTTTGAATTTGTTCTCCTGTAAGTGTGTTCGTTATATTCCCCTTGGCGGTAATGAGCTTTTGGCTACTTTGAACACCCACCCCCCACTGCTGATTTTTGTCTCCTACAGGGGGCACAGTGGTTTTATAGGGAGCACAGCCACCCTTGGCCCCCCAAAATGTGAGTGTTGTTATGGTGTAAGGCACATTATAACCATGAACACCCCCATAGTTCTTAGAGTTGGAGGGGGATGGCACAATCATCAGATCTAAAGTAAATTGAACTTTAATGGGATCTTCTGAAGCATTGAGGGAAAACTTGATCTCTATCATCCCTGAAAGAACCATAGACTGACCTTTTTGCTGCATATACCAATAATACACACAGCTCAGAAACTGTATGACAGATTTACAGAAGGAATTGAAACAGTTTTGAATAAAAAAGGTTCAGCCCACTCCTTATTAGTTACCAGCTGTTCAGTTTTTTTAATTAAGTATTTCTGGTAGTTTGTCCACCGTTATTTTTCATAGCAAGTGTTTTCTGTTAATCTTTTGTTCTTCTGTTTGATATTTAATGCGTCGATTTTGTTTCATGCTTTCCCTCCACCATATGCCATGCACATTTACTTCCTGGAATATGCCGCTTAACAAACTATTTAGCAATATTTGAATTAGTACTGTCTTCGGTCATGTCACAGTTTTCCCTGGCACCGGTGAATAAGTGTTGAATAAATGCGATTAAATTTCATGTCAATCGATCAAGCTCCCATATTCCTCTTTGAATGATTTTTGTATTAACTGTGTCGACCGGAGCTCTAAGTCATAAACATTGAGCAACAAATAAATACAAGTTACCATTCACAGCAGGAGTCTCAAACTGGTCTGTAAAAGGGCCAGGTGGCTGCTGGTTACCATTTCTATCAAGCAAAATCACACCTGATACAACTAATCTGATCAACTAACCTCAGCCCGCACAGTTGATTAGTTGTATCAGGTGTGTTTCTGCTCGGTTGGAATCAAAACCTGCCGCCCCTTGGCCCTTTTACGGACCAATTTGAGTCCCCTAATTTATAATGTATGATTGGTAATCACAAACACGGCCCAGAAATATTCTACAATAGACTAATAGATTTTCTGCAAAAGCGTGTTTTTACTTTTTGGAACGGCGTTAATGACTGCTGAAGGTAGAAGTGTTTGAAAGGCCAAGTATTTTTTTGGTGAAGGGTAAAATGTAATATGAATGAAATAGTCATGGTGTAACTGCAGTGAAACTGCCATGCTAAATATCAATGACTGCCATCCAGAGAACAGGCTGCTAATGAAGACTGTGCAGTTGAAAGCACTTTAATATTTGTCGCATGTATCTGCCATTCAACACTGCAGAGCCAGTTTAGAGTACTTGAGAAAAAGTATTGCGGAATATCTGTTATTTCCTGGATCAGATTTTCAGTTGGCAACAAACACACGAATGCACGCATACACACACTGATGCGCATGTGGTGTGCACACATGAATACAATGGCGTGGGCTTTGCCTTTTCTGATATAAGTGCAGAGGATTTGATCAGCTCTCAGCCTGTTGCTAAGGCTTGTGCTTCTCCCTTTGAAAAATGGGTTTTATGAAACATCTCATCGTGTTCAGAAACCCCATTCCTTTCAGCTAATTGTGGTGATGGTTAGAATGTTCACTGAAGAACATTCTAATTACATTAAGAGCGACATTTAATTGCTTTCAGTGATGAAATTAAATACCTGCAAAATTAACTTGCAACGACTCACATCTATATCAGATAAATCTTGCAGGAATTGCAGCCCACTTCTGTCACAATCCCAATACCCACGGGCCTCTCTGTGCAGTATCTCATTCTTGCATATTTAGGGGTTAATGGCCCTCTGAGCTGATCTAATTCACTTTCATAGCCTTTTCTGTGTTTTTTTTTAATAATCCCTCATCCTTTAGACTGCCTGAGAAGTGAATGAGGGGGATGCTATATACTTTTGTAACTATTTCAGCCAATGAATCTGGTCTTGAAGCACAATTCCCCTTTTTTGCATGTTTTTATGAATTCTCTGTGGGTGGATATGGTATTAAATGGTGCTTCTCAGGTGGGAGAACAATCTGTATAGATGCTTAATACTGAGTTGTCATATACATCAGATAGGACATATGTGACAGATA
Organism: Gymnothorax reevesii; assembly: GCA_029721435.1. NCBI lineage: Eukaryota > Metazoa > Chordata > Actinopteri > Anguilliformes > Muraenidae > Gymnothorax > Gymnothorax reevesii. The sequence continues at coordinate 59,984,690 of CM056581.1, forward strand.
GGTGAGGAGGGAAACAATTTTAAAGTAAAATTCTGAGATTTATGAAAATCAGCAATTTCTGGGGAGCAGGGTAAATAATTCGGCCTCTTATGGTCCTCTGTGTTCTTAGATGGTAAAAACATCAAACAAGTGGTTCACATGTACAACTGATTATGATCTGCAAAACAGAGCAAAAATCAAACAAAAAGAATTGATTCAAGGCTATAACGACTCTATGCTACCTTTACATTTTTTGCCGTGACTGATGTCGACCTTTCTAGATCAATCTGCCAAATAATGACATACATTGTTCACAGTACGCAAGTTCTTTCCAATCATTTCATCACCTGATAATTATAACACCTTTGAAATGAATTATTAATAAAATCTACAGGTGTAGTGAAATAAAAATAAACACACCCTCTGCCTGTAGTGGAACACGTTTGTGCACTTCTTATCTAGTCATTCAGATGACTGAGGTTATTTTCGTTTTTAAAAGCTGGCCGGGACACAGCCAGGCCACATCCATACAGAGTCCCTCCAATTTTGTCAAAACATCTTTCAACCTAGATTTTCTCCTTTCAGGTGTCAAGACTACACCTTTAAGTGCATTTTCCCTTGGACAGTACCCTCCTCGGCCTCTGGTCAGCCGTCTTGTTCCTACCCTGATGGTCTCTCCAGTGGCGGGTTATTCCTCTCTCTGTCAAGCTCACCTCACCATTGAGAGACACATCTGCTGCAGCTGCTGGTCACCTGACCTTCACACCCAGGTTTCCTCTGTCAGTCCCAGCCCTTCTGAGAGCCCTTAGCATTTCCCTGAGTGAGGAGAAAAATGCAGATCTCCTTTCAACCACTCATTTGCTCATCCACTACTTCTACAGCAGAAGAAGATATGGGGAGGAACGGAGGAGACATTTTCTTGAGTATTGGGACGCACCTAAGGTATAATGGAAAGTTTCTTTTTTTTCATAATACAGAATCAACATTCTATTTGTGCATTATTCTCAACTGCCAAGTTTTGCAAGTCCATTGGGATATATACACTGCCCGGCCAAAAAAAAGTTACCGTTTGGAAGTTAATGAACAAATTCTAAAATTGGATCATTATTGCGGTTGTTAATATGTTTCAGATGGCAATAATCATTTTAACCCTGACTGATGAAGTGCGTCGCTATTCATTTCTTACAAAATCATGTCGGAAAACACATTCCCTGATGGTGGAAACGATGTTACGGTATTTCAGAATGGGCAAGTTATTGGCCTGTATTTAGCAAAGAAAACCATGAATGACAAAACCAAGCAGGAGGAATCATTTTCACAAACAAATTTTCCACCACAAAGTCCTGACCTTTAACGTAATAAAAGTTATTGGGATGTACTCAAGACCACCGAGTGGTTCAACCATTATGTCGAGAAGACAAGATCTTGGACAAAAATTATGGCATTTCTGATCGAAAAGAAATGTTCTGGCATTGCATATAGTTGTCAAAACAATGACAAGACGAATATGCACAGTAATCAAAGCTACAGGGGTTCCAACTAAATATTTGAGTGTGCGACTCTTTTTTTGGCCGGGCAGTGTATGTTCGTTTAAGAACTTACTGATCATGTACAGTATGTGTGCCTCTCTTTGCTTTCCCGCCTGTCACACACAGTTTTTCACCGCAGTGAAAATGCTTTTTTTGAGAGGCTAAAGACCCTGTCCCATACTGCCGCTTAACGATTCCATCTGCCTCCGTCTAAATATTTACACCAGACGGTGTCATACGGCGGCAAATTCAAATTTTTTGCCCATGGACGGTAGATAGAACAGCATGAGTAACGTCTAAATACGTCTGAGAAACGTCTGCTTAAGTATGAGTAACGTCTTCATTGAGCCCAGCTTACGGAATATCGAACGCCTGAGTCAGGTCTGCTAAAGTAAGCATGAGTAACAAATCAATTGGATTGTGTGTAAATAAATGTTAAATAAATTGTATATAGTTACAGGAAAAGTTTGTCAAATCCCCCTCAATTTATTTAACAAACCCCCCCAAAAAAGGAAAAACGAGCCAAAGAAAAACTTGAAATGAAATAAATTGTTTTCATTTCAATCTTTTCTTTGGTTCGTTTTTCTTTTTTGTAACAAATAAAAAAAAACATAAATTGAATGAAAAGAGAAATAAAGAACAAATTAAATAGTTTGCATTAAAAATCACAATTATTTACATTCATTCTGGATAATTTTTGGGGGGTTTTTTGCTCTTTTTTTTTTGGCGGTTTTGTGGGTTTTAGCTGTCCACCTGCCCAACGGCCATAAAAGTCAAAAAACCGGTAAGATTCCACACGAGTGATGGTGAAAACTTAATAAAAACGCCAGAGTAACATAGGAGAACCGCCAATTGCCATCCAAAGCTGGCCATCGGAAATTTTGAATGTCCATAGTTTGGAACGGCTAGTGCCGTCTGTCAACGTCTAGATACATCTGTAAACCAGCTGAAAAATGAAAAAAAAGTACGATGAACGTACGCCTTCATTTTACAGATAGCATTGTTAAACGACCCAGTGAGACAGTACCTTAAGAGGCAACAAGTATGGACTGAAGCAAAATATTTTGTCAGGTTAAAACATGTTGTGCATTTTGGAAATGACTACAACTATCTTTTCGTCCAATGGATAACAAAAGGTTGCAAGTGACATTCCTGATGAAACCTGTTTTTCTGCACCACGAAGTACAACAGCTGCTGTACTACTCTGTGGTGCAGAAAAACAGGTTTCATCAGGAATGTCACTTGCAACCTTTTGTCATTCATGGAACATTTTGTTCTATAAATTTTAAATTTTGGACTTAACAACGCTCTTGAATTGTTGAAAATGTTCAGATCACATGAGTATGAAATAATTCTATGTTGCCTCCCCTGGAATCTTATTCTACAAATAGTATAAATCCAATAATAGTATTATAGTGCGATAGATGTGTGGAAGGAGCCAGATGCAAAAGCCTGGAGAGTTCAAAGCAGTTTGACAATGCAAGATATTGTATTTCATTTTTGAGTTGCAGGCTCAATGTCATCCTTGATGTCATCGAGTTTAGAAAGAAACGTTTGACCTGGAAACCTGTATCTGCAAACGATTTTGGTCTCAGTTGAAAGTAATACTGTCCTACAAAATATCTATTCATGAACATGCCTGACAAGACAGTGCTCTCACCTGGCAACAAACGCTGCTGCCACAATCACAGAAAAGTTTGGGCGTGAAAAGCCTCATAAATCCACTTCAGTTACCGCCAACTCTCTGATGGTGCAAATAATTTTCACTACATCTGCAGGTGGTGATCAGCACTGCTGTTTGTGAATTGGACTTTTTTTTTTTGCCAATGATGGTCATTTGCATCAAAAAGGTCAAATTTTGCACCAAATGTGTGCACATTACAGTATTTAAATATGTGCAAATAACACTAGCGCAAGCACACACTACTTAGTTGGCAGCAGAGTTAAGGTTACATTTCACCCTTTCCAGGTGCTTTGCGATTACGTTGTACATGGTTTGTTTTTGCCTCGTTTGTGTAGGTTGCGTGGCCGCAAAAGCCGCACAGTTCTTTTGTGAACCCCCCCCAGTCCTTTTGATGCAATTTGTTTATGTTTTTCAGTGGTTTTCATACCTCATGATGTGTGGGTGAATATTTCTCCCGAGACATCTGTTTCTGCGGCAAATAAATGCAAAACGCTCATTCACAGGTCTCTGAGCGTTGACAAAGTGAGCAACTGTCCATCAAAATTCAAACCTCACTGAATGAGAACGCGTTCCCCACAAGTGGTACCACTACCACTGTGCACCAATTGAGAAAAACACTTTGATGGTCGCATCTGTTCGTGTCAAGAGGTTTTTGAGAGGAGCTCGGCGGTGGATTATGCTTGGATCAGGCAGAGGAGCATCCGTTGCCATGGCAGCGATAACCAGGCTGCTCTTTCATGTCTGCAGAACTTAGAGATGGGGATGAGTGAAGAAGAAAATGTATTCCAGGGTCCAGTGCAGTTTTCACTGATAATATTTAATTCATAAATCTCTCAGGCGTCTTTATAGTTTGCGTGTTATGTTGATTTAAGTGCACCAAGGCCAGCCTGCACAATATTCTGATGGAGAAAATCTACATGACACCATCAAACATTGATGCAGCACAAGCCCTCCAGAAAATGTCATGTTGTTCTACGTTGAACGCCTTCTGTGAGCACGTTCAAAAAGGCAGCGAAGTGATGTCAGAGGACTAGGAGCCCAAGGGCTTTTTCCCCATTTTTGGGAGTGATTTTTAAAGAGAGGTAGAGAAAATATACACTGCCAGGCCAAAAGAAGTTCTTGTCACATTGTGCGCGTGGAAGTCTTCTTACCTTCAGAATCAGAACATGACCATGAGCTCAACAGTTATTTTTTTTACGATTAGACCTCACCAAATGTTTTACTAATCTCCGATCATGATCATGATGGCTCTATCCATCCAGGTTTAAATAGTGCATTTGGACAGCTCTATATTTGATTCCAGCGATTTTGGCACTCTCTTTCGTTGTTTTCACTACTTGACAGAGGCCAATAATTTGCCCCCTCTGAAACACTGTAACATCTTTTCCATAACCATGATTATACATCTTCCGACATGTTTGTATTAGAAATGAGAAGCAAGACAGTGCATGAGTCAGGGTTAAAAGAATTGTTGCCTGCTGAAATGTATTATTCACTGCAATAATAATGCAATTATAGGCTCTTAAATATCTTCTTATTTAATTCCAAACAGTGATTTTTCTTTGGCCGGGAAATGTTTATTTTAAAGAACTATTTACATTTCTAAGACCATTTTTGTGGTATCACCAATGGCAAGTTTCCCTGATGCAGATTAAGCTTAACCCTAGACTAAATTAAATTTTCAATGGACAATCTCCATACAAAACTCTGTCCAGGACTATGCTTAATCCACATCTATGAAACCAGTCCAGAGAATGGGTTTATCCTGCTTTCCCTGAGCAAGACATTGACCTTTCGTATTGAACGCAGGTCACTTTTACTTATTCAAATGCACGGTAAAAGGGCAGCCGGCAAGGGCAATACTGACGCAGTCTGGGGCCAATGTGTTAAAGGCTACATGCCTTTGGTTTGGCTGAATCCAAGCGTCCACACTCTGGCCTAGCAGACTCAGTCCTTAGAACCCTTGGTCTTAAAAACCGTGAAGGTGACTGAGCTGCCAAACATCGCTCTGTGAAGTCAATGAGAACACGTGGCTGTGAGCTTAACCCTTTCAGCACCGTGGGCAACTATAGTTGCCCAATGATGTAAGATACCAAAATCAGACGCTGTTGAAAACCTATCATGTGGACACTTGTTTAAAAGAGCTCCCCTTAGGGAGCTCTTTTAAACAAGTTGCCACATGATTGGTGTTCAACAGCTCAGGATGACTTCATTTTTGATTCCTTGAAAATGTATTTGGCGTTCAAATGGTTAAATGTTCAAATGAAACTGAACTGACTGGATCTCAGGCTTAACTCTCTGTTGAGTTTGAGTGAGGAAATACGAGACCATCTTACGCGGATGTATTTTTTCTAGAATTCCTGAATGATGGACATGAATGATGGACCTGTGACTCTACCTCAGCACCTACCTCATCTACCTCATCCGTCATCCCTCATCTACCTCAGCCCAGCATCCCCCGATAACTGTCCACCGACTGATGGAATTTTGAATTGATGTTTGAAGGAGCGAGGATGTTTCATTGAACTCACAACACACTTCATTCTCACATTTTTAGTTTATTTTTTTACCTCGATGGGAGGAAATAAGGGCTAGCCCACATGAAAATATCCTACAGCTATTTGTAAGTAAGACTATAGTATTTTTGGCATAACTGTAGCATTACTATAAATTGCATTGTATTAATAGAGTTGCACTAAAGCCATCACATTATGACTATAGTACTTTTGTATTACCACAGTCAACAGTACCATGACATTACTGTAGTCCACGCAACTTTATTGCTGTAGTTTGAATAACTATACTATCACTACAGTAATACTACACTTTGGCGGTGAAAATACCATCCATTTATTATAGGATAACTAAAGTTTGGAACTATATAAATTTTTCATAAGGGACAAAAACTAAAAAAGCACTGAAGGCAGCAAATACGACAAATGACAAAGTGTAATAAGCTGGCATTTGCTTTACCCTTGAAGTCATTGAGCAGTATTTGGTTTTTTTCATCTTAATACTTTAGGGTGGTTAATATTGCATGCTTTCTTTACTGAGTAATGCCAAATGGATGGGCTATAATGAGGATACTTTTTTATATTATAAATCAATATTTTCCAAATCCTGGATAATAAAGTTTTATAGATTTTTCTGTACGATTCATTTGGAGTTATGGACGCAGTAGACGGACATGTAGCATAACTGGAGGAGAAGGGCCATCTATTCTGCTCTCTGCTTTCTGACAGCCAAATAAAGTGGCAAAACAAAAGACTTTAAGTGCTGCCAAATTAACATTTGGTTTGTGTATTAGCATCACCTCCAACAGTGTGTGGGTTAGTGAGAGATAACTGCCCATTCCACCATACTTCAAAATACATTAGCAAGCCCTACATCTAATGGGAAGGTTCAGACCAAAACAACAATACTGGACGATGAACGCTACTCAATAATGAGCTGTAGATTCTAAGGGGGTGCAAATTTACTTCAGAATTGTTGTGATTCTGCCCTGTTTGCCATTTTTATTGTGATTCTTCCTTGTCTTGCCGTGTATGGATTATGATCTCTGCCTTGTCTGACCATGCTTTGTATTTTGTATTGGGATTTAGACGCCTAGACATGTTTTGTTTTTGCCCTGTCTCTGTTTGTTTTCATATTCCATCTTTACAGTTTCACTCCGGTCCATGTTTTGTTTTTCACCATGCATTGCACTTTGTCTCCCCCTGTCTGCTCTCATGTCTTGTGATCACTCAGCCCCAGTATTGCGTGCCACTCTTTCGGGTGATTTAATGGTTTCTGGGATTTCAATCATTACCTCCAATCTCATTTACTTCCTTCACCTTGCTTTTCTATATTACCAACAATACTAACAGTTTGTTATTTTAGTTAAACTTACTAACCAAAACTAACATTGTTTATAGTACTAACTTACTAACGAGCACTAGGGATTGTATAGCTGCACTTTACTAATTGATTAACGGCCTCTCTGCATTCGCCCTATTCTAGTCTCCACCTCTTGTCTTTACTCAATCTACTTTGCTGCAGTTTTAGCGCAAACTCCACGCTCGTTAAACTCTGTTCTCTCTCCTTTTCTGTGCACGATAGAACTTCCTAACAGCAGCCGTATGCCTTTCAATAGGCTGTCTTTGTCTTTTGGCTTTTGCCAATTTCGTGTAGTCAGGAATTTCCTCTTGTTCATTCCTTTGTAATTAGTCTGATCAAGCTCACCTGTTTCCCATTGTAGCATGTGACTTCCCGTTTGTGTATTTCACCAGTCTTTTCACAGCCAGCTCTTCGTCAGAACGTTTCCCTCGGTTTACCTGTGCTGTGACTGTTTATGCCTTGTACTCTCTATGATTCACTTCTGACTGGACCGTCCCTCATTAGGATTTTGGCTTTGTCTTGGATTTGTTTTCATCTGTGTATCGAACCTTTTTTGCCCGACCACGAGTTTTGTGTTTGCTGCCCTGATTACAACTTGGATCACGTCTCTGGGATTCTGATTTTTGGATTGGACTTTGTACTATTTCCTCCTGCTCTGCGGGGGTTCGCCCCCTTTCCTAATAAAACACAAGCTTTTTTGATTACTTGGTTCTCTCCTCTGGTTCCTGAGCGTAACCCCACAAGAATGGTGTCAACTCATTCAACAAGTTTTGTATACTACCTGACCACTTCTGTGGGGCTAATGCAATGCACAGCATGTTTATACGAAAAGGAAATATATTTGAAATATACTTATTTTGGCCACAGTGCATTTAAAACAGGGGTGGGCAATCACGGTCCAGGAGGGCCAGTGTGTATGTAGGTTTTTATTCCTATCAATTACCCTGACTAATTGAGTTAATTGATTGCATGCACAAATATAGATTTTCGCAATGATTCGATCAAAGGAAAATGTTTTATGAAGGGTGACAAGACTAGTCTTTGTAGTTTCATGATAATTTAAAGAAATGCGCATGAAACGTCAGATTTCATAAATGGTTTGGCTAATTGAGACAATCAACTAATTAAAGACCAGACGTTGGTGTGAGAACCAGGGACAGATACGGCCCTCGCTGCCCACCTCTGATTTAAAATATATTCAGAATGCATGGGATCTCCAGAATACATATTGAAGATGTGTCAGAAATCGCTGATTTGTATGTTTGTTTTTAGTATTTTTTAGTAATTTTAATTGCTTTTTTATTTATTTATCATATTTATTCGTTTAGAGTATGTATGTTTCTGTACGATTGCAAGGTCCTGAGTCTTGAACGTTTTCCTTTCATTTCCATTTTGTAGTATCTTGTCAGTCCTCACACTCTCTTCCCTGTAATTCGGTGAGGTAATTCCCCTTCCTTCTCTCTGGCTGTTCTCATTGGCTATCCGCACCGAAGAATAGTTAGCGAGGCACGGGTGATTAGTTAGATCAGAGTTAGGACTCCACCTGCTTCTTCTCGCTTTCCTATCACCGTCCTTGCTTTTCTAGTTCCGCCTTCCTCGACAGCTGTTCTGCATTCTAGCTGGGGTCTCACCTGATTAGTGTGTGTTTAAAAAGACGCATTTTTCCGGCAGCTCCTTGTCGACTCGTTTCTTCCCATAGCTCGGTTTGGTTAAGTCCTGTTTCTGCGCTTTCTTTTTTTTTATTGCTGGTTGATTGCTTAGTACTTCTCCCTAATTCCCATTTTGTACCCATCTGTTTAGATTCTCCTGTGTTTATCCCTTATCCCATCCAACTCCCTTTTCCCTTCCCCTTCCATTCCCTTAGCTCAGTCCCTTTGTTATTGTCTTTTGTGCGGATTGATTCTCTGGTTACTGAACTACTTGCTTGTCCCCTGACTCTGATTCTGACTATTCTGTATTACCCTGTTTGCCTGGCTATCGATCTGTTTCTGTTTTTGACCATGAGCTGTATTAATCCTAATAAACGCCCTGCCGATGCTGAACTGCATTTGGAGTCTCAGCCCGTTCCTTTCAAGATGCAGTTGAAGCCATGCAAAAATGTATTTCTGTCCCTAAAAATGTATTCCAATCAAAGAAGCTGTAACCCAAAATATACAGCTGCAAGAGAAAGTACGTGAACCCTTTGGAATTATTTTGATTTCTGCATAAATTAAATGTGATCTGATCTTCATCTAGGTCACTACAATAGACAAACAGTCTTCAACTAATACCTCACAAACAATTATGTTTTTATTGAAAACAATATGTAAACAACCAGTGCAGGGTGGAAAAAGTATGTGAACCTTTGGATTTAATGACAGGTCGACCCTCCTTTGGCAGCAATAACCTCAGCCAACGTTTTCTGCAGTTGCAGATCAGACCTGCACAATGGTCAGGGGGAATTTTGGACCATTCCTCCTAACAAAACTATTTCAGTTCAGCAATATTCTTCGGATGTCTGGTGTGAATCACTCTCTTGAGGTCATGCCACAGCATCTCAATCGGGTTGAGGACAGGACTCTGACTGGGCCACTCCAGTAGGGTGTATTCTGCTGTTGAAGCCATTCTCTTGTTGCTTTACTTCTGTGCTTTGGGTCGTTGTCCTGTTGCATCACCCATCCTCTGTTGAGCTTCAGTTAGCAGACAGATGGTCTTAAGTTCTCCCGCAAAATGTCTCGAAAAACCGAGGCAGCAAACCAGCTCCAAACTATGATGCCCCCTGCACCATACTTCACAGCTGGGATGAGGTTTTGATGTTGATTATTTATTTATTTATTTTTTCTCCAGACACAGTGTTGTGCGTTCCTTCCAAACAACTCAACTTTGGTTTCATCTGTCCACAGAATATTTTGCCAGTTGAACTGCGGAACATCCAGGTGCTCTTTTGCAAACTTCAAAACTGCAGCAGTGTTTTTTTTTTGGACAGCAGTGGCTTCCTCTGTGGTGTCCTCCCAGGAACTCCATTCTTGTTTATTGTTTTACTTATATTAGATTTGTCAACATAGATGTTAGCATGTGACAGAGATTTCTGTAAATCTTTAGCTGACACTCTAGGATTCTTCACCTCATTGAGCATTCTGTGCTGCAGTCTTGCAGTCGTCTTTACAGGACGGCCACTCCTAGAGAGAGTAGTGACAGTGCTGAACTGTCCATTTATAGACAATCTGTCTTACTGTGGACTGATGAACATCAAGCCTTTTAGAGATACTTTTGTAATCCTCTCCAGTTTCATGCAAGTCAACAATTCTTAATCGTAGGTCTTCTGAGAGCTCTTTTGTGCAAGGCATAGTTCACATCAGGCAATGCTTCTTCAGAATAGCAAACTCAAAACTGATGTGTGGAGCTGCCGGATAGCTCACTTGGTTAAGGCACTGCGCTGCAGTGCAGAGGTGACTATTACGTCGCGGGTTCGAGCCCCGGCGTACCCACCGGCAGGGGTCGGCAGCTTTTTCAGAGTAGCGCACGATTGGCCATCGCGCTACAGGGTTCCAAATTGGGAAGGGACTGCCGGATTTGGGGATAAAATAGTTGCTTTGTTCGTTGCTCCAGCGCCTCCTGCTGGCCAGACGGGCGCTCGCCAGGAAGACTCTGGGTTTGTTCATGTCCGGGTATCCTCCGCCCTCGTTCTGAACTTACGAGGATTCAACCAATGAGTGTATAAGAATCAGTGGCTGACGGGCATGTGCTTCAGAGAAGAGTCGTGAGCTGTCTTCACTATCCTGAGTTGGCAGCAAGGGGTCGCATAAGAGCAAGCTTTGTACATAGTTCACCAATTAGGCATTCCAGATTCGGGTGGGATTGGAGATGCCAAGTTATTTTTAAAAAAACCAAAAAAAAATTGATGTGTGTTTTTTAGATGGCGGGGGCAGCTTTAGCCAACACCTCCAATCTCGTCACTTTGATTGGACTCCAGGTTGGCTGACTCCTGACTCCGATTAGCTCTTGGAGAAGTCATTAGCCTAGGGGTTCACATACCTTTTTCACACTGCACTGTGATTGTTTACATGTTGCGTTCAATAAAAACATTTAATTGTTTGTGAGGTATTAGTTTAAGAAGACTTTGTTTGTCTATTGCTGTGACTTAGATGAAGATCAGATCATATTTTATGACCAATTAATGCAGATATCCAAGTAATTCCAAAGAATTCACATACTTTCTCTTGCAACTGTACTTTATCAAAAGAATATGCCAATGCAATCTTTAATAGAGATTATTAAATTACATATATATTATAAAATTACAAATGCATTTCACAGAAGTAGCATATGTATACACAAATGCACTTCAATTTAAACCCAGCCAGAGAACATGGTTAGATTTGACAAATACATTTTGACAACATTGAATGTTTTATTTCAGAAGTGCATACTGATAGGTCAGTGCATAATATCACTGACATAGGTGCAACCAGCATAAAATAATGCAAACACTTTTTTCAATAAAAATTCAATAAAAATGTTAATTGCTAAACAACATCTCATATTAATTTATCATTCTACAAACAGAGCATCAGAGTATTAAAGATCCCAATTCGGTACACTTCCGCTTACATGGAGATTAAGATTTATGTTAGGCTTATATGTCACCCTACTGACACCCTAGTTGTTTCTTTTACAAACTCTGAAAGTATGGTAGTAATCAGACTGTAGTATTGAAACTCTAAAAACTATTTAGTGCAGTAGCTAAAATATAATATCATTTCAGGTTCCTTTAGGCTATCCCTTCAGTTAAAAGAAATGCATAGTGATAGGACAGTACATAGTACAGTATCATAGGTGTAACAAGCATAAAATTATGTGCACAGACACAGTACTGTTTCATTGCGAGAATATTAATAAATGAAACATGTCATTTTGATATATCATTCTACAGTCTAACTCAAAAGCTTCATTAAAAAAGCAGACTATAAAGGATTCCATTTAAGTGCACTTCTGCTTACATGGAAATAATGCATGTAAGACTTACTGTGTATGTCACACTAATGACATTGTCATGTTTCATTTACACACTCAATGAAATCGTCAGTTTTTACAAATTTAAAATTAATTTCACAATTCATATATCCCATATACATTTATATCTAAAATAGTTTTTCATCCATATGGGAACTATATTATAAATGTATTTCAAATGAATTGATAATATATTTAGTATACATTGATTAAAACATACAAGAAGTGGCCATTTTACATGTTTAAAATGCATTTTACTATGGAAGCCCATAGTGGACAATATTCAAATGAAAATGTAATCCCACTATTGCATATAATTTCCCACTTATGAATGAGTTATTTGAGGCAATATTAAATTGAAAATCATTAATCCAATTATCACTTTCATTTTCACATACACATATTTATGACTATATTCAAATGATAATGAAAAGCTGTTTGACATTTCATTTTCAAAGTCATGCTCCACAATACAGTGGACAACATTCGAATGCAATAAGCAAAACAGTACCCCCAGCCTATTGCATTTATATTTACATGTCAACACGCTCTTTTAGGGTCAATATGAAAATGTAAATGCTACCCTCTGACTATTTGAAAAGGATATTGAAAATGGCATTCAACATTTAATTTGCAAAGACTTCACTTGCTCTACTGAGGACAATATTCAAATGCAATAAGATAAACAGCCCTCCCAGTCTATTGCATTCACATATACATGTCATGACGCTCTTTTAGAGTCAACATGATAATGAAAATGCTGTTTTCTACTCACTTGGAAATAATAATGATATAATAATGATGACGACACTTGACATTTCATTTTCAAAGACTTATCCTGTCATACATATTCAAATGAAGTATGACAATATTCAAATGCAGTCAGGGAAACAGCGCCTCCCAGTCCATTGCATTTTCAAATACATGTCAACATGCTCCTTTTAGGACACAATGAAAATTAAAATGCAATCTGTCAGCATCTCATCAAGGCGGGTCTCCCGCTAGGACGTCACTCATTAGGGGCGCGAATGGAAAGCACATTCTTCAGGGCGGCATGGTGGCATAGTGGTCAGCAATGTTACCTCTGGCCTGGGGCTTTTCTGTGTGGAGTTTGCATGTTCTCCCCATACCCGGTATTCTGGTTTCCTTCCACAGTCCAAAGACATGCATGTTAGGTTAATTGGAGACACTAAATTAAATATTGTCTCAAATAACTCATTCATAAGAGGGAAATTATATGCAATAGTGGGATTTCATTTTCATTTGAATATTGTCCACTATGGGCTTCCATATTTTACAATTCATTTTGAAATTATTATTCTAATTTTCAAAACGTATGTCAAATACAATTTTATCCATGCTGGAAAATACAGCGCCCTCCATAATTATTGGCTCCCCTTATCGTTAACCTTTAACTCAAATGAATTTTAATGGAAAAAAAATCCCTGACTAAGAAATTATTATTTTTCATAAAATCACCTGTTCCAAAATTATTGGCACCCCTAACAATTCCTCGGAAATAAATTTAATTGAAGTATTTGTGTCATTTCTACAGTAGTTTACAAAGTTGATCAGAGTATCTAGGAACATTTAATTAGTAATTCATCACTTCCTGTTTCCCTGGGGTATAAATATGACGTGACACAGAGGCCATTTCTCTTATCCACTCTTCAACATGGGAAAGACTAAGGAACACACCATTCAAGTAAGGCAGATGTGTGTCGACCTTCACAAGTCAGGCAATGGCTACAAGAAAATAGCCACTCGCCCGCACCTGCCCATATCTACTGTCAGAGGAATTATTAAGAAGTTTACAACAACTGGAACAGTTGGAACAAGCCTGGACGAGGACGCAAGGTCATTTTGCCACCACGCACAGTGACGTGGATGGTAAGAATAAAGAATAAAAGAATAAAAAGTTCTCCATAGCACACTGTTAAAGAATTGCAACAAATGGTAGCATCTTGGGGTCACAAAGTCTCCAAAACAACCAACAAGTGCTATCTACATGCCACCAAGCTGTTTGGGAGGCAGGCACGGAAAAAACCTTTTGTCATTCACAATCATAAACGCAAACATCTGGAGTTCGCTAAGCGGTACTTGGACTTCATCTGGGACCTTGTGGTCAGATGAGACCAAGATAGAGCTTTTTAGCAGCAAACACTGTAAGTGGGTCATGGCATCATGAACGCTTTGAAATACCAGGACATTTTAAATCAAAATCTGGTGGCCTCTGCCCGAAAGCTGAAGATGGGTTGTCTTATTGCCTTCTGCCGGCAGGACCAAACCATGACAAAAACTCTATCGTGTAAAAAAGAGTGCTAATTTGACATTCTTGTTGGAAATCATGGGTGTCCTGTCCTCCAGGCTAAAGAGGAGAAAGACCACCTCTCCTGTTATCAGCGTTCAGTTCAAAAGCCAGCATGGTATGGGGATGCATTAGTGCATATGGTGTGAGACACTTGCATGTTTTAAAAAGCACAATGAATGCTGAAAGGTATATAAAGGTTTTAGAGCAACATATGCTACCCTCCAGATGACATCTATTCCAGGGAAGGTCTTGTGTATTTCAGCAGGACAATGCAAACACACATACTGCAGCTATAACAACAGCATGGCTTCGTAGTGGAAGATTCCCTTTGCTGAACTGGCCTGCCTGCAGTCCTGATCTTTCACTGATTGAGAACATTTGGTGCATAATTAAATAAAAATTCCATCAAAGGAGACCCAGAACTTGCTAGCAGCTGGGAGACTGTATTGAACAAGAGTGGGATCAAATTCCAATGGCTCAAGAAACTCAAGAAACCTGTCTCCTCAATGCTCAGAGGCCTCCACTCTGTGTTAAAAAGAAGAAGGGATGCTACATCATGGTAAACAGGCCCCTGTCGCAACTTTTTTGAGACCAGTAGCAGCCATCAAATTTTAAATGAGCTCATTTTGTGGATAAAATTGTAAAATTTCTCAATTTCAACATTTGCAATATTATCTCTGTTCTATTGTCAATAAAATACTGGCTGGTGTGATTTGAAAGTCATTAGTTTTTGGTTTTATTAACAATTTACACTTTGACCCAACTATCTCAGAATTAGGGTTATATTTCCAATTAATTGAAAATACATTTGATTATGTATTAATTAAGATATATGAAGCAGCCATTTTGAAATATTCAAAATGCATTTTTAAATGTATGTTCAAAATGTATCTCAAATGTATTTTCTTTCCATATGGGTACACACAGCCATTGCCGTAGAATTTTATTCCCCAGAAATGACATTAAGGTAGACATATTTTGGATGTCTTGCAGGGTTCAGGCGTACAGTTCAATTCAGTTCCTTTCAATTTTATTTGTATAGCAATTTTGACAGAAGACGTCATCACAAAGAGACAGTGGCCGGGAAAAACTACCTTACAGGAAAAAAACTGTATTGGAGAGAGAGAACAAGGAAAAGAATCTTGGGCTGATCCTGGCTCAGTTGAGGGGTCGGCTCTGCCCCAAGGTGGTCTGAGGGGTTGGAAGGAGGGCATGGAGGATAGAAAGAAGAATAAAAAAAAGCTGCAGGCATACATACAGCTGCAGGCACTGTGATGTGCGGAATAATACATCAACAGATCAACATAGCAGCACAAGAGTATTTTAGCTCAAAGCCAAACGGTCGAAATGTAGGGCCTGGGAGCCAGCTATTGGGGAGGAGAGGAAAGGGCAGCGAACCAGAATCCAGAGTAACCCCGGAGCAGGTTCAGGGTCAGAGGTTCAGGGCGACAGATTCAAGGGCTGGATGATAGGCGCTGTCAGAAGCTGTGCATCTGGGACTCAATGGGTGGGGCACTAACCAAAAGTGCCGAAAGTCCAAGAGTCGAGGTGGGGAGAAAAGAAAAACAAATTTGGAGTGATACCAAGATAACGTTATGTACGTGAAAAAAAGAGTTTGCTTGGACCAAGATACAGAGAACCTTCTGCAGACTGGGCTAATAGCAGCATAGCTATGAGATGGTGTATATCAGCCCAGCATCACTGTAAGGGGGGCCCTGGGCTAGGAGCGTAGAGTATGCACATAATGTAAGAGAGCAAAGCGAATGAGCTATAACGGTCTTGGGGTATAGAAAAGAATAAGTGGAAGTACTATCCTAAGGACTGTGGTTTACAAGCTAGTAGTGCATAGGACAACTCAACACTAATATAGCACCTGATGACTTTGCTAAGTTTGAAGCAAGTAGTACCAATAAGAAACAACTAAACAGCTAAAAGCTGTAACTGTGTGAACATGAAGTCCCAAAAAGAAAAGTTTTGAACAAATTGGTCCCTCAGATCTACATGACATTGTCAGCATTGCAGGATGAGCTAGAACTGAATGCAGTTAAAAGTTTACAGAATAGTGGTACTATTTATTTTACTTTATGATTAATTAAATAATTGTTCTTAACCATATTTACTACGTAACTGCTGCAGCATTGCAGGAAGAGGAAAGGTGCGTTAAACTGCGTATGGATGATTCTACTCCTTGCTAAACTTGATCAAGCAAAATGATCGAAAACTGGTCATAACTTTTAATTAATTAAGATATTTTTTGTACCTCCTCCAATTACTCCCGAGTAGCCGCTCCTAATCTACATTTTATAAATGTGACCTTTGGCTTAGACGATCAATTATTTTGCAGCAAAAGTAATTAGCTTTTGTACAATACTGTACAATGCAGTTAAAAGCTTCCATCCATGTCAGTCTAAGCAATAAGTTAATAAAACACCATTTCACTCATGCCATGCAGCAATTAAAGGATGAATAACATTACTGTTAGCTGTTGTCCATGGGGCTATTAGCCAATACAAATGCATTATCCACTAGATGTCCTCGACCACAACATACTAATGTTTACTACACCATTAATAATCAGCTTCAGAGACTTGAAATCTACAAATCAAATTCATAAAAGTATGTCTGCAAGATTAACTATACAAGACATGCTTGTGAGGTAGCGATCTGGAACCAAATGCGAGGACACGGGATTGCAAAAATAAGGAGATTTATTGAGCGAGGGGGGTAACCCCCGCAGGGCAGTTGGCAACAGTAAAGAATCCGCAATCCAAAAATCAAATTCCAATGGGCAGCAATCCACAAAATCGAGGTCGGGCAGAAAAAGTTCAAAACACACAGATGCAACAGTAATCAAAAAGGGCAAACCAAAAATCAGTAGTCGGGTAATCCAGTCAGAATCAGCGAGAAGAATAGGAGCACGGGTAAGCACATGTAGGAGAACCTAATCACATGGAATTGGCCAAAGCCAAAACGCGGACAGGGAACACGAGACATTCCTATAAACAAACATACGGCTCCAGTCACAGAATTTCTAACGTGCATAGATAATAAGAAACAGAACAGCGCGATCAGGTGTGAGCTTTCACAGAAAATGCAGCAAAGGTAATCAGAGAGAGACAAGAGGCGGAGACTAGAACAGGGCGAGTGCTGAGAGCTTGTTAATCAATTAGTAAGTGTAACTATACAAATCCTTGGTGCTCGTTAGTAAGTTAGTACTATATTCAAGGTTAGTTGTTGTTAGTAATCTCAGGAGAAAATAATAAACTGTTAGTATTGTTAGTAGATAGAAAAGAAGAGTGAAGCCAACAAACGAGATCGGAAGGAAGTTTGAAAACCAGAATCCAATAAATCACCCAAAGAGTGAAACACACTGTAAGACTGGGGCTGAGTGCAATGACAAGACATGACCAGACAGGAGAGACAAAGTGCAAAGCAAATTGGAAACATGAACCGGAATGTGGTAATATGGCAAAATATAAAACATGGAAAAGTAAACTAAGATAAAACATGACAAATCAAAATAACCAATACACAATACATAATACAAAGAATAGTCAGACATGAGCAATGGTCAAAAAAAAGTAAAGGCAGTCAGAATAGGCAAGGCATGAACATGGTCAAGGCAGACATGGCAGAATCATAACAATCCTAGAGCTTAGCTTGATCAAGCGAAAACAGCAGAGCCTAGCTAGCTAACCGCAGATCACAGCATGACCTCTAGGTAGCCAGCATGCTAAATATTCTTATGCTCTATAATGTTACTGGTTGGTGTCGTCATATTGTGTTAATTGGTCAAGAACTCCTCTATTTAATCACGCACTAACTGGGTTGCAAATCATACTTTTTGCATTGCACCACAAATTCTGAATGGTAAGGTTAAAGTTAGCTACACAATTTGCAAAAAGGAGGTAGCAAGCTAGATAGGAGGAGAAGGACAACCGAAGTCAGCGCTCCAACAGTTCTGCGCCAGATTTTCTTCTCATTTTTCCTGCCCAGCTCCACCGCAAACACTTTTTTTTCACCGTTACGATCTCTCATATTTCTTCCTACCCCAGTTCACATGGATCTGATTAGGACAGCTTATCCCCCGAGGCCCTTCCAACCAGATTCATTTTGTACGAGAAGGTCACTGTTCTGAAAGTGCACTGAACACACAAGTACTAACTAGCTAGCAACATTTCATAGTTGTAAATCATGCTCCATTCTCTTTTTCTCAATAAAATCCATCTCCTTATTATGTCCTCTTTAGTGTGAAAACTGAGAATACAAAGGTTGGTTTTTTCTTTGATGATTGTGAACAGTATAGAATTAGGAATACAGCCGTATGCAAAAGTTTGGGCACCCCAGATCAAAATGTCTGTTTTTGTAAATAGATAAGTGATTAAAAGATGACTGCTCTCCAAAAGGCAGAGTTAAAGAGGACGCACTCCCTTTATATTTTAAGCAAGATTACTTTTTAATTTCTATCCTTTTACAGTTTCAAAATGGCAAAAAAGTAAAATGGTCCAAAGCAAAAGTTTGGGCACCCTGCATGGTAAGTGCTAAGTAATACTACCTTTGGCAAGTATCACAGCTTGTGAACGCCTTTTGGTATGAATTCTGGTTTGGGGGATATTGCCCATTATTCTTTGCCAAAGGCTGCTAGTTCTGTGAGATTCTTTGGCTGCCTTGCACGCACTGCTCTTTTGAGGTCCGTCCACAGATTTTCAATGATGTTGAGGTAAGAGACCTTGAGGGTTATGGTGAAACCTTCAACTCGCACCTCCTTGAGGTAGTCAGTTGTGGATTTTGAGGTGTGTTTAGGATCATTATCCTGTTGTGGAAGCCATCCTCTTTTTATCTTCATCTTTTTTACAGATGGTGTGATATTTGCTTCCGAAATTTCCTGAAATTAATTGAATCCATTCTTCCTTCAACCAGTGACATGTTCCCCGGGCCACTGGCTGCAACAGCCAACGACATCTATATTAACTTCATCAGTCCACAGGACTCGTTTCCTAAATGCATCAGTCTTGTTCAGATGTTCCTAAGCAACCTTCTGATGCTGAATTTAATGGTAAGGATGCAGGAAGGGTTTCCTTCTCATGACTCTTCCACGAAGGTCACATTTAAGCAAGTGTTGCTGAACTGTAGGGCAGTGCACCATGACTCAGTGATGTGCTAAATCTTGCTGAAGCTCTTTTGTTGTCAAACAGATGATTTGATTTACCTTTCTTTTGTAGTAATCCAATGAGCAGTTTTCTTAAGACGTTTTCTTGGTCTTCCAGGCCTCAAGTTGACCTCCACGGTTTCTGTTTACTGCCATTTCTTAATTATATTATAAATTGAGGAAATCACAACCTAAAAACGTTTGCTATCTTCTTATAGCCTTCTCCTGCTTTGTGGGCATTAATTATTTTCATTTTCAGAGAGCTAGACAGCTGCGTGGAGGACCCTATGGCTTCTGATTGTTGGGCCAAGGTTTGAGGAGTCTAGGTATTTATAAACTTCAAAATTTGCATCACCTGGTCTTTCCTAATGATGATTGCGAACAAGCCACAGCCCTAACACGCTAAATATGATCTGAGGCCATAGTCAAAGTTACCCGAGAGCTAAAATCTTTTGAGGTGCCCAAACTTTTGCACGGTGCTCATTTCCTTTCATTTGCTCTAGAATTGTACAAAACAAAAGTAATACACAAATACTGCTTAAAATGTCCAAAAAAGTGTTGAATCTTTCAATTTATGCCATTCAGAGATCAGTTCATCTTCTACTTGCTTAACTATTTTCAGTCTCAGAAATTTTGATCAGGGGTGCCCAAACTTACAACTTTACCTGACTACTCAAACTCTGCCATTGTCGGTTCCTGGAGAATCAAACTAGCGGAAGAAATTCATCCCTTTCTCCGCTTTGCCTATCCTGAAATGTGAAATAGGACTATCCAATTCCATTATTGCACATATCTGCAATGTCAGGCACATCATCAGCGATGTTTCCACAATACTCCACTGTTAGAGCAGTGCGTTGGATGCAGGCAAGCGGACCACTTCTTTATTATCATCAAGTCCGTAAGCTAGTCCTACCTAATGTCCATAGTTTGTTGCAAAGCAAATCGAACACATATTCCGCCTGTAAAACCCTTTCTTCGGTTGATTGTGTCTGAGTTTAGTTGGTGTCACATCTGACGCAAAACAAATTTTTCGCAGGACAGATTACATTCAAAGTCAATGCAAAGATGCGAATACAGGCAAAACGCGTGTATTCGCGTCTTTGCATTGACTTTGAATTAAAAATGATTTCCTGCATTTATTCATACTGTATAATGCAAAGTAAATTATCTGCTGGCATTCTGTTTCTGGTGCCGGATACCAAACTGGAGCTATTCTCTATCATGATGATATGATGTAATGTCATCACAGCCCTGTATAGCAACAATTAAATGTATCTACTTCATTCATAATCATTCAAAACAAATGTCATTGATGGTTAGGCTTTAGGTAAGTGCTCTTTTAGGTAAGTGCTCGCGGTTGAAGGCCAAATGCGCTAACAGGAGAGTAATGAAGAGTGGGGATTCCTTGTGCCCATGTGACGTCACGCATCGCCCTTCCGGGAGGCAAAATGGCGACTTGGTAGTGGCCTTAGAAATACCACACAAAAACGCTCATAACTTCTTCATAAATGGTGAAGTATGCCTGAAATTTTTCTCATGGACTCTCAATATTACAAGCTCTCAAGCTATGCATGTGTTGAAATTCAGTTGTCTATTCCTTTAAGTCTGAGTGACAGATATGGTTTAAACCAGCATAGTGCTTTCCCTTGCAAACCAAACAGGTTCTCAAGTCCGTCAAAATACGATGGTCAATGATGTAAAACACTGTTCTTAGGTCCAACAAGACAAGAATGAAAATGCAGCCATTGTCAGATGCAGGAAACAGGTCCTTAATCACTGGATCAAAGCTTCTGTGCTATGGTTTGGTCTAAATCCATGTGGTTTGCATGTAGGAATGAACAAAGTTGCTTTGACACTGCTTTTCAAGGATTTTGGAAATAAAACGGAGGTTAGATATGGGTTTATAAATTACATGACAATTTGGCTTAAGATTAGGGTTCTTCAGGTAAAGCTTGATTACAGCTACTCCAAACTATTGTGGCATATACCCTGAGAGTAGTGAATCATTGATGAGGTGTAGTAGAAGCAATGTTGATAAGAGGCAGGGTGTCCTAAAGAAATTTGGTGGGAATTGGGTCCAGTGTGCAAGTAAATCACTTCAAAGAGGAGACCAGAGATGTAAAATGAGCGTGGACAATATGGGAAAAGGATTCTAAGTAATCACCAGGGCTCAGGAGTGTAACAGAGGCAGCCATTCCAGGGGCTGAATACATTTGTTTAGTGTCATAGTAGGAAAATCTGGAGTGGATATTTCTCTCTGATAGCTTGTATTTTGTCATCAAAGAACTTCATAGAGCCATTGATACTAAATGTTGTTGGAAGACAAGGGTCGACTGACTTATGGCTCTTGGTTAGTCTGGAAGTGACACTGAAGAGGAATGTAGGGATATTATCATTTTCCTCAATCACAGTAGAGTAACAAGTTGATCTGGTTTCAGAGAGTAGTTATTTCTTTGTGGATTACAGGGCTTTCTTTCCCTGCATGGCTAAATACCTCTAGTTCAGAAGAATGCTATTTATTTCCTGATCTTTGAGAGGCCTATTCAATCTTTGCGAGTCTAAGCATTTTACCATGAAGCCAACTTCTGTTTTATTGATTTCTTTTTGAGAAGAACCACAACATCTAACGTGGAGCATACTGCTTCTGAAACGCTGTTAGCAAATTCATCAACTGTGTTGAATTTATACACATATTAGCCATTGTACTTTGCATCATGACTTTGCTGTAGATAAGCATTCAAATTTGGGCTAAAATGCATTTTGCAACAAGAGTTGTCAGAAAGACAACAAAGCTCGCCGGGGCAAGGTTAAAGTTTTTCTGCACGAGGACGGACGCGGACGCCGGGGGTACGACAATAGCTCTCCGGACGTTATTCGTCCCGGCGAGCTAAAAATAATAAAAAAAACAACGCTAAAAATGTAAACGGCCATATCTCAGCAACTACTGCACTTACAGACCTGAAATCTTGCACACATTCATTCCTTATGCAGTGCTTCAATTGTGATTTCCAGACCTTTCTGAGACAGTGACCTGGGGACCTCTGGTTGATTTGGGTTGCAATGACCCAATAAAAAAACTGGAAAAATTGGAGTGTTCTAAAACTTTTTACCAGTAGTGCATATCAGATCACACTAGGAGGCGATGTGTGTTCTCCTCGCTTAGTGGAGTTTAAAGGCTCTCCTCACTTCCACATTGATTTGCTCCCAGACCTCCAGTTTCCTGCTACTGTTCAAAGAGATGCACTAATTTGAGGGTCCAAATGATGCCCATGAATGTGACTTAATACTGTATAAGCCCATTGGTGAGACCAACCAAGGGGACGTATTCCTGTCTTTTGCTCAGTTCATATGACCCTGATCAGAAATACAGTGTGCTTATGTTATGGGTGGATCCATGCATGTTTTTTTCTGTCTGGAAAACAAGAATGATTCCAGTCAAGGAGGAGGATGTGGTCAGGTTCACTGGAAAAATGAGTCACATGAAGTTCTGTGGCATCAGAGCCAAAACTTATCTGGCAACTCACCTCAAGTTTACATATTACCTAATCTGCTTGTGTCATCTCAAATTCACCCAGCAGACAGCTGGCTACCCTTCGGCCTCATACATTAATCAGAGATGAAGGGAGCCAACTTGGTTTCTCTTAATGGTTTGTATTGTTTAGAATGAGGGATAATGTCTTATGCATCTGTTGGCAGATTGGTGAGCCTCGACCCATCTTGGCTCTTGAGGGGGCAAGCCATTTCTGGAGGTTCCTTGTATATTAAAACACAACCAGCATCTGCTGTGTCACATCACCTCACTATTAATGTGACTAGTTGCAACAGTCATAAATCGGCCCTCCTCCAACTTCTTTTTGGAAATTGCAGCAGTCATCAATTTGAGATAAGAGCATATCTCCAATAAATTCATAAGTTATAGCGCCAAACGATGAGTAAAAGTTTTCAATACAGTATAGAAGTTGAACTAACTTTTCAAATCACTCAATTTTTCTATGTATTTGCAATAATTTGCCCAATTGTTAGGAATAGGGGGTGAAAGTAAGTCTTCATTTCAACTTTTAAATTTACCTTTTCATTCTTTAACTTGTTCAACTGACTGCTGCAATACAGTTTCCATGGAATACAGGCAGTATACACCTTTACAGTGGAACGCACACCCACCTCTGAATGCAGACTTGTCTTGTCAGGCAGAAGCATCGCAGCATTTCATGCATCACACCCAAAAAAATGGGAGGAGTAAGAAGAAGGAAGCACATATCAGCATATCCATTTATTTTCATTTCCCTTTATTTATTATAGATTGCACAAATAGCCCTGTTTACTGGAGATAAAGAGGTGCAACATTTATAATATTCAAATAAGAAAGTTTGTGAGGTCTGTCATTAAAAGTAGCAAACAAGATATTTGATACAAGTTTTTTCCCCCCTTTTTGCCACAAAGGCATTGCCACAATTCATGCAAGAGCACTTCGTCATTCAGAGCCCTATAACAAACATGGCAGCCAAAATAGCAAAACTTTACACTGAGTTCAGAACGTAACAGGGTGGCTGGCATCTTTCAAGATACATTTGGCACAGTTTGATTATGTACAATACAATATACTCAGAATTAATCTAAAGTGTAATGACGATCACCTTTAACAAAAACACACAATTTGAGACATGGTCATTTTAGAAACTGCAATGTGGTACATAAAATGAGTATCTTACAGGAAAATAAGTAGGCCATTTCAGCAAAGACAAACGATCAGTTGAGTAACATCAAAAATTCAGAATTAAAAAATACCACCTTCTCTTAATCAATCAGTATAAAACATGTTGTTCAGGCTTTCAACACTGCGAAAATGTACCAAAAGAGTTCATAAATTATGCATTTGTACAGATGAGCATCAAAACAGCCATCGTGCACCAAATAATTACTTTGCATGACGGGAATAGTAAACAAAGGCTCAGCCAAGGCCAGGTACGGCAAATAAAATAATAATAATATAAAAATACAAAGGGTTGAAGCCCATACGGTGCGTTTCACCTTATCCTTTCCGCTGCCCCGCCCTCATCCACCCGGTTATTGGAGGCTCACCTAACGGGAACAACTGAAAAATACGGTAACCTAATGTCATGCAATACATAGGCAATTAAACGAGATTACATCATCGACGGCTTTTCATTGCAAGCCTTGAAAAAGGAACTGCGCAGCCCTCAACACGGTTCATACGGATTTTCCGTTCGCTTGTCTGCAATGGGATGCCAGCCGCAGACTGCTTCATGGGTAGGCTGGGGAGTTTCAAAGTGCTTACAAATTAATGAGGGGTCAACCTCCGAACGCAATGTCACTCCATGTTTTAAACACCTGAGGTTGCTTTTTCGGTCCCGTTTTTCAGCACGTCGTCAATTCTGTCATCTTCGATCACGACTAGAAAGGAGAGGAAATAGAAGTTTATGTCCTGTCCATTTTTACACACTGACGCATGAAGAAAGCGAAACTATCATAATAACGTCATAAAAAATTGATAATTCAAACCAATTAGTCAGATATAGCGTTTTTAGTGAATATGATGAATTGTGATTGGATTATATAAGCCTAGCCAAATAACCAGACTGAACCTTTCCCCTTTTCAAATTACTTGCTTGTCTCTCACCTTATTCACGAACAGCAAGTGACCTGAGAAGTTGAACCACGTTCTAGGCAGCTACAACATGCTTGATGCGCATAGATTACCATAACACTCACCCTGCGGTCCAAAAACAAAATCTTACCTCGTTTGCTTCTTCCTATCTCTCCAAGTTTTGGGGGTCTTTTGTTCTGAGCGCCTCCGAAGAAGTTATTCGTATCCTGCAGGCGACAAGTGAAGGAAATTTGCCCCACGTTTCCATCATCGCTGTAATGAGTAATTTTCTCCTCATTGAAAGGCAGCACTTCCGACATGATGTATCCCCCACCAGACGACAAACAATCGGCGGTGGTCGAACCGAAATCAAGACAGAACTCGTAAATAAAATATAACCGCAATCGGCAAACTCCGATGCTTATAGGCTACGGTTTCTAGCTACCTTCTTCGTTTACACGAATCGAAGCATCGCGTGAGAAGTTAAACAAAAGATGTTTGTCCTGACCTAAGTTACATTATCCAAAGTTTCTTATAGTTTCGGCGAAAGCAACATTTATAAACAGGAGGCATGCAGTCGCCTCGGCATGCGCTGATTCGGACGTTTGGAAAGTCGCATGGAAAAGCTGATGTGAGAAATGCAAATTGCGGAGCGATGCAAAGCATGGATCCCTGCGAGACTTGGCAGGGAAAATACGTCACCGAGCCTTAATTTTCCTGGTGTGGCTGAACAACTCTTCCAAAATTCTACCGTTTGGCTCTTGCAGGAAGTCCTGTCAAGCCGGAGTCGCAACCTAAGAAGCTTTGCAGTATTTTTAACAGTTAAATTTCGAAATGAAGCAGCACATTTTTGTTTTACTGCGTCTCAATTCCCGAATGAATTAAAATTCTAAGGCCGATTCAGTTCTTCAGAAGCGTGCAAATTGAAACTAAGAGTGCAACGTGACAAATGAGACACGTGCTAGCAGGTGCAATACAGTATGCAAAGTGGCGATGCTCAGCACTGTACACGTTTCCTCCCTCGGAGTAGGATTTTCCCTTGGCAAGCCCAAGTAAGCAAATTTTACAGAGATTAGGCATTGCCTACTGGAAATATTGCTGACGGCATGTTATTATATAATAGAAAATCTGCCAATTTCATGATATTTAACACCTGAAACAAATTGATTTTCCCGACATTAAAGTAGCCTACGTGCGGGTTTTTCCAACGCTGCATATTCTTGCGAAGGTCATAGCTCATCGTTTCGTGATACTGCTGTTGGCTGTTTTTTGTTTTTTTCTTAAAAAACACAATCCATTCCGCCTTATATTCTCCAATACGAAAAGCAATTACAACGAGCATATTATAAATCCATAACAAACGCACACTATGTCTGTACAACGTAATACTGCACTCAGTCATTTCAGTATTAGAATTCAACTGATGTAAAATCTATGTATTGCACGGCAGAGTGGATATTTACTTCTCGTTTTCAACACCTAGCGTTCCGTGCGACGTGCGTTGCTGACTGGCCGTCAATTTATTGATTGATTGATTTATTTATTTTGGGGGTGAGGGAGGGGATTCTTGAGCTGTTGCTTCCCTCTAAAGGAGAAAGCAGAGACTACATTTAATTTCCTTGTTCGAAAGGGAGCATAAAGTGCGGCTGGACAGACACTGTCGGTAGACAAGAGCAGGGTAGGCTGCATCCCCGAAATTATAACATTCTTTCCATTGGCAAAATTCACAGTTTGGTCTAGTGGTGGGCTAAATGAAAGGATGTAGGGTCCAGACATTCAATACGGGAACTACTGTAGGGTCCAGGAATGTTCCCACCATATTTTACTCATTTCCCAAAGGAACTGTTTGACTTACGAGTCTCTCCATGCCGTTTCAACAAATGCTTCCCACCTGACCCCCTCAGATTGGCCGGATAAAATTCTAAATCAACGCTTTATTAGTAGATAGTAACTGTGCTAAATTTCAGATCTGTATCTGTAGTAGTTTTTGCAATAAAAGTAATAGAAGGAAGCAATATCTAGCCATTTTTTGGAGCTCGCTTTACAGTCACAATATGAAATCGTTTTTAAATGGTCATATCTCAACAACAATAACAGGTACCTTGAAATTTGGTATGCTACATATTTGGCACTAGGATAGTCGATATGTGCAGTATGAAATGTATTGATCCAACTTCTACAGTGTTATGTCTGTTTGAAAATGCTTTTTCATTTTTCGCTGTCATATGAAATACCATTTTTAATGGGCTGTAACTTCAACAATAATCAATGCAGAGGCTTGCAATTTTTCTTGTAAGTTTTACTGTATGAGCTTGATGAGTACCATGAAAAACACTCGTAAGACATACCTGTAGATAGTTTCCAGGAAATGTGGGTGCCAAAACAAACAAAAAACTCAATTTTGAACAAGTTTGCTGTCAAATTGCCAATGTATGGCTAAAAGATCATATTTCGGGCTTTCTTAACCATCAGTTTCATGATGGGGTCTTCATTCATTATTTTGAAATGATTTTTTTAAATTATAAAATCTGTTAGCAACGCATGTATTTCAGAGAAAACAGTTGAGTAGCAGTAAAATTAGGTCTGAAACACACCCATCATAAAATTTCAGCTAGCAAATGTTCATTTAAAGGTTTTCGTGAGAGCATTTGCCACCTTAATGGCATCATGATTATGCCCCAAGCTAATCTGGAACATTAATTTATGGGGATTTTGGAGGCCAATATCCAAAGAATTTGATACCCAATTTGATAAAATGCCATAAGGTATAAGTTGTGTGCTATTTTTTTAGTACCACCTTAAGATTCACCTTATTGGTTAAGGGAGATGCTTAGTATATGGCCATCTGCCCACAACTGACCATAAATGATCACAATTGCGAGAAAGCCACACTGCAAGAACTGTCAACCTAGATCACCGATCACAACAAAAGAGCTTATTATACAAATGATGGTAACTTCTTTTGAATAAGGGCAGTTTCTGGCCTGGTTTGAATTTGAATTTTGTAGCCATTTCTTCAACAATTTTCAGGGATTCAGAAACTAAAGTGTATCACAGTGAGAGAAATGCACTTACAGTAAATTAATAACATCCATTCTCTGTTATGCAAAAAGGAATGCAGGATGATGCCACCATGAACTTACTTGTGATGTGCTCCTTACGATGGTTAAATGGATCGGCACACGACCGCTGTAGACTTTCAAAGCGTGACAAATACACTTTTTCAAGATGGAAACAGATTCAGCCATCTTCACTGAATATGACATTGCACCAAGTCAAAAGTTGTCTGTCGGCTGGTTGAAGGTCACCGAATGAAATTAGTCTTGTCTTTCTACAGCTTCTATGTTTGTCGTGTTCCTCATCCAAGGAAATCCCAATTTTGAACTTGTCAGAAGCCTTGCTGAAGCTTCAATGAATGAATTAATTAGCTACCCTATTGTTTTAACCAGAGGTGATGCAATACCCATGGAAGATGATTCAATATATGGGTGATCTGATGCAGTACCCACGGAAGATGATGCAATACCTGGGAGATCCTAGGGAGGAAATGCAACATCATGTCAGATGTCAGATTATCTTAGGAAATAATGGAACTTTAGTTTATGAGTGGGCACTGTCTATTTAAAACTTTAATTTAAAACTTGTAGTTGAAGAACAAAGGGGATAATAATGGGCGTTTTTACCCCAAAATGCCTATAATTGTAACATGATTAAAGTGAAGGAGATGAGAAAACAAGTTGTAATTTTTAACAAATAAAGTCAAGGTATATTCATTTATGTGGAACAAGTGTCATTACCATGAGTAACTGCCCACATGGTGAACATGTCAATCCAAAATAAAAAAGATGGAAAAAAAAAAAAAGGTGACTTTTTCAGCTACGACCTTTTTCAGGGTCTCCTAACTATACAATTATGCCTTGAGTGCAGTCAATCTTCCTTGTACAGACAGACCTGTCATCAAATAGAAGGAATAGAGCACAATTTAGTCTCTATAAGGGATCCTGGCCTCATAGGGGGTCTTAGGAAACTGAATTTTTCATTTACACCACTAGAAATTCTCATATTTGAGAGGCCAATATCTTGAAAATGAAAAGAGATAGATAAATTTTGACATGACATTCTGAAAGCCTGCACCCACAATACCCTGAATAGCAA
This sequence comes from Gymnothorax reevesii, assembly GCA_029721435.1. Taxonomy (NCBI): domain Eukaryota; kingdom Metazoa; phylum Chordata; class Actinopteri; order Anguilliformes; family Muraenidae; genus Gymnothorax; species Gymnothorax reevesii. Next base: position 60,013,970 of record CM056581.1, read on the forward strand.
ATCAGCCCATATCTATGATTTGTTCCAAAGATATTGGCCACCAAAATCCCTATAAATTAACGTTCGCAATTTGCTTGGGGCTTGGGGTGACCAAAACCAGTAACAGCCCTTCTCTATGCACCAGAAACATTCACAAGGAGTGCGATATGATTCCCATCAAAACTGTGTGAGTAATTGCACTCGGAAATGTAAAGTATGACCTGGTTTAGGCTCGTAAGGAGAGGTCATAGAGTCACACAAAACAATAGGGTCTGTCCACTATACCCCAAAGATACACACAAGAGGACTCATCACATTCCCATAACAAGCTCTGGTTATCACCCAAATAAAATGGATCAGCGAAGGCAGCAACATCGCCCACGGTGAATCCATAATATTTCCAAAACTCAGTTTCGGGGATCAATGAAAGTTGCCAAACAAGTTGAGTAAATTTTGCGTTTTACTAAGTAACTTTCTCATGACACGACCACGAGTAGAAGATTCTGTTTACCACATAACTGCAGTGTGATTTAATGGAAAGCGAATGTAATTTCCGTTAGCACCCAACTACATTGCATTGCTTAGTTACATATTCGCGGCTGACTAAGCAAAGGTTTGTAAATTCAATCAACTGAGCTGCTAGCTAATGTTAGCTCGCTAGCTTACAAACCAATGTTACTTAATGGTTTTGAAAAAGTATTGCGCGCACCCTACCTAAGTAACGTGAACTTGAATATGTGAGTGCCGTTTACTAAAGCGATTTAATTAACTTTACACTCGGTATTCAGTTTGGCTAAGTATTAACAGCGTGACGTAACGCAAAGCGATTATTCTCCCCCTACGCCCCCACCCCCCACGCTCTCAGCCAATTAATTTTTGACAAAAGTGAATTACCCTAGAGTAATATCAAAAATATGACGAGCTGGGCTAGTACTGCAGTTATAGCATTAAAATAAATAAAAAAAAAATAAATAAAAAAAAAAACACGAACCAACAGCAATCACAATCGACAACAACAATCACAATCCATTGTGATTGTAAGTGCACCAAAATTCTATGGCAATAAGGTAGACAGATTGTGTTTATGGAACATGCAAAATAAGAGAAAAAATAACATTTCCTTATTACTTCATTGATGTGCTCTCCAATTGCCTGAATTGCTTGCAGCTGTGTACAACTATTGGCATCAGAACATGTTATGCAAAAAACAAAGTCCTATCAGTGCAAATGAAGCCTTTTATTTTGGTACATTTATTTCAGGAACATTTCCAACTTAGAGAGGTTTCATTAAAGCACCCCTTGCACCCAAAATTATTTTATTATAGCAAGTTACTTAGCTATACCATTTTCCCAACAGCATACAATATATCCAGTCCCTTCCAAAAAAAATAAATCATCAGATTAACATCTTCCTGGCAAGTGCTTCTGACATACTGAGCCAGTTTCAGAGACATTAAGCCTCGTCCTAGACCAACTTCTGACCTCTTTTGAAATTTGACTGTCCACAAAGAGAAACCAAATTTAGTCCAGGCCAATGCTTGATCTCGGCACATGAAACCAGCCTTTGATCACAGATCAACGCAAGAGGAACTCTGATTCAACGACCAGATCCATTGAGGACACCGTATCATTGGAAAAGAAGAAAAGTTGACCGTGACAGAATTGAAGGACACCCGTGCTGCTCTCCGTTAGCTGTTGTAGAGCGGGATGACCCGCACAACTGCTGCCCTGCAGAGGGGGCACTTTTTGGGCTCGGGCAGGGTGCGCTGGCACTCGTCGCAGGCGCACACGTGTCCGCACTCCAGGAAGACGCAGGCGCGCTCCCGGCTCAGGCAGACCACGCAGGCGTTGGGAGAGACGGCATCCTCCTCCAGCTCCAGCTCGCACAGCCTCTGTCGCTGCTTCTCCCGGAACTCGTCCCGCACGCCACGCAGCCGGCGCTGCTCCCGGTAGTGCGCGTACCGCCGCCACAGGACAAGAAAGAGGACGACGCAGGTGGCGATGCCGAAGGTGGTGGCAAGGATCCTCCACACCCGGACCCTGGCCTGCTGCCTGTGGAGCAGGGACTCGTAGTCCAGCAAACTGAGGAAGTACTGCAGGCCTGGCTTGGGAGGCTGCAGCCGCACTAGGCTGTTATCCAGCACCAGCTCACCTACCCCGGTCATGCTCACGCCCAGCCTCAGCATCTCCTCCGTTTCCTTCACCCCTTTGGGCCGCTCGCCGCTCAGGAAGTGGCCGATTACATCTGTTAGGGACTGGCTCACGGGGTGGAAGTTCTCGTAGGTGGTCTCTAGGTCCAGCTCGGCCGAGTCCAGCGGCCGGACAACCCGCACACCGGCTGCCAAACCGTCATCATGCGAGACCAAGTCGAAGGGCACCGTGTTGGTGCGTTGATGGATTATTTTCTCACAGTCGTTCCTAGGGAAGAGAGGAAGAGGTACGTGCTGCATGACCAACCTAATGGACCTGTAATACCATTGCAGCATGGGTGTAGCCCCCGAAAGGCTGCTTCTCCCCTTTTTTGTGCATTATTCGGCCGATACAGTTGCCATGGCATCCAAAATCGATAGTTGTTATAAGTGAAAAGTAACACAGGTCCATAGCAAACATGAAAGTAATCAGTCCAAAATTGCAGCCTGTACTGCGTCCACAAGGAAATCTCTGTGTTTTGCCAGTAATTTGGGTATTATTCAGCCAATACTGTTATCATGGCAACCAAAATTGACAGCTGTCATAAGTGAGGTATAAAAAGTCCATACAAAATATGAAACTATTCGGTCAAAAAATTACAGCCTGCAGAGCGTCCATAAGGAAGTGCCTGCGGATGCAGATGCGCAAATCCATAGTAGCCACCCAACTTCATCCGGAGGCTACAATAAAACAGTACAGTGTACTGCTTCAGTGCAGCTAGCACACAATAATAATGAAGCAGTACATCAGAGAGTACAGTGTGCTGCTTCACTGCAGCAGGCACACAATAATAATAAATAAAAAAGCATTACGTCAGAGTATATAGCGTGCGGCTTCACTGCAGCAAGCATACGATAACTAACAGTCCTCGGTGTTAATGCAACTCACCCGCAACTTTTTCATACAGAATCAAACCAAACCGCGGGTTCCTGCTTTTGAGGCATTTTGTCATTCCTCACGAACTACATGGTCGGAAACACTGCTGGATAATAAGAGCTCCTCTCCTGAAGTGTTCAGAAGGTTCAGAAGTGTTTCAGAAAACTGTGTGCCACTCGCCTACATGCTAGCCAAAGAAAGAGATACAAACCAGATGTGCGTTGTGCGATTCCACACCATCTTCTGTTCCCGAAGAGTCAGTCTTTCGATAACTCCTTTACAGTTGTCCACGAACTGACTATTCAGCGAATCTTTCACTGATTTCACAACCCCTGTGAACAAATTTCACAATGCAGAAGGGATCAGTCCAAGTAAAAGCAATATGGTTTTACATTTTTAAGCACAAGGCCTCGATTTGCCCACCAAAGAATAAGGCTCGAATTAAGTTTCTTGACTTATAGTCAACATTTAAAGCAAACTACTTTTTGTTCAAAAACTCATTTACACTGCCCTCCATAATTACTGGCACCCCTGGTTAAGATGTGTTCTTTAGCTTCTAATAAATTCAGTTTTTTTCTAAATAATATAGGACCACAATTAAAAGAGGAAAATCCAACCTTTAATTCAAGTGCATTTATTCAGTGGGAAAAAAAATCCCACAAAAAGAAATTATTACTTTACATCAAATCATACGTGCCACAATTATTAGCACCTCTGATGTTAATACTTTGTACAACCCTGTTTTGCCAACAAAACAGCACCTAATCTTCTCCTATGTTTCACAAGATGGAAGAATACAGAAAGAGGGATCTTCGACCATTCCTCCTTGCACAATCTCTCTAAATCATGCAGTGACCTGGGTCCTCTCCTCTGCATTCTCCTCTTCAGCTCACTCCTCCGGTTTTCAATGGGGTTGAGGTCTGGGGAACCATTTCGGTGTAGATAATGACCCTAAACATGTGGCCCTATCTTGCTGAAAGACCCAGTGACGACCCATCTTCAGCTTTTGGGCAGAGGCGACCAGATTTTGATTTAAAATGTCTTAGTATTTCAAAGCGTTCATGAAAAAAAAAGCCATGCACCCTAACAAGGTTCCCAGGGCCTCTGGAAGAGAAACAGGCCAACAGCATCACCGATCCTCCCCCATACTTCACAGTGGGCATAAGGTGGTTTTCTGCATACTCATCTTTTGTGTTCCGCCAGATCCACTTAGAGTGTTTGTTGCCAAAAAGCTCCATCTTGGTCTCATCTGACCAAAGCACACAGTCCCAGTTGAAGTCCCAGTACCACTTAGCGAACTCCAGATGTTTGCCTTTTATGATTGTGAGTGAGAAAAGGTTTTTTCCGTGCATGCCTCCCAAATAGCTTATTGGCATGTAGATAGCACCTGATGATTGTTTTGGAGACTTTGTGACCCCAAGATGCTACCATTTGTTGCAATTCTTTAACAGTGAACTTTGTAGAACTTATTATTTCTCATACCATCCTCCTCACTGTGCGTGGTGGCAAAATAACCTTGCGTCCTCGTCCAGGCTTGTTTACCACTGTTCCAGTTGTTTTGAACTTTTTAATGATTCCTCTGACACTAGATATGGCCAAGTGCAGGAAGGTGGCTATTTTTTTGTAGCCACTGCCTGACTTGCGAAGGTTGACACATATCTGCCTTACTTGAATGGTGTGTTCCTTTGTCTTTCCCATTTTGAAGAGTGGAGAAGAGAAATGGCCTCTGTGTCACGTCATATTTATACCCCAGGGAAACAGGAAGTGATGAATTACTGATTAAATGTTCCTAGATACCCTGATCAACTCAGTAAACTACGGCAGAAATGACAGAAATACTTCAATTACATTTATTTGCAAGGAATTGTTAGGGGTGCCAATAATTGTGGAACGTGATTTTATAAAAAATACTAATTTTATAGTCAGGGATCTTTTTTTCCATTAAAATTCACTTGAGTTGAAGGTTACATTTTTCTACAATTTTCAGTGTGAGAGTATGCTTCTGCAATAAAAATTGAATTTATTTTAAGGCTTTTAACACATCTTAAATAATTATGTAGGGCGCTGTAATTCCTTTCCAAAACAAAACTGAACAGGGTTACACTTTTGTACACAAACAATATAAAAAATATTGGTCACACTTTAGACGAAGAGTTGCTTATAAAGGCTTTATACAACATGCATAATGCCCTAATAAATGAGACTATGTCTTCATAAATCGTACATAAGCAAATGTCATGCTTTTTAACGGGTGAAATAGCACATCCTTATTCAGCATGTGATGCCAGATGTGACAATGAAAATGTCACCCTTTGTAGCATTTAGCCACTAGCTAAATGACATTGTCAGTTATATCACATCACATGCAGAATAAGGCTGTGTCATTTCACCCTTTGAAGCATGACATTTGCTAATGTATGATTTATGAAGACATTATGTCTCTTTTATGAAGGCATTATGCATGCTGTATAAAGCCTTTATGAGCAACACTTCATCTAAAGTGTGAGCCAAATATGAATAAAAGCAAAATGGTTGTATCCAAACGTGTGAAAAATCACCATGAAAGCAGCAAGCAGCTCAGAGTATTATCATTTTCACATTTTGCAACATTTTAGTATATTATGAGTGATAGCCTAGAACTTTTAAAGTGAGGTTGATAATAGTCATTGTATTAACTTGTCATTTACACTTCATTGTCACAAGCCCCCGTTTGGACACAGGGATTTCGCAACTGCCATTCCATTGTCAGGGATAAATGGACAATTGTAGAATTGTAGACAATTGTAGGTTTTCTGTAATGAACTGAAACGAACCACAGATATAAGGATGACAATGGCAGCTGACCAGACAGGGGTCACAGGGATATCTGGGTGTAATGTGCGATCCTTCTTTGGGATTTTCACACTTGGTCATTACTACACCTCTGACCAACTGTACTTTAACTTCTGTACTTTAACTTCTGTGGAGTCCCTAGTGATGACTCCATCACAGAGTACTCTCCCTTTCGTGTTCTGCTAAAGCTTTTCAACTGTAAGGCTGATAGCCAGCGTGCCTCTTCATTGGTCCTGACTTGATTCCACGAGGGGAAGGAATCGTGACATGAGTAAATGGCTTAGTTCAGAGATTCCAGTACATTAAAAAATAACGTGCTTAACAGGCCAAACCTCTGGAAAATTGGTCATTTAATTGCCATTTTCCACAAAAAAAAGAACAAGAAAACCAAATCTGAGTTATTCGTCAGATTTCCAACATTGTTCCATAGCAGGAAATGTCCCTTTGGAAAAATTCTGGAAAATCTGAGAGGCGACTCTCTTTATCCAGACGCAGATTGACTTTCTCAACTGGGACTCACACTTGAGGTCAAATACTGGTCATGGCTCTTCCAATAGAAGAAAAAAAATAATAAAACCATACTACATTCATACTACATATAATGCACCTATTCGGAAAACTGCACACTGACATACAAATGAAACATCGTCAATTTACTGATGCAGGTCAGAAACACTTCAGAACAATGAGTCAAAGGGAAGTTCGTTCTGTAAAAGATGAACAGGAGGGCTGTCACTCAGTAAATTGACAAAAGAATTATGAAAACTTGCAGATTCCGAATTGACACTTTCAAAAGTGCAGATGCTGGTAAAATCGACTGTACCTTCAATTACGGCATATGGGATGCAGTGTCCAGGTGATTCCATTAGTACATTTTTGAGATCCTGATCAATGGAGATTTTTTGGGCTTCCTGTAATACAAGTTGAAAATGCAATGAAGTAAACAGAAATAGTTAACGGACACAGTGAAAGAAAGAAAAGAAAAAACATGATATATGGAATGTAATTAACCCTTAGAGTGCTAAATACAAACACTGTTTCTCAATGATGCAACATGGCAAATTCAAAGCTGTTGAAAACCTATCATGCGGCAACTTGTTTAAAAGAGCTCCCGCTGGGGAGATCTTTTAAACAAATTGCCACATGATAGGTTTTTTTAACAGCACAAAACAACTCAATTTATAATTTTTTGGAAATTTACTTCAGTACTTTAAGGGCTAACAAACAAATATAATTAGCAACCAACTGATCCATTAATTTTACCATTAAAAAAGCCTAGCAGGGTCATTGCCATTTCACAGGTAGGGGACCTTTGATTCCGAAATGCATCAAATAAATACACTACCCAGAGAGAAATTACAAGTCCTCTCATGAGATGCAAACATAATCAGGCTAAGTATTACACTATGAATCTATTTTTATGTTTGGTGTCAAAAGTAAAGTATGTACAGGCCGTATCCAGTTCACCTTCAACCTGGTAGCAGCGGCCGATTTCCTCCTGTACACTGCGTAAAACACCGCCGTTAAAGCCGAGCTAGTGGCCAAGAGAACGACTTGCGCTGTCGAAGGCTTGCCACTGTTATCCATCCTGAGGACGACTGCGACTGATCTGAGGGGGGATATCCAAACTGCCTTCACGTGCTCCAACCTTAGCCATTTCAAGAGTCGGTATAAATACAGTACATAATCTTGCATCATTTTTATCTTTGGGATGGAAATGTGTATTTTTTATTCACCAAAGTAGCACTGTATTGATTTAAAAAAACAGAATCAAGAAAAAATTACATTCAGCCATCTTTGCATGAAATAATAATCAAATAATTTTCAGCATCCACGATCACTATTCCTGTGTACTGACACACATCGTCATCTCATCTTAAATTGGCCATGCAACTTTGGTACTAGAAAACCCAGTCTTATTATACAAAACCTGGCCAAAAAAAAGTCACCACCTGATTATAAAGAAGCAAATGAGTATGAGCCTTCAATTGGATAACCACTACAGCGATTAATATGCTTCAGCTGGCAACAAGTTATTTAACCCTAGTAAATGATGAGTAGCTTCTCATTTCTTAAACAACCATTGCACAAAAAAACTATATATATATAATATACTGTGGCCATGGAAAATATGTTTCTGTTTCAAAAGGGTCAAATTATTAGCCTGTACCATGCAAAAAAAAAGAAAAAAAGGGAGATTGCTGAAACTGCCAATATTGGGTTAAGACCTTTCCAACACATTGTTAAAACCTAGAAGGATAGAGGTGAACCATCATATTCAAGGAAGAAAAGTGGTGAAAAAAAAAATTTTGAATGATCAAGATCGGAGATCACTCAACTGTTTGGTGTAATAAAATCGTAAAAAAAAAAAAAAAAATCAACAGTAGAACTCACGGCTATACATAAGTGAAACAAAGAGCATTTCTACATGCAGATTGCGGCTAAAGCTCCAGAGATTGGGACTGAACAGCTGTGTAGCCATGAGAAAACCACTCATCAGTGAGGCTAATAGATAAATAAAGGCTTTAATTTCCTAGGGAGCATAAAGATTGGACCCTAGAGCAATGGAAAAAGGTTGTGTGGTCTGAGGAGTCCAGATTTATGCAGTTACAGTTGATGGGCGCATCAGGGTAGAAAGAGAGGGATGAAGCGATGCACCCACCATGCCTAATCTGCCCTGCCGAGGCAAAAGGAAGTAAATCCATTTTTTGTCGAATTTGACACCATAACATACACCTACTAGTGCTGCTCGATTTACTAGAAGCATGATCATGATGAAATTCGCCCTTGTTACCGAGATTCGGCACATGCAAGTGGATATTCTTTGTGTAGAGCAGAAGCAGGGACAAAAAAAAAAAAAAAAAAAAACTTTTGCATTTTTCTCTAAATGGCTCCTGGTGGATTTACCTCCTTTTGCCTTGGCAGGGCAGTAATGCCGACCATACAAGTCTGTGGGGCAGTGTTATGATCTGGGGTTGCTTCTGTTGGTCAGGTCTAGCTTCAGCAACAATATGAGCCCAAAAAATGTAGTCAGCTGACTACCTGAATATACTGAATGACCATTTGTCCATTTAAGTCCGGGTAAAGTGAAATCTGAGGTTTTCTTGTTAGATAATAGTAGCTGATAAAGTGACAAGACTGCAAACTAAACTAGTGCTGAATTGTGGAGTTAGACCATTAAACAAATCTTCACCATTTTTATTTTTCTGAGGCAGGACTAAAACATGGCTCAATGATGCAATCAAGGAATCCTTAACATAATCTGCCCCACCCACTATATTCAATTAAGAGAGCACTGCATCGGTGGTTATCCGGACAAACTTGAACTACTACCAATGCGTCCTGTATTTCGCTAGCTAGCTAGCCAAGTCACCAGTGTTCAGTTTCCTATCTTGCAAGTCTGCTGTGCCACCTTCAATGTCCCGAAAATGCATCTTCCTTGAATGCATGAATATTAAAAAAAAAAAAAAAAAAAAAAAAAACCTTGGTCACCCTATTTCAATTTCAGAAAAATGAGGACATGGAGAACAGGTGGATTACTTCAGTGAGAAGCCACATTGATGGACAGCTGAGGATCACCACTAAGATTCTTCCTTGGGGTCAACAATTTACACTGGGTTTTTTCCACAAATTTTCATCAGAGACTACTGGGATTCATGGGTAGTCCCCTGTTATTGGTAAATGTGGTCAAACCAACCATCTTCCCACATGGCCTTAATCCTCCCTCACCTGACACTCTAGTCAACAATAATGGTAGCTATCGAGCCCACCATTGAGTTTATCAGTGAGTTAGTTACCTTTTTTGCAAATATTTAAATTGTAGTAGCTAGCAAGCTAGGTAGGCAGTCCACCGTAAATTCACTAAGTTGGGTACATTCTGATGTGCCACTAATTAACAGGATTTTATATCGTGTGACCTTTGCCGCGTAGACGTAGCCGCATTGACTGCCTCTTCATTACAGTGGTAAGTTACTTCAACTTGTTTGCCATACAGCGCCAGGCTATATTGACCTCTAAAAATACAGGCTAGTTAGCTAGTAAACAAGGGTGTTTCTATTTTTTGGATGAAAAATGCATTAAAATGTTTACAGTTCTTAACCAATTTCAATGAATTTTTTTTTAATATTCAGTTGGTGCATGAAATATGAGGGGCAGAGGAATGTTTTGTCTGCAGTTAGCAAATTATACTCTCAATAGTTACTATGGCATCAGTAGCTTGAAAAATATCCATATGTCTGTATTTGATGAAGCTATAGTTTATCAGAACTGAAGTGAAAAGAATCCAAGTGGCAAGATACTTCTTTTGGAATCGAACTTTGACTTAGTTTAAAGTATGCTAGCCTCCTAGCTAGCCAGCGCTCGGTCATTCCACCTCCCCACCGATGCTCCACGACAAAATGTGTTTTGTTCTAGCCATTTATGGATCGATAACCTGAGTTTATTTGGCCTGGTTGTTAAGACTAAAAACTGCTTACTTGCATAAATGGAAGAGAAATTAGTCCATCAGCCTGACCACCATACTGGTACCAAATTGGTGCCCAGTATTATGTGGTATCAATGAAAAGGTCATGATCTCAGGATTCTGAAAACATATGATAGCAAGCAAAACAGTAGTGTAAGAGCTGTGGAGCATATCAAATGATTAATCCACCTGTGTATATTTTAGCGAAAGTTGCGAAAATTGACAACACACTCAAGTAGTTTGTTAATACATAATTATTAAGTGAGTCAACACCTTGCAAGATGTCATCCTGTGGGGGTGGGGTAAGTGTAGGGGTAGGTAGGAATGTGTTGTGAAGCTTTGTGCACTTTGCAGCATGCATGCGGAACTTGATCCTCTGTTTGTTTTAGGTCTTCAATCTGTGGGTGCCACCATGAATTCAGTGCCATATGTACTTACCCTCACTTTAATACTTTCAGCTGATTACCCTGTATTAGCTATACTGTGTGCACACTTATATAAGGAAATAAAATACGCAATCTGTGCTGGGGATGTTTGTCCAAAAGTTGGTGGCAATTTTGGTCTCTCTAAACGGAACTGAGATGGACTGCTCCTTAAGATTGGCCATGGTTTCAGTAGCATTAACAGACACGCCCACAGCATTTTAGAGCTGAGAACAGGTCTTTCTTTTCTTTCAGTCTTTCTTCTGCCTAAACACATTTCTGTGTGGTGAGTGGAAGTCAGAACACATACTGTTTTTTTGTTTTACGTGGACTTAAATGGATTTATTCTTCCCTGGTGGCACAGGCAAATTCCAAGATGACAATGCCTAGATTCATTGGGCTCAGATTGTGAAAGAGTGGTTCATTGAGCATGAGGAATCATTTTCACATGTGGATTGGCCACCACGGAGTCGAGATCTTAACCTCATTGACAATCTTTGAGACATGCTGAAAAAGACTTAACACAGCTGTCTGAAGCTCCCATCACCAGTAAAATATCTTGGCAAAAAAAAAAAAAAATCAATGCAACTCTAGACGAAAATAAAGGTGACATTCCATAATCTTATGGAAATGATACCACGGTGATTGCCTGCCATAATCAAAGCTAAAAGTGTTCCAGCCAAATATTAGTGTGCGTGACGTTTTGTTTGCCCGAGCAGTGTATAAAGCACAGGACAGGCTGAAAGTATCTTACTTTCAATTGCTATGCAATATACTGAAATATCGAAAATTCAAGTTTGGTTTAGAAATAATTAAAAAAACCAGCATAATTGAAACCTTATTATATTTCAGTGCAAGAGATTGCCAAGAAACTGAAGGCTCCATACAAAGACGCGCAATACTGTTTTGAAGGAACAGTAAGACCGAGGCAAAAACATACAAATCACAAATTCAAAAGGGGCAGGATCTTTTTTGCAGCAAATTTGTTAAGCCAAAATCAAATGAAGCTCTTCAAAAGCACAACCTAAATTCATTATAACAGGAGTTACTGTAAGAAAAGTTATCAGAAATGATCTCAAAAGACACCAACATGCAAGTCAAAAAACCTCATAAAGCTGGTATGACCCTTGACCAGGCTCTGGCTCCATATGAAGAGTTTGGTTCCAAAATGCAGTAAGTGCCAAAGTTACAAAAATTGAGATAATAACATAAAGCAGTAGCCCTGTGCTTCTTACACGTGGTGCAAATTTTCATTTTTTAAATTCATACTATAGAGTGCATTTTTTCATGGTCAAAGTCTATGTTTCTCCATAAAATGCAATAGGCGCCAACACAGAAAAAGTTGATTTACTCAAAATGAGTTAAATGGATATATTGCGTTTTGGAAACAAACTCTTCGAACATAGTCTTCTAGTTCTAACAACGGCGCAATAACTAGGGAAGTAGTATCTATGAAAGGTGCACCGTTTTCATCATATGGCGGGGGCTGACTAATTATGCTAATGCAGATTCCTACACATCTCCAGTAACCATCGATCCTTGAACTAGACAGACAAAAGTATCATAAGAATCAGCTGTTTTTCATGCAAAATAGTAGAATTAACAACAAGCGCAGAAGGTGACTTTGTACCGTTGCAACGTCATGTCCGTCAACTTTTTGACCTAGACAACTTGCTAGTTATTTAGCCATTTTCTTAGCGGGCCTAGTTAGTTAAATAGAAGCTGTCGTGCATGATGAAATTGAAAAGCCTAAGAATAAGGTTCATATGTCTTACCCACTCTGGAGGTGAATTGCCAGTCAGTGCTTGCAGGCGTGTTACCCAATTTCACTACCCAGCGGTAGATATAACAATGCAAGCATGAATTCCAGGTAGACAGGCCACCTTCTTGCTGTAAGCCCGATTATTGCTGGCGTTACTTGCCAGCCAAATAATTTGTTTCTATTTGTATCCGTGAAGTCAGTTTTCGAGCGACTTATCGCTTGCGTTGCTCGCCTATATTGGCAGGTAGACTGTAGCCATTTACCACACGTTCAGTCTAGAAATTTCCGATCACTGGGATGAAATAATTATGAAATACGAACGAAGAAGACGCATAACTCGCTATGGCTAGTAAATGGATGTATCCTAGATCGGTAACTTTCACATTCGATACTTTCTAAATATCATTACGAAGGTAGTTGAGGCGACAAAATTCTACATCCGGTATCAACAGCAGCTAGGCAATCAAAAGAAAAGTCGGAGGGTGCGTCTCAATTCTCTTATTTGTATGTCCTCAATCCTCTACTGAACCGGAAGTTATCCCAGGTCCGCCTCCTCGCTGGCCATTTGATTTTGGCTGCATCCGCGCTTCACGCAAGGATGTTTTTATATTTTCATATTTCTTATGGACTTATAGGTCCATAGCTTCACAAAACTTGCAGGTGGACTTTCTTCTTCTTCTTTAATGTTTATTCTCTATGTGCGAACACTTGGTGCATTACCGCCACCAACTATAGAGGTGTGGAACATCTATGGAGCAATGATATACTTTGTTTAAAAAAAATTCTACTAAATAAACCTGTTCTTCACCCAATCAGTCCTACTCAATTAATGGCAACTAAACAAAACTATTCAGGGGATATCTGATTCCCACTCCCCCCAAACCCCTTTTCTAACATTTCCTTGATATCTTCTCCCTTTACATCAGTGATCCTCAGAAACTCCCTGGCTGCACGCACAACCATTTTGATTCTATCAGTCTTCAACTCTATCTCACTCGCACAGTTCACCATTGCCACAAAAGCCAAAAACCTCCTTTTGTCCACACTAACACATTCGGGATCACGCCTTTGTTCTTTCGGTTCTGCAACTCCCTTTTCTTCCCTCACTCTCTTAACCGCCTCCGCATAAGAGATTTTACTTTGAACACGCTTCCATTCAATTTCCCTTTCAACTTTCCTCTGCTCACACTGTTTTGCACCCACTTCATGCTCTCCGTGGCAGTGAAAACACAGCTCTTTCCTTCAGTAATCCACACGCTTCCTCATTACACCCTTCCTTCCTGCACCGTCTACATCGATACAGCCTTCGTCTACACACTGCTGCAACATGACCATAGTCTTGGGACCAGAAGCACCTTAAAGGTTCACTCAGTTAGACATTTTTTTGGCTATTTTTCAAAGAAATGGATCATATATAGCAAATTAATATGCATCACACATTTGTAAATGCTTTCTATAACTTTTTATCGTTATTTGAAAACTAAGATTTGGCTGGTTTGTACGGTCCTAAGCCCCTCCCCTCAAAAAAGTGGTTGCACACGGTCCTCGTAGTCAGATGTCCTGTGACGTGTGAAAAGTAAGTTGCAAACGTTCCCAGCTGATCGACCAGTGGTTTGTTCCAGACTGATAATTGATTTCACCTTGATTTCATTGATTTTGAGATAACATTCATCAACATGCCAAAAGGTGGGTAGTGGTAGGCTGTAACAAGACTCCAAACGATGGTATGAGTTTACATCCCTTCCCAAAAAAGAGATGGCAAGTCTCACGCATTGGGTAGAGTCTCTCGCCTCTAAGTGGCATTCACCTTGAACCTTTATTTAACCAGGCAAGACAGATTAAGAACAAGTTCTTATTTACAACTGCGGCCTGGCAAAGGCAGAGCCTTTTGAGGTAAAGGGGAGAAGGATTATATTAAAATTAAAAAAAAAAAAAAGCAAACAGTATAAGCACTACACCAGGTAAACATATTAACAAAGACATATGCAAAGACACAGCTAAACAACACACACAAAGACATTGAGCAGCAACAAAAAGACGGGCATCATTCTGTGTTACAACAGCAAACATCTTTAAAAAGGTCTATGATCAAGGCTTTAAAGGTCACCTCAGAAATAAAAGAGTCCAGCTTGATTGTTTTTTTGTAACTCATTCCAATCTCTGTCTGCTGCAGACTGAAAGGACCAAAAACCTAATGCAGAGTTAGTTTTTGGGACTGACAACAGAATCAAATTTGCAGAACGACTGTTGTATGTGGAAGATGCAAGGTGCAAGAGTTTACACAAGTAAGGGGGGGACAGACCGAGAAGAGTTTTGTATATTAGCATGAACCAGTGAATTTTTGCGGCGAGTGTGTAATGATGGCCAATTAAAGGAAGAGTATAGAGCGCAACGATGTGTTCTGAAGGGAGCATTTGTAATAAATCGGATGGCAGAGTGGTAAAGGACATCGAGCTTTTGAAGCAGGCCTTTACATGCAGATCTGTAGATGACATCGCCGTAGTCGAACATGGGAAGGATGGTCATTTGAACTAGAGTTAGTTTAGCAGAGTAAGTGAAAGAGGAGCGTAATCTATAAAGAAAGCCAATTTTTGATTTGACTTTCCACTGTAATTTGTGAATGTGGTTAGAAAAGGACAGAGTGCTGTCTAGCCAGATTCCCAAATATTTATACTCCTTAACCTGGTCTAGAGGTGTCCCATCAAGGGTGGAGATATTTTGGATATTTGAGGGCACACAGCCCTTCTTACTAAACCACATGACTTTAGTCTTAGAACTGTTTAATTGTAAATGTAAACTGAAAAGGGCCTGCTGGAGTCTACTGAAGCTAAACTGAAGTTGTTGACAAACTCTATCTGGAGAGGGGCCTACAGAGTAGAGAACTGTATCATCAGCGTAAAGATGGATAGATGACTCGACTACAAAATTAGTTATGTTATTAATGTAAATAGAAAAAAGGGTGGGGCCAAGAATCGATCCCTGCGGAACACCGCAAGTGACAGGGAGGGGCTGAGAGAGAAATTGGTCTGATTTCACACACTGCACTCTATCTGTAAGATAGTTGGAGAACCAAGCCAAAGATTTGCCAGAGACACCAATACTGCCAAGCCTGTCAATAAGACAAGTGTGATTTACCGTATCGAAGGCCTTGGCTAAATCAATAAAAATTGCTGCACAATGCATCTTTGAGTCCAAAGCAGAAGTGATGTCATTTAGGACTTTGAGGGCTGCAGTTGTACATCCATAGCCAGATCTAAAACCTGATTGGGCACAAGATAAAATGTTGTGGGCTTCCAAGTAATCAGTAATCAGTAAACCTTCCTGTGCCGTAGTTTTCAATTTGCCAATCAGCACGCACTGGTGAAATTCACTCGTGGAATTTAAGTCATAGTGCATTAATTTAATCAGTTTCACATGCATTATGGCGGATTTCCTCACTAGTGTCATGGAAATCGATTATGACTCGGGAATTCTCACGCTTGTCTTTACTGAGAGACTGAAAGCAATGGAATTGCTATAAAGGTATTTCAGACAGTGGCGGAGCTAGAAATGGGAATTGGGGTGGCACAGACACGTCCTATTATGACAGTTAGGATAGTTCTGGCTAGTTCTCAATTATTTTTCTTTATTGTCGCGTTTTCCAATTATCGTAATTGGCAACTGAAATATGGCAACTCTCTCCATACGCGATCTAATAGCGATGAAATCATGGGCTAAATTCAGTAGAACTGAGAACTGGGCTGGAAAAACATCCGTTTTAAACAATTAGTAGTCCTGACCTGTTCTCAGTCATTTTCATGATTAACAAAAGGCTCACTCCGAGATCACTCCACACTTAACAGGTGCTGCTTGTTCTCCCCAATTAGGTAGGATGACACTCATTCATCTGGACGTGTATTTGCTGAATTTAAATCAACGTCAAATAGTTTGAGCCGCATGCTTTTAATTGCCTATTTCACTGCCAAGTGCCACTTTTTTCACTCAATATCGAGTGTAATTTTGGATAACGTTGATTTAAATTTAGCAAACGCGCCCAGATGAATGATTGTCGTCCACAAGGGGCGTCAAGCGGACTGTCTGGGGACTTCCAGAGCGTCCGCTTGGGATGCAGACCATAGAAATGAAATACGTAGACCCCTCATAGACTGACGCTGCCTAATAGAGCTGACATTTCAGCGCGCCACCATTTTGGATGGGTCCCTCATACGCCCCCAGTGCATTTATTTCTGCAGAGGAAGGTGTACGCCCAACTCCAATAATCATAACTCCCGGAAATTTTACCCGATTTTCACACTGTTTGGTTTGTTACAAACGGCAGAGATGTAGTTATGTCACAGGATGCTGTCACACATTAAAAATACGTGCTTAATGCTGAAATACTTTGTCTTTGTTAAAGAATATAATACAGACATATGGTATGGCATATTTATAAATGTATTAAGGTTGGCCCAACGAGCTCCGAAATTCACCAGACGCTACAAACACAAGCACAGTACAACATGTATTATATGCACCATATCCAATCCGCTTCAAATACTCGCATCATAGATTATATTAACTGTTTTAATGCTGCTTTGGGTAACGCGTCCCACGAGCCGTGTTTTTCAGACACGACGGGTGAATTCCGTTCTTTTGACCTCATTGTTCGAATGATCCTTCCTCGTACCTTCGACTTAATTCACGACACGACCCCTCTTTACGCGTGTGACCGAATGCAGCATTATTCACTTAGCTAGTTCGCTAGCCAGCCAGCTATTTCGCTAGCCTATCTAGTGATATTTATGTTAGCGAACCACGTAGCTAGCTAGCTTGTGAGCTAATTGCATCTTGTGCACATAGCTAAACAAATAGAAACGGTAAATGGTTAGTTTACCGTCACTTACTGTTATTCAGTAAGCTCGCTAGCATGACTATTCAATAAATATCACTAGCTAAGCTAGCGAAATAGGTAGCAAGCTACTTCACTAGCCTAGCTAGCGAGCCAGTTAGGTAAATGAAAACAGTGAATAGACAGTCTTTCACTTCCGTCACGCCAAGGGCACTTCTGTCAAGCCAGGGGGTGCATCTCAAAGCGTAGGCTGCAGCCTTCGAGGCTGCATTTTAAGGGGTCGTCATTTAATTCCATCTGCCAAACTGACATTTGGGTAAGCTAAGAGACAAGTTTAAGTTTGGGGTGAGGTATAGGGCTAGGTATTAAAGTTAAGGTTAAGGTTGGGGAAAACAGTGACGACTCGCTTAAATCAAAGCTGTTTAATGGAGATGAATGACATTACGTCAGTTTGGCAGATGAGATGAAATGGCAACCCCTAAAAATAAAGCCTTCGAAGGATGCAGCCTCGGCTTTGAGACGCACCCAGGGGCTTGTGTCATGTCCGGGGCTTCTGCTCTGCGGCTGTAGCTGGATAGTGTAGCACGGAAACGTCCGACTTGAAAGTAGTTCTGACCATTTCAGCCCCATATGGCACTTGTGAATATGACAGGGAATATTATGGCACGGGTGTGCTGGTACTGTCAGCGAGACGCGCGTATAATACCCAAAATGATTGTTCAATCTTACTTGTGAGAGGTAAGCTCATGTGATCTGCTTTCAATACTGCGCCGATTATTGCAAGTGTAGGCTGCACAAAATACGGGCATAGCTGCTCTCTTTGCGTTTACTTCGATTGGCTCTGGCGCTAGCCTAGAGTGAGGAGACCCATCCAATATGGCGACGACGCTGGATTACGCTCCAGCACGTAATGAGGCGTCTACATATGTTATGTCTATGGTGCAGACAGCAGACTTCAGACTTTAGTGTAATTACCCATAATTCATTGCAATACGGACGGGACGTTTTAATTTTTCCAAATTGCTGACAGAAAAAAAGCACATTCACACATACACACGCGCGCGCACACACACAAAACCACATGAACTTATGAATTTTGAATATTAAATAATATCAAGATTCAAGTAATAATATTATTACTTGAACAAGATAGGCCAGATAATAACATTCAACATCATGATACAGAAATATAGGTTATAAAGGTTATCAATGTGCATTTGCACGGAAACAAGTGAAACAGACTCAACGCCTATCTATCAGCTCTTTTCAAAATGCTGCAGACTCCCGCACTTGCAGATTTTATATGATGACGCTGAAGACGTCACATTATGTACGCCTGAAGTCCGTGAGGGCTAAGTCTGCAAGTCCAGAGGGTGGAGATTTGGATTCAGCCTTTTTTTTAATTCAAGACAGTAGCATACACAGCAGTACAGATAAAACATTCAAAGACATACATAAAAAACATGACATAACAGAACAACGACAGCACCGCTTAGGTGTATAGGCAAATATAAGGTAGAGTGTTCTGGCAGAACAAGGCTCTTCATTCAGAAGTCAGGATCGCAATTTAATTAAAGTTCAATCAAGGACAGTCCGATATTATTCTTGCAAAGTCACAAAGGTTGAGCATGAAGACACCATTTTTATAGCTTTAGAGTTCTTTGAGTGTTTTATGTAAATTTACATATTAATTGTGTTCATTCATAAAGACAGAAAATAATGGTCTAGATCCTTTAAATTTGCACTTGTGAATGTAGTATTTGATAAGTGAAAAAAAAAGATTTTGGCTAAAACATTTCCCTCCATTTTCCATCTCCAAGTCAAACACACCAAAGAAGAAACCCTTGAAACAAAAGGAGAAATCTGCAATTAAGTATGTTTTGATGAACTCTAAAATTCCAGACCAAAATTTCTTTGTGTTAGTACAATTCCAAAACAAATGTGAAACATTTTCATCTGCGTTTTTACAAAATGAGGAGTCAGATACAATATTGCGTTTATATCTTTTAAGGAAGACTTTTAGTGGGTAGAACCTGTGAATTAGTTTAAACGTAACTTCTCTCACTTTTTAAGTAATAAAATACTTGTGAGGCAAGGACCATACTTTTTTGGATGGCATATTCTTGATTATACCATTCCAGAAAGAGATTATGTGAGGAATTGTAACAACATCTTTCTGGAATAACGCCCTAATCTTTCTATCATTATAGTGATGTTCACATCTCTCATCTTCAGACAGGGTTTCTTGCCGAGAAAGTGAGGCTAGCTGAACAATAACCTCCTCCTCTGTCACTCTTTTTCGTTTGGTTAGATCACCACCAAATTTCCTGAGAAACTTCCCTGACTCATATTTCAAGAGCTCCCAACTCCTTCCATAACCTTTTTGAGATTCTGCTTTATTCCAGGAGGTTTTTATCCTGACATTTATTTGTTGTCTGACCTGATAATAATTAAGGAGGGAACTGTTTAATTTCCAAAATGATGTTTTGGGGCCTGAGAAGAGATTTGTGGATAAGGCAATTAAAATATAAATTGCTTTATGATCTGCCATCTGAGTGTTACTAATATTAACTGAAATATTATCGTTTATTAGGCACCTACATAGTAGCCAGCAGTCAATTCTAGATGCTTTGAATTAGTCCTTATTGGACCAGGTATATTGCCCATCGTTTTGGAAACAGATTTCTCCAAATATCAATCATGTCAAATTTATCCATAAAACATTTCAAAGTTGAGTTGACAGAGACAGAATTCCTAGGTGGCCAGCTATCATACATTTTGTTTATTGCTATGTTAAAATCTCCACCCAAGACTTATGAGGCATGAGGGTATTTAGTTAAACAATATGAGATTTTCTCATTTAGGGTATTAAAAACTGTTATTATTCATGTACAAATTGTGTCCATAGATGATAATTATGATTATTGTTATGTTATTTATTGCTATTGTCACGATGATAAAGAGACCCAAGGAGTCTATGTTGGTTTCTAGCATGTTTCCATTTAAGTTATGTTTTAAAATTCCTACACCAGCTGAATGCTCCCAACCATGTGCTAATCATATATTGTTTTCCCATTGTACCTCAAAAAGTTGCTGAGATACATTCTTGAAATAAACAAAAATCTGCCTTGTACTGTTTTTGCAAATAAGAATAAAGCCTTGCGTCTTACATTGTTTTTAAGATCCCTTGCATTGATAGTAAGTACAAAGACATAGAACAATTTCAGAGAAATACCCTGAGTAACTTAAAATATTCAAAGTTCTCTCGGAGCACGCAAGAGAAAAAAAGGCAGTTTGCTCTGCAACGGATTAACAAACCTTTCGTAAAAGAACGAAGGGATGTAAATTCCGTTCTGGATTAGTGAAGCTACCCGATGTATTTTTTACCATCTTAGGAAAGTAAATAATTCAGGTGAGGTAAGAAATTAATTTTCTTAAAAAAATAAACTTTTGACAAACCGACCATGTATTATAACAAAGCGTACTCTGAAATCCATTTATGTATATTTTGACCAGACACTGACACCCTGTGCAAAAACCTTCAGTGTAAACTTGGATAGGAAAGTAAAAGAAAAGCTAATGCGCCATCTACTGGTGATTATTAGCTATATCATAGAAACAGTAATGACAGATTGCCTGTAAGGCTTCATAGAAAATCAGATCAAGTGCCAATGTCAACGGGTGGGTGATAGTCAGGATAAACCACAAAGGTGCGAAAGTAAAGAATGGATTAGAACAATAACAAAAATTGAGATAACCACTATCAGTAACTGCTTATGTACAACCCCAATTCCGAAATAGTTGGGAAAAGGTGAAAATTGTGAATAAAATCAAAACGCGAAGACTTACAAATCACACCAGCCAGTATTTTATTCACAATAGAACGGAGATAACACAGTAAATGCCGAAACTGAGAAATTTTACAATTTTATCCACAAAATGAGCTCATTTCAAATTTGATGGCTGCCACAGGTCTCAAAAAAGTTGGGAAAGGGGGCTGTTTGCCATGGTGTAGCATCCCCTCTTCTTTTTAACACAAAGTGGAGGCATCTGGGCATTGAGGAGACAAGTTTCTTGAGTTTAGCCATTGGATTTAATCCCACCCTTGTTTAATACAGACTTCCAGCTGCTGGAGAGTTCTGGGTCTCCTTTGACGTACTTTTCGTTTAAATATGTGTCAAATGTTCTCAATTGGTGAAAGATCAGGACTGCAGGCAGGCCAGTTCAGTACACGGACTCTTCTACTGTGCAGCCATGCTGTTGTAATAGCTGCAGTATGTGGTTTTGCATTGTCCTGCTGAAATACACAAGGCCTTCCTTGGAATAGATGTCGTCTGGAGGAGAGCATATGTTGTTCTAAAACCTTTATATACCTTTCATCATTCATAATGCTTTTTAAAACATGCAAGTGTCCCACACTATATGTACTAATGGAA
This sequence comes from Gymnothorax reevesii, assembly GCA_029721435.1. NCBI lineage: Eukaryota > Metazoa > Chordata > Actinopteri > Anguilliformes > Muraenidae > Gymnothorax > Gymnothorax reevesii. The sequence goes on from CM056581.1 coordinate 60,035,757, forward strand.
CCCCATACCATCAGAGATGCTGGCTATTGAACTGAACGCTGCTAACAGGAACGGTGGTCTTTCTCCTCTTTCGTCCGAAGGACACAATGCCCATGATTTCCAACAAGAATGTCAAATTTGGACTCTTCTGACCACAGGATACTTTGCCACTTTGCTACAGTCCATTTTAAATGAGCCTTGGCCCACAGAACATGGCGGTCCTTCTGGATCATGTTCAACAATGGCTTCCTTTTTGAATGATAGAGTTTTAGGTGGCATCTGTGGATGGCACAGTGGACTGCGTTTTCAGACAGTGGTTTCTTTAAGAGCTCCTGGGCCCATTTAGTGATGTCAATGACAGAATCATGCCGGTGAGTGATGCAGTGGCGTTCGAGGGCCCAAAGATCACGAGCATCCAGTGAAGGTCTTTGGCCTTGTCCCTTACGCACAGAGATTTTTTCAGTTTCTCTGAATCTTTTGTGATGTTATGCACTGCTGATGATGAGACCTACAAATCTTTGCAATTTGACGTTGAGGAACATTGTTTTTACTGTATTCCACAATTTTTTTCAAGCATGCCTCCACAGGTTGGAGAGCCTCTGGCCATCTTTACTTCTGAGAGGCTCAGCCTCTCTAAAACATCATGCTACGCACCTGATGCCAATTAATGTAATTACTTGCTAAATGTTCTTTCAGCCGATTCTTTTATATATTATTTGCATTTTCAGCCATATTTTTGCCTGTGTCCCAACCTTTTTGAGACCTGTTTCAGCCAGAAAATTTGAAATGGGCTCATTTTGTGGATAAAAATGTAAAATGGCTCAGTTTCAAAATTTGAAATGTTATCTATGTTCTACTGTAAATAACATTGTCTCATTTGATCTGAAAGTCATTGCATTTTGATTTGATTCACAATTTACTCTGCGTCCTAACTATTTCGGAATTGGGGTTGTAGTTTCAGCCCACACTCGCAACTGCACTGAAGGGTTCACAACCTAATATATTTAACGACCTTACTTACCTGTCATTCATTGCGACCTGTGACATTGACAAGCTAATGTACTTAAGACCTTGCCTGAATGTTGGTAAACGGGTCACAGTGAATATGATATATATATATATATATATATATATATATGCAGCAGCATCCATAATTATTGCCACCCGTGGTTAAGATGTGTTAAAAGCCTTAAAATAAATTCAATTTTTATTGCAAAAGCATACTCTCACACTGAAAATTGTAGAAAAATGTAACCTTCAACTCAAGTGAATTTTAAGGGAAAAAATAAAATCCTGACTAAGGAATAATTATTTTTCATAAAATCACCTATTCCACAATTATTGGCACCCCCAACAGTTCCTAGGAAATAAATTGACTTTTAGTATTTCTGTCATTTCTACAGTAGTTTACAAAGTTGATCAGAGTATCTAGTGTAATGTGAATATAGGCCAATGGATGGCAGTATTTACCTTTTTTCTTGTTAAGCCCAGACTGGAGCTAGGTTTGGACATGTTCTCGGCATGTCTGAAACAAGTCCCAGAGAAAAGAAAAAAAAAAGTCTAAAAGGTGGGAGGGGTTTGCAAAAGAGTATATAAGGAGGGAGAATTAAGACGGTAAAGTAGTAAGAGAAATTGCAAGGAGAAGGATACATGTGACCAGACCTGTCATTCTGTTTAAGACCTGTGAAGCTTATAGTGGATTTTTGCCTGTGTTAGAGCATTTTCCTCACCCAGGACATCACCAAGGAACCCAACCAAAAGGGACTGTAAATATTTCTGTTTTTCTTGTTTATCAATCTTGGTCATTAGATTAGTCAGTAAATTAGTTAGTTGTTAGTTGTTTTTGTTAATTAAATGTGTTTAAGTTTTAAAATTGTGTCTGTCATCCCTTGCTGTTGTGGATGTTGTAAATGTAATAACAAATTGGGGCCATAACACTAGGAACATTTAATTAGTAATTCATCACTTCCTGTTTCCCTGGGGTATAAATATCACGTGACACACAGGCCATTTCTCTTATCCATTCTTCAACATGGGAAAGACAAAGGAACACACCATTCAAGTAAGGCAGATGTGTGTCGACCATCACAAGTCAGGCAATGGCTACAAGAAAATAGCCACTCACCTGCAGCTGCCCATATCCACTGTCAGAGGAATCATTAAGAAGTTTAAAACAACTGGAACAGTGGCAAACAAGCCTGGACGAGGACGCAAGGTTATTTTGCCACCACGCACAGTGAGGAGGATGGTAAGAGAAATAAAAAGTTCTCCAAAGCTCACTGTTAAAGAATTGCAACAAATGGTAGCATCTTGGGGTCACAAAGTCTCCAAAACAACCATCAGGCGCTATCTACATATTAACAAGCTGTTTGGGAGGCATGCTTGGAAAAAACCTTTTCTAACTCACAATCATAAAAGCAAATGGCTGGGGTTTGCTAAGCGGTACTGGGACTTCAACTGGGACCATGTGTTTTGGTCAGATGAGACCAAGATAGAGCTGGCAACAAACACTCTCAGTGGGTCTGGTGGAACACAAAAGATGAGTATGCAGAAAAGCATCTCATGCCCACTGTGAAGTATGGGGGAGGATCGATGATGCTGTGGGCCTGTTTCTCTTCCAGAGGCCCTGGGAACCTTGTTAGGGTGCATGGCATCATGAACGCTTTGAAATACCAGCACATTTTAAATCAAAATCTGGTGGCCTCTGCCCGAAAACTGAAGATGGGTCGTCACTGGGTCTTTCAGCAAGATAATGACCCTAAACATGTGGCCAAATCTATACAGAAATGGTTCACCAGACACAGAATCAAGCTCCTCGTGGCCATCTCAGTCCCCAGACCTCAACCCCATTGAAAACCTGTGGAGTGAGCTGAAGAGGAGAGTGCAGAGGAGAGGACCCAGGTCACTGGATGATTTAGAGAGATTGTGCAAAGAGAAATGTTCGAAGATCCCTGTCTCTGTATTCTCCCATCTTGTGAAAGATTACAGGAGATGATTAGATGCTGTTTTGTTAGCAAAAAGGGGTTGTATAAAGTATTAACATCATGGGTGCTAATAATTGTGGCACACATGATTTGATGTGTGATTTCTTAATGTGGGATTCTTTTTCCCACTGAATAAATGCACTTGAATTAAAGGTTGGATTTTCCTCTTTTTTTCATTGTCGTCCTATATTATTTGGAAAAAAACGGAATTTATTAGAAGCTAAAGAACACATCTTTACCAGGGGTGCCAATAATTATGGAGGGCACTGTATGAATAATACGTCAATATATGCCAAAGGCCCTCTGAGGCCTGCTTTCTTAATTTCCTTCCGGACCTGTTCAACTAGCGGCCATAGTTTGTTCCTGGCATCTTTGGTGTCCTGTGTCAAGTCTTCAAAGATTCTGATCTTCCTTTCCTTCAGCATAGCTGATGTTTTGGCATCCCTCCAGATTGTGTCCCTATGGGTTCGTGACAGGAACTGCGCAATGATGCGACAGCTGGAGCGTGCATCTCCAGGGCGGGGACAGTCTGTGAGCGATATCCACTGAATGGGCCAGCTGGTTTGCAATGTTGGTTGAGACTTGGCTGAACACGTTGATGATGATCTTGTTGACATTCGCGCCTGCTTGTTCTGGTATCCCAGCAACTTGTAGATTCTGTCTCCTTTTGTAAGCATCTAACTCATTGTGTTTTTCTCGCAGCACCCTGTTTTCTTGCTCCATGATTCCGACTTTACCACCACAGTACATATCTGGGTTACTGAGAAAATATACTGCAAACCTGCACCAAAAATCAGTTTCAACCATCTTTCCAACCCCCCAGTTGCTCTAACCCAGCAAGATACCAAGGTACTATTCACAGAAAATTAGTGTTATTGTGAGTTAACACATAATAAAGAATTCTAGATTGGTATATGTCTAGGATATTATTTTATTCCCATTTTCAATTTTTTTTGTTATTTCTCAAATAATTCCGGTTTAATATCGTAGTTACCCAGCTTGGCCTCTGCGTGGTGCTAATTTCTTTTCTTTTTTTTTTGAATACTTTGTTTATTGAATTTTCCAGTTAAAAAAACCTGTGTTGACAATACAAAAAAAAAATAGGCGTGCAATGCACGGAATACCCCTCAGCCCGATGTCGAAGTTTTTGGAGACGCCCGCCCGCCCGCCGCCTGACCGCCTGCCTGCCCGCCCGCACGAAGGATAGCAATACCCCGACAGCCTTGAGGGCTGAGGGGTGAAAAGGCAAAGATACACGCAACTAGGCAAGTACAGCTACATGATTAAGACAAGAGCCACTGGAAAGAAAAAATTTAAGGGGTGGAAAGAGACAAAAAACAAAAAAAAAAACAGATTTTTACATTGGCAGTTAGATTGTTGGGAAGGTTAGTTTTTCCACATATGCAATGAAAGGAAACCAGGTTCTATCATATTTTTTAAAAGTGATCCATTGAAAGAAAATCTTAACTTTTCAATTTTGAGATTCATCATGACCTCTTTCATCCACCATGAAAGACAAACAGCTTTCCATTTAAAAAGGATAAATCGCCTGACTATCAGTGAAGCAAATACTATAGCCTTTGACTGATATACAGTAAGTTTATATTGTGCAAGTGATACACCGAAAATTGCAACATATGGGTTGGGAATAAATTATTTATTTATCTATTTATTTATTTTTATTTGGCATGTCCAATCCCACCCAAATCTGGAATGCCCAATTGCTGAACTATGTACAAAGCTTGCTCATTTGCGACCCCTTGCTGCCAACTCAGGATAGTGAAGACAGTTCACAGCTCTCCTCCGAAGCACGTGCTCGTCAGCCACTGCTTCTTATACACTCATTGGTTGAATCTTCGCAAGTTCAGAATGAGGGCAGAAGATACCCGGACATGAACAGACTTAGAATCTTCCTGATGAGCGCTCGTCTGGCCAACAGGAGGCGCTTGAGAAACGAACAAAGCTGTTTTTATTTATTTCCCTTTTTCCAGCAGTCCCTTCCCAATTCGAAACCCTGTAGCGCGATGGCCAATTGTGTGCTACTCTGAAAAAGCTGCCGACCACTGCCGGTTGGTACGACCGAAATACATTTTTTACACATATGGCAGAAGTGGTGCTAATTTTAACCAGAGTTGAGGTGTCACAGGTCATGATAAAAGTATAACATATTTGGTACTGTGTACCCTTAAGTCATGATAGTTGATGTAAAATGTGGTGTCAACAGCTTTTGGATGATAAAACTGAGCCACTTTAGTGGCTTCCAGGTGACGCCACCGACAGGCAAAGTGAGATCCTGATCTAAGAATTCAGCTTTTTTTTTCGTGAGATACCCGCATCTACCTATGTGCCAAGTTTCATTCATTTCCAGGGGGGGTCATCAGCCGACCGAATGCCAGTCTCTCATAGAATGGCTCTTAAAACAAGAAATTCCTGTATTTTTGCAGTACATGGTATCAAGGAAAAGACGCACAAATTACTTCATGGAAACAGACATTAATGGACATGTTTTCATTGGCATAGAAAAACAAACCAAAATAAAATATCAAAATATCCTAGCAGTTTTTTGCTCTGTATTTCACAGAATCCCTAGTTTTGAGCCAATACCTTTTCATTTCAATAGGGCCAAGTTTGAATTTTCATGTTTTTAGCTTTTCTGCTGTAGAATTGGCCGACTTTCCTGATCCATCCATCCTTTTTTACTGCCAGCTTTTGGTGTTACTGACTGACTTCATGGCTTTCAGCTGAAAGTGTGCCGGAAAGGCTACTCTCATATTAGCCTGGTAAAACCAAACTCAGCTACTTTGCTTTGCTTCGAACACAGGGTCTGGGCCAAGGATGTTTTATATTTCACTGGATATACAATTGAAAAATGGCCGCCCATTCATTTCAATGGAAATTGCTCAGTGGCGCAGCGTGCCGACATGGGGGCCAAGCTTCCGGAGCCACGCGGACATGCGCTGTGTGATTTTTGCTCACACATGCGTAGTGAGGGGCTTATGAACGCGCTGGTATCCGAGGTATCCATGACAACGGCTCGGGCTCGTGGAACTCCGACGTAGGGTGCGTGTTCACGATCACTTTTCACCGGAAATGGAAGTCTGACCACTGCAGACTGCACCTTGATGTACGGAACACAAAGCCTAGCCGCCGATAAAGGTTTAATTATGGTTTGAGACTCTATTTTAAAACACAAATGCAATCACAAATGTTAAAAACGACTTTGACAGGGAAGTAATACTATTGATTTCAACTCAAAAATCTCGGCCAAATAGTTGACTTGCTGTTGCGTAACTTTAACATGACATTGCTCAGGGGTGCGCTTCCCGAAGTCACAGATGCTAACTTCCATAGTTAGAACCACTGACTGAATGGACGTATACATTTCTGCAACTACGCTATTGGGAAAAACGCCACAGGCTCGTGTTGTCTTTAGCTCAACGTCGAATAACCACATTATCGGAGTCAGATAATTCTTACTTGTCTGCGTGCGAATTCCATTATCTTTTTCCGGATTAAAGACAATAAACCGAACACAGAACACAACGAACTTCACCTACCTTATAAACTGATATGTTTTAAAGTCAGGAGCTTTAAACTTTAGTGAATTCTGGTAAGCTAATTTACTTTTAGCTTACGTCACTTATAACCATTCCGTGGAGTATAATGGGTCTACCGTGAAATGTCACGAACGTTGTACAGCGTTATTTTTCCCTTAAAGCTCATTTTTTCTGTCCTTCCCCAGATATCTGAGCCTCTTGGAGTGCACTGAACATTTCATCCATGAATTTCTGCATGTCAGCGAACCAGAGGCCGTGCCTTTCTATCCATCCCCAAAGCCCTTTCCAATAAAGTCTTTCTCGGTTATAATTTTAATACCGTCTCTACGTTTCATTTCTAAGTGCGAGTTAACATCGATTGTATTTGTGGTAGATTTTATGATAATGGCCGGCTCTGCGAAAGTTAAGCTTTAAACCCCTTTTGATTTTGAGTACTTGAGTTCATCTTCAAACGTTACGCAGAGCTGGCAAAAAAAATCAAAAACTGACAAAACACAAATAAATCTATTTGAAAACATTTTTAATATATATATGTAAATAATGCCTTGGGGGTGACAAATATGACAGGTGGTGGGGGTGAGCAGATGGATGATGACAGCTACATCCGACATGGGGTACAGAATGTGCATATACGCTACCAACTGTTGCATTCTTTTAGATCTCGTATTTATTTTCGTTCAGATGAAAATCAGCCACACCGTCGAATCTACCTGCATCACTCCGGTTGATATCAGGTGCTGCTCACGAACATTAGATGTTCGGATTCATTATACTCTGACGTTTCCACCTCCCCAAAACTTCGATCTAAAAAAGGCTGTACCGCAAAAAATGTGTATGCATGTTCAGTGCTTTCATGGATATTCGGATCATGCACAAAAAATGAACATTTTAGATGTCATCTGTCAAGTTGCTGAAAAGTTTCGTCGTCGAGTATGAAAGTCAGTAATTAATTTTAGACAGAAGAATGGTTAATAAATGGTTTGCTAAGCAGTGTTCGAACTGAATTTATCAATTGCAATAAATGCACTCATATGGACATTACTTTAGATGCTACACAGCTGACAGTTGATGACTGCGGTCAAGATATCACCAGTTCGCAAATCAAAATACAGACATGTGAATTGGTGTTATTCAAAGTAATGGAAATATACAACTCATTACAATGATAACCATGAACAATGAAAAGGTGAGGTGAGTGTTAGCTGCGTATACATGCTTCTAGGATATCACAACAGCGGCCTTAGCTTACTGTACATTTTGTGGCACTACATAATGGAGTGTGGCGATCGAGTATATTACGGCCATTCATCAATAAAAATAAAATGGATAAAATATTTGCACCGTAACGCCGGCTCGCTTGATTGACTTGGACACATAAAGAATGTTCATCACAGACGGACGGCAAGGAATGCGCGTTGTTCCACCCACTTGGTTCGGATCATGAACAAAAATAGTTCATTTTGGATCTCACAAGACAAGTTGCCGAAAAGTTTCGTCATCATGTATGCAGGTCGGTAAGTAATTTAACAACGAAGAATGGTTAGGCTGATAAATGGATCGCTAAGCAGTGTTCGAAATTAATTTATATACTGCTATAAATGCACATTACGTTGCGGTAGATGCAACTCAGCTGACACGTTAAGCATAACGCATCAGAATAGAGTGATGCGAATTGGTGCTATTCAAAGTACTGGCAATACACAATGCAATTCATGGATTTAACCATTTCATTTTAATTTGAATAAGTAAGGTGAGTGTTGCCTGCGTCATGGTTCTAGGATGTCACACCAGCGGCCTTAGCTTACTGTACATTTTCTCGCGCTGCATGAAGTGCAGCAATCGAGGTGCTAAGTAACACATTATAACGTATTACGGCCATTCAGCAATTAAAATGGCAAAAATTTACTGAGCAACAAAAGAAACGCAAGTTAGCTAACTTAGTTAGTTAATGTGCTCTTATGGTTACCCAGATTGCAAGCACCTCCGCTCCGGATCTGCCCTGGCTCCAGAGCCAAGGCAAATCCGGAGCGGAGGAGCTTGCTATCTGGGTACTCATAATTATGGCAAAACAAAGAAAAGGTTGATAAAACGAGTATAAATGCGCCCACGCTAGTAATAAATTTGATTTAAAATAATAACGCGCAAACTTATTTTCCGGTTTGCCTTTATTTAACTTGCGTTTCTTTTGTCGCTCAATAAATATGCTCCGTGACTGGCCAGCTCACTTCACCGATTTGGCTTCGTTTGTAACGTTAAACAGACAGACGGCAAGGAAAGCCCATTGCTCCACCCACTCACATCCGCTGCAGTGCTAAATTCGGAGGAGCGGGAACGCGCTTACATATGAGGACCCGTTGGTGTTCGCATAGCCTGAATATAAATAAAAGATTTTGTCTTTGCCGAGAAACGAGGGATTAATGATTTAAAAGAGAAAAATAAACCGTTTCGGTATCGATAATTTGTGGCTGTCAAAAAAAATTATTCACGGATTTCTCAGCGTGTCTTTTTCAATTATTCCCTATGGAGAAATTTCTTTTTGGCCCCCATGGCATCACGTGACCTGCAATATCACATTCGCCGCTAGGACCATGGAGGCGTGTGTGGTCGACCAGAGTTGTGCGTCCAGATCTCCTTATAGGTCCATGGTCTGGGCAGACGTGATTGAGAAGTGTTTACTTCCTGGTGGGTGGGCGCTTGTCTGAAGTTTAAAATCATTGGTGTACCCGTAAACTATTCACCAACGTTTGGCGATGATGTATGTTATGCGCCGGCTCAGCTGCCAAGTACTTCCGCAGCAAACACAGTCCTTCACACCAGGCATGCAGCGAAAACAAACTGATAAGTATATTAAAGTTATTAGTGTACCAATACATATGCCCATCTACCAAATTTTCGCCTTCACTCACTGACTTTAAAGAACCAAAGGTGCTCTTTCTGTTCTCCTTACAAGAAAGAAACTTGAGCTTTTGTTTCTCCTGCCGATTCTGCTGCCATTAAAATAAACTGTAAGAGACCTGAAACATAAGGCAGAATCGGCGATTTAACGCATTATTTACATTAGAACGAAATGTGCGTTGACACGAAAACTGAACCGTTAACCATACCTGCGCTAACATCATACCGAGCTTGCTCCCTAACTTTATAGTGACATAGTTTGGCTCTAAGCATTTGGCTGTCTCAGACTGCCATTTCATTCATAGATAATGACAACATAACACTGAAACAGCGAATGGGTCTTGTGACATGAACAAACGCACGGCTTTTAAAAAGTTCGCTGCTAACTTAAATAGTGTGAAATTTGCAGGCAATGTAACACTAGAAGCTACAAGCTAGCTGAGGTGGTTCGGCTGTCTCTCATAGAGATGAACAGGGTGCCTATTTCATGTTTCATGATGGATATTAAGTGGATATGACAACTTTTCTCGAAACCTGTAGGGAGTAGCGCTACAACATCATTTCCATTCAAAAAACTAACCAAACATTCCTCTTGTTGTGGCTTTAAGTCGTTGATAACGGGGAGTTTTTCCACGACAGAGCGAATCTATGTCCTCCCGTATATGTACGTCCGTGGCCATTGTTAATTTTGGAGACTACAATCTCAAACTCGGCGCAGCTGCTACATAATGGCTCTCGGCCAAGCCTTCTGTTTGTTGGTTGGTCCGGTGTATTTTCTGCCGTGGTAAACAAGGCAGAGCTCCGAGTGACGAGACTGAGTAATGAAGCAAAAAGAAATTAAGTGGAAGTACGAAGGCTGGCGGAGTTAGGCTAACTCTGATATAACCTCAGAACTCCTCCTCGCTCCTCTCGCCTCTTAGCAGAAATATGCCCATTGACACGGCCAGCATGGAGGTAGACCAGGAACAACTTTCAGTTCAGTGGAGGATAGAGGAGCGAGGTCACATAAATAAGGGAATTGAGATGCACCCCTTAGCTACGTCCGAACAGTCAAAAATTACTTCCTATCCACCAATTTCTGGCCACTTTTCTTTCACTTATGTATGAAACAGCATGAGGTAAAGGATAGGAGTGAAAGGAAATTCCTCAGGGCTCAAAAAGAACCGCACTGCTAAGAGAATCCGAATGTATTCACGCTGGGCAACGTGATCACGTGTCCCCTGTCAGACATACACATTTATTTTCGCGATTGGCCGGATGAACGGTCACCGCTTTAAATAACATAACATAACATAACATGAATGGCAAGAACAGGCCTTTCAGCCCAACTAAGCTCGCCAGTTTCTTTATACTATTGTGAATATATCCCTTCAGATCCTAAATGAGTCACTGGTATCTAGCTTTAGGTCAAGCCTGCTCTTGAAAACCCCCAAGGTCTCTGCCTCAACAATATAGTCAGGTAAGCTATTCCACGTTGAAATTACTCTTTGGGTGAAGAAATATTTACGAATATCAGTGCTAAATTTACCTTTGGTCAACTTCCATTTGTGACCCCGAGTTCTACTCACAACACTTGGTCGAAGGAATCCTACATAATTCACCTTGTTAATCTCTTTAACATATTTAAAGACCTCAATCAAATCACCCCTGAGTCTCCTTTTCATAAGACTAAAGAGATTAAGGATCTTCAGCCTCTTCTAGTAGCTTTCATCTTTTATACCTGGAATAAGCTTGGTGGCTCTTCTCTGAACTTTCTCTAGAGCCTCTATATCTCTCTTTAAGTATGGTCCCCAGAACTGTTCACAATTCTCCAGGTGTGGTCTAACGAACGTGTTGTACAAAAGAAGCATCACCTCCTTAGATTTGAACTCATTACTTTTGGCAATGTATCCTAGCATCCGATTAGCTTTTTTAACTGCTACGGCACAATGGCTAGAGCCTGTGAGGTTCTAGCCAAATACTGCAAATATTCAATGCAAATACTGCTGCTGCACAGAATTGTGGGATAATGTTATCTTCTTTGTTTTCAAAAAGGTTGGTTCTGTATACCCTTTGTAAAAGAGGTAAATTAGGAAGCACTGAGACACCTTTCCTTAACATCTAAAGAATTCAAATACATTTATCATAGCTGCCACTTAATTATTTCTGGATCATTTTTTAGGAGTTAGAAACTTTCCTATGTAAAAAAGATCATTGGGACGCAGCCCCGGTCTTCCTCTTCTCTCATCATTTTGAGAAAAAAAGACCCCAAAAAAACCCAAATTTAACGTGCTAGTTTTTCGTTATCCAGAAGATGGCAGCATTTGAATTAACCTGACATAAATACAAATTTTACGACGAGGAACTGCAAATGTCTTTTGTAAAAGGAATTGTGAAATCTACCAGATTATACAGAATGTCTTCAGTGAATATACAAATTCAAATGAATCATTTGTGTGGTTGGATTAGAACAATATCATTTTCTGTTGCATAATTTAATCAATGTATAAATTCCCTCTATTTAACAGATGTGTGCCAGTTTTTAGAAATAGAATTAAAATAGAAAATATATAGTGCCTGGCTGATAAAAATCGCCATTTGGATTTAATTAAGCAAATACTCAAGAGCCTATGATTGAATCATTATTGCAGTGATGAATATGTTTCAGCTGAAAACAATTTTTTTAAAACTACGATGAATGCAATGTGTAGCTTCTCATTTCTTTCATAGTCATGTTGGACCCATATAACTCAGCATTTGACCCATATAACTCAGTATTGGGAAAATATGCAGATAGACCTTTTTATTCTCAGCCAATGATATTATAATTACTCATTTGAAATTCTAAAAATATAAATATTCTTAAAATTGGCAGAATCACTGAGAAAAGAGGTAATAAACATCAGCTTGCCGACTTTTGGTGCTTTTCATAAACTTGGCTATTTTCATCAAATTAATCAGTAATATGCAATACTACTGTTGTAGAAAGTTTATTTTTGCATCATATTCATCTTTTGAAAGACATGGGGTGACCCAGAACTATTCTGATATTAATTGTACTTTGGTACCAATTGTACCTTGGGTTAGCAGGTACTGTAATAACCTCAGCAGCCAAATTCATTCCAGATATAATTAATAATTGTTCAATTCAGTCTCTCGTGAATAACTTCCAATAAGCAGGAGATGTGTAGTTATAATCCAACAACGTATTAAAGCAGTTTGTAATACATGTAAAAACTAAAGTTAGAGTAACTTTTCCGAAATTGTGTCTGAAACTAGACGTTGTGATATCTCTGGCCTGCTATTTTTACAGTGAACGTCACCCCGTGACCCCTTTTAAAAAACAGGCATTGGTGGTATATTGAACTGACCTTCAATTCCTCGGCGCATCCGCGGTTAGTCTCGATAAGCCCGAAGCAGAGTGAATCCTTATCTGAGATATGAAGTGCAAAAAGTGTTGACAGGGATTCAAGTACGAAACAAAGGGAGCAAAGGACAATAGTGGATTCTTTGCTTTAGATTGAGATAAGAATAATTGCAATGCTCGAGTGAAGTGCTGCTCCGCAGACTAAGTGTATGCCGATGAGACAATAATAAATTGTGGAGGTTGCAATAATAATAAGGTGGGGAGGGAGCCAAGCTAGGGACTGAACAGAGAGCTACTGCAAAGGTAAAGCATACAAAGAAAAACGATACAGTTTGCTGGCTGAGGCTCAGATTCAGTCTAACCAAACATCACTTGTCCCTGTCCTTCAGTTGCAAAATATATCTATTCCTCTTCGTATAGATACGGTATTGCAATACGTTCTCAGAGGTTATTGTTGCAAATAGTTAGAGATGGAAATTATTTGGCGAGCAACATTTTCTGTTTTATGGACATATTGTAATGCCCTCCCCCTTTTGAGGCATTCCTGGTGGCTTCCTGCCTTTTCGAATTACTCAATTATCCCCTGTTCGCTCCTTGCTCATGTCATCACCTGGATTTGATTAAGTTAATTATCTCCCCTGTTATTTATACCTTGGGTTTTTCTTGCACAGGCAGGTAGCCTCACGAAGTAAGAATTTTGTTTTGAGCACTCCTGTTCTGTATGTCATCCCTAGTTTAGTTTTATTCTTTCTGTTTATTTGAGCACTTTGATTATTTAATAAAACTACAGGTCTTTGTATTAGGGTCCTCCACCTTTATTTACTGTCCTGGTACCTTTATTTCATCTCTGGGCACCAGGAATCGTCACACTTATTCTGTTTAAATTAGGGAGCATATTTCTATAGGCTTCTGATTCATTCAGACGGGACTATTTAATGGTGCTAGATGCATGTTAAATAATAAAACCACTGACAACGACAAAAGTGGAATGTTTAGGTTCAATAGTCCTTGCTGAGACATTTCCAAATTTCTCTCTCAGGCTGTACTTTTAAAATCCATAACGCTACAGGGAAATTAATTGGTGCATACAGCCGCCATCAATCTTTGTTAAGGCCAATGTGTCATGTGGTGCCGCCAGCCACAAATACCCTCCATCAATCTTCCAATCATGAAAATGAATTAACTGAATGTACAAAACAAGACTATGGTAAAATAAGCAAGACACAAGACACAAATACCATTGTCATTGTTGTCATTGCAATTACTGCCATTACTTATACAAAATTTAGTGCTACTGATAACATTCACGCGATGAATACTTTCATTTTTATTTCCAAAACTGAGAGGTTTTTATGAAATGAACCAAGAGCAAACTCCAGTAAAATGCAAAAGGGGGCTTTATTTCTGAAGGGGGAAACCCCCCAACAGAGCTGGCAACAGTACAAAGTCCGCAATCCAAAATCAGAATCCAAAGGGCGAAATCCAGGGTCATACACAGGGCACCAATCACAAAAAATCGTAGTTAGACAAAAGAGGTCAAAAAATAAGAATGCGGCCCAAGTACAGGGAATAGGCAAAGCTCGATATCAAGGACGGTCCAGTCAGAAAGATAAATCACAATGAATCAAGGCGAGAAAAACGTAGCACAGGAGACAAGGAAGAACGATCTGACAAGAAAGTGAACCAAACAGATATCTTATATACACATCCGGGGTGAACACATGACCAGGGAGAACAGGTGTAATCAATGGTAACAATGATCAGGCAGAGACACATGAGAAATAAACTAATTACATGAATTTGGCTGTTGCCAAAACGCAGACAGGGATCACAAGACAATCCTATGAACAAACAACAGCTCCGATTAAGGAGTACTAAAAGCGCATAGTCTAAAGAAAAGGGAAGTATGAGATATAATTGGAAATTCACAGAAGCTGCGGCAGAGATAGACAAGGAGGCGGAGATTAGAATTGGGCGACTGCTGAGAGATCGTTAGTCAATTAGTAAGTGCAGCTATACAATCCCGAGTGCATGTTAGTAAGTTAGTAAAAATATACAATGTTAATATGTGTTAGTAAATTATCGAAAACAATAAACTGTTAGTACGGTTAGTAAATAGCAAAAGGAGAGAGGAAGGAAGATCACGAGATATGAAAGAAGGTTGAAACCCAGAAAGCAAAAATCACCCGAATGAGTGGCACGTAAGACTAAGGACCGTGAGCAAAGACCTACACAAGACAAGACGGGGTACACGTAGTGCAAAGCGTGGCATGGCAGAAATAAACAAGACAAGAGAATGAAAACATGGCATGATAAACTATGACAAGACAATAATAAAAACATGAAATCTAAATACCAAAACACAATACGCAATCAGAGAATAGTCATAATAACAGGCAGTGGTCACTAAACACGAAAATCAATCAACATGGCATGGCCAGGCACAAAACTTAAACATGGCAGACAGATCCAGAATCCCAACAAAAACCACCATCGTTACTAACATTATTACATCAAAATTTATGAATCCTCGTCTGACTCAAGTTAATCTACAAAGTGTGCTGTTACCACATGACCATGCGCTATTGCCATAATTGTAGGTCCTGTACCATCTCTGCTTTTATGCTATCAATCATTATATATATATATATATATATATATATATATATATATATATATATATATATATATATATATATAATTATTATTACTATTACCCTGCCCCGCCCGAAGGGGGAGGGCAAGGGGTATTGTTTTTGGTTTGGTTTGTTTGTTTGTTTGTTTCTTAACACTTTAGCAGCAAAACTAGTGGCCAGATTCATCCCAAATTGGGTTCAGGGATTGCCACTGACTTAGAATAGACGCTTATAGAATTTCTGGAAAGTAGGTCAAAGTATGTGCGAGGGGCAGGGTTTGTTATGCCTGGCACCAATTGTTATTAATTAAGTCTTCTCTCACCTGTTGTAGCTACATTCTCAGAAAACATGTGTCTTTGGCTTGCACCTTCGAGGAACCTTTTTACTTTTTCAGCATGGAAAAAGAACCTTTACTGCATGAGGTTCCTTTTGATCCAAATTTTTTAGAGTATTTTAAAGGTGAAACTAGCATTGTGCAAGCCCAGTCTCATCCCCACTCGTCATATAGTAACGCTACCCAACCAAGCGCCGATATGCGACAAAAAAAGAAGGCTTTTGGAGTCCCTATTTGACACCAGTTTAAAAGGAACCCTATCCCCAACCTCTAATCCTTAACCCAAACCTTAAACCTAACTGTCAAATAATGTCGCCAAAAGCCTCCTTTTTGTCGAATATCGACCCTTGGTTAGGTAGCGTCACTGTATGATAGGTCGGGATGAGAGAGCATTGATTGTGCAGATGTTGCGCTGTCCGGTAATTGTGTGAATTAACCAGTATCCGAGGGAATGTTGACAAAACTCCAATTTAAATAAATGGTGTGACTAAAATCAGAGTCAGAGCCAAGCTGCAGTAAAATATTGCCATTTTAAAGCCACTTAAAGAGGTCAGACAACGCCTCTCTAGTTTAGCCACTCTCTGTGTTATGAATGAGCACACCGTAAAATAAATCAAACACGAGTGCACTTACTTTCTCAGGATTTCTGTTGTTCATAGATAAATCTTACAGGCATCATTTTTTATGACTGTTGCCATATGCCCTTTTTTAAAAGTCTAAGATGAATTACTTTTCTGGAGGGGAGAGACAATCATGCTTCACATTAGCGATGATGGCTGGTCTTCCCTGTAACTGTGGGCAAGACTGTTTTTTATGGAGCTGGGGATAAAGAAGACTTTCAGGGAGCGTTACATCCTGTTGTGAACATGTGACCACAGCCACTATCACTCAGAGTAAAACTACAGGCCAAAATGACACACCATGTTCAGCACTGATTAGCTTGCTGTGGCCCAATCTGCTTGGATGTCTTTGCCATGAACTCTGAAAATCAGTACCATTCAATTACGGAATATCCAATCTCACCATTGATTGGGCAGTGGGGAATATAATGGTGCAGTTTAAACTGAAATGGATTCATACGTATTTTGTGTCATGTATGGTCTGCTTGTGTACAGCAACCGATTTGAAAACTTGAATTTTTCTGACGTATTATTGAAGAGTGGATTTTTGAACAAAACATTTTTTATATTAAAAGGCATGAATTTTATAATGGTTGTAAAATTTTGATACCTTATTGCTTAGCATTTTTGTTATGATCCAGATCAGGAATCAGGTGCGGAGGCAGAGTACAATCCAACAGCTGGAATTATTGATAGTAACACGGTAGATGGTGAGACAGAGCGCAGCAGAGAATTGCACAATTCAGCTCAGATATTAGGGGTGAAGCTGTGTAGGCATTGTCGATCTCCAGCCTGTGGTGCTCTGGGATGACTGGCAGGTGGAGTGCTCACTTTACCAGAGCTGAACTGACCAAAGGCAGAGGAGAGTAGCTTAGGAGGAACGAGTTTCAATCCTGATGGCTATAGAAGGATAGGGAGCTTGCTCCTAATACACTGAACAGAGGACTAGACTGGTAAAGGATTAACAGGATTAATGCAGTCTCAATAATACAAAACCCAAAACCAGTGAAGTTGGCACATTATGTAAATCGTAGATAAAAACAGAATACAATGATTTGCAAATCCTTTTCAACTTAAATTCAATTGAATACTGCAAAGACAAGATGTTTAATGTTCAAACTGAGAAATTTTACTTTTTTTTTTGCAAATAATCATAAACTTAGAATTTAAAGGCAGCAACACATTGCACAAAAGTTGGCACAGGGGCCTTTTTACCACTGGGTTACATCGTCTTTCCTTTGAACAACACTCAGTAAACGTTTGGGAACTGAGGAGACCAATTTTTGAAGCTTTTCAGGTGGAACTCTTTGCCATTCTTGCTTGATGTACAGCTTAAGTTGTTCAACAGTCCGGGGTCTCCGTTGTTGTATTTTACGCTTCATAATGCGCCACACATTTTCAATGGGAGACAGGTCTGGACTACAGGCAGGCCAGTCTAGTACCCGCACTCTTTTACTACGGAGCCATGCTGTTGTAACACGTGCAGAATGTGACTTGGCATTGTCTTGCTGAAATAAGCAGGGGCGTCCATGAAAAAGACGTTGCTTGTATGGCAACATATGTTGCTCCAAAACCTGTATGTACCTTTCAGCATTAATGGTGCCTTCACATATGTGTAAGTAGCCCATGCCTTGGGCACTAATACACCCCCATACCATCACAGATGTTGGCTTTTGAACTTTGCGCCTATAACAGTCCGGATGGTTCTTTTCCTCTTTGGTCCGGAGGACACGACGTCCACAGTTTCCAAAAACAATTTGAAATGTGGACTCGTCAGACCACAGAACACTTTTCCACTTTGCATCAGTCCATCTTAAATGAGCTTGGGCCCAGCGAAGCCGGCGGCGTTTCTGGGTGCTGTTGATAAATGGCTTTCGCTTTGCATTGTAGAGTTTTCACTTGCACTTGCAGATATAGCGACGAACTGTAGTTGCTTTCTGAGGTGTTCCTGAGCCTATGTGGTGATGTCTTTTACACACTGATGTTGGTTTTTGATGCAGTACCACCTGAGGGATCGAAGGTCACGGGCATTCATTGTTGGTTTTCGGCCTTGTCGCTTACGTGCAGTGATTTCTCCAGATTCTCAGAACCTTTTGACCATATCACGGACCGTAGATGATGAAATCCCTATATTTCTTGCAATAGTCGTTGAGGAATGTTGTTTTTAAACTGTTCGACAATCAGCTCACGCATTTGTTCACTAAGTGGTGACCCTCGCCCCATCCTTGTTTGTGAATGACTGAGCATGCTTTTATACCCAATCATGGCATCCACCTGTTCCCAATTAGCCCGTTCACCTGTGGGATGTTTCAAATAAGTGTTTGATGAGCATTCCTCAACTCTCTCAGTCTTTTTTGCCACTTGTGCCAGCTTTTTTGAAACATGTTGCAGGCATCAAATTCCAAATGAGCTAATATTTGCAAAGAATTACATAGTTTACCTGTTCGAACATTAAGCAACTTGTCTTTGCAGTGTATTCAATTGAATATAGGTTGAAAAGGATTTGCAAATCATTGTATTCTGTTTATATTTACGCTTTACACAACGTGCCAACTTCACTGGTTTTGGGTTTTGTAGAAACCCTGAGAAAGACTTGGGAGCTTTAACTGGACAAGGAAGGAAACTTCCGGAAATTACTATCATTAAAAGTTACGTTTTATTCACAAAACCCAAAGCGTTTTACCAGTACATACAGACTTGTTCTATGCAGAGCTTTAAGTGGAAAAATAGAAAGTGCCGGTACTCCCCCTTTTCAACTGTTGGCAGGTAAATTAAGTTGGCGGTGGGCGGTCGGTACCAGCAGATCATTAAGTGTTACATTCAAATGCTAGAACATGATGCTGATTTAAAAAAATTTGTTTTAAAACTGCACTAACAGTTTTAACAAGTATTTCTCGTTAAAATCCATATATGAATTATCTCCTGACAAAACACGTCCAATTGGAAGGAGATGTTGCCCAATAATCCGTGCACAATGACACAGTTCTCTTTGGTGTTTGGGTGAGGCATAATATAGCCTAGAGTGTAGAGCTTGTCTAAGAAGATCTTACAATGGTTAAGTCCACCAACCTCCTTGAGAACATCGCCAACTGCCAATTCAATCTGCTCCAAAATGGTGTAGCAACTCCTCTGTTCAGCATTAGTGATACTCCATCACATATAAATGCCACAAAACACTCACCCAAGAAGTAGTCATCAAAGACATTTTTATGAAGACATGCTAGCAGTTTCTCTGTTATATCATTTGCTGTGGTCCCATCCAACTCAAGCAGGTCAAAAAACATTGTATCTGGCTCTGCGTTGGCAAAAGCTGACTGAAAACACACCACCAACACAGACTTTCCACTGATTGTGGTGGATTCATCAATCAACGCACAGTATTTTCGTCTGTTTTTGACTGTCATCAGCCACTTTTTTTTTTTTGTAATTATGCTAGCGAGCTAATAGTTGAAGAACCCAATATGGCGTTCAGTGCACCACACTTTCCAGTTTCCCATATTATCCAACATGTAGATCTGACCGAGCAAACTGATTGGTCAGTTAGACGTTTAGAATGTTCTCAAATGAACAAGACAGTACGGGTAGCCTGTGCCCAAATAAAAAAATGCCTCATCAACGAATATTATTACTCCGCCAATCTTAGGTGCCTAGGCCATTGATTTAACTAATTTGTCCATTTCTTTGCATTTGTGCGTTGAAACGAACATTTAATAAATCAACAGATCTGTGAAAACTGCTTATTTCAGAGGTAATTTGATAACATTCTGAAAAGGTGATTAGCGAAAGCCCCCAAAAGGTGGGGTTGAAATTATGTAACTCTGTTCAGCCTTAATGTTGCTGGTTACTTTTGCTGCTTTGCCACATTAATCGGAGCTAACGTTAATTAAGCATTATTACTCTCGAGGGTGTGCTTGACGGTCATTCTTGTCAAGACACTGATGCGGCCAGGCGCTGAGTTCGTTAGCATCACCAAAGTGACAAGAATGACGGTGAAGCACAACCTCGAGTGTAATAATGCGATTATACAATTATTACCACCAAAATAAAATGTATAACCTAAATTTATTCATACTATGGGCATTTCGCTCTCAAAATATTAACGTTTTTTTTTCGAGAATTCTCTCCGTTCCCATGGAAATACCGGAAATACATGAGATCTGACGTTAACTAGCCTTTGTGAGCCAGCCAATTCGGGCTTATGTTTTCTAGACATCGTGATTTCCCAAAACTGAATAAATACCGCACATAGCAACACAAAACTGCTTTGCTAGTTCAATCATGGGGTAATTGGAATATCCGCTCGAAAAAATATTTTTTTCTCATGGACTGGTAGTTATACTTCTGTCAACATCAGTCATTTTTAAGCTAAGAGGTGCCGTGACAATGATTAGCTCATCTTTATTGAACAAACTTATATTAACGGTTTTATTTAAATATAGACAACGGCTTTCCAGCGTCAGCGCCAGAACAAAAATCGGAGCTTTTTGCAAGATATGTTGGTCAGAATGTTTGTTTATTGTTTGTTTGTTTTTTTGTCTGTAATCATTTTTCTTGAACACTTTTCTCTGCTGTGCGCGTTGCCTGTTCCTTGTCATCTCTTGTGCAGTTGCCTACCAATGACTCATCATGATTCCCATCATTCGGGGGACTCCATCAAGATCAAGGTCAAAGGTCAAGGTCAATTTTTGGTAAATTTGAGGGGTTGACGAAACCCTTATTTTTTGAGTAGCTTTGATTGGATCGACTTCAAACTTTGTGTGAATGTAGTATATGTTTCAGGCGCTCAGCTGATTAGTTTTTGGTGGCGATCGGCCTTGATCTTCATGGTTCTCGCTGAAAAAAAGACGACCCTTTTGGCAAGATACCGTTCAACCTATGGTTGACATCCTTCATTTATTTGTCGAAAGGACGTGACATAATGTAATGTGGATGGAAGAACAGTAAACTCGTCTGTTTTGTTCTCTAGCCAGCTGGCTTTGGTTTATGTATTTGGTTGAGGGTATTTTGAGGATTAATATCGATTCCATGAAAGTTAATCGTTTAAAATATCATCTGGTATGCAAGTTATTATTGAACTCATCTATGAGTGGCGAACGTGCCGGTAAAGATTTGAAGCAGTTATAATTTCAGAGATGATCAAATTCCACGTATTGGCAAGTAGCTAGCTAGCATGATTACAAACACCCCCACCAAATTAGCTAGGTAGCTAAAATGAGTCTCTCCGCCGCAAAACCCATCCACAATGAGTCCGATCTGCGGCCAAAATTGCTTACTACTTGCCATTGGTCGTTCGCCATAAGATTGTCAACGCATCACAAGGCTCACTCAAATAATGTTTGAGGACATGCCACTCCTCCTTAAGATCTCCTTGCGAGTGAACGTCTCGCGAGTAAAGGGACAGGCGTGCGGCGCGTACTAGTGCACAGTGGGTAATGTAGTAAGATTACGAATTGCCAAGGGAGAAATGGAGCGGGACAGGATACTACGAGCTCTTGTTAAGTCCCAGTACACTGTAAAAAGTCCCGGTACTACGGGGGCTACAATCTAGAAGTGCCGGTACTCCGTACCGGTGCGTACCAGCCCACTGAAAGCACTGGTTCTAAGCGCTTGTAGCTTATTACAAGCCAGCAACTTGAAATTTAAATGACATTATCATTATCAGCATTATCTTGCTGAAAGACCCAGTGACAACCCATTTCCAGCTTTTGAGCAGAGGCCACCAGATTTTGATTTAAAATGTCCTGGTATTTCAAAGCGTTCATGATGCCATGCACCCTAACAAGGTTCCCAGGGCCTCTGGAAGAGAAACAGGCCCACAGCATCACTGATCCTCCCCCATACTTCACAGTGGGCATGAGGTGCTTTTCTGTATACTCATCTTTTGTGTACCGCCAGACCCACTTAGAGTGTTTGTTGCCAAAAAGCTCTGTCTTGGTCTCATCTGACCAAGGCACACGGTCCCAATTGAGGTCCCAGTACTGCTTAGCAAACTCCAGACGTTTGCTAAGACGTTTATGATTGTGAGTGAGAAAAGGTTTTTTCCGTGCATGCCTCCCAAACAGCTTGTTGGCATGTAGATCGCGCCTGATGGTTGTTTTGGAGACTTTGTGACCCCAAGATGCTACCATTTGTTGCAATTCTTTAACAGTGAGCTTTGGATAACTTTTTATTTCTCTTACCATTCTCCTCACTGTGCGTGGTGGCAAAATAACCTTGCGTCCTCGTCCAGGCTTGTTTACCACTGTTCCAGTTGTTTTAAACTTTTTAATGATTCCTCTGCCAGTAGATATGGGCAGATGCGAGCAAGTGGCTATTTTTTTGCAGCCATTGCCTGACTTGCGAAGGTCGACATACATCTGCCTTACCTGAATGGTGTGTTCACTTTATCTTTCCCATGTTGAAGAGTGAATAAGAGAAATGGCCTCTGTGTCACGTCATATTTATACAACAGGGAAACAGGAAGTGATGAATTACTAATTAAATGTTCCCAGATACTGTGATCAACTTTGTAAACTACTGTAGAAATGACAGAAATACTTCAATTACATTTATTTCCTAGAAATTGTTAGGGGTGCCAATAATTGTGGAACAGGTGATTTTAAGAAAAATAATAATTTCTTAGTCAGGGATTTTTTTTCCCTTAAAATTCACTTGAGTTGAGGTTTATATTTTCTACAATTTTCAGTGTGAGAGTATGCTTCTGCAATAAAAATTGAATTTATTTTAAGGCTTTTAATACTGTATATCTTAACCAGGGGGTGCCAATAATTATGGAGGCTGTGTATTCACAAACAGGTTACAGCAAATTGTCTCTCAATGTTGACGGACAGAGGCATTCTGCAGTTTTGTGAAAGATAGCCATAGTGTACACACACCCATATGCTCTGGCCCACATGCAAGCTCACACACTCACGCGTACACATACTCACGCACGAATATGCACAAGCACACACATGCTGGCTCACCCACACATGTACATATGCCAGCACACACAGGCAGGCACACACTTACAATCACGCACACATGCACATGCATAAATTGCATGTGGGCTCAGAAATAAGGACATAAATCCACCTAAGCGCACACACACACATTCACACACAAAACGCGTGCATGTACGCACACACAAGTTCATTTCGCACACACTATGCTCCCCACACACCAGGCCCACATAAATCCTCACCTCAACCAGTTATGTAATCAAGCCGTGGCAGCCTGGTAATAAAAAACATCACAATTAAAATAAGCCCTCCAGCAGACCTGCAGAATAGGTTTTCCAAATGCCTCTACAGGCATTCACACAGCTATTTCTCCATATCATATTATCTTCACAATAATATAGCACATACTATTGTAGCATAGCTGCTGAATTTTAACACAGAATCATAGAGTGAGAAGGTTTGTTTATGTGCGTTATAGGAGCGATCCAAAGCTTTTGAGAACCAACCGTTTGATTTAAAGTGAAGTAAGGGAGAGAGGACTCCACGCCCTGCCCTTAAAAAGACTCACAGTGCCAGGTAATTTACGGTAGCGACTGACTGATTTACTAAAGACTCCATTACTACATTGGCTGGGGAGAGCGCTAGCAAGGGTGCCTGAAGGTGAGCTGAATATGTTCCAGCGCATGTCATGCTTGCTTTCTATGGGAGGTTACTAATTATCCCGTTTTCTGCAGCATACTTTATAATGAGGGGTGTAGGAGGGAGAAAAAAGTAAGGAGTTTTCAAATAGAGAACTTACTGTTATTTCCTCCACAGTTTCGAAAAGGAAGAAATGCTATTAAACTGAGGGAATGAAATAAAAGACTGTTGCATAATGTATGACTCCTGGTGTTGCAAATGAACTCCCAGGTTGTTACAGGCAACGATATTGAATCGACAAGCGACGGTGGTGGAATTTCTGTGCAAAAAAAAAAAATTGCACTGTAACTGGAAAAGACTTGCATTACACAGCCTGGCCAGTAGAAAGTTGCACCCTCTAATATGTTGTTGGACTGCCTTTTGCTTTGATCATGATGTCTGTTCTTCACAACATTGTATCTTCAATCTTATGCAATGTGTTATTTCATTTATTGCCAAGCAGAAGTGCATCAATATTGGGCCAAGATCTTGTATTAATTATTGGGGAAAGAAAACACCCCTGAGAGAACATACCACAGACTTTTAGATGGTTAAGGTCAGGACTCTCTGGTGGTCAATTAATATTTGAAAATTATTACTCTCTCAACCACTCTTTCACAATTTGAGTTTGATAAATCTTGGCTTGTGATTCTGGAATATGCCTGTGCCATCATGGCTTAAAAGTCCATTGATGGGTCAGTATATTCAGGTAGTCTGCTGACTTCGTTTTATTGCTGCAGAACAGTGCTAAGCCCAGACCTGAGCAATCGAAGCAACCCCAGATCATTACACTACTTCCAGAGGCTTGTACAGTGAGCGCTATGCATGATGGGGGCATCACTTCATGAGCTTCCTTTCTCACCCTGATGCGCCCACCGCTCTGGAATACGGTAAATCTGGACTCATCAGACCACATGACTTCTTCCTATTTCTCAACAGTCCAATCTTATTGCTGCTTTGCAAATTGAAGACCTTTTTGTTTTTTCTCGATTCATCTCACAATCAAGTGGCCTTCTTCTTGTGGCCACGCAGCTGTTTTGTCCCAATGCAGCAGGTTCTTGTTGCATTGTGTGCGTGGAAATGCTCTTACTTTCACAGAGCCATGAGTTCAACTGTTGATGTTTCCTGATGAGCATTTTAGTGACCTCTAATCACAATCATTCATGATTTTTTTTACACCCATTTTTTTCCGCAAATTGATGGTTCACCATTGTCCATTCCGGCTTTTAAAATGCCTGCAGCGATCTTTAACTGTGTTTCAACTGGCATGCAGCTGAAAAAATTATAACAGAATGTTAATTTTTTTGTTGAACTTTTCCCTTATTTGCTTACTTTTAATGCCGTCCCTCCCTTCCCTGACCAAAAAAATCTATCTGGGATCCAATCATTAGGCAGATTCCAAGCTGTTAAATGAATTTAAAACATAAATTAGGAGTATTATTCCTATGAAACTATGAGTAAGGACACCAGAAAGCATCTTTTTGTCAAGTATTTTTTCAGAATGTGTTTAATGTGTTTAGAGGGGATCAAACTCTCTCCATCTCCCTGGCCTGTAACTGATTTAGAAAATGATGGGGTTAAACAGGAAAGAAATTCCAATGCACTCATCCACATCTCTTTATTTCCCTCTTTCCTCTTTATTTTTTGCTTCTTTTCATTGGTGCTCAGATGTAAGAAGGTAAGATCTAGGGAAGGCATATTGAATTAGATAAACATGGGCTTCGGATAAGCGCTGACACAGCCTGTTATGAGATCGAGGATAGTGACATGATTTCTGTTCATTTGGCGCAGATATCCAGCATCTGGAAACATCTGTGGGTTACAGTCTTCAGACAGTCATTACTGAAAATGATCTTCAGTGGATTTTTTGAAGATTTTCTCCCCTGCAATGGGGACTGTGTTTAGAGGAGCTTTGATTCCAGCAAATGTCATTCAGCATGAATGTAGACACCCTTATCTTAAAACTGACAAGAGTCTTCACTTTAGAGTCACTGAAACTCACTGTAAAGTCTTATTTCAAATCTAACATACTGGAGTTCAGGGCCAAAAAGCCTCAACTGTAAAATTTCTCTGTCCTCAAACATGAGTGGGAGTGCATAGTGCCCGCTTAGGACGTGCCAGGTTCTTCCAGATAAAGCAAATCACTTTAAGTAGTACATAGTGGAAATGGCAGCAATCGTGGTTGCAGGGGTTGCAATAATAATCAGTGTAACTCCTGGCAAAATTTTGTGCGGTTACTTTCCTAAAAGTCCCACTCTCTCCCATCATCTGATAAAGAAATAATTTCTCTAAAAACGGATATCTACGCTCAGCATAAGCAAAAGGACATAAAAGGAGTGCAAATTTAAGCTAAGTGAGCTCAGCTCCTCAGCTGCGCTGCATTGTATAACGCTGGCATGCAAGGAGGTGCAGACAGGAGGAGGAGGAGCAAGACCAGTCAAGTCCTCGGCTCCCACTCGCTGCTCTCACTCTCGCGCTCGGCTCGGGAAGAGAAGCACAGCTTCTATCACTGCCTCCCTCTCTCTCTCCCTCTCTCTCTCTCTCTCTCTCTCACACACACATACCCACTGAGCCAGGCACGGACTCCACTCGCTCACTCGCTCACTGTCCCTTCCCAGTCATGCTGCCATGGAGACGCCGAAAGATTGTTCTAGTAGAAGAGGAGCCCAAAGCCAAGCCCAAGGTTTTAGGTATGGGGGTGGGAGGCACTTACGGTTCCATTGTGTGGTCGCTGGTGTGCACCTTCCCTGACCTGCTGCCTCAGTGCCCTCTCCGCAGGCTGGGGAAGGTCTTCCACTCCAAGCGTCAGATGGTGGAGCTCAACAAGGAGGACCCCGTCTACACCGTGCAGTACCTGGGCAGCATGGTCACGCTCGCCGCCAAGGGCGAGGGCTGCACGGAGGAGGCCGTGGGAAAGATTTGGAGCCGGAGCGACTACGGCGGGTACGGCACCCGAATGAAGCTGACCGTGGGGCCCCAGGGCATCCGGCTCGGCTCCAGCGACCGGCGGAAGCCGTGCCACCTGTTTTACCTGCATCGCATCACCTGCTGCTCGGCTGACGCACGCCGACCGAAGATCTTCGCCTGGGTGTACCGGCACCAGGTGAAGAACAAGGCGGTGGTGCTGCGGTGCCACGCGGTGCTGGTGGCGCGGGCGGAGAAGGCCCAAGCGATGGCCCTGAGCCTCAGCCAGGCCGCGGCTTCTGCCTTCAGTGAATTCAAGCGACTCAAGCGCCAGAGCGACTGCCGGCATGTCCGCCAGGAGCTGCTCGGGGAGGGCGTGGTGCCGCACGCCCCCGTCCGGAGGCTGCTGAACGGGCAGTGCCATTATCAACCGGCTGCTGACCTCCACTCCAGCACTCGGCTCGGTGCCATCGCCGAGGAGGAAGAGGAAGAGGACGCTGAGGAGGAGGAGTGGACCCCTCAGTGTGGGCATGGGGCTGAGCCTGGGAGGGATGCCGAGGACACAGCTGGCTTCAGGGGCGACACCAGTCGCTCGCCCAGGCCGTCTGCGGCTGGCTGATGACCGTAATCCCTTAAACTCCTCATACTGGTGTGTTCTTTCACATCCCTGGTAGCTGAGGCTGCCAATACTGCCTGCCCCCCACCGGGACAGAGGAAAAATTATACCGGGCGCGACTTGTCCCTCACTCTGTTTCCCGAGATACTGCTGTTCCTACAATATTGCGGGGTCCAGAGGAGAGTTATTGACTTGGAATGACTCGGAGGGATCGGGCTGCTCGGAGGACAGGCGGAGGTGATGGGCACATTTGTGCGCACAAGACATTTACCTTCCTGAAAGTACATCATTCTAACAAATACAAGTTATTAGTTCTTGCTAGTCCTGGTGTTTGTCTTCCTTTTCAGAAGGTTTCAGAAGTGTAAACACTGTATGTTTTTAATGGATAATGCTTCTCAGACAGGTATTATTCGTGAAAGGCTAACCTTTTGGTATCTAGAGCTCATCTATTCTAATTTATTCTCAAGAATAACTGCTGTATTTCCCTCTAAAGTTGACTTAATTATCCTAAGTGGCAAGCCATAGATTGTGCCCTCTGTTTGAATGAGAACAGCAATTCATCACATTAATATAATTTTAGCCTGGCAGCTGTAGGGACGTCACAATTAAGTCATCTTTCAAACGTTGACATTTTTCTAGCTGTAATTTATTATTTATTAAACCTGTGTGTCATTTCAGCAACACAACCAAACATAACCAGAGCCATTTCAATTACAGAATCTTCGTACGACGCATTTAATGTTGTGGATGCATTATTTTAAAATTGCATCTTCTAAGACGAGGTTTTATCATATAGGCTGTTTGGATTACTTGTTTGTCCTAATAAAAAAATTTTATTTATAAACACAAGTGGTTTTACTCTGTTATTGCGGGAAAAAAAAGCAAATGAAATTCTCTGAAAATAATGAAAGCAGGACTTTAAAGGATATTATCAGACAGAATCAAATGGTTTGAAGCTCTATCTTTTACATTCTGACATTTTAGTCTGACTTTACCGACCGCATTTATGTACTGATGTAGTCGGACCGAGTGGGACTTGACTCTGGGCCAGCTTTCTGACGCAGGTTATTATTATTTCAGTTCCAAGGCTTCACTGATGACGCTGCCTTTCCTGTGACATGGCTGATGGCTCAGATTCAGTGCCCGGATGCGATGGCTGCCAAGCCTGAGTACTCCTGAAGGAGAAAGCTCTTTGCTCAGCTTTAATCTCAAAATTTTAACCAACTTTGTCATGTACTTGGCAAACAGGGCAAGTAGATTTGTGGAACTGTTATGAAGGAGGTTTTGGAGTCATGACAAATTTGAGTATTAACCCAAAATGCATTTTTCTCTCAAAGATTGTGCTGTGCAAATCTTCATTGTTTCCAGGGTTTTCTCCACAGCCATTGTAGTTGTATAAGGTTCAAGATCAAACTTGAGATTGCACATGTAAAAGAATGTCTCCAGGCTTATTTGTCTGCCTCAAAATATTGACCAACTAGTCTCAGTAATGGGACTTGAGATCTTTAATATGTCTCGACTGAGGATGACTAAGAGGAATAACCTTTCTCTGACGGCTGCTGACAGCTCAGATCCTTATTATTCAGCTGAAATAACTGCCAAAATGGCGAATAGGACAAATGCTTGAGTCACTTCCTCTTTCATAAGAAAATATTGATTTGCTTCTTCTTTGTTCAGCTGAGATCATGCTTCATCATTTCATGTATAATTTTCAATTTAACATCTGAAGAACAGGAATGTTTTCATTGTATATATATATATATATATATATATATATATATATTGCAAAATTTACCCGCATTTGGCATGTGGTCGGGTGTTAATTTCAGGCCCTATATATATATATATATATATATATATATAGGGCCTGAAATTATATATATATATATATATATATATATATATATATATATATATATATATATATATATATATATATATATTACATGCGCAGCACTAAGTTTCTTGCTATCCGTGGTTATCAGTGGTTATTGATCAGACTAGAACTTTTTTATTAAATGTCCTAAAATGGTATTTGAATCCCAAGGTAAATATTATAATCATTTATTTGTGATATTTACTCGTTGTATGGGTCGTTAAAGTTAAGTAATATATTCTGTTTGTGGGCATCTTATCTTGCCTCGAGTTAACTGGAATGAAAGAAGCTGAGTTGAGTATTTCAATGCATTTTATATTGTGTTGTTCAGACCAACTCCCTCCTACACGTTACAACATCCTACACATCGATGCCCTGAAGTGCAGAGTGTAGTGCTTGGTGCAGCGCCAAGTCAGTCTGTGTGACACATCAAGCAAATCATTCCAGGGGAGTGTTTTTTACAGGAGGAGAGAGTATCGTAAAGTGATAATGAAGGCAGTCCTTGTGTACACAATGTCTTATTCGGATGTCTTGTACTATTTGAGTGCTCAATAACTTGACTTCAGGTAGAGAAGTATTTGTCCCAAATGCGACTATGCCCCACACTGCTAAGACAAAATGAATGCCTTGTGGCTACATGGTAGTAAAAAAACTAAGGAATCCATCATTGGTGCTTGAGATATTGCAGCAAAAGCCTTATTAATAATGCATGTCAGTGGACTCCAATGGGGGCTGCACGTCCCTAATACAGACCTTGGTACCAGATATGAATGAAATCTGAGATACTGTTCTTAAGATGTAAAAATTGAATTTAAATTTAAAATGATCAAGTCAAGGTCACCATAATTTATTAGTATCTGCATATCATCAGTGTATAGATCATGCTATAAAAATGAGTGGAATCCAATAAAATGTTCTTGAGATATATGACTAAAAGTCTGATTAGAAATGGACTATTGCCTGTAATGACCTCAGGAAGTAGGTGAAGGTAAAAAAGCTCAACTGGTGTCTGCACATTCCCCCGAACACATTGGGCTCTAAATTCATAGACCAGGCGCGGCGAATGGGGGGTGCGCCGCACCAATGGGGTGTGTCCAGGCGTATGTTGCAATTTTGTGCCTGGCATAGCCGGGCGCAAGTACTCTTCTGTCCCGCCTCTGTCCCTCCTTCTGGCGCAAGTGGCTAAGAAGGCGTGTTTGGGTATAACACAGCCGAGTCAAATCTTCACCAATCAAATGAGCTCCTCTCCTGACCTTTAACGTGTTGGAGTGTAGAACCCTCTATCCTATATCTGCATAATGCGTTAATGTTGCATTTTACTTTGCTGCTTCAGGCATGTTTTCTGCACCGCTTACGTCTATATTAAGCATTACGAATATGAGTTAGCTGGCTAGCTAGGGCATTCGCAAATTATTACCATTAACGAACTTGAATGGAATTTCAAAATGAAACTACGTCAGATCGTTAAAACTCATGAAGTTGGAATGAAACACGAAGGTTGCTCATGGGGAAGAGAAACGTTGGATAGCGTGTTCCTATTATTACGCCCTGTTGCTGCTTAAAATTTTGGGATTAACATGCATGGACAACAATGCAAGATACGTTACACATTTATTTTCAATATGTGATCTTAACTCAGTACGACATCATAGCAATCAGGCTGTATTCCTTTCCCCCACTAAAAACAATAAAACCTAAGTGACAATAATAGTAGCCTAGTATTAAGCTGCTTGCACACTGGATGCTTGTTTCACACGACAGATTGCGTTGAACACAGTGTCTATGTATCCGAAAGTCTGACAGGGTTTTAATATATCTCAGTGTCCAACAGTCGCGTGGTTTCAATATAACTCCGTGTCCTACAGTCGATTACTGTTTTTAATTTCTTCAAATTTACTGATTCTTTTAGATATTAAACGTGAATGTTTTGATAAGAGGGCTCAGTTCTTCAAGATGAGAACCGAGAATTTCAATCAATGTTTCTGTTTAAGCTCTGCTCAATAAAGTGAGTCGACATTGGCGCAGGATAATGTACAAAACCCAAAACCAGTGAAGTTGGCACGTTATGTAAATCGTAGATAAAAACAGAATACAATGATTTGCAAATCCTTTTTAACTTGAATTCAATTGAATACACTGCAAAGACAAGATGTTTAATGTTCAAACTGAGAAACTTTATTTTTTTTTTGCAAGTAATCATTTACTTTTAGAATTTAGAGGCAGCAACACATTGCAAAAAAGTTGGCACAGGGGCCTTTTTACCACTGTGTTACATCGCCTTTCCTTTTAACGACACTCAGTAAACGTTTGGGAACTGAGGAGACCAATTTTTGAAGCTTTTCAGGTGGAACTCTTTCCCATTCTGGCTTGATGTACAGCTTAAGTTGTTCAACAGCCCGGGGTCTCCGTTGTCATATTTTACGCTTCGTAATGCGCCACACATTTTCAATGGGAGACAGGTCTGGACTACAGGCAGGCCAGTCTAGTACCCGCACTCTTTTACTACGGAGCCATGCTGTTGTAACACGCGCAGAATGTGGCTTGGCATTGTCTTGCTGAAATAAGCTGGAGCGTCCATGAAAAAGACGTTGCTTGGATGGCAACATATGTTGCTCCAAAACCTGTGTGTACCTTTCAGCATTAATGGTGCCTTCACATATGTGTAAGTTGCCAATGCCTTGGGCACTAATACACGCCCATAGCATCACAGATGCTGGCTTTTGAACGGGCATTCAATGTTGGTTTTCGGCCTTGTCCGCTTACGTGCAGCGATTTCTCCAGATTCTCTGAACCTTTTGACGATATTACGGACCGTAGATGATGAAATCCCTAAATTTCTTGCAATAGCTCGTTGAGGAATGTTGTTTTTAAACTGTTCGACAATCAGCTCACGCATTGTTCACTAAGTGGTGACCCTTGCCCCATCCTTGTTTGTGAATGACTGAGCATTTCAGGGAAGCTGCTTTTATACCCAATCATCGCACCCACCTGTTCCCAATTAGCCCGTTCACCTGTGGGATGTTCCAAATAAGTGTTTGATGAGCATTCCTCAACTCTCTCAGTCTTTTTTGCCACTTGTGCCAGCTTTTTTTGAAACATGTTGCAGGCATCAAATTCCAAATGAGCTAATATTTGCAAAAAATTACAAAGTTTACCTGTTCGAATATTAAGTAACTTGTCTTTGCAGTGTACTCAATTGAAAAAAGGTTGAAAAGGACTTGCAAATCATCGTATTCTGTTTTTATCGACGATTTACACAACGTGCCAACTTCACTGGTTTTGGGTTTTTTACAATGCCTCCGTGTCTGACAGCCAAAAAAAAAAGAGGACGATTAGAACAGATTGATAATGAAATAAAGAATAAAAATAAACATTTTAATAACAGAACATCCAATGAACACTGCGATTTATTTATTTGCGGGTCATCTTTTTTGGATGTTCCGTTTGTTGGTGATATATTTTTATTCTTTATTTCATTATAAATCTGTTCTCATATCAATACTTTTACTTTTTGCTGGCTGCTGAACATAGAGTACTTTGCATTTCGCATCGGACAGTCTTGATTGTGCATGCATAATTTATTCACACTATCAATGGTCAGGGAATTGATTTGCTCACTCACTATTTTATCTCTGCTGTAGAAATAAAGCATGAATCTGTTAGATCCATCTGACTAATTTTCAAAAGAAAGACCGAATAAAGACTGTTGTCTATCTTTAACGGAAGAAAACAGACGAATAGGCTAAAAAGACCATGAAAAGTCGATAGCTATCAATTTGCATTTTGTGAAGGTCGAACACAAACATGGCCAAGTTTACACGTTCAATAATTCCTGGAATACTCGAAAAATTTGAACTTTTATGACTTTCGGACACGAAGCTATATTAAAACCCTCTCCGACTATTGCGTCTTTGCATTGACTTTGACTGTAATCAGTCGTGCGAAATATTTGTTTCGCTTCCAGTGTGCAAGTGGCTTTACTGAGCATAGAACGCAAGCATTCTATACATATATATATATATATATATATATATATATATAGGCAGTTTGTGGTTGGCTGAGAAAGATGTGAAGTCGTTAGTTTGTATCACAGCTGCGTTGGTTAAGCCAGGTCAAGTTTCCATTACGCGTGCCAACCACCTTTAATCTAACATCAGGACAATTGATATAGATACTACTATTTATGTCCTTATTCAGGTAGTTACATTAAATAGTGTTTCCTGTAATTATTTATTGCATTGAAATGTGCCTAACATTCTGGAAACCTGCCTGTGTGGTTTCAGTGACGTGTGCACACTGTGCGCCAGTCAGCCAAATTACCACTGCACGGAAATTAAACCAGGTTGGAGCTGGCGAGTTTTCTGCGCAACTCCAGCGGAGACTTTTTCTAGGAAATTGTCACTGCGTCTTGATGAATATGTGACACCTCCCCCTACTACGCCGCCACACCCATCTCGGCACACATCCGTCTACCAAATTGCCAAAGTGGCTGCGCACGGTGTTGCACCGCACGAAATTACCACTGCGCGGGCTGCGCTGGACGAAATTACCACTGCGTGGGCTGCACCACGCTATGCCACGCTGCGCCACCCTGCGCTGCACCAAGGAATTAGAGCCCATTGTGCTAGCAAATTTGAAGAAACTACATCAACCAGTCTCAACAGATTGTGCTAACAAGAGCGAGACGGACAGATAGACGGACTGGAATAATATGTCCATAATTTATTGGCGTTAGCATATCATCATTGTTGACCTTGTTATTAAAAATTTGTGAAATTAATTAAAATGGTCTCAAGATACTACACCATAAGTCTGGCTAGAGGTGGTCCATCACCTGTAGCGACCTTCAAAATCTGGAGAAGGTCACAAAATTTGACTGTGGTCCATGCATTCTCCCTAACACGCCTTGCAACCAAATTTGAAGAAATTCCATTGGCTGCTTCTTGAGATATCGCATGAACAACAGAGTGGGACGTATGTATGTACGTACGTACGTATGCATGAACGCAGCTAGGTCACTAAAATCATTCCCCAAGGACACATTACTACCGAATCTGAAGAAATTCCATCAGCAGGTTCTTCAGATATTGCATTAACTGCAGAGCGGCAGGCACGCATTTATGTACAGACGCAGTGAGATCACAGAAATTAACTGCAGTCTGCGCTCCCCTCACAAACCTTGTTGCAAATTTGATGAAATTCCATTAACCAGTCCTTGAGATATCACGTTAACAACATAGCGGGATGTACAGACGTACATAGAGACCTACGGATGCAGCTGAATGCTATGTCCCTTGCTTTGCGCAATCACATGCGTTGGGGAACACTTACATTATTAGAATGATTTTATGCAATGAGAAGAAGTCGGGGCCAATGTAATGAAAGTTTGATTACATCATCCAATAATATGAATAATGTGAGATAAATTCAACTGCATCAATGGACTGAAAAATAGTTAGGAAACCTGAGACGGTTGAATGCTTGCAGTTCATCTGAGTAATACCGACTCATGAACAGAAACTGTATGAAAAAAAGTCATAAGCTCTTGCGCCATGTCCGTTATAGCTGCAGTCATATAGCACATATTTCTGACATGCTGTGGCCTGTATTTTCAGGCCTGTCATCAAAGGGAGTGAACATCGTGACTATATTCCATCATCAGAACCACTCCTCGAGTGTATTGTCCTCCATGGCTGTTGTACTGTATGCCTAATGAAAATTCAGCATTTTGATTATTTTGACAAAGACGTGAGAGGTGGGCAGTTTCAGATGCAGGAAGCTCAAAGCCTCCTTTCTTACAGCTTTGCCCTTTGGTAGTGCTGGTGCGCACCACCCACAAAACATGTTTGGACTTATTATCCACCCCCACCTCTCCCTCCACCATAGCCCCCCCCACCCCTGAGTCAGCGAGGTGCTGAAATATGCCTCTCGAAGAATCTCTCCATCTCAGAAGCACGGTTTTTGGGCAGAACATGTTCGTGCAAATAAAGTTTTTATGTTTGCAGAGAAGGCTAAAATCCTTTTAAAAATGTTCTAATTTGTGACGCCCCTGGTTCCCAAAGGTGTTAAGGGGCTTTCCCAGGTTCATTTGATTTACCTTGTTCCAGCACAGATATCGGTATAATAACAGTATGGTTTATTAGTTCAACACAAAAATGTACCATTCCATTGGTTTTCATTTACATTGTTACCATGGAATTGACGTAAATCAGCAACATCACGGTCTGTATTGTAGCAAGCATTACTCCCTAACCACCCAACCAAATCAGTTATTTCTTTTTTTTTTCCTTTTAGATATGTCATATCTATGCAATCATGACGATTTTTCTATATATTGTGTATTTATTTTTTCTTGTGGTTTTTCTTAAAAAATTCCTCAAATGGGTCAATTAGATGACACATAAACTCCCATGAAATTGATACCTTTGCTCCTGTCAGAAAAAGCCAATGTAATTGCTAGCATAAATAACCAACAAGTCTACAGTCAAAATTTTAGGCAATTTGGTTGAAAAATAAAAAAGTTATCAGCGCCACAAATGTTGAAAATCACCAACACAAAACTGATGAAATTAATGACAAAAATTTTGGATTTTCTAAAAGTACACATCTTAGTGAACCTTAAAGGGTAAAAAAGAGAAAGAACAAGAAAAAAATCTATTTTGAGCCTGGGAAGGCCCCTTAAAAGGGCACAGGGGAGTGATGGAATGATAGAAAGTAGATTTATTAGATAAATAAAGAGAATAAATTACACAAAAACAAAACAAAAAGGGAGTGCTCATAACTAAAAAATGATACAACCTCAGGCTACCTACCACTGAAGGGGAAAACTAAAGTTTAAATAGACAAAGGGTAATGCTCAACTACGGGAAAGCTGGCGTGCTAATTAGGAGTGAGAACAGAGGAGGTTACTGAATAATTGATTGAGGTCAGGTAGCCAAAAGTTTGGAATGCCTAGGGGAGGGGCATTACATCATTTCCTGTTTTTTATTTGCCTCTAGCCTGAGACTTTCTGCCAGGTCTCTTTGTAAAGCAGCCTTTACCTGATCCAGGGATTACAAAGAGAGGCGAAGATAAGTGATGCTTTAGCATTGAGCGGCCTGTGTTTTCAGCTTAAAGTCCAAACGCTCTGGAGGAGTCCTTTTTAAAAATTGTACACAATTTTAATTATTCCTGTGAACCACTGACAAAGCCATTAACAACTTTAATGGCGTAGTAAAATTTCTGGACTTCCAAACGCGGTGGACTCCAGGTGAGATATGGCTTAATTTTCTCTTACAGAATAGGGAATCACCAGCTTCATTCTATACTGTTACAGGGACTAATTATAAAATCGACGGTGTGAGAAACTAGCTTCCGGAATTAAACTCACCGCACAGCTGAAGGGCACTGTGGGCCTATATGAGGGCGGAGAATGTAGGACTACAGAGCGCATTAGTATTAAAAATAGGAAATTTAATGTGCCCTTTTGATTTCACTGTATGACAGATAAGATAAGACGCTGCACTGTGAAGAGCCTCTGCCAACAGAAAAGCCAGTTTCTCAGAGGAGATAGGAGATCTCGAGGCAGCTAAGAGCCCTCTCTAATGCACTGCCTTGTTTGATATTTACCCTCTATTAGCTTTATAATTTGAAATGTTTTGTATGTGGCAAGTTCATTCGCAATGAAAGAAGGAAAAAGAATAATTCTGATGTAAAGTGCCACCGACATCTCCAGCAGGTCTTTATTTAGCCAAATAAATATCCCTCTCATCCAGCGCTCTGGAGTTCTCAAATTCAGCAAAAACTTTGACTCCTCATCCTGTTAATCTTACAACAGCTTCCTGATGTTGGAGAAATAGTCTTGGCCCCCTGTTTTTTTGTTTGGGGAGTTTATTATTCCCACAGAAAGATGGGTACCTGGGGAACACGCACTTAGCATCTGTGCCCAAACTCACCCCCCACCCCCGCAACCTCACTGACAACTACTCCCTAGACAAAAACCACTGCAGCTCCTGCACTCAGTCATTTTTTAGGACTTTTTTATGTCGAGTTTGGCTCGAGGCAGTGGCATCGCTCTCTGTCTAAAGCTCACTGGCCTGAAACCGGTGAGCAGAGTGGGCAAGAAATGCAGAAACAACACATCATCACATCTCTCACCATGCATTTTACTCTTATTCTGAGACATTAAATCTTATTTTTTCGAGCAAGTACACAAAAATCACTTCATTTTAAGTTACTGCTTACTTTTGAATTCACTGTATTTTCATAAATTACCTGACCCATTTCAAAATCCTACAGCAAGTCAATAGTGAGCAATTTAATTTGACCTCATTGAGAATTTGAAAATGTCACCAAAATACTTCAATAGTGGACTAGTTGTTTCTGCTGTAGCCGTGTGTTTACTTAGCCATTGCCGTTTGTTTTCGTGTGTTTTGACCCAAGGCTGTGGCATCTCTCTTTATCTGTTGCTTACTGGCCTGAGATAGCTGACAGACAGAGGG
Organism: Gymnothorax reevesii; assembly: GCA_029721435.1. Lineage (NCBI taxonomy): Eukaryota > Metazoa > Chordata > Actinopteri > Anguilliformes > Muraenidae > Gymnothorax > Gymnothorax reevesii. Next base: position 60,073,603 of record CM056581.1, read on the forward strand.
AGCGTGCTGTTTACCCGGGAGGCACGTGAGGTAATGGGCACGTGTGTCACCGGTTTTCCCCACTCTCTGCTGGATGTGGCTCCATAACACTGAGCACCCAGCGGCTGGACACACACACCGGGCGACCGAATGAGTGGCCCATTAGCGAAGGCTGGGAGCTGATGTGGCCTTTCCCCCAGCAGAAATTGATGGACTGTCCAAGCCATTAGCGTGCGTCACCGTTGTAGTTTTATGCACTTAGGGGAAACTCTAATTCCTTATTTATTTTTAAAAAATGCTGAAACATCTTTCGTTTTATCCAAACTTCCGCGTACATTCAGCTACAGAAATTAGTTTCAAGCCTTTATTTACTAATCCCAGGCTCATGAATGTAATGCCCCTGCCAGATGACAGCAAACGGCACTGCTGCTAGGTCACGGGTAGTTCTGATACATCCAGTATCCCCATGCAATATGGTTAAGTGATCAAACAAATGATGAAGGATTTTATAAATTCAAATCCTTAAGGATTGCCTTTTTTGGCTTTTGTGCTGTAAATCACCCAGTGTAATCATGAGTAGTTTCTATGGCATAGATTAATTGGCTGTTAGTTGAAAGGAAATCACGGACAACCGTGCGTGACAGCCCTGGATTTTTTTCTAAGGTCTTGTCTAAGAAGTGGCGTCTTCACTGTAAAATCTTTGAGGGCTTCTCATTCTCTGTGTAGCACCTTGTTAGGTACTCAAGTTCATTGGCAATTGACATAAACACCTGGAGTTCCCCAGTGTAATGCCCCCGCCTCTTGGCATTCCAGAGCTTTGGCTATCTGCCTTCACCTAATCACTCAATCATACCCTCGCTTCTTCCAATTAATTATCTGACCTATTCTTCCTTGGTTAATGATTATTACCTTGTCAATATATGCCTTTATTCTCACCCTCACTGGCAGGTAGCCTTAATATGTGACACTTTTTTGTTTAATTTTAATGTTTGTTTTCTGGTATCCCTGAAGTTTTGTGTCAGTTCTCTTATGTCACTGTATTTACTTGTAATATACTTCTACGTTCCTGCACCTGGTTCCTCATTTTCTATCACTCTCCTGGCGCCCTTTAATCACCTTTGGGCACCAGGACGTCACTCCGGGAGAGATTTTGTTGCACAAACTGAGGACACTAATTTATGTTGTGCAGGAATATATCACCAAACCCATCTTGAGTGCTGAGGCCAACCCTTACAGTGATAAAAAGAGCAATGGCAGAACAACATAAACCAAAGGGAGAAATCAGTTGGGGGAAATACATAGATTAAAGGTTTCATTTTTAAAATACTGAAGTAGACTTTAATCCAATTGATTCACGTCTTCCCTTACATGAAGATGAGACATGAGAAATGAGAAAATGAGTATGTTTAATTACATGCATCATTACATTTGTCAAGTGCTGTACATTAATCAGATGTTCATTGCAGAATATCATACTGCACATGTTGAATTGGATTTGAGATGGGTACATTGCCTCTGGAAACAGGGCATCTTGGCATTGGAGGGAAAAGATAGCTTAATCCAAACAAGGAACTATTTGTTTTTTCAACCCTTCTGTTGCTCTGATCAACCCCACAACGACTCCCCTAAACCCACTTGTAATTACGTCCGTCAAGGAGGTTAGGTTTTTGCTGGTGTTGGTTTGTCTGTCCATGTGTCTGTCTGTCTTTTTGTGTACAAGATAACTCAAAAAGTAATGAATGGATTTCACTGAAATTTCATGGGTGCGTTGATATTACATAAGGGATGGACGCTATTGATTTTGACTGCAATCTGTTAAACAATATGGCCACCACGGCAACCATCTTGAAATCCTATGACACCTGATAACTGAACTTGGCGAAGGTTGGCCTCTAGTTTTTCTAATTTTATTTATTTATTTATTTATTTTGAGTTGGAGTTTGGCAACTAGTATGAGTTTTGGGACCATGCTGGTTTGTAAGAGTGGTGTTGAGGATATGGACAGGAAACAAACCTGTAGCTTGGTTCTGAGAACTTAAAGGCATACAAAACATAATTTGGACCTTGAAATTTAAAACAATATATTCATGACATTGAATATAAGAAGTAAATGTGCAGGTATCAATGTGTACAACACATTTTGCAACTTGAATCTTGAATCCCCAAGAATCCATGCCTCTGCGATGAAGAGGAGATGTTTGAAGGTTTACTCTCTGTTCACTTGCACTGAAAAAAACTACAGACTCAAACTAGAACGGGCACTCGGTAGAGCGCATACCTTCGCCGACGCCACTGAATCCCTCGCCACTGGCGTTGGTTTCATGCCGATCGGATAAAAATTGACCGAGATATGGCCGAAAGTCGGTTTTGACCTTTTCGTGGCCTTGACCTTGACCTTTGACCCGATCACTCCCAAAATCTAATCGATTGATCCTCAGGTCTTGCCAAATGAACCCACCAAATTTTATGAAATTCCGTTTGGTACTTTTTGAGTTATTCGATACACATACACACAGACAGACAGACACACAAACAAATAAATACACGGGGATCAAAACATTACCTTCGTCAGCGAAGTCGCTGGCGAAGGTAATAAATACTAGAAGAGCACTCAGACAGCGCAGAACCTCCGCCGCCAGGGGGCAGCAAAGCCAAAAGCACGGCGATTGGAACTCCGGCCCATTGGAAAGACTTGAAATCTTGAACTTTGGAGTATATCTCAGCAGTACTTTGGCCTAGATATGCCAAAATTTCAACTCAATACCCACCTACCCTGAAAATTTCATCAAAATCCGGCCATTAATTTTTGAGTTATCTTGTACACAAACAAACAAACAAACCAACAAACAAACGGCACTGAAAACATAAACCTCCTCGGCGGAGGTTAATAAACGATGCATTTCAAACCCAAAGTTTCCAGCAAACCATGATGTTTATATGGTCAATAATACAAAAGGGTCTGTTTCTATTAGTCATTCCTATGTTTGGTTTTTGGGTAATTACCATTTTTCAACTGTTTGAAAAACAAGGTGTCGCATGTATGGCAGCCCAGATTAACACCCCCGGCAGACTATGCCCATGTACAATCTGTTTTAGGCCAAAACATACCCCCATGTATAAAATCACCTAGCCTGGGTTATACATGGCCTTTAACTCCAGGTAAACACTGGGCTTTTACACTGGTTTTTGAAACAGAAAGTCATTTCTCCTCAATAATGGCCTCTATTTACTGCTAGACGCTCTCCCATTGCTCCGACCAGATAGTTGAGTCATCGCTATTCTGGAAAAAACAAACTCAGTAGTCCTGGGATGAGATTATGTAACAGCATAAATTTGAGCGGCACAACAAAATAAAAATTGGAGCGAACTAATGAAACACTTTTCGCTAAAAATTTAATTTTTTCATTTTGAGGAGAAAATCATACAAAATGTGGTACTGGAGATGTTCATCAAAGTGTACAAATTGCATATTCTGCAAAATTCCATGTGTTATGATCCAGACAAAGGAAAAGATATGCACAATCCAATCGAGTATTTATTCGCAGGAATAGGGTAATACAGAACAGGGCCATAGCCTCAATGATTGGGAAACAGATTAGCGTAGATGTATTTATGCAGCTTGGGTACAGGGCTACAGCTTGCTCTGGGCCAGTGGTTTCCTGGGGCTGCAGCGTCATTGAAGCTGGACTGATTGACAGACCAATCAGTGAGTTTAGCAGGATCGTTCTCCCAAACTTGGAGACAGCTGACGGCTTCAGAGGTGTTCCTATTAGAGTGAACAGAGGAGCATACAAGTATAGGAGGTTATCAGAAGAGCCTGGTGGAAAGGCTTGGGAGCTTTTTTTTTAAACTAAGCAACAAAAAGCAGATACTTTACAATCCAAAGACCAACTGAACACAATATCTAGAGGACTAAATGCCTGGTTGCTTGGTGAGATATTATCTGACAATCCAGCGATGTGTTCAGACATATCTGAGGCTGAAAACCCCTTTACGCAGATATAGATGCCGATGTCCGTAAATTCCAAAATTTAATTTTGAAATAATTCCAAATGTCTTGCTTCACTGGAATCATTTTCCAGGGTCTCTGTGACACAAACACTGAGTTTTAAAGCCTAAATAGGCTCATGCATAACAGGGAAAAAATTGGCATTATTTGTGTTCTGCGCAAAGTGGTCAAATAGGCTATGCACACAAAGGGGAGAGAGGGAAACAACTGATGACACCTGGGGGACGGGGGACGCACGCGAGGCGTCAAACTAATGACAGGAGACTCTCATGGTTTTTGGAGGCTGGCAGGCTTTCTTTCTTTCTCTCGTCCGGGACGATATCGTTTTGCCCACAATCGAATACTTTGGCCAGCTGGCATTAATTGTGGGTGGCGCCTGGACTCTATTTAAACCCAAGTTCCGCCTTGCCACCTTTGCTGGAGTGTCAGTGTTACTTTGCACTTTAGCCAGTAAGGTCTCTAGCTAGAGAATTGTGTGAGGAATTGGTTGCAAAGAGGAAAGTGCTAGTTACCAGGGGAATCTTTCTCTCCTTATTTCTCTCTTTCTATGCACCGTCTGGTGCCTTATCTTGTTATCTCGGTCGCCGAGATTTTCCCTTTATTTTGTTTCAGTCTTGCTCGCTTTGCTTCCTTTTGTACCTGGACTAAGATCTTTGTCCGCGAGTCTCTCTCTCTCTCCCTTTTTATCGGTTTGTCTCTTATTTTGCTGGACTTCCTTTCATTTCGGCCGCTGCTTTTGGCGTCTCGAAGCACCAGCCACCACAGGAGACAACACATCTCAAAGACGCACATTGCTGAAAATGGGGTGGAAACACTAACTGAGACACGTTGGTCACCCTGGGGCTTCGCAACTGAATGGGGAAGTACATTCTAAACATTTCTCTATTACAGAGTGTACTGGGATGGACATTAACCTCATCCTTTATTTCTGGTGTGAAAATACATACTGAAAAATTGCAATAGGAATAAACCTAAACTAAACCTTTCTGTGAATTTGCCTCACTCAACCCAGGTGTACAACTGGGTACCAGGTAATGCTTGGGGAAAAGTAATACTCCTACTCACTTCATGCTACTGAAAGCAGGGTGAAACACTGGCCTGATGACCCACTTAGCTCGGGACAGAAAAAAACCTTTCTGTCATTTATTATTACAGTGTTACCAAGCTGCCGCTGTGCAGGGTATTCTGATTTGTCAGGTTTGAGCTTATAATGATTAATGATTAAAATGTTTAATGAGGAATTATTATGATATCACTGGTGCAAAACTAGTGATGTTTGACAGAAAAATGACATTGTCAGCCCAGATCACTGAGGGAGCACCTTTTTTCTTAATTTTCAGCTTTACATAAAATTACAGGGGCTGTAGGTTGGATAAATGTAAAATGAATGCTGCTTGCTGAAAATGAAATTGACTTAACACATGAGCGGTGTCGCTTGGAGATAGCACACTGAGTACTCACATTAAGAGCACGTGAAATCCAGTTGAGTGTGCACATAGTTGAAAGCAAAATTTGAGATTGTTGACTGGGGCATCTGACAACCCTGATGAGGCACACTACCTGTGATTTTGTTATTGGTTAAAGTGTATAACTTCATTTAGTCAATTTTCGGGTCAAGAGTTATATCGTCAGTAACATGTTCACACAGTTTCGGAACATCAGAAATATGTACTCCCAGTTTGAGAACATCAGTCAGATGTTCACACATTTCAAAATGGGACAATAGGCATGAATGAACATTTACATGTAAATGCATGGGATTATAGCCAGGTGGCTATTTGCAGGGTGCAGGTTGGTGTTAACACATGAAACAAAGCAAAACAAACATCCGTAATAGGAATAAAAACACACAGAGCGTATTAAAAGACAAGAAACACACATCAACCATAGACAACTTAAAAACATCATACAGTCCGAAAGAGAAAGGGCCGGGAGTTGGGGGACCGTGGTAATTATACATACTGAATTATAAAGTGCTGGAGTCCTAATTAAAGTGCCATCGTGCTAAAGTGCCAAAATGCTAAAGTGCAAAGTGCAAGCTGACTGGGAGCTCAGGCCCTTGTTATATTGCACATTGCCCATTATTGCACAGAAATATAAAGTGCATGTTGCATTGCACATCACCCAACTGCCCAAGATTATAAAGTGCCATGTTGAATATAATATTGCACGATGCCATAGCATATGGTAGCACATGCAGATGTGTGAGTAAATATTGCACTAATGAGCATACATAGCATACATCTGTAACATGTACAATCAGTTTATCAACATCCGTTGCATGTACACCCAATTCATGAACATCAGTAAGTTTACCCATTTCCTGAGCATTTGTAATGCGTAAGATCATTTAATCAACATCCGTTATATGTACACCAAATTCATGAACATCAGTACCATGTAGTCAGTGTTATTATGTCAGTTGTGTTTGGTTACATTTTATTACATAATGTATTTTTGGAGTAGTTTTTATAGTTCTGTTTATTTCATTTAGTTTCCTTTGTTTTTTACTTTGGGAGATGTGGTGGTGCAGTGGTTATGTGAGCTTGACTTGGGATCTAAAGATCGTGAGTTCAAGTCCTTGCCATGGCTTTACTCCCACAGTGCCTCACTCCACCCAGGTGCATGATTGGGTACCAGCAAGTGGGACGGGAAATCTGACCAAGAGCTGGGGGGGTAACCTGAAATGGACTAGCGACCCATCCAGTGGAAGTAACAATACTCCAAGTTGCTGCATGCTACAGAAACCGAGGTTAAGCACCAGTCTGATGCGCCACCTGACTCAGGACAGATTTTGGGACTGTTGCATTCTGCATGCCGAATCACACTTAGATGCTTGAACACTTGACGTGTGTGTTCATGCACTTAGTGTAAGTCTGTAAGTACAACCTATTTCTCCAACGACGAAAAGTGCAGTGCACTTGATTTACACTTTATCCACACTTTTGTAAGACTGCACCTGAGCGGTATTTGGCCAAGTATAAATACCACAATGCATCACCAGCTGGTGAACAGTTTCCTGTTCAGACTATTTGTGTACTGAAATTAGTGACAATAAAGAAACTAACTAAATAAAGGTCAAAATACTGGCCTTAATGTCTACATTTTATCCCATAATTACTTTTGTATGTCTTAACCCATCATGCTTATGACTCTAACCTCAATGTTTTTATCTCATCAATTCAATTTTTATGGTTTTCTCATCTTAATAATATTAATAATAACAATAATAATAATAGAAATAAAAATAAAAGTTCAATTTCAAGGCTGCACTTCGGGTAAAACATATGAGTGGCTGACAGGAGTTTGATGTGGTGCAGAACAGACAAAAGAGGACGAGCTGAATCTTTCAATTGACCAGACACATCCCTTCTACTATTTTTAAAGAGTCTTCTAGCTGTAATACAGCAGCTCGGCGGCTGGATGGAACTAGATGGAGGTGTTTGCCTCAACATCGAAATAAAGCCTGCTGAAGCAGGAGGAAATTAGCGTCTGCCACTAACATGGCAATATCCCCCACCGCCTCCATTTTATGTGTCCGTACGGACGGAGCCCAATGCTATATCCCCCGCTTTGCACTAATCACGCAGCAGAAGTATAATAAATCATGTTAACAAGTAAATAATATGCCGGTATTGAAATTATCATACCACATATCTTACTGTTTGTTATTATATTTAGGCCCTAATTTCAAAATCAAATTTTATTATTATTTTTATTTTTCATTCCACATTTTGAGAAATAGGAGGCATGCCGTGAGAGCGTGTGGAGATGGTGATTTGCGAGAGTTTCATATGCGTTGTTAAGTATGTCCCAATTGCGTTTAAATATCCCCGCGTACTTGGCCACTTAATACGTGCTTGCACGCTATAGGCAAATATACATTCCAAGTGCCAAAATGTCATCAAAGAGTGTGCGTAACCAAGCACACTCAGCCAAGTGTGGAGAAATGGGACAGCCCCTTTGCCTCATGAAATCACTTTACCTCTTCCTAGTCCTCCCTGCTGCTTTCATCGATGTTCCCCATTGTAGACACGCCCTCTTGTGCTGTTCCCGTGTATTTCCTGGTTTAGTTTCCTGATTTGCTCCCTGCCTCCCTCCTCACTTGCCCTTTATCTGTTATGATCCTGAACTGCCTGACCATGTTTTTGTTGTGATTCTACCTGACTGCTATGTTTGACTATGAATTCTGCTTTGCCTGACCATGCACTGTATTTGTGATTTGGATTTCATGCCTTGTTTTGTTTCTGTTTGATTCTGTATTTTCTGCCATATTCCGGTCCATGTTTTGTGTCTTACCATGCATTGCACTTTGTCTCCCCCTGTCTGGTCTTTTGTCATGTGATCGCTCACTGCCCCAGTGTTGCATGCCACACTTTCAGGTGATTTCATGGTTTCTGGGATTTCAACCATTCCTTCCAAATTCGTTTACTTCCTTCACCTTGCTTCTCTATATTACTAACAATACTAACAGTTTGTTGTTTTAGTTAAACTCACTAACCAAGACCAACATTGTTTATAGTACTAACTTACTAGCAAGCACTAGGGATTGTACAGCTGCACATTACTAATTGACTAACAAGCTCTCAGCACTCGCTCTGTTCTAGTCTCCGCCCCTTGCCTTTACTCAATTTACTTTGCTGTGCTTCAAGCAGATCTTCTGCACCTTGTTAATCACTGTACTTCCTCTCACTCTGTGCACGGTAGAACTCCCTAACCGCAGCCTTATGTTTGTCAGTAGGCTGTCTTAGTGATCCCTGTCTGCGTTTTGCCTTTTGCCAATGTCTTGTAATTAGGAACTTCCTCATGTTCATTTCTTTGTAATTAGTCTGATCCAGTTCACCTGTTTCCCTTTGTAGCACGTGACTTCCCATTTGTCTATTTAAGCAGTCTTTTTACAGCCAGCTCCTTGTCAGAACGTTTCCCTGTGCTACGCTTGTTTTCCCTTGTATTCTTTGTGAGTCACTTCTGACTGGACCGTCCCTGTTTTACGATTTTGGCTCTGTTTTGGGTTTCTGTCTGCATCTGTGTATCAAACCCTTTTTTGCCCGACCACAAGTATTGTGTTTGCTGACCAGGTTATGACTTGGATTTCGCCCTTTGGATTTTGATTTTTGGATTGTGGACTTTGTACCGTTGCATCCTGCTCAGCAGGGGTTCGCCCCTTCCATAATAAAATCCAATTTTACTGCACTGCTTGGTTCTCGCATCTCGCTCCAGATCGCTACCTCACAGTATCTCTTTATAATTCCTGTCAATCCTGTGACTATACATTTTTGTTTTGAGTTTTCGGTATCCACTATCCTCCATCATTTCAGTTCTGTGTTAATTTTCCGCTTGTCTCGGTTTGCTTTCACTCTCACCACCAGTTCTTTCCCCACCTCTGTCAGTTAAGTAATTCAGTCTATTGTTCTATGATGTCACACTTCCTCGATCTCTTCGCACCTGCATTGAGTTTGTTTCTGTGATTTGTAAGTTCCCGTTCTCTTACTTACTTTGAGTCTTTCTCACTGTTTCATCTAAGTTACTTATGATCATTTTTTTCCTTTTTCTCCTCTTTCCAGAATTAGTCTCTCTGTGTTTGTCTCTTGCCCCCATTTTATGAGTTTTGGATCGCCCGTGTCTTTCAGGTTTTTGGATTTTGGACTGTTTGACACCTATGATTCTGCCTTCTGCTTTTGTACTCCAATCCACCTGGTGGTTATTGACCTGGACCATCTGACTGATATTTGGATTAAATCTGTTTTTACCATTTTACCACTGTCTGTGACGGGGTCTCTTCATGGCCTTGACTCATCTTCACCTCATGAACATCGATAGGATGTACACCCAGGTCATGAAAATCAGTAATGTTCACCCAGTTCAGAAGCATCAGTGAGACGCACACCCAGTTTGCAAACGTCAGCAATATGTACACCCAGTACAATATGTACACCCAGAATAATAGTCGGACAGTCCAAGCCAGACACCAGACACGAGCGGTAATAATGCAGTACAGATGGATAAATCCAAAGTCATAATCAGCAGACAGTCAAAAAAATAAAATAAAACAAAAACCAGGAAATGGTACACCAAAGCAAAAATGAAAGACAGATCCAAACTAGAAAGCTAAAATGGTAAATCAAACATGGGAAATCAAAACAGACTTGGGGAACTAGATGTAAATTGAGAAAAACGAACCAAATCGTAACCAGGGAATCTCAGGAATCAGAAAAGGCTCATATTGCAGACACAGATAACTGGCTTACAAACAAACTACATTAGCAGAATAGGACGAATATATAGGGAGGTTAAGTGGCTAATTACAGTGGGCTACAGGTGAAGTGAGCAGGGAAGGTGGCAGGAGGTTTGGCTTCAAATGCGTAACAATCAAACAATAAAGAAGGGGCAGCGCATGTGCGGTAGTTAATACAGGAAACACGTGGCGATGTGACAGATGAAAGGAATGCTGAGCTAATACAAAGATAGGCCAACTGCTATAATTAAAGAATGGAACATAGAAAATAATGAACATAATGCATGCTCTGTTGATAAGGAGGGTGGCGGAGGCTCCAGGAAACAGGTTTAATACAAGAGATGTGAAACGTTGGATGAATTTGTCTGAGATTGTGCGGTGACTGGAGATGAACCGCCGCCAGGTTGATGACCTTAGCTTTTGGAATGGGGCCAATAAAATGTGGAGCAAGCTTGAGAGAGTGAACTTTCAAGTGAAGGTCATGGGTAGACAGCCAAAGCTTCTGACCTTGGATGTAGCAGGGACCAAAAACACAGTGGCAGTCAGCAGCCCTCTTCATCCTCATGGTAGACTTAAGGAAGGCTGCTCGAGGTCTCCTCCAGGTTCACTGACAGCATCGAGTAAACTGCTCCGCTGACAGCGCCCCCGCCTCCTCCTCCTGGGCCTGGAACAGCGGGGGTTGGTAGCCAAGGCAACAGCAGCACGGAGAGAAGCCTGTGAATGAGGATGGAAGAGAGTTTATGGCATATTCGACTTATGGTTGAAAAAACCGGCTCTGAGAGGAGGGTTTTGCGGGAGTGAGGCCAGGTAGTACAGCCTCCATCTGTTGGCTGGCTCTCTCCGTCTGGACATTAGTGTGGGGATAGTAGCCAGAAAAGAGGCTCACGTAAGCCTACAGCAGCTTGCAGAAGGCTTTCCAGAAGCTAGAGGTTAACTGGGGACACTCAGCTCATGAACATCAGGTACTTTTGTGCCCAGTTCATGAACATCCGTACGATAGTATGCGCCCGACTCATGAACATCCGTACTATAGTATGCGCCCGGCTCATGAACATCCGTACTATAGTATGCGCCCAGTCCGTGAACATTCGTACTATAGTATGCGCCCAACTCATGAACATCCATACTATACAGGTGCTGGTCAACGAATTAGAATAATTTGAAATAGTGCAATCTTTATATTTTTTTAATGCATTTTTTGTGCAGAAAGCAAATCAGGTGTTCACCGCGCCTGTCCTACTTGTTAGAGTAATCACATAACTCGCTACCTGTAAAAAATTTGCTCAGCTGAGCTTTCCAAAAGGCCCTTTTAGGCCATTTAACTGTGACACTGTTGTTTTATTGAATTAGAATAATGGAGAAACCGTTTCACTGAATTAGAATAATTTTTATTATAATTAGAATCATCACTTTCTCAATATTTTGTGGCTGCCCCCTTGGCTTGTATGACTGCCTGAAGTCTCTGCGGCATCGATTTGACCAGCTTGTCGCAAGTTTCTGCACTCACAGCTTCCCAGGCTGTGGCGATGTTCTGCTTCAGTTGGTCCAGCGTAGTCGGCCTTCTGTCGCGAATTTTCCGCTTGACGATGACCCAAAGGTTTTCGATGACATTGAGGTCAGGCGAGTTGGCCGGCCATGCCAAAGCTGTTTTTTGGCGAACCAATCTTTCGTTGACTTTGCCGCATGAGCCAGTGCAAGATCCTGTTGAAATATGAGGTCTTCTTCGCCGAACTGTTCCTCAACAGTCGGAATCAGGAACGTTTCCAGAACATGTTGGTGTACGGCAGCATTGACCGTCTTCTTGAGGAAGCAGAGTTTCCCTACACCCCGAGCAGACATGCATCCCCAGCCCATAACGCTCTGGGGAAACTTGACGGATCTTTTCACGGCCTCGTGGTTGTAGGTTTCGCCCCCACGACGCCAGACACGAGGACCTTGGTCACTGAAGGAGATGCAAAAGCGTAATTCGTCACTGAAGATTACTTTCTGTCAGTCTTCAGCAGTCCACTCACCGTGTTCTTTGGCCCACTTCAGCCGTTTCTCCATTTGTTTCTTGTTCAGCATCGGTTTTACTGCTGGAACGCGAGATTTGAAGCAGAGTTCGCGCAGACGACGGTAAGTGGTTGATCTCGAGACGTTAGTGCTGGTCTGCTCATTCCACAAGTCGTTGAGCTCGGAAGTGGACTTGAACCAGTTGCTGACTGCGACCTTTCTCAGCTGCTTGTTGTCGCAAGCAGAAGTTTTTTCGGACGCCGGAACAGTTGGTGCGCTTGCTCCAGTCTTTCTTGAGAGCTTTGCAGACGGAAGACTGGCTGATGCCGAGCTGCTCAGCAATTTTAGTTTGGGTCAAGCCTTGTTGGCGAAGGGTTGAATTTGAGCCACGATTCCGGTTGAGAGGTTGCGCTGCTTACCCATGATTGATTTTACAACTTAGAAATTCTACTCAACCCTGACTTTATACTGCACAGTGAACACTCTTCACAGAAAATGAAAATTCAAGCACTTATTCTAATTCAATGAAATGACTTATGAATTATTCTAATTCAATAAAACAACAGTGTCACAGTTAAATGGCCTAAATGGGCCTTTTGGAAAGCTCAGCTGAGCAAATTTCTTACAGGTAGCGAACCCTGTGATTACTCTTACAAGTAGGACAGGCGCGGTGACCACCTGATTTGCTTTCTGCACAAAAAATGCATTAAAAAAATGTAACGATTGCACTATTTCAAATTATTTTAATTCGTTGACCAGCACCTGTAGTATGTGACCAGTTCATGTACATCAGCAGAATAATCAGAGGATGCCAACCCTCATGAAAAATTACCACAAAATACTACAGCAAAAATACAATAGTTTTCTATAGTAATAATGGTATTTTCGAGGAATTACTATAGATATACTATAGATACAGATAACTGTACTTTACTATGGGGATGCTATGGTAAATCACATAAGTCAAACTCTACTATAGTAAACTATAGCAATGATATTCAATTACTATTGTATATTTGCAGTAAACTATAGTTTACTGTAGTAAAGTGTAGTTTACTATAATTTACATCAATTTTACTGTAGTAAACTATAGTTAACTATAATAAATTTTTATAAGGGAATGAAAGGTGGGCCGCCCACCAAAAACTCCCAAAATCCAGAGAAGGCTCTTTGTGCACTAATCCATGCCCACATCTATCGATTACGAGCACGTTGGTCACTGGATGTATGGTCCAGCTGTCGAGATCGATCTTTTAAGTGCTCATTTTGTCTGCTGACTTGTGTCGCGTGACACGTGAGCTCAATGTGGCGTGGTAGGATAGGATTGGTCACTCTCCGGGAAATACTCTGACAAAATTCCAGGAAAATGTGGATTTTTCTTGTGACCACTGTGAGATGTAAGTGTGAGCAATTTAAAGCCTTTGTGGCCTTCAAGCCTTCTCCATAAAACTGTATTTTACTGAGTCTTGGGGATCCTTAACCAAAGTATAAGTAGAAAGCTGTGTTGTATAAAAATCCCACATTAGAGGCACATTTCTAAATCATTAATTCATCAGAAAAAGGAAAATTTATTATTTTGAAATGTCTATGTTTGGTGCAGTTTTTTTCCCCCTCCACCATGCTCTTGTTTCACCTAAAGTGATAGAATATTCTGCGATGGTATATATTTATCTTCAAAGAACTATACCTCTAATATCAGAAAAACCAAACTTTTTTTTTTTTTTAATTCTGAAAGGTTGGAAGCGTGTTCACCAATCAAAAGCATTTCCCATGTCACATGTTTTTTCCTTGCGACGTTTGAGTGACCCAGTCCAGTTGGGTTTACAATGGTGGACTGAATATATTTCCTCTTCTATCACCTTGCTGTCACTATCCTCAAAATGTGTTCGTTTAGTTTCAAACTGGTATCCCTGCAAACCTCCATCAAGTGTAATTTCCTTGTCTGAACTTGTAACACTGTCATCATCTTCTCTGTTCGGCATGGCTGGACGAGTTAGAACGCAGTGCGCATGTCCAGCATCATTTTATGTTTTCAGATATTGGAGAGCGGCTGGATCAATCTGACGTCACGATTGAGCCCAGTCAAAATGGCGCAGATCATAAGGGATGGAGTGTCGACATAAAATTGCCGTTTACTCTCTCAAAGAATTTTGTTTTTTTTTTAAATGCGATGAATGTACACAGATCGGACAATTCTTTTGATAGATATACCAAGCATAGCAGAGTTTACTATCGCTTTAAGTGACCAGATATGAAAAACAGGGCCTTTACACGACCAAAAAAAATAATAAGGTGAACATTTGAATATGATGACCAAAAATGGACTGATATCCGGTCCAAATGACTTTGTGTTTTTCAATGGTTTGCTGCCTCTAATGACGCACAGTTACTTGTGAGCGCACTTCGTGGGTTATTCGCATCTACAGTGTCCGTGGAAACGCGCTGTTCTCGGAACAGAAAACACAGGCCCACAATGCATCTGTTACATCTTCTGTTCTTTCAGAGCCAAAGGATTTGATGCATTATCAAAAGGCACAGAGATACCAAGCTTATTTTAATCATTCATTTTAGGTAGAAGGGCACCATTCTAGTTCAAAAACCTCTTGAAAGCGCAAAACATTTCCTGCCAATTTATTTCTTCTTTTAGTCATAGAAATAGTTTATTAACTTGGATATATATTCAGTGAATATTAGCAGAAAATAGATGTTACAACATGCATAAAATTGCTTTATCGTCAACATTATGTCATTAAATGTTTTTTAATTGAGACAGGCTACAAGGGGAATGAGTGTTACTTGATAATGCTTTCACATGCTGGAATTTGCAATAGCAGGCATGAGCCAGCTGAATAAAGACAACATGGCACATATTTGACCTTAAAATAAATAATGTGGCAGATGAATTGATCTGAAAATAAAGAACAAGCCGCAAGTGCTGATCCGTAGATAAATAAAATAGCGCATCTGTTCATTTGAAACATAAATAACACGGCTCATCTGTTGATTGGAAAATAAATAAAACATCACATGGTGCTGTCTGAAAATTGAGGACATGGAGCATGTGCTGATCTGAGAATAAGAGGTGAAGTGGAATTCGCCTACACGTTTAAATCATGCGCAGCTCCCCTCAGCCTGTCATCACGACACTGACAGGAATGGTGCTCGTAGCACCCATGATTCTTTCATTAACCTCCCATGAAGCGTGTGACTACTCAGTGAAGACAGCGCTAATTAATCCATCCACACTTCTTCCACGTAAATTCCCCTCATGAGAAGGCTCTGTGGTGTAATGTGCTGTGTTGGGTATTTGGGCGTGTGATCTGAGTGTGATACTATGACATCTCGTAAGAAAATGCATTACCTAGAGTTAAGAAGCCGGAGGGGATGAGCTACAATATACTGTACAATGTACAATGACTGAATTTGGTATGAATGCCATGATTCTATGGATCCATTCTGTCCTGGGTCATCATGTCAGGCTGACAAAATGTATCTAAAGGTATTCTAAGAAGGATTTTCAAAAAAAAAAACAATGTATTGTCTCACAGAAAACTTATCCCTCTTAATCTGCCACTTCTATCCCTCCTTTTAATCTCTTTCTATTACTCCATCCTCCATTTAACTCCATTCATTTACCAACTCTTGTAACTTTCTAGCAGGGTCGACTACAAACTTGCTTCACTCTTAAGACCATCCCAAAAGATAGATGCCCTCGACAACACACACACACACACACACACACACACACACATATGCATCCACACGCTGTTGTGATTCTGTTTCTGCCATGTCCATGTTTAAGTTCTGTGCCTGGCCTTGTGCCATGTTAGATTGATCTGCGCATTCTTGACCATTGCTTATGTCTGACCATTCTTAGGATTATGTATTGTGTTTTTGGTATTTTAGATTTCCTTGTTTTATTATTCTTCACGTTTTAGTTTATTAGTTATCATGCCATGTTTTCTCTGCCATGCTTTGCACTTTGTCTCCCCTGTCTTGTCATGTGTGTATCTTTGCTCACGGTCCCTTGTCTTGTGTGCACTCATTTGGGTGATTTATTGGTTTCTGGGTTTCAATCTTCTTTCATTATCTCGTGTTCTTCCTTCCTCTCTCTTTTACTGTCTCACTAACACATGCTAACAGTTTATTGTTTTTGCTAATTACTAACCACACTAATCTTGTATATTTTTACTGACTTACTAACATACACTCGGGATTGTATAGCTGCACTTACTAATTGACTAATGATCTCACAGCAGTCACCCAATTCTAGTCTCCACCTCCTTGCCTTTCCCTAATCATCTCTGCTGCAACTTTCTGTGGATCTCCACATTTACTTTGCTCTTTCCTTTCTTTTTACTGTGCACTTTATTACTCCTTGACCGGAGCTGTTGTTCTGTTCATAAGGTTTGTCTCGTGATCCCAGTCTACGTTTTGATTACTGTTTAATTCATGTAATTAGTTTATTCCTCATGTGTCACTCCCTGATCATTGTCTCCATTGATTGCACCTGTTCTCCCTGATCATGTGTTCTCCCGAATGTGTATATAAGATGTCTATTTGGTTCACTTTCTTGTCAGATCGTTCTTCCTTGTCTCCTGTGCTACGGTTTTTTGCCTTGATTCATTGTGATTTAACTTTCTGACTGGACCGTCCTTGATATCGAGCTTTGCCTATTCCCAGTACTTTTGCCGCATTCTTGTTTTTTGACCTCTTGTCTGACTACGATTTTTGTGATTGGTGCCCTGTGTATGACTCTGGATTTCGCCCTTTGGATTCTGATTTTGGATTGTGGACTTTGTACTGTTGCCAGCTCTGTTGGGAGGGTTTCCCCCTTCAGAAATAAAGCCTCCTTTCGCATTTTACTGGAGTTTGCTCTTGGTTCATTTCGTTAAAAACCTCCCTCTCTCTCACACACACACACACACACACACACACACACACACACACATATATATGCAGGCATGCGCACATACACGCACACATGCATGCACACCCGACTGGTCGATATTTGATCCTTCATAACTACTGGAGCATTTGTCATAGAGCTGTGGATTGGATTTTCAGACACTGGAAAGGATCACATGTTAAATGGTGAAGACATGGATTTCTTTAGTGAAATACCCACTTGTGTAAATTAACGATGAGTAACATTACATTTCTGTAAATCTGAATACGATTATCGTCAAAGTATTGTAAAAGTAAATAAAATGCGCAAATTGGTATTACTAAAGCATTAGGATGATCGTCTAGTTAAAACCTCTTCAAGAACCAGAAGGAATTGACATTAACAGAACAAAGATAATTAAATCCTCTGAAACATTTTATTTCCCTTCAATCTCATGTCAGTTGGGCGCAGATAACCCTGCTACAATGCCTGGGATCTATTCTTTTTTTTTGAAAACCAAACATATTGGACAATGTCTCCCGGTGAGCATGTTTTATAGCACCGCAGCGTTCGGGAAACCGTTTGAGCCGAAGTGATTGAGGATGAGTAATAAAATAACTCAAGGTCTTGGAACAGGTTCTGTTTTCCCACAATGAACCAGCGCCCCCTTGTGTTGACCAAGGCTTTATTTAAGTACAGCTTTTTCCACTGTACTTTATCTTCGTTGCCATGACATCTCAGCATTCTGTTGGCACTCAGATATAGAGCAATAGAAATGTGAAAAAATACAAAAACACAAAAATTTACTGATGAAAGAATTAAAATGTCATTTAGTGACAAACCAAGCCTGACGCAACATCATGTTCTTTTCAAAACAAACCACAATCTTAAAGCACCGCATATGTATACTTATGAGTGTTCACTAGAACCATTTTCCTTCTGTTTGACAGACATTTATTTTAATGGGGGGGGGGGACTTGCAATGAAACGGATGAGATGAGTGACCCGATTTCAATCATTGTTCTTGGTCAACGTTTCCCTTATAATGAAATGTTTAGGCGAGTGAACAATAAACTCCATAAAATGTTTAATTCACGTGCCTTAATAGGCAACTCTTCACGAAAAAACTACTGTCGATTTTCCGCGTTAGATTTTGTCACATCCTAAGCAAGTCGTCACTCCAGTGCATAATGATTGTTTAATTGAAAAAGATTGAAATGCGCTCTTTTTTTTTGCGTTCAGCTGGTAGACAATTGGCTACACCTGAGAGGGGAGAGTTCAAGTGTCTTTTACCAGGGAAATTGACTGAAAACAGATCAAGACTAATAGGCAGTTTAAAGACATGTTTATCGCCTCCTTGTTCTCTGTCCACAGCCCGCCACTGGTTTGATTTATATCAGCAAAAGTTCAAAAAAGAAACACAATGGCCATTTCATTTGTGTGTGGAATGTGTTATTCACGGAATCACGTATGCTTCTTTAAAGGCCACTTCACAATGTTGAGAAATGTATTTATGATCAGGTTATAAGACTGCTGAGATGCAGCTATTAAATGTGGTACAAGCAAGGAAATCTGAAGACTACATTCAATGCGTTGTGGTTTCATACTTCCAATAAATATGCTATCTGCTTGGGAACAAAAGTAGGTCTTTTGCAACTTAAGTGCAGTCAGCTTGACAAGTATGTGGTCAGTAACACTATTCTCATAATCTTGGCTCAGTGTACCACCACAATGGATATGAAGTCGATTAATCATGCTTTTATGGTAGACTTTTTGCTTTATTTAAAGGGTTTTCTCAAAGATATGAAATGAACCATTTTGGCATTATAATCATTTTTATTCATTGACCCCCAACAACAACACCCCACAAATTACCTCGATGAAGTAGCTTGCGAAGTTCACAAAACCAGAGCCCTCCTTGCACACGCTGAAATAGGCCATAAACCATTCATTTAGCTAGTCTGTAGTGACACACCTAGCCCCATCACATTTTAAGAAGTCAGTAGAGATTTATTGATGCTATCATGAGTCTTCTGACAGCACAAGATCCCTGCTCATTGGTTCATACTTTCCTGGGACGGCCTGATTAGTTGCAAATTAATGATCAGTGCTCAGGTTTGGAGAGTATTGGGGGTTGACTTCTATTCACTGGAGGATTCGTAAACTTTAAATTAGAGTTTAGTTTCAGAAGAGATTTCATTTTATTGTTTTTACGCATAGGAAACGTGCTCTTATTTTCAGTTACTCTTTGCTAGGAGAGTGAAATTTTCTATTTGTCTCCTTTTTAATGGCAACATTTCTGTCTTGATCAGCAAAAAAAAATGGTAGAAATGACTTGAAGGCTAAATATATGACCAATACAACAGTTAAGATTCAAAGTATTTTTTTTACTTTTGTTTTTTTGAACATGAAATATAAAAGAACTACCGTAGATCAAAGCGATGTCAATGCTCAAAATTGAACAAAACGCAGTCAGGGCATTTGTAAATAAAATACGCAAACTGGACCAGCTGATAAGAGAAATAGCAATGGGCTGTGAACAGGATATACAATCAGAAACAAAGTGATTTCATCATTAAATTGATGGAATTTTCTAAAAACAGAAATGCTGAATAAAAATACATAAAAGAATGAACTTGAACCATTGAACCTTTTCCTTAATTTTATTGTCTACAGTGTCACGGTAAGTTCTAGCTTCAATAAAATATATGCAGAATCTTAAGAATCTGATGCAAACAAGCAAAATTGTAATTATTCAATTTTTTTTTCAATGACACCACAAAAAAAAAAACAAAACATAATATCACTCAACTCACAAAACTGAAAGATTTTCATATCTCACCGTTAAAATTCAAGTGCAAGTTTGGCATTTACAGTATCTGTGGCCTATAAGGGATTTTCATGACTGAAAGTCCATATTTTATCTTTTATTTGCATCACTCCTGAAAAAAAGTAAAAATGTCAAAAGGTTTTTTGAGATGATAGCAGACTGGAAAATACATATCCCAGAAGTGGGTTTCCTGTGGGCATTTCCTCCCACAGGTCTATTGGTGTGTTCCGGGCAGGCTTTTGAACTCGTAAATCACAACTTCAAGTCACAACTTCCGACTTTGTTGTGTTCCAGGAAATGTACGGCAAACTGCCAGTTAACTGTAAAACTTCCTGTTTGCTGGTGCGTTCCAGGCAGGCTTTTCATTGTTCCATGTTCCATTGTTCCAGCAGTGCCGGGGAATATATAGGGAGGGGCACGGACAGACACATGTGCAGAAAATTATATAAATAACAAGGGGTGGAACACGAGGGAAACCTAATTACATGAAACAGGAAAACACCAACACACAGACATGGATCACAAGACTCTCCCATAGATGGGATAAATAAACTGGATAAGGACTTCTAAGTGCACAGAGTAGCAGGCATGACAGATGAGAGAATTTGCAGAGAATCTGCAAGAAATGCAGCAACGAAGATTAAGCGAGAGCAGGAGGCGGAGACTAGAACAGGGCGAATGCGGAGAGGTCGTTAGTCAATTAGTAAGTGCAGCTGTACAATCCCGAGTGCTAGTTAGTACGTTAGTCTTATATACAATGTTAGTTTTGGTTCGTAAATTATAGAAAACAATAAACTGTTAGTACGGGTTAGTAAAATAGAAAAGGAAGGGGAAGTAAGCAAACGAGATCGGAAGGAAGGCTGAAACCCAGAATCCATTAAATCACCCGAAATAGTGACACAATCTATAAAGACAAAAACGGCAATGAACTAATGACGCGACTGGGGAGAAAACAAAAACCCTACATGGGTAAGACGTGGACCGGAATAACATGGGAGAGATACGAAATGCGAAACACTGAAACATAAGATGAAAAACAGACATCACAAAAATAATAAAACCTAAAATTGACTAACCAAAAACACGAAGACCCACAGAACACAACACAAACCCAGTGATTAGCACATCTTTTTATAACTTAAGTAATCCTTCTGGTCATTCCTTTTCTTTATTCGAGGAGGATAGGCCACTGTTTTTCATTCCTGAACTACATGTGAGGGTCAGCATTCTAAAGCTGCTTTCACACCAGACACGAAATGAATTTTTCACACGACAGATTACATTCAAAGTCAATGAAAAGACAAATTTCGGTGTGAAAGCAGCTTAAAACTCCATTGTTTGCAATTATTCTTTTAAAGTAGCATTAGAAAATTGAGTTAAGAGCGCTACCATACACGCTGTGCAGAACCTATTGGCTGGGAAAGGGTGTAATTTATCCATTGGATGCACAAGTGTATAATTAGAGAGGAAAAAGACCATATCAGAGGGTGCCAAAAATGAAAGTAAATATTGTATTTATGATCCTCTGTGGACTTGTTCTGAACATTACATTGTCATGCTGAATGCTGATGTGGAAATTGCTATCAGTAACTGAAAAAAAGATGTTCTAAAACTAAGCTCAAAAACCTTGAAATTGTTTTGAAAACTCCCCCCCCCAAAAAAAGAAAACTGTACTCTTTAAAGTGGTAATATAATCTCAGACTGTGACCGCAGGGCAGGCCAAAGTAAAGAAAAAGTGTGAAAAGAAGATAATGTTGATGCCCAATGACAATAGGGAATGAGTACTTATATGAAGGCCTGACACTAAAGCACACATTTAGACAGCCAAAGTTGCCTCGAACCTTAAAATTCCACAATGAGATTGCTAGATCCCTTTGTTTGGACAGAAGACAGAACAGTGGTATCGTATACATATAAATACTGTCTGCTTTCAATTTCTGAACTTGGATAATGAGTAGTAAGGTTTCACATCCAAAGGCGACTTAATAATCTGAAGTCTAATCAGCTACTTGTGTACAAAATCTGCGAAAGTGACCTTAGTGTGCAACCCCAACTCATAAGAAGTTAAGACGGTATGGAGAATGCACATACCTATAAACCCCAATTCCAATGAAGTTGGGACATAGTGTAAAATGTGAATAAAAACAGAATACAATGATTTGCAAATCCTTTTCGACCTATATTCAATTGAGTATATAACAAAGACAAGATATTTAATGTTCAGACTAATAAACTTTCAGTTTTTTGGAAATATTCACTCATTTTGAATTTGATGCCAGCAACACGGCCCAAAAAAGCCGGGACAGGGACATGTTTACCATTGTGTTACATCACCTTTTCTTTTAACAACACTCAATGAGCGTTTGGGAACTGAGGACACTACTTGCAGAAGCTTTATAGGAGGAATTGTTTCCCATTCTTTCTTGATGTACAAAACCCAAAACCAGTGAAGTTGGCACGTTATGTAAATCGTTGATAAAAACAGAATATAATGATTTGCAAATCCTTTTCAACTTATATTCAATTGAATACACTGCAAAGACAAGATGTTTAATGTTCAAACTGAGAAACTTTATTTTTTTTTGCAAATAATCATTAACTTAGAATTTAAAGGCAGCAACACATTGCAAAAAAGTTGGCACAGGGGCCTTTTTACCACTGTGTTACATCGCCTGTCCTTTGAACGACACTCCGTAAACGTTTGGGAACTGAGGAGACCATTTTTTGGAGCTTTTCAGGAGGAACTCTTTCCCATTCTTGCTTGATGTACAGCTTAAGTTGTTTAACAGTCCGGGGTCTCCGTTGTCGTATTTTACGCTTCATAATGCGCCACACATTTTCAATGGGAGACAGGTCTGGACCACAGGCAGGTTGGTGTAGTACCCGCACTCTTTTACTACGGAGCCATGCTGTTGTAACACGTGCAGAATGTGGCTTGGCATTGTCTTGCTGAAATAAGCAGGGGCGTCCATGAAAAAGACGTTGCTTGGATGGCAACATATGTTGCTCCAAAACCTGTATGTACCTTTCAGCATTAATGGTGCCTTCACATATATGTACTTGGGCACTAATACACCCCAATACCATCACAGATGCTGGCTTTTGAACGTTGCGCCTATAACAGTCCGGATGGTTCTTTTCCTCTTTGGTCCGGAGGACACGACGTCCACGGATTCCAAAAACAATTTGTAATGTGGACTCGTCAGACCACAGAACACTTTGCATCAGTCCATCTTAGACGAGCTTGGGCCCAGCGAAGCCAGCGGCGTTTCTGGGTGCTGTTGATAAATGGCTTTCGCTTTGCATTATAGAGTTTTAACTTGCACTTGCAGATGTAGTGACGAACTGTAGTTACTGACAGTGGTTTTCTGAAGTATTCCTGAGCCCATGTGGTGATGGTGTTACACACTGATATCGGTTTTTGATGCAGCACCGCTTGAGGGATCGAAGATCACGGGCATGGTTTTCGGCCTTGTCGCTTATGAGCAGTGATTTCTCCAGATTCTCTGAACCTTTTGACCATATTACGGACCGTAGATGATGAAATCCCTAAATGTCTTGCAATAGCTCATTGAGGAATGTTGTTTTTAAACTGTTCGACAATCAGCTCACACATTTGTTCACTAAGTGGTGACCCTCGCCCCATCCTTGTTTGTGAAAGACTGAGCATTTCAGGGAAGCTGCTTTTATACCCAATCATGGCACCCACCTGTTCCCAATTAGCCCGTTCACCTGTGGGATGTTCCAAATAAGTGTTTGATGAGCATTCCTCAACTCTCTGTCTTTTTTTCCACTTGTGCCAGCTTTTTTGAAACATGTTGCAGGCATCAAATTCCAAATGAGCAAATATTTGCAAAAAATAACAAAGTTTACCTGTTCGAACATTAAGTAACTTGTCTTTGCAGTGTATTCAATTGAATATAGGTTGAAAAGGATTTGCAAATCATTGTATTCTGTTTTTACTTACGATTTACACAACATGCCAACTTCACTGGTTTTGGGTTTTGTACGATTTCAGTTGTTAAACAGTCCGGAGTCTCCATTGTCGTATTTTGCGCTTCATAATGCGCAAAATATTTGAAATGAGAGACAGGTTTGGACTGCAAGTAAGCCAGTCTATTTCCCGCACTCTTTTACTTTGAAGCCACGCTGTTGTAACACATGCAGAATGTGGCTTGGCATTGTCTTGCTGAAATAAGCAGGGATGTCCCTGAGATAGATTTTGCTTGGATTAGCAGCATATGTTGCTTCAAAACCTGTATGTACCTTTGAAGATTAAATGGGACCTATTTTGCAATATTTCCAAGGTTATATTTATGATCTTGGACACCCCAAGAGAACTCCTGATCGTTCACAAAACAGGGTCCTTATTTACCTCATACTGCCATCCTCAAAAAACCCTATTTGTAGTCCATTGTAGTCTCTGCCTGATACGCCTCATTGGGGTGGTTCTTCCGCTATGGCCCCCACTCCCTGTGTGCCTACTTTCATCTGACAGGCCACACTGTGGACGGTGAAGTTGGGCAGGACAAGGCTGCAGAACACAGTTTTCCGGGTCTGTCTCCCCAGAGTGAAACATGAGACACGTCTGCCATCTGATAAAGAAGTGACTGGCAAATTCCGCAATCTAACAGTACATGTGTATAGATCTAATGAAATGAACTTATTCTAATAAACGCAGCGGCGAAAGTGGAGGACGCAGTGCGAAAGTCTGGTAGATCAAGCTCAAATTTGCAATCGGCTACAGTTTGCTATGGCAACAGCGGTGAGTACAGCAGTTTTTCTACTCTATAGCTAGGATGCAGGGAAAGCTAGAATCCATCCCATAAAGAAACATTTGTAGAAAGGGTCAACATACCCACGTGAAGACCGGAGACCGTAAAAATCAAGTGTGTCGGAGTTTAGAGGGAAACATAGACAGTGAGGAGCAGTTAAAAGTGGACCAACAGCTTATGGACTGTTTCGATGTGTATTATAAGGACCCAGCAGGTTCGTGTGCAAAACTGTGGTGTGTCGTTAGCATGGAGAAACGAACAACTTCTGCACTGGTATATGACGGAGGGGCTAAAGCTCCAGGCTAAACGATCTTTTTGGAAATTGCCCATGGTAATGGTTTATTCATTGTGTCGGAATGACCAGTGTTTCCTCGCAGAGAACGTGTGTGTTATGGATAGTGCGCGAGAGATAGCTAGAGCTCTGGATATGTTAAGAGCGCAATGCAGGCTTTACAGACTGAAAGTTCCATTTACGTGGAGCTAGCGAATCGATCACTTTTACAGGAAAGAATTTGATATTCAATCTACGGCAATGCAGAGAAATCGTTTGTGATACCAGACACGTTATAGTTATATAGAGTGTGGTAAAACGCAGTTTGGGTTCAGAAAGGGCCTAGGCATTGATATGGCTTGCTCTTTCATGCATGATTTGACAAGATATTTTAACTCTAGGGGTAGTCCAGTTTTTGCATGCAGTCTTGAAGCAGAGAAGTGTTTTGATAGAGTATGGCATGCTGGTCTATTTTATAAACTCCTCGAGAGGATTGATTTTATTCAGTGGTCAACTCTCTATGAGTGGTAAACCAAACTGAAAGCTACTGTTCGATGGAATGGCAATGATAGTAATGTTTTTAATATAACCAGAGGTATAAGACAGGGAAGTCTGTTATCTCCAATCTTTTTTATTCTATTTATTGATGACTTGCTAACTGAGCTGAGTAGTACAAACTGTGGTCTTAGAATTGATCAATCCAAATTTAATAATTTTGCATATGCAGATGATGTAAATTTACTGGCAGCCACCCCTTTAGGTCTTCAATGCCTTATGGATGTTTGTCAGGAATACTCAAGGAAGTGGAGATTTATTTTTGGGTCTGCTAAAACCAAATGTGCCATTTTTTGGCCGTGCGATATGTTAGTCCTCCGATTTGGAGGCTTGGCTCCAATGTTATTGGAGTCACTAATAATTTAAATATTTTAGGAGTTAATTTTAATGCTAGTCTAAATGCATCTCTGCATGTTGACAACAGACTCTCAGCTGCCTGTCGTCGGGCATTTAGCTTGCTTCAATCTGGATTGTCGTACCCTGGTCTTTGCACTGGGGCAAAATGCCATATTTGGTAGGTGGCAGTGTCCCCTGTCCTTATTTATGGGTGTTAGTGTTTAGACTTGACGAAGCGTGATATAGCTTCTTTGGAGAGTTTACAGAGCCAGCATATTAAAAGCATATTTGGATTTCCCAGCCGGTCACACCATTCTAAATTACTTGAGGCACTAGAGATTCCAAAAATTGCCACTCTTTTGAACAACTCTAAAATTTCTCTGCACCATCATATTTTTCAAGTAGACTCCCCTGCAAGGGATCTTAACCTTTGTTTACTATCATCGTTTATCTGTGGAGGCCGCCTGGTGGAGGGTTCCCTTGTTGAGTCCATCTCCAATAATGGCCTGTCCCCTTCTGCGGTTGCTTTTGCAAGAACTACTAGGTCGTTGCAGACTGCTTTCAAATTTTCCCGAGGTCAGGATGGGGTGGTGGACTCGCCGAGGGACCTCCTCCATGCGGACAACTTCCATCGCAAGGGTAGTGATGCACTGGCTAGGCTCCTAACTAAAGCATTTTAGACATTTTACTATTCGTGCCATTAATGCTGCTTTATTGTGATTTTTATATATATGTATCTAATTGGTATTAATGTTATTTTACTGTGACTTATGTATATTGTATGTAATTCCTTTTCTCCTGCAAAGGAGGTATCAATAAAAATAAATAAATAAAATAAATAAATATAGCCTGTGTGTTTCCCTATTGCTTTCACCGGTAGCATCAGAGAGTTCGCCCAGGTATTGGAGAAGTATCAGGCAGACTTCGGTCATGGATAAGTAAAGCGATCATTTCACAAGCCCCAGAAACGCACCCCAAGCTTTGCAAAACCTACGTCTGGTGTAACTGCACCTAACATAACATGAATGGCGAGAACAGGCCGTTCAGCCTAACTACGCGCGCCAGTTTCTTTATACTATTGTGACTATATCCCTTCAGATACTCAATGACTCAATGGTTTCTAGCTTTATGTCAAGCCTGCTCTTGAAAACCCCCAAGGTCTCTGCCTCAAAAATATGGTCAGGCAAGCTATTCCATATTGAAATTACTCTTTGGGTGATGAAATATTTCCAAATATCAGTGCTAAATTTACCTTTAATCAACTTTCATTTGTGACCACGAGTTCTACTCACAACACTTAGTCGAAGGAATCCTACATAATTCACTTTGTTAATATCTTTAACATATTTAAAGACCTCAATCAAATCACCCCTTAGTGTCCTTTTCCTAAGACTAAAGAGATTAAGGATCTTCAGCCTCTTCTCATAGCTTTCATCTTTTATACCTGGAATTAGCTTAGTGGCTCTTCTCTGAACTTTCTCTAGAGCCTCTATATCTTTCTTAAAGTATGGTCCCCAGAACTGTACACAATACTCCAGATGTGGTCTGACGAATGTGCTGTACAAAAGAAGCATCACCTCCTTAGATTTGTACTCAATACTTTTGGCAATGTATCCCAGCATCCGATTAGATTTGTTAACTGCTACGGCACAATGGCTAGAGCCTGTGAGGGTTTGGTCAACAATCACTCCCAGATCTTTCTCACATTCCAGTTTTAAACCTCCCATGAAGTAATCCCATCTAATATTTTTATTACTTACATGTAGAACTTTACATTTCTCTACATTGAATTTCATTTGCCACATTTCTGCCCAATTTTGGATTCTATCCAAATCATCCCGAATCACTATAATGGACTCGAGACTATTTGCCAAACCCCCCAATTTAGTATCATCTGCAAATTTAACTCATCTGCTCTCAATATTCCTATCCAGGTCATTAATGTAGATGAGGAACAGCAGGGGTCCCAATACCGACCCCTGGGGGACGCCACTCCCCACTATACCAAGCTCAGATGAGATACCACTGACCACCACTCCTTGTATTCTGTCCTGTGACCAGTTTTGAATCCACTCCAGAATACCTCCTGTAACTCAAATGGAGCTCATTTTAAAAATTTGTCTCTTCTGCAGTAATGTATCAAATGCTTTCTGAAAATTCAAGTATATGATATCTTAAGCCCTGCTCTGGTTATAAGTCTTAGTGGCCTCTTTAAAGAATTCCAGGTTTGTCAGGCATACCTTCCCTTACGGAAACCCCCCCCTCTATGACTGCCACCTGGCGGTCTCAACTCACGGAACATTCACATTGGCGCGGCGCGTCAACGCCTGCAGACGCTTCTATCCCCTTGGTTTTGCCGCCTTTGGGCGGTCCAGTTTTCTAGTGACGTCACTGGAAGCGAAATGCAGCTGTCAACTGGCTGAAGCAAGTTTTCATTGACAGCGATATTAATTCACCCAATTGTCGTTTTTCCCGCTTGGATTTTGAATTTTGAGGGACTGCAGTTGTGTATAAATGCATTCCGTTATTGTCACGGAGTTTAATCATTGTCATGGATCAGAGAATGAGGACAGTTCTGATAGTCGCCATCCTGCATCTGGGCACGTATCTGGGCCTGCAAAAACCGCGATTTTGCTGAGCGCCGGGTCTCAGTAATTTGAGCAGCACAATACCGTATTTTATTTCATTTTTAACAGTGACAGAATGCTCAAACCCACCAGAGACACCAATAATCTCTGCTACCTTCCTCCATGCGCAGTTGTGTTACCCATTGTCCCTGTAACTAGACAGGGAACCGTCATATAAAACAGGAAAAGAGGACACGGCGATAATAAGCTTTTCCTCCATTGTGTTCCCGAATCACTTGCAATAAGCGGAACCATTACTTCGTAGCCCACGTTCCTGGAAGACGACGTACACACTGCCTTCAACCACTTGATTGGATATACGCGTTCCGTTTGCCGGATTCATTACCATAAACTTAATTTTTCCCAGCTTCCTCGACGCGCCGCAAGCACAAAATTTGACGCGCCGCTCCCATCATGCATTGCGCCACGGCTACGGACGCGCTCGCCGCCTTCCATAGCAAATGAATGGGGAGGCGTAGCCATCAACGGACGCGCCGCGCCAATGTGAATGTTCCATTAGGCTTAAAAGTTATTTTGTGAAAGTCCTTAATGAGGTTCTTGTCTAGGATGTGACGAGCAGGGATCCATGAGCGTTCCTCAAGGCCGTATCCTTCCCAGTCCACCAAGTACTGTAGGCCCCTTCCTCGCCGACAAATGTCCAGCAGCTTGTGCACCGTGTAAGTTTTTCCTCCATCGATGAGCCTAGGGGGAGGAGGATTGGTCGGGGCAGGGGTGTGGAGGGAAATCAGTACAGGCTTAATACATGACACATGGAAGACTGGGTGGATACGGCTCATAGAGGCTGGTAGCTTAAGTCTGACTGAAACGGGGTTGATGATCTTCTCTATCACAAAAGGACCAATGAACCGGGGGGCTAACTTGCCACTTTCAGTTCTTAAAGCAATGTCCTTTGACGAAAGCCAAACTTTTTGTCCTATTTTGTACTGCGGTGGCATTGAGCGACAACGGTTGGCCTGACGACTCATCTCCTCAGCAGTTTTTAGGAGAGAGGTACGAGTCTCCTCCCACGTCCTTCGGCACCTCCGGAGAAACTCCTGGATGTTAGGAACGTTGACCTCAATCTCCTGGGAGGGAAAAAGAGGAGGTTGGTACCCGAGACAAGCTTGAAAGGGGGACACACCTGAGGCAGCCGTGGGAAGGCTGTTGATATAATATTCAACCCAGGGCAGTTGTTCGCTCCAGTCCCCCGATCTCGGGAAGTGAGGTACCGAAGGACGCTCTCCATCTGTTGGTTGGCTCTCTCTGTCTGTCCGTTACTCTGAGGATGGAAACCAGAGGTAAGGTTTACTTTTATTCCCAGGGCTTGACAAAAGGCTCGCCAGACTTGTGAGATGAACTGAGGGCCATGATCGGAGACAATGTCTGAGGGAATGCCGCGTATTCGAATAACGTGTTGGATGAGTAGGTCTGCCATCTCTCTGGCAGAGGGAAGCTTGGCCAGCTTAACGAGATGTACTGCCTTCGAGAAGCGGTCTACAATGGTCAGGATGACGGTGTTACCTCTGGAGGGCGGAAGGCCGGTCACAAAATCCACTGCGATATTAGCCCAGGATCTGGAAGGGACCGGAAGTGGTTGCAGGAGACCAGCTGGAGCAGTGTGGGTGGCTTTATTCTGGGCACAGACCGAACAGGCCGTCGTGAGGTTCTTGACATCTCTTCGGACCGTTGGCCACCAGAACCTCAGAGTTAGCATGGCCAAGGTCTGGTTGGCTCCAGGATGGCAGGCGAGACGAGAAGAATGAGCCCACTGGAGAACTTCGGCCCGGAGGTTGTCTGGAACAAATAGACAGTTCTTTGGAGAGTCAGTAGGTGGGCCCCCAGAAGGTTGTGACCTTCTAACCCAATTCTCCAGTTCCCATACTAATGACCCCACCACAACTCGACCAGGCAGGATGGTCTGTGGCTCCTTGGGAGGAGCGTCTGGTGCGAATTTACGTGACAGAGCGTCAGGTTTCTTATTAAGGGAGCCTGGGCGATAAGTTAAGGTGAAATTAAATCGGTCAAAGAATAGTGACCAACGAGATTGGCGAGAATTAAGTCTCTTAGCTGTGCGGAGGTACTCCAGATTCTTATGGTCAGTCCAGACCTGGAATGGAACCTTAGCCCCTTCAAGCCAGTGACGCCATTCCTCTAATGCCAATTTTACCGCCAGTAACTCCCGATTTCCGATATCATAGTTGCTCTCGGCCAGGCTTAATCTGCGGGAGAAGAAGGCACAGGGGTGAATCTTATTATCTTTGCTGTTGCGTTGTGATAGACCTGCCCCCACGCTGGTGTTGGAGGCGTCCACCTCGACGATTAACTGCTTTTCAGGATCTGGCTGTTGCAGAAAAGGAGCAGAGGTGAATTTTTGCTTTAGTTCCTGAAAAGCCTTCTCCGCTGATGGGGTCCACACAAAAGGAATCTTGGGGGAAGTCAGAGCAGTGAGTGAGGCAGCAACGGTACTATAATTACGAATTAAACAGCGGTAAAAATTGGCAAACCCTAAGAAACATTGTAGTTCTTTGCGTGTTGTGGGGGTAGCCCAATCACTGACCGCCTTCACCTTTCCTTGATCCATTAGAATGCCTCCTGGAGTGACCACAAATCTGAGGAAAGGGACTGTGTCCAAGTCGAACTCACACTTCTCAGCCTTGGCGTAGAGTTAGTTCTCCAGGAGGCGCTGCAGAACAGCATGGACATGGCGAAGGTGTTCTTCCTTGGAACGAGAGAATATTAATATATCGTCCAGGTACACAAACACAAACTGATTAATCATGTCATGCAAAATGTCATTAACGAGATTCTGGAAGACAGCGGGAGCATTTGCCAGGCCAAATGGCATAACCAGGTATTCGTAGTGCCCCCTAGCGGTGTTGAAAGCTGTCTTCCATTCATCCCCTTCCTTAATCCTGACGAGGTGGTAGGCTTTGCGTAGGTCGAGCTTAGTAAAAATAGTGGCTCCCTGCAACAACTCTAAGGCCGAGTTCATTAAAGGAAGGGGGTATCGGTTCTTTATGGTGATGTTGTTTTGGCCTCTGTAGTCAATACGTGGCCTAAGGGATCCGTCCTTCTTGCCAACGAAGAGGAAGCTGGCGCCAGCGGGAGAGGACGAGGGACGGATGATTCCAGCCGCTAGGGACTCCTCCACGTACTTCTCCATAGCCTCCTGCTCAGGGCGAGACAGGGAATAAAGACCCCCTTTAGGAGGCGCCATGCCCGGTTGAAGATTGATGACGCAGTCATAAGGTCTGTGAGGGAGCAGAGACAAGGCACATGACTTGGAGAAGACTTCTGCCAGATCGTGGTACCCACTGGGAACCTTCGTCACATCCGGGGCGTATGGAGGCTCACTGGATTCTCCCTCGGCCTGCATTACGGGCGCCTTGCGGAGGCAGGAACGCAGGCAGTGAGTACTCCACTCCGCCACCTGCCCGGTCCTCCAGTTGATGGTGGGGTTGTGTTGTTTCAACCAAGGGAGGCCCAGGACGATGGGAGCAGAGGAGGAGGTGATGACATGGAGCCAGATCTGCACCTGGTGGTTGCCGGAGACAATGAGTGTGAGTGGGGGCGTTACCTGGGTCACTTGAGCTAGAGGTTGCTCCCAAAGGCCAAGTGCTTGGAACGGCGTAGGTAGCTTCTGGGGCTGGAGCTGGTTGCACAGGTTGGCGTTGATCAGGTTGATGTCAGAGCCTGAATCAAACAACACATCAGTAATCACAGATCGCTTGCCAACAAGTAGCGTAACAGGAACCAGCTTACGTGGATCATCGTTATCCTGAGTCAGCTTTCCGACCCTCCCACTCACTCCTTCCTTCTTCAATAGGGGGCAGCACTGGATGCGATGGCCCCCTTGACCACAGTACAGGCATGCCCCCGTACGCAGTCTCCTAGCCCGCTCTTGTGGCGATAACTGGCAACGGTCGACCTGCATGGGTTCCCCCGACTCCCGTGGCTCGCCGGTCTCCTGGATAGGAGAGTCGCCCCGAGGAGATCGAAAGTTACCATGCTGGCCTGGCCGTTGGGGCTCTGAATGGCTCCAGCGCTCCCTCTTATGCTGTTCCGGGATCCGGGAATCGATCTAGATGGCCATTCTTATGAGCCCCTGCAGGTCAGGTGGAAGTTCGCGGGACGCCATCTCATCCTTTATATTCTCTGCCAACCCCCATAGAACACATCAAACTGGGCATCTTCGTTCCAGTGAGTAGAGGCAGCCAAAGAACGGAATTGGATGGCGTAATCGGAGACACTGCAGCCGGTTTGCAGTAGACTCAGTAGTGCACCTCCTGCCTCTCGCCCCTGGTAGGACCGGTCAAACACCTCCCTCATCTCCGCCATGAATTCTTCAATGGTGCAGGTGCAGGGGTGGCCAGCGTCCCACATGGAGGTTCCCCAATCCCTTGCTCTGCCGGTCAGGAGTGTGATTGTAAGGGGAACCCGAAGCAGCCAAGGTCCAAATCCAAAAATGGAGTCAAAACAAAATATGTGCCAATAATTGTATTTTATTTTCCCCAAAGGTGCAGATGAAGGTGAGGGCTATTTACAGTGCAAGCAATCAAAAAAAAAACTAAGATAGACTTTCAAGGGGAAAAAAAAAATTAGATGAAAACAAATAACAGTTCACTTTTTTTTTAATGGGTCCAATAATCGCCATCTTTAAAAAAAAATAAACCACTGCAGAACCAACCTTCTGCCCAACCAAAAAAAAAAAAATGAATGCTTGGCAGCCCTTTAAATACTTTTCCCCTTAATGGGATAAACCAAAACATTTGCAATCCGCTATGCAGTACAATACTTAATTTAAGCATTCAGTCAGACATATCCGAATCATTATATTTCCAGCATAAAAACAAACAATTATTATTGCAGCAAACTGAGTACTATATAGTATTTTCTGCTCATTCCGTGAGCTGGAATATTCCACTTCACAGTTTACAGCTTACATATGCATGGGTGTACGAGTGCTCGGTTTGGTTTCCCGTCCACCCCGGAAGTCACCATCCCGCTGTCGGATCGAACAAACAGGTAGCAAGCGTTTTGTTTCTCTGCTTTTAGCACTGCATTAAAACATTTGGAACAAAGTAAAAACTGTGGCTAGATTATGTTGACTATAGCTTCACCCTCTCCCATTAGTTGGCCAAGCTAATGGTGAGCGTAAAGTTAGAACAGTTTTTAAAAACTTAGCCCTACGCGTTCATATGCATGCCATATATTAAAAAGACGCTTGTCCCAGCTTTCGTCAACGAACAAACGCAGTCACAGGCACGTACCTGACAGGGAATTCCGGACAGAGTTCATTAATCGCTCGACTCAGTAACGGGCCAGCAGCTCCGTTACAGTGATGATGTAGGCCACTCTGGAACGTGAGGTGGGGAAGGTTAGGGGCTGTAGCTTGAATATAATTGAGCACTGGGACAGGAATGCCTTGCAGGTGGTGGGGTCTCCGTTATACTCCCGCTGAGGAGTAAGACGTGGCTCCCGAATGGGAGCTGCCTCTGCGGCCCGACTGCAGGACTGGGAAAGGTGGGACCCAGAGTGAGACGCTGCAGAGCAGCTGTCATCTCCTGCAAGTCACGATACTGTTGCTGAATGACGACCTCTTGTTGTTGACTAAGGCGTTGCAATTCAGCAGTATCCGCTGGAGTCTGTACTGGTCGACTTGTACGGAAAGGAACGGGCTTAGACTCCAAATGCAGTTCAGCATCGGCAGGGCGTTTATTAGGATTAATACAGCTCATGGTCAAAAACAGAAACAGATCGATAGCCAGGCAAACAGGGTAATGCAGAATAGTCAGAATCAGAGTCAGGGGACAAGCAGAAATTTTCGGTAACCAGAAAATCAATCCGCACAAAGACAGTAACAAAAAGGGTAGAGCTAAGGGAATGGAAGGGGAAGGGAAAGGGAGTAGGATGGGATCAGGGGAAGACACAGGAGAATCTAAACAGATGGGTACAAAAAGGGAATAAGGGAGAACGAAGTACTAAGCAATCAACCAGCAATCAAACAACGTAATACAAACAATCAATAACGAGACTTACGGGAGAATTCACAAGAAACGAGCAATCAACAATCGAAACCAAGAAAGCGCAGAAACGAGACTTAACCAAAGCGAGCGATGGGAAGAAACGAGTTGACAGCAAGCTGCGGTAAGAATGCGTCTTTTAAACACAAACTAATCAGTGTAATCCCAGCTAGGATGCAGGACAGCTGTAGAGGAAGGCGGAACTAGAAAAGCAAGGACGGTGATAGGAAAGCGAGGGGAAACAGGTGGAGTTCTAACTCTGATCCAACTAATCACCCGTGCCTCGCTAACTATTCTTCGGTGCGGATAGCCAATGAGAATAGCCAGAGAGAAGGAAGTGGAATTACCTCACCGAAGTATAGGGAAGAGAGTGTGAAGACTGACAAGACGCCACAAGACAGAAACAAAAGGAAAACGTTTAAGAATAAAGACAGCGCAATCATACAGAAACATACATACTCTAAATGAATAAATATGATAAATAAATAAATAGCAATTAAAATTACTAAAACATACTAAAAACAAACATACAAATCAGCGATTTCTAACAGAACCACAATTTAGAAATTTATTAACCTGTAATGTGAATATAGGCCACTAGATGGCAGATGACATGTCTGGGGCAAGTCTCCGAAAATTTTAAAAAAGAGGTCTAAATGTGGGTGGGGTCTGCAAAAGAGTATATAAGGAAAAGAATTGAGACAGTAAAGTAGAAGGAGAAATTGCAAGAAGATGACCAGACCTGCCATTCTGTTCAAGACCTGTGACGTTTCTTTTGTGGATTTCTTTGCCTGTGTTTGAGCATTTTCATCAGACAGGACATCACCAAGCCACCCCCCCACGAAAAGGGATTGTAAATATTTATGTTTTGTACATAATTCAATCTTGGTCTTTAGTTTAGTTATTGTCTTTGTTAGAAATTAAATGTGTTTTAGTTGTTAAAACTGTGTCTGTCATCCCTTGCTGTTGCTGTTGTGTTATAAATGTAATAACAGAATTGGGGCCATAACAAGTTGGGGGCTCAAGGTCCGGGATAGACCATTTTGTGAGTAATTTATTGAAAATCTAACATTTCAAATTGTAAAATTGATTTTTTTTAATTGAATACATATATATTGACAACAGCAATGGATGATTTCTTGGCATCACCAACCGTAGGGGTTTTGAAGTCTTTTAAAAAGACAGAACTGCTAGAAATTTGCAGACATTTATAGCTGACAGAGGTGAAACCAGCCATGCGAAAAGCAAGACTGGCTCGAGAGATAGTTGAATATTACATTGATGAAAATGTGTTTGCACCCGGAGATCTGGAACAGTTTCCAGTGGAAAATCCAAATATAGAAATGGAACTTAAATTAAAAATGCTAGAGATTGAAAGGGAGGAAAGAGAAAAAGAAAGGGAGGAAAAAGAAAAGCAAAGAGAATTTGAGAGGGAAGAAAAAGAAAAACAAAGGCAGTTTGAGTTAGAAAAATTAGCAAGAGAAGAGAAAATAGAAAGGGAGGAAAAAGAAAAACAAAGAGAATTTGAGTTAGAAAAATTTGCAAGACAGAGAGATTTTGAATTAGAGAAATTTGATAGAGAAGAAAGACTCCAAATGGAGCAACTAAAAATAAAAATTCAAACTGAAAATAAATTTCGGGCTAGCCAGGAGGTAAAATTGGTGCCTCCATTTTCGGAAAAGGATGTTGACAACTATTTCCAGTGTTTTGAAAAGGTAGCAAAGAGTTGCCAGTGGCCAAAGGAACACTGGCCTCTGATGTTGCAAACTGTCCTCAAGGGTAAAGCTCAACAAGCCTATTCGGCTTTGTCTGCAGATGATTCCTCTGATTATGAGATTGTCAAAAAGGTTATTTTGAGAGCTTATGAGTTGGTTCCAGAGGCTTACCGACAGAAATTCAGAGGTCTGAAGAAATCTGAAAATCAGACTTATGTGGAATTTGCTAATGAGAAGAAGGTTTGCTTTGAGCGCTGGTGTACTTCTATGGAGGTCAAGGATGATTTCAACTCACTAAAAGAGATGCTGTTAGTTGAAGAATTCAAGAACTGTGTTAAAGATGATGTTAAGACCTACCTTAATGAGAAGCAAGCACTGAGTTTGCAGTCAGCTGCCAAATTTGCAGATGAATATGTTTTCACACGTAAGTCCAAATTTCAGTCTAGCAGTAATAATAGATGGTCCCAATTTCAGAAAAAGGGTTATGGTGATACCCAAGATTCCTCACCCAAAGACAAAGACAAATCTGGTGATGGTGCTCAGAAATCCAGTAACAGGTCTGATCAAAGTGTGAAAGCTGACAGTGACAAAAGTGGTCTAGTTTGCAGTTATTGCAAGAAATCTGGTCATGTTACAACTAACTGTTGGTTCCTTAAAGCTAAGAAAGAAAAAGAAAAGGATACCAAACCAAATGCCTTTGTGAAAACAAGGTTAGAAACCCCTGTAGTAGATAACCAATCTGCTAAATTGCCTGCTTCTTGTGGGGCTAAAAAGCCTGATACAGCTGACTTCGTGAGGGAGGAATTTCTTCCATTTGTGTCAGAGGGATTTGTGGCTCTGAATGAGCATACTACTCCTGTCCCCATATATATCCTAAGGGATACTGGAGCTTCTCAATCACTTTTGTTGATGGACTCCTTGGAGTTACGTGATGAGACCGCTTCAGGGGATTTCATACTTGTACAAGGTATTGAAGGGAGGACTGCATCTGTACCCCTGCGCTCTATATTCTTGAAGTCAGATTTAGTTACAGGACAGGTAAAGGTGGGACTTATGTCAAGTCTACCTATAAAGGGTGTCTCTCTGTTGCTAGGCAATGACCTGGCTGGGGGCGAAGTAGTTCCCCCTGTACATCTTACTTCACAGCCGAGCACTGAAGATGGGAATGAGGACCCATCTCTGTATCCTTCTTGCGCAGTGACTCGTGCTATGGCCAAGAAGGCTAAAGAAGAAGATGATGTGGTGCCGTCCAGCACATTGAATAGTCAGGACTCAGGTGGTTCGCCTCATGACTCTGATTGGCCTACTATGGTTTCTCCATTTGAGGACTTATCAGATACTTTTATCAGTTCTCTATTCAGCCAGCCGGAAGGGTCTGGTGATTCTGATGTGTCTGGAGACTTGTCTCTGTCCAGAAAGCGGTTGATTGAGGAGCAAACTAATGATCCTGAAATTTGTGTACTAAAGAGGAGGGCCCTTCCTGATAAAGAAATAGACGCAGTTCCAGTTGGGTATTATCTCAAGGATGGTGTGTTGATGCGGAAGTGGCGCCCTCCTGATATCCCTGCCAATGCAGATTGGGCAGTGGTCAGGCAAATTGTTGTTCCGAAGGTCTACAGGAATGAGATCTTAACAATGGCTCATAGTTTACCTTTAGGAGGTCATCTTGGTGTTAACAAGACTGTTGATAAGATCATGAAACACTTCTTTTGGCCTGGGCTTCGGAAAGACGTTTCCAACTTTTGCAAAACCTGTCACACTTGTCAGGTAGTTGGAAAACACCAGTTAGACCCACCTGTAGCTCCATTGCAGCCTATCCCAGCATTTGGGGAGCCATTCTCTAGGGTCATTGTTGATTGCGTTAGTCCATTACCCAAGACTAGATCTGGAAATCAGTACTTGTTGACAATCATGTGTGCATCTACCAGATTCCCCGAAGCCAAACCTCTACGTAACATCAAGGCAACTGCAATCTCGAAGGCTTTGATAAAGTTCTTCACGTTGTTTGGCCTTCCCAGGGAAATTCAGTCAGACCAGGGTAGCAATTTCACTTCAGGATTGTTTCAGCAGGTTGGGTATGAACTAGGTGCAAAGCAGATTCTTTCTAGTGCCTATCATCCAGAAAGTCAGGGTGCCTTAGAGCGGTTTCATTCCATTCTCAAGACAATGATGAGGACTTATTGTTATGACCAGGAGAAAGACTGGGATGAAGGGGTTCATTTGCTGTTGTTTGCAGCTAGAGAAGCAGTGCAGGAGTCTACTGGATTCAGTCCATTTGAGCTAGTGTTTGGTCATGAAGTGAGACGACCTATGCTATTATTGAGTGAACGATGGCAAGAGAAAGAGCCGCATATCAGTCTGTTAGACTATGTTAGCAAGTTCAAGGAAAGATTGCGTGCAGCTTGTGACCTTGCCAAAGAGAACTTGAAATCGAGTCAGGGAAAAATGAAAACTTGGTATGATCATAAGGCTAGAAGCCGTGAGTTTAAACCAGGAGAAAAGGTCCTTGTGTTGTTTCCCTTGCAGTCCAATCCATTGCAGGCTAGATTTCATGGTCCTTATGAAATTCTGACAAAACTCAATGATCTCAATTACATTGTGAAGACTCCAGATAGGAGAAAACCAAAACAATTGTGTCATATTAACATGCTAAAGCCTTATCATGACAGAAATGCTAGGGTTGCAGCTGTCACTTCAGATTCTCCAATGGTCGAAACGTGTGAAGATGAGGGGGAGTTTCAAGATGATGAACCAAGAATTAAAGCTGAAGTTCTTTCATGTAAATTGTCAAACACTGAAGTGTTGCAAAATCTTGATGTAAAACTCCAGCACTTAGAACCCTCACAGAGAGATCAGTTTGAAAGGTTGATCAAGAAATATGAGGATTTGTTTCCTGATGTTCCAAAGAGAATGACTATAGCCTCTCATGATGTAGATGTTGGTGATGCCAAACCAATAAAACAGCATCCATACCGGATGAATCCTGAAAAGAGAAAGATTGCTGAGACAGAGGTTGAGTACATGTTAAAACATGATATTATCAGACCCTCCAACTCCGATTGGAGTTCACCCTGTGTGCTAGTTCCAAAACCTGATGGAAGTACTAGATTCTGTACAGATTATCGCAAAGTCAATGCTGTAACTAGAACTGATGTGTTTCCAATACCTAGGATTGATGATTGTATTGATAGTGTAGGGCAAGCAAAGTTTCTGACCAAGATTGATTTATTGAAGGGTTATTGGTGTGTGCCTTTAACTGAGAGGGCCAAGAGCATCTCTGCTTTTGCCACACCATCTAGATTGTACCAGTATGAAGTCCTACCCTTTGGCATGAAAAATGCCCCAGCCACGTTCCAAAGGATGATACAGTCTACAATCGCCGGATTGCCACACACGGGTGCGTACATCAATGACCTGATCACATGGAGTGACTCCTGGGAAGAACATCTAAAAGATGTAGAGACGTTGTTCCAGCGCCTGACCCAGGCTAACCTGACTGTTAACCTGAGCAAGAGTGACTTTGGTTGTGCTACTGTCACCTATCTTGGCTACGTCATAGGCTAGGGAAAGGTGGCACCCATAAATGCTAAAGTCCAAGCCATCATGGACTTTCCAGTTCCTGACAACAAAAAAGCTTTGCGCCACTTCCTTGGAATGATCGGGTACTACCGCAAGTTCTGCAAGAACTTTGCTGAGATTGCCCTCAGTCTAACTAACCAACTGAATAAAGGCGTAAAGTTCACCTGGGATGATGCATGCCAGAGAGCCTTCGATCGCCTGAAGTCTCTGCTGTGTCACTTCCCCGTGCTCAAATCTCCTGACTTCAACGAACCGTTCTCCATCGCGGTCGATGCTAGCGACCAAGATTGTGGATCTGTGCTCCTACAGAGAAGTGACTCTGATGACATTGAGCATCCCGTGGCATACTTCTCCAGGAAGTTCAATCGCCACCAAAGGAACTATTCCACAATAGAGAAGGAACTGTTGACTCTGGTCCTTTCTTTACAACACTTTGAGGTTTATGTTTGTACAGGACAAAAGCCAATGATTGTGTACACTGACCACAATCCGTTAATGTTTTTGAGTAAGATGAAAAACAAGAATCGGAGATTGTTGAATTGGAGTTTGATTTTACAGGAGTTTGACTTGGAAATTAAGCATGTGAAGGGTACAGACAATGTAATTGCTGATTGCTTATCCCGTGTTTGAATGTGTATATATATATCATGTGTTTGAATATTGTATGATATGTATATATAGACAAGTGTTCACTTAACCATTTTGTATTGAAAAGAAAAATTTTGCCTTTATGAGTCAAAATTTTTCCCTTTTGGAATGGAGGTGTAATGTGAATATAGGCCACTAGATGGCAGTATTTACCTTTTTTTTGTTAAGCTCAGACTGGAGTCATGTTTAGACATGTCCTGGACATGTCTGGGGCAAGTCTACGAAAATTAAAAAAAAAGAGGTCTAAATGTGGGTGGGGTCTGCAAAAGAGTATATAAGGAAAAGAATTGAGACAGTAAAGTAGAAGGAGAAATTGCAAGAAGATGACCAGACCTGCCATTCTGTTCAAGACCTGTGACGTTTCTTTTGTGGATTTCTTTGCCTGTGATTGAGCATTTTCATCAGCCAGGACATCACCAAGCCACCCCCCCACGAAAAGGGATTGTAAATATTTATGTTTTGTACATAATTCAATCTTGGTCTTTAGTTTAGTTATTGTCTTTGTTAGAAATTAAATGTGTTTTAGTTGTTAAAACTGTGTCTGTCATCCCTTGCTGTTGCTGTTGTGTTATAAATGTAATAACAGAATTGGGGCCATAACAAACCTAAGAAGCCCTAAGCAGCAGTCACAGTAAATAGATGTAAATAGATTATAAACCTCTCAACAGGGGCTTAGTTTCAGTAATCAGAACTGAAATACTAAATTAAGTCAAACTCTATATGTAATAAGCATTCCTAATAAACTGGCTTGAGTTTATCTCGTCCCAGTACTATTAATTTACTAACCTAAAAATATCACAAGGATTAGTTGAGAATCCAGATAAAACAGACTAGCTTCAACGCCCACGAGAAACTGGAGGAGGGAGGAGGCAGAGCACTATGGTAAAACTTACCGTTTAAATTCCAACCTAACTGAACAGACGAGTCAAGTGACTTCTGCCTTACTAACTAAATACTAAATCTCAGATCCCAGGCAAAAATGCAAACAGTACTTACCTAGCTCGCTAGCCGCATATACAACCAAGGGCAACCGAGAAAAGAGTAAAGCCCCGGTTCCCTTTAATTAAAACGCACCGAATAAATAAGGCGTTTACTATGTGAGCGACCTAAACACGGTACCTCCCCCAACAAGGGGGGATTGTTAGCAGTGCTGCTAGCCAGGAGCCACCCGTAACACATTAGCTTCACCTACATTATTTGCTGTTATATTGTTACTTACAGCTTGTGGCTCTGAGCGCTTGATCGATGCAGCTGCTTCAGGTTTGAGAAGCAGCTGAAATGCTTATCTAGTGTCGATTCATCCTTTCTTAACAAAGCTGTCTTTGGTGAAATACTGAGCACAAGCAGCTAACGTTCCCTTTGGCCGCGGGTATTTGCTGCCAGCAAACATAAAAGCTTCCCACTGATTTCTGGTGGCATCGTCTTTTGGAAGAGAAATAGGTGTATTTCTTTGCGTCCAAAAGTAAACGGACAAGCAGCTTTGGGAGAGATACTGACAAAACTGCACCTCAAATGATCTGCCGTTCTTCTTTTGTATTTCCAAAAGTGTGAACGCTACTAAGGCATAGTATGATCTGCCATTGTTAGTGCCTGCTAGAATAGTTTCCGGTGTGGGCAGGTCCAGCGCCGTGGTTGGCTCTGGCTCGGTCTGTATTAACTGGACGGCACAACCTGACGTCAGGTTTTGCCTAGAACTCGTGAAGATCTCAGGAGGTGTTCAGAGAGGATATCACGTTCACAAAATCATATTCTTGGATTACGGCAGAACCCTTGTATCTTATGTTTAGAAACTTTTCAGAGGTTGAGTATGGACAACCAATATTATAACATTACTTTAAAAGAAGGATCAGCATTATAAGACCCTTTAATGGTGCCTTCACAGATGTGCAAGTTACCCATGCCATGGGC
Organism: Gymnothorax reevesii; assembly: GCA_029721435.1. Taxonomy (NCBI): domain Eukaryota; kingdom Metazoa; phylum Chordata; class Actinopteri; order Anguilliformes; family Muraenidae; genus Gymnothorax; species Gymnothorax reevesii. Next base: position 60,115,973 of record CM056581.1, read on the forward strand.
ACTAACACATCCCTATACTATCACAGATGCTGGCTTTTAAACTTTGTGCTGATAACAATCTGGATGGTCCTTTTCCTCTTTAGCCCAGAAAACATGTCGTCCATGATTTCCATAAACAATTTGAAATATGGACTTGTCAGACCACAGCACACTTTCCACTTTGCATCAGTCCATCTCAGATGAGCCCAGGCCCAGAGAGGCCGGCGGCGTTTCTGGGTGTTGTTGATATATGGCTTTCACTCTGCATGGGAGAATTTTAACTTGCACTTGTAGATGTAGCGACGAACTGTGCTAACTGACAATGGTTTTCCGAAGTATTTCTGAGCCCACATTGTAATATCCTTTACAGAATGATGTTGGTTTTTAATGCAGTGCTGCCTGAGGGACCAACGATAACAGGCTTTCAATGTTGGTTTTCGACCTTAGCGCTTACGTGTAGAGATTTTTCTGGATTCTCTGAATCTTTTGCTGAAATTACAGACTGTAGATGATGAAATCCCCAGATTCCCTGCAATTGTACATGGAGAAATGTTGTTCTTAAACTGTTGGACTATTTGCTTATGCAGTTATTCACAAAGTGGTGAACCTCGCCCCATCCTTGCTTGTGAACGACTGAGCCCTTCAGGGATACTCCTTTTATACCTAATCGTGACATTCACCTGTTTCCTATTCCAATTCGCCTGTTCACCTGTGGAATATTCCAAACAGGTGTTTTTTGAGCATTCATCAACTTTCCCAGCCTTTTGTTGCCCCTGCCCCAGCTCTTTTGGAATGTATTGCAGGCATCAAATTCAAAATGAGTGAATATTTCCAAAAGAAGAATAAAGTTTTTCAGTTTGAACATTAAATATCTTGTCATTGTAGTGTACTCAGTTGAATAAAGGTTGAAAATGGTTTGGTAATCATTGCATTCTGTTTTTATTCACGTTTTAAACAACGTCCCAACTTCATTGGAATTGGGGTTTTTCCAAAAGGCTGTGATTTATATATTTACTTTCACTTGTATTTCAATGCAGGCAGCATGCCGAGAAGATATTAAGAGTGCCTTTTTCTAAGGTCAGCCCAATACTGGTAAAAGTGGCCAACTCACCATCTCCTAATCTCTGCATACCAGAGCCCTGTAGAGAGAGAGTTGCGTCAACTCCATTCACTCCAATGGACCACTTTTTTTTTTTTTTTTACAGCAATGGCGGGTTGTGGAGTTCTCCCAATAGTTCCCAGAAGTTAGCGACAAAGACCAGTCCAGCAGCTGAGTTGAAGCAGAATGGACCGTTCATGACAATCTTTCAAAGGGTAAGACGTTTAAAGAATTAGACTGTGTATTGTCAGCACAACTGAATTAAATTAACACGAAGAGTGTAGTGTTTTACTGGATTATTCCCTGCACGATTCAAGATATACTGAATGTTTGCAGCAACAAATTAGGCTAGGATACTACCTAAGTACAGGAAGTGACACAGTTACTAGCCCTAACCATGAGCAGCAGTTCTTCGTTCTCTCAAAGCCATTTCATTCAATGCCGCAGAATTAGAGAAATGCCTCTTAAACGTGATTTTTTCTTTTTTTGCGAAGTGTGATGGGGAAGTGAAATGTTAGAGGATTAACATAAATATAACATCGGACTTGCTTTAATAGTGGAGGTTTTCTTTGACAAGGTAGCTAAGGCAGCTAAGGTTAGCAAGTATAATAAAGTTAATGTTACAGAATAATAAAGAAGAGAGTCATTATTTGTAGTGACACATCGGTATTAATATTGATTTTAGGAGCTAATTTTTTTTATTTCTATTCAGTAAACTAAAACGTTAGCTATAGTTTGAGTCTTTTAGGATTTGAGATTTGGTTGACCATGGCCTGTTGATACTATGTTGCTGCTCAGCTAATTTTGGATTGATAATTAAGGGAGAGGTAAACTGGAGAAACAAACAGAAGATTGAAAAGAGAACATATGGGCGAAATAGGCCAAAAAAAATTTTGAAAAAGGAAAATAGAAGGCAAAGTGGGGAATCATACCGAATACTAAAAATATTGTTATAAAAAAATATTGTTAGTGTTACTTGTCTGAAAGACTGCAAAAAGCATGATCCAGCTTTATACAAATTCCTGTCACATCTGTAACTGATGCCACTTGCCATACTTTGTTAAACATTGATGGCGAAAGTTGTTGATCACAGTTACTTGAGTTCCATAACATAAGTAGGGTAAAATAGACCAGACCTTATCTCTCAGTACAATTTTCCATCCAAGCCAATAAAAATGTGTCTGACCCTTTCTTCCATCTAATTCTCCACCTCTCCTTCTCCCTCTGCAGAGGAACTGCAGAGGACACTATAGGAGGCAGAAAACTCTCTGCAGTGAAATAGTCAAAACTCAGTCTAAACATTTAGCAAGACTACTCCCTACACTGTGCCTGGAATGTTACTGTCCTGTAATTATCACTCCAACCAAAGCTGCTAATGAGCTGAATCACGTGTTGAATTAGGGTTGGAGCAGAAACCTACAGGATGGTAGCTCTCCAGGAGGGTTGGCCAGCCTTGACCTAGAGTCTTAACTCCCTAAGCTGTGAACGCCTTTCTCTGCTCCTAATTTTTGGGCTGGGCCGAGCAGCGGCCAGGCCCCTACAAACGCGAATGTCGCTGAGTACCTGAGTGAGTGAGTGATCGATCAAGTTCAACGATTGGCTGGCCGGCGAGAAAGAAGTTCAGCGATTGGTCAGCCGGCGGGGAAGAACTTCAATGATTGGTTATCCGACTACCAGTCTGTGCATTATAATTAGGCTACATGGGTGTCGGTTTTCGTCAAAGACAGAATACTCTGCTGTTAGTGGATTTCGGATTTGAAACGGAGTACCTACTTTGCTGTTGCTGGATTTTGGATTTGATCGGAGTTTTTTGCCGCTGGTGGATTTTGGATTCGTCTCTCTAATATCAGTGAAATTTTCACTTAGCTGACTTACGAGTGTGTGTTAGGTGAAGTCAGACCATTCAAAATTCATGGCTTGAAAGAAGTTCACCCATTTAAAAACGGGGGCACTTCATGAGTTAAATCACAATACGTGTCTGTTTGTTTAGGGCTTTTGCGGGTCCGCAATGTTTCCCGAAAATTATGTTAAACACCCAGTTTTATTCTCTTGCATGGGCATTTCACCATGAGTTTGGTTTCAGTAGGCTACGGTGTTTGTTTATTCGCAGTGTCTACGTGTTCGAAATCAACGTTGCCCAAATTAAGCTACCGAGTTATATTCTCTTGCATGAGGTTCATGGCTTGAAAAAAAGTGAATTATGAATTATTGAAAACCATCCAACTGTCGGACACAGAGACTCTTCGAAGCAGTGTCTACGTGTCTGAGAATCAGACAGGGTTTTAATAAAACTTCGTGTCCGACAGTCTGATGGTTTCAATATGAATCATAATAGGGGAGACTGGGGTTACTGCGGTCACGGGGTCAGGTTTGTCACCAGTTTTTTTTCATTGCAAACGCACTGATAGGAAAACGAAAATGTACAAATTATGTGACATCCCAGCGATGTAATCTCTTGGAAAGAAGGACTTGTAGTGTCAAGTACGTGTTTTCTCCCTAAGTAACTGAATTTTGGCCCTAATTCCAAACTTTAAGTTTCTGAAAGAGATGCGTCAAGCTTCTTTGAAGACAAAGATTTCCACGGTGTTTTTACGGTTTCATAAACGTATGCAACTAGTTATTAACAACGCATAAGATAAAGGCCTGCTGCGATCATTAGATGAAATATGCGGCCTGATTTCCAAAATGGGAGCATGGGGCTACACTGGCCAAGCAGCATGGGGTTAGTTTGTCAGGGTGCTGAGGTTGCACCACTTGCAGGTCCTGTGTTAGGTCTATATTAAAATATTCCAAAGTCAAATATAGGAGCCGATTTATTGTTTTCCAGACACCTATAGTGTCTTAATAATTTAATTAATTTGGGCCTTTGTTTAGAGGACACAAGTATGGGTTTGTAATGGTTTGCTCCTTGCACCCCTTCCCCTTTCTCATTTTTTTCACTTCCACCTTAATGGGTCACAGGTGGGTCCCATTAAAGTGGAGGTGTTGGCAGAGTATTTAGGGTTGGCAGGTGCCAGCCTTGGGGCCTCTGCATTTCATTCCATTCCTTTTTAGTTACTTCGGCATGTTTGTGACATATCGAAAATTGAATATTGTAACGAAAATATAAGTTATATTGAAATTGTATCAATACAACTTTTGTAGGCGACATTCTACACTACACAAAGACCATAAAGGTCTTTCTCTAAGTTTTCGCAACTAAGAGTTCTGAGGCCAAGTACAAAATCATGACGAGGTAACCCCGGTCTCCCCCATAGCGGATGCATATGCTGCGCTCGCTTTAGCTAGAATCCTCGTCTTTTAAAAAGTTCAATTTGATTTTTGATCATGAGCACAGTCCGACCATTATTAGGCTAATCTTCTTTCACTCTACATTGGTTCGGTTGGTTTCAGTCGTCCAGTCGTTTTTAATTTTAATCGGTATATGTACTGCGGAGTCCTGAAGCTATAGCCAATCATTGCAAAGCGGTCTGTGCAACGCCGGCCGCGTTGTTACAAAATCCTCCAGATGCTCGGCGTTCAGAGCCTCCGCGGACCTCCGCGCCCTGTCCGCAATTGCGTCATTTCACCGTGTGGGCCGTGCTGACCGCGCCGACCGCAAGAACCATGAATCAGGCCTTACATTCCTCCATCTCACTTTTGAATTTCTTAGCCGGTACCAGAATCATTTCCCTAATGTTCCTATTGAATCTCGTAACCAATACGAGAGAAAACGGGTGCAACGAAGGGATTTGGGATACATACAGAGGTGTACATGTACTTAGTTCGTTACAATTGTTGCACACATTAAAAACAGGAATGCGTGTTGAGTGGAATGGTTTTTACTGAAACACAAAAGTTTAACACAGTCATTGCTCATGTACAGGCAGTTCGCTCAGCACTTTGCTCATGAATGCTTTCTTTCCACCATGACAATAGAATACGAGACTACTTCTTCAATGGCAAGAGTACCATCCACACCCTCCACTTTTTTTGGGTTTTTTTCGGCCAGAATAATTTTAAAGGGGGGCACAAATATTTTTGGGGGGTTTTTATGAGTGAGACGGGGGTTTAGAATGATGGGGGTGTGGTGTATGTGTCAGGGAGGTGTTCTCTCACCCAGCAGGCATTGGGGTTTTGGGGGGTGTGTTTTTCCCCAATATACTTGGGCATTATTCTTTTCCTGTTTATTCTGTTTTTGGCGCTGAAGGAGTAAAGACTGCCTAACCTGCAACTTCGTTGTCTCCTTTATTCATCGCCACATTGGTGACCCCGTTGAACATGTCTGTGGAGCGTGTTTCTTCGTCGACATCGGACGCGGACTCGGCCCCAGCTTCGCCGTCTCCAGGCTCGTCCTCGCAGCCAGTCGTGTTAACCGCTGCCGCGACGATGAAACTCCCAGAGTTCTGGCAGAGCGACCCGGCCTCATGGTTCCAGCACATCGAGGCGCTTTTCCAACTACGGGGCGTGGAAGTGGACGACTCCAAGTATTACTTGGTTGTGGCCGCCCTGGACCAGCAGTCAACCCGCAGAGCCATGCCGTTACTGCGTAGCCCCCCTCTTCGCGGGAAGTACGACGCCCTCAAGCAGCTTCTTCTGCGGAGGTACAGCCTGTCTTCGGCGGAGAGGGCGGAAAAGATTCTCTCCCTGTCCGGCTTGGGCGACAGCACGGCCGTGGACCTGATGGACAATATGTTGTCCTTGCTTGGTTCGGATGAGGCTGGTTTCTTGTTCCCGCATATTTTTCTGCGGCAGCTCCCGCCGCAGGTCCGCGCCGCTCTAGCAAACTCTCCCCGTTTGACCGCTGGCGATTACCGTGGTTTGGCAGAGGAGGCAGACCGCGTGCTGCTGGCTACCAGACGCTTCACCGTGCAGAGCGCGACGGCAGGACCCCAGCAGATTCCGGCGGAGGATCCTGCGACGGTTTCTGCAGTCACCGCGAGGACGCGCCGCGGGAGTTCCCTCTGTTTCTACCACCGGAGATTTGGAAGCAGGGCGAAGCGCTGTATCCCGCCGTGCACGTTTGAGGCGTCGGGAAACGCGGAGGCCAGCACTCAGTAGCAGCTGTGGGTGCTGGCGAGCGAGGTGAGCTGCTCTACATTAAAGACTCTCTGTCAGGATGCAAGTTTCTGGTTGACTCTGGCTCCCAGAAGAGCTTAATCCACCCTGTCGGCCCAGAGTTGTCGGACCGAAGGGGTGGCCCACCGCTGACCGCGGCTAACGGTTCTCCTATTGGGACTTTTGGCACTAAACAATTAACTGTTTGTTTTCATGGACGTGAGTTTGAGTGGGACTTTGTGGCTGCTGCTGTAACTGTTCCTATCATCGGTGCAGACTTTTTGTGTGCTCACGGACTGTTAGTTGATGTTGCTAACCGCAGGCTAATTGATGCAGTCACTTTTGCTACTTTTCCTTGTGAGTCTGGGGGAGCTGGGCCGCTAACACACTTGAATTTTTCTGCGTCCGGTAATGTTTTTCAGCGTTTGTTGTCCGAGTTTCCATCACTCACTACGCCCGCCTTTTCCTCTGCCATAGCTAAACACGGGGTTGAACATTTCATTCCCACTTTTGCGCCACCGGTTTACGCGCGCGCGCGGCGTTTGGACGCTGTTAAGCTAGCTACGGCTAAGGAGGAGTTTGCTACCATGGAGAGGTTGGGGATAGTGCGACGCTCTAACAGCCCCTGGGCCTCGCCCCTCCACATGGTACCCAAGGCGGACGGTTCGTGGCGCCCATGCGGTGATTTTCGGCGGTTGAACGACGTGACTACTCCCGATCGTTACCCGATCCCACATATTCAGGATTTTTCGGTTCGGTTGTCGGGTGCTTCCATTTTTTCAAAGGTAGACCTGGTACGCGGGTATCACCAGGTTCCAGTGCGGCCAGACGACGTGCCTAAGACGGCGGTAGTCACTCCGTTTGGGTTGTTTGAGTTCCTTCGCATGCCGTTTGGCCTTAAAGGGGCAGCGCAAACTTTTCAGAGGTTGATGGACTCCGTGTTGCGCGGCCTCGAGTTTGTGTTCGTTTACCTCGACGACATTCTGGTGGCTAGCTCTACTACTGAAGAGCACCTGTCGCACCTCAGGACGGTTTTCCAGCGTCTGGACGCCCACGGCTTAATTGTCAACCCAGCGAAATGCCAGTTCGGGTTGCCGGTGATCGATTTTCTGGGTCATCGCATTTCGGCGCGAGGTGCGGTTCCTTTGCCTACTAAGGTGCAAGCAGTGGCAGAATTTCCTCGTCCTGTGGTGGTTAAGGCATTGCAGGAGTTCTTGGGCATGGTGAACTTCTATAATAGGTTCATTCCTCGTGCTGCCGACCTCCTGCGGCCGCTGTATGACGCCCTACGTTCGAGGAAGGCCACTGATGCAGTTGTCTGGACGGAGGAACGGCTGGTTGCTTTTGAGGGGGCTAAGTCCGCGTTAGCTAATGCGGCTCTCCTGGCTCATCCGGACCCAGATGCCCCAATCGCCTTGACAACCGATGCTTCGGATTTGGCTGTCGGGGCTGTTGTGGAGCAGCGGGTGGGAGACGCGTGGCAACCACTTGCATTTTTCAGTCGCAAGTTGCGGGATTGTGAGCGCAAGTACAGCGTTTTTGACCGCGAGTTACTGGCGTTGTTTTTGGCTACTCGACATTTCCGTTTTTTGCTGGAGGGTCGTTCTTTTACGGCTTATGTGGACCATAAACCATTGATATTCGCCATGTCCAAGGTTGCGGAACCCTGGTCAGCCCGGCAGCAGCGTCACCTAGCGGCCATTTCAGAGTTTACCACTGACATCCGTCATGTCGCAGGTAAATCTAACTCCGTCGCGGATTGTCTGTCTCGCGTGGTCGTTTGCCCTGTACTTCTGGGGACTGATTTTTCTGCCATGGCTGCTGATCAGCCAGGTGATGCAGATATCCTTGCCCTCCGTTCTGTTGGATCAGGCCTCAAACTCGAGGAGATCGTGATGCATGAGAGAGGTCCTGCCCTCCTGTGCGATGTTTCTACCGGTCGACCCCGCCCCGTTGTTCCGGCAAATTGGCGTCATCGCGTTTTTGACTCCATTCATTCGCTCTCGCATCCGGGGGTGCGCGCGTCGGTGAAGCTGGTCAGCGCCCGTTTTGTTTGGCCCGGGTTGCGCAAAGACGTCAGGGGATGGGCGGCTGCTTGTTTAGCATGTCAACGTGCTAAGGTGCATCGGCACACAAGAGCCCCCCTTGAATCGTTTCCCATTCCAGCCAGGCGTTTTGATCATGTACACGTTGACCTCGTCGGTCCCCTGCCGCAGTCGAGGGGTTTCACTCATCTGCTTACAGTGGTGGATCGTACTACTAGGTGGCCGGAGGTGGTCCCTCTGTCCTCCACGGCGTCTGCGGATGTGGCTGGCGCGTTTCTCTCGGCTTGGGTTGCCCGTTTCGGAGTACCATCTGGCATTACTTCGGACAGGGGCCCTCAGTTTGTTTCGGAGCTTTGGTCGGGGATGGCGCATTCCTTGGGGGTGCAGGTGCATCGCACTACAGCATATCACCCCCAAGCTAATGGGTTGTGTGAGCGCTTCCATCGGTCGCTCAAGGCGGCTTTGCGTGCAGCGCTAACGGGCGACGGGTGGATAGACTATTTGCCATGGGTCCTGCTTGGATTGCGCTCGGCTCCTAAGGAGGACCTAGCTGCTTCCTCCGCCGAGTTGGTTTTTGGTCAGCGGCTCCGCGTTCCAGGGGAGTTTTTGCTGGAGGCTGCCGCTCCGAGTCTCCGGCCTGCGTTTGACCCCTTTTCACCCGGGGGAGCGTTGGCTCCGGGTCTCATGCACCACTGTTTCCCACGGTCATTCGTGCCCACTGCGCTGCGGTCTGCCCGTTTTGTCTTTCTGCGTCGCGATGCCCACCGCTCGCCCCTCCAACCTCCGTACGACGGTCCTTTTCGGGTGCTCGAAAGGGGGAGCAAGGGTTTTGTTTTGGATATGGGTGGGCGTAGGGAGCTGGTAACCATTGATCGCCTTAAGCCGGCGTACGTGTTGGCCGATGAGGTTATCTTACCGGCCCAGGTTCCTCGTCGCGGTCGTCCTCCTACCAGACCCACAGTTCTGCCTCCTCACACTGACTCTGCTCCTCAAACTGTTTTGGACATTGTTGATCCTACCTGCTGCTCACCTGATCGCCTTCGTCCACAGGTGCCGCCTGCTGCCCCGACGGTCAGCCGACGCAGCCGTTATGGCAGGTTGATTAGGCCCCCGCTGAGGGACTAATTGTTGAGATGTTCCCTTCTGGGTGTTCGGGGGGGGGGGCTGTGTGGTGTATGTGTCAGGGAGGTGTTCTCTCACCCAGCAGGCATTGGGGTTTTGGGGGGTGTGTTTTTCCCCAATATACTTGGGCATTATTCTTTTCCTGTTTATTCTGTTTTTGGCGCTGAAGGAGTAAAGACTGCCTAACCTGCAACTTCGTTGTCTCCTTTATTCATCGCCACTGGGGAACAATTTTAAAAGGAAGGGGTAGACGCGGCGCGCGTAAAAAAAAAATGCTGATATACGCATGTGTATTGTTACCTCGTGCCTTTCACTCTATGTCCTATCTCTTGAACTACTTATGTTTTTTTTTTTGGACTTTTGTTTTTTTTTTTTCTTCTACTTTCCGTCGATGATGCTGTGAACAAAGCTTTACATTTTATGTCAGTAGTGTCTGCGGTGAGATTCGAACCAGGAACCCTGTGGAGAATGCAATGTTAATCACAACATTCACTGTGGCCTTGACCACTACACCAACTAATAAATAAATAAATATATATATATATATATATATATATATATGATCTTTCGATTGTCTTTCAAGCTTCAGCGATAAATGGAAACTATATATATATATATATATATATATTTCCTTTTTTTCTCATGTATTCATTTTCTCTTTCATTTATTGTTGTCAATGAGGACACGAGTAAATATCCATTTTGATGTCTTTCATGCTGGTGGCCGATCCGGAGACACTGGGTAGAATAATTTGAGCAGAACAAACTATTTGTGGCTGAGTTGGGTTAAGGTGAGGGTTAGGGATAGGGATAGCATTCCCTGTGAGTTGGATAGGGATAGAGATGGTTTAGTTCGTTTGGTGATGAGTGTGCCGTGCGGCACGCGGCGAGTAGGGCTGGAAGAGGGGGAGGGGGATTTGACACGATAGAGATATATATATATATATACATACATACACACACACTAAACTTTGTACGCATTCGCCTGCTTATGACAGAACAATAGATCAGTGTCATGACAAATTAAAAACAATGTGCGCGGTGCCAAAGTCTTGCAGCTCAAGTTATGAGGCAGACAGGTTGATTTCTCGCGGTGTGAGGCACAGATAACATAATCAGCGAAACTATAGATAAGGTCCTTTTCCTTCTTAATGATCTATTATTGTCGTTAACCTCATATAAATGGGCAGCCTTAAATGTAGTCGCGCGTTTCCTATTTCGAATGGAAATAAAGGGCGTGATGAAATTGGACATACGTGCACAAAGTTTATTTCGACACTATAAAAGGTCCTAGCCGACAAACGAGAACCAAAATGAGTGACTGCACGGTGCAAGATGTGTCTTGTGGCGGCTGTCTCGGCAGCTGCGGACTCCAGCGGCCGCGGTTGAATTCTGCAAAGAGCGGGGTCTGATTGCTCGCTCTCCGCTTTGTCGGCGGTGTCGCAGAGCCCTCTCACGGTTTGCGAAGGCAGACTCTCGAGTGGGCTTTGTATGGCGCTGCCGCAATCGGAGATGCAGCAGCAGCCACCACTCGGACCTCCGACCGCAGCATTTGTCGTGGCAGCTGGTTCGCTGGCAGCAGGATGTCATTGGATGCTGTCCTGGTGCTCACCTACTGCTGGGCGGCGCAGATGTCAAACAAAGCGGCGTTGGCAATAAAGGAATCCAGCCTCGACGGCGAGCTCACAAGCAAGGAGGCCGTCGTCGACTGGTTCACTTATTGCCGCGAAGTTTGCCTCCACGTCGTCCAGCAGTGTAGTACCACCGCTATAGGGGGCCCAGGACGTATCGTGGAAATCGACGAGTCCAAATTTGACAGCCGCCGAAAATACAACCGCAGTGGGGTTTTTTTTCTTTCTTCCAGGTTGAGAACCGGAATTCGGTGACGTTAATACCCCTTATTAAGGAGTATGTTGCCGCCGGTGCGCAAAGCGTAACCGACTGCTGGCGGGCATACGATTGCCTCAGCGAGGAAAACTTCCAGCATCTCACGGTGAACCACTCCTTGAACTACGTCGATCCTGCCTCCCCTGGCGCGCACACTGAAAATATTGAGTGCCAGCGGTGGCAGATCAAGAGGTCCTCGCCATCCACGCACACGAGCAGCAGCGGCGACGGCTTAGCGTTCTATTTGGCAGAGTACACGCGGCGACGTAAACACAGCGGCGTCGACCACTTTGCTCAAATTTTAGCCAACATCCCGTTGCTGTACGCGCCACCAAAGAGCACGTAACATCTCGTCGCCACCACTCTCCAGACTTCTGCTTCGGCAGAGGTCTCCTATAAGGTCCAAAGAAAGAACAATTACACTTTGCGCCCGGAACCGCATTATTTACGGTTCCGGGCACCACCACACAGCATCAATTGCACACTGAGACGACGACGTCCATTGAATAATATCATAAAGCCAACTTCGCGTAAATTCCAAAATTACTGTCGTCAAGCGCAAAGCAAACTTAAGAACGGGAATCATTACTCAAACAGAGGTCCAGGCGCGAACGAATGAAGCCCCACAATGACCCAAGCGGCTAGGCGTGGAACACAGTAGCGCGCGGAAACTGAGCGCTCGCCCTTGCGGCACGCGCGTCCTTACGCTGCGCAAAGTGCGCATGCCCTAGTATTGTCAACAGTGTCATGGCTGCCACCTATATAAGCTAGTAGCACGTATAGCTGCTGTGGAAACTAGAACGGGCACTCGGTAGAGCGCATACCTTCGCCGACGCCACTGAATCCCTCGCCACTGGCGTTGGTTTCATGCCGATCGGATAAAAATTGACCGAGATATGGCCGAAAGTCGGTTTTGACCTTTTCGTGGCCTTGACCTTGACCTTTGACCCGATCACTCCCAAAATCTAATCGATTGATCCTCAGGTCATGCCAAATCAACCCACCAAATTTTATGAAATTCCGTTTGGTACTTTTTGAGTTATTCGATACACATACAGACAGACACACAAACAAATAAATACACGGGGATCAAAACATTACCTTCTTCAGCGAAGTCGCTGGCGAAGGTAATAAATACACGGGGATCAAAACATTACCTTCGTCAGCGAAGTCGCTGGCGAAGGTAATTAAAGTGTAAATTATCTTTACTGGATGTACGGTCGACGTTTTTCCACACCCGAATACTTTACTTGGTATCTAAACATTAAGGTAAGCTGAAAAAAATTGTGATATTTTTCGATTTTGCTGGAGGTTGTGTGAAAAAAATTGTGATTTTTTTCGATTTTGCTGGAGGTTGTGTATGGTACTCTTTCCCTTCTTCTTCTTCGTAGTTGCCGGTTGCCTGTATTTCGTACGGTGTAATGCTGCCCTCCACAGGACTTAACACGATACTATTCAAATCCTATCATATAAACCAGAAGAATGGAGGAACCTTGGCACCGACCTCCCAACCAAATCCGAATCTTCCCCTAGTTCTAAAATAGTTCAAAGAGAAAACAGCCAGGCCCAAATTAGGCAGATCCATAAACAACTTATTCCTCTGACAAGAGTGCACCTCACAAGAAAGTAACACTTGGGCCACAGTCTCAGATTCCTCACATTCACACAATCCATTCACATGCTTACCGATCACTTTTAAACTACTTGCCAGACAACAATGCCCCAATCTTAACCTTGTTAAAACAACCTTGTCTTTCCGCCTCAGCGTACACCTCCGCTCTTGACGCTTCACTGAAGGTTGCACAGAATAATAATGCCGACCTTTCTGCTCCTGATCCCAATCATGTTGCCACAGTCTCTCTAGCTTTTCCTTACAGATGCTAATACATTCTCCCTTACCCATTAGTACATTTAAGACTATATTTTCTTTAGTCAATGACTCTTTCGCCAACTTATCAGCAATTTCATTACCCTCTATTCCCAAGTGGCCTGGCACCCACATAAAACACACATGACACCCTGAATTTACAATTCTTGAAAGATCTCCATTAAAAAATCAGTGCGGGCACTAGAAGTACCCTCTTCCAGAGCCATCAAAGCAGTAGCAGAATCTGAGAAAATGACACTGTTCTGAGGCTTATTGTGCTCTATCCATTCCATAGCCCTCCGAATTGCTAAAAGTTCGAATGCTTTCTTTCTACCATGACGACAATAGAACGCAAGACGAATTGCTTAGCGTTCTGGTCATGCAATTCACCGTTTCCCTCTGGAATACATCCCACTGTTGAACAATGACCATTATTATATTCAGGTGACGGTAGATTATATTAAGCGCGTTTCCATAACAGAAATACAATTCTCTTAACAGCAATAGAAAAATCTTGCTCTGTAATAAAACAATTGAAAAGAAATATGAGGGGTGGCTTGTTTAATACTATTAATACAACCACTTCTCCACACAATAATGAAGTGGTTTTTTTTTTTTTTGTTTATTTCTTTGGAGTAGGCCTGTGGGAGCCATTTTTCTAATTTGGTTAGGGTATGATTTTATTACGTTGAACGCCAATGTCAATGAAGCAGTTGGTATAATATGGGACAGATGTTTGCAATCATGTGTGAAGGAGTCAGAGCCAAACGTGTGAAGACGTGTTATATGGTTGGAATGTAAGTGGACAAACGTTCCTGTGACTTTGCGAGCACTATAAGAGCCGGTTTATGTTGGATATAGTTAATAAATGGATTGGCATATCCGACGTTTAAAGCTATTGTTTGTAAATTCTGTTTGTTTTAGAGTTTTTCGCACGCGTCTAAACTCGCTCTCGTTCACCGCCCTCTGAGCCTTGTTTTAATTAGTAAAATAGGCACTACAAGGCCTACTTACACTTTACTTGAGTTTTTTTTTAAACCGGGACTTTTACTCTACCACATTTAAAAGATTAAAAAGTATACGTTCACTTCGTTACTTTCACACTGGCCACTTCGTTCCTCGTTACACATCAAAATATGAATGTAATTAATCATTTAAGGATTATCTGGATATGGCGTGTTCAAGTAGAACAACGGTGCTCGGCAGGGTATCTTAGCCGCTTTGTGCAGATGTGTTTGCCAACGGACATGGAGCTCCAAATTTATGCACACAGTTACAATATTACATCACCAGATGAGACACTGATCAGTAATTGAATATTCACAAGCAAGCCGAGCTCTTCAGTAGAATATGGACGAGTTCACTCCAATGCCTGATTTTCAGGACTTGCCTTAATTTAACTCCTCAGCTAAGCCTGATGTGCAAACTGCGCAATATACTTGCCCATAGCAGTTCAAAAATAATAAAAATATGATACCTGAAAATTAAAGAGCACAAGGAGCGAACAATGCGTGGTTACTTTGCTTCTTTCTATGCGTGCCATGAAAAATACTTTGTACATGCACTTTTGATGCTTAATTATATTTTTTCACAAGACTTAAGTACATTTAATGTGAGCTACTTTAAGACTTTTACCCAAATAATTTTCTTATGGGTGACTTCAACTTTTACTACAGTAACTTTCAGTAATAGTACTTTTACTTTTTCGTAACTTTTTTCCCAGTACTTTATACACCTTTGTTATCATATTAGCTATATGTGACAAAGAGCAATTCTTGGTCAGGTTGTAACTGTCGCTTATGAAAATCATTTATGATTTCTTTCCTCAATTCTTGTATTTTACTGTATTTTTAAAAAATATTGTTTATATAATTTTTTTTTAACTGTCTACCATATTTGAGGTAAAATTGACCTAAATTGCTCACTTCGGAACACACTTTTTTTCATCTGCAGTGACTGAAATAAATACCAAACAATTTCCTATTTAGGGGCACTATGAAATTTCAAAAGTTCCTTACTTCTCGGCCAATTTGATCTTGGTGTCAAATACAAGGCCCTTTCGAGAGTTTTCAATAGGTAATCAATTCATTAAAATTAATTGCATATCAATTTTTTTTTCACATAGTTAACCATATTCAACCATCACAATATCGAATAACGCTTCATGTAAACACACTTTCACACTCTCACTCTCCTCACCCAGTTTGTAAATACTTTATCAACTCCAGCTCATTACTAAACATGCACATCATATAACTGAATGAGCTTTGTCTCATGTAGCACCCTTTTCTTGTGCGCACTTTCTCATACGCACTCGGCGGCCCAGCCATATACTAGGTTGCACCTAGTCTTGTTAATAAACTGGACAATAAGCTTCCAAATTGCGCTGTCTTTGGTTGTGAAAAAGTGCAAGTGTTTGAATATGATTACCTCACATTTTTGTTGTTGTTGTCATTTGTAATGATTGATAGATTGCTCCTGCTGAATTAAGTCTACAATTTTTTTTCTCTTCTTCAGTAGGGGTTCACTCCTGAACTGGAAGGAGTGAGCCTCGCTGGTGAGCCAGTGCGAGGCAGGAGCGAGCTTGGGAGGAAACACACTCCTCCCATTCCAAAACTGAGAGCTGCCAGTCTATACTTTGAGCTTCAGGAGCTGCGAGGTGCAAGATGGAGATGAACAAGCTCAGCTCTCCACCCAATTGCACAGGGAGCTCTACCGTCAATTAGGAGCTCCACCGTCACGGCAAATTTTGCAAGCTTCCTCCTAGGCCCTGTAAAGCTGTGAATGTACCGTGGAATCTCAATTTTTTTAGGATAATGCAACATACATTTGACGCTTTTACTAAGAAGACATACTGCATGTGTTATTAAAGTGGACCTGATAAAAATTAAACCCTGATAAAGACTGAGACATCAGACCACTCATTTTGCTGAGGCTCCATGAAATGTGTTGCATTCAGTATGAGCCACATTTGTTTTATCCCACTTGTTCAAGTGTGCATTGAACACGGGATGCATGGTGAAATCTGCTCGGTGCTTTTCTTGGCCATTAATAAGTAGACAGGATGAATACGAGAGGATCTCTAACATGAATACATATTATGGAAGTTGTTGCCATCATCATAAAACAAACATGAGAACATACTTCGTGAAATCTTGCAAAATACACAGTGATGGTCGAACTCCCATTAAAATTGGGAGGAAAGACCAGTTCATCTCTCTCCTGTTTGCACCTAGCAGTCCTCCTGGCCAGCTCATAGTATAAGCAAGCAGCTCTCAGTTAGGAATGGGAGGGGCGTGTTTCTTCCCAAGCTAGCTCCCACCTCGCACAAGCTCGCTAGCGAGGCTGGCTCCTCCCAGTTGAGGAGCGCACTTGCTCTCTCCCTTCTCCACGTCATTGGAGAAACTGTACATTTGAACTCAACCCCACTGCGATCGGAGCATCCCCATGCAGCACAGCAAACCATGGTTGAGATTAAATACAAGGACAACATAGATGAAAGGGCACAGGCAAACTGCTTGACATGCTATTCATGTTTGAGTTTATTCAAGATTTCTTTTTCATGGTGTAATTGCAGTATATAAGTGCAAAATAAAATGATAAAATGTGAGTGTTAGTACATGTATTATGATATGAATGTGTCTTTATAATGTGTCCTGTGCTGTCTGGACGTGGTGTTTAATGAACCCTTTTAAAAAAGTTTCTGTACATACAAGCCTAAGATAAATGTACTTTTTGACTATATGTAAAAGTCAACAAAGTTATGTTAATGTATTATTACAGTAATAAGTGCTAGGGTGCATAAGAATTGTAAAGAGATAAATTGCAATTATATGCGATGCATTTTCTAAGATACCACACTTAACATTATTAGCTGCTGCTAATAATCCAGTGACTGTTAGTTGATAATCATTGATAGTCACCTCTCAATCTTTTGTTCTTTCTGAAAGTCACAAAGATTAAATTAGTCATTATTGAATTGACTACTTAAGTCCTCGGTTTCCTTGGGATTATTAAAACCACAAACAAAGAAATGACAGAAAATCAAACTGAATTTTGAAACATTCCTTCCCCTCCCTCAGCATTTATCAAAACATTAGGATGGGATTAAACTCGCATTGTAGACAAAAACAAATAATTCAAAGCCGTCAACAACAGGAACACACTCTTGAAAACTTTTTTTAGTTTTCAGTTATCTTAATATTTATAAGGCACTAAAACTGCTTGAATACTGCATATATTGAGCGAAAATGGTCACCATTCTACTGTGAAATGTAGCTTTTTTGGAGTTGTTTAATGTAGATGTCACTGAGATTATATGGCTAGCGTTAACTCAAGCTTAAAATGTCAACCAAGCAGAAATAACGCTATTTACTGACTACTAATTACCAAAAATTGCAGTTATTTCTCTCTTTAGCCTATTTGACATGTGCATTTAAATTGCCCGTCAATAACTTCCTGAAACTATTTGCAGTCTCTATGAACCGCGTGATGATCAAGAATTTTGGACTTCTGTTGACACGACTCTCTCTCGACATGGCTCTGATTTATACTTCATAATAATTGAGTTTCAGGCTGGGAAAAGAAAAGTCAGTCATGTCCTTGGTAATTATCCCCTCCTCTGCTGAGCAGGCTAAGCCTTCTGTGCTGTATTGAGTGGTAACAAATTTGACTGCTCCCTATTTCAACCTCCATGGAGATCCCAAGTTTCTATGAATTATTCTTGAAACTAGAGTTGGTGCAACTTAAAATGAAAAAAATCCTGGGACCTCAATGTAGGTTGACGCTAGCGCCACCTGAAGTCATAAGCAATGCCAATTCCGACTCATGGAAATTGGGTCCTAGTTCCAACCAACATAAAGGTCCCAAACAAATTATGACTGTTTTCCAATCTTAGTATGCTGAACATCAATAATCAGAAATAAAAGTTTTGGGACCTTTGTGCAGGAAGGAGAATAAGGGACCAAAAGTGGGGTAGATGGGCGTGGTCACCTAGCTTCGAGCCACACCCACTAAAACCTCCATGGCCCCTTAGGTGGACCATCACCAGTATCTGCTTCATCCACTTATGAACTATCAATTTTGCCAATAAAAAGCTTGGGACCTTTTCATTCCATGCAGATATTAACCCTTTTATTTGTCATATTTGAGAATTTGATCAGTGTCTGTGTACATAAAAATTATGTACATTATGCACATAGAAATACATTGCTGTTTATTTCAATGCAAGTTTGATTCACAATTGAAAATTCTTTTGTCAGGATGAGTTAGTTGATATTTCTGAGTTCCATTCAAGCCTACAAACTTGAACTCTATGGGCTCTAATTTCTTGGTGCAGCGTGGCGTAGCGTGGCACAGCCCACGCAGTGGTAATTTCATCAAGGCGCAGTGACAATTTCGAAGAAAAAGTCTTCGCTGAAGTAGTGCAGAGAGTTCGCCAGCTCCAACCTGGTTTACTTTCTGTGCAGTGGTACTTTGGCTGACTGGCGCACAGTGAGCACACGTCACCGAAACCTCACAGGCAGGTTTCTAGAATGTCAGCAAATTTCAATGCAATAAATAATTACAGCAACCACTATTTAATGTAACTATATGAATCAGGACATAAATTATAGAATCTATATTGATTGTCCTGATGTCAGATTAAAGGCGGTTGGCACGCGTAATGGAAACTTGACCTGGCTTAATCAACGCAGCTGAATCTGTGATGCAAACTAAAGACTTCACATTTTTCTCAGCCAACCACAAACTGCCTATAATGCTTGCGTTCTATGCTCAGTAAAGCTGCTAGCACACTGGACGGGAAACGAACCTGTCCGACTTTTGCATCCTTGGATTGACTTTGACTTCGACTGTTTACAATCAATGCAAAGTAGCGAAACACGAACAGGGTTTTAATATATCTCCGTGACCGAAAGTCATTAAAGTTCTAATTTTTTGAGTATTCCAGGAATTATTTGACGTGCAAACTTGGCCATGTTTGTGTTCGACCTTCACAAAATGCAAATTGATAGCTATCGACTTTTCTTGGTCTTTTTATTCAAGTGTTTTCTTCTGTTGAAGATAGACAACAGCCCTTATTCGGTCTCTTTTGAAAATTAGTCAGATGGATCAAACAGATTCACGCTTTATTTCCACACCAGAGATAAAATAGTGCTTGTAGTCAGTGAGCAAATCAATTCCATGACCATTGAGGGTGTGAATAAATTATGGCATGAACAATCAAGACTGTCCGAGGCAAAATGCAAAATACTCCATGTCCGGCAGCCAGGAAAAAGTAAAAGTATTGGTATGAGAACGAAATTTATAACGAAATAAAGAATAAAAATGTATCACCAACAAACAGAGCATCCAAAAAAGATGGCCTGCAAATAAATAAATCACAGTTTTCATTGGATGTTCTGTTTGTTGTTTAAATGTTTCTTTTTATTCTTTATTTCATTATCAATCTGTTCTAATTTTCCTCTTTTTTTTTTTGCTGTCAGACACAGAGTATTTTGCATTTAATGTCCAACAGGCATTGTACATTGTCCGGCGCCAATGCCAACTACGCTTAAACAGAAACATTGATTGAAATTCTCGGTACTCATCTTGAAGAGCTTAGCCCTCTCATCAAAACATTCACGTTTAATATCTAAAACATTTCGTAGATTTGAAGAAATTAAAAACAATAATCGACTATCGGACACAGTTATATTGAAACCACCCGACTGTCGGACACGGAGATATATTAAAACCCTGTCAGACTTTTGGACACGTAGAGCATAGACACTGCGTTCAACGCAATCTGTCGTGCGAAAAATTCGTTTCACGTCCAGTGCGCAAGCGGCTTAACACTAGGCTACTATTATTGTCACTTAGGTTTTATCGTTTTTAGTGGGGGAAAGGAATATAGCAAAATTGCTTTGATCTTGTACTGAGTTAAGATCACATATTGAAAATCAATGTGTATCATATCTTGCATTGTTGTCCATGCATGTTAATCCCAAAATTTTAAGCAGCAACAGGGTGTAGAAATAGGAACACGCTATTGTAATGTGAATATAGACCACTAGATGGCAGTATTTACCTTTTTTTGTTAAGCTCAGACTGGAGTCATGTTTAGACATGTCCTGGACATGTCTGGGGCAAGTCTCAGAAAAGTAAAAAAAAGAGGTCTAAATGTGGGTGGGGTCTACAAAAGAGTATATAAGGAAAAGAATTGAGACAGTAGAGTAGTAGGAGAAATTGCAAGAAGAAGGATACGTGTGACCAGACCTGTCATTTCTGTTCAAGACCTGTTAAGTTTCTTTTGAGCATTTTTCCTCATCCAGGACATCACCAAGCCACCCCACAAAAAGGGACCGTAAATATTTCTGTTTTTTGTTGTGTTAAATCTTGGTCAGTTAGTTGTTATTAGTCTTTGTCTGTTTAATTAAATGTGTTTAAGTTTTTATAACTGTGTCTGTCATCCCTTGCTGTTGCTGTTGTGTTATAAATGTAATAACAATTTGGGGCCATAACACTATCATCATTTCTCTTCCCAATGATGCAGGCTGAACAGAAGAAATAAATGAGCAACCGTCGTATTTCATTCCAACTTCATGTTTTTAATGATCTGACGTAGTTTCGTTTTGAAATTCCATTCAAGTTCACTTATGATAACAAGGCAATCAGAGATAGCAGACCTGGCCCCAGCAACGGGCTGACAGACAGACT
The DNA here is from genome assembly GCA_029721435.1 of Gymnothorax reevesii. Classification (NCBI taxonomy): domain Eukaryota; kingdom Metazoa; phylum Chordata; class Actinopteri; order Anguilliformes; family Muraenidae; genus Gymnothorax; species Gymnothorax reevesii. The sequence continues at coordinate 60,136,706 of CM056581.1, forward strand.
GACAGACACACACACACACACACACACACACACAGACATGATCATTGCTTAACCTGGTCCCCTAGGGGAGGGGCCAGGTAATAAATCGCGAATGCCCTAGCTAGCCTGCTAACTCATATTTGTAATGCTTAATATAGTCATAAGCGGTGCAGAAAACATGCCTGAAGCAGCAAAGTAAAATGCAACATTCATGCATCATGCAGATGTAGGACAGAGGCTTCTATATTCCAACACATTAAAGGTGAGGAGAGGAGCTCATTTGATTGGTGAAGATTTGGCTCGGCTGTGTTATACCCAAACACGCCCTCTCTCCTCCCTCTTTGCCACTTGTGCCGGCAGGAGGGACCGAGGCGGGACAGAGGAGTACTTGCGCCACACTACGCCGGGCACGAAATTGCAACATACGCCTGGACACACCCCGCTGGCACGGCGCACCCCCCATTCGCCGCCCCCTGTGCCTGGTCTACGAATTTAGAGCCCTGTTCATCAAATTTACACACATTTTAACCCATTACAGGCCCCAATACTAATAGTGTAGCACTTCCCTGAAATCAAGTGCAAAAGTTCAGGTCAACAAAGAATTTGAACTGTTAGCATGTTCTGAGAGCCTCATCTACAACTTGTGAAAGAAAGGGTATCACTTAGTCAGTGGTTCTCAAACTCAGTCCTGGCGCCCCACAGTGGTGCTGGTTTTTGTTCCAACAACAACTGCAATTTTAGGATTTTCACAAGCTGTTTATTTTTCTTAATTAGCGGCATTCCATGTTTGGAACGGTTATATGTACCATCTTAGGCCATATTTTGGTGGACATATCCATTGTGCCACGAAGAATATAAAATGTGCTTATTTTTCTATATTGTGGGGATTTTCAGGTAAAAACATTTCTAAACAGATCAAATCAGAGAAAATCAGTAAACTTTAAATTTGGTATTTGACCACAGGTGTTTTGCTTTCTTTCAAAATAATTTGCCTGAACGTAATAAAATGAACATGAAGCAAAACAGGTGTGGCTCTATTGCTTTCCCAATAAATTGTTAGTGTTTGCAACCATGTGTCAACAGTTTTACCACTTAGGAGCCTATTGATTGTTGATTAAATGTTCAGTTAAGTTGTTTTCGTCTGCAGTTATTTATACAAGTTTCTACTATATCTCAATGTGGATATTAAATTTTTATTCTTCATGAAATTTGTATGTTTTTCAGATGTGGCTTGAGAGGATAAATAACTGCACCTATTAAATTCTAAGGACTGCAAACGTGGTTGGAACAAAAATTAGCGTACACAGAGCACCAGGACCGAGTTTGAGAACCATGGCACTGAGTGATGCCTTGGATTTAAATTCTTGTGTAGATTTCTTTACAAGGATTTCAACAGGAACTATGCATCAAAACTGCACAAGAAAAAAGTGATGAATCCCAAAACAATTTTCGCTGCACCACTAAAAAATTAATTATTGTGGGCCATCTTTTGAAGACTAATGAGAACAGTAGTTTCAGGAGGTTGGCATTTCAATACTCACGTCAGCAAAGTATTTCAAATTTATGCAGCCTCTGTCTGGTGAAAGAGAAATTTGAAATCGAAACATGCATTGTATCATGCGTGCAAAAGTAAACAGTCACCATAAAATTGGCAAAAAGCACTTGGAAGGAGAGTTACATACCATGTAGTTTAATCTTTATCCAAATCATGTATGATGTGTTCTGCCATGAACAACAGGCCCCCGCTGGCCTCAACAAGTGATAATGTGTAAAAGAGACCACTGCTGATGGATTTAAGCCAGGCAATGTAGGTCATTCCTGTTGGCAACACAGAAAGGAAGATTAGGAATAGCCTATTTGTAAATGACTGAACACCTGATAACAGAAGTATGAAACAGGATGTGTGCCAAAAGATACAGCTGAAAAAACTTGAGGCATACATCCCTATTTTTTTTGGCTTTTCGTTTTGAAGCCCCAGTTTTTTGTTTGCAATCCATACTACTGATGCCAAGTGTAATGTTAGAGTGTTATATCTATTGGATTCTCACGGGGACTTTCACAACTGATTGTAATAATATAACAATAATATAATACAGTATAAACGAGTACCCACAATACAATACAAGGCAACAAGCCTTAAAAAAGGGCGTTGGAAATGCTTAAGCCTTTTACAAAGGCTTTGAGCCTTTGAAGGTGCAGTGTTGTTTCTAATAATATAATATAATATAATGTAATATAAATTGATATAAGCCTTTAAAAAGGCTGTTGAATGTTAAACTGCTGAACAAGTCAGGTTGCACAGGTTGAATAGAAAGCAAGTTGTCAAGCTTAAAGGTCAGGTTGTGAGGAGTAGTGAAGCAGGGGGCTATATATAGAGAGAGCCCAAGTCTCCGCCCCTTCATTCAGTCCATTGGAAAATCGATATTGGAATTCCACTTAGACTTCCAAATTTGTTCACTGAAAATACAGTAGCCCTTACAATGGCTTTAAGTCTTAAGGTACACTATTATTACAATACAATACAATATAATAAAATGTAAATGTCAATGAGCTTTTTAATAGGGTGTTGGATGCTAAATCTAATCGTCTAGGAAAGGTTTTAATGTAAGAATGTTGTTAGGAGTTTCGATAAATGGATTTAACAATATTGGATTTTCACTTAAACTTCCAAAATTTCTGCCATGTGAGGAGTTTCGATAAAAGCAATGCCAAGTGTAATGTGGGGGTGTTGTATCGATAATGGATTTTCACTTGGACTTCACTTTGTTGGCATTGGTGTGTACAGTACACCCCTTTACGGTGGGGACATATGGAAGCGAAATCTGCAAAGTGAAGCGGGGCGACACTCAGTGTTCTGAAGGTGAATATCTGCCAGTCTACTACTCTCCTCGAAGATAACTATAGGTTATAATGACACGTGAATCTGCTGTTTATTGTGACTGGACCACTGTACAGCCCGCCCCTGAGTCTAGCTTGGCTATTGGACACTTGCTTCACGATATGGTCGCGACGCGCGATAAATTTGCATGGAGTTAGAGATTTCTGAACTTTTGGACGTGTCGCAATGACAGTTTGATGCACTCCAAGGACCATGTCATATTGTGTACACACAATACTGTGCCGGAGCGAAATCACTTCTCATAGAAAATAGGTCCAGTTTCTACTAGCTGTCTACTGGGCCAGCGTTAGGCCCAGGATATGCTTGGCATGTGCACATTTTATATCCGAATGCGTTGCCATGCGTATTTTATGTCAATGATACGCGTGGTAGCACGCCTGAACACAAGGTACGCAGACATGTGTGCATGTAGCAATATTGACACAACCGCGAGGGGCGATCTTCCGAACTTCCATGTTAAGCTCGTGGTAGAGTCAAACAATGGTGGAAAATATTAATGAGAGCCCGGTTGGCTATCTGCTCCCTACATGATACCGCCAATATCCAATGTTGCCAATTTAGCGACTTTTGGCCTTCTCTGGTGACTAAAACCTCATCTAGCGACTTAGCGGCAATTTAGGTGAATCTGGGGACTTTAAAAAAAACACACCTCTCGAGTGTCAAAATCATTGTTTTTCAATGTAACTTCACCTCTGCACCGCCACCGGAAGCTTATTTCATGGTTAAGCAGCACTGCACATTAGCCCCGATCTCAAAACTGTACTCTTGGGATTGTCAACATAGCCATGTAGACACATTTTCTTGAGATCAGTGAGTCGTGCATGATGTTATGACATCATAGTAACGTCATGACGTAATCTAGCGACTTTTCAGATAGCCAATAGCGACTTTTAGTGTTTTTTTTTTGGCTACACTATCAGTATCGAGCATAGTGCTCTGATCGTTCTGCTGCAAGTATGTGCGGTTGCGCACGTAAATTAAGTCACACAGCTAGCATATCCTGGGCCTTAGGGCTCGCTGAAAGGACTTTCATTCAAAACCCTTGGTAAATCAGAGGCCCTTTGTCAGAACATTTGTAATCAGAGGGCTCTCTTAACAGTATGCTCTCCCATTAGGGCTCTCCCTAGGGCCCCCACATAGCCAGAAGTCGCGACCCTTAGCAGGGGCTTTCATAATCATAGGGCCCTCTGAAACCATTCCCCCCTACTTCCTTGAACCCCAAGTTGGTAAACATTAGGGCTCCCTTAGGAGTATTCACGAGAGGCAGTACAGCAGGGCCAGCCCAGGGGCCCTATGACTGCCGTCCCCCATAGGCCAGGGGCCCTCTGGCTGCCATACCCCATAGCCCAGGGGCCCTCTGATTGCCGTCCCTGTCACCCCCGCCTAATTCATATCACCCTTCTCTCTCGGTTCTCTGCAGATATGCCCTGTAACAGTGTGAGTAGTCATAAGATCCTAGAGAATAGAGGCCCTCTGACATCGCAATTGACATCTGCATCGGCATCTGCATCGCTTTGGGCTTTCCCGGGCCTCTGGACCCACGGGCGCCGGCCCCACTGGCCCGGTCCGTAATATGGCCCTGCCTACATATGTTACATGCTACAGAGGTCCAAGGCTGGCCAAATCTGGGACAGTAGAAGATTGAAAAGATGTTGCCTAATCAGACAGATTTCAATACCAGCTCTCCATGTAATGTTCTCGCGGTGAAATCTCAGGAAGACTATATTCTTAGCACACACTGGGAAATTCCCATATCCAAGACAATATGCTGTCTCTGTATTGTTGTCGGGACAATGATATTTCCCACAAACTCACAGCTTATTGTTGCCTGCCTGGCTCCAGGGCCCAGGAGAGGAACCCTGTACCCAGGTAACACTATACCTCCCCACAGCAGCATGGATAATAGCACAAGGGTCGCCGCTCACTTTGCATACATCCTTACCGCCCGCAGTGTGCCTCGCACTGACCATGCTGGCGGTGATGGTCCCAGTGAAGAATGTGCTGCTGTGGCACTTGGTAGTGGAGAGGATGGGCCTCCTGACTGTGTGGCGTGTGGGCGGAATCTGGCCACCGCTATAACTCGCTAATCAAAAGCCAGACATGCAGCACACGCTGCCCTCCTGAACACCCCGCCCTGCCAGGGTAAGGGAGTGGTGCTCAGCACCATGAGTGTTCTGAGGTGGAGACAATCAGGCACAATGGTGTGCAAGTAAATGATGCTCATTATTGGATCATATTACGCTGACCGACAGGGGCAAATGCGCTGTAACAGCCAAAAACATCTTCAACTGGAGAAACGCGCTGCAAAACTGAAAAGATGCAAATTCAAACACGCGTAAACCGAAAAAGCAAATCCAAAAGAAAAACGTTGCATCGCCATGTCAACACAAACGTGCTGCACTGACCCAAAACATCTCCAATTGGAGAAAAACGGGCTGCAAAACCAGAAACATTGCTAACACAAAAACATGCAAGCCATGAAAGCAAATGCAAAAGAGAAAAATGCTGCATTTAGACATCAATGCAATGGAAGTGCTCCCAGTTAATATGGGGAGCGCCAACAAAAACAGCTTTTATTTTTGACTTGAGCGAGACGAGCTAGCTAAGTCAACAAAAAAGCTTTCTGGCTAGCGAGCTAGCTACCTAGCTAACGTTAGTTTGCTTGCTTACCAAGCATATTTGCTAGCCTAGCTAGGCAACAGTTTGGTGCACGGAAGTCAAAGCAAAATAAATGAATTAAAAAAAATATCCATTATTTCACCATCTCACTTGGTGAGGCCAGTGAACTAGCTAGCTAAGCAAGTGAACTGACATTAGCAAGCTAATTAGCGAGCAGTTATATTTGGTATAACATAAATGCACACGGTTCAACTCTAGCTAAGTGAGATAGCTAGCAAAATAATGGATATTTACTCATGCATTTTGTACTGCCATGCACCAAACTGTTGGGTAGCTTGGCTACCAAACTTGCCAACTAAGCAAGGGAACTAACGTTAGCTAGGCAGCTTGCTAGCTAGCCAGAAAGTCTTTTTACCAACTTAGCTAGCTGATCTCGCTCGTGTCAAAAGTAATGGCAGTTGTAGTTGGCGATCTACATAGCGAAGCACATCCGTTGTGTTGATGTCTAAATGCAACATTTTTTTTCTCTTGCATTTGCCTTTGTGGTTTGCCTGTTTTTGATTTTGCATCATTTCTGTTTTTGCACCGCATTTCTCCAACTGGAGATGTTTTGAGCCGGTGCGGCATGTTTGTGTTGACGTGGCTATGCAGTGCTTTTCTCCTGTATTTTCTTTTTCGGTTTGTGTGTTTTTCAATTTGCATATTTTCTTTATTGCACCATGTTTCTCCAATTGGAGATGTTTTGGGCCATTGCAGTGCATTTGCCCATCGGCCACCGTATCATATGTACAATACACAGGTAAAAAAAAAGTCTGTTTGCAGAGTGATGGGACCTGAATGGCTTTTTTTCTGCTTAAACATATATTGGCTTCTTTGCCTGTTTGCATAAGAAGTGAAATCTCACTCCTGGAAAATTGTGAAATGGTCCAAACTATCTCACCATATTGGTGATACTTTGGTCTTATTTTGAAAATCTTCCTTATATAATTACAATAATATCACAATATATTGAAAATCAGTTTAATCCGAAGTGGGATTGATCTGAACTGGGAATGAAAGTCAACTTAGAGGGAAACAATTTTAAGCACAAGTGCCAAAAAAAAAAAAAATTTCACAAGGAATGCCAACAACGGAGTGGATCGATAATATATCAAAAAAAACTAAGCTTATCCAGTGGGAAATGAAAATGCTGAGGAAAGTAATGAAAAGTTCCTGATCAGGGAAGGACACAACACAAAAGACAAAAGGGCCTGAGCCTTCTGACATAACTTGTATCAGGGAAAGGCAGCTTTCAGAAAGAAAAAATCTACTAAAGATGTATAAAAACAGGAATAACTTTGGTGTGGTGTTGCATAGAGAAAAAATCTGAGAGAAAACTGACTGCATTGTGCTTTCCGTTGAAAAAGAATTCATGGAGAATACATCAAACTATAAATAAATCATCAAATTAGATTTGTTTTAAGAAGCAGTTTTTCTTAGAGTTACTTTCAGACAAGTTGTGAAGTTCAATTTTCAAAAAACCAAGAGATATGGTAACACTGCTAGTATATTAATATCACAAGCCTTGTGCGTCCTTAATTGGTTCCGCCCTTTATCCTGAAGCTTGCAACTTTTTTGTAGTTTCATCTCCTTTAATTGATTTATTGTCTTATCTCTTCTCTTGCTTCCAGGGGTTATTATATGTATGCCGTGCTCCTTTTGTGAATGTCTTGTCTATATAAGTTCATTGTGAATTAAGTATGGTTGCTGGATTGTTTTGCTTGTTTTTCTTTACCCTACACACTCCACCAGTCAGTTACTGTCTTCTTGTTAGTGTCTTCTATTTAACCAAGTGGTGGCTGGTGAACTGGCAACAGGGGAGGCTCAAACCATCTGTCATGGTTATGGTTTTTGTCATGTTTACGTTTATGTTCAGTATTCATGATTTTGTCTTTTATTTATTCTTTTTGGATATTGTAGAACCCAGGATTTTAGTTCATTCCATTTCTCAGTTCCATTGCACTTGTCTCCCCTGTCTTGTGATCTTGTTAGTTCAGTCCGTCTTCCCTGTTTGCGTGCCCACTTACTTTGGATGATTTAAATGAATTCCGGTGTTTAAAATATTCCTTTGATTCTCGTTTACTTCCTTTGTCTTTCTGTTCTGATTACTAACAAAACTAACATTTGTATTTTTTATCACAGTCGACCAACACAACTACTCCATGTATATAGATTACTAACTTACTAACGAGCACTCTAGTTAAATCTGTAAAGTTGCACCGCTACTAATTTAGACTAATTCCCTCAGCAATCGCCCTGTTCTAATCTCCGCCTCTTACTCAGCTGTACCTGTCTTCCCCTGAGTTTCAGCGAGATCTCTCGCATGTACTTAATTACTTTCCTGCGCCCCTTATCTGTGCACTCAGAACTCCTTGACCGGAGCTGTTTAAATGTCACAGGCTGTTTGTGTGATTCCCGTTCGTGTCTTGGCTTTCGCCAGTGTTTGTGTTTAGGGTTTCCCTCATGTGATTCTCCTGTTGTAATTAGTCTGACCCATTTCACCTGCTTCCTGCATAGCTTGTGACTTCCCTCTCATCTATTTAAGCATTCTTTTCACGACCAGCTCCTAGTCAGAACGTTGATCAATATTTCATTGTGCAGAACGTCTTGTATGCCATTGAGTATTGTTTTTCTTCTACTGGTTTTTCCGACTTTTTTTCTTGCCATTGTCCTTTTTGTATTGTTTTTGTCTTTCTGGATTTCAACCCATTTTTGTATGACTACGATTTCTGTGTTTGGATGCCCTGTGTATGACCCTTGGCTTTGTTCATCGACTACGACCTTTTGCCGACCGTTTATATACCTTTGCTCATCTGTCTTCCTGGTTCTGACCCCTGCCTGTCTAGTCGACACTGTTTTTGGATTTCATATTGTGGCTTGGCAATTCTTGTGTTTTTTGGCATTGACTCAGACCTCATTAAAGGCATACACTTTTTGGATTTCTATCTCTTGCGTGTGGTTCCTGAACGCTATGTCACACCATCCCTTAAAATGAATGATTGGTCCCGACCTGTTTTCAATCATTAATTTAAATTAACATGACAGAGGTTCTGAAAACTCTCAAAGTCATCAAGTGAGGCCAGTTTCCATTTAAGCTGCAGTTGGTAACTTTGAGGAGAGAGAGGACTTCGCACAAAAATTTGAAAAAAGCAACTTTCAGATCCCTCCCCCTCCCTCTCCACTGCACTCCTCAGACCCTCCCCAAGAAAGCTGCCGTGCACGCGAAGGCACGCGCACTCTTACGCCTGCAACTGCAGAGAGATTTTGCACGTTCTCATTATGAAAGTGGCCAAGTTGCCGAGGCCAGACGTTACTGTTGTGAACAGTCAACACTGCTGGCCAACAAACCGGCGCTTCGCTAGACCTGAAAATTACGTGGTGTTCCGAGCCGAAAAAACTTGTGCTGGAAAACCTTGAGGTATATCGGCACGCTGAATGACCCGTGCCTAAAAGCTTCGCATGCCAAAAAGCCTCGTTTGCCCAGGTGTACCGTGCCGAAAAACCTTGTGCTGGAAAATCTTGAGGTATATCGGCACGCACAATGTCCCATACCCAAAAGCTTTGCGTGCCAAAAAGCCTCGTTTGCCCAGACGTCTCATAATGGTATGAGGCTTTTCGGCACTGAACAACGGGGCTAATATCCCTCCTTTTATTGAAAACAAGTGTTTGGCACTAACATGGCAATATCCCCCGCCGCCTCAATTTTATGTGTCTGTACGGACGGAGCCAAATGCTATATCCCCCGCTTCGCGCTAATCGCGGGGCGAGAGATAATAATTAGTCCTGGCAAATTCTAGATGGTTTTCCTTCATTCACACATCCAATTCAAGAATAATCAAGTGGCAGTTGAAGACACGGCTTCTCTCCCCCATGCGATCTAAAAGCGACAAAATAATGGGCTATATTCAGTACCGAAAAATTATTTGATTATAATTAGGTCTATGCACCATCACTCGGCGATGGCATTTCATAACTCTTCAGCGATTTAGGGTAATTTCGGCGACAAGTACAAAACCCAAAACCAGTGAAGTTGGCACGTTGTGTAAATCGTAAATAAAAACAGAATACAATGATTTGCAAATCCTTTTCAACCTATATTCAATTGAATACACTGCAAAGACAAGTTACTTAATGTTCGAACAGGTAAACTTTGTAATTTTTTTCAAATATTAGCTCATTTGGAATTTGATGCCTGCAACATGTTTCAAAAAGGCTGGCACAAGTGGCAAAAAAGACTGAGAGAGTTTAGGAATGCTCATCAAACACTTATTTGGAACATCCCACTGGTGAACGGGCTAATTGGGAACAGGTGGGTGCTATGATTGGGTATAAAAGCAGCTTCCCTGAAATGCTCAGTCATTCACAAACAAGGATGGGGCGAGGGTCACCACTTAGTGAACAAATGCGTGAGCTGATTGTCGAACAGTTCAAAAACAATATTCCTCAACGAGCTACTGCAAGAAATGTAGGGATTATCATCATCTACGGTCCGTAATATCGTCAAAAGGTTCAGAGAATCTGGAGAAATGACTGCACGTAAGCGACAAGGCCGAAAACCAACATTGAATGCCCGTGACCTTCGATCCCTCAGGCGGTACTGCATCAAAAACCGACATCAGTGTGTAAAGGACATCACCACATGGGCTCAGGAACACTTCAGAAAACCACTGTCAGTAACTACAGTTCGTCGCTACATCTGCATGTGCAAGTTAAAACTCTACAATGCAAAGCGAAAGCCATTTATCAACAGCACCCAGAAACACCGCTGGCTTTGCTGGGCCCAAGCTCATCTAAGATGGACTGATGCAAAGTGGAAAAAGTTTTCTGTGGTCTGACGAGTCCACATTTCAAATTGTTTTTGGAAACTGTGGACGTCGTGTCCTCCGGACCAAAGAGGAAAAGAACCATCCTGACTGTTATAGGCACAAAGTTCAAAAGCCAGTATCTGTGATGGTATGGGTGGTGGTGGTGTATTAGTGCCCAAGGCATGGGCAACTTACACATATGTGAAGGCACCATTAATGCTGAAAGGAACATACAGGTTTTGGAGCAACATATGTGCCATCCAAGCAACGTCTTTTTCATGGACACCCCTGCTTATTTCAGCAAGACAATGCCAAGCCACATTCTGCACGTGTTACAACAGCATGGCTATGTAGTAAAAGAGTGCGGGTACTAGACTGGCCTGCCTGTAGTCCAGACCTGTCTCCCATTGAAAATGTGTGGCGCATTATGAAGCGTAAAATACGACAACGGAGACCCCGGACTGTTGAACAACTTAAGCTGTACATCAAGCAAGACTGGGAAAGAGTTCCACCTGAAAAGCTTCAAAAATTGGTCTCCTCAGCAGTTTACTGAGTGTCGTTAAAAGGAAAGGCGATGTAACACAGTGGTAAAAAGGCGCCTGTGCCAACTTTTTTGCAATGTGTTGCTGCCTTTAAATTCTAAGTTAATGATTATTTGCAAAAATAAATAAAGTTTCTCAGTTTGAACATTAAACATCTTGTCTTTGCAGTGTATTCAATTGAATATAAGTTGAAAAGGATTTGCAAATCATTGTATTCTGTTTTTATCTATGATTTACATAACGTGCCAACTTCACTGGTTTTGGGTTTTGTACATAGACCTGTTTTTGCAGCACAGTCACTCAATTCCTAGTAACAAAAAAAAAAAATTAGACAGCTGTCCGATTGGAAAATATAAACGGACGAAACCACTTACTAATTTGCAATGCCGTCGCTGAGTGCAGGTGCATAGAACTAATTATAATTAAATCATTTTTCTGTCCTGAATGCAGCCCATTATTTTTTCGCTTTTAGATCGCATGAGGAAGAGAAGCCATCTCTTCGATTGCCACTTGATTATTCGTGAATTGGAAAACGTGTTAATAATGGAAACCCATCTAGAATTAGCCAGGATTAATTATTTTCAAAAAAGGGGGGATATTAGCCCCAGATTTTTCAGGTCCAATGACACGCCTGCCAACAAACGAGCAGAAATAAATCATGTCGACATGAAAAGTAATCTACAGCAGTATGTATTCAATAAAAACCCAGCACACATTTATTTCAGTAAGTTACCCGTTTTTTGAGTACAGACACTGTCGTGAATCCAGCTGAATGGCCAGTAAATCAGAACACAGAAAACGTTACACATATTTATAAGGACAACAACATAACTGATAATACTGCCTGGTCACTTCATAAAGAGATTTTCTGCTGTTTTCTTATAAAACAATGCCAGTAACGTTAGCCCTAGCATCTGAAACAAGCTAACGTTAGTTCGACTGCAACTTGACAGCAACATCACATGCACTGCCTAGTACTGTAACAATTACAAGACTTTGGCAATTCGAACAGCGACTGTGCTTGTAAGCCACGTTCACTCGCTTTTTTGCAGAGTGAAAATGAATTGATGCTGGTTAGGGCTGCGGTTAGTTTGGTGATTATGTCAGCGACGCCAACTTGCTTTTTTGCAAAGCAAAAATGAACCAACAAATAAAGCAGGGGTTTACCTGTCAAGGAGAAAAGTCGCAAACTCTGCGTCAGTTTTTAATTCTTCTAGATCACGGAGTTCCTTCCACTTCTAAAAATCCACAACGATGTTCACTCTGGTTTTATCCTGGGTTTTGTTAAATTCTTTCTTTTGTGTTTTTTTTTCTTCTGGCTTCCTTTTTTACTTGTCTTAGCCATGTGTGTTGTCGCTGGTAGCTAAGGTATCGATATTTTTTTTCCTTGCTGATGGTTCTAAGCTCCCAAACTCTCTCTAGGAGATTTGAACTTGACTGAGAACTGGCGTGAAGTGAGGAGGAAGGAGGAGGGGGCTGTGTGCAGTGCGTGCATGTGCACTGTTTGACGGCTGTCAGCCACCATCCTGGCTCTAATTGGTTCTTTTTGGTCGGTCCGAACGATTCTTTTAAATTGCAGTAGGAGCATTAGGAGGGTTTAAAGGAGCCTTTTTTTTATTACAAGCACTAGTACTAGAGTACTAGTTTTATGTAATACTGTCTGTACACAGTCACAGTTTTGGCAAAAATGACAAAAAGTTACTTTTCTAATACCAACTGCAGCTTTAATAATGCACACCTGTCAACCCTCACGCATTCGGTGTGAGTTTAGTGGCATAATTACATTTCCCTGCTGTAGTCAGCAATTATTCAATCAATGCATACGTAAGAGATTCTCGCCCTGAGTAAAGAAAACTGTGAGAAGTCCAGAATCATAATTGGTTTCCAATTAATCATGATATAATCCACCGTAAGGCACATGAAAATGATAAACCTCCATGCAAAAGGACTTCAATTCCGTTTGAGAATCTCTTACACACTTGATTGAACTAGGCTTATGCCGTCGGAGGCAATGGCTGGGGGTATTTCCCCGAACGCCCCCAATTCTCCAATTCCCCAATCCTTGAATAGACCTTGAATAGACTTGCATTTGAACTTAATTTCAGGTCAATCGGACAAATGGTTCTGAAGATATGGCCAAAATGGTAATTTTCCATCACAAAGCGCCACCTGGTGGCAAAATATTGAACCATACAGGTATGATGTCATCATGTGACACGTTGTGAGGTCATGACCCTGCAGTTGCACATAGTTTCGTGTCAATTGGAGAAATAGTTCCAAAGAAATAGCAAAAATGGTGAAAAATTTTATGTGACAAAGCTCCACTTTGTGTCAAAATTTTGAATCAAACAGGTATAATGTCATCGTGGGACACATCCTAGGGTCATGATCTTTCATTTGCACTTTATTTGAGGTCAATCGGACAAATATATCCAGAGATATGACAAAAACAGTGATTTTTTCAGTTTTTGGCCCCTGGTGGCCAATCTAGAAATTGTGAATTGTCCAAATTCAAATCAGTTCTTCCTCTTTTTAATACTCATATGCAAAACTTGGAATTTCTAATTGAAATATTACTGCAGTTATCGCGTTAACACCTAAATCAGTTTTTGGCCACTGGTGGCCAATCTAAACATTGTAAATTGTCCAAAATCGAATCAGTTCTTCCTCTTTATGATACTTACTTATGTGCAAAATTTGACATTTGTATTTGAAATATTAATGAAGTTATCGCATTAATATGTAGCGCGGCGGCGGTCGGACCAAAAACATAATATCCCCGGAACGCCATTCGGCGTTCGGGGATATAATAATTGCTGACTACAGCAGGGGAACGTAAATATGCCACTGAAACTCATGCCGAATGCGTAAGAGTTGACAGGTGTGCGTTATTAATGAAAACTGGCCACACCTGATAATGTTGAGAGTTTTTGGAGTTTCTGTAATGGTAATTTAAATGAAAACAGGTCAAGAATTAAGCTATTTGTGCTCATTTTAACTTAACAAGAAGAACTGGCGACACCTGATGGTCCTAAGGATTTTTAGAGTCAAGTGAAGTCAATTTTATAGGGATTGAAAACGGGTCATAACCAATCATTATTTTAAAGGGATGGTCTGAGCTTCCCCGACTGCCACCAGCCGCCACTGCATGCTGTTCTTCCAAGTGCTTATGGTAGATTAATGACCACGAAAGACGTAATTACTCTTTGGAGTTTTTTGAATAAGAACAAGCTCCCACAAGCTCTCTTTTGGTCTACAGCAGGGGTCCCCAATCTTTGCCAGAAAGGGCCAGTGTGGGTGCAGGCTTTCATTGCAACCAAGCAATTACACACCTGATACTACTAGTCAATCCCTGGACTCTTTGCTAATAAGCTTGATTAGTAGCATCAGGTGTGTAGCTGTTTGGTTGCAATGAAAGCCTGCACCCACACCGGCCCTTTCTGGGAAAGATTGGGGACCCCAGGTCTACAGGATCGGGACCGCATTCTTGTTAATCCCTTGCTCCAGTTTATTCTTCTGAATCCGTTAATAAGGAACATCTCTCAAGCCTTCTTCTGTCTCCAGGATTGGGACTGCGTTCTTGCAGTCTCCAGATCAACTGTAAAGCAGTCCTGCTTCTGCAAGGGGAATTCACCCTTCTGGCTTCTGCCCAAAAACGGTCACTGGCCTGGAGGCGGACATTCCCCTACTTTCTTCAATCATTACCAATGGAGCTGGAATACCCCCTCCTTTTTACTGGGCTGCAGCCTTTCCCTGAACGGTTATCATATTCCTGTGAATAGATACTCCCTTGTGGATTGTACCTTGAATCTGGCTCTGGTTCCTTGTCTGTCATTATAGGTTAGCTTGAGAACCCTCATATAAATCATGGTCAGCTTATTTTAGGCAGTCGCTGGATACAAGCATAATCTTGCCTGCCAAATTCTCTCCAAGACTGAGAGAGATGTAGTCTCTGCTGAGTGAAAGTTGTGTGCACCAATGCTATAAAAGAACCATGACATTGTGTTTATCAGCAGTACCTTTATTGGCATGAGGCCTGCATTCTTCTTACTTGTCCCGGGAAAAATGACCAGCCATTATCACTGTTTGCCTGGCCCTCACAAGGAATGCAGAGCTCAGAAGGAGTGAGCACTGCCATTAATGGGGCGTAACTAGTTCTGGCAGAAAACTGAAAACATACCAACATTGTCATAGACACTCTCGTGCATACCAGATATTGCTTCGCCCCTCTGGAAAGCAGACGGGGTCCGCCAAGCTGTCACGGAATTACAGTCCCATTACATTTTGGGTTGTAACTCCACAACTAAATAAGATAAAATCAAGTATGATATGTTATATTGAAGGTATTAACTTGTTCTTTAATATTATTAAGTGAAAATATATTTTTTGAGAAATTTTCATAGAAGAAACAAGCAAAAACTACTCCGTCACGGAATTACAAAAAATTGACGTGGTTTTTTTAATGTTGTGTTTAACTATCCAGAAAGAGATGTTCCTATCATAGATAAGTTATGAAACTACAATATGTTCACATTTAAGGTGTTTTTTGTTAATACTGTCAGTTATAGAAACAAATATTGACTTTAACCCTGCTTTATGGGCAAGAAATTTCAAAAAGTCAATGTCACGGAATTACAAGAGGCAAATTGTCACGGAATGACAACAATAGTATTAATTAGTTTCAATGTATTTATTTCAATATATTAATCATATATACATAATTATTTACATTTTTACAGTTTAGCAATATATTACAATGAGTTTTCCACTTATAATGACCAATCATAATACATACTTCTAAATTATTTTTTAATCTCCATGTCAACATTGGCTTGGCAGCCCCCAGACAATTTAAACTGATCACCTGCTCTATCTTCGCGGCAAACAAAATTTCTATCAAGAGTTTGTAAGTATAGTCCACAGCGATGTATTCTATTATATTAGCAATCAATGAAACTTGGCAGCTCGTGTTTAGCACCAAAGGCCATTTGTTTACTGAAGATAACTTATTTCCGCCTCATTTACTGGTTACTACCAAGCATTCACATGGAAACTACAGGAATTTCCAGTCAATGGGTATTCACACGTGTGTTTTGATACAAATATATTGTTGCCGTGATTCCCGAGTGAAACCGCTGGCAAGAAATTGTTTTAATGCATTATTTGGCATTTGTCTGGAATAGGCAAGTGAATTAAGACATGGGGCCATAAATTCTTAGACCAGGCATAGGTGCAGCGACTGGGGGGAGTGCCACGCCAATGAGGTGTATCCAGGCGTATTTTACAATTTTGTCCACTGTGCAGCCCAGTGCAAGTACTCCTCTGTCCCGCCTCTGTCCCTCCTGGCGGCGCAAATGGCAAAGACGGAGGAGAGAAGGCCTGAGTGGGTTTAACACAGCCGAGTCAAATCTTCACCAATCAAATGAGCTCCTCTCCTCACCTTGAAAATTTTAAATAAAGAAGCCTCTGTCCTATATCTGCATGATGCGTGAATGTTCAATTTTACTTTGCTGCTTCTGGCATGTTTTCTGATCAGCTTATGTCTATATCAAGCATTACGAATGTGAGTTAGCTGGCTAGCTCGGGCATTCGGGAATCATTACCATTAGCGAACTTGAATGGAATTTAAAAAAAAAACTGTCAGATGTCAGATCATTCAAACTTCTGAAGTTGGAATGAAATACAACGGTTGCTCATTTAGTTCTCCTGCCTGTATCATTGGGAAGAAACACGATGGATAGTGTGTTCCAATTATTACACCCTGTTGCTGCTTAAAATTTGGGGATTAACATGCATGGACAACAATGCAAGATACGTTACACATTTATTTTCAATATATGATCTTAACTCAGTACGAGATCACAGCAATCAGGCTGTATTCCTTTCCCCCACTAAAAAAGATAAAACCTAAGTGACAATAGTATTTAGTGGCTTGCGAAACAAATTTTTCGCGCGACAGATTACATTCAAAGTCAATGCAAAGACGTGAATGCACGCGTGTATTCGCGTCTTTGCATTGACTTTGAATGTATTCAGTAGTGCGAAACATTTGTTTCGCGTCCAGTGTGAAAGCAGCTGAAAGACACATACCCACATAGCCTACACACGCACTCACATTTACATACACTGAGAGTAGTTGTGCCAATGTGCACAATAGCCCTTAAAGGGGGTCTTATTTTTCCAAGTAGGAGTATTTGTTCCAAGTTTGATTGTGTTGCATTTTGAAGTTGATTGAATAAGCTTTCATTTGAGGCAAACTTTTTGAAAATCAAAACAGGCCCACATGATCAAAATGAGGGTGAAAAAGTGCACCATTTCAGTAATTAGCTGAAAAGGGGTTAATGTTTGTCCAAATTGGATAAAGCTAGAAAGATGTTTTTACCTTTATTTGAAACTCCGTCAGTTATACTATCAACAATGTAAATGGCAAAGGGGACATTCTAAGGATACTTGCATAATATTTCATTTGAAATCGACACGTTTGGCACCAAATTTTGATGTTGAGGGGTTAATTGCAAAGCACTCAAAGGGTAAATCACTATATTAAAAGCTTTGTTGCAGACTATTAAACAGAATAAAAATATCCTGTAAGAATTAAATTTGTATCCTTATTAGTTCATTGGTTATAACCCTTTGAAAATGGTCACAAACTGTGACTAGAGGGTTAACGTGGGCCACGCCCCCTTTTTCGGGGGCCCATAAAATGAGAACGGAACGGGATATCAACTTGAAACCAACTGCAATTTAATTTGCTCATCACAGGCAACAAAATATTACCAAATGAAGCATTTCTGAGACCATCAAGATGGGAGCTTGGGTGATTTCATATGGAATCATCCGGCTGGCAAGCTTTCTTTCTTTCTCTCGCCCGGGACGATATCGTTTTGCCCACAATCAAATTCTTGGGCCAGCTGTCATTAATTGACGTTGGCGCCCGGACTGTATTTAAACCCAAGTTCCGCCTCGCCGTCTTAGCTGGAGTGTCACTGTTACTATGCACTTTAGCCGGTGAGGTCTCTAGCTAGAGAATTGTGTGAGGAATTAGTTTCAAAGAGGAAATGGCTAGTTAGCAATGGAATCTTTCTTTCATTATTTCTCTCTTTCTATGCACTGCCTGGTGCCTTATCTCATTATCTCGGTAGCCAAAATTTTTCTCTTTATTTTGTCTCAGTCCTGCTCGCTTTGCCTCCTTTTGAATCTGAACTAAGATCTGTGTCTGTTGGAAGCACGTGTCTATCTCTCTCTCTCTCTTTTTGTCGTTTTGTCTCTTATTTTGCTGGACTTCTTTTCGTTTCAGCCGCTGCTTTTGGCATCTCGAAACACCACCCATCACATTAAACTCTGGCCAGCATGGAGACATCAGCGGTGGCCGAGATTAAAAGGGCTGTTACCAGCCAGCAAGATATGGTGTCTGGTTTCAGCAAAGGGCTTTTCCAGCCTGGGCTATCAACAGGCTGGTTTGGCTGAGAGACTCCGCCTTCAGGAGAATTCGCTTTAGAGACAGGAGAGCGTTCTGTTAAGCTTGACTGAGAGTGTTAGATCCCTGTCAACACAAGTTTCACAAAAAGTTGCACAAGCATCACCCATACACCTTCCCCAAGAAACAAAGTTATAATTGCCACAAAGATAGCGGCTAGGCCGGAAAATGTAAGGATTTCATTGCCCAATGTGAGATATTTTTTAAGGCTCAGCCATCACAATTTGTTAATGACGATTCTCGGGTGGCATTTATACTATCCCTGTTGGCTGGCACAGCACTTAGGTTGGCCCACTTATCAGATCTAATTCACCAGTCGTAAGTTCCGTAGAGGCTCTTGTTAGGGAGATGGTGTCAGTATTTGATCAAGGTGTTTATGGTCAGGACGCGGCTACGCGTTTGATGCACCTTAAACAGGGCAAAGAAAGTGCCGCAAAGTTCTCTATCTTATTTCGCTCTCTGGCTACAGAGACAGGCTGGTCGGAGGCTCCTCTTATGACTGTGTTCAGTCATGCTCTCACAAAGGAGATTAAAGATGCGTTGGCTACATTGGAGCCCTGTTCAGATTCTTTGGTTTGCACTGCCGTGCGAATTGACAACCGCATCCGCAAACGTCACAGGGAGAAGCTCAACAGATTGCCACTTGCTAACAATGGGGCCAAAGTTGCTAGTGGAGAGTGTGCAGTTCCTATTCCACCCATTGAAAATTTTACTCCGGTTGAGCCCATGGATAATTTGTGTGAGTCAGACTCATAAAACTACTTGCAGAAGAATAATCAGCTTCAATTGTAATAAGCTGGGTCGTCCACCATGCCCTAAGCTTCAGGGAAACGGGAAACCCCTCTAGCGGTTTGGGGGGCGCTAGAGAGGCAGACCCAATTTCCCTTCCGAACACTAATCCCCGTTGAACTGACTGTGGGGAGCAAGAGGGTTATTATCGAAGCGTTCGTGGATTCGGGTGCCGTAAATTGTTTCATGGATGTTAAGTAGGCTAGAAGGCACTCCATTCCCACCGTTCCTCTTTCACAGCTGCACTCTGTAAGAACTTTGGATGGGCGCCTGCTTGGTAAGGGAGTTATAACAGAAGTTTCTGAACCGCTAAATATGTTCATTTCCTTTGGTGGCCATTCTGAGGAGGTTTGGTTTTTTATTATCAGTTCCCCTGCTTTTCCCATTGTTTTAGGGAATTCTTGGTTACGGGATCATAGACCTTGCATCATCTGGGGGGAACAGAATAATCCTATCATCCACTGGGGAACCAATTGTAGGTCTCATTGTAGAATGAAGAATGAAACTTGTTTTCCCGGACATCCAGCTGTGGGGCAGGCTGATGCCTGGCGCGAGTGTGAGGAGGTTGTTTCACCGTACCCTCCTAGATTAGAAAAAGGGGCAGAGGAGGGGTAGGAATGACAACCTCAATTTGATTGGCGTCAGTCAGAGGACGATTTCCTTTTAGAGGATTTTTTCGCTCCTGAATCAGTCACCGAGACATTAAATTCTGAGCAAGGTGAGTAATTTGGGGCCACCCTGAAATTAAGTTTGCCGTCTAATGTTCCTAATGATTATGCTGATCTCGCCAATGTTTTTAGTAAAAAACAAGCATTGACGTTACCTCCCCATCGTCCGTACAATTGGGAGATCAATCTCTACCCTGGTACTACTCCTCCGAGGCGTTCGTTATACTCGCTATGAGGACCTGAGCATAAGGCCATGTGAGAATATATTCAGGAAGCTCTCGCTAATGGTTCTATTCTGCCGTCCAAGTCTCTTGCTGGACCCTGTATTGATTATAGGGGTTTGAATAAGATCACCATTAAAAACCAATACCCCCTTCCATTAATGATTTCCCTGCTTGAACAGCTGCAAGAGGTGCCATTTTTACGAAACTAGATCTCCATAATGCTTATAACTTGGTTTGCATTCGGGAAGGGGACGAATGGAAAATGGCATTTAACACTCATGACAGGCACTATGAATATTTAGTTTTGCCTTTCGGATTAGTTAACGCCCCCTCAGTGTTTCAGGCACTCGTTAATGACGTCTTCCGAGAGATGTTGGAGAAATTTGTCTTTGTGTACCTTTTTATGTTTTCTTTTGGCTGGCATTAACTCAAGCGACCTCCTGGCTGGTGTGATTCACAATAAAAATGGATTTATTTTCTCCATTCGAAGAACAGGGCACAAAAGCACAACAGTTACAATTAATATGACTCCATAATACATTTAAAATACCAAATTTAGTTATACCCTCGTTTAATATCTGACTCCAAATTAGAATTAGAATTTATAGTTTAGGGACACATGCGTGAATCTCGAGTCGATTATACCTCGAACTCTTAAAAGACAACCGCCGTCACTACATTAATGTTCCCGGGTTTTAACACCAGGTCCGAATCCTAGGTTCGTTGGTTAGATTAGATGTTGGAAGTCAGCCATAACTCCAACAGCATCTTTTGGTGTGAATACAGCGAACCCAGATTTATGCACGCCCATAGGTTCCTTCGGGGAGTTTTAATGGATAACTGACTTTTTGTCCATGGGTTTCCTTAAGGCAAAAATCCCAGAACCAGCAATACATAAACCCTTTATGTAAGTAGATCATGATTGTCTCTCCAACTTAATAAAACCAAGTCCCATACCGAACCCTGGCCAGTCATTCCTCAGTTGGGATTAAATTCCTAGGTATCCGCCCCAACGGGGCTAGAAAGAATGTACAAGTGTTAAAAGTCACGGAGACCACGCAAGGTAAACAAGAATATTAATAATTTATTCACTAGGTAGGCCAGAGTTTAAATCTAACAAATCAAGGATAAGCCAATTACAAGTTACACACAATTTAGAAAAGGAGAAGAGTCACATCTGGAGGAAAAGGCTACTCACGCAGCAAGCGTACAGGAAATTTGAATTGCGGGGCTTCCATAATTAAAAGACTACACACGGCCTTATGTGCGCGGGGAAGAATCGGATACGATTCTCCCAGAATGATTAGTCTCTCTTTCTTTCCTTTAAGCCAAACCACATCTTTGATCCAGGCGACATAGCCATAAACACCTGGAAGGGGGGTCGATTCTGGTATTTGGGTTTCTACCATTTGGAGGAGGTAATTAAACAATCTACCAGAGAGAGGAGAATAGGGTGATTACCCAAGCGGATTCTGACCAATATTCAGGAGTTTCCAAAAGGGAATGAATTATAATTTCAGTGGGAATGAAACAAACTCTATTCAACTCCTTGGATTTCCCAAGGAAATCATGATATGAATATGTACACCAAAACCCTAAACCAGTGAAGTTGGCACGTTGTGTAAATCGTAAATAAAAACAGAATACAATGATTTGCAAATCCTTTTCAACCTATATTCAATTGAATACACTGCAAAGACAAGTTACTTAATGTTCGAACAGGTAAACTTTGTAATTTTTTGCAAATATTAGCTCATTTGGAATTTGATGCCTGCAACATTTTTTTTAAAAAAGGCTGGCACCAGTGGCAAAAAAGACTGAGAGAGTTTAGGAATGCTCATCAAACACTTATTTGGAACATCCCACTGGTGAACGGGCTAATTGGGAACAGGTGGGTGCCATGATTGGGTATAAAAGCAGCTTCCCTGAAATGCTCAGTCATTCACAAACAAGGATGGGACGAGGGTCACCACTTAGTGAACAAATGTGTGAGCTGATTGTCGAAAAGTTTAAAAACAACATTCCTCAATGAGCTATTGCAAGATATTTAGGGATTTCATCATCTACGGTCCGTAATATCGTCAAAAGGTTCAGAGAATCTGGAGAAATCACTGCACGTAAGCGACAAGGCCGAAAACCAACATTGAATGCCCGTGACCTTCGATCCCTCAGGCGTTACTGCATCAAAAACCGACATCAGTGTGTAAAGGACATCACCACATGGGCTCAGGAACACTTCAGAAAACCACTGTCAGTAACTACAGTTCGTCGCTGCATCTGGAAGTACTCGTTAAAACTCTACAATGCAAAGCGAAAGCCATTTATCAACAGCACCCATAAACGCCGCCAGCTTCGCTGAGCCCGAGCTCATCTAAGATGGACTGATGCAAAGTGGAAAAGTATACTGTGGTCTGACAAGTCTACATTTCAAATTGTTTTTGGAAACTGTGGACGTCGTGTCCTCCGGACCAAAGAGGAAAAAAACCATCCGGACTGCTATAGGCGCAAAGTTCAAAAGCCAGCATCTGTGATGGTATGGGGGTGTATTAGTGCCCAAGACATGGGCAACTTACATATATGTGAAGGCACCATTAATGCTGAAAGGTACATACAGGTTTTGGAGCAACATATGTTGCCATCAAGCAACGTCTTTTTGATGGATGCCCCTGCTTATTTCAGCAAGACAATGCCAAGCCACATTCTGCACGTGTTACAACAGCATGGCTCCGTAGTAAAAGAGTTCGGGTACTAGACTGGCCTTCCTGTAGTCCAGACCTGTCTCCCATTGAAAATGTGTGACGCATTATGAAGCGTAAAATACGACAATGGAGACCCCGGACTTTTGAACAACTTAAACTGTACATCAAGCAAGAATGGGAAAGAGTTCCACCTGAAAAGCTTCAAAAATTGGTCTCCTCAGTTCGCAAACGTTTACTGAGTGTCGTTAGAAGGAAAGGCGATGTAACACAGTGGTAAAAAGGCCCCTGTGCCAACTTTTTTGCAATGTGTTGCTGTCTTTAAATTATAAGTTCTAAAAAAAGTTTCTCAGTTTGAACATTAAACATCTTGTCTTTGCAGTGTATTCAATTCAATATAAGTCGAAATGGATTTGCAAATCATTGTATTCTGTTTTTATCTACGATTTACATAACGTGCCAACTTCACTGGTTTTGGTTTTGTAATATGATGCAGTTGTCATGAAAAAGCCTTAAGATGAATTAGTATAGAGGTAAATTAGGTTATAAATACAGAAGTGATTTCTTCACAGAATATTGAACATATAAACATATTTTCAAGTTCCCAGAGATTTAGATTATTTTATACAGATTAATATAACTGGACTTAAGATTGAGAACAGTAGTCAAGGGGTATTG
The DNA here is from genome assembly GCA_029721435.1 of Gymnothorax reevesii. Lineage (NCBI taxonomy): Eukaryota > Metazoa > Chordata > Actinopteri > Anguilliformes > Muraenidae > Gymnothorax > Gymnothorax reevesii. The sequence continues at coordinate 60,160,121 of CM056581.1, forward strand.
TGTCAGCCGGGGCTTTGCAACTACCCCCTTGTACAGAGTAACAGAAGGACCGTCAACACTTTCCCATGCAGGCTGTGCGAGCATCCTGGGGGGGGAGTCCACAAAAGTTTTATAGCTATTTGGCCTGGCTCTGGACCGAGTTATCAGCCATTTGTCACTTATATTTCCAGATTCTACACCTTGACGACATTTTGATTTCTTCTTCAACACTCTTAGAGCATAAAAAACACGTCAGACGTGTGCTTGAGGCCTTCCTTAGTGCCAAACATTTTGTCAAGGCCGAGAAATGTGTTTGCCTTGCCCAAACTGTCACGTTCCTTGGCTTTATTGTTTCTAAGGGGTTGCTCCGCATGGACTCGGACAAGGTGGCTGCAGTCAGGAATTGGCCTCTCCTCAAACTGATAAGGAGGTCCAATGCTTCTTGGGCTTTGCAAATTTTGATTTTAGCACGGTTGCAGCCCCCATTACTGTGCTCACTAAGAAGAATACCTCCTCAGCATTTTTTTGGTCTCCAGCAGCTGATGCTGCCTTTCAAGAATTAAAAAAAACCTTTTAGCTCAGAGCCCATTCTGGTTTTGCCCGATCCCTCCCTCCCAGTTGTGGTGGAGGTAGATGCTTCGGAGGTGGGCGTGAGTGCTATTTTGTCCCAGTGCCCTCGTTGGGATAAAAAGCTACATCCATGCGCATACTTCTCCCGGTCGATGTCTGTCACGGAACGGAATTACAGCATTAGTGACTGGGAGTTTTTAGCGCTCAAGTTGGCGCTTGAATAGGCGCCACATGGTTTTATTCGGCCGTCCACGTCTCTTGCCGGAGCAAGGTTTTTTTTGTGGGAAAAAAGGATGGCGGTCTGAGACCCTATATTGATTAAAGGGGTTTCAATAAGATCACCATTAAAAACCGATACCCCCTTCCGTTAATGAATTCCATGTTTGAACGGCTGCAGGAGGCGTCATTTTTTACGAAGCTAGATCTCCGTAATGCTGCTCTCCAGCAGCTGATGCTGCCTTTCAACAATTAAAGAGACGTTTTAGTTCAGAGCCCATTCTGTTTGTGCCCGATCCCTCCCTCCCATTTGTGGTGGAGGTAGATGCTTCAGAGGTGGGCGTGGGTGCTATTTTGTCCCAGTGCCCTTGTTTGGATAATAAGCTACATCCATGCACATACTTCACCTGGTCTTTGTCCGTCGCGGAACGGAATTACAGCATTGGTGACCGTGAGTTATTAGCGGTCAAGTTGGCGCTTGAAGAGTGGCGCTGGTTGGAGGGAGCTGTACACCCTTTTGTGGCATGGACAGACCATAAAAATCTCCAGTATATTCAGCAAACCAAGCAACATAATTCCCAGCAGGCGCAGTGGTCATTGTTCTTTAACCGCTTTGATTTTACGTTGACCTACCGTCCTGGCTCTAAAAACATTAAGCCTGATGCCTTGTTGCGGATTTACGACCGCTCTGATCTCGATTCCACCCCAGAGCCAGTTATTCCTAATGCTCAGATTGTGGTGCCCATTCAATGGGAGATTGGGGCGGTGGTTCAGGAGGCTTTGAAGACCGATCCCGGTCCTGGGGGGAGCCTCCTGGCTGTTTGTTTGTCCTGCCTAGAGTTAGGCCACAGGTCCTCCAATGGGGACACTCTTCCCGCTCGGCTGGGCACCCAGGGGACCATCGGACTAAGCAGTTCCTGGCCGGACATTTTTGGTGGCCGGGTATGATAGGGATATTTGGGAGTTTGTTGCTGCCTGTGGCATCTGTTCCCTCTGGTCTACTGCGGCCATTGCCCGTTCTCAGGCACCCTTGGACGCATATTGCGTTGGATTTTGTCACTGGGCTGCCCGTATCTGACGGCAACACTGTCATCCTGGTCATGGTTGACCGTTTTTTTCTAAGGCCTCTCATTTTGTCGCGCTACCTAAACTTCCTTCTGCGCGGGAGACGGCCCTGCTTGTGGAACCATGTGTTCCGGCTGCATGGGCTTCTGCAAAATGTTGTATCTGATCGGGGTCCTCAATTTACAGCCAGATTCTGTTGGGCGTTTTTTAGACCTTTTGGGCCACGGTGAGTCTCTCCTCTGGGTTCCACCCAGAGATCAACGGGCAACCTGAGCGTACGAATCAGTCATTGGAGAACACACTTTGTTGTTTAGCAGTGGATAATCCATCTTGATGGAGTCGATTTTTAGCATGGGCCGAGCATTCCCGTAACTCTTTGAGTAATTCCTCCATGGGCTTTTCCCCGTTTGAAGCTCAGGTGGGTTATCAACCCTCACTGTTCCCTGAGACTGAAAATGATTCTGAGGTTCCCTCGGTCAACCATTTTATTTGTGGCTGTCGGTCTGTTTGGACCAGGGTCCATTCATCTCTGTTGCGCTGGGGGCTCAAACAGAAATCCGCTACCCATAGAAGGCGTCGTTTGGCCCAATCTTATCGGGTGGGTCAGGTGGCTGTCTACCCGGAACCTCCCCTTGAAAGTAGAATCACGGAAACTGGCTCCCTGCTATATAGGCCCATTCAAGACTGTGTGCAAGATCAATTCGGTCATGGTCCAGGTAAAGCTCCCTAGATCTTTGCACATCCACCCGTCATTCCATGTCTCTCGGATTAAGCTGGTTAGCACTAGTAACCTGGCACTTGCCATCGCGAATGGTGGAGAGGGGGGGCGGTTTACACCATGCGCCGCATTCTGGCCGAGAGGCGTGTTGGTTGTGGGGCCCAGTTTCTCATGGATTGGGGGGCATATGGCCCTGAGGAGCACTGCTGGGTCCCTTCTTGAGATATCCTGGATCCCACGCTTATTTCTGAGTTCTGCGCACGGGGTTCCTTAGGGACTTCTGGAGCTGTTCCCTAGAGAGGGGGAGGGTTTGGAGGCTGGCGAGCTTTCTTTCTTTCTCTTGTCCGGGATGGTATCGTTTTGCCCACAATCAAATTCTTTGGCCAGATGGCATTAATTGTGGGCGGTGCCCGGACTCAATTTAGTTTCACCTCGCTGTCTTTGTCTTTAGTAGAGTGTCAGTGTTACTTTGCACTTTAGCCGGTAAGGTCTCTAGCTAGAGAATTGTGTGAGGAATTTGTTGCAAAGAGGAAAAGTGGTAGTTAGCAAGGGAATCTTTCTCTCGTTATTTCTCTTTTTATATGTAGCGTCTGGTGCCTTATCTTGTTATCTCAGTAGCCAGGATTTTCCCCTTTATTTTGTTTTAGTCCTGCTTGGTTTGCTTCCTTTTGTACCCGGACTAAGATCTTTGTCCGTTCGAAGCGTGAGTCTCTCTCTCCCTTTTTGTCGGTTTGTCTCTCTTATTTTGCTGGACTTCCTTTCATTTCGGCCGCTGCTTTTGGCGTCTCAAAACTCCAGCCATCACATCAGATGGAAGTATAGTATCGGTTTCTCCATCCTGTTTTATAATGGCACAAAATCACACATTTAAAATTCAACTTTTATCATTTTTACTCAGTTGACGCACAGGAATATTCGCTGGCTGCTGCACATTCTAAGCCTTTTGTTTTAAAGTCTTGTACATAGCCTATCCAGACTCATGCACAGGATCCGCTGGGTGCCTTTGTTGACTCAGACTGCAAGTTAAAAAAGCACACCCCGTACTTTCGGGTTACACTAAAAGCAGTTCCAGGAGCAAGCACTGTAACAGGACCCATAGGTTCATTGTAACACAGTTGGGTTCAGTGGAGATCGCAGCCAGAAATACATTGTCCGTTCAAAAAAAGTTCTGAATTTAAATAAGTGAATACTTCAGAGCAGGGCTGCGCAAATTTGGCTCTCAAATCCAAATCCAGCTCTGAGGTTCTCTCCTTACAGGCAATTAAGTGAAAAGTTATTTCCAATAATTAGCCAACTGTCATCACACCAGAGTGCCAGGTAAAGGGAGGGTGGATAGTTCTTAGCCCTCAAGGACCGCGATTTGGGCAGCCCTGCTCAAGAGTTTATGACTGAATCATTACTGCCATCATAAATAAGTTTCAGCTGGCAATAATTCTTTTAATCCTGACTGATTCTGTGCCTAACGTCTCACTTCTGGGGAAAAAAACATGTCAGAAGATTTGGTTGAATCTGTAAAGTAACATCAGACAAAATTATCACGCAAAAATGCACCTCTTTGCACGGTCCAGAACAATATAATAGGACTGCAGGTTGCCTCTTCCAGTTAGCTTGCTGACCAAGCCAGCTAATGCGGTAATAAAATTATTAGCAATACCCTCAAAGTCTGATAAAGGCTCAATTTCGCCAATACCTGTAGTTCTGCTAGTGATGTTTGTTTCTGCCTCAGTTGAAGTGCACTGCACCAATGTTACTTGCGTATACCTTCATTTCACACTAACAGTCACCGGCTTCCTAGCGATAGAGCTACATGAAAAACGAGCTGCTTTATGTCACAGTTTTGATGTATTTTGTAGCTGTGTGGTGTGTGCCTTCACTTTCTCCAGTAATATTACAATTACTTTAAAAACTGCCCGCGAGGATGTCATGAAATCTCAGGTTAAGGTAATATTGAAGTGACTGCCAAGCAGTTGACATTTAAGTTGATAAGTGCAGTTGTGTTCAGGCAGTACAGAATACCAGCTGCCAGTTAAGAAGCAAATGCTATATCTCTTAAATGAGAGCAAAACTCTAAGTAACTTCTGAGCCATTTAACACCCGATTTTCATGTAGCTGGCTGGCTGGCTACTGAACACATTAAATGTATGCTGGCTGGCTATAAATAAATAAATAAACATAAGCTATTGTGTTCACTAGATAAATTGATTTTCTAAGCAGATCCCAAGTTCACAAACGACACCAGAAGACTGATAGTGGGCTGTAAGGTTGGCTTTTTGGTTGTCCTTTTTAATTGAATGCCACAAATATCAAATTAATTTACAGTAAATGTGCTGTGAATCTGTGAAGTTCCATTGTACTTAATTAATATGCAAAATAACACCACATCACTGGGTCCTGCACAACCGAGTAAGACTGTATCTTACTTGTTAATCAACGGCTAAAAAGTCTTGTTGGAATGATTAGACGTGTCTACTGGCCTAACTCTTGACTAATCCCATCATGAAGTATGTACAACAAGCTGCTGACATTGTCAAGCAATATCCCCCGCAACTGGCATTGCATTTTTGAATAGAGAATGTTTATATGCATTTAGACTTCTAAAGAACTGCACTAATCGCAAAGCTGTTAATTTCCTTGCAGAAAAAATAGGCCGGAGAGTATGCATCAGATAAATCGGAAAATTATACCAAATTGTTTCCATGACGCACCTTTATGTCACCTCGATGCGAAATATGATCTCGATCGGATGATTAGTTGCAAATTTATAGCCAAGACAGGACACTTTACAGATTTCCCACAAATCTGACGCTTTTTGACGCAAACAATTGTAAAGATATTGTCAAAATTGTTTTTCATGACACACCTTTATGTGTTTTTACACCTTGATACCAAATATGATCAAATTGGATTATTATTTTCAAAGTTATAGCCCAGACACGACACATTAAAGATTTCCCGCAAATTTGTCGCTTATTGCCCCAAAACGTGAGAAATTACAAAATTATTTTCAAAATTGTTTTTCATGACACACCTTTATGTGGTTTTACACCTCGATGCCAAATATGATCAGAATCGGATGATCAATTTCAAACTTATAGCCCGGACAACAAACGTGTCGGACAGACTGACGGACGGATGGACAGACCCCATTTTTATATCCCCCGCAACAACGTTGTTGCGGGGGAGAAAAATAAAATCTTGACCCAATTAGGGAACTTGTCAATATTCTGAACAGTGAACACGTTCTTTTTTGAATGGACGCCAGTTCATTTTTGGATGCGTTCGAGGCTGCAAACCTGGTCACTGCGTTTGATATTGAACACCCTTCTGTTCATTTTCTGATGCCTGCCCAAGGCCTGATGCATTCATCTACAACTGAACGCCATTCATATAAAACTTAACTCCGTTCATTATAAAATGTTTGCAATTCAAGAATTTCTGTTTGTAGTCAACTCTTCTGAGTTTTTTTATTGCAGATTTTGTCGATGTATGTGACAGTTTATGCGGTTAACGCATCTCCCCATTTTCCGTCATCTACTATATGTAGATTTTATTAGATAGAAATTATCGGTGTTACAGCTGGAGTCTTCTCTCTGTTTCATGCATCAGTTATATAAAATATTGTCGTCACTCATTTCTTTTTCCAAAATGTAGGCCTACATTTGACTAGCGACATGGCAACAGAATTTGGAAAAACGTGAAACGTGCATGTAAAAAACGTGAAACGTGCCCGCCGTCATCTCCGTGGTCTCGCAGTTGTGTTTTTCTGTGTGCCTATCTGATTTTTTCTATGTCAGCTAAAGTTACATAATGTAATAAAAAATATCAAACAACGATAAAGATTTATAGCAAGATTTTAAGGGTGCCGAGAACAATAAATTTGCCATTATGTCTGAAAATAATCAGCTATAGGGGAGACTGGGTCGAATTGTTACACTTTTTCTTTTAACGGCTGTAGAATTGATATTATCATTTTTGTTACCAATATGCACTGTACAGATAGAAAGTTTATAGGACTACATGGATGATCTGCAGCAACCCCTACATTCTGTGCATGCGTGATGTGCAGAATATAGGGCTTGTGTGACTGGACTCTATAAGAAGGCACCTGAACGCCTTCACTCCCAGTGCTTTGAAACATTGTCATACAAGCAATGTAGCTGAGTTAGTTTAAACCAAGAGTCCACAACCTCTGCATACTATACTGAAGTACGTAAGGAACTTTATATAGAGAAAACACCATAATTTCTCAGAAAGTGACTCTCTATTTTGTTACTTGGTTCTGTTGGCTGAGTCAATCACAGGAACCAAATCCAATTGATCTTAATTAAATTTTACACGCTGAGGTGGCGATTGATGGCAAAAAGTCAAAAAATGAAAATGGTGAAGGCGTCAGAATAATTTTTGGGGTACTTGGCAGCATTATCCTGATCACAAATTGTTTTTGTTCGTAGGTGTGTATGTTTTGTTCGAGGGGGAAGCCCCATACAGGGGCCATAATTCGTTAGAAAGTGACACTATATTTTGTTACTTGGTTCATTAGGCTGAGTCAATCACAGTTAGTTCACTACTTCAAGAAATGCATACTGATAGGTCAGTGCATAATATCACAGACATAGGTGCAACCAGCATAAAATAATGCAAACACTTGAGTAAAATAAGAATATTAATTGCTAAGTGACATCTTATATTGATTTATCATTCTACAAACAGCGCATTTCACTATAAAAGACCCCATTGCAGTACACTTCTGCTTACATGGAGATTAAGATTTATGTTACGCTGACATGTCACACTACTGACACCTTAATTGTTTCTTTTACAAACTCTGAAAGTATGATTCAATTATAAGACAGTAATATTGAGTTTTATTTGCTTCATCTGTGGTTATAATGGTTATAATGTTTTGGCCCATCAATGCAGAATGCATTATGTATCCTGACATAGCCACCTTCTGCAGTTATGCTATATATCCAGTCAAATGAAACACAGAACTATTGTTATTCAACGTGACCTGGAGGACTCAGCTGTCACCAGCCAGGGGACTTTCCAATACTTTCACCCCTTAAAAGCCCAGAAGCTTTAACACCACCAAAATATCAGGCACGATATACTGTTCTATTGTCGCCTCAGACTCTTCAGTACTTTAAAGAAATTCATATATTCCACTGAATGTGCACTCCAGTGCATAAAATGGGCCAAGTCCAAAATGGCAGAAAATGAAGCTTTCAATGGTCTTAACCCTCCAATTATGTTCAAATAAATACACCAGGTCAGTTTGATCCCTGCAATGTAAAACTACGTAAGCCTTTCTGCTCTATTCTCCTGTACTGTACTGACTCCTGTACTGTACTGCAGCTTTTCCCCAATCACAAATTGTTGTTGATCGTGTGTGTTGTGTGTGTAGGGGGGGGGGGGGTCGTTTTTCACTTGACGACACTGAAGAGATACCAGTTCATTAAATGTCTGAAATTAAAGAATCAGAAGTTCCCCAAAGACATGTTGAGCCAGGAAAGATCATTTGCAGGAGCAAGTGGCCTCAAAAATGTGTCATATACATAAATTATTGATCCCTGGATATATTTATAGTCGGCATCCATGCCTCAGCCACAAAACTGACCTTGTTTCAAACTGATGTTTGAAAGAGTAAGGATGTTCTATTTCACTGATAACGCCTTGTTTTTATCCCACCATGTTCCCTCATATTTTCTTTGCCTGGTCACCCCTATGAGTAGTGCGAAGAGTAAGAAAGGGAAGGACTCAAAGGAAGGATGTCATAAGCAATCTGACACTGGAGATGTGCTTGCTATCACTCCGTGGGACATGTCCACCTCGCTACCTTTATAAGGTTAGCCTGTGCTCTGCGATGTGAAAAGAATCGGTGAAATTTTGCCTGTTCAATTTTGCATGTTCAATTCCCTTCGCTATTTGGCAAGTCCAGTCATGTATTTGCAAGTGAATTCATTTTGAAAACAAGAAATCTCAGTCAGTGATGTATAAACCACTGATGTTTCCTGGGGTCAGCAAGTTTCTGGCGGAGGGTCATCTTTATATGCTTTATGTTGCATCTGAGGGACAAGTATGGTTCAAAGGGTCACGTCGCTTTAGAACCGATGATTTGTATCAACAATAGCAAAAGCAACAGCTCAGTGACAATGAATCAAAGGCAACTCGAGAGCATTGCCAGTCCTTTTTGGTCACTTTGTCGACTAAAATGGTGCTTGCTCCTCTCACTAAAAAAGATAATACTCCTCGAAAGAACTCAATCATAAATTTTATCTTAATGCCATTTACTCCCTCTTTTACACTTACGTTACCTGATACACTATTAAAACATTGCATGGCCAGGCTAAAACAGTATTTTTTCAGAGTTTGTTATCTAATCACTACAGGGCCGCAGTTAACAATAAGAGACAAGTCAAAGAAAGGTGTATAGGTGAGGGAATTACATCTGAGGCTGTCATGGGTATTGTTGAATACTAGGTCAGTCCTTTTCATGGCTCAGAGGTTCTTGTTCATGAGCCTGAACATCATAACAAGACAGAAGGATATGGTTTCAGCTTAAATACTGAGAGAAAATCCCCTGGTAATACTGTTCTGGGAGATATATGCAAGGTGGTACGCCCTGGGTAAGTAGAGAGCCATCACAGCCACCAGGCAAACATTAAACAAATGTTGCTATTATCTGTATGTATGTATTTCACTCGCTGCTTTTGGTAAGTGAATGCTTAATTTGCTGTAGGGTGTTATTGCAATCAAAGCAACGGTTAAGTAATGTTTTTGGCTATAGCAAGCATGGTGTCATTTGAATACAAAACTACGGTACTCAATGCAGAAGTACCTGATTACCGCCTTTTCATTATTTCTTTGTTTTTTATTTCTGAAAGTGCATCTATGAATTTCTCTTCAGCTCCAGCTTTCGGATACGTTCTGGCTACGTGGCATGTCCCTGTGTCACTGACACTTTACGGTTGAAACTATATATTGTTAGGTTTAACCTCATTTAAATATGGCATATATTTAGCCATGGCTTCATATCACATGATGGCAAGAAATAATCTATGAAAAGTTTTCGAAAGTTCTGAGATTTAAGAATTTTTTATTGGGTATATTTACATATGTCTTGCACTGTGGAGTCTGAAAGTGTGTCTTAGGCTGGTTTTGTATTTTGCGTTCATTGTGTACTGATTTAATTGGCGCTGTGCCTTGCATCTCAGGCTCGGTGACCATGGGCCAGCTATTCCAACCTGTGGCGCTCCTGCTTTTGATTCTCAATGCAAGAGGTAACCCTCCACTTCTTTTGTAAGGGACACCTCCATTACAGTGAGCAGCGGTAATATTTCATTTCAAAACTGTTGAACTTTGAATTTTGATTGCTCAGAAAAAATTGCGCCATTTTGACTTACAGTAACCATGAACCTTGCATAAAGTACAACAAATCTTGACTGAAACTTGGTTAAGTCCTTTGAGACCATTGATTTTTGTGTGAAATGGCTCGGTTACATGGCTGGTAAATATGAATATGACGTTGAAGCTCAGACATACATCAATTAGCCAAAACATTAAAACCATTCACAGATGTTGCAAATAACTGCAAGCAGACCTTACAAAGCAAGCAAGCAGTTTATTCTCATAGTTGTCATGTTAGATGTGGGACAAATGTGATCAAAGGAACTTTGACAAGGGCCTAATCACATGACCAGATGAGTGCTGAGAGCATGTTTGTAGTGGCAAAGAATCCCCAGTCAGCAGTGCTGAGGCCTTACTGACAGTGGATCAAGGAGGGGCAAACCATGAACAAGCCAGACAGAGTTGGCCGCCCGAAGGTCCTTGAAACACAAAGGCTGCTGAGGCTATCCCATCTGTGTAATGGCCGAAAGAGTAGGGAGGCCAAATGCAGCAGTGGGAGTGAACGAGACCAGCAAGGACTTAAAATACCGACAGGAAGAAATATAAACGAGGCAACAGAAACGGGTCTCGCGCTTCCAAAAAGGATGCCCAACAATCCGAACCAGGAAGCAAAGCAAGAGAGGAAAAACAAACAGGGAATGCAATAAGGAAAATATCTTGAGAACCAAGACTAAGCACCTAAATTGGTGCAAGCCCAACAAAAGAGAGGGACAGAATCGAAAAGGAAATTTCCCTAAAGAAATATAAGTCGCAAATATACCGCGAAGGCTTCCGCCACAAATCCCTTACTTGAGATATCTTCTGGCTGCAGTGAAAACTGAAATCAGACACTCCGGCAAAGGAGGCGTGGCGGACATCCGGCTTATATAGACTCAGGAGAACGCGCCGCCCACGCCAGAAGAACCAGCTGGGAAAAGAATCTGATAGAGAAGGAATTTGCTACTGTCCCAGGACGAAAGCCACAAAGAAAGGTCCTTCACACACGCACACCACCTAAACCATGACAAACTTGTCTGAAAGGTAACTGTGGCGTAAGTATCCGAGAATTTTGATGATACTTACTTGAGGAATGCATCACAAAACACTCTGCATCGCATCCTGCTGCGTACAGTGCTATGTAGCTAAAGACAAATTGGAGCGCACATTCCAGCTCCGGTCCACCTCCATAAGCATTTGCAATGGGCATGTGAGCACCGAAACTCGACAATGAAGCAAATTAAAGTAGACCACCTGGTCCAGTGAGTCTCATTTTCTTCGACATCATGTTCATCGGCTGGGTATATGTGCATCATTTACTTTGTGATGAGATGGCACCAGGATGCACTGTAGAAAGAAGACGAGCTTGTGGAGGGAGTGTAATGCTCTGGGATATTTTCTGCTGGGAAGCGTTGGGCCCTGGAATTCAAGTTGTTTTATGTCTGTTTTAAGAAGCTGTTTTGGCAGCATGATGTTGACTTCTACACCATCAGGCAGGTGGTTCTAATTTTGTGGCTAATCAGTGTATAAACACTGAATATTGAGCATGAGAAAATGCCGATTATTTAGAAAATTGAGTTTTAGCGATAAATTCTTTCTTGTGTGCAAACTTGTGCTGAATACTTGCCATGGGCCTTTTTTGAATATATTCTACCAAATGGTTCATTTTTTCATTACAAAACAAAACTAAATTGAAAGTATGAATCTGTCACCAGTTAATCCCTGAGAGATTTAAACCCCAAAAAGCAGAGGACCAGCACTATACAGGAGCCTTTTTAACTGAACTTTTAAAAATTCAAATGAAAATAAAAATACAGGTCTGTTCAAAAGTCATAGGCTCATTTAATTTAGCATGACATTTGCTTATGTATGATTTATGAAAGCCAGCTGGGATAGGCTCCAGCTCGCCTCGCGACCCTAGTGAGAAATAAGCGGGTATAGAAAATGATGATGATTTATGAAGACATTATGTCTCATTTATGAATGCATTTACATGCTGTATAATCCTTTATGTGCAACACTTCATCTAAAGTGTGACCAAGAGACTAAGCTATATTGTGAACATAGTCACAGCTAAAGTGCATTGTTTGGCTATTGGCTGCATTTACTGTATATAATTGATATGATATTGAAAGAATGGCAATAATCAGATTAAATGCAAAAAAAAAAAAAATTTTCATTGACTTCCATCTCTCCTCTGAGAGTTTTTTACCCCACTGAAAAGATGCCAAATCAAGAGATATAAGTTTGTCAAAATTTCAGTTTTTTTAGCATTTATTCAAATTATTGCCATCCTTACAATAGCATATCAATTATATACAGTAAATGCAACCAACAGCCTATCACTTTGTCATAGTTCATAATCAATATAGGCCATTTATTTATCTTAATTATTCAGTAAATAAATAGTTTGCTTGTTTATCAGGCAAACCTAAATCGGAAAAGCTTGAGAAAAATCAAGTGCTAAAATGTAAGGTATTGGAAGGCCACCTTATTTAACTAGCCAGTGGTGAAACAGTGGCTGGCACTAAAGATGTCACAACTCTTGTCTGGGTGTGCACTAGGATTTTTTTTTTTGCCTTTAGCCACTGCCGCTGAACAACCTGATAATGCTTTAATGTTTAAGCCACAAAGAAATCTTTTTAGCCTCACATTCGATACACTGTATTGCACGTGCGACTTCACAATGTAGAACCCCACAAAACAATACCAAGGACGGACATTGCAGAGGGCTGAAGGTTTCACGTGTTCTTTTGGGCTGGCGTTAATTCAAGCAACTTCCTGGCTGGTGTGAATCACTATAAAATGGATATTTTTCTCTGTCCAAAGACAGGGCACAAAAACACAATGGTTACAATTAATTTGACTCCATAATACATTTAGAATACCAAATTCAGTTCTTGTTAAGTATCTGACTCCAAATTAAAATTAGAATTGATAGTTCGGGGACAGCATGCAAGAATCTCGAGACAGCTACGCCATCAGAATCGTTTGTGAAAACCATTGTCACTCAGCAAAGGCCCCCAGGGTAATAAACGCTGCCAGAGGATCTTAGTTCGGTGATAGTTCTAGAGGATGGAAGAAATTACCATGATAGCAGCATCTAGGCATAAACAAAGTAGCACTGAGCATAAACATATCACAAACCCAGGTTTATGTACACCCAAGGGTCCCTTAAGAGGATCACCCGGGTACTGGCTTGAGCCCAGGGGCACCTTTAAGAGCCAAATCCTCAGGACCTGTACTACATAAACCCTTTTGGGATAGACCGTAATCTGCAATCTAATTTAAACCCATCACTACCTACAACATCAGATAGCTAGTCTGGAATGGTAAGATATCGCCCCCTAAGTACCGACCATAACATGGCTAGAAAGAATGTACGTGTTAAGAGTCACGGAGACCACGCAAGCTGAAAAGAATAACAATAATTTAATCACCAGGTAGGCACAAACTTAGATCAAACAAATCAACGTTAAGCCAATTACAAGTTACACATAATTTAGAGAGAGAATAAATTCATACCTGGAAAGGCCCACCACATGCCTGGGGAGAACTCAGATGCCATCCCTCCCCGCCTACCGCCAGACCCAAGCATGCAGAGAGAGCTGGGATGCGACTCTCCATAATTAAAAGACTACTCACGCCCTTCCACACGCAGGGAGATCGAAATTCGATTCCCCCCAAAGGAAAGTCTCTCCTGCCTTTAAACTAGTCCACACCTTTGATCAAGGCAGAGGAATGGAGGGCCGTATCTGCGTTTTCCACCATTTGGGGGACATAATAAAACTTTTACCATACAGAGGAGAGTGAAATCTGACCAATTTTCAGGAGTTTCCCAAAGGGAATGAACAATAATTTCAAGGGAAATGAAACATGCTCCATTCAACTCCTTGGATTCCCCCGAGAATAACATGATAGGAATATGTACTAATATGATGCAGTTGTCATGAAAAGGCCGTAAGATGAATTATTATATAGTTTAATTGGGTTATAAGTATATAAGTGATTTTTTTCACAGAATATTGAACATATAAACATATTATGAATTTCCCAGAGATTAAGATTATTTTAAACAGATCAATGAAACTGAACTTTGGGGACAGTGATATGACTCAGGAGTTTTGGGGCAGTCAGGGCTTTGCGACTCCGCCCCCCACTGAGCAAAACCAGAGATACTTCCCCCCACAGGCAGGCTGCAGGAACATCCTAGGGGAATGTCATAAAAGTTTTACTGCTGGCTCTGAATCGAGCTTATCAGCCATATGTTCAGATTCTACAACAACATAAGCTCAGTATATGAATCTGCCTTGTTAAGCAATATCAAAAACTAATACAAACTACAAATTTATTGCATTTCATTGCTCATTCATTTCTGAACCTGCATGTAAGACTACCCAGATAGCAATAGGAATCGGCCTGATTCCATTTTTGAGTCGGCACTGTCGGCAAAGTGTCAAATCTGGGCATTATCAACTCAGCCATAATCTTGCCGATTCTGTCTTGCCGTACAGCCGCTGATCCTGACAGTGCCAGAATCGGACTGGCTCTGGCAATGTAAGGACTCTACGGAATATGGCTTCATTCCATGAAAACACAGTCGGGCCAATTATGGCAAACCGGAGCTCTGCCATTTACCTTCATTCGCGAGTAGCTGCAACTCAGCTGTAATTTTGCCGATTCCATCACGCCATACAGCTACCGATCCTGACTGCTGGAATCAGACCGAATCTAGCGATGTCTGGATTCTGCCGATTAAGGCTTCATTCCATGAAAACAGTCAGGGCCGGCTAACCAGAGCTCCGCCATTCACCTGCAGCCTTGGGTTGCTTCAACACAGCCATAATCTTGCCGATTCCACCTGGCCGTATGCCATATGAACTGCAGCACACCAGAGTTGGGCTGATTCTTCACAAAGAGGAATCGGCCTAATTCCCACTTAGGTTTCGGCACACGATTCTACGGATATGTCAACATCCAGAGCCATCCAATCAGTCCCTGTATCATCATCGTCGCTGTCTGATAAACAGGTTAGTGATTATTGGTGGTGGTAAACACGATACCTGAAAAAAATATTTTTCTTACAGTTTTGCTTATCAAATATTTCTAGCTGTCATGCTGTAATTGGATTTAAAATACCTGGCTGAGCTAATTCAACTGTTCGGCGTAATTTAAGTAATGAGGTAGCGAGCAGAGTTGGCGCCATAACGTAACCGTGAACGTTAGAGCTCTTTTCATTTGGTGATCTTGAGGGAGCATTGGGTGCTAAATTTTTTACGTTAACTTAAAGTTTGTGTGACAACTACTTGGTTGACTTTAGCAAATTCACTAGGTAGCTCCTAAGTTTTATTTTATGAAAAATGTAAAGTTTTTTTTTTATATTATTTCAAACTAATGAATTCAAAAGTTTGTTTGGTACGTGAGCAGTATTGTTCATTGCAGTTGTACTGTTGGGTCTAATGCCGTCGTTAGCTGGCAAACCTAACGTTATTCCGCTATTAAGATTGGAAATGCTGTGTTTGAGAGTTAGTGAAATAAGTAAACCCCTTTGAGATGGTTGGCTAGTTAGGCTAAATGTTAACGTTACAAAATACTTGTGTTTGACATTGTATTGTTGCATTCTAACGTAAACATTACCCTGTATGCTTCATAAATCTTTTTGTCTTTCAGATTGATGAGTTGAGCCACTTCTCCACTTCGACTAAATGTTAGCTTGCGAGCCAACAACTCAAAGGTAAGATGCCAAAAATGGCTAGCTTAATTTAGCTAAACTGAGTTAGTGATTTTAGTACCTCGCTTACAAGTTGCCAACTTAATTTTTATGGGGTTTTTGTTCATTACCGTCAAACCTAAGGTATGTTGATGTGTTCTAGCTGGCAAGCTCGTTTTGTGGAGTATGTTAGCTAATTCGCTACAGCTGCTATTTTGTGCAAGCAAGTTAGCTTTGGTCAATATGATAAACTTGGTTGTGCATATAATTTAGAATGGAGGCATCATTACTGTTACAGACATGCCAGACCTCAACAAAATGCAGATCTTGGCCATGGATAAATGTTTATCAAATGTTTCATACATATTTGCTCATTAGCTAACACACATAATTATTTCAGAAATTGCCATGCCATTTTTTATGAATGCACACTTAAATTTGCTCGGCTCAAATTCAATTAAACGTCACAGTTAATATGTAGGCATCCATTTGGGGAAAGAAAAACTTGACTACAGTTTGTTGGCCACATTGGTATTTGGTAAATTGTAAAATGTCCGTTTTATTTGTTGTGGTTTTTGGTTTAGCATATCATTTACATTAATTATTGGTTATAGTAAGCCCAACACTTATCGTATTATGGCTGTAGAACTGGCACATAACCTGTGTAGACCAGTCCTTAAAACCTGGATATGGTTTGCGTTGCTGCGCAGAGCACTCCTCTATGTAGGTACAGCTGTTACCTGATGGCAACAACAGCATCAACCGTGTACTCGGTCAAGCGAGAGTGACGAGCCTCTCCTCACCAATCATATAACTGCTCTCTTTCTTGCTCCACTTTTTAGTTTCAGATCAGTGGGCTGGGTACCTCAGTGGCGAGGTACCAAGAAATGGGACAGGTTGTGATTCTTATTTTGGTACCATCCACAACTTTTGAAAATAGAAACACAAAATTAACTGTTCTAATGTGTAACAAACTGAACTGGGCTGCTCGGTGGAACTAAGGCTGTATGGTCTCAGAATGATTTTGTCATGGTTTGCGTATGTGCTTATTGCATTCTTTGTTACTCTCTTTCCTGATGACATCGTTTTCTTTTCCTATCGGATTTTTTGCCCAGCTGACTGATTATTCCTGGGCGGTCCTTCCCCGGAGTCTATTTAAGCCGGAGGTCGACACGCCTCCTTTCCTGGAGTGTCTGATATTATGTTACTCGCTTCGGCTCGAGAAATCTTTAGTCAGGGTTTGCCAGTATATATATTATCTTTATTTCTGGGAAGCTTTGCTTCTTTAGGTTTTTTATGGCACAATTATTTGGTGCCTTGTTAGTCTCTGATTAATTGAGATTTCTTTTCCTCTGTTGTTGCTCGCTTCGTTTCTGGCACTAAGTCGTTTGTGTATTCAGAAACGCAAGCTCCTTTCCCTTCAAATTTTCGCTCTATCACTTTCAGCTGTGCCAGCTCCGTGCTTGGTGCACCTTCACCTGCCACGGCATCTGAAACTCCACTTTAACCAGCCTTTACAGATTTAGATTTTTACTGACCGTCTAATAAATTTGCTAAATTTTCTGGGATTACTATGATGTTCTGTAAATGGTTAATGTGACAGTTTAACTGAAACTCGAGTTGAAAATCAAAGTCAAATCTCTCTCCCTCTCCTGCCTTTTCTCTAGGAGCTGTTTGTAAAAATGGATCTTGCAGGGGAGCCGCTGGTGGCAGCAGTATGTGAAGTGATAGCTTCAGTTTGGGAATGATTGGGATTGGGGGAGAAAATTAAGGAGTTAAAATCAAGAGAAAAGCATGCATGGTTTGTTTCTTGATGTCCATTTCATTTGAAATAAAATTTGATAAAAAAAATTTACTTGGTTACCAGGTGTCATTTTATGAAAACTATAAATTAATAAATTGCTTTGAATCTAATTTAAATACCTGGCATGTGCTTCAAACCCTTTTATCATTACCAGTGCTAGACTACTATACTCAGTACTGCAGTTTTCAGGATTTCAGTAACATGCATGAAATGCATGTATCCTGTAAAAACAAAACCTTATTGTGCATTTTAATCTTGTATATAGACTGACTTTTATTCAATGATCTTTCCATGAGGAAAAAAGTTCTGCTGCTGATTCGAGAATTGACTTATTTCTAGATTTGTCCTTGGGGTGAGTTAAATCTTATCCCATCGGCAAATGCAGGAATGAATAAAAGCGTTTTACAGCGGTAACAATACTTTTTTGCTTGAAAAACGGGTAATAGACATAAGTTTTAAGTTTAAATACAAGATTAAAATACTCAGGAAGGTCTGTTTTGCATTGAGTGATTTTGGGAAACAATGAACAATGTGTAGACAATGAACAATTATCATGCAAGATATTGACTTATCGCCGATATTGCCATTATTTAGTCATTTTATCTTTATAATTAAGGAAACTTAAAACAGTATGTAGGCATATTGATTTCTTGTTGTAAGATTCAAGTTTTTACATTACTATTACAGTAATGACATGATGATGATTATTTTTTTTTTACTATTATCATAAAATATATTTAAAATATCATTTGTAATAATTTAATATAGAGGAGGTACAGATCAGGCAGCCCAAATAAAACTGGTTTGGCTTGGAACTGGGCCGCATGTGGCGGGATTCTGGCGACGTGCAGGCTGTGTCGGGTGAGTTCCGGTGAGTGGTATTCAGGCCAGATTAATTTTTCTACAACTGGGCCGTATCTGGGAGGGTAACAGCACGTCACGGACATGATACGGCAAGTGGTTATCAGGCCACATTAGTTTTTCTATAATCGGGCTGGATCTGGGTGAGTAATGGCAAATTGACGGCAGTGACGTCAGAAAGGCAACTGCACCAGAATCGGGCAGTCATTCAATCTGATTCTGGGTAGATTACAGTCATACGGAATCAGGCAGAATAAAAAGGAGTCAGAGCCCGTAATCTGACCGCATCTGGGTCGACAAGTTTTTGCTATCTGGGTAGATTTATTTAAGTACAGAAGTACATTTATTTTTTAAACACTTGATCAGCAAAACGACTACATTTGATTCTATTTCTACTGTTTTGGATAACCAGTAACATTTTGAGGGTTTGGAGCACAAAAGTTATTTTGAGATTTTTACCCTCGGTCAAAGCTATCGGCTAATTCTTGGAGCACAATAACTAGCCATATGTCCATCTGCCTTAGTTTTAAGCAGTGTTCACATTTGTATTTTGAGGTACATGTCCAAAAAAATTTTGCTTAAATGAATCAAATATTGATATTTTGATGAATAAAGATGAGTTGTGTAGCAGAATCATCTGTTTTCCATTGAAAACAAATGTAACTACAACCTATCACATTGTGTTACGTCACATCAAGTGCTAGAACTATTGGCGCACAGCGGTGACATGTCCATTTTTGGAAACTTTGCCATGATGTTGCATCAAACTTTTGTGTTCAACATACATGTAGACCTCTCGATTTGCACCTACTGTTGTAGATAACCACAAACCACAAACTGCTGCAATAAAAAGTTCATCACGAATAACTATAGATAAAATCTTTAATTTTGCATCACAATACCACTGGAAAGAAGTGGTATTCCCCCACTCAGAGACGGGAATCTGGAAACAGTGTGATGAGCTCAGATTAAATATAATTATTTTCAATGAAAGCACTGTTGGAAAGCTTTCGCCACCATGGCGAAGAGAAATTAGAAATCTTTCGCCACGGATTGATTTCTTTTGCCAATGGAGATGGAAAGCGCACACATGGCTAACGTGAATGTCTTCTCTGTCTCCCCCCCCGTCAGGAATTCTGTAAGCAGGATGCCTCCTTTGATTGGTTTGCCTCTTGCTTGCTCCCTTATCCCAGGCTGTGTATCGTTTCATTTACCCCCGTATCTGTGAAATCAGCAGTGCCGTGAAAAAGTATTTGCCCCCTTCCTGATTTCTTTTTTTTTTTTGCATGTTTGTCACACTTAAATGTTTCAGATCGTCAAACAAATTTTGATATTAGACAAAGACAACCCGAGTAAATATGCAAAATGCAGTTTTTAAATGAAGATTTAATTTATTAAGGGGAAAAAGCTGTCCAAACCTGGCCCTATATGAAAAAGTAATTGCCCCCCCCCCTTCTTAAATCATGAATTTACCACATTTTTTTATTTCAATTTCACTACTAGCCACACTTAGGCCTGATTACTGTCAGACCTGTTGAATCAAGAAATCACTTAAATAGAAGCTGCCTGACAAAGTGAAGTTGGTTAAAAGATCTGAAAAAGCAACACATCATGCTGCGAAGTAAAGAAATTCAAGAACAGATGAGAAACAAAGTCATTGACATCGATCAGTCTGCAAAGGGTTACAAAGCCATTTCTAAGGCTCTGGGACTCCAGCGAATCACGGTGCAAGCCATTATCCACAAATGAAGAAAACTTGGAACAGTGGTAAACCTTCCCAGGAGGGGCCGGCCCACCCAAAATTACTCCAAGAGCACATCGGCAACTCATCCAGGAGGTCACAAAAGAACCGAGAACATCATCTGAAGAACTGCAGGCCTCGCTTGCCTCAGTTAAAGTCAGTTTTTATGATTCAACAATAAGATAGAGACTGGGCAGAAATGGCATCCATGGGAGAGTTCCAAGGTGAAAAACCACTGCTGACCAAAAAGAACACAAGGGCTCGTCTCACATTTGCCAAAAAACATCTTCACGATCCCAAAGACTTTTGGGAAGATATTCCATGGACTGACGAGACAAAAGTTGAACTCTTTGGAAGGTGTGCGTCCCATTACATCTGGTGTAAAACTAAAACAGCATTTCATGAAAAGAACATCATACCTACAGTCAATCTTGGTGGGGGTAGTGTAATGGCATGGGCTGCTTTGCTGCTTCAGGACCTGGATGACTTGCGGTAATTGTTGGAACCATGATTTCTGCTCTCTACCAGAAAATCCTGAACGAGAATTTCCGACCATCTGTTTGTGACCACAAGCTCAAGCTTGGGTTATGCTGCAGGGCAATGATCCAAACACACCAGCAAGTCCACCTCTGAATTGCTAATGAAAAACAAAATAAAGGTTTAGGAGTAGTCCAGAAAAGTCA
Organism: Gymnothorax reevesii; assembly: GCA_029721435.1. Lineage (NCBI taxonomy): Eukaryota > Metazoa > Chordata > Actinopteri > Anguilliformes > Muraenidae > Gymnothorax > Gymnothorax reevesii. The sequence continues at coordinate 60,180,851 of CM056581.1, forward strand.
GGCCCTGCAATGTGCCTGAATTAACACAATTCTACAAAGAAGAGTGGGCCAAAATTCCTCTACAGCGATGAGAAAGACTCATTGCCTGTTTTCGCAGACGCTTGATTGCTGCTGTTGTTGTCAAGGGTGGCAAACCAGTTATCAGGTGTAGGCGGCAATTACTTTTTCACATAGGGCCAGGTTGGTTTGGATAGCTTTTTCCCTTGGGTTATCTTTGTCTAATATGAAAATTTGTTTGATCTGAAACATTTAAGTGCGACAAATATGCAAAAAAAAAAAAAGAAATCAGTAAGGAAGCAAATACTTTTTAATATTTTCCACCTTCCAAATTTCTTCAAAAAGACTTTTGGGAAAATATTCTTGGGACTGACAGGACAAAAGTTGAACTTTTCAGAAGGTGTGCGTCCCGTTTCATCAGCCGTAAAACTAACACAGAATTTCATAAAAAGAACCAAAACATGGTGGTAGTGTGATGGTTTGAGGCTGCTTTGCTGCTTCAGGACCTGGACGACTTGTCATAACGGATGGAACTGTGAATTCTGCTCTTTACGGGAAAATCCTGAAGGAGAATGTACAGCCATCAGTTGATGACCTCAAGCTCAAGTGTACTTGGGTTACCCAGCAGGACAATGATCCGGAACGAACTAGAAAGTCCACCTCTGAATGGCTTAAAAAAAACAAAATGAGGATTTTTGAGTTGCCTGGTGAAAGTTCGGACTTATATCTGATTGAGATGCTGTGGCATGACCATAAACAGGCCGTACACGCTCAAAAACCCTCCAGTGTCGCTGCATTAAGAATATTCTGCAAAGAAGAATAGGCAAAAATTCTTCCACAACAATGTGAAAAACTTATTGTCAGTTATCGCAAATGTTTGATTGCAGTTGTTGTCGTCAAGGGTGGCACAACCAGTTAGTAGGTTTAGGGGACAATTACTTTTTCACATTGGGCCAGGTAGGTTTGGGTGGCTTTTTCTCCCTTAATAAATTAAAACATCATTTGTGTGGGGTTTCCCCCACCCACAAAACATGCAATATAGGAATGCTCCTGTATGGCTGTCTGTGAATGTTTGGTGGTGGTCGGAGGGGCCGTAGGCGCATACTGGCAGCCACGCTGCCATCAGTCTGCCCCAGGGCAGCTGTGACTACAGAAATGTAGTTTAGTGAATGAATAATGTACCCATTGTGAAGCGTCTTTGAGTGCCCAGAAAAGCGCTATATAAAATTGATGCATTATTATTATTTACTATCAATCACCCTACTACTAGGTTTTACTCTACCCCCGCACTTGATTCCTGGTCTGGATCATAACAAAAGGGTTAAATCATTCAATTTCATGTTCCAAATAGGAATGAAAGGAGTTGGTTTTTGTAAACAGATCATGAGATATTATGAATTCCTGTCATTCTGGAACAATTTACCAATATTTATAGAACCAGAACAATGACATATTTTTCTGGGAATACTCTGGACTTGATTTCTGTGCTTGTGATTTATTTTTGTCACTTAATCCTCTCTTCCCAACCTCTGTTTTTTGCATCATACTATTTGAGATGTTTAAAAAAAATGTTTTCCCAGGCATATGATATATCTTTCATCACAGCAAATGAGCAGTAAATGAGAACATGATTGCAAAATCATACTAAAAGTATTATCACCCAGCAGCATATTCCTACATTATAAAAGCCTTACGGCATATCACTAGTTTGTTGCTGTATTCATTTGACCGACGTATATTGTATTACCAATTCATTTTGAAAGAAAACGACAGTCCGTTTTTTTGTGTTACTGTCAGCAACATTCAAGCACTGTACTCATTCAGCATAAAACTGACAAGAATATGCGTTAACAGACACGGGTGGTGATGTGATTTCACTTCATGCATGAGCTTTGATGGACTGAGGTGATGTGGGATGGTGGGGTACTCAGTGAGATCTGTCCACGTGGGCTCAAAATTGCTGGCATCAGCCGGTTTGTCAAGAAAGTTTCATGAAAACAGCTTTTATGATGTGAAAATGATGCTAAATGCATCAATAGCACCTGAAAGGAGAGGAGAAAGATAACTGGTCAAAAATGGAAACTGAAATTTAAACTTGTGTGCAACTAACAGTATAATATTTAGGTACAGGTAGACAACTTGAAATGATAATAATAATTTTGTTTTGCTGTGGCAGTCATACATTATAATACATAATTGCAATTCATATATATGCTTTTACAAAAATTACATGCTAAATACATAAGTTATTATATCCAATTTGGGTAGAAAATACTCTAAAGGCCCAATTTTCTTTCATAGCTTGTCTGAAAATACACACACAGATAGACTGTCATGTCTATTCTGATTTTACACAAGCTGGATTGACTAAGTGGCTATGCCTTGCCACTGCTACAACTGGATGGAGAGTTGGAGCCTGAGTGTATTGTTCAGTTTCAGGGGTTGGTTTTCATGTAAATTATATGTCACCAGAGGGAATGCTACTTGAGTAAGGTTTTGCAAGGTGGTATGAAGTGTTTTCCTGAAATATGAGGATATTCAAATATAACTGATGAGACGCACATCTAATTGAAGGACAGCTTATTTATAATTACACAAACGCAAAGTGGACAGTGCATATTTCTATTGAGGGGAATTAATATGTCATAAAATTAAAAGTATTAATAAACATCATGATTTATAACTGTATCATGTGTCTTCATCAATGTACAACTGAGTGGTATTTGCAGGCGCACATTTGGCATTGATAATGACATAACTTAAACCTTTAGTAAACTAAAGCACAAGGCCGGGCTGCTAGGCATAATTTAATGGGGTTTATTATTGTGCGAAGTTGGCAAACTATACAGAACATCATTTGAAAGTGCGAGGATTCAGCATTCTATGTGCCTTGGACATTTCGAGATTAAAACACTGTAGCGAAAATTGTATTCAAAATTGTGTCACAAGGATTCTTTACCTAACTATGCAGTTCCATCAGTTCAATTGTATAACATAGTTAAGATTGGTCAAAATATGTTGAAATCGATGTTTATTCCTTCAACCAATCAAAACCTAGTTTAGTTTTTAATCCATAAAGCAAGCTAGCTTAGAAAAGCATCACTAAAATTACTATGACATAGAGATGCATAGCAGTGCCTCTTTTTTCTGTTATAATTTCCCTTTTTTACACATAATACACCTCTGTAGATTGTACAATAGCCCTTTAGCAACAAAGTAAGTGCTCCCTCTGGCTATTATATGCTGATATAACAGAACATGAATTTAGCTTAGCCCCCACTCACAAAAAAATCACTCCTTTAATTTAGACAGACAGACAGACAGACAATGCTCAAGAACTTTCAAAAGACGAATATAAGCCAAGGGATTAATTTCTATATAGATTGTTTGTTACAATGGTTTCTGACAGGTGGGGCATTGGGTCAATGAAGCAAAGGAGTTTTGAAAGGGACATCATCACGCATATACGGTGTGATCGCAGACTTGTGTTGGGAATTGGAGGTGTTTCCAGGAGTGAGAATTCAGCTACATATGAGGAAAAAGAAGAAAATTGTTGAACTACTGTAAAACCAAATGCCACAGTGATGAGGATCACAGGGAGGTTTTGAGTCTTTGCAATTGTTCATTGAAATATGCGTCAACATTGAGAAGACAACAACATCTGTAAAATATTCATTTTAGTCACTGTATCATAATTAGAATTAGAATTAGATTTTTTTATTTTTCATGGCTGATGAGGCTTGGTCACAATGCCACAGGGCCACCAAATATTTTTCAGCTATTTGAAAACTTTCATTTCCAGTGTTGTAACTCAATTTGGGTTTTGAGATTATTAATAATTGTGACAACCAGAGAGTGATCGACTGAGTGTCACCTTTCAGAAGAGACTATGATAATGCCTTTATTTCATTGTTTCAAGAGCGGTGAGCAGTTTAGCATGGGTGAAATTTGATCAAAAAGGGAGGGAACGCTAATGGGTAAAATGTACAGCGCCTTCCATAATTATTGGCACCCCTGGTTAAGATGTGTTCCTTAGCTTTTGATAAATTCAGTTTTTTCCAAATAATATAGGACCACAATGAAAAAAAGAGGAAAATCCAACCTTTAATTCAAGTGCATTTATTCAGTGGGAAAAAAATTCCACATTAAGAAATAATTCTTTTACATCAAATCATGTGTGCCACAATTATTAACACCCCTGATGTTAATACTTTGTACAACCCCCTTTTGCCAACAAAACAGCACCTAATCTCCTCCTATAATGTTTCACAAGATGGGAGAGTACAGAAAGAGGGATATTCGACCATTCCTCTTTGCACAATCTCTCTAAATCATCCAAAGACCAGGGTCCTATCCTCTGCACTCTCCTCTTCAGCTCACTCCACAGGTTTTCAATGGGGTTGAGGTCTGGGGACTGAGATGGCCAACTTTTTGGAAAAGTAACAATCAGGATGATCTACTCCATCAGTGTCTTCTTGCAGTTAAACTGCACCTGCACCAATGTCACTGGCATCAACTGCCAACTTGAACTCCTTTTTGAAATCGGGAGATAAGAGAACTGGTGCATTTTTGAGAATAGCTTTCAGCTGGTCAAATGAATTTGGACATTTTTCATCCCAAACAAATTTTGCATTTTTCTTCAGGAAATTTGTCAAAGGTTCAGAGATGACAGAGAAATTTTTACAGAATTTTTTGTAGTAGCCAGCCATCCCTAAAATCTCATGAGCTGTCTTTTAGTTGTTGGCTCAGGAAATTCAGTGATAACTTTGACTTTTTCATCAAATGGTTTGACTTGACCCTGTTTAAGGTATTTCTCCTTCTCTGGATTCATTCTGTAGGGATGCTGTTTTAAAGGCTTGGCATCATCTTGTAGGATGACATCATGGTAAACCATTTCAGTCCTTGATGGAACGTCAGGGAAAATGTGACTATATTCAAATATGAGCTGCTTTAGCTGCTGTTGTTGAAAAGGGTCCAGGTGGGACAACTTGCTGTCAATATTTTGAAGAATGTCTGAATTTTTAAGTTTGACTGGACCAGGTTCATTTTCTAAGGGGCAGTCACAATCTTCTTTCGAATTTTCCAGTTCAACTGTATTTACCACATTGACTGGCTTTTGCTGAGTGTCTCTATCAATGTATTCTTTCAGCATGTTGATGTGACACATTTGTTTTTGTTTCCTCCTTCCAGGAGTTAAAATCATGTAATTCAGATCACTGACCTTTTTGAGGACAGTGTAAGGGCCGAAATATCGGGCTCTTAGAGGGTTTCCAGGAACTGGCAAAAGTGCAAGAACTTTGTCACCAGTTTTAAAACTTCTATCTTTTGCATGAAGGTCATATCTGGCTTTCATTTTGCCCTAAGCTTCTTTGAGATTAGACTTAGCAAAGTCACAGGCCTTAGAGAGACGATTGCGGAAGTCAGAGACATACTGAAGCAAGTTCATTGGGACATCATCTTCGGCCAGAAACTTTTCCTTCAGAAGCTTCAAAGGTCCACGGACTGTATGCCCAAAAACGAGCTCAAAAGGACAGAACCCAAGAGACTACTGAATAGCTTCACGGGCAGCAAACAGAAGAAGATGGACACCTTCATCCCAATCTTTCTCTGTGTCAAGGCAGTAGGTCCTCATCATGTTCTTCAGGGTTTGATGGAACCTCTCCAAAGCACCTTGACTCTCAGGATAGTAAGCTGATGACCTGTATTGTTTGATACCAAGCTCATGCATAACTAGTTGAAATATGCCAGACATGAAATTTGATCCTTGATCAGACTGAATAGACTTAGGAAGACCAACAAAGCAGAAAAACTTGGTAAGAGCCTTGATGATAGTCTTCGCCTTGATATTACAAAGTGGAATTGCCTCAGGAAACCGAATGGAAGCACACATGATAGTCAGTAAGTACTCACAACCAGACCTAGTCTTCGGCAATGGTCCAACACAGTCAATGATGATCCGACTGAAAGGTTCTTCAAAAGCGGGAATGGGCTTAAGTCGAGCCTTTGGAATATTCTGGTTTGGGTTCCCAACCATTTGACAAGTATTACAGGATTTGCAGTACTCCTGCACATCAGACCTCATGGACGGCCAGAAGAAATGGTTTCTGACACGTTGAAGGGTCTTCTTGATACCCAAATGATCTGACATAGGATTGTCATGGGCCAGACTAAGAGTTTCTTGACGATAAAACTTTGGAAGAACAATTTGATGGGTGATCATCCAGTCTTCATCTGCAGGAACATCAGGTGGACGCCACTTTCTCATAAGCACACCATTTTTGTAGTAAAAACAGACAGGAACTTGAGTAGCCTCTTGTTCACTAGCAGCCTGAGGTAGAAGATGCGCTAGATCACGAGCTTGTTGTTGCTCATGAATAAGTTGTTTACGAGACAAAATGTCATAAGAATGACCTGACAAGGACAAGTCTGAAGATTTCCCAGACATCTTAAGACTGGAAGGTTCCTGATGAAAAGACTGCCCAATGAAGGTGTCAGCCAGGTTAAAGTCCAGGTCAGCATCATCTTGAATAGCCTTTTTGGCCATAGAACGAGTAACTGCACATGAAGGATAGAGGTCTGGAATTTCCTCCTCTATAGAGTCAGATTCTTGATGAATCAAAGGAGTGTCAGTTCCAATAGGGAAGGGCACAACCTTATCCCCAGCAAGATCATTACCAAGAAGCAAATGAATGCCTTTGAAAGGAAGAGATGACCTAACACCAATAGTAACAGGCCCAGAGACCAAGTCTGATTTGAGATGAACATTATGGAGAGGTACACTTGTAAAACCACATTCTACTCCTTGAATAAGGACATTAGCCTGAGTAGACGATTTGTCCGAAAAAGGCAGAATATCTGCAAGAATAAGAGATTGGGAAGACCCAGTATCCCTTAGAATTCGAACAGGAGCAGATGAGGAAAAATCATGTGAAAGTGAGACAGAACCATCAGTGATGAATGGCTCAAAACCCTCCATAACAGAATCAGACACAGAAGGTAGAAGATCAGGCGAACTGACCATTGATACAAGAGATTCTCTCTTTGTCAAAGCAGTTGGCTTGGTTTCTTCTCGTTGTTGTTTTTTTCTTGAGAGCATAACACTCAGAAATAAGGTGACCTTGCTTTTTGCAGTATTGGCAAGACGCAGAGGGTAAAGAATCAGAGGATTGCTTCTCAGTGGAAGTTTTCCACTCAGAAGTGGTCTTAGAATCATTAGAAGTGTTATTAGAAGAAGTCTTGGACTGAAACTTGTTTTGAAATTTAGAAAAAGTGGATTTTTGGACAAAAGAAGACTTGTGAGTCAATGCATAACTATCAGCTAGGGTAGAAACATCTTGCAAGGTATTGGCTTGTTTTTCCGCAAGGAAAGTTTTAATATCAGGCTGGATACACCTTCTAATTCCTCAACCAGAGTAAGTTGCCTCATTCTATCAAAATCTTTTTCAACTTTCATGGAATTACACCACGGTACAAACAACTGTTCCTTTAACCTGCCAAATTCAACATGAGTTTGACTGGCTTCCTTGCGAGAATTCCTAAATTTTTGCCTGTAAGCCTCGGGGACCATTTCATAACCCTTCAGAATGGCAGATTTGACAAAGTCATAATCAGCACACTGTTGGACAGATAACTGGTTATAGATGTTTCTTGCTTTACCAGTAAGAAAACTTTGCAACATCATTGTCCAATGCTCTTTTGGCCATTTCAAATTTTCAGCAATTTTTTTCAAAATGGGTAAAGTATTGGTCAACATCATTCTCTAAGAAAGGCGGAACAAGTCTGATATGTTTAACCACATCAAAATTATCAGAAAGTCCAAAAGATTTTGAAACAGTACCTGCTTCTATCCTCTTCATTTCCAATTCGAACTGCATCCTTTTTTCTTCTAGTTCTTTCTCTTTCTCCCTCTCCAATCTTCTTTCTTCCATTTCTTTCTCCATCCTTCTTTCCTCCACTTCTCTCTCCTTATCCCTTTCCAACCTTCTTTCTTCCAGCTCTTTCAGGCGCAGCTGAAATTCAAGTCTTTGCAGCTCTGTTGCAGGGACTTCCACAGCTTTAATTAATTCTGCTGCTTCTTCCCCAAAGATATCTTCATCGATGAAATGTTGCACCAAAAGGTTGAATATTTCTTGTCTCTTCATTGATGACTTCACATCAGATAATCCAAGGGTTGAGGCTATTTGTAGCAAGTCCGTCTTCTTTGCCAGCACAATTAATTCCTGGGTTGGAGTTTTCAAAAAACTTTCCACATCAAAGGTCATGATTGCTGTTTTTTAAACTAGTCACAAGATTTAAAATAATAATCTTGGGTGAATCCAATCTTGGTGGAACCTCCAATTTGTTATGACTTGAAAAAATCACAACAAAGAAAACCAGAAAGTGCAACTAAAACAAATTTATTCTACACAAAAAATTGTACAAAAAAATATATCCACTATTGAAATTCCTAATAACATTCTGCCACTATTTCACAGTTGCCAAAACAAAACTCTGGTCTGCTCTCTTCTGCTGTCTGCTTTTTTGTGCTTAAAATCACAGCCTTTATATAGTCTAGCAACCTTCCAGAAAGATCCACAGGATTCTAGGGAAATCCCGCCCCCTCCAAGCAGGAAAGTGCCAGAAGCTTCTAGAAATTACTAGTCTTTTCTTAATGATTTTACAAATACACGCCACCAGAGGGTGCCAATGAACAAAATAAATATAGCTGACCAGCAAGGCAGCAAAACTGCATGTAACAAATCTTCATTTACAAATGGAATATAATGCTGTACAAAAAATTATCATACATAACATTATCATCAAGTACATTCCATGCCCTGACTCCAGCCACAGATATCGAGTGATCCTTGCGAGTCGTCCTGACCTTTCTTGGTTGCAACAACATTCTGCATCTGGTGTTTTGAATACAATCGCGCTGAAGAAATAGGCTTTGTATATTTCTAGGCAAGTCTCTTTGGTATCCTAAATATTGAAGTTGCAAGGAGTTAAATTTTATTATATCCTGTAATTTAAGAAACTTTGCCTTAATAAACAAATCATTTGTATGAATTCCATACGGAACGCAATGAATAATTCTAAGGGCCTTTTTTTGGAGTTTAACAAAAGATTCTATTGTATTTTTATAAGTGTGACCCCATACTTCAGCGCAGTAATGTAAGTGGGGTGCTATGAGAGCTGAATAGATTATTTTAAGAGACTTGAGGTTTAATAGTTTCTGCATTTTCCAAAGAATAGACACACTTTTAGCTAACTTTCTTTGAACTAAGTTTATATGCGGTTTCCTGCTTAAGAGATTATCTATCATAACTCCCAAGACTTTATAATAACTCCCAAGCATATTTTAGTTTTAAGAGCATATTCAATTACAAAAAATTGATGTTATGTACAAAACCCCAATTTGAATGAAGTTGGGATGTTGCGTAAAACATGAATAAAAACAGAATAAAATGATTTGCGAATCCTTTTTGACCTGTATTCAATCAAATACGCTACAAAGAGAAGATATTTAATGTTCAAACTGATAAACGTTATTGTTTTTTGGAAATGTTCACTCATTTCGAATTGGATGCCTGCAAAGCGTTCCAAAAAAGCTGGGACAGGGGCATGTTCACCACTGTGTTACATCACCTTTCCTTTTTACAACACTCAATTAGCGTTTGGGAACTGAGGACACTAACTGTAGAAGCTTTGTAGATGGAATTCTTTCCCATTTTTGCTTGATGTACAACTCCTGTTGCTCAACACTTTGGGCTTTTCATAATGCGCTCCATAATGCACCAAACATTTTCAGTAGAAGACAGGTCTGGACTGCAGGCAGGCCAGTCTATTACCCACACTTTTTTTACTACGAAGCCATAGAACACATGCAAAATGTGGCTTGACATTGTCGTGCTGAAAAGAAGCAGGGATTTGCCTGAAATAGACGTTGCTTGGATGGCAGCATATGTTGCTCTACAGCCCCTATGTACCTTTCAGCTTTACTGGTGCCTTCACAGATGTGCAAGTTACCCATGCCATGGGCACTAACCATAGACTGTATAAAAAGATGGACACAGCACCCAGGTCTGAAAAAAATTTATTAAAATTTAATAAATTTGCATTCTATTTAATGGCCGGCAGATAGCAACATCAGTGGTTACAGAAAAACGTTCAATCCTATAGAAGTCTATGACAAAATGACCCTACTTTCTCACCTGATTCATTATTTCAATGATGATTACTTTATGGTATCTATCACAAGTTTCAAGTCACCTTCGATATATCATCATGTTCTTTTTGTAAATTATGGTTCCAAATAGACTAGATTAAAGGATAAAGCCAGAATATGCTATAGGGGCGTGGCTATCCTCTGGTCCTCGTCTGATACAGTCTGATCCAGCTGTAGATCCAGCCCTCACTCCCCCTTAGATATTCAATTCATGCTCTCGTCCAATGGGAATCACAACCGGTTACAAAATGACAAAATGGCTCTATTCAAATTGCCAAAATCAAGGAATCCTAAATGGTATGCTGAAACCAATGGGTGACGTCACAATTGCTTTGTCCATCTTTTTATACAGTCTATGACACTAACACATTCCCATTACCTGATGGATGCTCGCTTTTGAACTTTGCGCTGATAACAATGTGGATGGTCCTTTTCCTCTTTAGCCTGGAGGACACAACGTCCATGATTTCCAAAAACAATTTGAAATGTGGATTTGTGACACCACTACACACTTTTCCTCTTTGTGTCAGTCCATCTCAGATGAGCTCGGGCCCAGAGAAGCCAGCGGCATTTATGGGTGTTGCTGATATATGACTTTCTCTTTGCATGGTAGAGTTTTAACGTGTACTTGTAGATGTAGCAACGAACTGTGTGAACTGACAACGGTTTTCCAAAATGTTCCTGAGCCCACATGGTAATATCCCTCACAGAATGATTTTTTTAATGCAGTGCTGCCAGAGGGACCAACAGTCACGGGCGTTCAATGTTGGTTTTCGGCCTTGCCGCTTACTTGTAGTGATTTCTTCGGATTCTCTGAATCTTTTGATGACATTGCAGATTGTAGATGATGAAATCCTTAAATTCCTTGCAATTGCACGAGAAACGTTCTTTAACTGTTGGACTATTTGCTCACACAGTTGTTTACAAAGTGGTGAACCTCACCCCATCCTTGTTTGTGAACGACTGAGCCTTTCTGGGATGCTTCTTTTATACCTAATCATAACGCTCACCTGTTTCCAATTAATCTTTTCTCATGTGAAATGTTCCAAACAGATGTTTTTTGAGCATTCCTCAACTTTCCCAGTCTTTTGTTAGCCATGTCCCAGCTTTTTTGGAACGCGTTGCTGCCATCAAATTCAAAATGAGTGAATATTTCCTAAAAAACAATAAAGTTCATCAGTTTGAATATTAAATATTTTGTCTGTGTAGTGTACTAAATTGAATATGGGCAGAAAAGGATATGCAAATAATTGTTTTCTGTTCTTATTCACAATGTCCCAACTTCAATGGAATTGGGGTTTGTATATTTCAAAAACTTATAAAGCATACCTTTCTTTTTTTTCTGCAAACAGAGACCTTTGAAAAGAGAATCATTGGGGGCCAAGTGGTTGAGCCATATTCCATCAAGTACCAGGCATCAATCCAGTTCTACAATCGTCATTATTGTGGCGGAACACTCATCAGTCCCCAGTGGGTATTATCTGCTGCCCACTGCTGGAGACCGTAAGTAATGCGGCTGCATAACAAATGGACAAATTACTACTCAGGGTACCAAGACCCACATCCGAAAAATAATTAATACTCATGGGCAACAAAAGTAGCTCTTTTGGGGCTAGAGTTCCCGATAATGAGAGCCCCAGAAATGAAGAATACATGCTATTGAACAAATAAAATCCTGAACATTATTTTTTTCTTTTTACAAGTCTTTCATTAAGGCACAAAAATATTTCAGTTATTTTCAAATACGTTACAGCTGAATCTCAGTCATTCATATATCTGTGTTTGTTTGAAGATTGAATGTTTTGTGTGTGTTACAAATGTGTGCGCATCATTGTGTATGGGTTTCTCAGTCGAGTAGAATGGTTGCGGGTTCATGTGTAAGTTTGTAAGTTGACTATCTCTCTTTCACAGGCATTATTTGATCAAAGTGGTTTTAAGCGAGCACAGTCTCACAGAGAATGAGGGGCTTGAACAGGTATTCAGCGTTTCCAAGATCGTTGTCAAGAATAGCTACAACTACAGGACCTTTGATAGTGACATTATGCTCCTCAAAGTAAGTGCAACATGCGGCATCTCACTGTAATTTGTATGTGGAAATTCTCAATGGATTGCGATGCCTATTGAAAACAGGTGCTTACGCACAGCTGCGGTTCCTGAATTATGAAAGTTACAATAAGTATAGCATTTCTAGGATGTCAACAGTCATAATGTGTAATGCTTCATACTATAGACATCAATCTCTGCATGTGGGACTGCCGGAGTTTAAAAATCCAGGGTCAGAAAGTTAAAGTCTGTCTCCGGCAGCCAGGATTTTGGACTTGAAATTCTTCAGTCAGAAAGCTAATTTATGTAACCATCTGGCTGAGTAAATAGGTGGAAGATGCAGATGGGTGACATATTAAAGGAAAAAGCCCAAATACATGCACGATAAAGCATAATAATTGAATCATTGAGCTTCCAAAGGGCCCAACTCCAATGCGGTCTGCATATTTTATGACAAAAATGGGATCTTTCTTGCAATTTCAGCCAAAAGTAGCTTAATGAGACTGTCTTGTAAAGTGATAAACTGAAAATATATGGGTTATATAATAATAATAATAATAATAATAATATAAAGATTCAACTGTGAATGCTGCTCTTTTCATGTCATGGTTTGGGTCCACACTATCCCAGTGGTGGCAGAATTAATGGCAAATCGATAAGAGTCATTCTATGTGATCACCTTTATATCCTGTTATGAAGCATTCCTAGCATGATGGGCTAGCCTCACAGGTCACCAAAGGTCACTGAAGGGTTTTATGAAAATGATCCTAAGCACTATCAGTATCCACCTCCGTCCTGGTCACAAGATCTCGAATCAGCTTAACTCACGTAGGAGGTCCTGGAACAATGTATTAAACAGCGCTCCCCGTTCCCGTCATCAAACCACCATAAGCGGGAATATCTCTTATGAGAACAGTACCTCATCCCTTCAGCAAAGGTTAACACTCGTAGAAAGATATGTAAAAAACAGAAGGAAGAACATGAAGAAAAGTTTTACACATGTAGACTCTGTGTCAAGGCATGTTGAGGCTGATCTGACTGCTTGTGGAGGCCCAAAATCTCACTAAAGCTATTTGTGTTAATATTCCCATTAGTATGCCACCTGCCTGTATACATAATAGGACATTAAGAACACATCCTCTGGACTTTGCTGCTAAAACCTATTGGGCCCTATTTTAACAATCTAAGCGCTCGGTCAGAAACGTGTGACGCAAGTACATTTAGGGCGTGTCCAAATCCATTTTTCCGAGTTCAACAGCGGGATATCTAGGTGCATAGTAAGGCGCCTGGTGCAAAGGGGTTGGATTTAATCTCTTAATTAATCATGGGGGCGTTTTGGGCAAAACGTGGAATAAACCAAACAGTGTCATCTCAGATTCCCTTTAAAAGCCTGGGGAACTTGTAACGTGGCGGATAGCTATTATAAGGTCGGACTTTATTGCCCTAATACTACCACTGCTGATAATAACTAGGCTTATGCCGTCGGAGGCGACGGCTTGTGGTATATCCCCGAATGCCTCAATCCTCCAATTCCCCAATCCTTGAATAGACCCAATACAATATAAAGCCCCGCAGGTCATGACCTTTCATTATATCCCTGAATGGCGTTTTGGGCATATTATGTTTTTGGTTCGACCGCCGCCACTGACGGTTCTGACCTGAATTTAAGTTCAAATGAAAGGTCATGACCTGAAAGGCTTCATATTGTATTGGGTCTATTCAAGGATTGGGGAATTAGAGGGCGTTCGGGGATATACCCCAAGCCGTCGCCTCCGACGGCACAAGCCTAGTTTGAACTTAATTTCAGGTCAATCAGACAAATGGTTCTGAAGATATGGCCAAAATGGTAATTTTCCATCATAAAGCTCCACCTGGTGGCAAAATATTGAACCATACAGGTATGATGTCATCATGTGACACGTTGTGAGGTCATGACCTTGCAGTTGCACATAGTTTCATGTCAATTAGACAAATGGTTCCAAAGATATGGCAAAAATAAAGAATTTTATGTGACAAAGCTCCACCTTGTGTCAAGATTTTGAACCAAACAGGTGTAATGTCATCGTGGGACACATCCTCAGGTCATGACCTTTCATTTGCATTTCATTTGAGGTCAATCGGACAAATATTTCCAGAGATATGACAAAAACAGTGATTTTTCCATTTTTGGCCCCTGGTGGCCAATCTATAAATTTTAAATTGTCCAAAATCGAATCAGTTCTTCCTCTTTATGATACTTACGTATATGCAAAACATCAAATTTCTAATTGAAATTTTACTGAAGTTATCGCGTTAACACGTAGGGCGGCGCGGCGCCGTATTGGATATAATAATAATAGCTTACTATCTGACTATGCACCCTGAAATGAGCAGCCAAAAACTGACCATTGACTTTAGACCAGGTTTTTGTTGGTCAATAGCATGATCGCTTTTTTCCGTCTCAAGATAGCAGTGCGCCTGACCACACCTCATTTTATGACCAACACACCAATAGGCGCTCAATTTGGCGTAAGTGAATTGGCAATTTATGCAGCGAGGACGCCAGTCGGGAAATTAGCATTTGCGCCTGTCATAAAATAGCAAAGATAGTTGCGCTACGCTTTGCACCCCACCGTGCCAGCTGTAAGATGGCGGCCCATGGGTTAATATTCATGCTGCTTTTAATTTGTCATCTGTCATTCTGTCTATATGGCAGGACTTCTGGTTCACATCCTCTGGACTTTACACCTCTGAGCACATCACTGAGCACTTTAGTCAAAATAGCACTGCTGTCATGAGCACTACAGCCTCACCGCAAGAAGGTTGTTGGTTTGAATCCAGCCTGGGGACTATCTGTGTTGAGTTTGCATGTTTTCCCTGTGTTTGCGTTGATTTCCTCCCACAGCCCAAAGACATGCATGTCAGGCTAATTGGTAATGCTAAATTGCCCATACACTGTAAAACTGTGGAATATGTGACATGTTTATAATCTAAACCACAGTTTGTAATAGCTAAATTCCAGGTGATTATTTTTGTAAATAGGTGCTCTCATTCAAAACCGATGTTTATTGGATGATGCGATCCAGGTTTTTCAGATTTGTTGAATACCCTTAATAACTGAATCTAAACTCAGTGACATGTTTAAAAAGCGAAACAAAAAAGAGTTTACCATATGCTCAGAACTTAAATATTTGGTTTTACCGTGTACGTATGAGTGTGAGAGTGAATGGTGTGTGCGCCCTGTGATGGATTGGTGAGCTGTCCAGAGTGGGTCCCTGCCTTTCATCCAGAGTCAGCTGGGCTTGGCTCCATCTCTCCCAGGACCCTCTTGAGGAAGAAGCAGTATAGAAAATTAATGGATGGATCTTTAAAAGATATATTCCCATCCAAGTTTCAGTCATTTAACAATGGTCAAAATCAGGGTTTCTGCTCAAGGGACTTTGACCTCAGGTCAAATGCTTCCAGAGAGCCTCATCATAAGTTGAAAAAGGGTCATTAATATCCTCTAAGTGTTATATGACAGAAAATGTTGGTAGGAAGTTCTGAAGTACCGAAGAAGAACCAGCAGGAGGCCCTTGTATCTGCAAACCCTCTGTTGAAAACTCAAGAATCTAACTACAGAAAACAATAACCATTCCATGTTGTATCCATCCTTTAGCTTATGCACCCCGCTAGTCTCAGTGCCACCATCCAGCCTGCCCTCCTTCCTGACCTCTCCGAGCCCACACCGCAAGGAGTGGTTATCTGCACTGTGAGCGGCTGGGGAGTGACTCAGATCTACAGCTATGCCCTCTCCTCAGAACTCCGAGCCGTGGATGTCAAGGTTATCCACGACTGCCAGTTCTACTACTATTGGAAGGTAACTGACAACATGATGTGTGCTGGCTCCGAATTCGGCGGCAAAGACTCCTGTCAGGTGAGTGTGCCTGTTCAGCAGCGCCTGCACCTTCCTCCTCTAAAGTAAGCAAGTGTACAGAGGTGTGAAGTCCAGGCTCAGAATGTAACGGTCCATCCCAGCATTTTGCTTTAATGATCTGGACCAGCTCATCTGCACACCTCCTCAGCCAGGAGTGAAACCATTAGCAAAACCAGCAGCGCCAAGATCAACATACCTCACTCCAACAACCAAGTGCTTTTCCTAAACATTGCTTTTGCGTTGACTCGGTTTTAACAACAAAAAAAAACCCCCACTGAACTTTTATCATTTCTTCACTGCAGGAACTGGTATTTTAGTGCAGGAGAATGAAGTTCAATTGCTTAGCATGGGAAAACTTTGTTCCCTTGGAAACCTGACGTTAATTTTGATAAATTGAAAAGATACCCTGATATGATGCGACACATCAAATTTCAACCTAAATGGATATGGACATTGTAATTTCTGCTCTAACGTTCTGACATTCTTCTTCTTGTTAATAGTCCTTTGTCGTGCACCAAAATATTTTACGGGTTTGGAGGGTGCTCCTTTTTTTGCATTTTTGGATGTTAATGAACTAAAAAGGGAACAGGCACAACCATTAACCAAAGGGAACGGAGGATTATAGAATAATTGGTTAAGGGCAGGTAGCCAGGCATGGGAATGCCAAAGGGGAGTGGCATCACAGTAACACAACACCCCCCCCCCCCATCCCATTAGACCACTAGATCAGAGGGCACCCTAGGGTCTTGTGCTAGGGCAAAGTGGCCTCTTGTGCTGGCGTGAACAGGCCGCTTCTGCCGGGGCAAATTAGCCTCTCGTGCAGGGGCAAACTGGCCTCTTGTGCCGGGGCAAATAGGCCGCTTCTGCCTGGGCAAATTAGCCTCTTGTGCAGGAGTAAAGTGGCCCTTTGTACCGGGGCGAACTGGCCTCTGGTGCCGGGGTGAACTGATCTCTTGTGGTGGGGTGAACAGGCCACTTCTGCCAGGGCAAATTAGCCTCTCGTACAGGGGCAAACTGGCCTCTTGTGCCGAGGCAAACAGGTTGCTTCTGCCGGGGCAAATTAGCCCCTCATGCAGGGGCCAAACTGGCCTCTTGTGCTGGGGGAACTGGCCTCTTGCACCGGGGCAAACTGGCCTCTTGCGCTGGGGCAAACTGGCCTCTTGTGCCAGGGCAAACTGGCCCCTCATGCAGGGCCAAACTGGTCTCTTGTGCTGGGGCAAACAGGCCATTTCTGCTGGGGCAAATTAACCCCTCATGCAGGGGCAAACTGGCCTCTTGTGCCGGGGTGAACTAGCCCCTTGTGCTAGGGCAAACAGGCCACTTGTGCCAGGGCAAACTAGCCCCTTGTGCCTGGGCAAACTGGCCTCTTGGGCCAGTGCAATCTGACCTCTTGTGCTGGGGCGAGCTGGGCTCTTGCGCCGGGGCAAACTGGCCTCATGTGCCAGTGCAATCTGGCCTCTTGTGCTGGGGCGATCTGGCCACTTGAGCCAGAGAGAACAGGAGCAGGGCATAGTAAAGCGCGTAAATGCAGGAATTGAACCTGCTGCGAGCAAAAACACCCAGCTTCTATAATTGAAAAACAAGGGGTGGGATGGTGTGAAGGTCCCTGGTGTGTCCTCAGGTGAGGTAGCCATCCGTCACGCCTTGGCAGCCAGAGATGTTAAAAGGGCATCAGGGCAAGGAGTGGATGAGGACCCACATGCATGGATAAAGATTGAGTTAAATAATAAAAGTGAATATAACAAAAGCAAATACAAAACTACAGGATAATTGAAAGGGGAGTACACATAACAATTAGGAGAAAAGAATATGGCTACCTGCTGGTGATGCGGGAAACTAAGGCTGCGTCCGAATAGTCCAAAAATTACGTCACATCCGCTAATTCCTGACCACTTTTCTTCAACCTTTGTGGAAAACATCATAATGTAAAAGGAAGGTGTAAAAGGGAATTCCTAACAGCTTAGGAAGAAAACTACGCTAATTAGAGAATCCAAATGCACTTGCACTAGGCAATGTGATCGTGAGTCCCCTTCCTATCATATACATTTATTTACACAATTGGGCGCATGAATGATCACCATTTTCAGTATTGCAGCTGCGCAGAATTGTGGAATAGCGTCATTTCCTTTCTTTTCAAAAAGAATGGTTCTGTGTACCCTATGCTAAAGGAGGTAAATTAGGAAGCACTGAGGGGTCATTCCATGTCAAATCATCCTGATTCCAGGTCACCTCCACAAAAATATTTGAGAAAATTCACGAGCAAATATTCACACAACATAAAAAATGCCAAATATTATGCCAGTATCTCAAACAGATTTCAAGTTACAGCCTTTCAAAATTAATTGAATAAGTTCTTTTAATGAACCCATTTTCAGCCAACTTTGAAATTTCTCCAAATTGATTGCTTATACAAGGCTATAATTGAGTATACTAACCATATTCATCCCCTAAAATCTGAAAATGGCCTTAGATTCTGTGTATCTCGATCCACTTTTGTATGGTAAAGCCTCAAAATCAGCCAAAAACGCAAAATGCCCAAAAACGAGACCATGTTTTATGACCTGTAACTCAGGAACTAAGATGAAAGGCTAGAATTCATTTAGGTCATATCCCTGTAAAGATGTAGTAATCCAAGTAATATAATTTATAGAAGTTTTTCAATGAAATGATTTCATTAAAAGTACATTTTTCTGCTTTTGCCCTAAAAATTTTTTGGGGCAAAAAATGACCTTGTCACCAGTTATTCATCTCTCTGAATTTTTTACTGTGCGAGCTTATAAATGTGAACAGTGTCAGACAAAAAAAAAATTTGAATGATGCTCAGCTTAAGCACTGGAATGCGCGGGTTGTTAAGGCCGGGATCAAGGAGGGAAACACACTAGGAAACTGAAAACTCGGAACTGGATTCGGAACAGGAGGGAGACACAAAAGGGGAGTGAGACGCCAGATGCAGGGATCCAAAAAGTATCTAATAAATTAACAGAAAACTCGAAAGGGGAAAAACGGGGCACTCCGGCCAACAGAAACACCATGCTACTGCACTGAAAGATGGAGAGCTCAGGAATCCTAAAAACCAAGAACACTAGGGGGCAGACTCGGGACAAATCCGACGGGACTAGGGGACACTGGAAGGCTGGGGAACACTGGAGCCTAGGGGGCACTAGGAAACTTGGAACAGGGAAGGCACAAGACAAGACAGTGGGCACAGCTGGCAGATGGCTAACTTGGGCAGCACAGCTGCCCTTGTGAGTTTTCCCAAGCTTCCCGAGTTTCTGTTCCCGAGTCTGCCCCCTGGTGTTCTGTTCCCGAGTCTGCCCCCGGGTGTTCTGTTCCCGAGTCTGCCCCCTGGTATTTAGAGTTTTTGGATTCCTGAGTTCTCCCGTTTCAGTGCGAGGCACGGTGTTTTTGTTGGCCGGAGTGCCCCCTTTTTCCCCCTGGTTTATTATGTGTTTACTTTCAATAATAATTATTTTGGATCCCCGCTTCTGGCGTCTCACTCCCCTTTTGCGTCTCCTCCCCTCGAGTTTTCCGAGTTTCCCAGTGTGTCTCCCTCTCGTATCCGTAACAGAAGTGTACAGAATAAGAGCCAGAATAGATGATAAGAATGCAGAGGTTCTGCAGAAAATTTAGCAAAGCCAGTGAACAGCCAGCAAGGGGAGGAGACTAGAACAGAGCGACTGCTGAGAGATAATTAGTCAATTAGTAAGTGCAGCTATACAATCCGGGTGCTCGTTGGTAGACTAGTATCATATACAGGGTTAGTTTGGTTAGTAATTTTAGAAAACAACAAACTGTTAGTAATGTTAGTATGTATAGAAAAGCAAAGAGAAACTAGCAAACGAGAATAGAAGGAAGGATGAAACCCAGAATCCATTAAATCACCCGAAATAGTGTCACAATCAATTAACACAGAAACTGCTACAAACAATGACGCGACCGGGGAGAAAGCAAAGACAGTACATGGGTAAAACGTGGACTGGACTAACATGGGAGAGGAATGAAATGTGAACACTAAGACATGGACTAAAAACCGACATACCAAAATGAAAACCTAAAATTAACTTAACCAGCCACACAGACCACAGAACACAACACGGGTACAGAGATTACAGTGCCTATTTTGCCACCTTGATCAGCTGACGTGATTTTTTTAGGTAGCTTATATGAGGTATTGTCCTACAGGAGTTGTGGAGTGTGTTTTGTCAATATATGGACTAAAAGTTGAGAACTACTTCTGTGGAACCGTTTTATAAATGGAGATATTTCTATAGAATTTAGATTTAGAATTAGAAAATATTCCAATGAGTTCCCAGTTCTGTAGACCAGTCTACAGAATTAATAGTGGACACAGCTGTTTAGAATTTCTGTAGAAATCTATTTAGCCATCCATAGCATTCTCTAGGGTTTCCAGTTCTGTAGACCAGTCTAAAGAATTTAATGTGGATAAGGCAGAGGTCTGTAGAATTTCTACGGAAATTTTTTTAGCCTTTCTATAGAACCTGAAGTTCTAAAGAAATTACAAAGAAGTTCTATAGAGTTCCATTCAGTTCTAGAGAAATTCTATAGAAAATTTTTTGCAGGGTTCTCAGCCAATTGGTCTCCCATAGAAGTGAATGGGATTTTCCCACGAAAAGGGCGGGAAATCTTCAAAGCAAAAAAATTTAAATGATCCCGCGGTCAATCTCCAGCGAATACAGCGAGGAGAAATTTTGTTTTGCATTTGGTGGAAGCGCGCCATGACAGATGGTCCTGCCAGCTTGGCCATGAAATACATTTTGTCTGGTAAAGAGTGGAGAACTCACTGCCTCCTGAATGACGAATAAGTCCATGGAGATATCCAGGGTCAAACACCGGTTGCTGAAGGCTGCCAAGCCTATAGTGCACATCTGCTACCGCCAATGTTGATTACCTGCATCTACGATTAAATGTTCTCAGCCATCCTCCTGCAAGATGATTAAAATATTTAATAGGGGGCAAATGGCTCAGAAAAAGTACCTGACAATTGTGCATAATGAACAATCAGTACATACAGACATGTTTAGCAAAGTTTATGTGCATCTGGAGACCATCAACCCTAAATCTTCATGCATGAGGCAGAGGATATGGTGCTGTTGTACCCTTGAAGTTATGGAAGCAATCGGCTGCTTAGAAGGGTGCAAATAACCCCAAAGCTAGCAAAGGATGTGGTGGCGCAAAGCAAACCAGAATCTTGTGTAGGTTTCCCAGCAGTCATAAAGAACCAGGGCTTCAGAGGTACTCAAATTTGTCGACACTGCAAATGGCATAACATGGATAACCAGAAAAAAAATGTATTTGACTAATCAGTATGGGAGATCTTCAATTCATTTTATTATGACATTGTCTTTTGAATGTTTTAGAATACAGCACATGCCCATCTACAGCGATGTCAGATACAAAAGGACAAACCACAAAAGAATCTGGTTATAGATAAACCACATTGCAAGAATCCGTAGAAGGTCATTAAACATAAGCTTCCAATATTGGCCAATATTGAACAGTGAGCAGTGCATCAAAATGCAAAGTTCAAGGATTGTAGGATTTAAATGAGACCTTGTGTTCATTTTGTAAACCAAGTATTCAGGCAGCAATCTATTGATGCACTGCAAAAAATAAAAAGAAAAAAATACTATGTAAGATGAATTTACTTATTTTAAGACTTAAAACACTTATTTCTATCACCATTTTTCTAAGTAAGACAAAAAAAATTGTCCTTGATTTGAGGTTATTTTGACTATGTTACCAATGGGATAAGCACATTTTCACTTGTTAAGCAAAGAGCAACTTGTTTTAAGTCACTATTTCCATGACAAGTGAAAACTTACTCACCCCATAGGCAAGACAGTCAAAATAACCTCAAATCAAGGACCAATTTTTTTGTCTTACTAAGAAAAATGGTGATGGAAATAAGTGTTTTAAGTCTTAAAATAAGTAAATTCATCTTACATGGTATTTTTTTCTTTTCATTTTTCGCAATGTGGGACGAAACTTCATCAGATTTTATTGACAAGTTTCCAAAACCATATAAAACCCCCCAAAACTAAAAAGGAGGGGCAGCGACAGAAATCATGAGGTTTATTGAAATAACTTAGATTCAATTGATTAATTAGGCTCATGATATCTACCATTCCCAACAATAAGAAGGAATTTGGCACCGAAACAAAAAAAAATTTTTTTCTCCTCAACCATCTTGACTTTGACCCCCCAAAAGTACAGGAAGTTGGTGTTGTAGGTCCATTTCGGCAGCACTTATTCCTATGGCCTTCTATAAAAGAACAGTCTGGCATGGGTCCCATGTCTTTACCAATATTCTGAAGTGAATTATTGGCTAAAATGTGATTTTGACCTTTATGATGACCTTAACCTTTGACCTTCACTCTCCAAAATCGAATTTCTTCTTTCTTGAACATATAGCTTCAATGGTATAAATTCTCAATTGACACCTCAAGAGTTGTGGACACTAGAGTGGGCTAAAACAGACAGGCAAGCATGACAAATCAACATACGTACGAAAAATGACAGTTTTTGCTACAAATCACAGACGAAAACCTGAAACTATAAAACATGTCTCCTCAGATTCTCTGTGAAGAGGTCATGATGTCATCGGTGAAATAATCTGTGCTGAAACTCTTGGCATGACATTTACCTTTTTTGCCAACCCTGAGTTTCCCATTTCTGCCTGCTCATTAGATGCACACCTGTTCACAATGTCCAGACTTTACACATCTCTCCCACAGGCCAAGAGGAGCCCATCTCTTTATTATTTGTGTGGCGCCAGTTGGAATTTTTCACCAAGCAAGCATTTTAATGCAGCAAATACACCATGTAAACCTATAGCAGCCTTTGGGGTGCATCTCTTTTTTAATTCTTCAAATAACAAAAGAGCATCTTGGTCAGTAACACAAAGACGTTTAGCTTCTTCAACAATAATATGTCCAAGGCATCTTTATTTGGCATATTTTATCCTGAGTGATGTGAGATTATCTGATGTGTCTCTTTACCTCAGGAGATGTGTCCACAGGGGCCATTTTCTTCTTCACTCTTTGGCTAACTCATCTCATTGGTTCCCGGTTTTTCCTGTCAGCTGTCAGCCCACTAGAGCGGAAAAAAACTGATATACCTTGAATGGAGAGGAATTGGGCCTCAGGGAAAGGGGAGGCGTGGTGGAAGAGAGGAGGGGGTGTATTCAGGGGAACAAAAAGTGCTGGAAACACTGTCAGGAGAGCTTTCCTTCTGAAAGAGAAATGGGGAAAAAGAAGAAAGACTTTGTTCATGGGAAAACATTGTCTTCCTTTCCAACAGGGTGACTCGGGGGGTCCTCTAATCTGCAACGGTTATTTGGAGGGCATCGTCTCCTGGGGGATCAGCTGTGCCAACCCATACTTCCCAGGCGTGTACACAAAAGTGAGAAACTACATGTGGTGGATCGAATGGGTCAAAGCAAATTACTGAAGAAGTTGCTCCAGCAAGAGACCAGCTTTTCATGAGCTTCAAATGGTACTGCTTAGAGAACAGAATGGCAAATTTTAACACCACAGACATTAGCTTGGTGTATATTGATCAATGAATCAAAGAACATTTTATTAATTTAGTAAGGGCTCTGGGTGAGTACCTTTGAGGCTGCGGGTGTTATGTATAGATAGCTTTGCTCATTAAAACGGTGTAGCCTTGTTTTTACAGCTGAGTAGAAATAGCTCAGTGTTTAAAAAAAAAAAAAAAAAAAACATCTGCTGTTAATTCAGGTTTATTGCTTGGGAGGTATTGTAAATTGGATTGATCTGAACTCAGGTGACCCTGAACACCTTGTTCGATGCTTAGCGTGTTGCTATTCTTTTTCTGAAATCTTAAGAAGTAGCTACCAGTCATGCATTGAATGTGTTCTGACTCGAAGTTAAATATTTTCTCACAGATGAGTATGCATAGCCTAAATGTGATTTTTTTTTTAAATTGTGATGAAATGTTTCATATTAAATGAAGGAGATTTTTTATCAATGTTCTTCTGACAGACTCTTGTGTTGTTTCCTTGACTGAGTATGATTAAATTGTAAATATTTGATACTTTTTAACAGTAATTTTTCTGAATGCCAACTAGCTCTAAAATTGGAAGAAGTTGCAGTATAAATATGTGTGACAAATAAATGGCCTAATAGCTCCTTTTAAAATGGCAAATTAATCTAGTATTTTTTAGACCAAAAACTGCTATTTGTATTGTGGCTCCCATGTCATATGTTTTTCTACACTATGAAATGTCAATTCTCCCATAGCCAAGTTTAGAGCCAAGTTCTAAAACCAGTTTTATCTCAACCATAAACAATTTAAGCATCCAATAACTCATGTGATGCAGTGACGAATAAATGGCATGCGGGAAAATGCGCAACCCTTGTGCATTGTTGCCCCGAGACATTTTGTATGGTTTTATATGATGTTTGCAAATATAAATGTTATTGTTAATAATAGTGTGTTACGAAGTCAGGTAGCGCTAGGGCCAATCACTGATACATGCCGCAAAGGGGTGGACCCGGCTAATTGATGGTCGTGACCTGGGTTGCTCCTCCGCCTGCTACCAGTGTTTGATTATGAAGGCACGAGGTCTGACCTGGAGAGAGAGTTGGCGTGGTGGCAGCACGCATTCGGTTCTTACCCCTGAGGACATTGTCTTTTGGTGTCTGTGCTCAGTAAGTTTGTTTGATTTCGTTTTGTTTCATCGTTGTGAGGAAGCACTTTTAACTCCTCACTGGACATCTCAGCCTCAGGCTTGGAGAAAAGCTACCACGTTAGCAGGTTGCGCTCCGGGAGCATTCATGCGAGCTGGCCCTGGTCGGGAGAACACACCGCTCCGCGAGGTAAGCCGGCTTGGTCCTCTTGCGGCTTTCACCTAGGTCCAATCAACACTTTGCACACATGCTGACACAGGTACAAGTTCATGATCTTCACAACACCGCAGGAACGTCACTGGTTAGGGCTTTTGGAGTAGGGTTAGGTTCGAAATTCCCCTAGACTTACGAGCATCCAACCCTCTTGTTGTTCTTGGCAACGTCTTAGCTGTGGTTTGCGTTGCCGTGTAGCCTTGATCGTGATACAGTGTCATAATGTACACAGCGCCATCTTGTGCAACTAGCCAATCGGAAAGACTTGAAATCTTGAACTTTGGCGTATATCACCTGTACTTTGGCCTAGACATGCCAAAATTTAAACACTTGTTCCTTGACTTTATGCCCACCTTCTCGGAACATTTCATCAAAATCGGTGCATTACTTTTTGAGTTATCCTGCTAACAAACAAACCAACAGACAAGCAGACAAATGCTGCCGAAAACATAACCTCCTGGCGGAGGTAATATAGCTTTACCATGCAAAGTGAAAGCCATATATCAACAAAACCCAGAAACACCACCTGCTTCTCTGGGCCTGAGCTCATCTGAGATGGACTGACGTAAAATGGAAAAGTGTGCTGTGGTCTGACGAGTCCACATTTCAAATTGTTTTTGGAAATCATGGATGTCGGGTCATTTGGGCTAAAGAGAAAAAAGACCCTCCAGATTGTTATCAGCCAAAGTTCAAAAGCCAGCATCTGTGATGGTGTGGGGATGTGCTAGTGGCCATGGCAGGGGTAACTTGCCCATACTACGGGCAAGGCACCATTGTGAAGGCACCATTAATGCTGAAAGGTACGTGCAGGTTTTGGAGCAAGATAAACTGCCGTCTTTTTCAGGGATGTCCCTGCTTATTTCAGCAAGATAATGCCGAGCAACATTCTGCGTGTGTTACAACAGCCTGGCCTCGTCGTAAAAGAGTCCGGATAATAGACTGGCCTGCCTGCAGTCCAGACCTGTCTCCCATTGAAAATGTGTGGCGGATTATGAAGCGCATAATACAGCACCGGAGACCCCAGACTGTTGAGCAACTGAAGTCATACATCAAGCAAGAATAAGAAAGAATTCCAACTACAAAGCTTCTACAAGTAGTGTCCTCAGCTCCCAAATGCTTCTTGAGTGTAGTTAAAAGGAAACATGATGTAACACAGCGGCAAACATGCCCCTGTCCCAGCTTTTTTGGAATATGTTGCAGGCATCAAATTCAAAAAGAGTGAATATTTCCAAAAAAAACAATGAAGTTTATCAGTTTGAGCATTAAATATCTTGTCTTTGTAGTGTAGTCGATTGAATATAGGTCAAAAAGGATTTGCAAATCGTATTGTTTCTATTCATGTTAAGGCTTTCATGCATAAAAAACAAAAGCATCATTTAACAGTACAATCGTGATATTTGTATAAATTTGATCAATTACCTCCCTTACGACCATATAAGGTGCATGTTGTGATTCCCGCCATTTTCCCAAGACAGAATATGCGATCTGTTGGCCACATCCCCTTTTGTGAGATGTCACTGGAAAGCCCAGGATGTACTCTTCACAGTACATTAGGATTGAAACAGGCTACATTCATGGTATTTAAAATATAGGCCTCAGTGCCATGTCCCCGACAGAGGACAAAAATGAATTGCTGGGTCTTCGGAGGATACAGTGGACTCCAAAATTACTGGCACCCCTGAATGACAATGCATGAAAAATACTTTTAAAAATTCTAAAAAATGTATTTATGGAAAAATTCTTGAATAAGAACATGTGCGAAATACTGGACAATATTAATGTTCTGACAGGACCAAACAAATTCATTTACTGATTTAAATAAAAACCAATTTCCTCCAAATTAAGGTTTCATTACTAACTGCACCCTGAAAGATTATTGTTAATAATATCTACCAAAATTAACCCAGGTATTAAATTCCACTTATTTAAGTCTTATCTGTTAAGGAACCATATTGAGCCATTACACCATATTGAGCCTGTTTCACTAGGGTACAAAAATAAGGTAACACACTTGCAATATCCCTTTGTAATCCAATGAAGAATGCAAAATAGCAGTCAGTCGAAAAGAGGCAGATGGTCATAGACCTTCATAAATCTGGTAATGGCTACAAGACAATTCACAAACAATCAAATGTGCCACTGAACACTGTCAGGATAATTTTCAAATAATTCCAAAGATATTGAACTGTTGAAAATCTCAAGGGTAGTGGACGCAACTGCATTTTGCACCCCAAGATACTGAGGAGGATGGTACGAGAAGCAGAAAAATCCACAAAAATCACTGTGAAGAAATTACAGGCCCTGGTGGCATCTTGGGATCACTAGGCTTCAAAGCGCACCATCAGGCAGGACCTCCACAACCACAGGCTCTCTAGAGGGGTTCCCAACAGAAAGCCTTTTCCGAACAGAAGACGCAGAAGCAAGGGCTTGGAGTTTGCCAAACGCCATTTAGATTATGACTGGAACAAGGTGCTTAGGTCAGGTCAGATGAGACCAAAATTGCACATTTTGGTCAGATACAGCATCGACATGTTTGGTATCAAAAGAGATGCATACAAGGGGAAGCACCTAATACCCACGGTGAAATATAATTGTGTGTCAGTCATGTTTTGGGGCTGTTCAAATTCAAGAGGTCCCAGGGCACTGGTTAAGATTGCATAATGAATTCCATCAACTATCAGGATATTTTGGCTGACAATCTGGTTGCCTCCGCTGGAAGGCTGGGACTTTCCAACAAGACAATGACCCAAAGCATGACCCTTAGGATCCATACAGAAATGGTTTGGTGACAACAAAATCAGCATTTTGTAACGGCCATCTCAGTCACCAGACCTCAATCCAATTGAAAACCTGAGGGCTGAGTTGAAGAGGGCAGTTGATTAACGCAAACCCAGGAATGTGAATCTTGAAAGGATCAGCTTAGAGGAATGATCCACAACTCCCCAAAATCTGTGCCTGAACCTTGTTAAAAATCAGAGGATAAGACACCATGCTGTTATCCTTGCCAGAGGTGGTTGCACGATGTACTAAATGACGGGTGCCAAAACATTGATATTGTTTAAATTTATTTCTTAATGAATGGTTGTCATGATTTTGGATGTTTCCATCAAAACATTAATAAAGTGGAGTATTTCACACGTGTTGGTGTATTCAATTTCTCTAAAATTATTTTGCTCATATTCTGTTGTATTATTTGTGCATTGCCAGTCAGAGATGCCTGTATTTTTGGAGCCCACTGTAAATGGGGCCGCAAAAAAAAAAAAAAAAACATACTTCTTCGTCAGCCATCAAGTGAGAACAAATAATCTACTTGATCCCTAATAAATATAAAGGCAGAAGAGCAACTGTGGTCCCTACATCTATGTACAGTGCTGTGAGGAACTATTTGCCCCACTCCCAATTTCATCTATCCTTGCATAAGAGTCACACTCAAATGTTTCAGGTCATCAAACGGATTTTGATATCTGACAAGGACTTTACACAAAATGCAGTTTTTTAACCCTCCTATTATGTTCCGGGTCAATTTGACCCGACTTAATGTTCAACGTCTATTAAAGCTGCAGTCTGAAGTTTTAGAAAAGTAACTTTTTGTCATTTTTGCTAAAACTGTCACTGTGTACAGACAGTATTACATATAACTAGTACTCTGTAATTTAAAAAAGGCTCATTTAAACCCACCTAATGCTCCTACTGCAATTTAAAAGAATCGTTCGGACCGACTAAAAGAACCAATTAGAGCCAGGATGGTGTCTGACAGCCGCCAAACAGTGCACATGCACACGCTGCAGACAGCCCCCTCCCCCTTCCTCCTCAGTTCACGCCAGTGCTCAGTCAAGTTCAAATCTCCGAGAGCGGGTTCAGGAGCTTAGAGCCATCAGCGAGGAAAAAAATGCCGATACCTCAGTCTCCAGAAACAGCGCACATGGCTAAGACTAGTAAAAAAGGAAGCCAGAAGAAAAAAAAAGCACAAAAGAAAGAACATCGGAGTGGATTTTTAAAAGTGGAAGCAACTCTGTGATCTGAAAGGATTAAAAACTGACGCAGAGTTTGCAACTTTTCTCCTTGGCAGGTAAACCCCTGCTTTATTTGTTGGTTCATTTTTGCTTTGCAAATAAGCAAGTTGGCGTCGCTGACATGATCACCAAACTAACCCCAGACCTAACCAGCATAGATTCATTTTCGCTCTGCAAATAAGCGAGTGGACGTCGCCTACAAGCACAGTCGCTGTTCGAATAGCCAGAGTCTTGTAATTGTTACAGTACTCCGCAGTGCATGTGATGTTACTGTTATGTTGCAATCAAACTAACGTTAGCTTGTTTCAGATGCTAGGGCTAACGTCACTGGCGTTGTTTTATTAGAAAGCAGCAGAAAATCTCTTTATGAAGTGACCTGGCAGTCTTATCAGTTGTGTTGTTGTCCTTATAAATATGTGCAACGTTTCTGTGCTCTCACAGCTAAATGCTGACATACATGAGTTACTGGCCATTCAGCTGGATTCACAACAGTTTCTGTACTCAAAAAACGGGTAACTTCCTGAAATAAGTGTGTGCTGGGTTTTTAATGAATACATACTGCTGTAGATTACTTTTCATGTCGACGTGATTTATTTCTGCTCGTTCGTTGGCAGGCGTGTCGTTGGACTTGAAAAATCCGGGGCTAATAACCCTGATTTTTAAAAAAAATAATTAATCCTGGCTAATTCTAGATGGGTTTCCGTTACTAACACGTTTTTCAATTCACGAATAATCAAGTGGCAATCGAAGACATGGCTTCTTTTCCTCATGCGATCTAAACGCGACAAAGTAATGGGCTGCATTCAGGACAGAAAAATAATTTAATTATAATTATGTCTATGCACCTGCACTCGGCGACGGCATTTCTGACTAGTAAGTGGTTTCATCCGTTTACATTTTCCAATCGGACAAATGTCTATTTTTTTTACGAATTGAGCGAACGTGCCGCAAAAACAGGTGTATGTACTTGTCGCCGAAATTACCTTCATTCGCTGAAGAGTTATGAAATGCCATCACAGAGTGATGGTGCATAGACCTAATTATAATCGAATTATTTTTCGGTACTGAATGTAGCCTATTATTTTGTCGCTTTTAGATTGCATGGGGGAGATAAGCCATGTCTTCAACTGCCGCTTGATTATTATTGAATTGGAAAACGTGTGAATGCCAGGACTAATTATTAGCGCGAAGCGGAGATATAGCATTGGGCTCCGTCCGTACAGACACATAAAATTGAGGCGGCGGGGGATATTGCCATGTTAGCGGCAAACACTTGTTTTCAATAAAAGGATGGATATTAGCCCCGGAATTTTCAGGTCTAACGACGCGCCGGTTTGTTGGCCAGCAGTGTTGACTGTTCGCAACAGAAATGTCTCGCCTCGGAAACTTGGCTGCTTTCATAATGTGAACGTGCAAAATCTCTCCGCAGTTGCATGCAACAGTTCGCATGCCTTCGCGTGCACGGTAGCTTTCTAGGGGAGGGTCTGAAGAGTGCAGTGGAGAGGGAGGGGGAGGGATCTGAAAGTTGCTTTTTTCAAATTTTTGTGCAAAGTCCTCTCTCTCTTCCAAGTTACAGACTGCAGCTTTAACACATGGTTAACATACTTTTTTTCTGCTAGTTTTTTTTCCCCCAACTCTACGGGTAGACTTTCACTGAAATTTTCACTGAATTTCACTGAAAAAATGTTTCATATTCTGAAATCATTTTGTAAGCATCAGTGTTGTTTGAGTCATTTTGACCCCAGGATCAATTATTACATAAAACCATAATTTTGATCTTGTTTTTGTAGTGTTTCCTGAGACTGAGGGCGTGTTCAAATTAATTTCTCATTCATTTCACATTTGGTCCCATTCATTTTGCAATAATTATGTAAATCATCGATGATTGATGTATAAGGGGAGGATGGGGGAGTCGTGTTTTATTTACTTGGCTATTAAAATGGTCAGTAGAAGGGCATAAATGAGCTCAGAGGAGATTGGGTAAAACTTTCAGTTACAAACATCTAAAGCAGTTTTTCATTGCGGGGATCAAACTAACCTCAAACCAAAAATGGCTTAGTAATCTGAACATAATAGAAGGGTTAAATGATGTCCAGCCCTATGCAGCCCTTTGTAAAAAAGTAGTTTCCCCTTAGTTAATAAGTCAACCAATTACACAAACCTGTCTGGCAAAGTAAAGCAGGCAAGAAGCAGCACATGATTCCATGCTCTGCAGAAATTTAAAACTAGTTGCTGACATCTATCAGTCTGGAAAGGGATAACACAACCATTGCTCCGGCTCTATAACTCCACAACCACTATGATGAGAGTCATTATCTACAAATCGAGAAAACTAGGAGCAGTGACAAACCTTCCCAGGAGTTTCTGGCCCAAAAAAAATCCTCTGAGACGGCATCAACAACTCATCCAGGACGTCACAAAAGAACCCAGAAATACGTAAAACACTGAAGGCCTCACTTCTATGGGATGAATATCACACCAAACTAAAAAAAGATGTTTTGAAAGGTTGAAACTCAGTGTTTGAATGCTAGAAATCTAATAAAAAGGGTTTTGCAAGATTTGAAACAAAATTTTGAAGGCTTCAATATTGTTTTGAAATGCGAGCCTTCAAAACTTAGTTTTGATCTTGCAAAACCCACATCATATAGCGATAGTAGCCTACTTTTCCTGCATCCAGCTCATGGATTGGCGGAGAGCATGGGGAAAATTTGCTTTGCGTCATGTCATACTGTTAATATTTAGCCAAGCTGAATGCTGAGTGTAACATTGGATAAATTGGTATGGCTTTGTGCTGTAGCGAGCAAGTTAAGTGCCACTCTCATAATAAAATTAACGTTACTTTGCTAGCTAGCATGCATGCAGTAGCCTACCTTTCCGTAATCATTAGATAATAATAGTTTTTTTGCTAGCGCGCTAACATTAGCTAACAACTCAGTTGTCTCTGAATTTGGAAACCGCTGCTAGTACAAAAGTGAATGTCTGTGACTCACCGACTATCAGTGTGATAGAGTTAGGTCAGTGCTGAAATATAATGGGAATCACTAGTGCTGTTACCGTCAATACCAAGGCTTCAGAGCCTGTATCAAAAATGTGAAGCACTTCCTAACGGAGCTCTGTGTCGAGGCTTGTATCACCTCAGCGAAATGACGTCAGTCAGTCAGTCGACTATAAAATCTCCCAGTTCTCTGCTGCAGCTCGTGGGTTGTTGTCAGTAGTTGAAGTTTATTGGTGCGGTTTGCAAGTTTTTCATTGCGTGCGATGGAGCCAGCAAGAAAGAGAAAGTTGTTTCCCGTTCGGGAATACTTTGATTTGATTTTACCGAATAAGGTTGCTTAGTGAGGCTATTGGGCCAAATTGTTTGACTAATATGTGATGTCATATTTTCAAACCTTTTCAGATAATTTCCAATACATAATAAATTCCCTTAATTTGATAGTTTTTCATTTTATTATTAGAGGAAACGCTTATTATTTTTGAACAAAAATACAAGGCTCTTTGTTTCACATGCGCATTCACTGACCTCTGTCCTGTCCCCGAAAGCATCTTTTAGTTTCGTTATGACATAACACGTGGTCAAAATACTTCATTTTATTTTGCATTTATTGATCTGCCACTTTTGTGATGAAGGCTTATGCTTGCCTCCCATTTCTTACGAAGCACAACTCGTATGTGTTTTTATTGACCAATAGGGGTTTCTAGAGTGCATTTGAAACATCAAGAAATGAACCACACTTCAACACATCTGGCTAGAAAGCTTCAACGCTTCATGAAGCTTCATCTCACCAGCACTAGGAATTACCATTAAGGCGCGAACAGAAATTACATTTGTTTGCCATGACATTAAGTGATTCTGTTATGTGATAAACAGAATCTTATATTCAGGGTAGGTTTGTCGCCTTAATTAATCGTGATTAATTTAAGCGCAATAAAAGTAACTGCCACTATGAGGCAGACAGACGTGATTGCTTATTACCTTTTCTATGACACTTACCTAATGCGGTCATTTGAAATGCTTCCAGGAAGAAAACTGTGATTTGAAGTCTGCTAATTACCAGCGAGGTTGGACAGCCTTCATCGCCTTGGCATAATTAGCTTACCTTAAATCAATTCCTGTGTACTTTGCCTGACTTGCAATCAAGCCATTTATTCAGCCAACTGACAAATCAAAACCAAAATGTGGCCTATAATGATTAAGAAGAGATAGTGAGAAGCAGACAGACCTAACCAGGCTGCCGCGTTATATTGAAAGATTTTCAAATTCGTTAACAATTTAAATGTCACGTTCTATACACTTAAACAAAATGTTTTCCACCTTCACTGTTGGCTATTTAGATGCTCAAAAGTAAATAAAATCAAGTGCTATGAGTTACATTATTTTAAATTACTCTCGTTCAATTATCTAATAAAAATTGCCTCAAATTTGCGGCAAAGATTTGCCTGATAATTGCCCAATCTTTTGTGCATTTGACTATTGCCTAACATATTCCCTCTTGCATTCACGTTCGGTATGCTTCACAAAATGTTTCCCACTTCATGTAGCCTATATTTTTAAGCTCTTAAACCAGGGCCATCTTTAAATAATTTCATTTTTTTAGAAATATCTTTTAGAAAGCATACAAAATTCCTCAATGAAAGGTGGAATTCAGAGGTCTGCTATTTATTCAGATTATTGAAATCTAACAGGCAACCTGGTTAGGTCCGTCTGGTTCTCATTCTCTCTTCTTAATAATTTTAGGCCACATTTTGGTTTTGATTTGTCAGTTGGCTGAATAAATGGCTTGATTGCAAGTTATTTAAGGAAATTATTTAAGGTAAGCTAATTATGCCAAGGAGATGGAGGCTGTCCAACCTCGCTGGTAATTAGCGGACTTCAAATCACAGTTTTCTTTCCGGAAACATTTCAAATGACCACATTAGGTATGTGTCATAGAAAAAGTTATAAGCAAGAAAGTCTGTCTGCCTCATAGTGGCAGTTACTTTTATTGCGCTGAAATTAATTGCGATTAATTAACGCGACAGCCCCAATTCAGGGTTGTCTTATGAAGTGAGTTGAGCAAATTTTTGGTTTCTTGCTCGCTAAGCTCGATACAAATCTAAACTTTACTCAACTTGTTTCATAACTTTCATTTGACTTGGCCACTTGAGTAAGATCCTCTATATATTAGATTTCAAGCATTCAAACATGAGTTTCCCCTTTCAAAACATTTTTTTCAGATTCAAAATTCTTTTTGTTGTTTCATAATATGGAATGATACTCATCCCATACACTTTCCTCAGTTGAGGTCAGTGTTCACACCTCCACAATAAGACGGGGGGTCACAACCATCATGTAAATGTGTTTCATTTCTCCTCTCATTCAGCAACTTGCATGTGAATTAGAAATATGTCTCCTTTGATTGGTTTACGTCTTCCATGTTTGTCCCTCCTTGGCTGTCTGATCTCCAGTGTTGGGATAGTTGCACTACACATTACTAGTTACTTTTTTAAAAAGCAATCCTTTACTTAATTACTCACTGCTGAAAGTAAATGGTTACACGACTAGGTATATTACTTTAGAATTGCTCACCACCATCATCTGAAATTAACCATAACTGAATTAATGAACAATTACAATATCATGTTAAAACCTGGCATCTGCCCAGATCAAATCAAATCTTTATTCTAGAAAGGAGGGCACACACAATATCTCTCTTTCATGCTCTTTAATAAAGCAAAGCCAACAACAAAGTTGTAAAAATAAGGCCAAATAGCACTTCACAGGAAAGTGAGTCAAGTACAAGGCTCCAGTTCTGGCATAAACACGCATGAAATTGATTTGTTTTCTGTGCTTAGTCTCAATTGCCAATATACTCCAAAGGAAGAAGATGAAGAAGAAGAAGAGTTTTTTTTCGTTTCCCGTCCTGCCGATAGTTGAAGAATTTAAAGTAATGCAAGTAACTACTTTTGTTCATAATTTATAATTTAGTAACTGTAATGCCATTACTTATGTTATCAAAGTAATGCATTACATTGCTGCATTACTGATAAATGTAATCTGATTACAGTAATTATTTTCTTGGTAATGCAGTACCCCTATTGAGTTTGTGACATATACTCTTCCAAAAAAAACTATAAAAATATTGAATTATTGATTACACTTTCTTTTCAATATGTTTTCCACATTTGTCAAAACATTTCATGTATAACAAATTGATGCTAACAACAATATATAGTTTCTTTTTTGGAAGAGTATTTATTTAACTCTTTTCCTCATCGACTCCAGTCGCCTCCATCTTGAACGTCCCGATAAGTCAATTGACGAGCATGAACAAATAGGAAGGATAGGGGAACAGATTGCAATCTTTTCGTTCGTGCTCGTCAATCAACTTATTGCGAGTTTCAAGATGGAGGCGACTGGAAACTACATCGAGGTATTGTTTGCATAAATAGTCTTTTTAAATTAACTACCTGTGCATTTTCAAAGTTCTCAGTGACTTGTTTTAAATGTCAGGGCCCTCGGAATTCTACCGATGAAGTGTGGAGCTACTTTAAGCCTTGTTAATGAAGAAAAATTTTGCAATTTCTTTACATGGCACCGCAATTCACAACCATTATAAGCCTGTTGGGAGCTTGGCTAAAAATCCATTTATTTTGAAAAGTTGCGTGTGTAAGGAGGTGGGGTATTTGACAAATACACCCCAAGTCAATTTCACACCGGAATTCTCCTTTAAGCCATGTTTGCTGGTCATTCCAAGACCACAGGCCAAAATAAGACAGACTGTTTCAGTTTGTGTTCACACAGGTGGCACTTAACTGAAGCCAACTGCTATATCTGAGGTTATAGGAATTATATATAGACACAAACTTGGAGCAGTTGTAAGAAGGTAATTTCCCAAGAATGGCCTTGTATGTCAAAATACACTGCTCAAAAAAATAAAGGGAACAGTAAAATAACACATCCTAGATCTGAATGAATGAAATATTCTTATTAAATACTTTGTTCTTTACATAGTCGAATGTGCTGACAACAAAATCACTCAAAAATTATCAATGCCAATCAAATTTATTAACCCATAAAGGTCTGCATTTGGAGTCACACTCAAAATTAAAGTGGAAAAACACACTATAGGCTGATCAAACTTTGATGTAATGTCCCTAAAACAAGTCAAAAAGAGGCTCATTAGTCTGATGAGGTGGCGGATGGTCTCCTGAGGGATCTTCTCCCAGACCTGGACTAAAGCATCTGCCAACTCCTGGACAGTCTGTGGTGCAACGTGGCATTGGTGGATAGAGCGAGACATGATGTCCCAGATGTGCTCAATTGGATTCAGGTCTGGGGAACAGGCGGGCCAGTCACATCAATGCCTTCGTCTTGCAGGAACTGCTGACACACTCTAGCCACATGAGGTCTAGCATTGTATTGCATTAGGAGGAACCCAGGGCCAACCGCACCAGCATATGGTCTCACAAGGGGTCTGAGGATCTCATCTCGGTACCTAATGGCAGTCAGGCTACCTCTGGTGAGCACATGGAGGGCTGTGCGGCCCCCCAAAGAAATGCCACCCCACACCATTACTGACCCACTTCCAAACCGGTCATGCTGGAGGATGTTGCAGGCAGCAGAATGTTCTCCACGGCGTCTCCAGACTCTGTCACGTCTGTCACACGTGCTCAGTGTGAACCTGCTTTAAGAGCACAGGGCGCCAGTGGCGAATATGCCAATCTTGGTGTTCTCTGGCAAATGCCAAACGTCCTGTACGGTGTTGGGCTGTAAGCACAACCCCCACCTGTGAACATCAGGCCCTCATACCATCCTCATGGAGTCGGTTTCTGACCGTTTGAGCAGACACATGCACATTTGTAGCCTGCTGGAGGTCATTTTGCAGGGCTCTGGCAGTTATCCTCCTGTTTCTCCTTGCGCAAAGGCGGAGGTAGCGGTCCTGCTGCTGGGTTGTTGCCCTCCTACGGCCTCCTCCACGTCTGCTGATGTACATGCTCTGGACACAACGCTGACAGACACAGCAAACCTTCTTGCCACAGCTCGCATTGATGTGCCATCCAGGATGAGCTGCACTACCTGAGCCACTTGTGTGGGTTGCAGAGTCCATCTCATGCTACCACTAGAGTGAGAGCACCGCCAGCATTCAAAAGTGACCAAAAGGTCTGCTAGAAAGGATAGGAACTGAGAAGTGGTCTGTGGTCACCACCTGCAGAACCACGCCTTAATGGGGGGTGTCTTGCTAATTGCCTATAATTTCCACCTGTTGTCTATTCCATTTGCACAACAACATGTGGAATTGATTGTCAATCAGTGTTGCTTCCTAAGTGGACAGTTATATTTCACAGAAGTGCGATTGACTTGGAGTTACATTGTGTTGTTGAAGTGTTCCCTTTATTTTTCTAAGCAGTGTATATCAATGCTGCATCCTACGCAATGTAAGTGAGGACCATCCAACACGTTTATACAAGGTGCAATGATGAGACCCGAACTCTAAGTTTGTGATGTATCTCAATGCCACATGATTGAGAGTGTTAAGTTTGGCCAAGTTGGTGGGGCAAGCAAATCTATAAATAGTGTCTCCGTAATCTGTCTGAGACAGGAAAAGGGCTGTTACCAGACATTTATGTGAAGAAACTGAGAAGAAGGATATTAATCTGCTTAACGTAAACTTGGGTTTTTTCCTCTGATTTGCTATATGATGTTTAAAATTGAAGTCTTTGTCCAACCAAATGCCTAGATATTTGCAGTTCATACATCAACAAACTCTATGGAAATGCAGTCAACAGATTTAATTGGAAATGAAGAGGCCTCGGGACTACTATGCGCAAACAACATGGCTTTGGTTTTGTTTGTATTGAGAAGAAGTTTGGCATCACTAAGTGGATGCTGTGAAGAAATAAAGTCAGCCTTTAGGTGCTCTGCATACATATGATATCATGCATATTTAGACTGGTTGCAGATATCATTTGTATACAGGAGAAAGAGTAAAGGCCCCAAGATGGACCCTTGTGGGACCCCCTCGACTAAGTAAACTGAATCAGACACAACATTACTAAATCTGACTAACTGGGCTTGATCTGTTAAGTAACTTCGAAACCAACCGACCACATCACTACCAACACCAACCTTAAGCGAGTTATTAAGGTGAGACAATTCAGGTGAATAGGGCAAAAATTTTAAATAATAGATATCATCATGAAACTTCCTCAGTTGATTACTTGCAATAGTATGAAAAAAATTTGTATTACAAGTTTTTGAAATTTTTATGTTTAAATATGCAAATCAGGCATTATCTCATTAAATATGCGCTAATTTGCATATATTTTAGGAAGATAAATCTAAACATCTGATAAAGTCAGGTGCAAAATTCTTTTTTCATTTTGTTAACATATAAGATGAAAAAACAATTACAGAGGGATTTAAGGATATCTGCTTTTATTACTGAGAAAATCAAAATATGCTGTCCATGGCCTGAAAAAATCAATTTTCGCCATATTTTTGGGAATAAAATGTCTCATAAATCAGGCGAGGGATGATCTATTAACATCATCCCTCGGTAAATATCTTCAGAATATTGCTAAGTGTATAACTGCAAAGTTTGGTATACATAGGTACTACAGAGGCAGAGAAGTTAGACTTGGAGTATGACAAAAAACTTGTTTTGAGCAAACGGCATTCAAAGATTTACATAGGGAAATTTAATGCATTTCTGTTGGAAACAATTGCTCACAAACAGAATAAATATTAAGGCCCTTAAAAATAGTAATGTGGTATATTTTAAGCTCATGAAAATTGATAATTTAATAACATAACAGGCATCTAAGGCCTACACCTGTAGTTATTCAACTAATAAACATATTGGCCTTCACTGCACAAACTTGCAGATAAAACTCACGTCAAATGCAACAACACTTGTACTCTCACTCTACAATCATGTAGATCAGTGGTCTTCAACGTCGTTCCTTGGGACCCACTGTGTATGCTGATTTTTGTTCCAACCACAATTATCATCACAAGATTTTAACAAGTTGTTAATGTCTTAATTAGCTGTTTTTCATATTTAGCGTTGTTACTTACTATTTTTAGCCAAATGTTTCATAGAAACATCCATACATGCTATGAAGAATAAAATATCCTTGAAGATTGTGGTTTTATTTCTATACTGCAAGAAATTTCCAGCATTGTAACATTTGAAACTGATCAAATTAGACACTGAAGAACTCAGTAAACCCCAAATTGGGCTGAGGGACACAACTGTTTCAAGTTCAAGTTCTTTCAAAAAACTTCAGGTGAATTAATTAGATTAACACAAAGCTGGTTTGACTCTTTACCATTTGCTTGTCGAATAAATTTGTCTTGATGTGCCAATTAGTTTTCACCAAGTAGGAGCCATACATCTTTAATTTGATTAGTTACATTGTTTTCTCTCATTTTATGTTGTTATTTCCAATGCATAGCAATGTGGGTATGGCATTTTTTATTCTGGATGGCAAACACAGATATTTCTCTTATCTTGTGAATTAAGAGGGCAAATAACTGCTCTAAGCATTAAATACACTTAATTTAGACTAATGAACAGCTCGTTAAAATCCTGCGATTACAACTGTGGTTAGAACAAAAGCCAGCATACACAGTGGGTCTCCAGGAACAACGTTGAAAACCACTGGTGTAGATGTAAAGACGCTTCGTCTGCACGAGTTTCCCCTTTGCAATTACTGCACTCGAGCAATAAACTGCTGCAGAACCCATGATTTTCTGTATCAAAGTTTATGAACCCGGCGCAGCGCAATTAGGACAAAAGGCTATCAACTTTCACGCATTCGCTGTTTAAGTGTCATATTCACGTTCCCGTCCCGTATGTCCCGTAAGAGACTCTCAAGCAGAATTGAAGTACTTTTGCATGGAGGTTTATCAGTTTCACATGCGTTTCGGTGGATTTCACCACTAGTGATATGGAAATAATTATGACTCCAGACTTTTCACGCTTTTCTTTACTCATGGGTTGAAAGCAATGGAATTGCATAAAAACGTTTCAAATTGTCCTATTTGATTTAAACAACTTGAACGATCGTGGAACACATGCATTGCGTTGATTGACTAATTGCTGACCACGGCACGGGAACGCAAGCATGCCACCAAATCTCAAACAAACAAACATGACGGGCAGGAGGCGGGTGATCACTGTGCCCAGTGTAAGTGCATTCGGATTCTCTTATGAGCGCGGTTCTCTCCCTAAGCTGTAAAAGAGGCCCCTTTATACCTTTCCTTTATCTCATGCCGTTTTACACAGAGGTTAAAGAAAAGTGGTTCGGAATTAGATGATAGGATGCGATTACTTAACTAGACGAACGCAGCCAAGGTTCCGCAGCAAGCTAAAGACGGAAGTGATGCATCTGAGCGAATCACGTTAGCAGAAACCCGCAGTAGCCAATGAGATTTTGTCATTAGCTTTAAATCCCCATATGAACTTTCACAATTCGTGACTGACAGAAAGAAAATGCCCTTATTTGGATTACACAGCTTTGTGCAGGAGAATCAGAGCTTTTCAACGATACCGAACATGACAGACTTCAGTGAAGAGGCGAAGTACTGTTCGTTGCGTTGGAATGCTAACTTTTTGGTAAATTCGGAAGAAACTCACTGCCGCAGGTAGACAAAATGTAATAAAATAAATGTCTAAATGTATAATTTTGATGTTTTTTTTATTGCAGTTTGAAAGAATACATTTTCAAGGAGTAAACTAGCCCAAAATCTCAAATTTGACCATTGCATGGAAAATCCATGTTTTTGCCTGCCGTGTCTCGCCTTAATTAAAATGTGGTGATCCACTGCATCAAATGCCTCAGTTATATCAATTAAAACAGCAACCCTAAACATCTGATTTTCATTGGCAGCTCTTACATCAACAAGAACTTTTAGAGTGGCCAAGACAGTGCTATGCCTGGATCGGAACCCAGATTGCATAGGACTAATTGCATTATTTGAATCTTAGAATGATTTGTGCAGGTGCGACACTACTGATTTCAATATTTTTGCTAAGGCTGAGAGAGTAGAGATAGGTCTATAGTTATTCAGGTCTGTGGGGTCTTCAGTTTTCAATAAAGTCATAACATAGACTTGATTCCATTGAACAGGGAAGTTTTGCGAGGCAATAGAAAGATTAAAGCTGTTAGCCACTGGGTGAGCTATAATTGGTGCTGCCACTTTCAAGAATGGCTCAAGGCTATTGGGCCCAGTGTCCTTTTAGGGTCAGGTGTTTGCAAGGCAGAGACCAAGATAGTTGTAAAACTAAAAGAATTTTGATTAACACTAAAAGCGCAGGAATTTTATGACGACTAGAACCGCCATGAACGGTCGTTTGGACTGCTAGGTTCAAAACATTCTAATCCGTCTCTCTGAGCACCTAATTAAGCAATTAATGCATCTTGTATATCACCATGTATCTCAAAACAACGAAACAACACCAGCTTTTCGTTTTAACAAGTTTAAAAATATGTTTATGAATATTTAAGCGATAGAAGTATATATAATTACTATGAATTAAGCTGCTTTCACACCGGACGCGAAACAAATTTTTTGCAAGACAGATTGCATTCAAATTCACTGCAAAGATGCAAATGCTCGTTTCACGTGGATTTGCGTCTTTGCATTGACTTTGAATGTGATCTGTCGTGCGAAAAATTCATTCGAGTCCAGTGTAAAAGCAACTTTATTGTAAACATTCACAACAATATTTTAGGGTAAAGAAATAATTAAACAATTCAGAATGACAAAAACAACAATTTTGATTAATACACATTCGGATTCAACATTTATAACAACATAACCATATGGAATAACTCATTTATTATGAAATAATTCATTGGGACAATGATATGGAATTGGAAAACAATTGGTAGGTGCTGAACTTTTTTTCTCATTACCTTTTTACCCCTCAGCCCTCAAGGCTGACGGGGTATTGCTATCCTTCGTGTTTTTGGGCGAGCGGTCGGGCGGTGGGCGGGCGGATGTCTCCAAAAACTTCGACCTGGGGCTGAGGGGTATTCCGTGCATTGCACGCCTATTTTTTACCCCTCAGCCCTCAAGGCTGACGGGGTATTGCTATCCTTCGTGCGGTTGGGCGGGCGGGCGGTCGGGCGGCGGGCATCTCCAAAAACTTCGACATCGGGCTGAGGGGTATTCCGTGCATTGCACGCCTATTTGTATTTATTGGCATGGAGTAGCATGTAGTCTACTCGTAATAGTTTACGCAGGTGACCCCGTTCTCCTGATGCAATTCCCACAGACGGGTCTGAAGCATCTGCAGCAGGTGACGAGCGTCTTATTTTGTGAGCAGCTCCTGTAGACCTGGCACTGCCTCCGTTTTGGTGCCAGTGTATCCCGCTGCTGCTGGCTCAAACTTTTTGCCAGCGCTGCCCAATAAAATAATTCTAGACTGCTCTACTCTACTAACTCTGACAGTGGCATCGGTTAGTTGCTAGGCAACCAAAAGATACATTTTTTGAAAAAAAAATCACAGCCGCAAAACTGTACGGTCAGTGAGACCGCTAATGGCAGAAATAGGTAGATTTGGTGATATTTTATGCTCCGTAGGTGTGATCTATATAAAATCAATTGCATGTTAAAATATAGACACTTTTAGGAAAAGTCAGAGACCCTCAAGGTTGTATTCTTTTATTTTGAAAAGTTATGACGCAAACAAATTTCAAAACGGTCAAAATGACTGTGATGGCGGTTCAAGTGTTAAATTCATCAAAGATCTGACCAGGCTTTTTGAAATGAACATTAAATAAATCTGACATAGCTTTTTTATCAGAAATAAAAGAGCCATTATTTTTCAACTGGTGAGGGAGACTGGAACCCCTCTTGTTCTGAAGCCCTTAAATTGTTTTTAAAAACTTGCAATGTTTGTTGAACCTGTCTGTGGTTAATAACAAACAGTAGTAAGTTTTAGTTTTCCTTATTAGAGTTGTGCATTTATTTCGAAGTGAACGAAAAACTTGCCAATCACTAATGGTCTTTTTCTTTCCAGCTAAAGTCCATTGCTTATTGCGAGCATGGATTAACTCAGCAACTTCCCTAGTGAACCACCGGTTATGCTTGTTTTTAACTCTGTATTTTTCAAGAGGGGGCATATTTATTTACAGCTGAAAGA
This sequence comes from Gymnothorax reevesii, assembly GCA_029721435.1. NCBI lineage: Eukaryota > Metazoa > Chordata > Actinopteri > Anguilliformes > Muraenidae > Gymnothorax > Gymnothorax reevesii. The sequence continues at coordinate 60,224,026 of CM056581.1, forward strand.
AAATTATGTCTCACAAACAAGTTGTGTTGTAAGTTGCTGGATTTAAATTTGCCTTTTGTGCTGAGAACCAATCAGAATTCCTGGTGGAAATTCTTTTCTTTGTTATGTGTAATATGTACTTTAATGACAGCTGATCTTGGAAGCTTTCCTCTTTATTCAGTTAACTCAAACAAGCTTCCTAGCCTATTCAGCGTCCAGGATTAATTTAACCTCTTCCACTCCGGAGTTGTCATCGGATGGATACTGGCACTGCTATGAACTCGCCTTGAAGCGCATTTTATCTCCAAACTTGATCCCATTTAGGTTTCCTTATTACTAACAGTGTTAATTTGTTCAATTACGAGGGTCAATCCGTATCAATTTCCCCTCAGCTTGCTTTGTGGTTCATTGCTTTAATTTGGCCTATCTAGCATTTTCCTATCCACATTTATAGTGACGTAAAACCCCAATGTCTTAGGAAGCCTCCGAATTCCTGCAGCTCACAAAAACCGGAATATATTTATTTCTGCATTCGCGTCCAAACGACTTGATACACCTAAGAAAACTTTTCTAATCAAAGTGACACTATCTTAAACTCCTGAATAAGCGCTTTGTGAATCTTACTGCCCGTTGTAATGGTAATGGCAAATTGGTAAGTAACGCTTAAGTCTCATCACAACACTCCTTCTTATAGCTTCGCTTATGCAGGAGTAAAATGCAGCTCTTTTGACTTAGGTGCTTGTGTTATGGCTGCTCATGTAAAGATAAAACTCTGATGACAAGTAGTGACATAACTAAAATGCAGATTAACACTTAACCTATTTCTGAGGAAGAATCAGATAATAAACTGAATCAATTTACTGAGCAAATGGGCCTCCAATCAGCTGCACTGCCACGAACGATTATGACATACAGCTTTGCTCAACGAGGAAGGCTACAATATGAGATTGCAAGGACGGTAATGAAGTGAAATTGGTAAATGCTGCCGAAGATTGTATTTAAGGTTTACATTTAGTTTAATTAGATAATTGCGGTACATACAATCTCATATTATAGTCGTACTACAACTTTCCCGGAAGCCAAACTACAAAGACCTAATGACTTTGCTATTTGACGCATGTAAGGTTCCGAGGTCTCTGTGTGTTTTTGGTTAGTTTTATTTTAGGTTATTCATTCTGTGATGTCAGTCTGATGTCTAGTGTTGCACATTTCAGATTTTCCCGGTATTATTCCAGTCTATGTCTTTCCCAGGTATTGTCTTTGCTTCCTCCCCGGTTGCATCATAGTTCGTCAGTTTTTGTCTTAATTGATTGTGACGCTATTTCGGGTGATTGAATGGATTCTGGGTTTCAGCCTTCCTTCCCTTCTCGTTTGCTAATTTCGTCTTGCTTTCCTATATTTACTAACAATTACTAACAGTTTGTTGTTTTGCTAAAATTACTAACCAATACTAATATTGTATATAATACTAATCTACAAAGTACTAACGAGCACTCGGGATTGTACAGCTGCACTTTCTAATTGACTAATTACCTCTCCACGTTTGCCCTATTCTAGTTTCCGTATCTCGTTTCCTTAACTGGCTTAGCTATGTGTTCTGCAGAACCTCTGCATTCATATTATCTATTCTGGCTCTTATCCTGTACACTTAGGAGTCTTTTAATTCAGTTTATTTGTTCCTTTTAGGGAGTCTTGTGATCCGCGTCTTTGTGTTAATGTTTTTCCGTTTTTTGTAATTGAGTTTCCCTCGTGTGATTACCCCTTGTTAATTGCATTATTTTCAGCACCTGTTGTCGAGCTGTGTGTGTCTCCCCCCTCCTCTTTATATTCCCTTGCAGCAGGCACAGAGACCAGACGGGACTTTGCTTTGCCTACGTTCATCTTCCTTCGCTCAGTCTGATGAGTGTGTTCCGGGCGCCCAGTTGTGACTGGGAATCTTCCAAGCTTCTAGTGTCTGCTGTGTTTCCTTAACCTCCCTTAACCTCCCTGGCCTGGATTTCCCGAGTTCCCTGTGTTCGCTGCGCGCTGCACCTTCTGTGTCGGGGGAATCTTCCGGGTTCCCGGCGCCCGCTGTGCCACCTGCACCAGTCGGGTCTCCCGAGTTTCCTGTGTCGCTGTGCGATGCACCATCCTGCGCCAGCCGGATCTCCGAGTTCCCCGTGTCTGCTGTTCCCCGTGACGTCCTCGTCTCCGAGTTCCCCCATGCCTGCTGTTCCCCGTGACGTCCTCGTCTCCGAGTTCCCCCGTGCCTGCTGTTCCCCGTGACGCCCTCACCTCCGAGTTCCCCGTTCCTGCTGTTCCCTGTGACGCCCTCACCTCCGAGTTCCCTGTGCCTGCTGCTCCCCGTGATGTCCTGCGTCATCTTACTCTTCCTGAGCTGTGTGCTCTCTGAGCTGCCAGTTTCCGAGACACCTGCTCCTGTGTCCTTCCAGTGGTCCATGTCTCCCCTCGTCTCTGGTTGTCTGTCAGTCATGTCTCCGTGTTCCCTGTGCCCCATTATTGTTTTAGGTTCCGAGTCCTTAGTTTATTCTGTTCAGTGCTTTTGCACGGTGGTTTCGTTTCGGCCTGAGTGCCTTTTCTCCCTTAGTAGTTTTTCTAGTCCCGTGCTTTAGTTCTCCCCTTTCAGTGTAGGTATGGCACGGTGTTTTGTTTGGCCTAAGCGCTCCCTTTAGGTTTTTCCCTGCCCCTGCTTCTGAACTTTTGTTAATAAATTCCAGTTCCCGCATCTGGAGTCTGACCCCACTTTCCTAACAATGCATGGCATGCATACTAAATGATTTTAAATGCATGCCAAGCATCAAACATTCACCATGCATTGATTATTGATTGAATTATTCGATCACCAAAGCTTCAACGTAAGAATTGTTGATAATTAAATTAATTATCATCGCTTTGCGCTGCAACCAATGTGCAACTACGATGTGCAATCTTAAAATAAATTCGGTTGCTCTGTTTAAAAAAAAATCCAAGAGAGGGAGATGCAATTTAGGGAAAACATTGGGGTAGGTTATTATTTTTTATTATATATATATATTTTTTCCATCCATGAAATATTAATATTAAGTCTGCTGTCAATGTTTCCCTTCAGTAATCTGTCATTTCTTCATTCTTAATAATCACAGGCTTACTGTATATATTGGTCTTGATTATTCAGGAAATAAATTGTGATAATCATGCCTCGGTGCCCATGCGCAAGTGGGGCATACGGTAGTTCATTTGTGTGTCAGTCATTCTGTCTGTTACCAGGATAGCCGCAACGCCGGTCAAAATTAAGATCTAAAGTATGGCTCTATGGATAAAATGCTATGATATCTTGGATTTAAATTTGCCATATTTTTTAGATAGAGCTTTGTTTTCAACTTATCGCACTATTTGACACTTCCATAGACTCCAATAGGAATCGAGGAATGCGGAAGTAATGCGTGCCATGGGGAAAGCAATTGTTCCAAGCAATGAATAGTTCCAGCACTGATATCCATTCATTTTCATTGGAACACACTTGCTAGTAAGTTTATCAAATGACTGCATTTTTGGGAAATTTATCGCATTAGCTGACCCTAATGAATTTTGTTGTTGGCGTCATTTTCTGCCCTCAGCTTTAGTTTATTTTGATCGTCCGATAACAAATTGTTTAATTTGTATTAAACTTAAAGTAGATGATGTGAGCAGCTCACGTAACTAGCATAACCAGATGTCATTTGTCGTTCATTTAGCTACCTTAAATTAATTGCAGTTATTAGTGTTCGTTTGAGTACAAAGTTTATATTCGCTTATTAGATTCGCTGATAGCAATAAAATGCGGTTGAAACTAATTAGTTAATTAATTTTGTTGCCTACCACACTACTTCTGTTCACTCGAAGGTTCTGCAATTCAGTGCGAAAATGAATGGAAACAGCTTAAAATATCAGAAATCTATTCGATACACCGATTTGATCGCATAGCAGCAAGTAACGTCATTACGCACAAGTTTTTATTCGCTTTAATGCTGTTTGGTAGAAATGCATTTTCACCGCCTTTATTCGCATCAATAATTTTGGCGAACTTCAGGTAATTCGATTAACAAGTGAATGGAAATATAGCTTATGTCAAGCATAGATGCACAGCTAGGGCACTCTGACATGTCCACACAGAATTTTGTAGCTTCATTAAGGGACATACTTGTCACTGCTGTAAGCACCGAGGCATCAGCACCTTCAGTGCTTTCATTGATCAAGCGATCTTAAACAGGGTCAGCTTGAAAGCAATTCTGTGTTTAAGGATCAGAGAATCGCAGCACGTGATTTGAAACTCTCATAACATCAGCGTTACCACCAGGGGGACGTTGGGCTTTCGTCAGTTTACCCAGCTCAAGGCAGTTTGTTCGTCCAGTTCAATAGGAACAAGCCCCAAAGCCTAATCATGGTACAGGATTGGGACCGCATTCCTCTGAACCCATTGGACTGTTACCCAGTTTGTAAGGAACAAGCTCTTTATCCTTCTGTGGTCATCAAGATTGGAACTGCTTTAGCTACTCCATCCTCCTGTGGAACAGCTCAGCACTGGCAAAGTGTGCACTCTACCTCGCTCCTATCCTGGAAGCCATAAACCGGCGACTGACAGCTCAGCCTCACCTGCAACATCTCAAGTGTGCTATCCTTATCTGGGGTTCCGTCCCCACCTCTTCCTCTTGGGTTCAGTCCCCAGATTATCATATAAGCTGTCAATAAAACTACCTTTTAGATTTTACTCTACCTCTGCACTTGATTACTGGTCTGGAACATAACAAATGGGCAAAAATGGCATCCATGGGAGGGCTGCAAGGGCTCCATTGCTAACTAAAAAGAACACAAAGGCTGGTTGCACATTTGCCAAAAATGTTTTGATGACATCAAGACTTTTGGGGTAATTTTTCTGTGGATGGATAAGTCAAAAGTGGAAAATTTTGGAGACTTGGGTCCTGTAACATTTTGACGTAAAAGCTGCCACAATATTCCACAATAAGAAAATCATACCCACAGCCAAACATGGTGATGGTAATGTCATAGTCTGGGCTGCTTTACTGCTTCAGGGCCTATGAAACTTGCCATAATTGATCGAATCATGAACTTCTGCACCCTACCAGAAAATCCTGATTGAGAATGTCCAGCCATCAGTCTTTGAGCAGCAAGAGAATGATCCGTAGCTCATCAAGTTCACTTCTTAATGGCTCAAAAGAAGGAAAAAGAAGGTTTTGGAATGTCTAAGTCTAAGTCCTGACTTTAATCCCATGGAGATACTGTAACATGACCATAAATTGGTAGGTCATGCTCGAAACCCCTTTCAGTGTGGCTGAATTGCAATAATTCCGCAAAGTAGACTGGGCCAGATTTCCTCCTCAGAGATGCAAAAGACTCATTGCCAGTTTTTACAAATTTCATACCTGCGCAAATGGCTTGAGCCGCATGCTTTTTATAGCCTATTTAACTGCCAAGTGCAACTTTTTTTTCATCAACCCATGCAATACTGAGAGTGAAAGGTGATATTTCATTGGAATGCAGACCAGTTCAATCAACGCAAAGCACTGGCCTATTAATAAGTAATTTTTTTTTCTTTGGACTGAATTTAGCCCATGATTTCAGATCGCATATGGAGAACAACCGTGTCTTCAGTTGCCAATTATGATAATTGGATAATCTATAATCGATTATCTAGAGCCGGGCCTGGTCGCAAGACAGTCGGCGAAAGGATGAGTACCTAGCTAGCACCTACTTTTTTCAAGTGGACTCTGAATTGGAGATTTAAGATCTAAACTATAGGACTGCATTTAATAATGAAAAAATAGAGATTTTTCCTTGAGGCGATTAAATTGGAAAGGTCTGAAAATACCAAATAAACACCAAATAATGAATGATGGTTCTCCAAAATAATCCTTGTGTTAAAACTTTTTGAACTGATGTGCAATGATGTGGGATGTTTGGGCTACTCAGAAACCGAGCTAGGCATTTACAAGTCAATTTTGTTAATTGTGTGCCAAGCATCAGAACGTAAGTATACATTAGACCACAGGCTAGCTAGCTCACTTGCAAGCTACGTGTAGCTGGTGAATTACCATATAATGATTGTAACTTTGGCTAAAAATACAACATACCATCATTTAATTAAGTAACCTATAAATTTGGAAGAGTATTTCAATTATTTGATGTTATGTTTCATAATAAAAGTTCATAACATAAATAACAGTTGCAAACTAGTATTCAAAAATCAAATCAAAAGTATTTGGATACAACATAGACAAAAAAGTTAATGAATATGGCATCTGTGAAAATTATGGAGGCACCTCGCTATGCATCATAAAGAATAAAGAAACATTTATTAGGATAATGTCTGGATAATCTCTATGCGGAGTCTGTTTACACTCAGATTATTGCAAAATGTTTTCACGCTTGTGCGCCATGCACGCTGACATAACATATGTGTCCCTACCAACTCTTCCATTAAACCTATGCCCTTGACCTGTCCTACTCCAGCCTTGCCACCACCCAGTCTTCTCTCGCTGCACTAAGTCAGCTTGTCTGTTCTCCATCTGCCTCTTCATGTTGGGACCGCTGGGCACTCTACAACACCTATTTGTTTGATCTGTCAAAGTGGGTCCTGGATGAGCTGACTACCTGCATCCTCCCCCAGACCTGGACGGTATCATTGACTTAGCGCTGCAGATAGAAGACCAGCTTTTGAAGCGGTGGCTGCATAGGCTGGCTAGATTGCAGGCACCTGCCCTGCCTTTGTGCTAAGACACTCTACATCATGCCTTTGCCCACCTGGCTCCCTTAGAACCTATAGCAGTCAACTGGGTCCGGGTTCACAACCTTCCCCCAGCAGAATGGCTGCAACATATCCAGCAGAGTCTTTGCCTGCACTGTGGAAACATTTCCTTGGCTATTGCTGAATGCCCTGCCTGGTAGCCTCGTCCCACATCTGGAGGAGAGATGTGATCCAGACCTGCTGTTTTGTCTATCCGGCCACTTTTTCTTATTCGTTTGATCTGGCAGAGTCACTTTATTTCCATCAAGGCATGAATCGATGTGAATTTTATCCCTCTTGGTCTCGTTTGAGGTCTGTACAGTTCGGGACTGAGCCGCTGCCAGTGCCTATTCGCTTCTAGGGCCTAATGGCGATTGCCCAGCCTGATGTCACGCAGGTGTCCAAGCCTGTATCCATTCTGACCTGTGGTGTTATTCTGTGAAAAACATTAGCATTTTTCATAATGGAGTCGAGGCATGAATTAGCGGTTTTGGGAAAGCCTTGGCTCGAACCCCACAATCTTTGTGTGGACTGGCCCTCTAGTTCAATCTTGGAGTGGAAGTTCTTCCTGTTCACAGTCCTGTATTTAGTCGCTTCATAGTCCTATTACACTTCTTCCCCTTGACCTCTAGGGGGAGCCATCAGATTTCAAAGGAGTCCCTACCCTCTATTACAACCTCCACCAGGCATTCAGTAAAGCACGTGCCATGTCGCTTCCACCGCACAGACCACATGACTGTGCCATGGATCTACGACCTGGAACATCACCCCCCAGGCCTGGCTGTACTCCCGAATGGTAAAGAAATCCAAGGCTATGGAAGAGTACATTAAGCAGTCCCCAACTTCCGAAATCATTTGAGCTTCTTCTCTGCCAGCCAGAGCTGGTTCCTTCTTTGTGGCTAAAAAAGACAGATTATTGTGTCTCACAATAGAATATTGAGAACTCAACTCTATTATGGTTATGAACAGTTGCCCTCTTCTCTGATGGATTTGTTATTCTACAGCCTCCAAGGCTGCTACTTTTAAGCTGGAAGAGAGCAATGCTTTGCATGTAGTGTGCCTACAGGAGAAAGATGAGTGGAAGACTGCATGTAACACCACCACCAGCTACCCTGAATATCTGCCATTTGGGTTCGCTAATGACTCAGCTGTGTTCCAGAACCTCATTAATGATGTTCTCCAAGACACCTGGTGCATCATATCTTCCAAGATCATGTCCTGCTTTTTTCTCTAACCCAGCAGGAACACACCTATCATGACTGCTTGGTCATTCAGACGTCGTTGGAGAATCACCTCTATCTCAGACCTGAAAACTGCTAATTTAATTACACCACTGGCTCATTCCAGGGCTTCAATGTGTCGCAAGGCACCTTCTATATGGACCACCAAAAGGTAAAGGCTGTGCTGGACTGGCTACACCCTACAGATCGAAAACAACTATGGAGTTTCCTTGGGTTTACCGATTTCTATCGGCAGTTCGTTCAGGGGTACTCCATGGTGGCGGCTCCTTTAACTGCACTCAAGTCCACCAATGCTTCCTTCAGCTCAACCCTGTTGACAGCCTCTGCCTCCTGTCAGCTTAACGACCTGTTTACCAATGCTCCCATCCTCAAATTCCCTAGCTTTCTGCTCCAATTCATTGAGTAAGCTGATGTGGGTGCTGGAGTGGTCTTCTCTCAGCGAGCTGCCGATGACAAGACCCGTGTGTCTTCTTTTCTGGATACCTATCGTATGCGACACCCCTTGGTTTTACTGTCAATTAGTTCTGCTTTGGCAAGGGGAATTTGCCACCTGACCTCTGCTCTGGGAGGGCCACTGGCCTGGGTGTGGACACGCCCCCAATTCTCTCCAGTCACTACTAACTTAGCTGATCTGCCCACTCAGTTCCGGGCTTCAGACCACTCCACTACTCCTACTGTATCCAATCAATTAATACTCCCTTGTGGATTGTACCCTGAATCTGCATCTGCTTCCTTGACTGGATTATAACAGGCTTTGTCTTCTGATAAAATTATTCTGATAATCTGAAACATTTCATTGTGACAGATCAGCAAAACTAGAATAAATAGGCAAGGGGCAGATATAATTTCACCGCACTGTGGGAGAACCTTTTATTTGCATGCCGAAAGAAGAAGTGTCTTGCATTGAAAAAAATATTGTCAGTAGTAGCCACATGCATCCTGGATCTGAAGGCCCTGATCTCTGATGTCTAAATGAAGGGTCTGACATCAAAACACAGAACACACCATTTCGGTGCCAGAGCGAAACCTGGCATTAACTGCTTTCAACTGGCACAAAAGTACCCTGAGTAAAATCATTCACCTCAAGACGCGATGTTACCCATTAACTGGCCAGCCAGATTTTTTGTTTGTCTGCATATAGCGATAAAAAAAATCCAGTTTTTACATTGCAAAATGTGATAACCGATGGCATACCTGCCAACTCTCACCCCTATGGCGTGAGTCTCCTGCTTTTTAGTGGTGTATTGCATTCTCATGCCGCAGATCAAAATAATCATAATGCATAATCTCTAATATGAGGATTGAAAAAATCAAACATAATCATACTTCATTTCCCAGTCCCACTTTTTTTTAAATAATTAATGCCCAACTGATGAACTATGTACAAGGCTTGCACGTATACGACCCCTTGCTGCCAATTCAGGAGAGTGAGGACAGTTCACACGCCTGTCAGCCACCGCTTCTCATACACTCATTGGTTGAATCTTTGCAAGTTCAGAACGAGAGCGGAGGATACCCGGACATGACCAGGCTTAGAATCTTCCTGACGAGCGCCCGTCTGGCCGACAGGAGGCGCTTGAGCAACGAACAAGGCAACTATTATATTCCCTTCCCGGCAGTCCCTTCCCAATTTGCAACCCTGTAGTGCTATAGCCAATTGTGCACTGAAAAACCTACCAACCTCTGCCGGCTGGTATGTAGCAGGGCTCTAACCCGCGACGTGGTAGTCACTTCTGCTTCGCAAAAGCGATGCTTTACCGAGTGGGGTATCCGGCAGCTTCCAGTCCCACTTTTTAATCAACCCATGCTGAACCGAAAGTGAAAGGCGTTCTTTCATTGATACACAGAACAGTACTTTACTTCCTCATCAGGGCTGCAGGGGAGCTGGAGCACGTCTCAGCTTACTATGGGTGAACAAGGAAGCGCCCCAGGCAGCTCACTGATCCACTGCAGGTATTCTCACACAATTTATTCACGCACTCAAACTGATGGGCCATTCAGAGCCTCAAATTAGCCTGGCCTGCATGCCATCAGTGCGATCATGGAACAGATAAATGAAAATCATCTTTCCAATTTAAAAATGGTTGTGAATAGGAATAATAACTTTCTGGATTAGGTGAACATGCACAGCAGCATAAGAGAAAAATGATTTGATAGAATGGACTACACTCCTCATAATAATAATAATAATAATTCTTCTTCTTCTTCTTCTTCTTCTTCTTTTATTATTATTATTATCTTCCAAATTGGCCAGTAGGAGACCTAAAACAGCGGTAAATTTTACAGATATATGTATGCAACCACTGTGTTAAGGGTTATTTTTTCTTTACATTATAGCAGGTCATTTAGCTGGCATCAAAACAATTACCATGCTCATCCAATCACAAAAATGGCTAAATTAGTTAAGCTGCTGACATGGGGAACTGTATAAACTACGATAACATATGCCACACAAACACACACACACACACACACACACACACACACACACAAATAGAAGCAGCAATAGAGAACTGCGGCTGCTTATCAAAGTCCTCTGACAGAGACGGACGGACTTTTCGTTTGATAGTTACTGATAACCACACTCCTGCTTTAAAAATCTCCACAGAATTGAATGAATCCACTTCTGAACCAGTCTGAATAAAGAAAGCAAGCCATGAGGTTTACACAGCCACTGTGTTTGGCAGAGAGCCCAGTGATTTCACCTCACCGTACATGAATCTATTTGCATTAATAGTTGCTGTTGTGCGTATCTATGTACAGTCAGATCTATAAATACTTGGACATTGGCAAAGTTGTTGTTATTGAGTCATCTACCACAGCATAATAGAGTTAAATAATGAATGTAACTCAAAAACATCTGCACAAAGAGTTGATTTTTAGCTTTAATTTCTTCGATTTGAGTTTTTTTATGAATCTCCAAATCAGGTGAACAGTGTGGAAATTACAGCACTTTTTATTTGGTGTCACCTGACGAATTAAAATTCTTTCATAGCATTTGGCCGAATTAAGAATGCCCTCAGGGAGGTAGGTGTAGTTGTAAGTCAGAAATATCACTGGTCAATAAGGTAAAACATTTATTCTGTCAATGTTGTTGATCTAATCAGTTAATCTTTTTAACTTGTACTCGTTCTAAGCATGAGCCAATATCAAAGGTTAAAAGTGTGCAATGAGGTATCTAATTGTCAACTGTATGTCCTTTCTTGTTTTGTCGGGACACAGTGTTCTGGTTTAAAAGTTTGCTCTTGGTTACAGAATTTTTCTTCCAGTCTAAATGGCACAAACAAAGATATGTCATTCAGTTTGCATCTCAGACACATTTTTCTGCGCGGCACAAAAAACCTTTATTGCATGTTTTTTAGTTTTCCTTTTCTATTTTTCCCTCCCAAACCCTTGGCCTCACATATCTGAAAAAGGAGAATTAGTCCTTAAGAATATTTGCTAATCTGGCAACATTTATTTGTCTTACATGACTTGTGTAATATGTCAAGAAAGGGCTAACATGTGAACTCTTTTTCCCCCCAATGTTCCAGCTGATTACAGTACCACAGGAGGAAAGTCCAGGAGTTATAAAGTAAAAACCCTGCGATGTGTTCTTTTTTTCAGCCTCAACTCATCCAGATTATTTCAAATATTAGTTCCCTAACCTGGTTTAGGAACAGTCATTGGACTGGAGATTAGAACATTCTGGGCAGAGCACTTCCTGAACACAACATACTCAGTTTTGTACAATACTTCACTTCTCCGTGAGTGTTTTCAAGCGTATCCCCTGCAGTTTCAAACATTGGCGTCACAGTCACAAACAGCCAGACAGGTTTGTACATCGTTGTTCCATTTTTCTGTTTGCCACCTAAACAAACAGAGTGCAGAAAGGGGCGTTTGAAGACATTAACTCTTGACAATGGGGCTCAAATGAGCTCCACTGGATCCACACCACGTCCTTCTTACAACCATCCTTCCGGCGCAGGAATACATTAACATTATCGTCAAGTTCAGTTAAATCCTGATTTTTCAGCCAAATCTGAACTAAATAGAGGTTTATTCAACAGCTGAGAGTTTGAGAACCTGGTTGTGCCCTGTGGACTCATAAGTGCATATGATCTCGGGACCAGGCCACCGCCTTTACCTCTGGCAGCTGAACCTCTGTACTGTACTTTAGACAGACATTGCACCTCATGTATAGGGCAGCCATTGTGGTTCAGTACCTTGGACAGCTGCAAATCTGGTCCAGGGCACTGCTCAACCACTGAAAGTGAATCTTTAGGATAAGTCTTTCAGTACCAAATGAACTTTTGGACAGCGATTATGTGGTGTCAGTTATCAGCTCAATAACAGGATACGTAGACAGGAGGAACAGCAGTGAGAGTACAACAGTGTTGAAGAAATTGATGGTCTGTGTGCACTTCCCCCTTTCACCGGCTGCAGGTCTGGAGGGAGGGATCCACTTCTGGAGCAGGTTACTGGTCATGCCTGGCCTCTCCACCTCCTAAACTACCTTCTCTGGCAGCGCAGCAGAGCATTGGAATTGGCATTGGTTCAGTGCATTGCATCAGCAAACACAGAACTATATTTGTCCTTTCCAGCATTTGAAATAAACACACGTGCATCTCCTCCTTGTGTCCTTTCTGACCCCCAGTCTCGTGACTCAGTCCTTCCCATTACATGCCAAAAGAGAACAAATGTGAATTTTAGATGAAAATGTTTCACAACCAAAGCAAATACCTGTAGCTTAGGTTCAGGGGGGCTTTGGCTGATAGTTATACAACTTGTGCTTCATTGGTCAAATAAAGTCAACTTTCTGTTTTTGGCTGCCAGCTGACTGATAATGCTAGAAAAAGAGCAGTCAAACTTGCTGTTCCTTTTCACATAGAACACCCTGCAGTAAGACTTAGCTAGAACAAGTGTTTGCCACTAACATGGCAATATCCCCCACCGCCTCAATTTTATGTGTCCGTACAGACGTACAGTCGGAGCCCAATGCCATATCCCCCGCTTCGTGCTAATCGCGCCGCGGGGGATAATTCATTTATTATGATTCCCTTACTTCCATCTGAAAGGACTTGGAGTGTGAATTCATTGTCATTTCTCTTAAAGGGGACCTAACATGCTGATCCTTCTTTTAATACATATTAGGAATGTTATAATGTTGGTTGTCCATGCTCAACCTCTGAAAAGTTTCTAAACATTAGATACAGGGATTTTGCCGCGATCCAAGAACGTGATTTCGTGAGCATGATTTCCTCTCTGAACAGCTCCTCCCGGGATCTTCACGAGATCTAGGCAAAACCTGACGTCATGTTGTGCCGTCTAATTAGTACAGACCTAGCCAGAGCCAACCACTGCGCTGGACCTGCCCACACCGGAAACTATTCTAGCAGGCTCTAACAATGGCAGATCATACTATGCCTTAGTAGCGTTTACACTTTTGGAAATACAAAAGAAAAACCGCAGATCATTTGAGATGCAATTTTGTTAGTATCTCTCCAAAAGCTACATATCCATTTACTTTTGGACGTGAAGAAAAACAAATATTTCTCTCCCAAATGACGATGCCACCAGAAATCAGTGGGTAGCTTTTGTTGTTAGCTGGGAGCAAACAGCCACGGCCAAAGGGAACGTTAGCTGTTTGGGCTCAGCATTTCACCAAAGACAGCTTTGTCAATAAAGGATAATTTAACACAGGATAAGCGTTTCTGCTGCTTCTCAAACCTGAAGCAGTTGCATCGATCAAGCGTTCAGAGCCACAAGCTCTAAGTAACCACATAACAGCAAAAAATGTAAGTGAAGCTAACGTGTTACGGGTGGCTAGCAGGACTGCTAACGATAGTTAGCACTAACAACTGGCCTCAAATGCAGGCTTTGTAAAATATCTGAAGAAAAAGCCTGTATCGGTCGCGACTGTTCGTGACTCACAGACACGGAAGCTGTAAGTTGCTTTTACTGCATAAGCCAACCTGACGTGATAGCCAGTTGATTGTGGCTGTAGCACAGCGGCCAACGTAGCCAAGTTACTGTTGCTAATGTCTGTGTCCAAAATATGCAAGAGCGATATCAGGGCAAATTCCACAGAAGGTATGAGAACATAAACCTCATTTGAAGCTAACTTCTAATACTTGTTTGTAATTTGGATGCTTGGTACAACTGTTCACAGTAACAGAACTTGCTGTCTGTAAATCCTGTATTGCAAGGGTTTGTCTCTGTGGTTATGACCGCTCAGTTACCAGCTACTGCATGTTTGTGCTAATTAAAAATGCTCCTGGTTGACTTATATGCAGTAATTCTGATCGGTATGCTTGTGTTATTTTGGTAAGCATTAATGTGGCAGTTTCATCATAACGCTGCCCGATTGTTGCCACTACAGTAAGTGATCGCTTCACTTATCCATGACCGGGATCAATTTCACAAATGTCTGAGCAAGCTCTCTGGTGCTACCATGAAAGCAATGCGAAACGCAGAAGATCTACTGGTTTGCAAATGATTTCTCTGCACTACCTTGACATAATTTCATCCCCCTTTAGAAATTGTTGTGGCTAATATATACGCCTAAGACCCGATACGGGTAAAACACTTTAAAGAATAAATAATAAAGACAAATTATATTAAGTTCAAGTTCTATTCAAGGCTTTCTTTCGAGCTCGGTGCTCCTTTCTTCGATTATAGAGTGCAATTCGGTTTTCATCCACAGCTTCACAAACATTTCCGATGGTTCTTCTCCAGAGCGGTCGGTCAGTAACCAATTCTTTCCATTGATCTAAAACTCTTCCCGACTTCAGAATACAAGTGTCCTTATATCTTAGTTTTGGTCGACCAATAGGACGAATACCATTGTCGAGTTCACCGTAGAGGAGGGATTTTACAGGACGATTGTTATCAATTCTAGATATGTGACCAAGCCAGCGCAAACAGTTTTTAACTAAGGTGATTTCGATATCCTCAGCATTTGCTCGTCGTAACACCTCTTCGTTACTTACATAGTCAATCCACTTTATCCTCAGTATTTTCCTCAAATGACGCTGTTGGACTGTCCGAAGCTGATTGATGTTATGTCGATACAGTGTCCAGGTTTCGGAACCGTATGTGAGTAATGGCGTCATACATTGGGTATAAACTTTCAGCTTTGTCGATGGTGTGAGGTCGTGGGAATCGAAAACACGTTGACGTAGCCGACCGTACGCAGATGATACAGCTTGTATACGTGTGACTAGTTCCTCTTTTAATGAACAGCCGCTGGTAACAATGCTCCCGAGGTATTTGAAACGGTTTACATTTCTGACTGGCTTGCCGTCGATGAAAAACTGCTCTTCTGGTCCAATGCACATAGTTTCAGTCTTTTTTATATTAATAGAGAGGTCCATTCGTTTTGCCATGTCGTTTTATGCTGTTAGCAAAGTCTGCAGACCAAGTGAGGAGTCGCTAAAGATGGCGATGTCATCAGCATGCTGTGCTTCTATGATAAAGTCAATAAAGGTTTTTGTTTTGGCTTTCAATCTCTTTAAGTCAAAGAGATCACCATCGTAGCGGAATCTAATTTTGATACTGAATTGATGGCCAATATTTTTGTATGCAAGTAAGAGAAGAACAGAAGCATAGATACCATACAGTGTGAGTGCTAACTTACATCCCTGTTTCACACCACTTTTATATTCAAACGATTCGGTCAAAACTCCATCGACAATAAGACGGGCATAAACTTGAGAATAAAGACTTTGAATCAGCCTGATGAACTTTGGTGGACAGCCGAGTTTACCCAAGATTTTAAAAAGAAAGTCCCTGTTGACTGTGTCGAACACCTTAGTAAAATCGACAAAAACAATGTACATATTTTGACGTTGTTCTTTAGCTTTCTCCATAAGTTGTCTGAGAGTAAAGATTCCATCAATGGTACTTCTGTTTTCACGATATCCAGATTGTGACTGGGGATAAACCTTATCAGCCATGCGTTAAAGTCTCTGTAAGAGGATATCAGCAAACACTTTACCCACCACACTAAACAGAGAAATCCCACGATAGTTCCCGCATTGACTTCGATCTCCCTGTTTGAAGAGGATGGTAATGTTTGGATCAGTAACTTCTGATGGTATGTTTTCAGTGATCCAGAACATTAAAATAATCTTGAATTAAAAGGAATGCTTTTAGGGTATTTCCACTATGTACAAGTACAAGTACAAAACACCATCAGGACCAGGGCTTTTACCAAGTTTTGTATTTTTGAGTGCAGTATCAAGTTCTCCTTCAGTTATGGGAAGATCAAGTGAAACATCGGTTGGGAGCTGTTCGATATCATCAATAAGACTTGCGTCAACATTTGTTGGTTGGTTAAGTAGCTCGCTAAAGTGTTCTACCCATCTCTCTTTGATGTCTGGGGTTGATGTAAGAAGGACGCCGCTTTTCGATCGTACTGGGTGTGTGGTTTTGCTCCTGGGACCGTAGATCTTATTGATAGCTGCGTAGAATTCTCGGTAGTTTTTGGACTGAGCGTAACGTTCAGCTTCTGCTGCTCTTTCATGCAACCGTTGATTTTTCAAAAGCCTGATGCGTTCGCGTAATTCATTTCGATTCATTTGTTTATCTTTCAAGAGTTGTTGTATCTCCTCGTCTTGATCGTCAAACCAGTCATTTGATACTTTCTTCTTTTGATTTTGATTGAAAGTGTGTTTGGCAGCTTCCTGCAAAGTCACTTTAAATCCTTCCCAATCAAGGTTACAATCTGGAATCTTCTCATCAAGAAACAGTTTCAAACATCGTTTCTTTTCTGAAGTTAACATGATATCAAACTTTTTAGGGGGTTTCAAACCTTTCTTTTTACGTTGAATTCTGAAATTGCATTTTGAGGTTAGTAGTTTATGGTCTGCAAAGCAATCAGCTGTGGTGTCAACTTTTACAATAGTGATATACTGTTTTGCACTTGCATTGGCAAGGATATGATCAATTTGGTGAAAATGTTTAGAGCGTGGATGTTGCCAAGTGGTTTTAAGACTGTTTTTCATTTGAAACATGGTTCCCATGACACATAACTGATACCTGGAACAAAATTCAAGTAGCATGAGCCCATTAGAATTCATGCTTCCAACTCCATGTTTTCCAATTACTGAGGGCCAGGATGACCAGTCTTTTCCAACACAGGCATTTAGATCACCTAGAATAATAATGCTGTCATTTCTTGCGTTCTCTACACAATCTCCAAGCTGTTCGTAAAATTGCTCCTTCTCTTCTTGAGTCCTCTGCATAGTTGGTCCGTAAACACTGATAAGCATCAAATAGTCACCACCTTTTAACATTACTCGTAGTGTGGAGAGTCTGTCGTTTATTGGGCTTGGATTCAAATCAAACTGCGCGAGGAGATCGTTCTTAATGGCAAAACCCACACCTGCTTCTTTCTTGCCACTTCCGCTCCAAAAGATTGTATGGCTATTCTCAACAAGATTTCCCATTCCAGGTCGACGAACTTCACTTAAGGCACAAATATCAATGGCGGCTTTTTCCAATTCTTTACTTATGATGGCTGTCGCACATTCCGGTCTGATTGAACCATCACTGTCGTTTGTTGTCCTTACGGTCCATGCACCAAGCTTTAGTGAGAGTGATTGTGATTTGCACGGATTTCGCTTCTTGTTCACCACGGCCGTGTCCTGTGGCGCATCGGCTACCCCGAATGCGGTAATATGGTTTGTCAAATTCGAATTTACTTCCATGATTAAAGTGAGGCTGCACCTACGATGACGACACTAAACGGTGCACAATAGTGTCCCTTGGCAGAAGATTATGTTGCTCAGTGGCACAACATAGTTGAGACGACTGCATAACTCTTCTGTTGCTTGTTGCCAGAGATGTTGCCGAATTGACATAGACATCACTGCCGACTGCCGGAACTGGTACCGAGTTGATAGCCAGAACCGCCAATGTCGTACCCTGACTAGGGAGGCTTAGGGTGTGCTAACACTTGCCCAAGGTGTACACCCAGGCTAGTGGAGGGAAGGAGGCGCCTTACTGCTCCATTCTAGACCGGCTCCAAGCAGAGTCTAGCCACTGCCCACTAATAAAATTCAGCTAATAAAAAGCTGAAAAAGGCGGAGATTAAATAGGTAATGCTTTCCTGTAGAAGTGATCAATTCGCGAGCCCCACGTAAGCAACTTGTCCGCGCTAATGGAACTTATGGGGCTCTAATTTCCTGGCGCAGCGCAGCTCGCGTAGCGAGGCGCAGCCCGCGCAGTGGTAATTTCGTATGGCGCAGCCCGCGTAGTGGTAATTTCGTGAGGTGCGCAGCCTTCGGTAGACGAAGGTGCGCCGAGATGGGTGTGGCGGCGTAGTAGGGGGAGGTGTCACATATTCACCAAGACGCAGTGACAATTTCGTAGAAAAAGTCTCCGCTGGAGTTGCGCAGAAAACTCGCCAGCTCCAACCTGGTTTAATTTCCGTGCAGTGGCAATTTGGCTGACCGGCGCAGAGTGCGCACACGTCATCGAAATCTCACAGGCAGGTTTACAGAATGTCAGGCACATTTCAATGCAAGAAAAAATTACAGGAAGCACTATTTAATGTAACTATCTGAATAAGGACATAAATTATAGTATCTATATCGATTGTCCTGATGTCAGGCGGTTGCCACGCGTAATGGAAACTTGACCTGGCTTAATCAACGCAGCTGAATCTGTGATGCAAACTAACGACTTCACATATTTCTCAGCCAACCACAAACTGTATAATATATATAAATATCGAACGCTTGCGTTCTATGCTCATTAAAGCCGCTTGCACACTGTACGCAAAACGAATTTTTCGCACGACTGATTACAGACAAAGTCAATGCAAAGACGCGATAGTCGGACAGGGTTTTAATATAGCTCCGTGTCCGAGAGTCATACAAGTTCTAGTTTTTCCAAGTATTCCAGGAATTATTAGACGTGCAAACTTGGCTATGTTTGTGTTCGGCCTTCACAAAATGCAAATTGATAGCTATCGACTTTTCTTGGTCTTTTTAGCCTATTCATCTGTTTTCTTCCGTTGAAGATAGACATCAGTATTTATTCGGTCTTTCTTTTGAAAATTAGTCAGATGGATCGAACAGATTCACGCTTTATTTCCACAGCAGAGATAATATAGTGCGTGAGCAAATCAATTCCATGACCACTGACAGAGTGAAGAAATCATCGCATGCACCATCAAGACTGTCCGACACGAAATGCAAATTACTCCATGTCCAGCAGCCAGCAAAAAGTAAAAGTATTGATATGAGAACAGATTTATAACGAAATAAAGAATAAAAATATATCAGCAACAAACGTGATATCAAACAAAGATGACCTGCCAATAAATAAATCGCAGTGTTCATTGGATGCTCTGTTGTTAAAATGTTTCTTTTTATTCTTTATTTCATTATCAATCTGTTCTAATCGACGATTTATTAAAACCCTGTCAGACCTTTGGACACAAGACGCAATCTGTCGAGCAAAAAATTTGTTTTGCGTCCAGTGTGCAAGCGGCTTAATACTAGGCTACTATTATTGTCACTTATGTTTTATCGTCTTTAGTGGGGGAAAGGAATACAGCCTGATTGCTATGATCTCGTACTGAGTTAAGATCACATATTGGAAATAAATGTGTCACGTATCTTGCTTTCTTGTCCATGCATGTTAATCCCAAAATTTTAAGCAGCAACAGTTTGTAATAATAGGAACACGCTATACATCGTTTCTCTTGCCTGTGAGCAAGATTTGACTCGGTTGTGTCGCCTTTTATATTCTAACACATTAAAGGTGAGGTGAGGAGCTCATTTGACTGGTGAAGATTTGACTCGGCTGTGTTTTCCCAAACACGCCTTCTTTGCCAACTTGCGCTGGAAGGAGGGGCAGAGGCGGGACAGAGGAGTACTTGCGCCAGGCTACGCCGGGCACGAAATTGCCACATACGCCTGGACACACCCCGTTGGCGCGGCGCGCCCCCCATGCGCCGCGCCCGCGCCGCGCCAGCGCCTGGTCTACGAAATTAGAGCCCATGGTCCGCAAAACCTGTATAATGTTCATAACATAACCAAGCTCTCTCTAGCTGTCGCGTACTATCCATAAAGCTGCTTTCACATCAGACACGAAACAAATTTTTCGCAGGACAGATTAGCCTACATTCAAAGTCAATGCAAAGACGCAAATACACATTATGGGCACGTTAAGCAGCTTTCACACCGGACGCAAAATTTTTTTAAACTTTTTTAAGCCTGCCACCCCCCCCCCCATCCCCTCTTTGGAGAACACCTTTGTTTTTATTTTCAGATGAGAAAATGCAAATTAAACAGCAGAATGAGATTTGCTGTGGAAAGGTACAAAATATGTAGATATACATTGAAGAGAAAAAGGGAGATAAAAGAGAGAAAATAAAGAGAAAAAAATAATAATTAGAACTGAAGAGATAACTCAACTTCAATTTCAGTAAATAAGTGCATGTAAATTAAACATTGGTGAAAGAAGTATGTAACAGATGGGAAACTTGGGGGTAAGGGCATGTATCAATGGCAGATGTCTACATGTTTATTGTGTGAGGCGCGGGCTTTTACAC
Organism: Gymnothorax reevesii; assembly: GCA_029721435.1. Classification (NCBI taxonomy): domain Eukaryota; kingdom Metazoa; phylum Chordata; class Actinopteri; order Anguilliformes; family Muraenidae; genus Gymnothorax; species Gymnothorax reevesii. Next base: position 60,244,553 of record CM056581.1, read on the forward strand.
ATACATAAAAGGACACGTTAACAGACAAACAGACCGATAAAAGGACAGACAAAAGTTGATAACTAAGTGTAAGTGTGTGTCTGTGTGTGTGTGTGTATGTATACATGTACACTGGTTTATCTTCGTAATAGTCATAATATATTTATTTATATTAGTTAGTTACTTATAGTTATAATAATAACTAGTTATAATAATTATAATCAAAAATAGTTATAGTGGTAGGAATTGTTAAGGCGGAGCTAGTGATGATGTTTATGTTTAATGTTTTAGTGGAGCAAATGACGACAGCGCAGAAACGACGACAGCAACAACAATCAACAATAATTGTAATAATAGTAATAATAATTAGAACAATAATTGCTATATCATTACATCCAACAATAATAATGGAAAATTTAAAGAATAATAACAATTACAATAATATAATATTTAATACTTACCATTTCTATTTAAGAAGGCATAAGGCCCGTGACCCCCACCACCCCCGGCCCCCCCGGCCAACCCCCCACCCCATCCCGGACGCCACCCACAGCCCCGCCTGCCCCTTCTCTCCCCCCCCCCTTCTTCTTTCTTTTTCCCTTTTGTTTTCTCCCTCTCCTTTTGGGGGGGGATGGTTGTGACTCAGCTGGTGTAGTCCATTAAAAAAGTGAGGAATGTGACGCGAAGCCAACCAAAGGCCAGCCCCTACGTCCAGCCCCACTCGCCCTATTCTTTCAGTGTGTTCTTCTCCTTTTTTCCCCTCCTTCTACTCCCTTTTCTTTGTATTGAACATGTTGTATAACAGAGGGAAAGGGAAAAAAAAAAGGGCAAAGGCATGTCAGCTGGCATTAGCTCAGGCGTGGGGATTGGAAGAAGGCCGAGACGGCGAAGGTCGGCGCAGGCCACAGAGCCCATGCTGCCCAGCTTGAATGTATGCGTGTGTATGTGCGCTTTTAATGTATTTTGTGTTTGTTTGTATGTACGCATGAATGTATACATGTATATAGATAAATTATTGAATAAATGAATGTGCTTGAGGTCATCTGAGATTGGTTCCCAGGCAAAAGAGGTATATTGCTTTGCCGGATTATGTTTGTAAGAAGTTGATGAAAGGGGACCAGATGGATGGGGGTTCTGTTATATGCTGTTGGGTGGGGTCAGATGTTATGTTTTCCATAGTAATGTGATCCATCAGATAATTCTTCCATTGTGTGATGTTTGTATTGCTTTTGATTTCCAGTTCATGAGGATTGTTTTCTTGGCGACAGTTAGGGCTATTAGAAGAATTTGTTTATTTGATCTTGTCAAATTTGCGACTGTTGTGTCACCTAGTAGGCAGAGTGGGGGGGGGAAGAGGGATGTGACGGCCAAAGAGATCGGTCAGTGAATTTGTAACCATTTCCCAAAACTGCTGAATAGGTGTGCAGTGCCAAATAGCGTGGATATAAGTGTCTAGTTGGTTCTGGGTGCAGTTAGGACATGTTTCTGATGTGAAGCCCATTTTAAACATTTTCTGGCCAGTGTAGTGGGTTCTGTGGAGTATCTTGTATCGAATTAACTGTAGGTTTGCACGCGAAACTAATTTTTAGCGCGGCAGATTACATTCAAAGTCATGACCGCTTATCCGCTACTGCATGTTAGTTTGCGTGCTCTGCAAATTAAAAATGCTTTTGATTAACTTAAATGCCGCAATTATGATCGGTATGCTTGTGTTACTTCGGTAAACATCATTGTGGCAGTTTCATCATAACATTGCCTGATTGTAACTACTACAGTTGAAGATAAACGGAGAGGTGCTGTATGTGTCTGCCGAGTGGGGCTGCAGTTAGACCAGACGTAGATTTTGCAGAGCTTGGGGTGCATTTTTGGGTGCTTATGAAACTTTACTTATCGCTTTACTTATCCATGACCGGGGTCAGCCTGATACATCTCCAATGTCTGGGCAAGCTCTCTGATACTACCGTAAAAGCAATAGGGAAGCGCACAGGCTGTAGAATGTTCGGTATAACAAATGATTTCTTTGCATTGCCATCGATTGAATATTAAATTCTTTCCTGTAAAAGTGATCGATTCGCTAGCTCCACATCAGCAACGGTTCACGCAGATGGAACTTGCGGTCTGTAAAACCTGTATTATGTTCATGACATAACCGGAGCTCTGTCTAGCTCTCACACGCTATCCATAATTTTCCCATTTAGGTGCCCATTTTCTGCAAGGAAAAGCTGGTCATTCCAAAGCAATAAGTAAACCATTACCACGGGCAATTTCCGAAAAGGCCGTTTAGCTTGGAGCTTTTGCTCCTCCGTCACATAGATACTGAGAGCAAATCACAGCACTCACGACCAAAAAAATGCCAAGGTGCCAGATAACCAAATAACAACTAGTAACAAAAGGAGTATCTGCACACTTGGATCAATGCAAGTCTCTTTAATACACCAAGCTTCAGATCAAAGGACCTTCATCAGCCCCTTCGTCATATACCAGCGCAGAAGCTGTTTGTTTTGCCACGCTAACAACACACCACAGCAATGCACACAAACCAGCAGGTCCTAATACATACCAAAGCAGTCCTTGAGCTGTTGGCCCACTTTTAGCTGCTCCTCACTGTCGATGTTTCCACCTAAACTCAGACCCACCGGATTTCTACGGTCTCCGGTCTACACTTGGGCATGTCGACCCGTTCAACAAATGTGTCTATACGGGGTGGATTCTAGCTTCCCCGGCATCCTAGCTACGGAGTAGAAAAACCGCTGTACTCATCAACTGTTGCCATAGCAAACTGTAACCGATAGCAAATTCGTGCTTGAGCTGCCAGACTTTTGCACGGCGTCCTCCCTTTTCGCCGTTACGTTTACAAACCCAAAACCAGTGAAGTTGGCACGATATGTAAATCCTAGATAAAACAGAATACAATGATTTGCAAATCCTTTTCAACTTATATTCAATTGAATAAACTACAAAGACAAGATGTTTAATGTTCAAACTGAGAAACTTTATTATTTTTTTGGCAAATAATCATTAACTTAGAATTTAAAGGCAGCAACACATTGCAAAAAAGTTGGCACAGGGGCCTTTTTACCACTGTGTTACATCGCCTTTCCTTTTAACGGCACTCAGTAAACGTTTGGGAACTGAGGAGACCAATTTTTGAAGCTTTTCAGGTGGAACTCTTTCCCATTCTTGCTTGATGTACTGCTTAAGTTGTTCAGCAGTCTGGGGTCTCCGTTGTCGTATTTTACGCTTCATAATGCGCCACACATTTTCAATGGGAGACAGGTCTGGACTACAGGCAGGCCAGATTAGTACCCGCACTCTTTTACTACGGAGCCATGCTGTTGTAACACGTGCAGAATGTGGCTTGGCATTGTCTTGCTGAAATAAGCAGGGGCGTCCATGAAAAAGACGTTGCTTGGATGGCAACATATGTTGCTCTAAAACCTATGTACCTTTCAGCATTAATGGTGCCTTCACATATGTGTAAGTTGCCCGTGCCTTGGGCACTAATACACCCCCATACCATCACAGATGCTGGCTTTTGAACTTTGCGCCTATAACAGTCCGGATGGTTCTTTTCCTCTTTGGTCCGGAGGTCACGACGTCCACATTTTCCAAAAACAATTTGAAATGTGGACTCGTCAGACCACAGAACACTTTTTCACTTTGCGTCAGTCCATCTTAGATGAGCTTGGGCCCAGCGAAGCCGGTGGCATTTCTGGGTGCTGTTGATAAATGGCTTTTGCTTTGCATTGAAGAGTTTTAACTTACACTTGCAGATGTAGCGACGAACTGTAGTTACTGACAGTGGTTTTCTGAAGTGTTCCTGAGCCCATGTGGTGATGTTCTTTACACACTGATGTCGGTTTTTGAGGCAGTACCGCCTGAGGGATCGAAGGTCACTGGCATTCAATGTTGGTTTTCGGCCTTGTCGCTTACGTGCAGTGATTTCTCCAGATTCTCTGAATCTTTTGAAGATATTACGGACTGAAATCCCTAAATTTCTTGCTATAGCTTGTTGTGGAATGTTGTTTTTAAACTGTTCGACAATCAGCTCACACATTTGTTCACTAAGTGGTGATCCTCGGCCCATCCTTGTTTGTGAATGACTGAGCATTTCAGGGAAGCTGCTTTTATACCCAATCATGGCACCCACCTGTTCCCAATTAGCTCGTTCACCTGTGGGATGTTCCAAATAAGTGTTTGATGAGCATTCCTCAACTCTCTCAGTCTTTTTTGCCACTTGTGCCAGCCTTTTTGAAACATGTTGCAGGCATCAAATTCCAAATGAGCAAATATTTGCAAAAAATTACAAAGTTTACCTGTTCGAACATTAAGTAACTTGTCTTTGCAGTGCATTCAATTGAATATAGGTTGAAAAGGATTTGCAAATCATTGTATTCTGTTTTTATTTACGATTTACACAACGTGCCAACTTCACTGGTTTTGGGGTTTGTATTAAAACAAGTTAATTTCATTAGATCCACACACATGTACTGCGTTGGATTGCAGAATATGCCAGTCGATTCTTCTGGAGCCGGACCAGGAAAACTGTGTTCTGCTGCCTCGCCCTGCAAAGATCTGCCCTCCACAGAGCTGGCCAGTCAGAAGAAAGTGGGCACCCGGGGAGTGGGGGCAATAGCGGAAGAGCCACCCCAATGAGGCGTTTCAGGCAGAGACTACTATGGACTCTGAATGGGGTTTTTTGAGGATGGCAGTATGAGCGAAATAAGTACCCTTTTTTTTACTTTGCGCATTCAGGAGTACTCTTGGGGAGTCAGAGACCAAAATATAAACTTGGAAAAATAGCATATTAGGTCCCCTTTAATTGTCATCTGTGTTGTTACAAAATTTGTGTTTTATTTCATTGTTATTCATAATTTGTATTTCATCCTTGTTTACCGTGGTGTACACTGTTTTTTTTTATCTTGAGATTTAGATGTATGTGGCTGCCTTTCTTGGCCAGGTTTTCCGTGTGAAAGAAATCCTTGATTTCAACAGGATAATTACCCGGTAAAATAACGGTTAATAAATAATAAATTCGTCCTCCCTGAGGAGGCAAGCCCATTTGCCCAGAATTTTTATTAGAAAACTTGGAGTCCGCTCAGTCAGCCTTCCTGGGGACAGACAAACTTGACTTAGAATGTTTTCATTACACAATAAACAGTGTCTATGAATTTGGGCGAAAGAATTCTGCGGGGTTGCCAAGTGGTGTGACTGGCAATAAAACCTGCTTTTTGGTGAAACAACGGGATATTTGGTTGGTGTGAGATGTTGGCCATGCTGTTTTCATTCTAGGAAGGAGGGCATCGGTCTGGCTAATTACTGTTAAAGGACCAAGTTTCTGCTGTGGAATTACACACGCAGTACAATTTTCGGTGTTTTGCTGGTACAGTCAGATATTGTCTGAGCAGAGGGGCCAGTTTAAACCACTGGATGAGTGGCTCAGTGTCAAAAGCATAGCTCTATATCTGTGGCATCCAACCTTCTATTCCTTATTCATAATTTGATAACTTGTATTGAATGAGTGAATGACTCATGGGCTGATTTGTTTGGTTTGTGAATGGGGAAAACATACAGCTAGAACAGGTTCTCTTTGAAAACTTCAGGAAAATATGTTACAAAGCAAAACAATACTAGAGGCACTTATGGAGTGCAAGCCTCCGCCAAGGCAGCACAATCCAAATCTTCATGAGTGGGAGCAAAGTTGAGTTATCGCGTGTCATACGATTTCAAGATGGCTGCCGTTGCGGCCATATTGTTTCACTGATCGCAGTGAAAATCAATAGGGTCCTTCCTTCATGTAATAGCAATGCATGCACAAAATTTCAGACAAATCTGTGCATGACCTTTTGAGTTATGTTGTTCAGATACAGACAGACAGACAGACAGGGGTGAAAACATAACCTCCGCCCCAACTTTGTTGGCGGAGGCAAATATAGTTACATCGCTGGAAGGCTTTGGCTCCTCTGTTTTGATGTCCAGTCAGCATGGAGATAGATTTCTATCAAAAATAACAAACACAAAAATGTTAACATCATAAGCCCTGAGCCTCTGGCTCGAAAATGACATGCCCAGAATGAAATCAGTATATCTCTGAAACTTTTTGGTCCATTTGAATAATCTTGGTATCAAAATAAAGACAACACCATAGGGACTTTTGTTGAAGGGTAAAAATCTGAATATATGTCACCTTGTTGGTGTACCTGAAGATGGACCACAGCATAAATGAAAGATCTTATTCCCCCCTCACAAAATTGGGGAGACCAGAAATGGGAATTCCTTGCCGTCCGTCTGTGATCAACATTATAGACGTAGCCAAGCCAGTGATGTGAGCTGGCGTTACGGTGCAAATCAACTGAGCAACAAAAGAAACGCAATTTAATTAAGGGCAGAACGGAGAATAAGTTCGCGCGTAGTTATCGAAAATCGAATTTATTACTATTGTGCACATTTACACTCATTTCATCAATCTTTTGTTTTGCGGTCACTAGGGGCTCTAATTTCGTAGAACAGGCGCAGGCGCGGCGAATGGGGGGTGCGCCGCGCCAACGGGGAGTGTCCAGGCGCATGTTGCAATTTCGTGCCCGGCGTAGCCTGGCGCAAGTACTCCTCTGTCCGGCCTCTGTCCATAGCTCTATGCCTCAGTCCCTCCTTCCAGCGCAAGTTGGCAAAGAAGGCGACACAGCCGAGTCAAATCTTGCTCATTGGCTAGAGATACGATGGATAGCGTGTTCCTATTATTACAAACTGTTGCTGCTTAAATTTTAACATGCATGGACAACGATTCAAGATACGTTACACATTTATTTTCAATATGTGATCTTAACTCAGTACGAGATCATAGCAATCAGGCTGTAGGCTATTCCTTTCCCCCACTAAAGACGATAAATAGTGACAATAATACAGTAGTAGCCTAGTATTAAGCCGCTTGCATACTGGACGCGAAACAAATTTTTCGCTCGACAGATTGTGTTGAACGCAGTGTCTGGTGTCCGAAAGTCTGACAGGGTTTTAATATATCTCCATGTCTGACAGTCTATTATCGTTTTTAACTTCTTCAAATCTACCGACTCTATTAGATATTAAACGTGAATGTTTTGATAAGAATGCTTAGTTCTTCAAGATGAGTCCAAAGAATTTCAATCAATGTTTCTGTTTGAGCTCCGCCCAATAAAGTGAGTCGACACTGGCGCGAGACAATGTTCAATTTCTCCGTGTCTGACAGCCAAAAAAAAAAAGAGGACGATTAGAACGGATTGATGACGAAATAAAGAATAAAAATAAACTTTTTAACAACAGAACATCCAATGAACACTGCGATTTATTTGCGGGTCATCTTTTTGGATGTTCCGTGTGTTGGTGATATATTTTAATCTTTATTTCGTCATAAATGTGTTCTCATATCAATACTTCTACTTTTTGCTGGCTGCTGGACATGGACTATTTTGCATTTCGCGTCAGACAGTCTTGATCGTGCATGCGATAATTTATTCACACTGTCAATGGTCATGGAATTGATTTGCTCACTGACTACAAGTACTATTTTATATCTGGTGTGGAAATAAAGCGTGAATCTGTTCGATCCATCTGACTAATTTTCAAAAGAAAGGGCTAAGAATTAAGACTGCTGTCTTAAACCGAATTAAGACTGCTGTCTATCTTCAACGGAAGAAAACAGACGAATAGGCTAAAAAGACCAAGAAAAGCCGATAGCTATCGATTTGCATTCTGCGAAAGACGAACTCATGGATTCATGGATGAACTGTTCAGTGCACTCCAAGAGGCTCAGATATCTGGGGAAAGGCAGGAAAAAGGAGCTTTAAAACAAAGCTAAAAATAACACACTACAATGTGCGTAACATTTCACGGTAGACCCACATTTTACTATACTCCACGGAATGGTTATAAGTTAGCTCAAAGTAAATTAGCTTGCCAGAATTCACTAAAGTTTACAGCTCCTGACTTTAAAACATATCTGTGTATAAGGCACGTGAAGTGCGTTGTGTTGTGTGTTCGGTTTCTTGTCTTGATCCGGAAAAGATAATGGAATTCGCACGCAGACGAGCAAGAATCGTCCGACTCCATTAATGTGGTTATTCATTCTTGAACTAAAGAGGACACGAGCCTGGGGCGCATCTCCCAATAGCGTAGTTGCAGATATGTATCCGTCCATTCAGTCCGTGGTTCCAACCATGGAAGCTAGCATCTGTGATTACGGGAAGCGCACCCCTGAGCAATGTCACGTTAACATTACACAACAGCAAGTCAACTATTTTGCCATTATTTTTGAGTAGAAATCAATAGTATTACTTCCCCGTTAGTCATTTTAAACATTTGATATTGAATTTGTGTTTTAAAATTGTATCTCAAACCATAATTAAACCTTTACCAGCGGCTATGTTTTGTTTTCCGTTCCGCTCATATGTACATCAGGGAGTAGTCTGCAGTGGTCAGGCTTCCATTTCCGGTGAAAAGTGATCGTGAACACGCAGCCTAGATCGGAGTTCCACGAGCCGGAGCCGTTGTCATGGACACTTAAGATACCAGCGCGTTCATGAGCCCCACACTACGCATGTGTGAGCAAACCGTGGAGGATTAAGCACCAGTGAGTGCGAGTACATCCAGAGTAGAGAGTAGGAAGAGGGAGAGGTACAATTGGCATTCTATTCTGCTTAAGGTAGCGTTACATCGTTTGACAAGAGCATATTACCTAGGCTGTATGTCTAGAGCCCTCAAGTGGCCGATAGCCTATTTTACTTTTTATTCGCAATTTCGTGGAAATTAGATGTTGCTACTGTATGGCAATTAAATGTAATTAAAATATTGACCCAACCCGCGGGACCCACGGGTTCCGGGCCGACCCGTGCATCACTACTGGCTACATTTCCCTAGTGCGTAGTGCGGGGCTCATGACGCGTTGGTATCCGAGGTGTCCATGACAACGGCTCGGGCTCGTGGAACTCCGACCTAGGGGGAAACTGCCCATTGGTCCGACCTCCCGTTCCTCCGACAAAATGACCCATTGGTCCCCACCTCCTGTTGGTCCCACCTCCCGTTACTCCGACAAAATCGATGAGAGAGAGAGAGAGAGAGAGAGCTCTCAGAAACGCACAACACACACGCACACGGGGGGGCATGTGAGTTTATTCATCGCGCAAGGGAACTAATGGGAGGTCGGACCAATGGGAGGTCGGAGGAGATGGAAGATAACAGTAGAAGATGAGTGAACTGTTGGGATGCTGCCATCCGTCTGCCTTAAACGTTTAAGTTCTGTGCCTGGCCTAGCCATGATTATTGATTTCTGTGTTTAGTGACCTCTGCCTGTCCTTTGACTATTCTTGGATTGTGTATTGTGTTTTGGTATTTTTAGATTATCCTGTTATATTATTTTTTCATGTCCTGTTGTATTATTATTAGTTTTTGCCTTAGCTCCCAGATTCCTGATCATGCTTATTCTGCCATGCCTCGCTTTGCACTTCATTTACCCAGTCTTGTCTTGTGTAGGTCTTTGCTCACGGTCCCTTGTCTTGCGTGAAACTCATTCTGGTGATTTATTGGTTTCTGGGTTTTCACCTTCTTTCATTATCTCATGTTCTTCCTTCCTCGCTCTTTTGCTATCTACTAACCAATACTAACAGTTTGTTGTTTTCGCTAAATTACTAACCAGTATTAACATTGTATATTTTTACTAACTTACTAACATGCACTCGGGATTGTATAGCTGCACTTACTAATTGACTAACGATCTCTCAGCAGTTGCCCAATTCTAGTCTCCGCCTCCTTGCCTATACTTAATTATCTCTGCTGCAGCCTTCCACTTATACTTTATGCTCTCCTTTTCTTTAAGCTTTGCACTTTAGTACTCCTTGACCGGAGCTGTTGTTTGTACATAGGTTTGTCTCATGAACCCTGTCTACGTTTTGCCTTATTCGTGTAATTAGATATTCCTAATGTGTCACTCCCGATCTTTGTATCATTGATTGCACCTGTTTCTCCCTAGTCATGTGTTCACCCAGATATGTATTTAAGATGTCTGTTTAGTCACTTCTAGTGTCAGATCTTTCTAAGCTTCCTGTGCCACGTTTGTTTTCGTCTCGATTCTTAGTGATTTAGCTTTCTGACTGGACCGCCTGACTACCGAGCTTTGCCTATTCCCTGTATTGTACCGCATTCCTGAGTATCGACCTATTTTTCCCTGACTACGGATTTTGTTTTTGATGCCCTGGTTACGAGTCTGGATTTCGCCCTTTGGATACTGATTTTGGATTGCGGACTTTGTACTGTTGCCAGCTCTGTTGGGGGGTTACCCCCTTCAGAAATAATGCCTCCTTTTTGCATTCATCTGGTTTTCGCTATTAGTTCATTTAGTAAATCACAACATGAACAGTGTAATGACCGCAATGTACTTAAAATGTATAAAGATAAATGGATCTCTAAGCAGTGTTCGAATTGAATTTATGTTGTGCTAAAAATGTACATTACGTTACGGTAGATGCTACTCAGCAGACACGTTATGCATAACGCATTAAAATAGAGTGAATTGGTGCTATTCAAAGTAATGGAAATACACAATGCAGTTAATGGATTAAACCATTTCATTTTAATATGAAAAAGTAAGGTGAGTGTTGGCTGCGTACATGGTTCTAGGATGTCACAACAGCGGCCTTAGCTTACCGTACATTTAGTTCCGCTACATGAAGTGCAGCAATCAAGGTGCTACATATTACGGCCATTCATCAATTAAAATGGCAAAAATATACTGAGCAACAAAAGAAACACAAGTTAGCTAGTTAGATAATATGCTCTTATGGTTACCCAGATAGCAAGCACCTCCGCTCCGGATCTGCCCTGGCTCCAGCTGATCCGGCTCAGAGCTGGGGCAGATCCGGTGCGGCGGAGCTTGCTATCTGGGTACTCATAGTGACCGCAAAACAAAGAAAAGTTTGATGAAACGAGTGTAAATGCGCACACGCTAGTAATACATTTAATTTTCAATAATTACACGCAAACTTATTCTCCGGTCTGCCTTAAATAACTTGCGTTTCTTTTGTCGCCCAATACATTTGCTCCGTAACTTGCCAGCTCACTTTACCGACTTGGCTACGTCTTTAATGTTGAACACAGACAGACGGCAGGGAATGCCCATTGCTCCACCCACTCACATCCGCTGCTGTGCTAAATTCGGAAAAGTCGCGAACGCGCTGAGGACCTGTTGGTGTTCGCATAGCCTGAATATAAATGAAAGATTTCGTCTTTGCCGAGAAACAAGGCATTAATGATTTAAAAGAGAAAAATCAACCGTTTCGGTATCGATAATTTGTGGCTGTTAAAAAAAATTATTCACGGATTTATCAGAGTGTCTTTTTCAATTATTCCCTAGGGAGAAATTCCTTTTTGGCCCCCACGGCATCACGTGACCTGCAATATCAGACTCGCCGCTAGGACCATGTCGGCGTGTGTTATAGACCCTAGTTGTGTGTCCAGTTCTCCTTATAGGTCCATGTGGGGCACTGACAAGTGTTCGTGGATTGGGTCACGTGATTAGGCGGGGTGAGGTTTTTCTGCACCTTCGATCTTTATCTGCAGATTTTATATTCCTGCAGGAAACCCATCTTACAGCAAATGAGCAGTGCAGATTAAAGTGTGACTGGATTGAACAGATCTATCAGTCACCATTTACCTCCCATGCTTGTGGGGTTGCTATCCTTTTTAGGAAAGATATTCCTTTTCAACTTGCCTCCCTAGTTACGGACCCTAATGGTAGATTTGTAACGGTCACTGAGACAATTAGGTCATTTCCTTTAACTCTCCTCAATATTTATGGACCAAATGTAGACGATCCCACTTTCTTTAAAAAAAAGTTTTTGATTTGCTACCAGATGCCTGTACCTCTAGAATAATAATTGGCGGTGACCTGAACTGTAACTTAGACCCCTATTTGGATAGAATCCTCACGCCCACCTCCTAACCTCTCGTCAGTGCAGGTCCTAAACAATTTGATTAAGTCCAGGAATATAGTGGATATGTGAAATCTTCAACATCCTACTGATAAGGACTATTCATTCTATTCTCATGTCCATAAATCTTACAGTAGAATAGATTATTTTCTGGTTGATTCTCATTTAATCACATATGTTACTAATATGAAATATCATAATATATTACCCTCCAATCATAGTGCTGTTATGATGACTTTGAATCTCTCCCTCCCTAAAAAAAAATACTCCTGGCGTTTTAACCCTTCATTGCTTTCTGATGATAAATTTATAGAAGCTACCACCACCAAATAAAAAAATTAAATATAATTTAATGATAACGGTGAGGTGTCAGACTCCACACTTTGGGAAACACTGAAGGTTGTTATTCGTGGAGGTATAATTTCCTATGAATCTGCTGCAAAGAAGGAAAGAGAGAGGCGATAACTAGAAATTGAAAATATTTTACCCATCTATGAAATAACATACCAAGCCTCAAAATCCCCAGAAGATTATAACAAGATAATAAAACTTAAATACGAATATAACTGCATTCTGGGTGGTCAAATTAACAGTTTGCTCTTGAAACTGAGACAAAAGAGTTTTGAACTGGGGGACAAACCAGCGTGGCTCTTTTCACTGCAGTTTAGGGGTATGCAGGCTTCTAGATCGATTCATAGTATTGATTCAAGGGCCGGCGCCCGGTGAACTACTCCTAAGGAGATTAACGATTGCTTTAAAGAGTTTTATAGCGAACTATATTCCTCTAAATGCAATGTTATCCACTCTGACCTGACTAGTTTCTTTGATTCTCTTCCATTAACTAGACTTACTGAAGCTGCCTGAGAGGATCTGGATTCTGAATTTACACTAAAAGAAATTATCTCAGCTATTCGATCATTTCCATCTGGTAAGGCATCAGGGCCAGACGGCTTTGGCTCTGAATTTTATAAGAAATTTTTTGATATTCTCACCCCTCTTTTACTTTGGATGGTGTCATACTCTAAGGAAAATAAAACCCTACCCTAAACATTGTGCAAGGCCAATATTATTCTCATTCTTAAGAAAGGTAGAGAGGAAACCGATCCAGCCAGTTATTGCGTTACAAAACTTTGACAGGAAAGTATTAATGAAGATGTTAGCCTGCCAATTGAATAAATATTTAGAGTCTATAATCCACCCTGATCAAACAGGGTTTATTCCTGGCAGGCACCCCTTTTCTAATGTCAGACGACTCCTCAACGCCATTTACGCCGATCATGGGAATGGAGCAACAGTCTTATCCCTTGATGCACACAAAGCTTTCGATCAGAGAGAGTGGCCATACAGTGGGGAAAATAAGTATTTGACCCCTCGCTGATTTTGCAGGTTTGCCCACTTAGAAAGAATGCAACGATCTACAATTTTAGTCGTATGTACATTCTAACAGTAAGAGACAGAATCACAAAGAAAATTCCCGAAAATCACATCATATGAATTTATAAAAATTGATAACCATCTGATGAGGAAAAAAATAAGTATTTGACCCCCTAGACAAACAGCATGTTAATATTTAGTAGAAAAGCCATTATTGGCCAGCACAGATGTCAAACAATTTTTATAGTTGTTGACAAGGTTTGTGCACATTTTGGCAGGGATGTTGGCCCACTATTCCCTGCAGACAGCCTCCAAATCATTCAGGTCCCGAGGCTGTCGCCTTGCAACCCGAATTTTAAGCTCCCTCTAAAGATTTTCAATTGGATTCAGGTCTGGAGACTGGCTAAGCCACTCCAGACCCTTGATGTACTTCTTCTTCAGCCACTCTTTTGTTGCTTTGGCGGTGTGCTTAGGGTAGTTGTCGTGCTGAAACACCCATCCTCGACCCATGTTCAGCTCTCTCACTGAGGGAAGGAGCTGTTGGTCCAGAATTCCACGGTATATGGCCCCATCCATCCTCCCCTCAATGCAATGGAGTTGTGCCGTCCCCTTGGCTGAAAAGCACCACTGTGCTTGACGGTGGGGATGGTGTTCTTTGGGTTGTACTCTGTGTTCTTTGCCCTCCAAACACCGCGAGTTGAGTTGAGCCCAAAAAGTTCTATTTTGGTCTCATCTGACCACATCACCTTCTTCCAGGCCTCTTTTGAGCCATCCAGGTGGTCAATGGCGAACTTCAGGCGGGCCTGTACATGTGCCTTCTTGAGCAGGGGGACCTTGCATGCGCTGCAGGATTTCAATCCATGACCGCGTAGTGTGTTAACAACTGTTTCTTTTGTAACTGTGGTCCCAGCTGCCTTCAGTTCATTAACCAGTTCCCCCCTTGTGATTCCTCACCGTTCGCATGATCAGGGACATCTCACGAGGCGAGACCTTGCATGGAGGCCCAGACTGAGGGAGTTTGGCGGCAGTGTGGTACTTCTTCCATTTCCTGATAACTGCACTGACAGTTGATCTTTTCTCTCAAAGTTGCTTTCCCATTCTCTTGTAGCCCATCCCAGCCTTGTGTAGGTCAACAATCTTGTCCCTGATGTCCTTAGACAGCTCCTTGGTCTTGCCCATGGTGGAGATGTTGGAATCTGGTTGTTTAGGAGTGGGAAGGTGTCTTTTTTACAGGTAATGAGGTGAGGCAGGTGTATTTCATGTAAATAATTAGTTGGGATTGGGGGTGCGTCTTAAAGAAAGACTAACTGGCTTGTGGGACCCAGAATACTTGCCGTTTGGTAGGGGGTCAAATACTTATTTTTCCTCATCAGATGGTTATCAATTTTTATAAATTCATATGATGTGATTTTCGGGAATTTTCTTTGTGATTCTATCTCTCACTGTTAGAATGTATATATGATTAAAATTATAGATCATTGCATTCTTTCTAAGTGGGCAAACCTGCAAAATCAGCGTGGGGTCAAATACTTATTTTCCCCACTGTATATGTTTGAGTCGCTGCACAGATTTGGCGTTGGGGATTTGTTATTGTCCTGGGTAAAGCTGCTATATGCTCATGCGACATGTTCAGTTTTAACTAACAATGACAGATCAACCACTTTCCCCTTACATCGCTCTGTTCAACAGGGTTGCCCTCTCTCGCCGGCCCTCTTTGCTGTAGCACTGGAGCCTCTGGCCCTAAAAATAACAGCCCACCCGGATATCAGGGACTTGGAAGTGGGGGGTATGGAAATGATTATTAGATTGTACGCAGACAATGTCATATTATGCTTAAAACGTCCAGAAAAATCTGTTCCTCTTTTACTAGATCTAGATAGTACCTATGGTAAGCTGTCCGGTTATACCATTAATTGGACAAAAAGTGATTTCATGCCCCTTTCCAAAGTCTATAAACCAGGTTTTTTGGAAAATATTCCGTTCAAACTAGCCCCAGATCATTTCACTTATCTCGGCTTGACTAACCCTAGAACTAGCCCAAAACTCATATTTAAATTGAATTTTTCAGAGTTTGTCGCCAGACTCAGACTCAAAATATCGAGGTCTGGAAAGTTCTTTCTTTGTCCATGATTGGTCGTATTAATTCACTTAAAATGGCAGCCCTCCCCAGGTTTCTTTATCTTTGCCAGAATCTTCCTATTTTTCTTACATCAGCTTTTTTTAAAGAACTGGACTCTGTAGTCCTACCCTATATTTGGAACTATAAAAATCATAGAATCTCAAAACCCCGTTTACAAAAACCCAAGTCCAAGGTTGGGTTGGGTTTGCCCATATTTAGACATTATTACTGGGCTGCCAACGCCAGCGCCTTGATGTTATGGCGGGGAGGGACTCCAGATGACTTGGCCCTTTGGGCTCCCTCATGGGTGGGTATGGAGGCTCATTCTGCAGTTAAATCATCCCGGCCAGCCATGCTGTTTGCTAAGATAGAGGGACCTGGGATTAAAAAGAGCCAAAGTTTTGTTGTTAAAAACTCGGTCAGAGTTCTTAATCACATAAGAAGTGCTCTTGATCTTCCGCAGACGTCTGTGCATATTCGACTCCGTCTGTTTTAATCACTCTTTTACACCTGCGTGGTCAGATATGACTTACCATGCCTGGAGGAGGAAGGGTCTTTGTTCCATTGAACATTTGTATGTGGATGGGCTATTCTCATCTTTCAGTGAATTGAGAGAGAAATTTGAACTACCGCATTCACATCATTTTCGATATCTACAAGTTAGACATTACGTCAGGTCTAAAATTCCTAATTTTGAAATGTTCCCTAAGGAACATGCATTCTTTGATATTTTGATGAAACCTCCTGACTCCAGGCATCTAATTTCTCTTTTTGTACGTCTGTTTGACGGTTCCAATGTGGTGTCTGATGATAAAATAAGAGAGGAATGGAAGGGGGAATTGGGTACTGAACTCCCTGATGCTGTATGGGATAAGAGCTTGTCTATGATACAATCCTGTTCAGTTATTAGCAGACATCAGCTGATACGGTTTAAGATTGTTCACCGCCTTCATTATTCCAAATTTAGATTGCATAAGATTTATTCCTCTGTCTCGCCATTGTGTGACAGATGTGAAGTGTCAGACAATGCATTATTGCACACCCTTTGGTCCTGTCTCTTATTGTCTGGTTTCTGGGACAAAATATTTGATTGGTTCTCTAAGGCCTATAAGATAACTTTTAGACCAAAAGCTGAAATTGCCATTTTCGGCTGTTCTCAAACCACAGCTGGCCTTACTACAGCTATGCAGCAGTCTCTGATGTTGGGGATGGTTGTCCCCATGAGACTCATTTTGATTGATTGGAAATCGGCTTCACCCCGCTCTTTTCTGAAATGGTTAGCTGAAATGACTTCAGTCATACAGATGGAAAGACTCAGGTTTCAAAGGATTAACTCAATTGGGAAATTCACGGCTCTCTGGGATCCGTTCCTTGCCCACCTGGATGTGAACAAGGCGGGATAAATGTCCCGGATGGTCTCTTTGTCAACGTTTTCGTTGGGACTGAACGTATAGCACTAACAAGCATTTTATACATCTTGTAGTTTTGAATACTCGTGTTTAATTGGAAAATTATAAAATAAAATATTTAAAAAGGGTGGGGGGGAATATTTATAAACTTTTTGTGTCTTAAGGCTTCCGTAGTTCCTTAGACATTTTGGAATTTGATTCTAAGTTACTGAGACTTTGTGCTCATTTAATTGTTGTGCCATTAACATATATGTTTAGGCTTTCATTATGTACTGGTATTGTTCCTTCTGATTGGAAATATGCTCGTGTCACCCCTATTTATAAGGGAAAAGGAGATGTCAAGGATATTTGCAATATTAGACCAATTTCTGTCATAGGACATATTGCAAAAATTTTTGAAAAAGAGGCCCAATATCAATTTGTCTCTTACTTGATCAGAACATTTTTTTTAACTTTAGATCAATCTGGATATAGAAAATTTCATTCTACTACCACGTTTGCATAATAACATTGATGAATGGTTGCTAATCATTGATGACAAATTATATACTGGGGTATGTTTCCTTGACATTTCCAAATGTTTCAATACTATCGATCATGAAATGCTTCTAAATAAAATGAAGAAATATGGTGTTAGGAATATTGAATTTGAATGGTTTAAGTCGTACTTAAGTAATAGGACACAGAGTGTCAAACATAAAAATGTTTTGTGAAAACCACTTGATTTAAGTATCGGAGTGCCCCAGGGCTCAACATTATGGCCCTTATTATTTATGCTTTTTGTGAACGATTTGCCAATGCATGTCTCTAATGGCGGTTGTAGTATGTATGTGGATGATATTATTATTCATTGTAATGATGCAAACATTGCAAATCTCAATGATTCTGTTTATGATATTTTGCATCAAGTCAATGAGTGGTACAAAGCCAACAGGCTTGTTTTAAATGCGTCTAAGTCTATGTCAATGCTAATTGGTTCAAACTCTAATATGAATAAAGAAAATGATTTTCAATCATTTTTGGATGGTAATGCTATTGATATAGTTCAGTAAACCAAATATTTGGGTAGATGGCAAACTTAAATTTGATGTTCACGTAAATAAACTTATGAAAAATCTTTCGAGGAAACGTTCATGGTTGGCACGTCTTAGACACATTGTTCCTGACAATATTCTGAAATTATCCTATACTACACACGTTTTACCTGTTTTTGATTATTAATGTTCAGTTTGGGGTTGTTCAAAGAATAATCTCAGTGCTATTCAGAGGTTACAAAACAGAGCTGCTAGAATAATATGTGGCAATTATGATATTATAAATCCAAGAGGTATTGATTTGGTCAAAAGCTTAGGTTGGCAAACAATTGAAGAAAGGATAAATTGCTTGTTAAGTATTAGTATGTATTACTGTATTCATGGCACGCCTCCATTGTATTTGTGCAATTCTATTGTAATGGTTTGCGAAACCAGTGACAGACATACCAGGTTAAATGATACTTTACAAGTTCAAGTTCCTTTTTGTAGGACTGAGGTATTTAAGCGATCTTTCTTATATAGGGGTTCGATTGTCTTGAATAATTTACCAGACCATATTCACAATGCCAATTCTGTCACTTGTTTCAAAACCTTACTTAAACGTAGAGACAGGGCCAACACTGCTTGGACCTAGGTGCTTTTATTTCCTATATCTGGACCACATGAAAAACTGTCTTATAGATGTGTGCCAGTATAAATATCTTAATTTAAAAAAAAGCAACAACAACAAAAAAAAAACATTTTTCGGTCACAAGAGGGTATTTTTGGAATTGCTGGATAGATAGTATGGGCAAGTCTATTGAGTAGTTTGCTCATGAGGCCTGGCTGAGGAGTTCAATTAATGCAAGTCTTGAAAAACAGGGTTGGGACTGAACTCGCCAATATTCTAAACTGTGTTTGAGGTCGGCTTGCTGGTGAATATTCAATAACTGGTCCGGGTGTGCTATCTAGTGAGAGAATAGTGTAACTGCGTGCATAAATAGCGCAGCTCCATGTCCTCTGGCATCAATATCTGCACTGACGGGTTATGGGTCCGACCGGAACGTACACACACACTCGCACATACAAACTAAAGACATAAAAACCACCATTGAAACAGTACAAATGTTATTTCAATTGTATTTCATTGTGATTCCACATTAGTTCTTTGTAAATTTTCTTGATGCAAATTAAATTACTTCAGTTCTGTTATTCATGCACTCATTATTCTTCGTAAATTATGTACGGCACGACATGCTGAGCCATGAAGTTATGTATGCGAATAGCCTATTCCTGGGAGGTTTAGCTTATCTTAATGTTAACGCTGGCAAACAGATGCTGATGACCTAGCAAGCCTGTATTGTAATTAATGAAGACAAAACATTTGCTAATGAACCTTTCATTAGGCAAACACTAGCTTTGCCAAGCAGTAATTCCATTTAAGGTAGACTGCAAATAGTGGCATATCGCATTCATGAACATATGTTTCTCTTTTTAACGTTTCATTTCTATCGAATGCTTCTTTGTGTTTGATTGTTTTACAAAGAGAGCAATGTTTTAAAAAGGTGTGAAATTAGCTTAGACCTGGCAGTGAAAATAAATGGCCTGGAAAATGAGGTAGGTTACCTTTTTAAGATTGGGAATTCGTAGCATCAGGCAAATTTCAATAAGCGCAAAATCGTTGGCTAGTTTAACTTTGTTCTGATGATGACACACGAATGCACACTTGTCCACTCGCTAACTCATTGTCTTTATATTGTTTTCAATGCACAACATTCACAACATAATGCCGCACATAGTGGGTAAGTATACATTTTGAACACACCCTATTCTAACCAAATCATCTCCATGGAAACTCAGCTGAGCTGTTAGATATGAAATCAGCCAATCACGGAGGGCCATGGCAGGACTGGTTCCCCACACACAGAGAATTGCTGAGTCACTTAGGCTGGCTTTACACTGCCGGTTAAATGTGACATGAATTGGATCTTTTGATCAAATGCGGCCAATATCCGATCTGTCACATGGCTGTGTAAACAGAAAAAAAACACATTGATTCCGCCCTCGATCGGATCCGTCAGATCGGATGCAGGTCTCATTCAAATGTGGTTTTTGTTGGGGTATGTATCTGATGTGTATCGGATATGTGCCGATGTGCCCGTCGTGTAAATGCATGTCAACATGCAGATTGGATATTTTGTAAAAAAAAAAACATTTTTGTTCTTGGTGCGTCAGAAATGGCAACAGTTTCTGACAACATGGAATGTTTGTTTGCTCATTCTAAAATTTTGCACCCACTGTTCATTATCAAACTTTTTTTACAACCTCCTCCCACCAATCCCTTGATTTCTCTTGCATCCAAACACTCCTTTGAACAGTGGAGGAAGCGATGATCACGGCATAGGCATACGAGGCGATTATAGCCCTCCTTCTCTTCCTCAGAATCCTCTGGATTGGACAGGGATTTTTCATGCATCGCATGATAAATATCAAACCAAGCCCAATGTCATCCACTGTTTACAAAGTGAAGTGTATTGCCTGCGCCTATACGCCAAATATAGGTCTTAGTCTAAGGCGGAGTCTGTCTACGCATTTGCGATGATGCAGGTGATAGGTGTAAAAGGCATTAACAGGAGAATCAGATGTTGGTTACCCAGTGAAATGTTGTGAGCTTGCTTGATATTTCTTGATCAGCGAGCTTGCTTGATCATTGCTATGACTGCTAGGCCTGCATGCTTTTGTAGCGCTGCACGCACTTTTGCTTTTATTGTCCCCCGCCGTGCGGAACACGCAAAGGGCGGGACATAGTATTCACGACCGTACGTCTGTCCATCTGTCCCTCCATCCGTACATGCGTCCCGAATCCTTGTCAGCGAGACGTCTCAAGATCGAATTGACGGATTTCCTTCATATTTCATATCAACATGTATTATGGTGATACCCCGGCGCCAGTCAATTTTCGTGACCTTCGCGTCACTTTCGAGGTCACACCGAGAGATTGCTCATTTTGACATGATTTCACATCTTGTGGCAGGGTACAAAGACACGTTAGCGGCAAATACTTGTTTTCGGTAGCCTTCTGAACAGTGCGCATGTGTATCGCCCAAGACAATGGCCAGGTAGTGAGTGGTGTAAACAAACGGAATTGAAATGAAACAGAAATCATTCACGCTCAAGACAAGATGCAAACACGCAGTTGAGCAAATCAGATATGGGCCTCAAAATCAGATCCATATCCGTTCTGGGCAACAAGAACTTCAGTGTAAATCCAGCCTTGGTGAAAGAAATCCATGCTCGCGCACACCTCAAACTCCTGCTTCTCACGCAAAAAACGTTCATCCTGTCACCAAGGTAGCCACATCATTCAAGGCATGTGACTTTGTTGAGTGCATGGATGTCTTTTTTATTTCTCTGAGTGATATGATTTTGGAATTATAACTATCTAAAAACTGTGTTTGCTGTTCACCCAAAAATCTTTGGGTGATTTTGAATGGGAAAGATTGACAATTGTCAAGCATAATTTTATCAGTCAGCAAGTTATTTCAGTCAGCCAACGTTATAAAAGCCAAATTATTTGCAGAGGTCCCCTGGGAAGGTTTTGGCATTTCTTTGGTTAAAAAAGTGTGGGGACTGTGAAGGGACGATTTGAGTCCCGGGACGATCTGAGTCTGGACGGACAACGCATGCGCAAAAACGTCCCCTATGTTTTAAGCGTCACAACGCCGACATGCTAAGACAAATCAATGGGGACGATTTGAGTCCTATAAAAAGCTATGTCGATAAACGATAGATTGAAAACTCCCAGTGAAATGACGTAGAGTCCATATCTTGAACTTTTTTTATTATAGAAAACCTCAGAACTTACAGCTTTTAAAATTACATGTCTCAATCAAATCCAATGGAGACCTCTTGAAGGTAAAGTTTCTATATTCGCGGGGTTGCTAGGACTCAAATCGTCCGGGAACAAACAATTGTTATTTTTCTTAGCGATGTTGCCGTATTGACACTTAAAACATAGGCGACGTTTGTGCGCATTCGCTGTACGCCCAGACTCAGATCGTCCCGGGACTCAAATCGTCCCTTGACAGGAACCCTGTCCAGAGGCACCAGCATGAAATTTTGTGAGTGCTTGCCTTTTATAAGCTTCTTTTGTGTACAGCTCTTCAGTTTTCAGTTTTACTCCCTGTAGTCTTTATTCATTTCATTTTAAATATTACTTTTGATCTCTGCAGGCAGCCTACATATATCCAGTCAGTGTTATCAAGTCAAACTCAATGCTTTGACAATACTACAACATAATGTTAGTTATATGTCAGAGTAGGGTGGCAACTGAAATATTTGCAGGGGTGCAGCTTCATATACTGAATGAATAACTTCAGGTTTGCACACGTGCAAATGCGCAGACCCCCCCCCCAGATAGCATGCTCCACCGCTCCGGATCTGCCGTGGATCTTCCCCGGATCAGCTGGAGCCGGGGCAGATCCGGAGCGGAGGAGCTTGCTATCTGGGGTTACCACCACAAATAACTTTGAGTTCTGTGGGAAACATTGTACTATGTCATTCTACTATCAGTAATAGTTATCACATATCAAAAACACGTCGCTCCCTACTGTGTATTTACACTTAGATTCCTACATCAACAAATTCAGCACTCCTTTATATCCTACTCATGCTGATAGGCAATCACTCCATTATGTAATTAGGCTCATCTGAGTAACTGCACATTTATAGTTCACAGCCACTTGAACTTTACCCAGGAATGATGTCTTGATTGACTCATTTCTTATCCAGTGCCAGAGTGTATAAACTTTCCACAGTAACTGAAAGACACTGATTGGACAATGAGAAGAGTATAAAAGCCTTTGCGTAAGAGCAAGGTAGGTTGTATTCTGTTTGGGCACAGTTGCGCAGCTGAAAATGACGTGATTTAAAAAAAAAAAAAAGACTTCCAAAACTGGCCTGAAGTGTTCAGTTACATTTACGGGATTTAAATGAGGCACTGATATGGTCAATGGTAATTATTCCAAATTAAACAGGACCAGAGGGTTCCTTCTACCTGATACATCTGTCTCTGAAGGATGGATTCAAATTTCAAATTTTATTTAATTCAAATATCAAGCAATAAAATATATGCACATTAGTTTGCAATCTCAGGAGTTGCCAAAAAAGTAAAAAAAACTTGAATATTGGCCACCCCTTGACAAGTATGACATATAAGACAAAGTGCAAAATACAAAACACACAAAGCAAACTGGAAACGTTAGGGAGCTACATATTCCATTGATCATTGAACAATCTAATTCCATATTAGATTGAACAAAGAGAAATAACATGAATAAATAAAAGTATGTAATGAAGTGGAAGCGATCAAGGCTGACTCATTCCTCAATTTGCCATTTAAAATCAATGAACGTTTAAATAAAATTTGCATTAAAATTAAAAATATTACATAAATAAATCGAATATGCAAATTTGACTTCCAAATGGACCTTAGAATCAATGTGCGTCTAGGACAGATTTCTTATGTAAACTCTCAAAAATACTGTATAATGACACGTTTCATTTTTTAGCAAATCTTAATCTTATACCATTATATTGAGTAAATTGTCTTCTATTGTACAAATAGCTTTTAAACCAATTGAGCACAGTGCCTCTAACTCCATAGTGATGTAATTTGTGTAGCAATATCTCATGGTCTAAGCAATCAAAAGCTTTACTCAGATCAACATGTATTCCAATGGCTGATTCATTCTTTTCATAGCATTTATACAGTAACTCTGAAGCATAAATTAATGCACCCTCAGTTGAATGATTTTGTCTGAATCCAAATTGCTCAGGAGTGAGTGAGGCAGTTCTTATTTTAAAACGGCCATCTTTTCTCCAAACCCTGTTATTTGGTGCGGGGAACTTGTCCTTAACTTTCTGCATCCATACTGGTCTTTCTGCAATGAGATTTTTGTTTATGAAGATTTTAGTTCCTTTGAGCTTAACCCGTGCAGCATACGCCTTGGCCCATATCGACTGAATCTAGCAATGATGGGGCGGATCCGTGAGCTTCCATCGCGTGATGTGTGAGATCCAATCCTATGGGTTCGATCAAAATCCATTTGTTATTTCAACATTAAGTTTCTCCTTTGCTAGGCTGCATACGAGTTCCATGAATGTGAAGTGTGTTCCTCCGGAAATATTGCTTTTGTTCTTCCAAGTCAGCTTTGAATCTATTGAGTTCCGATTCCAAATCATGTATTCTTTTGTCCCGCTTTTCGATTTCCATCATCAGCCCTTCGTGGAATGCAGCCGCCAACATCGGAATCAATCGGTCATGCATGAATTTCTCGTCGCTAAAGGCGTCGATGATTGCTTGTGCAATGCTCCCAGGAGTTTCTGATTCCCGGGCTGGCCACGTCGTCATTTCCCTGGGGCTTTCCGGCTGAGCAGTGTTGGCGCCCGATCATTCGGCTGAACGGGTATTTCCCCTTTTTTGCGGGGCATATCCAAGTCGAGAAGAAATACTGCTACTGTGGTTGCATTTTTCTCAATGTGGCTTTTTGTTTTGGAATTTATTCAACTAAATCGAATGCCGATGTTTTGGCTTTTTTATTATGCCAACAACCCAAGTAATTTGGTAGACCCCCTGGTTCGTTCATTGCACTTTTCCTTTCAATCTAGGGTAAAATATTGCCTGATTTTCCTTTATAGTGGAATGTCTGTACTGTTATAATAAGGTATATTTCAGATATTACTGAGTTGGTGAGTTATACTTGTTCCTTATAAAGTGTGTAAAGTATTCATATAAGTTTGCTAGCTCGGAAATGGGAACTGCTGGCTTTTCATTGGAGGGTGAATGTTCTGACCATTAAATAAGCAGTTCCTTTAATGAGACTGTGTGCTGGCTTGTGGGACTCTGAAGAAGAAACCGACAAAATTCTGAACTTTATCATAAAGAAAAGGGATGTTTTGTGTTTGGAGAAGTTACTGGTGACCACTGATGTACAACTGCACCTATATTGATAAATTCATGCTAAACTCCACCAGAAAATCATTAATTCAAATTGAATTTAATGCGTCAGAAGTTGATTTGTGTTTAATATATGATTATTTCATGATTTGACAGTGCACCATTTTAGGGATCTTAGAGTTCGGGGAGCCATTTGGATAGTTGTCTTATTTAGCTCCGAGAGAGGTAGGTAATTTAGAATGCAATGTTAAGATGAATTATACTTGAGGTCAAGGAGTTTTTGATCCCAGAAATGTGTAGTTGTGACCCTCAACCATTTTTTCAATTCTCAGTATTTTTTTTCCAACTTCAATGCTGAAATTTCATGAAGATTTCTTATGTTTGCAGCCTTTTTTCGACCAAAATCACAACAATTAACTAAATTATTATGGAATTCTAGATGCTACAAGTGTCTCGACTCAGTTGAGCCATTCCCTTCCTCTCTGTGAAGCTGCAATTTTGAATTATAAAGCCTCAAATGAGGTATCACATAAGTGGCCAGATTTGGCAAAGGGGTTAAGCTGTTAGATGCTCAAGATAGGATTATGTTATCAACGTTGGACTCGTTAATGATGAACTGAATTTGTTACGTGGTGGAAAATAACTCACTTTTGTAAAGAATTGTAAAAATTCCTTCATGCATGGATCTAGCTTCTGTGAACGCTGGAGAGCATGAAAAAAAAATAACGATAAGGTACCCAGAGACCAATGAGCGCTAATAGCCATTTTAATGCCTTTAAAAGCCTTAGTTTTCGCTAAAATTATTCATCAACGTTTAATACTTTTTAGACTCCATTAAAAGTCTCAGCTTTCATTGCTAGCTTACATTACCATTATCAAGGACGTTTGCTTAGCCATTAACTGGGAAAGAATTCTAAATCCAACCTCCACTTTTTCTGCTTTTAATTTGGCAGAACGATTTGAAAAAGGGGCACCAATTTATTTTGGGGGGTTTTATGAGTGAGGGTGGGTCCCTGCCTTTGCCCGTAGTCAGCTGGGATAGGCTCCAGCTCACCCCGTGACCCTAGTGAGGAATAAGCGGGTATAGAAAATGGATGGATGGATGGATTAATGCATATGCGACGCATGCCCAAGTAACCTGGCTGCCGACGTTATATGCTATAACGTCGCTATCTGCACAGCTGCATTGGAAAATAAACTACATTTTCTTGATTGGATACAGTGTTTTTACACACCTGAATGTTTCTCTTGGTACCCAAACATCAAGGTAAGCTGAAAAAAGTACTCATTAGATTAATTAAAGCTTATTAATTGTACTGACTAGGTCCAAAGTTTAGAAAATGACATTTTCAATGCTGTAGACTTAAAACTATTTCTTACCTTTCTGGAATTTTGACACTTTTCTTTTGGAATGTTAAAATGCTTCTAATAAGCGTATAGCACACTAAAATGTAAAAGAAATCTACCAGGTGTTGAAACTCATCGATATTCAATTCTCATATTTCTGATAAAAGTCTGACCAATCATTTTTTTTGGTCCGAATAAAATGATTTGCCGAGCTTCCTGTCTGTCATCCGTTGCTGTGCCCCTTCCAGTTGCCTACCGCTGTCACTGCTTGCAATTCGTGCGCCTCTCTGGTAGAGCAGCAGAGCGGTAGAGACATGACAGGTACCCAACGAAGTTAGCCTGCAAACAAAGCAGGCAACTGCTCCTGATTTAATGGCTAACGTTACCAGAACAATTCTGGTGAGGTAAGACATGACAGCAGTTTTGCAAGAAAATATGTATGAATTCTGCCGAAACACAAAGCATCTGACTGTAAACAAATGGCCTCTGAAATGCTATAATTACTAACGTTAATGGGATTTACCAATACCAATACCAATATACCACATACCAATTACCCTTCAATAAATCAATCTTGGTCAGAAACTTTGCCTGCCCTACTCCATCGAAACAAACATCAATCCTAGGTATTGGAAACACATCAGTTCTAGTTACAGCATTGACTTTGCTATAATCTGTACAGAATCTAGTACTTCCATCAGGTTTTGGATCTAGCACACAGGGTGAACTCCAATCTGAGTTAGAGGGTCTGATAATATCATGTTCTAACATGTACTCAACCTCTTTCTCAGCAATTTTTCTCTTTTCAGGATTCATCCGCTACGGATGCTGTTTTATTGGTTTGGCATCACCAACATCTACATCATGAGAGGCGACAGAAAGTCTCTTTGGAACATCAAGAAATAGATCTTTATATTTCTTGATCAACTGCTCAAACTGATCTTTCTGTGAGGGTTCTAAGTGCTGGACTTTTACATCAAGATTTTGCAACACTTCAGAATTTGACAATTTACATGAAAGAACTTCAGCTTTAATTCTAGGTTCATTGTCTTGAAACTCCCCTTCATCTTCACAAGTCTCAGCCATAGGAGGATCTGAAGTGACGGCTGCAACCCGAGCATTTCTATCATGATAAGGCTTCAGCATGTTAATGTGACACAACTGTTTTGGCTTTCTCCTATCCGGAGTCTTCACAATGTAATTGTGATCACTGAGTTTTGTCAGAATTTCATAAGGACCATGAAATCTAGCCTACAATGGATTGGACTGCAAGGGAGACAACACAAGGACCTTGGCTCCTGGTTTAAACTCACGGCTTCTAGCCTACACTAAGTTTTCATTGTTTCCTGACTTGATTTCAACTTCTCTTTAGCTAGGTCACAAGCTGCACGCAGTCTTTCTTTGAACTTGCTAACATAATCTAACAGACTGATATGCAGTCCTTTCTCTTGCCATTGTTCACTCAATAATTGCAAAGGTCCTCTCACTTCATGGCCAAACACAAGCTCAAACGGACTGAATCCAGTAGACTCCTGCACTGCTTCTCTGGCTGCAAACAACAGCAAGTGAACACCTTCATCCCAGTCTTTCTCATGGTCATAACAATAAGTCATCATCATTGTCTTGAGAGTGGAATGAAACCGCTCTAAGGCACCCTGACTCTCTGGATGATAGGCACTGGAAAGAATCTGCTTCGCACCTAGGTCATACACAACCTCCTGAAACAATCCAAAAGTGAAATTGCTACCTGGGTCTGACTGAATTTCCCTGGGAAGGCCAAACAACGTGAAGAACTTTATCAAAGCCTGTGAGATTGCAGTTGCCTTGATGTCGCGTAGAGGTATGGCTTCAGGGAATCTGGTAGATGCACACATGATTGTCAACAGGTACTGATTTCCAGATCTAGTGTTGGGTAATGGGCCAACACAATCAACAATGACCTTAGAGAAGGGCTCCCCAAATGCTGGGATAGGCTGCAATGGAGCTACAGGTGGGTCTAACTGGTGTTTTCCAACTACCTGACAAGCGTGACAGGTTTTGCAAAAGTTGAAAACATCTTTCTGAAGCCCAGGCCAAAAGAAGTGTTTCATGATCTTATCAACAGTCTTGTTAACACTAAGATGACCTCGTAAAGGCTAACTATGATCCATTGCTAAGATCTCATTCCTGTAGACCTTCAAAACAGCAATTTGCTTGACCACTGCCCAATCTGCATTGGCAGGGATATCAGGAGGGCGCCACTTCCACATCAACACTCCATCCTTGAGATAATACCCAACTGGAACTGCATCTATTTCTTTTTCAGGAAGGGCTCTCTTCTTTAGTACACAAATTTCAGGATCATTAGTTTGCTCCTCAGTCAACTGCTTTCTGGACAAAGACGAGTCTCCAGACACAACAAAATCACCAGACCCATCTGGCTGGCTGAATAAAGACCTGATAAACGTGTCTAATAAGTCCTCAAATGGAGAAACCATAGTAGGCCGAACAGAGTCATAAGGCGAACCACCTGAGTCATGACTATTCAATGTGCTGGACGGCACTACATCATTTTCTTCTTGAGCCTTCTTGGCCATAGCATGGGTCACTGCACAGGAAGGATACAGAGCTGGGTCTTCATCGCCATCTTCAGTGCTCGGCTGTGAAGTAAGATGAACAGGGGGAACTACATTGCCCCCAGCCAGGTCATTGACTAGCAACACCCTTGATAGGTAGACTTGACCGAAGTCCCACCTTTACCTGTCCTGTAACTAAATCTGACTTCAAGAATACAGAGCACAGGGGTACAGATACAGTCCTCCCTTCAATACCTTGTACAAGTATGAAATCCCCAGAAGCAGTCTCATCACGTAACTCCAAGGAGTCCATCAACAAAAGTGACTGAGAAGCTCCGGTATCCCATAGCATATATATGGGCAAAGGAGGAGAATGCTCATTCAGAGCCACAAATCCCTCTGACACAAATGGAAGAAATTCCTCCCTCACAAAGTAAGCAGTATCAGGCTTCTTAGCCCCACTAGGAGCAGGCAATTTGGCAGATCGATCATCTACTACAGGGGTTTCTAACATTGTTTTCACAAAGGCATCTGGTTTGGTATCCTTTTCTTTTTCTTTCTTAGCTTTAAGGAACCAACAGTTACTTGTAACATGACCAGATTTCTTGCAATAATTGCAAACAAGACCACTTTTGTCACGGTCAGCTTTCACACTTTGATCAGACCTGCAACTGGATTTCTGTGCACCATCACCGGATTTGTCTTTGCCTTTGGGTGAGGAATCTTGGGTATCACCGTTACCTTTTTGTCTGAAATTGGGACCATCTATTGTTACTGCTAGACTGAAATTTGAACTTGTGTGTGAGAACATATTCGTCTGCAAATTTGGCAGCTGATTGCAAATTCAGTGCTTGCTTCTCATTAAGGTAGGTCTTAATATCATATATAATATAACACAGTTCTTGAATTCTTCAACTAACAATCTCTTTTAGTGAGTTGAAATCATCCTTGACCTCCATAGAAGTACACCAGCGCATAAAGCAAACCTTCTTCACATTAGCAAATTCCACAGTCTGGAAAAGTCTGATTGTCAGATTTCTTCAGACCTCTGAATTTCTGTCGGTAAGCCTCTGGAACCAACTCATAAGCTCTCAAATTAACCTTTTGACAACCTCATAATCAGAGGTATCATCTGCAGACAAAGCAGAATAGGCTTGTTGAGCTTTACCCTTGAGGACAGCTTGCAACGTCAGAGGCCAGTGTTCCTTTGGCCACTGACAATTCTTAGCTACCTTCTCAAAACACTGAAAATACTTATCAACCTCCTTCTCCGAGAATGGAGGCACCAGCTTTACCTCCTGGCGAGCACAAAATTTGTTTTCAGCTGCTATTTTGATTTTTAGTAGCTCCATTTGGAGCCTTTCTTCCCAATCTAACTTCTGTAACTCAAAATCTCTCTCTCTGTCTCTCTCTCTCTTTTCCTCCTTTTCAATCTCTAGCATTTTTAATTTAAGTTCCATTTCTACATTTGGATTTTACACTGGAAACCTTTCCGGATCTCCTGATGCAAACACATTTTCATCAATGTAATATTCAACAATCTCTCTAGCCAGTCTTGTTTTTCGCATGGCTGGTTTTACCTCTGTCAGCTTTAACTGTGCATATTTCTAGCAGTTCTTTCTTTTTAAAAGACTTCAAAACCTCTACAGTTGGTGATGCCAAGAAATCATCCATTGCTGTTGATCTGTCTGTCTATATATATATATATATATATGTATATATATATATACTGGTGCTGGTCAACGAATTAGAGTAATTTGAAATAGTGCAATCGTTACATTTTTTTAATGCAATTTTGTGCAGAAAGCAAATCAGGTGTTCACCGCGCCTGTCCTACTTGTTAGAGTAATCACAGAACTCGCTACCTGTAAAAAATTTGCTCAGCTGAGCTTTCCACAAGGCCCATTTAGGCCATTTAACTGTGACACTGTTGTTTCATTGAATTAGAATAATTCATAAGTCATTTCATTGAATTAGAATAAGTGCTTGAATTTTTGTTTTCTGTGAAGATTGTTCACTGTGCAGTATAAAGTCAGGGTTGAGTAGAATTTCTAAGTTGTAAAATCAATCATGGGTAAGCAGTGCGACCTCTCAATCGGAATAGTGGCTCAAATTCAACCCTTCGCCAACAAGACTTGACCCAAACTAAAATTGCTGAGCAGCTCGACATCAGCCAGTCTTCCGTCTGCAAAGCTCTCAAGAAAGACTGGAGCAAGCACACCAACTGTTCCGGCGTCCGGAAAACCTCTGCTTGCAACAATAAGCAGCTGAGAAAGATCGCAGTCAGCAACTGGTTCAAGTCCACTTCCGAGCTCAGCGACTAGTGGAACGAGCAGACCAGCACTAACGTCTCGAGATCAACCACTTACCGTCGTCTGTGCGAACTCGGCTTCAAATCTTGCGTTCCAGCAGTAAAACCAATGCTGAACAAGAAACAAATGGAGAAACGGCTGAAAGCCAAAGAACATGGCGAATGGAGTGCTGAAGACAGACAAAGTGGTCTTCAGTGACGAATTACGCTTTTGCATCTTTTTCGGTGACCAAGGTCCTCGTGTCTGGCGTCATGGTGGCGAAACCTACAACCACGAGGCCGTGAAAAGATCCGTCAAGTTTCCCCAGAGCATTATGGTCTGGGGATGCATGTCCGCTCGGGGTGTAGGGAAACTCTGCTTCCTCAAGAAGACTGTCAATGCTGCCGTATACCAACATGTTCTGCAAACGTTCCTGATTCCGACTGTTGAGGAACAGTTCGGCGAAGAAGACCTCATATTTCAACAGGATCTAGCACCGGCCCATGCAGCAAAGTCGACCAAAGATTGGTTCGCCGAAAAACAGCTTGAAGTTTTGGTATGGCCGGCCAACTAGCATGACCTCAATGTCATTGAAAACCTTTGGGCCATCGTCAAGCGGAAAATTTGCGACAGAAGGCCGACTACGCTGGACCAACTGAAGCAGAACATCGCCACAGCCAGGGAAGCAGAAACTTGCGACAAGCTGGTCAAATCGATGCCGCGGAGACTTCAGGCAGTCATTCAAGCCAAGGGGGCAGCCACAAAATACTGAGAAAGTGATGATTCTAATTATAATAAAAATTATTCTAATTCAGTGAAACGGTTTCTCCATTATTCTAATTCAATAAAACAACAGTGTCACAGTTAAATGGCCTAAATGGGCCTTTTAAAAGCTCAGCTGAGCAAATTTTTTACAGGTAGCGAGTTCTGTGATTACTCTAACAAGTAGGACAGGCGCGGTGAACACCTGATTTGCTTTCTGCACAAAAAATGCATTTAAAAATTTTACGATTACACTATTTCAAATTATTCTAATTCGCTGACCAGCACCTGTGTGTGTATATGTGTGTGTGTGTGTGTGTGTGTATATATATATATATATGTTAGGAAAATAAAAAGAATAAAAAAACAATCTCACAATTTGAAATGTTAGACCATTGTGTGAGTCATTTATTGAAAATCTATCTCGGACGAGCCCCCAATTTTTTATGGCCCCAATGTATGATATAAGACAGCAAGGGATAACAGACAAAATTTTAAAACTTAAACAGATTTCATTAAACAAAGACTGACAACTAACCTACAATTTATACTACTGACCGAGATTGATATATACACGAAAAAAAATATTTACAGTCCCATGAGAGTGGTTGTTAGGTGATGTCCTCAGGCAGGAAATGCTCCAACACAGGCAAAAATCCACAAAAAAAAACTTCACAGATCTTGAAAAGAGTGACAGGTCTGGTCAAATGTATCCTTCTCCTTGCAATTTCTCCTCCTACTTTACTCTCTCAATTTTTCTCCTTAAATACTCTTTTGCAGCCCCCTCCCACCTTTTAGACTTTTTTTTTTTTTTTAATTCTCTGGGACTTTCCCCTCTCAGACATGCCCAGGACCTGCCCAAACCTAGCTCCAGACTAGGCTTAACAAAAAAAAAAAGTCAATACTGCCATCTAGTGGCTTTTTTCCACATTACAAACTTTGTTCTCAGCAAAAGTTGTAGCAAAATATGGGTTTTCTTAGATTTAATAGGGAAAAGAATTTGGTTACGTCATTACTGAACTAGATGTTCATCAGAAAAAGTAAGGTTTACTTTAAGAAAAGAACTAAAATAGGAAATATAACATACTTTTATTATAAAAGAAACATTCTGCATCACAGATGTACATTATTATTACTGAAAGGTTGAGTCTGGAGTTTTATCCGTTGCTGTTTGTAAACACAGTAGTCAAACTGAACCCCTCCTCTCAGGCTCAGCAATGCACGCCCCCTGCAGCTGCCAGCCTTACCGATACACAGCCACCCAGCCCAGCACCCGGCTTGCTGTATCGTATTGAATCAGGATCTGTGTGCCATGCTACCTCCAGGAATGAGTGACGAGGTATCTTGCAAATATAGTATCAAATGACTTATCGTTTTATGGAAATTTTCACCCTTTCCACTCTATTCACATGCTCTGAACGACGCTCAAACGGCAGTTAGCAGCGCAAATTTTAGGGCCGGTTCATACTCGATGCAAGGTACGCGAGCGAATGCGAGCACAGGTCCGTTCCATTCCGTTCACAGAGAAGCCTGAACGCGAGTCCCTTGCTGCGCTGTGCCTCATTAAAACGCAGTACGCTGCTCATGCAACAGGGGAAAGCAAAGTCCTCTCCTTCTCCTCCTTTTTTCTTCTTGATGTGTTGAACACAGCGTATGGTGCATTATTTGCTTTATCTCCTCTATTGGAATCTCACGGAAATACACGCGTCTATGCCTCGCGTTACAAAAATTTGGACAATTCACTTTGCTACACAAGGACACAAGATGGCTACCTTGTGTTACTCAGTGCGTTGTCTTGCATTCGCGCTGGCGTCCCTTGCATAGAGTGTGAACCGCTCAATGTGTGCATTAACTG
Source organism: Gymnothorax reevesii (assembly GCA_029721435.1). Classification (NCBI taxonomy): domain Eukaryota; kingdom Metazoa; phylum Chordata; class Actinopteri; order Anguilliformes; family Muraenidae; genus Gymnothorax; species Gymnothorax reevesii. Next base: position 60,278,169 of record CM056581.1, read on the forward strand.
CTTACACCTCCACGACAAGCTACGTGGCACGTCGTTAAATAAGCAGGATATTAACCCGTGTTTGCCACGTACATGCCCAACAATGAGCAGGCCAACTCCGCGTCGCTAATCAGCCCCAGCCTCTCCTTCAGGGCTCGAAAGCGAGTGAAAGCCAAGCCGATATTCACTCTGGTTTTCGAGCGTAGTTTTTCCGCTGCACGTTTCGTCTCCGTGTATTTTCTTTGTTTTTTGACAGTGTACGCCATTGCTTCGGCAGTGACTGCTCCAGTTGCTATGCTCTATGCAGGCCCACTGAGCGACACGCCCTGGGCTCTCTCATTGGCTGGAGAGAACACACCGACTCTCCACCCAGAAACATCCACAACAAAGCAAACTAAAAGACCAAAATACAGGCTGGGGGAGGGGGCGCTGCAGACACAGTCAGTCACCACCACACGGGACTAGAAGCCCATAGGTAATGATTAAGCCGGATTTCGTTTGTGTAAGTCTAGTGTTTATTTTTGAGCAAAAAACTCCAGACCCTACCTTTAAGTCAGTTATGCCAGCAATCTATATGGTCATAATGCAACATCTTAAAGTCTTTCGCACTAGCTTACTTTTTGATAAATAAAAGGTTTTAAATGTAGACACAAGTAAATTTTATGTAGTTTTACATATTTTATTGTTGAGATGAAAATTAGGTGAAAAATAGATTTCCGAGGGTGTCTGTAGTTATCAAACTTCACGCACTTTAAATGCTGTAGTTTTTTTCACATCTTGTATTAAAAAAACAAAGTTAGTTCCATAAACTGGACAGATTAAGCTACAAGATCAGCCCATTCACTATGTGTTATAAAGAAATATAATTTTCATCACACATGCTCACTTTCGCTTGGCCAGACCCACATATTGGTGCATATTGCCTTATTTGGGTATTCATTTATGTTACTAAGGTCTGAGCGCATGTGCAATAAAATTTTTTTTGTGCGTATTGTTTTGTTCTGATTTTTCAGTGTCGGAACAAGCGGGTGCCCAGGGCACCATGGTAGCAAGAACTGCTACTGGTATCATGTCTTTTATCTCAAACAAATGACTCCACACGGAATCTGTTTTCATATTTAATTACCTCTACGAGGTCTGAAGCACAATTTAGAATGTCCAGATATTCGACATTTGGAAAACCAGATACATCTTCCCTACAATCGGACTTTTACAGCATGTTGTATGGGTCGAATCCACTGAGAGAAACCTATTCTAGATATTTTGCTTTTTAGGGCCCCGTTAGACCGAAGTAAAACTCGAAAAAACTAATATGATTGATCAGTGTCGCGATAGCTGGAGCCATTCTGTTTCTTTGTATACCAACACCATGGCAGACGCTGGTGCCGTAGCACTGTTTAGTCTTGTGACTGAAAGTCAGGAATAATAACCATGGGCGATTAAACTGCTTTACGACCATTTTCCTTTATAGACTCACCATTTCTACGCATACGATGTAAGGCACATGGGTTAATCGTAGACTTACAATGACTAAAACAACCCTACTTTATATAGTTATAATTTTATTGCCATTACGACAGCCTTGCCAGTTCCCATATGCACTCAATGATATAGCCCCAGCCCAGATCCCCCATTATCGTCACCCCAGGCTGTTATGATCAGCGACGTAACGTGGTGGCCCACTGGGATGTGTGAAAATAAATTTCAATTTCCCGACCAAAATTTTTTGTTGCCCCGAGATGTTGGGCACACAATTTGCGACCCTTGGATCATGAGAATATCAATGACTGGCTGGCATTCTCTGTACTGTAATTTCTAGCCCAATCCTAGTATTAATCCACTATTATCTTTGTAGGATAAGTACACATAGAGGATGACAATTTCAACAATTAACATAAATATGATCAACAGTGTATATTAGGTATATTGGTGTTGAATATGAAATGATGCCCATGGAGGGATATAACATGGGAAGGGGGTAGGGCGGTGCTGAAACATTGCATCAAATTTCCTGTTTGATATTTGGATTGTCATTGTTTCCATAATGAAATGAATCTCAGTAGACGTTCATCTTGTCCAAAAGAGATGTGTTACTTTGCAAATGCCAAATGCTGCATGCCTTTCCCTCATTTTCATTTTTGCTGTCATGCTCTTCAATATTAGAACCAACCAATAGCATTTTTGCTGTGCCTTTTTTGAAGCTTATGTCAACCACCCCCCCCTTAAATCAAGAATTAACTGTGATTAAACACATTTTTTTAGTTGAATTTTACTAACCACACCCAGGCCCGATTACCTGTTGAATCAAGAAATCACTTGAATAGAACCTATCTGACAAACTGAAGTAGGCTGAAAGATCTCAAAAAGCAACACATCATGCCACGTTCTAAAGAAATTCAAGAACAGATAAGAAACAAAGTCATTGACATCAATCAGCCTGAAAAGGGTTACCAAGCTATTTCTAAGGCTTTATGACTCCATCGAATCACGGTGAGAGACATTATTCACAAAGGAAGAAAACTTGGAACAATGGCAAACCTTCCCTGGAGTGGCTGGCCTACCAAAATTACTCCGAGAGCGCTTTGATGACTCATCCACATCACAAAAGAGCCTAGAACAACACCCAAAGAACTGCAGGCCTCACTTGCCTCAGTTAAAGTCAGTGTTCATGATTCAGCAATAAGAAAGAGACTGGGCAAAAATGGTATGCATGGGAGAGTTCTAAAGCGAAAACCACTGCCGGCCAAAAAGAACACACAGGCTCGTCTCACATTTGCCAAAAAAACATCTTAATCATCCCCAAGACCTTTGGGAAAATACGCTGTAGACTGACACCACAAAAGTTGATCATTTTGGATGGTGTGCGTCCCGTTACATCTGGTGTAAAACTAACACAGCATTTCATAAAAAGAGCATCATACCAACGGTCAAACATGGTGGTGATAGTATGATGGTCTGGGGCTTCTTTGCTGCTTCAAGTACGGGGCGACTTGCCATTATTGATGGAACCATGAATTCTGCTCTCTACCAGAAAATCCTGAAGAATATCTGACCATCAGTTTGTGACCTCAAGCCCAAGTGCACTTGGGTTATGCAGCAGGACAATGATCTGAAACACACTAGCAAGTCCACCTCTGAATGGCTCAAAAAAAAAAATTAAATGAAGGTTTTGAGGAGTGGAGTGGCCCAATCAAAGTACGGACTTAAATCCGATTGAGATGCTATGGTATGACCTAGAACAGGCCGTTCATGCTCGAAAACCCCTGCAGTGTGGCTGAATTTGAACAATCCTGCAAAGAAGAGTGGGCCAAAATTCCTCCACAGCCAGTTATTGCAAATGCTTGATTGCAGTTGTAGTCCACATGGGTGGCATGACCAGTTACTATGTTTAGGGGGCAATAACTTTTTCACGTAGGGCCTGGTAGGCTTGGATAACTTTTTCCCTCAATAAATGAAATTATCATTTAAAAATTGCATTTTGTATTCACTCGGGTTGTCTTTGTCCAATATAAAAATTTGTTTGATGATCTGAAACATTTAAGTGTGACAGATATGCAAAAAAGTAAGAAATCGGTAAGAGGGCAGATGCTTTTTCACTGCACTGTAAGTATTACTTTGCAAAGTATATCTCTGAAGTACATAAAAAGTAAATTGAAAGTATACTCGCTTATTTTTTAGTTTAGAAGAAGTATGCTGTAGCACACTTGAATAAACTTTTTTTTCGTAAGGGCTGTCTGTCACGAGGAGCTTTCAGTTTCATTTCAGGCCCGGCGAACTGCAAGCTACTGTAGGTGTTTTCATGTTTACAACAACTGAATGCAGCAACAGAACATAACACTCCAGAAAGAAACGGCAAAGCCAATCCTATTAGCGATTTTGCGTTAGGGAGGCGGGACTTAAGGAAACCGAACTCTGTTCACTGTGTACTGGAAATTGACGACTATTTTTTTTCGTCTAAATTATCCCTGGATAATTGGGTGACGTGTCCCTGGAGTCCCTTCGCAATTCTCAGCCATTGATTAATGGCATATTTTGTTTCCAGACATGAATATGCGCATTCAAATCTGGAATGTGCAGTTTTAAGTAGGCCTAGACCACACACAAAATATTTTTCCAATTTGGCATTTCACACGATCCCTCCTTTCTTAAACACAGATTTGTTCAGGATTATATTTCATATCCTCCGAAGTAAACTTGATTGGATTAAAACTGTTCTTCCTGCTTTTAATTGCTTTCAATTTAGCTCCACTGTTATCTTTCAGCGTAATGAGACATTTCAACCGCGGCGTATTTGCTTGCCAGAATTCTGCAGTGCAATTCTATCTTGACTGCACCGACACGAAACGGTCAACTCAAGTGCGTTGCGCCATCTCCCTAATATATTTATGTAAGTGAGGCCCACTGAACGTCAACCTTCCTCCCCTTCAGTCCCTATATGTCGCAGTTTACGAGAGATGGTGATCTGAGTGCACGTATTCCAGGCGACTCATTATTACTGGCAATCTACTGAAGCACACGCTTAGAAGCACGTAGACCTCCCACACGCAAGCACAATTCCCGCAGCTTACGGACATGGGCGACATCCAGATCATCGTTGGAGAGAATGAAGCGAACAGCATCCTTCCTTTCTGGTCGCAGGAAAGGATTAACGGATTGATCAAGAAATCCACTGAAGCAAAAGAGTTTGCTTATTGTCCCTACAGCAAATTCAGAGTCGGCGCGGCGTTGCTGACATACGACGGGGCGGTTTTTTCAGGTTAGTACTTATTTAACTTACTTACTTCGATTAAAGAATATTTTATGTTAGCGCAATCGACTGAGTAAGTGATCTGGGCGAGATTTTGATCAGTGATCGTCGGCTACAATCCTAATGCAAATGATATAATTTGTATACTGCAAACATGCATAATGTTTCATAACAGGTACTTCCCGTTAAAAATTTAAAGTCCTTTCAGTGTCGTTATTAGTCGCGAAATTATTTTAAATAATTATGGTGCAACGATGTAAAACTGAAACAACATGTACTTGATAGGTTTTGGATTTGAAATACCAACGCTTTTTTCGCATATTGTTTTAAATTGACCAATTGGCTAATAGCCTATGTCATTGAGCAAGCATAACACTAGAACAAAGAAGAAAATCGCTGGATTGCGGAGTTGCACATTCCAGGAGTTAGAAAGTAAAATTCCTGCCGTGTTTTACCTCCATACATGAATTCAGTCGTTTGATATCACTGTTAAGTCAAACCTCCTTGCTGAAACTGTGCGCTAATTTAGCAAATCCAGGTTATTGGAGCAAAGTTGGTCTTTTATTTCCAGAATCCGGATTGCACATCTCTGCTAGATTTAATTGCTCGTGAAATAAGAGAAAGTGAATTATTGTGTGCTCTGCAGGATGCAAACAGCATGAAGGCAAAACTGACCTGGAGTCATCAAGTGGAGTGTGGACAACTGCGAAAATAACTAGGGGAGACCGGGTCTAGTTGTTACACTTTTTCTTTTAACGGCTGTAGAATTGACATTATCAGGTTTTTGTTATCAATATGCACTGTAAAGATAAAAAGTTCATTAGATGACATGACTGATCTGCAGCAACCCCTATATTCTGCGCATGCGAAATGCTGGTGAGGAAAAAAATTAACCCCTGTCACTTGTAACAAACTACCTCATATATGGGGTAGTTTGTTACAGGAGGGGTAGTTTGTTTCAGGTTGTGGGGCATTTTGTTACACTAAGAATTTGCACAAGTGAGACATGTTTCCTGCTTAAGTTGGCAAGTTTAGGGGGATGCCTTACTACTATTATCCCACAAAGCCACAGTAAGGAACCTCTTGAGTCATTCTCTACTGGCATTGCCACGTTTCGTTATTTGTTTGTAATTACAAGGCATCTTTCTGAAATACAAAAAGGCAGAAAGTCATTCAGTGAGGTAATTTGATGTTGCCCAAGTTGTTACAGGTTTTGGGGAAAGTTCTTACTGTAACAGCTTGGGTGTATCTAGTGTGGGTGAAAACACTTGTGGACCAAGTGTTCTCCTAACCCTTGTAAATCTACCTTCAAGGAATGGACACATTCTCTAGAGTCTGATGCGATCTGGCTTATTGCAAGTCGCTCAAAGTGAAATACAAAACCCAGGCTGGCCTACGCAAACCATATAGCATTCATTCTTCTTCAATCACCCGACACTGACTGTGCGGACCCTCGTATTTATTAACCTTTTGGCACGTTCCTTGACACAGACTGACCACTGACTGTGCGAACCCTTGTATTTATAATCCTTATGGCACGTCCCTCTAGGTCAGTGCTTCTCAAACCTCTCCTGGAGGACCACCTGTCCTACATGTTTTAGATCTTTAGCACAGGTGATTAAAATGATCAGCTCGTTATTGACCCTCTAAAGCTGATTGATAACATCCTGATTATTTGAATCACCTGTGCTGAGGCAGGGAAAGATCTAAAACAGGCAGGGCAGGTGGTCCTCCAGGAGAAGTTTGAGAAACACTGCTCTAGGTGGGATTAAACGTGACTCTCCCCACCTCATCCAACATTACTACTTTCTGATTGGTTCATTGTCATATAGCAACACTTCACCCTTAGTTACAAGTTTGCCATTACATCATAGTGTTAATTAATTTTAAGCCTCCAGGGATGCTTGAAGTCCACATATGAGCCTCCCAAACCCTGGGTTCAGCGAAAGTTCAGTAACTTATCCTGGTCATGGATGGTTCCAGAACACTTAGGTGCGCATGCTCAGGTAGTGTGACCAGGCTGACCGATATGGTCAGTCCGGAAGATTAGCTCATCTAGCCAGCCTTGGTTTACCTGCTAGAGGTCTTCTTATCTTGCTTTTTTGGCAAATTTATGAGTTTTTGTTTCTTCTCAGTTCCACAGTCTTGCAGCAGTTTTTTCAAGCATTTTTCTGAAACACTAACCTGCAGCTTTCAACATGCGTCCTTCTGTCACATAAAGACGCTAGTCACCATTGCGGAGCAGCAGGAAAAATTAGAGCGCCGTCTGTGTTTTATAATCAAAACCATGCTGAATGTAACAACATGGATGGGTAGCAACTAGACCCGGTCTCCCCTAATCTGATTAATTGCATTCAGTACACAAAGCACATTCTTGCGCAACATGCTGCCGGCTACTACAGCTAGCGGTGACAAATGGTGTCACGAATGTTTTGCATGTGCTGTCTGACTGAGGTAATAATTTATTAGTGTATTTTTATGTTATTTTGATACTTGTTTGCATTCGGGTGTGTTTTCACATGACCATCTTCAGAACGTTTTTAGTGACTTTATTTTTTTATTCGTTTTTTTTTTTTTAAACGATGACTTTTTTTTGTGCGATGATTGGTGTTCAGTTTCAAATTCTGTTAGCATTTTTGTGTGGAGAAAATGGTTTTAGGAGAGGGGGCAGTTACACATACAGTTGCAATAAAAATTATTCAACCCCCATTGCAAATTGGGTTTAATAGCAACATTTACAAACTTTTAGCTGTTTGTGATAAACAGAGTAAAGAAGAACATTTCAAATAGCTCAACAAAACTAATATTGCAAGTGGTTTCTCCAAATTTAACACTAAATGCCATTTTTAATGACTACTGCAGTCTCAAAATTATTCAGCCCCCCCAAATAGAATCCCTCATAAGAGCATATTTGCAAATCAGGCGTTGTCTCAAGCACACATAATGCAGCTAATCAATAGCTTAATTAGTTGTACCTGGTTCGCCTGAGAGAGAACACATCAAATACTTGCACTAGCTCTGGGTTTGTTGACAGTGACATTTGATTGCATTTTAAACATATGGCTGTCAAAAGAATTGTCCAACAAGCTAATAGAGGAGATCATTGCCTGGCACAAACTAGGAAAAGGATACAAATGGGTAGCACAGGCACTGAATTTTCATAGGGACACAGTTGGAAGCATAGTTTGCAAGTTCAGAATTAAAGAAAGAGTGGCCACAGTACCAGGATGTGGCAGAAAGAGAAAAGATATCAATGGCTATCACCAGATTCCTGTGGAGAGGGGTGGTCAAAAACCCGCGAGTGGCTGCAAGAGACCTGCAGCAAGACTTTGAGCCAGGAGGCATTCTTGAGAAGTTTCTCAGTTCCCGCAAAACTTCTTGATGATTTCTGCGGTCTGGCCAGGCCGGGTTGAAACTATAGGTAGTTTGTCATGTGATAAATATCATCTCCCGCCATGCGGTCAGTTTTTTTACTTTTTTTTTTGCTCGTGCATTCGTGTGTACGTTCTACTCATCGAGCTAGCCTGCATGCTATAGGTAGTATAGTGATATACTGACCTAAAGGTGAAGAGAGGTACAGCGAGAGATACAGAGCTAGTGATTTAAGTTAATTAAGATAGAACTTTGGTTTGTTTGCCATCCATGGAGAACAGAGGCCAATGGGAGACAGCAAAGACTAACTTTCTAATCTGTTTGTGGCATGAAGATGCTGTATGCAATGAAACTACTAGCGTTACAACAAGAAACAAAACTGTAAAGCATTATTGCAAAGCGGATGGAGGAGGGAGGATTTTTGAGGACTCCAAAACAAATTAAAAATAAAAAAACTGTTTAAAGCAGCTTACAATAGATTCCCTGTACTCTTTCCACGACAGTGGAGGATTGGCGCGGTTTCTGTCATTGCTGAGCATGCATGGTGGTGGCCCAAACTACGAGTAGTTTGGCATTGCTCGAACTTCGTGAAGTTTATGGTAGTACGATCACGCACTTGAAACTTTGGGATGTGATTGAGAAGTAAACTTTGCACAGTTTCGTATCGTCTGACTGGGTCTGAGTAATCATCACTCTCCTGGACCCGCAGTCTGCATATGCCTTTACCGCAGTGACTTCAACTACGGCTGTAATTTTTTACACGAAGAAGTGGACTAGATTAATGTTAACTTGCAATGGACTGTAAGGTCATGCCTCCAGCCTTCAGACTCTCTGGTCTATTAAGACCCGAGCCGCATTCTTTAGCTCTGCAATCATTGCATGCACCTGTTGTTTATTTCCACTGTGTGGTATTATTGTGCTATTTAAGACCGAGCCTCGCACGTAGTCTTTGCGAAGTCTCGTAAGCCATATGTAGTATCTCTAGTATTGTTTAGGCTTATTCTCTGTGGTTCATGTGTATTTTCTAACTCTCTGTCTTAGTGCTGTTAATTGTTGATATCAGCACTTCAACCTTTTTTCCAAGGAACCTCATTTTCGATTTTCCTTTTCCTATTTTAGTAAAACATTGTTACAGTAGCTTAAATCCCAGCGTTTGTATTACTAGTAGCATTATTAAGGAACCTTGTTTCCTCTTTGTTTTGTATTGCTTTGTGTGTGCCTCCCTGCTGCGCAGAAGGCATAATAAATACAACTAAGTCCATCCTTGCACCTGAGCCCAGTCCTCAACTTCCTGTTCTCCGTGCACCTCACCAGTGTGCGAAGCACAACCCTTACATGGTCAGGCAAAGATCCGCTGGAACGAGCGCTAATGTTTATGTTAGCCTATACTTGTTAGCTAATGTAGAGTGCTCTAATTCTGCCCATGAAAACGTAGCATGGCGCTGGCAACAATGTAGCCTAGCATGGGATTGTTATGGGTATCAACAGTTCAATATCTTCAGAATTATTTAAAGTGCACCTATAATGTGACTTTTCACTGATCATTCATGTATTCTTGAACTCTACGAAAAAAGGTTTAAATGTGTCATTGTTAAAAAACATTTGAGTTTTCTCATACCTGTCAATTCTGCCCTACCTGTCTCTGAAACGCTCCATTGAAAGTGAAAGTCCTGCCCCTGCCCCCCAGAAAACCCCAGTGCCCTGTGGTTGGTCAGCTTGATCACTCACTCCTGATTGGTCCACCGTTCGCGCCCCTTGTCATGCCCCTTACCATAAATGGATTTCTGCTTGAGAAACAAATACCGGTTAAGCCTTGTTGGCGAAACCCACTTGATTCAAGGGTGTGCCAAACTATCTGCTTGGCCCAAAAATTCAAATTATGATATCAGCAATTGAAGAAAAAAATGGCCAGAAGTGATTGGGGCATTTCAGTCAGCTCTGGAGCAGGGACTTTTGCGGCAGAGAATGCTTATTCTGGAGGTGACTTTGAGTTGTTTTCCGACACAGACCTTTTGAAAGTGCTTAAAAACGATATGATTTACGCTACAACAAAAAAATAATGGAAAACCCGTAATAGGCGCTCTTTAATAATTTCCCTGACAGTGCTCAGAGGCATGCTCAATCCTTGAACCACAATTCCAAAATAGTTGGGACGAAGTGTAAATTGTGAATGAAATCAAAATGCAATGACTTTCAGATCACGATCCAATATGTTATTTACAATAGAACATAGATAACATTTATCCACAAAATGAGCTTGTTCAAATTTTTCGGCTGGAACAGATCTCAAAAAAGTTGGGACACAGGCAAAAAAGGGCTGAAAAGGCAATTAATCTACAAAACCCAAAACCAGTGAAGTTGGCACATTATGTAAATCGTAGATAAAAACAGAATACAATGATTTGCAAATCCTTTTCCTCTCATATTCAATACATATTTGAATACACTGCAAAGACAAGATGTTTAATGCTCGAACTGAGAAACTTTTTTTTTTTTTGCAAATAATCATTAACTTAGAATTTAAAGGCAGCAACACTTTGCAAAAAAATTGGCACAGGGGCCTTTTTACCACTGTGTTGCATCGCCTTTCCTTTTAATGACACTCAGTAAACGTTTGGGAACTGAGGAAACCCATTTATTAAGCTTTTCAGGTGGAACTCTTTCCCATTCTAGCTTGATGTACAGCTTAAGTTGTTCAACAGTCCGGGGTCTCCGTTGTCGTATTTTACACTTCATAATGCGCCACACATTTTCAATGGGAGACAGGTCTGGACTACAGGCAGGCCAGTCTGGTACCCGCACTCTTTTACTACGGAGCCATGCTGTTGTAACACATGCAGAATGTGGATTGGCATTGTCTTGCTGAAATAAGTAGGGGCGTCCATGAAAAAGACGTTGCTTGGATGGAAACATATGTTGCTCAAAAACCTGTATGTACCTTCCAGCATTAATGGTGCCTTGACATATGTGTAAGTTGCCCATGCTTTGGGCACTTATACACCCCCATACCATCACAGATGCTGGCTTTTGAACTTTGCGCCTATAACAGTCCGGATGGTTCTTTTCCTCTTTGGTCCGGAGGACATGACGTCCACAGTTTCCAAAAACAATTTGAAATGTGGACTCGTCAGACCACAGAACACTTTTCCATTTTGCATCAGTCCATCTTAGATGAGCTTGGGCCCAGTGAAGCTGGCGGCGTTTCTGGGTGCTGTTGATAAATGGCTTTTGCTTTGCATTCTAGAGTTTTAACTTGCACTTGCAGATGTAGCTACGAACTGTAGTTACTGACAGTGGTTTTCTGAAGTGTTCCTGAGCCCATGTGGTGATGTCCTTTACACACTTATGTCGGTTTGTGATGCAGTACCGCCTGAGGGATCGAAGGTCACGGGTATAAAATGTTGGTTTTTGGCCTTGTCGCTTACGTGCAGTGATATCTCCAGATCCTCTGAACCTTTTGACGATATTACGGACCTTAGATGATGAAATCCCTAAATTTCTTGGTATAGCTCGTTCAGGCATGTTGTTTTCAACCTGTTCGACAATCAGCTCACGCATTTGTTCACTAAGTGGTGACCCTCGCCCCATCCTTGTTTGTGAATGCCTGAGCATTTCAGGGAAGCTGCTTTTATACCCAATCATGGCACCCACCTGTTCCCAATTAGCTCGTTCACCTATGGGATGTTCCAAATAAGTGTTTGATGAGCATTCCTCCACTCTGTCTTTTTTGCCACTTGTGCCAGCTTTTTTGAAACATGTTGCAGGCATCAAATTCCAAATGAGCTAATATTTGCAAAAAAATACAAAGTTTACCTGCTCGAACATTAAGTAACTTGTCTTTGCAGTGTATTCAATTGAATATAGGTTGAAAAAGATTTGCAAATCATTGTATTCTGCTTTTATTTACGATTTACACAACGTGCCAACTTCACTGGTTTTGGGTTTTGTATAAGAAAATCAGCTGAAAGAACATTTAGCAAGTAATTAAGTTAACTGGCATCAGTTGTGTAACATGATTGGCTATAAAAGGGATGTCTTAGAGAGGCTGAGTCTCTCAGAAGTAAATATGGCCAGAAGCTCTCCAACCTTTGAAGGCTTGCGTAAAAAATTGTGGAATACTTTAAAAACGATGTTCCTCAAATTTGAATTGCAAAGGCTTTGAAGATCTCATCATTGACAGTGCATAACACCAAAAGATTCAGAGAACCTGGAAAAATCTCCATGCGTAAGGGACAAGGCCGAAGACCTTACTGGATGCCCGTGATCTTCGGGCCCACAGACGCCACTGCATCACTCACCGGCGTGATTCTGTCATTGACATTACTAAATGAGCCCAGTTATACTTCATGAAACCACTGTCTGTAAGCACAGTCTGCCGTGCTATCCACAGATGCCACCTAAAACTGTATACTGCAAAAAGGAAGCCATTGTTGAGCATGATCCAGAAGCTGTCGTCCAAGTCTCATTTAAAATAGACTGTAGCAAAGTGTCCTGTGGTCAGACGAGTCCAAATTTGACATTCTTGTTTGAAATCATGGGTGTTGTGTCCTCTGGGCTAAAGAGGAGAAAGACCACCCCTCCTGTTATCAGTGTTCAGTTCAAAAGCAAGCATGTCTGATGGTATGGGGATGCATTAGTGCATATGGTGTGGGACACTTGTATGTTTTGAAAAGCATCATGAATGCTGAAAGGTATATAAAGGTTTTAGAGCAACATATGCTCCCATCCAGACGACATCTATTCCAGGGAAGACCTTGTGTATTTCAGCAGGACAATGCAAAACCACATACTGCAGCTATTACAACAGCATGGCTTCATAGTAGAAGAGTCAGTATTTTGACCTGGCCTGCCTGCAGTCCTGATCGTTCACCGATTGAGAACACTTGGCGCATAATCTAACAAAAAGTCCCATCAAAGTAGACCCAAAACTCTCCAGCAGCTGGAAGCCTGTACTAAAGAAGAGTGGGATCAAATTCCAATGGTTAAACTCAAGAAACTTGTCTCCTCAATGCCCAGTCGCCTCCACTCTGTGATTAAAAAGGACATGGGATGCTACACCATGGTAAACAGGCTCCTGTCCCAACTTTTTTGAGACATGTAGCAGCCATTAAATTTGAAATGAGCTCATTTTGCGGATAAAATTGTAAAATTTCTCAGTTTCAACATTTGCAATGTTTTTCTATTGTGAATAAAATAATGGCTGGTATGATTTGAAAGTCACTGCTTTTTGAACCCCAATTTCGGAATTGGGGTTGTAGATAAAACTTAAATAAGTGGAATTTTTTTCCTGGTTGTAATGTTCTTGGTGCCTAGGGATGTCTTAAGAGCACCAGGAGAGTGTACAAATGTGGAGGTCCCAAAGACGAGGACGTGAATAAACAAAGTGCTTAAGAAACTAAACGTAAAAGTTCACAGGAATATAACAAAAGGAACCAAACTGGAATGCTCTAGACTAAAAGGTGTTACAGTGTAAGGCTACCTGCCTGTGATGGGGAGAACTAAGGTATAAGTAGAAAGAAATAACTGACTAATAAGAAACTGGTGTCACCATCAGATAGAGAGCAGGGATAATTGGATAATTAGACCGAGTTAGGTAGCTGAGGAAATAGGAATTTTATTTTGGTGCATGTTATTTACAATAATCTTTAAGGATGCTATTAATTATGAAACCTTGATTTGGAGGAAATTAATTTAATCATTCCCTGATTCATAGTTGGTTCCATTTGAACATTAATCTCATACAGTGCAGGAAATTGCAAACCAGGGAGGAGTTGAAGATGTTTTGCATCAAGACTAATGAACACTTCTTGGACCTGCACCCCTCCCAATCCACCAATAACCAGGATCCACATCCCCTACGTCACACATCTAGGATCTGGTGCAAGGTGTCGACTGAGGGGGAGGAGTGGAGCTGGAGGGAGGACTGTGTGAAGACAAAGACACGGGTTTAATTCTCAAGACATAAAACGCAGGCAGTTTGTCATGGAGGGAATAGGTTAGGAGAAGCCTGACAGCAGATGGAGACATGATTCTTGCAATGGCGAATGGGCCAGTGAACTGGAGGTCAAGCTCCTTCAACGTTTTCTGCAGCAAGATATCCTCTGCCCCACATGGTAGACAGGAGCTGGCCTGTGACAACAGTTTCCTGCTCCTGGAAGGCGGACGTATGCCAGAATTGTCAAGGACAGGCTCTTCTCTAACCTTAGTGGGCATGGCAAACCAGAGTCCGATCTGAGGGAACTGGCACTTTTCTCATGTCAGACTGGAATAAAAGCGGTTGGTAATCCAAACAACATTGAATACGAGACATGCAAAAGCCACCCAGTGGCAACAAATTGTGAGCCAGTTCCAACTAAGTTAACCTCACCAGGGGTCTTGTCTGTTACCTTCTATTAGGCAGGGAATAATTTTGCACAGCTCAATGGTTCAGCCTCTCCACCCGACCATGGTTTTTGGATGGAACCCCGAGGAGATGTGTGGCATAGTATCCACCAGGTTGCATAAGGCCTTTCAAAAGCAGATGGAAAATTGGGCATACACTGTAAAGGTGGACCAATTACATATTGAAGGAGGAGTTTGGCAGTTACCTTAGCTGTGGGCTGTTTAGCCTGTAGAACATACTTGGGAAATTTTGAGAATCAGTCACTATGGTAAGGATGACCGTTAACCCATCAAAAGGGGAGCAGTCAAAATCCATAACTACTGTCAGTTGGGAACTTCTGGGCCCAAGAAAGAGACGGTGGTGCGGTGGAATTTACACTTCTCCAATTCCAGGCATAGTGGGAGCCGATAAGCAGATATGGTGGCTGTGACCCTCCAGACCCTGAGAGAAGACCAATCCACTGGCCAAAAAGAAAAAATCAGCCCCACCTGGTGATGAAGGAATTGCCTCAGTAACCAGGGATCAACCCATGCTTCCCTCCACAGTGCAGAACCCTGGCCAGCCAGGGTGCTCTGCCGATCCCCAGGTGAATCCGCTGACGACATAACCACAGGGTTTGAGCAGGCAGAAGCAATGCTGTCCGGGCTCTGCTGAACGCCACATGAAGGCCATAAGAGTCAGGGGGTACACCCCGCAGGCTCGGCAGCCTCTGCGGATGGCCAGAGGATGGAGGCACAGTGAGGTTGGAGGCTGTTATGTTCAAGATAGGACCATGAACATAACAAACTCCTTTTCAACATCAGTCCTGAAGGCCAGTCCACATGAGGGTTATGATGTTCAAGCCAAAGCCTTCCTAACAGCACTGGGGCATGCATTGACATAATGAGAAACGCAAACTCTTTGATGCGAATACCGGTCAGCATGGGCATTGGCCGAGTTACCTCTGTGATTTCAGGAAAGGCAGTTCATATGAGACCTTGGGACTGGAGGGCACTGGCAGTGGCACAGTAGGGACCTTCAGGTGGCAAAGGAGACAAAGATTGATAAAGTTCCCATTTGCCCCTGAGTCGACTAAAGCCCGAGTGGAAATAGGGCAACCCTGCTAAGTCAGGCAAACCAGTAGTGGTGAATGAGATAGCAGCTCCAGACAGCACCTCTCAGATGTTACTCGCATCTGTTGAAGAGGGCATTCAGCTACGGCGTGGGAAGCAGTTCCACAATACAGGCAGAATTTCAACTTTATTCAGTGCTGCCATTGTTCAGGGGGCAGATTAATTGAAACTTTAGTTGAGTATCTTGTGATGCAAGCAGGTTAGGCACCTATAACCTTGCTTGCCACTCCAGCCACCTCTCTCGCAGCTGAACATCTATTCTGAGCATCAAGTCGATGAGGTCATCCAGATGTGAGAGAAGTACATGGGTGGTTAATTCATACTTAATCCACTCTGAGTAATTCACTCTGACATGTTGTCTTAGTGGAACTGGAGCAGCTTCCCAGCAGCGATATGGCTGGAGCAAGAACGGCTAAAGACCTTTCCCATCTTCTCAGCGAAAGCAGTGATAGTGGACACTGCAAGGTCTCCTGTCACCAAACAGTCAGTTTCCCAGTTTCTGGCATGTCCAGAGAGGCGGATGATGGCAAATTCTACCCTGGAGCGTTGGGTAGAGAATTGCGACGGCTTATGTTTGAAGACCATCAAACAGGGGGCCAGGAAACTGCGGTTTGGTGGAAGGATAACAATCGTAGGGGCACCACAAGGTTCATCTCCCAATGGGCAAGTTCCTAAGGGAAGATCAGCTGCAGCATCGAGTTGGCTGCTTGATTGGTGGAGGCAGAGTCCTAGGAGACATCGGCAACAGCCTTGAGTTGACTGAAGATGGCACCAGTGCTTCGATGCAGCTGGCTAAGCATCTTTTTGTGCAGGTCAAGAGGCACTCCCTTTTACCTCAAGGTGCCATCCGGGCTGGGCATCTTCGCTGATTCCATTCCTTTGGCTGGATTGTTCTGTTATGATCCAGACCAGGTGTCAAATGTAGAGTACTACTCAATGGTAGCGTTTGTTGATAGTAATATGGTAGACAACGGGATGGAGCTCAAAGGGGAATGGCACAGTTCAGTTCAGATGTAACAGATGAGACTGTGTGAACATAGCCAGTGGCTTTCAGGGATTACTGCCAGATGGAGTGCACGCTTTGCCCAGCCAAACTGTGAGATGGCTGGATGGAGTAGTTTTGCAGGAACGCGACCCCACTCCTGATGACTGTAGAAGGCTTGGGAGCAAGTTCCGTATAAACTGGTAAGAGGGAACAGTTCGAGAGTAAATTAACAGAAATAAGGTCCCGATCCTAGAGACCGAGAGTATCAAAATTAGAGGGGAGATGCACAGTGTGGAGAAAGGTAAATCAGCAATGGCAACAAACTTGGGATGGTGAAGTGTGAGGGAGACATTTACACACAATTCGAAGTAAAGTGGGTATGGTGAGAAGACAAGGGACAAAGAGAAGTGAACAAGTAGTACTAAGCAGGCTGAGAATTGGGCACAGTAAGTTGAACTGTTCATTATTGGAAAACATCTGACAGGGCTTTGCACTTCATGTAAAGTTGAGACAATGGAACATATTCTGGTATCAAGCAGGAAATTTATAAAAGAAAGGCAAGATATCATGAAGCAGTTGCTGAAAATAGGGCGAGTAGAGGACAGCGTCAGAAGTATTCTTCGGACAGGAGACAGTTCTCAAGGAAGGAAATGGTCATCAGGGTTTTTTTTTTTTTAAGAAAGATTGGACTGGATAGATGATCCAGATTTAAAGAATGATCATTAAGGGTGCATAGAAATTTAAAGTGGCAATAATGCAACAGTTTGGATGCCGACTGCTGTAAAACCTCAAAGAAGAAGAAGAAAAACACTGCTTGTCTGTGAAAGTCAGGGCGGCTTTTAATCTTGCAATATATTATAAATGATTTTGATTGTGTCCCTGTTACTGTGGTTACAAGGCATACCTGTCGCCAGCGCATTCATTTAGAACAATGAAATGACATTTTCGACATTTAACTTCTTAGTAGGTGTCTCTATATCAAAAGTTGATGTGCACCCTGCAGCCAGAATAGAGTATTCGACCAGACCATGGTATAATGTTATCTGTAACTGTAATGTGAAAAAAATAATGGCTGAGAAAGACGGACTAACTTGGGGATTGTGAGTTCCAGGCAAACTCATGGAAGTCATTGTTGTAAAATTAGCCACATTCACGCAGGAAGGTTATGTGCGCATGTAAATTTTTTCCCCCTCCAGTCAACCCCCCTACACACACGCGCATGCACCCAAAACAGTGTCAGACAGTGGAAACCGAAATCTAGAGATAGTTATCTCTTAAAAATAATAAGCCTGTCATTTCTTAAAAGTGCAATAAAAAAAGAGGGGCGCAAAAAAAATTCAGAAGATAATTATTAGAAAACACATCATAGGGTAAAAAAAAAATCCAATTATCGTACTTTTTCTTCAGTGAAACTTTTTCAGTGCCAATACATGTGCCTATGATTCCTTTCTCAGTTCATGGTTCTTTTTCAATTCCAATTTTTTTCATACAGAAATTTGAAGTCACTGTTCTGGCACCATGTGAAAATAGAGCTGTATGATTGCAGGATTCTGTCATTTGCTTTTATACCTGGGGAATATCAATACAATCAGGCACAGGTGAAGCAACTGTGTAGCTGTTGACCAGATTATGTGTCCTCAGTAAGCCATTTGTTGATTGTAAAATATAAGCGCTGTGGGCTTCTTTAAATTTGGAACAGCCTGATTGCAGTCTAAAAATATTGGAATTATGACAAAACATAAAACTTTTTTTGAGTAGAAATACATTTAAATATTTTTATTTTTATCCCAATATTTGATTTGTCTGTTTAAAAGTCCTTGTTGTTTTTCAACAAAACAAATACTGCGGCCAATATCAAGGACTGAAACAGAAGAATTATTTTGAAGGTAAAAAAATCAAGGACACCAAAAGCTGTAAGGTTATCTGGTTATTTATTGACCAGCCTTGAACTTCGGGCTTGTTTTCTGAGTGGCTTTACGTCATCAAAATATTTTTTTTTCCCTGCTCAACAAAACAGAAACATAAACATGCTTGGTCAAGTCCCAAAATGGAAGTCTGGCAGACGCAAGGTTATCAGAGATCAGTTTGTTCTCCAATCTGCCAGCAATCACGTGAGGTCATTCCCCTCAGCTATACCTGCTGCACGTAAAACTTTATTTTAATTAATCAGAAATTAAAACCAACTGAAGTCAATACAGGGGAATGACCACAGTTAAAATTACTTCTGTATTTTGTTTCTTTAGATGGAAGTAAACCAGTCAAACTGTAGGAAAGGGCTGCCCAAAACTCTTCCCGTCTTTCTTCATTTTGCCCTATAGGGTTTCAAACCAATCCTTACAATCTTCTCTTCAATGTTCTCTTTTACTGTGTGGCTTATTAGTAGAATCAAGTCTGTCAACTTTTGTTGTAAAGAGAACCCGACAGGATGGCCTAGAATCTTGTGCTCGCTGCAGATGTGCTTTTAATTCTTTGAATTTTCCATCTATTACAACAGGTTGCAATGTGGAAAATGCCTGCTATAACCTTGGAATTTGTGCTGAAAGGACTGTGATTTCAAAAGCTGTTTCAGAAGGATACAGGACCTTCAAGGCTATAGCAATCGCAAGGTATTGTTGCAAATACAGAACCAGACTAAAAATTGAACAGTTTGCTTCCGAAATGCAGTAAGTGCCAAAATGACAAATATTGAGATAATACCATGGAGAGATAGCTCTGTGCTTCTTACAGACGGCGCAAAAAATCCATTTTTAGATATTTATATTCAAGGTATTTTTTTTCAGGGGTAAATTTTGTGTTTTTCTATAAAATGCAATATGCGCCAACATGGAAAAAGCTGATTTGCTCAAAATTATTAAAATGGATATATTGCGTTTTGGGAACTCTTTGATCATTCTTAGAATTTTTTAAAATTATTATTGTCATTCAAGTAGTCACTTCAGTACAAGCATCAATTTAATTTTTGATGGTGACTGATAATTACTAAAATGTGTCGCCCAATATCATGATTTCTGTGCTCTAAATTGTGATTAAATGAATGGTGTATGAATACAGTGAAGTTGGTAAGAATTTGGTAGGTAACTCAATTATAATCTCTGTATGGGTTCTCATAGCCTCAAATTTGGGCTCTGTTTTTACAGATCATTATTTTGATGGTACTTACATCCTTACACCTAACAGTCCAAATACTATGAGGGCTTTCACATCCATAAGGATAGTACCTCGTACAAATGACAGTCCTTTGAAACAAATTGTCCAAACACAGACCTCACTGTACATAGATATATACAGTACATGAGGTTCAACTACTAATCCGCGGTCTTTAAGAAATGAGATACCATGGGTCTCAAAATACCTTGAGGACTGTTTTACTAAAATACTTGCTTTTGCCTCTGTTTTTATCAGTGACCTAAAGGAAGAATTCATCACCCCTTGCGGTGGTTGCAGACAGTTCATGAGAGAGGTATGTTTTATCCTTTTTGCTGAATATGTATGACTATTCTTTGGTAATTACCATACATGTTCATGCAACATAAACAAACAACTGAAAGTGCTTCCCAGTACATAATAAAACAGCCAAAATATTTAAAGGAATGAAACATGAATTGTCAGCATTACAATTTAGTCATGGATTCAGTTTGTATTATTAAATGTTAGTTCATAAGGACTGTTTCAAAAGAGCTTTAAAATAAGATGCATACCAGAGTACTGGGCCCTTGACAGAGATGGCCAGGTTTCCAAATTTTTTTTTTTTAAATTATTTTTTTGTTTAAGTATCTGACTTTGGACCGTTGACAAAACTTCAGAAGCAGGATGAGGGTCATAGAGTTATGGATAATCTGGCTTCTGCCCCATGCTCTGCCTTTCACGTGAATAATAAAACCTCAAAACTGATACAGTATAGTAAGGTATTAGCAATCTGTGCATTGAGGAAACGATAGGAGCTATGCAATATCTTTTGTGTTTCAGTAAAATGCAGTAGGTTACAACAAAGGCAAGCAAAGGCAAGACTGTAAATGATACCGACAAAAAGCAGTAAAGATAAAAAAAAGTTGTAAAAACTCGATAAAGGTAGGAAGACAAGCAGTTGAAATATAATGAAGTCAAGTTTATGATGTTATGAAGTTTTGAAGAGTGCT
This sequence comes from Gymnothorax reevesii, assembly GCA_029721435.1. Taxonomy (NCBI): domain Eukaryota; kingdom Metazoa; phylum Chordata; class Actinopteri; order Anguilliformes; family Muraenidae; genus Gymnothorax; species Gymnothorax reevesii. The sequence continues at coordinate 60,298,882 of CM056581.1, forward strand.
TCAACAAAAATAGACATTATGACCTTGATTACCTGTTCCTGGACATGAACCATCTTATCCGCTTTCAATAACGCCCAAACGAGACCCTTCTCGCTGAAGAGTGAGTGATGCAGCATATCATTAGAATTAGTTATGCAAAATTGGTCCTGAAATGAAACTTTTTGGGTGGTAGCTGAGGCTCCACTGTTTAGAATGAGGGTTGTTATTGGGCTTAAGATACAAAAGCGGCACGCACATCCAAAAACAGTGAGTGCTGGGTGCTGGACCAAAAAAGATACAAAAGTACAAAATTTAAGTCCGCACACCAGAAACTGCTCCTTAGAAATCATGCGGTGATACCAATAAAAAATTTCTAAGGAGCAGTTTCTGGTACGCAGACTTATATTTTGTACCTTTGTTATTGGACTTAATCACAATCCATGAGAGGGCAGGTTTTTTTTTCCTTATCAGGATCGTCCAAGAAGGCAACTGATGGACAAGGTGACAGTGTCTCAATGGTGCTGTCTGCTAAACTTTGCCTTTCTTTTCTCGAATAAAAAAAACATTTTAAAAGCCTATTTTGAACTGAGCTGACAAACAGTCCAAAAAAATCAGTCAGATGTTTCATTATTATCTCCCCGGCATAAAATGCAGGGGGATATAGGTATCGACTCGTCCGTCTGTCTGTCTGTCCGCCCATAATCATTTTGTTTCCAGAGCATAACTCGGAAACTATGTGAGATAGCCGCACCAAACTTGGTACATGTATTCTATGTATCCTTTAGATGTGCCTTTTGCTACTTTGGATATTTCAGGATTCCTGTTTTTGTAGTTTCCATGGAAACAAATCTGGACTTAGAGCAAATTATATTGTGTTCGTTTCCTGAGCAGAACTGAAATCATTATATTCGATATATATAATACGTTCATTATATCTTTCTGAAACTTTGCATGTGTATTACCCACATACTGAAGTGGTGCCTTTTGATATTTTCAGCTTTCTGAAAATTTTATTTTTTTTAGTTTCCATGGAAACAAGTTGGATTTGGACTCTGTACAGAGATAGGTTCGTTTCCGGAGCACAACTCAAAAACCGTTCATTATATTGTTCTGAAACTTTGTATGTGTATTACCCACATACTGAATTGGTTCCTTTTGATGTTTTCAGATTTCTAAAGTAATTTTTTTTATCCTTTCTGTGGAAGCGACATGGATTTTTACTCAGTCGCAGAACTAAAAAAACACTGTTCATCAATGACTCTAGTTTTATTATCGCCTTTGTTAACATGTGGTTCATAGTGTTTGGTAGATGTTGCCAGTACATAATTCCAGAGGAAAATCACCTCAACATTCTTGTTTGAACTTCTTTGAAGGTGTAGCACTGACATGACTTTGACAAATAAGCAGGGCCCAGGAGGATATGTCATCTTCTGATGACTCTTGTTTGTTCTCACACCCTGCTCATTGAAGTCTGTGCTGAATGAAGCAGAGCCAATGCTTGATGATTCAAGCAAAATATGAAGCAAATTGTTGTAGTCTAGACATGAGAAAATAAAGCATGAGTTACTAGAGTTTTTTTTGTCTTTAGCTTTACCTTGTGGTTGAGTCAGTTTCACGGCGAACATTGAGACACCAAGTTATCCTACAGACAATATGTTGGGGTTGGCAGTGACTTTACTGTTTTTTGAAGGATTATTCACAACCTGTTCTGTTTGCTCTGCTTGATTAGTGGAAGATTTCATTCTTGTAGCCTACGTGTAGTCAAATCATTATTAAGAAGTGATAATAAAATTGATAATTTGGCTTTCATTCGAGGTTTTAAGGATGACATTGATCTGAATAAATAAAAGCAAAATTTTCCTAGAATTTCATCTTCTGTTGTTGCATTATCCTCAGAGATAATGAAAGATTAATGATACTCTGCCACAGCCAGCTTGGTGGCAAGCAGTGGCGGTTTTTCGCGGAGGCCAAGGGAAGCCTGCCTTCCCCAAAAATTATTGCAAGAAAGAAAAAATATAAATAAGCTTCACCACAATATATTTTATATTGTTGTCATTTCCTTGTCAAAACACTACATCGGCGCACTTCTGCTTTGGCTGAGCGTGAGGAGCAAAACAGCGCCCATCCTGTCAAGCTCTCATTGTGTCTTTCACTTCGTGTCTCAAGCCCTCCGCCATGTCTGTCAGCTCGGAGGCCAGCTTCACTTGGCCTCCCTTAAGAAAAAAAACAGCCCGTATTAGCCAATCAGATTGAAGCCAGGCTCATCGCTTAATGGTCAATGCATCATTAAAAAAAAAAAAATGAGGGAGGCCAGATCAAATCTGGCTTCCAATCAATCACAAACTGTTACGGAAAATACACACACTGATTCAACTGTCCCGCCAGGCACCAGCCAGCCCACACAGAAAGTATAGCCAAGTCAGAGAATGGATGATGACAGGGACCTTGAGTTTCTTGTAAAAAATGACTTCACAAAACTTCTTTTTGACGTTCAACTAAAAGTCAAGCGGGACAGTAGGCCGACTCCAAAGCTCAATTTAACTAAGGGGAGAGCTGACGGAAAAGTTTGCTCTTTTTGTGAAGCTAACTATGCTAGAAACGAGTGGGTAACAGAAAGTGCTGAGCTTAACCTGCTTTTCTGCTGGCCATGTCTCCTATGGCCCGCCGTAGCCTTTTTGATGACCAGGTTGTTGACACATTTTTCTTATGTGATGCATAAAATGTAGTGTTTTATTCTTTATTATTCTTGTCATGTCTAGTGGATTTCAGAGCATGATGGCTAAGCTATACTGTTTTTTTTATACTCTCGATCCTTACCGAGACTGCATTTAGGTCCACTGACATCAGCTGCACTATCAGCTGACAGCTGTAAGGTTTACAGTTGATAGCGCTGCAGCACGGTTAATATCAGTTTTTATATAAACCTTTGTAACCATGCGTTTTATATTTAATTTATGTAATTCAGACGTTGCGCACGGGTTTTGCATTCATGTTGAGTGTGTTTTTGGATGTATGAATATTGGGCATCCTTGTGATTTGTTCATTTCTGTTGCGAGGCTGCCACATTTGACATTGTTACTTCTAATGTTGGTGGAAGGGGTTTGCTTGTGTTTCTGTACAATAGTCCACGGCTGTCTTGCAAATGTTTTTGTTGCCAATTAATTAAATATGAGTCAAAGAGATGCATTGTCCACAAAACAGAACTTCATTAATACTGTCTGCGAAAGCAATGGCTAAAATGTTTTTGTTATATCTAGATCTTGTCATAATTGCCGTGTGATCGCTATGTGTTCAGCTTTCTGCTGTTATAAAGCTACGAGACATTTACCAGCTTCGCCTGGGCTTCCTCTAACTCATCACATACTACTGTGTGCCAGAGCTATGAGCACGCGCTCAGCCCGAAGCGTGCATCCACAGCTCTCCCTCGCGCTTTCACTCTCTCTCTCTCACACGCACTCGTCTTTTTTTAACCTTTTTTTTTTTACTAAAATGAATGAGAAGTCGGTAGAATAAAGGTGCTGTAACAGCTGGCTAATTTTTTTGCAGGAAAATAACACGTAAACACTGAATTAAATTCGTTGTTCATTCTGGCTTCCTCTGTAATTTTTGTCACGGGCCGCCACTGGTGGCAAGTAGCTCCTGGTCACAAATGGAATAATTCCTCTCAGTGGGTGTGGTACCGGGATACCTTATTCTGGTATCAGAAGCATCTACCTCCTCAATAAACTGTCCTGGGGATCAGGACAAATGAGAACTGGAGCAGTGGTAGACTGGGCCTTGAGCTGCGAAAAGGCTACTTCAGCTTCCTTGGACCTGGTGAACTTAACTTGCTTGCAGGTGAGAGCAGTGATGGTACCATAGTTCAATTTGAACCATCTGTTGGAGTTGGTAATCCTAGGAAGTGTTGTAGCTCTTTGCAGGTCTCTGTTCTTCACCACTGTAACTGTTGGCACCTTAGCCTAATCCATAGCAATGCCCTTGCTGGATATGACGAAGCCCAGAAAGCTCATGAATCTGTGGTGAAACTCACACTTCTCAGCCTCAACGAAGAGGCAATTATCCAGATGTCACTGAAGGACTTAAGAGACATGTTGGATATGAATGGCTGGATCACAGGATGAGGATGTCATCTAGGTGCACGTAGACAAACTTATCAAGCACGACGTTGACAGGATTCTGGAAAACCCCTAGAGAGTTAGATAACTCAAACGGCATAACCAGCTTGTCACAGAGGCCACTGGGGGTGTTGAATGCCGTCTTGAATTAGTTTGAGCCAGCAGCAGCGGGATACACTGGCACCAAAAAAAAAAAAAGACAATGATTAGAACAGATTGATAACGAAATAAAGAATAAAAAAATAAACATTTTAACAACAAACAGAACATCCAATGAACACTGCGATTTATTTATTTGCGGGCCATCTTTTTTGGATGTTCTGTTTGTTGGTGTTGTATTTTCATTCTTTATTTCGTTATAAATCTGTTCTCTACTGCATCTACTTTAACTTTTTGCTGGCTGCCGGACATGGAGCATTTCGCATCGGACATTCTTGATCGTGCATGTGATATAAAATTCACAAAGTCAATGGTCATGGAATTGATTTGGTCACTGACTACAAGCACTATTTGATTTTATATTTTAAGCCTATTTTATCTTTGGTGGAAATAAAGCGTGAATCTGTTCGATCCATCTGACTAATTTTCAAAAGAGACGGAATAAAGACTGCAGTCTATCTTCAACGGAAGAAAACAGAAGAATAAACAGACGCGTGTATTCGACTTTGCATTGACTTGGACTGAAATCAGTCGTGCGAAAAAATCGTTTCGCGTCCAGTATGCAAGCAGCTTTACCGAGCATAGAACGCAAGCTTTATATATGTAGTTGGCTGAGAAAGATGTGAAGTCGTTAGTTTGTATCACAGATTCAGCTGCGTTGATTAAGCCAGGTCGAGTTTCCATTACGCCTTTAATCTGACATCAGGACAATCGATATAAATACTGTAATTTATGTCCTGATTCAGATAGTTACATGAAATAGTGTTTTCTGTAATTATTTATTGCATTGAAATGTGCCTGACATTCTGGAAACCTGCCTGTGAGGTTTCGACAGCCAAATTATCACTGCACACAAAGTGAACCAGGTTGGAGCTGGCGACTTTTCTGTGCAAGTTCAGCGGAGAGTTTTTCTACGAAATTGTCACTGCGTTTTGATGAATATGTGACACCTCCCCCTACTACGCCACCACACCCATCTTGGCGCGCATTCGTCTTCCAAAGGCTGCACACGGTGTTGCACCTACAAAATCGAAATTACCACTGCGTGGACTGCGTCAAGCTACGCCATCTGCGCTGAGCCAAGAAATTAGAGCCAAATGTCTTTGCTTCACCTCATAATAGTAATTATGCCCCGCTGCGCGATTAGTTTGCCCCGCTCCCTTTTACTGCATTTTGCCTGCTTGGTTATTGGACTATTGCCTGTTTATTGACACAGATTCTGGCTACTGTCTTAGTCATAGAATCCAGGTGTGTTAAAGAACCAGACTTCATGACCATGAGCCTGCATTTAAACTGTGTGAAACTGAACGTACATCTGTGCTTGAGTCCTGGGTCCCAAGTCTGTCGATCGAACTATCAAAATTAGGGCCAAATACACTCACAAATTCACTGGCATGGGGTTCAATGAAACAGATCCAATAAGACATCTCTCTTCAGGGTCTGAAATTGAGGATGAATGAATAAAGGGAATATTTTAAATTAGTAAACCCTTGAGAGCCTGTGACTGAATCATTATTGCAGCGACGAATATGTTTCAGCTGGCGATAATTCATGCGTAACCATTCATTTCTTGAAAAACCATGTCAGTATCTCATGGTTCTCTGGTTGTGAAAAAAGTAAAAAGCCTTTATTAAATGGCCAAAGCATCGGCAAAATTAAAAAGCGCACCTACACGTTACGGCCATACAAGGCCTTCATCAGGGTGACTAAACCATTTGTGAATCAAAAGCACCATTCAGAATAGATTAGGAAAGGAAATGACATCATGAAAAAACAGGTTGAACAGGATATATAAAACCTGATAAACAACAATAAAAGACACAATATCGCACATACTAAAGGCAAGGAGAAATAACAAATCAGAAAAAAATTTTAGCAAATCAGAAAAAAATTCACATAAGACGTATCCAACCAAGAAGCACAAACATATATCATAAAAATGGAGAATAGTCTATTTCTTTATTTAAACCTGGAAATTCCATAGCCTTGAGCTGGAAAATCCAAAACGTCTCCCGTTGTAGGAGACGTTTAAGGTGATCACCCCCCCTTCGAGATCTATGGACCACATCAATAACCGTAGCTTTCAAAGAATTTGGATCTTCATGGCCGGCCAACCTATAATGTTTAGCCATGGGATATTTGTCGTTCGCTGTTCTGATGGCATAAACATGTTTGGATAGCCTATCCCTCAGTTTCCGTTTAGTACGGCCTATATAAAAGCACCTACATATACATTCCAACCTGTACATGACAAAAGTGGTATTGCAATTCGCAAATGAGTCCAACGAGTAAGTACGGGGAACACTAGGATCCGTAAAGGTTTTAGATTTAACCATGTATTTGCATTGATTGCAGTTCCCACAAGGGTAGTTGCCGAAAGGTTTGGAAAGCCAAGTAGGTTTGGTTTTGGTTTTGGGTGCCAAATAACTATGGACCAATTTATCTTTCAGGGAGGGAGCCCGTCTGAAAGAAAAGGCTGGGGGCTCTTCGAAAACAGCGTTTAAAGTGGAGTCACTCTCAATAATACTCCAATTGCATTTTATAATGTCCCTAATTTCAGCTGCCTCTCGACTATATTGTGTAACAAAATAAACTTGTTTGGATTTTTTGAGCTTACGTGACTGTTTTAAAAGACTCTCTCTCTCCAACGATTTAGCATGAATGGTGCTTTTGATTCACAAATGGTTTAGTCACCCTGATGAAGGCCTTGTATGGCCGTAACGTGTAGGTGCGCTTTTTAATTTTGCCGATGCATTAGCCATTTAATAAAGGCTTTTTACTTTTTTCACTACCAGAGTGCCTTAGACTCTTTTTTCGTATTTTTGTTACATTCTTTGCCCCTCGCCTAAGAGCACCTGGTATTGTGATTTTGATTCTTCTACCCTAGACGCGCTCTTTTTCCCCCCGATTCATTCAGTATCTCATGGTTGTTGAAAAGATGCTTCTGTGTTTCAAGTGGGGCAAGGTATTCGCCTGCATCGTACAAAGAAAACAGCTGAGGAGGTTGCTGAAATCACTGGAGTTGGGTCAGGAACTGTCCATCAATTTATTAAAACCTGAAAGGATGGTGGTGAACAGTCAACTTCGCGGAAGAAATGGATTGGGGAAAAATCATGACTGATCCAGATTGGGGATCGCTAAATTGCTCGGCAAAATCTCATCTTTAAAGAAATCAACAGTAGAATTTACGGCTACATTTATTTATGAAGGTAAGAGTGTAAAGGCTGGTTAAAATGGAGTTTCAGTTGTCGCGGCAGGCGAAGGTGCACCAAGCACGGAGCCAGCGCAGCTAAAAGTGATGGAGCGAAAATTTGAAGGGAAAAGAGCTTGCGTTTCTAAATACATTAAAGACTTAAGTGCCAGAAACGAAGCAAGCAACCACAGAGGAAATCTAAATAAACGAGAAACTAACAAGGCACCAGACCATTGTGCTATAAAAAACCCAAAGAAGCATAGCTTCCCAGAAATAAAGATAATATACAGGTATGTACTGGCAAACCCTGACTAAAGATTTCTTGAGCCGAAGTGAGTAACATAATATCAGACACTTCAGCAAAGGAGGTGTGGCGACCTCCGGCTTAAATAGACTCTGGGGAAGGACCACCCAGGAAAAATCAGCCAGCTGGGTAAAGAATCCAATGGGGAAAGAAAACGATGTCGTTAGCTATGACAGTAACAAAAAAAGCAAAAAGCACATACACAAACCATGACAGGACCCCCCCCCTCTTAGGGATGGCCCCAGACGTTCCCAAAGAATCCCTAGCACGGAAATAAGGGCAGAGTCCAGGATATTCCGAGCAGGGACCCAACAACGCTCCTCGGGACCATATCCATCCCAATCTACCAAAAACTGGAATCCCCACAATCCGATGTACGGTGTACGCCGGGCCCCCCTCAATCATCCGCGGAGGGGGCGGGGATTTGTCGGCAGGTGCCAGGACACTGGTGCTAACAGGTTTAAGCCTGGACACATGAAAGGCCGGATGCATCTGCAAGGATCTAGGGAGCTTAAGACGCTCAGTGACAGGGTTAATCTACCGCAATATCTTAAATGGGCCAATAAAGCAAGGGGCCAATTTCTGAGATTCCACTCTCAAGAGAAAATCCGGAGTGGAAAGCCAAACTCTCTGGCCCACTCAATAAGAATGTGCCAAACGGCGCTTTCTATCAGCCACAGATTTTTGTCTATGCCCAGCCCGCAACAAGGAGGAACGGACCTTAGTCCAAACAGAGTGGCAGTGTCGAATGATGTGTTCAACAGAGGGAACTTCTGACTCATTCTCAGACTCCGGAAACAGAGGAGGCTGATAACCCAACTGGGCCTCGAAAGGAGAAAGACCCATAAAGAATTTAAACAATGAGTTATGGGAGTATTCAGCCCATGCCAAAAAACGACTCCAGGACAAAGGATTATTGGCCGCAAAGCACCAAAGAGTATTCTCTAAGGACTGATTAGTACGCTCAGTCTGCCCGTTAGTTTCAGGATGAAACCCTGACGACAGGCTCACTGTGGCCCCCAACTGTTTACAAAAAGCACGCTAGAATTTGGCCGCAAACTGAGGGCCCCTGTCAGAAACCACATCAAAGGGGAGAACATTCAGCCGGAACACGTGATTAACAACTAGGAAGGCTATCTCCCGCGCAGAAGGCAGTTTAGGCAGCGCGATAAAATGAGCGGCCTTAGAAAAACGGTCGACCAAGATGACAGTATTGCCATCAGAGATGGGCAGGCCCGTGATAAAATCGAGCGCAATGTGGCTCTAAGGGCGTTTCGGTACAGGCAACGGCGCAACAGGCCAGTGGCGGGGAGATGGGGCACCTGATTCCTGGCACAAGTGCTGCATGCTGCCACAAATTCCCAAATGTCTTTCATCACACTGGGCCACCAAAATCGTCGGGCCAAGAACTGCTTGGTTCGATGGGCCCCAGGGTGACCTGCTACACGGGAAGAGTGTCCCCACTGGAGAACCTGCAGATGAACTGCAACGGGGACAAATAAACAACCGAGCGGTTCCCCACCAGGACCGGGATCAGTTCTTAAGGCCTCCTGTACCACGGGTTCCACGTCCCACTGGACGGGTGCCAAAATCTGGTCAACCGGAATGACCGGCTCCGGCATAGGATCACGGTCGGAACGATCCACGATAAGGCATCCGGCTTAATATTTTTTGAGCCAGGGCGGTAAGTTAAAGTGAAGTCAAAACGGTTAAAAAACAATGACCACCACGCCTGCTGGGAATTACATCGCTTAGTCTGCTGAATATACTGGAGATTTTTATGATCAGTCCAGACTACAAACGATTGTTCAGACCCTTCCAGCCAATGGCGCCACTCCTCTAAAGCCAGTTTAACAGCTAACAACTCCCTGTCGCTGATGTTATAATTTCGCTCAGCTGCTGACAATGACCTGAAGAAGTAGGCGCATGGGTGTAGCTTATTGTCCCAAAGGGGGCGCTGGGATAGCACCCACCCCGACCTCCGAGGCATAAATAGACTCTGGGGGAAGGCCTGCCCAGGAATAATCAGCCAGCTGGGTAAAGAATCCGATGGGGAAAGAAAACAATGTCGTCAGGGACGAGAGTAACAAAGAAAGCAAAAAGCACATACACAAACCATGACAGGAAGCGAATATTGGAAGGGAAAGGAGCTCGCATTTCTGAATACACGAAAGACTTAAGTGCCAGAAATGAAGCAAGCACAACTGAGGAAAAGAAATCTCAATAAAGGAGAAACGAACAAGGCACCAGACCATTGTGCCATAAAAAACCTAAAGAAGCAAAGCTTCCCAGAAATAAAGATAGCATATATACTGGCAAACCCTGACTAAAGATTTCTCGAGCCGAATCATAATAAATATAATATAATATCATAATAAACATAATATCAGACACTCCAGCAAAGGAGGCGTGGCGACCTCCGGCTTAAATAGACTCTGGGGAAGGACCACCCAGGAATAATCAGCCAGCTGGGTAAAGAATCCGATGAGGAAAGAAAACAATGTAGTCAGGTACAAGAGTAACAAAGAAAGCAAAAAGCACATACACAAATCATAACACAGAGTACTTCCACAGGCATGATGCAACAAGAACATGGAGGACTGGGACTAAACAGCTGCGTGGCTACAAGAAAACCGCTTGTTAGTGAGGCTTATCAGGGAAAAAAACGACTTCAATTTCCAAGGGCGCAAGGGAGGCGGTTTTAGAAAGTAAGATTTACCAGTAGCACCGGTTTATGGCAGCAACAAGTTTTAATGTGTGAATTCACCTGTTCTGTCACATTTCTTTAGTTCTTAGTGCATTAGCATTTTGAATGAGCTTCTAGCAGTGTCATATTACCTCCATAAAGTTTTATGTATTTTGCTTCAGTTATCATGTGGCTTTCAGGTTGTTCAAATGCAGTACTGCTTTGCAGTTCATGAACAGCGTTGTACTATGAATAATTGTTTGTTATATTTATTGGAATGCTGGGAATTCTACAAGTATAAGGTCCTTACAGTGATCAATTTGGCTTGTCTATATCAGATTATGCAGTAATCTTTTGATGTTACATTTGAGCATTGCTACTTACCTTGAAAAACAATTCTTCTAATAGGCATGATTTTCTTTCAGTTCGGGACAGACTGGGAAGTGTTTTTGTCCAAGCCTGATGGATCCTATGTGGAGATGACCGTGGAAGAGCTACTGCCTGTCTCCTTTGGCCCAGAGGACTTAAAGAGTAAAAAACTGTTGACTATGCAGCATGGATATTAGATATTTGACATTACGAGGAGTGTTTAAAGGCAATACATCATGAATCAGGGGTTAATACTTTTTCATTTCCTGCTGAACAAACATCCACGCTAATGTCACTCTTAAGTAAAACTTAAGAAGTGACTTCAATAAATATTTTAAATATTTACTTTATGAAAAATTCAGCAGTAGTGCCCTGAAGGGTATAGCCAAGTGTATTGGGTTGAAAAGTATGATTTTTCGTTTTTTTTGTGAATTTTCTTGCTCAAAAGTACTGTTAGTAAAACAATTTGTTCATGCAAAAGGAATTTTATAGTACATTCGTCCCATTGGAAGATGGATGCAGAATACAGGTATGGTCCTGTTCTGGGCAGTTTGGCACTACATTAGTTTGCTGAGCAGCAGCCACTGGAGCCAGGGTGGTACTGCATCTTGGCTTTAATGCCACTTAATGATGATGTAACCCAGGAGAGTTAAAGGTGCTAGATGCAAGATTCAGGAAGATGTGGTATTTTTACTGCCTTCCAGTATGTCAGGGAAAAATTTCAGCCAAGCACCAATGGCAAGCTGCCCAAAAGCTAAAGCAGAGCTAACACCAGAAGTCCTCCAGCCCAGTGGACTGTGTAATTAATTTGGAAAAATAATTCAAGCAGCATTGTTTGTGTTAGGAATTGTTGCTGTAGATAACACAGTAGTGACTCTGAGTAAGTAGACAAATCACATGCAGTGTGGGGAGTGTGGGGTTCATGAACTTTGCCAAGCCAAATACAGCTAGAGGGATGTGATTATCCTGAATATATAGCAGGGTGCGGCCCTCCCCTGGAGCAATCCAATGTGGATATTGTCTCAAAAAACACATTTAAAAGTCTACTCTCTCATTAACTAAAATGCTGTGATTGACCTGCCAAAAATTACAGCCAACGCTATGTTGTTAAAAATTTCCATGTAGGCTACTTTATAGACATGAAAAATCATATAATGATGACACATTGTATTTATTTTATTTAGTAAACATACAGAGGAATGCTGAATATTTACAAGATGTTTATGATGCAGAATATCCATTTTTCAATGTCTATTCTATGCAGCTCCCACACACAATTTAGGAGCATCTTATCACACAATACCTTTCTATCTTACTGTAGAAATAAGACTGCCCTTGACCACCCACACACTCCTCCACATTTTTTTAGGTTATCACGTGTTGTAAAACCACGTGCAATTAAAAGTGTGAAATTGATGCTTACGTCGCTGGGGCAGCTCACCACTGAAGTGCTTGAAACACAGGTTTCTATTCTGCCCGAGGACTCATTTTGGCCCTGTCAAAATTTTGAAAATTGTTAAAATCCTAATATATAACATTTTTGTCAGAAAGTAAAAACTTTTTTGCACCTCTCAGGAAGCCCTGTTGATGCACTAATGCAAAATTTTTAATTTCCATAAAGATCTTGTATCTATCACCTTTACACAAACAAGCGAGTGAATGCAATGAAGGCAGTGAAGACTGAATTGATCATTTCCAGTGCTGTAATTCAAATTTTTTCTTATTTATAACACAAACGTTGCCGGATTAATCCAAAAGCAAAACCTGCACGGCGATGAAACCTTGCGCCTGTGTGAAAGAAGTACAGTATAACCTGTGAAGGAAATGGATTTTCGATATTAGTTTTGGGCAAAGTCGCCAAGCTCTCTGGGCGGTTTTTATAGGATTTGTCTGATGATTTTATGCATGCAGTTTTTATGTCCCAGAGACCATTAAAAGTAAAGTTATGGCTCTCTCCCCATTCATTTAGATAGAAGCCTGGTCTTCTTAACCAGAAATTACTGCCGGGGGGTGTTACCAAGATGGCATTATCAGCTGAGTGGGGAGTCTTGCCAATAGAGTCTGACTTTGCCCTGGGCCTACCATGATCTGTACGAACTATCTTCGTCGCTTTGTGATGGCTACAACTGGCCTGTTTTAAACAGAAGATCATTCTAAGATCAAACCCAGCACTACATGCCTTTTTTCTTTACACATAGAAGTTATTAACATTAGTTGATTGGAGGACTTAATATATATGTATACTGCTTGCATGCAAAGTTACGCAGCCAGCTAGCTACTATTTTCAGATCGCTACATTTGTTCAGTGAAAAAGCTGATTCTTTAGCAAGCTTACCAACTGAGTGAACCTAAGGCTACCTGTCCAACAGAAAACAGTCTTACTGCCACCTCACTCTTCATCCATGTCTTCTCCTTTAGTGCTCGCCAGCGGACAAAAGCAAACAGCAGATTAACTGTAATTTCGGAACAAGCTTTGTCTGCTTAGTGTTTTGCTATGTTATAACTCTGTGCTATGCCAGCCATTTCTGCACCATTCTCTTGGGAACCAGGATCTCTAAGGGTCTGGGCATCACAGAGTATGCGCTTATTATTGGCTGGGCACTACACACCCACTGCCCAAAGACTGATGCCCAAAAACATTCAATTCAAAGTAGAATTACAAAATACTTATGGATGGTGGAGATATAGACAGCATCCTACACTTAGAGTCGGCCAAAAGTGAAGATTCAGACAATTTTTGTTTTATGAGTCAATTCATTTTTTAAAAATCCTTTTCAGTATATTTTTAACATTACACTAGTTACCATTCACTGAAGCCTTAACTACTGCTAGCCAGCCAGCCACGGACATACATTCTTACAGAATTTGTGTTGTCCAGGATTACAATGCCAGGATTCATTGGGCATTGTAATCAATGATTCATTGGGCATGATTTGTGAAAAGATTTGTTTGGCAAACTTGAGGAATCATTTTCACAAATGAATTGGCCACCACAGAGCCCTGATCTTAACCTGTTGAAAATCTTTGGGATGTGCTAGAGAAGGTTTTATTGAGTGTTTTGACCACCTACTATCAGCATGACAAGATCTTGGCTAAAAATTTTCACAACTCTGGTCGAAAATAAAAGTTATAACATAGCAGAAGATTGTCGAAACAATGCCAGGATGAATGTGTGCTGTGATCAAAGCTGAAGGAAGTCCAAAGAAATATTCAAGGGTGTGACTATTTTTTGGCCAGGCAGTGTGTAATGCACATTTACTACCAAGGCTATCTTGGTTTGAAATGGCTAGCTAAATTAGGCTAGCTAATGTTGGTCCGTGTAACTTACATCTCGACAAGACACAGCTTTCCAACCGGATAGATGTAGCAGTTAGATGTAACATTGCATGTTCTGTCGTTTAAAAATAACACCAAATATCAATAATACCATCAAAGAAAATAAGTTTTAAAGTAACTGAGTAACATCACATTTAAATTTCATGTCTGCCTATCTTGGATCCAGCTGCATTAGCTAGCTAGCTAGTTAACCATCAATACCTTGCTGTGAGCGCATGTATACGTTTTCTTAAATTTTCAGATCAGAGATACTGTTCATATCTTGTTTTTTGACATGCCTTGTCTTTAATTGCAAGTGTTATACTTTATTGGAGGGATGGAGATATTCCCTCCTTTGATGTTTTGATGATGGTGACTGAGAAGGCAAACCAGGAAATATTGATCATATTATCTTGCAAAAAAGCAAATGCAACCCTCTTTTATCTCACTGTAAATATGCAATTGTATAGTTTTGGGTTGGTATTATAAATCTTTAAATAAAAGAAAAAATAAAATAAAATACAATGATATTTCATTGACAGTTTTTTGGTTGTGAAATGTTTGTGATCAGATGGCCATATTGTGCCGTCCATTCCATGTACACAAAGGCTGGCCTCTCATTGCCAAAAAAAGTAATAACCTGTGGAATGATGAGTCAAAAGTGGGACTTTTTGGAAGACATGGGTCCCATTACATCTGACGTAAAGCTAACACACCATTCCACAATAAGATCATCAAGCCAAGAAAGATGGTTGTCGTAGTGTGATAGTATGGGGCTGCTTTGCTGCTTCAGGACCTGGGCGACAAGCCATAATTGATGGAACCATCAATTCTGCTTTCTGCTAGAAAAATGTGAAGGAGAATATCCAGAATATAATCAGTTTGTGACCTAAAGGTCAAAGACAGTTGGGTTATACAGCAGGAAAATGATCTGAAGCACACAAGCAAGTCCACCTCTGAATGGCTCAAAAGAAACCAAATGAAGGTTTTGGAAAATGTCCCGACTAGAATCCGACTGAGATGCTGTGGCATTACATTAAATTGGCAGTTTGTGCTTGAAAATCCTCCAATGTGGCTTTGTATCTGTCTATGATTTACATGACTTTTTCCTCACTAGAGTCGCGGGGGAGCTGGATCCTGTCCCAGCTGAGTTTTAGCAAAAGGCAGGAACACACCCTGTACAGTTAGCCAATTCACTGCAGGCTGCACACACCATTCACTCACACTCATACCTACAATTTGGAGTCTGCAATTCGCCTGACAAGCATGTCTTTGGACTCTGCCGAGGAAACCAGAGTATACCCAGAGGAAACCCACGAGAACATGTAGAGAACTTGCAAACTCCACAAAGAACGGTCGCAGCCCTGATTGGAACCCACAACCTTGTTCTGAGGCAGAAGTGCTGCCAACTGCACCCCAGTGCTGCCCCCAAACAATTCTGTTTAGAAGGGGCCAAAATTCCTCCACAATAATGTAAAAGGCGCATTGCCAGTTACCACAGATGTCCAACTGCAGTTGTTGCTACTATGGGTGGCACAAGCAGTTTTAGATGTAGAGGGATTTGTATTTTTCCTGGTGGGTGTTTTGGTCCTCCATACCCTACCTTCACTGTAAGGCCAGGTAGTGTGGCAAACTCAGATGTTTTGTGGAAACCTGTGACCTCAAAAAAACAACTTAACTACATTGTGTGGGCAGTACTTAAAAACTGGGTAAGGGCGCTCTGGTGGCTCATCGGTCTAAGCGTGCGTACCATAAAGGCTGTATCCTTCCCGCAGCGACCTGGGTTCGATTCCGGCTTGGGTCATTTGCTGCGTGTCTTCCCCCATTCTTCTCCCCAATCTTCCCCGTCTCTCTAGACTCTATAACTGTCAAATAAAGGAAAAATTCTTTAAAAAAAAAACAGGGTAATGTAATCCTTACCACATTTTTAAGTGCTGTGAATACAAGATCACGAAGTTGGCTGACAACATTTTTTTGAGGTCATCAGTTTCCACAAAACAATTGTGTAGACACACTATCTGAGTTTACAGTGTTTAATAAATTATAATGTCAAAGTTACACTTTGTGTTCACTCATGTTGTTTTCTTATTACCTCCGCCAACGAAGTTGGGGCGGAGGTTATGTTTTCACCCCAGATTGTTTGTTTGTCTCTTTGTGCACAACATAACTCAAAAAGTAATGCACGGATTTGTGAAATTTTGGGTGTGGATTGCTATTACATCAAGGATGGACCCTATTGATTTGCACCGCGATCACTGAAACAATATGGCCGCCACGGCGGCCATTTTGAAATCGTATCACTCACGAAAACTCAACTTTGCTCCCACTTATGCACATTTGGATTGTGCTGTCTTGGCGGAGGTTTACACTCTACAAGTTCCTCTAGTTTCGTATTAAAATGAGTTGGAAGATCTGAAACATTTAAATATGACAGAGAAGCAAAAGTAGAGGAAATCATTTGGGAGGAAATACTTTTTTTACAATGCTGTATTAGTTCGGGTGGTTTGAGATTGGTGATTGTGATGATGGTCGCACATGCTCAGGATCATTTTCATTCTCACACAGCCATTCAGTAACACCTTGTGCCCCAATGGGCTTGATTCATTGTCATTCTGTAAGAAATTACTCCCATCATGGTAGAAATGCTTCATTGTTGGATATAAAGGTGATCACACAAAATAACTCTGTATGGCTCTGTAGGGACCGTTCTGCCTTTAAGGGGTCAGTTGGACCCAGACCATGCCAGGAAAATGAACTGAAGCATCTGCATTTGTTACGTTTGCCCAGATGTTCAGGATTCAGGATTTTTCTTAAATTTGTCACTTGTGTGTACATTCAATAAATGTACATCGAACATTGGTGTGCCTTCTACATTTATGACGGGCTGTATTTATGTATCAATGCACATGGTAGAAATATTAACTCCTGTACAAGTCATTGTCATTGATCGTCACCACAGAGAACTTGTCGATCATATGGTTCAATGAACAATTAAACTGCTGTACGTGATGAAAATAAATTGAGACTTATGCATTTATTCAGATGAAGAATTTCTGAAATGTATAATTACATTGAAGAAAGTATTTCCTCCTTAATATGACAAAAACAATTATATTTAGCCCAACACTACCCTCCAACTCTGCAAGGGGACAACTAATTTACTGAAAGAGCTGCTTGACGACAGATATATTTTAGCAGTGATTGGTAGAATAAGCGAGTTCGAATTAGCCACGGAGGTGTCCATTGAGTGTATCACGTGACAGGTCACCAGGTCAAAGTGACCAAAAACTCGCTTTCGCGATCGCTGCCTGGTGGTTTTGTGTGCATAACGTATTGAGTTCTACGCTGTCCTGTGCCCGATCTGTCACGCATAACCCTGCAAGTACTTTGTCAATCGATAATTATACTCTGTCTCATTTTTTTGTTTATTTATTGAGTTTCGTTATGGCTGAAGAAGAGTTGTCGATCGATGATATTCGGTTGTGGAAGGTAAGTTCGTTGAAAGACTTACTCCGTAACAGGAATCTGAAAGTGAGAGGACGAAGGGATGAGCTTGTCACTCTTGTCTTCACTGCAAAGAAGATGAACGAAGAAGATACAACCCAATGCAGGCCGAATTGCTCAGGCGGTCCCCCTTTTTAGTTGTTGAAATGACAAGTGCACAGTAGGAATAAAATATTTTGAGAGGCCACCGATCAGATAATGAAATTCTCTAACTGCGTCACCTGATTATGAATTACTGCATCTGTACCCGTGTGTTGGTGTGAGGTAAGTGCTTGTTTCCATATTAGAAAAGGCACAGACCGTATATGATTACTGACATCTGATCACATTTGGAGTGTTTTTTGATCCAAGACCACATGGGGAAAGGGGTGGGGGGAATGGGCATCAGTTATGATAAATTAATCTCCCATATCTTCAGTAACACGGTGATTAATAATTCACAGGAACCCTCTGAGATATGGAAACAAGCTCTTAACATATGGCGAAGCCTCTGTTTTGGTCATATTGTTCTTGCCCCTGAAGTGCTCCAACAGAAATTGCATATGCGTAAATCGTAATTGCGAACTCGCCTATTAACTTTTTGGTGCAAGTTAAGGTAGAAAATGTTTTCGAAGTGTTAACAGTCATTACAGTAGCTTAGTGAAATAAAAAAAACATTTAAGCATGACGGCTGTGCAGTATCGTAGAATAGACGCCCCTGCTTGAAAAAAGGGAGACATGCACTCATTGGTTTTCATGGAATGCATAGCTATTACTGTGATTGAACTATATCTTAGTTTATTTATGACAGGCCACAGTAACAACTCTTCAAAAATATAGGGGCTCCAGCCATTCCCGGGCAGAGCAGTCCTTCGCAACTAAGTGTGTGAGTTAAATTTACTAAATTCGTCCATCCAGAAACCATCTGCTCTACTATTTGCCGCTTAGTGTGTTTGTGTTTGTTCTGGTTTCCACTGATCAAGAACAACAGATTTGTCATGCTGGTCTCATCAAGTTAACGTGTCCTCTAAATTAAAAAATCAAAAAAATCAGACTTGATGCAAACAACAATGTCAGTTTTGTCACTCATCTTCAGTTCGGTTCAAACTATAGACTGTATTTTTTTTAAAAATGCTCGCCTTTTCCTCTCTCCTCCATTCCAAAATGGTGAAAAGAAGGTAATAATTAAAAAAAAGAAAAAATATCGTGCTAGTCAAACTTAAGACCCCTCGGCTGTGAGCATATAGTAACCCAGGAAATTTTTGCGGGCTGTTTAATTTTGTAGATTGTGCAGGTGGTTGTGTGGCCAAACGGAGAATCAAAAAGCGCTGATTTTCAATGGCGAAATTTTCTCAGTGATGCACAATCTGTACACCAAATTTGAAAAGTTTCCGCCCAGTAATAAACGAGCTAGAGCGTTAACATTGGACGGGAAGACGGACAGACGGACAGACGCCACAGGGGACAGCAAGACCTGAAGGCCATTGACGGCCTCGGGGTAAAAACCCATCATTCCGAAGTGTCATAAAAAAAGAGTGAAGTGAAGAAAAATTCAGATGATTGACATTGAAAAATGCATCGGTATACAAACAAAAAAATTGTAAAAAATATTTCTAATGCCTGTATTTTTTTTCAGTGAAACATTTCTCTGTGCCTGTAATGCCTCCCTCCTGTTCTCTCCAGCTACCTGCCTCATCCAGTTATCCTCCTGCCTTTTGTTAATTGTTCACTTCTGGTTCTTATTAATGAATTGTCACTTTCTGTTGCTTAAAACCTCTTTTCCCCACTCACCGGCTGATAACCAAAGGTGTTACAATATAAGGCTTTCTTCGTCTTTAGTTCTAACCCTGTGTGGTTTATATTTTCAGTTTCTTCTGTTTCCTGCACCTTGTTTATTTGATAAACCATATCTTCTGCATTTGGGTCCTCTATCTCCTTCACTTACACGCGGCCCCCACTCCTTCCCGGGGCAACAGCTGTTTCAGTGCCAGTACTTGTTTCAGTGCCAATACAATATTTTGCAATACTAGTGTTTCAATGCCAATGTTTACTTTTTCAGTTCAGGGTTTGTTCTCAAATCTGCCTATTTTTTTCTTGATTGCAGAATTTAAAGTCACAGTTCTGGCTGCATCATAGTAAATATTTATTGCATGGTAATAGCAAATCATTTTGTAATTTTAATTTGCTAATGTAAACACTTCTTTGCAACCATTCCAAATCTCGGTGGGCCAACATTTGCCTCAAATTTACTTCAGTACCTGGAGGCCATTAGCATACAAACTTTATATTTGGTTATTGTTAAAGTTGGTAACACTTAGTTGCACCTGTATTAGTGTACTTCCTTGCTATGATTGGAAGCTAACGCAACAAGCTAGACAACATGGCTAGCTTGTATCTGTAGCGAGGTTGTTCCTTGGTTAATTCAGCCATTACATGCATCATTTGTTCGAAAATACATAATTGATCGCTGATTACATCAACAGATCAAATGTGGATGATGTAGATTTCTAATTGTGTGTTAATCTCAGAAGGAGGAGCCAGGCGCAGATCCAGGAATAAGCCTTTATGGCGTTTTAGTCTTGGAATCAAGCCGCAAATGGCACAAATTCAAACAGAAGAGCGGAAGAAGGCACTGGCAAAACAGGTCAGAGACAGTCTGGGTCGGGCATGGGACTAACGGGATTAGCACGGTTGGACAAGCCATGGTTAGTGGTCAGTCTGTGGTCAAAACCTGGTTGGCAGTCCGAGACGGTGGGGCGCTTTGGCTCCCTAGCTTGTGGAGGCCTGAGACACTAGCCACACAGGGGACCACAAGAGAACAGAAGGTAAGTGGCCTCAATAAATAGTCACTTGTTTCTTGGATAATACCGAAGGTGGGAGAGTGCAAACACAAGAACTTCAAATGTATATCACACAATATTTTCCAGTATTTGGTTCTTTGAAGTGTGTAACGATGCATTCTGGCATGAAAACACCTCTTAAATTTAATTGAGCCCATTTTGCGTTCAAATGTACCACTATTTTGACCTCAACTTTGTCACAAGGACGCGCGTCACGTGATTTACTCCGTGGGGTCAGCTGATTTGACTCAGAACAAAACATGGCGGAGAGCAGAATGAAGGCAGAGCAGAAAAAAGGCCAATATTGTGTGACTGGAGTGCATTTTACTCGCTGGGTATATTTATGCATCAATTTCCATCTGACCCATTTTGCCCTCAAAGTAGGATCAAACTCGTGCCGCGGCACCGCATTGATTTCAGTGAGCAAATATTAGTGAAATAACTCAAAGCTGAACCACGCTGGGGCTGCAATCAATTACACTGATGTCACGAGCAGGCACTCTCGGACCCAGCCTTCTGGACAGCTTTAGAGGGAAGATCAGTGTAATTTGGGCAACTGAAATTAACAAAAAATTTGCATTTCCGTCATTTCTAAAAAGAAGAGAAAAAAAACTTTTTATTATCATATTTCAAACCAAAAATTCAAAAAAATTAATTTTGTGTCACGTCACTTTAAATGCACGCTGCACCAATCAACAATCGGGAAGGGAAATGTGAGCTCACAAACACATGCGGAGGGCAGGAGAACAAATGAGACAATGATTAGGAACACTGCACTGGAAACTCAAGCAATGGGATCGTGGAGAAACAATTAAGGAAAACACTCAGAACATGACATAATTGCTTCACATTTTTCAGTTGAAGAGGAGACTTGAGAAACCATGGGCAGCTGACTTTAGTGACCTTCATGCCAGCTATCAACAAAGTCATTTAAAGACTAGCCTTTCAAATGAAATCTTACCTACCCTCTCCCTGGATATATTATTTAATAAAAATGCTTTGTTGAATGCAACTTGCTGCCTTGTTCATTTTGCATGATTGGCCAAACTTGCTTCTTGGGTGAATTTGAGCAGCTTCTAACAAAGTGCATGTTTATGTGAATTCCATAACATAAGAAAACATTAGGATGTGAGTGATTAGGACCATAGAGGCACAAGGGAAATATGGACGCATGCGAACTGTCAGTGGTGGAAGAAGAGTTCAGCTCTTGACTTGAGTAAAAGTTGCATTAACGCACTGGGAAATACAATGTCATCCTGCCATCAAAACTTCAATGAAGTAAACGGTATTATCAACAAAAATTATGAAAAGTGCTCACTCGGTTAAGGCGCCGCATTTGCGGAGCAGTAGTGACTAGCATGGCGTGGGTTTGATCCCTGGTCGTACCAACCAGCAGTGGTCGGCAGCTTTTTCAGAACAGCGCACAATTGGCTGAAGCGCTGTGGGAATGCAAATTGGGAAGGGACAGCTGGGAAGGGAAATAAAAAATGATTGCCTTGTTCGTTGCTCAAACGCCTCCTGTTGGCCAGCCGGGCGTTCGTCAGTGAGATTCTAAGCTTGCTCATGCTCAGGTATCCTCCACCCTTGCTCTGAACTCATAAAAGTTTCCACCAATGAGTGTAAAGACGCAGGGGCTGACAGGTGCATGCTTCGGAGGAAAGCTGCAAACTGTCTCTCTTTCCTGAGCCAGAAATAGGGGGTTGTATACTAGCAAGCCTTGTACTTAGTTATTGGGTATTCCAGGTTTCGGGATTGAAGATGCCAAATTTATTTAACAAAATAAATAAATACATTTTAAAAAATCTGAAGTATCATAAAAAAAGTACTCTTTTTTATGGTAAAATGTCAGTGTTTTTCTATTATATATGATTTTTTTTATTAATACACTGCCTGGCCAAAAAAGTTTGCTGTTTGAATTTGAAAAAGAAAATATTAAGAGCCCATGATAGAATCATTATTTCAGTGATTAATATGGTTCAGCTGACAACAATTCTTTTTAACACTGACTGATGCAGTGTGTTGCTTCACATAATCAACCATGTCAGAAGATGTATCCCATGGTTATAGAAAAGACGATACTGTGTCTCCAAGGGAGCAAATTATTACCCTGCATCAAGCAAAAAGAAAAACAAAATAGATTGCTGAAATTACTGGAATTGGGTCAAGAACTGTCCTTCGCCTTATTAAAACCTGGAAGGATAGTGGTGAACCGTCAACTTTGCAGAGGAAATGGATGGGGAAAAAATAATGAATGATCCTGTCTCATCATGAAAAAAAACTCAACCTGTCATGTATAGTGCCCACAGTACAAGCCTCTAGAGGCAGTGCTGTAATCTGTTGCTGCTTCCATTGGTCAGGTCCCGACTCAGTAATATTATGCAGCAATAAAATGAAGACAGCAGACTACCTGAATAAACGGAATGACCAGATCATCCCATTAATGGATTTTTAATCCCTGAGGGCACAGGTATGTAACTATTCAGACAATGAACCAGATGCAGAGGCTGAATACAGTCCAATAGCAGGGATGACTGCTAGGAAAGCAGTAATGACTGATAGGGACAGAGCCCTGAGCAGGATGGGGCAGTTCAGTTAAGATGGTAATGAGCGTGGGTAAGGGGCATGCCTGTGCCCAGCCAATGGCGTCCAGGGGCAGAAACCATATGAAGGTCACCCTTACCAGGGCAGAACTATCAGATGGCTGGTGCGGAGGGTTTATTGGGAATGCTGTCCCAATCCAGATGACCGCGAGAACTTGGAAAGTGTTCCTAATAAACTGGCCAGAACAACATACTAAAGAAGTGGGTTATCAGGAATATGGACCCTGGAGACCGTGAAATAGGCTTGGAAGCTTGTTGCTATTAATAAAACCGAGAAGAATACTTCTGTATTTCACTGTCATTAAAGATTAAAATAATATACAAAGAAAACCAGGAAGATAATGACTCGTTGTTTTATGGGCATCTACCAACGGACAATCCAGCAACTTGACAGACTCAAAGTAAGGGTAAAAATATAGGCCACAGAGACATACAGGGCTGGGCAAATACATCTGCACAACACCTGGACACAATAAATCTAAAAGACACACTGGTTGATGGATGAGAGAAGGCATAATAGGGATTTATGCGAGGTTGGTGATGCGAGTCTATTCCAGGATGACAATGTCTGAAGTTTCTTCAGCCTCAAACTGCGATTAAGTGCTTCAGCTAAAGCATGAGGTATCAATTTTGCTTATGATTTGTCAACTACAGAGTCCTGAGCTGGACAAATTTAGAGTCTTTGGGATGCGCTGAAGGAGGACCGGTGCTAGAACTGGAAATTGGGGGCCACAGATACATCCCTTTATGACAATTATTAGTCCAGACTTGTTCTCAATCATTTTCTAAATTTACTTTACTCTCACCACGAAAACACTCCACACTATCAGGCGTTGCAAGTTCTCCACGTTACAGACAATCATTCATTTGGACGCCTAATTTGATGCATTTAAAATTAGCGTTATTCAAAATTGCATACCCGTCAAGTCTCAGGCTTTTTAGTTGCATATCACATTCTCACACCGCAGTTAGCAGTCTTCCACTTAATAAACAAAGAGATGATTGAAAATTTTTAATTTGGCAAACAAAATTATGTTCAATTGCCGAGTCCCACTTTTTAATCAACCCACGCTGTACCGAGGATGGAAGGTGATATTCCATCGGAACGCGGATCAGTTATTATTCAATCAATGCATATTTAAGAGATTCTAATACAGAATTGAAGTCCTTATACATGGATGTTTTTCAGTTTCATTTGCGTTGCAGTGGATTTCATTACAGTAGCATGGAATCCGATTGTGACTCCGAACTTCTCACGCTTTTCTTTCCTTAGGGGTTGGAAGATATGAAATTGCATAAAAGACATTTCAAATGGTCTTTTATTTAATTTCAACAATTTAAAACGATCATGAAGTGCAGGCAGACCTCATGATGTGCTGAAAAAAGTAGCGTGGAAGTTTCAGAGCAGTTCATCCTTTGTTCTAAGTTCATCCTAAGCATAGGCTTATTTTTGAGTCAATTATTTTTCCTTTCTGAATTTAGCCAATTATTTAGTTGCCGATGGAACGCATGGAGAGAGAAGCCGTGACTTTGATTGCCAATTGATTGTAACTATAGTTGAAAAACATGTAAATAAAGGAAAATGATTGAGAACTACCTAGGACTAATTGTTATTACAAAGGGATGTATCTGTGCCCCCCAATTTCCAGTTCTGGCGCTGGCCCTGTGCTGAAGAAAGCTCTAAGGAATGGTTTGACTCTCCTGTCCTCATTACCAGATCTTGACCAAAATTAATGCAACTTTGGTTGGAAATGAATGTTGCAACATTGCCTAAGATTATTGAACAAATTGCCACAAAGAATATTCACCTTGATCAAGGCTATAGATGGTAAAAAAACATATTAGAGGGAGCAACTTTTTTGGCCTGGCTGTGTAGTTTGGGGATCAGAGAAGAGACGCATTGGACTGCCATCTTTCTCCTGGAATTCATATTCACAAGATAATCAGTGTTTTGACAATGAGGCAGCCATAATTTTCAATATCATTATTTTCAATGTCAATAATTTTGGAAAAAATCATGACACAATACACAAAAAGATAATAACACAACAAACAAGAGAACCACACTTCAAAGTATGTTATTTTTTTCCGAACCAAGAAAATGACCTAAATTGGACATCATTGTGGGCATTGTGAAAACATTCTTTTACAATATATGACATAATTACTTACACATTATGTTTGCTGTGCCCTTGTGTAACCTGTGTACTCCTCTAAAATGCATATGTCTGAAGCAAAGTGTTACCAAGTATTTTTCCATGGTGTGAAAAATGTTCCACCCGACACTTTAACATACCTTTCTTAGCACCAGTCAATCTCACCAGTGAAGCACATTTTTTTGTTCTTCGAACCACAGTTTTGGTCATCTCCCAATAGTAGCAGTTCAGTACACATACAAATTTATGAATCAAGAAAATCTGTGAGAGAATCTGCAGCATGGGGTAAAGTGTTTGATCACTGTGAGCAATGTCAATAGTAGTGGACATGTGGCTATGAGAGTACTGTAGATGCTGTCCACCCAATCGCCTACCTAGTAAGTAAAGCAGATCTCAGTGGGTACATGACTTCATAAATGTGAAGTTAAACATAAATCTGAGGCATGTAATGTCTTAAATGTTTGTAATATCAATAACAGACATTTCTGACATGATACTGACTTGAAGTTCAGAAAAGCTTCACGTTGTGAAGGTCGTCTTTTCCGCGCATGAGGCCCAAAGAGCTATGTCTATATGTAACCAGCAGATGGCATTGAAAGCATATAATATGTAGCCAGTTCAAGCGGCAAAGACTAAATGGTTTCGCGATGATCTCGATAGAACTTGAACTGGCCAAGAGAATTGATTTCGATGATATTACATGACTTTGCAACTAGAATTCATTTGTCAAATGAATACGCTATATTTAGCCCGCGTTATGTTTTTTGTTTTTGTTTTGATTGCCCTGTTAAATATTTACCTAAGTATGTATGTAACAATATTCATGATTTTATCTGTTGTGATCTTTGAGAATACATATTTTCGAATAGGCTTCTGAGACATTTATCCAGTGGCGGACGGTGGACAGACAACAAGGAGGTCGATAAACATGTCTTAAACTGCTTATTAGCCTTGATCTGTTTTCAGTTAGTTTCCCAGGTAAAAGACACTTGAACTCTCCCCTCTCATGTGTACCTAATTGTCTTCGTTTAGATGAGAAATCAAACGCACCAGTTGAACGCAAAAAAGAGCGCGTTTCAATCTTTTTCAATTAAACAATCGTTACGCACAGGTTTGACGACTTGCTTAGGATGTGACAAAATTTAACGCGGAAAATCCACGGAGTTTTTTTTTTTTTTCGTGATGAGTTGCCCATTAAGACATGTGAATTAAGCATTTTATAGAATTTATAATTCACTGGCCTAAACATTTAATTAAAAGGGAAACTAATATGTTGACCAAGAACATTGATTGGAATCGGGTCACTAATCTCATCCGTTTCAAGGGATGTTCCCCTTCCCCTTCTCACTAGTACAAAACCCAAAACCAGTGAAGTTGGCACGTTATGTAAATCGTAGATAAAAACAGAATACAATGATTTGCAAATCCTTTTCAACTTAAATTCAATTGAATACACTGCAAAGACAAGATGTTTAATGTTCAAACTGAGAAACTTTTTTTTTTTTTGCAAATAATCATTAACTTAGAATTTAAAGGCAGCAACACATTGCAAAAAAGTTGGCACAGGGGCCTTTTTACCACAGTGTTACGTCGCCTTTCCTTTTAACGACACTCAGTAAACGTTTAGGAACTGAGGAGACCAATTTTTGAAGCTTTTCAGGTGGAACTCTTTCCCATTCTTGCTTGATGTACAGCTTAAGTTGTTCAACAGTCTGGGGTCTCCGTTGTATTATTTTACGCTTTATAATGCGCCACACATTTTCAATGGGAGACAGGTCTGGACTACAGGCAGGCCAGTCTAGTACCCGTACTCTTTTACTACGGAGCCATGCTGTTGTAACACGTGCAGAATGTGGCTTGGCATTATCTTGCTGAAATAAGCAGGGGCGTCCATGAAAAAGACGTTGCTTAGATGGCAACATATGTTACTCCAAAACCCGTATGTACCTTTCAGCATTAATGGTGCCTTCACATATGTGTAAGTTGCCCATGCCTTGGGCACTAATACACCCCCATACCATCACAAATGCTGGCTTTTAAACTTTGCGCCTATAACAGTCCGGATAATTCTTTTCCTCTTTGGTCCGGAGGACACGACGTCCACAGTTTCCAAAAACAATTTGAAATGTGGATTCGTCAGACCACAGAACACTTTTCCACTTTGCATCAGTCCATCTTAGATGAGCTTGGGCCCAGCGAACCTGGCAGCGTTACCGGGTGCTGTTGATAAATGGCTTTCGCTTTGCATTGGCGAGTTTTAACTTGCACTTGCAGATGTAGCGACAAACTGTAGTTACTGACAGTGGTTTTCTGAAGTGTTCCTGAGCCTATGCGGTGATGTCCTTTACACACTGATGTCGGTTTTTGATGCAGTACCGCCTGAGGGATCGAAGGTCACGGGCATTCAATGTTGGTTTTCGGCCTTGTTGCTTACGTGCTGTGATTTCTCCAGATTCTCTGAACCTTTTGACGATATTACGGACCGTAGATGATGAAATCCCTAAATTTCTTGCAATAGCTCGTTGAGGAATGTTGTTTTTAAACTGTTCGACAATCAGCTCACGCATTTGTTCACTAAGTGGTGACCCTCGCCCCATCCTTGTTTGTGAATGACTGAGCATTTCAGGGAAGCTGCTTTTATACCCAATCATGGCACCCACCTGTTCCCAATTAGCCCGTTCACCCGTGGGATGTTCCAAATAAGTGTTTGATGAGCATTCCTCAACTCTTTCAGTCTTTTTTGCCACTTGTGCCAGCTTTGTTGAAACATTTTGCAGGCATCAAATTCCAAATGAGCTAATATTTGCAAAAAATTACAAAGTTTACCTGTTTGAACATAAAGTAACATGTCTTTGCAGAAAAGGATTTGCAAATCATTGTATTCTGTTTTTATTTACGATTTACACAATGTGCCAACTTCACTGGTTTTGGGTTTTGTAATATCGTGCCATACACGAGTACACTTATGCCAAAATTCCAATAAAGCGCGTTGCAGTATGCACCTCGGTAGTTTTAAATGGGGAAATATACAGAAAAGAGTAGTTAACTCTTGCGTAGCAAAAACTCTGCATCCAGTCTCTGCTTTTTCGTGGCTTTTTATTTGCCAGCACGATTTTAAAAGGAGGCGCCAATATGTTTGGCTTTAAAATATTGATATCGCGAATATGATATGCATGATATGCACATGCAATGATATGCATGCTGCGCGTGCCCTTGCAACCCAGTGTGTCATCAGTAACATGGATTACCACGTATAGCAGCACAAGAAATTAATCTCAAAATTTTCTTGACTGAATTTCAGTGGCGCAATCATCAAAATTGCTCCCTACAACTGTCAAACGCCAGTCCATAATCTTCATATTGTTGACTGTGTTACAGAACTCCATTAAACAAAAAACAGCTCATCGATGTACTCATTTGGAATATTTCATCAGCCTTTGCTTGAATCCTTCAGCATACTGGTCAGGCAGAAGGCATTGCTAATTAATATTTTATGCATATTTCTGGTTCCATATGAAAGAAAGTGGTATTTTTTTGTTTTGAGTATGTGTTTCATTGTAAATTCTTATAAGTACCTTCATCTATAAATTAAAGCAGAATGCACTTAAGCATTGTCTACTAGAGTACATGAGGTAACCTCTCGTCTACTTGCGTTAAATAATATCTGAATAGCAACAGTAATATATTTTAGAGTGCAATAATCATAAGGTGTAAGTATGGTGTCAAGTTAGCTTAAAGAAGACTTTGAAGTATACTTGCTGTTAAAAAAAAAAACAAAAAGACTTTCAGCTCCCTGAAAGTTTAAAACTAAATAATTACTATAGAGGGCTTGAAGTATAGAACTAGTGGACTAGTGGTTTACCTATAAGTTTACTTGCAGTACGCTTCAAAGTAGGGGTGTCAACATCTACACGTGTAAACAGTTTCACGAATAACAAATCATAACCGTTTAGAAAAATCAATAACCGCGTGTTAGCAGGTACACACTAACGTTAACACGCAGCAGAATAATAATTCTATCAGACGAAAGTAGACGAGGCAAAATTCTCCTTCAGCCTTGTAGGCATATTTATTCATGACTAAACTAATTGCTCTTCAGGAGACATTGTGGAGAGAGAGCGAGAGCCCGAGAGCGCCAGCAGAGAAGAACAAAAAAAGAAACATTAATTTATATTTAGTGCGTGAAGCCACTAATCACATTCCGCACGTAGAAAATCAATACCACCTCCTTGTGGTGTGGAATAGGTAGTTACGGTACAGAATACGATGCAGTCATACACATTACATTAACACTCCCACTTATGAATGACTTGTATACGGTACAGCTTCAACATCGTCAAAATAACAACTCAAAAAAATAAATGACAGATGTCAAACATTTACAGTACACACCTATGTACTTAACATATATACAATACATCAGACACTTACACACCAAACATGGCTCCTGCAAATTTCATTAACTTAACCTAGGAGACAGGCTTGGTCATAACATCTGCAATCATCTCGTCTGTAGGACAGTAAACAAGTGTTATTTTCCCTTCTTTAATGGTTGACCTAACGAAATGATATTTGATGTCTACGTGCTTGCACCTTTGTCTGCACACAGGGTTCCTAACAAGTGCAATAGTGCCCTGGTTGTCCTCATAAACAACAGTTTTCGCATACTCATAAGTATCAATACCCTTTAGCAATTGCTCCAGATAAATACACTCCCGTATTGTCAGAGCTAAAGCCATGTATTCGGCTTCGCATGTGGATAATGCTACTGTGGGTTGCTTCTTACTTCTCCAAGAGATCAATGAGCTGTCATTGCTCATGTTTACACAGTAACCAGACGTACTGCGTCTGTCGCTGGAGTCTGTCCCCCAGTCGGCGTCACTGTATGCCCGTAGGCTTAGATCCTCACTGCTCTTTCTGAAAGTCAGCTGTTTGTCTGTAGTACCTCTTAGTTAATTCAAAACATGTTTGACTGTAACCCAGTGTTCATCTGTGGGGTTTGCAAAATGTTGTGATAGCTTGCTTACCACAAAACATAGATCAGGTCTCGTACAAGTAGCTAAGTAGATGAGACTACCTACAGCTTCTCTGTATTTCCTAACATCAGTCATCTTAGGTGCATCATCAGAGTAGTCAATCTTTTGATCACATGGGGTCTCGCGTGTTCTGCACTCCTGCGTATCAAAACGATTGAGTATCTTTTCAACATATCTCTGTTGTGACATTGTTACACAACCATCAGATTGGCTGAAGTCTATGCCTAAAAATGCTTTAACCTGCCTAGGTCTTTCATCTTAAACCTGGTGGAAAGTATGACCTTCACTTGCTCTAGAATTGTTATGTTGTTTGCCGCGATGATAAGATCATCCACCCAAATGACTATTATCACCTTCCCTGTCTGTTTTGACTCTTTTGTGTAGACACAATGGTCCGCTGGGTTCTGAGTGAAGTTGTCATTTATTAAACATTTGTGAAGCATTTCATTCCAATTACGCCCCGACTGCTTCAGACCATAAATAGACTTTTCTAGTTTACACACTAGATTTTCTCCCACTGTCTCGTAACCCTGAGGTTGATCCATGTAGATGTCTCGGTCTATGAGTGCATGCAGATACACCGTCTTTACGTCCATTTGCTGTAATATCAAGTTCTCTTGGGCCGCCTTCTGCATCACTACACGAACACTGGTCAGATTAGTCGTAGGGGAAAATGTCTCACCGTAATCTATCCCAGCTCTCTGACAATATCCCTTCGCCACAAATCTGGCCTTATACTGTTCACGTTCATCACTACCCTCCTTAACAGAGTATACCCACCTACCTCCCACTGTCTTTCTGCCCTCTGGCAATTTAGTCAGGGTAAAGGTTCGGTTTTCCTCTAGTGACTGCATCTCTTCGTCCATTGCCCTCTTCCATTTTCCTGATTCAAGTGATGCCATGACCTCTTTTAAGGTAAGTGGCACACCACACACTGCTCAGTAGCAATAGTCTACACTAGTGAGAGTACTATCATCGTCATCGCCACTCCCTTCCTGAGTATACTCACTAAGATACCTCGGGGGTTTACGCTCTCTGGTGGGATATCTCCCACTGCTTGGGGCCTGTGGCGTCACCCTGTGGTGCTCCTCGCCGTCATCCTCTGGGGATTGTGGACTGTCAGTCTGTGCATCTGTGCTAGTAGCACTCGGCTGTGATGTGTCTGTTTCCTCACCATCTACAATGGGGTCGAATCCTTGTTCCCGAGTCTGAATCTCGCTTTCACATGCTGTCTTTGTGATGAATTTAACCAATCTGTGCTTCTGCACTTTTCCCTTACTGGGGTAGAAAACTAAAAAGGCGGGACTGCCCTTGTCGTGCCCTACGAAGAGTACCTTCTCACACCTAGGATCTAGTTTACCTTTGTCTTGTTGATACGCGTAACACTCTGACCCAAATTTGTGCATCTTAGCTAGATCACACTTCTTCCCGGTCAGTGCTGTGTAAGGAGTAGTGCTCATGTGTTTATTCAAGCATCGGTTCCTGGTGTAGGCTGCTTCCTGAACAGCATAATGCCATAGGCTCTTAGGCAAGTTGCTGTCAATAAGCTTACACCTTGCCATCTCAAAGAGAGTGCGCCATACCCTCTCAGCTATCCCGTTCTGATGTGGGGAGTAAGGACAGGACGTCTCGTGTCTGATTTTGTTCTTTCTCAGTAGTGTCTGAAAGTCTTTGTTTGTAAACTCAGTCCCGTTGTCTGACCGGATGCACTTCACAGTGCCATAAGGTGTTGCGTCAGCCAAGACCTTCTCAGTAGCCTGGGTTGCATCACTCTTTGCTTTGAGAAAGTAGGCAAATACTGCTCCTGTACACACATCTGGGGGCCGCCAAGCCAATGTTGACATGGAGAATAAAAAAAAAAAAATTGAAGTATGTGTTATGATTGGTCATTATAAGTGGAAAACTCATTGTAATATATTGCTTAACTGTAAAAATGTAAATAATTATGTATATATGTATAATATATTGAAATAAGTACATTGAAACTAATTTATACTATTGCTGTCATTCTGTGATAATTTGCCTCTTGTAATTCCGTGACATTGACTTTTTGAAATTTTTTGCCCATAAAGCAGGGTTAAAGTCAATATTTGTTTCTATAACTTACAGTATTAACAAAAAACACCTTAAATATGAACATATTGAAGTCTCACAACTTAACTATGACTGGAACATCATTTTCTGAATAGTTAAACACAACATTAAAAAACCACGTCAATTTTGTGTAATTCCGTGACGGAGTAGTTTTTGCTTGTTTCTTCAATGAAAATTTCTCAAAAAATATATTTTCACTAAATAATATTAAAGAACAAGTTAATACCTTCAATATGACACATCATACTTGATTTTATCTTATTTAGTTGTAGAGTTACAACCCAAAATGTAGTAGGACTGTAATTCCGTGACAGCTTGGCAGCCCCCATCTGTGAAAGATTGCATATACCTGAAACCATCAATTGACTCATTTGTCACTGGACCAGCTAGATCAGTGTTCACCAGCTCAAGTGGTGTCTTTACCTTGTCAGTTGCATTTCTGTTTCTCGTCTGAGTAAACTTTCCCTCTATGCACACATGACATTCTTTATCAGGCCTACGCTTTGCACCTTTAATGTGCATGCCTACTGTTACATCCTGCAATGTCAGTATATCATCATAATTGCAATGACCCATAATTTCATGCCAAGTTTGGATATCATGGCTAACATTGCACACATCATTTTCATCACACTCTATTTGCAAGTAGTACATTGTTACACACTTGAATGTTAAACCTTGTGCCATTAGACACCACAAGAAAATCATTACCTTCCTCAAAGAGTACCTTGGCACCATTTGCAGTGGCACACTTCACGGAGAAGAGTTCTTGAGGGAATGAAGGGATGTACAGGGCGTTCTTTAACGTCACTGTACGTCTGCGCCCGTGCTGTCAATGAGACACACTTGTGCGTCTCCTCTGCTTTGCACCAACCCGAATGTCCGCTTGCCGTCAGCCAGCTCCATGCTGTGCCTCTCTGGCTTGAAGGAGCTGTAGAAGGTCTTGAACCGGCTTCTGTCGTTGAGGATGTAGGTCGACGCGCCTGTGTCCACGATCAGTCCTTTCCTCTCGATCTGCCATTGCTGCGCTGGTTTGCAGGCGCCCTCGGTCCCTGCTCTGAATGTGAAGTCATCTGCCGCGGCCCTCCGCGCTTCGATCCGTCCTCCACGACTCGATGCATGACCGCTGCCGCCGCCATCGCCATCATCTTGGGCTCGTGCACACCAAGAGCCTTGTGCACGCTCTTTCTTTCTGCACGCTTTGTCCGTGTGGCTTGTGCTCTTGCAGGAACTGCACCAAACTTTCTTCGGGTATTCGTCCTTCCGGTGTCCCTTTTCCCCGCATCGCCAACATGCCAATGTCTGTCGAAGATCCGCCACTCTTTTTCTTTGGTGCTGTGCGGGCTTTCAGCACCCTTTCTCTCGCTTCCTCAGCGACTGGCCCTGCATCCTCCGACGCCTCGAAGTTTCGCAACTTTGTCTTGAACTCCGGCAGTTTCATGTCCGCTGAACCATGCGTTACCATCAGCGTGAACGGCTTTGACATCTCTGGAAGTCCCCTCATAACCATCGCCATCATAAGCCCCTCACTCGGTGTTTCGCCTGCACTTCTGAGCACCGTATTAATCTGCTCTGCTCTGATAATGTACTCAGTTACAGTCTCTGAGTCCGCTTTCTTCAGCGAGGTCAATGTTATGTAACGTTACAGTGAAACAATTCGTGGCCTACCTTTCCCAATGTAGTGCTCTCTCGATACTTGCAGGCTCTCACGTCCCTTGTTTTTAGTGTCTCTGAATATAAGTCCCAAACTCACGTTGTCCAGTAATGGTGCCAACACGCAGTATGCGTCAGCATTCAGCTTGTCGTCTTCGGCTTGTTCCTCCACAGTCAGTGGTCCAACAGGCTCGTTCAGAATAGTCTCTTTTAATCCAACACGGTACATACAACACAGCATCCGCTCTTCCCAGAGCTCGTATTCTTCCGCTCTATCGTCAAACGTCGTCCACTTTGTCTTGTTTCGGTTCGCCATCTTCTCAGCTTTAGCTTAGCTCCCCGGTTCCACCGCACTAAGCTAGCTACCACACTTTTAGCTAACTAGCTAACGTGATCGTCGTCAAACTTTCCGTTGTTAGAACTATTGTCGTCGTGACGGGGCCCATAACCTGTTAGCAGGTACACACTAACATTAACACGCAGCAGAATAATAATTCTATCAGACGAAAGTAGACGAGGCGAAATTCTCCTTCAGCCTTGTAGGCATATTTATTAATGACAAAATGAATTGCTCTTCAGGAGCCATTGTGGAGAGAGAGAGCAAGAGAGTGAGAGCCCGAGAGCGCCAGCAGAGAGGCACAAAAAAAGAAACACATGGCCGTTAATATGCGTTCTTCTCTGTATTTCTGTTCTTGTGATCTTGAGAAACGTCATCCGTCTCAGACCAAGTACTTTCTCAATTCAAAGTTCGCATCTCGACGATAACGGTTACAAGTCACGGAAGTGTTCTTGACACGCCCATTTTGCCGTGGATGCATCGGATGGTGGTAACAACTTGTGTGAACTTGACAGCACCCATAACCCAGAATTCTTTTCGGCATCCAAGCGCGAGCGGGGCGCGATATTTTTTTCCATAACGTTAATGCGTCGCTATTGTGGAATTCTGGTCCCCCGACCGTTTGCCTTCAATGTTACTTGCAAGCGAGCTGTTTGGCTACCTAGCTAGTAATAGTATAGCGAGCGCGCCAGTGTATTTAGCTACATTGGCAACTGGCTTGCGCGCTGAAAAAGCTGTAGTTGGCTTTCAATGATCGAAATATTCTCCGACATAATCAGGCCTACCAAAGAAAACGTAGCCTCAGCACACAAAAACTTTGAAATGCCTACATTAATCGCGGAAATAGCAACTGAAAAATAATACCCCGCTACCGAAACTGCAAAAACCGCAACATAAACTGTTGACTCGTAGCATAAGACTATGAAACTGCAACATCTTCTTTCGCATCCGTCTTTGCCATTTACTGCGCTTGCGCGTACCGGCCCAGGCTGCTTTCAGAGATAGCGGAATCAGGCGTGTCTCCTTCGGTTGGTAAGTAAAACTTCCAAATATGACGTTATTGTTAATGCAGATGTTTAACAATGAATTGTCAGACGTAGCTGTTACATCCACATTCTCGTAAATTCGCTTATTTTAGCATGTCACACTGCCGAAAATGAACGATGCACTGTCGATTTCGCTATAGTCTTAGAGTTGCCAACTTGACGACATTCTCAAGACGTATACATAGGCCTATGTCTTGAGTGGACAAACAATCCCGATTTGGAAAGTCGCCAGATTAAGCGAGAAAGTCGTCAAGTTGGCAACTCTAAGACTTTAGCGAAATCGACAGTGCATCGTTCATTTTCGGCAGGGTGACATGCTAAAATAAGCGAATTTACGAGAATGTGGATGTAACAGCTACGTCTGACAATTCATTGTTAAACATCTGCATTAACAATAACGTCATATTTGGAAGTTTTACTTACCAACCGAAGGAGACACGCCTGATTCCGCTATCTCTGAAAGCAGCCTGGGCCGGTACGCGCAAGCTCAGTAAATGGCATAGACGGATGCGAGAGAAGATGTTGCAGTTTCATAGTCTTATTCTACGAGTCAACAGTTTATGTTGCGAT
Organism: Gymnothorax reevesii; assembly: GCA_029721435.1. Classification (NCBI taxonomy): domain Eukaryota; kingdom Metazoa; phylum Chordata; class Actinopteri; order Anguilliformes; family Muraenidae; genus Gymnothorax; species Gymnothorax reevesii. The sequence continues at coordinate 60,334,817 of CM056581.1, forward strand.
TTTTGCAGTTTCGGTAGCGGGGTATTGTTTTTCTGTTGCTATTTCCGCGATTAATGTAGGCATTTCAAAGTTTTTGTGTGCTGAGGCTACGTTTTCTTTGGCAGGCCTGATAATTACGCCGACAAAATAAGGCTGGAGTTTGCGTGCACTGTCGTACTCATTTGCGAGCTAGTTGGCTTCCTAGAAATCAAGCTGCTCCGCTCCGGATCTGCCCCGGCTCTGAGCCGGATTAGCTGGTGTCGGCACATAGCCGGGGCAGATCTGGAGCGGAGGTGCTTGCTATCGGGGTAGCAATTATTGAACTGTGTATCATAACAAGCCCGCCAATGTAGTTACATGGCCAACTGCCTAGCGAGCTACAAAGGCTACAGTTCGCTCACAGTGGAATAGTCGCGAGCGAGCTATTTGGCCAGCTAGCTAGCAAGATAAAGAGACATCGATATCTATAATGTTATAGCTTGCATGCCAATGTATTTAACATCTTAAAGTCGCTTTCACATCGGACGCGAAACAAATTCTTCGCCCGACAGATTACATTCAAAGTCAATGCGAAAACGCGTGTGTTCGCGTCTTTTCATTGACTTTGAATGTAAGGTTAACCTGTCGTGCGATAAATTCGTTTCGCGTCCAGTACGAAAGCGGCTTAAGTCTTTTGTTGCAATATTTGTTTGCTATTTCTTGGCTGAATACTCTTCTGGTGATTTTAAGGTGAGGAACTATTATCCGAGTACATTTGGAATATTGCCTGCTTTACGATGTTTTATGTCGAATATGCCCCAGTGTTTTCGGAGTAGAGAAACTCCGCAACAGCCAGCGGAACGTAGCTAAGCACCTAAAGTAGCTCACGCTCACAGACCCCTCTTCCCCTCTTCTGAGTGTTCCTAGCCTTGGAAGTGCACATTGTGTTTGCATTTTGAGTAAACCAGTGAAAATATTCAGAAGTTGAAATGCCGACCCCAGCGAAGACGACGACGTTATTGTCATTAAGTACGTTCCTGCTCCAATTGCAGTAAGACCGTAGTCTCGTCCCCAAGGAGTTCGTTCTTTCATCTAAACTCGGCAAGTCCAGACCAAGGACTGTATAAAAGATGGACGGCCGAACGTCTCCTGAAAAGTGAAGCAAAAGCGTCTCGATCGCCAACTACTGGCAGGCTGCAGTACAAATTATAGGCCCGCCCCCTCCATGTTAGTGAAGGGGAGAAATGCGAGACAGGAAAAATTGTGTACATGAAAAATAATTTATTTCTGAAGATGGTTTCTTCATTTTTAGGAAGTTCTTACCATTCTGATATATATTCTAGCGTCAATTTTTCTGATCAGTTTTCTGTAAACCTTTTATTTGATATTATGCAAAAGGGGCGTGTAGTCATAATAAACACGGTGATTGACAACCGCAGTGCGCGGGGACTAAGTCCCGATAGCGCCTGCCCCCTGCGTACTTCGTTTTGTGAATAGTAATTTCGCGTCGAGCTGGAGCGGGAACGTCGACAGGAGGCTTGACGTTATCTGACATTCTTCACAGCTAACAGCGATTGTGGTTCAAGCAGGGCAGACTGCAACCAAAAACGACGAAATGAGTTGCTCTGCTGTGGATTTCACTAACAAGTTAACCGTCCGGACCGATGGAAAGGATCTTTGCAGTTTTTTTGGTAAGTTAATTTTATTTTTTGTTTGTTGAAGTTGTACGGTCAGTGAAGTTATTACCAAGTAAGCTAGCTACCCTGGCTACGTTAAGACAGCAAGCAGAGTAGCAGACGTTTACGATGAATATGGACAAAATGGTTATCGGTAGCCATTCGTAACTGAAAAAATATACATTTTTAATTTTAGAGAATACCTATTAAGGTAAGCTTTTGAATGAAGTCAACGGCTCTGTGTCATATAATGTCGTTCTTCTGTACTTGAACTTGAAATTTTGAGCCAGTGCCGCAGTAGGTTCAGCCTTTAGCTTCCAGTTCTGCCGTCGGTATCTCGGAATTTTAGAACGAACAAAGACTGCGAGTGTCTCGGCCCGGTAGGAATTCTGCTCGATGTCGCTTAGGCTAATCAAGGGTAAAGGCTGTAGCGAGCTAATCTACCTTTCAACAGACGAGCCCTAGGTTCGAGTGTTTTCGTAAGCATCAGCAAGCCAACTTCTCGTTTTTCAGTGGGTAACGTCAATACAACTAAAGTCCAACCTTATTTTGTAATCCTACGGACAGCGGCTAAAACTGCAAGGAAAACTAATTGGATCAATGGTACAGATTATTTTACCAACGACAGTATGACAAAAATGAGACATGCCGAAAGCGGATTCAATTCATTCATACTTTCAATGTGAATTCGGCAGGTTTCGGATGAAATTACGGATGGAATCAATGCATCTACTTCAGTGGAATTGGCTAGTGAAAGGGATAACTCTTTAAAGATCGATCGGACGAAGTATCGAGAAAAGCTGACATTTCGAGTTTGGCCTGGAAAGAGAAGGGGCACAAACTGTAAATGAGGGAGTGGTGTAAACTGGGAATAATAACATTTAGAAATTGTTTGTCGCGTAATGGATGTTGCGCTATTAAATTATACATTAATTATTGCTGCGTTTGCTATGGAGTCACGTTAACTAGCGAGCTAGCTGACTTCAGTTAACGTTAACTGACCTTGCACACGGCAATTTATGATCAATTAATTCAGCCAGTGAAACACATTTGTTAAAGTAGTGCTTTCAGTATCTTAATTTCGACAGTCAGAGCTGAGTTTGGGCGTTCCACAATGACAAGATAATATTTTCCATGATCAGCTTTATAATTTCAAGAAAAACAGAGTGAGTTATTTTGAAATGTGATGTCTCTTCATATACAAACTATGTTTGAGACACGTTTCAAGTCCGAATAGGTGCATGTATTTCTCAAATTCATTCAACTATCTGGTTGTCAATACGAGATCTCAGCCATAGTTAATGCAATTCCGATTGAAAGTAAATGTTCTGACCTTGCATACAGTTGTCAAGAGAATAACACAAAGAATTTGTGCTGTAATTCAAGCTACCGTGGTTTCATTTAAATATTTGAGTGTGCAGCTGTTTTTTGACTGGTGGAGTATTTCTGTATCAGACTTGCTGTACCATGTTACCCCACATAAAAAGGAATGTAAATTGGTAGCAGGAAGAATTTAGTTTCTAAGTATTTAAAGCTGCATATCACTCCATTCTATTTTTTTATGTATGTAAAACCTGCCATAAGAAAAATTGCCAGATGTATGGGTTGGAATTCTACTTTACTGCTGTCATGGTAGGGCAGACTGCACTTTAGGTTTCAGACAAAAGCTTCACAAATAATTCAATGTTTTTTTTTTATCAGGTGATTACTGAAGCCGCCCTCAAATTCAGACCTCAGCATTACCCAGTGAAGACTTGGAGCATGCCACAAGCAATTATTTTGTTGTATTGCTGGAAGATACTTCTGAAGTAATTTGTAAATGAAAACCTGATAAAATGCTTGTCAAAACTGCTCAACTATGCATTGTCACAGAAACCTGCAATGGTTCTGTTTGACCATAATTTACAAGGAAGTAGGTAAGTCCATGTTGACAGAGTAATAATGGACTTCTAACTGGTTTCTCCTATGTATGCTTGTTCCGTCTGTGTCACCTTCCTTATATGTCATCGTTTTCAAAAATTGGCATAAACTGTCTTTTTTTTTTAAATAATGCATTCAGAAGCTGTTCATCTTCACTACTGAGCCTTCAGTATTCCAACAAAGACTCGAGTCATCTGTCCTTGGACTGGGAGCACATGGGAAATGTTATGTAATTGAATGCACATTTCCTGTTATGGTGGTAAATTAAACCTGTTATGTACAATAAAGGTCTTTACATTTACATTGAGCAAAGACTTCACTCTGGAATTCTTTCACATACATGTCCTCTGCTGCAGTAAATCAGGCATGCAAATGAGTGTTAAATAAAAAAAGTGTATTTAAACAAAAACCACACTGCATGTAGTTGTCTGTGGTCCATCAACAACCTACTGGCTACATTCGCCGTGGGGAAACATGAAGGAGGCCCCATCAGGTGGAAAGGCTGGGGAAAGCAAATGGTTTGGAGAAAGGAAGGTGGATTGAGAGGAAGAGCTGGGAAAACAATAGGTATGATGGCTAGTATAAAATAAATGAATAAAAAGTACATCAAACATCACATATAGCAAACAAACTATGACTTTTTTTGTGCCCATAACTGATGTTGAAAATCCAAATCCAGCATCACCCTTCTGGATTTGGTCTTTCAGATGCAGGGCAATGTTATTTAAAAATATCATTTCCCATAGGGGTGAAATGAACTCTGTCATGCAAAAATTGGCCAGGATCTCTGCTTTATCTGAAGATGATACAAAATCTCTCCACCAATATGCGAAACAAAGGTAGCCATCACACAGTTGATATATCGCCGGGCTTTTTCAATCCTCTTTGGATGGGAAGACCTGCACCGGCATCGCTGGGTGATGGCAAAGAAGATAATCTTCATCCAAGGGAACTGCCTATGAACATCTTCCAAGTCCTGCTTGATCCCTGCGACAAGCTTCACACTCTTGATTTTTCCGAAGTCATTCCCACCACAGTGGACCAGCAGGACCTCCTGCACAGCTCTTCCTCTCAGGTACTGGTGGATAAAGGGGAGGAGGTTTCCCCAAACTACGCCACCCTAGCCAAACCACTGGACTTGGGCATCCAAACCAAGGTTGGTCTCAATGGTCTCCATGCGCGGTTTTCCCCACGGCAGATGTAGTTGTCCCCTATGATATAAACTTTTGGCCCTGTTGGTTGTTAAGTGCAAATGTCACCTTTAAATGATACACTTCTGCTGGCTTTTTATGGAATTTAGCACATTTAATATTTCTATTCTATTTCTCCATATTTTATCTAGTGGTATTGTGCTTTTTATGCATGAAATGGATGTGATTTAATGTTATAAATCAGTTTTTATGGCATTCTCCCGTGAAAAGTCTTGTGCGTTAATAACCGCAAGCGTCGGTTTTTTTCCATATTCCCATGAGATTTATACATACTCTTGGCCACTGTGGAGGATGCTGACTCCATTTCGTCGTCTAAAAATTAGGATAACAAAAATTGAACAATTACTATGCATTCAAATACATCGAGTCCACAAAAAAGAACGTGGAGGGGGGTTGCATTGCTAAGTTAACTATCACAGAGAATGAATTGCCGGTCCTCCAAGCCTGGTCAGGATGGTTATCTTCAACTGCAAGCATTTTTAACAAATACATTAGCTAGCGGTAAGATATGCGACTACTTAAACACAGCAAGCTAACTTTGGTTCGAAGGACAGTGTATTTTAATTCAAAACTCGATTTAGCGTTCTAACGTGTTAATTAAAAGTTCGACCCATTACTCAGCTAGTACATGCGCATACGAAATGGAACTTTCCCGGTGGAACGTCAATTAGAAAATACAACGAAAGTCGGCGTTAATATGCTCGCCACTCGCAACGTTGGGTAAGTGACGATGGAGAACATTGGCTTACATTACTTAATGTAATTAGCTGCATACCTAGCTAGTCAAACAAGATTCAGTTCTAAGATATCATAGATAGCCAGTTAGGTACTTCAACTAATTTCTTAACAGATGACTGTGAGGTGGGGAATGTTTTGCCAATGAGGCCATTAACTTTTTGAACGAGCCCGCGAATATTTATGCTGCCGGCAGTCGTTGGGTCCTTTCACTTTCCTGCACCGTCTCCGTGTGACAGCTGGGCTGGCCATTACGGGCACTTACGTTAATAGCGCAGCTGCCAGACCAGGTGAAAAGTTCAGAGGGCTGGTCGGATGGTGTGTGGGTGGGATTCGATAGCGCGGCTCTACCCCCCTATCACTACTGCGCCGACTCAGGCTCCAGATGTGCAACATGGCAGCGGCCATATCGAGGAAATTTTGGCTCCATTTCTGTTGAATGGGAGTGAATGGAGACGCGTCGTCCATCTTTTATACAGTCCTTGGTCCAGACTCACGGTGATGCCCCACTACACACGGGAAATCCGGATGTTATCCGCACCTCCCTGCGGAGCTGCTCGTTTATGGGCGTTTCTGACTTGCTGGCTTGTGGGCGCGTCGGACATTGTGTGATCAAATAGAATCCATCCCCGCTAAATTTTGATTTTCCTGCTGTTATGAGTACAAATCAATTTTCGTACAAACATCTCTCTGCCACGGATCGTCGAAAGAAGATTCTGGCTGCGATTTTGCTGTTGTATCCTAGATACAACCGCCGTCGCCACCACCGTTTTTGGGTTCATCCCATCCTGCAAAGCCGAAAAAATTATGGGGAATATCATCGGCTCGCATCAGAGCTCCAAGTCCCAGTTCAGCTTCTTGTTCGTCCTTGTCAAAACAGGAAGATCTGCTTGCTCTGGAAGTTTTTCGGACGAAAGAGATTGGCTCCCAGGTTGCGGGCACCGTATTCATTTCCATATGGCTAGAAAATTTCATCTTCGTCCCCTCCCACTTTCCCGCACCGGTGCCATGGACCTATAAGCAAATCTGGACGCACAACTCGGGTCGACCTCATAAAGGTGAAGCCCCACTACACACGGAAAATCCGGATGTTATCCGCACCTCCCTGCGGAACTGCTCGATTATGGGCGTGTCTGACTTGCTGGCTTGTGGGCGCGTCGGACATTGTGTGATCAGACAGAATCCATCCCCGCTAAATTTTGATTTTCCCGCTGTTATGAATACAAATCAATTTTCGTACAAACATCTCTCTGCCATGGATGGTCGAAAGAAGATTCTGGCTGCAATTTTGCTGTTGTATCATAGATACAACTGCTGTCGCCACTGCCGTTTTTGGGTTCATCCCATCCCGCAACTCCGAAAAAATTATGGGGAATCTCATCGGCTCGTATCAGAGCTCCGTTTGGATACAGCTCTCTCCCAGCAGTACTTTCGACTGGACAGGTCCCAGTTCAGCTTCTTGTTCGTCCTTGTCAAAACATGAAGATCTGCTCGCTCTCGAAGTTTTTCGTACGAAAGAGATTGGCTCCCAGGTTGCGGGCACCGTATTCATTTCCATACGGCTAGAAAATTTCATCTTCGTCCCCTCCCACTTTCCCGCACGGATGCCCGGATCGTATCGGATGGTATCCCAGAATGCATCGCGCACCAAAACGCACGCATGCCATAGAAAATGAATGGGATGCGGAGGAGGGTAATGTGTAATAATATGTAACTTAGCACCTCGATTGCTGCTCTTCATGCAGCGCGAGAAAATGTACAGTAAGCTAAGGCCGCTGTAGTGACATCCTAGAACCATGTACGCAGGCAACACTCACCCTACTTTTTCATATTAAAATGAAATGGTTAAATCCATTAATTGCATTGTGTATATCCATTACTTTGAATAGCACCAATTCGCATCACTCTATTCTGATGCGTTATGCTTAACGTGTCAGCTGAGTAGCATCTAACGCAAAGTAATGAGCATGTACAGCAGTACATAAATTCAATTCGAACACTGCTTAGCGATCCATTTATCAGCCTAACCATTCTTCGTTGTTAAATTACTTACCGACCTTCATACATCATGACGAAGCTTTTCGGCAACTTGACTTATGAGATCCAAAATGATAACTATTTTTCGTGCATGATCCGAACCAAGTGGGTGGAACAATGCGCATTCCTTGCTGTCCGTCTGTGATGAACATTCTATGCGTGGCCAAGTCAATAAAGCGAGCTGGCGTTACGGTGCAGATATTTTATCCATTATTTATATGGATAAAATATATGGATGTATATTTATCCGTAATATACTCGATCGCCACACTCCATTATGTAGTCCCGCAAAATGTACAGTAAGCTAAGGCCGCTGTTGTGATATCCTAGAAGCATGTACACGCAGCTAACACTCACCTCACTTTTTCATAGTTCATGGATATCATTTTAATGAGTTGTATATTTCCATTACTTTGAAAAACACCAATTCACATTTCTGTATTTTGATGCATCATGCATCATATGTCAGCTGTGTAGCATCTAACGTAATGTCCATATGAGTGCATTTATAGCAATACATAAATTCAGTTCGAACACTGCTTAGCAAACCATTTATTAACCATTCTTCAGTCTAAAATTTAGACCTTCATACTTGACGACGAAACTTTTCAGCTACTTGACAGATGACATCCAAAATGTTTACTTTTTTGTGCATGATCCGAACATCCATGAAAGCACTGAACGTGCATACACATTTTTTGTGGTACAGCCTTTATTAGATCAAAGTTTTGGGTAGGTGGAAACGTCAGAGCATACTAAATCCGAACATCTAATGTTCGTGAGCAGCATCTGAGATCAACCGGAGTGATGCAGGTAGATTCGACGGTGTGGCTGATTTTCATCTGAACGAAGATAATACGAGACCTAAAAGAATGCAACAGTTGGTAGCGTAAATATGCACATTCAGAACAGAAAAGTGATCCCATAGGGTCGCGTCCCGTTTACAACTTTAGATTTTCTTTCAATCTAAAATCATAACTTTTAAAAAATCTAATACAGAGTTCTGGAGAGGAGTAAATGCTATTGCAATGCTCTGATGCACTCACACACACATATACAGACGAATAGAATAGAATTAGAATTATTTGTGTTTTGTCAGTTTTTGTTTTTTGCCAGCACTGCTTAACATTTTGAAGATGTACTCAAAATCAAAAGGGTTTTAATGCTTAACTTTCACAGAGCCAGTCATTATCATAAAATCAAGTACCACAAATACAATCGATGTTAACTCGCACTTAGAAATGAAACGTAGAGACGGTATTAAAATTATAATCAAGACAGACTTTTTTGGAAAGGGCTTAGGGGTGGATAGAAAGGCACGGCCTCGGGTTCGCTGACATGCAGAAATTCATGGATGAACTGTTCAGTGCACTCCAAGAGGCTCAGATATCTGGGGAAGGACAGAAAAAATTAGCTTTAAAACAAAGGTAAAAATAACGAAGTACAACGTGCGTAACATTTCACGGTAGACCCACATTTTATTATACTCCACTGAATGGTTATAAGTCACGTAAGCTAAAAGTAAATTAGCTTACCAGAATTGACAAAAGTTTAAAGCTCCTGTACATCGGTTTATAAGGCACGTGAAGTGCGTTGAGTTATGTGTTCAGTTTTTTGTCTTGAATCCGGAAAAAATAATGGAATTCGCAGGCAGACGAGCAAGAATCATCTGACTCCGATAATGTGGTTATTCAACGTTGAACTAAAGAGAACACGAGCCTGGGGCGCATTTCACAATTGCGTAGTTGCAGAAATGTATTTGTCCTTTCAGTCAATGTTTCCAACTATGGAAGTTAGCACCTGTGATTTCGGGAAGCGCACCCCTGAGCAATGTCACTTTAACGTTACTCAACAGCAAGTCAACTACTTAACCGAGATTTTGAGTTGAAATCAATAGTATTACTTCCCTGCCAAAGTCGTTTTAACATTTGTTATTGCATTTGTGTTTTAAAATTGTATCTCAAACCATAATTAAACCTTTACCGGCGGCTATGTTTTGTTTTCCGTTCCGCTCATATGTACATCAGGGTGCAGTCTGCAGTGGTCAGACTTCCATTTCCGGTGAAAAGTGATCGTGAACACCGTCACGCACCCTGGGTCGGAGTTCCACGAGCCCAAGCCGTTGTCATGGGCACCTCGGATACCAGCGCGTTCATGAGCCCCACACTACGCATGTGTGAGCAAAAATCACACAGCGCATGTCCGCGTGGCTCCGGAAGCTTGGCCCCCATGTCGGCTTGCTGCGCCACTGAGCAATTTCCATTGAAATGAATGGGCGGCCATTTTCCAATTGTATATCCAGTGAAATATAAAACATCCTTGGTAGTGGGGTATGGAGTTAAATTACTGCCAAAACCTAGTATACAAACCGAATATGTTTTACAAATGCACAACGATTCACAAACAAATACAATGTGATTTGCAAATATAAAAATTATTCACGTGCAAACAAAGTGTGGTTTGCAAATATAAAAACGATTTGCAAACAAATACAGTGTGGTTTGCAAGTATAAAAACGATTCACGTACAAACAAGGTGTGATTTGCAAATATAAAAAACGATTTGCAAACAAATACAGTGTGGTTTGCAAATACAAAACACCATTAACAAATGAATGTATTCAGTTATACAAATACAAAACCGATTACAAGTATACGACGAGAACCATTTCCTACAAGTACAAATCAATTTTGGCAGTTTTCTACCGCTGACATGGCGTAAAGGATTTTCTCACAAATGTCATCACTGTTATTGCCCCTGTTAAACAGCAGGTGGGGCTATAAGTCAATATCCTAGATCTCTACTCCGTGAAGTTGAACAGAATAGAGAACGGCCGCTAGCAACCGTGGAAATGAGGATGATGGCTGAGGCTAAATAAAAACGTAGTGTCTACGTGTTCGAAATAACTCCGTGTCCGACAGTGGGATGGTGTCAATATAACTCCGTGTCCGACAGTCGATTATTGTTTTTAATCTCTTGAAGTCTACTGAATCTTTTAGATAGCCTATTAAACGTGAATGTTTGATCAGATGGCTCAGCTCTTCAAGATGGGTACCGAGAATTTCAATCAATGTTTCTGTTTAAGCTCTGCTCAATAAAGTTTTCTGGGCCCGTATTCACAAAGCATCTTATCTTAGCGCTAGGAGTACTACTCCTAAGACGCGCTAAAACATTTTTTGTAGGAGTTAAATTTTAAAAGTAATTCACAAAACCGCTGAGAGCAACTTTTAGCCATCCGAGACACCGAGGGTAACGCTGCAACGATCTGTAGGCTGATATTATCCCACGCATACCGCTTGGATTTGCTGTTCACCCCCGAGCCAATTTTCCCTCTGATTAGGCTACATGCTTTCGCTCCAGCACCAACTGGCCCAGCAGCAGTAACTGGTCTTGGCTCCAGCTGGGCTTTCGCGTCATTTTTGAACTTACATCCATGACAGTTTAGGGACAACAAATTTGAACGGCTCGACATTTAAATGATCGCAACAAATTCTCATTCTCATCGGGTAACAAGTAGCTATTGGGGCAAGTGATGCGTTTCATTAATAACTCGTTTAATGCTATTAATGTTTTTACAATGATCTCTTTCCTATGTACGTTTATTTGCCTCGAGCGTGATATGCGGGGACCGTGCATTGCAATTTTCAAAAGTACTCAATATGTTGTTATCTTAAGCCGAATCTAAAAAAAACCGACAATTGATATTTAACTATTTACTTGCTTTCAAGTCGCCAAAATGTAAGTTATAACCGTTTTTCCGGAAAGAGGTTTGTATAAATGTCAGTGTTAAGGTTAAGGTTAGGCTTAGGGTTAGAGCAGTGTTTCAATGGGGATCATCGAACCTCTCTACTTTGAAATGCATTGGAAAACTGCCGTACCCGTAACAACTGCCATTATTTTATGGGACAAACCAGCCCCTTGGACTATTTTCTCATTTTTTCCTCCATGGGTTGTATTTGAAATTTTTTCAATGGGCTGCCCTGCCACCAAACAACCAATCACCGTGCTCATTGTCCCAAGACCCGTGCATGATAATTGACGTCAGCCATAGCAACGGAGATTACTCCCGCCTATCTCAGAGCTACTCCTATTCTAGGAGTTACCAGTTTTCTTAACTAAAAGTTGCCCTCAGCGGATTTGCGAATTTTAAGATTTTACTCCTACATAAATGTTTTAGCGCGACTTAGGAGTACTCCTAGCGCTAAGACAAGATGCTTTGTGAATACGGGCCCAGATTTATAACGAAATGTAAAATAAAAATATATCACTAACAATCAGAACACTTTATTGAGCAGAGCTTAAACAGAAACATTGATTGAAATTCTCGGTAACCATCTTGAAGAGCTGCCATCTGATCAAACATTCACGTTTAATAGGCTATCTAAAAGATTCAGTAGACTTCAAGAGATTAAAAACAATAATCGACTGTCGGACACGGAGTTATATTGACACCATCCCACTGTCAAACACGGAGTTATTTCGAACACGTAGACACTGCGTTTTTATTTAGCCTCAGCCATCATCCTCATGTCCACGGTTGCTAGCGGCCGTTCTCTATTCTGTTCAACTTCACGGAGTAGAGATCTAGGATATTGAGTCACAGCCCCACCTGCTGTTTAACAGGGACAATAACAGTGAGGACACTTGTGAGAAAATCCTTTACGCCATGTCAGCAGTAGAAAACTGCCAAAAGTGATTTGAACTTGTAGGAAATGGTTCTCGTCGTATACTTGTAATCGGTACGTTTTGTATTTGTAAAACTGAATACATTCGTCTGTTAATGGTGTTTTGTATTTGCAAACCACACTGTATTTGTTTGCAAATCGTTTTTATATTTGCAAACCACACTGTATTTGTTTGCAAATCGTTTTTATATTTGCAAACCACACTTTGTTTGCACGTGAATCATTTTTATATTTGCAAATGACATTGTATTTGTTTGTGAATCGTTGTGCATTTGTAAAGCATGTTCGGTTTGTATACTAGGTTTTGGCAGTAATTTAACTCCATAGTGGGGCCTCACCGTCACGGAGTTCACAAGTACGAACTTGGTGTACTTGTTATTGAGAAATGGCCATTCATTTATATTCAGTGCGTGAAGCCACCAATCACATTCCGCACATAGAAAATCAATACCACCTCCTTGTGGTGTGGAATAGGTAGTTACGGTACAGAATACAATGCAGTCATACACATTACATTAACACCTTGTAGACGTCATTTTTTCCTCCTCGTTCATTTCTCACCAATACATATAGTGTTGTGGATTTTCTTCAACATATTGAGATTCCCCCATCCTCAAGCAATTGGAGAGAGACAGATTCTTGAAAAAGGAAAAATTAGGCTTTATTGTGTCATGTTGAAAAATATAAAGAGGAACTGCAGAACTGCCCGATGAACTGCAAGACAAACTCCCCTGTGGAACTGCTCACGAACTGACGGTCCCCCCAAGAAACTCAAAATCTTCTGACGTGCACCCCATGTTATATTGAAAATATGGTCCCTCCCCTTTTCATTCTCGCTCTACAATTGGTCAAGTAACTTGAGATTGCAAATAAGTAATCTTTCAGGAATTTGATACGTCACAATGGAAACTTACTGGCACACTGAGATGAAAAAGAAAAAAGAAAAAGCATACAGCCAAAAAGAAAATGATACCAGTGGATGAATTCGATGCATATCAAATTAAAAACAGATAATTCAATTGAGTATGTTTTCAGTTGCAAATAATGATTTTGCTGAACAAATATTGATCAAAGCTACAGAAATCAAATACATCCTCTGATTATGGTTTTTTGAATCAACTAAGCAAAAAGCCTGCTTATGTGTGTGTACTGCTCATGCAAGTGTGAGCTGAATTGCTTGTATTTGTGTATCTCTCTATGTGTGAACTACTTGTATGTATATTTGTGTTATGTTATGTGTGTGTCTGCACTGTAGTATGTGAACCACTTGTATGTATGTGTGTGTGTTATACGTGTGTGTCTTTTTGCTGCCTACATAATATGGTTATTGATTATGAGTATGAGCAATGAATGAATAATGATGAAAAATATATATATAATCAATATTAGTAAATATAATCAATAATGCTGAATTTATATCTTCAACATCCCCCCCTTTGAGGCCATTCAATCATGGCCTCATATTAATCACGGTTCAAAAATGGCACAGTATTGTTTACCCCTGCCCCCATACTACACACAAGTGAATTTCTTATAAGCTCAACATAAAATCATTTGTTGGTCCTTTTCGACATAACATTTTGAGTAAAAACAGTCTGTCATGTTTGCAGTATGTGAACTTCAGTTGTTTTCAGTTGCTTCCAGGTGTAATGTGAATATAGGCCACCTTTTTTTTAATTCAGCCCAGACTGGAGCTAGGTTTAGACATGTCCTGGACATGTCTGGGGAAAGTCCCAGAAAATAAAAAAAGAGGTCTAAATGTGGGTGGGGTCTGCAAAAGAGTATATAAGGAAAAGAATTGAGACAGTGGAGTAGTAGGAGAAATTGCAAGAAGAAGTATACATGTGACCAGACCTGTCATACTGTTCAAGACCTGTGCAGTTTTCTTTTGTGGATTTTTGCCTGTGTTAGAGCATTTTTCCTTGCCCAGGACATCACCAAGCCACCCCAACAAAGAGGGACTGTAAATATTTCTGTTTTTGCTGTGTTCAATCTTGGTCTTAAGTGTAGATAGTAGTTTAGTCTTTGTTTTTTTCATGAAATGTGTTCAAGTTTTTAAAACTGTTTCTGTCATCCCTTGCTGTTGCTGTAGCTGTTGTGTTGTAAATTGTAATAACAAATTGGGGCCATAAAAAATTGGGGGCTCGTCCGGGATAGACCATTGTGTGAGTCATTTATTGAAAATCTAACATCTCAAATTGTAAAATTGATTTTTTTAATTGAATACATATATATAGATCAACAGCAATGGATGATTTCTTGGCATCACCAACCATAGGGGTTTTGAAGTCTTTTAAAAAGACAGAACTGCTAGAAATTTGCAGACAGTTAGAGCTGACAGAGGTAAAACCAGCCATGCGAAAAGCAAGACTGGCTAGAGAGATAGCTGAATATTACATTGATGAAAATGTGTTTGCACCAGGATATCTGGAACAGTTTCCAGTGGAAAATCCAAATATAGAAATGGAACTTAAATTAAAAATGCTAGAGATTGAAAGGGAAGAAAAAGAAAAACAAAGGCAGTTTGAGTTGGAAAAATTAGCAAGAGAAGAAAGAGAGGGAGGAAAGAGAAAAAGAAAGGGAAGAAAAAGAGAAAGAAAGGTAGGAAAGAGAAAAATAAAGGGAGGAAAAAGAGAAACAAAGAATTTGAGAGGGAAGAAAAAAAAACAAAGAGAATTTGAGTTAGAAAAATTTGCAAGACAGAGAGATTTTGAATTAGAGAAATTTGATAGGGAAGAAAGACTCCAAATGGAGCAACTAAAAATTTAAATTCAAACTGAAAATAAATTTCGGGCTAGCCAGGAGGTAAAACTGGTGCCTCCATTTTCGGAAAGGATGTTGACAACTATTTCCAGTGTTTTGAAAAGGTAGCAAAGAGTTGCCAGTGGCCAAAAGAACACTGGCCTCTGATGTTGCAAACTGTCCTCAAGGGTAAAGCTCAACAAGCCTATTCGGCTTTGTCTGCAGATGATTCCTCTGATTATGAGGTTGTCAAAAAGGTTATTTTGAGAGCTTATGAGTTGGTTCCAGAGGCTTACCGACAGAAATTCAGAGGTCTGAAGAAATCTGAAAATCAGACTTATGTTGCTAATGAGAAGCAGGTTTGCTTTGAGCGCTGGTGTACTTCTATGGAGGTCAAGGATGATTTCAACTCACTAAAAGAGATGGTGTTAGTTGAAGAATTCAAGAACTGTGTTAAGGATGATATTAAGACCTACCTTAATGAGAAGCAAGCACTGAATTTGCAATCAGCTGCCAAATTTTCAGATGAATATGTTCTCACACATAAGTCCAAATTTCAGTCTAGCAATAACAATAGATGGTTACAATTTCAGAAAAAAGGGAACGGTGATACCCAAGATTCCTCACCCAAAGACAAAGACAAATCTGGTGATAGTGCTCAGAAATCCAGTAACAGGTCTGATCAAAGTGTGAAAGCTGACAGTAACAAAAGTGGTCTTGTTTGCAGTTATTGCAAGAAATCTGGTCATGTTACAACTAACTGTTGGTTCCTGAAAGCTAAGAAAGAAAAAGAAAAGGATACCAAACCAAATGCCTTTGTGAAAACAAAGTTAGAAACCCCTGTAGTAGATAACCAATCTGCTAAATTGCCTGCTTCTTGTGGGGCTAAAAAGCCTGATACAGCTGACTTCGTGAGGGAGGAATTTCTTCCATTTGTGTCAGAGGGATTTGTGGCTCTGAATGAGCATACTACTCCTGTCCCCATATATATCCTAAGGGATACCGGAGCTTCTCAGTCACTTTTGTTGATGGACTCCTTGGAGTTACGTGATGAGACCGCTTCAGGGGATTTCATACTTGTACAAGGTATTGAAGGGAGGACTGTATCTGTACCCCTGCGCTCTATATTCTTGAAGTCAGATTTAGTTACAGGACAGGTAAAGGTGGGACTTATGTCAAGTCTACCTATAAAGGGTGTTTCTCTGTTGCTAGGCAATGACCTGGCTGGGGGCAAAGAAATTCCCCCTGTACATCTTACTTCACAGCCGAGCACTGAAGATGGGGATGAGGACCCATCTCTGTATCTTTCTTGCGCAGTGACTCGTGCTATGGCCAAGAAGGCTAAAGAAGAAGATGATGTGGTGCCGTCCAGTACATTGAATAGTCAGGACTCAGGTGGTTCGCCTCATGACTCTGATTGGCCTGCTATGGTTTCTCCGTTTGAGAACTTATCAGGCACTTTTATCAGTTCATTGTTTAGCCAGCCTGATGGGTTTGGTGATTCTGATGTGTCTGGAGACTTGTCTCTGTCCAGAAAGCGGTTGATTGAGGAGCAAACTAATGATCCTGAAATTTGTGCACTAAGGAGGAGAGCCCTTCCTGATAAAGAAATAGACACAGTTCCAGTTGGGTATTATCTCAAGGATGGTGTGTTGATGCGGAAGTGGCGCCCTCCTGATATCCCTGCCAATGCAGATCGGGTAGTGGTCAGGCAAATTGTTGTTCCGAAGGTCTACAGGAATGAGATCTTAACAATGGCTCATAGTTTACCTTTAGGAGGTCATCTTGGTGTTAACAAGACTGTTGATAAGATCATGAAACACTTCTTTTGGCCTGGGCTTCGGAAAGACATTTCCAACTTTTGCAAAACCTGTCACACTTGTCAGGTAGTTGGAAAACACCAGTTAGACCCACCTGTAGCTCCATTGCAGCCTATCCCAGCATTTGGGGAGCCATTCTCTAAGGTCATTGTTGATTGTGTTGGTCCATTACCCAAGACTAGATCTGGAAATCAGTACTTGTTGACAATCATGTGTGCATCTACCAGATTCCCCGAAGCCATACCTCTACGTAACATCAAGGCAACTGCAATCTCAAAGGCTTTGATAAAGTTCTTCACGTTGTTTGGCCTTCCCAGGGAAATTCAGTCAGACCAAGGTAGCAATTTCACTTCAGGATTGTTTCAGCAGGTTGTGTATGAACTAGGTGCAAAACAGATTCTTTCTAGTGCCTATCATCCAGAAAGTCAGGGTGCCTTAGAGCGGTTTCATTCCACTCTCAAGACAATGATGAGGACTTATTGTTATGACCATGAGAAAGACTGGGATGAAGGTGTTCATTTGCTGCTGTTTGCAGCTAGAGAAGCAGTGCAGGAGTCTACTGGATTCAGTCCATTTGAGCTAGTGTTTGGTCATGAAGTGAGAGGACCTTTGCTATTTATGAGTGAACAATGGCGAGAGAGAGAGCCGCACATCAGTCTGTTAGACTATGTTAGCAAGTTCAAGGACAGATTGCTTGCTGTTTGTGACCTAGCCAAAGAGAACTTGAAATCAAGTCAGGAAAAAATGAAAACTTGGTATGATCATCAGGCTAGAAGCCGTGAGTTTAAACCAGGAGATAAGGTTCTTGTGTTGTTTCCCTTGCAGTCCAATCCATTGCAGGCTAGATTTCATGGTCCTTATGAAATTCTGACAAAACTCAATGATCTCAATTACATTGTGAAGACTCCAGATAGGAGAAAACCAAAACAATTGTGTCACATTAACATGCTGAAGCCTTATCATGACAGAAATGCTAGGGTGGCAGCTGTCACTTCAGATTCTCCTATGGTCAAAACGTGTGAAGATGAGGGGGAGTTTCAAGATGATGAACCTAGAATTAAAGCTGAAGTTCTTTCATGTAAATTGTCAAATTCTGAAGTGTTGCAAAATCTTGATGTAAAACTCCAGCACTTAGAACCCTCAAAGAGAGATCAGTTTGAGAGGTTGATCAAGAAATATGAGGATCTGTTTCCTGATGTTCCAAAAAGAGATTCTATAGCCGCTCATGATGTAGATGTTGGTGATGCCAAACCAATAAAACAGCATCCGTACCGAATGAATCAGTCAATGCTGTAACTAGAACTGATGTGTTTCCAATACCTAGGATTGATGATTGTATTGATAGAGTAGGACAAGCAAAGTTTCTGACCAAGATTGATTTATTGAAGGGTTATTGGTGTGTGCCTTTAACTGAGAGGGCCAAGAGCATCTCTGCTTTTGCCACACCATCTGGGTTGTACCAGGATGAAGTCCTACCCAGCCACATTCCAAAGGATGATACAGTCTACAATCGCCGGATTGCCACACACGGGTGCACACATTGATGACCTGATCACATGGAGTGAGTCCTGGGAGGAACATCTAAAAGATGTAGAGACGTTGTTCCAGCGCCTGACCCAGGCTAACCTGACTGTTAACCTGAACAAGAGTGACTTTGGTTGTGCTACTGTCACCTATCTTGGCTAAATCATAGGCCAGGGTAAGGTGGCACCCATAAATGCTAAAGTCCAAGCCATCATGGACTTTCCAGTTCCTGACAACAAAAGAGCTTTGCGCCGCTTCCTTGGAATGATCGGTTACTACCGCAAGTTCTGCAAGAACTTTGCTGAGATTGCTCTCAGTCTAACTAACCAACTGAAGAAAGGCGTAAAGTTCACTTGGGATGATGCATGCCAGAGAGCCTTCGATCGCCTGAAGTCTCTGCTGTGTCACTTCCCCGTGCTCAAATCTCCTGACTTCAACAAACCGTTCTCCATCGCGGTCGATGCTAGCGACCAAGCTTGTGGATCTGTGCTCCTACAGAGAAGTGACTCTGATGACATTGAGCATCCCGTGGCATACTTCTCCAGGAAGTTCAATCGCCACCAAAGGAACTATTCCACAATCGAGAAGGAGCTGTTGGCTCTGGTCCTTTCTTTACAACACTTTGAGGTTTATGTTTGTACAGGGGAAAAGCCAATGATTGTGTACACTGACCACAATCCGTTAATGTTTTTGAGTAAGATGAAAAACAAGAATCGGAGATTGTTGAATTGGAGTTTGATTTTGCAGGAGTTTGACTTGGAAATTAAGCATGTGAAGGGTACAGACAATGTAATTGCTGATTGCTTATCCCGTGTTTGAATATGTATATATATATCATGTGTTTATTTGAATATTGTATGATATGTATATATAGACAAGTGTTCACTTAACCATTTTGTATTGAAAAGAAAAATTTTGCCTTTATGAGTCAAAATTTTTCCCTTTTGGAATGAAGGTGTAATGTGAATATAGGCCACTAGATAGCAGTATTTACCTTTTTTTTATTCAGCCCAGACTGGAGCTAGGTTTAGACATGTCCTGGACATGTCTGGGGAAAGTCCCAGAAAATAAAAAAAAGAGGTCTAAATGTGGGTGGGGTCTGCAAAAGAGTATATAAGGAAAAGAATTGAGACAGTGGAGTAGTAGGAGAAATTGCAAGAAGAAGGATACGTGTGACCAGACCTGTCATTCTGTTCAAGACCTGTGAAGTTTTCTTTTGTGGATTTTTGCCTGTGTTAGAGCATTTTTCCTTGCCCAGGACATCACCAAGCCACCCCAACAAAGAGGGACTGTAAATATTTCTGTTTTTGCTGTGTTCAATCTTGTTCTTAAGTGTAGATAGTAGTTTAGTCTTTGTTTTTTTCATTAAATGTGTTCAAGTTTTTAAAACTGTTTCTGTCATCCCTTGCTGTTGCTGTAGCTGTTGTGTTGTAAATTGTAATAACAAATTGGGGCCATAACACAGGCCTCAAGGTCTTTTGTTGCTGTGGTGATTAAAGTCCCGGTCTAATGTCCCACTTGACTCCAGTAATGTTGCTTAATGTAGATTTTCAGTCCAAAGTTCAAGTCCATTGTCCATGTCCATATTCAACATTGATTTGTGATTTTTTTTCATTGTTTTGGTGAATGGGCCTTCATGACTGGAATCGCTGTCCCAGCATATTTGTTCAAAACTTTGGGGAGGCTCCAGGAAGGAGCGGCCTTGACCGGCTGGTATGTTAAACTGCCACTTTCCGTCCCTGGAGTGAGAAAGTAAAATACAAAGGCAGGCAGGCATATGCACATTCAGATTCACTATGCGGCACATACAGAACGAGGGTCATCTACACCTGCATAAATTCACTTTAAGTCTTAGATGTACCAGATTGTATAGTGTTTGCTTTTGCAGTAAAGACTGTGCAGACACTTTTGCCAGAACACATTTTTTTTTTAACAGTTTCATCCAGGCCTCCTCAAGGGCCTACATTTGGAATATCATAGCGCCTTCATGCAATAGCCCATAATAATAATCTCCAAAAAGATTTTAATTTCAACAATCACTTGGGAGTAGACTCACCCTGCCTTAGGTTGTCTCCTCGATAGGAGATCTTACCCGTCTCTGGAGTGAGTCACACACACGCAGCTGCTCAGCATTGAGCTCTGTGCTCATGATGGGGCAGGTTTCCTCACCCCTCATAATGGGACAGTTATGAGATCATTCCAGTTGAACTGGGGCTATTGCAGCCACTTTGTTGGAATAATAGATGAAACATTTAAAGTAAAAACTCATCAAAAACAATTTGAAACAGATGCTGCAATTATAGTTCTGACAGTCAGATTCTAACCAACCAAATCAAATAAGTCCCAATTCAAGAATTTGTCTTGTGTATTTTTTCCCTCGGTCTGAATGTGCCTCACAAAATCTTCAATGTCACTTTAATTATTTGGAATACAATGAGTTGTCAATATGCCACCCTGATAAATTAATATTATTCATAATTACCCAAATTGCTCATCCTCATTAGTGAACTCCTGTCAACTTTAAATCAATATATTTTTCCCCATAATGTGTGTACCCATAATTTTATGTTTCAGTGTATTCTGGGTCAAAAGATAGGGCAGTAACAATAATCTCTTTTCACAGTGTGTTTTTCCCCAATTCATTTTGATTTAGAAACCCACCACAGTCTAGGGTTCCTCTAACAGTATGGAGGAGCACTTAGATCTTTCGAAACTCCCTCTCCCAGGGCACAGTTCCGGGCTAGATCCCTTTCCACAGAGATCTTTGCCCGGGCTCCCCCAGGTTCAGAACTCTGCCTTCAGCTTCCCGGTGTCTCCTTTTCAGAGCCCACCGATCACAGAAGCACCACTCGCCTACTGACTCATTCGCTTTTGGCTTATGGTGGCCTGACTGTACATTTAGCCGAGCGCGGCGGCCACCTCATGGTCTTACTGCCCTCTGCGACCCGACCGGCCGGTGACCCAGTCGATAGCGATCCCCAGATCCCGTAGTGGTTGTCAGCCACCCAGGTGGGAACCGACGGTCTGATCCCTACCCTACTTCGCTATGGGTATAGAAACTTTGACCGTTTTCACCAACCTCGCCTGTTCACAGAGGTCGTCTCCAACGCCCCTCTGCTAGGTGTGGGCTGTCACCCACGTACCACGTGTTGCCCACAGTTACATGCGACAACCACGCCGACTAGACGGTACCACGGCAATATGTCAATTCATACTTCACCAGACACGGGGGCCTTCAGTCCTCTCCCCTGCACTATATGACATCTTTAACGTGCCCTCGGAACTTTGCAGTCCCGCCGCCGCCTGTTGTCCACTAGGTTCGGGGGGCCCAATCCCCTCCCTAATGCACAGTCAGGACTTATTAGTCCCAGCCATAACAAATCCCCATATCCTCAGCAGAACCGGGTGTAATTGCTTTGACCATAAACCATGTGTTGCAATTAGCAGTTTTTTTTTCCCATACAATTCATCAAAACGGGCATATATTGAATATTCAACTGTAATATAGTTTTTTCATTGGGATCCCAGCAAATAAAGGAAAACAGTCATTCCAGAGTTAGTCAGTTCAGTCCATTTCTGTCAGTCACTTTTTATTTGAAAGTCCCCATCTTTCTCACCTCTCCGTTTCTGTCAGTCACTTTTTTATTTGAAAGTCCCCGTTTTTCTCACCACTCCGTTTCTGTCCGTCTCTTTTTTATTTGAAAGTCCCCGTCTTTCTCACCACTCCGTTTCTGTCAGTCACTTTTTGTTTGAAAGTCCCCGTCTTTCTCACTACTTTTAAATCCCCTCCCCATGGAAAATATTTTGTCAGCCTAATCAAAATAAATTTAGAATGTGATCACGTTATTAGTCGACTTTTCCAATTATATGGTGCACCATTTGAATTTAGTCTTCACTTGTGTTAATATTCCAAATTTATTTCCCCAAATTTTATTTTATAAGATATTATATTTAATAAGTTGCAACCCCATCAGTTGAATCCCCAGCTGGCCAGCTTTATCTTCTCACTCAAGGTCGTCCTACTCCCCCCTCTTCTGGAGTACGCTCTGCTCTCTGTGGAAAAGCCTCAACAGAATGTGTTAGATGCATACAACAAAGAACAAAACTCAGCATGGCTTTGCTGCTCTTCCTCTTGCTTCACTTAGATCTTTTCCTGTAACAGTTAAAAATCAAGGAAAGTTTATTAGTCATTTCATCTTCTTCTATTGTTGGGCTGCTCCTGTTTAAAAAACAGAGAAAAAATCATGAATTTATTAATTACATTTCTTTGGTCAGGAAAACTTTCAGTCACTTTTTTAAATCACACACTTGTTATAAAATTTGATCCTTTACATGACTCATTTTCTGGACAGAACTAATTCTTGTTAAACTAATTAAGAAAACTTCACATGAAATCGTATTGCTTAGACACTTTTTTCTTTTTCTCTCTTACTTCGGTACGTCAATCTTTCATCTAACTCCTCCTCCCTTTTATGCTTTCCGATTTCTGCATTCACGGTCTAATAATGAATTGACAGTTAGTAATAATCTTGATCATTGTTTCCTCACCTGGGATATTTTGGCCTCTACATACAGGTGCTGGTCAACGAATTAGAATAATTTGAAATAGTGCAATCGTTACATTTTTTAAATGCATTTTTTGTGCAGAAAGCAAATCAGGTGTTCACCGCGCCTGTCCTACTTCTTAGAGTAATCACAGAACTCGCTACCTGTAAAAAATTTGCTCAGCTGAGCTTTCAAAAGGCCCATTTAGGCCATTTAACTGTGACACTATTGTTTCATTGAATTCGAATAATTCATAAGTCATTTCATTGAATTAGAATAAGTGCTTGAATTTTTGTTTTCTGTGAAGAGCGTTCACTGTGCAGTAAAAAGTCAGGGTTGAGTAGAATTTCTAACTTGTAAAATCAATCATGGGTCAGCAGCACGACCTCTCAACCGGAATAGTGGCTCAAATTCAACCCTTCGCCAACAAGGCTTGACCCAAACTAAAATTGCTGAGCAGCTCGGCATCAGCCAGTCTTCCGTCTGCAAAGCTCTCAAGAAAGACTGGAGCAAGCACACCAACTGTTCCGGCGTCCGGAAAACTTCTGCTTGCGACAACAAGCAGCTGAGAAAGATCGCAGTCAGCAACTGGTTCAAGTCCACTTCCGAGCTCAGCGACTTGTGGAACGAGCAGACCAGCACTAACGTCTCGAGATCAACCACTTACCGTCGTCTGCGCGAACTCGGCTTCAAATCTTGCGTTCCAGCAGTAAAACCAATGCTGAACAAGAAACTAATGGAGAAACGGCTGAAGTGGGCCAAAGAACACGGTGAATGGACTGCTGAAGACTGACAGAAAGTGGTCTTCAGTGACGAATTACGCTTTTGCATCTCCTTCGGTGACCAAGGTCCTCGTGTCTGGCGTCGTGGGGGCGAAACCTACAACCACGAGGCCGTGAAAAGATCCGTCAAGTTTCCCCAAAGCGTTATGGTCTGGGTATGCATGTCCGCTCGGGGTGTAGGGAAACTCTGCTTCCTCAAGAAGACAGTCAATGCTGCCGTATACCAAAATGTTCTGGAAACGTTCCTGATTCCGATTGTTAATGAACAGTTCGGCGAAGAAGACCTCATATTTCAACAGGATCTTGCACCGGCTCATGCGCCGAAGTCGACCAAAGATTGGTTCGCCGGAAAACAGCTTGAAGTTTTGGCATGGCCGGCCAACTAGACTGACCTCAATGTCATTGAAAGCCTTTGGGCCGTCGTCAAGCGGAAAATTCGCGACAGAAGGCCGACTACGCTGGACCAACTGAAGCAGAACATCGCCACAGCCAGGGAAGCAGTGAGTGCAGAAACCTGCGACAAGCTAGTCAAATCGATGCCGCGGAGACTTCAGGCAGTCATACAAGCCAAGGGGGCAGCCACAAAATACTGAGAAAGTGATGATTCTAATTATAATAAAAAATATTCTAATTCAGTGAAACGGTTTCTCCATTATTCTAATTCAATAAAACAAGTGTCACAGTTAAATGGCCTAAATGGGCCTTTTGGAAAGCTCAGCTGAGCAAATTTTTTACAGGTAGCGAGTTCTGTGATTACTCTAACAAGTAGGACAGGCGCGGTGAAACACCTGATTTCCTTTCTGCACAAAAAATGCATTTAAAAATTTTACGATTGCACTATTTCAAATTATTCTAATTCGTTGACCAGCACATGTACAGTACTTTCCCTAGGTTACTCCAAAACTTGCTCTTTAATTTGGTCTACTATATCCCAAAACCAAAAAACATTTGCTAATTCACTTTTTTTCTCTCTCTCTCTCTGATTTGCTATAGGTTTAAATACTTGCCAATTCACTTTTTTTCCTCTCTGATTTGCTATGGTTTTGTCTGCACTGCAGTATGTGAACCACTTGTATGTATGTGTGTGTGTTAAATGTGTGTGTCTTTTTGCTGCCTACATAATATGGTTATTGATTATGAGTTGGAGCAATGAATGAATAATGATGAAATATATATATAATCAATATTAGTAAATATAATCAATAATGCTGAATTAATATCTTCAACAATAGTCGCCTATTTTTAGGGGTGAAAATGTTGCCCGAAAGCTTCAGATTAACTACTTAACTACTTAACTAACTAAGAACATTAACTACTTAAATGCTCCCACTAATGCAGCTATCAGCATACAGATGCATGGGGCGCAATGTTACCTTGATAATAATAAAAAATTAATAATAAAAAAGCCACAGCCAGTGTCGTGCCACTTCGTCGTGCCACTTCGTCCCGTGTACACGTGTAGAAAAAATTGTAAACGTTGACACCCCAACTTCAAAGTGTTCTTTCATGAACTAAAAAAGTTGGCTTGAAGTGTATAACAAGAAAAGTTGTAGTACATCTGAATTTACTTTCAGTATACTTTAAAGTATACTTTTATAAGCTAGAAATTATGCTAGAAGTATATAACTTGTGAACTAATAGTTCAACTTTAAGTTTACTAGCAGTATACTTTACAGTATACTTTCATGAACTGAAAAGTTTACGAGAATTATATAACTAATAAACTACCAGTAGGTATATCTGTAAGTTTACTTGCAGTATACTTTGATGTATACTTTCATAAATTGAAAAGTATGCTAGAGGTATCAATTAGTTAAGTCACTATACTAACTACTATAGTATACTGTATATTATACTACTATACTATAAGTTCACTTAGAGTGTACTTGCAGTACAAAATAAAACTTAAATGTAAACTAGATGGGTACTTTAAGTTTATGTTGCTTAAACTTGAAGTATACTTTTTTTTCTAATCAAGCACTACAGCACAGGAAGGTGAATGGCCCTAAGAGGCCAGAGACGCACGCCTAATGCGAGAGCCTTGGCATCTCTGTGAGCCAGCTAGCTAATTCACAGATCCAAAGCTGCAGAGGACTGTTTTAGGGACACTGAGTTTAATCGCCGAAACTTCTGTTTATTGACAAACGTGTGCAGAATTAGGCTGAATCCAAATCTCCACCCTCTGGACTTGCAGATTGAGCCCTCACGGACTTCTGGCGTATGTAATGTGATGTCTTCACCATCATCAAGTAAAGTCTGCAAGAGCGGGAGTCTGCTGCATAATAAAATGAGCTGATAGACAGGCTTAGAGACTGTTCCACTCGTTTCCGCGCAAATGCAAATTGATTACCTCTGTAGCCTGTTTTTCTGTATGATGATGTTGAATTTTATATCTGGCCTACGTTATTCAATTAACGTTTTAATATTATGAATTTCTACTTAGTTCATGTAGTTTTGTGTGTGCGTGAATGTGCTTTTCTTCTGTCAGCAATACAGTCACATCCGTATTGCAATGCATTACGGGTAATTAAACTAACGGAAGTCCGCAGAAAGTCCGCTTCAGGCCCCATGTGGAATGGATTAATTGTGGATTTGGACAGCCCTCAGCACTTCTAGACTTCCCGTGAACGCGCCCGCAAAGTCCGCGAGTTTGGTAGTACGGAGAACAGCGGGAATTTGGTTCCAGCCTTAATACCTGAGCGAACGTGCCCTTTAAAACTAGGTTTGCACACAGAAAGGAAGGTAAACAAACATGACGTGTGAGCACGCAAGTGACGTGGAAGAGTGTCGCGCAGTGATTGGTTGAACAATGTACATAATGTACTAACTCGCCTGTAAAAAAAAAAAATTTGCCCCCGGGCATTGGCTAGGCTGACGGCGGCACTGCTGGGTGGGGAAACAAAAACCGGAAGTAAACCAAGCAAGGAGAGCGCGTCCTTGGCAACCACCGTATAGTCGGGAATTTTTTTTTTTTTTTGCTTTTTTTTCGAACCTATAACTGCTTCGAACCGGAGAAAATGCCAAATACATACCTGGTGTGTATGTATTGGTGTGAGTGTTGCATACCTGGTGTCAAAATAAAGAGGATACACATTCCCAAAGAAAGGAGGCCCTTACAAAAAAGAAGTTACTTCAAAATCATTTTTAAAGTAAGCTTCAAGAATATTTCAAGTATTCTGCTAGTAAACTTGTAAGTGTACTACTTCAATAATTCTTGGGACTAATTTGGCCCACTAATAAGTTTATAAAAAAACATTTTAAACATACTTTAGATGTAAGAGTATTAAACTTTAAATATACTAATAGTTTATGTAATTCATGAAAGTATACTTTGAAGTATACAGCAAGTATAAACTTGGATGTCTACAATACTTTAAAAGAAATTATGTTATGACTTATTATACATTCTGCCCAGTATTTACGACCATATCGTGTCCATTGCTCTTTTCTAATCATAGGAATTAATTGACACAATGTTGATTTAAATACTCAGATGAAGGGAAACCGCTCCAGGCAGGAGTTGATCCAAAAACTTCCAGCCATATGGATGCAGCTTTACCCACTACAACAAAGCACATTTTGGGTATTATTTATGGATGTTTAGTAGCAGTCCACTTTTAGTTTATGATCGTATACTTTATACTTCTGAATGGAAAAGAAAATAGCCCACAATTTTCAGGTAATACTATGGTGCAGTGGGTAAAGCAGCTATCAGCTAATCACGACTCAGGGATCAAATCCAGCCTACAGCATTCCCATGTGGAATTAACAATTGAAGCACTGATTACGAAAACCCCACAAGTCAAGTCAAGTTAAGTGTGACTTATGGGGTTTTAGTAATAGGTGCTTCAATTTATGAGAGTATCTCAGATTATAAATCGGAATACAATAATGATAAATAGTGCACTATTTCATTCCAATGTGTATTTAGAGGAAAATAATGGACAAGTGATCCTCATACAATACTGGGCCAAAAGTGTCATCAATTATAATCGTTTCATGACGTATATCTCTGAGTTTACTTGCACTATACTTCAAAGTATACTTTCATCATGTAAAAATTTTGAATGAAATACATTTGTGGTACGCTCAGTTTACCACTCTTACACTTAAGGAGCTTAGGACATGAAATTCAGCTCTGTTTTTTATGTTTATGTTTATGTTTATTTTATTTAAGAAGGGACAATGCACATTAATTAACATGATCACTTAAGTCACGTAAATGTGCCAGATTTAGCCATACTAGCTAATTTTCATCTGCAGTCCCTGGCAGGTTGATGGTATATACATACACATGAACAACATTAAAATTGCATCCAGAAGTACAAAAGCACAGATAAAGCAAAATGCTAGCATGTCCATAGTAAGGCACATATGTAGAGAGCACATAAGCTCAAAACAAATACACAACCACAGACAAAAACACATAAGGCACATAGCAGAAACAGCAAAATTTGAAGCCAATTAATAAATTATCTCACCATATAACAAAAAACATTAAAACATGCTATACAGCTGCCGGGTGGCTCACACGGTTAAGGCACTGCGCTGCAGTGCAGAGGTGATCACCACGTCGCGGGTTCGAGCCTCGGCGTACCTACCGGCAGGGGTCGGCAGCTTTTTCAGAGTAGCGCACACTTGGCTATCGCGCTACAGGGTTACAAATTGGGAAGGGACTGCCGGATTTGGGTGTTCGATAACAGCTTTGTTCGTTGCTCCAGCGCCTCCTGTTGGCCAGACGGGCGCTCGTCAGGAAGACTCCGGCTTGGTTCATGTCCGGGTATCCTCCGCCCTCGCTCTGAACTTGCGAAGATTCAACCAGCGAGTGTATAAGAATCAGTGGCTGACAGGCACGTGCTTCGGAGGAGGGCCGTGAACTGTCTTCACTATCCTGAGTTGGCAGCAAGGGGTCGCATACGAGCAAGCTTTGTACATAGTTCCCCAATTGGGCATTCTAAATTCGGGTGGGATTGGAGATGCCAAATTTATTTAAAAAATAAATAAAAAAATTAAAACATACTATACAAAAGTAGAACATACACAAGACAGACCAAAAGATGCAGCCAAAAGGAGACACAAATACATAAACAATTGCATAAAAACAGGCCACAATTCATAAACAATTAGCAAGACAATGAGAGAATTTGCTATACCAGCACATAAGTCCTAAATAAATTATGAAATATGAGACATAGCCACTAATTCAAATCATGATAGCAGGTTTGATTGTCCAATAACCACTGCTTTATTGATTTGGAGAACGAATTAAGAGATGTGATGTTCCTGAGTTCTGTGGGTACAGTGTTCCAGGTATGTGCTGCTCGATAGGAAAAAGCTGACTGGCCAAAGGCACTCTTTCTATATGGTATTTTGCAATCCCCCCTGGAGTTGGATCTGGTTGATAAGTTTTGAATTTGTTTAATAAATTCATTAAGTGGAGGCGGTGCCAGGCCATGAAGACTCTTATATACGAGTAAAATATTGGCAAATTTGATCATATTTTCCCAACGTAAAAATTTATATTTTGTTAAAATTTCGCAATGATGGTATGAATTCGACTTCTTATCCAATGTTTTCAAAGCCTGTTTGTAAAGCCTTTCAACCGGTTTTAATGTAGTTCTGCCTGCCTGTGTCCAACTGGTCAAACAGTAATTCATATGTGAAAGAATCATTGCATTGAAGTACAACTTCGAGGCCTCAATTGTCAGGTTGCTCCTAATATGTCTGAAATTTGCTAAATTAAATTTAAGTCTATTCACAACTTTTTTTACTTGTGTTTTAAATGTAAGCAGGGAATCTAGTACTATGCCCAGATATTTAAACTCGTGTACTACCAATAGTCTTTTCCCTGCTACTGTAACTTCTGGGTCTAGATCTCTATTTACAGATTTCGAGAAAAACATACATACAGTTTTATCGACATTCAGATATAGGCAGGAGTTTGTCAACCAATTAGAAATATTGACCACTGAAGCAGACAGCTCTTCTCCTGCTTGCTTCTTGTTTTTAGCATGTAAATATATGACCGCATCATCCGCATACATCTGACAAGTTACATTAGGTGGACAGACTTCAGGTAGGTCATTAATAAACAAACTAAATAACAGAGGACCCAAAGTTGAACCCTGAGGTACACCGACATGATTATCAACCACCTGTGAGGTCACCTGATTCATACGAACACATTGTTTTCTATCTGTAAGATATGATTTTATCCATTTAATGACAACAGAGGAAAAATTAAACTTTGATAGCTTAACAATTAGAACCTCATGATTAACAAAATCGAAGGCTTTCTTTAAATCAAGGAAGACAGCCCCTACCACTCCCCCCTTATCCAATTTAGTCTTAATATTTTCCAAAAGAAAACAATTTGCTGTTTCAGTAGAATGAAATTTTCGAAATCCAAATTGCATAGGATGCAATGAGAAGGGCGTAGCATTCAAGTGTGATATTATTTGTTCAGAGATCCATTTTTCTGCGACTTTTGAAACTGCTGGAAGGATACTAATGGGTCTATAATTACTAATGACCATATGGTCACCTGACTTAAACACTGGCGTAATTATTGCAGTTTTCCAAGCACTTGGAAACACTCCTTCATTAATAGACCAATTTACTATTTTTGCAATAGGAGAGATGAGTGCCTCCTTGTGAGTTTTTATGAATACTGTGTCCATCCCATATACATCCCTTGCCCTTGAACAATTAAAGGAGGAAATGATTCTCTCAACTTTAGAATTAGTCACTTCAGTGAAAATCAAAATGGGAGCATCAGTATTTAGGGGAGTAGCAGGATAATTTGATCGAGAGAAATTCCGAGTTAATTTTTTTGTTGAAGCAATAAAGTAATTATTAAATGCTGTTGCCACAATGGTTGGATCATGAGTTACATTTCCCTCAATATTTAGTTCAATTGTTTTATTAATGGTGCTAGATTTCCCTGTTAATTTCTTTAAATTCTGCCAGATTTCTTTGGCGTTTCCCTTTGCTTCACTAATAATATTAATAAAAAATGTTGCTTTTGCCATTCGGAGCTCCTTAACTACCTTGTTTCTTAATGTGATAAATAGACGTCTCTCATGTGCTGTTTTATTCTTGAGAGACATCTTGAGAGCATGGTCCCTTTGTTTCATAAGTGCCCGTATTTTTCCATTTAACCATGGTAAATATTGTCTTTGACCTGGTTTATATTTCACCTTCTGCATAAAACTATGTATAGTTGTTTGAAGTTTGTCCATGAAGGAATTACAATTATCATCCATACCTCTATGCACAAGGTGTTCGTTCCAATCTATTTCATTGATTGCCCTTTCAAGATTGCTTAACTGTTTGTTCGGTATTTTATACTGTTTTATCTTTTTGTTTGAAGACCGATTAAATCTTCTTCTAGCAAGCTTTCTTACAATCAGAATCATATTATGGTCAGACAATCCTGTAACCAGATTATAAGATTTATTTATTCTTTCTGATCTATTAGTAAAAGCCAAATCAATGAGTGTTTCTGAGGAACTAGTTATCCTTGTTGGACCCTCAATAACCTGTTGGAGGTCAAATTTACTTATTATACATTTTAACTCGAGCCTCGGCGTACCCACCGGCAGGGGTCGGCAGCTTTTTCAGAGTAGCGCACAATTGGCTATTGCGCTACAGGGTTACAAATTGGGAAGGGACTGCCGGATTTGGGTGTTCGATAACAGCTTTGTTCGTTGCTCCAGCGCCTCCTGTTGGCCAGACGGGCGCTCGTCAGGAAGACTCCGGCTTGGTTCATGTCCGGGTATCCTCCGCCCTCGCTCTGAACTTGCGAAGATTCAACCAGCGAGTGTATAAGAATCAGTGGCTGACAGGCACGTGCTTCGGAGGAGGGCCGTGAACTGTCTTCACTATCCTGAGTTGGCAGCAAGGGGTCGCATACAAGCAAGCTTTGTACATAGTTCCCCAATTGGGCATTCCAAATTCGGGTGGGATTGGAGACGCCAAATTTATTAAAAAAAATAAAATAAAAAAAATAAAGGACATTTGGACTGAAAGAGTTAATCTAAGACCAACACATTCCAAGTCATTAGTACAGGACCACTGAATTTGCTTACAATTTATACTGTCCTTGACATAGAATAACACCCCCCCACCACGACCAACAGCTTTATCACGTCGGAACATATTATATCCGTGCACTCTTTAATGTGATAAAATGCTACAAAGTACTTATCTTGAACAATTAGTGATGGTTTCAATATCGTGTACTTTACACAATGTTTAAAAAAAATTCACATTTTATCTGCTAAATTATCCACTTGAGGGAATGCCCCCTTTGCCTCAATCAAGAACATTTGCGCCGGGCCAGCTCAGGAACATGACATCATAAGTTGTACACGGATTGTCTCTAGGTGGTTAGCTGTAACATCAAAAACAGTATATTAAAAGGAATAACCATTGCTGATAGACAGATTATTATTAGTCAGTTAGCTGATGATACATCCTTTTTTTTAAAAGATGCTACTCAGGTTCCCATTGCAATAAATGTCATAAAAGAATTCTCGAAAGCTTCGGGGCTCTACTTGAACCGTGCTAAATGTGAGTTACTTGCAATTAAAAAAGGTGAAACATCCCACATCTGTAACATACCTGTGAAAGAAACTGTTACATATCTAGGAATTAAGGTAACCAAAAATAAAGATAAATGTTCGTTAAACTTCGACTCCATTATTGATAGAACAAAGAAAAAGCTGAATCATTGGTTACAGAGAGATTTATCGCTGAAAGGACGGGTTCTACTAACAAAGGCAGAGGGTATTTCTCGTTTAACTTATGCGGCTACTTCACTTTTATTAAAAATAAAACTTCGAAAATAATTGATAATATGTTATTTAATTTTATAAGGAAAAACAGAACTCACTATATTAAAAAATGTTATTATGAATAAATATGAATTAGGACTTAATTTTTTGGACTTCACCACCCTTAATAATACATTTAAAATCAACTGGATCAAACATTTTTTTAAAAATCCAACCACGATTTGGAATTCCATACCCCATTACATGTTTTCTAAATTAGGTGGCCTTAAATTCATTTTAATTTGTAACTATAAAATTGAAAAAATCCCTCTAAAATTATCTGATTTTCATCAGCAAATGCTGCTTGCTTGGTCCCTTATTTATAAACATAACTTTTCACCCCACTGATATTTTATCTGGAACAATAGAAAAATTTTGTTTAAACACAAATCTTTATTTTATGAGAATTGGTTCACAAACAATATTATTTTGGTAAAGCAATTATTCAACGATGACGGTCTTTTACTCACATATACAGAATTTCTCGCAAAGTTTGGGATACCTGTAACCCCAAAAGAATATGCTGTATGCCCTTCAGGGGTTGTAATGCTCTTCAAAGATGTAGCAAAACAAGGATCTATGTCACCAGTCCCAGATGTATTTGACACTCCTGTGGGTAAGATATGTTTTACATTTACCAAAAACAACAACAGAGGTATACGTACTTTATTCCAAAATGATGTTCAACGCTGTTCCTTATTGGAATAACTTTGTCAAAGAACTTAACTGGAAAAATATTTGGAATTTACTCTACAAATATTTATTGACGAACAAAGTGAGGGAAGTTACTTACATAATAATACACCATTACTACCCTGTAAACCATTACCTTGTTAAACTGAAAAAAGACAATGTAAATTGCTCATTTTGTAATGCTCTTCAAGAGACTCTTTTTCATTTATTTTGGCACTGTGATTATACGAAAAGACTATGGAAGGACTTGAGTCGGTATATAATTGATAATATTGATCCGGAGTACAGCCTATGCCTGGAGAATGTTTTGTTTGGTTTCAGCAAGTGTAATGAAGATAAAGCCAAAGAATATACTGAGTACAAATGAAAATGCGCCCCTTGAAAAAAGTCAATATTTAAGTTCAAATGAACTTCAATATAATTTTCATACAACAACAACACTACAGTGACGTCACCAAACATGCCAGGTGCAAGAAATGCAATAATTTCAAGTTAACTGTAACGCTAGGCAATTTTTTGGAAAAACGCAACATCTTGCACGCACACCACAGGAAAAATGAATTTCACTCTGAATTTGTGCACACATTGCCTTTAAAAGCATGTGAATCCGAATTAAATTTCACTACTTCACTGAAACTTGTGAAACGTCGACACTATGCTGCGACTTACAGCCCCTGAACGGGAACGTGCCATAGGCATGCTTCAAATTGCCGCCAGCACCAGGGAAATTGCCAGACGACTACATTGCGCACACACAACGATCACAAGACTCAATCAAAGGTTTCTGCAAACGGGGAGCACTCGGGACCGTCCTCGACCGGGTCAACAATGTGTGACAACGATACGTCAGGACCGTCAGATCGTACGGGATCATGTCCGAGACCGAACACTACCAGCGACAAGAACGGCTGCTCAAGTCCAAAGACGACGTGGATTCATTCACCCCAACACCGTACAGAACCGTCTGTGAGCTGCAGGCCTGTGTGCACGACGTCCTTATTTCGGCCCCATATTGACGGATCGTCACCGAAACCAGCGTCTACAGTGGGCAAACAGGCACCAGAATTGGTGACTACGACAATGGCATGGTGTCATCTTTTCTGACGAGTCACAATTTCACTTAAGGAACGCAGATGGCCGTATACGTGTTTGGCGGAGACGTGGTGAACATTATAACGCCGATTGTGTCGTTCAAACGGACCGTTGGGGTGGTGGCAGCGTTATGGTGTGGGGTGGAATAAGCTACCGTCACAGAACCCCTCTCCATATCTGCACAGGAAGGGTGAACGGCGCGTACTACCAGGACCAGGTGCTGCAGAACCAGGTTGTGCCGTTCTCTAACCAACACCACGATGTCCACAAGTTCCAACAGGACAACGCTAGGGCACACACTGCAAGGGTGTCCATGCAGTACCTTGCACAGCAGAATATCCCCGTGCTTCAGTGGCCAGCTCTGTCACCCGACCTCTCCCCTATCGAGCACTTATGGGATGAAATTGGACGACGTCTTTCACGTCGACGCCAGATGGACAACATCCGAGAACTTGAGGTTGCCCTTGTTCAGGAGTGGAATGCTATCCCTCAGAACACTATCCAGAGACGGATCAACTCCATGCGACGATGATGCACCGCATGTGTCAATGCAAATGGCGGTCACACCCGTTATTGACTTTCCTGTTTGACCCCTACACCAGTTAAACCTCTCTCGCGCATTAACATTATCGTGAATGAAATTGAATGATGTTTACATGTCTTCTTAAATCATTCATTATCTCAAATGCATCATACGTATATACTTCACATATCAATCCGTGGAGCTATTCAAGATTTCGTGAGTGGTGCGTTTTCATTTGTACTCAGTATATTGCATTATAAACCTCATCATTATTCGAACAAAATTCCATATACATAAATCTAAATTTAATAAGTCTAAACCCTTATTTAATGTTCTTGAAACTGAAATAAGGCTGTACATTAAAGCTATTGATTCTTCCAAAAATAAAAAGGCTATCAAGACGGTGAGCTTATGCACCTCTTTTGATGTATTTACATGAATGCTCTCTGGCTCTATATAGATATACTGTACCCTGGCACCTTATTTTTTTATTTTATTTTATTTATTTTTTTCTATGACTGTTTGGCTTTGTCAATTATGTAACTTGTCTATTATAATTTTGTACTATTATGTAATAGAGGCATTATTAAAAAAAAAAAAAAGAAAAAAGGTGGTTAGCTGTAGTTCGCGACTCTGGTCTGGACGGAGAATAGCTTAAAGAATAGACCAACAAAAATCACTGAGAATGAACGGAAAGCGATGTGTAGTGTGGGGGATGCAGTGCAACGCATGCATATGGCCATGGAATGTTTCAGTGGCCGAAAGATGCAGAGATATCGAGAGTATGCACAAAACAAGTCCAATGTACTAGTGCCGACTTTGCTGGCCCAGGCAAACCCAGGTCACTGAAACCAACGATATGCGGCCAACATTTCGAGTATTCATGTTTTTACATATCATTATTATTATTATTATTATTATTATTATTATTATTTGCGGAACCAAAATCGATTCTCTGCACTGCCTGTTCAATAGCCAGCCAACTCGCAGTTCTGTGTGATCTAGCCAGCTAAGTGTTGAGATATCATTCACAACACTGTATTTCTTTGCACTGCGTGTTCACTCGCTATTTAGCTAATAATAGCAAGCTGCGAGGTACGGCTTACATGCATTGTTTTGAGAGCTCATGAAACACAGTGCACAAAAATGAATAGAGCCACGAACATAATCATTTCACTACTGGCTAGATCAGTGGTGAGTTCAACCACCACTAACGCTATTCTTAACCCAATATATTGTAATAAACTTTAATTTTAGTTAAACATAGCATAAGCTGCCACCACCTATATAAACCCGGTATGGTCCGGTGTCAGAGGCAAGAGAATACACCCCACGCACGGATTCATTATAAAAACCCAATTACTTTATTGACCATTAATTTAAGAGCAAACACTCGAACCAGAAGCTCCAAAAGAGTTCTCGCAACGGCCACAAGTGGCCCTCCTTACAACCGCGGCACAGCAAACCCGTAATATACATCCATAAAACACCATAAGATGCACACTGCACACACTTAATATTACCACTGCAACCGCATAAACTCACAAATCACTGCGTTGGACACCACTGGAAAATAGCGCCCATCTCACAGTATGGACACACAGCATCAGATTGCTCAGCGCACAATTAAGCCCGCCCAACTACAGGCGGAACAAAACCATGTCTATCATTAAGGGAATACAGGAGGCCTCAGGGCCAGAGCGTTACCCCCTGAAGAACCCCTGGCAGAGAATCCCGCATATTAGGATCTATTTAAAAATTGCGCAATACAAAATACACCATAACAAGACAAATAACATTAAAAATGTTACAAATATTCTCCACTCGCCCGGTCTGGCGACAACACCCCCCTGTGGGGTGCGGACAGTGAAGCCAAAGATTCACTTCAATACAAATGGCTCCAGTAATTCATCTCTTAACATAATCCATGCGATACATTCATCGACAAAAGTGCAATTCATTTTATACAGCCAACATCGAAAAAGATACGAAAGCGGAAGATTTTAAAACACACGCTAAGTTTGTAATTACAAGCAGGCAGCGACACTCTAAACCCCAGTCCCTCTCTGCCTACAGGAAGCATCTAGCCTCCCCTCCTACTACAGGAACAACTCCCCTACTCAACTATCTTCACTGCCGGCAACACTAAAAGTTGCGAGCAGCACCCTCCCGTCCCAGTGCCACCGCCACAGGAGAAAAGCCAGGCCCGTCTTACAATGCTCACACTGTTTTTCTTTCCACTTTTCATCCAGCGTCCTCCTCTCTGCACGCCAAGCACAGGTGACTGTCATTAACAATCAAATGCCCCTCCCCCCTAAGCAGAAGCAGGGAGATGGCTCCGCCCTCTCACTACACTCCCCCTTCCCCTAATGGAGAGGACTCGTCCTCGAGTCAGCATGACAAGTCATAGTCTCCTAGCCACCCTGGCGCTCTTCGCTCACGCACAGGGCGCCCAACTTGTACACAGTCCCCCTGAGTATTCCTCTTCCTGGGTGGACCCAGCGAGATCCCTCCTGTGTCCACCATTTCACTGCAGCCATCTGCTGCCTGCTGAAACTCATTCCCTTCGGGGGTCTCGACGTCCCTTGTCATACCACCGGAGCCCCGTAACAGTCCTGCTGCACCTTCCTCGTCCGCCTTTATTACAGCCTGGGGACAAGGCATAGCACAACCGGAAGAAGACGGCGTGCTTTGCAGGAGGTCAGCAGCAGAGCTCTCATCCCTCTGACTTGGGCCCACACACTCATCCTGGATTGGTGACGGCCCAAGGCAGGCAGACACATAAGATTTAAGACGGTTGAAATGTACAACAACCCCCAAACCCCCCACAACTGGTGCCACCCGATACAACACCTCGGTAACCCTCTCTACAACCTTAAACGGGCCCTTAAAGCGTCTCTGAAGCTTGGGGCACAATCCTCTCTTCCTGGCCTTATTCAAAACCCATACAAACTCCCCCTCAGAAAAATACTGAAGGGGGCCGCCAAGCTGTCACGGAATTACAGTTCCATTACATTTTGTGTTGTAACTCTACAACTAAATAAGATAACATCAAGTATGATATGTCATATTGAAGGTATTAACTTGTCCTTTAATATTATTAAGGGAAAATATATTTTTTGAGAAATTTTCATCAAAGAAACAAGCAAAAACTACTCCGTCACGGAATTACACAAAGTTGATGTGGTTTTTTTAATGTTGTGTTTAACTATCCAGAAAATGATGTTCCTATCATAGTTAAGTTATGAAACTTCAATATGTTCATATTTAAGGTGTTTTTTGTTAATACTGCAAGTTATAGAAACAAATATTGACTTTAACCCTGCTTTATGGGCAAGATATTTCAAAAAGTCAATGTCATGGAATTCCAAGAGGCAAATTGTCACGGAATGACAACAATAGTATTAATTAGTTTCAATGTATTTATTTCAATGTATTATACATATATACATAATTATTTACAATTTTACAGATTAAAATATATTACAATGAGTTTTCCACTTATGACCAATCATCATACATACTTAAAAGTTTTTTTTAATCTCCATGTCAACATTGGCTCGGTAGCCCCCTTAAAGCTTGCCCTCAAGTCAAAATTGATTTTTTGTTGACTGGAAGCTTTGGTCTGATGCTTCTTCACTGCCTCAACCACAGTGGACAAAGTCTCAACTAACTGGGTCACATATGAGCTAGCTGAAGAAAATTCCTTCCCAGTTCCCAAATCTAACATTATATCCACTGGGAGGACCATCTCCCACCTAAACAACACCTTATAGGGGGTAAACCCAGTACTGGCATGTACAAAACCCAAAACCAGTGAAGTTGGCACGTTGACAAAATCGTAAATAAAAACAGAATACAATGATTTGCAAATCCTTTTCAACCTATATTCAATTGAATACACTGCAAGGACAAGTTACTTAATGTTCGAACAGGTAAACTTTGTCATTTTTTGCAAATATTAGCTTATTTGGAATTTGATGCCTGCAACATGTTTCAAAAAAGCTTGCACAAGCGGCAAAAAAGACTGAGAGAGTTGAGGAATGCTCATCAAACACTTATTTGGAACATCCCACAGGTGATCGGGCTAATTGGGAACAGGTGGGTGCCATGATTGGGTATAAAAGCAGCTTCCCTGAAATGTTCAGTCATTCACAAACAAGGATGGGGCGAGGGTTACCACTTAGTGAACAAATGCGTGAGCTGATTGTCGAACAGTTTAAAAACAACATTCCTGAACAAGCTATTGCAAGAAATTTAGGGATTTCATCATCTACGGTCCTTAATATCGTCAAAAGGTTCAGAGAATCTGGAGAAATCACTGCATGTAAGCGTCAAGGCCGAAAACTAATATTTAATGCCCGTGACCTTCAATTTCTCAGGTGGTGCTGCATCAAAAACCGACATCAGTGTGTAAAGGACATCACCACATGGGCTCAGGAACACTTCAGAAAACCACTGTCAGTAACTACAGTTCGTCGCTACATCTGCAAGTGCAAGTTAAAACTCTACAATGCAAAGCGAAAGCCATTTATCAACAGCCCCCAGAAACGCCACCGGCTTCCCTGGGACCAAGCTCATCTAAGATGGACTGATGCAAAGTGGAAAAGTGTTCTGTGGTCTGACGAGTCCACATTTCAAATTGTTTTTGGAAACTGTGGACGTTGTGTCCTCCGGACCAAAGAGGAAAAGAACCATCCGGGCTGTTATAGGCGCAAAGTTCAAAAGCCAGCATCTGTGATGGTATGGGGGTGTATCAGTCCCCAAGGCATGGGCAACTTACACATATGTGAAGGCACCATTAATGCTGAAAGGTACATACAGGTTTTGGAGCAACATATGTTGCCATCCAAGCAACGTCTTGTTCATGGACGCCCCTGCTTATTTCAGCAAGACAATGCCAAGCCACATTCTGCACGTGTTACAACAGCATTGCTCCGTAGTAAAAGAGTGCGGGTACTAGACTGGCCTGCCTGTAGTCCAGACCTGTCTCCCATTGAAAATGTGTGGCGCAGACTGTTAAACAACTTAAGCTGTACATCAAGCAAGAATGGGAAAGAGTTCCACCTGAAAAGCTTCAAAAATTGGTCTCCTCAGTTCCGAAATGTTTACTGAATGTCGTTAAAAGGAAAGGCGATGTAACACAGTGTTAAAAAGGCCCCTGTGCCAACTTTTTTGCAATGTTTTGCTGCCTTTAAATTCTAAGTTAATGATTATTTGCAAAAAAAAAAAAAAAAGTTTCTCAGTTTGAACATTAAACATCTTGTCTGTCCAGTGTATTCAATTGAATATAATTTGAAAAGGATTTGCAAATCATTGTATTCTGTTTTTATCTACGATTTACATAACGTGCCAACTTCACTGGTTTTGGGTTTTGTACACTACTGCGATATGCCATCATCACATGTGGTAACAAAGTGTCCAAATTAGACTGATTTTCTTCGACAAACAATGACAACATGGACAACAAAGTGCGATTAAATCACTCAAATGAGATCGTCTGACTGTGGATGATATGGTGACGTTCTTGTTTTACGAATATTAAGAAGCTGACAATTCTCTAAACAAAGTGGTCTCAAAAGACCGTCCCTGATCTGAATGAAGGCACCTTGGGACCCCAAACCGACAAACTCACTCCTCCACTAAAACCTTAGCAATGGTGTGGGCTTCCTGATTAGGCAGGGGAAACGCCTCCACCCATTTAGAGAAATAATCCCCAATAATCAACACACATGTATTTTTACCCCCTGTCTCTGGCAGAGGGCCTAAAATATCAAGTGCTACCCTTTCATATGGCTGGGATACAACTGATGGCTGAAGTGGGGCACAAGGATGACGACCCTGCATCTTCCGGGAGGCACAATCTACACACTCCCTGCACCACTGCTTGACATCACCAAACCACCCTAGCCAAAAAAAATGATCTTTCACCTTCCCCTGCAGCTTCTATACCTAAATGACCCCCGTATGAGAATTATGCAACTGCTCCAGAACTTTTGGAATCAATGACTTAGGAAGAACAACTTGCTCTTGAAATGCAGCATCAGAGTTGGTAGGCGGTATTCTTACCAAACGTGAGTGTTTAACCTGCAACTGTGACCACACATGAGCATACTTTTGCAGGGCTATATCTTCAGAAAGACTCCGTCCCCTCTCTTTAAGATAAATAAGCTGCTGTAATTCCGTATCCTCCCTCTGGGCCTCTGCCAACTCATCCTCCACCCCCTACAGAGCTGTCTGCTTCCCAACCTCTTGCTCCTGTATAGCACACACGGAGGCACCTTGGGGAGGCCGACCCGGGATCACAGCTTCAGCATGGCCTACCACCGGGGCTGTTGCAACAAACGCCGGTAACCTAGAAAGAGTATCTGCATTGGCATGAGCTTTCCCTAGTCTATGAACGATCTTATACTGGAAACTGGCCAACTGCTCTACCCATCGAGTTAGTTGTCCCTCCAAGCCCTGGAAGTTATGTAGCCACCTGAGTGAGTTATGATCCGTACGCAGTATAAACTCTTTCCCTAACAGATAGTGCTCGAAATTACTAGCAAAGGTCACCATACTCAACAACTTTTTTTGTTGTGGCATACTTTCTCTCCTGCTTTGTCAAAGCTCTACTTGCATAAGCTACAGCATGTTCCACCCCATCGTTCTCCTGTGACAAAACTGCACCTATGCCCATATCACTGGCATCGGTATCTAGAATGAAATTCTTTGCGGGGTCCGGATAGGCCAACACTGGGGAAGAAATCAACTTAGATTTAAACTGTTTAAATGCTATCTGACAAGCATTCGACCACTTAAATCGCTTTCCCTTTTCAGTCAATTGATGAAGCGGGCAGGCTATTTCTGCAAACCCCTTTATAAAACGTCGATAGTAGGACGCTAACCCTATAAAGCTTCTCACTTTTGTTAGATTTTTCTGAACTGGCCATTCCCTTACAACCTGCATCTTAGCTGGATCTGCCCTATCCCCTTCTGCTGAAATAATATGGCCAAGATACTGCACTTGGGTAGAAAAAAGTTGCACTTAGAGGGTTTTACTTTAAGATTAGCTTGACGAACCTTGTACAACACTTCATCTAAACGGGACAAATGCTCCATGAATGTACGGCCAAAGACAATGATATCATCCAAATAGACCAAACAGGTTGTCCACTGTAAGTCTGCCAAAACCACATCCATAAGCCTCTGAAAGGTGCTTAGCGCATTGCATAATCCAAAACATAACACATTAAATTCAAATAGCCCCTGGTGCGTGACAAACACCGTCTTATGCCTGTCTTTGGGATCAATCTCAACCTGCCAGTAACTACTGGCAAGGTCAAGAGTAGAGAACCAGCAAGCTTTATGCAAACTATCCAGGGCGTCATCAATTCGAGGAAGGGGATAAGCATCCTTCCTAGTAAGATCATTAAGCCGCCGATAATCAACACAAAACCAGAGCCCCCCATCCCGCTTCCTCACTAAAACCACAGGGGCACAAGGGCTATATGAGGGTTGAACGATACCACTTGCCTGCATCTGTTTAATGTGTGCAGCACACTCTTCTTGTAAATGAAGAGGAGCACGACATGGATGCAACTTAACCGGTTTGGCATCACCAGTATCTATTTTATGCCTTGCAAGGAGGGTTCTACCTAGATCCACATCACCTGTACTAAAAACTGGCAAATACTTATACAACAAATCACGAATAGCTTGCTTCTCTGCTGCCCCCAACCCTTTTTGGTCCAAGCTTAAATGACTTACCAAGGAATCCACCGACCAGAGAGAATTGGGTTCCCTGCTCCCACTATCCCATCCGTACTCCCCCGAAAGCCCCTCTACCTCAATGTCTGTATACAAGGTTCCAACTTTCATACCTTCCTACAACACCATCTCCTCATCCATAACATTTATCACACGAACAGGGACAACATTTTGTTCTACCCGACAAACTACTCACCAAAACATGACAATGATCAGAAAGTGATGTAGAGGGCTCCAACATACTGTACCTTCTATATTTGTGCTGAGTGGGGTTGTGACTATGCCAGTGAGTATAGTCTCACTTCGGGGTGGCACAGTGGTATCAGACTTTATAATAACTGTACGGGGCCGCAAAGAATCTTCCTGAAACAATAAGGCTAAGGCTTTCCCCATTACCCGGAAAACCCTCTCCTTATAGTCTATCACTGCCCCATACTTTGACAAAAAGTCAAAACCGAGCAGGATATCCCTTGAGGGAACATCCGCAACCAAAAATTCTACTACAAGGGCTGGGGAGCCAAACTGGCAAACTGACTGCCAAATCCCTGATATAGGCATACCCCCTCCATTAGCAGCAGATACTGTACATTGCCTGAATACTTAATTAACTCGCCCTGCTCCCCC
Source organism: Gymnothorax reevesii (assembly GCA_029721435.1). Taxonomy (NCBI): domain Eukaryota; kingdom Metazoa; phylum Chordata; class Actinopteri; order Anguilliformes; family Muraenidae; genus Gymnothorax; species Gymnothorax reevesii. Next base: position 60,377,973 of record CM056581.1, read on the forward strand.
CCCTTTGTAATAGTCCTCCATAATTTTTCAGGAATGACCGATCGATCAGCTCCACTGTCCACCAACACAAGTGATTCAACCCCACCCACTTTAGCACTTACATGACTGCCCTTCCTATTAGTAGAGGCCACCATCTGAGTAACAAATGAGGGGGCGGAGAGTTGGCCCTCCATACCTGCCCCCTTTAGTTTCCCTGCACATATGGGCAGTCACGACGTAGGTGTCTATCACATCCACACTCCCAGCACACACCAGCACGATTACGCACTCCACGCCTGGAGCCATTACTAGGACCAGCCCCCGAGACAACTTCAGGGGGGTTCATGGAAAGACCAGAGGGGGGTGCAGGGGACACATTCCCAAAGGGCCCCTGGAACCCCTGCACTGCTGAGTGCATGGCCTTAACCTCCTGACGCAACTCTTCTACTGCACCCAACAAAGCTTCAAAACGATCATTTGCGTCATTGGTGTTTTCAGAATAACCAGAATAGAGGCAGAATAACCTGGTTCTAAATTTCTAAGGCGCTCCATCTCAGCCGCCAAATGGATTGCAGACTCTAGCGTCTTGGGCTTTGCAGCCCAAAGACTAATTTGGAAGTCCCCAGTAGTAAAATGTGTGACAAACTGATCTTTAGCCAACATATCCCTAGCATGATCATCTAAAGAGGGATAAGCTCTGGCCACTAACCTACACAGAGCATTGCCAAACTCCTGAGCCGTTTCATTAGGCAGCCTCCTTCTTTCTACAAAAGCAACCCTACTCCATTCATCACTACAACAAGGCTCTAGACATCTAGTCATAGCTACCTTCAACAATGCATAGTTACCTTTAGCTCCCACAGAGACACCATTATACATATCACGGGCGTGGCCAGATAACAACAAGGACATAAATTTCAATTTAACAGAGTCGTCTCAATCATTTACATCTGCAGCTAGTTCAAACTGTACAAGCCAATTCGACCATTCCCGACCCACCCCGGTAAAAACCTCTGGCATAAACGCTGGATTAAACTACCTGAGGAGACTATTACTGGAGCGGCCATGTTGGCCAAGGGATCGATTTCACTTGCATTAATTTCCTGCAATCCTAACTGGGATAAATTATTCTCTACCTCAGACATTTTTGTTTTGTTTACGGATCCCTCTGCTGCCACCAGTGTAATAAACTTTAATTTTAGTTAAACATAGCATAAGCTGCCACCACCTTTAGAAACCCGGTGTCAGAGGCAAGAGAATACACCCCACGCACGGATACATTACATGACATTACATTACAGGTACTTAGCAGACGCTCTTATCCAGAGCGACGTACAAAAGTGCATAAGAACAGTACAAAAGTGCAGACCTCCTAGGAGACAAGAAAAAGTGCTAACAGTAAGTGACAGAACACGTTCCATTGTTCCAGATTCATTATAAAAACCCAATTACTTTATTGACCATTAATTTAGGAGCAGACACTCGAACCAGAAGCTCCAAAAGAGTTCTCGCAATGGCCACAAGTGGCCCCCCTTACAACCGCGGCACAGCAAACCCGTAATATACATCCATAAAACACCATAAGATGCACACTGCACACACTCAATATTACCACTGCAACCACATAAACTCACGAATCACTACGTTGGACACCATTGGAAAACAGCGCCCATCTCACAGTATGGACACACAGCATCAGATTGCACAGCGCACAATTAAGCCCGCCCAACTACAGGCGGAACAAAACCATGTCTATCATTAAGGGAATACAGGAGGCCTCAGGGCCACAGCGCTACCCCCTGAAGAACCCCTGGCAGAGTATCCCGCATATTAAGATCTATTTAAAAAATTGCGCAATACAAAATACAATCTTGGAAAAGGCGTTTGCGCTCTTAGAAATCCGGCCTGTGAAGTGAGCCACAGGTTCGTACAACCGAAAATACAAACTAAATAAAATTCCCAAAAAAAATGGCCCACACACTGCACACAAAAAAGACAGACCAATAGGATGTAGAAAAATCTTTTTAAATTTCCAAATTACATCAATCAGTGGAAGAGTGATAAAAGTGGACGTTTCGGTCACTAAGACCATCATCAGCATAAGCCGGAACAACACATCTTCCAGCTTAAATCAACACTTATCATTAGCAGCAAGCAGTTAATCAATTAGCAATTAACATTTAGAAGACATACAAAAGGCTCAAGAGATAGAGAGAGAAAAAAAAGAAGACAAGCATGATTCATACATCATCTCAAACACAGGGAATTACAAGAAATTACGAACCAAGCCCGTAGAAACTGTTTGATGTAATACGGAAATTTAAAAAGATTTTTCTACATCCTATTGGTCTCTCTTTTTTGTGTGCAGTGTGCGGGTCATTTTTTTGGGTATTTTATTTAGCAATACAAAATACACCATAACAAGACAAAAAACATTAAAAATGTTACAAATATTCTCCACTCCCCTGGTCTGGCGACAACACTCCCCGTGGGGTGCGGACAGTGAAGCCAAAGATTCACTTCAATACAAATGGCTCCAGTAATTCATCTCTTAACATAATCCATGCGATACATTCAACAAAAAAAGTCAGTACAATTCATTTTATACAGCCAACATCGAAAAAGATACGAAAGCGAAAGATTTTAAAACACACGCTAAGTTCATAATTACAAGCAGGCAGCGACACTCGAAACTCCAGTCCCTCTCTGCCTCCAGCAGTAGTTCTCAAATTCAGTCCTAGCGCCCCCCTGTGTATGCTGGTTTTTGTTTTATCCACAATTGCAATCTTAGGATTTTAACAAGCTGTGATTTATTTTAATGAGGTGCATTTATGCAAATATCCACATTGAGATATATTGTAAAAATTGGCAGAGGGAAACAATTTAACCAAACATTTAATCAACATAAATAATCAAAAGGTTCCTCATTGGTGAAACTCTTGTCATATGGTGGCAAAACCCGACACTTTACAGTGGAGTCACACCTGTTGTGTTTTCTGTTGATTTTATTTGGTTCAGGCAGGTTACTTGGGAAAAACTCAAAACACTTGTGTTCAGAAACCTAATTTGGAGCTTATTGATTTTCTCAGAGTCTAATTTGATCTGTTTAAAAATGCTTTCACCTGAAAATCCTAGCAATATTGAAAATTAAGCACAATATGTTCAAGGGTTTTTATTCTTCATGGCACAATTGATATGTCCATCCAAATCTGACTTGAGATGGTAAATAACTACTCTAAACATGAGATGCTGCTAATTAAGACAAAGTAACAGCTTTTTAAAATCCTAGAATTGCAGTTGTGGCTAGAGCAAAAACCAGCATACACAGGGGGGCGCCAGGACCGGATTTGAGAACCACTGGCCCACATGAAGCATCTAACCTCCCCTCCTACTCCAGGAACAACTCCCATACTCAACTGTCTTCACTGCCGGCAACACTAAAAGTTGCGAGCAGCGAGCTAGGCCCGTCTTACAATGCTCACACTGTTTTTCTTTCCACTTTTCATCCAGCGTCCTCCTCTCTGAGTGGGCCCTCGCTGCGGAGTGCAGGACATCAGTCCCCACCCCCCTGATGTCCGACCCCACCCCCTGATGTCCCGACACTGCACATTCCCTACCATTTGGTGGCGGTAATTCCCCGAAATTTTGTTGTCAAACGGTCCAGGTTTATCCCAAATTTCGAAGGAGCGGGGCTGAGGCCGAATAGTCCTTTTTGCCTTGAAAAGTGCCTAACTCCCGATAAATGATCCGGAAAAAATTACGTGGCAGCCATGACAAGGGGATTCGAATTCTATAAATGTCAAGGAAAGGTGCACCATGGGGTACACAGAACCATCCTTTTCAAAAAGAAGGGAAATAACGCTATCCCACAATTCTGTGCAGCTGCAATATTTAAAGCGACGACATTCAGCTGGCCAACTGCGTAAAGAAAGGTACAACCCCAATTCCGAAATAGTTGGGACAAAGTGTAAATTGTGAATAAAATCAAAACGCAATGACTTTCAAATCACAGCAGCCAATATTTTATTCCCAATAAAACAGAGATAACATTGCAAGTGTTGAAACAGAGAAATTTTACAATTTTATCCATAAAATGAGATCTCAAATTTGAAAGCTGCTACTGGTCTCAAAAGTTGGGACAGGGGCCTGTTTACCATGGTGTAGCATCTCTTCTTTATAACACTGAGTGGAGCCATCTGGGCATTGAGCAGACAAGTTTCTTGAGTTTAGCATTGGAATTTGATCCCATTCTTGTTTAATACAGGCTTCCAGCTGCTGGAGAGTTTTGGGTCGCCTTTGTCGGACTTTTCATTTAATTATGCGCCAAATGTGCTGAATCGGTGAAAGATCACGACTGCAGGCAGACCAGTTCAGCACACAGACTCTTCTATTACAAAGCCATGCTGTTGTAATAGCTGCAGTATTTGGTTTTGCACTGTCCTGCTGAAATACACAAGGCCTTCCCTGGAATTGATGTTGTCTGATGGGGAGCATATGTTGCTCTGAAACCTTTATATTCCTTTCAGCATTCGTGGTGGTTTTTAAAACACGTAAGTGTCCCACACCATATGCATTATTGCATCTCCATACCATGCAGAGATGCTGGCTTTTGAACTGAATGCTGATAACAGGAGGGGTGGTCTTTCTCCTCTTTAGCCCGGAGGACACAACACTCTTGTTGGAAATCATGGATGTCAAATTTGGACTCGTCTGACCACAGGACATTTCGCCACTTTGCTACAGTCCATTTTAAATGAGCCTTGGCCAATAGACCACAGCGGCACTTCTGGATCATGCGCAACAATGGCTTCCTTTTTGCATGATTGAGTTTTAGGTGGCATCTGTGGATGGCACGGCGGACTGTGTTTACAGACAGTGGTTTCTTGAAATATTCTTGGGCCCATTCAGTAATGTCAATGACAGAATCATGCCAGTGAGGGATGCAGTGGCATCTCAGAGCCCGAAGATCACAGGCATCCAGTTAAGGTCTTCAGCCTTGTCCAGACTCCCTTACGCACCAAGATTTTTCCAGTTTCTCTGAATCTTTTGATGATATTGTGCACTGTCGATGACGAGACCTTCAAAGCCTTTGCAATTTGACGTTGAGGAAAATTGTTTTTAAAGTATTGCACAATTTTTTTATGCAAGCCTTCACAGGTGGGAGAGTCTCTTGCCATCTTTACTTCTAAGAGACTTAGCCTCTCTAAGACATCCCTTTTATAGCCAATCATGTTACACACCTGATGCCAGTTAACTTAATTACATGCTAAATGTTCTTTCAGCTGTTTCTCTTATATAATAATTGCTTTTACAGCCCTTTTTTGCCTGTGTCCCAACTTTTTTGAGACCAATTGCAGCCATAAAATTTGAAATAAGCTCATTTTGTGGATAAAAATGTTAGATGTCTCAGTTTCAACATTTGAAATGTTATCTATGTTCTATTGTAAATAACCTTTTGGCTCATGTGATCTGAAAGTCATTGCATTTTGATTTTATTCACAATTAACACTTCGTTCCTACTATTTTGGATTTGGGGTTGGATATGATGGGCAGGGGACTGATGATTACATTGCTTAGTGTAAGTGCATTCGGATTTTCAAGCGCGGTTGTCTTCCTAAGTCGTTTGGAATTCCCCTTTACACCTGTCCTTTATCTTATGACATTTTCCACAAAGGTTAAAGAGAAGTGGTTAGGTTTTTGTGGATAGGACGTAATTTTTTTTGACTAGCCGGACACAGTCCGGGATTCATATTTCATAAATATGACAAATTGGTCACCCGCTGTGGGACTTAGTCAAATTTCTGAAAGCTGGTGGTATCACCGCATTAGTTTTTAAAATCAGATTCCTTGCTCCAGAACATTACAACCACCCAGCTGAAGAGCGTGACACCAGTTCACCCCTTTCCCTGCAGCACCTGAGCCTGGCCCCCGGGGGCTTTTTGGGGGGAGTCACCTAGAAGAGAAAGGCGCGCCCTGGGGGGGATTGCTGGGCCACGGGGCGGGGCAGGGAAACTAAGGGGGGGTGGGGGCTTTTCGGCAAATAACTCTGCGCTGCAGCAGGCTAGAAGGACTGGGTTTGGAAGTGGCAAAGGCGGGGGGGAGCCCTTTCAGGGGAGCCCCGGCTGAACCTGGGGTGCGGTGCCGGTCGGCCGCAGAGGGCGCAAATGTGTTCCGGCCCCCGGCCTTCCCAGGATGGGAAGGCCCAAGTCGCCACCTGCCGGTCACCTCTGAGACGTCGAGCCGGACGGGCCGAGGCCCCTCGAGGAGGGCTGCGGCCACGCAGAGACCCGGGGGGGCCCGTGGAATGCAGCTGCGCCCCGTCGGAGTATTACCCATATCTCCGCCCTGCAGCCGGCTATCGGGATGAGGTTTGTGGCAAGGCGAAGCTGGGATAGAGCCCTTTCATATGACCCCCAGCTCGACCCGGGACGCAGCCAGGGCAGTGCCCAAACCCACCCCGTCTGATTACTTTTGGCCTCCACCTTCCCCTTCCGCCCAGTGGGCTCCGGGCCTGCTTTCCAGTCATTTCCAGGGGTCCTCCCTGGCGCCCCGGGCTAAGCACACCCCCACCCAAGCTCTCAGGGTCGAGGCCCTGTACTTCTGGGGCCATAGCATGTCCTCTTTGCGCTTTCATGCCTTTTCACTGTTTTCCTTTTGTGTCCCGCTCTCTCCTGTGTCTCCTATCAACTCCTGTGCTACTTTTGTATCATAGTTGTTGTCATTGTGAAGCACTTTATGTTCCGTTCTCTGCGAGAGGGATAATGTACGATGAGTTGGTCATTATTGTGGAAAACCCCTTCAGGGCAATTAGATTTTATATATATATATATATATATATATATATATATATATACATGAAATTTAAAAAATTTTAACATAAGGGATAATTAAGGGATAAAATATTCATAAAGTAAAATTTTAATTTTATTTTAACATATTTACGCGCACATTTACGATTTCCATAGAGTACAGATGAGTATATGTACTTTTTGCAGTCGTCCAGCAGATGGTGCTGTTCTTGTCATTGCCATAGACCACACCTATTCCGCGGCCTGCAGTCAGGAGTACTTGTCCTCTCTGCACGCCAAGCACAGGTGACTGTCATTAACAATCAAATGCCCCTCCCCCCTAAGCAGAAGCAGGGAGATGGCAATCCGCCCTCTCACTACAATATTATATATGGTCTTGTTAGGTAAGTTAACCAAACACCAGGTCTATTGAATTCACTTAAGGTTGGAAAGTGAGTAGGCTGGTTATCCAACGCGCTGTTCACAGAAACAATTGTAGAACCCGAATCATAATCATTTCGCTACTTGGCTGGTAAGTGCTGTACAGTTTGGGACAGGCGGAGACACTGACAATTAGCTATCTTCATTGCGAGTACTCAGGCTGGAATCTGTCTGATTCTGAATCCCGTGTTAAGCTGCTTTCACACCGGACGCAAAATGATTTTTTTCGCACGACAGATTACATTCAAAGTCAATGCAAAGACGTGAATACAGGCGAAACATATTAGCATCTTTGCGTTGACTTTGAATGTAATCTGTCGTGCAAAAAAATTTGTTTCGCGTCTGGTGTGAAAGCAGCTTTATGTTGAGTTTCCTCATCTTCCATAAAAAGTACCTTTCTTCATCAAAATGGACAGATTCAAATGAAAATTCTGAGGAACTATCAGAATCTGACTCGGATGCCATCATTGTTGGACGCGCAATCGCCCACTGTGTACAACTTATGACGTGACCACACAGGGGAGTGCCGGAATCACTTTTCTGTGTTGCTCAGAATGTTGTAATGAGGGGGACGGGGAAAGTAACAAAAAATAGCGATTTTTGTTATAAATTATTTTCTCCATTTTTTTCCTAAGCTCTTTAAAGTATACTTTAAGTAAACTTAAAGTGGACCAAATTAGTCCCAGGAAGTATTGAAATACTATCCTTACAAGTTCACCTCCAGTATACTTCAAATTTACTAGAAGTTTACTTTTAAAATGAACTTGAAGTCAACTTTTTTTTTTGTAAGGGGACCTGAGGATAAAATGGCTGGTGGCAGCTAAGCAGAGTGACAGCAGTCACAAAGGGAAACTGTGGGCACCATCACAAAACAACAGCGTTCGTGTATTTTAGTCGTTTTAAAAAGTCTGACCACATTAGTGAAAAATATTATGACTTGTACCATTTTTTTGTCATGTAAAATTTCCTCAGCTCATTATTTTACTGAAACATGCTGAATTGCTCTAAACTGACCCCCAGTTTACTTAAGAACACCATGCAGTAATGCAGGAAGTGGTTTAGAAACCGGCCATAGGCATAGCCTGGGTACCTGTTCCCTCTCATTCTGGGGGGGGGGAAAAAACTCTGTAAAACTACATTTATGTCGATTATCTGAAATATTAAGGGTGATCCCAGCGGAGGGACAACACAAGAAATGAAAAAAAAAAAAAAAAAAAAACAGTCTCCAGTGGGTAAACAGAGGCTTGGAGTAATGTGAATTACTTTCGTCTTTTCATAAATTTGAAAATTTATCTCGGGCTCACGAATTTGAGATCCTATTTATCCCATAGATGTCCCATCCGCATTATATCAATAGAAAACAGAAGAAAAAAAAGCATTAGCTTCTGTTTGGTGGTCTGTTCAAGTCAATGGGCTGAATAATTCACTTGCCAGCATGCTTAAGCTTTTTTCCATTGACGTAATAAGTTACACGTGTAACTGTTATCACAGTAACTTGAATTTTTTTTTCTCAATTTAATCCAATTGACTTGAGTACTTGAGTAGACCACCAACCAGAAGCAAATACTTTTTTTTCATTTTCCAAATAATATGATGCTGACATTCATGGGATAAATAGGATCTCAAATTCATGAGCACAGAATATCAAATCTATTAAAGTAATTTATTCCGCCGAAGCTCGGAATCAATGAAAATTACCACTCTCGTCCTTGCCAAAGACTTGAAATAGAAGCTCCTACTCATGTTAAAAAAATTTGTCATCTTGGGTTCACTCATTTGGGCAACCGTACTCAATATGATTTTGCTGCCACCTAGTGGCAATATCTGAAACCGCGTTTCCGAGTCGCTCATTCCTGTGCGGCACAGGTGCTGAGTGGACCTCAAGTGCGCGCAGCTAGGCCTTCATACGGAGGGTTTGCCATGTTAAGAGTCATTCTATATCAATTAGCGCGGTGTGGTAGTAAGTTATGTTTTGAAACCCTCGGCAGGAAGTTCACACTGATCACGGCTATGTTTGAATAGTTGTTCAACGTGCCCTCGTTGACTTCCTCTCTGCTGTTGCCCTCGGGGAAATACTCACCACCACTATAAACGTCATTCCACTTGTCTGAAAAAAGTAAGTGAATTGGCGAGATCGAGCTTCTGAGGGCAGAGAGAGGGAGTCAACAGCGATTCTGTGGTAAAACGTGATGTCACGTGATCTATAAAATTTTGAGATGGCAATTTGGGTGAGCGGATTTGGCATTTGACTGGGGGATACTAAATGAAAATACTTTGAGAAAAAAGCTGCGCCAATGGACGTGCAAATCATATTCTTTCTGATAGGATGGGTTTTTTAAAAGCCAAGCCCGTTAAACGGAGTGCTTCCACCGTGTACACAGTGGGTAATTTTTGAAAATCCCTTGTTTTTTGCATCTAGTTGACTTGATTATCAGTTCTGCTCTGAAGATGTTTGTTTGAATGCTTATGGTATTAAGATGAAATCATGAGCCATCTTATGATTAATTTTTCTGCCTAAAGATGCTAAAATGAGAAGCGGAAGTCAGGAAAGTGTCAGATTTTTTCCCCATCTTCACACCAGATTATTGCCTACCTGAAGATATCACATCCATTATTTAAATTTAGCCAGTAGTGATCTAATTCCGACAAAGCACCAGATGCAGATTCAGGGCACAATTCACAAGGGAGTAATTATTTTTATGAATATGGCAATAGAAAAGGAAAAGGCCACCTAAGAGGACTAGCCATCTCAATTAGTAATTACTGGAGACAGCAGGGACCCAGGCCAGTCTGAACCCAGGCCAGTGGCCATCCTTGGGCGGAAGTCTGGCAGTGAATCCCTATAGCAGAAGCTGGACTGCTTGACAGTTGAGTGAAAGGGTTTGGCTGTAACCCTGCACCAATCCTGAAGATCAATGAAAGCTTGGGAGGTGTCCCTTTTAAACTCACTCAGAGGAACAGCCTGGAACAAAAAACTAACCAGAATACTGTCCCAATCCTGGAGACGGATATAAAAGCTTGGGAGCTTGTTCGTACTGATAAATTCGTAATAATTACGCCCTTGTTTATCATTAATTTACCAAAACACACAGAAGCAGAGCTATATCCTTGTAGGATATAAAGAGTCACAATCCAGCAACCAAATTGAGTTCCAAATGAAAGTATATAGACCAGAAACTCACAAAACGAACGTGGCATACGAATGATAACATCAAGGAGCAATATGGGAAATCAAGACAGTAAGTCAATTAAAGGACAAAAAATACATCCAACCTGTGAGGGCTTGCGTAAAAAAATTGTAGAATACTTTAAAAACAATGTTCCTTAATGTCAAATTGCAAAGGCTATGAAGGTCTCATAATCAACAGTGCATAACATGATCAAAAGATTCAGAGAAACAGGAAAAAATCTCTGTGCGTAAGGGACAAGGCTGAAGACCTTGTCCTTGACTGGATGCCTGTGATTTTCGGGCCCTCAGACGCCACTGCATCACTCACTGGCATGATTCTGTCATTGACATTAATAAATGGGGCCAGGAATACTTCAAGAAACCACTGTCTGTAAACACAGATCACTGTGCCATCCACAGATGCCACCAAAAACTCTATCGTGCAAAAAGGAAGCCATTGTTAAGCATGATCCAGAAGCCCTGTCGTGTTCTATCGGCCAAGGCTCATTTAAAATGGACTGTAGCAAAGTGGCAAAGTGTCCTGTGGTCAGACGAGTCCAAATTTTGACATTCTTGTTGGAAATCATGGGCGTCGTGTCCTCCAGGCGAAAGAGGAGAAAGACCACCCCTCCTGTTATCACTGTTCAGTTCAAAAGCCAGTATCTCTGATGGTATGGGGATGCATTAGTGTATATGGTGTGGGACACTCGCTTGTTTTAAAAAGCACCATGAATGCTGAAAGGTATATAAAGGTTTTAGAGCAACATATGCTCCCCTCCAGACGTCATCTATTCCAGGGAAGGCCTTGTGTATTTCAGCAGGACAATGCAAAACCGCATACTGCAGCTATTACAACAGCATGGCTTTGTAGTAGAAGAGTCTATGTGCTGAAATGGCCTGCCTGCAGTCCTGATCTTTCACCAATTGAGAACATTTGGTGCATAATCAAACCAAAAGTCCGTCAAAGAAGACCAAAAACTTTCCAGCAGCTGGAGGCCAGTATTAAACAAGAGTGGGATCAAATTCAAATGGCTAAACTCAAGAAACTTGTCTTCTCAATGCCCAGACACCTCCACTCTGTTAAAAAGAAGATAGGATGCTGCCACATGGTAAAAAGGCCCCTGTCCCAACTTTTTTGAGACCTGTAGCAACCATCAAATTTGAAATGAGCTCATTTTGTGGATAAAATTGTAAAATTTCTCAGTTTCAACATTTGCTATGTTATGACTGGAAACAGGGCAATATAATACCAATGTATAAGAAAGGGGACCGTACTGAGCCAGGAAATTACAGACCAATCAGTTTTACTTGCATTGCGTGCAAAATGTTGGAATCTGTCATAAAAGATGAGCTGGACTTATTTCTTGAACGTAACAGTATTTTGAGGGATAGCCAACATGGTTTCCGTAAGGGAAGGTCATGCCTGACAAACCTTCTGGAATTTTTTGAAGAGGCCACCAAGACTTATGACTAGAGCAGGGCTTATGGCATCATATACTTGGGTTTTCAGAAAGCATTTGATACAGCACAGCATAAAAGACTAATTTTTAAGATGAGCTCCATTGGAGTTACAGGAGTTATTCTGGAGTGGATTCAAAACTGGTTACAGGAGAAAACACAAAGAGTGGTGGTCAGTGGTATCTCATCTGATCTAGATATAGTGGGGAGTGGCGTCCCCCAGGGATCGGTGTTGGGACCCCTGCTTCCTCATCTACATTAATGACCTTGATAGGAATATAGAGAGCAGTTTACTTAAATTTGCAGATGATACTAAATTGGGGGGTTTTGCAAGTTTATAGTCCACTAAAGTGATTCAGGATGATTTGGATAGAATCCAGAATTGGGCAGAAATGTGGCAAATGAAATTTCATGTAGCAAAAGTTGTACACGTAGGTAATAAAAACATTAGACGGGATTACTTCTTTGGAGATTTAAAACTGGAATGTGCTCCACACGAGAAAGATCTGGGAGTGATTGTAGACCAAACCCTCACAGGCTCTAGCCATTGGGCCGTAGCAGTTAAAAAAGCCAATCAGATGCTGGGATACATTGCCAAAAGTATTGAGTACACATCTAAGGAGGTGATGCTTCTTTTGTACAACACATTCGTCAGACCACATCTGGAGTATTGTGTACAGTTCTGGGGACCATACTTTAAGAAAGATATAGAGGCTCAAGAGAAAGTTTAGAGAAGAGCCAATTCCAGGTATAAAAGATGAAAGCTATGAGAAGAGGCTGAAGATACTTAATCTCTTTAGTCTTCGGAAAAGGGGTGATTTGATTGAGGTCTTTAAATAAGTTAAAGGGATTACCAAAGTGAATTATGTAGGATTCCTTTGACTAAGTGTTGTGTGTAGAACTCGGGGTCACAAATGAAAGTTGACCAAAGATAAATTTAGCACTGATATTCGGAAATATATCTTCACTCAAAGAGTAATTTCAATGTGAAATAGCTTGCCTAACCATATTGTTGAGGCAGAGACCTTGGGGGTTTTCAAGAGCAGGCTTGACTTAAAGCTAGATACCCTTGAGTCATTGATTATCTGAAGGGATATATTCACAATAGTATAAAGAAATTTGCGAGTGTAGTTGGGCTGAACGGCCTGTTCTCGCCATTCATGTTATGTTATGTTATCTCTGTTCTATTGTGAATAAAATACTGGCTGGTGTGATTTGAAAATAATTGCATTTTGATTTTATTCACACTTTGTCCCAACTATTTTGGAATTGGGGTTGTACAAGCTTGCTCGTTTGCTACCCCATATTGCCAACTTCAGGTGAGAGAGACAGTTCGCAGCTCTCCTCCGAAGCACTCGCCTGTCAGCCACTGCTTCTTTACACTCACATAGCATTTTATCTTTTTATCGATCTGGTTTTAGAAATAGCACAACTACAGCAACTTTAAAAATAGTTAATGATTTTGTTGAATCACTGGATAAAAAACACCATTGCGCAGCCCTTTTTATTGATTTATCAAAGGCTTTTGATACTTAGGATCATGCAATGAATGAAGAATGAAGCAAAGACTTCTCAGTGTAGGACTGTCAGAATATGCAGTCTGCTGGTTTGAGAACTATTTATCATGCAGATCACAGTGTGTGCAGGCTGAAGGTATCACCTCTATCTTGCATATCATCTCTAAGGGTGTGCCCCAAGGCTCAGCACTAGGACCACTCTTGTTCACTATTTACATTAACAGTCTTGGTCAAAACACACCCAATACAAACTTTCACTTTTATGCAGACGATACTGTCATATACTTCTCTGCTCCCACACAGATTCAGGCTCTTGCTCTGCTACAACAAGCTTTTAACATTGTACAGCATACCCTTCATGACCTGAAGCTTGCTTTGAACTTTGAAAAAACAAAAATCATGATGTTTACCAATGCAATTAAAAAGCAATCGAGTCCTCCATCTATTTTTACGCTTCAGGGAGATGAGATTGAGTCTGATTCCCCGTATAAATATCTTGGAATTATTATTGATGAACATCTCTCATTTAAGCATCATACTCAACAATTAGCAAAAAAGCTAAAGCTGAGATTGGGTTTTTATTTCAGAAACAAGTCCTGTTTTTCTTTTGAAGCGAAAAGAAGACTGGTTGCTGCTACTTTTATGTCTGTGCTTGACTTTGGTGATGTAATATACATGCATGCATCCTCTCAAAGCCTTCATGCACTAGACATCATTTATCATGGAGCATTAAGGTTCATAACTTCATAAGCACTTTCTCATCGTTGCTCTCTGTATGCTCAGGTTGGTTGGACTGCTTTATCCATCAGGAGGCTTGTCAATTGGAATACCTTTGTTTATAAGGCAATCTTTGGATTACTTCCATCCTATCTTTCCAAATATATTAATTTTAAAACTTCATATCATTGTTTACGCTCCCAGGACTTAATTTTATTAACTGTCCCCAGAGCTCGCAAGGAATTAGGAAAAAAGGCTTATATGTATGCTGCTCCCTCAAATTGGAACTTACTGCTAAAGGATTTAAACCTTGGGGATGTAATATCACTTTCTTTTAAAATGATCCTGAAGGAATTGGAGGCTCGTAAATCAGACTGGCAATGTTTTCTGGGCTAATTTTATCTTTAAATTGTTCCTGCACTCTTTCCTGACTTCGGTTGCCTACTTTTTTATTGTTTCTTCTTATTATATTGTCAATAAGCATTTATGCATTTGTATATTTTTATGTCTGCAAAGTGTTATTCTATGTCTGAAATAAAATAATTCCTATGCGTTTCCTGCATGTCCTGTTATAAACCTGATGTGTATTGTTATGTCTGATGTCATCTCCTCTGTGTTTAACTGCAACCTTCATCAATATGTTTCTTTTTCGTGTTAATTTTCGAAGAAGGAAGCGGAGTGGGCAGCACGACGCACGTTGCAGCAGCCCGGAGCACTATCTCTTCAAACGTAATTTTGTTGTTCTTCTGTAACAATGACAATAAATTAATCTGAATCTGAATCTGAATGTTTATTGTGCTGTTACTTGTCTTGGCCAGGACACACTTGTAAAAGAGATCTTTTATCTCAATGAGACTTCTTCCTGGTTAGATAAAGATTAAATAAAAAATAAAAAAATAAAAAAAAACTCAGTGGTAGAAGCTTCACCAGTTCAGAACAAGGGCGGAGGATACCTGAACATGAGCAAGCCCAGAATCTCACTGACGAGCACCCGGCTGGCCATCAGGAGGCGCTGAAGCAACGAACAAAGCAACCTTTTTAAAGCCAATTGTGCTCTGCTCTGAAAAAGCTACCAACCACTGTCAGCTGGTGTGAACGGGAATTGGGCCAGGTGCATCTTTTCGTGATGAAAGCACATTTTGTCATCAACTTGAATTTGATAGCTACATCTCCACTGCATCAGCTCTTTTGACTGAAACTGTTTACATTTTGAAGTCCTGTCTTTCTGCAGTTATGTACAAGGTAACTTATGATCCTGATCTGTCTGACCATGTTTTGAGTATAATTCTGCCTTGTTTTGCCATGTTTGATTATTATTCTGCTTTGCCTGACCATGCCCTGTTTTGTGATTTGGATTCCATGCCATGTTTTGTTTTTGCCTTGTCTCTGTCTGTTTGCCATATTCCACCATTGCAGTTGTATTCCGGTCCATGTTCTGTCTCATACCATGCATTGCACTTTGTCTCTCCCTGTCTGGTCTTATGTCATGTGATCGCTCACTGCCCCAGTATTGTGTGCCACACTTTTGGGTGATTTCATGGTTTCTGGGATTTCAATTATTCCTTCCAATCTCGTTTGCTCCCATCAGCTTGCTTTTCTATCATCACTTACCAGATTAACAGTTTATTATTTTAATTAAAGATATTAACCCAAATTAACACTGTTTATGGTACTAACTTACTAACGAACACTAGGGATTGTACAGCTGCACTTACTAATTGACTAACGAGCTCTCAGCATTTGCCCTATTCTAGTCTCCACCCCTTTGGCTTTACTCAATCTACTTTGCAGCAGTTTCAGCAGAACCTCCGCACTTGTTAAACTCTGTTCTCCCTCTTTTTCTGTGCAAGTTAGAACTCCCTAACCAGAGCCGTATGTCTGTCTATAGGCTGTCTTGTGATCCCTGTCCGCGTTTTGGCTTTTGCCAATTTCATATAGTTAGGAACTTTCTCATGTTCATTCTTTTGTTAAGCAGTCATTTCACTCACGGCTCTTGTCAGAACGTTTTCTCTGTGCTGCGATTGTTGATGCCTTGTATTCCTAGTGTTATACTTCTGACTGGAACGTCCCCGATTCTGATTTTGGCTTTTTCTTTGATACTTCTGTGCCCGTGTACTGTACCTGTTTTGCCTGACCCTGAGTTTTGTCTCTGCTGCCCTAATAACGAATCGGATTACGTCTACTGGACTTTGGCTTTGGATTCTGACATTCCTGTGCCTGTGTACCGAACCTATTTTGCCCGACTCTGAGTTTTGTATTTGCTGCCCTGTGTACAGTTTGGATTACGTCCCTGGGATTCTGATTTTGGATTGTGGACTCTGTATCGTTGCCTTCTGCCCTGTGGGGGTAAAACCCCCAGGTCCAATAAAACTCATTTTTGCTGAAACTCTCTGGTCTCGCATTTGATTCCAGAACGATACCTCACATAACTTGTCACACTCTTGATTCAAATAAAAGCCTATGCAACATGTGCCAAGAGATGATGTACTTGGTGAAGCCATCCTGACTCTGCAAGAACCAACCTACAACTGAACGCTCTGTCACAGGAGATACAGAGATCTGTGTGCCAAACGCATGTGCAAGAGATAAAACCGATTGTTCTTGTGATTAATCAGAAAGTGTAAACTGTCAATCAGGCTTATTCCTGTTTGTCAGTATCTTGACCACCCTAAAATAGGCTGTTGTTACAGCTATCAATATTATGATACTGCACATGTATGTAATAGTCTAGCAGTGGTGTAGGCCTGTTAATCATGTTCATGGTGTTTTCAGTTGCAAAACTATCGGCCGCTGTGCCTTAAAATTTAACTCTACCCCGTATTGTAACCATCAAGGAACATGACTTATGCAATTTTTTTCTTAATTGGGTTTATACATATTGAATATATACTGTACGTTATGTACACAGTAAGTTCATGTTCAGTGGAGTATTTTTTTTTTCAAAAATCTAGTCGATGTTAAAAAAGTTTTGAGATATTAATATTTTTACCTAATATTGCCAAGATATGTATCTTTTAGCAGTCATAATTTCATTAAGCTGTCTAACTATCTACGCAGTGAACCGCCACCCTTAACGGAGGGGTACAGCAGGCATCTTTTTACACTGTGACCATTTTTGTTTGCAAATTGTTTTTTTTCCCTAAGTATCACATATCTATTTGACATTTGGGTCTCGTTGTAAAGCTGACCCCACAGTGAGCCATCAAAATGTGAAAAAAAATTTCCATCCAACGGAAATCCCATTTTCAAATGCTCATAGATTCCAAATGGTTCATCATAGTGCAATTTTGATGCCAGATTCTGAAAGCCAGGGCAAAAATTAATAATAGCGGCAACTTTAAGCTTTCTATCTCATTTAGAAAGGATTTTATATGCTTCAAAAAATGCTTACAAGCTAATGTCGCAAATAGCATGGCAACAGCCCAATTTAAAATGGCTTTCACACAAAAACCGTTTGAGAGATTGATCTGAAACTTGGGATTCCTTCATTTGACACCATAAGGTATTTTTAGAAAAAAATTGGCCAAATCGAAGATGGAGCCCCTGGAGGCTCTGGTTCATTAGGCATGGAATGACCCTGATACGGATCTAAAACAGAAATGACTAAATCAGAAACTGATGCAGCTAATCAGGCTACCAAGCGTTGAGGTATTGATGTTATCGGCAGAGGTCGGCTTCACCGCACGTGAGTCTGTAGATTTTTTCTGATGATTTGTAAAATGCCGTATGGCGCCAAGTCTGCAACTGGCGGTGATCTTTGATAGTTTGGGCTGAAAGTGTACAAGGGTAAGTGTGTTCCATTTCAATCCCCCACCCACTTTCCCTCTGCTGTCGAAGTGGCCTCCGTGTGACACATACACTACCCTCCATAATTATTGGCACCCCTGGTTAAGATGTGTTCTTTAGCTTCTAATAAATTCGGTTTTTTTCTGAATAATATAGAACCACAGTGAAAAAAGAGGAAATTCCAACCTTTAATTCAAGTGCCTTTCTTCAGTGAGAAATAAGTCCCACATTAAAAATTAATTATTTTACATCAAATCATGTATGCCATAATTATTAACACCCCTGATGTTAATACTTTGTACAACCCCCTTTTGTCAACAAAACAGCACCTAATCTTCTCCTATAATGTTTCACAAGATGGGAGAGAACAGAAAGAGGGATCTTCGACCATTCCTCTTTGCACAATCTCTCTAAATCATCCAGCGACCTGGGTCCTCTCCCCTGCACTCTCCTTTTCAGGTCTGGGGACTTAGTTGGCCATGGAAGGAGCTTGATTCTGTGTCTGGTGAACCATTTCTGTGTAGATTTGGGCACATGTTTAGGGTCATTATCTTGCTGAAAGACCCAGTGACGATCCATCTTCAGCTTTGAGGCAGAGTCCGCCAAATTTTTATTTAAAATGTCCTGGTATTTCAAATTGTTCATGATGCCATGCACCCTAACAAGGTTCCCAGGGCCTCTGGTAGAGAAACAGGCCCACAGCATCACCGATCCACCCCCATACTTCACAGTGGGCATGAGGTGCTTTTCTGCATACTCATCTTTTGTTTTCTGCCAGACCCACTTAGGGAGTTTCTATCTTGGTCTCATCTGACCAAAACACACGGTCCCAGTTGAAGTCCCAGTACCGCTTAGTGAACTCCAGACGTTTGCATTTATGATTGTGAGTGAGAAAAGTTTTTTCCGTGCATGCCTCCCAAACAGCTTGTTGGCAAACAGATAGCGTCTGATGGTTGTTTTGGAGACTTTGTGACCCCAAGATACTACCATTCCTTGCAATTCTTTAACAGTGAGCTTTGGAGAACTTTTTATTTCTCTTACCATCCTCCTCCCTGTGTGTGGTGGCAAAATAAACTTGCGTCCTCGTCTAGGCTTGTTTACCACTGTTCCAGTTGTTTTAAACTTCCTAATGATTCCTCTGACAGATGATATGGGCAGGTGCAGGTGAGTGGCTATTTTCTTGTAGCCATTGCCTGACTTGTGAAGGTCGACACACATCTGCCTTACTTGAATGGTGTGTCCCTTTGTATTTCCCATGTTGAAGAGTGGATAAGAGAAATGGCCGCTGTGTCACGTCATATTTATACCCCAGGGAAACAGGAAAGTGATGAATTACTAATAAAATGTTCCTAGATACTCTGATCAACTTTGTAAACTACTGTAGAAATGACAGAAATACTTCAATTACATTTATTTCCTAGGAATTGTTAGGGGTGCCAATAATTGCGGAACAGGTGATTTTATGAAAAATTATGATTTCTTAGTCAGGGATATTTTTTCCCTTAAAATTCACTTGAGTTGAAGGTTACATTTTTCTACAATTTTTAGTGTGAGAGTATGCTTCTGTAATAAAAAATTGAATTTATTTTAAGGCTTTTAACACATCTTAACCGGGGTGCCAATAATTATGGAGGGCGCTGTATGCTACATAAAACCAAGGGCTGAGGGGAAGTGAATGAGGGCATGTTGAACAACTATTGGCTTCAACCCAAAACTTGCGCTTGCGGTCTTCATACTTAGTCAAGTGGCCACTTGAGTGGCGCATATCCGAAATCTGGCTAAAGTATATAACTTATATGCTTTAGTCAAATGACAAAACCTCACAGCACTTGCAATCTTTAGCCAACACGCCAGCTTATAAGTTGGCGTAAAGACTGTAAATGCTGTGAGTTTTTGTCATTACATGTCAGGATGCATGTGACAAATAAAAAATATTTCCAGTTAATGCTGCAGTTAAAGGACTTCATGAGCCAAGGATAACATGAAGAGGATGCATATTCTGAATAAATTTATGAATAAAGGCCCAACTAGTAATCCAAACATTAAAAAACCAACCATTGAAACGTCGTCCAAAATTATACACACAGATACAGAGATGAATTAGCTAAAAAAGGCATCAATAAACAAACAAGCAATTAGATTGCAATTGCATCATTTACCCAATAGCCAAAGCTTCAGAAACCTGATATACCACTTTCGACAGTGGAATTTTACCTTGCCCAAACATCATCTTAATAACCACTCCTTCCTCTCTGCATGTAAAATCCTTATACATTGTGGGATACATTAATCCCATAGTATCGCGTCAATGAGGTAGCAGGAAAAGGGAGCATAAAGTATGCCTGAGCTTGGACATTTTCAGAAGTGGGACCATCTTCCACACTTACACGGTAGCGCGTGAAGGCACACTCACTAGGATGAAGCCATTGCTGTCAATATGCAAACGTTTCCTTGCTTGTTTTCTTGATTTCCTTGATTATATGCACATTTTCGTTCCTAGTTAACGTATTGCTGGTAGCAGTAATGTTTGGAATGCCATTTACTGCTGGCAATGATGTAGGAGGGCTCCTGAGTTTGCACATGTGCTGTATGACTTAGATTAAACCTCTTCTCATACTACCTTGGAATGATGGCCTAGTGGATAGAGGAGGAGTCTCATCCACAGAGATTCCAGGTTTGAATCAAGAACCTATAAAAATTTATCTGGTGTGAGAAACAAAGTGCTTGAATTCCCATGGAGCAGAGCGTAAAAGCGTGAGGTGCATCATGAACTTTTTGAGACCAACTTCTAGCGTGAAGATTTCTGCTAAGTAAAAATGTAATGCAGGTCTTTTTCAACCACACTGTGATTGTTTAGCTTAAGGAGACTTGGATCATGCTGCAGGAGCTGATTGGTGGTCTGTGTCCCTTCTGAAGTCACAAAGAACTGATATCGAAACTGCTTGTAATGGCTAATTGGCTGTGCACCTGAACTAAGATTGCTGCTGATGGACCATAACTGACTGTGATTTCAGTAACAGTTGTCCAGTATGATGTCATTGATAATCCTTGAATTTTACAATTCGCCACATCTTCAACATAAAATATGTCATTATTTGGAAGCCTGTCCTGTAACCATTATTTGGAAATTGGCAATAGTTTGTCCTTTTGACAGAATAAGACTAGACAATTGCTTTGACATCATGAAAAAAAATCTGCATTAATTGAATGAATTAAATGAATGAATAAATGAATTAAATTGAATGTCCATGTTTGAAGGTGTGAAACAAGGAAAAATCATATTGCGTCAGATTTTACAGAATAAATAGGTGAAAAAGAGAAAAAATATCTTACAAACCAGTTCAGCTGCTGTTTTGTATTTTGCTCTTATCCAATATTAAGCATCACCGAATTACTCTGTCTCTACTCCACTACTGAAGAGTAAAGCAATCAAATGTCTTTACTTGAAACTGTCACAGTGACTGACTCCCACTTACACTAAGCTGGTGATGTTATGTATGAAAAAGGATTCATCGACACCAAATTTGTAATCGTTTATTCGAATACAGTCAATAATAAATATGTTCGCAATAATCATTCATAATGTTGGCTGTTTTATCAATAATTACATCTAAATTTCCCTTAATTATTCGATTGGACTTATCTCTCAAAATTGAATAAACTCTAAAAGAGAAACATTAATCACATTTATTAGACAGCGGCAGCCGCGGCACAATAGGCCTTCGGGCTGTTATTCTTCTGGAGAAGCTAAACCATGGAGACGGAGTTCTATCGGTCAGTGATGTTGTGATGCTGATTTGAGAGGCTGGCCTAGATTTTTGCGCGGATGCTTGATTTAATCCGCTTGTTTTCATTAATTCATCGTACACTCATCGAATTCATATCTGATTGCTTCTGATGTGTCCCATTCTGCGCGCCCGCCAATCAGAATGGAATAAGTTGAGTTTATAAAGAAAGAAGTCCGATGTATGCTATCCCCGCCCAGAACTGGAGTCTACCCTCTCTTGATAGGCAAATGAGTCGCCGTCGGCAGTGTGGTTGTAGAGAGGTCGAAATGCGAGGGAAACCTTTTGCTAGGATTATCAGATTTACATAGAGTTGCGTTTTGGTAAGAAAATTTATGGACCAAGAAACATCGAAGACACGCGTCCTGAACCCCGGAATGGTTGAGCGCTTCAAATGCGTGACTGCTCATCGCGCGGTAAACGGTGACACTGGCGAGCTGTTCCTGTCTGACTCTCGATCATTGACCACTCGCGGTTGCTGCATCGCATAATTTCGGCAAATCAGTTTATATCTTTCCCCAGCACGAACAACGTTATTAGTGGTCTGGCCGGCTAACGCGGCACGTCGTGTTAAAGTAAACGCACATGCATAGCCATGGATTCTGTGGTGTTTCATCGGGTTAGCTAGTTGCCTATATCACGCGCCTGGCTCTTGCATCCTTTGGAATGGCATCCTGGACAACGACAGTATTCATCTATTTTCTGATGGGTGAGTGATCAGTGTAGGGCAGAAGTACTGCAGCTTTATTCCCTTGTAGTTTATTTCATTCCGTGCGCCCCGCCTCGGTTGCAAGGCGGTTGGGATCATTTGGCTGTCCGGTCACCGGTCAGATGTTGTCGTTACTTGAATTGGTCTGGCGACATAAAGACTATTCTGGGAACCCGACGTCGAGGTGCATCTACTGTTGCTCGAAATCCCTTCTATGAAAAACTTGTGTCAACTCCTCTGTATTTCTGCGTCATGTTCATTTATCTATAATATTTGTGCCAACTGTGATTGCAGCAGATACTAGCGGACTATATAATTTCATTTTTATATGTATTATTTGTTTGTTTATTTTTGTGGTTTTTTAAATGTCTGATGAAATGGTGATTCCTCTGCGCCGAGCCACTGATGCAACATAATGTTTCTTGCTTGCATTGCTGTTGTCGTTGTGCGCTGCCACAGCCTGCCCTTGCTACTTCGCAGGGCTCGAGATAATTATTGTTTTATCCGCTTAGAGCCGAGCACCGGCGAACCTCCCATGTTATTATCTATGTGCGGTGTACGTCTCCATGTGTCCTACATAGTCATTCATTTGTAGGTTCGTGACTCCCGATTAAGTGTGAGAAGGCGTGTGCAATCGGGTGAAATTCAGTTTTTGATCAATAGCCTATTTTAAAATGGGCTCCATTTTTTTCTCTATCCTGATATAATTTCTATTTTAAAGAGATTTATATTCGAGAGTTCCAAAGCATAGACCCCTGACGAGGTTTTACAAATTCAGAATATGCAATGAACTTCTCATTGACTTGTTGGGCTGGTCTTGCCTGATGCGGTCGCAGGTTATACATGGAAGCGGGCAAGATAGCCTATGAAAAGATGATGTCCATGGCCACAGATTTGGCATGCAAATGAAACATGTAGCCCTAGACTTTCACTTTTATGTCGAATATATGTCCTCCGAGATATGTCTGATTATTGTTTTGAATGTTGATGCACCTGCATTCGTTGATCTGAATGATAGGCCTATGTATACTGCCTGTTAGGTGCCAGAGGAAAATAAATTGCTTTAAAAATGTATTTTAGATGGGAACGATCTGTGGGTTGGGTATAAGGAGAGGTGGGAAAAAAGAAAACAACAAGCAATTGCGTGTCGACACTCTAGACTGTCTCGTTTTTCGGGTTCGGCTTGGTTTTGTACAGCCCCCATAATGACTGTTCTAATCTATTGCTTAATTTGCGCTTTCAGACTGGCGATAGTTGGGAGGTTTCATTGGTTGTGTGTGGGGGATAGCGGGGGATCAGGAGGTAGTACATTCAGTTTCGCTGCCGAGTGTTAGAAGGAATTCAATAACGATAATACTTATTATTATTATTATTATTATTATTGTTATTACTGGTGCAGTGCCCGTAGGATGCACACCATCGTGCCATGCGCAAGCCATATCCGAAAGCTTAGGCCGATCTGACAAACAGTCAGAGAGATATGCGAGCGACAGACGGATAGACGCTTATTGCTTTATAGGTTATATTATTATTATTATTAATAATATAATAATAATAATAATAATAATAATAATAAAAATAATAATGCAAATTTACTCCGATCAGCCACAACATTGAAACCACACCCAAGATATTGCGTCGATCCCCCTCGTACCACTGGAGCAGTTCAAACCCGCTGAGGCATGGATTTCACAGGAGCTCTGAAGGTGTGCTGTGGTACCTGGCACCTGGACACGAGCAGCAGATACTGTTAAGTCCTGTCAGTTGTGAGGTGAGGCCTCCTTGGGTCGGTCTGGACTTTTTCAGCGCACCTTTAAGATGCTCGATCGGATTGAGATCTGGGCTCAGTCAACACCTTGAACATTTTGTCATGTTCCTCAAATCATTCCCAAACAATTTTTTTTGCAGTGTTACAGGGCACGTGTATCTTGCAGCCTTATATGTGACAGTGCCCTGAAGAGCGTTCGCTTTGGCGCGGAGCAGGTTGCACAGCAGTTGCATTAGCAAAGGCATACGCATGGTTTGAATTTTACTTGCACATGGCAACATACAGAGACCAGTAGCTCAGTTCATCTGATTCACTTTCATCAAAATCAAATATCTGCTCAAATTTCTAATGAGTACATCTGACCTGTCATTGAATATGCGCAATTAATCCAGAAGTAGTTTGCAAAGCTTGTTACCTTGGCTGGATCACCCAAGCTACTCCTGTGTTATGCCGACTCCTGTTTTATGTCTCTCCTTTGGAGACTGGAGTCATTTGTTTGTTGTGGTGGATAGATCAGACTCTCATGTTAGCATTGATGATCACAGCTTGCTCGTGATTTTACCAGACTTGCTGGCCATAAAGCTAAAGGAATTGGTTTCTGAAAAAACCCAGGTTCGGTTTTTTATTTGGAGTTGCACAGTCTTCCCATCAGAAGTTACAATGAAAAGGAAAAACTCGATCAGCTCGCCTGACTGCTTTGTCTCTTATGTTGCTGGGTGCCTGCTTAGTTTTGTCAAGTTGTCTGCCACAACAGATGTTATCAATTAGCTAAACCAGTAGTGAACTCCTAAATGTAGCGGTTGAAATATATTAATCCTTTTGGGTCTGGTTTCTCGGTGACCCGTTGTTTGTTCATATCTCTGTCACATTCCAGTTTCTGTGCTGTTTTTGTGCTTTCCACCGAAGTAGTGGAAGATTTTCCATGCGGAATTACTGTTACTGAGATGAGTTTCTCTTCACTTCCTGAGTGGTTTGACTGGAAACCGGATTGGCCATCAATCCTCGTTGCCATGACAGTAAGCAGATTCATAAGCCAGCACGTTTTCAGGCAAGTCGAGGTGTGGCTTTGGAATGACAGTTGGAAAACATTGGCATTTCCTTCAGTGTCAAGGTGAATGAATGATTCACCGCACTCAGAAAAAATGAAATGTTATGAAATGTAAGATTTACTTAATAATGTCAGCTGGTTCCACAAAACTTGAGTTCAGCACATTCCATTCAGTGCAACTAATTAAACTGGCCAAAAATGTTAGAAGTCAAATAAAGGTTACGCAAAGCAATTGGAACCAGTTGACATAACATTATTGAGTAAATCTAACATTTCATAACATTTCATTTTTTTTGAGTGCAGTTGAAATAGGCACCATATGAGTTTATTTGAATACATGTATCATCTGTATCCCTTAGATCTATGGATTTTGATTATGTTTGGTCAGAACACGGGGCTGGACAGGAAGTGCCCCTGACGACTATGAGGTTCAGGGAAGTTGCTTCAGAGATGAGATGTACGGCGTGATATGTATCATTACCATCCAAAATTCTAAATATATTGTGATATTCAGGCCTTGTCGCGCAGCCGTGCTTCACCATGTGTTTCAGATTCTTCCTCTGTCCTCTGAGATTTTCCATGTTCTCTTTCGTTTCCAGGAGTACGGGCTCTAGATGAGAAACTGTCTTGTCACTTTGAGTTGGGATATCATCAGTGTTTGTATTTTAAATGTTATTTTCTGATGCCTTTACTATAATAATGTAAATGTGAAAGTTTTGTGAAAGGAAAATTTTCTAAATGAAAGGGATATTTTCAGTTTGAATGAGGACATCTGTTTTTATTCATTATAATGCTTTTCGATTCCTTTAATGTCTGTCGGTGTCCATCAGCTTTAAATTGTTTGTCCTTACACAAAATGGTTGGCTTTTTTTCTTTCATGAAGGTGAGGAGGAGGTGTTTTCATGCTGCAGCAAACAATGGCTGACAGCACCCTGCTCTAATATTTTCACTCTTGGGAAATACAAACAAAGATGGTTATAAATTTTTCCCGTTACTCCCTTGCTTATCATTTTGTTATGTAATTCAAAGTAGTAACAAAAATATAACCTATAATTTAAATACCATGATTGAAGATAAATAAAAATTTCCATAATGAAATTAATATTTTTTTCATAAATGTCTGCTACACTGTTATAAACTTGCATTTTTGCTGGTTATTTTAACTGGCACCTTTTGGCACCAGTTATTTTAACTCTAATTTTATTATCAGTTTATTGCAGAGGTTCCGTGTATGTTTACTGTAAACCCCGGTTAAATGCGCACAGGACTCTACTTACAGTTAAAATAATGAGACAACAAACGGCAAAAGAAAAATGCGGCAAAAAACTGGTTGGTAACGGAGTTACAAATTTGCACCCCTGTTACCGACCAGTTTTTTGCTGTTTTCACCCAAAATATATCAAATGAACAAAACTTTGCTATTTTGTTTTTTTGAAGTACTAGGGGAGACCTACACAACGCCATTTAAATTGTAACTCTATCTTACTTAGTTTTGGAGCTCTGATACAAAATACACCAATCATGTAACTCTGTTACTGCGTGACCTGGCCCAGAACCTTTATTCTGTGGTCAGGTAACTTTTTTTGTTGATTTTAATGCAAGCATTAAATCATCGTCCTGATGATGGACCGAAACATGGTTGAGTTGAACTCTCTGGCGGAGGCAGTCATGTTTCCTATAGATATCTGCTGGTATTTGGTGGAATCTGATTGTGCAAGTACAACGTAGATAAGGGCCTTTTGAAGAAAAACAGCCCTACGACATCAGAGATCCTCCTCTGTCCGTCACGATATATGTGTTTTCTTACTGCAGTGAAAAAGCAACATATCGCAGAGGTTTTGCAGTTCACTGCTAATACCTGACCTTATCCCCCCCCAAACAAAAAGAAAAATACAATAAAAATTGATCAGTGGTAGGCATCACATGACTGCGATATTATGGTCATGTGGTTATCGTCACAGCGGCTCTACTTCATAGTGGGGATGAGGTTCTGTAATGAATCGCTATCTTTGTTTTCACACTGAAACCACCTCTGGCCTTTTTTTCCAAAGAGGTCTGATTTTGTCTTGTCTGACCTTGAAATCGCCAAGTCCTCCCTATAGAAGTCAGTTTAGGGCAGTGTACTTCAAATAGATTTTCTTACAACCTTTCAGTGGGCACCACAATAATTGTGGTGCTCATGTTTTTGGGAAAAAAATAAGAATATTTTTTCTTTCAAACATGTTCTTTCAAACATGTTTTTTTTTTATTTTGCGGAATAGATTTGCTAAGAGTTGTGTGTAAAATGTCCATTTGAGCTGTCCATTAGCATTGACCTCTATGCCTGAACATTCCTGAAAATGCGACAACATCAATAATCGATTGTGCTGTTTGTGAAGCGTGACCAACCATGGATCCTGGAATGGGTGGAGGTTCAGAGAGCTGCCATTCATTTACTTGTTTGAACCAGTCAAAAGATTTTGCTGTCCCAAGCATAGTATAATGTTTGGTATGAATTGAGTGGGTTACCTATTATTTAGTTAGTTAGTTAGTTACTTACGGCCGACAGGTCTCTGTGAGACCAGAGCAGGAGCTTGATTCGCATTGCTGGCAGTTAGTCAGACCTGTTTCTGGTGCATGTTGGACTGCCCTTTGTCACAGGTTCTGTTCATTATTTTTATGGTTAGAATTTCTAGGCGCAGCCAGGGGCCGGAGGGAGTCCGGTTCGGGGACCAGAGGATCTCATCTCTGCTTTTTGCAGATGATGTTGTCCTGTTGGTTCCTTCGAACCAGGACCTTCAGCATGTACTGGGGCGGTTTGTAGCCTTGTGCGAAGCGACTGGGATGAGAATCAGCACCTCCAAGTCCGAGGCTATGGTTCTCGCCCGGAAAAAGGTGGCTAGCCCCCTACGGTTTGGAGAAGAGCTCCTGCCTCAAGTGGAGGAGTTTAAGTATCTTGGGGTCTTGTTCACGAGTGAGGGAAGGATGGAGCATGGGATTAACGACGGATCGGTGCAGCGGCAGCAGTAATGCGGTCATTGTACTGATCTGATGTGGTGAAGAAGGAGCTGAGCCGAAAGGCGAAGCTCTCAATTTACCAGTCAATCTACGTTCCTACCCTCACCTATGGTCATGAACTTTGGGTCATGACAAAAAGAACGAGATCTTGGATACAAGCGGCCGAAATAGGTTTCCTCCGCAGGGTGGCGGGCCGCTCCCTTAGAGATAGGGTGAGAGGTTCTGCCACCCGGGAGGTGCTCAGAGTAGAGCTGCTGCTCCTCCACGTTGAGAGGAGCCAGTTGAGGTGGCTCGGGCATCTATATCGGATGCCCCCTGGACGCCTTCCTGTGAAGGTGTTCCGGGTATGCCCCACTGGAAGGAGGCCCCGGGGAAGACCCAGGACACGCTGGAGGGACTATGTCGCCCGGGTGGTCTGGGAACGCCTCGGGATACCCCCGGGAGAGCTGGAGGAAGTGTCCAGGGAGAGGGAGGTCTGGGCATCTTTGCTTTGACTGCTGCCCCCGCGACCCGGCCCCGGATAAAGCGGAAGAAGATGGATGGATGGATGGATGGATCCTATTATTTATCTGTCTTCGTAAAGGTTTTCACTCCAACCATGATTTAGCACAACTACTTCAAAATAAATAGCTGTGCAATAAGATTCATTACTGTTGAACAGAGTGTGCTTCATTAGTGTTGGTGCGGCATTAGATCTCCAGGAACATGGTTGGTCATCACCGAGTGCGAGACAGAGCGAGTTTGACCTTTGACCTTTGTTTTCTCTCCATCCCAGTGCTGCAGCATGCTGTGTGTCGTGATGTCACTCTTCCCCCCGGGCCGCTGCATCGAGTAGCTGGGTTCCCCTTGACGCTGTCTTGCGCAGTTTCGGACTTCGAGGGCCCACGAACGCAGAACTTCGAATGGTTCCTGTTCCGCGAGGACGCGGGGGAGCGGCAGATCGGGGTGATCTCCACGCAGGACCCTGGGTTCCCCTATGCCCCCTACCAGGCGCGGGTCCGCTCGGGCGAGGTGCGGCTGGAGAGGGATTCTGGTGACCGGGTCAGGCTGGTGGTGCAGAGGCTTCGCCCTGAAGACCAGGGCCGGTATGAGTGCTACACGCCCAGCACGGATTCTTCCTATCAGGGGAACTACAGCGCCTCGGTCATTGTCAAAGGTGGGGCCCCACTCAAAAATACGAATTGCATTTACATGTTAACCTCTATAGGTGGCACTACATGACGGTGATGCTGTATGGAGCACTGTTTCCTTTTAGCAAAAAGGTCTTGAGTTCGCATCCGGCCTGGGGTCTCTGTGCGGTGTACGCGTGCTCTCCCCATGTTTGCGTAGCTTTCCTCATGGTACTCCAGTTTTCTCCTGCAGTCCAAGGACACGCTTGCTAGGCTTGGAGACACTAGTATGAGCCTAGTGCGAGCAGTTCAGGGTGTGATGCTACCTTTGCCTATTGTCGGCTGGGATAGTCATAGATGAAGGATGGTTTAATCAGGAGATAAACCTACAGTTTTTTTCGAACATGAGGTATTCATTGTAGGATAGATACCCGGAAATTTCATTTAGCGCAAGGTTTCAAATGTAAATTTCCAGGAGTACTCCTAAGTGGCACTAAAAGATTTTATGTTGGAGTAAAATCTTAAAAGTTTACAATGCCGCTGAGAGCAACTTTTAGTTAAGAAAACTGGTAACTCCTAAAATAGGAGTAGCTCTGAGATAGGAGCGAGTAAATCTCTGTTGCTATGGATGATGTCAATACTCACGCATGAGTCTTGGGACAATAAGCATGGTGATTGGTTGTTTGGTGATAGGGCGGCCCATTGAAAAAAATATGCCACATACAACCCAAGGAGGAAAAAATTAGGAAATAGTCCAAGCGGCTGGTTTGTCCCATAAAATAATAACATGTTGAGCACTCCTGAAAATGTGCTATGCGCAGTCCCCACATATCATGCTCTAGGCAAATAAACATCCATAGGAAAGAGATAGTTGTAAAAATGCCAATAGCATAAAACGAGTCAACAATAAAACGCGTCATTTTCCCCAATAATTGGCAACTTATTACCCAATGAGAATATGTAGCGATCATTTTTAACGTTGAGCCGTTCAAGTTTGTTTCCCTAAACTGTCATGGATGAAATTTCAAAAAGGATGTGAAAGCCCAACTGGAGCTATGACCAGTTATTGCTGCTGGCCCAGTTGGTGCTGGAGTGAAAGCATGTAATCAAAGGGAAATTTGGCTCGGAGGTGAACAGCAAATCCTCGGGCGACAGATGACTGCGAGAAGCTGTGGTATGGGAGGTCCGAGATTGCAGCCAATATATAAGATAAGATATAAGATATTCTTTATTGAACCTCGTGGGGTAACTCGTCCTCTGCATTTGACCCATCCTGTAGTTGGGAGCAATGGGCAACCCCAGAGCAGCGCCAGGGGACCAACTCCAGTTCTAAAGCCAATTTCTTGGTCAAGGGTACTGGTAGGAGTATTCATATGATGCATGTTTTTTTTGGGTGGGGGAAACCGGAGTACCCGGAGGAAACCCACGCGAACACGGGGAGAACAGGCAAACTCCACACAGAAAGGTCCAGGCCGGATTCGAACTGTGAGACAGTAGTGCTAACCACTGTGCCACCGTGCCGCTCAATAAACGGGCTATCGTTTAAACAGGAAAGCATACTAAGCTTGGTTTTTAATTTATAGCCTACAATTTAAATATGTTTGCAAAATATGACATAAGTTAATATTATTATGATCTATTAAATGTAACCCTTGCTCAACAGCCTAATAAAATAATCCATGAACAGCAGGAGGAGGTACAGCACCAAAGTCTCTGCAAGTGGCATCTCGCAGGCACGTAATGCCTGTCAAATAATTGGCATAAGCAGCTTTCCATTAAAATGTAAATAAATTTTTAAATTTTCTACTTCGTATACCTCTTCATCTTGGGTCAGAGAAATAATTCAAATATGGGTCTCGTCAATAGCACCGATGATACCGGGCATACCTGAGATGTGCATGATTTCAAGTTTGATTCTGTGTTGTTGGCGAATGTCCATTGGAAACCGGATAAACTGTCGGATGATATGGGGTTCACTGAGCACAATGACTGTTTGTGAATTGAGCGACTGAGAGATGACTGTGAAATCCTTAAATTGCCCGCGTTGCAAAGTTGCATTTTTCCGGTGGCCAAGTAACAAAGTGTTGTCAAGCATTTTATATTTCGGGGCATATTAGGTTGTTTCTCATGGTTGGAGACGTAATTCTTTCCCTCACCAAGTCAACAGCAAATAAAATCTCTTCACGGTCGATCCGATATCTTTTCAAAAACTGCGCATCATTCAGAATTTCCAAGTCATTCTGTCTTTCAGCAGCAAGAAGCCATTTTCCCATTCTTTGTAAATAGGTTTTAGCAAGTTTGGAGTCCTCTTGACTACTTTAAAGCTCTCCCAGACTTAGGAGCTACTTTTAAGCCTAAAATGCTTTGTGAATAACACTCAGTAAAAATAATTAGGAGTCCTAAATTTACGACTGACACACCAATTTTTATAAGGAGTTTCTCCTAAATCCAGCAGTTAGGACCTACTTTTAGCGCTAAGATGCTTTGTGAATACGGGCCCTGGTGTTAATCAATCAAAATGCAGAATTCGCTGGAATGAATGGTAGAATTAATGGATGGATGTCAACAAGGTCCATGGCATTGTGTTCATTTACTGTTCAATATTCTATGAGTACAACAACTTAAACCTTTATTCAAAAGGTTTTCTTTTGTCAAATAGACATGCGCAAGTGCGGGTAGACACCATGCTAAGAGTTGTAAGTCCGTAAGTAAAAGTGTTTACTGCGTGTGCACAAGTAGACACATGTACTCATCGAGTTTTTAAACACCATTGCATAGAAGCCGGTAAGAAAATATCATGTCTGTTTTTTGAGTGAGGGTCATGGGCTTTTGCATATGAGAAGAATGCTGCTGGAAATGTGACTGCCTGATCAGTACAAACATTTGATCTGTGTCGCCAGATGTTTTCACCATCTCTTGAGTTCCCTCTTAAGGACTCTGTCTTTATTTAAGCTTTGGGTTTTGGTGGATGTTGCCAAATATGTGGGCATTTGCAGTCTCAAAAATTTGTTTTCACACTTACAGTTGGTGAGACTGGGGTCCATTGATCCATGGGGACCGATGAGCCATATCACTATTTTGCGATCAATTGATGCCAAAGATGTTTAAAATAGGCAAAATGGTGATATGGCTCATTTATACCCATGACTCATTAGTCAATGGTCAAATATTTTGCCTATTTTAAGCAGCTCTGTCATCGATTGAGCACAAATATGTGACATATCACATATTTATCGATCTTTTCTATTCATCGATCTATCGATGATAGAGCTGCTTAAAGCCATAGCTCATTGGTCCCAATGCCTCATCGGACCCCAGTCTCCCCTACCAGAGTTACATCTGCAAGAACTCTCATCAGGTTACTGCAAAGCATAGATAGTGGTACGTTGCACGGAGTGCTTTTATCTCTGAAGATAATCCGGCGGTAGGGTGTTTGGAGAAAGAAGACTGCCTGAGAAGCTACTGATAACCATCTGTTCAGTCATAGCATTTGATTAGTTTCCTGTGATGTTGTCAACATGCCTTTATCTTCTATTTCCCGCTGAAGTGCTGGTTTACTGGAATGTATATTTTTTTTTATTTCAAGGACGCACTGTTTTTGCACTGCACTGCTTTCAGTTACCAACAGTGATGGTTACATTGGCCTTATAACATTTTAACTGTATATCCTGTAGGCTTAGTTGTGATGTCACACTTTTAAGTGAATGATTATCATTAATGATCATTGTTCTCTCAGTTGTGGAAAGTGTCTACTGCTGGTCACAGATGGAATTTTTTATACTTTGGTCCATTTTGCCCTTGGCGCACCAGTTGAATAACAGTGGTCTATCTCTTACCTCTCCTCCTGGAAGCCCACAAATCTGCAAACATCTCGGAGTTCATTCTTTTCGCACTAACATTTTACAAAATAGTTTTATAGTACAATGAATTTTGAATTAATTAAATGTGTGAGCATTAATCTTTAAGTGCTGCAGTGCGTGGACACTGCATCAGTGTGGATTGTACTGAATATCTTTCCAATTTTATTTCCCTGACCACTTATCTTTCAACATTTTGCCACGCTCTCCTCTCTCTCTCTCTCTTCCTCCTGTTCATAGCTGTCTCTCTCTACCTCTTTCTGTCTCTTACATCTCCTCTATCCTATCTGAGTTTCTTTGCTCATGCTCCTTCCTCTCTGTCACCTCTTTCTCTCACACTCTCTCTTTGCTCTCTTTTCTGTGTGGCCCAAAGTTGTGAAGGGACTTGGTTTTCTGGTTGACCTTGGTTTTGAGTTGTTATTCAAACTTGATGTTTCTTTCAAGGACGTCCCTTTGCAAGCAGAAATGCATGTGGTGGTAACGTATGCACAATTTTTTCTGTCACAAATGGAATGTTTATTACCTTCACCCAGTTTGGTATTTTTATGCTACAAAATAAAGGAATTTGCGTTACAATGGGTTGAACTGGACATAAGGGGGTTTTTCAATGCATAAAACTGGTGCTATTCAGGTTTTGTGTCATAGCCCTCCCTTGCATTTTGACTAAGGATCAACCGATACATCGGCCGGCCGATATATTGAGCCAATATTCACGTTTTTTTCCTTGAATTGGCATCGGCTGATTCGCGTGTGGGTTCACCAATGTATTTTTCCGCGGCATGATTTACAGACAGGCATCCAGGGGCAGCTCTGTGTTGCTGGAAGACCCTGCAGCACATGCAGACGCGTTACCCCTCCCCCACTGGAAGAGTGGTGAAAGCAGCATTGCCCCGTGGCTGCTCCAGAACAAGGTGTTTTAAAATTTCAATTAGCCTCTCACTCTTAAACTTAGTTGAAATATTGCCACCTACTTTGAAATATACTGAGTACAAATGAAAACGCACCACTTGAAAAAAGTCAATATTTAACTTCAATATAATTTTAATACAACAACAACACTACAGTGACGTCACCCGACATGCGAGGTGCAAGAAATGCGAGAATTTCAAGTTAACTGTAACGTTAGGCAATTTTTTGTAAAATCTTGCACGCACGCCACGGGAAAAATGAATTTCACTCTGAATTTGTGCACACATTGCCTTTAAAAGCATGTGAATCCGGATAAAATTTCACTTCTTCACTGACACTTGTGAAACGTCGACACTATGCCGCGACATACAGCCCCTGAACGGGAACGTGCCATAGGCATGCTTCAAATTTGCGCCAGCGCCAGGGAAATTGCCAGACGACTACACTGCGCACACACAACGATCGCAAGACTCCATCAAAGGTTTCTGCAAACGGGGAGCACTCGGGACCATCCTGGACCGGGTCAACAATTTGTGACAACGGCACGTCAGGACCGTCAGATCGTACGGGATCATGTCCGAGACCTAACACTACCAGCAACAAGAATGGCTGCTCAAGTCCAAGGACGACGTGGATTCATTCACCTCAACACCGTACGGAACCGTCTGCGAGCTGCAGGCCGGCGTGCACGACGTCCTTATTTAGGCCCCATATTGACTGATCGTCACCGAAACCAGCGTCTACAGTGGGCAAACAGGCACCAGAAT
Organism: Gymnothorax reevesii; assembly: GCA_029721435.1. NCBI lineage: Eukaryota > Metazoa > Chordata > Actinopteri > Anguilliformes > Muraenidae > Gymnothorax > Gymnothorax reevesii. Next base: position 60,412,777 of record CM056581.1, read on the forward strand.
TGGCGACTACGACAATGGCACGGTGTCATCTTTTCCGACGAGTCACGATTTCACTTAAGGAACGCAGATGGCCGTATACGTGTTTGGCGGAGACGTGGTGAACGTTTTAACGCCGATTGTGTCGTTCAAACGGACCGTTGGGGTGGTGGCAGCGTTATGGTGTGGGGTGGAATAAGCTACCGTCACAGAACCCCTCTCCATATCTGCAGAGGAAGGGTGAACGGCGTCTACTACCAGGACCAGGTGCTGCAGAACCATGTTGTGCCGTTCTTCAACCAACACCACGATGTCCACACGTTCCAACAGGACAACGCTAGGGCACACACTGCAAGGGTGTCCATGCAGTACCTTGCACAGCAGAACATCCCCGTGCTTCAGTGGCCAGCTCTGTCACCTGACCTCTCCCCTATCGAGCACTTATGGGATGAAATTGGACGACGTCTTTCACGTCGACGCCAGATGGACAACATCCGAGAACTTGAGGTTGCCCTTGTTTAAGAGTGGAATGCTATCCCTCAGAACACTATCCAGAGATTGATCAACTCCATGCGACGACGATGCACCGCATGTGTCAATGCAAATGGCGGTCACACCCGTTATTGACTTTCCTGTTTGAACCCTACACCAGTTAAACCTCTCTCGCGCATTAACATTATCGTGAATGAAATTGAATGATGTTTACATGTCTTCTTAAATCATTCATTATCTCAAATGCATCATACGTATATACTTCACATATCAATCCGTGGAGCTATTCCAGATTTCGTGAGTGGTGCGGTTTCTTTTGTACTCAGTATAGGAAACATGAATGCCAAGTAATTGCCATGTAATACACGTGCTTGCAAACATAGTTAAGTTTGTGGGTCAGAAAAACGGGAATGCTGCTGAATGCTTCGTCTTTAAAACTGCTTACCATTTTATTTAGGGAGCTGTTGACGTATTTGTAGCCTAATATGTACAGATGTTATGAACACCAGTTTAACGATTAAGTAATGTCAATGTTGTCAATTCAGTTCCATTGTGTTTGTAGGAGTTTAATTCTGTGAACACCGGGCTGAGGTTAAATGCGTTTCGCGTCGTGTGTGTATGTGCAGGGCTCGAAATTGCGACCAAAATTAACACTGTGCAACCTTCGAATTAAAATAGTCGCACCTGTGCAACCGCTTTTTCCCTCAATTAAACGCCTCTTTTCGGGTACATTTGGTAGTCAGAAGGCATGCCATGTCCAAACACTTTAAACGTGAAAGTCCTTCCAAGCATGGAGAACGCACGATACACAGAAAATACTGTGACAAATATGCGTAAACGAGTAGGTCCGGTGTTCTGTTAATAGTTGCAACTTATCAAAATATGCTGCCTCGCGGCTCTGCGCTTGCAAAGCACTATGCCTTTGCATCAATTATTGTTCCTGGCTTGTACTCAGTTATTTTCCGTTTTTAACACGTTTTCCAATTTTGACAATAATCCTCTGGCAATCAAAGTGTGGTAGAAGAAGGCCCTCTTCTCCTCCCCCTTACCCATCATCCTGTCTGTACCTGCCTATTCAACCAATCCAGTCCCATTGTTATCTTTTGAATGTCCCTCCACCCCCCCTCTGTTGATCATTCATTGGTTTTCTCTGCCATTTGTCCTTTTGTATCCAATCAGTTCAATCCTTACTGTAAAGAACAGCCCATCTTCCTTCAGCATAAATCTCTGGCCCTCCATCTTAAGGGCCTCTTGCTATGCTGGTACCAGACAGAGCCACAGACTTCAGCAGTTGGTTTTAATTGGTATGATTCACCATTTGTTCATAATTATAACAGTACAATAAACTTGTTAAAAGACTATTTGTCGTCATCTCTCAGTTCTTCGATAAATATTGGCGTAGTCGGCATGTCTCCAAACCTGTAACGGCCTTCATCTCCCAGCTACAGAGAACTAGGACTGCCGTCACATCAAAGCAATGGAGGTAAAGATTAATTCTTTCTCCTGTTTCTCTGTAGCAGAGATTTGAAGTCCTGATGGCAAACTATTTGTACCACTGCTGATTCTGTGTTTTATATGATTGGACAACAGAAATTGCTGCCAAGCTTCCTACTATAAAAAGGGTCTCATGAGTCGTACAATTACAACTAAGTAGTTCACGTCTTAAAGTAAGTTAGGACGAATTGGCACTGGTTAGTAATGCGTAGCAAGTATACTGGTCAGGTACCTATACTGTGTGCGCTAGATGTAAAGTAAGTTGCATTGTTGAAGTTGATTGGGGCGAATTTCCTTGTCCACTATATAAAAAGAAAATTTGGGGGTATATACTAACTGTATAACTGTCTGTGGGTGTGTCCTGTGTCTGTGCACATGGTAAAGTCTACCAGTATGTGTTCAGTGGAAAAAAGTCGTTTCGGGGGACACTGTTAACAAGGAATCTATGTAATAGCGAAAATGTGAAAGAGATAGAAAAACTATTGTGTATTGGACTCTCTCTCTCAAAGAATTACTTCCAGTGTAATTTTATGTTTGTCTTTCCTGTTGTCAGTTGTTGAAACATGTATTGCCCCCCCCCCCCCCCCCCCCCCAGGCCTATCCGCAAAGCAGAGGTGTAATTGTAACAGAGCTTTAGTTTTTTGAGGATTTGTACTTTACCTGAGTTCTTTTTTAAACCTGGACTTTTACTCTACAACATTTAAAACTTAATAATTATCATTTTACTTCGTTACTTTGACACTAGCCACTTCGTTACAAATTAAAATATGAACGCAATTCATCGTTTAAGATTTATCTGGATTTAGCGTCTTCGAGAAGAACAACGGTGCTCGGCAGCAGGGTATGTTAGTGCGGGGACAGGGAGCTGCAAATTTATGCACGTAGTTACAATATTCTATCACTAGATGGCACACCCGCATCAGTTATTGGATATTCACAGAAACAATCGTCCTCTGTAGCCAACCACTTCAGCTACAGTGAGCCAGTAGGTATCCAAATCAGTAATTAAGAAAAATCAGTTTTCTGAAAAACGCAGACACCCATAATTATTAGGGCTATTAGAACCATGGACAATGAATATTTGCACAGCATCTCAACATCACACAACACGTTAGGCTGTTTGAACCATGAACAACAGTGACAATACATTGCCAATGAAAATGCGAAAAAGATCCATACGGCTGAACAGTCAACCGTATTTCCCTAACAGCACAACAGTGGCCAAATCAATAAGTAAACAGATAGATGGACACACATCCTGGCACAGCAGCCATTTAACCACAACCGGCAAGCTGATCACTTGCAGTAGCCTAATAAAAAACTGCACTCACCCATTCAGAAGTTAACTCTGGGTGCCTTCTGCTCTGCAAAGTCGTTGAGCAAGAGGGCAATGAGGTGGTAGCATTAGCCTCCAAGTCTGACTGCTGCGTATCGCCGCTATCATTCACAACGCTAGCAGGAACTGCATCTGGACAAGATGACTATTTAAAAAATGCATTCAATTTCGCCAATTTGGAGTTCCGTACATCGAGCTCTTTTTTTCTTTTCTTTTTTGAGCACCGCTTTTGTGCTGCTCAACATGGTGCTCAAGACTTTTCACCTCTAATACTAGGCTAATGGGTTAGCTGATCTCTCAAAAAAGAACAATTCACGAGCAAGCGCGTAGCCTACGTAGCTGCGATCAGAAAGGAATAAGTGAATGTCAACGAATTGGACAAACACATTTCCCAGCAGGCCATGTTCATTTGAAAATGTTGTGAATAAAACAATCAAATATATGATTAGTAATTGTGATTATAACTGAAAAAGTATCATTACTGAAATACAAAAGACATATATCAAAGAAAAGAGGAAAAATGGCCAATGTGTGTGTGGGAGGGGGGGGGGGGTTGTTACCATGACTGTGTTGTATGAAACAATGGAGCAGTATATATACTCATCAACTCTTTGCATTGCAGAAGTTAATATTTTCGTGAACAGTAGACTTGAAATGACGAAGTCCATTTATTTAACTTCTTTATGTGTTTTGATAAGAGGAAGAATGGAATAGTTAATCGCCGTGGGCCCTCTGAGGTCATCGGGACCCCGGTTCAGCGCACTGACTGCACCGGCAATACCTACGCCGCTGTATATGAGACAGCAAAATTCTGAGAGTTAAGAGTTGGCTGGTGATTGTGAGATTATAGAATTCATCACCAAGCAGTATGTGGTCTGATGGTCTGCTGTCACTGCAAGATGGTTTGTGGAAGTTGGCTGATGGTTGAATCACATTAAACCTGTGATATGCATGGTGGGATGGTTCTTGTTGATAATGGATGGTAAAAGTAAGGTCAATTGGTTTGTTAGAATAAGCGATGGATAAAACTAATCATTTCAAAAAGCTTTAATGTTGGAAAAGGCTATTTTGTTTGGCTACATTTTGAAAGTGTCAGTAATGTCTTTTGTGCCTGATTGTTGCAAAAGTAATTGGCCTACTGGAAAGTTTAAAATCCTGAAGAATTTAACTACTTGTGAACGTGCATAAGAATGAGAATCTTGGATCTTTTCCAATATGAATGAATGGGACAAAAGAAAGTGCACTGATGTGTGTGTGTGTGTGTGTGCGCGTGTGTGTGTGTATGCATGTGTGTATGCAAGTGTGTCCATGTATGCTGAGCTCAGATTGCATGTGAAAATCAGTGTGATAAGCCTAACTGTGTGAGTGTCTGCAAATAACTGCATGCCTGGCAGGTTTGTTAGTTCTCCCTTTGTTGGATTGAATGCCATAGTCATTTTATACCATAAAGGGATATATTTGCAGTGTTTTGAGGATAAACGCTCAGTATGGGCTATATACACTATGTATTTGATAATAGTTTAAATATTCCTAAATAATATTTGGTTCAGGTAATTACTAGTGATTCATTATGATATATAGGAATATTCTTTATAGCAGAAATGCATCTTTCAAAGAAAATCCATGATAGTTTTGTAAATCTAACCCAATAATATATGATTGATTCTGGAACCCCATGTGGTCTTTGTTATGTAGCATTGTTCTTTTTTCTGCTCATTTGTGTTTAAAAATGCTTACAATGAGACAAGTAAAAGCTGCTTTATTTTGCTGTTTTGGATTCCCCGAAAATGTTCTCTAAAGAAATTTTTTATTATTTCAATTTTGGTAGATGAAAAGAATAAAAATTGGAATCACTTATGCTACCTTAAATTTTATCCAGTTACCAAATTTACCAAATTGTTTCTTTGTTTGTTTTAGCAATGCTTGGATTTTTCAGTTGAACTTTAAAAGGAAATCATAGAAATCCACTTATTAATTGAATAAACAAAGCTGAGTATAATTGCCATACTTCTTATGGTCCTGATGATCTGACCTAAATGCCAGAGCCAACCAAGATTCTTTAATTATTGCCAATTAATGCGTCGATTCAAAGAAAAATGCAATTTAGCTGAGAATTCTTGTTTGTACTTACTATTAAATATAATCTAGTCAAGACCACTGGCGTAACAACATATTTTCAATGTGGTTTGGTGTTGAAACTTCAACTACTGTAGAAAGTCAAAATTTCGTAATAATGATGCTACTATAGGAAGAGCCTACAACTCTCTTTAAAATGGGCAGCAAACAATGTACTTGCCATTGTAAAAAATCTTAATCATTGGGAATTAGCCTCAGAAAAGTAACATATGCTTTATTCGGGTAATATTCTGAATGACTTAACACTTCTTCAGTACATTTCCAGGTCTCTCTGTTTCCAACAGCAAGACAGAGGAAAAGCAACTAAAACAATTTATTGATGGTGAAAGCAGTGATTTAAAGTTACTCTTTGAAGAGCCAGTGGGCTTCAACCATGGCTATTTTAACAGGCCTTAGTTACCCTTAACACCCAAACCCCCCTGATTAGCACTGACAGGGACAGACTGTGGAAGTGGACCAAGATAAGACACGACATGGCAGAGCTGCTTGCTTTGATGGACAAACTCAAAGTAGAGATGAGTGGGAAAACCTTCTCTCGCTCTGGGTGCCATAGTCAGTCCGACCCTTGGCGACTCATGACGACTTGAAACGAAGCACTCGATTTCTAGCAGCGTCCCGGATGGCTCGCGTTGTCTTTAATCCGGTGAATTCCTTGAGTTGATTGAGGAACAGGAGCCTCTGCCTGCCGCACACCTTCTCTCCATTGATCCGGCCAGTGAGACACAGTTCCTCCAGTTCACCTTCTCCTAATGACATGGCCTGTGTTTGTCGCTCTTTGATGGTGTCAAGTAGATGTCTCCATTTAAGGGAAAACCTTAAAGTAGCTAAAATGATCAACTAATAATCATTGTTTCTTCAAATGAGATAATTTGTAGTATAATAATTTGGATCCCAATTGCTTTAAGCTTTGATTCATGATGATTACCTTGTCATTGTCTCTTAAATATAAATAATATTGATAATAATTATGATATCAACTATTAAAGTATTGCATATTTTTGCTCTTGTCAAATTTCTATTTGCGTTTAATGATAGGTGATGATAAATTAGATATCTACCTAGAGGATAGATATTTCCTCTCATTTTAACCACTTAAAATGTTTCATATCCGTAAAAGCAACAGAATTTACGCACCATACAAAATGAAAGTTGTATGAATGTATTGCATATGCTCTCGCAAAAGAAGCTGTCATAGGAAATAAGCAAATAAATAATGCAGTTACAGCAATAATCTATGACATGTTTTAAATTGCTTCCTGTTTTATAAGGTGATTAAAAGGAAGTGAATTTAATTCACAAATCAATTCTTTTCCATTCTTTAAAAAGGAGTATATCATCATTTACATGTGTGAGTGAGTGGTCTCTCTGAAATCCTGATACAAGGGGAAGGCATTGAAGCATTTTTTCATTTAAAACTGTGGTACTAACTGCATCTGTTCTTTATTTCTAGAAACGGGGATGATGCAACCACCAGCAGTCCCTTTCACACATCCTCAGTCACTGTCCCCTTTGATGTGTCATAAAGTTAACTAGAGGAGAGGGCTGGGACACGTGCACTGTAGGGTAATAGCATGCAATGAGGATATATTAACCTAACACTTTCATCCCATTGTTCTCCACGGGAGCAGTTTGCTGGCTCAGGAAGAACATAACCAATCCTGAGTGTCTCATTTAAAAATGCTTCCAATTAACTTTCACTCTCTCTGATTCCTGCAGGTTGAGTTCCAACAAATTACCTTGGTCATGTCTCGTCTTGGTCTACCTTGTTGTCAATTTGGCAGGTTATTGTTTCTAAAAATTCCTATACAGGCATCAAGGATTCGAGGACCTGATTTAGCCATTCACACCTGGGGAACAGAGTCTTTATTCATACGCTTTTGGCTGATTTAGGTATCTGGATTTTAGCGCAAACCCTTAACATTTGAGACATCAAACAGGGCACAATAATCCCTGTCCACCCTGCTAGCTCTTGGGAGCCATCTCTTCTGATATGCATCAAACCGAGGACACACATTCAAATTCCAACTAATATGTGCACCAACGCGGGCGGCTGCCGGACCTTGGACAAGAGCTACCACATCAACCAGATTCATACAGGGAAAAGGACATTTTCATATGGACAAACTGCAGTTATGTTTGTGATTATGATTTCTGAATTGCATGTAAAGAGTGTGAGTTAATGCAAAAATAGGTTGAGAGGTAACAATTAAATTATATTTTATGTTTATAGTCATTATAATGCGGCAGCAAAAGGACTGGAGCATGTAGGTTCCTTACACTGAAGGCCAAAGATAAGTGTGCTAAAAAATTTCATAAAGTAAGGTGGAAGTAAATACACATTGCTCCAGATAAGCCTAAGCTTTATAATATACTTCAGAATTAAATTGGAAGGTCGTACAAAACAGCTTCTGACCAGCCTATTACGTGTATCAGCCCCACTCTCTCAGTTAATCTCCAGATCATATCATGTGCCATAAATTGCTGAATGTCTTGACCTATGAATATCACAATTTTCAATATTTCACCCCATCACTGAGCACTTTAGGACCCCATATGAATATTACACCTTTGTTGTTTTGAAATGTAACTGTTTTTTTTTCACTTAAAAATTGAATGTGTAAATAATTTGATATTGTAACCTCCTTTGGGTCTTTTCCAATTGGTTGGTTACTCAGTTAGTAGCACATACAATCTTTTTGCTTTCCCAAGGCAAGTGTGGGAAAGTTTTTGGTTGATGTGCTGGTTACTGGTTACTGGTTACTGATTTTAGAAAAATTAGTTTTCGAACCATTATTTCAGGGGCCATCATAAAATTTTTTTGATTGGTACAACAACTTCAGATCATAGACTCACACAACAAACCTAGGTAGCATACTTTTCATTACCTCCGCCAGGAGGTTATGTTTTCGGCAGTGTTTGTTTGTTTGTTTGGTTGGTTGTTAGCAAGATAACTCAAAAAGTAATGCACCGATTTTGATGAAATTTTCAGAGAAGGTGAATATAAAGTCATGGAACAGGTGATTAAATTTTTGCATATCTAGACCAAAGTACAGGTGAGATATATGCCAAAGTTCAAGATTTCAAGTCCTTCCAATTGGCTAGTTGCACAAGATAGCCCTGTGTACATTCTGAAATACGTTGGTAAGCTTAACCTAACTATTTCCGGTTTGTTTCTGCTACTGATGATGAGCAGATGACAGGTATATCATTCCGAAAATGTGATTTTAGCTATAGCCATATTCCCATGATTTGGCTTAATTAACCACAAATGATTTGATCGCATGATTTGTCTCGATTACCTGTTTCTGATGTTTGTTCATTGGCATTCTTAATGAGGCATTTGCAGCTCCAACGAGAAACGAGAGGATTTCTAACTAGCAACACATTTCCAGCCATTCTCACTGGTGAGTTATGTACTGGCTTTAAGCGACAGATAAAATACGTGAAAATATCTGATAATTAATGTATAAATAATCCATAACTTCGAAATGCTGTTTCATAAATCTAACATTCGATCCACGCATATTTTAATATTGTCGATACTTCGTTTCCCTTCCCCCTCGGTGTCTGTTGCACTCTCAAGACCATCACATCTGGCGCTATGGTTAGCTGAGCACATCTAAGAAAACCATAACAATATCGCAGTACTAGCAAGCCAGTTGCGTCAGAAGATGTAAAAGTACATTCAATATAAAACCTAAACAGAAAATCTTGCGAGCTTTCTAGCAAGCCTTGCTAGCAACTCAACTTTGGTACTGCTCGATGAAAAAATGAAAGCTAGCTCCAGATATTAATCTAATGAGGAAATTTGGGTCGTGCAACACTGGATGCTTGTCGCTTAAAGCCAGTTCATGACAGTCACTGGAGCAAACGGCTGGAAATGATGCTAGGTAGAAGCGTCGGAAACCTTCTTTATCAGTGGGGCAGCTAATGTCTCATTAACCGTGCCAATGAACAAACAGCAGCAGCTGATCGAGAAAAATCATGAGAACATCATTCACGGTTAATAAAGCCAAATCTTGGGAACAGCGGCAATAATCAATATCACATTTTTGGGATTATATTCCTGTCACCTGCTCAGTATCTGATGTAGACTGATAAATGACAGAAGCAAACTTAAAATAGTAAAGCAAGCCAGTGTATTTCAGAATTTACTTAGCCCCATTTTGTGCACATAGCCAATTAGAATAGCTCATTGGATAGAATTCACCGGACGTATGCTTGCTCACCACAAGCCATGTTTCCATCCACACGTTCTTATGCGCATGAAGTCATATCGAATTAAAAATGCCTCATGGAAACATGGCTTGTGGTGACATGGTGACATTCGACTTGATTTGAAGAATATCGACACAAAGTTTATACGGTTGATCTGATCGGATTTTCTTTTGATTGGTACAACACTTATGCGATAAATGCTGATGGAAACGTTATTTGCCGAATAAATCTGCAGCTGAATCATGACGGTGTTTTGATGCCGTCGTTGCCTTCTGATAATGTTTTGCTATGTTGCTAATTGCTGGCACATAAGCACGTACAACTTGTGCAAATTATCATCATTTGAATGGTAGATGCAATTCATCTTGGTTTACTAGCTAAATTAGTCGGCTAGCACACTACTTTTGTTCACTTGAAGGTTCTGCAATTCAGTGTGAAAATAAATTGAATGGAAACCGCTTAAAATGTCAGAAATCCATTCGAAACACCAATTTGACCGCATAACAGCATGTGACGTTATTACGCACAACTTTTTATTCGCTTTAATGGTGTTAGATGGAAACGCATTTTCACCTGCTTATTTCGCATGAATTTTTCGTGCGAACTTCAGATAGTTCGATTGACAAGGGGATGGAAGCATAGCTACAGACAACTCGGAAATTCTATTTCAATTGTTGTGCAATGGGCCGGAGTTCCAATCGCCGTCCTTTAGGGTTTTGCTGCCACCTGGCGGAGGTCTGCGCTCTCTGAGTGCTTTTCTAGTTTAGTTTTATTCTTCTCACTTTTATAGAATTTTTGTACATATTTTTATGCCATTTTATGTGTATATATATATAAAAAAAAGTGAGGAATTGTGGTAGAAGAAGGCACTCTTCTCCTCCCCCTTTCCCATCATCCTGTCTGTACCTGCCTATACAACAAATCCACTCCCTTTGTTATCTTTTGAATGCCCCCCCCCCGGTGATCATTCATTGGTTTTCTCTGCCATTTGTCCTTTTGTATCCAATCAGTTCAATCCTTACTGTGAAGAACAATCCACCTTGGGTTACCTTGTATCAGCATAAATCTCTGGGCCTCCATCTTTAGGGCCTCTTGCTACACTGGTACCAGACAGAGCCACAGACTTCAGCAGTTGGTTTTCATTGGTATGATTCACCATTTGTTCACAATTGTAACAGTACAATAAACTTGTTAAAAGACTGTTTGTCGTAATCTCTCCGTTCTACGACAGAAGTTACGGTTTCTCTCTCCATGAGATCTATTGATGACTAAATAATGAGATAAATTCAAATCAAATGTTTTAGGCCTCTCAAAAATTGTTCTGGCCCTTCATGATCGGTTTGTTTAAATAAAATAAAAGACCATTTGAAACGTCTGTGTGCAATTCTGAATAACACTGATTTAAATGCACGAAATTACGCTTCCAGATTAATGATTGTCACCGCACCGAAATGTGCCGTACCGTACCGGCATGTTCTCGGAGTGAATCTGTTGCTCTATCCCTCAAGGAAGTTGCATGTCGCGATTGAAACTATTAAAGCAAATTCAACCAATCCACGCTAATTTTTCGCGGACAAAAAAAATTAATCGCCAAGACATTGCAACTTTCATTGCCACTTTTTGAAAAAGCTACCGCAAAAAATCAAAAAAACAATAAAAAAGCCAGGAGAATCCTGGAAGGATTGTTTGTCAATTATGCGAATGATTGCGTGCAAGTCAGGGTTAGTAATTGTTTTAAAGGGGAGCTCTGGGCCCCACCAATCTTCAGTCCTAGAGATGTCCCTGGGCGTGTGGCATAGGCTATATCTTAAAACAAACATATCCAACTCATTATAAAGTCTGCTTATGTTATAATAAGCCAACAAATTGCAAAGTTACCGCTAGGGACTCATTCATATTGCAATATTGAGGCGAAAAAAAGGACTTTACAACTTTACGTCAGATCTGCATTTAACCCTAACCCAATTGAAGATTTGATTCGGATCAGTGTGGAGGGTCCTCTGGACATATCTGATGCCTCACACACAGTGATGAGATGGGTAGAAGGGCAGAGAGCAAGGAGACTCAATTTTAAATCCTGGCCTCCAGATATGGCATAAAGCCAATGTTGTGGAAACCTTCAATGAACTCAAGACTCTCATATTGTTTAATAATTGTCATTTGTTGGAGACAGTTGTATTGTTAACGTGGAGTGTTTTTTTGTAGTTTCTTTAAACATTAAAAAATATATATATTGGTGCTTCTTTGATTTCGGTGTGTGGACCCCTAAATTGAAGCACATATTACTAAAACCCCATAAGTCACACTTGACTTGACTTGTGGGGTTTTAGTAATCAGTGCTTCAATTTTGACTCGCGCTCCTAACTTTTTGAACTTGGGAGCGCAGCGCTACCAAGCTAAAAAGTTGATTTCGAGCCCTGATGTGTGTGTGTGTATGTGTGCTCTCTTCCCCAGAGCGGAGTGGCGCAGCTGTGTCTGCTATCAGAGAGGTCTTTAGCGCGCACTAGAAGAACTTAATGATGAGAGAAATGTTTTATATGTAGTACTAAATTGTACTCTGTGTGGGGGGGGGGCTGCGCGTTTCAGACACTTCGAGAACTCTACTTTCCGCTGAAATATGCTTTGCTGAAGTGCGGTCTCCTCCTTTAAGAACCAATTCTTCGAAGATTCACCCAGTAATGCGTCGGGGGTGATATACCATAGTCATGGATTTTCCTAATTCTTTGATTTGTTGAAGGTACATGTCTCAAATGGCAAAATCCAAATTTTTAGGCCTATGGACTCATTACTTTTTTTTCTATGACCTCCAGAAACTTTTGGGGTTAATAAGCCTGTAAAAGAAAAGTGACTTCAGAAAATGTTAAAAATTTCCATGGGGAGTGAAGGGCGCAGCTGATAGGGGGAGCTTCAATCAGCTACCCAAGCCAACACAACCCATTTTTCATCAGGGATTTACAGCCTAACATGTTTTACACATCATATGACAGTTACCCCTCAACCTAATTAACAAATTTGGGGTGGGCTGTTTCGGGCGCATGGATATAGTCACAACACAGTTTTTGCCTAACTCTGGGGTGAAATATCTCCATGCGCCCTCGGTGAATCTTAGAAGAACTGGCTCTTAAAGCCTCTGGAAACTCGTCTTGACATAGCGAGAATTCACGTATAATATCAAAGTTGGGTGTCTCATAAAGCCTCTGCAAAAAACTGGGTGAAAATTAACATTCATAACTCTTAGAAAACCTAGTTCAAAAACAGCTCATTTTGCTATTCAGTCCATTTCTCAACACTATGTGGGCGTAGCGTATCGCGGTGTGACTGGCCGCTCCCTCAATTTCAGTGACATCTCACTCGCTCCGTGAGGGTTAGTCTGAGCAATGATGCAAGGGTCAGTCCAGCCCTATGTTTGAGCTGTCTGACTCAAGCTGCATTAAGAGTGACATGTTTTCTTTACGTTTCCATATGTTGTTTTTGTGTTTTCATTTTGTTCTTCAATTGTGTGTGCTGTTTTTGGTTTTACTATGTAGGTAATTATTCTATGGTATTCATAGAATATAAATTTTTTTTATGAGGGAATATGGCGTATATCGTTGGTTGTCATCTTATTGATCCTCTTAATGGCTAAAATAAAGCAAAAGATAAATTAAGAGGCTAAAATAATGTGGTATCAAAGTATTTCTCATTCTCTTTCCTGCTCTCTCTCTTTGTCTCATTATTTTCTGCTCTGGTTCCTCGCAGTCATCCCCGACACGCTGCAGATCAGTCACTCCCGCGCTCTCATTGGCCAGCCTGTGCCCGAGGGCTCAGAGCTACAGCTCTCCTGCTCGGCCGCAGTCCAGTCGAAACAGCACACCCACCTGTCCGTCACTTTCCGGCTGCGGAAGGGGGCGGGGCTAGATCAGAACCTGACGGACGTCATCACCATGGGCCGGGAACTGGCAGTCCTGCCCGGGGAGGGCGGAGACTACAAGCGTCGCTATGGCGATGGGGAGATAACTCTGGAAAAGCGCCGTGGCCAGACGGCGGGAGACCGCGATCTCTTCCTGATGAAAATGGCGGCCGTCACCCCTGGCGACTCGGGCATGTATTTCTGCGAGGCGGCGCAGTGGATTCTGGATCCTGCGGGGGTCTGGCAACGCATTGCCCAGCGGATGATGGAGCTGGGACAGCTGACCGTGCAGCCTGTGGGTCAGTCTAGTTAAAGTTATTTATTAATACGGACACAGCTTTGAAAACCTGCTGTAAAGCGGCCTTACTATGGGAGACCTTTTCTCCCAGTTCAGTCCCATTGTGCGGTGGTCTCCGCCATTTTCGACTGGCTCGAGACGGTTGCCTACGATGATTCCCCAGATTACCCATGACACCTCTCCTTATCATTTCGGGTGTGGAGAGTTCATTGGGGATCAGTTTCCCTTTTTGGGTCTATTCCTAGCTGTACACAGTTTTTTAGTGCTGCGGTATATGTGAATTTTTGGGTTTGCGGTGTTTGTGAGCGTGTGAATATGAGAACAATGATGTGTGCCATTTATAACCCCAATTCCAAAATAGTTGGGACAAAGTGTAAATTGTTAATAAAATCAAAATGCAATGACTTTCAGATCACATGAGCCAATACGTTATTTACAATAGAACATAGGTAACATTTTAAATGTTGAAACTGAGACATTTTCATTTTTATTCATAAAATGGGCAAAATCTTCTAGCTGGAACAGGTCTCAAAAGAGCAGGCATAAAAGGGCTGAAAAAGCAAATTATATTCAAGAGAATCAGCTGAAAGAACATTTAGCAAGGAAATTAAGTTGACTGGCATCAGGTGTGTTACACGATCGGCTATAAAAGGGATGTCTTAGAGAGGCTGAGTCTCTCAGAAGTAAAGATGACCAGAGGCTCTCCAATCTGTGAAGGCTTGCAAAAAAAAAAATGTGGAATACTTTAAAAACAATGTTCCTCAACGTCAAATTTCAAAGGCTTTGAAGGGCTCATCAACAAGGCATAACATCAAAAGATTCAGAGAAACTGGAAAAATCTCTGTGCACAAGGGACAAGGCCAAAGACCTTTACTGGATGCCTGTGATCTTCGGGCCCTCAGAGACCACTGCATCGCTCACCGGCATGATTCTGTCACTCACATTACTAAATGGGCCCAGCAATACTTCAAGAAACCACTGTCTGTAAACACAGTCCGCCATGCCATCCACAGGTGCCACCTAAAACTCAATCATGCAAAAAGGAAGCCATTTTTGAGCATGATCCAGAAGCGCCGATGTGTTCTGTGGGCCAAGGCTCATTTAAAATGGACTGCAGCAAAGCGGTAAAGTGTCCTGTGGTCAGACATGTCCAAATTTGACATTCTTGTTGGAAATCATGGGCGCCGTGTCCACTGGGCTAAAGAGGAGAAAGACCACCCCTCCTGTTATCAGCATTCAGTTCAAAAGCCAGCATCTCTGATGGTATGGGGATGCACTAGTGCATATGGTGTGGGACACTTGCATGTTTTAAAAAGCACCATGAATGCTGAAAGGTATATAAAAGTTTTAGAGCAACATTTGCTCCCCTCCAGACGACATCTATTGCAGGGAAGGCCTTGTGTATTTCAGCAGGACAGTGCAAAACCACATACTGCAGCTATTACAACAGGATTTGCTGCACAGTAGAAGAGGCCATGTGCTGAACTGGCCTGCCTGCAGTCCTGAACTTTCACCGATTGAGAACATTGGCACACAATTAAACAATAAGTTTGTCAAAGGAGACCCAAAACTCTCCAGCAGCTGGACGCCTGTATTATACAAGATTGGGATCAAATTCCAATGGCTAAACTCAAGAAACTTGTCTGCTCAATGCCCAGATTGTTACGGATACACGAGGGGAACACACTAGGGGAACATGAGCTTGCAAACAAGGACGTGGAAACATGAACATGAGCGTGAACTTGGAAACTCTCGGAAGACCCCGGAACGGGAGGGAGACACAAAAGGGGAGTGAGACGCCAGAAGCGGGAATCCAAAATGATATTTATTAAAATAAATACAGAAATAATCCAGGGGAAAAAGGGGGCATTCCAGCCAACAAAAACACCGTGCCTAGCACTGAAACAGGAGAACTCAAGAATCCAAAACACCAACAGATACCAGGGGGACAGACTCGGAACAAAACTTGGAACAAGACTTGGGAACAAACAGAACTCAGGAAGCTAGGAAATACTCACAAGACAAGACAGTTGGCACAGCTGGCAGATGGCTAACTCGGGTGGCACAGCTGGCCAGGAGAAGGGTTAGGGAGAACATCAGGAGGGGGACAGACAGGACACAGGGCTCAGGGCAGGCAGGAACGCTGGGGCTATGGCTTGGGCTATAGCAATGGCTTGAGGCTAAGGACATGGCTATGGCTATGGCTATGACTTGGGGCTATGGCTAAGGAACTATGGCTTGGCTTGGGACTATGGCTTGGGCTTGGCTTGGGCTCGGGACTATGGCTTGGGCTTGGCTTGGGCTCGGGACTATGGCTTGGGCTTGGCTGGAGCTCAGGACAGGCAGGGCGGCAGGTGCTCAGGACAGGCAGGGCGGCAGGTGCTCAGGACAGGCAGGGCGGCAGGTGCTCAGGACAGGCAGGGCGGCAGGTGCTCAGGACAGGCAGGGCGGCAGGTGCTCAGGACAGGCAGGGCGGCTGGTGCTCAGGACAACTCGAGACGGAGGAAGACGACTGGCACAAGGTCACAGAAGACGCTGGAGGAGACAGGGGGCACCAGGGGCTCGAAGGTAGCAGGAAGGGCAGGCTGGTCAGGGAAGGAGGCTGAACTTGAGAACAAAGAGGAAAACTGAGGGGACCAGAGGAGAAGTGCACCGGGCAGGGAGAGTGAGAGTGGGAATGCGTGCGAAGTCAGATCTGCTCGCGTGCAGAAACTGCTCAGACATATAGGGCAGGGGCACACAGACACAGGTGTTGAAACTTAATCTAATTAACAAGGGGTGGAACATGAGGGAAACCAATTACTTGAAAACAGATTAACATTAAGACAAGGATCACAAGACAATCCCAAAGATGGGATAAATAAACTGGATAAAAAGACTCCTAAGTGTGCAGAAAAAGAGCCAGAACAGGTTATAAGAATGCAGAGATTCTGTGGGAAACTTTAGCAAAGCCAGTGAACAGTAAAGCAAGGGGCGGAGCTAGAACAGAGCGACTGCTGAGAGATAATTAGTCAATTAGTAAGTGCAGCTATACAATCCCGGGTGCTCATTAGTAGATTAGTATTATATACAAGGTTAGTTTGGTTTGTAATTTTAGAAAACAACAAACTGTTAGTAATGTTAGTATGAATAGAAAGGCAAGGGGAAACTAGCAAACGAGAACAGAAGGAAGGATGAAACCCAGAATCCATTAAATCACCCGAAATAGTGTCACAATCAATTAACACAGAAACTGCTACAAACAATGACGCGACCGGGGAGAAAGCAAAGACAGTACATGGGTAAAACGTGGACTGGACTAACACGGGAGAGGAATGAAATGTGAAACACTAAGACAAGGACTAAAAAACTGACATACCAAAATAATAGAAACCTAAAATTGACTAACCAGACACTCAGACCACGGAACACAACACAGATGGCTCCACTCATTGTCAAAAAGTACAGGGGATGCTACACCATGGTAAACTGGCCCCTGTCCTAACTTTTTTGAGACCTGTAGCAGCCATCAAATTTGAAATGAGCTCATTTTGTGGATAAAATTGTAAAGTTTCTCAGTTTCAACATTTGCTGTGTTATCTCTGTTCTATTGTGAATAAAATACTGGCTGGTGTGATTTGAAAGTCATTGCGTTTTGATTTTATTCACAATTTACACTTTGTCCCAACTATTTCGGAATTGGGGTCATATTTGTGTCTTTGGGTACGTGTGGTGAATGTGAGAATGTTTGTGTGTCGTGACACAATTACATGATAGTGGTTGTAAACCCCCCTGATCTCCCAGTGCACAGTTGTAGCGCGGTCTCTCTTCCTCTGTCATCTCTCACTCTCACATTCATCCTCTCTCTGACAATTCAAACCTCCTCTTGACTGCCTGTTTCCTTCTTGTGGGGTTTAGTGGCGTCATGCTCTCTCATAGTGCAGTATTTCTATTTTTGAAAGACAGACAGACAGACTTTCTTACCTTGGAGAAAGTTCCAATGATTTTGAAGTCCATAAGTAGAATAAGTTTGATTGTTAGTGGAAGCTAACGTAATCTTTTCATTTATCATTGCAATACTGTGATTTCTGCCTTTTCATCTTTTGAAAACAGTGGAATTCAAGGCTATATATGTGCATTTTGTAGATTACTGAAGAGAAATTAGCCAAATAGCTGTTATTGTCTGTTTGGCCAATGTAATTATCATCTTCCATCTCTCTCTCTCTCTCCTCCTTTCTCTCTCCCTCCTTCTCCCCTTCACCCTCTCCCTCGCTGTAGCGGACACGCTGACGGTTACCATCATTCCCCAGGGGGAGGTGTCGCTCTCGCCAGGCTCCCCCCTCAGCCTTACGTGTGAAGTGGGTGGGGCTGGGCCGTGGTCTAGCTCCGCCCTCTTGGTGCGGTGGATGAGGAGGGGCAGGTCTGAGGTGGCGGGGCCGGAGGTGGAGCTGGCCCGTCTGAGCCCTAACGGTGTGGTTACCTGGGGCGTGGACACAGCCAGGGGAGGGGGCGGGGCCTTTGAGAAGGTAGCGGAGGGTCGTTACTCTCTCTGGCTGGGCTCCACGTACCCAGCCGATGCGGGGGTGTACCGCTGCGTCGTCAACGTTTACGCTGGGAACCCCAACCCGGCGCCATCCACCCTGGCAACCATCACTAAGCGATCGGAGGGGATTACCGTCAGCCTCAAGACCAAAGGTGAGACTGAGAGTGGCGACTTGTTCTGTTTTCTGGCGGCATCAACTGCTACATAATACGGAGGAAGCAGAGTTCTGGTTTGAATGAATAATTGATTATCCGTGCTCTAATGATTGTTTTGTGAAAAAATAATTCATATCCTTTCCACTTTGTACTTCCTTCCTTTTTCTTTAAGTGCTGCTTATTTTTATTATCATCAATATTACTCAGCCTCAGCAGGTACCACAAGAATACAGACTTGAACTACAGCTTGCTGACTCCATTTTGACTGAGTTTTATCATGGAATGAGTATCTTATTTGTGCCACCACTTTTGGTATGACCAGCTGGTGAGGATAGTTCTGTTCTGAACCACTGGAAAGGCGTGGCAGGGCAAATTTTTTGGGGTAAACTTTCCAGGTTTTCTTAAGAGACAGTCACTGCGTTTACAAGCACACCATATTCCTGCATCAATCGGAATATGAGAATATTCCGATTGCGTACCTATCATGTAAACGCGTGCAATAACCCGATTAAGGTCATTTTCCGATTCGAAATATTCCGAATAAGACCCCTGGCATATGCCTGTTTTAATCGGAATATTGGCTCATGTATACACCTTAATCGGAAAATGCCCCCGAACAGAATATTCAACTACGTTTTTGCCTGTTCAACTCGCAAGGAATTAGCCTTCTTGGAGCGACGAGGAGACGACTGTGTGCATTCAGATAATGAAAGACATGAATATGTTGGAATATATATCGATGGGAGAAAGCACCGTAACAATGATCTCTTTAAGATGTGCAAAAAGTGGAGATACTGGTTTTGTTTTAACTGCCAACCAAGTTATGCATCGCTGGAAAACTCTGAAGGCGGCATATTCCAAAGCGAAAAAAATACAGACAGTGGCTATTTTTACGCCAATCGTAATCTTACTCCAGTTTGCTATTCTTATGAGTTTCTGTATGTTCATACACAATGTAGGAAATCTGGACTTTGTCCCATAGGCTGATTTATACAGTCTATGCTAATACCACGGCATTAACTATAATGTATCAGCTGACGTTAGCTAGTGGGACGGCAGTAACATTACTTATGTTTTCTAGCTAGTTGCTTAACTAAGCTAACAGGTTAGATAGGGTGTAATATTAGGTTCAACGCTTGCTCGCTAATATTTGGGGAACTGTCAGGGCATCACTCTCCACAATCAATAGTCAGTAGTGATTAGTGCCGTGTAGAAGAGCTGATAGCTGCCCAAAGTTTATCCTTGCAAGAAAATCTAGAGTACAAATTGGCTCATGAGTTAGATGGCAAGGTGGCAAAGTTAGCTGGCTAATATCTAACCCTTCCTTGCTTGAGTAGAGGACATCCTGACTGTAACTTCAAGTAAGTAATGTGAACCACAAGGCAAGTAGCGAAAAGCGGGATATTTTCAACCCAGTTGAGAAGCAGTTTTTTCCGAGGCCGAATTTCCTATTGTGCATACGGATACGGAAGCTCGTAAGAACAGCAAATTGCAGTAAGCTCACGACTAGCGTAGAAATAGCTACTGCCAATAACAAAACAATCCCAGCGGCCCTAATCCAGCCAGTTTCATTTATTTCACGATCATGGATGAATTCTGGGACAGAGACCGCTGGCGATTGCAATGGCCAAGAGAGTGGAGTCGATGTCGGCTTTGAAGCTCTAGCTGAAGGCAACCAAAGCCATGACGATTACTTTTGAGGCGCGTTATATTTGCTGAAAACCCAATGGTGGGATTGGACCCAAGTGGTAGATATGCTAATAAACATGTAAACGGAATATTCCCATAGCTCAGCACTTGTAAACATCTAATTCGGAACATTACCTTAACGCGAATATGGACCTTAATTGGAATATGGTGTGCATGTAAACGCAGTCAGTGATTAATATAACTGGCTTCAGCACTGGTCAAAAAAACTTGTTCTCTGTTCTAGTTAGAGGAAGCTAACAAAAAATAGTAAATGGATAATTTTTCCTGCAAGTGAGTTTACGCTCATTAGGCCTTTGTTCTGCTCAGAAGTATCTCCTTGTCTGCCATTTTTTTGGCTGCTTTGCCATTTGGACAGCAGAGAAATGTTTTGTGGATGAATCAGGAGCAGGTCACATCCCTGTACTAACCTGCTCAGTGCCGCACAGACTCTGGTTCTAAACTGTGCAACATGGCGGCACCTGAGAGCTGAACTTCAGTGTTAAGAACAGATTGCTTCTCCCCAAGCTCTAGGAAAGACTGTCGGTGACATCTCAGCAAACTTGGTCCATAGTTGGTCTAATGCCCGAAGAGACAAGATCACTCCACGAGGAACATAATTAATTGAAAGCTCAAAGCACAATCTCAATTTAGTTTTTCAAATAATGGCGGGTCCCGCTGCACCATTTTTCATCTTGTTTTGCATCAGATTATCTTCCAGTGTACAGAGTGGGTGGATAATGATCTGTGGCTAACTGGGAAAGCAGCCCTAGACATTTCAGGCTAGATATTGCAGTATTCTACACCGACCCAGACATTCATCTGATCTGAATCCAATGAAGCATACTTACATATCACTTTCTGAAGGCATAACTTTAGGATATCGGCCATATTCATCCTTGTACGCCTTGTTTTTCACGTCATGAGTTTTTCCCATTTTGAAAATGCTTTTTTTATGTGTTCCCCTCCAAAGGGAGGGCATACATTGTTTTTGACTTCAGCGTCAGCGTCGAAGTGAGCGTGGATGTTTAGTTTCTGGAGCATATCTCTGGAACCGTTCAATGCATTTCCATGGAACCTGACACACACACATTGAGCTTGTGGTGTACTTATTCCTTTTCAGGGTTTGAAGTCTCTGACAACAATATTTTCGTGCTTTCGTGCTACTATTTCGTGCTACTGTATATGTATTTTATTACTGTATATGAAGTTGGTTCCCCAAAAGTAAGGCCAAAATATTTTGATCGCCCCCTATTGGCTGCCTGCAGTACAGATTATAAGGCCGCCTCCTCCATGCAGATTAGAAAGTATCTGTACCCTCCTTGCTAGTGGAACGGACATGGACCTCTCAAAAAATGTATGTATGTGTCAAGTAATTTTTTTCGCAGATGGTTTCTCTTATAACCTATTGAACATTTGAAAGGTGAGGGTCTTTGCCCTGAAGATAGCGTCATGCACTGTTAGCAGCCATGCCACTGCTGAAAAATGAATCCCATTGGCTCACTCACAAACTTGGAGGTAAAGCGACATTCTATGACATGTCTCTGAAGATAACAACAGAAATCAATCTCTTTTCTCTGAACATAGGGTAATGTACTGTTAGCTGTAATGGTATAATTAAAGCAAAGACCTTTTTACCATCAATTTCGCTTGTAACTAAAGTCATCTATTACCTAATCTTTCTTGTCTGTTGAAAAGTTACCTAGCTTGGTAACCAATGTTAGTAAACCGAATTTCAGTAACAGGTCTCCTTGCTATAATTAAGGTTATACGCAATTTTTGAGAAAGCGAAGAAACGTAGGAAGAAACTCTTAAAAACATAAGCAGTTTTTACATGTTGTAGTTCGATCCTTCAGGGTGAAGGAACTCCCAGCACAGTAATGGTTAAGTCGGTTTCTCTCTCTAACGGTTTTCAGCAGATGTGTCTGCCCTAGGATATAGACGTGCTCGATCTATACACGCAGTTATACTTTTTTATCACTAGATGGCATACCTGGATCAGTTATTGAATATTCACTTGCAAGCCGAACTTGAACATGGTTTTGAATATGGACAAGTTCAGTCTCATCCCTGTTTTTCAGGAGTTGCATGAATTGAACTCCTGAGTTAAACCTGATGTGCAAACTGCTCAATGTACTTGCCCATAGTATCTATCCAGCAGTTCAAAAATCTCTTGCGACAGAAAAAATTGTTGGCCGCTGTAGCAAGCTCTTCAGCTACAGTGAGCCAACGGTATCCCAACTGGTAGTTAAGAAAAATCAGTTTTCTGAAGCAAAAATTCGACATGGTATAGATACGATCTCATTCTACTGTCAATTGTAGTCATCACATACAAAAATGCATATTTCCCTACCGTGGATTTACTCATAGATTCCTCCATTGACAAATTCAGCACTCCCTTATATCCACCTAAGTACTTTTGTAGATAACCAATCATTCAATTATATACTTAGGGTCATCTGCGTAACTCAGAGGTGTATAATCCAGGTTCAGAAAGTAAAAGTCCATCCCAGAATATTGTTCCAGCCACAGAAGACCTGTCAGTTGGCCCTATTCTTCAGCTGGGAGGTAAAACTAACAAGTGAAATCTGCTGGCAGGAGTTTATGGGTGGAATGAAAACATGGTAGGATTTTAACTTTCTGACTCCTGGATTCTACACCTCTGGCGTAACTGCAGAGTTATAGTTCACGCTCTTGTGAAGCTTCCCCGGTAACATTATATTGATTGACCGGTTTCTTATCAAATTCCCGAGAATTTCAACTTTCCTCAGTAACTGAAAGACATTGATTGGACAAAGAAGAGTATGCAAGCCTTTGCATATCAGCAAGGTAGATGGTATCCTCTCGACATTGTGCACGATTACGCCACTGAACATGATGCGATATATAGAAAAAAAGACCCAAAATCGGCCCGAAACGTTCAGTTACATTTACAGGATTTAAATGAGGTAAGGACATGGTCAATGGTAATTATTAGGCCTGGGAATTTTTTTGAATTTTTTCAAAACGTGAACCCGACAATCACTTTAACAAACAAAAAGCTGGTATTTTTGATCTAGACCCTACTTCTACTAGCCCACTGCCCCGAGAATAAAGTCTAAATGAAAAGCAGTCTCCATAGGACACTTTTTTCGTGATTGACAGTTGAAATAAACCATGGGCAAAAAAGAAAAACAGGTGGAGGAAAACAAGATGAGACAAGATGGAGTAAAGGTAGCGAGTGAAGAAAATATGCCAGTGTCTTGCGTCTACGATGCATGCATGTCCGTGTTCATTGTTTACCTCAAAGTTACAAACACGTTTAGGTCAGTAGCGCAGCCAGAACTTAAAATTGCGTGGGCAGTAAACATCTCTTTAAAAGGGTTAGTTCTGACTCGATCGCAATCATTTTTTTTCTAATTAACTATGCCTTCAATACGAAAACACATTGTACTATCAGGTGTTGCATGTTCACCTCGTTCGGGCAAATCGACAATGATTCATTTGGATGCACAATTTTGTGCATTTCAAATCTCTCTCTCTGGTTCAGTTTGAATAATTCAATCGATCATGAAGCACAGGTTAGATCGCCTGATGAGCCGAAAAATTAGCGCAGAAGTTCCAGAGCAGTTTACCTCTCGAAAAGTATTATTTCAATCAAGAGAGACTCAAGTGAAATCCGGAAAAAACTTATTGTGTTGAATTGAGTAGAATTCAATTCAGTTCAATTCAATTTTTATTTTTAGCGCTTTTCATAGACAGGCTGTCACAAAGATGCTTTACCGAGAGAAAAGGGCAGAGCCCAGACTAATCCTTAATCCCCAAATAGCAGGCAAAAAAATCCTTGTAGGGAGAAAAAGCCTCGAAGTGGTGAGAAAAAACTCCTCATTGAGAAGAAATCTCAGGAGGAACCTGGCTATTGTGGGCAAGCCCATCCTCTGCTGGCTGGCTAATTAATTGATGGTAAATTAGGGATGAGAGGCTCATGACAGCAGGAAAACAGCTGTCAGAATTAACATGCTTAAAATCAGACAAGTCTTTGGTGCGTGGACTCTTTGGGAAGACTTGAAGAGCAGGAGCACTGCTCAGAGCAGCAGCTGGAAAATCCCCCGTGGCGGTGGTGGCTGAAGGCTGACAAAGCTGGAGCAGCAGGGCAGAAGGTCTGATGGAGCAGGGTGGCGTTGGGGAGGAGGAAGGTCAGCGAACGGCAGCATGAACGAACAAGGGTAGAGAAAAATGAAATTTTTTAAAAAGCCAGCTGCATAACGATTGGCTAGCGATGCGACTGTGGTGTGCCATGGTTGGATAGAAGGGATCAGTTGCTACACCAACTGACTGCTCGACTGACAGCCCGGACATTGACTGCAGAGGTTTATGAGTGAGCATGCAAGTGA
Source organism: Gymnothorax reevesii (assembly GCA_029721435.1). Taxonomy (NCBI): domain Eukaryota; kingdom Metazoa; phylum Chordata; class Actinopteri; order Anguilliformes; family Muraenidae; genus Gymnothorax; species Gymnothorax reevesii. Next base: position 60,437,352 of record CM056581.1, read on the forward strand.
ATGAAAAGACAATAAACAGAATTGAAGTGTGCGAGAGAGGGAGTCTTCCTGACTGAACTTTCGCTAAGCGTCATTAAAACTAAGCACAGCTTATGAGTAACTTATTTTGGTGAACTGAATTATGTCTATTGATTAGTCGCCCTTAGATCACACCACGAGAGAAGCCGTGTCTTTAATTGCCAATTGATTATTCATATAAATGGAAATTGCTTTAACAAAGGAAAATGGCTGAGAACAAGTTCGGTATAATAATTGTAATAAACCGATGTTGTGTGGCCGCTCAGTTTTCAGGTGTGGCAACGCCACTGATATGAAAAGCACAAAATTGCGCATCCAAATGAATGATTGTCTTTTACCTCAACAAGGTGAACAAGCAAAACCTGATAGTGCAGATTTTTTTCGGATTGAATGTATATTTAATTAGAAAAAATAACTGCGATCGAGTCAGGAGGAATAAATGTTTTGAAGAAATGTTTAATGCCCACCCAATTTTAAGTTCTGGCAACGCCGCTGGTTTACGTACACTAAAGAAAGAAAGCCCGAGAAATAGAAAGATAACTTACAATGAAAAGCTCGTTCAAGGAGGTGAGTATTTCATTGTCAACTGACGAACGTTGGATGGACTGATCAGGTATTTTACGAATACGATATTTTACTTACCAAATGTATTTTCCTAATTCGTTGATTATATCAAAGTGTACAGATGTTATTATCATTAAAAAGTATTTCGTTATACCATCATAACAATCCCATCATCAAAACTCAAAATCAAATCTGCACCCCTGAATTTCCCATTTCCTCATTATCATCATCATTTGATAATTATTCCATCAACTTCGGTCGTTACCGAATACCGAATCGCCGTATTCATCATCACTATTGCTATCAACCGGGACTATCAATCACAACGACAATAAATATATCATGTAATTTGTATCAATATCATCAAAATTCATCATCATAATTGTTGAAAAGAAAAAGAAAAAAAACATGCTGCCGATGAAAGGCAGCTTGCTAGCACGAGCTGACTAGACCAAGGAGGTAAGGATTAATACATTCTTGATTATGTAAAATCTCCAAATTGCCACTGATGGATTCTCCATCTGTTTCCCATTCAAGTAAGTCTCTACCAAAATAATGAAAATAGAAAGGAATATGATGGAATTCTAAATGCTAAGTGTCCTGACTCAGTTTAGCCATTCCTTCCCTGCCTGTGAAGCTGCAATCTTGAATTATGAAGCCATAAGGTAACACATAGCCAGATTTGGCTTCAGATTTGGCGCAAAGGGGTTAAATTACTATATGTAGAATTTTGACAATTTGCACAATCACAAGCCTGAAGATTAATTTGATTTACCTATTTTGTATATCACATGGTTTAGCCAATTGCCATGGCAACTCTAATGTTTATGCAGTAGCTTTCACTACAGATTATCTCGGTATCCACACCTAACTGTGTGGGACTTAACCATTTATGTTTGAGAACCATGACTCTTGAAATACGCAATTTATTTTTCTGCTTGAGATGGTCTTCATTTCACATTCTGCATTATGCAGTCATCAAGTAACGTCCTTAACCAAATACAACTTGGGCAGGCATCAATGCAGAAATATGTCTACAAAACATCACTTCAAATCCAGAATTTAGTTTGATCTAGTTTGAACTTGTATAGTGATATTGCTGTAACACTGTCAGAAGGTTTAACAGGAGGTATCTGGGAGCAAAATAAGGCACATAGTTCAAAGGGGTCGTACTCAATTTCTCAATCAATCATGGATGTGTTTTTTGGGCGTAACATAAAATAAACCAGTCAGGATGTCATCTCCCATTCCCTTTAAAAGCCAGGTGCCCTTGCACCTTGGTGAATTTGTATTATAAGGGCGAGTTTTCCAAACAGTAGGAAAAACATGTCTCTGCAGAGAAGGGTCTACTTGTGCACAATTGGTTCTATTCTCCCATTAGCGCGTCAGTCCTTTTTTATGCGATTAGAGTTGAGCGCTTTTGAGTTATGCGTATTCTCCCCTACGCGCTTCGATCACACCCACAGCGCTTAACTTCAGAATGTAGACGGCCTTATGAAAGAGATGTGATTAATGCAAAAGAAAGGCAGAATCTGTCCCAAGCTCATTGATTATGGCTATCAGGAAAACATGGAAAAAGGATTTTCTGATTAACCATGAAAATGAATTTGTGGTCCATGGAAAAACGCAAACCAGACTTTAAATTTGAATATCGTCGGCCTGCTGATAAAACCTTGCATCTCCGAACTGATAAGAAACAAAAACTCGTATGTCCACTATTCTTACATTCAAAGTGAAACATTTTTTATTTAATACTATACTTATCCATTTATATCATTTGATTATTATTATTTAATTTTATATTTGTTTTTTATTTTCCTTTGAAGTTTGTCATTTTGAAGATACAAGGTTTTATCAGCAGGCCGATGATATGCTGCTGTAATAGTGGGCCTATGTACACTGAACAAAAATATAAACGCACAAACCAAAAATGCTGAGTTAAATTGACTTATAATGAAATATGTCCACAAATAGTGTTTATTGCTGTATTGAATGATTTCTTTTGCTCAATTCTGGTGACCCACTTCTCATTGAGCACTCCCTGTGAGATTACTCACTCACTGAGTTATTCTGCCCCTGAGCTGCATAGAGCAAAACACTGAGTTGGTCAGTCAGCGTGACCAATACACAGGCATTCTTTGCACCAGGGTCAATAAAAGGCCACTGCAAAATGTGCACTTTTGTCACAAGTCACAGTGCCACAGATGTCACAGGTCATGAGGAAGTGTGCCATTGGCAAGCTGAATGCTGGGATATCTGTGACAGCGGCGTCAGCACACTTGAATGTGCGTCATTCCACCATCAGCCGGTTTAGAAGTCGATTCAGAGAGACTGGCAGCACTGTGAATCGTCCACATGCCCCACGACCACGAGTGACCACACTCACACAGGATTGGCACATGCGGCTCCAGCACCTCCGTGATCGGCTCTGACCAGCCTCCAGGACAGCGGACGAGACCATCGGACTGCACAACAGACGGATATCAGCTCAGGCTGTCCGAAACCGCCTGAAGGAGTTAGACCTCCGAGCCTGCCGACCGCCCCTAGGTCTCGACCTGACCGCCGTCCATCATCGGTACAGAATGGACGGGGCTAGCCGTAACCTTCGCTGGACACTTACACGGTGGAGGACGGTGTTATTCAGCGATTAATCACAATTCCAACTGTACTGTGCTGATGACAGACAATGCGTATGGCGACGTGTGGGCGAGTGTTACGCTGATGCCAGCTCTGAGTTGCACTGCTGGAGGAATGGGACAACATTACACAGGCCACTATTGACAACCTTGTGAACTCCATGCGCCGGAGGTGTACCGATTTACGTGATGCCGATGGTGGACACACTCGTTACTGAGTGCTGTGAACTCAGCCCGCTGACCCCTGTTGGGTTCAGGTTGTGAGACTCATGAATTGTGTACAGTAAATTGTTAGCCATGTTTCTGTTGCTTGAATATTAAGGCAAGAATAAAATAATAATTGTTTTATTGAAATATTTCCTGATTGATAAAAAATAATTAGAAAAAAATGACTTTGTGCATTAATATTTTTGTTTAGTGTATGTCTGTGCCAAAAAACTCATGCGGACATCTTTTTTATTTCTTATGCCCTGTATACACCAAAATACGACTGAAATGGCGACTGCTGCGACTTGTGAAATCACAAGGATTTGATGAACTCGCACAAGTCTTGTATTCTCTTGTATACTCTCCAATCTAATCACTAATTTGCGTTCACACCAAGCTTCCAGTGAGACCACATTTGAGATATATTAATAAAAATTAGGCGATCTATGCGACATAATTTACGATGACTCTCAGTCTCTCTTGGTCTTGTGTTGTTGATGCAATCGTTGCAGCAAGTGATGAACCAATTAAAACAATGGCTTTATATAGGAAACCCACTCTCAGAAAGAGTTGCATGGCAGCTCGCCATTGGTCGCAATTTCACTCTCACTGATCGCCATTGGTCAAATTTCGATCCCATCCATCACTGATGCTCTCGCAATTTCACTGGCCATGACTTTGCCGTGCTAAAGTCATGGCAAAACAATCGCCATAGTCGCATAATGAAAAATATTCAGATATTTGGAGATTATTTATGCAACCTGTTTGAGAGTCCATCAAGACCTGTGAGACCAAGTTAAGAGTGACTTGAGTTATTAGAGCTCATTACGATTGTTTTTGAGATCTGCATTTACATAACACACTCGCAAAAGTTATGCGAATTTTTTGAACAGCTCAAAACAATCGTAAACCCCTTCAAGATCGATAGAGAGTGAAAGAGATCAGAGAGATTGAATTTGAGACCATTGAGAGTTTATTGAGAGTTACTTGCAACCTCATCAAGAGTCAGTGAGAGTGATGGTGATTTTTGTCCATTTTTCGGTCGCAACCTGCTCGCAAGTCCGGTGTAAACAGGGTTTTGCTCTAGCCACCATGGCATTAGAGCTATACAAACAAAGAAACTGCCGTGATAATGAAACAAAAAATAAAAAATTTAGCGCTTCTCAACCAGCGCAACTAGAGCATTGAAAATGTGCCCCTCCTACACCAGCCTGCTTGTTCCGTGGAAGACAGGGAAGAAGACAAATAAAGGGATCATTCTTGTCACACAAAAAAGACAATCAAAGACAGTTTATATGATCTCATTTAGTAATTGGGCACTTTAAATCTCAAACTACTCCGATGTCAGGTTTGCAACTAAAGGACATGGAAACGCTTTAACAAGGATTCTTACCTCGCACGCGGTCATCTCCCCGCCCCGAAACCGCCTCAGCAATGACGGAATTCCATATCCATAGCCTATCATCCTATTTGATTTGAGCGACACATTCTCTTGAACTTGGGCCTAATACTTTATTATAAACAATTATCCAATTTACTGATAATGACTCTTCCCATGGCGGCTATTCTTTATTGGCTAAAATTGATTAAGAAATGGGTAGTGCTTTGGTATTGGCCAGGGTCAATCTAGAGTAGCCTATTTAATAATATCTTTATTCACACATTAAAATACACAGTATTATAAATGGTAAAAAAATTACATAGACACGAGTTAGTTAATACAGATATCCTCAATTATAAAATCAATCTCCTCACTCGTGAGAATATCACAACTTTTTAGATTATCACGAACATATAGGGCTGTCGCATTTGTTAATAGAACATGAAGACAATGATGGCGACGTCGAGCCAAAGCCGAAAACTAAATTTCACAGATGTTGGTGTTGTATGGCAAGCGAGCACTGAAGGCTGATCCGAGGAATTAAGCTGCGAATCGTTCTGGATGTGGCTTTGCAGGGGAGGTAAGCGCAGTATCCCCGATTTAAAGCATAAATGGAGAGATCTGCGGGGCGCTGTAAAAGCCAGGCTCTCTGCACACCGGAGAAGTGCACACGCAACAGGTGATGGGCAACCATCATCCCCTGTGCATTTTACTGCACTGTTGGAGGAGATGGCATCCACTCTTTCTGCAGTGGAAGTGCATGGAGAAGAACTTGGACCGTCAACGGAATGTGTCAGACACCTTGACACAGACGCCTGTGGTATGTGTATGACATCACCAGCCACTCTCTGAAACGACCCAGATTCCAGGAGCGACAGCAGTTCTGACGTTGATGACCACGGGTATGTTTTGTGGATAATTGCTGCGGCTGGATAGCTGTTCATCCAGAAGTCGGCAAAGATAGATGAGTGCCTCATGCACGGTCCAGACGAAAGCGCTGGATGCACTCGATGTTTGTTAGTCCCAGGATGTCCAAACGAAGCCAATATATGCGTGGTCGTCTTCGAGCTCGACGCGCTCCTCTTACTCTTTCCCAATCACGCAAGAGTGCAAGCAAATGCAGGACTGGCATTTTGGTTTTAGGTTTTGAGGGCATCGTAGAATGATAGTCTTATGTATACTCGTATTAATTAATTGCTATGCGTTTGTAATTGAACTAATTGGAGAAGAGGCTGATGCGTAATATCATGTGATGGTTTCGTTTGATAAATTATTATGGTTATGAGAAATGTTCTTCCTTATTTCTAAACTACAATCGAATATTAAATGTCTCAACCTTTACCATGATAAATAAAATACAAGTAATGTTAAAATTCGGCCTATAACCCACATCAAACGCAGTATTCCATTTTGCCTTATGTTGGCGCTAGACCTTAATGCAGCCCTCTAAAGCGCTTGACAGAAAAAGCGTGTTAGTCAGGGGGAGAATACGTGTAAGTGTTATTTGCATGAGAAACGCCCGGAAACGCCCTGATTTTGGCCTTGCTCCGCCCCAAGCGCGTAACTGCCTTCAGGGCGCGTAATGCACAGACTTAAGTCGAGGGGAGAATACGCGTAGGCTGAAAAGCACGTAGCTACGCGCTTTTTTCGACTTAAGCGCATGGGAGAATAGACCCCAATGTGAAGGCACGAGCAAACCATTGCTGAAACCTGTACCTGTACCTCTCTGTAATGGCCAAAAATATTAATAAGAAATGTTTTTTTTAAATATTGTTCAAAAATCCTTTTCTATTTTCAATCCTATTCTGATGAAAAACATCATCACATACTATGAATCCTGGGATGGCATTTGAATGTGCAGTTAAAACCAGGAAATAAAATGAAGAAAATTTTAATTAAAGGTCACGGGTTAAAACATAATTATGTGCAGGTGAGGCAAAGACCGAGTGAAATTAAAATGTGCGAGGAAAATAACAGCTTGGGAGGTAGAAACTAGAATAATGTTTGTTTGATTTGTTATGGCCCCAATTTGTTATTACATTTATAACACAACAGCAACAGCAAGGGATGACAAACACAGTTTTAACAACTAAAACACATTTAATTTTTAAACAAAGACAAAGACTAATAACAACCTACAACTAAAGACCAAGATTGAATAGGAAAAAAAAAAGAAATATTTACAGTCCCTATTTCGGGGTGGCTTGGTGATGTCCTGGATAATGAAAATGCTCAAACACAGGCAAAGAAATCCACAAAAGAAACGTCACAGGTCTTGAACAGAATGGCAGGTCTGGTCATCTTCTTGCAATTTCTCCTACTACTTTTCTGTCTCAATTCTTTTCCTTATATACTCTTTTGCAGACCCCACCCACATTTAGACCTCTTTTTTTTAACTTTCTGAGACTTGCCCCAGACATGTTCAGGACATGTCTAAACATGACTCCAGTCTGAGCTTAACAAAAAAAAGGTAAATACTGCCATCTAGTGGCCTATATTCACATTACACCTCCATTCCAAAAGGGAAAAATTTTGACTCATAAAGGCAAAATTTTTCTTTTCAATACAAAATGGTTAAGCGAACACTTGTCTATATATACATATCATACAATATTCAAATAAACACGTGATATATATATACATATTCAAACACGGGATAAGCAATCAGCAATTACATTGTCTGTACCCTTCACATGCTTAATTTCCAAGTCAAACTCCTGTAAAATCAAACTCCAATTCAACAATCTCCGATTCTTGTTTTTCATCTTACTCAAAAACATTAACGGATTGTGGTCAGTGTACACAATCATTGGCTTTTGTCCTGTACAAACATAAACCTCAAAGTGTTTTAAAGAAAGGACCAGAGCCAACAGTTCCTTCTCTATTGTGGAATAGTTCCTTTGGTGGCGATTGAACTTCCTGGAGAAGTATGCCACGGGATGCTCAATGTCATCAGAGTCACTTCTCTGTAGGAGCACAGATCCACAAGCTTGGTCGCTAGCATCGACCGCGATGGAGAACGGTTTGTTGAAGTCAGGAGATTTGAGCACGGGGAAGTGACACAGCAGAGACTTCAGGTGATCGAAGGCTCTCTGGCATGCATCATCCCAGGTGAACTTTACGCCTTTCTTCAGTTGGTTAGTTAGACTGAGAGCAATCTCAGCAAAGTTCTTGCAGAACTTGCGGTAGTACCCTATCATTCCAAGGAAGCGGCGCAAAGCTTTTTTGTTGTCAGGAACTGGAAAGTCCATGATGGCTTGGACTTTAGCATTTATGGGTGCCACCTTACCCTGGCCTATGACGTAGCCAAGATAGGTGACAGTAGCACAACCAAAGTCACTCTTGCTCAGGTTAACAGTCAGGTTAGCCTGGGTCAGGCGCTGGAACAACGTCTCTACATCTTTTAGATGTTCTTCCCAGGAGTCACTCCATGTGATCAGGTCATCGATGTACGCACCCGTGTGTGGCAATCCGGCGATTGTAGACTGTATCATCCTTTGGAACGTGGCTGGGGCATTTTTCATGCCAAAGGGTAGGACTTCATACTGGTACAATCCAGATGGTGTGGCCAAAGCAGAGATGCTCTTGGCCCTCTCAGTTAAAGGCACACACCAATAACCCTTCAATAAATCAATCTTGGTCAGAAACTTTGCTTGCCCTACACTATCAATACAATCATCAATCCTAGGTATTGGAAACACATCAGTTCTAGTTACAGCATTGACTTTGCGATAATCTGTACAGAATCTAGTACTTCCATCAGGTTTTGGAACTAGCACACAGGGTGAACTCCAATCGGAGTTGGAGGGTCTGATAATATCATGTTCTAACATGTACTCAACCTCTTTCTCAGCAATCTTTCTCTTTTCAGGATTCATCCGGTACGGATGCTGTTTTATTGGTTTGGCATCACCAACATCTACATTATGAGAGGTTATAGAAACTCTTTTTGGAACATCAGGAAACAGATCCTCATATTTCTTGATCAACCTCTCAAACTGATCTTTCTGTGAGGGTTCTAAGTGCTGGAGTTTTACATCAAAATTTTGCAACACTTCAGAATTTGACAATTTACATGAAAGAACTTCAGCTTTAATTCTTGGTTCATCATCTTGAAACTCCCCCTCATCTTCACACGTTTCGACCATTGGAGAATCTGAAGTGACAGCTGCAACCCTAGCATTTCTGTCATGATAAGGCTTCAGCATGTTAATGTGACACAACTGTTTTGGTTTTCTCCTATCTGGAGTCTTCACAATGTAATTGAGATCATTGAGTTTTGTCAGAATTTCATAAGGACCATGAAATCTAGCCTGCAATGGATTGGACTGCAAGGGAAACAACACAAGGACCTTGTCTCCTGGTTGAAACTCACGGCTTCTAGCCTTATGATCATACCAAGTTTTCATTTTTCCCTGACTTGATTTCAAGTTCTCTTTGGCAAGGTCACAAGCTGCACGCAATCTTTCCTTGAACTTGCTAACATAGTCTAACAGACTGATATGCGGCTCTTTCTCTTGCCATTGTTCACTCAATAATAGCAAAGGTCCTCTCACTTCATGACCAAACACTAGCTCAAATGGACTAAATCCAGTAGACTCCTGCACTGCTTCTCTAGCTGCAAACAACAGCAAATGAACCCCTTCATCCCAGTCTTTCTCATGGTCATAACAATAAGTCCTCATCATTGTCTTGAGAGTGGAATGAAACCGCTCTAAGGCACCCTGACTTTCTGGATGATAGGCACTAGAAAGAATCTGTTTTGCACCTAGTTCATACACAACCTGCTGAAACAATCCTGAAGTGAAATTGCTACCTTGGTCTGACTGAATTTCCCTGGGAAGACCAAACAACGTGAAGAACTTTATCAAAGCCTTCGACATTGCAGTTGCCTTGATGTTACATAGAGGTATGGCTTCGGGGAATCTGGTAGATGCACACATGATTGTCAACAAGTACTGATTTCCAGATCTAGTCTTGGGTAATGGACCAACGCAATCAACAATGACCCTAGAGAATGGCTCCCCAAATGCTGGGATAGGCTGCAATGGAGCTACAGGTGGGTCTAACTGGTGTTTTCCAACTACCTGACAAGTGTGACGGGATTTGCAAAAGTTGGAAACGTCTTTCCGAAGCCCAGGCCAAAAGAAGTGTTTCATGATCTTATCAACAGTCTTGTTAACACCAAGATGACCTCCTAAAGGTAAACTATGAGCCATTGTTAAGATCTCATTCCTATAGACCTTCGGAACAACAATTTGCCTGACCACTGCCCAATCTGCATTGGCAGGGATATCAGGAGGGCGCCACTTCCGCATCAACACACCATCCTTGAGATAATACCCAACTGGAACTGCATCTATTTCTTTTTCAGGAAGGGCTCTCCTCTTTTGTACACAAATTTCAGGATCATTAGTTTGCCCCTCAATCAACCGCTTTCTGGACAGAGACAAGTCTCCAGACACATCAGAATCACCAGACCCATCCGGCTGGCTGAATAGAGAACTGATAAAAGTATCTGATAAGTCCTCAAACGGAGAAACCATAGTAGGCCAATCAGAGTCATGAGGCGAACCACCTGAGTCCTGACTATTCAATGTACTGGACGGCACCACAACATCATCTTCTTTAGCCTTCTTGGCCATTGCACGAGTCACTGCGCAAGAAGGATACAGAGATGGGTCCTCATCCCCATTTTCAGTGCTCGGCTGTGAAGTAAGATGTACAGGGGGAACTACTTTGCCCCCAGCCAGGTCATTGCCTAGCAACAGAGAAACACCCTTTATAGGTAGACTTGACATAAGTCCCACCTTTACCTGTCCTGTAACTAAATCTGACTTCAAGAATATAGAGCGCAGGGGTACAGATACAGTCCTCCCTTCAATACCTTGTACAAGTATGAAATCCCCTGAAGCGGTCTCATCACGTAACTCCAAGGAGTCCATCAACAAAAGTGACTGAGAAGCTCCGGTATCCCTTAGGATATATATGGGGACAGGAGTAGTATGCTCATTCAGAGCCACAAATCCCTCTGACACAAATGGAAGAAATTCCTCCCTCACAAAGTCAGCTGTATTAGGCTTTTTAGCCCCACAAGAAGCAGGCAATTTAGCAGATTGGTTATCTACTACAGGGGTTTCTAACCTTGTTTTCACAAAGGCATTTGGTTTGGTATCCTTTTCTTTTTCTTTCTTAGCTTTAAGGAACCAACAGTTAGTTGTAACATGACCAGATTTCTTGCAATAACTGCAAACTAGACCACTTTTGTCACTGTCAGCTTTCACACTTTGATCAGACCTGTTACTGGATTTCTGAGCACCATCACCAGATTTGTCTTTGTCTTTGGGTAAGGAATCTTGGGTATCACCGTAACCCTTTTTCTGAAATTGGGACCATTTATTGTTACTGCTAGACTGAAATTTGGACTTATGAGTGAGAACATATTCATCTGCAAATTTGGCAGCTGATTGCAAGTTCAGTGCTTGCTTCTCATTAAGGTAGGTCTTAACATCATCCTTAACACAGTTCTTGAATTCTTCAACTAACACCATCTCTTTTAGTGAGTTGAAATCATCCTTGACCTCCATAGAAGTACACCAGCGCTCAAAGCAAACCTGCTTCTCATTAGCAAATTCAACATAAGTCTGATTTTCAGATTTCTTCAGACCTCTGAATTTCTGTCGGTAAGCCTCTGGAACCAACTCATAAGCTCTCAAAATAACCTTTTTGACAACCTCATAATCAGTGGAATCATCTGCAGACAAAGCCGAATAGGCTTGTTGAGCTTTACCCTTGAGGACAGTTTGCAACATCAGAGGCCAGTGTTCCTTTGGCCACTGGCAACTCTTTGCTACCTTTTCAAAACACTGGAAATAGTTGTCAACATCCTTTTCCGAAAATGGAGGCACCAGTTTTACCTCCTGGCTAGCCCGAAATTTATTTTCAGTTTGAATTTTTATTTTTAGTTGCTCCATTTGGAGTCTTTCTTCTCTATCGAATTTCTCTAATTCAAAATCTCTCTGTCTCTGTCTCTCTCTTTCTGCTCTTTCCTCTTTCTCTCTCTCAAATTCTCTTTGTTTTTCTTCTCTTGCTAATTTTTCTAACTCAAACTGCCTTTGTTTTTCTTTTTCTTCCCTCTCAAATTCTCTTTGTTTTTCTTTTTCCTCCCTTTCTTTTTCTCTTTCCTCCCTTTCAATCTCTAGCATTTTTAATTTAAGTTCCATTTCTATATTTGGATTTTCCACTGGAAACTGTTCCAGATCTCCTGGTGCAAACACATTTTCATCAATGTAATATTCAACTATCTCTCTAGCCAGTCTTGCTTTTCGCATGGCTGGTTTTACCTCTGTCAGCTCCAACTGTCTGCAAATTTCTAGCAGTTCTGTCTTTTTAAAAGACTTCCAAACCCCTACGGTTGGTGATGCCAAGAAATCATCCATTGCTGTTGTCAATATATATCTAGGAAAATTCACAAAAACAATTTCACAATTTGGAATGTTAGATTTTCAATAAATTACTCACACAATGGTCTATCCCGGACGAGCCCCCAATTTGTTATGGCCCCAATTTGTTATTACATTTATAACACAACAGCAACAGCAAGGGATGACAAACACAGTTTTAACAACTAAAACACATTTAATTTTTAAACAAAGACAAAGACTAATAACAACCTACAACTAATGACCAAGATTGAATAGGAAAAAAAAAAGAAATATTTACAGTCCCTTTTTCGGGGTGGCTTGGTGATGTCCTGGATAATGAAAATGCTCAAACACAGGCAAAGAAATCCACAAAAGAAACGTCACAGGTCTTGAACAGAATGGCAGGTCTGGTCATCTTCTTGCAATTTCTCCTACTACTTTTCTGTCTCAATTCTTTTCCTTATATACTCTTTTGCAGACCCCACCCACATTTAGACCTCTTTTTTTTAACTTTCTGAGACTTGCCCCAGACATGTTCAGGACATGTCTAAACATGACTCCAGTCTGAGCTTAACAAAAAAAAGGTAAATACTGCCATCTAGTGGCCTATATTCACATTACAGATTACGTTGCTGTAACCCCTTGAATAATATCCAGCTGGACGGAAATGAACTTGCTTATGCTTTTTAGACAGTGAGACTGGAAATGAAATGGATAAATCTGGATGAAATAAGAACAGAAATAACTGCTGGTCAATCCCTGATTGTTGACATCTCATCCTTGAAGGCCAAGTTAGATGTATGGAAGACGTTTGGATTAATTACAGGCGATGACCACAGTTTCATCTGTCGCTTTAGTGCTCTTAAAGTTCCACCTTTTATAGTTGCTTTGTCTGTCAGCCAAACTATATATTTCAAACAGAATGCAGAGTTGTGTATTTGATAACAGAAGTGGGACAGACGGGTTGTGAGTATTGTATTCATGGATTTTAGATTCCAAATAGATTTTAGCATCATTGCTGGTAATGGGACTTTGGACCAGTTTATCCAAACGTATGAAGAACTCCAAGCATTCTTTCTATACTGAGCAACAAAAGAAACAAAAGACTGACCAGAGACTAAGAATGTCGATCACCATAAAAATCTTATTTATTATTAGCACATGCATATTTACGCTAATTTCTTCAAACATTTCTTTTTTCATTGTTTACTTGTACTTGGTGACTATGTGAGTACATTACCTAATTTGTCTTTTCTAATTTTCGATTGAATCGAAATTCACAGTTTAAGGCATCTTACGCGATGTCTTTAATTGTTCCCTAATAGCCATCCCTTCAAGGGGAGTCACCTAGAAGTCTTAAGGAGAGAGAGAACAGAGTTCACCAGTATTTAGGATTCCTGGCTTTTTCCTGAATAATTTGCGAAAACCTAAATCTGTAATCTTGCACGTTGGATCGCAAATCACCTGGATGTAGACAGACTACATTCCCTCACAATTTAAATACATCAGAGCATTCGATGATGGGGCGAACAGCTGCACAAGCGAGCGATCAATCACATTCACCATTATGACATGTATGTTTTAAGTACCTTAATTTGCACAATAATAATCTTAGACATTGTAATCTTTTTATTTTTAATTGTTTGCATGTCTGTGTGCTGCTGCTGGTCCCTGTGTGTGTAACAAGCAGAGGGTACACGCGTTTTCCTCTCCCCCACAAAGGCGCATAGTGCTATCTTAGAATAGCAGTAAAAAACTGACTACTGACTGTAGACCAGGTTTTTGTTGGTCAATTGTGCAGTCGACTTCTGCTGACTTAAGAGAGCAACACGCCAGCAGTGCGTGTGACCACACCACATTTTAAGACCAACGTGCCTAGGGACGCTCATTTTGGTGCACATTCACTTGTTACTGAAACTGAAGTTGTCAATTTTATATTGTTCTAATATAGATAAAAAGCTGACACTTTGTGCTTAAGAAGTGCACAACATGTGTCAACATATAGATGATGGGTTTTGACTATTTTTTGAAAAATGGCCACTTTGTGACCATTGACATTCCTTTACCCTTAGACACCTGTTTGAATGACTCATAAGTGCTAGCAGTCAGAAATATGGATCAAATTTGACAAAACTGTTTCAGGATTGCAGCCCCGAAATACAAAAGTAAGCGTGGCTTGGTGGTCTTGATAACAAAGTAGTCTATTTTACTCCTTTCTGAAATATATCAAGAGTTGACACTTGGCGTGTAAATAGTATACAACATGTCTCAACATGTAAATGATGGGTCTTGACAGTTTCTTAAAATGGGCCGTTTTGTGACCCTTGACATTCTTTAGCACAAAGTCATCTTTTTGAAGGATTCATAACCACTAATGGTGATATTGATCAAATTTGAGTTTTGCCTGCAACATCTTTTTGACATAAATTAGGATGCTATTTCATTTCAGCCTTGTTCTTCACTCCCAAAAGGGTGTGGTGGGGTAGCAGACCAGTGGAGTTACAGTTTTACTAAAACCTGTAGTTTTATGATTACATTAATCTTATTGTATTGCAGACCTTACCTCCTGCACCAGCTTCACTTAGTTTGTAAGGTAATCCCTTGTGCCAAGCGGAGTCAGTGCTTCTGAAATGCGTATAACATTTTTCTCTCTCTCTGCAGAGGTCACAGTTTCCACGGTAGCAGAGCTCGCCCGCCGCCCCCTGCTTAAACGCGGAAGCACGGTGTCTATGCTCTGCAATGTCTCCGTGGCGACCATCGGTCCTTCCCGGGTGCAGGTCCAATGGCGGATGAGGAGGGAGGCTCCTGATGGTGCGGAGTTGGAGGCGGAAGAGAGCGGAGTAATGAGGCCTTTGGCCATCCTAACGCACAATGGTCTCTCCCGTTTGTTTGGTAACGGGACTGAGGTTAGCGTGGACCAGCTGGTGGAGGGATGTTACAGGCTACGGATCTATGCAGCTCAGCCTGAGGACCAGGGGATCTACACCTGCCAGGCTGAGGTTTGGGCCCAAGACCCCCAGGGAAGCTGGTACAACACTGGTGCCAGGGCGGAGTCTGCCAGCGTGCGCGTCTACCTGTACTCACGCGGTGAGCTATGCCCAGACCCCGCCTACATCTAGATTCAATCCATATTTACAGAGTTCAGTTAATTTTTTATTTCAATCCAGATTCACACAAGAAGTATTGGACTCAATTCACTTTTGTGAATTTTCAGCGGGCAACCGATTGTCTAGTTTAAGTAGTACAAATACAGCACAAGAAATGTTGAAACTGGGAAATTTTACTGTTTTTTTTTTTAAATATCTGCTAATTTTTATTTTGATGCCGGCAGCACGTTTCAAGAAAGTTGGTTTGGGGGCATGATATCACAGTCTTGCATGATCTTTTGACGACACAAGAGTTCAAGAACGGAAGAGATAAACTACTGTAGTTTTGAAAGCAAAATATTTTCCCACTCTTGCTTGATGTTGGATTTCAGCTCCTCAGCACTTCATAGCCATCCTTGTCATAATTTTTATTTCATAATGTGCCAGATGTTTTCAGTGGGTGAGTGGTCTTGACTGCAGGCAGACCAGTTTCACACGCAGGCTCTAAGTCCTTTGCACATATAGATGCCTGCGTCCGTAAATTCTGAAAATTTATTCCAAAGCAATTTTGAAATTGAATTTCCAAATATCCTGCTTCACTGGAATAATTTACCAAAGTCTCTGTGACACAAATACCGAGTTATAAAGCTTAAGTAGGCTCATGCATTACAGGAAAAATTTGGCAATATTTGTCCCCTGCGCAAAGGGGTTAATGAGGTGCCATGTTGATGTAATATGTGCAGAGTGTGGTTTGTAATTGTCTTGCAGAAATAAGCAAGGCCTTCCCTGAAAAAAGACATCTGGATGGCAGCCTGTGTGTATCAGACAGCATTTATGTCCTCACAGATGTGGAAATTAGCCATTCCGTGTACACTAATGCACCCCCATACTATCATGGATACTGGCTTTTAAATTGAGCGCTGATAACAAATCCGATGATCCTTCTCCTCCTCAGCTCAGAAGATGCCACATCCACAATTTCCAGGAAGAATTTCACATTTTGATTGGTCAGGACAGTTCTCCACTTGGCCTCAGTCCATCTTAAATGAGCTTAGGCCCTGAAAAGGCAGGAGCGTTTCTGGATCTTGTTATGTCTGGTTTTATCTTGACAAGGTAGAGTCTTAACTTGCAGGTGTGGATGCAGCAATCCATCGCATGGTCCACCCCTTGTCGTGGTGTGATGGCTTGAGTACCTCAATGATCTGGAGAGCTATGCCAGCGGGGGCGTTGCTCCTGGTAGGGCCACCCATGCTGGAGGTCAGAAAAATGCGGACCACCTCACCCAGAGGCTAATTGGGTTTGCGTAGGGTTAACACCTCTACCTGTAAAAAAAACAAGTTACAGAAGCATCGATGACAACTAACCTAATCACTCACCTGGGAGAGGAAGGTTCTCCATCCGGGAGACACATGACGCAATGCAGTGAAAGCCGAAAGGAAGCTGTGAGGCCGACCCCCCTTCTGACATCCAGGACATCAACAAGAATAGCTACATGGAACATCAGGACAATGTATGAAGCGAGGAGAACCATCCAAGTAGCGAGAGAGATGAAGAACTGCAAGATCCAATTTCTCGGATTGAGCGAGAGAGGGCGGCTACAGACAGGACAGCTGAAACTGTCATCAGAAGAGCAGCTGTTGTACTCGAGACACACAGAGGATGGAGCCCCCCATACTGAGGGCGTGGCCCTGATGTTGGCACCAGAGGCACAGCGAGCACTCATCGGCTGGGAACCTGTCTACTGCCGCATCATCACAGCCAATTTTACCACCAAGAAGAAGGACATCAGGCTGAATATCATCCAGTGCTATGCTCCCACCAACGATGCAGAAGAAAAAAAGAAAGAGGAATTCTACCAGCAACTGCAGGCAGTGATAGACAGAAGAGGAGCCAAGGACATGACCATACTGATGGGAGACTTCAACGCCAAGATTGGGTCAGATAACACTGGCTACGAGGACATCATGGGGACACACGGACTGGGACAGATGAACGAAAATGGTGAGCGCTTTGCAGACCTGTGCGCCCTGAACCAGCTGGTGATTGGAGGAAGTATCTTTCCACACAAGCGCATCCACAAAGCCACATGGAGATCTCAAGACCACAGAACGAAGAACCAGATCGATCACATTTGCATCAGCCGGAAGTTCAGGAGGTCATGGCGGGATGTGAGGGTGCTGAGAGGTGCCGACGTGTCATCAGATCACCACCTGGTTGTGACAGCAGTGAGACTCCGGCTCAAGAAATACACTAATGCCAACAATAACACACGGACAAGATACAACGTGGGCCTGCTCAGGAACAAGGACACACAAACAGCATTCTAGATCAGCCTTTCCAACAGGTTCCATCTACTACAGGGGCTGATAGACGACAGTGAGACAGACCTTGAGACACAGTGGGAGGAGAGCAAGAAACTCTGGCGGGATACGTGTGAAGAAGTCTTGGGCAAGAAGAAGGCCCAGCACAAGGAATAGATCTCCACTGACACCATTCAGAGGTTGGAGACAAGGAAAGAGAGGAAAATTTCGCTGAACACAAGCCGGAAAAGAGCAGGTAAGTCAAAGGCACAGGCAGAATACACAGCAGCAGACAGAGAAGTGAAGAGGAGCATCAGGAAAGACAAAAGGGACTACATCGATAACCTGGCAAGCCAAGCGGAGGAAGCAGCCAGACAGGGTAACTTTAAAGACTTGTACCTGACCACCAAGAAGCTGGCAGGCAAGTTCCAGCAGACGGACAAGCCAGTGAAGGACAAAGACAGAAAACCACTGATGACTGTAGATGAACAGCTGAAGCGATGGGCAGAACACTTCAGAGAGCTGCTGAACCGCCCCGCCCCTGAATTATTACCCGAAATCCCACCTGCGGAGAGAGAATTACCCACCAGCTGCGATCAGCCCACAAAAGCAGAGATCAAGAAAGCCATCATGACACTGAGGGACGGGAAAGCGGCCGGGCCAGACGGAATACCAGCAGAGGCCATAAAGGCAGACATTGATACCACGACCAGCGTGCTGCACAGTCTCTTCAGCAAGATCTGGGAGAAAGAGGAAGTGCCAGCTCAGTGGAAGGAAGGAATTGTGATCAAGCTGCCCAAAAAAGGAGACCTCAGGGACTGCAACAACTACCGAGAGATCATGCTCCTGTCAGTGCCAGGCAAAGTGCTCAACAGAATCCTATTGGAGAGGATGAGGGAGGCAGTTGACCCCAAGCTCCGAGATCAGCAGGCAGGCTTCCGCAGAAACAGGTCATGCGCGGATCAGATCGCCAGCCTTCGCATCATAGTGGAGCAGTCGCTTGAGTGGAACTCCACGATTTACATCAATTTCATAGACTACGAGAAGGCTTTTGACAGCGTGGATAGGGAGACTCTGTGGAAGCTGCTAAGGCACTACGGAGTCCCTGACAAGATCATATCCCTCATCCGGTGCTCGTACGAAGACATGAGCTGCAGGATCGCCCATGCCGGCCAGCTGTCTGACAGCTTCGAGGTGAAGACCGGAGTCTGTCAGGGGTGCCTGCTGTCATCATTCCTCTTCCTCTTGGTCATCGATTGGATCATAAAGACCACCACAACAGGCAGGAACAACCGGATACTGTGGACACCCTGGACGCAGCTAGATGACCTCGACTTCCCCGACGACCAGGCGCTCCTGGCACACAACCACAGCCAGATGCAGGACAAGACCACCCAACTGGAGACCGTATCGCCTGGGACAGGGCTCAAGATCAGCAGGAAGAAAACTGAGCTGATGAAGATCAACTCCACTGCCAGCACACCAGTTACAGTTGGGGGAGAGCCCATTAGGGAGGTGGATTCCTTCTTCTACCTTGGAAGTGCCATTGACCGACAGGGGGGCACGGACAGAGATGTCACAGCCAGGATCGGCAAAGCAAGAGCAGCCTTTTTCATGCTCAAGAACATCTGGGCCTCCAAAAAGATCAGCACGAGAACCAAACTTCGCATTTTCAACTCCAACGTGAAGCCGGTTCTGCCGTATGGATGCGAAACATGGAGGAAGACTAAGACAATGCTGCGGAAGATTCAGACATTTATCAGCACATGTCTGAGGCGCATCTATAACATCAGATGGCCGGAGATGATCTCAAATGAAGAGCTGTGGGAACGAGCAGGACACGAACCAGTGGCCAAGCAAATTCTGAAGAGGAAGTGGGGCTGGATCGGACACACCCTCCGGAAGCCGGCATCCAGCATCACACGCCAAGCCCTGACCTGGAACTCGCAGGGGAAGAGGAAGAGAGGCTGGCCTCGCAACAGCTGGAAGATAGACACTAAGGCTGAGCTGAAGCAAAAAGGCACCAACTGGACAGGAGCAGCAAGGACAGCCCAGAACAGAGTGCGCTGGCAAAGAGTCGAAGATGGCCTATGCTCCATCGGGAGCGAAGGGCCTAAGTAAGTAAGTAAGTAAGTGGATGCAGCAATGACCTGTATACCGCGATAAGCTATGTTCACTGTCAATGGTTTTCAGAAGTTTTCTGAACCCATGCAGTGATCTTTGCTACCGAATCCTGTTTGTTTTTCATGCTGTGCCACCTAGCCTCTAGTCACCGGGCTCTTCATACAGAGGAGAAGAGCCTGGTTTCCATTCACTCTGAATTTTGTCTGGATTCTGGTTCCTGTCTAGAGAGTGGATCCCAAATTCACGAAATTCACCAAAGTAAAAGTGTTCACCAAAATAAAACTTTAAATTCTGGCACACTATCGATTTCCGTCTCCGGTTTTGAAACATTTTATTCATTTAAACATGGACGTACAAAATTATAGTCTTTAAACTAAAAAGTTTCACCGCATTTTTACTAGCTTTGCCCATCCTTCAAATTCCGGATCCTGTCTCTCTCGCCCTCGTTGCGGTTGCTTACCAAAACAGCCACTAAACGACCCCAGACTAGTGCGACCTGAGGGTCTGACTATCATGGCCACTCAGTATTAGTTATTGGCCTTGCCCCTTCTGTAGAGAGATTTTTCCAGATTCTCTGAATCTTTCAATGATATTATGTACCATTGATGATTAAATCCCCAAATTATTTGCAATTTTTTGTCGAGAAACATTATTCCTAAATTGTTGAGCTATTTGGCCGTGCAGTCCTTTGGAGTGGTGAAGCCCTCGCCGCCTTTACTTCTGAAAAACTCAGGCTCTCTGGGATTTTTTTATACCCAATCATATTACTCACCTGTTGCCAATTCATCAAATTAGCTCTGAGATGTTCCACTAGGTGTGTTTACTTACTATAAAACAACTTTGCCAGTCTTTTGTTGCCCTTGTCCCAGCTTTTTTGAAATGTGTTGCTGGTGATATTTTTCAAAAATAGTTTCAACATTTGATATGTTGTCTTTGTACTGTTTTCATGTAAGGGTTTAAATGATTTGCAGTTCATTGCATTGTTTTTATTCACTCTGCATGCTAACTTTCCTGGAAACAGGGTTGCATTGTACTCACAACTCACCTTCCAGCTTTAGCCTTTCAATTCTCACTTTTTCATCATATCTTCCCACAGCAACGGATCTACTCCTCATTCCACTAGTGGTGGGAGTGTCCTCGGCCCTTTTTGTGGGTGTCGTGATCGTCGCCGCGGTGACCTGTTGCTTCATGAACCGATTGGCCAGACAGCGTTCACAGAAATAGGCGGGAGGCAAAGGAGGCTTCACCATGAAACGCTTAACTTCATCCAAAATCTAAAAAAGACAATTCCAAACAGGAAGTGTGACATTCTGTGGTTCACTTGAAATTTAGGCTGTTCTGAAGTGGGAGCTGGTGAATGCAAGAGGTCCTTTGTATGTTTTGGTTTCTGAAATTTTAGAAACCTTGGCGACTCGTCCCTAGTTTGTGTTCATTATGGGTTTCAGGATTATGGTTCGCTTGTGCTTCAAAATCAAAACACATCTGGATTTGTGGCAGTTATAGGTGTTAAACTCACCATGAAAGGTTAGCATTTGTCCTACCAAGAGGTTGGGAAAGGTCTGTTTTACTTCTAAATTTTCTTTTGTAATCTGGAGATCCTGCAGTCCAGGAGTGGTGACCTGGTTTCAAATGTACACAAATGTACAAATGCACACATATGCAGAGAGCTGTCTGCTATAGCTGTCGTCACTCTGTTTACTCCAGAACGGGTTTTTGTGGTTGGAGGGGGGTAGTTGAAACTGCAAACTGAAACTGCATTTGCACTACTGCCTCAGCAGAATTTTTGAAAGTAGAATAGATAAATAATTTATACACTGCCAGTCAAAGGTTTTGGTACAGCCGCAATTCTTGAGCAGTTGTGTGGAAAAAGGAAATGTTAACATCTGCTGAACACATTTATGGAAGTTTTTCTGTGACTATTTTTCCTCTACTGTGGAAATCCAGTGGATGCAAAATGCACCTGAGTTGTTTTGTAGGGAATTAGCCCCTAACTAGCTTCATTTTATTTCCCAAGTACAACTTTGTTATCTCCCCCTACGTTTTGGCCAGTATCCTGTAGAATAAGATTTTTCACTAAATACACCTTAAATTGTGCCATTTTAAGTCATTTGCATGGATAAAACTGCTCATATGTCACAAAAACATGAATCAAAACATGGGTAACGTGTACAAAGCGCTTGACTGTTATGTATAGTGGAACACTCCTTGACATATGGTGGTGGGTAGCTTGGTACCACCTGCACAATTTCTTATCGTCCGACGATACATGCGCACTGATGACGAACGCCACTCAGCCCAGTGTTCAGTCATCAGAATTACGCGTAATTACTTGAAATCACCGAAGCTGAAATCTAAGTATAGAATAATTTTGGAAGCAAATCTTGTTAGTGTATGTTTTAAGAAGTGAAAGCACAATCCCTCAAAGTTTTATTTCCAGAATGAATGACTCAGCTCTGTCAGGCAGGTTTAAACGGAGGGCAGCTAGCATGAAGCTGCTCAATTAACCCAGAGTAATTAGGAATTGGATCTGACAGAGAACTGAGAGAAAAGCAGAAATTAATTTAGTTCTCGTAGGAACTGAAACCAGATTATGGTACAGTCAATAGGGAGACCAGAGCAGGGAAGCGTCTTGCTGTCAATGATTAAGCAGGAAGTAGGTCAAGGGACCCTGCAGATTGTGGGAGAAGACAATGAAACTGGGTCTCCTTTAACATGGTCTCCTTTGATCATAAATTCACCTCGTGGTTTTAGGTACCATCGGTGGGTATTGCAGAGTACATACGTGCTGGATTTGGCTTCTAAGGTAGGACAGCAAACCTGTAACATAAACCTCTCCAAACCAGCAGTGAACTGCCACATGCTCAGATTCTGAGCTTGCGATTGGTGGTGTATAACTGCTAGCATGTGATTGGCTGAAGTGCTTACAAGCTGTTCTTTGATAACCTGAAGTGTTTGCAGGGACCTGTGCTCTCCAATTCATCGGTAGGCGTGTCTACCACCTGGGAGTAAACTGAATTCCTGACCTCAGTTCCTCCTCTCGTGGCAGTTGATAAAAATACACCCGTGTGTGTACGTATCTGCTTGGGTGTATACATGCATGTTTGTATGTGTGTATATGTGGGCAAGAGTGGGTCTGTGCTCTTGTATGGGTGCATGTGCGAGCGCACAGATGTGTGAGCTTGTTTATCTGTGAAACTTTCCTAAGTTCACCTCTTATCAGTGGAAGGGTTTATCTTAAAAGGCACCTTTACACAAAGAGTCATTGTTACTTTCAGCACTCAGACCAAACATATTTTGCCACCTTGATTCCTACCCCTAACTGGAGCCTCAGTACTGGCTGTGGCAAAGTTGCTAGCACTTGGAGATCCATCCTTTAACAACACAGTCATTCTTTTACTTTAAAAGGCTTGACTATTGAAAATTTAAAGGCTCGTTGAATTAGTTTTCGGTGTGTATATACTCTGTATTTATATTGAGAGAGATAAGGTAAGCTGGTCTGCACTTAGCTGCAGAAAGCACTCTCTCTCTCAAGTGCTTCTGTGGAGGGTTGAGTGTTAGCGCAGAGGAACACGCTGATCCAAAGGTGTCGTTGGGCTGGCTTTTGTCTGAGTTCATTTGGGGTTTGTAAAGGAGTTGCTAAGTGAGCTGCTTTGCTTACTTCTGGTACAGCCAGCTTGTTGTAAACAACCTTTACAGTGCTGTTACTGTTTCACAGTTTCCCTCCCCTTCCAGCTTAGCAGATGTACAGTGTCATTTACTGGCACAAAATGGCCACCATGCCTCACCCCAGGTGGCTCCAAGGTCAAAGTTTTTAGATGGGTCTCCGTTTAAAACTGTTTACAACTTTTACAGACAGGTAAAATGCACTATATAAACACTGGCCATTATTATTACTGTAAACTGAATGGCTTTTAACTGATGTGTTGATAATGTTTTTTGTTGCTGGTGAATGAGAGTAGGTTCAGTGCTCGTGTCCAAAGATCACTCTTTCTCATGGTGTATAGTGATATTGGCATAGCCGTGTGTTTTTTTCCCCTGGCGTGCTCCCATAGGTGCAGTCCCTGCTCGGTGACTCATTTGGGCATGTCTGGATTGATCCATGCGTGGCTACAGACGTGGGCGGGGCCTATAAACGGTGTATCGTCAGCCCAGCTGCATCAGTCACAGACTGACGCGCCTGTCGGTTGGATTGTTGAGACACACAATGCTGGCCTACTTCCTGTGTATGCCCAACATTCCCCCCATTCACTTTCTTTGCATGTCTGACCAACTTCCTGCGCACCTGTCAACTTCCTGTGTTCCTATGTTCAACTCTTGTGCATTTTATGCCCAACCCCAGCTACTCACTGTGAACAAGACTCACAGCAAATCAGTGTTTTCATACATATGAAACGTTCAAGAAACCCCAGACTTTAGCCTAAATATAAGTCAGTGAGGCACATATGAAATGGTAAATATGAACGGCACAGTGCTTTCTGAGGCGCTTTGTCATGGAGCAGCGAAAGCTGATTTAGCTCTCCTGACCCCACTGATCCAGGAGATTACAGAACAGAATCAAGCGGAGGTTCTGACGAAGAGTCTGAGCGCAGATTCACTGACCCTTAATCTTCCAGTACGGGAGGCTAGTGTTTCCTGCCTTCCCTCCCCCATCTCTTCCTGAGTGACTGCCATCATTTCTGCTGGCCGTCGGGAAAACCTCATCCAATCCCTCTTTCTCTCTCTGTTAGTCTCCTGACTATCACATGCAGCCACGCTTTGTCCCTTCTGACGCATTTAGATGTAGACACAGCACACTCCTGTTATAAGTTTTTGCTGCACTATTTTGTGACCGTTTGAGTACTAAATTTTGAAAAGGAATTTTTTAATGTTATTTTTGTGTCATGATTATCTTTTTTTGTGGAAATGTAGTGATGCGTTACAAGCCAATAAAACATTTCTAACCAAACTGTCTCCTGGATTTTTTCCATGGTACGGTGCATCGGTGTGTGATATGCTTTAATGGGGAGGGATCAGTGAATGACATAAAGACCATTAATTATAACATCACTGAGTTTACATTGTAACAGATAAGTGGAGATTGTCTTTGGCACTTGGACTCAAAAGGGAGATTTTGTAATTGAGGAGAATCTGCCCAGAGCTGCAGCAGAATTAATCCCCCCATGGAGTCCAGATACTGGTGGTGGATGTAAGATGAAGAAGCTGATGAATCTGTGAAGACTGGGCAGTGATGGGGAGGTGGAGAGTGCACATAACAGATGTGAATATACTAAAGGCAGAGAGATAATCACTGAAACAGAGCAGCATGATTAAGCTAATGGCATTTGTGTGCTGCAACGCTTAGATTTGATCAGCTGATAACTTTTTGATGCAGTTCTGGGTATTAGCATTTGCTGGCCTCCTTAATATTTGATTTGTTTCCGTCTGCATAGCACCTGCTGGATGTTATGCTGCGCGCAACACCCTCCTTTTGTTTTGTAATTGTTTCAAATTGTTCCACACAGTTTTCTAAACTATAAATGAAAAGGTGAAATCCATGAGTTTTTAAAATTTTATGATTCTAAGTGATTGTTACTTTGACTCACCCAGACAGCATGACATTCCCAACATGCCAACCGAGAGTAAGTGTAATACTGGGCTGGCCTGTGAAAACACTCTGCCAGCGCCCCTGTCATCAGTTTCCCCGCAGTGTAGAATAAAGGGCACCCATCTCACTGAAGCAATCCAAATCCATGAAGCAATCAGACTGTTTAGCTGGGCAACTAGCAGTTATATTCTTAATCAACCATCACCTTCTTATGCTCTTTCATACATACAAGATCAGAACAGTATGTCCATGAAAAGATGTAAAAAAAAAAAAAGCAAAATAAAACTGAAAAAAACCCAATGAAAATTGTTTACCTGTAAAGTTCTAAGCTTCAGTAAATGGTATACTGTAGATGTTCAATAGCATTTGTTGGCACCGGGGACTGACGGTGGGTCGGGCCCGCAAACAAAACCGGAGGAACAAATAACATGCAAATCAATATATTTCAAGCTTTTATTTGTTTTCATTTTGCTGATTAGGACTTACAGCTTAAGAAAACCTCAAATTCAAAAACTCAGAAAATTAGAATATTACATGAAATCGATGAAAAAAAAAAAAGATCTTAAGTGCAAAAATGTCTTGTCTCTGAAAGGAAAATCTTGCATCCGTAATCAGTACTTGGTTGGGGCCCCTTTTGCACGAATGACTGCTTCAATCCGGCGTGGCATGAATGCTACCAGCCTGTGGCATTTCTAAGCTGTTATCGAAGACCAGCATGCTTCAATCACGGCCTTGAACTCTTCTTTATTGTTTGGTCTCTTGTCGTTCACCTTTCTCTTGACAATGCCCCATAGATTTTCTATGGGGTTCAGGTCAGGTGAGATTGCGGGCCAATCAAGCACAGTAATCCCGTGGTTGTTGAACCAGGATTTGGTACTTTTGGCAGTGTGGGCAGGTGCCAAGTCCTGCTGGAAGATGAAGTCTGCATCCCCATAAAGCTGGTTTGTTGAAGCAAGCATGAAGTGCTCTAAAATGTTCTGGTAGACTGCTGCGTTTACTCTGGACTTGAGAAAGCACAGGGAACCAACACCAGCAGCTGACATGGCTCCTCCATTCATCAGAGACTGGGGAAACTTAACACTGGACTTCATGCAATTTCCATCATGCGCCTCTCCAGACTCTTGGACTTTTGTTGCCAAATGAAATGCAGAATTTGCTCTCATTAGAAAAGAGGACTTTGGACCACTGGGAAGCAGACCAGTTCTTCTTTTCTTTAGCCAAGCGAAGGTGCCTCTGGCGTTGTTTGCTGTTGAGGAGTGGCTTGACAACAGGAATTCGACATTTAAAGCCCATGTCCAGCATCCGCCCGTGTGTTGTTTCACACACAATATTGGTTATATTCACAATATTCTAATTTTCTGAGTTTTTGTATTTGAAGTTTTAATGAGCTGTAAATCATTATCATCAAAATTACAACAAACAAATGCTTGAGATATCTCACTTTGCATGTAATGAGTCTATAAAATATATTAGTTTTACCTTTTATGATGAATTGCCAAAATAAACCGACTTTTACACGATATTCTAATTTTCCGAGTAGTTCCTGTAATTTCATTGGACTGAAGTAGAATGCCCAAATGCTCGTGTCAAGTATCGCCGAGAAATTAACGTTAGTCCTCAGCATTTCCAAATGTCACTTCAGCAGAGATGCCAAGGCTTACATCTTAGGCGTGAGTTTCTCTTCTGAGTGGCATTCGCATTTCTGTGCCGTAGTCAGCAATTATTCAATCAAAGCGCACTGAAGTCATTCACTCGAAATCATTGTGCATCAAGTTAATCAGTTTCACATGCTTTACGGTGGATTTCCCCAATAATGACACGGAAATCGATTATGACTCGGGAATTCTCAGGGTTGTCTTTACTGAGGGATTAAAAGCAATAGAATTGCATAAAAACGTTTCAAATGGCCTCATTTCATTAAAACTATTTAAACGATCATGAAACACATGCATTGTTTCCAATCCCTGAGTAAAGAGAAGCACGGGAAGTCCGGAGTCATAATCGCTCTCCATGTTACTTGTGATGAGGTGCATCTTTACACAAGTGAAATGGAAACTTCAATGCACAAGGATTTTAATTCCGCATGAGAATCTCATCAAGCATTCAATGGATATTTACGGACTACGATGAATAAGCCTAAAAAATGCGTAAAACCTACGCCGAATGCGTGAGACTTTGCATCTCTGCTTCCGTCTTGGACACTGAAAACAGCACTCTGCGATAGTGGCCTGGTCTGAGCATGTTTGCTCCCCCTTCTGGATCATCTTACCAACCCTCCACATTTCTATGGCAGTGTTTACAAAATGGGAGGGAGCGCTGACCAAATAAACGGGACATCATCAATCTCAAGAGATCAACCAATGAGAGTGATTTGTGGAGTGGGAGTGATCAGGAGAAATGAAAGTTGACGCTCTCTCCATGTTCAGTTCTACTGACTTGGATCAGGGCCGGATCAAGGACTTCAGAAGAGGGGGAGGGGGGTTCCACATTTGTGACGGGCGGTTTGGGGGTCCTCACCAATGGGGGCTCCCCGGAAGAAAACAAATTTCAGCAATTTCAGTATGAAAATGTGGCCTCTCTTGGCATTAAAATAGCACATGTTCAACAAAATAACAACATACCATTAAGTACCATTTAAGGGTTGTTGTTTTTTTTTTTTAATCCAGTGGCACTTCAAATTTCCAGAAATAATGAACAAGTTACATATATATATCAACATTTTGAGACTATCTTTGTCACACTTTTCTTTATATATAGTCAGTTGATGAAAAAAAACTTGAAAAAAACATTGCCTGGTGAATAGAGTGATTAAAAAAATCTTCACGTATTTATGAGTCAGAGACATAATATCCAAACATAAAAACAATTCAACAAGTCAATTCTAAACAAGGAGAAAAAGGCTTTAACTGACTTTTTTGATGTAGCTGACACTGTAACAGGGCCTTTCAGGTCCATCCACAGGTACGTGACTTTTGCAGGGGAGGGGTTCCGGAACCCCTGGAACCCCCTCCTGGATCTGGCCCTGTGGATGATCATTTATGTTCCACTGGTTTTTAAACCATTCGGCTTACATATTCTGGACTATTGTTGTAAATACTAATTTGCACAAAAGCCTTTACATATCATATTTTATGCATAAACCCACGTGAAAGCGCGCATATGACAACCTTGGTACAGGTTTACTGGCGTTACTTTTTATGTTTTTGTAACTGCCCAATCAGATATCTATCAACAGCTACCCAAAGTTAACAGAGCCAGTGTAAAAGTGTAAGATTTTAACATATGAAGATGAAATCTACTTTTATTCCAGAGAAGTATATCGTTTTTCCTGTTTTGAGACAATCAAATCTCTTCTCTAGCAAGGTTGGCTCAGGGCCTTTAAAATAGCTTGTGCTTTTTGCTTCAGCAGATGTCAGACCACAAGTGAATTTGCATGGGCGATAAAGTTTTGTTGACAATGACTGCTGCAGAAACTGGGCAGAAAATGCTTCCTCATTTTCAAATCTATCACAGTCTAACAACAGAGTATATTCTATTTCCAGTTGGCATCACGACAAACGAGAAACGGAAAAGAGACAAAAAATGATTGAGTCCCTCGCCACCTCATGCCTTTCTGTAGTGATGAATAAAATATCACAACCCATATACAGTATCTGAATTTAAAGTTTTCAGCCAAGACAACTGTGTGGTCTGTCCAGAGTTTCCAATGTGCTAAAAAATTACCTCACCTAAGACTGGGTCTAGGTTGTGTGATTCTCTTGATCGATATCCCTAGGGCACTGCCGTCCGTAAATTCCGAAATTTAATTCTTAAACAATTCTGAAATTGAATTTCCAAATGTCTTGCTTCACTGGTATAATTTTACAGAATCTCTGTGACACAAATACTGAGTTATAAAGCGTTAAATAGGCTCATGCACAACAGGAAAAAATTGGCAATACTTGTTTTCTGCGCAAAGGGGTTAAGATCAGTGTCTCCACTGTCAGAAAAGCAATACTACAGAGACCCATCAGGCCTTTTGGAGAAACTATGTCCTGTGATTATGGTGAATTCCATTGAGGAGTAGCTGGGTTTATGATGGGATGTCTTTTTCAATAATCAGTCCTTTTCATGGTCATGTACGTTTCTCAGATTTCAATCCCAATTCCCATTGCTGGCTAAAGGCAGACAGACAGGAAGGCAGGTGGTGTTCTGGTCAGTCTGTGGACTCTGTGGTGACGCCACTGGAAACAAGTAGAGGAAGTGGGATTGAAAGGAGAGAACTTATCAATGAAAAGGACACATTTAGGGAAGTATATAGAAACTTAACTTTAGTTAATAGAGAAAAATTTTACAGCTGCTTGTGTGGGAGGGAATGGACAATGTGGAAAGTGGTGTCCAAAAAATGGTTAGTGTTGGTACATTTATTTTATTTTAGCCCAGCACAAAGACTCTCGACTCACAGTAAATGATTTATTAATCCTCTGCCAAGATTGTAATTATTAGAACCGAGGACCAGGTATAAGGTGAGACAAAAACCTGTTCCCTTGCTAGCCCTGATCGGATGCGAGAGGACACTGCATCGCCCCCCTGATTGGTTGTGAGAGGACAGTGCATCGCCGCCCTGACTGAATATGAGAGGACACTGCATCGCCCCGACATAGGGGCTGGAGGAGGTTTGTGCAAAAAAAAAAAAAACCCCACCAGGTATTGGAGAACCCTGCTGTGGTCTCAGCTGAAGTGAAAAGACAAAATGTCATGTTAAAAAATTACAAGAATTATGAACGCATATTTACACTTCAGATCTTATTGATGTTACACCTAGCTCAATACGGTAAAATACTGTCAATGGAGACAAGCCAATTTTGATCGAATTTGCCAACAGGCTGAGACAAACATTTCCATAATAATGAAAAAGTCTCTGCTTAAGAGAAAAAAAAATACAGTCTCATTACAAGATACTAAATACATAATGTGAAAGTTTTTTTTTTTTTTTTAGATTTTTTTGCAGTGCGGAGAACTACTGTCCTTTTTCTAACAGGGCCTCCTGTAGTCATGGGCTATCGATCTGGTCTGGTTAGACATCGCTGGGCTAATGTTTGATATGCTGATTTGGGTACAAATCGAACATCACACCATTAAAGTACCCATTACACTTTGATCATAGAACAAGAGCAATGCAGAGAGTGGCATATGCCCCTGCCTGTATGTTGATCAAGGGCATATTGAGATGGCTACTGTGGCGGCCATATTAGATATGGCACGATGCTGGTTTTCGAAAGGAACCTTCCTCTAGCGACTCCCAATACACCATTAAGGAATGGCATCAGTCCGACGAGGGATTATGGGAGTGTAAACGAAAGTTCAATCATGAGACACAGGACGCAAGCGATCGGTCTTACCCAATCGTAACCCTTTATCTCCTATATGAATGCCTGTGACACGTTCCGTTTTGCTGTTTCAGGGATTTCGCATCGCTCATCACCACCAACTTCCGACTCCGGCCTCTTCAGCATCAAATCCATCCTCCCCATGGCAATCTGCCGACCCTTCAAAGGGGGCGGCTTCGCCTCTGCCAACTACCCAGGCAGATCAGCATCCCTCCTTGCTGGAGGGTCCATGAGGACGGAGTCATCGCCAAAGACTTAAAGGTCTGTTTTGACTTTAAAACTGAAACAGCAGCAATGTAATGCTTAGTTTATAGAGAGCCCTCTGAGAGCAGATCTACAGTAGCAGTAATCCAGCAGCTGAAGGAAAAAGCAAGTAAAATCAAATGGAGGTTTTGGATACATTACTCAAGTCCTTGTGGACTCCTCCCCACTCACTAACAGAGATGATTTGGTGGTGAGGAATGAGTCTAAAATGTTCCACATCCTGGAATTATATGAACCTAAGGGCTGAAAAGCAGCATATGAAGGTAATGTCCCTGTCAGGCATTACAAATGGCTCTGCCTCTTTTCATACTTCTCTGCATATTTATTTGTTTTGTTTTGTTTTATTTATTAGCACCATACAAAATACAATCAAGAACAACAAAATAACTAACTAAACAGTGCTGAGAGAGAAAGGAAGCCAATTGGGCTTATTCAGAGCCCGCTCCCATATAATATCTAACTTTATATACTACACAAATCAAGTTGGGAAGCCAAAATGATAATACACACTAATTGTAGCTTAAGCAAAAACAATGGAACAGGTTATCAAAAAAAAAAAAATAAGGGAAGACAGAGAGAGAATGAATAAAAATAATAATAAAATAAAAGAAAAGAGAACAAAACTAAACTGTTTATTAAGACAACACAAGACTCTGTTTGAGCAGTTTCTTAAAAGATTACAGGGACTTGATTGATTTGAGTGGCAGAGGTAGATTATTCCAGAGCTGGGGGCCTCTGAAAGTAATACAATATTGAAATTTTGATGTCCTAGAGTAGGGTAAGTACAGGTTGTTTCTTTGTCTGGTTTGGTATAAATGAACATCAGAAGAGAGGCTAAAGAGATTGAGAAGTGACACAGGAAGAGTTTGTTTACAGTTCAAAAATTTAAAGATAAACAAACATGTTTGGTAGATATTTAACTTGTCAATTGGGAAGAATGAATAGTGTCTAAAAAGTGGAGAAGAGGGTTGACAATAATCAGAGTGAGAAATCATTCTCAGGAATCTCTTCTGAATGAGGATTAATTTACTTATGTAAGAAGAAAAAGTTGCGGCCCATACAATATTGCAGTAGTTGAAATAAGGAAAAATAAGACTGTAATATAAAGAGAGACATGAAGTTGGGTGAAAAAATAGAAGCACCTTTCTTTTTATTCCAAGGGTTTTCATAGATCTACTGCACACCAGGCTAATGTGATCTTTCCAATTTAAGTTGCAATCAATTATAACACCTAGGAATTTTGCATTTAACAATTGTGGAATTTGTTTACCATTTATAAGTATATTAGCACCTTCTGGGGCATAACATTTGTTTGTATTGCAGAAGATCATGAAGTCATGAAGATCATTTGGAAACATTAAGAGTAAGCTTATTTAACTCAAACCATTTAGATACAATAGACAGTTCTGCATTGACACACTGAATCAGATATTTCAAGTTGTGATGAGAGGCGATAAGATTGGTGTCATCAGCAAAAAGAATTGGGAGGAGATAATTACAAGAGGAGGCTAGATCATTAATGTAAATCAAAAACAACAAGGGACCAAACATAGGACCTTGTGGAGCCCCACAGACAATCTTAGATTTTTTGGAAGATCAACCATTAATATACACAAATTGCTCTCTATCAGATAAATAGTTGGAGAGCCACAAGAGAGCGACATCATACACCCCGTATCTGTTGAGTTTGGAAAGTAAAGTACAATGATTAACTGTATCAAAAGCCTAGGATAGATCAAGAAAGACACCCAGAGCAAATTTCTTGTCATCCAAAGCTGTGGCTATATTACTAACTAATTGTAATAGAGCATGCTCAGTGGAGTAAGATTTCCGAAAACCATATTGGTGTGGATACAAGATGTTGTTTACAGTAAGGTGGCTCAAGATTCTAGTATATATTAATTTTTCTAAGATTTTTGAGATGCAAGGGAGAATCGATATAGGGTGATAATTACTGAAATCTTTAGGATCTCCTGATTTATAGACTGGAATGACTTTTGCAATTTTTAGATCCTGGGGAATAACTCCAGATCGTAAGGATGATGAGAGGATGAAAGTTAAGGGTTCAATGATGTAATCAATTGCTTCTTTTAGGACAATAGATCTCATTCCGTCGTGACCTTCAGTAGAATTCTTTAGGTGCAAAATGATTTCCCGCACTTCTCTAGCGGAGGGAGGATGAAAATTGCATAAAGCAGAAAACCGACCTTTTATGGAGTTACAAGGGTTTTCATCAGAATCTCTAAAGTTGGATGCCAAAGAAACACCAATATTTACAAAAAACTCATTGAAACCATCTGCTATCACCTTTGGGTCATGAAGAGTTTCAGCTCTTCCAACCATCTCAGTAGCAACAGCGGGCGGCATTTAGCAGTTGGTTGATGATGCTCCAAGTTGACTTGGTGTCATTCAAAGCTTCAGTAAATTTGTCAGAGAAATATTTCTCTTTTTGCCTTCCTTAAAGAATTTATGAATTTATTCTTCAATTTTTTATAGGATTCCACATTTAAAGGTGTAGGACTTGTGATCGATCTCTTATAAAGTTTTTTTTTTTTTTGGCAATACTTTTTCTGAAGTCTTTAGTAAACCAAGGTTTAGTTTTGCATGAATTATTCTTGGTTTTAGGAGAAATTAATGGAAAACATTTATCAAACACAGAATTGAAAAGCTTTTGGAAGGTCTGATAGGCATCATTGACATCATGAAACTGGAAGATATCATCCCAGGAAACACCACTGATCATGGATTTGAATGAATCCATGTTGTGCTTATTAAACTTGCAGTATATGCGTATCGCCTGTTCAGTGATATGTTTAATATTACTATTACCTTTGATGAGGATGATTTTAAAGATTGGAAAATGATCAGAGATATCGGTTACCAATATACCAGAAGTGATATCTCTAGACAATTAATTAAGATGTTATCAATAAGTGTGGTAGAAGTGCTAGTAATTCTTGTAGGCCTATGGATTAGAGGATAGAAATAGGTAGAGGAGAGTACGTCGAGGAAGTCAGCTGTAGGAGGCAGCTCGCTTTTAAGAAGGTTGATGTTAAAATCATCAAGTAATATACAGATTTTATGTTCTCTGTTGATCTTTTCTAGAGTGTGATAAAGAGCATCATTGAAAGTACTGGTATCTCACATAAAATCTGAATCCATTACCCAAGATAGACAAATGCAGCAAATTTTGGTGAAGTCTAGGGTCAGTTGAAAATTGTTAATTGCTCCTGGAGTGCTCAAACGATGCGACCGCCGTTACTCTCAACTTTGTGCCCTCTCTACAACCCAGGACTGCGTGTCCCGAAAGCACAGTTGCTAAGTTAGGAACTAACATAGTTTGTCCATTCACAGTTTGTGGTTGCAACTATGTAAATTTGCATCTGTGCTTTCGGGAAACGCACCCCCCGGGATTCCCGCGCATGTTGGATACGGGTCAGGAGTAAAGACTAGTGGGAGAGAGTCGCTCGAGTTTTCCGATGGCGAGTGGAAAACGCGCGCAAGTCATTCAATAAATCATGTGGATTAATGGAGGTTATGAGCCCCCAAGCCATGACTGTTCAAGCTCTAATACCTTGCAGATGAGAATTATTACTGTTCTGTACAAACTTGCTAGTTGGGCAGAGCACAGAGTTGCTGCTAATCAGTGTGGTGTTCACAAAAGCACAAGACTTCCAGCTCAAAGTCTGGCGTGATGACAAGTGGAGCATCGGCAGAGCGCATAGTCCAGTTCAGTTTGATTCAAACGTGCACCTGGAGGAATCTTGTGATTAGTAACTTCATCTGGGTGTGTCAGTCTGACTGAGAAATTTGATTATTTTGATTCCAGTCGGATTAATATGTTTACAAGTATTTTAAAAGTCTGGTTATAGACGGACTAACACAATAATTTGATTTTTTTCTAACGTGATTAAAATGCACTCATTGATAATACTATTAGGTTACAATGAAATATACAAAATACATAGAACCGTGACTCCAAAAAGAAGTTGGTGCGATGCGTAAAATGAATATAGGCCAGAACTGATCAGCAAATAATTGATTAGTTTAATTTCAGGATTGATAACAGAACACAGAAAGATAACTAGACAGTCCGATCGGCTAAGACTGCATGGGTGTAGCCCCCAAAATCCAGCTTCTCCCGTTATAGTGGAGCGGGTAACTTGAGAATAGCAGGGAAAAAGTGCAAATAGTGATACAAGCATGAAATTCGGCATAACTATTCTTCTTTGTCTCCTGTCTCATAATCAACCTCCGGCCACACAGAATTTGACAGTTTTTCATAATGGCTTCTTTCCGATATATGAAGATGGACTTTTAATTCCTTAATCACTTAAACATGTCTTTATCATTGTCAGTTTATGCTAAAATATTGAGAGAAAGCCTACAAGTACTAAGATTATGTAAAATAGTTTCTAGAAACATCCAAGATGGCTGTCATCATATCCAAAATGGCCGCCAAAGAGCAAAATATTTGCGTATAAGTTCATATGTGCGCTAAAAGGTCAGGTAATAGATTGATCTGGGGTAAATCTAGCTGGATCAGTTTATTTTTGCTAGTAGGAAAATAATTCAGCTCTTTTTAATTAATTTTCATTCTAATTTGAAAACATGAACATTAAGGTAAATATAACATTGTAATAGTGTAGCGTCATTGCACTACCAGGGCACACTGGTTGACACTATAGCTGTGAAACTCAGCATGGGGTTCAATGCTAGCTAATGGTAGAAATTTGTCACCAGTTTCCCAAATGCTGTTTCTCTCGCCCCATTTTAAAGTTAAACAGCCGCACCTGAATTGACAGGATGTGCCAGCGCGGGAGAGCCGAGCCAAAGAAGACGGGGCTATAGCCTTCTGGAAGGTGTACAGATCACACGGGAATTAAATAGCATTGCATGAATGATCGGGCTAGGGGTAGGATTGTAACATATCTGAGCCTAGTTGTAACCCATATCTGAAAGTGCTTACATGTTGTATAGGTGGTAAAAGGATAAGGATTGGAAGGATTGGTTTAGTTTATCTCTTTATGAGTGTAAGAATGCCAAGATATATGAATTCACAATGATTGTGTTGAAAATGTGCAATTTTTGTAGCTTATAGGCTGAAAATATTCAAAATATAGAGCAAATTTGCCACCATTTTGAAAACGTGTCGGCCATCTTAGATATAACTATAAATTGAAGTGGCCGGAGGTTGATTTTGATTTATGGGGATATTAAGAGTTCTCATGCAAAGTCTGTTGCTTGTATCACCATTTGTACTTTTTTTCAACTACCCCGCTCCACTATTAATAGCGCATTACTTGCCAATACTGCTGCCACGGCAACCGAAATTGATATTATGTTATAAGTGAAGTATATCACATGCCCGTACTAAATATCAAAGTCATCGGTCCAAAATTTCAGCCTGTTCTGCGTCCACAAGGAAATCTCTGTTTTACCACTAATTTGCATCTGATTCGGTCAATACTGTCACCATGGCAACCAAAATCGATAGGTGTCATAAATTAAGTGTAATACAAGTCCATGCCAAATATTAATCAATCAAAAACTGACTGATAACGACACAAGTGAATCCATGGTAGCCACCCAATTTCGTCCGGGGGCGACTATTAATGTTTCAACCTTTTCATTATGCACTTTTTATGCAGTTAATGCATGCAACATGCCCCCCAAAAGTTAGGACAGGGTGTTCTATCACCGTTCCCTTTAACTATACTCAACAGTTATTTGATAACACTAATCATTGCTCAGTCTGATACTGAAGCTGCTCAGCAGTTTAAGGTCTCCACTGTTGTTCTTTACTCCTCTTATCTGGATTGCAGGTAAGCCACTATAGCACCCATGCTCTTTGACGACGAATCCCTGGAGAATACTTTGCCCAGATAAGAACATATGCTTCTTCAAATGCCAACGTATATACAATTCAGAATCAATGGCTTGTTCACAGATTCCTGCACTGCAGGCATATTTGCTTATGAAACTTTGCACATATTGGTGAAAATCATCTTTGCCAGTAAATGAGAAAGCCTTTCATGGATGTTTATTTCATAGTCAATTGTGATGGCATAACCTGTTACCTACTGACCTGGTTACCACTGGAATACAGCGCCCTCCATAATTATTGGCACCCCTGGTTAAGATGTGATAAAATAAATTCAATTTTTATGGCAGAAGCAAACTCTCACAATGAGAATTGTAGAAAAATGTAACCTTCAACTCAAGTGAATTTTAAGGGAAAAAAATCCCCGACAAAGAAATAATTATTTGTCATAAAATCACCTGTTCCATAATTATTGGCGCCCCTAACAATTCCTAGGAATTAAATGTAATTGAAGTGTTTCTGTCATTTCTACAGTAGTTTACAAAGTTGATCTGAGTATCTCGGAACATTTAATTAGTAAATCATCAACTCCTGTTTCCTTTGGGTATAAATATGACGTGACACAGAGGCCATTTCTCTTATCCACTCTTCAACATGGGAAAGACAAAGGAACACGCTATGCAAGTAAGGCAGATGTGCGTCGACCTTCACAAGTCAGGCAATGGCGACAAGAAAATAGCCACTCGCCTGCACCTGCCCATATCTACTGTCAGAGGAATCATTAAGAAGTTTAAAACAACTGGAACAGTGGTAAACAAGCCTGGACAAGGGCACCAGGTTATTTTGCCATCACGCACAATGAGGAGGATGGTAAGAGAAATAAAAAGTTCTCCAAAGCTCACTGTTAAAGAATTGCAACAAATGGTAGCATCTTGGGGTCCCAAAGTCTCCAAAACAACCATCAGGCGCTATCTATGTGCCAACAAGCTGTTTGGGAGGCATGCACGGAAAAAAACTTTTCTCACTCACAATCATACACGCAAACGTCCGGAGTTCGCTAAGCAGTACTGGGACTTCAACTGGGACCGTGTGCTTTGGTCAGGTGAGACCAAGATAGAGCTTTTTGGCAACAAACACTTTAAGTGGGTCTGGCGGAACACAAAAGATGAGTATGCAGAAAAGCACCTCATGCCCACTGTGAAGTATGGGGGAGAGTCAGTGATGTTGTGGGCCTGTTACTCTTCCAGATGCCCCGGGAACCATGTTAGGGTGCATGGCATCATGAACGCCTTGAAATACCAGGACATTTTAAATCAAAATCTGATGGCCTCTGCCCGAAAGCTGAAGATGGGTCGTCACTAGGTCTTTTAGCAAGATAATGACCCTAAACATGTGGCCTGAGATGGTTCACCAGACACAGAATCAAGCTCCTCCCATGGCCATCTCAGTCCCCAGACCTCAACCCCATTGAAAACCTGAGGAGTGAGCTGAAGAGGAGAGTGCAGGGGAGAGGACCCAGGTCACTGGATGATTTAGAGAGATAGTGCAAAGAGGAATGGTCGAAGATCCCTCTTTCTGTATTCTCCCATCTTGTGAAACATTATAGGAGAAGATTAGGTGCTGTTTTGTTGGCAAAAGGGGGTTGTACAAAGTATTAACATCAGGGGAGCTAATAATTGTGGCACACATGATTTGATGTAAAAGAATTATTTCTTAATGTGGGATTTTTTTCCCACTGAATAAATGCACTTGAATTAAAGGTTGGATTTTCCTCTTTTTTTTCCATTGTGTTCCTATATTATTTCAGGGAAAAAAAAACTGAATTTATTAGAAGCTAAAGAACACATCTTAAACAGGGGTGCCAATAATTATGGAGGGCACTGTATACAAACAGGAGCTTTCTGAACACCTCACAATCTTTCAAGTGTTCCAATATTTTTGGAATGTGTTGCAGGGCTAGGAATTCAAATCAGAGTGTATTTACAAAGGTCAATATTACAGAAAAAGTAAAACATTTTAAATAATTATTTTGGACTGTATTTTAATCAATATTATTGAAAGTTTTCAAATTACTGCTTCCTGTTTTTACTATCATAATACATAGTGTCCATTTTTTTGGAGTTGAGGTTGTATATATTAATTTCATTATAGTAATGGCAGTGAAGGTAAGAAACTTCAGCAGTCAGTCAATAACAAAGTACAAAGGATATGAAAAATGAAAAACAAACTGAATATGAGACTGATTTTCAGGCAGGATTTGTGTGCTGACATTTATAAGGGAATCACGGGGGACATGGAGCTCTTTCAGTACAAAGTAAGAATGGGGACCATCACCCACTGCTGCCATTCTTTATCAAATCCTCATCTATTTTCCTCTCCAGCAGCTGATTAAAATTCCTACTGCTGCAGTTGATTCTCTGTTCTCCTTTTTTAGAATATAGGGAGCTGATGCCAAAGCAGGGAAATGCTCCACACCACAGAAGGAGAGGCCTTGGTGGTTTAACCTTGGCTCTGCACAGCAGTCGAGCTCTGATTGGCTGAAGGGCTGAATGGCTCCTCCTGGTGACCATGGCGACAATGACTTCACAACTGGTAGTTGCAGTACCAGGATCTGGGAATCACCAGCTCCCAAAGGCTCTCCTGCTCAAATAGAAACAAATAAAATAATGTATTTAAACTCCTAAAACCAGGAAGTTCAACAAATCCTGGGTAAAATCTACATTTAAAATGATTATTTTTTTTTAAATCATATATTTCAATGTTAGTGTGTTTCGCATGATATAGAGTGTCCTTCAGAATTTTGGCCTTTAGAAAAATGAGCAGTCATTCAAACTATTCACAATAATCTAACCTTTAGTTGAAGTAACATTATTAAAAGAACGTTAAATTCTTCCCAGGAAACAAAAGTTTTTGCAAAAATCCAACAATTATTGGCATCCCTTCATTTAATATCTTGTGTGGCCTCTTTTGGTCAATATTACAGCTCTGAGTCTTTTATTGTCATGCATAATGAGGTTGGTGAATTCATGGCACAGGATCATAGATCATTCCTCATTACAGAATCTTTCCAGATCTGTCATTCAGAGCAGTGTTCCTCAAACCTCTCCTGGCGTACCTCCGCTCCTGTAAGCTTTCAATCTCTCCCTGCTCCAACACAGGTGATTCAAGTGATCAGGTCCTAATTAACCCCAGAAGCTGCTTGATAATAAGCGAATCAATTGAATCACCTGGGCTGGAGCAGGGAGAGATCTAAAAGATGCAGCACAAGGGTACGCCATAAGAGGTTTGAGAAACACTGATTCAGAGGCTGACCCTTGCAGACTCTCCCCCGCAGCTCATCCCACAGAATTTCTATGGGTTTTAGGTCAGATGGCTGCGATGGCCATAGCAATGCCTTCAGTTTGTGGTCAATTAACCATTTGTGTACTTTTTGCGCAGTGCTTCAGATCAATTATATACTAGAGGGTCCAACCACAGCCCATTTGTAGCTTTCTGGCAGAAGCTGTTTGGTTTTAAAGTAATATCCACAGGTATTTGATGCAGTCCATGATCCCATGCATCCTAACAAGGTGTCCAGTGCCTCTGGAAAAAAACAGCCCCACAACCTCAAAGATCCCCCACCATAGTTCACAGGGGCTATGGGGTCCTTTCCTGTATGGCTATCTTTCTATCTTCACTGAATCTTCATTTGATGTTTGTAGCTTACAAACTACATTTTGGTCTCATCAAACTATATACTCCGATCCCATTGAAACTCTCAACATTTAGCAAAGTGTTGGTGCTTTAGTTCACTGCTGATTAACAGCAATCAGAGGCTTTTTTCTGGCAACCATCCCAAACAACCTGGGGTGAAATAAGCGATGTTTGCTGGTAGTTTTTGATCATTTCTAACCCCAAGACACAACTAACTTCAGCAATTCTCCACCAGTGATCTTTACAGATTCTTTTTCCGGTCAAACTATCCTGTCCCTAAGAGCACAGGGTCAAAATACACACATCCTCTTTCAGGCTCATTCTTGACATCTCCTCTTGTTTAAAACTGCTTAATTATTGCCCCAATTGTGGGAATGGGTATTTTCAATGGTTTAGAGATTTTTTGACATCCATTTCCTGATTTATGGGGCTCAACAACTTTTCACTGTGTTCTTGGGTTATTCCCATTGTAATGAGCAACTGAATTTGGCCTGAGTCACCTCATATGAATACTCCAGTGAAACAAGAAGTCGTGTTGACCACCTAGGAGTTCCTAATCAAACAGGTGAACTTAGAAATGTGAAATATGCCCAGAAATATATTCAGTTAGGTTTAAATCATAAGATTTTCCAGGAGTGCCAATAATGTGGCCCACACTTTTGGAGAAAAATAATTATTTAGTGACAACATTTTTTTTTCTTTCAATACTTTTGCTTTGATAGAAAGGTAAGATTTTCTGAATATTTTAAGTGAAAAACCAAGAGAATAAACAAAAGAAAATGAGCAAATATAGACATGTAGACAAAATAAAATAAAAAAGTACCAATGGCCCACAATTAATGAGGAAATACGATTTCTCAACCTTATCCAATAAAAGTTATAATGGGTGCTGGCAATCATTCCAACCAAGCAGGAACACTACTGATTCAGCTCAATAACCCTGAGAGTCTTTTCTAAAGACCTTAATTACTAGTATCAGGTGTGCAACTGATTTGTTGGAATGAAAGCCTGATATTGTTTTTCATCACCCAAAGGCAAGCTTATGCCTCATGATTTTTGTCTGAAGAAGAATTTCCTCAGTAGAGTTCAGTCATATATCAATCTATGTTTACATGTTCATTTGCAATGAGATTTGTAAATATCTTGGCAATGAGTCGCTCTGGATAAATGCATCTCCTGCAGGCTTTATGCTGGTCATTTCAGTCTACACGTTGAAGCTAAAAACCGATAAAACAGCGCCCTCTGTCGCATAAATATTTAAATATGCCGTCCTAAGAATGCCACCGCAACATTTTACAATATAGGTTGAGGCGAATATTAACACTATAACAGCTCGCAACATTTTCTGTAGCTTTCCAAAAGAAATAGACACGGCAACCCAAAATTATAAAATAACATTTCTTTGAAAATAATGTGATGTTCCACATAACTTAAAATTTGCGTTACAGGACGCTCAGTCTCCCTCGCGACTGCTCTGGTCTCTATTTCTGATGAAACTGACTGCATCACATGCCATCTGTCACTTCAGTCTAGGAAGCTCACATCTGGGGAATTACCCACTGATTACAGAGATGGAAATACTCAGCACATAATCCCTGTTTGCTCAGCCAGGAGGAGCTCTGCCAATTTCCCATGTGAGCTGAGTGACTGCACAGGCAGTGCATACAGTAATGAAGAGGACGCATTTCGAAATGCTGTTTTCACTGTTCCAAAACTCTCACTGTTTTAATGGTAGATATTTTGAAAATTTTGTCAGCATGCAAAGTCAGTGCCCAAGACCTCAGTTGTTTTGAGTTGCCAGTCTGGACTGTTTTATCACCATTTGAGTGCTCACTGAAGAACATTCTAATCTCATATTTATGATCATACTCCTGAAAGGTTGAATAATAATGGCATATAATTAAATTTGTCTGACACCATGTGACAGTAAGGCAGTAGATCCATTATTAAAAATTTAAACTGATGTTTGCAAAGCTTCAAACACTCGATGGGTCCTTCTTCTTCATCTGAGATTCGTGTAATATACTCCGCACAGCGTAATGGTGCCACCCACAGTTCATTATAAGATACTATTCAAATCTTCTCGCCATTCACTCTCACACTCATACCTTTGGGCAATTTAGTGTCTCCAGCTAACCTGACATGCATGTCTTTGGAGTGTGGGAGAAAACCGGCATACCCAGAAGAAACCCACGCGAACACAGGGAGAACATGCAAATTCTCACACAGAAAGGCTCCACAATCGAACCCACAATCTTGCTGTGAGACAACAATACTAACCACTATGTGTATGTGTGTGTGTGTCTGAGCACATGGGGCATATAGATGCTGCTGGAGAGAATTTGCACAGTAGGGGCAAAACAAAAAATTAGGAGGGTTTTTTGTATGAACTGACTGCAGTAGGAGGTCAGTGTTTATGGTCTGGACTAAATCAATTAGGAGGGCAGTGTTTTTCATATGGACTAACCCGAGTTGGGGGTAGAGTTT
The DNA here is from genome assembly GCA_029721435.1 of Gymnothorax reevesii. Classification (NCBI taxonomy): domain Eukaryota; kingdom Metazoa; phylum Chordata; class Actinopteri; order Anguilliformes; family Muraenidae; genus Gymnothorax; species Gymnothorax reevesii. The sequence continues at coordinate 60,480,313 of CM056581.1, forward strand.
TTGATATAGACTAACCTAAGTAGGAGGGCAGAGGTTTTTGGTACAGACTAACCCCAGTAAGAAGGCAATGTTTTTGGTATGGACTAACCCCTTTAGGAGGGCAGAAGGCAGTGTTTCTGGACTTACTCACCGCACTAGGGGGGCATTGTTTTTGGGCATACCACTCCTGGCAGTACAGGAACACTTGCACCCCCTGGCCGATGAATAGGCAGATCCACATGATGATGTTCCACACAGGACTCTGCCGCTGGTCATTTAGGGTGAAGTTAAACACGACTGTCAGGGAAGCAAAGAGATAGTGAGGGAATTCATGAGGATACAGGAATCTGTGTATGGCCAAAAATACAAATTATATATAAAGTTAAATATTGCTTGAATTTTTACAATTCTCCCTTCCATAAATACTGGTTTTTCTGGATTATCCCTTTGAAGTACTTCACTCCAGTCAACGTCCAAATAAACGTACCTCCACTTGTAGAGAGTATAGTACGCTTAACAAAAATATAAACACTCCATTTGACACTTTTAAACTTTAAATAGCATTAAGGGTTTTACAACATATTTAGTCATACACAATTCATTGTATTGTTCAACATGCAACAGATTTTTGTTCATTAAAGCAAGATAGTGGTGAATGGCAATCAGGGATACTCGTAGACATGGTTGGGATCACGATGAGGACAACGAGCGTGTAGGTTAGCTTCCGGACGGTTTGAGGTGTCATACGTCTGTTGTGCAGACCAACTGTTTCATCTGCTGTGCGTGTAGCTGGTCTGTGGCAATCACGCAGGGGGAGAAGCGGGATGTGACGATCTTGTGCTCATGTGGTCACACATGGACGACGAGGGTGAGGTCAATTTGCTGTACTGCCAATCTGTCTAAAACAAACATTTAGCTGTGCAGCAACCACTCTGGTGGACATTCATGCATCCAGCATTCCAGAATTCCTCTGAATCTGACGCCATTGTCCCGTTTCACTCTCATATGAAAAAAAATACAGCATGTGGCGCGAGGAAGTGAGCAGCACGAGTGAAACGGGTCAATTCAGATTCAGAGTCAGATTCAGTTGCGCCGGTAAGTGAAAACTAACCAACATTAATTACATAATATTCAATTCTATATGTGGTATAAAATAAAATGCCCTCGTAACATTTAGTTACCTTTGTAGTCTGACGAACTGCCATATTTTGGCTATATTTTTTTCCTAGGAGGAGTCAGGGAATCGGAGGGAAGAGGGTGGGACTTTGGACGGAGGCGGAGTTGTTCATGTTCAAATTTTTGACATGAGGGGTTTTAGTAATCAGTGCTTCAATTGCTTTAAGTGTTCAAGGAATGCAAGTGCAGAAGGCCCCTAAGGGAATTAATCTGTCAAATATATGGAAAGGACTTTAGTCTGCAGAATATCTGTGGGAATGTGCACAAAAAAATCATTAAAATTAACTAATTCATTAAGACGTTAAGCCAACTAAAAGCAAGTACATACCATACAATTCAAACCTAGGATTAATTACTTTACAACACTGGATATTGGGGAGAGGTCCAGTCTGAAAAGGAGAGTCTTAAAATGGTGCTAGATGATGGTAGATGGCATTCTGCTGCAACTTTAATTAAATTTCAAACTTTTGAATCGGACTCTGAGTTGTGCTTTTGATAAAGGTTGATTCAACAGGTTGCTCTGCCTTTCAAGGAATTCAGCAATTTAATTGTTAATTAATATCCTTGGCAGTAATTAATTAATTCAATCGAATAAATGACTTTTACATGTTGGAAAAGTTAGGGGTTATAGCAGTTGAAGCACTTGTGTTCAGCATTCAGAGAGCCTGATGTTAAGCAAGGGCATCCAACTATTAATTCCTGGATTCAGAAATTCAGCATAATTCAATTAAACGTCACTTCCCCGACAGGATGTAGTAAAATCAGCATAAGACAAACATTACGCTTGTACTCTACATGAAATTTGTAACTACTTCTTTCATAAGGTAGTTAATGAGGGAAAATACCTGTAATACCCCAAAATATTAAGAAAAACTCTTTTTTTTTTTTTAAAAAAAAGAAGAAAAATTAACTGCTTAAAATTCTGGCATTCCAATTGTGGCTGCAATGAAACCCAGCATAAGCAATGACACCCAGAAAACTGGTCCACTGTTGAAATAATAGCACAATATTTTTCTTGTAAATCGCGTGAACTTTGCTTTCTTTATTCTAATTTTCTTCTTTCAAATTTCCAAGTTTTGTGGCAAGAAATTCAGTCCCCTCCCTGAACAATTTGCTTCAGAAGTACAGGGTGTACCTACAGTTTCAGGCACACCTGCATTTCCTAAATCCTGTGGAGATTACCATAGCTAATGCCAGTAAGCACCACGCTTGCAGACAAATACATTTAAACGTCCCAGATAGGAAGGGGAAATTCAATATTACTCGTTTTTACAGTTATATAAAAATTTTGATTGAAGTTAAGGTGACAAGTGAAGGTAATTCTCAGTTTACAATCTTAAATTCAGTAAAGTAACAAATTTAAGGCAACCCGGACACATATTTTTGAAGTTAAAATAACTGTTTTTTCAAAATGCAAGATCTTATGACCAGCCTTATTAGTTACTCCAGGAGAGTTTCTCAATATCCACATTTGTGTGGACTTGATGGCTTCTGACCGCATAATCACTGGCCCAAATCCATGCTGGTTTGTGTATTGCTTCATACCTACTTGCTCTGACGTCATGCACCCATGGGAAATGATTACCTTAAATGATTGCAGAGCCACAGTTTTTAGAGCCTGTTGCTGCAGCTGCCCTCCAACGACTGCAAGGATCAGAGCATGATGGGAAATGTCCGGCTTTCCCCTGATCAAAGAGCTGATTGGCTCTTATTTTGGCCACAAACACCCTGTTTTGTAGAAAATCATAATTTTTTGTGTAATTGTAATATCTAATACTACATTGTATCAGTCTCATATTACGCAATGAATGTTTAATCTGTTTACAAACAAATTTTGTATGGTAGATAATAATCACATACACCCTATCTCCAGTTATAATGCTCTATAAGAACTTGGCCTGCAAGCTAGAGATAGCCTATGGATGGATCTAACAGGATGTAAATATTTCTGCGACTTCCTCCACATAAACCATTAGATCCACTGATTAGTCTAGAATAATAAAGCACAAAATTCACTCCGAAGAAAGACAAGGCTTTCATTTGTGGTATTTCTACACTTCATCTTAGATTTGCCAAATCGAATAAATGAAGAGCCTCCCATTCATAATTTCTTGTTAAACAACACTAAAATAATAGATTAAGCGAGGTATTGTTCAAAAAAGCATTAGCTATAAAACATAACAGTCCAATTCTTAATCACAGTATAAAAGCCAGCAAGGAATTAGTTTTGCTTCGGTAGGGTCCCCCCCTCCCAAACATTACTGTCTTGGATTGGTTGCATCGCATTGACTCCTGACTGACCTTAATTAATTGTCTTGGATTGGCTGTTTTTACATCGCCTTATGAGCTGTCTACACCAGGGGTCTTCAACCCTGTTCCTGGAGAGCTACCATCCTGTAGGTTTCTACTCTAACCCTAATTCAGCACACCTGATTCAACTCATTAGCAGCTCGTCAAGATCTGTAACTGGGAAAGCAGCGGTGGTTTGCTTTGGGTGGAGTGTTAACCTTCAGGATGGTAGCTCTCCAGGAACAGGGTTGGAGACCCCTGGTCTACACTATTTATTCCCTCGTCATCAAAGAATGCTCTGTACTTCCTGACGATGGCATAAATGTTTTGCCTTAATATAGAAAAACCAAAAATGAAAGCCTTGTCTTTCCTCAGAAAGAATTTTGTGCTTTATTACTCCTCCACATTCTTTTAAGGCTGCTAGGAACAGTCCGATTTGACTGCCCTTTTTTGTCACTGCCCCTAACTGCTGCCGCCTTATCCCGTTCGCTCACTAGTTGAGGCACATTTAATCTCAAACAAGCCTAAAGTCAGGACTGCCAAGAACCAGGACCATTTAAAATCTCACTGCACTTCTCAGGATTAATGGTGCCTTCAGAGAGGAGAAAGTTACCCCTGCCAAGAGCACTGGCGCAACCCCACACCACAATAAAGCATGGCTTTTGAACTTGTTGCTGGTAGCAGTCTGGGTGATGCTTTTCTTCGTTGTCTGCAGCATAGTGTCTATTTCTTCACAAAAAAAAACCCAATTATTGATTAGCCTGAGCACAGTATACGTTTTCACTGTGAGAAGGCTGATTGCTTACAACTCCAAGCCCTGAGAAGTCAGTAGTACTTCAGGACATCAACATAAGGCATCATTTTGCACACTAAAGTTTTAGCTGGCATTTGTGGATCGAAAGACATGTTTGACTGCTTTACAAAGGTCTGCCGAAGTAATCCTGAGCCCACGTGGTTACATCACTCATAGATAAACAACGTTTCTTGATGCAGAGCTGACTGAGTTATCGGAGATCACGAGAATTTAGCTAAGCCCTTCCCCTCTACGCACAGAAATTCCACCAGATTTTGTGAATCTATTAATTATGTAATGCACCATAGAAGGTGAAATATCGAAAAGCCTTCCCATCTTTTTTTGAGGTAAATTGCTTTTAGTGTTTTTGTTTAATTTAACTCAATAAACTGTAGTGAGTAGTGATGATTATACACTACCACTTTTGTCCAAAAGGGGTCCTAATATATTACTTCTCTAAAATTTTTTAGTGAAAACATATTGAAAAATACCATTAAAGGCAATCCCATGCCACGGAAGAAAATACATTTTAGATACATTCAGAATATGCATTTCAAAATTCATTTTAAAATGCATTTCAAAAATGTAAAAAAATTGCCGCTTCATACAATATATTTTAAATATATTATCTATTCATTTGACATTGATTTTGAATATATTTTCCCATAGGGATGAAAATGTATTTGAGATGAATTTAGAATGTATTCAAAACTTCATTGTGAAATGCATTTCAAATATGCAAAAACTGACTGTTTCATACATTTTTAATATATTTATTTAACCTAATCGGTCGGGATTTATACAGTGCTTTTCTAGGCACTTGACACAAAATTCTTTGTAATTACGCCTCACATTCACAGGAGTAGTGTGGGGTTCAGTGTCTTGCACAAGGACACTTGTTCCGCATAGGAGCCAGGGATCGAACCAGGAACCTTCTGATTCCTAAATCACCTGCCCTACCACCTGAGCCTAACATAAATCTTAATCTCCAAGTAAGCAGAAGTGTATTGAATTGGGGTCTTTTATAGTCAAGTGCGCTGTTTGTCGAATGATCAAAATTAGATGTTGCATTTAGCCATTAATATTTTATCATATTTTACTCAAGTGTTTGCATTATTTTATGATGGTTGCACATAAGTCAATGATATTATGAAATGTTGTCAAATGAATGTTGTCTTAATTAATTTGTCAAATCTAACCATCAAATCATCAAATCTCTGGCTGGACTGATGTTGAAGTGCATTTGTGTTTACATGTGTATACATATTGTGATGCTGAGCCTCCCCCCTCGTCACATTCCTCTGCATAGCCCAGCCTTAACTGCATTGCATTAGTCTCCTTACTGCCAGTTAGTAGGGATTTTAGCTACCACTCTGTCTGTCTTTCATTTTGCTTCAGTGTGATTTTTCTTTGAGTTGGTTATATTTTCTGTTGGACCTTACTCCCCTTTTGTTTCGTGTTTTCATTCTTTGTTTATTATTAAACCCACTCATCCACTCCCCACTCACATGTTTGCGTCCTGAATCCAGTTCCCGGTTTTACAGTCCACCGGACAGCCGTGAGGCATCCGGCGGACAAAGCCGTCTGTTGTGTTCTGCCATGTTATGTTCATCTTTTGCCTTGCTCTTGATATGTGTGTTTGTTCATTCAGCTTTTTCCCTGCCTGGTCTGCCAGCCTGACTCCACCTCTCCAAGTCCCCATTCCAGTTCATGTTTTTGATATTTCTTAGTCTCCCACTTCATCACTGCATTCAGGTGTGACGTTTGGTATTACTTCCTTCACAGCTGTTCTGTGCTATTCAAAGTTTTCCTTTAATCTTTTTGGTGCTCCTATGCTGATCACGTTTATTACTCTTAATGAGCTTGTCGTTGTCTGATTGCTTGGTCTTTGCCAGAGTCCACATTTACATTGTGTTTCCCTATGTCGTTATCATGTGCTTTTCTCCTCGTTTGCAGCCCAGGTGTTCCTCATTCCCGTTGTCCTGCCCCCTTGCCGATATCTGGGAGAGGCTGGAGGAAGGCTGCAGATGGAGCCTTGTGTTTTGTTGTCTGTTTGCCACTTGCTTCATGTCCTTCACGAGCCTAGGCTTTCATAGTGTTTTCTTGAAAGTTCGCTTACGTGTATCCAGTTTCTAGTATTGTTTAGTTTTTGCCAAGTCATGCTTTCCTAGTTTTGTATTATCTTTTAGTTATTTTTGTTTCTTAGTTTATTAGCTCTGTGCAGCGTACCTTAGTTTCCTTTTCAGCCTATTGGATGATGTTTTTTGTTGGCTTTCGTACTTAATTTTCTCAGTTTATAATTAACATTCATTGTTCATCTCACGCCTGGCGTCATTCATGCCAAATCCTAACACGTCACGCATATTCTACTTCTGCAAAATGCATTAGTAATTTTTTCCATCGCAATTAAAGATGGCATTAGCACATTTTTTGATAAAATGAATTTTGGGTTACAACTTATTTGGATGGAATACATTTTTAGAGACAGAAATATATTTTTTGCATGGCTTTAAATGCATCCTCAAAATCTATTCTGGAGATCCCATGCATTCTGAATATATTTTAAATGCATCGTGGCCAAAATCAGTTCAAATATATTCTTATATATATACTTCAAATATATTTCCTTTCCGTAGGGGATAAGAAGAAAAAAATTATTCCCACATGTATATTGAGGTAAAATTATAAGTAAAAAACATCTGGTGACATAAAATTTTACTTGGCCAGCTCAAAGTCTAGCCCTTAATCCGATTGAGCAGGTCTGTAGTAGCATCCAAAGAATCTATTTGGAGTGAACTTCAAGCCACATGGAATGCGTTAGCGAGTGAGATTCTTTTAAAAATGTGGAAACAATGCCTGACAGATTAAATACTATAATCAAAGCAAAGAGTGGCCACACTAGATATTGACTTATTCTCTCAAAAAAAATTATTATTTTCGTTTTTACTATATATTGCTATCTGTTTACCTATTTTCATCTACTTGATCCAATATTGCATGAAATAAATACTTTAACAGTACTTCTGATTTATCGCCATTTTGTTAAGTGCATGATCATCACAGCACACTACTGTACATAAAAATTTTTTTTCCGATCCTGAACGTAACCCCTGCAGGCCAAAATTGCATATTAATGTAACCCCACCTTTCCCTCATTTAACCTCCTGCATTGCTTCACGTGTGCCATCCTGCTGCGCAGTAGGCATAATAAGTACAACCAAGCCCATCCTTGCACTGAGTTCAGTCCTCAACTTCCTGTACTCCGTGCACATCAACGAGGTTGACCAGACAAAACATAACATATGTTGTCTTCATATTGTCTGCAATGAAACACAAGTCAAAGTAAATTTAATAATCCATGCTTGGGTTAGCGACCAATGTGCAGTAGTAAGTGGTAGGGAGATTTTTATTGGTATGCGAATATTTTGTGGATTAGGCAGCCTAATATAAAAGCATTCACAAGATCAGTAAATGAAAGAAACGTTACACGTAGCAGGTGAAGACCGTTAGGATAGCCTGCAGCAGCCTGTTTGTACACTGCGCATGACAAACTTGCATCATTTCTCAGTGCGTCTACTAATCAATGTCTTTCAGTTACTGTGGAAAATTTAAACACTCTGGAATTGGAAAAGAAACGAGTCAATCAATACATTATCACCAGGGAAGCATCACAAGGGCGTTAACTATAACTGTGCAGTTACGCAAATGAGCCTGAGTATATAATTGAGTGATTGGCTATCAACACCAGTACTACGGTGGATATAAGGGACTGTGAATTTGTCAATGGGGGAATCTAAGCGTAAATCCATGGAAGGGAAATACGCATTTTTATATGTGATGAATAGAATTAACAGTGGAATGAGATAGTATCAATACCATGTCCTGAGGGACTACTGTGTAAGCTAGTTTTATTCAACCCACAATTCCAACATATTATGAAACTGGTCGTTTAGTTCCATGTTGATATCGAATTATATTGCGAAGTAGAGGGGGTTGAAGGCTTGTTGGACCAATATTCAAGGCAAACAGATGCGTGGATGGGGCAGACATTTCATATATTATAAGAAAGCGATCATCATTCCATGTAGAGGATCTTACACAAATGATCGTTGCATATGAATGTTATGAAAGAAGCTGTGTAAGTTTTGGGTTTGTTACCAGCTTTAGTGAGCAACAAACAGTGGCGGGTGGTGGACAGAGAACATAAGGGGCGCCAAACATGTCTTTAAACTGCTTATTAGTTGATCTGTTTTGAGTCTACCCTCATTGTCTTCGTTAAGACGAGAAATCAAACATACCAGTTAAATGCAAAAAAGAGCGCTTTTTAATCTTTTTCATTTAAACAATCATTACGCGCAGCTTTGACGACTTGCATAGGATGTGACAAAATTTAACGTGGAAAATCCATAGTGGTTTTTTCGTGAAGAGTTGCTTATTTAGGCATGTGAATTAAACATTCTATAAAATTTATTATTCACTGGCCAAAACATTTCATTATATGGGAAACTAACATGTTTCCGTCCACCGCCCGCCACTGGCAACAAACCCAAAATTTATGAACTCATTTCATAACTTTCATATGACACAACTAAGAGAATAAGATTGTGTTTATTACGCAACTGAATTGCATAATTTAGTGAAAAACAAACATAATTTCCGTTAGCGATTTAATGATAGGTCCTAATTCCCATTTTCTATTAGCATTGTGCTAACTCCATCACTCCGCTACTCAGTCAGTCATCGAGACACAGATATTCTCGCTTGAACTAGCAACAGTTTTTAAATTCACAGTCAACTGAGTAGCTAGCTGATCTTAGCTCGCTACCTCATAAACTAATGTTAGTTAATGGTTATGGAAAAGTACAACATGCAGGTTCACTAGTTAGCTAAGAAACGTTAACTTACAGGTGCTAGTCAACGAATTAGAATAATTTGAAATAGTGCAATCATAAAATTTTTTAATGCATTTTTTGTGCAGAAAGCAAATCTGGTGTTCACCGCGCCTGTCCTACTTGTTAGAGTAATCACAGAACTCGCTACCTGTAAACAATTTGCTCTGCTGAGCTTTCCAAAAGGCCCATTTAGGCTATTTAACTGTGACACTGTTGTTTTATTGAATTAGAATAATGCTGAGACCGTTTCACTGAATTAGAATAAGAATTAGAATCATCACTTTCTCAGTATTTTGTGGCTGCCCCCTTGGCTTGTATGACTGCCTGAAGTCTCCGCGGCATCGATTTGGCCAGCTCGTCGCAAGTTTCTGCACTCACTGCTTCCCAGGCTGTGGCGATGTTCTGCTTCAGTTGGTCCAGCGTAGTCGGCCTTCTGTCGCAAATTTTCCGCTTGACGATGGACTAAAGGTTTTCAATGACATTGAGGTCAGGCTAGTTGGCCGGCCATGCCAAAACTTCAAGCTGTTTTTCGGCGAACTAATCTTTGGTCGACTTTGCTGCATGAGCCGGTGCAAGATCCTGTTGAAATATGAGGTCTTCTTCGCCGAACTGTTCCTCAACAGTCGGAATCAGGAACGTTTCCAGAACATGTTGGTATACGGCAGCATTGACTGTCTTCTTGAGGAAGCAGAGTTTCCCTACACCCCGAGCGGACATGCATACCCAGACCATAACGCTCCGGGGAAACTTGACCGATCTTTTCACGGCCTCGTGGTTGTAGGTTTTGCCACCACGACGCCAGACACGAGGACCTTGGTCACCGAAGGAGATGCAAAAGCGTTATTCGTCGCTGAAGACCACTTTCTGTCAGTCTTCAGCAGTCCACTCGCCGTGTTCTTTGACCCACTTCAGCCGTTTCTCCATTTCTTTCTTGTTCAGCATTGGTTTTACTGCTGGAACGCGAGATTTGAAGCTGAGTTCGCGCAGACGACGGGAAGTAGTTGATCTCGAGACGTTAGGGCTGGTCTGCTCGTTCCACAAGTCGCTGAGCTCAGAAGTGGACTTGAACCAGTTGCTGACTGCGATCTTTCTCAGCTGCTTGTTGTCGCAAGCAGAAGTTTTTTGGACACTGGAACAGTTGGTGCGCTTGCTCCAGTCTTTCTTGAGAGCTTTGCAGACGGAAGACTGGCTGATGCCGAGCTGCTCAGCAATTTTAGTTTGGGTCAAGCCTTGTTGGCGAAGGGTTGTATTTGAGCCACTGTTCCGGTTGAGAGGTCGGACTGCTTACCCATGATTGATTTTACAACTTAGAAATTCTACTCAACCCTGACTTTATACTGCACAGTGAACACTCTTCACAGAAAACAAAAATTCAGGCACTTATTCTAATTCAATGAAATGACTTATGAATTATTCTAATTCAATGAAACAACAATGTCACAGTTAAATGGCCTAAATGGGCCTTTTGGAGAGCTCAGCTGAGCAAATTTTTTACAGGTAGCGAGTTCTGTGATTACTCTAACAAGTAAAACAGGCGCGGTGAACACCTGATTTGCTTTCTGCACAAAAAATGCATTAAAAAAATGTAAAAAAATTTCAAATTATTCTAATTCGTTGACCAGCACCTGTAGATATGAGAATGGCAGCGAGCTGGCTTGCTACAGTTCCAAGCCATACCGATTTAATCAATGTTACACTTGGTAATCAGTTTGGCTAAATATTAACAGTGTGACGTAACCTAGAGCGATTTCCTTTCCCATGCTCTCCACCAATGACATTTTCGCCAAAGCGATATGAAACTCGGGTAATATCACAATTGTGTCATGAGCTGAGATGTAGGAAAAGTACTACAGATATATGATAAACAATTTCATGTCATATTATTTGTGTTAAAAGCTCTTTACTAAGTTTGACTTCTTGTAGGCCAACAGCATTTCAATTAAGCAGATTTTGCGGTTACCAGTTTGATTGTCTGATGTTGGGGAACTTTCATTCTGCCCTTGAACTAACCGTATCTGAAAATTTACAGTGGTGTGAGGAAAAATGTCAGTATTACATATACTGCAAAAATATAAATAAAAAATAATCAGTGGACCATAGTTTGACATAATATTATTGATATGTGACTCCAACTGATTCATTATTTTAAATGCAGAAACAGACACATCAAATCACTGTGTGCACCCACAGTATTGTATTAGGTCAACATATTATTGAGGATTAATCTGAGTCTATGTCTCAGGGTATAAAGACTGTGAAGATCCAATATAGAGCTGTACCAGGGTTTTTGTGATCAACTAAAATGGCGTCTCCTCCCATACCTCCAAAAATGGTGAAGAGAGTGAACATGACCGGGTAGAAGAACCCGAAGCAGATGGTGAGGACATACTCATGCACCACTGCCGAAAGGATGAACACAGACAGCATGGCAGCAGTCCGTGACCTCCGTTTGGACAGCTGCGAGAGGAGAGGTGAGGGGTCAGAGGTCAGAGGTAATAAGGCAGAACAATGGCATAAGATGAGCTTCTAAAGAATAAGAGCGATTGAGTCTGTAGTTTAACTGAAACATAATATTTTGTATTAACAAAAAGGGAATAATACAATTTTGAGTCTGAGTTGTTTCGAGTTAGTAGTTAGTAGTTAAAGGTACATTGAACAATTCTCTGCAAATTAAAATGAAAAGTCCATTGTGGACTTTTTCCATGCAAATGTGGAAGCCAGGCTTTCCTCACTTCGACGTGGCACATCAGACCAGTGTAGGTAGGATTCTCATTTCCATGACAACAAGACTACCAGTTTGAAGGTGGTTAATTCAATGTCAAATCGCCTAGGCTTCACATAGCCTCCGTTGCAGATGACTTATGTGGTTTACTTCCCTCACGTAACGTCTACGCACTCGACCTGGGTTTTGAGTTCCATGACAAAATGGCATTGTGCTACATAAGCGAAACAGAATGCTTTTTAAATGATAGTCCTTTTGGGTTTCTCAGTTAAAGATTAATAAACAAAACTGGCAGGTACAGAAACTACTAAAAACTTGCTGATAATGAAATGTGTTTTGTACGTAAAATAATAGGATTGAACACTGATGAATTATTATTTCAACCTTTTTGTAAATATGGTTATCGGTTTTATAAATAGCAATTACAGTACTTTATATTGACCGAGATGGCCATTTGACTGCGGTTTTTTTTTTTAATTAACTCCTCTAATATCTTTAAAATTATGGCACCGATTCGGACCAGCTATGACATTATTACTGATGATGATAAAACAAATTCAAACTACATCTATACACCCCTCATGAAGCCTCTCAACTCCAAAATGTACACAAATTAACCCCAAAATATGAACTCAGCTCCGTAAGTCTTATATGTCTTGTCCCACTCCCATAATACAAGTGTATAGTATAGAGTCAAATTAAAAATTCAAATTCAAAGCTTTTTGAGATATATTTAGTTGTTGCTCTGGATCCTTGTCCCTTAATCAGTAATCCTGCCAAAGCATGTGTGACAACTGGGGTACAGGACTCAATCGCAACACAAATATAGTTTTTCAGTTTATTCTGGATTAGAGCTGGGACGACGACGACGCGTCGACGTAGTCGACGGCATAAATTCGTCGACATTAATTATTTGCATCGAGGCGTCGTCCCAAACAACTGGGTTGTCCTCCAGTCCAGTGGTGGCGGGAATGCCCCAGAAAGGTATCTAAAAACGTATAGACGTTATAGTATAAAACGGAAGAAGAAAAATAATTCACACAATAACGATGGCGGCATGCTGTAACAGCAGCGCGAGTACCGAGGAGCAACACATTACAGCAAAAAAAAAATCACATACACGGTCTTCCAAAGTGTGGGAGTTTTTCACGCTTAATCCTTCTAGTGATGTGGTACTTTGCAGACTATGCAAAAATCAGCTGGCGTTCCACAGCAATGTACGACAGCAATGAATGAACATTTGAAGCGAAAACACCCAGGAGCTCTGTGTCAGGATGGCAGCAAAACACCGTAAGTTCTGTTTACTTTCCCACCCAGGAATGTGCGATCGCCGATTATCAAGCAATGATACAGAATGTGTTTTTGTCGTAACGTTACGTTAGACCAGTGGTTCTCAAATTCGGTCCTGGCGCCCCCCTGTGTATGCTGGTTTTTGTTCCAGCCACAACTGCAATTCTAAGATCTTAATAAGCTGTTACTTTGTCTTAATTAGCAGCATTCCATGTTTAGAGTAGTTATTTACCATCTTAAGTCACATTTGGATGGACACATCCATTCTGCTATGGAGAATAAAAACCCTTGAACATCTTGTGCTTAATTTTCAATATTGCTGGGATTTTCAGGTGAAAACTTTTTTAAACAGATCAAATTAGACTCTGAGAAAACAATAAGCTCCAAATTAGGTTTCTGAATGCAGGTGTTTTGAGTTTTTCCCAAATAACCTGCCTGAACCAATAGAATCAACAGAAAACACAACAGGTGTGACTCCATTGTTTGCCAAGTAAATTGTCGGGTTTTACTACCATGTGTTAAGAGTTTCACCAATGAGGAACCTGTGGATATTTGCATAAATGCACCTAATTAAAACAAATCAACAGCTTGTTAAAATCCTAGAATTGCAGTTGCGGCTGGAACAAAAACCAGCATACACAGGGGGGCGCCAGGACCGAATTTGAGAACCACTGCGTTAGACTGTTGCATCGCTACTAACGTCAAGCATCTTTAACTTCTGATATGTTTGCTATACCGGACTGATGATTTATGCCCCGTTGTCGCTTTGTAAAATATGACACGAGACAACTTTTCTGTCTGCTAGGCTGTCATGTGATGTAGCCGTTTACTCTTGAAATTCCACATCTGGCGACCAGTTCCAAATAAACATGCATGAGAAAATACATCTGACGATTTTAAATTACAGTAATTATTTTTGAAGTTGAGCCTCTGCGATGGCTGTAGGATGATAATATAAATATATGCATGGTGTGGACTGTGAATTATTAGACCATGTTATATTTCTGTTTTGCTATTGTGAATATTCATGTGCTTTGTGTTTTTCGCCTTTACAGGAATAGGCAAAGCGGTGTGGAGGATTTCTTTAAAAAAAAATCCCAGAGACCTTGCACTCCCCAGGAGGCTAGTGTCTATACAAATGGCATCATCTCAATGATTGTTAAGGACATGAGGCCCCTGGCTATTGTTGAGGATGAAGGCTTCCAGGAAATAAATACTTTCCATTCAGGATACACCCTTCCATCCAGGCGCCACTTTACCGACTTGATTGAGAGGAAGTATGTGGCTACCATGGACAAAGTAAAAAATGAACTAAAAAAAAAGAACATCCAAACTATCACTAACTACTGATGCTTGGACAAGTGTTGCCACTGAGGCATACTTAGGCGTCACCTGCCACTTTATAAATGAAAATTGGGAGCTGGCCTCATTCAGCTTAACTACAATGCCGCTTGAGGAACGCCACACTGCTGCAAATATTGCCTCCTGGGTGGAGATGGTGGCAGAGAAATTCGATCTCTCTCTCAAAGAATGATGTACTGGCGATTGTGCATGATAACGCTGCCAATGTTGTGGCAGCTCTTCGAATCCTAGAGGAGAAACATGGGATAGCGTCACATTGTTGTGCTGGCCATACACTTCAATTGGTGGTCAACCACGCCTTGGAGAAGAATCCCATGATCCACAAGACACTTGAGGCTGCACGGTGCCTCGCAAAACATTTCAAGAAGAGTGAGCTGGCTACCAGCAAGCTTAAACAGAAACGAAAGCAATGGGGTACAGCTGAGCATACACTGATCCAGGATGTCGCTGTGAGATGGAACAGTTCGTACTATATGGTGAAGCGCCTTTTAGAACAGCGGTGGCCGGTGGTTGCAACCCTTTCAGACCCAGAAGTCACGCAGCGTGGGAAGCACTACCTGGATCTGAAAAATGACCAGTGGACTCTACTGGAGGAACTGGAGCAGGTCCTCAAGCCTTTTGAAAAGGCCACTATTTTTCTTAGTGGAGAGGCCTATGTCACAATCTCTGTTCTACCTCCACTGCTAAAGGGTCTAAAGAAGTCCACCAAGAAAACATCATACGAGTCTGCTGCTGTTAACTCGTTCCAGATTACTGCAGAACAGCAGATAGAATCAAGGTGGGAGTGTGAGTCTGCTTTCAGAGAGGATGGACAAAATGTCTCCATCATTGCTGCTGCCCTCGATACCCGCTTTCGCAAGTTGAAATTCTTGTCCTCAGATGATGCTCTGAAGGTGCAAGTAAGAATTCAGTCTCTTGCGCTTGACATCTTAAGAGCAAAGCTACAATTGGCAGGGATTGAACAGGAGCACTGTTGTGTTCCGGGGTTCTGGCCTTTGGCCAGAACAGTATTGCTTATGGTTTTAACAGTTTCATGTTCCTAGTTTCATAGGTTCATAGTTCATTTCACAGTTTTAACAGTTTCTTATCAGGATCAAGTATTTCACAATTCATACTCATTGTCCATGTTTTTACTTTTCAATGTTTTCGTTTTTGCCAGGTCTGCTAAGCCACTCCGCCGCTTTTCTGCGTTCCGCCCCGTGCCTTCGTTGTTGCACATTTCAGAGCTCTGGTTGGCTTTGGTATTTCCCCCTTCCTTCTGTGCTGTGCTGATTCGGGGCTGTCTAAGCTTAATTGGCAATTAGCTGTTTTTAAGTTACTAACATTTACTAACATTCACTGGGTGGTGTAATTCTTAGATAGGCACATTACTAATACTACTAATTTAGACAGGGAGTTTATTGTCATGATTCCTGCTTTACTATTTCAAGTCTTGCTGTGCTTTTCTGTTCTTAACATTCATGCTTGCTTTCAAACTGCATACTTAATTGGTACTTAAGCTGAGCACGCTCATTCTCTTAATGAGCAAGTCTTGTCAACCAATCTTTGTCCATGTCATGATCTTGCCATGCCTCTTGTTTCTCCTTCTCCAGGTGTTGCCCCTCATGTCTTGATTTCTTAGCCTTTATCTGGATGCGGTGGAAGTTGGCTGGCTGACAGTGTCTCAAGTCCTTGTTCATGTTCTCAAGTTTGTTGCCAAGTTTCTGCTCAAGTTCTAGTTCATGTTTGCAAGTCTTGTGACTTGCATAACACATCTGGCTTCAGATAGTATTATTTTGCACTGCTCATCTGTCTGCATTTTATTTAATTTTGGATATACTTTTCTTGAGGAGCAATGACCTGCAGGGCAGTGTTTAAATATAGACATGTTTGTGTCCTCAGCTTGGCTGTTCAATGCATTATTTTACATAGGCTACTACTGTCAGTTCTAACAGAAGAAAAAAAACATGTTGCATAAGTTTTTCAGTTACTCTACTATTTTGTAAAACATATATTTTTGTATTCCTCCTGGGTGACTTTTTTATTATAATTTATTTTGTTAGATGCTACATCTGGCATCAGAATGCATTATTTTGCACATTTTATTTCAGCACACAGAATTTTATTTTGGAGAGATTCAAGTGCATTTTAAATAAATATTGAAATGTTAACAGGAGATGGTTTGATACCCTTATTGTGTGAATAGTCAAGTAACGCAAAATAATTGTTAACGGAGAAATGAATCGCTAGATTAAAAAAAAATATTAATCGTTAGATTAGTCGATTAATCGAGAAAGATTAATCGTTTGAAAAATAATCGTTTGGGACAGCTCTATTCTGGATACAATAACGGTCAGACTGTCCAAGTCGAAGATCAGAAAAGGGAATGCACCACCAAATCGCAAAGCAGAGACGCTGGGCCTCATGCAAGAACCACTCGTACGAACAGATTTGCTCTTAAGTGGTGCATACGAGTGATTTACAAGAACTTGCCGGATTCACCGATTTTCTCGTATTTTGAGTTTTCTTTCAGGTACGAACAGAATTTACGAGTGATCCAGACCTGTCGTAGGAGTCAAGTAAAATAGTCTGCTGTTATTCGAATCAAGTTCTCTAGACTAATGGATTGTATATTTAATTACTTTGAAGCAATCAGAAATAAATATATACACTGCTCAAAAAAATAAAGGGAACACTTAAATAACACAATGTAACTCCAAGTCAATCACACTTCTGTGAAATCAAACTGTCCACTTAGGAAGCAACACTGATTGACAATCAATTTCACATGCTGTTGTGCAAATGGAATAGACAACAGGTGGTATTTATAGGCAATTAGCAAGACACCCCCAATTAAGGAGTGGTTCTGCAGGTGGTGACCACAGACCACTTCTCAGTTCCTATGCTTCCTGGCTGATGTTTTGTCACTTTTAAATTCTGGCAGTGCTTTCACTCTAGTGGTAGCATGAGACGGACTCAACAACCCACACAAGTGGCACATCTATGCGAGCTGTGGCAAGAAAGTTTGCTGTGTCTGTCAGCGTAGTGTCCAGAGCATGGAAGCGCTACCAGGAGACAGGCCAGTACATCAGGAGACGTGGAGGAGGCCGTAGGAGGGCAACAACCCAGCAGCAGGACCTCTACCTCTGCCTTTGTGCAAGGAGGAACAGGAGGAGCACTGCCAGAGCCCTGCAAAATGACCTCCAGCAGGCCACAAATGTGCATGTGTCTGCTCAAACGTTCAGAAACCGACTCCATGAGGATGGTATTAGGGCCCGACATCCACAGGTGGGGGTTGTGCTTATAGCCCAACACCGTGCAGGACGTTTGGCATTTTCCAGAGAACACCAAGATTAGCCAATTCGCCACTGGCACCCTGTGCTCTTCACAGATGAAAGCAGGTTCACACTGAGCACGTGACAGACGTGACAGAGTCTGGAGACGCCGTGGAGAATGTTCTGCTGCTGCAGCATCCTCCAACAAGACCGCTTTGGCAGTGGGTCAGTAATGGTGTGGGGTGGCATTTCTTTTGGGGGCCGCACAGCCCTTCATGTGCTCGCCAGAGGTAGCCTGACTGCCATTAGATACCGAGATAAGATCCTCAGACCCCTTGTGAGACCATATGCTGGTGCAGTTGGCCCTGGGTTCCTCCTAATGCAAGACAATGCTAGACCTCATGTGGTTGGAGTGTGTCAGCAGTTCCTGCAAAACAAAGGCATTGATGCTATGGACTGGCTCGCTTGTTCCCCAGACCTGAATCCAATTGAGCACATCTGGGACATCATGTCTCGCTCCATCCACCAATGCCACATTGCACCACAGACTGTCCAGGAGTTGGCGGATGCTTTAGTTCAGGTCTGGGTGGAGATCCCTCAGGAGACCATCTGCCACCTCATCAGGAGCATGACCAGGCATTGTAGGGAGGTCATACAGGCACGTGGAGGCCACACACACTACTGAGCCTCATTGTGACTTGTTTTAAGTTGGATCAGCCTGTAGTGTGTTTTTCCATTTTAATTTTGAGTGTGACTCCAAATCCAGACCTCCATGGGTTACTGATCAAACGCAATTCCACCACACGTCCAGGTCCTCACCACCCATGGATTTTTAGCCACGGGAACCTTTCAGAGGGAGATTGGAGACAGATCAGGTGTGTCCCGGTCCTCTGTGAGTCGTGTGCTCCCCTTGGTCATCAAAGCTCACATCCGTTTATCACCCAGGTACATAAAATTTCCATACACCGCTGTCAAACAAGTACAAATAATGACGGACTTTCATGCCATGGCTGGACTGCCAAACATAATCGGACCAATAGACTGCACACATATACGCATGAAAGGACCTTCACCTGACGCGTTACGTTTCCTAAACCGCAAACAATACCACTCCATATACGTCCAAATCATATCAGACTCCAAATAAAACCTTTTAAATGTCATTGCTCAATGGCCAGGGGGAGCGCACGACTCCTTAGTGCTGCAAAACAGCGCAGTTGGCACGTGTCTTGTGCAAGGCGCGCATGGAGTTGGCTGTCTTGTTGCTAGATTAGATTATTCTGGCATGCTGTGTTTTGCACAATATTGCCACGAATGAGGGCCTTCTACTACCTGAACCAGCCCAGGCAGATAACATGCCAGAAGACCCCCCTCATGGATCGCCCCATCAAAGTGCCCTCATGATGAGGAAACAACTGATTGCCCAGCTTTAAGGTAGGCTATCATGCTGTAATTAATTGAAAATAATCAAGAACTTGATTTAGTTTTTAGTTTTTGTTCATTTCATCGCTCCTGACCGCCAGAGGCAGTGCTTCAAGCACTGGATATTCCGCTTTGCGCATGCGCAGGTTGAGTATGTACACTAACAAAGTCACCCGTGACCCGGGAGAGGTTATATCTTCCGGTGTTATCAGGGGATCTGTTCCTTTTCATCTTCTTGCTTCGCGGGTCTGCTATACTTATAGCTTCAGCGTAGCTATTTATCTTATTATCTATCTCGAGCCGTCGCCTGTAGACTTGCAACCGTATTTTGGTCGGAGCCGTGGATTTAGAGGCTGCGACAGAGAGGGATCAAAGCATTTCACTTAATTTGTAAGTGTTTACTTCTTTCGACGACTTTGTGGTTGGTGAAGGCAATGTTCCCGCTCCTGCTCCCAGCATAAGGTACATTGTTTTCCAACTTTTTTTTTTTTTTTTTTGAGTTTGCTAAGTTAGTAGTGGTGTTTTCGCTCAAGCTGACTTAGTGCTCCAACATGATAAGTGTTGGTGAAGGCTGTGTTTTCGCTCCCGCTCCCAGCATATGGTGCTTTGCTTCCTAACTTCCCAGAGTCGCTAAGTTCGTGGTAGTGCTCTCGCTCTAGCTTATGCTCTAACATGACTTGTGTTGGTGAAGGCTGCGTTCACGCTCCCGCTCCCAGCATAAGGTGTGTTATTTCTCAAGTTTACTGAGGACACATACCCAACTTGGTGCTTCAACGTGATTTGAGTTGGTGAAGGCTGTGTTTTCGCTCCCGCTCCCATCACTGGTAAGATGTTGTGATAGCGGCTGTATATTAGCTTAGTAGTAACAGGCGCGATTCGCCGTTCTAACCTACCACAGCTCACAAACATTCGGGTTTTACCGCATCGTACATTCGTGTGGAAATTATTTTCGCTTTTAGTAGTCAATCAACAGAGTTACCGGCGTTGTATGATGAGTAGTGCTCACTGCTGTGCTGCCTGTTCGAACGCTCTTCAGCCGATGATCTCTGCCCCTCTTGTCTTAGTCTGGAACATTTGAGAGAGGGTCTTTCTGACAGCCCTTGCATGAACTGCAGTTTTTCGCCTCGAGTATTAAGAGCTGCTAGGCTAGCTGACATGGAACACACTATGAATGTGGGTGACCCACCCCCAGTTGGATGAACTGCCTCAGACCCGACCTGGCCGCAATAAGCACCGGGCTGCCTCTGCTGCTGCGGCTTTGGCCACCCCCTCCAGGAAGAGGGACAAATCTGCAGGCAATTTTTCATCTAGGATGGATCAGCTAACAGCTTAACTGGCCGAGATGAAAAGTCTCCTCATGACCAGTCATTCTGGGGCTCATGTAGAGAAGGCAGCGCCACCCATCCCAACCGCGGTTGATCCGGTGCCAGAGGAGGATGTGCTCTCTATGGCAGCTTCGGCCACCTTCTTTGATTACGAGAGGGAGGACTCCCCCCCCCCCCCCCCACCCCCCAAGCCTCAGAGGTGGGCTCCCACTCAGCCCTGGGCCTTCGTTCCTCAGCCGTGAGCTCCCATAATGAGTTGGAGGACACTTCCATGCAAGCTATAATTCTCATGGCCCTCGCTCGCCTGCAGTTGGATGTGGCGCAGCAGTCGGAAACAGCAAATAAATGGTAAAAATGGTAAATGAACTGAATTTATATAGCGCTTTCTAG
Organism: Gymnothorax reevesii; assembly: GCA_029721435.1. Classification (NCBI taxonomy): domain Eukaryota; kingdom Metazoa; phylum Chordata; class Actinopteri; order Anguilliformes; family Muraenidae; genus Gymnothorax; species Gymnothorax reevesii. The sequence continues at coordinate 60,501,207 of CM056581.1, forward strand.
TCACATGATATGACCCCAAAGCGCTTTACAACTATGCCTCACATTCACCCTGATGTCGGAAGCTGCCATGCAAGGCGCCACCCTGCACATCAGGAGCAGTGCGGGGTTCAGTGTCTTGCTTTGACACGTTCTCTGGAGGAGAACAAACCCTCTGATTCCTCGGCCGCCTGCTCAACCTCCTGAGCCTTGCCGCCCTTTTTCAGGCGTTGGCCTGCCCCTGCTGCCTTTTCTGTGCCTCCCTCAGAGGATTACTTGAGAGAGCTGCAGGTATGCTGGCGAGACACCAGAGCTCGTTCATATCTTACTTCTGATGGTCGAGCTCTGGCAGCCATGCAAGACGCAGCAAGGGTGGGCCTTGATCATATGCCGGCTGTCAAAACTACCATTGCGTCTCTTATTGTGTCACCCGATGAGACCATGAGACGTCATGCCAGGTGCCCGCGACCTCAGTATCGGATCACCAATGACCTTCTGACCAAGGCTTACAATGCAGGGGCACAAGCAGGTTGGATTGGGAATTCTCGGTCTCACCTCATGCTTGCACTCTCTGCTTCTCTACAAGAGGACGCGGTTGATCCCACTATCATCAGCCTTAGTGATGCGTCCTTGCAAGCCTTTGCCTTCATGTCAAGGAGCTTGGGCGTTAGCTCTCCCTTTTGGTCCAGACTTGCCAGCAGGTTTGGATGGCTCAGTCTCCTCTGACGGAGGCGTGTAGGAGAAGGCTTCGAGCCCGAGCTCATGCCCCATCTCAGGCTCAGTCCAGTGGGCACCACGTGCCTCAGCGCCCTGCTCAGGAGCCTCAGCGCCCTGCTTAGAGGCCAGGTCGTGATTTTTGTGGCTCTGCCTTTGAGCAACCTCGCACTTTTGAGCAGTTTCGATGCCCCCCAGGGCCCCCAAGGGCTGGGGTGCTAGAGACTGAGGCCTTGGAGCCGGCTGTCGGTTATTCTTCCAAGGAACAGCTCAAGTTTTGGGCTGCTCAAACCCCAGACTCTTGGGTGATGTCCCAGGGGTATAATCCTAGGGGTACAATCTCCAATTCCAACGCCGGCCCCCAACCTCTGGTCAGGTCAAGGTGACCACCATCAGGGACCCGGCAAATGCTCTTGCATTGAATCAGGAGCTATCCACCCTCCTGACCAAAGCTGCCATCGAACCTGTAGAACACCTGTCACACCCCAGAGGGTCCTACTCAACATACTTCTTAGTGAAGAAAAAGACCGGCGGATTCCGGCCAGTTCTAGATTTGAAGGGACTCAACAAGGTCTTACCCTTTCACATGCTGAGGACTGCGGATGTCATTCGAGAAATCGCAGGGGGGAATGGTTCACGTCCATTGACCTGAAAGACTCCTACTTTCATGTGCCAATTGCGCCTCACCGCAGGCATTTCCTGTGTTTTGCCTTCAGAGGTCGCCACTATCAATTCAAGGTGCTTCCGTTCGGACTTTCCCTCTCTCCGCGGGTGTTCACCAGGTGCATGATGGCAACTCTTTCACCCCTACAGTCTCAAGGCATAGAAATCATGCCATACCTGGACGATTAGCAAATTTGCGCTCCGTCCAGGCGCTAGGCAGCCGAGGACACGGCCAGTGTCCTGATACATGTGGCCCGCTTAGCTCTAAATGTGAACTGGAACAAGAATTGCCTGCAGCCTTCCCAGACAACAACCCTCATAGGTGAGAACCTGGACACAACCTCTATGAGGGCCTGTCCATCCCCCTGACGTGTGGACGATATCCATCGCCTCCTACCCCATTTTCGAAGAGGGAGGCTGCTGCCCTACATCATGTTCCTCCGTCTCTTGGAGCAACTGACAGCGGCTTCTGCAGTCATGTCCTTAGGTCTACTGTCACTACGCGAGGTGGCTCAACAGTTTTCACCTAGATTCTCAGCGCACAGACACAAGAAACTCCAGGTGTCTCAGCTTTGCCTTGTCACCCTGGCCCCATGGAGGGAGAGGTCCTACATCATGGCAGGTATCCCTTTAGGTGCAGTACCATCCCGTCGGGAGACTGTCACAAAATATGCCTGCCCCTCGGGGTGGGGTGCTGTGTGGCAGGGCAGGACAGCTCAGGGCCTATGGTCTACACAGGAGTGCATGGAGCACATCATTGTGCTGGAGCTACAGGCTGTGCACAGACCTCTCAAGCACTTCCTGCCAAACCTGAGAGAGAAACATATTCTCTTATTGGCGGCTAACACCTCTGCTGTTTTTCATATCAATCATCAGGGAGGTACAAAATGCCAGCAGTTGCTCCAAGTGTCTCAGGACCTCCTGACGTGGGCTGCCCCCCGCCTGGCCAGCCTGCGGGCAATGTACTTACAGGGGTAACGGAACCAGGTTGCAAATTTTCTTTCCCGTCACGAGCCCCCTCCGGGAGAATGATACCTTCACCCAGAGGTGGTGGCACACCATCTGGAGCCTCTTTGGTAAGGCAGATGTAGACCTTTTTGCCGCGAAAGAGTTGGCCCACTGCCCTCTCTGGTTCTCTTTGGCGGAGACGACCAGCCCTCTGAGTCAGGATGCACTGGCTCATTCCTGGTCAGAGGGTCTCCTTTATGCCTTCCCGCCCCTCCCTCTGATCCTTCCAATGCTTCAGAGGGTCTTCTAGGAAGGCCACAGGGTTCTACTGGTGGCCCCTTCTTGGCCAGCAAGGACATGGTTCCCCCTACTTCGCAGTCTCTCCCGCAGCCCGCCCTGGTGCCTCCCCAACAGGAAAGACCTCAGGAAGTCTCAGCTGGGGGGTCAGATCTGGCATCCCAGTCCTCACCACCTCCAACTTGGGTTTAGCCACTCAAGGGCCCGGAATGCTCCTGAGCAGCTGCCCAGCATCTGTCAAGCACACTGTCATGCATGCCAGGGCACCATCCGCTCGTTCCCAGTATGAAAACTGGTGGAAGCTATTTACGGACTTGATGTGCGGCCCAGAATGAGGACCCAGTGCATTACTCCGTGCCAGTGATCCTTGAGTTCCTGCAATCCCTCCTGGACAAAGGTAGGCCTCCCACTACTCTAAGAGTATATGTGGCAGCAATTTTGTGCGGGCATGCCAAAGTTGACAATGGTACGTTAGGGTGCCATGACTTAATATCCCTCTTCTTGAGGGGAGCCCAGAGGTTGCATCCACCGAGGGCCCCGAGGGCTCCTGCATGTGACCTGTGCTTGAAATGGGCCGGTTCTCATTGGTACGCAGTACCACCATTTATTACCACCAGTACCACCATTTTTTTATCCTTCTGCGCCCCGTAACTTCTTACAGCGCCCTATAGTGTACCGTCACCTTTTGACACTGTGATGGCTGCTGGAAGTGGACGCCAAGAGCGGCCAGAAATAAGAGGCAAAACTCACAGCGCACTGAGAGACTTAAAAACAGATAGAAATGACGAGACTCGCACAACCAACAGACCAGACGCCGTCCGTGGTAGAAAACAGGTGAGCTCGAGGAAAACAAAAGAAAAGGGAAAATAAACCAAAGATTCCCTTACTCACGAACAATAATCCTGTTATGCAGCCCTGACAATACGTAATATATAAGAATATAATAAATATAAGTCCTGACAATACTCTCTCTAGAGACCTTACCGGCTAAAGCGCCAAAGAAACACTAACACTCTAGCAATGAGAACAAGGCAGAACAGGAGGTTAAATAGAGTCCGGGTAACGCCCCCAATTAATGCCAGCTGGCCCAGGAATCCGATAGGGCGTACAACGATATTGTCCCAGACCAGAGCAACAAAGCTCTCAATCCTTCCAAACCATGACAGGACTCCCCCTCTAAGGGATGTCTCCAGAAGTCACTAAGGAACCCCGTGCATGGAACTCAGAAATCAGCGAAGGGTCCAGAATATCTTGCTAAGGGACCCAGCAGCGCTCCTCGGGACCATATCCTTCCCAGTCCACGAGGACCCCCCGACCAACACGCCTCTCAGCGAGAATGCGGCGCACGGTGTAAACTGGCCCCCCCTCCATCATTTGCAGTGGCGGTGAAGGTGTGTCGGCAGGCGCCAGGACGCTAGTGCTAACCGGCTTAATCCGAGAGACGTGGAATGACAGATGTATGCATAAAGATCTTCAGGAGCTTCAACTGGACCTTGACCGGATTGATCTGCAGCACTATTTTGAACCAGCCTAAATGGCGCCAGTTTGTTGGATTCCACCTTCACGGAGGGGTCCCGGGTAGACAGCCGAACTCTCTGCCCAACCCGATAAGACGGGGCCAAACAACTTTTTCTATCAGCGAAGGATTTTTGTTTGTGCCTGAACGCAACAGCGAAGAATGTACCTTAGTCAAAACCGACCGACAACGACGAATAAACTGATTTACTGAGGGAATCTCAGAATCGTTCTCAGTCTCCGGAAATAGTGGGGGTTGGTCAGAGGGCCTCGGTCAGAGACGACATCCTGCGGAAGCCCATGTAATCGGAATACATTGTTAATCACAAGATGCGCTGCCTCCGCGCCGAAGGCAGCTTGGGCAGTGCGACAAAATGAGCCGCTTTAGAAAAACGGTCAACCACTACCAAAATGACAGTGTTGCCATTAGATACAGGCAACCCCATAATAAAATCGAGTGCAATATGCGACTAAGGGTGCCTGGGAACGGGTAAAGGTCGCACCAGGCCAGAGGGAGGGAGGTAGGAAGTCTTATTCCTGGAACATACACCACAGGCAGCAACAAACTCCCAAATGTCCTTCATCATATCTGGCCACCAAAAACGTTGGGCCAGGAACTGCTTGGTCCGATGGGCCCCCGGGTGCCCAGCCAAGTGGGTAGAATGTCCCCACTGAAGGACCTGTGACCTAACCCTAAGCGGAAAAATTAAACGGCCAGGACCGGGATCGGATATCAACGCCTTCTGGACTACCGCTTCAATCTCCCATTGAATGGGTGCCACGATCTGCGCGGAAGGAATAACAGGCTCTAGGGTAGGATCGCGATCAGTGCGATAATACATTCGTGACAGGGCGTCAGCACATTTCAGAGTGGCCTTTTATTGTGGGCAGTATAAGGTACACTTGTGCACTAATCATGGTGTCTGATGAGCATCTTGATGTGGCACACTTGAGAGGTGGGATGGATTGTCTCAGCAGAGCAAAAGTGCCCACTATCACACATATAGACAGATCTGTGATCAATGTTTGTGAGAAATGGTAATATTGTGTATCTGGAATGAATTTTAGATCTTTGAGTCCATCTCATGAGAAATGGGAGCAAAAACAAAAGTGTTGCGTTTATATTTTTGTTGAGTGTAGTTTCTCCCGGTTGCATTCGCGTATGCGGTAGTCAATTCGCACAGCAGTACGAACTAAAGAGTCTAAAGTCGAACAGGGTTCTAAAGTTGCCAGCACGTCCTTAATCTCCTCCGTAAGGGCATGGCTAAATACAGTCATTAGAGGAGCCTCCGGCCAGCCTGTCTCTGTGGCCAAAGAACGAAAAGTCATGGAAAACTCAGCTGTGCTTTCTTTGCCCTGTTTATGGTGCATTAAACGCGTAGCTGCCTCTTGACCACAAATGTCTTGATCGGAAACAGAAACCATCTCCCTAACAAGGGCCTCTACAGAATCTACGACCAGTGAGTTAGACCTGATTAGAAAGCCGACCCAATTGAGCGCTGTGCCAGCCAACAGGGATAATATAAATGCAACCTGAGAATCCTCATTAACAAAACTTGATGGCTAAGCCTTCAAAAATATTTCAAACTCGGCGATAAAGGGGCGATAAAATCCTTACACTCTCCAGCCTCGCCACTATATCTTTGGGGCAGATGTAACTCAGGTTCTCGGGGAGAATGTATGGATGGCGCTTCTGCAACTTATTGTGAAGCTTGTGACGTTAGAGATTTAATGCTCTCAGACAAGCCTAACAGAGCGCTCTGCTGATTCTGAAGAGCGGTCTCTTGCAGGGGTAGTCCCTCAACAAGTTCAGATCGTTGATTGCAAAAACCTGAAAGTGTTTTAGCGAACCCAGCCAACATCTCTTGTTAGCTGGCGATAGCCCTCTTAATTTCAGCCACCGCTGGCTTCTCCATAGTGTACTCACTAACAATAATCCTATTATGCAGCTAAGTCCCTGACAATACTCTCTCTAGAGACCTTGCCGGCTAAAGCGCCAAAGAAACACTGACTCTCTAGCAAAGAGAGCGAGGCTGAACAGGAGCTTGAATAGAGTCCGGGTAATGCACCCAATTAATGCCAGCTGGCCCAGGAATCCGATAGGGCGTACAACGATATCGTCCTGGACGAGAGCAACAAAGCTCTCTATCCTTCCAAACCATGACAGACACGTCTTGGCACGCATATTGTAGCTGTAAATTACGGTCTGTGTGGTTATTTGTTATTTTTAAGCAACATTTAATTTATTTTTATATGAACAAGACTACCATACAGTCTTCCGCACGAGTGCATTCCAATGTAAAAAAAAAAAGATTTCCGTTGTAGTTCTTATGTAGTTCCTAAGAACGGGAAATGAAATTCAAGCCAATTATATATTAATATTTTATAAAGACAGGTCTACCCAAAATGCAGTATTTTACCGCATTGCGCAAATTTACGTGCATAGAGAGTGTTCCAAAGTCTTTATTTAGCCAGTCGTCGCTTGTGACTGAAAACAGTGCGATTTCGAGGATGTTAGCCTAACTTAATAGAGCAGACACTGCGAAACGAGAGCAATTTTCCCGGGACAACGACCTGAATGAAGCTCCTCTTATTATTATTAATTCAATTGAAACAGATAACATTTCCAACGCAGAATTATCTGGCGGGAGCCTTCTCTGGTCGACGATCCACTTGCCCCAAGATCACCAGCTCGCACAGAGCCGCCAGTGTGTCAAGGAACGACTTGAGTCCCGGGACGATCTGAGTCTGGACGTTTGCACATGCGCAAAAACGTTGCCTATGTTTTAAGCGTCACTACGGCAACATGCTAAGACAAATCAATGGGGACGACTTGAGTCCTATAAAAAGCGATGTCAATAGATGGAGTCGATAGATCTGTCTTAGCCATATATCACAGGAATACATTATGGGCATGGTCAGGCCATTTACATAGGCCAGTCTGTGTACAGAGGGAGTGTCCAGTATGGTCACTCTGGACCAAATCAGACCAAGCGAGTCAACCATGTCCGGTAAACATCTTTAGTCAATTTTAGGTGAGTATTATAAGTTTTGTGACTCACAAATGGAACTGTACAGATACTTATTGGGTCAGATAATCGCCTTTCTGACCAAATATGCCATTTTGACATTAAATATTTGTTAAAAACATATTGATTATCAAATATTTTAATCACTTTTACACACAATAGCAAGCATTTAGCCGAATATACAAAAGCTGTTATGTAGTCGAATTTTCAAGTAGTGTACAAATACTTATTGGAGCCACTGTACATATTGAAATTTACTGTTTGAAATTTAATCTAACAGTCACTTCCAAGGATATGGGACTCCAGAGAACCACAATAACAGCTATAATATACAAATAGAGATAATACTGATTAGTGGTGAATCTCCCAAGTAGTGACCAGGCAACCAGCAAGAGAACACAGACACCTAAGCTAGGAAGTCACAAAAGAATCCAGATGAACATTTAAAGAGCTGCAGGCCTCCCTTGCCTCAAGTGAGATCGTTTTTCATGATTCTACAATCAGATAGGAACTGGGCAAAAAAATAACATCCATGGGAGAGCTGCAAGGCGTAAAACACTGGCCCCGTTTACATGGGTCCAAAAATCCTATTTACAATCCGATTGAAAGGTCAATCAGATTCAAAATGTCTCATATAAACACCTTAGCCAATCTGATTCACCCGGATCCGATTGTATTTCGGATCAGATTGTAAGAGGTAGTCTATGCCGATTGATAATCCGCTCCATGCCCCATGTAAACGACTGAGTGGAGCGGATTGTGTTGATACAGAGGATTGTTCGGTCCGCGCATGCACTCCTTGTAAGAGGCTCGTAAGTGAAGTGACGTACGCAGAGCCAAACGCGGCCAAACTAAATATCCAAATATCACTTCAGGACGATTAACTGCTGCGACTTCAGAACTGCAAATAAATATAACCACGACACAATAAGCTTCCCCAACAAAACACGGCATTGATCCACCTTTATAGAGGTAAACAGGAAGCAGGAAGTACAGCTCTTCTTCTCTTACACATTTACAGGTAGTGGCAGAGTGACGTAATGCGCAGGTAAAAAAACACAATACAATCAGATTCAGCTGGGGCCATGTCAACGCGGATTGAACGTGGATCTCTTTACTTAAACTTCATGTAAACAGATCAAATCAGATTCACTTAGTCCGATCAATTTCAATCAGATTGAGGAAAACTACCCATGTAAACGTGGCCACTGATGACCAAAAAGAACACAAAACCTCATGTCACCTTTTCCAACAGCATCTTGATGATGCCCAAGACTTTGGGGATAATATTCTGGAGACTGATGAGTCAAATGTGCAACTTTTGACAAGCTGTGTTACATTTGGCCTAAACGTAATACAGCTTTCCACAATTCATGCCATAAGTCAAACATGGGGTCGTAAATGTGATGGTTTGGGGCTGCTTTTCTGTTTCAGGACCTGGGCTACTTGTCATAGTTCTGGATGTTTAGGAGTGTGTTTTGGACTTTCTTTGTGGCTCTCGTCCCAGGACGCTATTGTATTCCTGTTCAATCGAATTCTGTTCCCAGCTGGCTGATTGAACTGGGGCGGTGCTTCCCCGGATTCTATATCAGCCGGATGTTCACCACGCATCTTTGCCAGAGTATCTGTATGTAGCTAAGTACTATAGCCAAAGATATCTGCAGTCAGCTTTTATTTGACTTTTAATTATTGGACTTTCTTCTTGCTTTTTCTATCCGTCTTTGCTTCTATTTTCGGACTATTATACGTCCACCAACCATTTCAGAACACTCTAGCCAGACATGGAGTTGCCAGCAGCGGATATGCTAGAGAGCATTGTTGCTGACCAGCAGTCTGTCCTTACTGCGTATGCCCAGGGTCTTTTTAGCGTAGACAGTCGGCAGGCGGAGCTGACAGAGAGAATTCGCCTTCAGGAGCAGACTATTCAGACACAGGAAAGTCTTCTAATAAATCTCTCCAAGTGTATTAGAGCATTGTATGCAAAGATTACACAAAATGTTTCACAAGCACAATCAGTTCACCTTCCCCGTGAGCCTAAACTCCAGTTACCCCCTAGATATGGAGGCTCATTGCTCAGTGTGAAATATTTTTTAAAGCCCAACCGTCACGGTTCTCGAATAGCGGGTTTCGTTTATTTTTTCCCTGTTGACCGGCACAGCTCTCACTTGGGTGGGGCCACTCATTCAAGCTCGATCGCCTGTAGTAAATACATTGGAAACTCTTGTGAGAGAAATGATTTATGTTTTTGATCAGGATGTATATGGTCAGGACGCAGCTACTCGTCTAATGCATTTGAAGCAGGGCACTGATAGCATCGCTGATTTCTCCATGTCATTTTGCTCTTTAGCCACAAAGACAGGGTGGCCAGAAGCACCTCTTATGACAGTGTTTGTTCACGCTGTGGCTGAAGAAGTTAAGGACGCTCTGACTACATTAGAGCCTTGCGTTTCTTTATATTCGTTGGTTCGTACTGAGGTGCGAGTTGATAATCGCATCCGCGAACGAAACAAGGAGAAACGTACTGCATTGGCTCTTGATAGAGACGAGGTTAATGTTCTGTGCGACAGGCATACAGCCCCAACTCCGCCCATTGAAATGCCCAGTTCTAGTGAGCCCATGCAGGTTGATGGCTCATATGTGAACCGGGCTCGAAAGCCTGTTCACAAAGAAATAATTTGTCATCATTGTAGCGAACCGGGACATATCAATCCAAGTTGCCCCGAGCTTAAAGGGAGACGGGAAGCCCCTCTGGTGGTAGGGGGGTGGTAGGGGGACAGACCCTATCTCCCATTTGAACTCTCATTTCAGTTAAGTTGACTATGGGGAAGAGGAGAATATGGGATAAAGCCTTTTTGGATTAGGGGGCTGTTGATCGTTTAATGGATGCAGAGTGGGCTAGAAAACATTCCTTTCCCATCCGCTCTCTCTCATATTCGCACTTGATCAAAGCTTTGAATGGCCGACCGTTGGAAAATGGGCTTACAACCAAGGTTTTAGATTTTTTGACTATGTTAATGCCTTTTGGTGGTCATTCAGAGAAAATTCATTTTTTCTTAATCAATTCTCCAGTTTGTCCTGTGGTTTTAGGCATAGGACACAGATTTTTTGGGGCAGTCAAAATAACCCAATCGTCCAGTGGGGCTCTGACTGTAGGTCTCACTGTAGTGAGATTCTAACAAGTCGCCCCGAATTCAAACCCATGGGGGAGGCGTCGAGTCCTGAACAAGATAGGTGCGTAGGAGCCGTGCTGAACCTTGGTTTACCGCCGAACGTGTCAGATGATGATGTTGATCTCACGGAGGATTTTGGCAAACAACGGGCATTGTCGTTGCCTCCGCATGGTGTTTATGATAGTGGGATCAAACTATTCCCTGACAAGGTGGCAGCAGTTAGTGATTGGCCTGCCCCTCACAATGTTAAGGAGGTTAAACGATTTTTGGACATTGCTAATTTTTATAGATTTATTTGCAATTTTAGTGCTGTGGCTGCCCCATCATTGTGCTTTCTAAGAGTCCTTGCCATTTACTTGATCTCCAGCAGCGGAGGCTGCTTTTTTAGGAGTTGAAGAAACGACTTAGCTCTGAACCCATTGTCGTTTTGCCCGACCCTTCTCTCCCACCTTTGGTAGAGTTGACGCTTCGGAGGTCGGGGTGGGTGCCATTTTGTCCCAGCTCCACCTTCAGGACAATAAGTTGCACCCATGTGCTTACTTCTCCCGGTCGTTGTCAACGGTTGAACAGAGTTACAGTATTGGTGACCAGGAGTTGTTAGCTGTTAAATTGGTTTTAGAAGAGTGGTGCCATTGGTTGGAGGGGGCTGAACATCCGTTTGTGGTTCGGTTGAATCACAGGAATCTCCAGTGTATCCAGCAGACTAGGCGACGGGATTCCCGGCAGGCACGGTGGGCATTGTTTTTCAATCGCATTGACTTTGCGTTAGCTTATCACCGCGGCTCCAAGGGCATCAAGCCTGGCGCTTTGTCACGGATTTATGACCGCACGAGCCGTGATCTCGTTTCTGGGCCAGTTGTTCCGGCGGCCCGGATTGTGGCTCCCATACAGTGGGATGCTGAGTCTGTTGTACGTGAGGCCTTGCGGCCCAACCCTGGCTCTGGTAGGGAGCCGTCTGGCTGTTTGTTTGTCCCCATGGTGGTGCATAAACAGAAGGCTGCCGCTGATAGCAGGCGCCATTTTGCGCTGGATTTTCAGTTTGGCCAGAGGGTTTGGTGTCTGAGGAGCGGTGCTGGGACCCTGCTCGGGGTTATCTTGGGTCCCACCCTTATTTTGGAGTTCCGTGCTCAGGGTTTTTTGGGAACGTCTGGGGCCGCCCCTTGTGCATGCGTTTTGGACTTTGTGGCTCTCGTCCTGGTAAGATATTGTATTCAATCGAATTCTTCACCTAGCTGGCGGATTGAACTGGGGCGGCACCTCCCTGGATTATATATAAGCCGGATGTTCGCCACGCCTCTTTGCTGGAGTGTCTGTTTGTACCTAAGCACTATAGCCAAAGATGTCTGCAGTCAGGTTTTGTTTGACTTTCTATCTTCTAATTATTGGAGTTTCTTCTCCCTTTTTCTATTTCTCTTTGCTTTCGTGGTTTGGACTATTATATGTCCTTTGGAAGTGCGAGTACTTTCGTTTGGTCTGTATTATTCCCTGTGTTCATACTTTGTCCGTGCTACTCTCTTTCTCTCTGGTCGTTGCACCTGGCCTCCGTATTCCACCGGCCATTACACAACTTGCCATTATTGATACAGCCATTAATTCTGCGCTCTAAAAAATCCTGTAAGAGAATGTCCGGCCATCACCGTGAGACCTAAAGCCCAAGTGGAGTTGCATTATGCTGTAGGACAATGATCCCAAGCACACAAGCAAGTTCGTCGCTGAATGGTTCAAAAGAAACAAAATGAAAGTTTTTGAGTGGCCAGTCAAAGTCCTGAATTGACTCTGATTGGGATGCAGTAGTATGACCTTAAACAGGCAGTTTTTGCTTTTAAACTCTCCAATGTGGCTGAATTAAAACAATTCTGCTCATAAGAGCTGGCCAAAATTCCTTTACAGTGATGTAGAAGACTCATGGCCAGTTATCACAAACATTTGATTGCAGTTTTTGTTGCCAAAGGTGGCAAAACCAGATATTAGGTTTTGAGTAGCTTTTTTTTTTCAAATGAATGGGTTTTGAATAACCACCTTCAAATAAGGCAAATAATCTCATATCAAGAAAATTCTTGGCACCTGATGCAGCGCAGTCCATAAGCATTAGAACTGTAACAAAATTTTAATGTTCGTAAATTCTTACAGATATAACTTCATACAGCTATAAATGCCTTAAAATTAAAGCAGTCAGTCAACACATGTAAATAACATGAGTAGTATAGGAATTACATTCCTTGAGAAGTATATTATTACAAACTGCACTGTACATGAGGATTAGTGGAGAGGGGACATTACCCAGAGGAAGTCTTGATATGCATAGGAATACAGCCAGTCATGGACCACCACATTCCATGTCCTGTAGTAATTAGCAAAGGATGTGGAGTTCCACCAGTCCTGAGTGAGAAGGGCAGTTGGCAATACAATAAATGCATAATAAAGCTTTGCTGCATATTGTACAAAAGAAATACAGTTTACATTTACCTGCTCAGTTCTATAACCATATACCAGCTGAGAAACAAACCTACAACCACTGATTTGCAGGCTTGGAGCTAAGTCTACTGTAGTGGTTCTCAAACTTGGTCCTGGGGGACCACTGTTTGGGCTCTAATTTCTTGGCGCAGCGCAGGTGGCGTAGCGTGGCGCAGCTCACGCAGTGGTAATTTCGTCTGGCGCAGCCCGCGCAGTGGTAATTTTGTGAGGTGCGCAGCCTTTGGCAGACGAACGTGCGCCGAGATGGGTGTGGCGGCGTAGTAGGGGGAGGTGTCACTTATTCATCAAGACGCAGTGACAATTTCGTAGAAAAAGTCTCTGCTGGAGTTGCGCAGGAAACTCGCCAGCTCCAACCTGGTTTAATTTCGGTGCAGTGGTAATTTGGCTGACTGCGCGCAGAGCGCACACATCACCGAAATCTCACAGGCAGGTTTCCAGAATGTCAGGCACATTTCAATGCAATAAATAATTACAGGAAGCACTTTTTAATGCAACTATCTGAATAAGGACATAAATTATAGTATCTACATCGATTGTCTTGATGTCAGATAGATTAAAGGCGGTTGGCAAACGTAATGGAAACTTGACCTGGCTTAATCAACGCAGCTGAATCTGTGATGCAAACTGAGGACTTCACATCTTTCTCAGCCAACCACAAACTGGATATATGTATATATATAGCAGGCTTGCGTTCTGTGCTCAGTAAAGCCGCTTGCACACTGGACACGAAACGATTTTTTTTAACACTTAACTGAGACGGCGACATTCATTCAAGCCTCAAATATGCCAACAAGGCAGAAATAACGCTATTTATTGACTAGTCATTACCGAGAATTGTCGGTATGTCTCTCTGCAGCCTATTTGACAGACGCATTTAAATTGCCCGCCAGCGACTACCGGGAACTATTTTCCGTCTCCATGAACCACGTGACGGTCGAGAATTCTGGACCGCCGTTGACGCGACTCTCTCTCTACATGGCTCTGGATGTGGCCCGTCGATGAGAAGGCGGGACTTCCTCCACAATTTGGTACGGATTGTATATTGACAGATAGGCCTACAAGCGATCTCGTCCATAATCAATCAGGGCAAAACTCCTGCTGCAAGCACTTTTATGTTAAGGCACAGCTTGTATAGTTGGAGCCACTGACTGTGCACGGATGCCCACCCGGACATTGCGGGGTTTGATTGAGAGTTTTGTATAGCTAAAGTTTTCCCCCAAAAGACACTGCTCTCGCACTCATTTACCCTTGTGGGCGCTTGGATTAGCGCTGCTTCTACTGAAACTGTGTGCTTTACACTCAGATCTGTCGATCTTTGTACGGGTTATCTGCGCATCATCTGCTTAGTAGTTCAGTCAGTTACAAAGCAAGTTCATGCACTCCTGCTGTCTTGGGCTTCTTCATTTACTTCCATTGAATTTGGAGTGAAAGGACAGTTTGTATTAATACAACAGTGTCTATATGTATCATTACCTTAGCTGGCTACATACCATGGTAGCCGGTTAACACGTCAACCTCCAGTTCTCTATAGTCTGCGGATGAATTGCAGAGGTAGACTGAGCTAAGAAAGGGACAGATTCATCCTGTTTGCTTGCATCCTGCTGCTGCAGAAGAAAGGCTTGCGAAGTCCATAGATCTATGATTTCATTTATTATTTCGAAAAGTCGCTTGTAATAATGCGCTGTCGCTGGCCATAGCCAGATGTCGACACAGTGATGTGTTTCGGCCAATCGATGTGTTTTTCATGAACAGTAACATCGTTAGAATAACGCGACGTTAATTAGCTGGCTAACTACTTTCCTGCAAGATGACAAACATTACGAACGACTATAGTATAAAACTTGCTTCCAGTCCATTTTACTTGACCAGATCGCGATCAGTTTCACACGTCTGTTTTTATGTGGTAACACTTTGCTTGGAGCAGGACAGTCTCTCTCCCACAGGTCAGTGCACCCCTGCGATTCATGACCCGATGTGTTTGTTACCCGGCAACCCTTATATGTAGCAGCACCGAAGTTAGAAGAGAAGTAGCCTATGGGCACTGATGTATTGATATATAAGCGGTTCTTTTATTCCAAAATCGCGAAGAAAGCCACAGAAGTAGCTACTTATGCAGCCCCAGTGGGCAGGACCGTATGAACCTGCAAAAGATAGCATGCAGATAATCTGTCCAACCACTGAATGATCGAGTGTAAGCACACGGTTTGAGTGGAAGCAGGTATAATCCAAGCGTATGCGGCGGCTAACTGAGTGCGAGAGCAGGGTCATTGAAATTTTAGTCTGAAGATGTTACCGATTATGAAAAACACATCGGTTGGCCGAAACATATCACTGTGTCGACGCTATGGCCAGCGACAACGTATTATTACAAGCGACTTTACAGTATAATAAGAGAAATCATAGATCTATGGATTTCGCAAGCCTTTCTTCTGCAGCAGCAGGATGCAAGCGAACAGGGTGAATCTGACCCCCTCTTAGCTCCAACTGTTTCTAACTGTCCTTTCACTCCAAATTCATGAAGAAAGCAATGCAAGTACATGAAGCTCTAAAGAGCAGGAGCGTATGGACTTTGTTTGTAACCGACTGAACTATAAAACAGATGACACGCGCAGATAACCCGTCCGAAGATCGACAGATCTGAGTGTAGAGCTCACAATTTCAGTGGAAGCAGCGCTAATCCAAGCGCACACAGGGGTAATTGAGTGCGAGAGTAGTGTCTTTTGGGCAATATTAGACTCGGCTGTGTTATACCCAAACACGCCTTCTTTGCCAACTTGCGCTGGAAGGAGGGACAGAGGCGGGACAGCGGAGTACTTGCGCCAGGCTACGCCGGGCATGAAATTGCAACAGAGGCCTGGACACTCCCCGTTGGCGCGGCGCACGCCCCATTCGCCGCGCCTGCCTGCGCCTGGTCTACGAAATTAGAGCCCATATTAACACTTAAACAGAATTCTGGGACTGCAGTTGTGGTTGTAATGAAAATTAGCACACACAGTGATCCCCCTGGACCGAGTTTGTGAATCACTGATTAAAGAACACTTGAAAAAAGGCATAATCTATATGTCTGGAACGGTATAAATGTGAGTACGGAGAGGTTTGACCAAAATACACAAGGTTAAAGGTGCAGTAGTGAACTTTCATATTTGCTTAAACTGACACGATATACTGACAAAAGTACACGAGACAGGTTATTGGTAAAAAAATAATCAGGTATCTTTAGCTCCTCCCACTGCTCCTAATGGAACGATCAATGAACAGCAGTGGCGCAGTACATCTTACTTACTTTACTTTATTGAACAAGGATTCAGCAAGAAGCGTTCAAAAGAATAAAAACACAATAGAGCTCAAAGGTTTGTTTCCATTGTGGTCCTTACATGAACTAAAACATTTAAGACAAAAAGAGGAAAGGAATCAACAGGCAATCAAGACAAACAAGTAAAACAAAAACAAAGAGAAACAATTAAAAACAAACTGAAAATAAATACAACTAAACAAGGGCTAAACTAAGACACGCAGACAGTACAAAAAACCTGGACTTAAAGGATCTTTTGATTTTGTTTATCGATTTGCAAACCATTTTTTAATTAAAGATTTAAATTGAAAATATGATGAGCTCAAAGTTTTGATATTGGAAGGTAGGCCATTCCACAAAACAGCTGCTGGGTATAGGAAAGAATACTTTCCTATACAGCTCTTAAAACGGCATAGCCTGTAATCAGAGGAACTCCCCCTAGTGGAATAATTGTTTGTCACTAATTTTAGAAAAGTAATTTAATAAATACTTGGGTACCAGGTTATTTCTTATTTTATACACTAAACACAATTTAAGTTGGGAAACTCTCTCCTCCACTATAAGCCATCTGAGACTGGAAAAATGATTAGGAAGGAGATGAGTTCTTGGATGGAGTTTAAGGATCACTCTGATCAAATTATTTTGATATATTTTCTGTAACTTGTTTTTGAGGCCTTTAGTAGTGCCAGTGTACCAAGATGTACAGGCATAGTCATAATGGCATTGAACAAGAGCATCAGCCATGATTTTCAAGGTGTCGCTATCTAAGAGACTGGATAATCTTGCCAGAAACTTAGTCCTTTGGCTGACCTTTGAGATCACTCTCTGGGCCATAGACTCCCCTGATAGTTTGTTGTCCACTAAACAGCCTAAGTAAGTGACCACTTCCTTGGCCATAATTTCAATATCACCCACAACTACCCTAAAACCCAACAACTTTTTCAGTTTATTTCTAGACCCAAAAAGAATCGATTCTGTTTTTCCAAGATGGAGAGACAGCTTATTGTCTATTAACCAAGCCCTGAGGTTATAGAGTTCTTGACTACGCAGCCTTTCCACCTCTGATTTCTCTTTATGAGAGACTAGTATAGCTGAATCATCTGCAAATAAAAACAAATTACAATCTATAGCTGCCTGCATATCATTAACATATAACAAAAAAAAGAGATGTATATACTCCCCTAGGGAACTCCACAAGGTAATTTAAGAGGTGAGGACAAGGTCCCTTCCACATCCACCACCTGTTCTCTGCCACATAGATATGACCTCACCCACTGAAGAGTTGAATTTGAAAATCCCAAAGCTTTGAACTTATTCAAAAGGGCATCATACTGAACCGTATCAAAGGCCTTTTGAAGGTCTATTAACACCATGCCACTCCCTTTTGGCAGCCTCTCACCTTAGCAAACTAGGATGCCTTAAAATGTGGTTTTTCTTCCTTCGATTACAATAATTTAGTTTGTTTAATGGTGATTTTATATCTATTGCACAACCATTTTCAGAGCCCTTTCACATAGCCTAACTAGCTAGCTGGCCTCAAAAGCACATAGGTGAAAGAAAGCTTTCATTACAAATAATAAGGCTGTCAGATTGCAAGGTAATTGGAGAAAATTTTTTAAATATTGTATACACTTAAGGTGACATAGATTTTTTTTGGTGGGATTATTCAGGTTGCACTAATCAAGAAAGCATAGGCAGCACTCCAAATGCACAAAAAATATATTTATTGCCACACTTTAGGACGTTTCGGGTGGTACCCTTCCTCAGCATGTATGGCAAACAAGATCAATTGGCACAGGTGTGTTTTATAGGCACAGGTGATCTCATCACTATGGGCATCGAACAAGTGTCTCTAATATTACTTAATTAGCATGCATAATACACACACAAATAGGCTGTAATGACAAATCCCAGTAACTGATTTCATAGTTACATGATTTCATGAATACATGGTAAATACAAAATGGCCATTCAGATTGAGATTAAACCAGGTGTCATTAATACTGGTAATTGACATCTACCTGTATTAATGACAAACCTAAGTCACAAATTATGTAATACATAATCAAAATCAAACCACAAGCTTCATAAAAAACAAGAAAAAGAAATCTCCTAAACAGGTTTCATCAGGAATGTCACTTGCTACCTTTTGTGATTCATGGGACGATATATCGTGAGGCCTAGTGCCGGTGACAAGTATACATGTGTATTGCGATAAGTCTCGCATGAAACTGGTGTCGGTAAACAGCATTGTTAGTGAACGAGATTCCAAATGTCTAACATCCAGTTTTGAGGTTTACTGTCTGACGCGCATGGCTCCTGGACATTGTCATTTAGGTTTTTGATGTTCTTATGCATTGATAATACACTCAAACTATTTCTTTGTTAAAATTTAAGAAAAACAAATTTGTTACACCTTTGTAACTAATCAATTTGTTGATGCAACAGAATCCGATTTGTTATTTTAACAAAAATTTTAACAAAATAGATTTTGTCCAGTTGTCTTAAAATAGATTTGTTAGACTACTTTTCCGCACGGCCCCAACAAATTATCTGTTGTCACTTTTCATTGGCAAGAATCGATCACGTGCACCAATTTCAGTGTCGTCTGACTGCGACGGATCTTGAAATGAGCAGGAATGCAACGGGAAGGCGAGCTTTATCCTATGCCATCTTTTTTCTGTAGCTATATGTCGTCATTCTTTAACTTTAGATTTTTAGCAAAATACACCTACAACGTTATTCTCTTTATTTTTGTGTCGCAATCTAGATAATTGTGTGTGCTGATAATATTCCTATCCCACCATATTTTATCTTCCGCAAACTATTTCATTAAACATCAGGAGACTGCCTCTGATGCCTGTTTTTGTTCCTTTAACAGCTGATTGATTTGTCAACAACTTATTGCCATTGGTTAAAAACTCACCTTACTGTTCACTTCTTGCATTACCACTTCACTGTGAAGTAATGAAAGTATGCACTTGAATTATTTCATCTATACACAATAAAAAATGCTGGGTTGAATACAGCCCAAATTGGGTTATTTCTGCTACCCAGCACTGGGTCAAATATGGACATACCCAGTGCTTGGTTACTTTGACCTAGCACAATGGGTAGTTCAATCAACCCAACTGCAGGGGTTGATTGTCCAACCCAATTTATGGGAAGTCATTACCCTACCCTGGGTTAAAATAACCCATATTTTCAGTTGTGTGTTTTAAATACTGTTCTGGTGTTTTTGAATTTTCCCTCCCCTTTTGCAAACCATATACTGTCGGCCTACTGATAAAACCTTTAATCTCGAAATATGATGAACAAAAACTGGTATGTCCATAATAATAACAAACATTACAAAATACATAATACATTCTTGGAAGAAAAATAGTCATCCATGTACATCGGCCGCATAATCGGTTTGTGCAGATTTATTTTAATTTATTTTAAAAATCCTGACAAAATCATTTATGGTCCAATCGTGTTAGCAAAACATATTTGTTTCTTAATTGTTACTCTAAAACAATATTTTGTTAATACAGGAACAATTTTGCTTTGTTAATAAAACCAATTGGTTACTTCCTGTACAAATTCATTTTGTTGCATTGATTTTAACAAATTAATTTGTCATCTCTCATGGAACAGATTAATTTGTTAAACATTTTGTTAAAAGTAACAAATTCATATTTTGAGTGTAACAGTCATCGGATTATAATTAAGCTGGTCAAAAAAAGATTTATTAGTCTGTGATTATTGTATTTATCCGATTGCGAGGTTTACCAGTTCTGTTTTGGACCGACCGATTGGGACGTGGGTTGTGTTTAAGGAATGCTTTATTATCACAAATACAGAGAGGTAAAACCAAATTCTTCTGTTAACAATGCAACCCTGCGTGACATTATTTTTTATAATCCTATACCTGATTAATGACAAGTAGATATCCCTTTGCACTAAAGTGTTTCATGCCACCTGTGAAAGAAGCCACGGCTTAGAAAATACAAAGGCCGCAAGTTCCAGATGTCAAAATGGAAAAGGGGTCGTTTTTTATTACCCCTCAGCCCTCAAGGCTGACGGGGTATTGCTATCCTTTGTGCGGTTGGGCGGGCGGGCAAGATGTCGGTAGAGAAGATACGGCGTATTTCCCCTTATTTAGGAGCGCGTATAATGTCTCTGTATGAAAATCAAGAAAAAATCAACATACAGCGGCAAAATCTATAGATACGCCAAACAAATATCAAACTAATAATTACTATACACTTAACCAATTCCAATTGAAGGATAAAAGACATGGAATGTGAGCTCTGTCGTTTTCAGGATACTGCAACAAGGCGCTGCTCCAAATATAATTTGACAAGTCAATCAACAGATTTGTTGCTTTATTTATGACACAATGAGACGTGCACAGAAAACAATCTATGGTGCGTTTACAGTATAAATGTTTAAGAATAAACTAATATCGTCAAACAGAAGGCAATTAAACCGCAAACATAATATGAGTTATCTCCCTCCACCACATGACCTGATGAAATCATGAAACAGTAAACAGGCTGAAATAAATGCAAAATTACAATTTACATGTATGTAGCATGTCGTGTTTTATTCAGACCAGCGGTACATGTACAAAACCCAAAACCAGTGAAGTTGGCACGTTATGTAAATCATAGATAACAAGTAGATCAGAAGGATCTAATAGCTACGACCTCGCCTAGCATCCGTCACGTGGCCTAGTGTCCATGACTGGTGGTTTCTTGTACAAGTGTTATCTTGAAATTGGAAAATGACCTTGAAAATCAATAGGGGACCCTTCCTCTGTACCAAGAAGCTTGTTCTAAGATGTAATAGGCATTCATTGAATTTAACTTGAATTACGGTGCGAAAACCGTCAAATCGGGCAAAATTGACACTTTTTTTGCCTTTGTGACCTTGGGATTTGACGGATGACCTTGACAAACAATAGGGAACACCTCCTCTATGCCTAGAAGCTATTGCCAAAATTTCATGAATTCTAACTGGAGTTACAGCGAGAAACCCGCAAACAAGGTCATGACCTCAGTGAACTTGACCTTTGACCTCGACCTCGTGCATGGACATCACTTTGGTGCAGGTCAATAACTCCTGAAAATTTCATGATCATAGGATGACAGGAACATGGTCAAAAAAGTGTCACAGACGGACAGACAGACGGACGGACAGACAGACAGAAGCGTTCATAGAGCTGCTTGGTCGCAGCTAAAAACAGAATACAATGATTTGCAAATCCTTTTCAACTTATTTTCAATTGAATACACTGCAAAGACAAGATGTTTAATGTTCAAACTGAGAAACTTTATTTTTTTTTGCAAATAATCATTAACTTAGAATTTAAAGGCAGCAACACATTGCAAAAAAGTTGGCACAGGGGCCTTTTTACCACTGTGTTACATCGTCTTTCCTTATAACGACACTCAGTAAACGTTTGGGAACTGAGGAGACCAATTTTTGAAGCTTTTCAGGTGGAACTCTTTCCCATTCTTGCTTGATGTACAGCTTAAGTTGTTAAACAGTCCGGGGTCTCCGTTATCGTATTTTACGCTTCATAATGCGCCACACATTTTCAATGGGAGACAGGTCTGGACTACAGGCAGGCCAGTCTAGTACCCGCACTCTTTACTACGGAGCCATGCTGTTGTAACACGTGCAGAATGTGGCTTGGCATTGTCTTGCTGAAATAAGCAGGGGCGTCCATGAAAAAGACGTTGCTTGGATGGCAACATATGTTGCTCCAAAACCTGTATGTACCTTTCAGCATTAATGGTGCCTTCACATATGTGTAAGTTGCCCATGCCTTGGGCACTAATACACCCCCATACCATCACAGATGCTGGCTTTTGAACTTTGCGCCTATAACAGTCCGGATGGTTCTTTTCATCTTTGGTCCAGAGGACACGACGTCCACAGTTTCCAAAAACAATTTGAAACGTGGACTCGTCAAACCACAGAACACTTTTCCACTTTGCATCAGTCCATCTTAGATGAGCTTGGGCCCAGCGAAACCGGCAGCGTTTCTGGGTGCTGTTGATAAATGGCTTTCGCTTTGCATTGTAGAGTTTTAACTTGCTCTTGCAGATGTAGCGACGAACTGTAGTTACTGACAGTGGTTTCCTGAAGTGTTCCTGAGCCCATGTGGTGATATCCTTTACACACTGATGTCGGTTTTTGATGCAGTACCGCCTGAGGGATCGAAGGTCACGGGCATTCAATGTTGGTTTTAGGCCTTGTCGCTTACGTGCAGTGATTTCTCCAGATTCTCTGAACCTTTTGACGATATTACGGACCGTAGATGATGAAATCCCTAAATTTCTTGCAATAGCTCGTTGAGGAATGTTGTTTATAAACTGTTCGACAATCAGCTCACGCATTTGTTCACTAAGTGGTGACCCTCGCCCCATCCTTGTTTGTGAATGACTGAGCATTTCAGGGAAGCTGCTTTTATATCCAATCATGGCACCCACCAGTTCCCAATTAGCCTGTTCACCTGTGGGATGTTCCCAATAAGTGTTTTATGAGCATTCCTCAACTCTCTCAGTCTTTTTTGCCACTTGTGCCAGCTTTTTTGACACATATTGGAGACATCAAATTCCAAATGAGCTAATATTTGCAAAAAATTACAAAGTTTACTTGTTCGAACATTAAGTAACTTGTCTTTGCAGTGTATTCAATTGAATATAGGTTGAAAAGGATTTACAAAATCATTGTATTCTGTTTTTATTTACAATTTACACAACGTGCCAACTTCACTGGTTTTGGGTTTTGTATACTGAGATTTTAAAAGTGATTCTTCAACCACTGCTGGATATTGTATACTCTTTTTCAGTCCACTCTCAATTTTCACGGATTAGCGATTACCAACAACAGTGCAGAAACGGAACAATGTATTACATCAATTAAATATGCATATAACTAAAAATTCTCAGTAACAACTGTGCATAGGCCTAATTCGGACTACATTACGTAGCGCATTTGGCAGACTCTCGGCATACGTGAGTTGGTTCGGCGGCCCGCCTACTGCGAAGCTTGTCTTGGCGGAATATGAGATTGATAACAGCATGCGACATAAAGAGGAGATTATCGCGAGAAATCGACGAGAGGTACACGAGACGTCTCGTGGGAATTAGGCAGTATCTGCTGGCACGTACGGTAGCAGGTGGGGGAGCCCTTCCCGAGTGAGGGAGAGCAATGGAGAGGAGAGGTTGTGGCTGTTCGAATTGGAATGACCCTTGTGGGTGCCCTATCCGCACCCCCTGCCCGATCGGTTCTGCGCATGCACAAACATTTGGCGCATGTGCTTTGTTTAACTCATATTTACGACACTGCTCGATGTGTTCTAAGCATGCGTAAAGTTAAGCGATTGAAATGGGCTGCGTCTCAAGTCATTTAAATTGCATCCTAGTTCCTCAAGGATGCAAGGAGGAAACAGAAGAAAGAACAGATGAAATGAAGTCATATGTTTTCAGCGACATGCGATGTGCTTTCCTCAGCTGCGTTTTATGAAGCAAAGCTCTTTTCTGATGACGGCCTCGGCTGGATCTGTTGGAATACTATCTTCGGGAATTGGCACACATGTAAACCGTGAATTATTCGCAAATTTTAATTTTGATCAGTATGAAATACAATTCAGCTGCCGCATGGAAAATACCACTAAAAACATAAGGGAGCCTAAATTTGAACTGTGGTAGCTTTTAAAATTGTGATTAAAATGTTTTCATAAAATATTTAAGTTCTCCAGTTATTGACTCCCTCTAAAATTTTGTTGCGTAGTTTGCGACCCTATTGATAATACAAAATGCCAAACCAATAAAACAGCATTGGTACCGGATGAGTCCTGAAAAGAGAAAGATTGCTGAGAAAGAGGTTGAGTACATGTTAGCCCTTTACCCAAACCCACTGTTTTTCTGTTTTTTCTCGAAATGGGACAGCGTCTATTCTCAAGGTCACTGTGTCCACATACTTTGGCCAATCATCAAATGCTTGATCTCCTTTGAAACCTGAGACCTTGTAGAATGTCTAGGAATTGTCAAAATAACTGTGATTTACTGTCATAGAGGAGCAGAGGGTAGAATTTTGTTTTTTCTTCCATGCAGATTTTTACATCCTTGGAAATGACCCCTTTACAGCACTGTAGGTCACTTATTTCCCCATGGAAACACAACTCTGGCCCACTCCCAGGTCTTTTGAAGCCAAGTGTCAAAGGAAATGACCACACAATGAACTATGACCCTTAGAGAGCCATTTTTGTTTGGTAATACTCATGCGTTTTGCAGAGTGTCCATTTGGAGACTCCAAAAGGACCTTTGGATACTCTAAATAAAGCTCTAAATATCGCTTGATTGCTCATGAACCCCTTGGTCTAGAAACATGACCTTGGTCTCAAATGAAAGATAACCATCTGTAGTATCTTACTCATATCTGGATTAGTTAGTGAAAGTTGTACCATGGTATTACAGAGGCCTTATTTCACATAAAACTATTTTTGCCACTGCACCCACAATTTTCTATAGAAAAAAGGACAGACAAAGTGATGAAGTGCAAATGTGTAGTTGTAAAAGAGGATCCCCTCCCCCTGCACTCTCACCTTTCTACTCTCCTTTACAAAAAACCACTATTGAAATACCATAAAATTTACCACCAAAAACTATAGTATTACTGTTGTAATTGTATGGTTTTTTGGACTGCACTATGGTGATTTTTAGTATTATTATTGAAATACTGTAGGGCTACCATAGGTAATAAAATAACACTGCAGAAAAAAAACTATTGGAAACCATGGCTGGTGAAATGTACTATAGAACGCCATAACCACACTTTAGAACATTATACAATTCTTATAGTATACTATAGTAACTCTTCAGTTCATTTTTGTAAGGGCTTCCCTAGGCACCCCAATTCACGTTCTACACACACATACATGCTACACATCATTGGAAAATCCTCATTATGTATTGTAATTATGTCAGAATAAAAATAAGCAAAGTATCGTTTTGCTTATATAGACATAATGATTAGGCTACGCACCATTCAAGATTGGGGTTCTTCCCTTCCAGGAAATCAATGAAACACTCAGAGATTTCACCTATTACGATTTCTTTTATTTCTTCCTCAATATAACTTTTTCTATTTTCCTCTTCCTTTGCCCCGTCTTCCTTCATGAGGTTTGTTTTTCCTTGTCGTTTAGGCATTTTTGACCAAAATACAAAAGTTTTGGGGAGGCGCAAGACGGCTATACGTCGTTGGAAAGCTCTTCTCATTGGCTACAAGAACGTCTTGGGTTCATCTTCGTAGCTTGTGATATGACGGAGCAACCATCAATCAAAGCAAGTTAGTGCGATTTCATTCGTGCGAGCCTCACTCGCTTTCAAGACTTGTAACTCGACACCGATAGGTCCTACAGGCATGCATATGGTAATCTACATAATCGTGAGAGTGTAACAAACACAGCTAGCTGTAGCATTCTGCTGAAAATAACGTAGAAGTATTCAAAATGTCTCATTTTTTACCAGAGAAAAGTTCGCGTTTGTTTTTTTTTACAACGGAACTGTTTTGTTTGAGTTGGATAATGCATCTACCAATCATAATACCAGCAAAACACGGTAGATATTTGAATTTGCTGGGTTCTTACAGATTTTTCAAGACCAAGCATGCCAGGGTCAGATACAGGCTTCGGATGTAAACACCGGTTCAAAGGTAAGATGACGCGATTCAAGGGGGAGTTTCAGGGGGTGTTTTGAAATGTGACGCAGTGACGTAATTTGACCGTTTAAGTGAACAAAACATGTTATTTCACTGTAACATATGTTTATAAGGATTCCCAAGACTCGCAGCTTTCTAATGATATTCGCGGTTACTATGTTATGTAATGATGGGTTGCGTTCCAAATCGTTTACCGTTCATTTCAATTATCGTGCGAGGCCCTTTGGATCTGGGTCGTCTGCTGTGTAACAGGTTAAAACATGGTATTATCAGAACCTCTAACTCAGATTGGAGTTCAACCTGTGTTTTAGTTCCAAAACCTGATGGAAGTACTAGATACTGTACAGATTATCGCAAAGTCAATGTTGTAACTAGAACCGTTGTGTTTCCAATACCGAGGATTGATGATTGTATTGATAGAATAGAGCAAGCAAGGTTTCTGACTAAGATTGATTTATTGAAGGGTTATTGGTGTGTGCCTTTAACTAAGAAGGCCAAGAGCATCTCTGCTTTTGCCACACCATCTGCGTTATTCCAGTATGAAGTCCTACCCTTTGGCATGAAAAATGCCCCAGCCACGTTTCAAAGGATGAGACAGTCTACAATCGCTAGATTGCCACACACGGGTGCGTACATTGACGACCTGATCACATGGAGTGACTCCTGGGAAGAACATCTGAAAGATGTAGAGGCATTGTTCCAGCACTTGACCCAGGTTAACCTGACTGTTAACCTGAACAAGAGTGACTTTGGTTGTGCTACTGTCATTTATCTTGGCTATGTCATAGGCTAGGGTAAGGTGGCACCCATCAATGCTAAAGTCCAAGCCATCGTGGATTTTCCAGTTCCTGACAACAAAAAAGCTGTGCGCCACTTCCTTGGAATGATCGGGTACTACCGCACGTTCTGCAAGAACTTTACTGAGATTGCTCTCAGTCTCACCAACCAACTGAAGAAAGGCGTAAAGTTCACTAGGGATGAAGCATACCAAAGAGCCTTGGATCGCCTGAAGTCTCTGGTGTGTCACTTCCCCGTGCTAAAATCTCCAGACTTCAACAAACCGTTCTCCATCGCTGTCCATGCTAGCGACCAAGCTTGTGGATCTGTGCTCCTACAGAGATGTGACTCTGATGACATTCAGCATTCCGTGGCATACTTCTCCAGGAAGCTCAATCGCCACCAAAAGAACTATTCCACAATTGAGAAGGAGCTGTTGGCTCTGGTTCTATCCTTACAACACTTTGAGGTTTATTTTTGTGCAGGGCAAACGCCAATGATTGTAAATACTGACCACAATCCGTTAATGTTTTTGAGTAAGATGAAAAACAAGTGTCTACTTAACCATTTTTGTATTGAAAAGAAACTTTTGCCTTTATGAGTCAAAATTTTTCCCTTTTGGAATGGAGGTGTAATGTGGGGGGGAAAAAAAGCCACTAGATGGCAGTATTGACTTTTTTTTTTTAAGCCCAGTCTGGAGGTAGGTTTTTGGGCATGTCCTGGGCATGCCTCAGAGGGGAAAGTCCCAGAAAACTTAAAGAAGGTGGGAAGGGGCTGGAAAAGAGTAAATAAGGAGAAAAATTAAGAGAGTAAAGTAGTAAGAGAAATTGCAAGAAGGAATTCTGTAAGGATACATTTGACCAGACCTGTACTTCTTTTCAAGACCTGTTAAGCTCTTTTTGTGGATTTTTTCATTTTCCTGTCCCAGTATATCGTAAGATAGCAACCTGACCTCAGTTACCACGGGACTGTATCTATCTCATTTTTTTTTTCATATTTTAATCTTGGTCAGGCTTTGTTTTATTAAATCTGTTAAAGTTTTACAATTTTGTCTGTCATCCCTTGCTGTCCGAGATGTCATAACAAATTGGGGTCATAACAGTAAAAATGTCCATCGTACATCCAGTCAAAAAAATTCAGAGTTTAATGTCTACTGCAGCTGTTCAGCCTTGTCACTGATGACACCCCAGCTGGCTAGGGAATGAGCAGTATATGCACTCGCGATATTAAATATTAATGATAAATTCTAAAACCCCTTATCACGAATAAAACCCCCCAAAATATATTGGCGCCCCCTTTTAAAATCGCTCCGGTAAACGTACTATAATAAACCTAACGGCCGGGTACACTCAGAATATTTATTTTTTGGTATGACCCTAACCGATATTCTGACGAAGTGACGAGTGCATTCGCACATCAATGATCACAATATCATGTAGAACATACTGACGTCCATTACATGGACAAAATGTAACAGTAACTTATGACCCAATTCTACTACATGGTACCAGCTCTACCCACTTTTTTCATTGTTTAAGTTGCATGAAAGGGAGGAGGGAGAAGTCACTAAACACAACATTTTAATTTCGTGCATCCATTACATGTAGGCCTATATTTTATCATTGAAATTCTATTGAAATAAACAAACGTTCCTTCGTGTGAAAGAATGCATGGTAATAATGAACGTTTGTTGGAGTTGATATACATCGTAATGCAAATTTCCTTTCTGAAAATGCCGCCTTACATAAGCGATTTTCTCCTCGCTAATTATACACTTTTCGGCACTGATGATTTTTTTTCTCTGTAATGAACAGCAAAATTTTTAAAACCTTTTTAGACAGTAACTGATATGTTGGTAATGTGCTTGGTAAAGCTCATAGTGCACACAAATGCAAGATGCTAACCATTAACGTAATGTGTGAAAACACAACGTCAAAAAATGACTGTGATGGCATGGCACATTTGTCTGAGTGGTAAAGACTCAACCGCATCCAAAAAGGGGCATTCAGATTTGTTAAATAATTT
Organism: Gymnothorax reevesii; assembly: GCA_029721435.1. Lineage (NCBI taxonomy): Eukaryota > Metazoa > Chordata > Actinopteri > Anguilliformes > Muraenidae > Gymnothorax > Gymnothorax reevesii. The sequence continues at coordinate 60,529,808 of CM056581.1, forward strand.
TGTGCTGCGTTGCTATGATGACCAGCTACACTGAGGCAATACTATCCTCTAATGGAAAACGATCCACCAGAAAAGTACTCGGCACCAAGGCGGGTGCAGTAGAGTACAGCCAATCCCACGTAGTGGAAATGAGGCATTAAGGCCAATTTCAGCGAGGTCTTGGGCAAGGAGAAAACTTTTTGGGCAACCAGGAATTCACTTGCGCTTGCTTGACGGGCTACCATTCATTTTAGAATTTTGCGAGGCCTGTATATATTTAGAACACTAGATTGCGGATGATGTCATATTTACATTATTCAAAGTGAAGCACACGACCGCCATATTGATACACCCAACTTCTTCATAAAAATGAATGGTTTCCTATGAGGCCAATTCAAGTAAGTCGATATAAGCGTGAAACTGCCAAGATGTCCAGCTGCCTTTTGCAGGAATATTAATTTGAAACGTTGAGTGTGTAAGTTAACGTATAAACGCAAAGTTGTCACAATAAGTCGATTGACGAGCACAAATGAATAGATTGCAATCTGTTCCCCTATCCCTCCTATTCGTTCGTGCTCGTAAATCGACTTATCGTGACTTTCAAGATGGAGGCGACTGGAAACTACCTCAAGACACTGTTTGCATAAATAGTATGTTTTTAAAAACTATCGGTGCATTTTCAAAGTTCTCAGTGCCTCGTTTTAAATGTCAGGGCCCTCGGAATTCTACCGATGAAGTGTGGCGCTACTTTGAGCCTTGTTAATGATGAAATAGCGATTTCTTTGCATGGCAACGCTATGCCCGATTAAATACTATTGTAAGCCTGTTGGGAGCTTCGGCTAAAAATCCATGCATACTCTTCCAACTAAGAAACTATACGATTTATTATACATGAAATGTTTTGACAAATGTGGAAAACATATTGAAAAGAAAGTGTAATCAATAATTCAATATTTGTAGTTTCTTTTTTGGAAGAGTATATTTCGAAATGTTGCGTGCTAACGGAGGTGGGGTATTCAACAAAGGTTAGTACTCATTATCATGTTTCAATACACCCCAAGACAATTTCACACCGGAATTTTCCTTTAAGTCTCGAAATGGTGTTGCAAACCTGGTCAATACTGAAATTGTCAAACATGTTCCAAATGTATCGGACTGGGGTGTTGACATCACTATCACTGGTGTTTTCCCTGCCATAATTCTTCCTTTTTCCAGCACAAATAAAATGGCAGAGGTGAATATTTTACCGGGGGAGAGTTAGCAAAGCATTCTGGGCAATATCAAAGCTCAAAGGAATGATTTTCTTTAGTTCCGTTTGAGGGAGGAAAATGTAGGGCTTCAGTTAACAAAAATTCACACTTCCCTCAACAAAACTAAATTGGAGTCACGCGTCTCATGACGGCCATCTTGCATCCGAGATTTTTCAGGGATTCTCCCTTCCATTGGAGGGTGAGTCAGCACGAAGAAGCGATCATTTTTTCAGAATGGAACACAGCCCTGGAGGTTGTACTCATTCAAATGCCTTCGCAAAGAGCACTTTCTTCTTACGGTTGGGTCGCACTGCACGCGGACCAAAGTGCAGCCCCCTGGAGTCGAGGCAGTTTCCAATCGGCGGACATGTTAACCCTATAAGAGATACACCAAATTTGAAGGACCATGCCCACCTGGTAAGATGCAACACAATCACAACTGCTCACTGTATCATATCTGATTCACAGTGCTGCCACCTGGAAAGAAGAAGTGAGTTTACAGGAGTAGTCTCTCCCCTAGTCACTCACTTCAGGGTAGTATCTCCCATGTGAATGAGAATTCATGAATTTCCTTGGACCTTGGCAGTGAAATTAGGCATTCCAAGGTAAATATTACACGAAAGCTTATTCTTATACATGTTCAGGGATAGCTGTAGATGGTAGGGAGCATATAAATAATTTGAAATTTTGAGTGTTGAGTTTTGGAGGGGCACTGATTTTTGGCTGTATCAGATACGATACTCCTGGAATTAGAAGAAGTTCTGCTCAGCAATGTATATTTTGCTGTCACAAAACTTAATGATGAACAGTGGATCTGAAACTACCCTTTAATACTTAAAAATATTACTGAGTTATAATTTTCCAATAATAATGTCTGTGTCTGGGCATTATAAGGTTAACCTATCTGACTGGTTGCACATCCCACGTTGCGGAGCGGCGCGCCCGCTCGCACGCTGCAGTTTGCTGTCTGTTCCAGCGCCGCTGTCAAGCTGAATAGGGAAAACCGATTACTGGCGGGTATAGATGAGCAGAGTCGATGTTTGACTGGCGTGGAGAGAGCACGAGAAGAACACTCCCTATGCGACAAGCCAAGCGCCTGCGGGGACGGGAAATGGCGCGTGCAGAGCTTCCGCTCCGCTTCCGCTTGCAGTGCGTTCGGGCTGTTAGTCTGGCCAACTATAGTTTTAACTCCAATGCCGCTCAGCTTTTATATGGACATAACCTGCCTGTCAGAGTCAGAAAAAAACACTTTAAATTTTCAACTGAATGAAGCCAAGCTTTCATGTAATAATAAAAAAAAACCTGCAATAGCATTTTAATGGCCCATATAAAAGGGGGAGGACATGTTAATCATTTTTGGGTAAGTGGTACTACATATGAGTACTGAGCTGTAATCATATAAAACTGGAAGGTGATTGTTCTCAGGATAATATGAATGCCATTTTTCCTAAGTATGCATGTGTGCCCATCTCTCTATGTGAGTGGAGCCATGTATACATGTGTGTCTGTAGGCTTGACAGGAAGGGTGTGAATGTGTCCCACCTTGTAGAACATGCGGTCAGCAAAGCGCAGCATCTCAGCAAAGGCATTCAGCCAGCAGTGCAAGAAGGCGAAGAAGGCGAGCAGCAGGATCAGGATTCCTGCCAAGAAGAGCGCCATTCCCAATCACATCCCAACAGTCACAGATACACTCCTTGTTCCACACTCAACATTCCTCAAGAGAAAAGCGACATTCCCAATCACTCACAGATACATTCCCTGTTTCATACCTTGTATTTCTCCTGTGAAGAGCAACATTCCCAATCTGATCCTAACACTCACAGATACACTCCCTAGCCTATAGTTAGTGTTCCTCCCAGAAGGAGTGAAGTTCCCAAACTGATTCCAACACTCACAGATATATTCCCAGATATATGACTGTAACACACAAATAGACTCTCTACTCCCACACTTGGCGTTCTTCCCAGGAATGACAACATTCCCAAACTGAACCTAACACTGTAAGATGCACTCCCTATCCCAAACCAAGCATTCCTCCTGGGGAGAACAACACTTACAAGCTCATCCTAACACTAACAGTCACATACCCTTTTGCACACCCAGCATTACTCTTGGGACGAGCATCATTCCCAAACTCATCACAGCACTTGCAGAGACATTCCGTAAATTACATACAGTATTGCTTCTCAGAGCAATAGTATTCTCAAACTGATCTCAGTACTCCCAAATACACTTCCTGTCCCATAAGCAATATTCCTGCCTGGAAAGAGATATTCCCAAACGGGCCCCAACACACTACACCGTGTCCCAAAAGTTCATGCACCACAGAAAAAATCAACTCAGATTGTGAATATTCAACAGAATGCGTTTACTCAAATGCCAGTGTATCCCCACCGCATCTTAGTTACTGCCCTCAGCCTGTGAGGCATAGAATGCACTAAGATGTTTAGAACAGAAAGCTCAAAGTTGCCCCGCTCCTGCACAGCCCTCGCATTCAGCTGCTTCATGGTGGTTGGGGGTGGGCTGTGGAAGACCCGACTGTTTAGGATTACACAGCAGTTCTCAATCGGGTTGAGGTCCGGGGATTTGGGTGGCCACTCCTCTTTGCGCAGTAAACCAGGAAGCTGCTCAGAACACCACTGCTGAGTTGAACGAGCAGTATGTGGGGGGGCACCACCTTGCACGAAAACCATTTCTGCACGCCTGTTGAACATCTTCCTGGCAGTGATGGGGCCCAATTTCTTTTCACCTGTGGGTGTGGGAAGTAGCACTGGCAGGAGAACATTATTGACATAATACTCAACATTGATGGTGGTGCCCTGGGGTACAACATGCAACTCCAACAGGTCTGAAGATGACATCGCCCCCCAGACCATGCAGTGGGCGCTGAACTTGACTTGTTCGGAAGATGGCACTTTCTTTCAATCGTCAGTATAGATGCGGTCGTTTTTTTTGTTGGGAGTTGGAAATAAGTAGAGTAGGCACTCATCAGCGAAAACCCAGTTTTTTCGCAGTGTCTTAGGGGTCATTGTGGCATACTTCTTTGCAGAAGCCAGCCGCTTCTCCTTTTGCAGTTTGGTAAGGCAAGGAATCCACTGTCTTCTGTACGCTCTCAGACCCAGTTTCTCAGTCAGAAAACGATGGATGGTACTCAGATGAGATCCTTAGCCCTGGAACTCAGTGCTGAAGGGCTTCTGCATGGGGCTCGTCTTCAAGCGAGGCACAACTCTGGTGTTTCTGCCACCTCTTCTTCACCCATCATATGCTTCTGCCAAGGTCCTGAGCTCCTCCCTGCAAGCTTTACCTGCCCTGCGCAAGGCAATGGCTTGAGCACGGACCTGAGGTTCTGCAAGAGCAGCCTTTCCAGATTTTTTTTTTTTGGCCATTGTGGCAGCACTACCAAAAACATTCTAAGTGACATGCTCCTTGGTCAACCAAGAAATGTATAGGCCTCTCGGCAAACAGATGAACTAATTAAACAAACTCACAACACCTGGCTGACCAGGTGCAACCCATTTTGGAGACAGACATGTTGCCCATGACATGTTGGTGTGCATGAACTTTTGAGATGCTCTGTAGACTCACAAATACACTCATTGCCCCACACCCAGCATTCCTGATGGGAAGAGCAGCATTTCCAAACTGATCCAATGCTCTAGATGCACAAATACCTTTGGTGTCCTCCTCGCAATGTAATTGTTGGTAGAGTAGCAGTGTCGAATGTATTTGACCCTACACTCATACAACGACTGCTTATTGCTTGATCATGATTGTTTGATTGCGCACGACAGAAACTCCCTTACCCCAAACACAGCCCGTCACCTTCAGACATCTGAATTGAATTCCTGAAGTAACTTTTAGAAGAGAGGATGACGGGCCGGTGATCTGCACTGGTACAGTACCTGGAAGAGTGGAGTGGAACACTGCAAGGACCAGGGTTCGAGTGCTGAATGGCCGGCTGTTCTCGTTCATAAAGACAGGGATGCACAGCCTGACCAGGATGAAGTAGGCATAGAACAGACAGCCCAGAACCTACGGTGGGGCAGGGGAGGTCACATTACACATGCGCAAACACAAATGAGCACATGCACATACACACATACACGCACATATGTGTCTGGGAAACAGTGGTATTACGATGTCTCGCACTGTAGTCCTCTGCTGTAAATGCACGCCTGCATGCACAGATCGCAAATGGAATGCTGTGTCAGATCAGGCTTAATCTAACTGTCTGTCTATTATCTCCTGCTATCCCTCATGGGACATAGGCCACAAACAAGAGCTCACCAGGCATTGGTGATCGTAATTTGTTTTGCAGTCATCTTAATGTGATGTGATCAGATGCATAAATAAAGATTTAAACAGATACACTGTTTATAATGAATTACCGAGTCATACACTCAAACAGATGTGTCAATTATGAATCAAACAGTTTTGCAAATAATAAATCAAAAAGATGCAACTAATGAGAGGCAGGAAATCCGTGCCATGTTTAATGCTGACTTACCTGAGCAAACGTCACTGCAACATAGTTCCACCGTATGAAGGGATTCCTGTGTTGAGATATTGTATTTACAAAATAGAAACAATGATAAAACAAAATGTAGCTAGCTTTTATTATTGGTATTCTCCATTTTTAACTTCAGCAAAAATTTTGACAGGCTTTACATTGTGGTATAGAGCTCCTTGTTAAGTGATTGTACTTCTGTATATAAGCTTGAATTGCTTCTGGTGAGAAAAAGTTGAAAAGAAATAATTTATTTGAGTAAATGGTATCCAAAGTCATGAAATCTGTAAAGATCCCATAGTTGACAAAATAAACAAATAGTTTCCTTTTTAAAACTAGTCTTATGCCGTACGAGGTAACAGCTTGGGGTATATCCCTGAACGCCCCCAATCCTCCAATTCCCCAATCCTTGAATAGACCCAATACATTATAAAGCCCCTCAGGTCATGACCTTTCATTTGAACTTAATTTCAGGTGAATCGAACAAATGGTTCTGAAGATATGGCCAAAATGGTAATTTTCCATCACAAAGCGCCACCTGGTGGCAAAATATTGAACCATACAGGTATGATGTCATCATGTGACACGTTGTGAGGTCATGACCTTGCAATCGCACATAGTTTCATGTCAATTGAACAAATAGTTCCAAAGATATGGCAAAAATGGTGAATTTTATGTGACAAAGCTCCTTCTTGTGTCAAAATTTTGAACCAAACAGGTATATTGTCATCGTGGGACACATTCTCGGGTCATAACCTTTCATTTGCACTTCATTTGAGGTCAATCGGACAAATATTTCAAGAAATATGATAAAAACTTATTTGTGGCCAATCTAGAAGTTGTAAATTGTCCAAAATCGAATCAGTTCTTCCTCTTTATGATAATTACTTATATGCAAAACTTGTATATTCTAATTGAAATATTACTGAAGTTATCGCATCAACACGTAAATCAGTTTTTGGCCCCTGGTGGCCGATCTAGAAATCGTAAATTGTCCAAAATCGAATCAGTTCTTCCTCTAAATGATACTTATATGCAAAACTTGAAATTTCTAATTGAAATATTACCGAAGTTATCGCGTTAACACGTAGGGCGGCGTGGCGGCGGCGGTCGGACTAAAAACATAATATCCCTGGAACGCCATTTGGCGTTTGGGGATATTACTAGTTTTAAAAATCAAGGAGAAGCAAACCTGAAGTGCAGCACATATGACTGCCATTGAGGTAAAAAAAGATATGACTATGCTCAGAAATTATTAATACAAATACTGGATAGTTTGATGGATTTAAGATTTAGATTTTTTTGTTTTTTATTTAGTAAGATGTGTTTATTTTGACTGGCACAGTATGTCTCATTGATATCCTATATCTGTGTAATTATTGTGAAATGAATTGAACCTTAGACATTTCCATAGCTGGATCGTAGGGTATAACTGAATTTTTACTTTTCATAATTCAGTCAACCAATATTGCCTTCTGTAAGGATGCAAGATTGACTTTGAGGTGGACCTTTCTGTGGGGAGTGTACATTTCCTTCACAGTCCAAATGCAATTATGCTGGGCTAACTAGAGACTGTAATTGCCCATAGATAAGAGTGTCAGAATAAATCGGTGTATGGTTTCTGCCAAGGATTGACAAACTATTCATGGTGCGTACCTGGCTCTCCCCTACTGTATTGGCCTCAGCCCCCCCACCCCAGAATCCTCACCATCACCAGGAATAAGCAGGTAAGATGATGAACAGATGAAATATGAAATATGCAGTTGTGTATGAACCATTATCCTCACCTGGGATAGGTCTCTCTGTAGATTAGGGTCGGGCAGAAGAGGAAGTACAGGTAACTGGAGAAAGGGGGCAGTCTCGGAGAGTCCCCTGAACCAGAGACAGTGTTCCATCAGATCTCATTTACAGCAGTAGGATTCCTCTCTGACAAGCAAGCAATTTCTTAAAATTTATTATCCCGGTATCAGAAGATGGTTGTTACGTCAGAATATTAATTCAAAAACACTTAAATTTTATACACTGCCTGGCTAAAAAAGGCTCCATTTGGATTTAAATAAGCAAATACTCAAGTCCATATGATGGAATCATTATTGCAGTGATGAATATGTTTCAGCTGACAATTATCCTTTAAATTCTGACTGATGCAGCTTCTCATTTCTGAAACAACCATGTCCTAAGAAGCATCTCATGGTTGTTGAAAAGATGTGACTGTGTTTCAGGAGGGGAAAATTATTGGCCAACATCAAGCAAAGAAAACAGCCAAAGAGATTGCTGAAATCAAGGGAATTGTCATGAACTGTACATTAATTTAGTAAAACCTGGAAGGAATAGTCGTGAACTGTCAAATTCACCGGAGAGACTACAAAAGCACTCAGAGAGCGCAGATCTCCGCCAGGGAGCAGCAAAGGCCAAAAGCATGGTGATTGGAACTCCGGCCCATTGGAAAGACTTGAAATCTTGAACTTTGGCGTATATCTCAGCTGTACTTTGGCCCAGATATACCAACATTTAATCACCTATTCCTTGACTTAATACCCACCTTCTCTGAAAATTTCATCAAAATCGGTGCATTACTTTTTTAGTTAGCTAGCTAACAAACAAACAAACAAACAAACAGACAGGCAAACGCTGCCTAAAACATCCTTAGCGGAGGTAATAAGTTGGAGAAAAATCATGAATGATCATGACTGGAGATCAGTAAAATGCTTGGTGAAGTCACAACATAAAAAATCATCAGCAGAACTCATTGCTGTGTTTAATTACGAAGGCAATAGAATTTCCACACACATGATGCGACCAAAATTTGGAGGATTTGAACTAGACTGCTGCTTGGCCACTAAATAATAATAATAATAATAATGCATCAATTTTATACAGCGCTTTTCTGCTTTCTGGGCACTCAAAGACGCTTCACAAGGATACATTATTCATTCTCTGATGGTGGTAAACTACGTTTTTGTAGCCACAGCTGCCCTGGGGCAGACTGACGGAAGCGTGGCTGCCAGTATGCGCCTACGGCCCCTCCGACCACCACCAAACATTCACACACAGCCACACAGTGTTCCTATATTGCATGTTTTGTGGGTGGGGGAAACAGGAGTACCCGGAGAAAACCCACGCGAACACGGGGAGAACATGCAAACTCCACACAGAAAAGCCCCAGGCCGGATTCGAACCCGCATCCTTCTTGCTGTGAGGCAGCAGTGCTAACCACTGTGCCACCGTGCACTAGAAAGCCACTTGTAAGTGAGGCTAATTTGAAAAAAATGACTTCAATTTGCTAGAGAGCATGAAGATCGGACTGGGGAGCAATGGAAGAAGGTCATGAGTCCAGTGTGATGAGTCCAGATTAACCACCGTATTCCAGAGTGATGGGCACATCAGGGTAAGAAAGGATACCCACAAAAGGATGTACTCGCCATGCATAGTGTCCACTGCACTAGCCTCTGGAGGCAGTTTTATGACCTGGGGTTACTTCAGTTGGTCAGGTCTAGGCTCAGCACTTTCCACAGCAATAAAGTGAATTCAGCAGACTTCCTGAATATACTGAATGACCAGTTACCCATCAATGGACTTCTTAATCCCTGATGGCACAGGCATACACCAGGATGACTATTGCGAAGATTTGTCAGGCTTAAATTATGAAAAAGTGGATTAACGAACATGAGTATTCGTTTTCACACGTGAATTCGCCAGCACAGAGTCCTGACCCTAACCAGTTGGAAGTCAAATTGAATGTGCTGGAGAAGGTTTAACAGAATGGTTTGACTCACTCATTTTCAATTCAAGTGTGGCAGGCCGAAGGATGGCCCAGGCGGGGAACAGAAACCCAAACTCCCGAGTAAGAGTCACACGTGCTGACCACATTGCCAAAGAGCCAGGCTCGTTGGCAAGTTAGCCGAGGCCTGTACTTATTTGGAGGCAGTGACAGAACCCTTCAACTTTCATGCAAGATCTCGACCAAAAATGAAAGCAACTCTGGTTGTAAATAAATGTTGTAGCTTTGCACATGATTGTCAAAATGATGCCATGATGAATGCACACCCTGATCAAAGCTAATGGCAGCCCCGCAAAATATTGTAGAGTGTCACTTTTTTGGCTAGGTTGTGTATATTGAGATGAAAAAATGTGTGTTGAGGCTAGGAAACCCAAAGAACCCTATCAAGACAGTACTCTCTGGTATAGTTTGTACTCAGCAGAGCGCAAATTAATGGAAGAGTTGATATATGTGTTGTGAAACATAGTCCAGTGTCTTGGAAAGAAGGTGCAAAGCTTCTTCAACCAGTCACAGTGTTTTTATTAAATGCAAAGAGATGCTCTGAACCATTTGAGCAAGAAATCCCAGGGCAAGCTAACCACTGAAGCCAGGCAACAGAATGAATATAAACTGATTGGCCACAACATTAAAACCTCTAGTCTAATATCGTGTAAGTCCCCCTTGCGCTGCCAAAACTCTGTCAAACTGATGTACACTTAACTCCTGGACCCAGAGTTTTTCAATTTAACATTTCTCAGAGCATCTCACTCCCTATAGCAGCTTGCTTCTTCCCACAGTGCATCCTGCTGCCATCTTCCTTAGGCAAAGAGTGCACAGGTAGTTCAAAGGATGCACAACATATGAAAGATAATTGAAGACTTACTTGCTCAGGAAACATTGCTTAACAGTCTAGTTTGAATGCACACATGCCCAGTGTAGGTGCTTTCGGTGGTGGACCTGGGTTAGTAGGGTCAACTAGTCTGTGACTACGAAGCACTGCAAGCAGTAAAGTGCAATGCACTGTGTGTTGTGGAACATTCCCAAATTCTCTGTGACTTGTGCCACAGTAGCCCTACTGTTGGTTTGGATTAGACGGGATAGCCTTTGTTGCCCTTGTGCATTGAAGAGCCTTGGGCACACTGCTTTTTGTTGATGGTTTGTCCTCCCTTGGACATATCCATAGGTTCTCAACTCTGCTGACACGGAACACCCCAGAAGCCTTGACCCTTCTGAGCAGCCCTGACTCACTTGTCTTGCAATCACAATTTGGCCCTTGTCAAAGTGGTTCAGGTCTCATTTCTCCCACATTAAATACGTTGACTGCAAGCTCTGTCTATTTGCTTACATTCAAGTACTATCTAGACACCTTGACATGCACCATTCTTCTGAGATACTCAATATTATTTACTTCATGCATGATTGTTTTTACGATTTTGGCTCATCGATGTACAACTGCAGTGGTACAGTATTCTTTTAGATACATTACCCTGTTTTGTCTTGGTCATGACTTCTGGAACATTCTCCCGGATGAAGGAGTAGCTCTTCATCATGAAGCGGATCTAACCATGAAGACAAAGAGTCAATGTTTCTGCTCCTTTCCTGTTGGTGTCATAGGGTTTATTAACCTTTTCCATGATGCACTTCCTCAATAATACCACTCAGGATTCTGGCTGCTCCTAAATGTCAGCAATGTAACGATGGGTTTCACTACCTGAGGCTCTCAGTGGAACTAAGAATGCCTCAGAGAAACAAAATGTCCCTTGTTTGTAGAAAAATGCTCACTCATCACCCCCACTTGCCTTGCAATAGATACAAAACCCAAAACCAGTGAAGTTGGCACGTTATGTAAATCGTAGATGAAAACAGAATACAATGATTTGCCAATCCTTTTCAACTTATATTCAATTGAATACACTGCAAAGACAAGATGTTTAATGGTCAAACTGAGAAACTTTTTTTTTTTGCGAATAATCATTAACTTAGAATTTAAAGGCAGCAACACATTGCAAAAAAGTTGGCACAAGGGCCTTTTTACCACTGTGTTACATCGCCTTTCCTTTTAACAACACTCAGTAAACGTTTGGGAACTGAGGAGACCAATTTTTGAAGCTTTTCAGGTGGAACTCTTTCCCATTCTTGCTTGATGTACAGCTTAAGTTGTTCAACTGTCCGGGGTCTCCGTTGTCGTATTTTATGCTTCATAATGCGCCACACATTTTCAATGGGAGACAGGTCTGGACTACAGGCAGGCCAGTCTAGTACCCGCACTCTTTTACTACGGAGCCATGCTATTGTAACACGTGCAGAATGTGGCTTGGCATTGTCTTGCTGAAATAAGCAGGGGCGTCCATGAAAAAGACGTTGCTTGGATGGCAACATATGTTGCTCCAAAACCTGTATGTACCTTTCAGCATTAATGGTGCCTTCACATATGTGTAAATTGCCCATGCCTTGGGCACTAATACACCCCCATACCATCACAGATGCTGGCTTTTGAACTTTGCGCCTATAACAGTCCGGATGGTTCCGCGCCTTAGGTCCGGAGAACACGACGTCCACAGTTTCCAAAATCAATTTGTAATGTAGACTCGTCAGACCACAGAACACTTTTCCACTTTGCATCAGTCCATCTTAGATGAGCTTGGGCCCAGCGAAGCCGGCGGCGTTTCTGGGTGCTGTTGATAAATGGCTTTCTCTTTGCATTGTAGAGTTTTAACTTGCACTTGCAGATGTAGCGACAAACTGTAGTTACTGGCAGTGATTTTCTGAAGTGTTCCTAAGCGCATGTGGTGATGTCCTTTACACACTGATGTCGGTTTTTGATGCAGTACCGCCTGAGGGATCGAAGGTCACGAGCATTCAATGTTGGTTTTCGGCCTTGTCGCTTATGTGCAGTGATTTCTCCAGATTCTCTGAACCTTTTGACGATATTATGGACCGTAGATGATGAAATCCCTAAATTTCTTGCAATAGCTCGTTGAGGAATGTTGTTTTTAAACTGTTCAACAATCAGCTCACGCATTTTTTCACTAAGTGGTGACCCTTGCCCCATCCTTGTTTGTGAATGACTGAGAATTTCAGGGAAGCTGCTTTTATACCCAATCATGGTACCCACCTGTTCCCAATTAGCCTGTTCACCTATGGGATGTTCCAAATAAGTGTTTGATGAGCATTCCTCAACTCTCTTAGTCTTTTTTGCCACTTGTGCCAGCTTTTTTGAAACATGTTGCAGGCATCAAATTCCAAAGGAGCTAATATTTGCAAAAAATTACAAAGTTTACCTGTTCGAACATTAAGTAACTTGTCTTTGCAGTGTATTCAATTGAATATAGGTTGAAAAGGATTTACAAATCATTGTATTCTGTTTTTACTTACGATTTACACAACGTGCCAGCTTCACTGGTTTTGGGTTTTGTATGTCTTGCCCCTCACACAGATCCTTGTGAATGAGCTTTCGTCGTTTGTATTGCAGTTTACAAGCACCTGCGGCTTAAATTTTTCTATACTGGCCCAATCAAAATTATGAAATTACTCTGGCAAAAATGCACTATTCGGGACAGTACTTTCTAGCGTTTAAAGATTTCATTACAAGGAACTAAGTGGGTCGAACAGTAAGACTCGCGTGACCACGAGACATCCTCGGGCTGCAATCCAGCAAAATGATTGTTTTTGCGGTTATCCTGCCCTGGAAATATAGGGATTTGGCTGTACACCTGCCTTCATTACATTATACTTACAAGCGTGAGCCATTCCATCCAGGGATCAGCAAGTGTAGAAAATAGCAAATTTCGCCCTTCCGGTTTTAGCGTTATTTGCCAACGCGTGTTTGAAAGAGTTTTCTCTGTTTGGTTGGCTTATACAACCAGACCAGCCTATCTCCGTAGGCAGAGTAATGGCTTATCATTTTTACCTAAATCACTAGGCCAATCGAGACTTGGCCCCTCTGTCGCATCGAAGGACAGGTTATTTTCCTGGGCTGGACAGAAAGTAAGGGATTTTTTTCATTCCTATTCATCCCTTCCATTTAGGTACTTAGTATGCATGGAGTAAAGAAAAAAAAAAACTATCAGTAGTCAAACAGTGTAGTGTCCATTAACAGGCTTCATGGATCATTGGGCAGCTCCCATATATGTTGATAGTGTAAGCTAAGGCCTGGGTAATGTCTGCTCTCACTCCTCACTTCTCTCTATCTGTCTCTCTCTCGCTCTTTTACACTTGCCCTTGTTGTGTTTCTCTCTTGTTCCCCTCCTTTGGTACACATTACACCCACAACGTTCCCCCACTGCCAGTGGAGAGGGCTTTTACCGCCATGCCTTTGCTATGTCAACATCAGTGAATGAATTATTTTATGGCTTTGCAGGGCCAGTTATTTGCCTGAAATTGGCAAGCCAGCAGGAGAGACTTTGGATAGTCCCATTTTGCCAAGTAATTGATCCAGACACAGTCATTAAAGAGGAGTGCTGACACTGTGTGCAGGCCAGCTGCAGCCCGCATTGCGCAAGAAGTGCTTTATCCCTGTTTCACTCATTTATTCATAATTGCCCTTTTTCATTATGGTTTAACTAAGAGATTACAAGCTGCTTGTTTCCAGCGCCCTGCATGGGACCCTCTTTAATCCTCTCCTGTGCTGAAGTCCTCACAAGGAGCACCAATGGGTCAGTATCTGGTGCGAAACAAACCCCTCGAACCAAAAGCTTGCTTATGGTTGCAACTGAGAAGCAATCAAATACACCTGATTGATCAGTAACTCTCGCAAAAGCTATTGTCGCACATTAGTAGTGACAAACTGCAGTCTTTTCAACATGACGAAACACAAAATTGCATAAACACACTGATTGTGCAGCAAACTGTGAGTATTCAATAATTACACTTCATTAAATAGCATTTGTATAAGAGGATAATAAGTGAAAAAAAATCACTCAGAAATATACTACCTATGACAGACAAGAATACAGCACTATTGTTGAATGTACTAGCTAATCAGTTGCTGCTAGGGACCCTACCTGCTCCAGGATGACGATGAATCGAGAGGCAGGGGGGAGCTGGTGGTGAATAACTGTGTAAATGGGGAAAATTCCCAGAATGTATGTCTGCATGGCAGCCAATATTAGCCCTGCCCCAGCTGTCAGAGCTCCTTTGTATCGGCTGGAGTGGTACATTCCCCCCCAGGTGATGAGAACCTGGTATGGTCCGACCAGAGTGTAGCTGAACATGAGCGACCAGGCCCACAGCACAGTGGAAAACTTCCCAAAAGCATAGGACAGAAGGTCAAACTCCAACACCAGTCTGCATGTAAGGTAAAACACAATCCATAACCAAACAACTCCTGGACAGGTGGTCAAAGCCAGCATAAGCTGAGCTTGCTAAAACTAAAATAAGAAAAAAAAAATAGTCTTCTTTATCTCATGGTATTCCATGTTTTCTGGATTAGAATGTAAGAGAATCTCTCCTAAAGGGGCTAAATTTAGCCCAGTTTAAAATTTGGTGTTTCCATTTTCATTGTCTATTTTTGGACATTTGGATGTTGTATGGTTAAAAATTCAAAGCACATAGTGAACTGACAATGGTTTTCCAAAGTGTTCCTAAGCCCTCATGGTAATATCCTTTACAGAATGATGAGGATTTTTAAGCCGCCTGAGGGACTGATGGTCACAGGCATTCCATTTTGGTTTTCAGCCTTGCCGCTTGTGTGTAGAGATTTCTCTGATTATTATTATTTTTTTTCTTTTAATTTGGCATCTCCAATCCCACCCGAATCTGGAATTCCCAAGTGGGGAACTATGTACAAGGCTTGCTTGTGTGCAACCCCTTGTTGCCAATTCAGGAGAGTGTAGACAGTTCACAGCTCTCCTCCGAAGCACGCGCCTGTCAGCCACTGCTTCTTATACACTCATTGCTTGAATCATCGCAAGTTCAGAGCAGGGGCGGAGGATACCTCAACATGAACAAGCTTAGAATCTTCAACGTCTCCTACAACGGGAGACGTTTTGGATTTTCCAGCTAAAGGCCATGGAATTTCCAGGTTTAAATGAAGAAATAGACTATTCTCCATTTTTATGATATATATTTGTGTTTCTGGGTGGGACACATGTCTTATGTGAGTTTTTCTGATTTGTTATTTTTCCTTGCCCTTAATGTGTGCAATATTGTGTCCTTTATTGTTGTTTATCAGGTTTTATATATCCTGTTTTACCTGTTTCTCATGATGTCATTTCCTTTCCTAATCTATATGAATGGTGCTTTGATTCCCAAACGAGTTAGTCACCCTGATGAAGGCCTGTATGGCTGTAACGCGTTGGTGCGCTTTTTAATCTTGCCGATGCATTAGCCATTTAATAAAGGCTTTTTACTTTATTCACTACCAGAGTGCCTTAGACTCTTTTTTCGTAGATTTGATGGTTTTGTTGAGAAACACAAGTTGTTAACAGACAGTCAGTATGGGTTTAGAAATAATATATTGACAGCCATGGCACTGTTCGAATTGGTAGAAGAAATAACACACTGTATCGATACAAAGAAATACGCAATGGGAGTGTTTTTAGATCTCAAGAAAGCATTTGACACAGTCAATCAATATATATTGATAAGAAAATTGGAGAAATATAGTTTCCAAGGTAATGTTTTGGATTGGCTGAAGAATTACGCACTAAATAGACAAGAATTCCTCCAAATAAATCAGAATACATCTAGTCTTATGAATATTACATGCGGGGTGCCTCAAGGATCCATTTAAGGACCAAAACTATTTATTATGTATATTAATGATATTTGCAGGGTATCTAATGTATTAAGATTTGTGTTATTTGCAGATGACACAAATATTTTTCCAGTGAACCATGGTGAGAGCCATTATCCATAAATGGAGAAAACTTGGAACAGTGGCGAACTTCCCAGGAGTGGCCGGCCCACCATAATTACTTCGAAAGCACATTGACGACTAATCCAGGAGGTCACAAAAGAACCCAGAAAAACATCTAACGAACTGCAAGCCTCACTTGCCTCAGTTAAAGTCAGTGGTCATTATTCAACAATAAGAAAGAGACTGGGCAAAAATGGCATCTATGGGAGAGTTCCAAGGTGAAAAACCAGTGCTGACCAAAAAGAGCACAAGGGCTCGTCTCACATTTGCCAAAAAACATCTTGATGATCCCAAAGACTTTTGGGAAAATATTCTGTGGATTGACGAGACGAAAGTTGGACTTTTTGGAAGGTGTGCATCCCATTACATCTGGTGTGAAACTAACACAGCATTTCATAAAAAGAACATCATACCAACAGTCAAACATAGTGGGGGTAGTGTGATAGCCTGTGGGGCTGCTTTGCTGCTTCAGGACCTGGACGACTTGCGGTAATTGTTGGAACCATGAATTCTGCTCTCTACCAGAAAATCCTGAAGGAGAATGTCCAACCATCAGTTTGTGACCTTAAGATCGAGCTTGGGTTATGCAGCAGGGCAATGATCAGAAACACACTAGCAAGCCCACCTCTGAATTGCAAAGGAAAAACAAAATGAAGGTTTAGGAGTGGTCTAGAAAAGTCTGGACTTAAATCCGATTGAGATGCTGTGGCATGACCTTTAACAGGCTGTTCATGCTCAAAAACCCTACAATGTACCTGAATTAACACAATTCTACAAAGAAGAGTGGGCCAAAATTCCTCTACAGCGATGAGAAAGACTCATTGCCAGTTATCGCAGGTGCTTGATTGCAGCTGTTGTCGCCAAGGATGGCAAACCAGTTATCAGGTGTAGGGGGCAATTACTTTTTCACATAGGGCCGGGTTGGATTGGATAGCTTTTTCCCTCCGGTTATCTTCGTCTAATATTAAGATTTGTTTGATGATCCGAAACATTTAAGTGTGACAAATATGCAAAAAAATAAGAAATCAGTAAGGAGGCAAATACTTTTTAGTATTTTCCCCCTTCCAAATTTCTTAGTTTTATTTCATGATGATGTTTCAGATCATCAAACAAATTTTAATATTAGACAAAGATGACCCAAGTAAATACAAAATGCAGCTTTTAAATGATGATTTTATTTATTGAGGGAAAAAGCTATCCAAACCTACCAGGCCCTATGTGAAAAAGTAATTGGCCCCTAAACCTAATAACTTGTTGTGCCACCCTCTGTCATGGTTCTGGATGTTTGTGTGTGGGTTTTGGACTTTTTTTTTCTGGTTTTCGTCTTGGGACGATATCATTTCCTGGGCTATCGGATTCTTTGCCCAACTGGCTGATTGAGCTGGGGCGGCGCTTCCCCAGAATCTATATAAGAAGGAAGTCCGGCACGCCTCCTTCTCTAGAGTGTCTGTTTGTAGCTAAGCACTATAGCCGAAGAAATTTGCAGTCAGGTTTTGTTTGACTTTCCAACTTATTATTATTGGAGTCTTGTCTCCTTCTTTCTATCTCTCTTTGCTTCCGTTGTTAGGACTATTATACGTCCTTTGGAAGCGCGAGTACTTTCGTTTGGTCTGTATTATTCTCTGTGTTTGTTCTGTGTCCGTACTACTCTGGTCGTTGCACCTGACCTCCGTATTCCACCGGCCATTACACCCTCAGCGATGGTACGGGCATATTCCAAGAAGACAATGCCAGTATTCATCAGGCTCAAATTGTGGTTCACGTAGCATGAGACATCATTTTCACACATGGATTGGCCACAACAGATTCTAGACCTTAACTCCACTGAGAATCTTTGGGATGTGCTGAAGAAGACTTTACACAGCAGTCCGACTCTTCCCATCATCCATACAAGATCATAGTGAAAATTGAATGCAACATTGGACATAAATAAATGTTGTGACCTTGCACAAGGTTAACGAAATGACGCCACGGCGAATGCATGTCGTAATCAACGCTAAAGGCGGTCCAATTAAATATTTGAGTGTGTGACTTTTTTTGGCGGAGCAGTGTGCTAATTCTAGATAGTGACATCCGATTCCCTGGATGGACAACTTTTGGAGCTGAAGCGCCACCATCCAGCAGTCTTTTGTTCACCACTTTTAATCAACAGGCAATTCATGCCTTGAGAACAAGATTTTAGGATTCTTTAGCTATCACTAGTGCAGAAACACACCAAAAATCAGCAGACATTGTTATCCCAACCGGACCAAAATGGCCCATCCTTGCTCAAAGTACTGGTTCATTCGTCATAGTTCCATGCCCACCTGCCCTGATCGATGTAGTCTACTGCCAAGGTGCTAAAGATGAGGAGGAACAGAGCGGCGATGAACATGTGGTAAATGGTCCGGATGTCGTTGATCTCAAACAGCTCACTGTGGACATAGAAGAAGAGACCCTGAGAGTTCATCCAAATTTACAAATGATTATCAATGTTTGCATTTACTACTGTATACAGCATATTACACTTCAGATGAAAAGTAATTTTTCTGTTCGCATCAGTACTCATTCCTCAATGATGAGAACCATTATCATGTTTGATAATGAACGTCAGAATTGTCTGCTACCATCCATTTTATCTTGGACCCCAAGTGCAGTTTTATTGACATGACCCAACATTAGCTTCTATTGATTTCATGGGTTGGGGCCCGTAGCTCTCCCATGGAGCTTTCACCTCTCGCTGGGGGTACTGCACCACCCCCGGCTTCAGTGTTGTGATATACATGGCAAGACACTTACTCCAGTATTGATCTTCTGGTCATAAAAACCTTTCTGTCTTCCATTTTGTCAGCTCTGGGGAAAAAATGGGGGAAAAGTGTCAATAATACAATTTGCTAGAATTTCAGCTCTATAAAGACATCAATCATAAAGGGGCTGAGTCACCAGCTGGAGATGCAGGTTAGATGGCTAATTGGCCAATATGTGCAGAGCATGCACATCTACTCAAACAAAAGAAAATGGCTGCCAAATGTCAAATGATTGCATAAATGCAGGTCTTTTTTAGGTTTTGCTAAGTGGTGAACACTTCTTTGCCCATTCATATGCGTTGTCTTTTCTCTCAAGCCTTTCAAATCCTGAAGTGGTGTTCCGGAGAAAGCATTGGTCGGCCGAAGACAGGCCTTCATACATTCTCTAATTTAACCTTTATTTTACCAGGTAGGTCCAATTAGATTAAAAATCTCTTTTGCAAGAGATTCCTGGACAGACACAGTCACATTTGGCCTCGCTGATGCTATATTTTGAAGTCTCAATCACATAACTGAGGAAAATTTTCTATGACAAGACCTTGACTGTGGCAAACTTTTCTAAGAGTTAGAGATGTTTACCTGGGCGGCACGGAAATGGCAAGAATTTGCTTGGATTATTTTGGCTCCCCTTCCAATGGCAGATAGTTATAGATTGTCGTGGCCCAAGCAAAAGTTTAGGAAGGAATTTAGCACTTTTAAGGAGTGGGAAAGACCCTGCTCTGATAGCACTGGAGTTATTTTGGATATGATGATGGCACTGGTCATCTTTATCAGATGAGTGTTCAATGCTTAAACTGAAATGAAGCATGCAGTATCAATGTTATAGAGGCAGACACTGTGGTGGGAAATATATTGCCACCTGACTAGGCCGTAAATACCGTCTCATGCCTCAAGGTGTGACAAGGGCACTTGTGCAACACAAGACTATATGTGTAACTGGTTTGTTTGTGCTTCTCTTCTTGCTTTTCCATTGCACCCGTTATCGGTGTTGCCTGCATCAAAACAGGTAAAGCTGATCTACAACCACTTGGGCTTCCTAAATCAATAGATTGAGTTCCTAAGGTTTAACTGACTTGAGGTCACGAGTGTTCCCTTAATCTTGAGCCATATAAATGTGCCACAATTCTTCTGTATAGTGTGGTGGGTAAACATTCTAAAGTCAAAGAATAACATGATTGTCACTCTCCAAAGAGAACGGAGCCAGGCTCATATGGCCTGCAAACTGCTGTAGAAAGTAGTAAGAATGAAACAAAAACTCTTAAATCTGTTAAAAGAATCAGATAGCAACCTATAACTGGCCGGCTAGATGAGCTAATCTTCCGGAATGACCATTTTGGTAATCAACCAATGAGAAGTCCCTTCATAGGAACCGGCGCACTCCTGTTTATCCTGGAAGAATCCAGAGATCCAGTCTTCTTGGGTACCCAAAGATGACCCTCGGGTAACCCCTAGGTTTGGAAGGCTCAAACATGGTCTTCGAGCTTCCCTGGCAGCAAAAAATGAATTTACATCATGATGTAATGGCAAACTTGTTACTAAGGGTAGAGTGTTACTATGTGACAATTACCGATCAGAAAATTATATTTGTATGACAAGGTAGAAAGTATCATGTTTTACCCCACCTTATGGGAATGTCCAAAGGTCCTATAAATTAAGTGGTCAGACAATCAGTGGTCAGTCAGCGTGGGGCGGTTGATGGGATATGAATGCTTTGTGGTATGTGCATACCAGCCCGGGTTGTTGTATTTCACTTTGGGCAAGATACAATAAACCCACTTGCATCAGACTCTGGAGATAGCGTCTATTCTTTGGCAGAAAACTGCAGGTGTGGAGACCCCTCAGTCTAAGGGCCCAGACTGAGGTCGTTCACCCACATCAACACCTTATGCTATGTTGTGAATTGCTATCCTTTGCTATGTTATGCTACGCATGTACGCCGTTTTCTCCCATGTTGTCCGAGGATACTTTTTTATGCCATGTTATCCTTAGTCATTCTGTGATCTGATGTGCTAGGATATGTTGTGTAATGCAATTATACTGCATTTCTAGAGCAGTACTTTAAAGGATGACTCTGCTGACTGCCCGGCAGTCATTTTAAACCAATGTGAACACCAAATCTCATGTATTGGAAGCTGTTCCCTTACCTCCTGGTCTTTCCTTTAGCCTGGCTGCTGCCCTTAGCGATAACATGGCTGCGGTGGGGGTTTGGCTGCAGGGACTCTGTGATGACCTTGTCCAGTAGGTCACTGACTGATACCTGCATCTGCTCCAGAAACTCCGCCTTTACCAGCTGCAGAGCCAAAAACAATCACAACAACAAAGGATGACTGATGTTACATGTTTTTGACTTCACAGGGACTCAACGCCTTTACCTCTGTGTCTCTGTTCTTTCAGGCTATGTTTCAGGTTCTTATGTGGACATAACGGGCTCTAATTTCCTGGCGCAGCACAGGTGGCGTAGCGTGGCGAAGCCTGCGCAGTGGTAATTTCGTCCGGCGCAGCCAGCGCAGTGGTAATTTCGTGAGGTGCGCAGCCTTTGGTAGACGAACGTGCGCCGAGATGGGTGTGGCGCCGTAGTAGGGGGAGGTGTCACATATTCATCAAGAGGCAATGACAATTTCGTAGAAAAAGTCTTCGCTGCAGTTGCGCAGAAAGCTCGCCAGCTCTAACCTGGTTCACTTTCTGCGCAGTGGTAATTTGGCTGACTGGCGCGCAGTGCGCACACGTCACCAAAACCTCACAGGCAGGTTTCCAGAATGTCAGGCACATTTCAATACAGTAAATAATTACAGCAACCACTGTTTAATGTAACTATCTGAATCAGCACATAAATTATAGTATCTATATCGATTGTCCTGATGTCATATCAATGGCGGTTGGCACGCGTGATGGAAACTCGACCTGACTCAATCAACGCAACTGAATCAATGATGCAAATCAAATCAAAGACTTCACATCTTTCTCAGCCAACCACAAACTGCCTCGGCATCAGGCAGTGCGTATATAATGCTTGCGTTCTATGCTCGGTAAAGCCGCATACACACTGGACGCGAAACAATTTTTTCGCACGACTGATTACAGTCTAAGTCAATGCGAAGAGCTATCGACTTTTCTTGGTCTTTTATTTCGTCTGTTTTCTTCCTTTGAAGATAGACAACAGTCTTTATTCGGTCTTTCTTTTGAAAGTTAGTCTGATGGATCGAACAGATTCACGCTTTATTTCCACAGCAGAGATAAAATAGTGCTTGCAATCAGAGAGCAAATCAATTCCATGACCATTGACAGTGTGAATAAATTATCGCATGCATGATCAAGACTGTCCAACGCGAAATGCAAAATACTCCATGTCCGGCACCCAGCAAAAAGTAAAAGTATTGATATGAGAACAGATTTATAACGGAATAAAGAATAAAAATACATATATATCACCAACCAACAGAACATCCAAAAAAGATGACCCGCAAATAAATTAATCGCAGTACGTGTTTGTTGGATGTTCTGTTGTTAAAATGTTCTTTTTATTCATTATTTCGTTATCAATCTGTTCTAATCGTCCTCTTTTTTTTTTTTTGGCTGTCAGACACAGAGGCATTGTACATTGTCTCGCGCCAATGTCGACTCGCTTTATTGAGCGGAGCTTAAACAGAAACATTGATTGCAATTCTCGGTACTCATCTTGAAGAACTGAGCCCTCTTATCAAAACATTCACGTTTAATATCTAAAAGAGTCAGTAGATTTGAAGAAATTAAAAACAATAATAAACGGTCGGACACGGAGATATATTAAAACCCTGTCAGACTTTCGGACACAAGACACTGCTTTCAACGCAATCTGTCGAGCGAAAAATTCGTTTCGCGTCCAGTGTGCAAGCGGCTTAATACTAGGCTATTATTATTGTCACTTTTTTATCGTTTTTAGTGGGGGAAAGGAATACAGCCTGATTGCTAACATCTCGTACTGAGTTAAGATCACATATTGAAAATAAATGTGTAACGTATCTTGCATTGCTGTCCATTCATGTGTATCCCAAAATTTTAAGCGGCAACAGTTTGTAATAATAGGAACACGCTATCCATCGTTTCTCTTGCCAATGACCAATATTTGACTCGGCTATGTTATACCCAAATACGACGCCTTTGCCAACTTGCGCTGGAAGGCGGGGCAGAGGCGGCACAGAGGAGTACTTGCGCCAGGCTACGCCGGGCACGAAATTGCAACATACGCCTGGACACACCCTATTGGCGCGGCGCACCCTCTATTCGCCGCGCCTGTGCCTGGTCTACGAAATTAGAGCCCAACCTGAGTTTTGTAATGATTGGGAAAACTATTTATGATTTATGGTCTGATTTGTGTTATACCACGTTCCTTTGTTTTGCATTTATAGCGCCCCCCATCGAACAATTTAAATGAAATTTTCAGGATATGTTTCAAGTACTTATATGAATATATCCTGTGAGTTTTATGGCTATAGGGCAAACACTTGCTGATGTATCGCCTGATTTGTGTGATACCATGCTGCTTTGTTTTGCATTTATAGCGCCCCCTATCAGTCAATTTGAATGAAATTTTCTGGGTATGTTTCAGGTACTTATATGAATATATCCTGCAAGTTTTATGGCAAAAGAACAAACAATTGCTGATTTATAGTCTGATTTGTGTTATACCACGTTGCTTTGTCTTGCATTTAAAGCGCCTCTATCAATCATTTGAATGAAATATTCAGGGTATGTTTCAGGTGCTTAGATGAATATATCCTGTGAGTTTTATGGCTATAGGACAAAAAATTGCTGATTTATACTTTGATTTGTGTCATGCCATGCCCATTTTTTTTGCATTTTTGCATTCTAAGGATTGTCTGTACCAAGTTTGGTGCAAATCAGACTTACAACCTAGGACTTATGACCTTTAAAGTGAAAAACTGTTTTTCTTGAATTATAGTGCCACCATGAGGCCGATTGAGTTAAAAATGCCTTGGGCAGCATTTACACATAACTTCTGACCAATGTGCAAAATTTCAGTCTCTACCATTTACCATCTCACAGGAATTTACAAAAACATTTCTGAAGAAGAAATAATAATAATAATAATAACTGGAGAATGTCATTCCAGGGAATTATAAGTGCATGAAAATGCAAGCTGTAGTTGCTTTGCTTAGATAGGTTGTTAGTTGGATAAATAGAAAAATCCAGCAGAGGTTTATAATGTGTCTGATGTTCTACAGATACAGTATTCGGGGTGCTAGCCACGGTTCTGGGAACCGGTTGCTATGGTGTTCCGGGTGGTTTCTAGGGTTTTGCTAGTAGGTTGCTATGGTGTACTGGGTGATTGCCAGGCCATTCCTAGGCAATTGCTACGGTGTTCTGGGTGGTTGCTAGGGCGTTGCCAGGTGGCTGCTATGGGGTTCTGGGTGGTTGGTAGGGCGTTGCTAGGTGGTTGCTTTGGTGTTCTGGGTGATTGCTTAGGCATTGCTAGGTGGTTTTTATGGTGTTCTGAGTTGTTGCTAGGCATTGCTAGGCAGTTGCTATGGTGTTCTGGGTGGTTGCTAAGGCATTGCCAGTCAGTTGCTAGTTGGAATGGTCGAACAGTTGGATGGTTGAGTAGTTTAAATAGTTAAAT
Organism: Gymnothorax reevesii; assembly: GCA_029721435.1. Classification (NCBI taxonomy): domain Eukaryota; kingdom Metazoa; phylum Chordata; class Actinopteri; order Anguilliformes; family Muraenidae; genus Gymnothorax; species Gymnothorax reevesii. Next base: position 60,554,566 of record CM056581.1, read on the forward strand.
TATTTCATTGGGAGTAATTGTAATGAGGACTTTTATTTTGAAATGGTTGTGGACAGGTGAAACCGTTGGCAGGAGTCATAGTTGATGACAACTGACAGTTGGAATGGATGAGCAGTTCAATATTTGAATAGTTTAAATAGTTAAATTATTTAACGGTGAATTATTTCAGTGAGGACTTTTATTTTGAAACAGTTTTGGACAGAGGAAACCGATCACAGAAGTCATAGTTGTTGTCAACTGACAGTTGGAATGGCTGAACCGTAAAATATTTGAGAAGTTTAAATAGTTAAATCTTTTAAATAGTGAATTATAATAGTGAGGACTTTTATTTTGAAACAGTTGTAGGCAGAGGAAACCCTTGAACAGGATCTGTAGTCTTAAGAGAGCCAGACTGTAGCCTTAAAGCCTGAGAAAACAGAGCCTATCTTCGAGGAGCCTTACCACTCTCCATTTAGCCCCATTGTATCGAACTTGGTTGCAGTTCCACTAGAATTCCACTCAGAGTGATCGCGGGCGAGTGCAGAATGAATGGAGTCCTATGGAGCTAGAAGGCTAAATTTGTCCCTTTCACCTGGTAATCGTTGAAAAATCGCAAATACTGTTGCATTTTCTGCAAGTTCAATATGGATTATAGGTTGAAAGTGAAATTGCCGAGAAGTTATGTCCTTTCAATTTCCTACAGGTTGGGCTGCTGTTGGCCATAACGTGCTAGCATTCTGCTAATGTATGCTGTTTGGTCAGTTACGGACGTGCGACTATTTACGACAAGAGAACGCACTTGATGACATCTGAAGACGCCGCAAAATTTTTTTTCCCCACTTGAGTTCCAGACTCTAACAGAAACTCATTTGCGTACAGCCAATCAGAGATCTTGTTCCGAACCCCTGAAGGAGTGTCTTGAGACATTTTTTTGTCAGTCTCAGATCCACAGAATACTGAAATTACATCGTAGATTCCTGCCTTGCTCTCCGCAAAAAAGTTGGCCAAATCATTCGTCTAGCCTGCCATTTAGATAAATGAATTGTTATGAATGTATTTTTCAAATATCTGAAGTTGAATATCTCAAAATGAGCTGGTTACAATCAATGTGGTCAAGCAATACTCAACTCGCCGCTTTTTTATCCTGCACTGATCATATTAATAATAAACTAGTTAGTGACACCGAACAAAATCCAATGAATATACAGCAGAAATAACCGAGATTGCGTCATCTTATTCTCGTAAATATGAATGCTTTGTAGGCCTACAGATAATTTTTTATCTAGCCTCGCTACTGAACATTATATATCGGCAGGTTTGACAAGTGGCTTTAATGAATTATATTCGCACTTTGCTGTCGGCTGCTAATATAGGTTTTCGCGATTTAGGTGCTTTCTTTCTACATCATAGAAACAAAATCTTAAGTTGACGGCTATACTCGCAGAGGAGTGTAATACAGCCTAATGATTTTATACTTAGAAAGAGGTTTTGAATAAATCTTTGTGTCCTTGAAAATGCGGTGGCCTTTTCCAAACCTGCCAATCATTTTTAATGTTTCCTGCTAGGATTGATAAAAATCATCTGTTCAGAGCATTCATATTTTCTAGAATAAACTGACGCGATCTTGCTTATTTTAACTTTATTAGTGCATGGCCAGTGAAGAGAGGAAAAATGTAAATGTCTCGAGACACTCCTTCAGAGGTCCGGCACAAGGCTGCTGATTGGCAGTACGCAAATCAGTTTCTGTTGGTGTCCGAAACTCAAGTGGGAATAAAAATTTCGCGAGCCGGCCAGTCAAGATAATCAGAAACACATTTAAGGAGGATTTTTCTGTCAAACTTAATATTTGTAACTGTTCTATTACCTTTCAGCAACAGTAAGATAATGGATAAAAAAAACGCTGTGGTGCAGCAAAGCTAGCGAACCACAGCGTTGTGCTAATGCTAATGTTAAGCTAAGCAAATAGCTGTTCGCCAAGCGGCGGCTAAAATCAATGTCGCTGCAGTAGCATTGTTCATGCATTAAAAATAGCTTTATCGCTGATGACAGTTGCAACCCAAAAAAACCCTTTCAGCAGTATTCATGCGAAATATTCGCATATTTCTGTTTTTACATTGACTAACCAGAACTCTTTGTCACATATTAATTCAACCAGAGAGCTCCAACAGCTGATTGTACCTGTTGCCGATGCATTTGCTAAAATGGAACAGCAAAACTAGCTAACCACCACGTGGTAAAATAATCCAATACAAATAACAGTATGAGACAGCAAAGACGGCAAAAAAGCACTACATGTTCCCTGCTGAAAAAACCAGCCTAGACTGGTCAGGCTGGTTTAAGCTGTGTTTTGGACAGGTTTTAGCTGGTTGACCAGCCCTTCACCAGCTGACTCCAGCTGAAAATACCAGGTTAACCAGCTTTGACCACCTTCATCAAGCTATAGAGACCAGCTTTGACCAGATAAGAACATAGCTCAGACCATCTTAAACCAGCTTAGCATTCTAGCAGCTAGAATCAGATACAATGACGTGCAGTTCGAGGTCAGTTTGGTGAGGCAGAAACCACCCCTTTGCTTGATTAGCAATCAGACGATTAACTAGTTTAGTAAGACTGTTCGGCAGAATGATGGGCAGTTGAAGTTTCCGTGGCATTATTACTCATTATAAAACGGGTGCTTCCCATCCTTAAACGTGATTGGCTGAGCCGCGTTCCATGCTGCTATAAAATTACTGTGACCAACTGTGGCAGGCCGCAGCACAAAATATCCCTGCGCGCAACGAACTTCTCTGCACTCAACAGACTCGTTAGGTTACGTTTGTTTCAAGACTTTTAGCTCGCTATTTCAGTGTGTTATGGCCCCAATTTGTGATGACATTTACGACAGCAAGGGATGACAGACACAATTTTAAAACTTAAACACATTTAATTGAACAAAGACTTTTAACTAATCTACTATCTCAGGCATGCCCAGGACATGTCCAAACCTAGCTCCAGTCTGGGCTTAACAAAAGAAAAGGTCAATACTGCCATCTAGCGGCTTCTATTTGCATTACACCTCCATTCCAAAAGGGAAAAATTTTGACTCATAAAGGCAAAATTTTTCTTTTCAATACAAAAATGGTTAAGTAGACATTTGAATACATATACATATAATACAAAATGCTAATAAACGTGATATATACACATACTCAAACACGGGATAAGCAATCAGCAATTACATTGTCAGTACCCTTTACATGCTTAATTTCCAAGTCAAACTCCGGTAAAATCAAACTCCAATTCAACAATCTCCGATTCTTGTTTTTCATCTTACTCAAAAACATTTAACGGATTTTGGTTAGTGCATACAATCATTAGCTTTTGCCCTGTACAAACATAAACCTCAAATTGTTGTAAAAATAGAACCAGTGCCAACAGCTCCTTCTCTATTGTGGAATAGTACCTTCGGTGGCGATTGAACTTCCTGGAGAAGTATGCCACGGGATGCTCAATGTCATTAGAGTCACTTCTCTGAGGGAGCACAGAATAGATCCAGAAGCTTTGTCGCTAGCATCGACTGCGATGGAGAACGGTTTGTTGAAGTCAGGAGATTTTAGCACGGGGAAGTGACACAGCAGAGACTTCAGGCGATTGAAGGCTCTTTGGCATGCTTCATCCCAAGAGAACTTTAGGACTTTCTTCAGTTGGTTGGTGAGACTGTGAGCAATCTCAGCAAAGTTCTTGCAGAACGCGCAGTAGTACCCGATCATTCCAAGGAAGCGGTGCAAAGCTTTTTTTGTTGTCAGGAACTGGAAAGTCCATGATGGCTTGGATTTTACCATTTATGGGTGCTACCTTACCCTGGCCTATGACGTAGCCAAGATAGGTGACAGAAGCACAACCAAAGTCACTCTTGTTCAGGTTAACAGTCAGGTCAGGCGCTGGAACAACGTCTCTACATCTTTCAGATGTTCTTCCCAGGAGTCACTCCATGTGATCAGGTCGTCGATGTACGCACCCCGGTGTGGCAATCCGGCGATTGTAGACTGTATCATCCTTTGGAACGTGGCTGGGGCATTTTTCATCCCAAAGGGTAGGTCTTTATACTGGTACAACCCAGATGGTGTGGCAAAAGCAGAGATGCTCTTGGCCCTCTCAGTTATAGACACACACCAATAACCCTTCAATAAATCAATCTTAGTCAGAAACTTTGCTTGCCCTACTATATCGATACAATCATCAATCCTAGGTATTGGAAACACATCAGTTCTAGTTACAGCATTGACTTTGCAATAATCTGTACAGAATCTAGTACTTCCATCAGGTTTTGGACCTAACACACAGGGTGAACTCCAATCTGAGTTGGAGGCAATATCATGTTCTAACATGTACTCAATCTCTTTCTCAGCAATCTTTCTCTTTTCAGGATTCATTCGGTATGGATGCTGTTTTATAGGTTTGGCATCACCAACATCTACATCATGAGAAGCTATAGAAACTCTCTTTGGAACATCAGGACATAGATCTTTATATTTCTTGATCAACCTCTCAAACTGATATTCCTGTGAGGGTTCTAAGTGCTGGAGTTTTACATCAAGATTTTGCAACACTTCAGAACTTGTCAATTTACATGAGAGAACTTCAGCTTTAATTCTTGGTTCATCATCTTGAAACTCCCCTTCATCTTCTCAAGTCTCGGCCATAGGAGGATCTGAAGTGACAGCTGCAACCCTAGCATTCCTATCATGATAGGGCTTCAGCATGTTAATGTGACACAAGTGTTTTGGCTGTCTCCTATCTGGAGTCTTAAAAATGTAATTGAGATCATTGAGTTTTGCCAGCATTTCATACGGACCATGAAATCCAGCCTGCAATGGATTGGACTGCAAGGGAAACAACACAAGAACCTTGTCTCCTGGTTTAAACTCACGGCTTCTAGCCTTATGATCATACCAAGTTTTCATTTTTCCCTGACTTGATTTCAAGTTCTCTTTAGCTAGGTCACAAGTACACTCCATCTGCAGTGGGTAGGTTAAATCCTTCTACCCACAGCACACTTTCGTGCGATTTCAGAATAATTGCCACTAGGTCACATGATCACAACCATCCAATCAGCGCACTAATTTTGCCTTAAAATTCAGAATCTATGACATCTTTTGTCATTGGCTCCGGGCGACCCACGTGAGGGGGTGCCTGGCCCTGACGTGGTATGTTGCGCTTCCAGCCAATGTGATTCTGTTTGAAGTCCCTTAGCTGTGAGACCAACAGTTTGCGCTTGTAATCACGCTCTTGCTGCATGTATCTGCTACGGGTTTTATCAAATCTCATCAACTGATTATGACACCAGCAGCAGATGTAAATCTCGCATTTTAGTGGCAACACGAACTGCCAGAACCATAGATATATATATTTAGAACACTAGATTGCTGATGTCGTCGTATATACATTATCCAAAGTGATGCACCCGGCCGCAATATTGATACACCCAACTTCTTCATTAAAATGGTTACCTTTGAGGCTAATTTCAAATAAGTCGATATCAGCGAGAAAATGCCGAGATGCGCGGCTGCCTTTTGCAGCAATATTTATTTGAAGAGCTTTCATAAAACGTTTCATGCGTAAGTTAACGTATAAACGCAAAGTAGTCACTTTAATAGAAAAAAACGCGTTTCGTGCTAGCTAGCTAATTAGCCGTCCCATTGACTTGAACAGACCGCTGACTGAAAGCGAACGCTAGCGATTGACAACGGTCACCAGAGAGCTGCCTTAGCGTCGCGGGGACTACATTGACTTAGGGGTAAATAAAATAAAAAACGTGGCTAACAAGCTTGCTAGCTACTTGTAATTGATACCGTAAACGGACAGTCATTGATGTTTCTTTTAATGGCGATAACTTCCAAGCAATTATCTGATTAGAGGTAAAAGCCTCGGTCGCGTCATTTCTCTGCTGTACTTTAACGTTAACACCGAATAACATTTCGATCTTCGCTTGAGAAGGTACGCCGCTTTCCATCCTCCGAAAAGGACATATTTAGGGAGACAAAATGTTGCTCTGCACAGCAATACCAAAAAAAAACCGACTCGCACGCAAGTGTTTTTGAAAATGTAATTTTAAAGTATGCGAAAATGAATGGGAGTCTGAGCGACTTTTACTTCCGGGTGTATAGGCTCGCAGAACAGATGCTTCACTTGAGCATACCCTATCAGCAATCTAGTGTTCTATATATATCTATGGCCAGAACTCGTCCAAGTCTGTGTCCACCCATGTCAAAACTTGTCGCAAATGACCGTTTTCCGGCGATGTCACACATCGTTTTCCACGTGCGAACGTATTTCCTAATCTTATATCGCACTGACATACCACGCAGAAGCAGGAAAGCCCTTTGGCACAACGGTATATCCTTTTTTTGGGAGTATTTTCTGCCATGATCATCGCAGATTGTTTATCGTTTACATGTTGCTTTCGCTATTCCGTCTGCTGCTGGCGACGCATTTGTAAACTCGGTGCTGATTAGTCCTCAGTCGTCGTCGACTTGCGGTTGCCACCTGGTGGCCATTATTATAAAAGAGTACAAAAGTGTGCAGTGGGTAGAAGGACTTAACCTACCCACTGCAGATGGAGTGTAGGTCACAAGCTGCATGCAGTCTTTCCTTGAACTTGCTACCATAGTCTAACAGACTGATATACGGCTCTTTCTCTTGCCATTGTTCACTCAACAATGGCAAAGGTCCTCTCACTTCATGGCCAAACACTAGCTCAAACGGACTGAATCCAGTAGACTCCTGCACTGCTTCTCTAGCAGCAAAAAACAGCAAATGAACACCTTCATCCCAGTCTTTCTCATGATCATAACAATAAGTCCTCATCATTGTCTTGAGAGTGGAATAAAATCGCTCTAAGGCACCCTGACTCTCTGGATGATACGCACTCGAAAGAATCTGCTTCGCACCTAGTTCATACGCTACCTGCTGAAACAATCCGGAAGTGAAATTGCTACCTTAGTCTGACTGAATTTCCCTGGGAAGGCCAAACAACGTGAAGAACTTTATCAAAGCCTTCGAGATTGCAGTTGCCTTAATGTTGCGTAGAGGTATGGCTTCAGGGAATCTGGTAGATGGACACATGATTGTCAACAAGTACTGATTTTCAGATCTAGTCTTGGGTAATGGACCAACACAATCAACAATGACCTGGGAGAAGGGCTCTCCAAATGCTGGCATAGGCTGCAATGGAGCTACAGGTGGGTCTAACTGGTGTTTTCCAACTACCTGACAAGTATGACAGGTATTGCAAAAGTTGGAAACATCTTTCCGAAGTCCAGGCCTGAAAAAGTGTTTCATGATCTTATCAACAGTCTTGTTAACACCAAGATGACCCCCTAAAGGTAAACTATGAGCCATTGTTAAGATCTCATTCCTGTAGACCTTCCGAACAACAATTTGCCTAACCACTGCCCAACCTGCAATAGCAGGGATATCAGGAGGGCGGCACTTCCGCATCAACACACCATCCTTGAGATAATACCCAACTGGAACTGCGTCTATTTCTGAAAAGGAAGGGCTCTCCTCTATAGCTCACAAATTTCAGGATCATTAGTTTGCTCCTGAATCAACCGCTTTCAGGACAGAGACAAGTCTCCAGACACATCAGAATCACCAGACCCATCTGGCTGGCTGAACAGAGAACTGATAAAAGTATCTGATAAGTCCTCAAACGGAGAAACCATAGAAGGCTGAACAGAGTCATGACTATTCAATGTGCTGGACGGCACCACATTATTTTCTTCTTGAGCCTTCTTAGCCATAGCATGAGTCACTGCACAGGAAGGATACAGAGATGGGTCTTCATCGCCATCTTCAGTGCTCAGCTGTGAAGTAAGATGAACAGGGGGAACTACATGGCCCTCAGCCAGGTCATTGCCTAGCAACAGAGAAACACCCTTGATAGGTAGACTTGACCTAAATCCCACCTTTACCTGTCCTGTATCTAAATCTGACTTCGAGAATACAGAGCGCAGGGGTACAGATACAGTCCTCCCTTCAATACCTTGTACAAGTATGAAATCCCCAGAAGCGGTCTCATCACGTAACTCTAAGGAGTCCATTAATAAAAGTGACTGAGAAGCTCCGGTATCCTTATATGGGGACAGGAGTAGAATGCTCATTCAGAGCCACAAATCCCTCTGACACAAATCAAAGAAATTCCTCCCTCACAAAGTCAGCAGTATCAGGCTTCTTAGCCCCACAAGGAGCAGGCAATTTAGCAGATTGGTCATCTACTACAGGGGTTTCTAACCTTGTTTTCAAAAAGGCATTTGGTTTGGTATCCGTTTCTCTTTCTTTTTTAGCTTTAAGGAACCAACAATTAGTTGTAACATGACCAGATTTCTTGCAATAATTGCAAACTAGACCACTTTTGTCACTGCCAGCTTTCACACTTTGATCAGAGCTGTGATTGTATTTCTGAGCACCATCACCAGATTTGTCTTTGTCTTTGGGTGAGGAATCTTGGCTATCACCGTTACCTTTTTTCTGAAATTGGAACCATCTATTGTTACTGCTAGACTGAAATTTGGACTTATGTGTGAAAACGTATTCATCTGCAAATTTAGCAGCTGATTGGAAATTCAGTGCTTGCTTCTCATTAAGGTAGGTCTTAATATCATCTTTAACACAGTTCTTGAATTCTTCAACTAACACCATCTCTTTTAGTGAGTTGAAATCATCCCTGACCTCCATAGAAGTACACCAGTGCTCAAAGCAAAATTCTTCTCATTAGCAAATTCCACATAAGTCTGATTGTCAGATTTCTTCAGACCTCTGAATTTCTGTCAATAAGCCTCTGGAACCAACTCATAAGCTCTCAAAATAACCTTTTTGACCACCTCATAATCAGAGGAATCATCTGCAGACAAAGCCGAATAGGCTTGTTGAGCTTTAAACTTGAGGACAGTTTGCAACATCAGAGGCCAGTGTTCCTTTAGCCACTGACAACTTTTAGCTACCTTTTCAAAGCATTGGAAATAGTTATCAATATCCTTCTCCAGGAATGGAGGCACCAGTTTTACTTCCTGACTAGCACAAAATTTATTTTTAGTTTCAATTTTAATCTTTAGTTGCTCCATTTGGAGTCTTTCTTTTCTATCTAACTTCTCTAATTCAAAATCTCTCTGTCTCTGCCTCTCTCTTTCTGCTCTTTCCTCTTTCTCTCTCTCTCTTGCTAATTTTTCTAACTCAAATTTTCTTGTTTTTCTTTTTCCTCCCTTTCTTTTTTCTCTTCTCTTGCTAATTCTTCTAACTCAAACTGCCTTTGTTTTTCTTTTCCTTCCATTCAATCTCTAGCATTTTTAATTTAAGTTCCATTTCTATATTTGGATTTTCCACTGGAAACTGTTCCAGATCTCCTGGTGCAAACAAATTTTCATCAAGGTAATATTCAACAATCTCTCTAGCCAGTCTTGGTTTTTGCATGGCTGGTTTTACCTCTGTCAGCTCTAAATGTCTGCATATTTCCAGCAGTTCTGTCTTTTTAAAAAACTTAAAAACCTCTACGGTTGGTGATGCCAAGAAATCATCCATTGCTGTTGATCTGTCACTATATATATATATATATATATATATATATATATATATATAGGAAAATTCAAAAAACAATTTTAAATAAATGACTCACACGATGGTCTCTCCCTGACGAGCCCCCAATTTGTTATGGCCCCAATTTGTTATGACATTTACGAGAGCAAGGGATGACAGACACAATTTTAAAACTTAAACACATTTAATTAAACAAAGACTTTTAGCTAATCTACTATCTACTCTACTGACCAAGATTGATATATAGAAGAAAAAAAATATTTACAGTCCGTTTGGTTGGGTTGCTTGGTGATGTTCCAGGTGAGGAAAATGCTCCAACGCGGGCAAAAATCCACAAAAAGCTTCACAGGTCTTGAAAAGAGTGACAGGTCTGGTCAAATGTATCCTTCTCCTTGCAATTTCTCCTACTACTTTACTCTCTCAATTTTCCTTTTTATATACTCTTTTGCAGACCCCACCCACCTTTTAGACTTTTTTTTAATTCTCTGGGACTTTCCATCTCAGACCTGTCCAGGACATGTCCAAACCTAGCTCCAGTCTGGGCTTAACAAAAGAAAATGTCAATACTGCCATCTAGTGGCTTTTATTCACATTACAAGTGTCAGCGATGTTTAGCCTTTGAACCCGATAACCAGTTGGCTATCTACCTAGCTAGCAATTGCATTACAGAGTTCGATATCACTTTTGCGTTGCAAGCTATGTTACTAACTTGCTCGCTATTTCAGTAGCCTATTAGTGGTAAATTGTTGACTTTTTCTTGTGTGTTTATTTTATGCACTGTGTTGGGTAACCACATCCATTTTAGTGAACTACAGCTAGATGACAAGCTGGCTAGCAAACTAATGCAAAATTCAACATATTTTCCTGGACACTGGCAAGTGTGGAGGACAAAAGTCAATTGTTCCCTACTCTCGCTGCTGGTTGTAAAGATTTGGCCGATCGGCGCAAGTTGAGAACAAGGAAACGCGGAAACCGGAACAAACGTAAAATAATTTAATGGGGTCAAGCTAGTTGACAAGCAGGCTAGCAAACTAATGCACAATTCAACATATTTTCCTGGACACCGGCAAGTGTGGAGGACAAAAGTCAATCGTTCCCTACTCTCGCTGCTGGTTGTAATGATTTGGCTGATCGGCGCAAGTTGAGAACAAGGAAACTCGAAATCCGAAAATTATTTAACGGGGTCTTCGGGAGACCGAAGGAGACATTCAAAATTGCCTGCTTTCATGGTATATCTACATTAGCGAGCCAAAATAGCCTGATGTGACTGGCGCTAGATGAAAAAGAAATCTTAGCGTCTGTGTTGCTGGCCAACCGTTCTGTCCACTCTATCTTGCTTGGTGGAAGAAGTACACAATTTTATTGTTGCATTATTACCAATAAATTGCCGATTTTTTTTTTCTTGTGTGTTTATTTAATGGGCTAGTTATATGTAGGGTAACCGTTTTATTAAAGGAATAAGCCTCTTGAAGCAGTGGGTTTGAGTGATTTTATAATGGCGGAGGGGCAGTAAGGCAGTCCGCTGCGCGTCATGCCCTAAAACGCCCCTCCGCCATTGTAAAATCACCGTAACCCACTGCTTCTCGGGACTTATTCCTTTAGGAAAGGCTACATCGAACTCGACATGCTCAGGAGACTGCAGATTTGCGAGTATTTGCTTACAGGAAGCCAGACACATACGGTGAGGTGAGGCAGTGACCCAAACTTTTATCACAGGATTTTGTGAATCTGTTCCCACGTACTATTCCTGACAATGAAAACAATGAAGACCAAGTCTGTAGGAAGCCTAGATAATTACTTCATTCACGCATACGCTGCAATTCGAGACTGCAAGGATGGAAATCGGAAAAATAAATTAAGAAAAATTCTCTTGGTAATTCTGTATATCGTTTAAACATTTTGTTAATCGGATTAAGAAAGAAGACTGAAAATAAACGCCAGCTTTTTGTTTAGCTGTAAAAGCACCTATTTAAAGAATAATACAATAGATATAGGCCTATAAGCTATTGATTAAGCATTGAACTCTGTATAAGTCGAACTGTGTTAATATTTTTTGATGACATTGCTTTGGATTCCTGGAAGCAAGTACGCTCAAGTCTGTTACTGCGGTCAAGCTATCACCAGTTTGCAAAACGACGGTCAAACTGTCACCGCTAAAAATTTGATGCACATGGTCACGTGATAAAATTGTTGTTAAAAATCGGCTTGTTGAGAGAAATACCGAGGCTTATTGAATGGAAGAATGCGTGTATTTTGTTCAGAAAAAAAAATCGTGAGCGACTTCCATAATGTGGTTTGAAAATGATTTTTATTTTTTCAATAAATAGTTAACATTTTGTGCAGATTGAAATGTGAGATTTTGGTGAGCTGCTGTTAATCCAGATGACAAACAATTGCATGTAACTGAAATAATGTTTTACTAAAAGCAAAAGGAAAAAAGGTAGATGTCACTGTGGCATTAATGTAGGAATTCCCATTAGAATTGTTCTTTTTAGGTGGACAAAATATAAGAAAATTCAAGCAGTGACCATAATACATGTGTAATTCAAAATGTTTGTGGAAATTAGGGGGCCCAAACCATACCGCACACGCTGTAGTAAAAGCTTATTAAATAAAGAGAGATTGCATGGGTGAATATAAAAATGTAAACAGCCATCAAAGAATGTGCTTTACAATTGGACACAACTAAATGGAGGCATGTCTGAGGGCCTGTAATGGTTAAATTGAAAAATTTAGCACTTGCATGCAACACTGCCTGCATTCCAGCACAGGATGTCTAAATAGGAAGAGATTCCATGATAGATATATGAAATAGATGGCTATCAAAGTTGGTACTGAGTAATGTGCGAATGCAGATGATTTAACAGGGAGGTCATGTTTCTGGCATATAATTACTGCAAACCAAAAAGTTTGTGAAAAATAACGGTTGTATATCATAATACATGGATCCTACAATCAGCCCACGGAATATGAAGAGATTCTGTGCAATGTGCAAATGCAGACAATTGGATGGGAGGCGTCATACTTGAGGACCTCTAGTTCCTGCAAATCAAATAGTTACAGAAAAAAAACACTTGCATATCATAGTGCATTGATCCTACTATAAGCCCACCCAATATTAAAAGATTCTGTGGTGGAATTTTTAAATAAATGGCCATCAAATTCGGTACCAGGCATTGTTCAAATGCAGACAATTGGATGGGGGGCGTCATACTTAAGGACCTCTATTTCCTGCAAATCAAAGAGAAAAGTAACACTTTCATATCATAGTACATGGATTCTACTATGAGCACACCCAATATGAAGAGATTCTGTTGTGGCAATTTTTAATAAATGGCCATCAAAGTTATTACTGTGCAATGTGCGAATGCAGACAATTGGATGGGGGCATCATACTTAAGGACCTCTATTTCTTGCAAATCAAATAGTTAGAGAAAAGTAACACTTGCATATGATAGTCGATGGATCCTAGTATAATCCCACCAAATATGATGAGATTCTGTGGTGGCAATTTTCAATAAATGGCCATCAAACTTTGTACTGTGCAATGTGCGATAGCAGACAATTGGATGGGGGCGTCATACTTGAGGGCCTCTAATTCCTGCAGATCAAAAAGTTTGTGAAAAGTAACACTTGCATGTCATAATACATGCATCTTACTATAAGCCCATAGAATATCAAGTCATTCTGCAGCAGAATTTTGAAATGAATGGCAATTCAAATTGATACTGTGTAATATGTCAATGCAGACAAGTGGATGGGGGATCATGTTTGAGGGCTGATCATTCTGGAAAATGAAAATGTTTGTCAAAAGTTACACTTTAACAGCATAACACATGAATCCTAGTATAAAATTGTAAAATATGAAAAATTCCCTGGAGGAATTTTAAAATAAATGGCCGTCAAATTTGGGACTGTTTAATGTGTGAATTCAGACAATGGAATGGGGGTCCATACTTGAGGGCCTGTGGTTCCGGCAAATGAAGTAGTTTGTAAAAAGTACCTCTTGCTTACTATAGATCATGTGTCGTAGTATAAACTCACTGAATATTAAAAGATTTGGTGCCAAACTTATTGAATAAATGGCTATCAAATTGGGAACTAGAAAAGCACTCGGACAGCGCAGACCTCCGCCAAGCAGTAGAGTCCCCCTATCTTAATCAGTTCTTCCTTGTCCCATTTCCGATGTTTCCTGAAAATTTCATCCAAATTCGTCCATAACTTTTTGAGTTATGTTGCTAACAAACACACAGACAGACAGACAGACAAACTCGGCAAAAACATAACCTCCTTGGCGGAGGTAACTATTGTAATGTGTGAATGGAGAGGACTGATTGGGGTACCATGTTTGGGAGCCTGTAATTCCTGTTAATCAAAACGTTTGTGAAAAATGACAATTCCTGACCATGCTACATGCACTGTAATATAAATTGACTGAATATGAAGAGATTCTATGATGGAATTATGAAAGAAATGGGCATCAATGTCGGAACTGTTGCAGTGTGCGAAAGGAGATGATTGAATGTGGGGCCACGTTTCAGGGTCTGTAATTCCTGCAAAACAACAACTTTTAGAAAGATAACACTTGCTTGCCGCACTACATCTTTTCTATTATTATAAAAAACTGAATATAGAGATTCCACAGTGAAATTATTAAATAAATGGCGATTGAATTTTGTTACTCTTTCAATGTATGCATGTAAACAGTTGAACGGGGGTGATTTTTGAGGGCCTGTAATTTCTGCAAGTCAAGAAGTTTGTGAAATATAACACCTCCTTTACATGCATCATGTATTCTTATACAAGCACATTGAAAATGAAAAGATTCCATGCCGGAATTATTAATGAAATGGCCATCAAATTAGGCACTTTGCAGTGTGAGAATGAAGACAATTGAATGGGTGACAATGAATTAAATTGAATGACTGTGTCTTAGTACCAATAATTTGTCAAAAAGAACTTGCATCCAATATTACTTGTAATATTTTACGTCAAGTATTGGCCTAATGTACTGGAAATTTTTGAATCAATGTGCATCACCTGAAGTACTTTGTACTGCCTTGATTGAAAAGAAAAGAAGAACCGACCAATTCTCCGTTTTGATGTTTCAGTCTTTTTTTCTTTTATTTTGCTGTTGTGCATGAATGCCATGAAGGATAAAATTTCCACATGCATGTTCTAAAATACATAAAACTACAGCATCATAAAAGAAAAAACTAGCATCAAAATGGGGAATTGGTGGGTTCTTCATTGGTGAAATAAAGAACATATGGTCGCAAAAACTAACCATTCACTGGGCGAGCAAATTAGTCCAATCTATTTTCTTTCAAGTTTATGTTTAGGTCAAGAAAATAATTTTGAAATAAATAAAACACTTGTGTTCAGATACTTAAGTTGGAGATATCTAATTCTATCATTGACTTATTCGGTCTGTAAGATTATATAACTTGAAATAATTTGCATAAGAGAAAATTAAACAATATGCTTCAGGTTATTTTATTTTGCAAGGCATAAATGGATATTTCTGGTGAAGGGGAAGGTTAAGAGGGTAAATACACCTAAGAAGACAAATGAATAATTTGGTGAAAACATACAATTGCAATTGTGTTTGTAACAAAAACCATCAAATATCGGTGGGCTGCAGGACCGAGTAAGGCAAGTTCAAGCAAACACCTTTTTTTTTCAATCAAGGCAGTCAAAAGTACTTCAGGTGATGCACATTGATTCAAAAATTTCCAGTACATTAGGCCGATACTTGACGTAAAATATTACAAGCAATATTGTATGCAAGTTCTTTTTGACAAATTATTGGTACTAAAACACAGTCATCCATTCAATTTAATTCATGGTCACCCATTCTATTGTCTTCATTCTCCCACTGCAAAGTGCCTAATTTGATGGCCATTTCTTTAATAATTCCGGCATGGAATCTTTTCATTTTCGATGTGCTTGTACAAGAATACATGAAGCATGTAAAGGAGGTGTTATATTTCAGGCCCTCAAAAATCACCCCCATTCAACTGTCTACATGCGTACATTACAAGAGTAACAAAATTCAATCGCCATTTATTTCATCATTCCACTGTGGAATCTCTAAATTCAGTTTTTTATAATAATAGAAAAGATGTAGTGCGGCAAGCAAGTGTTATTTTTCTAAAAGTTTTTGATTTGCAGGAATTACAGACCCTGAAACGTGGCCCCACATTCAATCATCTCCTTTCGCACACTGCAACAGTTCCGACAATGATGCCCATTTTTTTTTCCAACATAGAATCTCTTCATATTCAGTCAATTTATATTACAGTATATGTAGCATGGTCAGGAATTGTTTTTTTTTCACAAATGTTTTGATTGACAGGAATTACAGGCTCTCAAACATGGTGCCCCAATCAGTCCTCTCCATTCACACATTACAATAGTTCCCAATTTGATGGCCATTCATTCAATAAGTTTCGCACCTAATCTTTTCATATTCAGTGAGTTTAAACTACGACACATGACCTATAGTAAGCAAGAGGTACTTTTTACAAACTACTTTATTTTCAGGAACCACAGGCCCTCAAGTATAGACCCCCATTCAATTGTCAGCATTCACACATTAAACAGTCCCAAATTTGACGGCCATTTATTTTAAAATTACTCCATGGAATTTTTTTAATATTTTAAAATTTTATACTAGGATCCATGTGTTATGCTGTAAAAGTGTAACTTTTGACAAACATTTTCATTTTCCAGAATGATCAGCCCTCAAACATGATCCCCCATCCAATTGTCTGCATTGGCACATTACACAGTATCAACTTTAATGGCCATTCATTTCAAAATTCTGCCACAGAATCTCTTGATATTCAATGGGCTTTTAGTAGGATACATGTATTATGACATGCAAGTGTTACTTTTCTCAAACCTTTTGATCTGCAGGAATTAGAGGCCCTCATGTATGATGCCCCCATCCAATTGTCTGCACATTGCACAGTACTAACTCATCATATTTGGTTGGATTATACTAGGATTCGTCTTCTATCATATGCAAGTGTTACTTTTTACTAAATATTTGATTTGCAGGAAATAGAGGTCCTCAAGTATGACGCCCCCCATCCAATTGTCTGCAATCGCACATTGCACAGTACTAACTTTGATGGCCATTTCCACCTAGAACATCCACCACTATTATATAGCATCAATAAAATAACACAGTCAAAGAAAAAACTACTCACAAAGCTATATAAACTTATATCCTCCAATAACGACCCACATCACATACCAATAAACAAATGGGAACGAGACCTCATCATTCACACCAACTGTCAATTCTGGAACACAGTCTGCAACAACATATTCTCCATGTCTAACAACACCAAAATTCAGTTAATTCAGTATAAAATCATCCATAGAACACACCTCACACAACACAAGATGCACATCATGGGACTCACAGACACAGACATTTGCACCCACTGCACACTCAACACTATCGACGACCGCCTGCACGCATTCTGGCTCTGCCCACCAATTCATAACTTCTGGAAAAAAATAACCACCACCCTATCCCGATTCCTCGACCACAATATCCCACTATCCTCCACCGTCTGCATACTTGGAAATTTAGAAGAACTCAACACTAACTCAAAACAAATCACAATCCCCCTGCTTGTGGCCCTAACTATCGCCAAGAAAACAATACTGCTCAACTGGAAAAACAGAAAAGACATCACAACAACACAATGGTTAGATCTCTATACGCAACATATTTCAATGGAACAACAGTCAGCAATCCACAAAAATCAATTACAAGAATTCAACAACATCTACTCCACAACTCTCACTGCCATCTCGATGCCAGTGAGTTAATGCCACAGCAGAGATATACAATGGCTTGTTCACGAAGAGGAGAAGGGATATTTAAAAAATAAATAAATAAATAAATAAAGAACCTGGGGAATTGGAATCTGTTAATCTGTATAAATCTTTAAGGAAACTTCTTGAACAAAAACATCGTGAAATAACTGCCAAAATACAACTCTGCTTCATCTCGGATCATTTGATTGTTACACTGTTTTGCCTTGTTTCCCTTTTTCCCTTTTCTTTCGGCTCTTATCTCTCTATTTCATTACAATAATTATTATTATTATTATTCATTTGTTTTCCCTCCTTTTTTCATCCTTTGTGGGTTTTTTTCTCCTTTCTTTTCCTTCTTCCCCCCCTTTTTTGCTGTTTGTTTTATTCTCTCTTCTTTTTTATTCCTTCTGTTGATTTCTTTGTCTAATATTATTGTATGTATATTACTCTGTAAACCAACTCGCTACCCATTTATTTGTCTGGTCACATATTTGTTTGTATGCACTTATTGGTGAATTAATAAAAAAAAAAAAAAAAAAAAAACTTTGATGGCCATTTATTTAAAATGGCCACCACAGAATCTCTTCATATTTGGCGGGATTATACTAGGATCCATCTACTATCATATGCAAGTGTTACTTTTTACTAATTATTTGATTTGCAGGAAATAGAGGTCCTCAAGTATGAGGCCCCCCATCTAATTGTCTGCATTTTCACATTGCACAGAATCTCTTCATATTCTGTGGGCTTATCGTAGGATCCATGTATTATGATATGCAACCTTTATTTTTCACAAACTTTTTGGTTTGCAGTAATTATATGCCAAAAAAATGACCTCCCTATTGAATGACCTGCATTCGCACATTTCACAGTACCAACATTGATAGCCATTTAATATATCCAACATGGAATCTCTTCCTATTCAGACATTTTATACTGGAATGCAGGCAGTGTTGCACGCAATTGCAAAATTTTTCAATTTAACCATTACAGGCCCTCAGACATGCCCCCATTTAGTTGTGTCCAATTGCAAAGCACATACTTTGATGGCTGTTTACATGTTGATTCACCCATGCAATCTCTCTTTATTAAATAAGCTTTTACTACAGCGTGTGCAGTATGGTTTGGGCCCCCTAATTTCCACAAACATTTTGAATTACACATGTATTACGGTCACTGCTTGAATTTTCTTATATTTTGTCCACCTAAAAAGAACTATTCTAATGGGAATTCCAAAATTAATGCCACAGTGACATCTCCCTTTTTTCCTTTTGCTTTTAGTAAAACATTATTTCAGTTACATGCAATTGTTTGTCATCTGGATTAACAGCAGCTCACCAAAATCTCACATTTCAATCTGCACAAAATGTCAACTAGGCCTATTTATTGAAAAAATAAAAATAAAAATCATTTTCAAACCACATTATGGAAGTTGTTCATGATTTTTTTTTTTTTTTTTGAACAAAAAAAAAAAAAATACACGCATTCTTTCGTTGAATAAGCCTCGGTATTTATCTCAACAGGCCGATTTTTTTTCCAGCAATTGTATCACGTGACCATAGTACCGCGCTATTGCGCATCAAATTTTTAGCGGTGATAGTTCGACCGTCGTTTTTCGAACTGGTGATAGCTTGACCGCAGTTTTTCACTGAGTGGTGCTCGGCAGGTGATGTAGTTTTCAGTGGAGCAATTGAAAGACTTGATTTTGCTCAAGGAATTAAAAAATTGTATTCCCGACAAAAATTGCTGTTTATTTAAATGAGCGGAAAGTATCTACCATTGAGCAAGCAGCCGTTTGTGCTGACGAATTCGTTCTCATACATAAAGCTGTATTTTCGTTCTCAAAGAGTGTTGACGGGAATCGCAGTTCACAGTATGAAAGTTCAGTGAAAGCGTCTAAACCCGCAAGCAATTAAAGTGAAGAACCGGAGTGTTTCTATTGTCATGAAACCGGACACTTTATTGCCCTCTGTCCAGCGCTGAAACGTAAAAATCAGAATTCATCACAATCGGTGCCTAAAAGTGTTGGGCTTATTAATTCATCGTCTTTCCCAGATGACGAGAAACACTCCGAGACATCTGTTGATTGTTCTTTCCAACCATTTATTATCAATGGAAAGGTATCTTTGTCAGATTGTGAGTCCGGAGACGTGCCGGTAAGGATACTGCGCGATACTGGGGCTGCTCAGTCGTTTATATTGGAGGATGTGTCACCATTTTCTGAACGTTCCAGTTGTGGTGCTGACGTATTAATTCAGGGCATTGAGCTGGGTGTAATGAGAGCGCCTTTGCTCAATGTTGTTGGCCTATTGCAATCTGATATCGTTTCTGGCTTGGTGAAAGTTGCGACCTGCTCCTAATTACCGGTTAAAGGCATTTCGTTTATTCTGGGCAATGATTTAGCGGGGGAAATATGCTCCCTCTCCCTGAGATTACTCACGAACCCAACATGTACAGCAGTGAGGATTATGCGGCTTTGGAGTTCCCTTCAGTTTTCCCTGCATGTGTGGTCACCCGTGCACAGGCTCGAAAGTATGGGAATACAATTGATTTGTACGAAACGTTGCTAGAGGCTGACTTGTCCCAGAATGCGGGTACAAAAGGGGATTCTGACTTGACTGGTTTGGCTGAGGTCTGCTCAAAGACGACGCCCTCTCAGAATAACTGAATTGTCGCAGACATTCGGGAGATTGCAATTGGCTGATGCTCAGCGGGCAGATGGTTCGTTGAATAAATATTTTGCTGCAGCTGATGATGATTCTGTGTTGCCATCCAATTCAGTTTCTTATTTCATTAAAAATGATGTACTCATGCGCAAATTGACCCCTTCAGACTCTGAAGAGTGGAACTCAGTTGTTCAAGTAGTGGTTCCTACTCCCTATAGACATCAACTGCTGAAGGTTGCTCATGACCATGAACTTTCTGGTCATCTTGGGGTCAGGAAAACCAATGAACGCCTTTTGAAACATTTTTTTTGGCCTGCCATGAAGTCTGACGTATCTCACTACTGTCGTTCCTGTCATATCTGACAATGTGTGGGAAAGCCTTATCAGGTAATTCCGTCTGCACCACTTTAGCCAATTCCAATTATGGATGAACTATTTGAAAGGATCTTGATTGATTGTGTTGGATCGCTCCCAAGAACCAGATCCGGAAATAGCTATTTAGTCACGCTCATGTGCACAGCAACTAGATTTCCCGAAGCCATTCCCCTCAGCACCCTTAAAGCTCAGGCTATTGTAGAAGCTCTTATTAAGTTCTGCACTACATTTGGTCTACCAAAGTATGTACAGACAGATCAAGGGTCAAACTTTACGTCAAGATTATTTGCAAAGGTGATGAAACAGTTTAATATTTGCCATCAACCATGTAGTGCATATCACCCAGAGTCTCAAGGAGCTCTGGAAAGGTTCCACCAAACTCTAAAAATGATGCTCCGAACCTACTGCCTTGACCATGGGAAAGACTGGGATGAGGCAGTTCCCTTTTTATTATTTGCCATCCGTAACACAGTGCAGGAATCCCTTGTTTTTAGCCCCTCTGAGTTAGTTTTCGGGCACACGATACGGGGGCTGCTAAAGGTCCTGCAGGAACAGTGGTTGGGGACTAATCAAAGCCCATCTCCTTCCTGCAGCGTTTTGGATTACGTCAGCACTTTCAGAGAACGATTACATGCGGCTTGGGAATTGGCTAAGCATTCCTTAAGTTCTTCACAGGGCCAAATGAAGTCCCGCTTTGACCAAAAATCAGTTCAGCACTCGTATATGACGAGAAGGGGGTTTATGTGCTATTTCCATGTAAAGCAGCTCTAGAAATTAAACTAAATTTTCTTGACTGCATGTCCACTTCATGTTTTTACGCACCCGAATGTTTCTCTGGGTACCTAAACATCAAGGTAAGCCGAAAAAGCCCTTATTCCATTCCATACTGGCGGAGTTTGAAAATGGAATTCTATCATCAATAAATTGTAAATATGTTTGTGCTCACATTGCCGCATTGTAAACAAAGGGCAACTGCAGTAAAGATTATACAATGCATGGCGTAATTTGAAATTGCTTTTTCACCAAACTCTTGTGATTCGAATG
The DNA here is from genome assembly GCA_029721435.1 of Gymnothorax reevesii. NCBI lineage: Eukaryota > Metazoa > Chordata > Actinopteri > Anguilliformes > Muraenidae > Gymnothorax > Gymnothorax reevesii. The sequence continues at coordinate 60,576,042 of CM056581.1, forward strand.
TTTATTTTTGTTATCACTCAATCACCAAGCAAGGTGTCCTTTAAAACAGATGTTAAATATGAAAATAACGAGGACAACAATTTCCAGATGTGCTAACTGCATGAAAAAACCTGCAAATTATGGTCGAGGCCCAGACCATCCTGCATTGGAATTCGAAGATCGATCGACATTGGACTGCACAATGAGAGCATTGCTGACACTTTCAGAATTCAAAAAAAGATGAGTAATTCAGAGAAATGAGAAAAAAGTCTAAACTGTTAAGCAATGTATGGACTTTATCCCGTTATTATGAACGGATTTTCGGCACTTCGTTGTATTTTTGTATTGCTGGAGTACACTGTTTTACGAATATTGGGCGGTGATCAAGCATGTGAGCACTGAAAACATTGATTCTGACCCAAGAAATTAACAAACCAGCATTTTAGATCATGTCAACACTTGGCGAGGGATTTCTCTTTGTCCAAGGTAGTGAAAGGCTTTGAAAGTTTTTTTTGTTTCCAATTAATTATGAAGAAAAAGTTATGTTGCATTTTACTGAAGGGCTTATGTGGTCTGTCTCTTACATTTATTGGCATGACTGATTAGTAATTAGTATTAGAACATAATTGAAGTTAAATTAGCATTGGTGTGATTTTCAGTTGTTAAATAAATAAATAAATATTTGCGGTACAGATATCTTATTGGCACTGTAAATTAAAGGGAAAAAATGCTGTCTAGTAAACGATGGGGAGGACTAGTAAACTTTAGTGATTACTAGTCCAGATGTCCAGTGAAAAAAAAAAAATGACTTTTTATCCCTGTAACCATATCAAAATCATAGCAATGGTGGAATACAGGAATGGCTACATAACTAGCAAACTAACAAATATTACAAACCACAGTACAAATTGAGGAGATAGACTTCCCCATGATGATAGACTAATTCCAATGAATCAACGCTATCAGGCTTAGAAAACTTTCCAATACTGTCCGCTTGGAAATGCTCCCGGTGTCTATATCTGTAAGATGGCTATATAGCTTTTCCATGTAGTAAAAATGAAGTGAACCCTTTCTCAGACTGCGTATTTCAGTAAGCTCCAGTAATTACTCGGGCCAGTAGGCCACGAGTCTAAGTTTCGGCTTCGTTCTTTTTTTTGGTGGGGGGGGGTCGCGATTGTCCTGCTCATGCGTTTGCGCGGGTACGCAATTGGCCCAGGACTAGAACTGGCCCGAGTACAGGCTCTGAGGAGCCTCTTGTTTCAAAAGAGCAAAGTTGAAAAGATGGGTCCTAACTTGCTGTTACACAGGGGTTTATATACTTTTTTTGAGGCCCCATTAATTTCTTATAATTATCGTTGAAAAGGTCATGCTGTCCTCTCTCGAATAAAACATTTGTAAACAGATAATTATCTGAAACAGAGTAATGTTGGAGTGAACTACAGGTGTGCAGTTGCACAGCATGATATCTGCAGCTATTAATTTGACTGTATTCCCAGGAGAGACTGTTTGCTGTGAGAACAGATCACCAAATCCTGCAAAGTATGTATCTACGCATAAACCAATGGTAGCGTAATGCGTTAATTTCTTATCTGATGGCTATAAAGGAAAGTAGAATTACATAGTATTGATACTATGTTGAATTTTTGCCTCAGAAAGCTTTTTTCCCACATCTAAATTGGCATATCTCACGGCTATTATGGTGCTAGCCAGCGGCTACGAAGGAATCTTTTGTTGCGAGAGATTTTTATCAACTGTGGGATAAACAAATTTGCCAATAGTGTCTATCTGTTTGTAAATTAGGCTTGGCTGAGGAGCTCAATTAATACAATTCCTGGGAAACAGTATTAAGACTCAACAAGTCCATTTTCTAAATGGTTTACAGGCATTGCTTCCTCATGAAAATTAATATACGTTACAGCTGTACAACATACTCTTAGGATACTGCAACTGAGTGCATCATTTGAGCAGTTCCATAAATGTTAGCATCTACGATCTGCACCTCTGTGCAAACAGATTAACTCCATTCCTGGAGAGCTTCTGTGTCTGCGGGTTTAACGATAATCCTGGAAGACCTCAGTGTATACAGGTTTAACTCCAGTCCTGGAGGGCCTCAGTGTCTGCAGGTTTAACTCCAGTCCTGGAGGGCCGCAGTGTATACAGGTCTAACTCCAGTCCTGGAGGGCCTCAGTGTCTGCAGGTTTAACTCCAGTCCTGGAGGGCCGCAGTGTATACAGGTTTAACTCCAGTCCTGGAGGGCCGCAGTGTATAAAGGTTTAACTCCAGTCCCGGAGGGCCACAGTGTCACCAGGTGTAGCTCCAGCTTTTTGGTTCCATGTGAGAACATGGTTGCCAAATGGAACTGAGGTTACAGTAAAAATAAATAAACAGACAAATAGTAATCAGTTTTCTTAAGACTGCAATTCATTGTTTGGGGGGCTGTAGATCAACTTGTGCTTTTGAATGTTTAAAAGTTACAGTCATGATCTCTGTCAGTGAATTTTGTCCTCGCCTTTTTTGTCACCCTTGATTAATCAAACCAATCTTCCCATCTCCTGATGGCTTGTATAATTTACCTAAAATTAGAGGAATGACTACAAGAAAACTGGAATTCAGAAAAACTCAATTACATTCCTCACCTCAATGTGTCTCTTCCATTGTAGCAAGTCATCTTCTTCTAGCTTTGTCTCCACGGAACCTACAGACACACACACGCGCGCGCACAAACAAACAAACGCACACACACCTCTGCTCAGAACTAATTTCTATATGGCTGTCAATCACTGTTAATTCATGTGAATGGTAGAGTTGGGCTTGGAAATGCATACATGTATGCTGTAACACAGTTACTTGATTTGACTCTTTACTTCAAACTTTTGTTTTCACCTTGTGAGTTAGTGTGCGTGTCATCATGGCCAAATGTGGTTCTGCAAGCACCTACTGTAGCAGGAACTACCACATACTGCAAACGGCTCTGAGCGCTTTGCCTGGTGTTTATATATCGGTGGATTTATTTTTCAAATGCAGTAGTGTCACAACCGTGCAAATGCAGTCGCAAAACTTTACAGATGTGCAGATCACAATGAAAGCCAGGTTGGAAGGTGGGCATGGCCAAATTCAGAGTACGGTGTAGGAGGAGTGGGTGGCCTGATCCCATCATGAGACAGTCTGATTTCATATTGCATATGAAATAGACTGGTGACAAATTCACTGAAAAAACCTGAATAACTGTATGGACAAACATGGCAAATGCAGAGGCTTCATTTATTATCCTGGCATGATTTGGGTCCACTTTTTCCCTTGTTGTAGTGTTCACATCCTGCTGGTGCGACAGCGTGGACTGGAACCTAATAGCATACCAGCTTTGTCCCTGATATTTAAAGGTTATACTTATACAGTTTGTCAAAGGATAGGACCCTGAAGTTCTACATTTGGACCCCCTTACAAAAGTGTCCATGAGTTTAGGAACCCTAATGGAAGCACTGACTTGTAGACTCTATACCAGGGTGTGATGAGGCTGATCTGCCTGCTTGTGGAGGCCCCACACCTTAATAAGACAGTGATTTGTCACCATTCTGTATATACAAGAAAGTCATAATTCACTGACATGCAAATATTTACATGTCAGCCATCATGTTGTCAAGTGTAATCAGTTGATTATTATCACTTGGGAGTGGACAGTCACATCATTGATTAATCATTATTCATCAGAGTGCAGACAAGTGGATCCTTGATTGGTTAGCAGAGGGTGGACTGGCCCTTCATTGATTGGTCATCAGCTATCGGAGGCAGTGGCTGGCTCACCGTGTGTCATGGAATTGTCTGGTGAAGGAGAGGTATTGGTGTGGTGATCCAAAGCATCTCCACGGCGTCGCACATTGTTGCCGGGGCTGGGGGTTACCATGGCACCTCTATAAGAACATTGGATGTCATTACGACAAGAACAGGCCATCCTGCCCATGAAGGGTTCCCCTGTTTCTTCTGGCGGAATGTAGCATGAGAAATACTTCTATGATTTTTAAAAATACCAGCTATGAGGCTCAATGTTGAAAGGCCTGCATAATTTCCTCACGGATGACTAAATACTGATGACCATGCCCTAACACTAAAGTTGACTTTCAGCGCTCTCGCCTCATTCCTTTTTTACCGTGACAGAGTTAGCTGGCATTTTTCTCACCTTGTGAGCCTGTGCATGTGTGTGTGTGTGTGTGTGTGTGTGTATGTGCGTGCGTGCGTGCATGTGCATACATGTGTCATCACAGCAATTGTAATCCAGGAGTTTTGTTTTGCAAATCACAACAATTTTGGAATGCTTTGCCTGGTGTTTATACGTCTGCCTGACTGTGAACAGATTTAGTCACCGCAATAGTGTCACAACCGTGCAAGAGTCAAATACGAAACTTTACAGGTGTGCAGCTGAGACGACAATCACAAGATGGTCCCTAGTATTGTTTTAAATTAAACATTCTGGAGTACAGAGCCAGACCGATTCAAGCTTTATCATTACACACATAAACACAGGCCGGGACAGTAGCTCATGTCAGACTTGATTTCATGCTAATCTGGAGTATGCTATATGCTATAATTTTAATGTTCTTTTTTAAGCATTGCCTATAGACCATAAACCTTAAAGGATTTAGTCATATTTACTGACTGCATGGAAGACTTTGCAACATGAGGTTCCATTAATCACTTTTCATGATGTCCCATCTTTGAGGATAAATGGCTGTGTTTATATGGACTGTACTTTGTCATCAATGTGATGTCATAAACACTGAGTATGAGACTGTTATCTTCAGTCACCTATCAGTTGAATGGCTTTTGGTTTGTATGTGAGTCACCACCTCTGCGTATGAATAATAATTCTGAGTAATGATTACTTCTGAGCCTAGATTCATCCATTTGGATGGATGACAATGTTTTTTCAAAGGAGACTATACTTTTTTACATAGGCCAGTTGCATTTGTCCCCATAATTGCAATACTACAAAAAAAAAAAGAAAATCATCCGTGCTGTGCTTGTTTATTTTAAAAAAATGCGGTTACATTTAAATTCAATTATACTTTACATCAATGATCTTTATCAGAAAATATGAAAAAAAAGTCAAAATCAGCACAGAATCACCAGTATAAAATAATGTATGCAAACACACATTCTGGTTTCATAGTGCAGTTAGAATGTAACTGATCCCAATTAAAAAAAAAGAGATCTAATCCAGGTTGCATCTGCCTCATCTCTAAACACATCTCCAGTTATTTACTAGACTTTATCCAAATTATAAACTAATTTTCATGCTCACAATGTCCTGTTCACAGACTGGTAAACATAGGAATTTCACCATGCATTTCACCATTCGTGAAGGTTTCCGCACCACCTCATTCCATCAAATATGTATAATAAGCTTTTCATCTCTATAAAATTGGAAGGTGCCATGATCTAAATTAGGTAAAGCAAACACTTCAAATCTGGGGAAAAAACCAAACAAAGGATATCCAAAGACCAGTCCGAAAAATAATTTTCAAGGAATTCAGATAATCAATTTGAGAAGAAATTCTCAAATTTTTTGCACCAGGAAAATCCTTCTCACCTGAAAGCAGTTTCTTAACGGTGAATGCAGAGGCTTTTACAAACTCTGAGGCAGCTGAGGTTTTAGTTTGAGAAGAACACTGAAGTCCTTAGGTTGAGTTAAGGATGAGCTTCTCCTGAAGTGGTTTCCACACTGCACTGGAGGATGTCAGCAGACGGACCCAAACTCATTGATGGTTCTCCCAGAGAAAGGTGGAGTCTATTGCAGGCTGCTGAACTGTGTCCCTAGATAACCTGGTTTTATGGGCTGATCTTTGGCCTGCTTTATCCTCGGATATACTGTATTAGTTATATCCTGCTGCCCCTCTACTGCGCCACTGACATACTGACTTAGACGCACAAACAGCATTCCCCTTTCCATGCGCACACACACAATTAAATACTAGCACAAACAAACAGTATGTGAATGCACACCAGTGGCGTAGCCAGAACTGAAAATCGGGTGTGCCAGGAACATCCCTTTACAACTTTGATTAGTCCTGACCAGTAGCGGCTGTAGACCCGGGGATGGCGGGCGCAGGCACGTCCCTTTATGACAATTAGTCCTGGGTTGTTCGCAATCATTTTCCTTTACTGACGAGTTTTCCAATTATCGTACTTGGCAACTAAAGACACGGTCTCTCCATATGTGATCGAACAGCGACGAAATCATGGGCGAAATTCAGTACAGAAAATTTTTTTACTTATTAATAGGCCAGTGCTACGCGTTGATTGATCAGGTCCGTGTTCCAGTGAAATATCGCCTCTCACTCTTGGTATTGTGTGGGTTGATAAAAAAAAGTGGCACTTGGCAATTAAATAGGCAGCGTGCTGCTCAAGCTGTTTGCATGAGAGGCGACAGGTATGCAAGTTTGACTAACGTTGATTTAGATACAGCAAATAAGTGTCCAGATGAATGATTGTCTTCTTATCGGGGAGAACAAGCAGCAGCTGTTAACTGTGGAGTGCTCTCGGAGCGAACCTTCGGTTACTCATGAAAATGACTGAGAACAGGTCAGGACTAACGAACCGTTTTCAACGGATGTTTTGTCACAATTCTCAGTTCAGGTTCCGCCACTGAGCTGAATTTCGCCCATGATTTCATCGCTATTTCATCGCATATGGAGAGACCGTGTCTTAAGTTGCCAAGTACGATAATTGGAAAACGCGTCAGTAAAGGAAAATGATAGCGAACTACCCAGGACTAATTGTCATAAAGGGACATGTCTGCGCCCCGCCATTCCCAGGTCTAGAGCCGCTACTGGTCCTGACTTGTTCGCAATCATCTTTCCTAATGAACTATGCATTCACTCCGAAAACACTCCTCTCTATCAGGTGTTTCTAGTTCTCGTGAAAGATGGAAATCATTTGTTTGGACCTGCTTTTTTTGCCTTTCAATCAGCCATGTTTAAAATTGGGTACAGGTGTTTCTCATTTTCGTCTTTGATTTAATTCCAACAATGTAAGCGATCATGAAGAGCATGTTTTAGTGATGGCAATTTCGACTGGCAGATTCGAACGGTTTCCGAACACGTTCAACACTTGCGGGTTTGTCATGGGTTTATGATTCTGATTCAAAACTTTTGTCACGTGACTAATGACGTTTTTCCTGCTCCGCCCCGGCAATGATCCAGGTCAGAGCCTATCTACAAGGAGCCTTACCACTCTCCATTTAGCCCAATTGTATCAAACTTGGTTGCAGTTCCACCGGAATTCCACAAGGAGTGATCGTGGGCGAGTGCAGAATGAATGGAGTCTTATGGAGCTAGAAGGCTAAATTTGTCCCTTTCACCTGGTAATCGTTGAAAAATCGCAAATACTGTTGCATTTTTTGCAAGTTCAATATGGATTATACGTTAAAAGTGAAATTACCAAGAAGTTATGTCCTTTCAATTTCCTACAGGTTGGGCTGCTGTTGGCCATAACACGCTAGCATTCTGCTAATGAATACTGATTGGTCAGTTACGGACCTGCGACTATATACGACCAGAGATCCCACTTGATGACATCTGAAGACCAAGACAACAGAGCCGGCTGGTCAAGAAAATCAGAAACACTCTCAAGGAGGATTTTTCGGTCTAACTTAATATTTGTAACTGTTCTATTACCTTTCAGCAACAGTAAGATAATGGATAAAAAAACGACGTGGAGCAGCAAAGCTAGCGAACCACCACGTTATGCTAATGCTAACGTTAGGCTAAGCAAACAGCAGTTCGCCAACCGGTGGCTATTAATTTAGTTACTGATTAACAGATGAATATGATGAGAAATGTTGAAATATAATCCTCAACACATTCAAAGTAAATGCAAAGATGCGAATATATGCATTTCGCGTGTATCCATCTTTGCATTGACTTTGAATGTAATCTGTCGCACGAAAAATTTGTTTTGCGTCTGGTGTGAAAGCAGCTTTACAACTATCACCTGCATCATCGCAAATACCCAGGCAGACTCCGCCTTACACTGGGCCTTTTTTTTTTTTTTTTTTTTTTACAAAATATCCGATCTGCATGTTGACATGTGATATGGAATCAGTTGACACCAGATGCGGGAAAAGGGAATGAGGATTTTATTATTAACAAAACAAAACAGGCACGAGGGCCAACAAAAAACTTGGCCCAAAGGGTTGCAAAAAACAAACTGAGGTAAGCTACACAGAGCTATAAACAATAAATGCAAAAGGCAAAAAACAAAAAGGCACTGGAAACTCCAGGCGAGAAGATCAAGAAAAATAAATAACAAGACTAAATATATATACACAAAACAAGAGGCTAGGACGAGACTTGAAACTAGAAATTCTAGGGAACTATGATAACAAGAACTTGGCTAAACCTGCACAAGCAACAAGACGCGAGACACTGTCTGCCAGCCAACTTCCACCGCATCCAGATAAAGGCTTGATAATCAAGGACACATGAGGGGCAACACCTGGAGAAGCAGAAACAAGAGGCAGGGCAAGATCATGACATGGACAAGATTGGTTGACAAGACTTGCTCATTAAGAGAATGAGCGTGCTCAGCTTAAGTACCAATTAAGTATGCAGTTTGGAAGCAAGCATGAATGTTAAGAACAGAAAAGCACAGCAAGATCTTGAAACAGTAAAGCAGGAATCATGACAATAAACTCCCTGTCTAAATTAGTAATATTAGTAATGTGCCTATCTAAGAATTACACCACCCAGTGAGTGTTAGTAAATGTTAGTAACTTAAAAACAGTTAATTGCCAATTAAGCTTAGAAAGGCCCGAAGCCAGCACAGCACAGAAGGAAGAGGGAAATACCAAAGCCAACCCAGAGCTCTGAAATGTGCAACAACGAAGGCACGGGGCGGAACGCAGACAAGCGGTGGAGTGGCATGGCAGACCTGGCAAAAACAAAAACATGGAAAAGTAAAAACATGGACAAGGAATGAAACTTGAAGTGTAAAATCCTGAAACAAGAAACTGTTAAAACTATGGCATGAACATGAACTATGGAACTATGAACTATGAAATCTTGAAACATGAAACTGTTAAAACCATGAACAATACTGTTCTGGCCAAAGGCCAGAACCCTGGAACACAACAGACATGCATTTACACAACGGGCACATTGCCACATATCAGATACACATCAGGGCGGAATCAATGTGTTTTTTTTCTGTTCACACAGCCATGTGACAGATCGGATATTGGCAGCATTTGAGCAAAAGATCCGATTGGTGTCACATTAAACCTGCAGTGTAAATCCAGCCAAAGTGACCAATTGTCTCCATAGACGGGCTGGAGGCGCATCGGGCTCTGGGCTCTGAGGTGACTTAGAATTCGCCATAAAGCAGCACCTCTGGCTGTGACGTCATCTGCTTTTTTTGAACGGCTTTTTAGAACAGATAAGTGAACTTAAAAAATCCAGTATTCAGCCAAGTGCATTTTATTGCTCCCCCCTTTTGAAAATAATATTCAAATTACTTGAAAAAAAAAATAATTCCAGAGAAAAGTGAATTTTTAGAGGTGTATCCCCATTAACTCCCATTCATTCTGCACTCACCTGCGAGCGCCCCCACATGGACAGAGACGTGTTCCGAGAACCGGAAGTCGAACGAGAGTGGCACTTCTCCTCAATATTAGAAATTCTCTGATTGTACCCGTTGCTGATGCATTTGCTAAAATGGTACAGCAAAGCTAGCTAACCACCATGTGGCAAAATAATCCAATACAAATGACAGTATGAGACAGGATAGACAGTAGAAAGTGTTGAAGATATTAATTCAGCATTATTGATGATATTTACTAATATTGATTATATATATATTTCAACATTATTCATTCATTGCTCATACTCATAATCAATAACCATATTATGTAGGCAGCAAAAAGGCACACACATATAACACACACACATACATACAAGTGGTTCACATACTGCAGTGCAGACACACACATAACATAACACAAATACACATACAAGTAGTTCACACATAGAGAGACACACAAATACAAGCAATTCAGTTCACACTTGTATGAGCAGCTCACACACACATAAGCAACATGCTTCTGTTTTCTTGATTCAAAAAACATAATCAGAGGATGTATTTGATTTCTGTAGCTTTGATCAATATTTATTCAGCAAAATCATTATTTGCTACTGAAAACATACTCAATTGAATTATTTGTTTTTAATTTGATATGCAGCGAATTCATCCACTGGTATCTTTTTCTTTTGGCTGTATTTTCTGTCTTTGTATCTCTGATCTCTGTATATTTTTCATTTGGGTGTGACAGTAAGTGTCCACTGTAATGTGCATGCATCTCTTGCTGGCTGTAAATTTCCACTGTGTGACGGATCAAATCCCTGAAGGATTACCTAATTGCAATCTCAGGTTACCTATCCAATTGTAGAGCGAGAATGAAAAGGGGAGGGACCAGATTTGCGATATAAAACAGTATGCACAGAAGGAGAAAGTCAGTTCTTGGGGGGACCGTCAGTTCGTGAGCAGTTCTACAGGGGAGTTCGTCTTGCAGTTCATCGGGCAGTTCTGCAGTTCATCTTGGGGGCAGTTCCTCTTTACATTTTTCAACATGACACAATAAAGTCTAATTTTTCCTTTTTCAAGAATCTGTCTCTCCCCAATTGCTTGAGGATGGAGGAATCTCAATATGTTGAAGAAAATCCACAACAAAAGCACTACATGTTCGTAGATTAACGATGTTAACATAACATATTAGATCTTTTTACTCTTCACCGCCACCGTAACCAGCCAACCAGTAGATAACCACCCGATAATAGGCTGATAGCTGGAAATCAATGTCGCTGTTGTTTTCAATGTACATGGATAAGACAAAAATAATACCTTACCTCGATCAACAGCCGATGTTATCGTTGCCAATGCATGTGGCTTAGACTGGTGCCATAGACTGGATTTACACTGCATGTCTTAATGCCCAGATTGGATATGGATAGGATTTAGAGGCCCATATCCGATTTATTCAACTGTGTGTTTACATCTTGCTTGGAGCCCAAGGCCTGAATGATGTTCGTTTCGTTCGATTCCGTTAGTTTATACCACTCACTACCTGGACATTGTCTTGGGCGATCCAAATGCGCACAGTGTAATAAGCTACTGAAAATAAAATAAAAGCAAATGTGCGTGCAGTGCAACAAAAGCATGCAGGCCTAACAGTCATAGAAATGATCAAAACATGAAGCAAGCTCGCAACATTTGACTGGGTAACCTACATCTGATTCTCCCGTTGACGCCTTTTAAGCTGCTTTCACACTGAACGTGAAACAAATTAATTTAGTTACTGACTTACTGATGAATATGATGAGAAATATTGAAATATAATCCTCAACACATTCAAAGTAAATGCAAAGATGCGAATATACGCGATTCGCGTGTATTCGTCTTTGCATTGACTTTGAATGCAATCTGTCGCGCGAAAAATCGTTTTGCGTCTGGTGTGAAAGCATGCTACGCCAATCACCTGCATCATCGCAAAAGCCAGTCAGACTCCGCCTTGGCCCGGGCCACACTGCCTGCTGCTGCGTTGCGTCTTCCGCAGATCGCATTCGTCTTTTCGTTTCGGTTCCCATGTTATTCAATGAGAACGGCCACACTGCATGCTGAAGCTGCGCGTCTCACGCATGCAGAAGCCGAACTGCTGCCTTGCGGAAAAGATAAATTCGGACTCTTGCCGAATTTTCCCGCACGACGCATGGATGCGTGTCTGTTGCAAACATGAAGCAGATAATCAAAAAATGTAACAACACTTCCGGCATGTTTATCATATTAAAAGCCGGTTTATATTGACATAATCCCTTCCGCTCAATTCAGCGATGCTTCGTGAAATATGGAAACATGTAGTGGGAAATTGGCGAATTTCATCGTAGGCTGCTGTCATTAAAGGGGATATAGCCTATGGAAAAGTATTTTGTCATTCTCAACTTATTTTTAAAAACTTTAATACGACGTTGCTCGTTTTATTTTGGATTCAGATGTCTAGATTTTGCGGGAATATCTCATTAATTGCGGTGCCAAGCCAATGAACATAGCTTATTATGTTGATGCTTAAAGAGTATCAGAGCAGTACTTTTCCGTATCTCTCACTCTGGCCATGACACCCCCCGACTGCTGAACCTACATACGACTCCCCACTTGTAGCAGCAAGTTCAGGTGATTGTTTCCACTTGTAAAGAGAGGGGAAAAAACTAAGCTGGATACAGCATGGAGCTATAAAACATCCTTTGCATATAATGGCCAGACGAACGTACAGCACATCAGCCAGTTTCTGAATTGTCTGAACTGTTCCTTTCACGGTCGTTCGGCGCCTAGCCTACACGAATGGTTTCAGCCTCGACTAATGTAAATTAATTCACTTTTGAAAGCACATTCCACATCCCGATGCCCTCCCCCTACCCCAAAAGTGTTGTGTTCCAGGGTTCTGGCCAGAACAGTATTATTCATGGTTTTCACAGTTTCATGTATCAAGATTCCATAGTTCATAGTTTGATAGTTCATGTTTCATAGTCACAGTTTTAACAGTTTCTTGTTTCAGGATTTCGCATTCCATGTCCATGTTTTTACTTTTCCATGTTTTTGTTTTTGCCAGGTCTGCCATGCCACTCCACCGCTTGTCTGCGTTCCGCCCCGTGCCTTCGTTGTTGCACATTTCTGAGCTATGGTTGGCTTTGGTATTTCCCCTTCCTTCTGTGCTGTGCTGATTCGGGGCTCTCTAAGCTTAATTGACAATTAACTGTTTTTAAGTTACTAACATTTACTAACACTCACTGGGTGGTGTAATTCTTAGATAGGCACATTACTAATACTACTAATTTAGACAGGGAGTTTATTGTCATGATTCCTGCTTTGCTATTTCAAGATCTTGCTGTGCTTTTCTGTTCTTAACATTCATGCTTGCTTCCAAGCTGCATACTTAATTGGTACTTAAGCTGAGCACGCTCATTCTCTTAATGAGCAAGTCTTGCCAACCAATCTTGTCCATGTCTTGATCTTGCCATGCCTCTTGTTTCTCTCTCTCTCCAGGTGTTACCCCTTGTGTCATGATTATCAAGCCTTTATCTGGATGCGGTGGAAGTTGGCTGGCAGACAGTGTCTCAAGTTTGTTTCTAGTCGCGTCTCGTTTAGCCAAGTTCTTGTCAAGTTCCCTAGTATTTGTCCTAGCCTCTCGTCTTGTATATATATATATATATATATATATATATATATATTTAGTATTGTTATTTATTTTTCTTGAGTATCTTGCCTGGAGTTTCCAGTGCCTTTTTGTTTTTTGCCTTTTGCATTTATTGTTTATAGCTCTGTGTAGCGTACTTTAGTTTGTCCTTTTGCAACCCTTTGGGCCAAGTTTTTCGTTGGCCCTCGTGCCTGTGTTTTGTTTTTCAATAAATCCTCATTCCCTTTTCCCGCATCTGGTGTCAACTGATTCCATATCAAAAAGTAGAGAGCAAGACCATTTCAAACGGGTTTGCTGTGTATTGTAATATACTCAGTCCATATGAAAACGCACCACTCACGAAATCTGGAATAGCTCCACGGATTGATATGTGAAGTATATACGTATGATGCATTTGAGATAATGAATGATTTAAGAAGACATGTAAACATCATTCAATTTCATTCACGATAATGTTAATGTGCAAGAGAGGTTTAACTGGTGTAGGGGTCAAACAGGAAAGTGAATAACGGGTGTGACCGCCATTTGCATTGACACATGCGGTGCATCGTCATCGCATGGAGTTGATCAGTCTCTGGATAGTGTTCTGAGGGATAGCATTCCACTCCTGAACAAGGGCAACCTCAAGTTCTCGGATGTTGTCCATCTGGCATCAACGTGAAAGACGTCGTCCAATTTCATCCCATAAGTGCTCGATAGGGGAGAGGTCGGGTAACAGAGCTGGCCACTGAAGCACGGGGATGTTCTGCTGTGCAAGGCACTGCATGGACACCCTTGCAGTGTGTGCCCTAGCATTGTCCTGTTGGAACGTATGGACATCGTGGTGTTGGTTGAAGAACGGCACAACATGGTTCTGCAGCACCTGGTCCCGGTAGTAGACGCCGTTCACCCTTCCTCTGTAGATATGGAGAGGGGTTCTGTGACGGTAGCTTATTCCACCCCACACCATGACGCTGCCACCACCCCAATGGTCCGTTTGAACGACACAATCGGCGTTATAACGTTCACCACGTCTCCGCCAAACACGTATACGGCCATCTGCGTTCCTTAAGTGAAATCGTGACTCGTCAGAAAAGATGACACAGTGCCATTGTCGTAGTCGCCAATTCTGGTGCCTGTTTGCCCACTGTAGACGCTGGTTTCGGTGACGATCCGACAATACGAGGCCGAAATAAGGACGTCGTGCACGCAGGCCTGCAGCTCGCAGACGGTCCCGTACGGTGTTGGGGTGAATGAATCCACGTCGTCCTTGGACTTGAGCAGCCGTTCTTGTCACTGGTAGTGTTTGGTCTCGGACATGATCCCGTACGATCTGACAGTCCTGACGTGCCGTTGTCACACGTTGTTGACCCGGTCGAGGACGGTCCCGAGTGCTCCCCGTTTGCAAAAACCTTTGATGGAGTCTTGTGATCGTTGTGTGCGCGCAGTGTAGTCGTCTGGCAATTTCCCTGGTGCTGGCGCCAATTTGAAGCATGCCTATGGCACGTTCCTGTTCAGGGGCTGTAAGTCACGGCATAGTGTCGACGTTTCACAAGTGTCAGTGAAGAAGTGAAATTTTATTCGGATTCACATGCTTTTAAAGGCACTGTGTGCAATAATTCAGAGAGAAATTCATTTTCCCATGGTGTACGTGCAAGATGTTGCGTTTTTGCAAAAAATTGCCTAGCGTTACAGTTAACTTGAAATTCTCGCATTTCTTGCACCTGGCATGTCGGGTAACGTCACTGTAGTGTTGTTGTTGTATAATAATTATATTGAAGTTCATTTGAACTTAAATATTGACTTTTTTCTAGTGGTGCGTTTTCATTTGTACTCAGTATATGACCGTGTAATTAGATTGTTTGTATGTTACACTCAAGCATGCTTCCCCTACTGTCATTACAAAATATAAATCACGTGTAGTAGGCTATAACGACGCGAGACGAAATAATATATTATTTTATAGTGATTTCTTGGGCAAAGTCGTGCAGAGCCAGAAGGAGGAAGGAGGCGCCCGCGGCAGACCAGACGCAGTATTCACGCGGGCAGTGTGACTGAGACGCATGCGGCCAGCGGTTGCAATTCTGCGGTTGCGGAAGGCGCAACGCAGCAGCAGGCAGGGTGGCCCGGGTCTAGACTTTTTTTTTTTTTTTTACTAAATGTCCAATCTGCATGTTGATGTGCATTTTGGCTTCACAATGGGCACTTATCCAATATGCATCAGATACAGTGACGTGCAGTCGGAGGTTAGTTTGGCGAGGCAGAAACCTCCCCTTTGCTTGATTAACAATCAGACAATTAACTAGCTTAGTAGACTATTCGACAGAATGACGGGCAGTTTAAGTGTCCGCGAGGTTATTACTCAGTAGGCTATCACAGGATTTTGTGAACCTGTTCCCACGTACTATTCCTGACAATGAAAACAATTAAGACCAAGCTTGTAGGAAGCCAGGTACTGATAGAGGAGATAATGACTTCATTCACTTATATGCTGCTATGCAAGACTGCATGGATGAAAAACTGAATAATAAATTTGGAAAAATTCTCTCGGTAATTCTGTATATCGTTTAAACATTTTGTTAATCGGATTACGAAAGAAGACTGAAAATAAACGCCCGCTTTTTGTTGGGGTGTAAAAGCGCATATTAAAAGGACAATACATTATATAGGGTATTGATTAAGCATTGGACTCGAACTGTGTTCATTTATTTTGATGACATTGCTTCAGCTTCCTGGAAGCAAGTACGCGCAAATCTGTTGTTGAGCATTTCAGGTTCGATGTGCTGAGCAATAACGCCGCGGAAACTTAAACTGGCCCGCCATTCTGCCGAATAGTCTCACTAAACAAAACCCAAAACCAGTGAAGTTGGCATTTTATGTAAATCGTAAATAAAAACAGAATACAATGATTTGCAAATCCTTTTCAACTTTTATTCAATTTTATACACGGCAAAGACAAGATGTTTAATGTTCAAACTGAGAAACTTTATTATTTTTTTGCAAATAATCATTCACTAAGAATTTAAAGGCAGCAACACATTGCAAAAAAGTTGGCACAGGGGCCTTTTTACCACTGTGTTACATCGCCTTTCCTTTTAACGACACTCAGTAAACGTTTGGGAACGTTTGGGAAGCTTTTCAGGTGGAACTCTTTCCCATTCTTGCTTGATGTACAGCTTAAGTTGTTCAACAGTCCGGGGTCTCCGTAGTCCTATTTTACGCTTCATAATGCGCCACACATTTTCAATGGGAGACAGGTCTGGACTACAGGCAGGCCAGTCTAGTACCCACACTCTTTTACTACGGAGCCATGCTGTTGTAACACGTGCAGAATGTGGCCTTGGCATTGTCTTGCTGAAATAAGCAGGGGCGTCCATGAAAAAGACGTCGCTTGGATGGCAACATATGTTGCTCCAAAACCTGTATGTACCTTTCAGCATTAATGGTGCCTTCACATATGTGTAAGTGGCCCATGCCTTGGGCACTGATACACCCCCATACCATCACAGATGCTGGCTTTTGAACTTTGCGCCTATAACAGTCCGGATGGTTCTTTTCCTCTTTGGTCCGGAGGACACGACGTCCACAGTTTCAAAAAACAATTTGAAATGTGGACTCGTCAGACCACAGAACACTTTTCCACTTTGCATCTTTCCATCTTAGATGAGCTTGGGCCCAGCAAAGCCGGCGGCGTTTCTGGGTGCTGTTGATAAATGGCTTTCGCTTTGCATTGTAGAGTTTTCACTTGCACTTGCAGATGTAGCGACGAACTGTAGTTACTGACAGTGGTTTTCTGAAGTGTTCCTGAGCCCATGTGGTGATGTCCTTTACACACTGATGTCGGTTTTTGATGCAGTACCGCCTGAGGGATCGAAGGTCACGGGCATTCAATGTTGGTTTTCGACCTTGTCGCTTACGTGCAGTGATTACTCCAGATTCTCTGAACCTTTTGACGATATTACGGACCGTAGATGATGAAATCCCTAGATTTCTTGCAGTAGCTCGTTGAGGAATGTTGTTTTAAAACTGTTCGACAATCAGCTCACGCATTTGTTCACTAAGTGGTGACCCTCGGCCCATCCTTGTTTGTGAATGACTGAGCATTTCAGGGAAGCTGCTTTTATACCCAATCATGGCACCCACCTGTTCCCAATTAGCCCGTTCACCTGTGGGATGTTCCAAATAAGTGTTTGATAAGCATTCCTCAACTCTCTGTCTTTTTTGCCACTTGTGCCAGCCTTTTTGAAACATGTTGCCGGCATCAAATTCCAAATGAGCTAATATTTGCAAAAAATTACAAAGTTTACCTGTTTGAACATTAAGTAACTTGTCTTTGCAGTGTATTCAATTGAATATAGGTTGAAAAGGATTTGCAAATCATTGTATTCTGTTTTTATTTACGATTTACCCAACGTGCCAACTTCACTGGTTTTGGGTTTTGTACAATAGAACATAGATAACATTTCAAATGTTGAAACTGAGACATTTTGCATTTTTATCTACAAAATGAGCTTATTTCAAATTTTCTGGCTGCAATAGGTCTCAAAAAAGTTGGGACACAGGCAAAAAAAAAAGGGCTGAAAAGCAATTAATATATAAGAGAATCAGCTGAAAACAAGTAATTAAGTTAACTGGTGATCAGGTGATCGGCTATAAAAGGGATGTCTTAGAGAAGCAGAGTTTCTCAGAAGTAAAGATGGCCAGAGGTTCTCCTACCTGTGGAAGTTTGCGTAATAAATTGTGGAATACATTTAAAACAATCAGGGATGGATCCAGGAATTTTGGAAGGGGGGGGGCACAGCCCCCATACGAGCACCAAAGGCACGAAGTCTTGAGGGGGAGTTTGGGGTCCCTCCCCCAGAAAAATTTGAAATTTAAAATTCCTGGCATCTGGGAACAAAATTCAAAGTCTAATAGTTAGCTGAAAAAAAGAATTTTTTTCATGAACAATTATCCCTATTTAAGGTATAAGTTTGCGCTTTGACAGTGCAAACTTTTGCAGTTTGACAATCAAAACAGAGAGACTTAGGTCCTATTCCAATTGAAACAGGTGAACTGTGAAAATGATCAAAGTATCCATCAGGATACATCACAGATTAAACATTTAAATCTCATTTAAGTGTCCTTTGGTCAGACGAGTCCAAATTTGACAATCTTGTTGCAAATCATGGGCGTTGTGTCCTCCGGGCTGATGAGAAGAAAGACCACACCTCCTGTTTTCAGCATTCAGTTCAAAAGTCAGCATCTCTAATGGTATGGGGATGCATTAGTGCTTATGGTGTGGGACACTTGCATGTTTTAAAAAGCACCATGAATGCTGAAAGGGAAATAAAGGTTTTAGAACAACATATGCTCCCCTCCAGACAACATCTATTCCAGGGAAGGCCTTGTGTATTTCAGCAGGACAATGCAAAACCACATACTGCAGCTATTACAACAGCATGGCTTCGTAGTAGATGAGTCCATGCGCTGAACTGGCCTGTCTGCAGTCCTGATCTTTCACCAACTGAGAACATTTGGCGCATAATTAAACGAAAAGTTCGACAAAGGAGACCCAAAACTCTCCAGCAGCTGGAAACCTGTATTAAACAACAGTGGGATCGAATTCCAATGGCTAAACTCAAGAAACTTGTCTCTTCAATGCCCAGACGCCTCCACTCTGTGATAAAAAGAAGAGGGAATGCTAGGCCCCTGTCCCAACTTTTTTGAGACCTGTAGCAGCCATCAAATTTAAAATGAGCTCATTTTGTGGGTAAAATTTCAAAATTTCTCACTTTCAACATTTGCTGTTACCTCTGTTCTATTGTGAATCAAATACTGGCTAGTGTGATGTGAAAGTCATTGCGTTTTGACTTTATTCACAATTTACACTTTGTCCCTACTATTTCTTCTTCTTTTTTCTTTATTTGGCATCTCCAATCCCACCCGAATCTGGAATGTCCAATTGGTGAACTATGTACAAAGCTTCCTCGTATGCGACTCCTTGCAGCCAACTCAGAAGAGCGAAGACAGTTCACACCTCTCCTCCGAAGCACGTGCCTGTCAGCCACTGCTTCTTATACACTCATTGGTTGAATCTATCCAAGTTTAGAATGAGGGAGGATACCCAGACATGGACAGACTTAGAATCTTCCTGACAAGCACTCGTCTGGCCAATAGGAAGCGCTTGAGCAACGATCAAAGCTATTTATTTATTTCCATTTCCCGGCAGTCCCTTCCCAATTTGAAACCCTATAGTGCGATGGCCAATTGTGCACCACTCTGAAAAAGCTGCCGACCACTGCCGGTTGGTACGACCGGGGCTCAAACCGATGACGTGATAGTCACTTCTGCACTGCAACACAGTACCTTAACCAAGTGAGCTATCCGGCAGCTCCATCCCGACTATTTCTGAATTGGGGTTGTGTATTTCTAGCCTGGTAAAACCAGACACAGAGTCTGGCCAGTCGTCATTCACAAGTGTTTACTTCCTGGTGGGTGGGCGTTTGTCTGAAGATTAAAATCATTGGTGTACCGGGAAACTAATCACTAACGTTTGGCGATGGCGTATGTTATGCGCCGACTCAGCCACCTAGTACTTCTGCTGTAAACACAGTCCTTCATGCCAGGAATGCAGCGAAAACAAACTGATCAGAACAGTGAAGTTAAGACTGTAACCATAAATATGCCCATCTCCAAATTTTAGCCTTCACTTAATAGAACCAAAGGTGCTCTTTCTGTTCTCCTTACAAGAAACAAACTGTTGAGCTATCGTTTTCCTGCAGATATTGCTGCTGTTAAAAAAAATTTAAGAGACCCAAAACCAACGGGAGAATCGGCGAGAATAACGCATTATTTACATCAGGACGAAAACTGCATTGATACAAAAACTGAACCGTTAACGTTACCTGCGCTAACATCATCCTGAGCTCGCTTTCTAACTTTATAGCAACACAGTTTGGCTCTAAGCCGCCATTTCATTCATGGATAATGACAACATAACACCGAGACAGCAAATAGGTCTTGCAACACAAACAAAAACATGGCTTTTAAAAAGTTTGCTGCCAACTTAAATAGTGTTAAATTCGCTGGCAATGTAAAAAACCTAAAACCAGTGAAGTTGGCACGTTGTGTAAATCGTAAATAAAGACAGAATACAATGATTTGCAAATCCTTTTCAACCTATATTCAATTGAATACACTGCAAAGACAAGTTACTTAATGTTCGAGCAGGTAAACTTTGTAATTTTTTGCAAATATTAGCTCATTTGGAATTTGATGCCTGCAACATTTTTCAAAAAAGCTGGCACAAGTGGCGAAAAAGACAGAGTTGAGGAATGCTCATCAAACACTTATTTGGAACATCCCACAGGTGAACGGGCTAATTGGGAACAGGTGGGTGCCATGATTGGGTATAAAAGCAGCTTCCCTGAAATGCTCAGTCATTCACAAACAAGGATGGGGCGAGGGTCACCACTTAGTGAACAAATGCGTGAGCTGATGGTCAAACAGTTTAAAAACAACATTCCTCAATGAGCTATTGCAAGAAATTTAGGGATTTCATCATCTACGGTCCGTAATATTGTCAAAAAGTTCAGAGAATCTGGAGAAATCACTGCACGTAAGCGACAAGGCCGAAAACCAACATTGAATGCCCGTCACACTTTGATCCCTCAGGCGGTACTGCATCAAAAACCGACATCAGTGTGTAAAGGACATCACCACATGGGCTCAGGAACACTTCAGAAAACCACTGTCAGTAACTACAGTTCGTCGCTACATCTGCAAGTGCAAGTGAAAACTCTACAATGCAAAGCGAAAGCCATTTATCAACAGCACCCAAAAACGCCGCCGGCTTCGCTGGGCCCAAGCTCATGTAAGATGGACTGATGCAAAGTGGAAAAGTGTTCTGTGGTCTGAGGAGTCCACATTTCAAATTGTTTTTGGAAACTGTGGACGTCGTGTCCTCCGGACCAAAGAGGAAAAGAACCATCCGGACTGTTACAGGCGCAATGTTCAAATGCCAGCATTTGTGATGCTATGGGGGTGTATTAGTGCCCAAGGGATGGGCAACTTACACATATGTGAAGGGAGGGCCGGAGTGGAACTCATTTTCAGCCCTGGAGTTTCATGCCTCAGACCGGCCCACTTTAGATCACGACCTATTATTACTAAAATCATGTAATTAAAACCTTACATGTTAAGTCTACAATGGCGCACTGTTCTGTAAAGCCTTGTAATTCAGTGTATTTTTCTAAAATATTTCCAATTCAGTGCAAGTAAGGGTTGCTTTCCCAATGTAGATTTATTTCAACATGAGTGCACATCTCCAACATTAT
Source organism: Gymnothorax reevesii (assembly GCA_029721435.1). Classification (NCBI taxonomy): domain Eukaryota; kingdom Metazoa; phylum Chordata; class Actinopteri; order Anguilliformes; family Muraenidae; genus Gymnothorax; species Gymnothorax reevesii. Next base: position 60,597,552 of record CM056581.1, read on the forward strand.
GCTTTACAACACATCCTTTTCAACAATATCAGAATCTATATTCGGTTCAAATAACTGTTCACAAATATTCAACCCTTAAAAAAGCACAGATATTGGGGGAATGAAGAGTCACTTCTTATTTCAGTTTACTGGCAGTTGTGTGAATATTCAATGACTGATACTGATGAATATTCAATAACTGATCCTGGTGTGCCGTCTAGTGATGGAATATGTAACAGCGTGCAAAAATGGCAGCTCCGCGTCCACTGGCGGACATATCTGCACAAAGATACAGCGTTGTTCTTCTTGAACACGCCAAATCCAGACAATGCGTAAATGATTAATTACATTAATATTTTCATTTAAAACGAGTAACTAAGTTGCCAGTGTCAAAGTAACGAAGTGAAAGTTTACCACTAACGTATATACTGTATACTGTCACGAAGTGCGTGTACATCGTAGGCCTACTATGCAACTTTGAAAATGGGAGTATTATGCACCGGAACTCTATTAAGAGTTAAGAGCACGATTAAGCTGCTTACTGGATGTGAAACGAATTTTTCGCTCTAAAGATTACGTTCAAAGTCAATGTAAAGACGCGAGTACATACATTTCGCGTGTTTTTGCGTCTTTGCATTGACTTTGAATGTAATCTTTCGTGCAAAAAATGTGTTTCACGTCCAGTAAGCAGCTTAATAGTGCTGCACCTGATTTTACTAATTAAGGTCTTTATTGAACCGCATGATTAAAAAGCTTTAAGAGTAGCGCCATTCCAAACACCCGAATTCGGCAGGAAGCTTCCCCAGACAGCCAGCGACTTTGGCCCAAAGTCGTTCCTGAGTCGCTCGTGGCGGCGCCGAGTCGCACTCGCATATCAATCGCAAAACGGACGCGGGCCAAAGTCGCCTGTCGGATGGAATTCCTTACACTCGTCTCCTATCTGGCATGCGACTTCCAAACGATTGCACTGCTCCGAAACGCAAGTGCACTCACTCCTAATGATAAAGAAAACTTCCACAGCCTTCAGAGGAAACGTACTCTGGATGGGCATTTTAACCAATTTCCAAATTCGAGTGCTCGCATTCAATTACTATGGAGCAGCCTATTCGCAAAAAAAAAAAAGTCTCAAATAGTCAAATAAAAAAGAATCAACACCCTGGGGTTTCGGTTTGTCGTCTTTCTGCGATGCACGTAAATTAGCCTATCCATTAACTGAAAAAACAGGCCTCCATAAAGATAATTGCCATAAGTTCCGAGTTAATTTTAAGGGGAGATTTCGCATGTCAGCAGTTCAATGACAGAATTTTACGCACAAAACTCAAAACACGGCTACCGGGACGCGTGAGCCGTGAAAATGGCACGCTCAAGTTACTTTTGTCTTGTATGCACTATATAAGCCATATGCCTGTAATTTAGAAAATGATTTATTTTGATTAGAAAATCAACGATCTAGTTCTGTGATACGCAAACTGAACTTCGCAAAGATTGCACGGCACATTATTTATTCTGTCGAGATATTTCTGATGTGCCGCTCTAATAAATGGGAGCCTCTCTAGATTCAGTGATGTCGAAAAATGTTGAACGTTCTTAATACAAAAAAGAAGCGTCATTATTTTCCAGTATTCATCTGTGCCGATATTCATAGATAGGCCTAAATAATTACAGTACTGCGACCCGTCCAAAAATGTGAACTGAATATTGAACAGGGTAAATTCACACACAGACACACACAATGGACAAAAGTATTGGACCACCAACACATTACACCTTCTGGATCTCTTATGAAAAAAAAAGGCAATCAGAGATAGCAGACCTGGCCCCAGCCACGGGCTGACAGACAGAGTGACACACATACACACACACACACACACACACACACGATCATTGCTTAACCTGGCCACCTAGGGGAGGGGCCAGGTAATTACATGGGCATTAATAAAGAGTTGGTCCCTGCTCTGCAGCTGTAACAGCTTCGACTCATCCTGGAATCTGGGAAGGCTTTCCTTAAGATTTTGGGGCATCTTCGGGAATTTTGCCTATTCACCCTAAAGAGCCTTTGCTAGATCAGACACTGATGTTGGATGAGAGGGCCTGGCTCAGTCTCTGCTCAAGTTCATCCAAAAGGTGTTCTAGTCAGGGCTCTCTGCAGGCCTGTCTCTCCCATATTTAAGTCACCCCACCGTGCTTTTTATGGCATTTGCATTGTACAGAGGCGCAGTTATAGTGGAACAGAACAGGACCTTCCTAAAACTGTTCCCACAAAGTTCAAAGCATAGAATTGTCCAAAATGTCTTGGTTAGCTGAAGTACCAAGATTTCCCTTCACTGTAATTTAGGGGCCCAGGCCAGCCCCTGAAAGCCTACACTATAGCATTATCCCTTCTCTACCAAACTTCAGTTGGCAGTGAACGCAGTCAGGCAGGTAATGTACTCCTAACGTCCGCCAAACCCAGACTTGTCCATCACACTGCCAGATAGAGAAGCGTGATTCGTTACCCCACAAAACACGTTTCCCTTGCTCGAGAGTTAGCGAATCTGTGTTCAGCAAATGATTTCAGCACATACCAGCTCAGCAAAAAAAAAAAAAAAAAAACCCACACACCACTGTCGTGCAGGGCTGCCCAAACCTGTTCCTTGAGATCGACCATCCTTTAGGTTTCTACTCTGTCCCTAATTCAACACTCATGATTCAGCTCATTAGCAGCTTGTCAAGTTCTGTATCCGGGAAAGGTTGTGTGGTTTGCTCTGGCTGGAGTGATAACCTTCAGGATGGTCGATCTCCAGGAACAGGGTTGGGCAGCCCTGCTGTAGTGCTGTATACAGAGTGGCCAGCAGCACTACTTCAACGCAAGACTTTCCCTCCTCTCTCCTTTCCTTCTGGCCAGCAAATTAGTAAATAACCTTGTTTAACTCAGTCATCAGTCCTTTTTTTCCTGTGACATGTCCTATTCATATAGCCTGTCCGAGTCATGACATTTGTAAGCAAAGTTTTAATTCTTGAAGCAAAACTGCCCTTCGCATTTCACAGAACTGACAAATTATTTCTTTTTGAAAAACTGGCATTATAATGTACATTTATTTTTGTAACATGCAGCAAAATTACAGCTCTTTTTAGTCACAATGAAATATTTGGCTGGTGGGAACTTGCATACACATTTGGTCAGTCTTTTTCACCCAGGAAGTAGTGTATATGTATCGAAAGAAATAAGCCAAATAAAATTTGCGACCAGTTCTTAATACTGACGACTACCAGGTGCTCTGTATTAGCAAACCATTTAGTAATTATTTTTCATTATCGTATTCATATAGCAACAAAAGTTTCTGTGACACCAATATTGTTAATTATTTTTCATAACGCAATTAAGAAATTGTCATACATGGTGATATCAGACTGAAACAGGACACGTAAACACAACATTGAAATGGAAATCATGAAAATGCGAGAAAATGACTTTGCACGTGAAAATGTGCGTAAATCATGCTTGTGGATGGCAATAAAAGAGGAGAATTTTTGGAATGTTCACATTGTGCCTGATGAACAACGGAAGCATCACTTATCGGAAACACAGCCATTTCGGATCAGGAACTCTACCCTCTAAATGCCAAGACTGTCTGAAAATGATCGGTGGAGGGCCATTGGGATGATTGAATCCGGAACCTCGCAGAGGGAAGTTGCTCATCGCCTGAATGTCCACCGAAACACCATTTGGAACTTATGGCAGCGTCATCAGCAGACAAGACATGTCAGAGACCGTCCTCGCAGCGGCCGTCCACGAGTAACCACTCCCAGACAGGACAACTGGATTCGAACAACCCATCTCCGAAATCGATTCCAACCTGCAACCATAACTGCAAGAACGATACCTGGTTTGAGGCGACTGTCTGCACAGACAATCCGTCGCCGTCTCCGTCATTTTGGCATTGTCCCACGTCGGCCAGCAAGACGTCCAATACTCACAGTACAACACCGACGACTGCGTCTACAGTGGGCACAACAACATCGACGGTGGATCCAACGTCAGTGGGATCTTGTACTCTTCACTGATGAATCAACATTCATGCTTAACCGATGTGATGGTCGTTTACGTGTATACCGTCGACGTGGAGAACGTTATGCCAACAACTGTGTTCAGGAATTTGATCGTTTTGGAGGTGGTAGTGTCATGATTTGGGGAGGGATCACGGCTAGAAACAGAACAGATTTGCTTGTTATTGATGGAAATCTGACAGGTCAAAGATATCGCGATGAAGTGCTACGGCCATTGGTGGTACCGTTTTTGATGCAACATGGTCCCGGAATAACGCTGCAACATGATAACGCCAGACCACACGTTGCAAGGATTGTACAGCAGTATCTGATGCAACAACATGTCAATGTCCTGCCATGGCCAGCCAGATCCCCAGACATGTCCCCAATTGAGCATCTTTGGGACGAGATGGATCGACGTTTGCGGCGGTTGGATAACCCGCCAGCTACACTCCAGGAATTGCGACAACGTCAACGTCAGATTTGGAATGACATCCCACAGCAATTTCTGGCACATCTGATTCGGTCCATGCGCCGGAGATGCGTTGCTTGCATCATGGCACGAGGAAGTCACACCCGGTATTGAAGTGCGAAGGTCACAATTGGTTAGACGTCAGACAAGTGCTTCATGACGCATGAAAATGACATTTTTCGTTTTGAGTGACGTTGGCACTGAAAAGTCAGTGTTTCTCCTGTTAAATAAACATATTAATTGCATTGAGATCTTTGCGTGTCATTTATAACATACACATAAATGGTGTCACAGAAACTTTTGATGCTGAGTATATTTTGCATTTACCATTTCATGTTTTATACAAATGAGGACTTGATAGATTTCCCTCTCCAGAAGATAACGGGGTCAGAGCACCCCATATTGACCAGGCGCCCCTAATAACAGTGCGACCTTACACATCCAGCACATAAGGAGATTCACCGATTATGATGTATATTTTATAACTCCAGTCAATTGAAAATAAGCACACATTGCTCTACATACCTTGTGTTCTCAAATTTTAAACATGATGATGCCCCCCTGCCCCCAAAATCTAATGTCAGAAATCCCAAAATATCAATACGCACAGCAAGTTTCATAAAAATAATGAATGATATTTCATTTCTGCTCCTAAAGTGAAATTATTACAGACAGACAGACTCAGACATACTGATCACTATGTTGTACAAGTAAAAATGGAAATTTACACACTGCTTATTTATGACCCAATAACAATAATAAGGCGATAGTTTAAAAATGTCAATTTTAACCTAATTGTTTTATTGATAATCACATCTAGTACAAACAAGTACAAAATCCAATCAATGGTCAGAGTATTTGGGGCACGTAACTAAAATCAAGGCAGACTTACACACCAGTGCTGCAATAAATCTTTGCTTCACAAGGGTATAATAATCAGAATTTGAACAAATTGAGAGCTGTGGATTCAATAGTTTGTTTAGCTTGCGGACCGCAATTTGTGTTGCTGTTGAACTGTACTAGGTTGTACCAGCATTCATTTCAATTACTTTGACCCCCCTCTTTCCAATCAGTGCGGCCAGGCGAAGTAACAGCTGAGTTTCATTCAATACACTAACGGCACCACAATCTACATTGTCTGATCATACAGCTGAATCACCACCTGAAACTGTTTCAGCATAACATGAATGTTATCATATCAGTCATGAAGGGTGAATTATTGCAGGACTGCTGCATTATCTTTTGCTGATGTGCTTAAAAAAACTGGCAATTGCGCGTTATGTCAAAAAACACAACTTGGTGCGCGTGTGTGTGTGTAGAGAGAGAGAAATTAGGTGGCGATTCATAGTCCCCTTCTCCAGCTGTCGTGCACTGAAACCACTTTTTTCCTGGTTTTTGACGATCTCCTTGCCTTGGCGTTTTCTCCTATAACAACATTATTTCAAGATTACAAATTTATCTTATACTACTGCAGGGATAAAACAACATCATAACATCTGGACTCACATTCATCAATGGTAAATTCAGTGCCTTGCAGAAGTGTTAAACCCCTCTGAAAATGCTTACTGTACCCTCAAAGCACTACATAGCGTAAATATCACCCTACCAATGCCTCAGGACACGCCATCCTGATCGTAAAATATGGCACAGGTAACATCCTGCAGTTAGGATAATTGTCAGCAAGAATTGGGAAACTTTAAATTAGAGTGTGAAAGGAACTAAATTCTACAGAATATCACATTTTTTTTGTGTCCTCATAAAATAGCAGTAAAAAAAATAAATAAAAACTTACCAGCATTAATGATAAAGCAGTTTGGACTTGCTGAATATCTGGGCGAGAATGATGTCTGTATTACAGAATGCCCCCTGAAAGACAAGGTGAATAAATTCAACCCAGAAAAATGAGAACATGACAGTACCTTAAGTGCAGTCACACTTTCACAAATAAGTCAGTGAAGATGTTGAGAACCTATTTTTGAGAGACAAGATAAAACGCCAGGCAGAAACCCTCAATGTTCATGGACTCAAGATCAGAGGGTGCCAGTTTGGATTCTGCCCAAGAGATGCATCATTTCCATCAGACAGGTAAGTAGTCCACATGTAGAAATTCATTCAATATTCGGTATAATACATCACTGTGTGGCACATTTTCCACTACATATTATCATAGACTACTAGTATTGATGCCAAAAAGGGGCACAACAGTCTTGTTGAGAATGAACGGTTTGTTAGATTGAGAAGCCTGCCAAGCTGTATAAAATAAAACTGCCAGTCAATAGCTAGTCTCAAGGCTTATATAACAATGCATGAGAAATGCATTTGAAATTACGACAATTTTCATCTCACGTTTCCTGTTTTATTATCCATTAGTTCCATGCCACCCTTTTCTACTTGCAGTAAAGCAGATCCATCTAGCGCCTATGATGTCACCTCCAAATCAGCTTCCCAAAGCTACACTGATTCACTCCCAGCAATTCCCAGGTTGATGTGGCCTATTCAACGGGAATATGAATACCAAAGCACACTCCAGGTAATAGCAATTCAGTAAGCTCCCATTTGAATGCGTTTCCCAAGTTAGGTAGAATAGAGATTTTGCTTATCTAATGATACCCGATCATGTTTACCATCAAAGCGATGTAAACCAAAGGCAGAGTCCTGTCCCAAACACGAATTTCCATCTGGCTCCCACCTGGAGAATCTGCACTTCAAAACGTCTCGTGCTAGTCAACCAGTCGTCCTGTCGCCCTTGGATACCTGTCTGTGCGGACATCAGTAGCGGTTTGAGACGAGAGACGGACATATTCAGCGAACTACAACGACATACACATTTAGATAAATATGGACAGATTTTAGTGAGAGGAAGTGATTTAGACAATAGGTTTTGTTTGTATGTCATCTGGAATAGTTACACGTAATTTTTAGATAGCAAACTTGGTTCCATACTCTGTATCCATCGCTGACAGTTTCGCCAAGAACATCAATGGTTTAAGGCAAGTAAGTTATTATTTTTTTCAACAAATTGCCATTCCATAAATGAAATTCAAGTTCGAGAGCATCGTTTAATCGATTGATTTTATGTCAAATTTGTAACTTCTGTCAAAACACAGTCGTGGTTAAAGTTCGCCAGGTAACGGTTGACATGTTTGCGCGAGCACATCTCTACAGCGTAACGTCACTGCTCAGACTGAGAGCGAAAGCAGCAGACCCCGCTGACAGGGCAATAATACACCACATACAGCAAGGTGACACGAATAACCTAAATGTTCCGCGTTTACAATGAATGTTGAGTCATTTGCGAAACGCAGCTCGGGTAAAACAATGTATTCCCGAGTCCACCAAAGACGATGAAACGTTAGCTTGCTCGCTAAGTCATCTCCAGTTATTAGCCCACTAAAGTTGGCCAACAGCGCGTGGAAGTTCATGCTGCGCTTTCACAATACGCTGCCGTCTCCCGCTACCTTACTCAATCAGTGAAACAAATATATAGCCACAAATCACAACTGCAAGAGAATTATATCTATCACTCCCTCAATTTAGTTGTCAATATTAACACGAGTAACCTTGTCTACTTATTGGCTGCCGAGCTTCCAAACATGGCAGGCTAATGACGCCTGACCTCATGCCCATTTGTTGGCTAAAAAAAAAAAAAACTGTAGCACTTCCAGGACCGCTGGATATCAAGTAACTTAGCTGATTGCAACACGGATAATCAGCCAAAAGACATTTCGGTCCAACATTTAAAATTAACCACCTTATCTTAAATAACCTCAATTCATCATATGACTGCCGTTACAAGAGATTCTGATAACTCCCCACTGAAGTAAATTGTGAGCGTCTGTTTGTTGGCACTTTCCGTCGGCCGACCGGCACATTATCCCTCTTGGGTATTCAGCAGATATGGTGGGCATGTTATGGTACTATCCTGTTCTTTTTTCAACAGATGTAACTCCAGATGAATGGCCATCCGCAGGATGGTCTGATATGGGCAGCAAGGACAGACAGACTTCCTAAGGCAGGGCTCCTCAAACCACGGTCTTTGAGGGCAGAGAACTGCTGGTTTTCCACCCTCCCTTTACCTGGGAATCAGGTGAGATGACAATCTGGACAATTAGCAGCATTAATTGATCACCCAATTGCCCTGAAGGAAGGAAAACCAGGACTGTATTTGGATTCGAGGGCTGGATTTGAAGAGCCCCGAGAACTTTTGGGGTAGGCAACATTCAGAAATCGTATTGTAACAATTTTAGATAGCTATGCAAGTGCAATGGATGGATACACTTCACGAAAATAAGACTGAAAAAAACAATTGAATTCTGATGAACTTTTTAGACACCGATGCTTCTGGATCCAGACTGACATACCAGAATGGCCGCAGTGTAAAAACAGCTATTTTCCCTAATTTAAATGTAACCCTCTAAAATTGTGCAATTCATGTTTCTAGAGTAAAGATTTGCAGCCCCAGTAATAAAAGATGTGGTTTGCTTTATGAAAATAGCACGCACTCAAAGAGCTAATGCACGTACATCTAAGACAACCGTTTCTTCAAAACTCATCTCTTATTCTCATCAAGCTGTTTTCAAAGAATGTACAAATAAGTGTCCACTAAATACATACATTTCTTGTCATTGCAGTGGCTGGATTTAACATTTTAAAATTGCTTGACACACTGAGTCGACAACAGGTGCAGCTTGCAGCGACAGTAAACGGTGTGCTCAGCCAGCTTAAAGGAGTCTGCTCCAAAGACTCAGCAGAGATGGCGCACAAATTCAGCCATCCATTTATGACTATGATGGATCTTGACTCATATGAAGCAAGGCTGGAGGATCCCATTATGCAAACACAAAGGCAAAATGGTAAGCCTGAAAACTACTCAACTGTTTTGTAACATAACTGACTGACAACCTCTGCAGCTAATACCATCTCAGAAGTTTAAAGACCCCATTTGAAAAATAGTTTTTTCTTCAGAATGAGAGTTCCAAAGTGTAAATTGTGACAAAGTATAAATTGTGAATAAAATCAAAACGCAATGACTTTCAGATCACAGCAGCCAGTATTTAATTCACAATAGAAAAGAGATAACATAGCAAATGTTGAAACTGAGAAATTTTACAATTTTATCCTCAAAATGAGCCAATTTCAAATTTGATGGCTGCTACAGGTGCCAAAAAAGTTGGGACAGGGGCCTATTTACCATAATGTAGCATCCCCTCTTCTTTTTAACACAGAATCGAGGCGTCTGAGAGGAGACAAGTTTCTTGAGTTTAGTCATTGGAATTTGATCCCACTCTTGTTTAAGATGCAGTGCCATGACCTTAAACAGGCCGTTCATGCTCAAAAGCCCTCCAATGTGGCTGAATTAAAACAATTCTGCAAAGAAGAGAAGGCTAAAATTTTTCGGTTATCGCACATGTTTGATTGCAGTTGTTGTCGCCAAAGGTGGATTTAGGGGACAATTACTTTTTCACATTGGGCCAGGAAGGTTTGGATAGCTTTTTCCCCTTAATAAATGAAATCATCATTTAAAAACTGCATTTTGTATTAACTCAGGTTGTCTGTGTCTTATGTTAAAATTTGTTTGATGATCTGAAACATTTAAGCATGAAAACTATGCTAAAAAGTAAGAAATTAGGAAGGGGGCAAATACTTTTTCACGGCACTGTATATCTCATGTCTAATGCCATAGGTAAATCATTTTACAGAAAAACCATATGATGTCAGTTGTCAGAGGGAATATTTGAATCACAGTCCCTGTCAGGATATGAAGTTTTGTTGGACCTTGGCTGCAGTTTTTTTTTTGAAGGTTTTTGCCTGAATCTCCCTTAGGATTGTAACTTGAGCATTATTGACCAATAAATAAAATTGATTTTAGGTTGCATCAGATCAATCATGTAAATCAAACAATCATGAAAAATCACATAAACTGTCTTGTTCTTTCTGTATTGTCTGTTTTGTCTGTATAGTCTATGTTGTCTTAATGTAATTTTATGTAAATCTTTATTCTTGTACTGATGGCCCTACACTAATAGGGCCAGCTGGTTTTCAGATGGTTCTGCCACCTGGAAAATAATGCTGGCTCTCCTGTTAAATTTCCCAGTAACCATGGTAAACCCTAAACCACCATCCCCTGACACCTTGGACCATGCAGCAGGGTAGTGGTGGACCCTAGTGGGTGTCAGGTTGTGTCAAAATGGGGATTTGGGCTTTGGAAACGCCGCCACGGCTAGTTGGATACGGTGTGAGAATGAGCCCAAAATAGGACCAGAAAAATAGAGGGTGTAGCCGTGGCTGTGCAACTGAGAACCCTGCACACCTGATGCCAGTTAACTTTATTACTTGCTAAATGTTCGTTCAGCTGATTCGCTTATATATTAATTGCTTTTTCAGCCCTTTTTTTTTGCCCGTGTCCCAAATTTTTGGAGACCTGTTGCAGCCAAAAAATTTGAAATAAGCCGATTTTGTGGATAAACATGTGAAATGTCTCAGTTTCAACATTTGAAATGTTATCTATGTTCCATTGTAAATAACATATTGGCTCATGTGATCTGAAAGTCATAGCATTTTGATTTTATTCACAATTTACACTTCGTCATAACTATTTCAGAATTGGGGTTGTCTTATAGCCCCTTTTCAATTGACCATCAAACAGTAAAGTCTTAATTGTGCCGCATTTTGCAGTAGTGCCTTTTCTAAAAACCTATTAAAAAGGGTAAATTTTTTTTTTTTTAACTCAGACACTCCCTGCTATAAAAAAAGCCTTGACCAGCTTATCAGCAGCTAATTCGACCAGCTTCCTATATTTTTCTAATCATACAAAAACATCCATGAAGCTGGTCAAACTAGCCACACACGAACTGGCCAAGGCTTTTTTAATGCAAATACAAAATACAAATTTTTATAGATTTTTCAAAACGCAAAACATAGCAAAATGCAACACAATTAAGCATTACATATTTGATTGTCAACTGTAACTGACTACAGTAGGTGAATGCAAGGATGACACATTATCAGGCAATCATTCTCAACTCCTGATGCAAACACTGCATTCAGAAGAAAAAGTAAATTTTCTCAAATAAGGTCCTAAACTTTTGTAGGTGGAGCAGTTGCTTGCCTACCCAGCAATGACTGACAGTATAACATATTTCTAAAAGCCTCAGCTCTATTATAGGCTGACATCAAGGTATAATTGTGGTCATCATATACCTACTCACCATGGCCAGTAATGTTCCTCATGCTCTGACATGCGTTAGAGGTCATACCCAAATCATGTTGCAACTTTTGATCACTCTCCCACTGTCAAACATTTTTTAGTCCTGGTGGGGCAGAATAGAGAAAATCATTAAGGGTTTTTTTTTTGTTAAACACACGACTGAAATCAGTTCAGCAAAATGTTTTAACAAACTAAATTTGATGCGGGGTGCTTTTCCCACTGCTTACTTGGTGTTAGGTCATTCCTAAGACATATGTTAAGATGTGAGGTTGCCTGAACTTTTCAAGGTTCTTCCAAGGGCATCGTTAGCTATGGCATATATTCTGTGAAAGAAACTTTTGAGGTTGGTCTACAACACCTTAGTATTCACTGTACACTAACATATTAAAGCGTGAAAATGTCGTCAGTGTCAGGACAAATACATTGGCTGTGATGCAAGACCCGAGATTGATTAGTAGAATTAGGTGTGTGACTGCATGGTTAAGCCTGCCCCAGATGGTGCAAATTTGGCTGAGGCAAGTGACATGCGCGTACACTACATCAGGCAATGTTGCACCGTGTGGGGATGGTTTTTGCCGTGTAACTTCCTCGGATGACAGTTCAGCAATGTATCTAGCATTCAAAATATTTTTGCGTCATGCAAGTAAGTTACTCACCGTGTGGGGGCCACCTGCTGCAATGTTACATGTGCTCGACCGATCACAACGTGCAGACACACCATATGATGTGCAGACGAGTCACATGATACAGAAAAATGGCTTTTTCCAATGAACTGACAATGAGCATGGGCGCCGCCATTTTTCTGTATAATGTGACTCGTCTGCAAAGTTGCACCATCTGGGGCAGGCTTTAGAATGAAAGCCTATACCCATATCAGCTCATGCTGGAAAAGAATTACTATCCCTGCTCTCGACCAGTGGTCTTCAGCGTCGTCCCTGGGGACCCCCTGTGTTTGCTGGTTTTTGTTCCAACTACAATTGTAATTGCAGGATTTTAACAAGCTGTTAATGTTTTAATTAGGTGTTTTTTAGGTGCGACCAAGCATCTATAAACGCTTCTGTCTGTCCGTCTGTCCGTCCGTGACACCTTTTTCACCATGTTCCTGTCGTCGTATCATCATGAAATTTTCAGGAGTTATTGACCTTTACCAAAGTGATGTCCATGCGCAAGGCTGAGGTCAAAGGTCAAAGGCCAAGTTCACAGAGGTCACGACCTTGTTTGCGGGTTTTCGCGCTGTAACTCCAGTTAGAATTCATGGATCGCTATGAAATTTAGGAAATAGCTTCTAGGCATAGAGGAGGTGTTCCCTATTGTTTTTCAAGGTTATCCGTCAAATCCCAAGGTCACACAGGTAAAAAGAGTGTCAATTTTGCCCGATTTGACGGTTTTCGCACCGTAACTCAAGTTTAATTCAATGAATGGCTATGAAATCTTAGAACAAGCTTATTGGTGTAGAGGAGGGGTTCCCTATTGATTTTCAAGGTTATCTGTCGAATCCAATGAACCCTAGATAAACACACAAAACTTAACGGACAAATGAAATGAAACATGTCAGAATGTTCAGTTGTGTCTAGTGATACTTGATTGCTATAAGAGGTCTTGCTAATGAAGACCGCATATCAGGCAAACTGGTTGCATACTGTGGAATTATCATCAGGCGGGCGGCATAGGTCACGTTCTAAAGTGATCTTATCCCTAGTTTTACTACATGAGCAGCTAACATTACTTCATAATTTTGAACTCCGCTATAACTGTTTTGACAATGTACGGTAAAGTGATGGTCAACTTACAATGGCGATCAACTGGCCAGCTTCCGATTCCTCCCGATTTCTGTGGCCCCCTACTACTTCTAAGGCTTTCGAGACAGAGACACCGTTCCAACTCTGAGACGTCCGTGCCGATCCATATATCTTGACTTATATACACGATTTCAAAACCCCTTTTCATTCTTTCACAATCCCTGTTTTTCATCCCTTCTTTTTTTATGCAAGTCAATGGGCGGAATCTTTGGATCAGTTTCCCCGCACTCTAGAAACTTGTGTGGGGAGAAGCAAAAAAAGACTCAGAAAAATTTTTTGAAATTGATCCCCCAGCCACAATTTTCAACATACACACACAAATTGTACATCAAAGCGCAGGAAAATTTGTGCAGGTTTGAAAAATGTTGATTTGGAAGAAAACAGATGGAGGGTTGAGACTCCAGGCACCCCGAAGCGACAAGAGCGCAGACTAACTGCCCCATAGACAGCCATTATAACAGGAGCAGATAAGTTGGGGAACAGAGCTGAAAAACAAATCGCCGTCCTGACCACATACTTCACACTACAAGAAAAAAAAATGTATGGGGACGCTCCTCAGAGACTCCACTCACTCACAACATTGTCGTTTTTTCCATAGGACCTTCGCTCTGCCAGAAAATGGCAGTAGTTCGGACAGTGTCACTGACCAACTCTCCCAAAGGCAACCATTATCACAGGAGCAGACAGTTGAGACACCTTTTTGAAATTGCCATGCTGACCACATACTTAACATACATGCAAAAAAAAAAAAAAACTAGGCTTATGCCGTCGGAGGCGACGGCTGGGGGTATATCCCTGAATGCCCCCAATCCTCCAATTCCCCAATCCTTGAATAGACTTTCATTTGAACTTAATTTCAGGTCAATTGGACAAATGGTTCTGAAGATATGGCCAAAATAGTAATTTTCCATCACAAAGCGCCATCTGGCGGCAAAATATTGAACCATACAGGTATGATGTTGTCATGTGACACGTTGTGAGGTCATGACCTTGCAGTTTCACATAGTTTCATGTCAATTGGACAAATATTTCCAAAGATATGGCAAAAATGGTGAATTTTATGTGACAAAACTCCACCTTGTGTCAAAATTTTGAACCAAACAGGTATAATGTCATCGTGGGACACATCCTCGGGTCATGACCTTTCATTTGCACTTGATTAGAGGTCAATCGGACAAATATTTCCAGAGATATGATAAAAACAGTGATTTTTTCAGTCTTTGGCCCCTGCTGGCCAATCTAGTGATTGTAAATTGTCCATAATCGAATCAGTTCTTCCTCTTTATGATACTTACTTATATGCAAAGCTTGGAATTTCTAATTGAAATATTACTGAAGTTATCGCGTTAACACGTAAATTAGTTTTTGGCCCCTGGTGGCCAATCTAGAAATCGTAAGTTGTCCAAAATCGAATCAGTTCTTCCTCTTTATGATACCTACTTATATGCAAAACTTGAAATTTCTAATTGAAATATTACTGAAGTTATCGCGTTAATACGTAGGGCGGCGTAGCGGCGGCGCGGTGGTCGAACCAAAAACATAATATCCCCGGAACGCCATTTGGCGTTCAGGGATATAAATACATGGGGACCCTCAGCAAATTCTCCTGTCACTCACAGTATTTTTGGTTTTAATGCTCAAGATTATTTAGCGGAAATTGAGGTTCATAATAACAAAGTATTAGACAAGTTGCATAAACTAAAGCCAGATAAGGCGGCGGGTTCTGATGGCTTATATCCTAGAGTGTTCAGGGAAGTTGGTGAGATCATCTTTAAGCCACTATCCACCATCTTCAGACGGTCTTTAGAAACTGGAGAAATACCAAATGATTGGAAACAGGGCAATATAATACCAATATATAAGAAAGGGGACCGTACCAAGCCAGGACACTACAGGCCAGTCAGATTAACTTGCATTGCGTGCAAAATATTGGAATCTATCACAAAAGAAGAGCTGGACTTACAGTATTTCTTGAACGTGACAGTATGTTGAGGGATAGCCAACAAGGTTTTCGGAAGGGAAGGTCATGCCTGACAGACCTTCTGGAATTTTTTGAAGAGGTCACCAGGACTTATGGCCAGAGCAGGGCTTATGACATCATATACTTGGATTTGCAGAAAGCATTCGATACAGTACCGCTTAAGAGACTAATTTTTAAAATGAGCTCCATTGGAGTTACAGGAGGTATTCTGAAGTGGATTCAAAACTGGTTACAGAACAGAAAACAAAGAGTGGTCTCTTTGAGTGGTCTCTTTCTCATCTGAGCTAGGTATGGTGGGGAGTGGCGTCCCCCAGGGATCAGTGTTGGGACCCCTGCTGTTCCTCATCTACATTAATGACCTTGATAGGAATATCGAGAGCAGATTGGTCAAATTTGCAGATGATACTAAATTGGGGGGTTTGGCAAATAGTTTAGGGTCGACTAAAGTGATTCAGGATGATTTGGATAGAATCCAGTATTGGGCAGAAATGTGGCAAATGAAATTTAATCTAGCAAAATGTAAAGTTGTACATGTAGGTAATAAAAACATTAAACGGGATTACTTCATGGGAGGTTTAAAACTGGAATGTGCTGCACACGAGAAAGATCTGGGAGTGATTGTTGACCAAACCCTCATAAGTTCTAGCCATTGTGCCGTAGCAATTAAAAAAGCTAATCGGATGCTGGGATACATTGCCAAAAGTATTGAGTACAAATCGAAGGAGGTGATGCTTCTTTTGTACAACATGTTCGTTAGACCACATTTGGAGTGTTGTGTGCATTTCTGGGGACCATACTTTAATAAAGATATAGAGGCTCTAGAGAAAGTTCAGAGAAGAGCCACTAAGCTTATTCCAGGTATAAAAGGTGAAAGCTACGAGAAGAGGCTAAAGATCCTCAATCTCTTTAGTCTTAGGAAAAGGAGACTCAGGGGTGATTTCATTGAGGTCTTTAAATATGTTACAGGGACTGACAAAGTGAATTAAGTAGGATTACTTCGACCAAGTGTTGTGAGTAGAACTTGGGGTCACAAATGGAAGTTGACCAAAGATAAACTTAGCACTGATATGCGGAAATATTTCTTCACCCAAAGAGTAATTTCAATGAAAAATAGCTTGCCTGACCATATTGTTGAGGCAGAGACCTTGGGGATTTTCAAGAGCAGGCTTGACTTAAAGGTAGATACCATTGAGTCATTCAGTATTTGAAGGCATATATTCTCAATAGTATTAAGAAACTGGCGAGCTTAGTTGGGCTGAAAGGCCTGTTTTTGCCATCCATGTTATGCTATGTTATGTATTATAAAACGAGACTGGGATTAGGCCAGTGCTTCACTCTCACAACTCCCTGTTTTATGGGGTGCGTCAACGAGGTATTCCTGCATGAGTGACTGCCAATGGAGCTGTAGCCCCAAAAATGGAACATTAATGAGGAAAAAAGGTTCAGTAAATTAATATAATTTTATGCACATCAGAACAAAACAGTGGTGGAAAAACTACTCAGATCCTTGACCGAAGTCAATACCATAGAGTAAAAATACTTCACTACAGGTAAAAGTCCTGCATCTAAAATCCTACTTCTGTAAAATTATGGCATTTAGGTTCTGGTTTTACAGAAAATTGTACTGTGGCTGATGTATTAAACAAATGTAACATTGTTTATGCTGCTGAGTGAAGGCAGAACCAACATTCAATGTGGAGCTGGTTTGAACTGCCTTGAAAGGGTGACAGAATAAATCTGAGAGGTTGTGAGATGATTGATTGGGTAGTTCTGAGACATATATTTGTATTAATTTTTCAGATTTTTTTTTCCTTTTTTGAATTGTTGTAATATTGCAGATTTCTTACATCTTTGGACCTGAAACAGTTATTTATTTACAGTCATGTGATTCCAAAAGATTCCAAAGACAAGAATTGAAAGACTCTTAGCTGGCTACAGGAAGCGTTTGCGAGCTGTTATAGCTGCCCGTGGAGGAGTTACAAAGTACTGGCTGTCAGGGTTCCAAAACTTTTGAACAAGGCCTTTTTTTGTCGTAAAAAACTGTAAAAGATTAAAAATGCTTGCTTTAAAATGAGGTGAAATGTGTCAGGATTAACTTTGTAGCATTTCGTGGTTAGGTTTGCTTTCAATCACTTGGTCATGAATTGCAACAGACATTTAAACCAGAGGTGCCCAAATTTTTGAACCCCATTGTACAAAATCGTTATGGAAAGGTTTTTCATGCACACTAGCTTGCTAGCTAGCTCGTTTTACAAAAGGTTTGGTGGAAAGACAACAGTTTTACTGTGTGTATAGTGTATGAGGCGTATATGCTGAGCTGCCATAGTAACGTCATAGCTAAGCGCTGAAAAAGAGACTGCTCTAATAAAATGGCGCGCCCCATTCAAGGGAGAAAAGCCTGTTCACTCGCACCCTTTGTTCAATATTGAATTTCATGGGGGTTGAATCATCTGGAAAAGGTTGGACGTTGAATGTATTGTTATCTGGGAATTATTTAAGTGGCAAATTGTGTTGGATGATAATGTCCCTTTAAGTTTTTATAGACAGTCAAACTTACCCTCATTTTCTCCTGGACAACTGAATTCATGGCTTTATACATGGAGGCTTGACGCTCATTGATGTCTTCTTGGCGTTTCATGATTTCTGCTTGGTGCTATATTTAGACAGAAAAAAATGAACTTACCAAAGAGAAAAATATCACTCATTACACGAGTTCACAGATTCTAAGGGTGGCTGTTTTGGGGCATTTCTGCTCACCAGCATTTGGATGATTTCAAGAAAAACTTTGATTAACTACAGCAGTGCTCAGAGAGCACAAGCACCTCCGCCAATGTCAAGGACAATTCGTAATCATTCCACCAGAATTGATGAAAATCCATCCATAAATTTTCATGTAATCCTGCTTACAAACCAACAAACCAACCAAGAGACAAACGATGATGATCACATAATGATCACATAACCTGCTCTAACTTCATTGGGCGGAGGTAATTATGTGATGAGGAACAATTTATGGATATCATCAAGGCAAACAATTATGTTTAGCTGTGTTTTTCCGATAATTATTTTTTTAAATTAGCCTGTTTTGGACGCGAGATCATGAAACATAGACTGATGGGAAATAATTTGACTATACTTAAAAAATGCAGTTTGCACTGACTATAAACTTACTTCTGTTCTCCTCTGTAGAACATCAATCACTTCAAAGATGTTGGCAAGATTCCTGTTATATTCTTCTCTTTCCTGGGAAAAAAATTAACATTTCACAGAGAACACTATCACTCACTTTGCATGTGTTTGCAGACTTAAATAGCAGTCAAGTTGATTGATTTCTGCTTTATTTGCATTCGGATTAATTTGAGAGCAACAATAATTCCATTACGGGGGGCAATTTATAGGAATCATCCAGGCCCCAGATTCTGTGTAGCTGTCTTATTGTTTATTTCAGAAAGTATTTTTATTGAATTATCCTCTTATGGATGTGAGATACTGAAACACAGACTTCTGGTAATTATAGTTGGTCTACCTTTTCACAAAAAAATTTCCAGACTGTAAACTTACCTCCATTCTCTCCTTGAGAAGTAAATGAATTTCTCTCATTTGTTTCTGTTAAGATGGAAAAAATGAGCACTTGAGAGAGAAGATTATCACTCATTTTGCAGAATTCACAGATTCTAATGGTGGCGTTCGTTGGATGTCAGAATCAACCCGCATTTGAATGATTTCCAATAAAACTGATCATTCTGCCGAGTTATGTTGTGGTTGTCAACTAGCATGAGGTTTGCACTGACTATAAACTTACTTCTGATCTCCTCGGTAGAACATCAATCGCTTCAAAGATGTTGGCGAGATTCCTGTTATATTCTTCTCTTTCCTGGGAAAAAAAATTAACATTTCACAGAGAACACCATCACTCACTTTGCATGTGTTTGCAGACTTAAATAGCATTCAAGTTGATTGATTTCTGCTTTATTTGCATTCGGATTAATTTGAGAGCAACAATAATTCCATTACGGGGGGCAATTTATAGGAATCATCCAGGCCCCAGATTCTGTGTAGCTGTCTTATTGTTTATTTCAGAAAGTATTTTTATTAAATTATCCTCTTATGGATGTGAGATACTGAAACACAGACTTCTGGTAATTATAGCTATTGGTCTACCTTTTCACAAAAAAATTTCCAGACTGTAAACTTACCTCCATTCTCTCCTCGAGAAGTAAATGAATTTCCCTCATTTGTTTCTGTTAAGATGGAAAAAATGAGCACTTGAGAGAGATGATTGTCTCTCATTTTGCAGAATTCACAGATTCTAATGGTGGCGTTCGTTGGATGTCAGAATCAACCCGCATTTGAATGATTTCCAATAAAACTGATCATTCTGCCGAGTTATGTTGTGGTTGTCAACTAGCATGAGGTTTGCACTGACTATAAACTTACTTCTGATCTCCTCGGTAGAACATCAATCGCTTCAAAGATGTTGGCGAGATTCCTGTTATATTCTTCTCTTTCCTGGGAAAAAAAATTAACATTTCACAGAGAACACCATCACTCACTTTGCATGTGTTTGCAGACTTAAATAGCATTCAAGTTGATTGATTTCTGCTTTATTTGCATTCGGATTAATTTGAGAGCAACAATAATTCCATTACGGGGGGCAATTTATAGGAATCATCCAGGCCCCAGATTCTGTGTAGCTGTCTTATTGTTTATTTCAGAAAGTATTTTTATTAAATTATCCTCTTATGGATGTGAGATACTGAAACACAGACTCCTGGTAATTATAGCTATTGGTCTACCTTTTCACAAAAAAATTTCCAGACTGTAAACTTACCTCCATTCTCTCCTTGAGAAGTAAATGAATTTCCCTCATTTGTTTCTGTTAAGATGGAAAAAATGAGCACTTGAGAGAGAAGATTATCACTCATTTTGCAGAATTCACAGATTCTAATGGTGGCGTTCGTTGGATGTCAGAATCAACCCGCATTTGAATGATTTCCAATAAAACTGATCATTCTGCCGAGTTATGTTGTGGTTGTCAACCAGCATGAGGTTTGCACTGACTATAAACTTACTTCTGATCTCCTCGGTAGAACATCAATCGCTTCAAAGATGTTGGCGAGATTCCTGTTATATTCTTCTCTTTCCTGGGAAAAAAAATTAACATTTCACAGAGAACACCATCACTCACTTTGCATGTGTTTGCAGACTTAAATAGCATTCAAGTTGATTGATTTCTGCTTTATTTGCATTCGGATTAATTTGAGAGCAACAATAATTCCATTACGGGGGGCAATTTATAGGAATCATCCAGGCCCCAGATTCTGTGTAGCTGTCTTATTGTTTATTTCAGAAAGTATTTTTATTAAATTATCCTCTTATGGATGTGAGATACTGAAACACAGACTCCTGGTAATTATAGCTATTGGTCTACCTTTTCACAAAAAAATTTCCAGACTGTAAACTTACCTCCATTCTCTCCTTGAGAAGTAAATGAATTTCCCTCATTTGTTTCTGTTAAGATGGAAAAAATGAGCACTTGAGAGAGAAGATTATCACTCATTTTGCAGAATTCACAGATTCTAATGGTGGCGTTCGTTGGATGTCAGAATCAACCCGCATTTGAATGATTTCCAATAAAACTGATCATTCTGCCGAGTTATGTTGTGGTTGTCAACCAGCATGAGGTTTGCACTGACTATAAACTTACTTCTGATCTCCTCGGTAGAACATCAATCGCTTCAAAGATGTTGGCGAGATTCCTGTTATATTCTTCTCTTTCCTGGGAAAAAAAATTAACATTTCACAGAGAACACTATCACTCACTTTGCATGTGTTTGCAGACTTAAATAGCAGTCAAGTTGATTGATTTCTGCTTTATTTGCATTCGGATTAATTTGAGAGCAACAATAATTCCATTACGGGGGGCAATTTATAGGAATCATCCAGGCCCCAGATTCTGTGTAGCTGTCTTATTGTTTATTTCAGAAAGTATTTTTATTAAATTATCCTCTTATGTATGTGAGATACTGAAACACAGACTTCTGGTAATTATAGCTATTGGTCTACCTTTTCACAAAAAAATTTCCAGACTGTAAACTTACCTCCATTCTCTCCTTGAGAAGTAAATGAATTTCCCTCATTTGTTTCTGTTAAGATGGAAAAAATGAGCACTTGAGAGAGAAGATTTTCACTCATTTTGCAGAATTCACAGATTCTAAAGGTGGCGTTCGTTGGATGTCAGAATCAACCCGCATTTGAATGATTTCCAAAAAAACTGATCATTCTGCCGAGTCATGTTGTGGTTGTCAACCAGCATGAGGTTTGCACTGACTATAAACTTACTTCTGATCTCCTCGGTAGAACATCAATCGCTTCAAAGATGTTGGCGAGATTCCTGTTATATTCTTCTCTTTCCTGGGAAAAAAAATTAATATTTCACAGAGAACACTATCACTCACTTTGCATGTGTTTGCAGACTTAAATAGCAGTCAAGTTGATTGATTTCTGCTTTATTTGCATTCGGATTAATTTGAGAGCAACAATAATTCCATTACGGGGGGCAATTTATAGGAATCATCCAGGCCCCAGATTCTGTGTAGCTGTCTTATTGTTTATTTCAGAAAGTATTTTTATTAAATTATCCTCTTATGGATGTGAGATACTGAAACACAGACTTCTGGTAATTATAGCTATTGGTCTACCTTTTCACAAAAAAATTTCCAGACTGTAAACTTACCTCCATTCTCTCCTTGAGAAGTAAATGAATTTCCCTCATTTGTTTCTGTTAAGATGGAAAAAATGAGCACTTGAGAGAGAAGATTATCACTCATTTTGCAGAATTCACAGATTCTAATGGTGGCGTTCGTTGGATGTCAGAATCAACCCGCATTTGAATGATTTCCAATAAAACTGATCATTCTGCCGAGTTATGTTGTGGTTGTCAACCAGCCCACATATTCTGTATCGCTGTGTTATTGTGTGTTGAATCGTTATTTTGTTAACCTACACTGTTCATGATTCCAGCTGTAATGAAAGTTTTTTTTTTTTTTTAGCAATCATATATTTTCTGTTTTTTTTTTTTTTTTTTTCAAGATTACCAAGTAAAAACACTGAAAATCCCCCTCCCCCCCCCCCGAAAAATTTGGAAATGAAAGGTCAACATTTTCCATTCACTTGGCACCTGGGAACACATTTCCAGGTCTTATAGGTTGCTGAAAGGTCCATCAATCCAATCAAAGTTCTACTCTATTCCAATAGAAATGGATGAACTGTGGCAAGACATCAAAGCATCCAACGGAGTAAATCACAGATTAAAAATTGAAAACACTACATTGCACTTGTTTTCTTTCATTAATAATGGTATTCAATTCACTTTGAAGTGAATTTGCAACTTCTCCCATCAGGCATATTCTGTCGAGCATAGAGCAACAAAATCATCTTCTGGCAGCACTCAAGGAAACGGCATTAACTCCATGTAATGCTAGAGTAGGCAGCATAGTAGGCCAACATTATTTTTTTCTTGGAAATACATCAGCAGTCGCAAGAGATGTTGGGATTCAATATACAGTACAGGCCAAAAGTTTGGACACACCTTCTCATTCAATGAGTTTCCTTTATTTTCATGACTATTTACATTGTAGATTCTCACTTAAGGCATCAAAACTATGAATGAACACATGTGGAATTACATACATAACAAAAAAGGTGTGAAATACCTGGAACTAAAATCATGTCTTATATTCTAGTTTTTTCAAAGTAGCCACCTTTTGTCTGATTCCTGCTTTGGACACTCTTGGCATTCTCTTGATGAGCTTCAAGAGGTAGTCACCTGAAATGGTTTTCACTTCACAGGTGTGCCTTGTCTGGGTTAATTAGTGGAATTTCTTGCCTTATCAATTGGGTTGGGACCATCAGTTGTGTTGTGCAGAAGTCAGGTTGATACACAGCCGACAGCCCTGTTGGACAACTGTTAGATACATACATAATACATACATAATTCCACATGTGTTCAATGATCTCAATTACATTGTGAAGACTCCAGATAAGTGAAAACCAAAACAATTGTGTCACATTAACATGCTGAAGCCTTATCATGACAGAAATGCTAGGGTTGCAGCTTTCACTTCAGATTCTCCCATGGCCGAGATTTGTGAAGATGAGGGGGATTTTCAAGATGATGAACCTAGAATTCAAGCTGAAGTTCTTTCATGTAAATTGTCAAATTCTGAAGTGTTGCAAAATCTTGATGTAAAACTCCAGCACTTAGAACCCTCACAGAGAGATCAGTTTGAGAGGTTGATCAAGAAATATGAGGATCTGTTTCCTGATGTTCCAAAAAGAGTATCTATAGCCTCTCATGATGTAGATGTTGGTGATGCCAAACCAATAAAACAGCATCCGTACCGGATGAATCCTGAAAAGAGAAAGATTGCTGAGAAAGAGGTTGAGTACATGTTAGAACATGATATTATCAGACCCTCCAACTCAGATTGGAGTTCACCCTGTGTGCTAGTTCCAAAACCTGATAGAAGTACTAGATTCTGTACAGATTATCGCAAAGTCAATGCTGTAACTAGAACTGTGTTTCCAATACCTAGGATTGATGATTGTATTGATAGTGTAGGGCAAGCAAAGTTTCTGACCAAGATTGATTTATTGAAGGGTTATTGGTGTGTGCCTATAACTGAGAGGGCAAGAGCATCTCTGCTTTTGCCACACCATCTGGGTTGTACCAGTATGAAGTTCTACCCTTTTGGAATGAAAAATGCCCCAGCCACATTCCAAACGATGATACAGTCTACAATCGCCGGATTGCCACACACGAGTGCATACATCGATGACCTGATCACATGGAGTGACTCCTGGGAAGAACATCTAAAAGATGTAGAGACGTTGTTCCAGCGCCTGACCCAGGCTAGCCTGACTGTTAGTCTGAACAAGAGTGACTTTGGTTGTGCTACTGTCACCTATCTTGGCTACGTCATAGGCCAGGGTAAGGTGGCACCCATAAGTGTTAAAGTCCAAGCCATCATGGACTTTCCAGTTCCCGACAACAAAAAAGCTTTGCGCCGCTTCCTTGGAACGATCGGGTACTACCGCAAGTTCTGCAAGAACTTTGCTGAGATTGCTCTCAGTCTCACTAACCAACTGAAGAAAGGCGTAAAGTTCACTTGGGATGAGGCATGCCAGAGAGCCTTCGATCGCCTGAAGTCTCTGCTGTGTCACCTCCCCGTGCTCAAATCTCCTGACTTCAACAAACTGTTCTCCATCGCAGTCGATGCTAGCGACCAAGCTTGTGGATCTGTGCTCCTACAGAGAAGTGACTCTGATGACATTGAGCATCCCGTGGCATACTTCTCCAGGAAGTTCAATCGCCACCAAAGGAACTATTCCACAATAGAGAAGGAGCTGTTGGCACTGGTTCTATCCTTACAACACTTTGAGGTTTATGTGTGTTCAGGGCAAAAGCCAATGATTGTGTACACTGACCACAATCCGTTAATGTTTTTGAGTAAGATGGAAAACAAGACTCGGAGATTGTTGAATTGGAGTTTGATTTTACAGGAGTTTGACTTGGAAATTGAGCATGTAAAGGGTGCTGACAATGTGATTGCTGATTGCTTATCCCGTGTTTGAATATGTATATATATATATATATATATTGTAATGTGAATATAGGCCACTAGATGGCAGTATTTACCTTTTTTTTGTTAAGCTCAGACTGGAGTCATATTTAGACATGTCCTGGACATGTCTGGGGCAAGTCTCAGAAAATTAAAAAAAAGAGATCTAAATGTGGGTGGGGTCTGCAAAAGAGTATATAAGGAATAGAATTGAGACATTAGAGTAGTAGGAGAAATTGCAAGAAGATGACCAGACCTGCCATTCTGTTCAAGACCTGTGACATTTCTTTTGTGGATTTCTTTGCCTGTGTTTGAGCATTTTCATTATCCAGGACATCACCAAGCCACCCCACAAAAAGGGACTGTAAATATTTCTTTTTTTTTCCTAATCAATCTTGGTCTTTAGGTTCATTAGTTGTTAGTTAGTTGTTATTGTCTTTGTCTGTTAAATTAAATGTGTTTAAGTTTTAAAAACTGTGTGTCATCCCTTGCTGTTGCTGTTGTGTTATAAATGTAATAACAAATTGGGGCCATAACAAATTGGGGGCTCAAGGTCCGGGATAGACCATTTTGTGAGTCATTTATTAAAAATCTAACATTTCAAATTGAAAAAAATTTTTTTTTAATTGAATGCATATATATTGACAACAGCAATGGATGATTTCTTGGCATCACCAACCGTAGGGGTTTTGAAGTCTTTTAAAAAGACAGAACTGCTAGAAATTTGCAGACATTTAGAGCTGACAGAGGTGAAACCAGCCATGCGAAAAGCAAGACTGGCTAGAGAGATAGTTGAATATTACATTGATGAAAATGTGTTTGCACCAGGAGATCTGGAACAGTTTCCAGTGGAAAATCCAAATATAGGAATGGAACTTAAATTAAAAATGCTAGAGATTGAAAGGGAGGAAAAAGAAAAACAAAGGCAGTTTGAGTTGGAAAAATTAGCAAGAAAAGAGGTTGAAAGGGAGGAAAGAGAAAAACAAAGAGAATTTGAGAGGGAAGAAAAAGAAAAACAAAGACAGTTTGAGTTAGAAAAATTAGCAAGAGAAGAAAAACAAAGAGAATTTGAGAGAGAGAAAGAGGAAAGAGCAGAAATAGAGAGACAGAGACAGAGAGATTTTGAATTAGAGAAATTCGATAGAGAAGAAAGACTCCAAATGGAGCTACTAAAAATTAAAATAGCAACTGAAAATAAATTTTGTGCCAGTCAGGAGGTAAAACTGGTGCCTCCATTTTCAGAAAAGGATGTTGACAACTATTTCCAGTGTTTTGAAAAGGTAGCAAAGAGTTGCCAGTGGCCAAAGGAACACTGGCCTCTGATGTTGCAAACTGTCCTCAAGGGTAAAGCTCAACAAGCCTATTCGGCTTTGCCTGCAGATGATTCCTCTGATTATGAGGTTGTCAAAAAGGTTATTTTGAGAGCTTATGAGTTGGTTCCAGAGGCTTACCGACAGAAATTCAGAGGTCTGAAGAAATCTGAAAATCAGACTTATGTTGAATTTGCTAATGAGAAGCAGGTTTGCTTTGAGCGCTGGTGTACTTCTATGGAGGTCAAGGATGATTTCAACTCACTAAAAGAGATGGTGTTAGTTGAAGAATTCAAGAACTGTGTTAAGGATGATCTTAAGACCTACCTTAATGAGAAGCAAGCACTGAACTTGCAATCAGCTGCCAAATTTGCAGATGAATATGTTCTCACACATAAGTCCAAATTTCAGTCTAGCAGTAACAATAAATGGTCCCAATTTCAGAAAAAGGGTTACGGTGATACCCAAGATTCCTCACCCAAAGAC
The DNA here is from genome assembly GCA_029721435.1 of Gymnothorax reevesii. NCBI lineage: Eukaryota > Metazoa > Chordata > Actinopteri > Anguilliformes > Muraenidae > Gymnothorax > Gymnothorax reevesii. The sequence continues at coordinate 60,624,435 of CM056581.1, forward strand.
AAAGACAAATCTGGTGATGGTGCTCAGAAATCCAGTAACAGGTCTGATCAAAGTGTGAAAGCTGACAGTGACAAAAGTGGTCTAGTTTGCAGTTATTGCAAGAAATCTGGTCATGTTACAACTAACTGTTGGTTCCTTAAAGCTAAGAAAGAAAAAGAAAAGGATACCAAACCAAATGCCTTTGTGAAAACAAGGTTAGAAACCCCTGTAGTAGATAACCGATCTGCTAAATTGCCTGCTTCATGTGGGGCTAAAAAGCCTGATACAGCTGACTTCGTGAGGGAGGAATTTCTTCCATTTGTGTCAGAGGGATTTGTGGCTCTGAATGAGCATACTACTCCTGTCCCCATATATATCCTAAGGGATACCGGAGCTTCTCAGTCACTTTTGTTGATGGACTCCTTGGAGTTACGTGATGAGACCGCTTCAGGGGATTTCATACTTGTACAAGGTATTGAAGGGAGGACTGTATCTGTACCCCTGCGCTCTATATTCTTGAAGTCAGATTTAGTTACAGGACAGGTAAAGGTGGGACTTATGTCAAGTCTACCTATAAAGGGTGTTTCTCTGTTGCTAGGCAATGACCTGGCTGGGGGCAAAGTAGTTCCCCCTGTACATCTTACTTCACAGCCGAGCACTGAAAATGGGGATGAGGACCCATCTCTGTATCCTTCTTGCGCAGTGACTCGTGCTATGGCCAAGAAGGCTAAAGAAGATGATGTTGTGGTGCCGTCCAGTACATTGAATAGTCAGGACTCAGGTGGTTCGCCTCATGACTCTGATTGGCCTACTATGGTTTCTCCGTTTAAGGACTTATCAGATACTTTTATCAGTTCTCTATTCAGCCAGCCGGATGGGTCTGGTGATTCTGATGTGTCTGGAGACTTGTCTCTGTCCAGAAAGCGGTTGATTGAGGAGCAAACTAATGATCCTGAAATTGGTGTACTAAAGAGGAGAGCCCTTCCTGAAAAAGAAATAGATGCAGTTCCAGTTGGGTATTATCTCAAGGATGGTGTGTTGATGCGGAAGTGGCGACCTCCTGATATCCCTGCCAATGCAGATTGGGCAGTGGTCAGGCAAATTGTTGTTCCGAAGGTCTATAGGAATGAGATCTTAACAATGGCTCATAGTTTACCTTTAGGAGGTCATCTTGGTGTTAACAAGACTGTTGATAAGATCATGAAACACTTCTTTTGGCCCGGGCTTCGGAAAGACGTTTCCAACTTTTGCAAAACCTGTCACACTTGTCAGGTAGTTGGAAAACACCAGTTAGACCCACCTGTAGCTCCATTGCAGCCTATCCCAGCATTTGGGGAGCCATTCTCTAGGGTCATTGTTGATTGCGTTGGTCCATTACCCAAGACTAGATCTGGAAATCAGTACTTGTTGACAATCATGTGTGCATCTACCAGATTCCCCGAAGCCATACCTCTACGTAACATCAAGGCAACTGCAATCTCGAAGGCTTTGATAAAGTTCTTCACGTTGTTTGGTCTTCCCAGGGAAATTCAGTCAGACTAAGGTAGCAATTTCACTTCAGGATTGTTTCAGCAGGTTGTGTATGAACTAGGTGCAAAACAGATTCTTTCTAGTGCCTATCATCCAGAAAGTCAGGGTGCCTTAGAGCGGTTTCATTCCACTCTCAAGACAATGATGAGGACTTATTGTTATGACCATGAGAAAGACTGGGATGAAGGGGTTCATTTGCTGTTGTTTGCAGCTAGAGAAGCAGTGCAGGAGTCTACTGGATTCAGTCCATTTGAGCTAGTGTTTGGTCATAAAGTGAGAGGACCTTTGCAATTATTGAGTGAACAATGGCAAGAGAAAGAGCCGCATATCAGTCTGTTAGACTATGTTAGCAAGTTCAAGGAAAGATTGCGTGCAGCTTGTGACCTTGCCAAAGAGAACTTGAAATCAAGTCAGGGAAAAATGAAAACTTGGTATGATCATAAGGCTAGAAGCCGTGAGTTTAAACCAGGAGAAAAGGTCCTTGTGTTGTTTCCCTTGCAGTCCAATCCATTGCAGGCTAGATTTCATGGTCCTTATGAAATTCTGACAAAACTCAATGATCTCAATTACGTTGTGAAGACTCCAGATAGGAGAAAACCAAAACAATTGTGTCATATTAACATGCTAAAGCCTTATCATGACAGAAATGCTAGGGTTGCAGCTGTCACTTCAGATTCTCCAATGGTCGAAACGTGTGAAGATGAGGGGGAGTTTCAAGATGATGAACCAAGAATTAAAGCTGAAGTTCTTTCATGTAAATTGTCAAACACTGAAGTGTTGCAAAATCTTGATGTAAAACTCCAGCACTTAGAACCCTCACAGAGAGATCAGTTTGAAAGGTTGATCAAGAAATATGAGGATTTGTTTCCTGATGTTCCAAAGAGAGTTACTATAGCCTCTCATGATGTAGATGTTGGTGATGCCAAACCAATAAAACAGCATCCATACCGGATGAATCCTGAAAAGAGAAAGATTGCTGAGAAAGAGGTTGAGTACATGTTAAAACATGATATTATCAGACCCTCCAACTCCGATTGGAGTTCACCCTGTGTGCTAGTTCCAAAACCTGATGAAAGTACTAGATTCTGTACAGATTATCGCAAAGTCAATGCTGTAACTAGAACTGATGTGTTTCCAATACCTAGGATTGATGATTGTATTGATAGTGTAGGGCAAGCAAAGTTTCTGACCAAGATTGATTTATTGAAGGGTTATTGGTGTGTGCCTTTAACTGAGAGGGCCAAGAGCATCTCTGCTTTTGCCACACCATCTGGATTGTACCAGTATGAAGTCCTACCCTTTGGCATGAAAAATGCCCCAGCCACATTCCAAAGGATGATACAGTCTACAATCGCCGGATTGCCACACACGGGTGCATACATCGATGACCTGATCACATGGAGTGACTCCTGGGAAGAACATCTAAAAGATGTAGAGACGTTGTTCCAGCGCCTGACCCAGGCTAACCTGACTGTTAACCTGAACAAGAGTGACTTTGGTTGTGCTACTGTCACCTATCTTGGCTACGTCATTGGCCAGGGTAAGGTGGCACCCATAAATGCTAAAGTCCAAGCCATCATGGACTTTCCAGTTCCTGACAACAAAAAAGCTTTGCGCCGCTTCCTTGGAATGATCGGGTACTACCGCAAGTTCTGCAAGAACTTTGCTGAGATTGCTCTCAGTCTAACTAACCAACTGAAGAAAGGCGTAAAGTTCACCTGGGATGATGCATGCCAGAGAGCCTTCGATCGCCTGAAGTCTCTGCTGTGTTACTTCCCCGTGCTCAAATCTCCTGACTTCAACAAACCGTTCTCCATCGCGGTCGATGCTAGCGACCAAGCTTGTGGATCTGTGCTCCTACAGAGAAGTGACTCTGATGACATTGAGCATCCCGTGGCATACTTCTCCAGGAAGTTCAATCGCCACCCAAAGGAACTATTCCACAATAGAGAAGGAACTGTTGGCTCTGGTCCTTTCTTTACAACACTTTGAGGTTTATGTTTGTACAGGACAAAAGCCAATGATTGTGTACACTGACCACAATCCGTTAATGTTTTTGAGTAAGATGAAAAACAAGAATCGGAGATTGTTGAATTGGAGTTTGATTTTACAGGAGTTTGACTTGGAAATTAAGCATGTGAAGGGTACAGACAATGTAATTGCTGATTGCTTATCCCGTGTTTGAATGTGTATATCATGTGTTTGAATATTGTATGATATGTATATATAGACAAGTGTTCACTTAACCATTTTGTATTGAAAAGAAAAATTTTGCCTTTATGAGTCAAAATTTTTCCCTTTTGGAATGGAGGTGTAATGTGAATATAGGCCACTAGATGGCAGTATTTACCTTTTTTTTGTTAAGCTCAGACTGGAGTCATATTTAGACATGTCCTGGACATGTCTGGGGCAAGTCTCAGAAAATTAAAAAAAAGAGATCTAAATGTGGGTGGGGTCTGCAAAAGAGTATATAAGGAATAGAATTGAGACATTAGAGTAGTAGGAGAAATTGCAAGAAGATGACCAGACCTGCCATTCTGTTCAAGACCTGTGACATTTCTTTTGTGGATTTCTTTGCCTGTGTTTGAGCATTTTCATTATCCAGGACATCACCAAGCCACCCCACAAAAAGGGACTGTAAATATTTCTTTTTTTTTCCTAATCAATCTTGGTCTTTAGGTTCATTAGTTGTTAGTTAGTTGTTATTGTCTTTGTCTGTTAAATTAAATGTGTTTAAGTTTTAAAAACTGTGTGTCATCCCTTGCTGTTGCTGTTGTGTTATAAATGTAATAACAAATTGGGGCCATAACAATATCATGTGTTTATTTGAATATTGTATGATATGTATATATAGACAAGTGTTCACTTAACCATTTTGTATTGAAAAGAAAAATTTAGCCTTTATGAGTCAAAATTTTTCCCTTTTGGAATGGAGGTGTAATGTGAATATAGGCCACTGGATGGCAGTATTTAACTTTTTTTTGTTAAGCTCAGACTGGAGCTAGGTTTGGGCATGTTTCGGGCATGTCTGAAACAAGTCCCAGAGAAAAGAAAAAAAAAGTCTAAAAGGTCGGAGGGGTCTGCAAAAGAGTATATAAAGGGGAGAATTGAGACAGTAAAGTAGTAGGAGAAATCGCAAGAAGTAGGATACATGTGAGCAGACCTGTCATTCTGTTCAAGATCTGTGAAGTTTCTTTTGTGGATTTTTACCCATAGAGCATTTTCCTCACCCAGGACATCACCAAGCCACCCCACCAAAAAGGGACTGTAAATATTTCTGTTTTTTGTCTTGTTAATCAATCTTGGTCAGTAGCGTAGTTAGTTGTTTAGTTGTCTGTTCATTAAATGTGTTTAAGTTTTTAAAACTGTGTCTGTCATCCCTTGCTGTTGCTGTTGTGTTGTAAATGTAAAAACAAATTGGGGGCCATAACCACTAAATCAAGCAATTCAACAAATTTAGTTGATTTTTGGGTTCAAGTTCACTTGAAACACCCTGAGAAGATTAATGCCAGCCTCACTGAATCTATACATCATTTAAATAGAACCTGTCCAGCAATGTGAATTAGGCTAAAGGCAGCGGATGATGCCGCAATCTAAACAAATAAAAAAAAAACTCACTGACATCAATCAATCTAGAAGGGGTTAAGAAGCCATTTCTCAAGCTCTGGGACTCCAGTAAACCATTTTAAGAGCCATTACAAATGAAAATAAAGACTTTACGGATACAAATGAAGAAAAGTCGGAGTGGTGGTCAACATTCCCAGAAGAGGCCAGGCTACCTAAATTCCTCCAAGAGTGCACTGACAACTCATCCAAGAGGTCACTAAACAACTCATACTAACTGCTAACAAACTGCAGGCCTCACTGGCCTCAGTGAAGATCAGTGTTCATGATTTCACAATAAGGAAGAGACTGTGGTCAGAAATGGCATCTTTGGGAGGATCGTGAGGCGAAACGCCACTGCTTTCCACCAAGAGCCGAGTCTCTCACTCGCCAAAAGCATGTTAATGACCCCCAAGATTTTTAAATACTATTCTGTTGACTGATGAGAGAAAAGTGGAACTTTCTGAAAGACATGGGTCCCATTACACCTGCCATCAAGCTAAGGCAGCTTTCCACACAATAAGAACATCATAACATCCGTCAAACATAGTGGTCATAGCGTGATGATCTGAGGCTGCTATTCTGCTTCAGGACCTGGGAAACTTGACATAATTGATCAAACCATGAACTCTGGTCTCCACCAGAAAGTCCCAGAGAAAGTCTGGCTGTCACTTTGTAACTTAAAGCTCCAGGGCAGTGGGCTTATGCAGCAGGACAGTTATCCAACGCTCACAAGCAAGTCCACCTCAGAAATGCTCAAAAGAAAGAAAATTAAGGTTTTTGAATGGCTGAGTCTATGTCCTGGCATGAATCCGATTGCGATCCTGTGGCATGACTTTGAACAGGCGGCTCATGCTTGAAAACCTTCCATTGAAACACTTCCGCAAAGAAGAGTGAGCCAAATTTCCACCACATAATGTCAAAGATTCATAGCCAGTTTGCAAATGTTAGATTGCAGTTGTTGCCGCCAAGGGTGGCACAGCCAGTCATTAGGTTTACAGGGGCAATTATATTTTCTCACCAGTGATATACATATTACATAACTTTCAGGAAATTAAATTATTATATAAGAATGCACTTTGTGTGTTCACACAATTTCATTACAATAAAACTACATTGTAAATGATCTGAAGCATATAACTGTCCATGGTAATCAGTGGCAGTGATAACTGTGATCGTCCTGCTCTGCAGGCCCTCCCCCCTCCTGTCTGCACCTTCACTTCAATGAGCCACACCTGCTGCTCGTTGAGGTAGAAGTGCAGGTTAGATCATTTAAGTACTGCCACATTGGAAGTGCAGCTACAGTATGTCACAAAAGTGACTACACCCTTCACATTTCGACTATTAATTTAGTATATCTTTTTAAGGGACAACGTTACAAAAATGAAAACTGAACATATTCTAGAGTAGTCATTGCACAATATGTGTAGCAGTGTAGATTTACTGCACTGTCCAAATAACAGAACAAACAGTCACTATTTCCAAAATGGGTGGCAACAAAAGTGAGTACACCTCACCGTTAACATGCCAAATTGTGTCCATAGTGTAAATATTTAGTGTGACCGCCAATGTTGTCCAGCACTGCCTTGATTCTCCGAGGCATGGATTTCACCAGAGCTGCACACGTTGATGCTGGGATCCTCCACTCCTCCATGACAACATCACGGAGCTGGTGGATGTTGGACACCTGCTGCTCCTCCACCTTCCTCTTTAGGATGTCCCACCGGTGCTCAATGGGATCCAGGACTGGAGACATACTTGGCCATACCATCACCTTCAGCTTCTTCAGGAAGGCAGTTGTCATCTTGGGGGTGTGTTTCTGGTCGTTATCATGCTGGTAAACAGCCGTGCGGCCCAGTTTCTGAGGGGAGGGCATCATGTTCTGATTCAGAATCTCACAATACATGTTGGATCCATTATTCCATTAATAAAGTGCAGCTCCCCAGGACCAGAAGCACTCATGCAGCCCCAGACCATGATGCTGTCAGCACCAAGTTTGACTGTAGGCAGTACACACTTGTTTTGATACTTCTCACCAGGGCGTCGCCACACATGCTGGACACCATCTGAGCAGAACAAATTTATCTTAGTCTCGTCAGACCACAGAACATGGTTCTAGTAGTTCATGTTCTTGGACTGGTTGTCTTCAACAAACTTTTTTCGGGCTTTCTTGTGGGCTAGCTTAAGAAGAGGCTTCCATCTTGGCCGACGGCCATGCAGACCAACTTTGTGCAGAGCATGGCATATGGTCTGAGCACTGACAGGCTGTTATCCCACTGCTACAACCTTGTTAGCAATGCTGCCAGCACTACTACGTCTGTTTTCTGAAGCCAACTTGTGCACCTGACACAGAGCACGAGGACTCAACCTCTTTGGTCGACCCTGACGAGGCCTGTTCCGAGCAGAACTCGTCTTGGAAAACCACTGGATAACCTTGGCCACCGTGCTGTAGCTTAGTTTCATGGTTTCACAGATCTTCTTGTAGCTTAGACCATCTTTGTGGAGAGCAACAATTCTTTTTCAGATCCTCAGAGAGTTCTTTCCCATGAGGTGCCATGTTGACCATCCAGTGACCAGAATGAGAGCATTGCACCCAAAGCACCACAATTTAACCCTTGAACATGTTACACAACCTCATATGGCCCAGTCGAACAGACAAAAGCATGAACATGATGAACAAGTCGCGTTTCATTGCTTGGTTGACCATTATCAATTGGGGTGTGTACTCACTTTTGTTGCTATCCATTTTGGAAATAGTGACTGTTTGTTCAGGTATTTGGACAGTGCAATAAATCTACACTGCTACACATATTGTACCATGACAGCTCTAGAATATATAGAAGTTTTACTTCTGTACCATTGTCCCTTGAAAAGATATAATAAATTAATTGTCAAAATGTGAGGGGTGTACTCACTTTTGTGAGATACTGTACATTCTGTGTCATGGAGCCCAGTTGTTTGTTGCCGCTGCTCCTCTCAGTTTTTATTCTTTAAAATTAAATATTTATTGATATTTTTACTCAGCCTGTGTATTTGGGTCCTTTTTTTGGTGTTGGGTAGATGGTCCCAGTGACCGCTGGCTGAAGACCAGAAGCTAAACTTGACTAAACCATGACAATAACAACTGTAGATATCAACCATCGCGAATTGGCTTGTGAGAATTTCAAGGCAACATATCCAAAATGTTATTTTAATGGGTGGAAACTCTATTTAAGCATATCTTACACTAGTAAAATCATCAAAAATGACCTTTTTATGAGTGGAAATGTGCATTGTATATACCTGCAACTACAATAAGTCAACTTACACCATTGACTTCCATTCACATTTTATTGCAGATACCTCTAATTCAAATTTAACGTTACAATCCCAAGTCAACAAATCCATGACATAATTTTGACTAGTAGCAATTCTAAGTTAGTATCTACCACTCCATTCTCACAAGTCAAAATGTTATTTATTGACATCTACAATTCACATCCCACGAGTGGAAATATCAATTGTTGATGTCAACAATTTGATTCTTTCCAGGAGCAATGTTCATTGCAGATATCTAAAATTGTCCTTTGATTGCAGAATGCAAGTATGTTGAATGGAAGACTAGACATATAACATTCAATTCTGAAGAGTCAACATTACATCACTGATGTCAGTGTGGAATTCTAAGTAAGAGTGCAGTTTCAGATATCAACAAATACATTTCAGGTATCTGAAATGCCATTGTAGATATCTGAAATCACAACCCCAGTTCCGGAATAGTTGTGACGAAATGTAAATTTTGAATAAAATCAAAATGCAATGACTTTCACATCACATGAGCCAATATGTTATTTACAATTGAACATGGATAACATTTCAAATGTTGAAACTGAGACGTTTTACATTTTTATCCACAAAATGAGCTTATATCAAATTATTTGGCTGCAATTGGTCACAAAAAAGTAGGGAAACAGGCAAAAAAAGGGCTGAAAAAGCAATTAATATATAAAAGAATCAGCTGAAAGAACATTTACCAAGTAATTAAGTTGACTGGCGTCAGGCGTCTGACACAATCGGCTTTAAAAGGGATGTCTAAGAGAGGCTGAGTCTCTCAGAAGTAAAGATGGCCAGAGACTCTCTAACCTGTGAAGACTTGCGTAAAAAATTGTGGAATATTTTTAAAACAATGTCCCTCAATGTCAAAATGCAAAGGCTTTGAAGGTCTCACCATCAACAGTGCATCATCAGAGGATTCAGAGAAACTGGAAACATCTCTGGGCGTAAGGGACAAGGCCTAAGACCTTTACTAGACTTCTACGTTTACTCTATCATGCAAAAAGGAAGCTATTGTTGAGCATGATCCAGAAGTGCCGCCGTGTTCTGTGGGCAAAGGCTAATTTAAAATGGACTGTAGCAAAGTGTCAAAGTGTCCTGTGGTCAGACAAATCCAAATTTGACATTCTTGTTGGAAATGATGGGCGTCGTGTCCTCCGGGCTAAAGAGGAGAAAGACCACCCCTCCTGTTATCAGCGTTCAGTTCAAAAGCTCTGATGGTATGGGGATGCATTAGTGCATACAGTGTGCAGAGTTTGCGTCACACTTTCTGATTGTCCGTCACAATGACGGACAGGGGCATAACAATTCCATCGTAATCGATTATCATCAGTCATTGTAATTTTATTTTTTAAAATAATTGTTTTTTTTAATAAAATAAACAAAATAATTTATAGATTAGGCCTACGCATTAGCTGATGCCGACAGTGATTCATGTAGACACATTGCGCACTGTGTTAAATACAGCATTGCCTGGATTTTCGAACTTACTGCTGTATGAACTTTATAAAACATAATAAATGATTTCTCCCCCCACACAGTAACAGTGCGCAAATGAACAATGCTTTCAGTTATTGCTGGGCTTCATTAAGCCTAACAACTGCAGTCTCACGAAGCGGTCCTACGAAGCTGCTTATCAACTCGTTATGTCAACCGGGGCTTTCCCGACCTAGATATCTGCGTGTTCACATAACAGAGACAGCGTAGCATATGACCAATCGTCTAACGGCAGCAGAGCAGCGTATTTTACAAATGAAAAGCAAATGATCATATGACAAAAATATGAGGAATACAGGATCATAGTCCAGAGATGCCAAGTCGCATGCATTTTCGGCGTGAGTCTCTTGCCACTGAGTGGCATTCACGTTCCTGTGCCGTTGTCAGCAATTATTCAATCAACACGAACTGGAGAAATTCACTCGCGGAATTCAAGTCATTGTGCATTGAGTTAATTAGTTCCAAGTGCATTACAGTTGAATTTCCCCGCGAGTGACACAGGAATCAATTTTGACTCGGGAATTCTCACGCTTGTCTTTACTGAGGGATTGAAAGCAACGGAATTGAAAAACAACGTTTCAAATGATCTTATTTCATTTAAACAATTTAAACGATCTGGAAACACATGCATAGTTTCCAATCCCTGAGCAAAGAGAAGCACGAGAAATCCAGAGTCATAATCGTTTTCCATGGTGAGGTCCACCTTCACGCAAGTGAAACTGAAACTTCAATGCACAAGGATTTTAATTCCGCATGAGAATCTCATTAATAAGCGTTCATTGAATAATTGCGGACTATGGTGTATGAGCCTAAAAACATGCGCGAGACCTACACCGAATGTGTGAGACTTGGCATCTCTGTCATACAGATCAAAGACAATGCTCGAGACAATATGACACCCACCACTAGTGATGTTACCGCTGATACCGAGGCTCCGAAGCACGCTTCAAACTCGACAGAGTATTTTTCTGAAGCACTGTGCCGGAGCTTGCTTCATACTGGGGAAAACCACGTGACTGATGATGTTCGAACCACTTCACTTCATTCAGACTGAATAAGCTGACCGGTTTGATTCGAGTGGTGGAGCTTTTAAACATTGGCGCGATTCAAATGTATTTAAGATGGATGAAACTGCGCTCTGTTTGACATTTTTATTCACAAATAATAATAATAATAAAAATAATAATAATGCCAAAGTCGCACAATCGCACCCAGTATACACCAAGCACAATCAAAAAACATAATAAAATATGTTTTTTGAACAGAGTAAATATTTACAGGATTCAATGAGGCCGTGGATGTAATTAATGTTATAATAATGTAATATGAGTTATTAAGGTAAGGAAGACAAACAACAGACACATGTGAGACAAAGTTAGATTTCAGCTTCATTTAAGGGGTGATCTGGGGTTAAATGAAAAATGACACCAGGAAACAACTCTGAGTTAATCTAAAGAGGTATATGTAATAACCACCAAAAAAGATACAAGTTCTCATTTTACTGTTTATGCGATTGCCATGGTCACCGAGCAAGCTCATTAAATATGCAGAAAACTTCTGGCACCAATTCTTCTTTAACTCTGTGATAGGAATTCAGTTTTTTTCTTTCATCATTTAAAAGCCATTGCTTTTCCAAATGCAATGCAATAGCCATTCTTTGCCCAATTTATCAGTTTTGTGATTTTGGGCCATTTTACTCAAATTTTGAAATTATTTTGTGCAGAATCTGACAAATTCTCAAAATATTCAAAGAATGTAACAGATAGGCAAAATTTCCCTCTGACTTTGCATTTCTAATGAAGTAAAGTACCAGCAGTCCAAATTTCATTGATTTTCAATGATAAATAAAAAAGTTATGGCTGCCACAAGCATGAGAAACGTGGAAAAAGTAATACCTTAGGAAGTCAATGGAAAATGCATTAGACCGCATTGAAAAGTTAAGGTCAAGTTTTAATTCTTGTAGCAATTATTGATTATTAAAGGTGGGTTATTATAGAATATTTTTATTCAATTTTTTTTTTTGGAAAATTAATAAAATTTTGCCCATTTAACCCCAGATCACCCCTTCAGTATTTTTCACAATACAAACTACTCAAAGCGCACCCGCAAGGTGCGTCAGCGTCACCTTTGCAAGGCTGCACAACAATCTCTGTGCCAGCAGATGTCACCCACATGCTCAATGAAGCTTCTAGTAGTGAACCAATTTTCAATGCAATGGTCCAAAATGGTCCGAAGCTTCATATAGCCTTGTTTGGCCACCACTACCCACCACCAATTGGATGGGAGTGTGAATTATATTCTGTCAAAATGACGGCCGGCCTTCAAAATTTTGCATCATTGTTAAAAAAAAAAATCTTTCAATGATGGAAAATATTCGGTTAACATGACCTCTGATGGTGTGGGACGCTTGCATGTTTTAAAAAGCACCATGAATGCTGAAAGGTATATAAAGGTTTTAGAGCAACGCTTGCTCCCCTCCAGACAACATCTATGCCAGGGAAGGCCTTGTGTATTTCAGCAGGACAATGCTAAACCACATACTGCAGCTATTACAACAGCATTGCTTTATAGCAGAAGAGTCCGTGCTGAACTGGCCTGCCTGTAGTCTTGATCTTTCACCGATTGAGAATATTTGGCGCATAATTAAACAAAAAGTCTGTCAAAGGAGACCAAAAACTCACCAGCAGCTGAAAGCCTATATTAAACAAGAGTGAGATCAAATTGCAACGGCTAAACTCAACATACTTGTCTCCTCAATGCCCAGACACCTCTACTCAGAGTAAAAAAAAAGAGGGGATGCCACAAAACAGGCCCCTGTCTCAACTTTATGAGATATGTAGCCGCCATCAAGTTTTAAATGAGCTCATTTTGTGAATAATATAGTAAAATTTCTCAGTTTCAACATTTATGTTTTATCTGTTCTATTGTGAATAAAATACTGGCTGGTGTAATTTGCAAGTCATTACGTTTTGACTGCATTCACAATTTACACTTTGTCCCAACTATTTCGGAATTCGGGCTCAACATTCTTACGAGTAACTATTATATTTCAGGTATCTACAATTCCCTTTGTGACTAGAACTGAATTTCAGATATCTCATAAGGATTTTCCACCACTGAAAAATGTGTGGAGGCCATTTAAGTATTTAATCAGTACATGTCCAAAACGCATGTGGAGATTAGGGCTTCATATCCAAAGCTAGTATAGTAATTAGAGCGACCTATCCGAAGCAAACATGATCATTTGGATGACATCTTACGGTGATGTAAATCACATGACAATGAGGGCGATGATGAATAGACAAAATGGGGCAGGAAGGAAATTCTATCACTGAGACCATATACTATATAAAAAGATGAACGCAGCACTCAGGTCTGAAAACTGAGGCCAATGCAGAAAACTCAAATTTTCATTCTATTTAATTGCCAGCAGATGGCGACGTCAGTGGTTGCCGAAAGTTCAATCCTGTAGGACTCTTTGAAAAATGACCCTACTTTCCCACCAGATTTATCATTTCAAAAATGATTTTCCACATTACTTTATTGTATCTATCATAAGTTTCAAGTCTCCTTCGATATATCACGATGTTCATTTTTGTAAATTATGGCCCCAAGTATAGAATAAAGGATAAAGCCAGAATATGCTTTAGGGGCATGGCTATCCTCTGGTCCTTGTCTAATACGGTCAGATCCACAAATAGATCTAACCCTAGCTCCCTGGACATTCAATTCATACTTGTCCAATATGAATCACATCCGGTTTCAAAATGACAAAATGGATGAGGTCACGGTTGCTTCGTCCATTTTTTTTATACAGTCTATGACTGAGACAGCATTTTCTGCATTCGACAGACTTGAGACGAATTAAGCCAGACAAGTGTTATTGCAGAGAGGTAACAATGATATTCAGAGGGAACTACTGATATTACACACATTAGTAAAGTGCGCCTCCGTTTGGGCATTGCCAGTATTGTGGCTGTTTTCCACAGTGCGGAGGACACAGCCCGGAGTACACTCCATCTGCAGTGGGTAGGTTAAGTCCTTCTACCCACTGCACGCTTTCATACCATTTCATAATAATGGCCACTAGGTCACATGATCACAACCATCCAATCAGCGCTCTCATCTTAAAATTCAGGAGCAACGTAGGAGGTGCTTCCTCCTAGAGAGTCACCTGATTGCATTTGATTGTCATCTGACTTTGCTGTCACATAATTGCTTGGCTGCTATTATGTTGGCCTTCCGGAGCAGCTGTTCCTTGGCGCGCTAGCTCAACAACCCTCCTCCACCCCAGCTCCACCTGTCTTTTACAGCATGCATTGATTATGTTCTCTTGTGAGTAAATTACCGTTCAGAAAACAGTGTCTCTTCCTTTTGAGGTCATAGTTGCTGTAGGCTCTGTTCTATGGACGGGAGGTTAATAGCAGCTCTCTGCCTTCGGTTCCATGCTTGGAAGGGCAGGGATCTCAGAACAGAGCCATGTCGCCAAACCCAATGTATGCTTGCGTGCGGATAGGCCTGTATGCTTTCAATGTTCTCTTTTTGATAAAGTGGTCCTATCAGAATGATATTTGAATACGCCTACATACACCATAAGCAAGCTACTGACAGATAACCTCTGACCACAAAAATAATGGGCTTTTAATTTTACTGTATGATGATTGGTATATGCAAGCGTTTAATGTAACCTTTGCTATGCATTTCACTTCAATGTGTGCTCACCATTATTTAAAGTCCAACGCTTCCGGCATTCCAGAGTGGGGCGTACACCTATTGGAAACGCCCATAAGCAGTTAGCAGCCATGAGCGTCAGCAAATTCGCATCGCGCTGCGCCGCTGCAGTGTGTTCCTACAGTGTTGACATTGCCCCAGCTTTCGTTACTAAAACTAGGTGGAGACAATTAGAGTTTAAATAAAACCTGCATTGCAGAACCAATCCTAAGTCTTTTGGGCGGTCCTTCATATTGGGGGCGATGACTTTCTGAAGTCGTGTGCAAAGCGCTCACGGACGAAAAACTTCAGAGTGTGGATACATGTCACACTTGCAGCGAAACATTTTTAATCAGCTGTGGAAAGTTTAAAGGTGCCCTGTGTAATGGACAGCCAAAAATTAAATTCATACTCTACACATTCCAAAGAAAAGTGGGCAGTATACCTGCAGAAAGTGAGTTTGTCTACCTTAGCATAACAATCAAGAAACGGTGCAGTCTCTCCTCCCATCCATGAGTCGCCCCCACCTTCAGACCCAGAGCCATTGCCGACTATCTACAATCCAAACAGGGCCGCTCTGACTCCAAAACTGAAAGGAACGGGCTTAGACTCCAAGTGCAGTTCAGCATTGGCAGGGCGTTTATTGGGATTCACCAAGCTCATGGTCAAGGACAGAAATGGATCAATAGCCAGGCAAACAGTAATGCAGAATAGTCAGAATCAAAGTCAGGGGACAAGCAAGTAGTTCAGTAACCAGAAAGACACAAAGACCATAACAAAGGGGCTGAGCTAAGGGAATGGAAGGGGAAGGAAAAAGGGAGTTGGATGGGATAAGGGAGAACAAAGGAGAAACTAAACAGTTGGGTAAAAAATGGGAATAAGGGAGAACAGAGTACTAATCAATCAGCCAGCAATCAAACAACATAATACAAACAATCAATAACAAGACTTACGGGAGATATAACAAGAAACAAACAAAACCAGAAAAGCGCAGAAACGAGACTTAACCAAGACGAGCTATGGGAAGAAACGAGTTGACACGAAGCTGAGGAAAAGTGGGCCTTTTAAACACACAAACTAATTAAGTGGAATCCCAGCTAAACACAGGACAGCTGTAGAGAGAGGTGGAGCTAGAAAAGCAAGGACGGTGATAGGAGAGAGAGAGGAAAAGGGTGGAGTTCTAACTCTAATCTAACTAAACACCCATGCCTCACTAAACTACTCTCAGGTGTGGATAGCCAATAGGAAATACCTAACGGAAATACAGGGAAGAGAGTGTGATGAAAAAGACAAGACACCACAAGACAGAAACGAAAGGAAGACACTGAAGACTAAAGACAGCGCAATCTTACAGAAACATACATACTCTCAAAGAATACATATGATAAATAAATAAACAGTAACTAAAATGACTAAAACATACTAAAAACAAACATATAAATCACCAATTTCCGACAAAAACTCTGAGATATAAACACAACAACGTCAGTTGATGTCAAGTGATTCTATACTATGACATCTTCAAGCTACTCCCCTTCACCCGATCCAGTAAATATGTCTAAATTACCTGTCATTGTTCATTCGAAATAAATTAATTAGCTAGATAACATTCGCTGCTGTTGAGCAAGCTAGCGTCAACATAACGTTAGCTAATGTTAAGCGCTTACATTATTTTGTGTAAATAAATCTATCTAATGCCGGACTTTACCATAACCAGTCTCTGATCCCAAAGTCAGCTCGCCAGTCTCCATTGTTAGTTGACCATCACTTTACCGTACATCGTCAAAACAGTTATGGTGGAGTTCAAAATTATGAAGTACTCTTAGCTGCTCATGTACAAGTAAAACTAGGGACAAGATCACTTTAGAACGTTATGTATGCCGCCCGCCTGATAATAATTTCACAGTATGCAACCAGTTTGCCTGATATGCAGTCTTCATTGGCAAGACCTCTTCTAGCCATCAAGTATCATTAGTCACAACTCAACATTCTGACATGTTTCATTACATTATGCAAATTTTTCCGTTATGTTTCATGCATTCATTTAGGATTCATTATCATCGGAGCCATTTCAAGCTTCTTAGCTCATTGACCTTCCACACGATTGACATCAGGTTCAAGTACACCCTCAAGCCGTTCGATTTATTCATGCACTGCAGGTTGGCTGGCTGTTATGTGGCACGCATACCGCCACCCATGGCAAAAACTGGTATTATGACACAGGACGGTGCGCAGCTAGTGATTTAGCGTGCTAAATCAGGTTGATATCTCAGCAGCACTAAACCTTGTCATATTTTTTATGACATCATCGCCCTTATTTCTTCTCATTCTTTTGTTGTGTTTAGCTTATTGTTTGGATATTTTGACCTCAGTTCTTACGCAGGGCACCTTTAAACTCTCAGCAATTGGATAAGAAACTAGTCAATCAATACATTATTAACGTGGAAGTTTAATGTGGGCGGGAACTATGAGTGTGCGTTACGCTGATGAGCCTTAGTAAATAATTGAACTATTGTAGGTAACCTTGGGTTATTCATCTGTGATGACTACAATTGACAGCAGAATGACATGGCATCAATACCATGTCGAGGTTTTGTTTTAAGAAACTGAATTGGAATAATTGGGATACCATTGGCTCACTGTAGCTGAAGTGGTTCCTACAGAGGACAACAATTTTTTTCTGTCACGAGAGATCATTTTTTTAAATTACTGGATAGATACTACAGGCAAGTATATTGAGCAGTTTACACATGAGGCTTAGCTGAGGCGTTTAAGTCAGGCGACTCCTGAAAAAAAGGGATTGGAGTGAACTTGTCCATATTCTGAACCATGTTCGAGCTGGTCTTCCTCGTGAATATTCAATAACTGATCCGTGTGTCATCTAGTGATAGAATATTGTAAATGAGTGCATAAATTTGCTGCTCCATGTCCGCGGGCGGGCACAGGGAATCCATTGCTTTCTCTCTGATTTACAAAGTCGCTATATAGACCCCCTTTGGTTTACCTACGGAGGAGAAAAGGGCGAGCACTTTATTTCCGGGAAGGCCTTCCTATTCAAATAAGGCGTTGCTTTCAAAGGGGCGTTGCTTTGTTATCGGCCATTTTCGCTGGCGCCCTAGTAACTCTTTTCTATTATGATGTCCCCAGACAATCAGGAGGTGGAAATTTCCGTTTTTCTGGCGCCGCAAGACTAGGGCAACTGTGGCAGAGAGAAGGAGCACAGCGTTGCAGATGTTTTTATGAGCTGTATGAGGGGTGAAGTGATGTTTCTGTCTGACAGTGAGGAGAGGGACTGAATATGATGAGATAATAACCTGTTTGAATTATATATTTAGCTCACTAACAGTCATAAAACCAACATGATTTCAATATGCCTCCTATTTTACCATCAGCATTGTTCTATACCTTGTTTGTGTCACCAGCTGTCAGAAGAGGAGGTGCAGGTACACATGGACAACAGAGAGATAGAATCTGAGCAAAACAGCATGGAGGTGCAGGTAGGCTACATGAGCTGTAAAAGGATTTGGTGATTTTGGTGTACTGTTTACAAGAAGGAGTAGTATTAGAAATAATACTATTAATGACATTAGTAATTATAATATTAATTATTTTAATTTTTTGCGCCTTTCTCAGACTCACGGTCGCTTTTTAATGGAAACAAACAGCAAGTAAAATGCATACAACAAAGCAAAATAGGACCCAGAGTCCTGTAGCTTTCCAGCTAGCTGTCTTACAGCAATGATCCAAGTTATGAAAATTTTGTGTCAAGTGCGACATTTGAATCAATGAACATCAATGCCAAGGTCACTAAATGGAAGTTCACATAGATATATAATACCTTCTGTAATACAATCCTAAGCTCTGAAGCAGTTTTGGTGATAAAAGTCATTAAAATATGTCAGAATGTATTGTATGTCAATTGTGAACTTTTAACGTCACAGAATGTCAAGCTGTGGTCAGCAAATGGACTTCATAAATGACTTTCTAAATGTCTCTATACAAACCTTGGCACAATCTGTGAGCATTTTGGAGGTACAAGTCATTGTAATGACTCAACAAATGAAATGAAAGGCAACCTCCTTGGGATCAACGAGATGCTTGGTGGAGAAGAGTTCCCTCTGAATATCATATTTAGCTCTCTGCAATAACTCTTGTCTGGCTTAATGCACCACATAAAAAATTCTGTCGAATGCAGAAAATGCTGTCTCAGTCATAGACTGTATAAAAAAATGGATGAAGCAACCATGACGTTACCCATTTTGTCATTTTGAAACCGGATTTGATTCATATTGGAGGAGAACATGACTTGAATATCCAGGGAGAAGCGAGGGGTGGATCTGCTGGTGGATCTGATTGTATTAGACAACGATGAGAGGATAGCCTAAAGAATACTCTAGCTTTATCCTTTATTCTAGTCAATTTGGGACCATAATTTACAGAAATGAACATTATGATATATCGAAGGAGACTTGAAACTTGCAATAGATACAATAATGTGGAAAATCATTCTTGAAATAATAAATCTGGTGGGAAAGTAGGGTAAATTTCTCATAGACATCGATAGGATTGAACTTCTATCTGCAACCACTGATGTCGCCATCTGCTGGCTATGAAATAGAATGAAAATTTGAGAGATTTCTGCATTGGCCTCAATTTTCAGACCTGAGTGCTCCCATAGGAAAAGTGTCTTGCTCATTTGTTGCTCAATCTCGTCTCTTGAGATGAATTTGAGCTTCTCATATTTGTATCATTCTGTGATCATTTGTTTCTGTGTTTCTTCTCCTTAAGGTCCCTTAATTGTATGCCCCTGATGTCAACTATGTCTTGGTTATTTTGAAGGAGAATTAAAGAGAACAGTTTAAAAAAAAAAGATTTCTACAGTAATCACAGGCAAAACCAAATAAAAGTTTCCCCAAAAAACATAATTCTGCATCCCTCTGCTTGGAGGATTTTGAATGTTTTTTTTTTTTTTGAGTTGTTCTCTTTAATTCTGAGTGTAGACAGTTTGCGGCTCTCATCCGAAGCAGCCACCAGTCAGCCCCCACTTCTTATAGACTCATTGGTTGAATCTTCGCAAGTTCAGAATGAGGGCGAAGGATACCCAGACAAGAACAGGCTTAGAATCTTCTTGACGAGCGTTCGTCTGGCCAACGGGAGGCGCTTGAGCAACAAACAAGGCAACTATTATTTTCCCCTCCGGCAGTCCCTTCCCAATTTGCATCCCTGTAGCGCATTGGCCAATTGTGCACTACTCTGAGAAAGCTGCTGACCACTGCCGCCTGGTACAAGTCGGGGATCGAACCCGCGAAGTCATAGTCACTTCGGCTTCGCAACGCAATGCTTTACCGAGTGAGCGATCCGGTTGCTCCTCCCTTATATCCTTGTAAGTACTCATGTTGATAGCCAATAGTTCAATTATTTACTAAGGCTCATCAGCGTAACGCACACTCATAGTTCACGCCCACATTAAACTTCCACGTTAATAATGTATTGATTGACTAGTTTCTTATCCAATTGCTGAGAGTTTAAAGGTGCCCTGCGTAAGAACTGAGGTCAAAATATCCAAACAATAAGCTAAACACAACAAAAGAATGAGAAGAAATAAGGGCAATGATGTCATAAAAAATATGACAAGGTTTAGTGCTGCTGAGATATCAACCTGATTTAGCACGCTAAATCACTAGCTGCGCACGGTCCTGTGTCATAATAACAGTTTTTGCCATGGGTGGCGGTATGCGTGCCACATAACAGCCAGCCAACCTGCAGTGCATGAATAAATCGAACGGCTTGAGGGTGTACTTGAACCTGATGTCAATCGTGTGGAAGGTCAATTAGCTAAGAAGCTTGAAATGGCTCCGATGATAATGAATCCTAAATGAATGCATGAAACATAACGGAAAAGTTTGCATAATGTAATGAAACATGTCAGAATGTTGAGTTGTGACTAATGATACTTGATGGCTAGAAGAGGTCTTGCCAATGAAGACTGCATATCAGGCAAACTGGTTGCATACTGTGAAATTATTATCAGGCGGGCGGCATACATAACGTTCTAAAGTGATCTTGTCCCTAGTTTTACTTGTACATGAGCAGCTAAGAGTACTTCATAATTTTGAACTCCACCATAACTGTTTTGACGATGTACGGTAAAGTGATGGTCAACTAACAATGGAGACTGGCGAGCTGACTTTGGGATCAGAGACTGGTTATGGTAAAGTCCGGCATTAGATAGATTTATTTACACAAAATAATGTAAGCGCTTAACATTAGCTAACGTTATGTTGACGCTAGCTTGCTCAACAGCAGCGAATGTTATCTAGCTAATTAATTTCTTTCGAATGAACAATGACAGGTAATTTAGACATATTTACTGGATCGGGTGAAGGGGAGTAGCTTGAAGATGTCATAGTATAGAATCACTTGACATCAACTGACGTTGTTGTGTTTATATCTCAGAGTTTTTGTAAGAAATTGGTGATTTATATGTTTGTTTTTAGTATGTTTTAGTCATTTTAGTTACTGTTTATTTATTTATCATATGTATTCTTTGAGAGTATGTATGTTTCTGTAAGATTGCGCTGTCTTTAGTCTTCAGTGTCTTCCTTTCGTTTCTGTCTTGTGGTGTCTTGTCTTTTTCATCACACTCTCTTCCCTGTATTTCCGTTAGGTATTTCCTATTGGCTATCCACACCTGAGAGTAGTTTAGTGAGGCATGGGTGTTTGGTTAGATTAGAGTTAGAACTCCACCCTTTTCCTCTCTCTCTCCTATCACCGTCCTTGCTTTTCTAGCTCCACCTCTCTCTACAGCTGTCCTGTGTTTAGCTGGGATTCCAATTAATTAGTTTGTGTGTTTAAAAGGCCCACTTTTCCTCAGCTTCGTGTCAACTCGTTTCTTCCCATAGCTCGTCTTGGTTAAGTCTTGGTTCTGCGCTTTTCTGGTTTTGATTGTTTGTTTCTTGTTATATCTCCCGTAAGTCTTGTTATTGATTGTTTGTATTATGTTGTTTGATTGCTGGCTGATTGATTAGTACTCTGTTCTCCCTTATTCCCATTTTTTACCCAACTGTTTAGTTTCTCCTTTGTTCTCCCTTATCCCATCCAACTCCCTTTTTCCTTCCCCTTCCATTCCCTTAGCTCAGCCCCTTTGTTACGGTCTTTGTGTCTTTCTGGTTACTGAACTACTTGCTTGTCCCCTGACTTTGATTCTGACTATTCTGCATTACTGTTTGCCTGGCTATTGATCCATTTCTGTCCTTGACCATGAGCTTGGTGAATCCCAATAAACGCCCTGCCAATGCTGAACTGCACTTGGAGTCTAAGCCCGTTCCTTTCAGTTTTGGAGTCAGAGCGGCCCTGTTTGGATTGTAGATAGTCGGCAATGGCTCTGGGTCTGAAGGTGGGGGCGACACATGGATGGGAGGAGAGACGGCGCCGTTTCTTGATTGTTACGCTAAGGTAGACAAACTCACTTTCTGCAGGTATACTGCCCACTTTTTCTTTGGAATGTGTAGAGTATGAATTTAATTTTTGGCTGTCCATTACACAGGGCACCTTAACTTTCCACAGCTGATTAAAAATGTTTCGCTGCAAGTGACATGTATCCACACTCTTTGAAGTTTTTCGTCCGTGAGCGCTTTGCACACGACTTCAGAAAGTCATCGCCCCCAATATGAAGGACCGCCCAAAAGACTTAGGATTGGTTCTGCAATGCAGGTTTTATTTAAACTCTTGTCTCCACCTAGTTTTAGTAACGAAAGCTGGGGCAATGTCAACACTGTAGGAACACACTGCAGCGGCGCAGCGTGATGCGAATTTGCTGACGCTCATGGCTGCT
Source organism: Gymnothorax reevesii (assembly GCA_029721435.1). Lineage (NCBI taxonomy): Eukaryota > Metazoa > Chordata > Actinopteri > Anguilliformes > Muraenidae > Gymnothorax > Gymnothorax reevesii. Next base: position 60,646,900 of record CM056581.1, read on the forward strand.
AACTGCTTATGGGCGTTTCCAATAGGTGTACGCCCCACTCTGGAATGCCGGAAGCGTTGGACTTTAAATAATGGTGAGCACACATTGAAGTGAAATGCATAGCAAAGGTTACATTAAACGCTTGCATATACCAATCATCATACAGTAAAATTAAAAGACCATTATTTTTGTGGTCAGAGGTTATCTGTCAGTAGCTTGCTTATGGTGTATGTAGGCGTATTCAAATATCATTCTGATAGGACCACTTTATCAAAGAGAACATTGAAAGCATACAGGCCTATCCGCACGCAAGCATACATTGGGTTTGGCGACATGGCTCTGTTCTGAGATCCCTGCCCTTCCAAGCATGGAACCGAAGGCAGAGAGCTGCTATTAACCTCCCATCCATAGAACAGAGCCTACAGCAACTATGACCTCAAAAGGAAGAGACACTGTTTTCTGAATGGTAATTTACTCACGAGAACATAATCAATGCAGGCTGTAAAAGACAGATGGAGCTGGGGTGGAGGAGGGTTGCTGAGCTAGCGCGCCAAAGAACAGCTGCTTCGGAAGGCAAACTTAAAGGCCAACATAATAGCAGCCAAGCAATTATGTGACAGCAAAGTCAGATGACAATCAAATGCAATCAGGTGACTCTCGGAGGAAGCACCTCCTACGTTGCTCCTGAATTTTAAGATGAGAGCGCTGATTGGATGGTTGTGATCATGTGACCTAGTGGCCATTATAATGAAATAGTATGAAAGCGTGCAGTGGGTAGAAGGACTTAACCTACCCACTGCAGATGGAGTGTACTCCGGGCTGTCTCCTCCGCACTGTGGAAAACCGCCACAATACTGGCAATGCCCAAACGGAGGCGCACTTTACTAATGTGTGTAATATCAGTAGTTCCCTCTGAATATCATTGTTACCTCTCTGCAATAACACTTGTCTGGCTTAATTCGTCTCAAAAAGTCTGTCGAATGCAGAAAATGCTGTCTCAGTCATAGACTGTATAAAAAAAATGGTCGAGGCAACCGTGACGTCATCCATTTTGTCATTTTGAAACCGGATGTGATTCATATTGGACAAGTGTGAATTGAATGTCCAGGGAGCTAGGGTTAGATCTATTTGTGGATCTGACCGTATTAGACAAGGACCAGAGGATAGCCATGCCCCTAAAGCATATTCTGGCTTTATCCTTTATTCTATATTTGGGGCCATAATTTACAAAAATGAACATCGTGATATATCGAAGGAGACTTGAAACTTGTGATAGATACAATAAAGTAATGTGGAAAATCATTTTTGAAATGATAAATCTGGTGGGAAAGTAGGGTCATTTTTCGAAGAGTCCTACAGGATTGAACTTTCGGCAACCACTGACGTCGCCATCTGCTGGCAATTAAATAGAATGAAAATTTGAGTTTTCTGCATTGGCCTCAGTTTTCAGACCTGAGTGCTGCGTCCATCTTTTTATATAGTATATGGTCTCAGTATTAGAATTTCCTTCCTGCCCCATTTTGTCTAGTCATCATCGCCCTCATTGTCATGTGATTTACATCACCGTAAGATGTCATCCAAATGATCATGTTTGCTTCGGATAGGTCGCTCTAATTACTATACTAGCTTTGGATATGAAGCCCTAATCTCCACATGCGTTTTGGACATGTACTGATTAAATACTTAAATGGCCTCCACACATTTTTCAGTGGTGGAAAATCCTTATGAGATATCTGAAATTCAGTTCTAGTCACAAAGGGAATTGTAGATACCTGAAATATAATAGTTACTCGTAAGAATGTAGAGCCCGAATTCCGAAATAGTTGGGACAAAGTGTAAATTGTGAATGCAGTCAAAACGTAATGAACTGCAAATTACACCAGCCAGTATTTTATTCACAATAGAACAGATAAAACATAAATGTTGAAACTGAGAAATTTTACTATATTATTCACAAAATGAGCTCATTTAAAACTTGATGGCGGCTACATATCTCATAAAGTTGAGACAGGGGCCTGTTTTGTGGCATCCCCTCTTTTTTTTTACTCTGAGTAGAGGTGTCTGGGCATTGAGGAGACAAGTATGTTGAGTTTAGCCGTTGCAATTTGATCTCACTCTTGTTTAATATAGGCTTTCAGCTGCTGGAGAGTTTTTGGTCTCCTTTGACAGACTTTTTGTTTAATTATGCGCCAAATATTCTCAATCGGTGAAAGATCAAGACTACAGGCAGGCCAGTTCAGCACGGACTCTTCTGCTACAAAGCAATGCTGTTGTATTAGCTGCAGTATGTGGTTTAGCATTGTCCTGCTGAAATACACAAGGCCTTCCCTGGCATAGATGTTGTCTGGAGGGGAGCAAGTGTTGCTCTAAAACCTTTATATACCTTTCAGCATTCATGGTGCTTTTTAAAACATGCAAGTGTCCCACACCATCAGTGGTCATGTTAACCGAATATTTTCCATCATTGACAGATTTTTTTTTTAACAATGATGCAAAATTTTGAAGGCCGGCCGTCATTTTGACAGATTATAATTCACACTCCCATCCAATTGGTGGTGGGTAGTGGTGGCCAAACAAGGCTATATGAAGCTTCGGACCATTTTGGACCATTGCATTGAAAATTGGTTCACTACTCGAAGCTTCATTGAGCATGTGGGTGACATCTGCTGGCACAGAGATTGTTGTGCAGCCTTGCAAAGGTGACGCTGACGCACCTTGCGGGTGCGCTTTGAGTAGGTTGTATTGTGAAAAATACTGAAGGGGTGATCTGGGGTTAAATGGGCAAAATTTTATTAATTTTCCCAAAAAAAAAAATTGAATAAAAATATTCTATAATTACCCACCTTTCATAATCAATTATTGCTACAAGAATTAAAACTTGACCTTAACTTTTCAATGCGGTCTAATGCATTTTCCATTGACTTCCTAAGGTATTACTTTTTCCACGTTTCTCATGTTTGTGGCAGCCATAACTTTTTTATTTATCATTGAAAATCAATGAAATTTGGACTGCTGGTACTTTACTTCATTAGAAATGCAAAGTCATAGGGAAATTTTGCCTATCTGTTACATACTTTGAATATTTTGAGGATTCGTCAGATTCTGCACTAAATAATTTCAAAATTTGAGTAAAATGGCCCAAAATCACAAAACTGATAAATTGGGCAAAGAATGGCTATTGCATTGCATTTGGATAAGCAATGGCTTTTAAATGATGAAAGAAAAAAACTGAATTCCTATCATAGAGTTAAAGAGGAATTGGTGCCAGAAGTTTTCTGCATATTTAATGAGCTTGCTCGGTGACCATGGCAATCGCATAAACAGTAAAATGCCAACTTGTATCTTTTTTGGTGTTTATTACATATACCTCTTTAGATTAACTCAGAGTTGTTTCCTGGTGTCATTTTTCATTTAACCCCAGATCACCCCTTAAATAAAGCTGAAATCTAACTTTGTCTTACATGTGTCTGTTGTTTGTCTTCCTTACCTTAATAACTCATATTATATTATTATAACATTAATTACATCCACGGCCTCATTGAATCCTGTAAATATTTTCTCTGTCCAAAAAACATATTGTATTATGTTTTTTGATTGTGCTTGGTGTATACTGGGTGTGCTTGTGCGACTTTGGCATTTTTATTATTATTATTATTATGATTATTATTATTATTACCCAGGTGAAAACATACTATACTTGAATTATACTTTTACAGACTGTACTAAGTATAGTGTATGCTTTTTTCGCCCCTTTTATGTGTAATTAAGTGTGTTCAAGCAGTCATTGAGTACTCCTTGTGTACCACTTCAGTACTTCAGTACACTTAAAGTGTAAATAGTATGTTAAATTGGAACAACTTTTTACAAACTTTAAGTGTACTAAAGTATACCACCGCAAGTACACTGTCACCTGATTTGAAATACACTTGCAGTACAATTGTATTAGACCACCAGTATGTTCAAAATATACTTAAAAGGTCTTACAATTAAATTGATAGTTGTGTAGGATTGTATTTTTAATGCACTTATTATTAAACTTATCATACTTCAAGTTTTGATCAAGTGCACTCTCTGACTATTTGTATTACTTTTCAAGTGCACTACTATGTTAATAAAAATGCATTTATAGTGAAGCAATATCACAAATAAAGCATCAAAAGGTTTGTTCTTCAAGTATAATATCACTGTACTATGATGTATGGTTTAGAAGTGTATTTGAAGTGCAGTAGGTGGTGCAGATATTAGTACTGTATAGTGCACTGTGTTAGTGGTACAGAAGTATACTTAATGTAACCACATTCACTTCAATCTACTTAATTTATGGTACCACTAGTACACTAAAAGTGTGCTAATCAGTTCAATGAAAGAAATCCACTTCAATTTATTGAAAAAACAGAATGGAATTTATTTATTAAAACATAAAATCTCTAAAAAGAGGTATCCATGCAATTAAACAATGTTCCAGAAACATTAGTAAGTTTGTAAGAAAATAAAACAAAAACAGCCATAAATTTACTATAAAAATAATCACTGATTAACTTTGACATAGCCCTTGTTATTGCATTTCCTTCTTAGCATTGTCCGGATGTCGCCAACCTCTATGTTTGGAAATTTAATGGATACATGCATGTATGAGGTTGCAGCTATTGCGAATTTGCGCTTGTTATAACATTAACAGTAGAATGTTTTTTTTTTTTTTTTACTGTTTTAATTGTGTCATATTTCTATATGAGTCAAGGGAGAAGGCCTCCCTATTCCTCTGTAAATGAATTAGACTAAAAATCTGTTGCAATGTAATACTGATGAAATGCATATTTGTCAGGATTAAGAAGATGATATGTTCTACCAAGCAATATTGAACAAAAAATCCCTGCTCAGATTGACTATAACGTGCTGTAACAATGTGTTTCCATAGGCTAAATAAACTTATATCTTTCTGACAATCAAGTATTTGTGCATTTTAACATAACTGGGAATGAAATGAAAACAAATGTACAAAAGTACTACCACATACATGTAATATGTAGAAAGTGTATTGCTAAATAATTACTCCTTTCATAAGTACACTAAATTACCACTGTTAGAACTATGAAGAAGTACAGCTTAAAACAAATTCAACTTCATTCGCACTTTTTTAAGTGTAGCTAAATTCACTTCCAAATAAGTAAAATTAAACTGCACTTTAATGAAGTACTAACAGTATATTACAAATGACTCAAATAAGGATACTTTTCTTAAGAATACTATTTGACTAATGTAAGTACTTTGAAATAAAGTATGCTTTTTCAAACGTATACTTTTGACAAATTTAAAATAGATTTACAATAAATTGCACTTTTAAATAAGTACATAAATCCACTTCCAATTAAGTGAAGTTAAAGTGCACTTCCATAAAGTATACCAACTATATATTACAAATAAATATAATTTTCATAAGAATACTAATCTCGTAGTCTAAGTGCTTTGAAATAAATTTAACTTTTTGAAAGTATATTTTAAAACAACTTACATTGTACATTTTTAATAAGCGTATCTAAGTTCACTTCCAAAGAAGTGCAAATTAAGTGCACTTTAATAAAGTATATTAACCATATATTACAAATGACTCAAAAAAGTACACTTTTAATAAAAATACTAATCTACTACTATAAGTGCTTTGAAATAAAGTATACTTTTTAAAAGTATACTTTAGAACAATTTACAATAGACTTTCAATAAGGTACACTTCTAATAAGTAAGCTAAAGTACAACTTTAATTATTGCATAATTAGTATGTTTAATTTTAGTATATTGAAGATGAAATTAATCACATATATTTTAAAGTACACTTTCTAAAAGTATATGTTAAATATATTACAAATTAAGCACAAAAAGTAAAAGTATATTTGTAATAACTTTTGTATGCAACAAATATATTTTCAATATAATTAAGTGTAATACTTTTTCACCTGTGTTGAGTCACGAATTTTAGTTTATGTACTCAGTTTTATGATAACACAAACACAACTTATTACCTTAAATCTGTTATCTCTTGCTAAACTACAGTTCTCAATTTATGCCACTGTGTGTAGCAGTCAGATCAGTCAGAGGTCAATGTCAGGATGTCACATGTGTTAAACCACATCTTATTCTCCCTGTGCAAGGAGAGAATCTACCATGTTCAGTCAATAGTGGTCTGTAATGGGTTATGCCGTGTTTCAACTGTGAGAGATAATAAATATGCTCAAATGATCTATAAAGACAGTTTTTCCTCCGTCGCCTTTTTCTCCGGGTTCAGCGCAGGATTCACCGCGCCGTTCAACAGGTTATGGGCCCAGGAGCAGCCCGGAGAGGAGATTTTATGTGGATGTTTTTGTTGCTGAGAGAAAGTGGTGACGCATAGCGTGCTAACGGCTAACAACAAGCATCATGTAGGCTCGAGGAGCAAGCAGGCTACCTCGGCTCTTTTTCGACGGAGATGAAGCCAAGTATGAGCTATGGGAAACTAAAGTGCTGGGATACCTGCATTTATCAGGATTAAAGAACACGGTTCTGGGAGAACCAAACACAGAGGAGGAAAGAGCGGCGGACAGTAAGAAGAATGCTGACGCTTATGCAGAGTTAATACAACTTTTGGACGACAAAAGCCTCTCATTAGTTATGAGGGAAGCGGCAGACGATGGAAGGAAAGCACTGCAAATATTACGTGAGTATTACGCAGGGAAGGGGAAGCCCCGCATAATTAACCTGTACACAATGCTGACATCGCTGCAGAAGACAAGCAGCGAAACAGTGACTGACTACATTATCAGGGCGGAGGCCGCCATTACGGCGCTGCGAAACGCAGGCGAAACTTTAGGCGATGGTTTGCTTATTGCTATGGTTTTGAAGGGACCTCCTGAAAGTTTTAAACCATTTGCCATACACGTTGCAAACAATGAAGATAAGATAACATTCACAGAATTCAAAACTAAGCTGAGAAGTTTTGAAGCTACAGAAAAGTTAACTGCAGCAGAATCGAGTGATAATGTGATGAGCTCGGCAGCGAGGGCCGGACGGGGACCAGCGAAGTCAAGCGCGCGAGACAGAAGGAATGAGGACATTGACATTGTGTGTTTTAAATGTGGAACTAAAGGACATCGCGCTAAAGCATGCCGACGAAAGACGTGGTGCGGCCATTGCAAGACTGACAGCCACTGTGATGCCACCTGCAGACGTAGAAATAAACAGGACGGAGCAAGAAAAATCGCAGATGAGGGCGGCGGCGGACCTGCAGCGGAAGCAGAGGATTACGCCTTCAGGATCAAAGACGCAAGCATGGGGATTGGACAGCAGCCAGCGTACAACGTCCAGGATAAAGGTCTGATGGTAGACACTGGTGCTACCTCCCACATTATTACCGACATAAACAAGTTTAAACATTTTGATGACACTTTTAAGTCCGAGACGCACTGTGTGGAGTTGGCTGATGGCACTCTGTGCAGAGGCGTGGCTCAACGGAAAGGGGACGCAGAGGCGTTCCTGATCGACAGCACGGGGCGGAGATGCAAAGCAACGCTGAGGGGCGCGTTGTTCATACCATCTTATCCCCAGGACATCTTTTCAGTGAAATCAGCCACAGCTTCTGGTGCAACGGTGATTTTCAAACAAGGAGAGGACAAACTAAGGCACAAAGATAGTACCATTTTTAACATCCATGTGTGTGGTAAATTGTTCTATCTGCACACTGAGATTGATGGTAATGACAAGTGCAATACCTGTCACGACATGCAGACATGGCACGAAATTTTAGGGCATTGCAACTATGATGATGTACTTAAACTACAAAAGGTGGTTAATGGTATGCAGATCAAGGGGAAGGCTGTTAAACCTGATCAAGAGTGTGAAGTATGTATACAGGGAAAATTTGTACAAACTAGGAGTAGAGACCCGGATACAAGAGCTGATGCCCCACTGCAGATGGTACACACTGACCTAGCTGGTCCTGTACCTAATGAGTCTATTGATGGATATAAGTATGTGCAGTCATTCACTGATGACTATTCAAATGCAGTGTTTGTATATTTTCTTAAGACAAAAGCGGACATAGTACAAGCAACCGAAAAGTTCTTGGCAGATACTGCTCCTTATGGAAAAGTTAAATGCATGTGATCAGACAATGGAAAAGAGTTTATGTGCAAGGGTTTTCAATCTCTACTTAGGAAAAACAATATCAAGCATGAGACATCAGCGCCCTATTCACCGCATCAAAACGGCACAGCTGAAAGAGGCTGGTGTACTCTTTTTGAAATGGGAAGATGCATGCTTATTGAAAGACAGCTACCTAAATGTCTCTGGAACTATGCTGTTCAGACGGCAGCCACAGTACGAAATAGGTGTTTTAACAAGCGTACGGGGAAAACCCCTTACCAGATGTTAACAGGAAAAATGCCAAATGTATCGAAAATGCAAAAATTTGGATCCGAATGTTACACATACAGACAGATTAAGGGAAAACTTGACTCCAGATGTGACCCGGGAATTTTTGTAGGTTATGACAAAAGTAGCCCCGCTTATTTGGTTTACCACCCTGACACTGAGAGAGTTCAAAAGCACAGGCTTGTAAAATTTGTGCACAAGGTAAATGTGGAAAAACAAAAACAGACTGTTGAGACAGAACAAAGCAGTGACAGAGAGGACTGGACAGGACATTCTAGGGATGACGGAGACAGGCAGGAGGTTCATGAGAACACAGAGAAATCTCAGGGGCCGGGTGTAAGAAACAAAAATGTAAATGATGGTGCATCTGATGTTTTTGACAGCAAAGAGTCAAGTGAGACAAATAACGCATCCACAAGTGGAAGATATCCTGTGAGGGAACGGAGAAAGCCTGATCATTTAAAGGACTTTGTAACTGACAGTGATAAAGGTGATGGAATTAATTTTACCATTGATTACTGTTACAGAGCAATGTGTAGTGTCCCACACACATTTAAAGAAGCCATGGAGTCATCTAACTCAAAACAGTGGGTTAAAGCAATGGACAAAGAAATTCAGTCATTAAAAGAAAACAACACATTTACTCTGACTACTCTGCCAAAGGGCAAAAAGACAGTGGGGGGTAAATGGGTCTATTCTATTAAAAACGACATTGATGGTAAAGACAAGTATAAGGCAAGGTTTGTTGCAAAAGGTTACAGCCAGAAGATGGGGGTAGATTATTGTGAAACTTTCTCCCCAACAGCAAATCTAACAAGTGTGAGAGTACTGCTACAAAAAGCAGCGCAGGAGAACCTGCTGATCCATCAGATGGATGTAATAACGGCGTATTTACAGGCTCCCATTGACTATGAGATCTATACTGACCAACCAGAAGGTTATGAGGAAGGTGAAGGTCTAGTATGTAAGCTGGAAAAATCATTGTACGATTTGAAGCAATCTGGCCGTAATTGGAATATGGTTTTGCATGAGTGTCTAACTGAGAATGGCTTCAAACAAAATCCAGCAGACCACTGTGTCTATGCTAAAGAAAAAGAACAAGGAAAAGTGATGATGATAATCTGGGTGGACGATTTAATTATTGCCGCCAGCAATGAAGACGTGATGAAAGATGTAAAGGAGATGCTTTCAGAAAGATTCAAGATGAAGGACTTGGGCGGGCTTAAACATTTTCTGGGCATCAATTTCTCTCAATCTGACGGATGTGTGAAGATGTCACAGGAGACATATCAACAGGATACTGGAAAGGTTCAATATGGAAAACTGCAAGCCAAGGGAAACCCCTTGTGATCAAAAACTGTGTTACACAGAAGATGCTGTAAAAATGTGTGATGTTAAAATGTACAGTATAGAGAGGCTGTAGGCAGCCTTATATATTTGACAACATGTACACAGCCAGACTTAAGCTTTGTGGTTAGCAAGCTATCACAGTATTTTTGTGAACCAACTGAGGAACAGTGGGTAACTGTAAAACATGTATTACGGTACCTCAAAGGCACATCAGACAAAGAGTTGTGTTTCAGAAGAGATGACCGTGAGAAGTTTTGTCTTGTAGCCTATAGCGACGCAGATTGGGCTGCAGATACCACTGACAGGCGAAGCACCACAGGTTACTGTGTGAGCCTGAGTAAGAGCAGTTCTTTTGTTTCATGGAAGACTAAGAAACAGCCTACAGTGGCACTCTCAACCTGCGAGGCAGAATATATGGCTTTGGCCTCAACCATGCAAGAGTGTATCTATCGAGAACAGCTGTTGGAAAACATTGACAACTACAAGTACACACAAACGGTAGTGTATGAGGATAACCAGGGAACTATCGCCCTCGCCAAAAACCCTGAAAGCAGACAGAGGTGCAAACATGTGGATATCAAATACCATTTTGTAAGATCCATTGTAAATGAGGGAAAAGTCACTCTAGAGTACTGCGCCACTGAAGAGATGGTCGCGGATATGATGACAAAACCTGCCACCAAGGCAAAACTGAAAAAGTTTGCATGTGTTATGTTTGGTATCTGAGAGAGTGGGGGAGATCCACATCTGTATTGTTTACCAGTGTGTATGGTAACAATACATTTTTTTGTTGTTGTTGTGGTTTCTGTAAGAATATCTCCACCCTGAGTACAAGTGGGGGTGTTGAGTGACGAATTTTAGTTTATGTACTCAGTTTTATGATAACACAAACACATCTTATTACCTTAAATCTGTTATCTCTTGCTAAACTGCAGTTCACAATTTATGCCACAATATGTCGCAGTCAGATCGGTCAGAGGTCAATGTCAGGTTGTCACGTGTTAAACCACATCTTATTCTCCCTGTGCAAGGAGAGAATCTACCATGTTCAGTCAATAGTGGTCTGTAATGGGTTATGCCGTGTTTCAACTGTGAGAGATAATAAATATGCTCAAATGATCTATAAAGACAGTTTTTCCTTCGTCGCCTTTTTCTCCGGGTTCAGCGCTGGATTCACCGCGCAGTTCAACAACCTGGGTTATTATTATTATTATTATTATTTGTGAATAAAAATGTCAAACAGAGCGCAGTTTCTTCCATCTTAAATACATTTGAATCGCGCCAATGTTTAAAAGCTCCACCACTCGAACCAAACCGGTCAGCTTATTCAGTCGGAATGAAGGGAAGTGGTTCGAACATCATCAGTCACGTGGTTTTCCCCAGTATGAAGCAAGCTCCGGCGCAGTGCTTCAGAAAAATACTCTGTCGAGTTTGAAGCTGCTTCGGAGCCTCGGTATCAGCGGTAACATCCCTAGTGGTGGGTGTCATATTGTCTCGAGCATTGTCTTTGATCTGTATGACAGAGATGCCAAGTCTCACACATTCGGTGTAGGTCTCACGCATTTTTTTAGGCTTATACACCATCGTCCGCAATTATTCAATGAACGCTTATTAATGAGATTCTCATGCGGAATTAAAATACTTGTGCATTGAAGTTTCAGTTTCACTTGCGTGAAGGTGGGCCTCACCATGGAAAGCGATTATGACTCTGGATTTCTCGTGCTTCTCTTTGCTCAGGGATTGGAAACTATGCATGTGTTTCCAGATCGTTTAAATTGTTGAAATGAAATAAGATCATTTGAAACGTTATTTTGCAATTCCGTTGCTTTCAATCCCTCAGTAAAGACAAGCGTGAGAATTCCCGAGTCAAAATTGATTTCTGTGTCACTCGCGGGGAAATTCAACTGTAATGCACGTGAAACTAATTCACTCAATGCACAATGACTTGAATTCCGCGATTGAATTTCTTCAGTTCGTGTTGATTGAATAATAGCTGACAACGGCGCAGGAACGTGAATGCCACTCAGTGGCAAGAGACTCACGCCGAAAATGCCTGCGACTTGGCATCTCTGGACTATGATCCTGTATTCCTCATATTTTTGTCATATGATCATTTGCTCTTCATTTGTAAAATATGCTCCTCTGCTGCCGTTAGACGATTGGTCATATGCTACGCTGTCTCTGTTATGTGAACACGCAGATATCTAGGTCGGGAAAGCCCCGGTTGACATAACGAGTTGAAAAGCAGCTTCGTAGGACCGCTTAGTGAGACTGCAGTTGTTAGGCTTAATGAAGCCCAGCAATAACTGAAAGCATTGTTCATTTGCACACTGTTACTGTGTGGGGGGAGAAATCATTTATTATGTTTTATAAAGTTCATACAGCAGTAAGTTCGAAAATCCAGGCAATGCTGTATTTAACACAGTGCGCAATGTGTCTACATGAATCACTGTCGGCATCAACTAATGCGTAGGCCTAATCTATAAATTATTTTGTTTATTATATTAAAAAAAACAATTATTTTAAAAAATAAAATTACAATGACTGATGATAATCGATTATGATGGAATTGTTATGCCCCTGTCCGTCATTGTGATGGACAATCAGAAAGTGTGACGCAACCTCTGCACACCATATGCACTAATGCATCACCATACCATCAGAGCTTTTGAACTGAACGCTGATAACAGGAGGGGTGGTCTTTCTCCTCTTTAGCCCGGAGGACACGACGCCCATGATTTCCAGCAAGAATGTCAAATTTGGACTCGTCTGACCACAGGACACTTTGCCACTTTGCTACAGTCCATTTTAAATAAGCCTTTGCCCACAGAACACGACGGCACTTCTGGATCATGCTCAACAATAGCTTCCTTTTTGCATGATAGAGTAAACGTAGAAGTCCAGTAAAGTTCTTTGGCCTTGTCCCTTACGCCCAGAGATTTTTCCAGTTTCTCTGAATCCTCTGATGATGCACTGTCGATGGTGAGACCTTCAAAGCCTTTGCATTTTGACATTGAGGGACATTGTTTTAAAAATATTCCACAATTTTTTACGCAAGTCTTCACAGGTTAGAGAGTCTCTGGCCATCTTTACTTCTGAGAGACTCAGCCTCTCTTAGACATCCCTTTTATACCCGATTGTGTCAGACGCCTGAGGCCAGTCAACTTAATTACTTTGTAAATGTTCTTTCAGCTAATTCTTTTATATATTAATTGCTTTTTCAGCCCTTTTTTGCCTGTGTCCCTACTTTTTTGAGACCCATTGCAGCCAGATAATTTGATATAAGCTCATTTTGTGGATAAAAATGTAAAACGTCTCAGTTTCAACATTTGAAATGTTATCCATGTTCAATTGTAAATAACATATTGGCTCATGTGATGTGAAAGTCATTGCATTTTGATTTTATTCAAAATTTACATTTCGTCACAACTAATCCGGAACTGGGGTTGTGATTTCAGATATCTACAATGGCATTTCAGATACCTGAAATGTATTTGTTGATATCTGAAACTGCACTCTTACTTAGAATTCCACACTGACATCAGTGATGTAATGTTGACTCGTCAGAATTGAATGTTATATGTCTAGTCTTCCATTCAACATACTTGCATTCTGCAATCAAAGGACAATTTTAGATATCTGCAATGAACATTGCTACTGGTAAGAATCAAATTGTTGACATCAACAATTGATATTTCCACTTGGGGGATGTGAATTGTAGATGTTAATAATTAACATTTTGACTAGTGAGAATGGAGTGGTAGATACTATAACTTAGAATTGCAACTAGTCAAAATTATGTCATGGATTTGTTGACTTGGGATTGTAACGTTAAATCTGAATTGGAGGTATCTGCAATAAAATGTGAATGGAAGTATATGGTGTAAGTTGACTTATTTTAGTTGCAGGTATATACAATGCACATTTCCACTCATAAGAAGGTCATTTTTGATGATTTTACTAGTGTAAGATATGCTTAAATAGAGTTTCCACCCATTAAAATAACATTTTGGATATGTTGGCTTGAAATTCTCACAAGTCAATTCGCGATGGTTGATATCTACAGTTGTTATTGTCATGGTTTAGTCAGGTTTAGCTTCAGGTCTTCAGCCGGCGGTCACTGGGATCATGTACCCAAAACCAAAAAAAGGACCCAAATACACAGGCTGAGTAAAAATATAAATAAATATTTAATTTTAAAGAATAAAAACTGAGAGGAGCAGCGGCAACAAACAACAGGGCTCCATGACACAGAATGTACAGTATCTCACAAAAGTGAGTATACCCCTCACATTTTGACAATTAATTTATTATATCTTTTCAAGGGACAATGGTACAGAAGTGAAACTTCTACATATTCTAGAGTTGTCATGGTACAATATGTGTAGCAGTGTAGATTTACTGCACTGTCCAAATGCCTGAACAAACAGTCACTATTTCCAAAATGGATGGCAACTAAAGTGAGTACACACCCCAATTGATAATGGTCAACCAAGCAATGAAACGCGACTTGTTCATCATGTTCATGCTTTTGTCTGTTCGACTGGGCCATATGAGGTTGTGTAACATGTTCAAGGGTTAAATTGTGGTGCTTTGGGTGCAATGCTCTCATTCTGGTCACTGGATGGTCAACATGGCACCTCATGGGAAAGAACTCTCTGAGGATCTGAAAAATAATTGTTGCTCTCCACAAAGATGGTCTAAGCTACAAGAAGATCTGTGAAACCATGAAACTAAGCTACAGCACGGTGGCCAAGGTTATCCAGTGGTTTTCCAAGACGAGTTCTGCTCGGAACAGGCCTCGTCAGGGTCGACCAAAGAGGTTGAGTCCTCGTGCTCTGAGTCAGGTGCACAAGTTGGCTTCAGAAAACAGACGTAGTAGTGCTGGCAGCATTGCTAACAAGGTTGTAGCAGTGGGATAACAGCCTGTCAGTGCTCAGACCATACGCCATGCTCTGCACAAAGTTGGTCTACATGGCCGTCGGCCAAGATGGAAGCCTCTTCTTAAGCTAGCCCACAAGAAAGCCCGAAAAAAGTTTGTTGAAGACAACCAGTCCAAGAACATGAACTACTAGAACCATGTTCTGTGGTCTGACGAGGCCAAGATAAATTTGTTCGGCTCAGATGGTGTCCAGCATGTGTGGCGACGCCCTGGTGAGAAGTATCAAAACAAGTGTGTACTGCCTACAGTCAAACATGGTGCTGACAGCATCATGGTCTGGGGCTGCATGAGTGCTTCTGGTCCTGGGGAGCTGCACTTCATTAATGGAATAATGGATCCAACATGTATTGTGAGATTCTGAAGCAGAACATGATGCCCTCCCTTCAGAAACTGGGCCGCACGGCTGTTTACCAGCATGATAACGACCGGAAACACACCTCCAAGATGACAACTGCCTTCCTGAAGAAGCTGAAGGTGATGGTATGGCCAAGTATGTCTCCAGTCCTGGATCCCATTGTGCACCAGTGGGGCATCCTAAAGAGGAAGGTGGAGGAGCAGCAGGTGTCCAACATCCACCAGCTCCGTGATGTTGTCATGGAGGAGTGGAGGATACCAGCAACAACCTGTGCAGCTCTGGTGAATTCCAGGCCTCAGAGAATCAAGGCAGTGCTGGACAACATTGGCAGTCACACTAAATATTGACACTATGGACACAATTTGGCATGTTGACGGTGAGGTGTACCCACTTTTGTTGCCACCCATTTTGGAAATAGTGACTGTTTGTTCTGTTATTTGGACAGTGCAGTAAATCTACACTGCTACGCATATTGTGCAATGACTACTCTAGAATATGTTCAGTTTTCATTTTTGTAACGTTGTCCGTTAAAAAGATATACTAAATTAATAGTCGAAATGTGAAGGGTGTAGTCACTTTTGTGACATACTGTAGCTGCACTGCCAATGTGGCAGTGCTTAAATGATCTAAACTGCACTTCTACCTCAAAGAGCAGCAGGTGTGGCTCATTGACGTGGAGGTGCAGACAGGAGGGGGGAGGGCCTGCAAAGCAGGACGATCACAGTTATCACTGCCACCGATTACCATAGACAGTTATATGCTTCAGATAATTTACAATGTAGTTTTATTGTAATGACATTGTGGGAACACACAAAGTGCATTCTTATATAATAATTTAATTTCCTGAAAGTAAAAAGTTATTTAATATGTATATCACTGTTGAGAAAATATAATTGCCCCTTTAAACCTAATGACTGGCTGTGCCACCCTTAGCGGCAACAACTGCAATCTAACATTTGCAAACTGGCAATGCATCTTTGACATTATGTGGTGGAAATTTAGCTCACTCTTCTTTGCGGAAATGTTTCAATGGAAGGTTTTCAAGCATGAGCCGCCTGTTAAAAGTCATGCCACAGGATCGCAATCGGATTCATGCCAGGACATAGACTCAGCCATTCAAAAACCTTAATTTTCTTTCTTTGGAGCATTTCTGAGGTGGACTTGCTTGTGAGCTTTGGATCATTGTCCTGCTGCATAAGCCCACAGCCCTGGAGCTTTAGGTTACGAAGTGACAGCCAGACTTTCTCTGGGACTTTCTGGTGGAGACCAGAGTTCATGGTTTGATCAATTATGTCAAGTTTCCCAGGTCCTGAAGCAGAATAGCAGCCTCAGATCATCACGCTATGACCACTATGTTTGACGGATGTTATGATGTTCTTATTGTGTGGAAAGCTGCCTTCGCTTTACGCCAGGTGGACCCATGTCTTTCAGAAAGTTCCACTTTTCTCTCATCAGTCAACAGAATAGTATTTAAAAATCTTGGGGGTCATTAACATGCTTTTGGTGAATGAGAGACTCGGCTCTTGGTGGAAAGCAGTGGCGTTTCGCCTCACGATCCTCCCAAAGATGCCATTTCTGGCCACAGTCTCTTCCTTATTGTGAAATCATGAACACTGATCTTCACTGAGGCCAGCAGTTTATTAGCAGTTAGTGTGAGTTGTTTAGCGACCTCTTGGACTAGTTGTCAGTGCACTCTTGGAGGAATTTAGGTAGCCTGGCCTCTTCTGGGAATGTTGACCACCACTCCAAGTTTTCTTCATTTGTATTCGTAAAGGCTTTATTTTCATTTGTAATGGCTCTTAAAATGATTTACTGGAGTCCCAGAGCTTGAGAAATGGCTTCTTAACCCATTCTAGATTGATTGATGTCAGTGAGTTTTTTTTATTTGTTTAGATTGCGGCATCATACGCTGCCTTTAGCCTAATTCACATTGCTGGACAGGTTCTATTTCAATGATGTATAGATTCAGTGAGGCTGGCATTAATCTTCTCAGGGTGTTTCAAGTGAACTTGAACCCAAAAATCAACTAAATTTGTTGAATTGGTTGATTTAGTTGTTATGGCCCCCAATTTGTTATTACATTTACAACACAACAGCAACAGCAAGGCCAAGGGATGACAGACTCAGTTTTAAAAACTTAAACACATTTAATGAACAGACAACTAAACAACTAACTACGCTACTGACCAAGATTGATTAACAAGACAAAAAACAGAAATATTTACAGTCCCTTTTTGGTGGGGTGGCTTGGTGATGTCCTGGGTGAGGAAAATGCTCTATGGGCAAAAATCCACAAAAGAAACTTCACAGGTCTTGAACAGAATGACAGGTCTGCTCACATGTATCCTTCTTCTTGCAATTTCTCCTACTACTTTACTGTCTCAATTCTCCCCTTTATATACTCTTTTGCAGACCCCTCCCACCTTTTAGACTTTTTTTTTTCTTTTCTCTGGGACTTGTTTCAGACATGCCCGAAACATACCCAAACCTAGCTCCAGTCTGAGCTTAACAAAAAAAGTTAAATACTGCCATCCAGTAGCCTATATTCACATTACACCTCCATTCCAAAAGGGAAAAATTTTGACTCATAAAGGCTAAATTTTTCTTTTCAATACAAAATGGCTAAGTGAACACTTGTCTATATATACATATCATACAATATTCAAATAAACACATGATATACATATACATATTCAAACACGGGATAAGCAATCAGCAATCACATTGTCAGCACCCTTTACATGCTTAATTTCCAAGTCAAACTCCTGTAAAATCAAACTCCAATTCAACAATCTCCGAGTCTTGTTTTTCGTCTTACTCAAAAACATTAACGGATTGTGGTCAGTGTACACAATCATTGGCTTCTGCCCTGTACACACATAAACCTCAAAGTGTTGTAAGGACAGAACCAGTGCCAACAGCTCCTTCTCTATTGTGGAATAGTTCCTTTGGTGGCGATTGAACTTCCTGGAGAAGTATGCCACGGGATGCTCAATGTCATCAGAGTCACTTCTCTGTAGGAGCACAGATCCACAAGCTTGGTCGCCAGCATCGACCGCGATGGAGAACGGTTTGTTGAAGTCAGGAGATTTGAGCACGGGGAAGTGACACAGCAGAGACTTCAGGCGATCGAAGGCTCTCTGGCATGCCTCATCCCAAGTGAACTTTGCGCCTTTCTTCAGTTGGTTAGTGAGACTGAGAGCAATCTCAGCAAAGTTCTTGCAGAACTTGCGGTAGTACCCGATCATTCCAAGGAAGCGGCGCAAAGCTTTTTTGTTGTCAGGAACTGGAAAGTCCATGATGGCTTGGACTTTAGCATTTATGGGTGCCACCTTACCCTGGCCTATGACGTAGCCATGATAGGTGACAGTAGCACAACCCAAGTCACTCTTGTTCAGGTTAACAGTCAGGTTAGCCTGGGTCAGGCGCTGGAACAACGTCTCTACATCTTTTAGATGTTCTTCCCAGGAGTCACTCCATGTGATCAGGTCATCGATGTTTGCACCCGTGTGTGGCAATCCGGCGATTGTAGACTGTATCATCCTTTGGAACGTGGCTGGGGCATTTTTCATTCCAAAGGGTAGGACTTCATACTGGTACAACCCAGATGGTGTGGCAAAAGCAGAGATGCTCTTGGCCCTCTCAGTTAAAGGAACACACCAATAACCCTTCAATAAATCAATCTTGGTCAGAAACTTTGCTTGCCCTACTCTATCAATACAATCATCAATCCTAGGTATTGGAAACACATCAGTTCTAGTTACAGCATTGACTTTGCGATAATCTGTACAGAATCTAGCACTTCCATCAGGTTTTGGAACTAGCACACAGGGTGAACTCCAATCTGAGTTGGAGGGTCTGATAATATCATGTTCTAACATGTACTCAACCTCTTTCTCAGCAATCTTTCTCTTTTCAGGATTCATCCGGAACGGATGCTGTTTTATTGGTTTGGCATCACCGACATCTACATCATGAGAGGCTATAGAAACTCTTTTTGGAACATCAGGAAACAGATCCTCATATTTCTTGATCAACCTCTTAAACTGATCTCTCTGTGAGGGTTCTAAGTGCTGGAGTTTTACATCAAGATTTTGCAACACTTCAGAATTTGACAATTTACATGAAAGAACTTCAGCTTTAATTCTAGGTTCATCATCTTGAAACTCCCCCTCATCTTCACACATCTCGGCCATTGGAGGATCTGAAGTGACAGCTGCAACCCTAGCATCTCTGTCATGATAAGGCTTCAGCATGTTAATGTGACACAACTGTTTTGGCTTTCTCTTATCTGGAGCCTTCACAATGTAATTGAGATCATTGAGTTTTGTCAGAATTTCATAAGGACCATGAAATCTAGCCTGCAATGGATTGGACTGCAAGGGAAACAACACAAGGACCTTGTCTCCTAGTTTAAACTCACGGCTTCTAGCCTTATGATCATACCAAGTTTTCATTTTTCCCTAACTTGATTTCAAGTTCTCCTTGGCTAGGTCACAAGCTGCACGCAATCTTTCCTTGAACTTGCTAACATAGTCTAACAGACTGATGTACGGCTCTTCCTCTTGCCATTGTTCACTCAGTAATAGCAAAGGTCCTCTCACTTCATGACCAAACACTAGCTCAAATGGACTGAATCCAGTAGACTCCTGCACTGCTTCTCTAGCTGCAAACAACAGCAAATGAACACCTTCATCCCAGTCTTTCTCATGGTCATAACAATAAGTCCTCATCATTGTCTTGAGAGTGGAATGAAACCGCTCTAAGGCACCCTGACTTTCTGGATGATAGGCACTAGAAAGAATCTGCTTTGCACCTAGTTCATACACAACCTGCTGAAACAAACCAGAAGTGAAATTGCTACCTTAGTCTGACTGAATTTCCCTTGGAAGGCCAAACAACGTGAAGAACTTTATCAAAGCCTTTGAGATTGCAGTTGCCTTGATGTTACGTAGAGGTATGGCTTCAGGGAATCTGGTAGATGCACACATGATTGTCAACAAGTACTGATTTCCAGATCTAGTCTTGGGTAATGGACCAACACAATCAACAATGACCTTAGAGAAGGGCTCTCCAAATGCTGGGATAATGGAGCTACAGGTGGGTCTAACTGGTGTTTTCCAACTACCTGACAAGTGTGACAAGTTTTGCAAAAGTTGGAAACGTCTTTCCGAAGCCCAGGCCAAAAGAAGTGTTTCATGATTTTATCAACAGTCTTGTTAACACCAAGATGACCTCCTAAAGGTAAACTATGAGCCATTGTTAAGATCTCATTCCTGTAGACCTTCGGAACAACAATTTGCCTGACCATTGCCCAATCTGCATTGGCAGGGATATCAGGAGGGCGCCACTTCCGCATCAACACACCATCCTTGAGATAATACCCAACTGGAACTGCGTCTATTTCTTTATTAGGAAGGGCTCTCCTCCTTAGTGCACAAATTTCAGGATCATTAGTTTGCTCCTCAATCAACCGCTTTCTGGACAGAGACAAGTCTCCAGACACATCAGAATCACCAAACCCATCCGGCTGGCTGAACAATGAACTGATAAAAGTGTCTGATAAGTTCTCAAACGGAGAAACCATAGTAGGCCAATCAGAGTCATGAGGCGAACCACCTGAGTCCTGACTATTCAATGTGCTGGACGGCACCACATCATCTTCTTCTTTAGCCTTCTTGGCCATAGCACGAGTCACTGCGCAAGAAGGATACAGAGATGGGTCCTCATCCCCATATTCAGTGCTCGGCTGTGAAGTAAGATGTACAGGGGGAACTACTTTGCCCCCAGCCAGGTCATTGCCTAGCAACAGAGAAACACCCTTTATAGGTAGACTTGACATAAGTCCCACCTTTACCTGTCCTGTAACTAAATCTGACTTCAAGAATATCGAGCGCAGGGGTACAGATACAGTCCTCCCTTCAATACCTTATACAAGTATGAAATCCCCTGAAGCGGTCTCATCACGTAACTCCAAGGAGTCCATCAACAAAAGTGACTGAGAAGCTCCGGTATCCCTTAGGATATATATGGGGACAGGAGTAGTATGCTCATTCAGAGCCACAAATCCCTCTGACACAAATGGAAGAAATTCCTCCCTCACAAAGTCAGCTGTATCAGGCTTTTTAGCCCCACAAGAAGCAGGCAATTTTGCAGATCGGTCATCTACTACAGGGGTTTCTAACCTTGTTTTCACAAAGGCATTTGGTTTGGTATCCTTTTCTTTTTCTTTCTTAGCTTTTAGGAACCAACAGTTAGTTGTAACATGACCAGATTTCTTGCAATAACAGCAAACTAGACCACTTTTGTCACCGTCAGCTTTCACACTTTGATCAGACCTGTTACTGGATTTCTGAGCACCATCACCAGATTTGTCTTTGTCTTTGGGTGAGGAATCTTGGGTATCACCGTTCCCTTTTTTCTGAAATTGGAACCATCTATTGTTACTGCTAGACTGAAATTTGGACTTATATGTGAGAACGTATTCATCTGCAAATTTGGCAGCTGATTGCAAGTTCAGTGCTTGCTTCTCATTAAGGTAGGTCTTAACATCATCTTTAACACAGTTCTTGAATTCTTCAACTAACACCATCTCTTTTAGTGAGTTGAAATCATCCTTGACCTCCATAGAAGTACACCAGCGCTCAAAGCAAACCTTCTTCTCATTAGCAAATTCCACATAAGTCTGATTTTCAGATTTCTTCAGACCTCTGAATTTCTGTCGGTAAGCCTCTGGAGCCAACTCATAAGCTCTCAAAATAACCTTTTTAACAACCTCATGATCAGAGGAATCATCTGCAGACAAAGCCGAATAGGCTTGTTGAGCTTTACCCTTGAGGACAGTTTGCAACATCAGAGGCCAGTGTTCCTTTGGCCACTGGCAACTCTTTGCTACCTTTTCAAAACACTGGAAATAGTTGTCAACATCCTTTTCCGAAAATGGAGGCACCAGTTTTACCTCCTGGCTAGCCCGAAATTTATTTTCAGTTGCAATTTTTATTTTTAGTTGCTCCATTTGGAGTCTTTCTTCTCGATCAAACTTCTCTAATTCAAAATCTCTCTGTCTTGCAAATTTTTCTAACTCAAATTCTCTTTGTTTTTCTTTTTCTTCCCTCTCAAATTCTCTTTGTTTTTCTTCTCTTGCTAATTTTTCCAACTCGAATTCTCTTTGTTTTTCTTCTCTTGCTAATTTTTCTAACTCAAATTCCCTTTGTTTTCCTTTTTCCTCCCTTTCAATCTCTAGCATTTTTAATTTAAGTTCCATTTCTATATTTGGATTTGCCACTGGAAACTGTTCCAGATCTCCTGGTGCAAACACATTTTCATCAATGTAATATTCAACTATCTCTCTAGCCAGTCTTGCTTTTCGCATGGCTGGTTTTACCTCTGTCAGCTCTAAATGTCTGCAAATTTCTAGCAGTTCTGTCTTTTTAAAAGACTTCAAAACCTCAACGGTTGGTGATGCCAAGGAATCATCCATTGCTGTTGATCTGTCAATGTATTTATATAGGAAAATTCAAAAAACAATTTTACAGTTTGAAATGTTAGATTTTCAATAAATTACTCACACAATGGTCTATCCCAGACGAGCCCCCAATTTGTTATTACAATTTACAACATAACAGCAACAGCAAGGGATGACAGACACAGTTTCAAAAACTTAAACACATTTAATGAAAAAAACAAAGACTAAACTACTATCTACAACTAAATGACCAAGATTGATTAAGAAAATAGAAATATTTACAGTCCCTTGGTTATGTCCTGGGTGAGGAAAATTCTCTAACACAGGCAAAAATCCACAAAAGAAAACTTCACAGGTCTTGGCAGGTCTGGTCACATGTATCCTTCTTCTTGCAATTTCTCCTACTACTTTACTGTCTCAGTTCTTTTCCTTATATACTCTTTTGCAGACCCCACCCACATTTAGACCTCTTTTTTTTTAATTTCCGGGGACTTTCCCCAGACATGCCCAGGACATGTCTAAACCTAGCTCCAGTCTGGGCTGAATAAAAAAAAGGTAAATACTGCCATCTAGTGGCCTATATTCACATTACAAAACATTTTGCTGAACTGATTTCAGTCGTGTGTTTAACAAAAAAAAAAAACCCTTAATGATTTTCTCTATTCTGCCCCACCAGGACTAAAAAAATGTTTGACAGTGGGAGAGTGAGCAAAAGTAGCAACATGATTTGGGTATGACCTCTAACGCATGTCAGAGCACGAGGAACATTACTGGCCATGGTGAGTAGGTATATGATGACCACAATTATACCTTGATGTCAGCCTATAATAGAGCTGAGGCATTTAGAAATATGTTATCCTGTCAGTCATTGCTGGGTAGGCAAGCAACTGCTCCACCTACAAAAGTTTAGGACCTTATTTGAGAAAATTTACTTTTTCTTCTGAATGCAGTGTTTGCATCAGAAGTTGAAAATGATTGCCTGATAATGTGTCATCCTTGCATTTACCTACTGTTGTCAGTTACAGTTGACAATCAAACATGTAATGCTTAATTGTGTTGCATTTTGCTATGTTTTGCGTTTTGAAAAATCTATAAAAATTTGTATTTTGTATTTGCATTAATAAAGCCTTGGCCAGTTCATGTGCGGCTAGTTTGACCAGCTTCATGGATGTTTTTGTATGATTAGAAAAATATAGGAAGCTGGTCGAATTAGCTGCTGATAAGCTGGTCAAGGCTTTTTTTATAGCAGGGAGTGTCTGAGTTAAAAAAAAAAAAAAATTTACCGTTTTTAATAGGTTTTTAGAAAAGGCACTACTGCAAAATGCGGCACAATTAAGACTTTACTGTTTGATGGTCAGTTGAAAAGGGGCTATAAGATAACCCCAATTCTGAAATAGTTATGACGAAGTATAAATTGTGAATAAAATCAAAATGCTATGACTTTCAGATCACATGAGCCAAAATGTTATTTACAATAGAACATAGATAACATTTCAAATGTTGAAACTGAGACATTTCACATTTTTATCCACAAAATTGGCTTATTTCAAATTTTTTGGCTGCAACAGGTCTCCAAAAAGTTGGGATACAGGCAAAAAAAAGGGCTGAAAAAGCAATAAATATATAAGCGAATCAGCTGAACGAACATTTAGCAAGTAATGAAGTTAACTGGCATCAGGTGTGCAGGGTTCTCAGTTGCACAGCCACGGCTACACCCTCTATTTTTCTGGTCCTATTTTGGGCACATTCTCACACCGTATCCAACTAGCCGTTGCGGCGTTTCCAAAGCCCAAATCCCCATTTTGACACAACCTGACACCCATTAGGGTCCACCACTACCCTGCTGCATGCTCCAAGGTGTCAGGGGAGCAAGTTAAATGATGGTTTAGGGTTTACCATGGTTACTGGGAAATTTAACAGGAGAGCCAGCATTATTTTCCAGGTGGCAGAACCATTGGAAAACCAGCCGGCCCTATTAGTGTAGGGCCATCAGTACAAGAATAAAGATTTACATAAAATTACATTAAGACAACATAGACTATACAGACAAAACAGACAATACAGAAAGAACAAGACAGTTTATGTGATTTTTCATGATTGTTAGATTTACATGATTGATCTGATGCAACCTAAAATCAATTTTATTTTTTGGTCAATAATGCTCAAGTTACAATCCTAAGGGAGATTCAGGCAAAAACCTTCAAAAAAAAAAACTGCAGCCAAGGTCCAACAAAACTTCATATCCTGACAGGGACTGTGATTCAAATATTCCCTCTGACAACTGACATCAAATGGTTTTTCTGTAAAATGATTTACCTATGGCATTAGACATGAGATATACAGTGCCGGGAAAAAGTATTTGCCCCCTTCCTAATTTCTTACTTTTTAGCATAGTTTTCATGCTTAAATGTTTCAGATCATCAAACAAATTTTAACATAAGACACAGACAACCTGAGTAAATACAAAATGCAGTTTTTAAATGATGATTTCATTTATTAAGGGGAAAAAGCTAACCAAACCTTCCTGGCCCAATGTGAAAAAGTAATTGTCCCCTAAATCCATCTTTGGCGACAACAACTGCAATCAAACACGTGCGATAACCGAAGAATTTTAGCCTACTCTTCTTTGCAGAATTGTTTTAATTCAGCCACATTGGAGGGCTTTTGAGCATGAGCGGCCTGTTTAAGGTCATGGCTCTGCATCTTAAACAAGAGTGGGATCAAATTCCAATGACTAAACTCAAGAAACTTGTCTCCTCTCAGACGCCTCGATTCTGTGTTAAAAAGAAGAGGGGATGCTACATTATGGTAAATAGGCCCCTGTCCCAACTTTTTTGGCGCCTGTAGCAGCCATCAAATTTGAAATTGGCTCATTTTGAGGATAAAATTGTAAAATTTCTCAAGTTTCAACATTTGCAATGTTATCTCTTTTCTATTGTGAATTAAATACTGGCTGCTGTGATCTGAAAGTCATTGCGTTTTGATTTTATTTACAATTTATACTTTGTCACAATTTACACTTTGGAACTCACTGCATTCTGAAGAAAAAACTATTTTTCAAATGGGGTCTTTAAACTTCTGAGATGGTATTAGCTGCAGAGGTTGTCAGTCAGTTATGTTACAAAACAGTTGAGTAGTTTTCAGGCTTACCATTTTGCCTTTGTGTTTGCATAATGGGATCCTCCAGCCTTGCTTCATATGAGTCAAGATCCATCATAGTCATAAATGGATGGCTGAATTTGTGCGCCATCTCTGCTGAGTCTTTGGAGCAGACTCCTTTAAGCTGGCTGAGCACACCGTTTACTGTCGCTGCAAGCTGCATCTGTTGTCGACTCAGTGTGTCAAGCAATTTTAAAATGTGAAATCCAGCCACTGCAATGACAAGAAATGTATGTATTTAGTGGACACTTATTTGTACATGCTTAGAAAACAGCTTGATAAGCATAAGAGATGAGTTTTGAAGAAACGGTTGTCTTAGATGTACGTGCATTAGCTCTTTGAGTGCGTGCTATTTTCATAAAGCAAACCACATCTTTTATTACTGGGGCTGCAAATCTTTACTCTAGAAACATGAATTGCACAATTTTAGTGGGTTACATTTAAATTAGGGAAAATAGCTGTTTTTACACTGCGGCCATTCTGGTATGTCAGTCTGGATCCAGAAGCATCTGTGTCTAAAAAGTTCATCAGAATTCAATTGTTTTTTTCAGTCTTATTTTCGTGAAGTGTATCCATCCATTGCACTTGCATAGCTATATAAAATTGTTATGTAATGTGAATATAGGCCACTAGATGGCAGTATTTACCTTTTTTTGTTAAGCTCAGACTGGAGTCATGTTTAGACATGTCCTGGACATGTCTGGGGCAAGTCTCAGAAAATTTAAAAAAAAGAGGTCTAAATGTGGGTGGGGTCTGCAAAAGAGTATATAAGGAAATAGCCGCATATCAGTCTGTTAGACTATGTTAGCAAGTTCAAGGAAAGATTGCGTGCAGCTTGTGACCTTGCCAAAGAGAACTTGAAATCAAGTCAGGGAAAAATGAAAACTTGGTATGATCATAAGGCTAGAAGCCGTGAGTTTAAACCAGGAGAAAAGGTCCTTGTGTTGTTTCCCTTGCAGTCCAATCCATTGCAGGCTAGATTTCATGGGCCTTATGAAATTCTGACAAAACTCAATGATCTCAATTACATTGTGAAGACTCCAGATAGGAGAAAACCAAAACAATTGTGTCATATTAACATGCTAAAGCTTTATCATGACAGAAATGCTAGGGTTGCAGCTGTCACTTCAGATTCTCCAATGGTCGAAACGTGTGAAGATGAGGGGGAGTTTCAAGATGATGAACCAAGAATTAAAGCTGAAGTTCTTTCATGTAAATTGTCAAACACTGAAGTGTTGCAAAATCTTGATGTAAAACTCCAGCACTTAGAACCCTCACAGAGAGATCAGTTTGAAAGGTTGATCAAGAAATATGAGGATTTGTTTCCTGATGTTCCAAAAAGAGTTTCTATAGCCTCTCATGATGTAGATGTTGGTGATGCCAAACCAATAAAACAGCATCCATACCGGATGAATCCTGAAAAGAGAAAGATTGCTGAGAAAGAGGTTGAGTACATGTTAAAACATGATATTATCAGACCCTCCAACTCCAATTGGAGTTCATTCTGTGTGCTAATACCAAAACCTGATGGAAGTACTAGATTCTGTACAGATTATCGCACAGTAAATGCTGTAACTAGAACTGATGTGTTTCCAATACCTAGGATTGATGATTGTGTTGATAGTGTAGGGCAAGCAAAGTTTCTGACCAAGATTGATTTATTGAAGGGTTATTGGTGTGTGCCTTTAACTGAGAGGGCCAAGAGCATCTCTGCGTTTGCCACACCATCTGGATTGTACCAGTATGAAGTCCTACCCTTTGGCATGAAAAATGCCCCAGCCACGTTCCAAAGGATGATACAGTCTACAATCGCCGGATTGCCACACAAGGGTGCGTACATCGATGACCTGATCACATGGAGTGACTCCTGGGAAGAACATCTAAAAGATGTAGAGACGTTGTTCCAGCGCCTGACCCAGGCTAACCTGACTGTTAACCTGAGCAAGAGTGACTTTGGTTGTGCTACTGTCACCTATCTTGGCTACGTCATAGGCCAGGGTAAGGTGGCACCCATAAATGCTAAAGTCCAAGCCATCATGGACTTTCCAGTTCCTGACAACAAAAAAGCTTTGCGCCGCTTCCTTGGAATGATCGGGTACTACCGCAAGTTCTGCAAGAACTTTCCTGAGATTGCTCTCAGTCTAACTAACCAACTGAAGAAAGGCGTAAAGTTCACCTGGGATGATGCATGCCAGAGAGCCTACGATCGCCTGAAGTCTCTGCTGTGTCACTTCCCCGTGCTCAAATCTCCTGACTTCAACAAACCGTTCTCCATCGCGGTCGATGCTTGCGACCAAGCTTGTGGATCTGTGCTCCTACAGAGAAGTGACTCTGATGACATTGAGCATCCCGTGGCATACTTCTCCAGGAAGTTCAATCGCCACCAAAGGAACTATTCCACAATAGAGAAGGAACTGTTGGCTCTGGTCCTTTCTTTACAACACTTTGAGGTTTATGTTTGTACAGGACAAAAGCCAATGATTATGTACACTGACCACAATCCGTTAATGTTTTTGAGTAAGATGAAAAACAAGAATCGGAGATTGTTGAATTGGAGTTTGATTTTACAGGAGTTTGACTTGGAAATTAAGCATGTGAAGGGTACAGACAATGTAATTGCTGATTGCTTATCCCGTGTTTGAATGTGTATATATATATCATGTGTTTGAATATTGTATGATATGTATATATAGACAAGTGTTCACTGAACCATTTTGTATTGAAAAGAAAAATTTTGCCTTTATGAGTCAAAATTTTTCCCTTTTGGAATGGAGGTGTAATGTGAATATAGGCCACTAGATGGCAGTATTTACCTTTTTTTGTTAAGCTCAGACTGGAGTCATGTTTAGACATGTCCTGGACATGTCTGGGGCAAGTCTCAGAAAATTAAAATAAAAGAGGTCTAATTGTGGGTGGGGTCTGCAAAAGAGTATATAAGGAAAAGAATTGAGACAGTAAAGTAGAGGAGAAATTGCAAGAAGATGACCAGACCTGCCATTCTGTTCAAGACCTGTGACGTTTCTTTTGTGGATTTCTTTGCCTGTGTTTGAGCATTTTCATCATCCAGGACATCACCAAGCCACCCCCACGAAAAGGGATTGTAAATATTTATGTTTTGTACATAATTCAATCTTGGTCTTTAGGTTAGTTAGTTCTTATTGTCTTTGATAATTAAATGTGTTTGAGTTTTTAAAACTGTGTCTGTCATCCCTTGCTATTGCTGTTGCTGTTGCTGTTGTGTTATAAATGTAATAACAAATTGGGGCCATAGCAAATTTGGGGCTCAAGGTCCGGGATAGACCATTTTGTGAGTCATTTATTAAAAATCTAACATTTCAAATTGTAAAATTGATTTTTTTTTAATTGAATACATATATATTGACAACAGCAATGGATGATTTCTTGGCATCACCAACCGTAGGGGTTTTGAAGTCTTTTAAAAAGACAGAACTGCTAGAAATTTGCAGACATTTAGAGCTGACAGAGGTGAAACCAGCCATGCGAAAAGCAAGACTGGCTCGAGAGATAGTTGAATATTACATTGATGAAAATGTGTTTGCACCCGGAGATCTGGAACAGTTTCCAGTGGAAAATCCAAATATAGAAATGGAACTTAAATTAAAAATGCTAGAGATTGAAAGGGAAGAAAAAGAAAAACAAAGGCAGTTTGAGTTAGAAAAATTAGAAAGAGAAGAGAAAATAGAAAGGGAGGAAAAAGAAAAGCAAAGAGAATTTGAAAGGGAAGAAAAAGAAAAACAAAGGCAGTTTGAGTTAGAAAAATTAGCAAGAGAAGAGAAAATAGAAAGGGAGGAAAAAGAAAAACAAAGAGAATTTGAGTTCTTTGCAGCCTATCCCAGCATTTGGGGAGCCATTCTCTAGGGTCATTGTTGATTGCGTTGGTCCATTACCCAAGACTAGATCTGGAAATCAGTACTTGTTGACAATCATGTGTGCATCTACCAGATTCCCCGAAGCCATACCTCTACGTAACATCAAGGCAACTGCAATCTCGAAGGCTTTGATAAAGTTCTTCAGTTGTTTGGCCTTCCCAGGGAAATTCAGTCAGACCAGGGTAGCAATTTCACTTCAGGATTGTTTCAGCAGGTTGTGTATGAACTAGGTGCAAAGCAGATTCTTTCTAGTGCCTATCATCCAGAAAGTCAGGGTGCCTTAGAGCGGTTTCATTCCACTCTCAAGACAATGATGAGGACTTATTGTTATGACCATGAGAAAGACTGGGATGAAGGGGTTCATTTGCTGTTGTTTGCAGCTAGAGAAGCAGTGCAGGAGTCTACTGGATTCAGTCCATTTGAGCTAGTGTTTGGTCATGAAGTGAGAGGACCTTTGCTATTATTGAGTGAACAATGGCAAGAGAAAGAGCCGCATATCAGTCTGTTAGACTATGTTAGCAAGTTCAAGGAAAGATTGCCTGCAGCTTGTGACCTTGCCAAAGAGAACTTGAAATCAAGTCAGGGAAAAATGAAAACTTGGTATGATCATAAGGCTAGAAGCCGTGAGTTTAAACCAGGAGAAAAGGTCCTTGTGTTGTTTCCCTTGCAGTCCAATCCAAATGAGTTCTTCTCATTTGCTGTTGTTTGCAGCTAGAGAAGCAGTGCAGGAGTCTACTGGATTCAGTCCATTTGAGCTAGTGTTTGGTCATGAAGTGAGAGGACCTTTGCTATTATTGAGTGAACAATGGCAAGAGAAAGAGCCGCATATCAGTCTGTTAGACTATGTTAGCAAGTTCAAGGAAAGATTGCGTGCAGCTTGTGACCTTGCCAAAGAGAACTTGAAATCAAGTCAGGGAAAAATGAAAACTTGGTATGATCATAAGGCTAGAAGCCGTGAGTTTAAACCAGGAGAAAAGGTCCTTGTGTTGTTTCCCTTGCAGTCCAATCCATTGCAGGCTAGATTTCATGGGCCTTATGAAATTCTGACAAAACTCAATGATCTCAATTACATTGTGAAGACTCCAGATAGGAGAAAACCAAAACAATTGTGTCATATTAACATGCTAAAGCTTTATCATGACAGAAATGCTAGGGTTGCAGCTGTCACTTCAGATTCTCCAATGGTCGAAACGTGTGAAGATGAGGGGGAGTTTCAAGATGATGAACCAAGAATTAAAGCTGAAGTTCTTTCATGTAAATTGTCAAACACTGAAGTGTTGCAAAATCTTGATGTAAAACTCCAGCACTTAGAACCCTCACAGAGAGATCAGTTTGAAAGGTTGATCAAGAAATATGAGGATTTGTTTCCTGATGTTCCAAAAAGAGTTTCTATAGCCTCTCATGATGTAGATGTTGGTGATGCCAAACCAATAAAACAGCATCCATACCGGATGAATCCTGAAAAGAGAAAGATTGCTGAGAAAGAGGTTGAGTACATGTTAAAACATGATATTATCAGACCCTCCAACTCCGATTGGAGTTCATTCTGTGTGCTAATACCAAAACCTGATGGAAGTACTAGATTCTGTACAGATTATCGCACAGTAAATTCTGTAACTAGAACTGATGTGTTTCCAATACCTAGGATTGATGATTGTGTTGATAGTGTAGGGCAAGCAAAGTTTCTGACCAAGATTGATTTATTGAAGGGTTATTGGTGTGTGCCTTTAACTGAGAGGGCCAAGAGCATCTCTGCGTTTGCCACACCATCTGGATTGTACCAGTATGAAGTCCTACCCTTTGGCATGAAAAATGCCCCAGCCACGTTCCAAAGGATGATACAGTCTACAATCGCCGGATTGCCACACAAGGGTGCGTACATCGATGACCTGATCACATGGAGTGACTCCTGGGAAGAACATCTAAAAGATGTAGAGACGTTGTTCCAGCGCCTGACCCAGGCTAACCTGACTGTTAACCTGAGCAAGAGTGACTTTGGTTGTGCTACTGTCACCTATCTTGGCTACGTCATAGGCCAGGGTAAGGTGGCACCCATAAATGCTAAAGTCCAAGCCATCATGGACTTTCCAGTTCCTGACAACAAAAAAGCTTTGCGCCGCTTCCTTGGAATGATCGGGTACTACCGCAAGTTCTGCAAGAACTTTCCTGAGATTGCTCTCAGTCTAACTAACCAACTGAAGAAAGGCGTAAAGTTCACCTGGGATGATGCATGCCAGAGAGCCTTCGATCGCCTGAAGTCTCTGCTGTGTCACTTCCCCGTGCTCAAATCTCCTGACTTCAACAAACCGTTCTCCATCGCGGTCGATGCTTGCGACCAAGCTTGTGGATCTGTGCTCCTACAGAGAAGTGACTCTGATGACATTGAGCATCCCGTGGCATACTTCTCCAGGAAGTTCAATCGCCACCAAAGGAACTATTCCACAATAGAGAAGGAACTGTTGGCTCTGGTCCTTTCTTTACAACACTTTGTAGTTTATGTTTGTACAGGACAAAAGCCAATGATTATGTACACTGACCACAATCCGTTAATGTTTTTGAGTAAGATGAAAAACAAGAATCGGAGATCGTTGAATTGGAGTTTGATTTTACAGGAGTTTGACTTGGAAATTAAGCATGTGAAGGGTACAGACAATGTAATTGCTGATTGCTTATCCCGTGTTTGAATGTGTATATATATATCATGTGTTTGAATATTGTATGATATGTATATATAGACAAGTGTTCACTGAACCATTTTGTATTGAAAAGAAAAATTTTGCCTTTATGAGTCAAAATTTTTCCCTTTTGGAATGGAGGTGTAATGTGAATATAGGCCACTAGATGGCAGTATTTACCTTTTTTTGTTAAGCTCAGACTGGAGTCATGTTTAGACATGTCCTGGACATGTCTGGGGCAAGTCTCAGAAAATTAAAATAAAAGAGGTCTAATTGTGGGTGGGGTCTGCAAAAGAGTATATAAGGAAAAGAATTGAGACAGTAAAGTAGAGGAGAAATTGCAAGAAGATGACCAGACCTGCCATTCTGTTCAAGACCTGTGACGTTTCTTTTGTGGATTTCTTTGCCTGTGTTTGAGCATTTTCATCATCCAGGACATCACCAAGCCACCCCCACGAAAAGGGATTGTAAATATTTATGTTTTGTACATAATTCAATCTTGGTCTTTAGGTTAGTTAGTTCTTATTGTCTTTGATAATTAAATGTGTTTGAGTTTTTAAAACTGTGTCTGTCATCCCTTGCTATTGCTGTTGCTGTTGCTGTTGTGTTATAAATGTAATAACAAATTGGGGCCATAGCAAATTTGGGGCTCAAGGTCCGGGATAGACCATTTTGTGAGTCATTTATTAAAAATCTAACATTTCAAATTGTAAAATTGATTTTTTTTTAATTGAATACATATATATTGACAACAGCAATGGATGATTTCTTGGCATCACCAACCGTAGGGGTTTTGAAGTCTTTTAAAAAGACAGAACTGCTAGAAATTTGCAGACATTTAGAGCTGACAGAGGTGAAACCAGCCATGCGAAAAGCAAGACTGGCTCGAGAGATAGTTGAATATTACATTGATGAAAATGTGTTTGCACCCGGAGATCTGGAACAGTTTCCAGTGGAAAATCCAAATATAGAAATGGAACTTAAATTAAAAATGCTAGAGATTGAAAGGGAAGAAAAAGAAAAACAAAGGCAGTTTGAGTTAGAAAAATTATCAAGAGAAGAGAAAATAGAAAGGGAGGAAAAAGAAAAGCAAAGAGAATTTGAAAGGGAAGAAAAAGAAAAACAAAGGCAGTTTGAGTTAGAAAAATTAGCAAGAGAAGAGAAAATAGAAAGGGAGGAAAAAGAAAAACAAAGAGAATTTGAGTTCTTTGCAGCCTATCCCAGCATTTGGGGAGCCATTCTCTAGGGTCATTGTTGATTGCGTTGGTCCATTACCCAAGACTAGATCTGGAAATCAGTACTTGTTGACAATCATGTGTGCATCTACCAGATTCCCCGAAGCCATACCTCTACGTAACATCAAGGCAACTGCAATCTCGAAGGCTTTGATAAAGTTCTTCAGTTGTTTGGCCTTCCCAGGGAAATTCAGTCAGACCAGGGTAGCAATTTCACTTCAGGATTGTTTCAGCAGGTTGTGTATGAACTAGGTGCAAAGCAGATTCTTTCTAGTGCCTATCATCCAGAAAGTCAGGGTGCCTTAGAGCGGTTTCATTCCACTCTCAAGACAATGATGAGGACTTATTGTTATGACCATGAGAAAGACTGGGATGAAGGGGTTCATTTGCTGTTGTTTGCAGCTAGAGAAGCAGTGCAGGAGTCTACTGGATTCAGTCCATTTGAGCTAGTGTTTGGTCATGAAGTGAGAGGACCTTTGCTATTATTGAGTGAACAATGGCAAGAGAAAGAGCCGCATATCAGTCTGTTAGACTATGTTAGCAAGTTCAAGGAAAGATTGCCTGCAGCTTGTGACCTTGCCAAAGAGAACTTGAAATCAAGTCAGGGAAAAATGAAAACTTGGTATGATCATAAGGCTAGAAGCCGTGAGTTTAAACCAGGAGAAAAGGTCCTTGTGTTGTTTCCCTTGCAGTCCAATCCAAATGAGTTCTTCTCATTTGCTGTTGTTTGCAGCTAGAGAAGCAGTGCAGGAGTCTACTGGATTCAGTCCATTTGAGCTAGTGTTTGGTCATGAAGTGAGAGGACCTTTGCTATTATTGAGTGAACAATGGCAAGAGAAAGAGCCGCATATCAGTCTGTTAGACTATGTTAGCAAGTTCAAGGAAAGATTGCGTGCAGCTTGTGACCTTGCCAAAGAGAACTTGAAATCAAGTCAGGGAAAAATGAAAACTTGGTATGATCATAAGGCTAGAAGCCGTGAGTTTAAACCAGGAGAAAAGGTCCTTGTGTTGTTTCCCTTGCAGTCCAATCCATTGCAGGCTAGATTTCATGGGCCTTATGAAATTCTGACAAAACTCAATGATCTCAATTACATTGTGAAGACTCCAGATAGGAGAAAACCAAAACAATTGTGTCATATTAACATGCTAAAGCTTTATCATGACAGAAATGCTAGGGTTGCAGCTGTCACTTCAGATTCTCCAATGGTCGAAACGTGTGAAGATGAGGGGGAGTTTCAAGATGATGAACCAAGAATTAAAGCTGAAGTTCTTTCATGTAAATTGTCAAACACTGAAGTGTTGCAAAATCTTGATGTAAAACTCCAGCACTTAGAACCCTCACAGAGAGATCAGTTTGAAAGGTTGATCAAGAAATATGAGGATTTGTTTCCTGATGTTCCAAAAAGAGTTTCTATAGCCTCTCATGATGTAGATGTTGGTGATGCCAAACCAATAAAACAGCATCCATACCGGATGAATCCTGAAAAGAGAAAGATTGCTGAGAAAGAGGTTGAGTACATGTTAAAACATGATATTATCAGACCCTCCAACTCCGATTGGAGTTCATTCTGTGTGCTAATACCAAAACCTGATGGAAGTACTAGATTCTGTACAGATTATCGCACAGTAAATGCTGTAACTAGAACTGATGTGTTTCCAATACCTAGGATTGATGATTGTGTTGATAGTGTAGGGCAAGCAAAGTTTCTGACCAAGATTGATTTATTGAAGGGTTATTGGTGTGTGCCTTTAACTGAGAGGGCCAAGAGCATCTCTGCGTTTGCCACACCATCTGGATTGTACCAGTATGAAGTCCTACCCTTTGGCATGAAAAATGCCCCAGCCACGTTCCAAAGGATGATACAGTCTACAATCGCCGGATTGCCACACAAGGGTGCGTACATCGATGACCTGATCACATGGAGTGACTCCTGGGAAGAACATCTAAAAGATGTAGAGACGTTGTTCCAGCGCCTGACCCAGGCTAACCTGACTGTTAACCTGAGCAAGAGTGACTTTGGTTGTGCTACTGTCACCTATCTTGGCTACGTCATAGGCCAGGGTAAGGTGGCACCCATAAATGCTAAAGTCCAAGCCATCATGGACTTTCCAGTTCCTGACAACAAAAAAGCTTTGCGCCGCTTCCTTGGAATGATCGGGTACTACCGCAAGTTCTGCAAGAACTTTCCTGAGATTGCTCTCAGTCTAACTAACCAACTGAAGAAAGGCGTAAAGTTCACCTGGGATGATGCATGCCAGAGAGCCTTCGATCGCCTGAAGTCTCTGCTGTGTCACTTCCCCGTGCTCAAATCTCCTGACTTCAACAAACCGTTCTCCATCGCGGTCGATGCTTGCGACCAAGCTTGTGGATCTGTGCTCCTACAGAGAAGTGACTCTGATGACATTGAGCATCCCGTGGCATACTTCTCCAGGAAGTTCAATCGCCACCAAAGGAACTATTCCACAATAGAGAAGGAACTGTTGGCTCTGGTCCTTTCTTTACAACACTTTGAGGTTTATGTTTGTACAGGACAAAAGCCAATGATTATGTACACTGACCACAATCCGTTAATGTTTTTGAGTAAGATGAAAAACAAGAATCGGAGATTGTTGAATTGGAGTTTGATTTTACAGGAGTTTGACTTGGAAATTAAGCATGTGAAGGGTACAGACAATGTAATTGCTGATTGCTTATCCCGTGTTTGAATGTGTATATATATATCATGTGTTTGAATATTGTATGATATGTATATATAGACAAGTGTTCACTGAACCATTTTGTATTGAAAAGAAAAATTTTGCCTTTATGAGTCAAAATTTTTCCCTTTTGGAATGGAGGTGTAATGTGAATATAGGCCACTAGATGGCAGTATTTACCTTTTTTTGTTAAGCTCAGACTGGAGTCATGTTTAGACATGTCCTGGACATGTCTGGGGCAAGTCTCAGAAAATTAAAATAAAAGAGGTCTAATTGTGGGTGGGGTCTGCAAAAGAGTATATAAGGAAAAGAATTGAGACAGTAAAGTAGAGGAGAAATTGCAAGAAGATGACCAGACCTGCCATTCTGTTCAAGACCTGTGACGTTTCTTTTGTGGATTTCTTTGCCTGTGTTTGAGCATTTTCATCATCCAGGACATCACCAAGCCACCCCCACGAAAAGGGATTGTAAATATTTATGTTTTGTACATAATTCAATCTTGGTCTTTAGGTTAGTTAGTTCTTATTGTCTTTGATAATTAAATGTGTTTGAGTTTTTAAAACTGTGTCTGTCATCCCTTGCTATTGCTGTTGCTGTTGCTGTTGTGTTATAAATGTAATAACAAATTGGGGCCATAGCAAATTTGGGGCTCAAGGTCCGGGATAGACCATTTTGTGAGTCATTTATTAAAAATCTAACATTTCAAATTGTAAAATTGATTTTTTTTTAATTGAATACATATATATTGACAACAGCAATGGATGATTTCTTGGCATCACCAACCGTAGGGGTTTTGAAGTCTTTTAAAAAGACAGAACTGCTAGAAATTTGCAGACATTTAGAGCTGACAGAGGTGAAACCAGCCATGCGAAAAGCAAGACTGGCTCGAGAGGTAGTTGAATATTACATTGATGAAAATGTGTTTGCACCCGGAGATCTGGAACAGTTTCCAGTGGAAAATCCAAATATAGAAATGGAACTTAAATTAAAAATGCTAGAGATTGAAAGGGAAGAAAAAGAAAAACAAAGGCAGTTTGAGTTAGAAAAATTAGCAAGAGAAGAGAAAATAGAAAGGGAGGAAAAAGAAAAGCAAAGAGAATTTGAAAGGGAAGAAAAAGAAAAACAAAGGCAGTTTGAGTTAGAAAAATTAGCAAGAGAAGAGAAAATAGAAAGGGAGGAAAAAGAAAAACAAAGAGAATTTGAGTTCTTTGCAGCCTATCCCAGCATTTGGGGAGCCATTCTCTAGGGTCATTGTTGATTGCGTTGGTCCATTACCCAAGACTAGATCTGGAAATCAGTACTTGTTGACAATCATGTGTGCATCTACCAGATTCCCCGAAGCCATACCTCTACGTAACATCAAGGCAACTGCAATCTCGAAGGCTTTGATAAAGTTCTTCAGTTGTTTGGCCTTCCCAGGGAAATTCAGTCAGACCAGGGTAGCAATTTCACTTCAGGATTGTTTCAGCAGGTTGTGTATGAACTAGGTGCAAAGCAGATTCTTTCTAGTGCCTATCATCCAGAAAGTCAGGGTGCCTTAGAGCGGTTTCATTCCACTCTCAAGACAATGATGAGGACTTATTGTTATGACCATGAGAAAGACTGGGATGAAGGGGTTCATTTGCTGTTGTTTGCAGCTAGAGAAGCAGTGCAGGAGTCTACTGGATTCAGTCCATTTGAGCTAGTGTTTGGTCATGAAGTGAGAGGACCTTTGCTATTATTGAGTGAACAATGGCAAGAGAAAGAGCCGCATATCAGTCTGTTAGACTATGTTAGCAAGTTCAAGGAAAGATTGCCTGCAGCTTGTGACCTTGCCAAAGAGAACTTGAAATCAAGTCAGGGAAAAATGAAAACTTGGTATGATCATAAGGCTAGAAGCCGTGAGTTTAAACCAGGAGAAAAGGTCCTTGTGTTGTTTCCCTTGCAGTCCAATCCAAATGAGTTCTTCTCATTTGCTGTTGTTTGCAGCTAGAGAAGCAGTGCAGGAGTCTACTGGATTCAGTCCATTTGAGCTAGTGTTTGGTCATGAAGTGAGAGGACCTTTGCTATTATTGAGTGAACAATGGCAAGAGAAAGAGCCGCATATCAGTCTGTTAGACTATGTTAGCAAGTTCAAGGAAAGATTGCGTGCAGCTTGTGACCTTGCCAAAGAGAACTTGAAATCAAGTCAGGGAAAAATGAAAACTTGGTATGATCATAAGGCTAGAAGCCGTGAGTTTAAACCAGGAGAAAAGGTCCTTGTGTTGTTTCCCTTGCAGTCCAATCCATTGCAGGCTAGATTTCATGGGCCTTATGAAATTCTGACAAAACTCAATGATCTCAATTACATTGTGAAGACTCCAGATAGGAGAAAACCAAAACAATTGTGTCATATTAACATGCTAAAGCTTTATCATGACAGAAATGCTAGGGTTGCAGCTGTCACTTCAGATTCTCCAATGGTCGAAACGTGTGAAGATGAGGGGGAGTTTCAAGATGATGAACCAAGAATTAAAGCTGAAGTTCTTTCATGTAAATTGTCAAACACTGAAGTGTTGCAAAATCTTGATGTAAAACTCCAGCACTTAGAACCCTCACAGAGAGATCAGTTTGAAAGGTTGATCAAGAAATATGAGGATTTGTTTCCTGATGTTCCAAAAAGAGTTTCTATAGCCTCTCATGATGTAGATGTTGGTGATGCCAAACCAATAAAACAGCATCCATACCGGATGAATCCTGAAAAGAGAAAGATTGCTGAGAAAGAGGTTGAGTACATGTTAAAACATGATATTATCAGACCCTCCAACTCCGATTGGAGTTCATTCTGTGTGCTAATACCAAAACCTGATGGAAGTACTAGATTCTGTACAGATTATCGCACAGTAAATGCTGTAACTAGAACTGATGTGTTTCCAATACCTAGGATTGATGATTGTGTTGATAGTGTAGGGCAAGCAAAGTTTCTGACCAAGATTGATTTATTGAAGGGTTATTGGTGTGTGCCTTTAACTGAGAGGGCCAAGAGCATCTCTGCGTTTGCCACACCATCTGGATTGTACCAGTATGAAGTCCTACCCTTTGGCATGAAAAATGCCCCAGCCACGTTCCAAAGGATGATACAGTCTACAATCGCCGGATTGCCACACAAGGGTGCGTACATCGATGACCTGATCACATGGAGTGACTCCTGGGAAGAACATCTAAAAGATGTAGAGACGTTGTTCCAGCGCCTGACCCAGGCTAACCTGACTGTTAACCTGAGCAAGAGTGACTTTGGTTGTGCTACTGTCACCTATCTTGGCTACGTCATAGGCCAGGGTAAGGTGGCACCCATAAATGCTAAAGTCCAAGCCATCATGGACTTTCCAGTTCCTGACAACAAAAAAGCTTTGCGCCGCTTCCTTGGAATGATCGGGTACTACCGCAAGTTCTGCAAGAACTTTCCTGAGATTGCTCTCAGTCTAACTAACCAACTGAAGAAAGGCGTAAAGTTCACCTGGGATGATGCATGCCAGAGAGCCTTCGATCGCCTGAAGTCTCTGCTGTGTCACTTCCCCGTGCTCAAATCTCCTGACTTCAACAAACCGTTCTCCATCGCGGTCGATGCTTGCGACCAAGCTTGTGGATCTGTGCTCCTACAGAGAAGTGACTCTGATGACATTGAGCATCCCGTGGCATACTTCTCCAGGAAGTTCAATCGCCACCAAAGGAACTATTCCACAATAGAGAAGGAACTGTTGGCTCTGGTCCTTTCTTTACAACACTTTGAGGTTTATGTTTGTACAGGACAAAAGCCAATGATTATGTACACTGACCACAATCCGTTAATGTTTTTGAGTAAGATGAAAAACAAGAATCGGAGATTGTTGAATTGGAGTTTGATTTTACAGGAGTTTGACTTGGAAATTAAGCATGTGAAGGGTACAGACAATGTAATTGCTGATTGCTTATCCCGTGTTTGAATGTGTATATATATATCATGTGTTTGAATATTGTATGATATGTATATATAGACAAGTGTTCACTGAACCATTTTGTATTGAAAAGAAAAATTTTGCCTTTATGAGTCAAAATTTTTCCCTTTTGGAATGGAGGTGTAATGTGAATATAGGCCACTAGATGGCAGTATTTACCTTTTTTTGTTAAGCTCAGACTGGAGTCATGTTTAGACATGTCCTGGACATGTCTGGGGCAAGTCTCAGAAAATTAAAATAAAAGAGGTCTAATTGTGGGTGGGGTCTGCAAAAGAGTATATAAGGAAAAGAATTGAGACAGTAAAGTAGAGGAGAAATTGCAAGAAGATGACCAGACCTGCCATTCTGTTCAAGACCTGTGACGTTTCTTTTGTGGATTTCTTTGCCTGTGTTTGAGCATTTTCATCATCCAGGACATCACCAAGCCACCCCCACGAAAAGGGATTGTAAATATTTATGTTTTGTACATAATTCAATCTTGGTCTTTAGGTTAGTTAGTTCTTATTGTCTTTGATAATTAAATGTGTTTGAGTTTTTAAAACTGTGTCTGTCATCCCTTGCTATTGCTGTTGCTGTTGCTGTTGTGTTATAAATGTAATAACAAATTGGGGCCATAGCAAATTTGGGGCTCAAGGTCCGGGATAGACCATTTTGTGAGTCATTTATTAAAAATCTAACATTTCAAATTGTAAAATTGATTTTTTTTTAATTGAATACATATATATTGACAACAGCAATGGATGATTTCTTGGCATCACCAACCGTAGGGGTTTTGAAGTCTTTTAAAAAGACAGAACTGCTAGAAATTTGCAGACATTTAGAGCTGACAGAGGTGAAACCAGCCATGCGAAAAGCAAGACTGGCTCGAGAGATAGTTGAATATTACATTGATGAAAATGTGTTTGCACCCGGAGATCTGGAACAGTTTCCAGTGGAAAATCCAAATATAGAAATGGAACTTAAATTAAAAATGCTAGAGATTGAAAGGGAAGAAAAAGAAAAACAAAGGCAGTTTGAGTTAGAAAAATTAGCAAGAGAAGAGAAAATAGAAAGGGAGGAAAAAGAAAGCAAAGAGAATTTGAAAGGGAAGAAAAAGAAAAACAAAGGCAGTTTGAGTTAGAAAAATTAGCAAGAGAAGAGAAAATAGAAAGGGAGGAAAAAGAAAAACAAAGAGAATTTGAGTTCTTTGCAGCCTATCCCAGCATTTGGGGAGCCATTCTCTAGGGTCATTGTTGATTGCGTTGGTCCATTACCCAAGACTAGATCTGGAAATCAGTACTTGTTGACAATCATGTGTGCATCTACCAGATTCCCTGAAGCCATACCTCTACGTAACATCAAGGCAACTGCAATCTCGAAGGCTTTGATAAAGTTCTTCAGTTGTTTGGCCTTCCCAGGGAAATTCAGTCAGACCAGGGTAGCAATTTCACTTCAGGATTGTTTCAGCAGGTTGTGTATGAACTAGGTGCAAAGCAGATTCTTTCTAGTGCCTATCATCCAGAAAGTCAGGGTGCCTTAGAGCGGTTTCATTCCACTCTCAAGACAATGATGAGGACTTATTGTTATGACCATGAGAAAGACTGGGATGAAGGGGTTCATTTGCTGTTGTTTGCAGCTAGAGAAGCAGTGCAGGAGTCTACTGGATTCAGTCCATTTGAGCTAGTGTTTGGTCATGAAGTGAGAGGACCTTTGCTATTATTGAGTGAACAATGGCAAGAGAAAGAGCCGCATATCAGTCTGTTAGACTATGTTAGCAAGTTCAAGGAAAGATTGCCTGCAGCTTGTGACCTTGCCAAAGAGAACTTGAAATCAAGTCAGGGAAAAATGAAAACTTGGTATGATCATAAGGCTAGAAGCCGTGAGTTTAAACCAGGAGAAAAGGTCCTTGTGTTGTTTCCCTTGCAGTCCAATCCAAATGAGTTCTTCTCATTTGCTGTTGTTTGCAGCTAGAGAAGCAGTGCAGGAGTCTACTGGATTCAGTCCATTTGAGCTAGTGTTTGGTCATGAAGTGAGAGGACCTTTGCTATTATTGAGTGAACAATGGCAAGAGAAAGAGCCGCATATCAGTCTGTTAGACTATGTTAGCAAGTTCAAGGAAAGATTGCGTGCAGCTTGTGACCTTGCCAAAGAGAACTTGAAATCAAGTCAGGGAAAAATGAAAACTTGGTATGATCATAAGGCTAGAAGCCGTGAGTTTAAACCAGGAGAAAAGGTCCTTGTGTTGTTTCCCTTGCAGTCCAATCCATTGCAGGCTAGATTTCATGGGCCTTATGAAATTCTGACAAAACTCAATGATCTCAATTACATTGTGAAGACTCCAGATAGGAGAAAACCAAAACAATTGTGTCATATTAACATGCTAAAGCTTTATCATGACAGAAATGCTAGGGTTGCAGCTGTCACTTCAGATTCTCCAATGGTCGAAACGTGTGAAGATGAGGGGGAGTTTCAAGATGATGAACCAAGAATTAAAGCTGAAGTTCTTTCATGTAAATTGTCAAACACTGAAGTGTTGCAAAATCTTGATGTAAAACTCCAGCACTTAGAACCCTCACAGAGAGATCAGTTTGAAAGGTTGATCAAGAAATATGAGGATTTGTTTCCTGATGTTCCAAAAAGAGTTTCTATAGCCTCTCATGATGTAGATGTTGGTGATGCCAAACCAATAAAACAGCATCCATACCGGATGAATCCTGAAAAGAGAAAGATTGCTGAGAAAGAGGTTGAGTACATGTTAAAACATGATATTATCAGACCCTCCAACTCCGATTGGAGTTCATTCTGTGTGCTAATACCAAAACCTGATGGAAGTACTAGATTCTGTACAGATTATCGCACAGTAAATGCTGTAACTAGAACTGATGTGTTTCCAATACCTAGGATTGATGATTGTGTTGATAGTGTAGGGCAAGCAAAGTTTCTGACCAAGATTGATTTATTGAAGGGTTATTGGTGTGTGCCTTTAACTGAGAGGGCCAAGAGCATCTCTGCGTTTGCCACACCATCTGGATTGTACCAGTATGAAGTCCTACCCTTTGGCATGAAAAATGCCCCAGCCACGTTCCAAAGGATGATACAGTCTACAATCGCCGGATTGCCACACAAGGGTGCGTACATCGATGACCTGATCACATGGAGTGACTCCTGGGAAGAACATCTAAAAGATGTAGAGACGTTGTTCCAGCGCCTGACCCAGGCTAACCTGACTGTTAACCTGAGCAAGAGTGACTTTGGTTGTGCTACTGTCACCTATCTTGGCTACGTCATAGGCCAGGGTAAGGTGGCACCCATAAATGCTAAAGTCCAAGCCATCATGGACTTTCCAGTTCCTGACAACAAAAAAGCTTTGCGCCGCTTCCTTGGAATGATCGGGTACTACCGCAAGTTCTGCAAGAACTTTCCTGAGATTGCTCTCAGTCTAACTAACCAACTGAAGAAAGGCGTAAAGTTCACCTGGGATGATGCATGCCAGAGAGCCTTCGATCGCCTGAAGTCTCTGCTGTGTCACTTCCCCGTGCTCAAATCTCCTGACTTCAACAAACCGTTCTCCATCGCGGTCGATGCTTGCGACCAAGCTTGTGGATCTGTGCTCCTACAGAGAAGTGACTCTGATGACATTGAGCATCCCGTGGCATACTTCTCCAGGAAGTTCAATCGCCACCAAAGGAACTATTCCACAATAGAGAAGGAACTGTTGGCTCTGGTCCTTTCTTTACAACACTTTGAGGTTTATGTTTGTACAGGACAAAAGCCAATGATTATGTACACTGACCACAATCCGTTAATGTTTTTGAGTAAGATGAAAAACAAGAATCGGAGATTGTTGAATTGGAGTTTGATTTTACAGGAGTTTGACTTGGAAATTAAGCATGTGAAGGGTACAGACAATGTAATTGCTGATTGCTTATCCCGTGTTTGAATGTGTATATATATATATCATGTGTTTGAATATTGTATGATATGTATATATAGACAAGTGTTCACAGAACCATTTTGTATTGAAAAGAAAAATTTTGCCTTTATGAGTCAAAATTTTTCCCTTTTGGAATGGAGGTGTAATGTGAATATAGGCCACTAGATGGCAGTATTTACCTTTTTTTGTTAAGCTCAGACTGGAGTCATGTTTAGACATGTCCTGGACATGTCTGGGGCAAGTCTCAGAAAATTAAAATAAAAGAGGTCTAATTGTGGGTGGGGTCTGCAAAAGAGTATATAAGGAAAAGAATTGAGACAGTAAAGTAGAGGAGAAATTGCAAGAAGATGACCAGACCTGCCATTCTGTTCAAGACCTGTGACGTTTCTTTTGTGGATTTCTTTGCCTGTGTTTGAGCATTTTCATCATCCAGGACATCACCAAGCCACCCCCACGAAAAGGGATTGTAAATATTTATGTTTTGTACATAATTCAATCTTGGTCTTTAGGTTAGTTAGTTCTTATTGTCTTTGATAATTAAATGTGTTTGAGTTTTTAAAACTGTGTCTGTCATCCCTTGCTGTTGCTGTTGTGTTATAAATGTAATAACAAATTGGGGCCATAACAGTTACAATACAATTTCTGAATTTTGCCTACCCCAAAAGTTCTCGGGGCTCTCCAAATCCAGCCCTCGAATCCAAATACAGTCCTGGTTTTCCTTCCTTCAGGGCAATTGGGTGATCAATTAATGCTGCTAATTGTCCAGATTGTCATCTCACCTGATTCCCAGGTAAAGGGAGGGTGGAAAACCAGCAGTTCTCTGCCCTCAAGGACCGTGGTTTGAGGAGCCCTGCCTTA
Source organism: Gymnothorax reevesii (assembly GCA_029721435.1). NCBI lineage: Eukaryota > Metazoa > Chordata > Actinopteri > Anguilliformes > Muraenidae > Gymnothorax > Gymnothorax reevesii. The sequence goes on from CM056581.1 coordinate 60,691,768, forward strand.
GGAAGTCTGACTGTCCTTACTGCCCATATCAGACCATCCTGTGGATGGCCACATTCATCTGGAGTTACATCTGTTGAAAAAAGAACAGGATAGTACCATAACATGCCCACCATATCTGTTGAATACCCAAGAGGGATAATGTGCCGGTCGGCCGACGGAAAGTTCCAGTGTTGCAGTAAAAGTTGTTACCAAGGTTCAGGATATACTAAGCTCTTGTGGCTCATTTTCAGTCTGTCTCTCTCTACCACTCTAGGTCACTGGTTCCCAACCACTGTTCCCTGCAGGTGTCTCATGTGAAGGCTGTTGATGCGCCACCTCTGGTAAGTTGTTAATGCACAATGTGCATCCATGTTCAAAGAAGTACATAGTATAGGCAATGTAAATTCATCACTGTTATTTGCCTTGGTGAAATGTCCTATTCAGTCCAAACATGGCAGGCTATGTAAAAAATGTTCTCTGTAAGAATTTGCTTATGCCGCTTGATCATTCCCAAACTGTGCTCCCAGCTCTCAAGCTCCCATCCATGTGATGGTCTCTGATAACGGAAGGGTGCGCGGTGGCGGCGGCGGCTTTGGATTTTTGAAGTCAGCTTTATATTTTTCTGAATTTTCATTTGTGATTAGAAAATTCAGTTGATGAGTTTTAAATTGAATTTTATAAAAATATTTACCTCCAAATATTTACCTCCAAAAACACACGCCAAAATGGATAAAACTTGCATCATGCTTCTTTCAGCTGCACTGATAACAAAGGTTTTCATTTATCAGTCAACCATTATTTCATTCTTGATTGGTTATGTAATACCTAACACTTTTTTTACCTCTTCCTTTTGTTGACAGATTGTTCTTCTCCCTCACTGTGGAGATCAGAGGTTGTGCAGGTCATGGCCTGCTTTAGTTTTCTCCTGGCCTCCTGCTATATGCCTAGAAAAAAAGAGTACTCAAGTCTGATGTAATTTCATAAGTGGCTTTGACAAATCAATATGTGCAGTATGGTCACCTGCTGTCAGAAGCTGTCGCACTGCGTAGCGGGACCAGTCCGGGTATGACTTCTCCTGCTTCTCAGTGGCATTGTTTCTTTTGATGTCCCATTTGTAATTTGGCCACCAGGCCATACCATTCATATACCACTGATTTGGGACTGTATTTGCAGATTTTGAATCACGAAACTCCACCACAATGTACATATCCTAATGAAGAAAAAGAAGAAAAATAAAATTAACATGGGAGGGATGAAATTGAGACCCCTGAAGTGGCAATACAGCAAATTATTTACATTGAGAAGGTAGGAAACCATGTACCATATATTTTACTTGAAATGGCTATAAAAATGAATCATGTATAAATCATCTCTTTTCTTTTTTTACATACAATGAATTAATGGGGATGCAATAATATTCCTATACTTTACGGTAATGTCTACAATACTAACAATATGCAAGTGGTCTGATGGACAGGAAACACTGTGCACTTCTGCAATCCAGAGTGATATAAGTATTTTAAAAAGGATGACGTCCTAGTAAATTTTTTTGTAAATGATGAAAATACCAGTTTGTTTTTTTTTATACAGTGTTTTGGATGAAACAGACCTCATTCTTTGTGTAAAATGTATTGTCCGCATCATTACATTTCATATAGAAATGAGGGAAATGCAATTCTTTAAATTGCCTTGCAATAAGAGAGCCTTTGATTCCATTGAAGTGTTGAAGTGCTCATTTTGTGTCAGTTCACATGAATTCTCTTAAAACAGGCTTACAGTTGATTGTTGCTCTAGTCTGTATATCACTTGTGGGTACTCAAGGGGTACTCTGGTCTCTGTATCATTTTTTTTTGTTGTTTCTTCTTGATGTTTTCAAAAGTGAATGGAGAGAATGAGTCAAGGGGGCCATGAAGTCAAACATCATCTGCCAATTGTAAGACACCATGAATATTGTACATCAATTGATCTTCTCTGTAAATTTGAGCAAAGGGTTTTTACAAATGCTGTCAGAAGACACTGGGCTTTACTGTTGAATTTATTGCATAATGATGGTCAGGCTAAAATCATTATGCCTGTACAGAGAAGCATGAAATTATAGTAAATAATAGTATAGTAAAAATGCAGCTTTTTTGTTTGCGGTTGGTGGCAAAGTTGTTCCTGGTACCGGGAGACTAATTGGGTAATTAATCTTAAGATTGGTATCGCTATAGCCTCATAGACTAAGTGTGGAATCATTTTTTTATTGATTGATTTAATTATTATTAATTGTTTATCCTTGCTTGCTCCTACTTTACTTTCTTTCATAACCTTTTAGGCCTAGAGTGTGTGTGTGCTTGCATATTTCTGATTTAACAGGGGCCTGCATAACTGTACCAGTGCGTCATGACATATAGCCTATCTAAAGTCATGCAAAGCTGAATGTCTGTACCAAGGACAAGATGTTTTTCTCTGTCTCTAAGTTTGTGTTTATAGAAAGCTCCGGAATGCATAACAAGATAAACTGGAGCCGGGGCTGATAGAGAAGACAGGTGCTCTCCTCCCCAACGAGATGTATGTGTGCAGCCTTACGACAGCGTGACGTAGGTGGCATAAGACAGCGAGGGGTCTCCAGATTACATCATGATGTGTAAATCAGCGCGGGGGGAGGAGAACGTCATGGAGTACCCCTACAAAAACCAGAGAGAGACTAACTGTATCATCCTCCATCTTGACTTGACTTGTATGGGGATCCTTTGCTGCAGAAAAGTAAACGGACTTTGGCTTGAATATTAACTCCTCTGCCTCTGACTGATTTTTTCCCTGAGTAGTCTGGGTTTCTTATGTGATGGTGATACGAGGAATATAATGTTAAAATTCCTTTAACACTAAGCGTCAAGTGTTTCAGATCTTCTGCGAGCCATTTTAAGAAACTAACCAAATTTCGCTAGCGAGCACACACTAGCTAGCTAGTTAGCAAGTGAACAAACAGACGCTCACAATTTACTTCAGTGGGGAGTTATCAGAATCTCTTGTAACGACAGTCATATGATGAATTGAGGTTATTTAAGATAAGGTGGTTAATTTTAAATGTTGGACCGAAATGTCTTTTGGCTGATTATCCGGGTTGCAATCAGCTAAGTTGCTTGATATCCAGTGGTCCTGGAAGTGCTACAGTTTTTTTTTTTTTTTTAAATAATGCCTTTATTACATAATAGTACAAAATTATAATAGACAAGTTACATAATTGACGAAGCCAAACAGTCATAGAAAAAAGTAAATGAAATAAACTAAAAAAATAAGGTGCCAGGGTATAGTATATCTATACAGAGCCAGAGAGCAGTCATGTAAATACATCAAAAGAGGTGCATAAGCTCACCGTCTCGATAGCCTTTTTATTTTTGGAAGATTCAATAGCTTTAATGTACAGCCTTATTTCAGTTTCAAGAACATTAAATAAGGGTTTAGACTTATTAAATTTAGATTTATGTATATGGAGTTTTGTTGCCAACAAATGGGCATGAGATCAGGCGTCATTAGCCTGCCATATTTGGAAGCCCGGCAGCCAATAAGCAGGCAAGGTTACTCGTGTTAATATTGACAACTAAATTGAGGGAGTGATAGATATAATTCTCTAGCAGTTGTGATTTGTGGCTATATATTTGTTGCACTGATTGAGTAAGGTAGCGGGAGACGGCAGCGTATTGTGAAAGCGCAGCATGAACTTCCACGCGCTGTTGGCCAACTTTAGTGGGCTAATAACTGGAGATGACTTAGCGAGCAAGCTAACGTTTCATCGTCTTTGGTGGACTCGGGAATACATTGTTTTACCCGAGCTGCGTTTCGCAAATGACTCAACATTCATTGTAAACGCGGAACATTTAGGTTATTCGTGTCTCCTTGCTGTATTTGGTGTATTATTGCCCTGTCAGCGGGGTCTGCTGCTTTCGCTCTCAGTCTGAGCAGTGACGTTACGCTGTAGAGATATGCTCGCGCAAACATGTCAACTGTTATCGAGCGAACTTTAACCACGACTGTGTTTTGACAGAAGTTACTAATTTGACATAAAATCAATCGATTAAACGATGCTCTCGAACTTGGATTTCATTTATGGAATGGCAATTTGTTGAAAAAAAATAACTTACTTGCCTTAAACCATTGATGTTCTTGGCGAAACTGTCAGCGATGGATACAGAGTATGGAACCAAGTGTGCTATCTAAAAATTACGTGTAACTATTCCAGATGACATACAAACGAAACCTATTGTCTAAATCACTTCCTCTCACTAAAATCTGTCCATATTTATCTAAATGTGTATGTAGACAGATAAAGTAAATGTGTATGTCGTTGTAGTTCGCTGAATATGTCCGTCTCTCGTCTCAAACCGCTACTAATGTCCGCACAGACAGGTATCCAAGGGCGACAGGACGACTGGTTGACTAGCACGAGACGTTTTGAAGTGCAGATTCTCCAGGCGGGAGCCAGATGGAAATTCGTGTTTGGGACAGGACTCTGCCTTTGGTTTACATCGCTTTGATGGTAAACATTATCGGGTATCATTAGATAAGCAAAATCTCTATTCTGCCTAACTTGGGAAACGCATTCAAATGGGAGCTTACTGAATTGCTATTACCTGGAGTGCTTTGGTATTCACATTCCTGTTGAATAGGCCACATCAACCTGGGAATTGCTGGGAGTGAATCAGTGTAGCTTTGGGAAGCTGATTTGGAGGTGACATCATAGGCGCTAGATGGATCTGCTTTACTGCAAGTAGAAAAGGGTGGCATGGAACTAATGGATAATAAAACAGGAAACGTGAGATGAAAATAGTCGTAATTTCAAATGCATTTCTCATGCATTGTTATATAAGCCTTGAGACTAGCTATTGACTGGCAGTTTTATTTTATACAGCTTGGCTGGCTTCTCAATCTAACAAACCGTTCATTCTCAACAAGACTGTTGTGCCCCTTTTTGGCATCAATACTAGTAGTCTATGATAACATGTAGTGGAAAATGTGCAACACAGTGATGTATTATACCGAATAGTGAATGAATTTCTCCATGTGGACTACTTACCTGTCTGATGGAAATGATGCATCTCTTGGGCAGAATCCAAACTGGCACCCTCTGATCTTGAGTCCATGAACACTGAGGGTTTCTGCCTGGCGTTTTATCTCGTCTCTCAAAAATAGGTTCTCAACATCTTCACTGACTTATTTGTGAAAGTGTGACTGCACTTAAGGTACTGTCATGTTCTCATTTTTCTGAATTGAATTTATTCACCTTGTCTTTCAGGGGGCATTCTGTAATAAAGACATCATTCTCGCCCAGATATTCAGCAAGTCCAAACTGCTTTATCATTAATGCTGGTAAGTTTTTATTTATTTTTTTTTTACTGCTATTTTATGAGGACACAAAAAAAATGTGATATTCTGTAGAATTTATTTCCTTTCACACTCTAATTTAAAGTTTCCCAATTCTTGCTGACAATTATCCTAACTGCAGGATGTTACCTGTGCCATATTTTACGATCAGGATGGTGTGTCCTGAGGCATTGGTAGGGTTAGATTTACGCTATGTAGTGCTTTGAGGGTACAGTAAGCATTTTCAGAGGGGTTTAACACTTCTGCAAGGCACTGAATATACCATTGATGAATGTGAGTCCAGACATTATGATGTTGTTTTAACCCTGCAGTAGTATAAGATAAATTTGTAATCTTGAAATAATGTTGTTATAGGAGAAAACGCCAAGGCAAGGAGATCGTCAAAAACCAGGAAAAAAGTGGTTTCAGTGCACGACAGCTGGAGAAGGGGACTATGAATCGCCACCTAATTTCTCTCTCTCTACACACACACGCGCACCAAGTTGTGTTTTTTGACATAACGCGCAATTGCCAGTTTTTTTAAGCACATCAGCAAAAGATAATGCAGCAGTCCTGCAATAATTCACCCTTCATGACTGATATGATAACATTCATGTTATGCTGTAACAGTTTCAGGTGGTGATTCAGCTGTATGATCAGATAATGTAGATTGTGGTGCCGTTAGTGTATTGAATGAAACTCAGCTGTTACTTCGCCTGGCCGCACTGATTGGAAAGAGGGGGGTCAAAGTAATTGAAATGAATGCTGGTACAACCTAGCACAGTTCAACAGCAACACCAATTGCGGTCCGCAAGCTAAACAAACTATTGAATCCACAGCTCTCAATTTGTTCAAATTCTGATTATTATACCCTTGTGAAGCAAAGATTTATTGCAGCACTGGTGTGTAAGTCTGCCTTGATTTTAGTTACGTGCCCCAAATACTCTGACCATTGATTGGATTTTGTACTTGGTTGTACTATATGTGATTATCAATAAAACAATTAGGTTAAAATTGACATTTTTAAACTATCGCCTTATTATTGTTATTGGGTCATAAATAAGCAGTGTGTAAATTTCCATTTTTACTTGTACAACATAGTGATCAGTATGTCTGAGTCTGTCTGTCTGTAATAATTTCACTTTAGGAGCAGAAATGAAATATCATTCAATATTTTTATGAAACTTGCTGTGCATATTAATATTTTGGGATTTCTGACATTAGATTGTGGGGGCAGGGGGGCATCATCATGTTTAAAATTTGAGAACACAAGGTATGTAGAGCAATGTGTGCTTATTTTCAGTTGACTGGAGTTATGAAATATACATCATAATCGGTGAATCTCCTTATGTGCTGGATGTGTAAGGTCGCACTGTTATTAGGGGTGCCTGGTCAATATGGGGTGCTCTGACCCCGTTATCTTCTGGAGAGGGAAATCTATCAAGTCCTCATTCGTATAAAACACGAATTGGTAAATGCAAAATATGAATACGATAATGAAAAATAATTACTAAATGGTTTGCTAATACAGAGCACCTGGTAGTCGTCAGTATTAAGAACTGGTCGCAAATTTTATTTGGCTTATTTCTTCCGATACATAAACACTACTTCCTGGGTGAAAAGGACTGGCCAAATGTGTATGCAAGTTCCCACCAGCCAAATATTTCATTGTGACTAAAAAGAGCTGTAATTTTGCTGCATGTTACAAAAATAAATGTATATTATAATGCCAGTTTTTCAAAAAGAAATAATTTGTCAGTTCTGTGAAATGCGAAGGGCAGTTTTGCTTCAAGAATTAAAACTTTGCTTACAAATGTCATGACTCGGACAGGCTATATGAATAGGACATGTCCCAGAAAAAAAGGACTGATGTCTGAATTAAACAAGGTTATTTACTAATTTGCTGGCCAGAAGGAAAGGAGAGAGGAGGGAAAGTCTTGCGTTGAAGTAGTGCTGCTGGCCACTCTGTATACAGCACTACAGCAGGGCTGCCCAACCCTGTTCCTGGAGATCGACCATCCTGAAGGTTATCACTCCAGCCAGAGCAAACCACACGACCTTTCCCGGATACAGAACTTGACAAGCTGCTAATGAGCTGAATCATGAGTGTTGAATTAGGGACAGAGTAGAAACCTAAAGGATGGTCGATCTCCAGGAACAGGGTTGGGCAGCCCTGCACGACAGTGGTGTGTGGGTTTTTTTTTTTGCTGAGCTGGTATGTGCTGAAATCATTTGCTGAACATAGATTCGCTAACTCTCGAGCAAGGGGAACGTGTTTTGTGGGGTGACGAATCACGCTTCTCTTTCTGGCAGTCTGATGGACAAGTCTGGGTTTGGCGGACACTAGGAGTACATTACCTGCCTGATTGCGTTCACTGCCAACTGAAGTTTGGTAGAGAAGGGATAATGCTATAGTGTAGGCTTTCAGGGGCTGGCCTGGGCCCCTAAATTACAGTGAAGGGAAATCTTGGTACTTCAGCTCACCAAGACATTTTGGACAATTCTATGCTTTGAACTTTGTGGGAACAGTTTTAGGAAGGTCCTGTTCTGTTCCACTATAACTGCGCCTCTGTACAATGCAAATGGCATAAAAAGCACGGTTGGGTCACTTAAATATGGGAGAAACAGACAGGCCTGCAGAGAGCCCTGACTAGAACACCTTTTGGATGAACTAGAGCAGAGACTGAGCCAGGCCCTCTCATCCAACATCAGTGTCTGATCTAGCAAAGGCTCTTTAGGGTGAATGGGTAAAATTCCCGAAGATGCCCCAAAATCTTCAGGAAAGCCTTTCCAGATTCCAGGATGAGTCGAAGCTGTTACAGCTGCAGAGCAGGGACCAACTCTTTATTAAAGCCCATGTAATTACCTGGCCCCTCCCCTAGGTGGCGAGGTTAAGCAATGATCATGTGTGTGTGTGTGTGTGTGTGTGTGTGTGTCACTCTGTCTGTCAGCCCGTGGCTGGGGCCAGGTCTGCTATCTCTGATTGCCTTGTTTTCATAAGAGATCCAGAAGGTGTAATGTGTTGGTGGTCCAATACTTTTGTCCATTGTGTGTGTCTGTGTGTGAATTTACCCTGTTCAATATTCAGTTCACATTTTTGGACGGGTCGCAGTACTGTAATTATTTAGGCCTATCTATGAATATCGGCACAGATGAATACTGGAAAACGCTTTTTTTTGTATTAAGAACGTTCAACATTTTTCGACATCACTGAATCTAGAAAGGCTCCCATTTATTTGAGCGGCACATCAGAAATATCTCGACAGAATAAATAATGTGCAGTGCAATCTTTGCGAAGTTCAGTTTGCGTATCACAGAACTAGATCATTGATTTTCTAATCAAAATAAATCATTTTCTAAATTACAGGCATATGGCTTATATAGTGCATACAAGACTATAGTAACTTGAGCGTGCCATTTTCACGGCTCACGCGTCCCGGTAGCCGTGTTTTGAGTTTTGTGCGTAAAATTCTGTCATTTAACTGCTGACATGCGAAATCTCCCCTTAAAATTAACTCGGAATTTATGGCAATTATGTTAATGGAGGCCTGTTTTTTCAGTTAATGGATAGGCTAATTTACGCTCAGCGCAGAAAGACGACAAACCGAAACCCCAGGGTGTTGATTCTTTTTTATTTGACTATTTGAGGTTTGTTTTTTTTTTTGCAAATAGGCTGCTCCATAGTAATTGAATGCAAGCACTCGAATATGGAAATTGGTTAAAATGCCCATCCAGAGTACGTTTCCTCTGAAGGCTGTGGAAGTTTTCTTTATCATTAGGAGTGAGTGCACTTGCGTTTCGGAGCAGTGCAATCGTTTGGAAGTCGCATGCCAGATCGGAGACGAGTGTAAGGAATTCCATCCGACAGGCGACTTTGGCCCGCGTCCGTTTTGCGATTGATATGCGAGTGCGACTCGGCGCCGCCACGAGCGACTCAGGAACGACTTTGGGCCAAAGTCGCTGGCTGTCTGGGGAAGCTTCCTGCCGAATTCGGGTGTTTGGAATGGCGCTACTCTTAAAGCTTTTTAATCATGCGATTCAATAAAGACCTTAATTAGTAAAATCAGGTGCAGCACTATTAAGCTGCTTACTGGACGTGAAACAAATTTTTCGCACGAAAGATTTCATTCAAAGTCAATGCAAAGACGCAAATACACGCGAAATGTCTGTACTCGCGTCTTTCCATTGACTTTGAACGTAATCGTTAGAGCGAAAAATTCGTTTCACGTCCAGTAAGCAGCTTAATAGTGCTCTTAACTCTTAATAGAGTTCCGGTGCATAATACTCCCATTTTCAAAGTTGCATAGTACGATGTACACGCACTTCGTGACAGTATACAGTAGGCCTATATACGTTAGAGGTAAACTTTCACTTCGTTACTTTGACACTGGCAACTTAGTTACTCGTTTCAAATGAAAATATTAATTTAATTAATCATTTACGCATTGTCTGGATTTGGCGTGTTCAAGAAGAACAACGCTGTATCTTTGTGCAGATATGTCCGCCAGTGGACGCGGAGCTGCCATTTTTGCACGCTGTTACAATATTCCATCACAAGACGGCACACCAGGATCAGTTATTGAATATTCACCAGTATCAGTTATTGAATATTCACACAACTGCCAGTAAACTGAAATAAGAAGTGACTCTTCATTCCCCCAATATCTGTGCTTTTTTAAGGGTTGAATATTTGTGAACAGTTATTTGAACCGAATATAGATTCTGATATTGTTGAAAAGGATGTGTTGTAAAGCATAATGTTGGAGATGTGCACTCATGTTGAAATAAATCTACATTGGGAAAGCAACCCTTACTTGCACTGAATTGGAAATATTTTAGAAAAATACACTGAATTACAAGGCTTTACAGAACAGTGCGCTATTGTAGACTTAACATGTAAGGTTTTAATTACATGATTTTAGTAATAATAGGTTGTGATCTAAAGTGGGCCAGTCTGAGGCATGAAACTCCAGGGCTGAAAATGAGTCCCACACCGGCCCTGTTATTGTGTATTGCATCGTTATTTTGTTAACCTACACTGTTCATGATTCCAGCTGTAATTAAAGTTTTTTTTTTTTTTTAGCATTCATATACTCAGCAACAAAAGTTTCTGTGACACCATTTATGTGTATGTTATAAATGACACGCAAAGACCTCAATGCAATCAATATGTTTATTTAACAGGAGAAACACTGACTTTTCAGTGCCAACGTCACTCAAAACGAAAAATGTCATTTTCATGCGTCATGAAGCACTTGTCTGACGTCTAACCAATTGTGACCTTCACACTTCAATACCGGGTGTGACTTCCTCGTGCCATGATGCAAGCAACGCATCTCCGGCGCATGGACCGAATCAGATGTGCCAGAAATTGCTGTGGGATGTCATTCCAAATCTGACGTAGACGTTGTCGCAATTCCTGGAGTGTAGCTGGCGGGTTATCCAACCGCCGCAAACGTCGATCCATCTCGTCCCAAAGATGCTCGATTGGGGACATGTCTGGGGATCTGGCTGGCCATGGCAGGACATTGACATGTTGTTGCATCAGATACTGCTGTACAATCCTTGCAACGTGTGGTCTGGCGTTATCATGTTGCAGCGTTATTCCGGGACCATGTTGCATCAAAAACGGTACCACCAATGGCCGTAGCATTCATCGCGATATCTTTGACCTGTCAGATTTCCATCAATAACAAGCAAATCTGTTCTGTTTCTAGCCGTGATCCCTCCCCAAATCATGACACTACCACCTCCAAAACGATCAAATTCCTGAACACAGTTGTTGGCATAACGTTCTCCACGTCGACGGTATACACGTAAACGACCATCACATTGGTTAAGCATGAATCTTGATTCATCAGTGAAGAGTACAAGATCCCACTGACGTTGGATCCACCGTCGATGTTGTTGTGCCCACTGTAGACGCAGTCGTCGGTGTTGTACTGTGAGTATTGGACGTCTTGCTGGCCGACGTGGGACAATGCCAAAATGACGGAGACGGCGACGGATTGTCTGTGCAGACAGTCGCCTCAAACCAGGTATCGTTCTTGCAGTTATGGTTGCAGGTTGGAATCGATTTCGGAGATGGGTTGTTCGAATCCAGTTGTCCTGTCTGGGAGTGGTTACTCGTGGACGGCCGCTGCGAGGACGGTCTCTGACATGTCTTGTCTGCTGATGACGCTGCCATAAGTTCCAAATGGCGTTTCGGTGGACATTCAGGCGATGAGCAACTTCCCTCGGCGAGGTTCCGGATTCAATCATCCCAATGGCCCTCCACCAATCATTTTCAGACAGTCTTGGCATTTAGAGGGTAGAGTTCCTGATCCGAAATGGCTGTGTTTTCGATAAGTAATGCTTCCGTCGTTCATCAGGCACAATGTGAACATTCCAAAAATTCTCCTCATTTATTGCCATCCACAAGCATGATTTACGCACATTTTCACGTGCAAAGTCATTTTCTCGCATTTTCATGATTTCCATTTCAATGTTGTGTTTACGTGTACTGTTTCAGTCTGATATCACCATGTATGACAATTTCATAATTGCGTTATGAAAAATAATTAACAATATTGGTGTCACAGAAACTTTTGTTGCTGAGTATATATTTTCTGTTTTTTTTTTTTTTTAAAGATTACCAAGTAAAAACACTGAAAATCCCCCCCCCCCCCCCCCCCCCGAAAAATATGGAAATGAAAGGTAAACATTTTGCATTCTCTTGGCACCTGGGAACACATTTCCTGGTCATAGGTTGCTGAAAGGTCCATCAATCCAATAAAAGTTCTATTCTATTCCAATAGAAATGGATGAACTGTGAAAAGACATCAAACCATCCAACAAAGTAAATCACAGATTAACAATTGAAAACACTACATTGCACTTGTTTTCTTTCATTAATAATGGTATTCAATTCACTTTGAAGTGAATTTGCAACTTCTACCATCAGGCATATTCTGTCGAGCATAGAGCAAAAAAATCATCTTCTGGCAGCACTCAAGAAAACTGCATTAACTCCATGTAATGCTAAAGTAGGCAGCATAGTAGGCCAACATTATTTTTTTCTTGGAGATACATCAGCAGTCGCAGGAGATGTTGGGATTCAATATACAGTACAGGCCAAAAGTTTGGACACACCTTCTCATTCAATGAGTTTTCTTTATTTTCATGACTATTTACATTGTAGATTCTCACTGAAGGCATCAAAACTATGAATGAACACGTGGAATTACGTACTTAACAAAAAAGTGTGAAATACCTGTAACTAAAATCATGTCTTATATTCTAGTTTTTTCAAAGTAGCCACCTTTTGCTCTGATTACTGCTTTGTCATGAGCTTCAAGAGGTAGTCACCTGAAATGGTTTTGACTTCACAGGAGTGCCTTGTCAGTGTTAATTAGTGGAATTTCTTGCCTTATCAATGGGGTTGGGACCATCAGTTGTGTTGTGCAGAAGTCAGGTTGATACGCAGCGGACAGCCCTAATGGACAACTGTTAGATACATACATAATTCCACGTGTGTTCATTCATAGTTTTGATGCCTTCAGTGAGAATATACAATGTAAATAGTCATGAAAATAAAGGAAACGCATTGAATGAGAAGGTGTGTCCAAACTTTTGGCCTGTACTGTAGATAGTCAGGCAGATTGCCGTTTTATGACAGGATGTGGTGGAGGACGAAACGTGGCTAAAAACTGGCGATTCCTTCATTATCATGATTATGAAATCACCAGTTTTATCATAAATTCTTAAATTCACCAGTAACCATAGAATCTACCTGCTTGCTGTGAAAAAATGAATAAGGAGGCTGCAGATCACTACTCCGCCATCCTACAGCGCTGTGAAAAGGTATTTGCCCCTTCCAGGTTTCTTCTGTTTTTGAATAATTGTAGCATTTACACTGTATGTTTCAGCTCATGAAGTTATGGTTTCGAATATGGGATGAGGATAACCAGAGTAAAGATTAAATGCAGTTTTTGAAAAATAAAATGATAATCTGATTTGTTGACAAAAAAATGTTATCCACCCCAACCTGACCCTTTGCAAAAAAGTAACTGCCCCTTCATTACTAAATCAACCAATTCAACAAATTTAGTTGGTTTTTGGGTTCAAGTTCACTTGAAAGACCCCGAGAAGATTAATGCCAGCCTCACTGAATCTATACATCATTTAAATAGAACCTGTCCAGCAATGTGAATTAGGCTAAAGGCAGCGGATGATGCCGCAATCTAAACAAATAAAAAAAACTCACTGACATCAATCAATCTAGAAGGGGTTAAGAAGCCATTTCTCCAGCTCTGGGACTCCAGTAAACCATTTTAAGAGCCATTACAAATGAATATAAAGCCTTTACGAATACAAATGAAGAAAAGTTGGAGTGGTGGTCAATATTCCCAGAAGAGGCCAGGCTACCTAAATTCCTCCAAGAGTGCACTGACAACTCATCCAAGAGGTCACTAAACAACTCATACTAACTGCTAATAAACTGCTGGCCTCAGTGAAGATCAGTGTTCATGATTTCACAATAAGGAAGAGACTGTGGCCAGAAATGGCATCTTTGGGAGGATCGTGAGGCGAAACGCCACTGCTTTCCACCAAGAGCCGAGTCTCTCATTCACCAAAAGCATGTTAATGACCCCCAAGATTTTTAAATACTATTCTGTTGACTGATGAGAGAAAAGTGGAACTTTCTGAAGGACATGGGTCCCATTACACCTGCCGTCAAGCTAAGGCAGCTTTCCACACAATAAGAACATCATAACATCCGTCAAACATAGTGGTCATAGCGTGATGATCTGAGGCTGCTATTCTGCTTCAGGACCTGGGAAACTTGACATAAGTGATCAAACCATGAACTCTGGTCTCCACCAGAAAGTCCCAGAGAAAGTCTGGCTGTCACTTTGTAACCAAAAGCTCCAGGGCTGTGGGCTTATGCAGCAGGACAATGATCCAAAGCTCACAAGCAAGTCAATCTCAGAAATGCTCAAAAGAAAGAAAATTAAGGTTTTTGAATGGCTGAGTCTATGTTCTGGCATGAATCCGATTTCGATCCTGTGGCATGACTTTTAACAGGCGGCTCATACTTGAAAACCTTCCATTGAAACACTTCCGCAAAGAAGAGTGAGCCAAATTTCCACCACATAATGTCAAAGATTCATAGCCAGTTTGCAAATGTTAGATTGCAGTTGTTGCCGCCAAGGGTGGCCCAGCCAGTCATTAGGTTTACAGGGGCAATTATATTTTCTCACCAGTGATATACATCATAAATAACTTTTTACTTTCAGGAAATTAAATTATTATATAAGAATGCACTTTGTGTGTTCCCACAATGTCATTACAATAAAACTACATTGTAAATGATCTGAAGCATATAACTGTCTATGGTAATCAGTGGCAGTGATAACTGTGATGGTCCTGCTCTGCAGGCCCTCCCCCCTCCTGTCTGCACCTCCACTTCAATGAGCCACACCTGCTGCTCGTTGAGGTAGAAGTGCAGTTTAGATCATTTAAGCACTGCCACATTGGCAGTGCAGCTACAGTATGTCACAAAAGTGACTACACCCTTCACATTTTGACTATTAATTTAGTATATCTTTTTAAGGGACAACGTTACAAAAATGAAAACTGAACATATTCTAGAGTAGTCATTGCACAATATGTGTAGCAGTGTAGATTAACTGCACTGTCCAAATAACAGAACAAACAGTCACTATTTCGAAAATGGGTGGCAACAAAAAAGAGTACACCTCACTGTCAACATGCCAAATTGTGTCCATAGTGTCAATATTTAGTGTGACCGCCAATGTTGTCCAGCACTGCCTTGATTCTCCGAGGCATGGAATTCACCAGAGCTGCACAGGTTGTTGCTGGGATCCTCCACTCCTCCATGACAACATCACGGAGCTGGTAGATGTTGGACACCTGCTGCTCCTCCACCTTCCTCTTGAGGATGCCCCACTGGTGCACAATGGGATCCAGGACTGGAGACATACTTGGCCATACCATCACCTTCAGCTTCTTCAGGAAGGCAGTTGTCATCTTGGAGGTGTTTCCGGTCGTTATCATGCTGGTAAACAGCCGTGCGGCCCAGTTTCTGAAGGGAGGGCATCATGTTCTGCTTCAGAATCTCACAATACATGTTGGATCCATTATTCCATTAATGAAGTGCAGCTCCCCAAGACCAGAAGCACTCATGCAGCCCCAGACCATGATGCTGTCAGCACCATGTTTGACTGTAGGCAGTACACACTTGTTTTGATACTTCTCACCAGGGCGTCGCCACACATGCTGGACACCATCTGAGCCGAAAAAATTTATCTTAGTCTCGTCAGACCACAGAACATGGTTCTGGTAGTTCATGTTCTTGGACTGTTTGTCTTCAACAAACTGTTTTCGGGCTTTCTTGTGAGCTAGCTTAAGAAGAGGCTTCCATCTTGGCCGACGGCCATGCAGACCAACTTTGTGCAGAGCATGGCGTATGGTCTGAGCACTGACAGGCTGTTATCCCACTGCTACAACCTTGTTAGCAATGCTGCTAGCACTACTACGTCTGTTTTCTGAAGCCAACTTGTGCACCTGACGCAGAGCACGAGGACTCAACCTCTTTGGTCGACCCTGACGAGGCCTGTTCCGAGCAGAACTCGTCTTGGAAAACCACTGGATAACCTTGGCCACCGTGCTGTGGCTTAGTTTCAAGGTTTCACAGATCTTCTTATAGCTTAGACCATCTTTGTGGAGAGCAACAATTCTTTTTCAGATCCTCAGAGAGTTCTTTCCCATGAGGCGGCATGTTGACCATCCAGTGACCAGAATGAGAGCATTGCACCCAAAGCACCACAATTTAACCCTTGAACATGTTACACAACCTCATATGGCCCAGTCGAACAGACAAAAGCATGAACATGATGAACAAGTCGCGTTTCATTGCTTGGTTGACCATTATCAATTGGGGTGTGTACTCACTTTTGTTGCCATCCATTTTGAAAATAGTGACTGTTTGTTCAGGTATTTGGACAGTGCAGTAAATCTACACTGCTACACATTGTACCATGACAACTCTAGAATATATAGAAGTTTCACTTCTGTACCATTGTCCCTTGAAAAGATATAATAAATTAATTGTCAAAATGTGAGGGGTGTACTCACTTTTGTGAGATACTGTACATTCTGTGTCATGGAGCCCTGCTGTTTGTTGCCGCTGCTCCTCTCAGTTTTTTTCTTTAAAATTAAGTATTTATTTATATTTTTACTCAGCCTGTGCGTTTGGGTCCTTTTTTTGGTGTTGGGTACATGGTCCCAGTGACCGCTGGCTGAAGACCTGAAGCTAAACCTGACTAAACCATGACAATAACAACTGTAGATATCAACCATTGCGAATTGACTTGTGAGAATTTCAAGCCAACATATCCAAAATGTTATTTTAATGGGTGGAAACTCTATTTAAGCATATCTTACACTAGTAAAATCATCAAAAATGACCATCTTATGAGTGGAAATGTGCATTGTATATACCTGCAACTACAATGAGTCAACTTACACCATTGACTTCCATTCACATTTTATTGCAGATACCTCTAATTCAGATTTAACGTTACAATCCCAAGTCAACAAATCCATGACATAATTTTGACTAGTTGCAATTCTAAGTTTTTGTATCTACCACTCCATTCTCACTAGTCAAAATGTTAATTATTGACATCTACAATTCACATCCCATGAGTGGAAATATCAATTGTTGATGTCAACAATTTGATTCTTACCAGTAGCAATGTTCATTGCAGATATCTAAAATTGTCCTTTGATTGCAGAATGCAAGTATGTTGAATGGAAGACTAGACATATAACATTCAATTCTGACGAGTCAACATTACATCACTGATGTCAGTGTGGAATTCTAAGTAAGAGAGCAGTTTCCGATATCAACAAATACATTTCAGGTATCTGAAATGCCATTGTAGATATCTGAAATCACAACCCCAGTTCCGGAATAGTTGTGACGAAATGTAAATTTTGAATAAAATCAAAATGCAATGACTTTCACAAAATGAGCTTATATCAAATTATCTGGCTGCAATGGGTCTCAAAAAAGGAGGGACACAGGCAAAAAAGGGCTGAAAAAGCAATTAATATTTAAAAGAATCAGCTGAAAGAACATTTACCAAGTAATTAAGTTGACTGGCATCAGGCGTCTGACACAATCGGCTATAAAAGGGATGTCTAAGAGAGGCTGAGTCTCTCAGAAGTAAAGATGGCCAGAGACTCTCTAACCTGTGAAGACTGGCGTAAAAAATTGTGGAATATTTTAAAAACAATGTCCCTCAATTTTCAAAATGCAAAGGCTTTGAAGGTCTCACCATCAACAGTGCATCATCAGAGGATTCAGAGAAACTGGAAAAATCTCTGGGCGTAAGGGACAAGGCCAAAGACCTTTATTGGACTTCTACGTTTACTCTATCATGCAAAAAGGAAGCTATTGTTGAGCATGATCCAGAAGTGCCGCCGTGTTCTGTGGGCAAAGGCTAATTTAAAATGGACTGTAGCAAAGTGGCAAAGTGTCCTGTGGTCAGACGAGCCCAAATTTGACATTCTTGTTGGAAATCATGGGCGTCGTGTCCTCCGGGCTAAAGAGGAGAAAGACCACCCCTCCCGTTATCAGCGTTCAGTTCAAAAGCTCTGATGGTATGGGGATGCATTAGTGCACATGGTGTGCTGAGGTTGCGTCACACTTTCTGATCGCATAACAATTCCATCATAATCGATTATCATCAGTCATTGTAATTTTATTTTTTAAAATAATTGTTTTTTTTAATAAAAAAAACAAAATAATTTATAGATTAGGCCTAAGCATTAGCTGATGCCGACAGTGATTCATGTAGACACATTGCGCACTGTGTTAAATACAGCATTGCCTGGATTTTCGAACTTACTGCTGTATGAACTTTATAAAACATAATAAATGATTTCTCCCCCCACACAGTAACAGTGCACAAATGAACAATGCTTTCAGTTATTGCTGGGCTTCATTAAGCCTAACAACTGCAGTCTCACTAAGCGGTCCTACGAAGCTGCTTTTCTAGATATCTGCGTGTTCACATAACAGAGACAGCGTAGCAAATGACCAATCGTCTAACGGCAGCAGAGCAGCATATTTTACAAATGAAGAGCAAATGATCATATGACAAAAATATGAGGAATACAGGATCATACTCCAGAGATGCCAAGTCGCATGCATTTTCGGCGTGAGTCTCTAGCCACTGAGTGGCATTTACGTTCCTGTGCCGTTGTCAGCAATTATTCAATCAACACGAACTGAAGAAATTCACTCGCGGAATTTAAGTCATTGTGCATTGAGTGAATTAGTTTCACGTGCATTACAGTTGAATTTCCCTGCGAGTGGCACAGAAATCAATTTTGACTCGGGAATTCTCACGCTTGTCTTAACTGAGGGATTGAAAGCAACGGAATTGCAAAACAACGTTTCAAATGATCTTATTTCATTGAAATCATTTAAACGATCTGGAAACACATGCATAGTTTCCAATCCCTGAGCAAAGAGAGCCACGAGAAATCCAGAGTCATAATCGCTTTCCATGGTGAGGTCCACCTTCACGCAAGTGAAACTGAAACTTCAATGCACAAGGATTTGAATTCCGCATGAGAATCTCATTAATAAGCGTTCATTGAATAATTGCGGACTATGGTGTATAAGCCTAAAAAATGCGTGAGACCTACACTGAATGTGTGAGACTTGGCATATCTGTCATACAGATCAAAGACAATGCTCGAGACAACATGACACCCACCACTAGTGATGTTACCGCTGATACCGAGGCTCCGAAGCAGCTTCAAACTCGACAGAGTATTTTTCTGAAGCACTGTGCCGGAGCTTGCTTCATACTGGGGAAAACCACGTGACTGATGATGTTCGAACCACTTCACTTCATTCAGACTGAATAAGCTGACCGGTTTGGTTCGAGTGGTGGAGCTTTTAAACATTGGCGCGATTCAAATGTATTTCAGATGGAAGAAACTGCGCTCTGTTTGACATTTTTATTCACAAATAATAATAATAATAATAATAATGCCAAAGTCCCACAAGCACACCCAGTATACACCAAGCACAATCAAAAAACATAATACAATATGTTTTTTTGACAGAGTAAATGTTTACAGGATTCAATGAGGCCGTGGATGTAATTAATGATATAATAATATAATATGAGTTATTAAGGTAAGGAAGACAAACAACAGACACATGTAAGACAAAGTTAGATTTCAGCTTTATTTAAGGGGTGATCTGGGGTTAAATGAAAAATGACACCAGGAAACAACTCTGAGTTAATCTAAAGAGGTATATGTAATTACCACCAAAAAAGATACAAGTTGGCATTTTACTGTTTATGCGATTGCCATGGTAACCGAGCAAGCTCATTAAATATGCAGAAAACTTCTGGCACCAATTCCTCTTTAACTCTATGATAGGAATTCAGTTTTTTTCTTTCATCATTTAAAAGCCATTGCTTATCCAAATGCAATGCAATAGCCATTCTTTGCCCAATTTATCAGTTTTGTGATTTTGGGCCATTTTACTCAAATTTTGAAATTATTTAGTGCAGAATCTGACGAATCCTCAAAATATTCAAAGTATGTAACAGATAGGCAAAATTTCCCTATCACTTTGCATTTCTAATGAAGTAAAGTACCAGCAGTCCAAATTTCATTGATTTTCAATGATAAATAAAAAAGTTATGGCTGCCACAAACATGAGAAACATGGAAAAAGTAATACCTTAGGAAATCAATGGAAAATGCATTAGACCGCATTGAAAAGTTAAGGTCAAGTTTTAATTCTTGTAGCAATTAGTGATTATTAAAGGTGGGTTATTATAGAATATTTTTATTCAATTTATTTTTTTTTTTGGAAAATTAACAAAATTTTGCCCATTTAACCCCAGATCACCCCTTCAGTATTTTTCACAATACAACCTACTCAAAGCGCACCCGCAAGGTGCGTCAGCGTCACCTTTGCAAGGCTGCACAACAATCTCTGTGCCAGCAGATGTCACCCACGTTCTCAATGAAGCTTCGAGTAGTGAACCAATTTTCGATGCAATGGTCCAAAATGGTCCGAAGCTTCATATAGCCTTGTTTGGCCACCACTACCCACCACCAATTGGATGGGAGTGTGAATCATATTCTGTCAAAATGACGGACGGCCTTCAAAATTTTGCAACATTGTTAAAAAAAAAAATCTGTCAATGATGGAAAATATTCGGTTAACATGACCTCTGATGGTGTGGGACACTTGCATGTTTTAAAAAGCAACATGAATGCTGAAAGGTATATAAAGGTTTTAGAGCAACACTTGCTCCCCTCCAGACAACATCTATGCCAGGGAAGGCCTTGTGTATTTCAGCAGGACAATGCTAAACCACATACTGCAGCTATTACAACAGCATTGCTTTGTAGCAGAAGAGTCCGTGCTGAACTGGCCTGCCTGTAGTCTTGATCTTTCACCGATTGAGAATATTTGGCGCATAATTAAACAAAAAGTCTGTCAAAGGAGACCAAAAACTCACCAGCAGCTGAAAGCCTATATTAAACAAGAGTGAGATCAAATTGCAACGGCTAAACTCAACATACTTGTCTCCTCAATGCCCAGACACCTCTACTCAGTGTTAAAAAAGAGGGGATGCCACAATTTGGTAAACAGGCCCCTGTCCCAACTTTGAGATATGTAGCCGCCATCAAGTTTTAAATGAGCTCATTGTGTGAATAATATAGTAAAATTTCTCAGTTTCAACATTTATGTTTTGTCTGTTCTATTGTGAATAAAATACTGGCTGGTGTAATTTGCAAGTCATTACGTTTTGATTGCATTCACAATTTACACTTCGTCCCAACTATTTCGGAATTGGGGTTCTACATTCTTACGAGTAACTATACTCAGCAACAAAAGTTTCTGTGACACCATTTATGTGTATGTTACAAATGACACGCAAAGATCTCAATGCAATCAATATGTTTATTTAACAGGAGAAACACTGACTTTTCAGTGCCAACGTCACTCAAAACGAAAAATGTCATTTTCATGCGTCATGAAGCACTTGTCTGACGTCTAACCAATTGTGACCTTCACACTTCAATACCGGGTGTGACTTCCTCGTGCCATGATGCAAGCAACGCATCTCCGGCGCATGGACCGAATCAGATGTGCCAGAAATTGCTGTGGGATGTCATTCCAAATCTGACGTAGACGTTGTCGCAATTCCTGGAGTGTAGCTGGCGGGTTATCCAACCGCCGTAAAAACGTAGATCCATCTCGTCCCAAAGATGCTCGTTTGGGGACATGTCTGGGGATCTGGCTGGCCATGGCAGGACATTGACATGTTGTTGCATCAGATACTGCTGTACAATCCTTGCAACGTGTGGTCTGGCGTTATGTTGCAGCGTTATTCCGGGACAAATGTTGCATCAAAAACGGTACCACCAATGGCCGTAGCACTTCATCGCGATATCTTTGACCTGTCAGATTTCTATCAATAACAAGCAAATCTGTTCTGTTTCTAGCCGTGATCCCTCCCCAAATCATGACACTACCACCTCCAAAACGATCAAATTCCTGAACACAGTTGTTAGCATAACGTTCTCCACGTCGACGGTATACACGTAAACGACCATCACATCGGTTAAGCATGAATCTTGATTCATCAGTGAAGAGTACAAGATCCCACTGACGTTGGATTCACCGTCGATGTTGTTGTGCACTGTAGACGCAGTCGTCGGTGTTGTACTGTGAGTATTGGACGTCTTGCTGGCCGACGTGGGACAATGCCAAAATGACGGAGACGGCGACGGATTGTCTGTGCAGACAGTCGCCTCAAACCAGGTATCGTTCTTGCAGTTATGGTTGCAGGTTGGAATCGATTTCGGAGATGGGTTGTTCGAATCCAGTTGTCCTGTCTGGGAGTGGTTACTCGTGGATGGCCGCTGCGAGGACGGTCTCTGACATGTCTTGTCTGCTGATGACGCTGCCATAAGTTCCAAATGGTGTTTCGGTGGACATTCAGGCGATGAGCAACTTCCCTCTGCGAGGTTCCGGATTCAATCATCCCAATGGCCCTCCACCGATCATTTTCAGACAGTCTTGGCATTTAGAGGGTAGAGTTCCTGATCCGAAATGGCTGTGTTTTCGATAAGTGATGCTTCCGTCGTTCATCAGGCACAATGAGAACATTCCAAAAATTCTCCTCTTTTATTGCCATCCACAAGCATGATTTACCCACATTTTCACGTGCAAAGTCATTTTATCGCATTTTCATGATTTCCATTTCAATGTTGTGTTTACGTGTACTGTTTCAGTCTGATATCACCATGTATGACAATTTCATAATTGCGTTATGAAAAATAATCAACAATATTGGTGTCACAGAAACTTTTGTTGCTGAGTATATTATATTTCAGGTATCTACAATTCCCTTTGTGACTAGAACTGAATTTCAGATATCTCAAAAGGATTTTCCACCACTGAAAAATGTGTGGAAGCCATTTAAGTATTTAATCAGTACATGTCCAAAACGCATGTGGAGATTAGGGCTTCATATCCAAAGCTAATATGGTAATTAGAGCGACCTATCCGAAGCTAACATGATCATTTGGATGACATCTTACGGTGATGTAAATCACATGACAATGAGGGCGATGATTACTAGACAAAATGGGGCAGGAAGGAAATTCTAATACTGAGACCATATACTATATAAAAAGATGGACGCAGCACTCAGGCCAGAAAACTGAGGCCAATCCAGAAAACTCAAATTTTCATTCTATTTAATTGCCAGCAGATGGCGACGTCAATGGTTGCAGTCAGTTCAAGCCTATAGGACTCTCTGAAAAATGACCCTACTTTCCCACCAGATTTATCATTTCAAAAATGATTTTCCACATTACTTTATTGTATCTATCACAAGTTTCAAGTCTCCTTCGATATATCACGATGTTCATTTTTGTAAATTATGGCCCCAAATATAGAATAAAGGATAAAGCCAGAATATGCTTTAGGGGCATGGCTATCCTCTGGTCCTTGTCTAATACGGTCAGATCCACAAATAGATCTAACCCTAGCTCCCTGGACATTCAATTCACGCTCTCGCCCAATATGAATCACATCCGGTTTCAAAATGACAAAATGGATGACGTCACGGTTGCTTCGTCCATTTTTTTATACAGTCTATGACTGAGACAGCATTTTCTGCATTCGACAGAATTTTTAATGAGACGCATTAAGCCAGACAAGTGTTATTGCAGAGAGGTAACAATGATATTCAGAGGGAACTACTGATATTACACACACACACCTTATATATTAGTAAAGTGCGCCTCTGTTTGGGCATTGCCAGTATTGTGGTAGTTTTCCACAGTGCGGAGGACACAGCCCGGAGTACACTCCATCTGCCGTGGGTAGGTTAAGTCCTTCTACCCACTGCACGCTTTCGTACTATTTCATAATAATGGCCACTAGGTCACATTATCACAACCATCCAATCAGCGCACTCATCTTGCCTTAAAATTCAGGAGTAACGTAGGAGGTGCTTCCTCCTAGAGCCACCTGATTGCATTTGATTGTCATCTGACTTTGCTGTCACATGATTGCTTGGCTGCCATTATGTTGGCCTTTTAAGTTTGCCTTCCGGAGCAGCTGTTCCTTGGCACGCTAGCTCAACAACCCTCCTCCACCCCAGCTCCACCTGTCTTTTACAGCATGCATTGATTATCTTCTCTTGTGAGTAAATTACCGTTCAGAAAACAATGTCTCTTCCTTTTGAGGTCATAGTTGCTGTAGGCTCTGTTCTATGGACGGGAGGTTAATAGCAGCTCTCTGCCTTCGGTTCCATGCTTGGAAGGGCAGGGATCTCTCAGAACAGAGCCATGTCGCCAAACCCAATGTATGCTTGCGTGCTGATATGCCTGTATGCTTTCAATAAATGTTCTCTTTTTGATAAAGTGGTCCTATCAGAATGATATTTGAATATGCCTACATACAACACCATAAGCAAGCTGCTGACAGATAACCTCTGACCGCAAAAATAATGGGCTTTTAATTTTACTGTATGATGATTGGTATATGCAAGTGTTTCTAATGTAACCTTTGCTATGCATTGCACTTCAATGTGTGCTCACCATTATTTAAAGTCCAACGCTTCCGGCATTCCAGAGTGGGGCGTACACCTATTGGAAACGCCCATAAGCAGTTAGCAGCTATGAGCGTCAGCGAATTCGCATCGCGCTGCGCCGCTGCAGTGTGTTCCTACAGTGTTGACATTGCCCCAGCTTTCGTTACTAAAACTGGGTGGAGACAATTACTGAGTTTAAATAAAACCTGCATTGCAGAACCAATCCTAAGTCTTTTGGGCGGTCCTTCATATTGGGGGCGAGGACTTGCTGAAGTCGTGTGCAAAGCGCTCACGGACAAAAAAACTTCAAAGAGTGTGGATACATGTCACACTTGCAGCGCAACATTTTTATCGGCTGTGGAAAGTTTAAAGGTGCCCTGTGTAATGGACAGCCAAAAATTAAATTCATACTTTACACATTCCAAAGAAAAAGTGGCCAGCATACCTGCAGAAAGTGAGTTTGTTACGCTAAGGTAGACAATCAAGAAACGGCGCAGTCTCTCCTCCCATCGAGCCTACTGTCCATGAGTCGCCCCCACCTTCCCAACAGACCCAGAGCCGTTGCTGACTATCTACAATCCAAACAGGGCCGCTCTGACTCCAAAACTGAAAGGAACGGGCTTAGACTCCAAGTGCAGTTCAGCATTGGCAGGACATTTTTTGGGATTCACCAAGCTCATGGTCAAGGACAAATGGATCAATAGCCAGGCAAACAAACAGAGTAATGCAGAATAGTCAGAATCAAAGTCAGGGGACAAGCAAGTAGTTCAGTAACCAGAGAATCAATCCACACAAAGACAGTAACAAAGGGGCTGAGCTAAGGGAATGGAAGGGGAAGGAAAAAGGGAGTTGGATGGGATAAGGGAGAACAAAGGAGAAACTAAACAGTTGGGTAAAAAAAATGGGAATAAGGGAGAACAGAGTACTAATCAATCAGCCAGCAATCAAACAACGTAATACAAACAATCAATAACAAGACATACGGGAGATATAACAAGAAACGAACAATCGAAACCAGAAAAGCGCAGAAACGAGACTTAACCAAGACGAGCTATGGGAAGAAACAAGTCGACAAGAAGCTGAGGAAAAGTGGGCCTTTTAAACACACAAACTAATTAAGTGGAATCCCAGCTAAACACAGGACAGCTGTAGAGAGAGGTGGAGCTAGAAAAGCAAGGACGGTGATAGGAGAGAGAGAGGAAAAGGGTGGAGTTCGAACTCTAATCTAACTAAACACCCATGCCTCACTAAACTACTCTCAGGTGTGGATAGCCAATGAGAACAGCAAGAGAGAAGGAAGAGGAAATACCTAACGGAAATACAGGGAAGAGAGTGTGATGAAAAAGACAAGACACCACAAGACAGAAACGAAAGGAAGACACTGAAGACTAAAGACAGCGCAATCTTACAGAAACATACATACTCTCAAAGAATACATATGATAAATAAATAAACAGTAACTAAAATGACTAAAACATACTAAAAACAAACATATAAATCACCGATTTCTTACAAAAACTCTGAGATATAAACACAACAACGTCAGTTGATGTCGAGTGATTCTATACTATGACATCTTCAAGCTACTCCCCTTCACCCGATCCAGTAAATATGTCTAAATTACCTGTCATTGTTCATTCGAAATAAATTAATTAGGTAGATAACATTCGCTGCTGTTGAGCAAGCTAGCTTCAACATAACGTTAGCTAATGTTAAGCGCTTACATTATTTTGTGTAAATAAATCCATCTAATGCCGGACTTTACCATAACCAGTCTCTGATCCCAAAGTCAGCTCGCCAGTCCCCATTGTTAGTTGACCATCACTTTACCGTCCATCTCTCTGAACCAAACCACAACAAATTAATATCAGCACATTACAGTCAAGTGTTTTCAGCTTATTACAACACTAAACAAAGAGGAGTTTCCATTCTTATTAGCAACAAAATCACATTTATCCACAATTCCACCATTACAGATCCAGAAGGATGATTTATCATTATTAATATTTCAATCGACAATAAACCGGTCACAATTTGCAATATTTACGGCCCCAACACAGACGACCCATCTTTTTTTCACACCTTTTTCTCTTCTATCTCAGCTAACTCAAACTGCCCAATTATCATAGGAGGCGATTTCAATACAGTCATCAATCCACTAATTGACAAAAGCAATACTTCACATAACAGGCGCACCTGGCAGTCAACAGAAACAATAAAACAGTTCATGGGCGATTTTGGTCTTGGTGATAGTTGGCGGCTTCAACACCCTTTAGTAAGGCAATACTCTTTTTTTCTCATCGGTTCATCAATCATACTCACGCATCGATTACTTCTTGACAAGCAACTCAATTATACCAAATATTTCAGATTCAAAGATACACTCAATAATAATCAGTGACCATGCTCCAATAACATTCACATGGAATAGAACTCCTTCACATAAACATAACACCAGGTGGCGCTTTAATACATCACTCCTCACAGACCCTGATTTCAGTAACCTCATTAAAAAGGAGTGGGCATCCTTCCTAGAAATAAATGATTCCCCAGAGTCATCTCCGTCCATCGTTTGGGAAACAGGAAAAGCAGTCTTAAGAGGAATCATCATTTCATACTCCACTTACAAAAAAAAGAAACAACAAGAGCAAGAATCCGATCTGGAACAAAAAATTCAACTCCTCGAAGACATTAATGCAAATAACCCAACTGAAGACACACAGAATGAATTAAGAAAATATAAATCTCAACTGAACGAAATTACAAACAAGAAAATTCAATTTTTAATTCATAGACTCCGTCAAGAACACTTCCACCATAATAATAAATCTGGTAAATACTTATCAAACCAAATTAAACACAACAAAGAAAAAGCAACCATTTGTGTCATGAGGGACTCAACAGGGAAGCCATCACAATCACCTGAAGAAATAAACAGAATTTTCAAAGAATTCTATACCAACTTATATTCGTCTAAAAAGGACCCAGAACAGTTAGATATTGACTCATTTCTCAGCAGCATCAACCTACCACAGCTCACCCAAGATCAAATTACAACACTTGAATCACCAATAACGGATAAGGAACTCTCTAGCGCCCTCAAACTTATGCCCAATAATAGAACACCGGGACCTGACGGCTTCCCTGCTGAGTTCTACAAACACTTCTGGTCCATTCTTGCCCCACTATTCCAAAGAGTAATAACCGAAATAAAACAGAACTCAAAATTACCAGCTAACATGAACATTGCCACAATATCGCTTCTTTTGAAACCAAACAAAGATCCATCACTTCCTACCAGCTATCGCCCCCTATCACTGCTCAATGTTGATCTGAAAATCATCACTAAAACACTCGCTCACAGAATGGAAAAAATAATCTCATCCATAATTCACCCTGATCAGACTGGCTTTATTAAAGGTAGACATTCATCCAGTAACACACGCAGACTTTTTAATATAATGGATCACTCAGCACAAAAGGACATACCAACTGTCATTGTCTCTCTAGATGCAGAAAAAGCTTTTGACAGGGTTAACTGGTCATTTCTCATATCAACAATGCAAAAAATTTGGCTTTGGGGAGTCATTTATTAACTGGGTGAAAATTCTGTACACTGCACCAACAGCCACAGTCATCAATAATGGACTAACTTCACAACGATTCACATTACACAGGGGGACTAGGCAAGGATGCCCACTTTCTCCATCTTTATTCACCATTTTCATTGAACCATTAGCAGCAGCCATCCGCCAAAACGTCAACATTCAAGGATTCAAAATACAAAATGAACATCATAAAATCAGTCTCTATGCTGACGATATTTTGCTTTTCTTACAAAATCCCCACTCATCACTACTAGAAACAATCAGAGTTTTTGACACATTCTCTAAAATCTCCAATTATTCAATAAACTGGCATAAATCCTCAATCTTACCTCTGCAACCTAACAGTTGGGATGTGGCAGCATTCACCCCACCAATTCCTTTATGCACTACTCACATTACTTATCTAGGTATCAATATTTCTCCCAGGCTGTCAGAATTATTCAACCTTAATCACGCCCCCTTGCTTAAGACAACAACTGACAACCTCCTCCGCTGGATGAATTTACCTCTCTCAATAACAGGCAGAATTGCCACAATAAAAATGACCATACTTCCCAGAATTAATTATTTATTTTCTATGACTCCCACCCACCCTACTACTTCCTGGTTCAAATCATTAGATTCAATCATTACCAAATTTTACTGGAAAAACAAGACCCCAAGAATTAAATTAACAACCTTACAAAAACCCAAAGCACAGGGAGGACTTGCAGCACCAAATTTCTTTTACTACTACATTGCAAATCAGCTTCAGTACTTATTCAAATGGATTCATCCCCACCAATCAGATAATACATGGATGGATATAGAACAGACAAACTGCAAAAATATCCCCATTTCAGACTTACCATTTCTCAGTCAGTCCATCAAACATTACCCCTGCTTTAAGACATTCACAATATCAGCAACTCTGACGGCCTGGTGGAAATTCCACAAAATCACAAACTCCACGTTAACTTTTTCAAAATTCACTCCGATTTGGAATAACCCCGATTTTCTTAGTAGTAAAAAACCATTTCATTTCTTCACATGGTCAGAAAGAGGGATCACTCACTTATCACATATCACTCAAAATAATACACTGGTTTCATTCACTCATCTGGTCCGGGAGCACGGCATCAGGAGCAATCAGTTTCTAGAATACTTACAGCTGAAATCATCAATTCAAGCTACCTGTAACATTAAATCCATCAACCTTGACTTACCTCCATCAGCCTCAGACCTAATCAACATTCATTCAACGAAAAAACTCCTCTCAAAAATATATAGAATAATTTTAACATCAGATAAAACAATTTCTATACCAACAGGAAAATGGGAAAGAGATCTGCTGATTCCTCCTGATGCTGACTTCTGGAACCAAATCTGCCAAAATATTTATTTCATGACAAAAAATGCAAACTTACAGTTGATTCAATACAAAATACTTCACAGAACCCACTACACTGGCCAGAAAATGTTTAAAATGGGCTTCACATCAGAAACATGTTCTAACTGCACCCAAAACCAACCAGACACTTATATCCACGCTATTTGGCACTGCACACCAATTCAACAGTTTTGGGAAAAGGTCACAAATTCACTCTCTGATCTATTTGGCTGTCACATCCCTCTGTTCCCCCCACTCTGCTTACTAGGTGACACAACAGTTACAAATTTGACAAGATCAAAAAAAAAATTCTTCTAATAGCCCTAACTATCGCCAGGAAAACAATCCTCATGAACTGGAAATCCAAAAGCAATACAAACATCACACAATGGAAGAATTATCTGATGGATCACATTACTATGGAAAACACAACATCTGACCCCACAGAACATGATAAATCAGAACCCCCGTCCATCTGGACCCCTCTCATCAACTTCTTAAAAACATAATCCGGCAAAGCAATATACCTCTTTTGCTTGGGAACCAATCTCCGATGACCTTAAGCACATTCATTTATTCAATAATTCATTTATATACAAGTTTACATTCATGCGTACATACAAACACAAAATACATTAAAAGCACACATACATACATTCAAGCTAATCATTACTTATATTACTAATCATTACTTATAAATGATAAATTTATAACTTAAACTGATGGTGATGGCGGCAACGAGGGCAGCAATATTATTATTATTATTATTATTATTATTAATAATAAACAAGAAATTATAAATGTACAGTTGCTGAATGACAATGATGAGTGTATGATTGATGTTCCCATTATTTGGTCAGGGGAGCGGCGTGGGCTCTGTGGCCTGCGCTTGCCTTCGCCCTCTCAGCCTTCTTCCAATCCCCACGCCTGGGCTAATGCCAGCTTACATGCCTTGCCCCCCCCCCCCCTTTTTTTTTTTCTCCTCCCCTCTCTCTCTCTGTTATACACCATGTTCAGTGTGAAGATGATGGAGAGGGAGGAAGAAAGAGGAAGGGAAAGAACACACTCAAAGAATAGGGCAAGTGGGGCTGGACGTAGGGGCTGCCTTTGGTTGGCTTCGCGTCACATTCCTCACTTTTTTAATGCACCACACCAGCTGAGTCACATCCCCCCCCCCCCCCCCCCAAGAGAAGGGAAAGGGGATGAGGGAAGGAGAAGGGGCAGGGAGGGCGGGGAGGGGGGGCCGGGAGGGGGGGGGGGGTGGGCGGGGGGGGCGGGGGGTGGTGGGGGTCACGGGCCGTTTTCCTTCTTAAATTATTATTATTATTACTAATTGTTGTTGCTGTCGTCGTCTCTGCGTCGTCGTCATTAGTTCCACTTAAAAAAAAAAAAAAAAAAAAACTGTTGCTCCCTTAACAATTCCTATCACAATAACTATTTTTGTTATAATTATTAGAACTATCAACTATAATATAAATATGTTACGACTATTATGAAGATATACCTGTGTACATGTACACATACACATACACTCACGCGCACACACACACACACACACACACACTCACACATTTACACTAAATTATCAACTTTTGTCCGTCATTTTATCTGTCTGTCTGTCTGTCTGTTTATGGGTCCTTTTATGTATATGTTTCAGCCCGCGCCTCACACAATAAACATCCACTCATCTGCCATTGATACACGTTCTTATCCCCCACGTGGTCCTATCTGTTACATACTTCATTCACCAATGTTTAATTTACATGCACTTATCTACTGGAATTCAAGTTGAGTTCTCGCTTCTGTTCTAATTATTATATTTTTTTCTTTCTTTTATATATATCTATATATTTTGTTCTTTTTCTCTTTTTTTTTCTTACAAATCTCATTCTGCTGTCTAATTTGCATTTTCTCATCTGAAAATAAAAACAAAGTTGTCCTCCAAAGAGGGGGGGTGGTGGCGGGCTAAAAAAAAAAAAAAGGAAACTGAATTGGGATAATTGGGATACCATTGGCTCACTGTAGCTGAAGTGGTTACTACAGAGGACAACAATTTTTTTCTGTCGCAAGAGATCATTTTTTTACATTACTGGATAGATACTACAGGCAAGTATATTGAGCAGTTTACACATCAGGCTTAGCTGAGGCGTTTAAGTCAGGCGACTCCTGAAAAAAAGGGATTGGAGTGAACTTGTCCATATTCTGAACCATGCTCGAGCGGGTCTTCCTCGTGAATATTCAATAACTGATCCGGGTGTCATCTAGTGATAGAATATTGTAACTGAGTGCATAAATTTGCTGCTCCATGTTCGCGAGCGGGCACAGGGAATCCATTGCTTTCTCTCCGGTTTACAAAGTCGCTATATAGACCCCCTTTGGTTAACCTACGGAGGAGAAAAGGGCGAGCACTTTATTTCCGGGAAGGCCTTCCTATTCAAATAAGGCGTTGCTTTCAAAGGGGCATTGCTTTGTTATCGGCCATTTTCGTTGGCGCCCTAGTAACTCTTTTCTATTATGATGTCCCCAGACAATCTGGCGCCGCAAGACTAGGGCAACTGTGGCAGAGAGAAGGAGCACAGCATTGCAGATGTTTTTATGAGCTGTATGAGGGGTAAAGTGATGTTTCTGTCTGACAGTGAGGAGAGGGACTGAATATGATGAGATGTTAACCTATTTGAATTATATATTTAGCTCACTAACAGTCATAAAACCAACATGATTTCAATATGCCTCCTACTTTACCATCAGCATTGTTCTATACCTTGTTTGTGTCACCAGCTGTCAGAAGAGGAGGTGCAGGTACACATGGACAACAGAGAGATAGAATCTGAGCAAAACAGCATGGAGGTGCAGGTAGGCTACATGAGCTGTAAAAGGATTTGGTGATTTTGGTGTGCTGTTTACAAGAAGGAGTAGTATTAGAAATAATACTATTAATGACATTAGTAATTGTAATATTAATTATTTTAATTTTTTGCACCTTTCTCAGACCCACGGTCGCTTTTTAATGGAAACAAACAGCAAGAAAAATGCATAGAACAAAGCAAAATAGGACCCAGAGTCCTGTAGCTTTCCAGCTAGCTGTCTTACAGCAATGATCCAAGTTATGAAAGTTATGTGTAAAGTGCGACATTTGAATCAATGAAAATCAATGCCTAGGTCACTAAATGGAAGTTCACATAGATATATAAGACCTTCTGTAATACAATCCTAAGCTCTGAAGCAGTTTTGGTGATAGAAGTCATTAAAATATGTCAGTATGTATTGTATGTCAATTGTGAACTTTTAACATCACAGAATGTCAAGTTGTGGTCAGCAAATGGACTTCATAAATTACTTTCTAAATGTCTCTATTCAAACCTTGGCACAATCTGTGAGCATTTTGGAGGTACAAGTCATTGTAATTTCACTGTGGAGTTTGACCCTCAAAGGTCACTGACAGTCAAGTTGAATGTCACAAAATGAAAGTTCATATGTGACTTCTGAGATGTCAGTAACACAAACTTAGGCTCCATCTCTGACCTTTACAGTGATTCAAGTCATTGAATTTTCACTAGGTCACATTTGCCCTTTGAAGGTCAATACGAAGGTCACCAAATGAAAGGTTATATATGACTTCCTATATGTTTGCAATACAAACCTAGACTCCATCTGTTTTGGCAAGACTAGTCATTGTAATTGTATTATGTCCTTTGTCCTTCAAATGTCATCAACAGTCAAAGCTGAATGTCACCAAATGAAAGTTCATATGTGACTTCCTATGTCAGTAACACAAACCTAGGCTCCATCTGTGATCTTTTCAGTGATAAAAGTCTTTGAATTTTCTCTAGGTCAAGTTAGACCTTCGAAGGTCAGTATGAAGGTCAAATTCAAAGCCACCAAATGAAAGTTCATGTTTAACTTCCTATACCTGTCAATACAAACCAAAACTATCTGTTACCATTTAGCTGATATAAGTCATTGAAATTTCACTGTGAAAGCTGGGCATTCAAGGTCACTGAAGGTCAAGTTCAATGTCGCCAAATGAAACTTCATTCATGGCTTCCTATATTCCTGCATTACAAACCTAAGCTCTGTCTGTAATAGTTTTGGTGATGGTAGCCATTGAAATTTAACTATGTGACCTTGGAAGGTCGGCGAAGGTCAAGTTCAAGGCCATAAAATGACAGTTCATACATGACTTCCTATATGTGTTCAATGCACACATGTCTCCAATCTTCAATATTTTCAAGCCTAGAAACTTTGAAAATTGTAACATTTTGCTTGACCTCAAGTTTGACCTTTCAAGGTGATCTGAGGTCAACTTTAACACAGCCAACATATAGGTCATTTATTACTTCGTATATGTCAGTAATACAAACTTAATATCTATCTGCAACCATTTGGCCTCCACAGGCCAATTTTCATATTCATAAAGTGCAGCGCCCCCAATAGACCGATTCCCTCAATTCAATCAAAATGGCGCTCGGACTGTACATTGACGGTTCCAAGGTAAGTTGATTGCCTGATTTAGAAAAAAAATTATCGCACAGTTTTTGAGATCTAATTTTTTTACCCCTTGGCCGTCTCCCACCCGGAGGGGTATTGTCGTCACCTGCGTGTCCGTCTGTCGTCCGTCGTCCATCCATGATTTTGTCCGGGCCAGTACTCGGAATCAAACGATCGCAGCTTCACCAAATTTGGTATGGTAACTCTCTATGACCCATAGATGTGCAACATCAGGTTTTTTGCTGGATTTGACCTTTGACTTTTGCTTTGTGACCTTGACTGTGGAAATATTGTCCGGGTCAGTACTCAGCATCTAATTCTCGCAGCTTCGCCAAATTTGGTATCGTAACTTACTATGGCCCATTGATGTGCATTGTCACATTTTTTTTGATGGATTTGACCTTTGACCTTAGCTCTTTGACCTTGACTGTGGAAATCTTGTCCGGGTCAGTACTCGACAACTAATTCATGCAAGACATGCATAGTTCCCGCTGTCCTCCCGCGTTACCACGAATTGCCACGACGACTTGCGCCTGCGTGAAGTCGTCGTAGCAATTTTTGATCACACTTTGTCCTGCTTGGCGGCATATATATATATATATATATATATATATATATATATATATAGTGTAGGTTTCACACCTAGCTTCAGTCCTTGACTCTTATGAGTGAGCTTGGCATGCCATGATCATGTGAACAATTTGTGACAACACCCTAACGAGCTATCTGCGACACGCTCGAACCCAACAAAACATTTCCATGGCACGTATTGATACGCATTGACACGCACCGTCGGCAATGTTCGCGCACCCCTCACACCTTCCTCATGCTCTTCCTGAAGAAATTAATCAGTGCCATTACGCATTGCGTGGCATTGCGGGAACAAAAATCTTGCAGGTGCATGAAATTTAAATGCACCTCAGCCGTTGGTCCATATTTAAATAGGCTATGCCTACCTTTTGAATATTCTATAAGTGCTAATGCTTTGTGAAACCTGCTTTTTTGCCGTTACTTTGCAACACTGACGCCGTGCATTTGTTTACGAGTGGAAGACATTCAACACGGCAGTGCTAATGATAGTAAAACTCCAACAGAAATCTCATGCCATTGAACGGGCATATACACACGTTGTATGCGGATCTACTTGCCATTGACGCCTTGATTGTAAACTTAGAGGGCATTGCTGTGCAAATTTCTGCAGTGACAACAAATTAAATGAAAGGCAACCTCCTTGGGATCAACGAGATGCTTGGTGGAGAAGAGTTCCCTCTGAATATCATATTTACCTCTCTGCAATAACTCATGTCTGGCTTAATGCACCACATAAAAAATTCTGTCGAATGCAAAAAATGCTGTCTCAGTCATAGACTGTATAAAAAAATGGATGAAGCAACCATGACGTCACCCATTTTGTCATTTTGAAACCGGATTTGATTCATATTGGAGGAGAACATGACTTGAATATCCAGGGAGGAGCGAGGGGTGGATCTGCTTGTGGGTCTGATTGTATTAGACAACGATGAGAGGATAGCCACGCCCCTAAATAATACTCTAGCTTTATCCTTTATTCTAGTCAATTTGGGACCATAATTTACAGAAATGATCATCATGATATATCGAAGGAGACTTGAAACTTGCAATAGATACAATAATGTGGAAAATCATTCTTGAGATAATAAATCTGGTGGGAAAGTAGGGTAAATTTCTCATAGACTTTGATAGGATTGAACTTCTTTCTGCAACCACTGATGTCGCCATCTGCTGGCTATGAAATAGAATGAAAATTTGAGAGATTTCTGCATTGGCCTCAATTTTCAGACCTGAGTGCTCCCATCGGAAAAGTGTCTTGCTCATTTGTTGCTCAATCTCGTCTCTTGAGATGAATTTGAGCTTCTCATATTTGTATCATTCTGTGATCATTTGTTTCTGTGTTTCTTCTCCTAAAGGTCCCTTAATTGTATGCCCCTGATCTCAACTATGTCTTGGTTATTTTGAAGGAGAATTAAAGAGAACAGTTTAAAAAAAAAAAAAGATTTCTACGGTAATCACAGGCAAAACCAAATAAAAGTTTCCCCAAAAAACATAATTCTGCTTCCTACTGCTTGGAGGATTTTGAATGTTTTTTTTTTTTTTGAGTTGTTCTCTTTAATTCTGAGCGTAGACAGTTTGCGGCTCTCATCCGAAGCAGCCACCAGTCAGCCCCCGCTTCTTATAGACTCATTGGTTGAATCTTCGCAAGTTCAGAATGAGGGCGAAGGATACCCAGACAAGAACAGGCTTAGAATCTTCTTGACGAGCGAGCGCTCGTCTGGCCAACGGGAGGCGCTTGAGCAACAAACAAGGCAACTATTATTTTCCCCTCCGGCAGTCCCTTCCCAATTTGCATCCCTGTAGTGCAATGGCCAATTGTGCGCTACTCTGAGAAAGCTGCTGACCACTGCCGCCTGGTACAAGTCGGGGATCGAACCCGCAAAGTCATAGTCACTTCGGCTTCGCAACGCAATGCTTTACCGAGTGAGCGATCCGGTTGCTCCTCCCTTATATCCTTGTAAGTACTCATGTTGATAGCCAATAGTTCAATTATTTACTAAGGCTCATCAGGGTAACGCACACTCCTAGTTCACGCCCACATTAAACTTCCACGTTAAGAATGTATTGATTGACTAGTTTCTTATCCAATTGCTGAGAGTTTAAAGGTGCCCTGCGTAAGAACTGAGGTCAAAATATCCAAACAATAAGCTAAACACAACAAAAGAATGAGAAGAAATAAGGGCTATGATGTCATAAAAAATATGACAAGGTTTAGTGCTGCTGAGATATCAACCTGATTTAGCACGCTAAATCACTAGCTGCGCACGGTCCTGTGTCATAATACCAGTTTTTGCCATGGGTGGCGGTATGCGTGCCACATAACAGCCAGCCAACCTGCAGTGCATGAATAAATCGAACGGCTTGAGGGTGTACTTGAACCTGATGTCAATCGTGTGGAAGGTCAATGAGCTAAGAAGCTTGAAATGGCTCCGATGACAATGAATCCTAAATGAATGCATGAAACATAACGGAAAAATCTGCATAATGTAATGAAACATGTCAGAATGTTGAGTTGTGACTAATGATACTTGATGGCTAGAAGAGGTCTTGCTAATGAAGACTGCATATCAGGCAAACTGGTTGCATACTGTGAAATTATTATCAGGCGGGCGGCATACATAACGTTCTAAAGTGATCTTGTCCCTAGTTTTACTTGTACATGAGCAGCTAAGAGTACTTCATAATTTTGAACTCCACCATAACTGTTTTGACGATGTACGGTAAAGTGATGGTCAACTAACAATGGAGACTGGCGAGCTGACTTTGGGATCAGAGACTGGTTATGGTAAAGTCCGGCATTAGATGGATTTATTTACACAAAATAATGTAAGTGCTTAACATTAGCTAACGTTATGTTGACGCTAGCTTGCTCAACAGCAGCGAATGTTATCTAGCTAATTAATTTATTTCGAATGAACAATGACAGGTAATTTAGACATATTTACTGGATCGGGTGAAGGGGAGTAGCTTGAAGATGTCATAGTATAGAATCACTTGACATCAACTGACGTTGTTGTGTTTATATCTCAGAGTTTTTGTAAGAAATTGGTGATTTATATGTTTGTTTTTAGTATGTTTTAGTCATTTCAGTTACTGTTTATTTATTTATCATATGAATTCTTTGAGAGTATGTATGTTTCTGTAAGATTGCGCTGTCTTTAGTCTTCAGTGTCTTCCTTTCGTTTCTGTCTTGTGGTGTCTTGTCTTTTTCATCACACTCTCTTCCCTGTATTTCCGTTAGGTATTTCCTCTTCCTTCTCTCTTGCTGTTCTCATTGGCTATCCACACCTGAGAGTAGTTTAGTGAGGCATGGGTGTTTAGTTAGATTAGAGTTAGAACTCCACCCTTTTCCTCTCTCTCTCCTATCACCGTCCTTGCTTTTCTAGCTCCACCTCTCTCTACAGCTGTCCTGTGTTTAGCTGGGATTCCACTTAATTAGTTTGTGTTTAAAATGCCCACTTTTTCCTCAGCTTCTTGTTGACTCGTTTCTTCCCATAGCTCGTCTTGGTTAAGTCTGGTTTGTGCGCTTTTCTGGTTTTGATTGTTCGTTTCTTGTTATATCTCCTGTAAGTCTTGTCATTGATTGTTTGTATTACGTTGTTTGATTGCTGGCTGATTGTTTAGTACTCTGTTCTCCCTTATTCCCATTTTGTACCCAACTGTTTAGGTTCTCCTTTGTTCTCCCTTATCCCATCCAACTCCCTTTTTCCTTCCCCTTCCATTCCCTTAGCTCAGCCCCTTTGTTACTGTCTTTGTGCGGATTGATTCTCTGGTTACTGAACTACTTGCTTGTCCCCTGACTTTGATTCTGACTATTCTGCATTACTCTGTTTGTTTGCCTGGCTATTGATCCATTTGTCCTTGACCATGAGCTTGGTGAATCCCAATAAACGCCCTGCCAATGCTGAACTGCACTTGGAGTCTAAGCCCGTTCCTTTCAGTTTTGGAGTCAGAGCGGCCCTGTTTGGATTGTAGATAGTCAGCAATGGCTCTGGGTCTGTTGGGAAGGTGGGGGCGACTCATGGACAGTAGGCTCGATTGGGAGGAGAGACTGCGCCGTTTCTTGATTGTCTACCTTAGCGTAACAAACTCACTTTCTGCAGGTATGCTGGCCACTTTTTCTTTGGAATGTGTAAAGTATGAATTTAATTTTTGGCTGTCCATTACACAGGGCACCTTTAAACTTTCCACAGCCGATAAAAATGTTGCGCTGCAAGTGTGACATGTATCCACACTCTTTGAAGTTTTTTTGTCCGTGAGCGCTTTGCACACGACTTCAGCAAGTCCTCGCCCCCAATATGAAGGACCGCCCAAAAGACTTAGGATTGGTTCTGCAATGCAGGTTTTATTTAAACTCTGTAATTGTCTCCACCCAGTTTTAGTAACGAAAGCTGGGGCAATGTCAACACTGTAGGAACACACTGCAGCGGCGCAGCGCGATGCGAATTCGCTGACGCTCATAGCTGCTAACTGCTTATGGGCGTTTCCAATAGGTGTACGCCCCACTCTGGAATGCCGGAAGCGTTGGACTTAATAATGGTGAGCACACATTGAAGTGCAATGCATAGCAAAGGTTACATTAGAAACACTTGCATATACCAATCATCATACAGTAAAATTAAAAGCCCATTATTTTTGCGGTCAGAGGTTATCTGTCAGTAGCTTGCTTATGGTGTTGTATGTAGGCATATTCAAATATCATTCTGATAGGACCACTTTATCAAAAAGAGAACATTTATTGAAAGCATACAGGCATATCAGCACGCAAGCATACATTGGGTTTGGTGACATGGCTCTGTTCTGAGAGATCCCTGCCCTTCCAAGCATGGAACCGAAGGCAGAGAGCTGCTATTAACCTCCCGTCCATAGAACAGAGCCTACAGCAACTATGACCTCAAAAGGAAGAGACATTGTTTTCTGAACGGTAATTTACTCACAAGAGAAGATAATCAATGCATGCTGTAAAAGACAGGTGGAGCTGGGGTGGAGGAGGGTTGTTGAGCTAGCGTGCCAAGGAACAGCTGCTCCGGAAGGCAAACTTAAAAGGCCAACATAATGGCAGCCAAGCAATCATGTGACAGCAAAGTCAGATGACAATCAAATGCAATCAGGTGGCTCTAGGAGGAAGCACCTCCTACGTTACTCCTGAATTTTAAGGCAAGATGAGTGCGCTGATTGGATGGTTGTGATCATGTGACCTAGTGGCCATTATTATGAAATAGTACGAAAGCGTGCAGTGGGTAGAAGGACTTAACCTACCCACGGCAGATGGAGTGTACTCCGGGCTGTGTCCTCCGCACTGTGGAAAACTACCACAATACTGGCAATGCCCAAACAGAGGCGCACTTTACTAATATATAAGGTGTGTGTGTGTAATATCAGTAGTTCCCTCTGAATATCATTGTTACCTCTCTGCAATAACACTTGTCTGGCTTAATGCGTCTCATTAAAAATTCTGTTGAATGCAGAAAATGCTGTCTCAGTCATAGACTGTATAAAAAAATGGACGAAGCAACCGTGACGTCATCCATTTTGTCATTTTGAAACCGGATGT
This sequence comes from Gymnothorax reevesii, assembly GCA_029721435.1. Classification (NCBI taxonomy): domain Eukaryota; kingdom Metazoa; phylum Chordata; class Actinopteri; order Anguilliformes; family Muraenidae; genus Gymnothorax; species Gymnothorax reevesii. The sequence continues at coordinate 60,731,862 of CM056581.1, forward strand.
GATTCATATTGGGCGAGAGCGTGAATTGAATGTCCAGGGAGCTAGGGTTAGATCTATTTGTGGATCTGACCGTATTAGACAAGGACCAGAGGATAGCCATGCCCCTAAAGCATATTCTGGCTTTATCCTTTATTCTATATTTGGGGCCATAATTTACAAAAATGAACATCGTGATATATCGAAGGAGACTTGAAACTTGTGATAGATACAATAAAGTAATGTGGAAAATCATTTTTGAAATGATAAATCTGGTGGGAAAGTAGGGTCATTTTTCAGAGAGTCCTATAGGATTGAACTTACTGCAACCATTGACGTCGCCATCTGCTGGCAATTAAATAGAATGAAAATTTGAGTTTTCTGCATTGGCCTCAGTTTTCTGACCTGAGTGTTGCGTCCATCTTTTTTTACCTTCGCCAGCGACTTCGCTGACGAAGGTAATGTTTTGATCCCCGTGTATTTATTTGTTTGTGTGTCTGTCTGTCTGTCTGTGTGTTTGTATGTGTATCGAATAACTCAAAAAGTACCAAACGGAATTTCATAAAATTTTGTGGGTTGATTTCGCATGACCTGAGGATCAATCGATTAGATCTTGGGAGTGATCGGGTCAAAGGTCAAGGTCAAGGCCACAAAAAGGTCAAAACCGACTTTTGGCCATATCTCGGTCAATTTTTATGCGATCGGCATGAAACCTAAGGTATTACTTTTTCCACGTTTCTCATGTTTGTGGCAGCCATAACTTTTTTATTTATCATTGAAAATCAATGAAATTTGGACTGCTGGTACTTTACTTCATTAGAAATGCAAAGTCATAGGGAAATTTTGCCTATCTGTTACATACTTTGAATATTTTGAGGATTCGTCAGATTCTGCACTAAATAATTTCAAAATTTGAGTAAAATGGCCCAAAATCACAAAACTGATAAATTGGGCAAAGAATGGCTATTGCATTGCATTTGGATAAGCAATGGCTCTTAAATGATGAAAGAAAAAAACTGAATTCCAATCATACAGTTAAAGAGGAATTGGTGCCAGAAGTTTTTTGCATATTTAATGAGCTTGCTCAGTTACCATGGCAATCGCATAAACAGTAAAATGCCTACTTGTATCTTTTTTGGTGGTAATTACATATACCTCTTTAGATTAACTCAGAGTTGTTTCCTGGTGTCATTTTTCATTTAACCCCAGATCACCCCTTAAATGAAGCTGAAATCTAACTTTGTCTTACATGTGTCTGTTGTTTGTCTTCCTTACCTTAATAACTCATATTATATTATTATAACATTAATTACATCCACGGCCTCATTGAATCCTGTAAATATTTACTCTGTCAAAAAAACATATTGAATTATGTTTTTTGATTGGGCTTGGTGTATACTGGGTGTGCTTGTGCGACTTTGGCATTATTATTATTATTATTATTTGTGAATAAAAATGTCAAACAGAGCGCAGTTTCTTCCATCTGAAATACATTTGAATCGCGCCAATGTTTAAAAGCTCCACCACTCGAACCAAACCGGTCAGCTTATTCAGTCTGAATGAAGTGAAGTGGTTCGAACATCATCAGTCACGTAGTTTTCCCCAGTATGAAGCAAGCTCCGGCACAGTGCTTCAGAAAAATACTCTGTCGAGTTTGAAGCGTGCTTCGGAGCCTCGGTATCAGCGGTAACATCACTAGTGGTGGGTGTCATATTGTCTCTCGAGCATTGTCTTTGATCTGTATGACAGAGATGCCAAGTCTCACACATTCGGTGTAGGTCTCGCGCATGTTTTTAGGCTTATACACCATAGTCCGCAATTATTCAATGAACGCTTATTAATGAGATTCTCATGCGGAATTGAAATCCTTGTGCATTGAAGTTTCAGTTTCACTTAAGTGAAGGTGGACCTCACCATGGAAAACGATTATGACTCTGGATTTCTCGTGCTTCTCTTTGCTCAGGGATTGGAAACTATGCATGTGTTTCCAGATCGTTTAAATTGTTTAAATGAAATAAGACCATTTGAAACGTTGTTTTGCAATTCCGTTGCTTTCAATCCCTCAGTAAAGACAAGCGTGAGAATTCCCGAGTCATAATTGATTTCTGCGTCACTCGTGGGGAAATTCAATTGTAATGCACGAGGAACTAATTAACTCAATGCACAATGACTTGAATTCCGCGAGTGAATTTCTTCAGTTCGTGTTGATTGAATAATAGCTGACAACGGCACAGGAACGTGAATGCCACTCAGTGGCAAGAGACTCACGCAGAAAATGCATGCGACTTGGCATCTCTGGACTATGATCCTGTATTCCTCATATTTTTGTCATATGATCATTTGCTTTTCATTTGTAAAATATGCTGCTCTGCTGCCGTTAGACGATTGATCATATGCTACGCTGTCACTGTTATGTGAACACGCAGATATCTAGGTCGGGAAAGCCCCGGTTGACAAAACGAGTTGATAAGCAGCTTCGTAGAACCGCTTAGTGAGACTGCAGTTGTTAGGCTTAATAAAGCCCAGCAATAACTGAAAGCATTGTTCATTTGCGCACTGTTACTGTGTGGGGAGAGAAATCATTTATTATGTTTTATAAAGTTCATACAGCAGTAAGTTCGAAAATCCAGGCAATGCTGTATTTAACACAGTGTGCAATGTGTTTACATGAATCACTGTCGGTATCAGCTAATGCGTAGGCCTAATCTATAAATTATTTTGTTTATTTTATTAAAAAAAACAAATATTTTAAAAAATAAAATTACAATGACTGATGATAATCGATTATGATGGAATTGTTATGCCCCTGTCCGTCATTGTGACGGACAATCAGAAAGTGTGATGCAACCTCTGCACACCATATGCACTAATGCATCCCCATACCCTCAGAGCTTTTGAACTGAACGCTGATAACAGGAGGGGTGGTCTTTCTCCTCTTTAGCCCGGAGGACACGACGCCCATGATTTACAACAAGAATGTCAAATTTGGACTCGTCTGACCACGGGACACTTTGCCACTTTGCTACAGTCCATTTTAAATTAGCCTTTGCCCACAGAACACGGCGGCACTTCTGGATCATGCTCAACAATTGCTTCCTTTTTGCATGATAGAGTAAACGTAGAAGTCCGGTAAAGGTCTTTGGCCTTGTCCCTTACGCCCAGAGATTTTTCCAGTTTCTCTGAATCATCTGATGATGCACTGTTGATGGTGAGACCTTCAAAGCCTTTGCATTTTGACATTGAGGGACATTGTTTTAAAAATATTCCACAATTTTTTACGCAAGTCTTCACAGGTTAGAGAGTCTCTGGCCATCTTTACTTCTGAGAGACTCAGCCTCTCTTAGACATCCCTTTTATAGCCGATTGTGTCAGACGCCTGATGCCAGTCAACTTGATTACTTGGTAAATGTTCTTTCAGCGGATTCTTTTATATATTAATTGCTTTTTCAGCCCTTTTTTGCCTGTGTCCCTACTTTTTTGAGACCCATTGCAGCCAGATAATTTGATATAAGCTCATTTTGTGGATAAAAATGTAAAACATCTCAGTTTCAACATTTGAAATGTTATCCATGTTCAACTGTAAATAACATATTGGCTCATGTGATGTGAAAGTCATTGCATTTTGATTTTATTCAAAATTTACATTTCGTCACAACTATTCCGGAACTGGGGTTGTGATTTCAGATATCTACAATGGCATTTCAGATACCTGAAATGTATTTGTTGATATCTGAAACTGCACTCTTACTTAGAATTCCACACTGACATCAGTGATGTAATGTTGACTCGTCAGAATTGAATGTTATATGTCTAGTCTTCCATTCAACACACTTGCATTCTGCAATCAAAGGACAGTTTTAGATATCTGCAATGAACATTGCTACTGGTAAGAATCAAATTGTTGACATCAACAATTGATATTTCCACTCATGGGATGTGAATTGTAGATGTCAATAATTAACATTTTGACTAGTGAGAATGGAGTGGTAGATACTATGACTTAGAATTGCAACTAGTCAAAATTATGTCATGGATTTGTTGACTTGGGATTGTAACGTTAAATCTGAATTAGAGGTATCTGCAATAAAATGTGAATGGAAGTCAATGGTGTAAGTTGACTTTTTGTAGTTGCAGGTGTATACAATGCACATTTCCACTCATAAGATGGTCATTTTTGATGATTTTACTAGTGTAAGATATGCTTAAATAGAGTTTCCACCCATTAAAATAACATTTTGGATATGTTGGCTTGAAATTCTCACAAGTCAATTCGTGATGGTTGATATCTACAGTTGTTATTGTCATGGTTTAGTCAGGTTTAGCTTCAGGTCTTCAGCCGGCGGTCACTGGGACCATACCCAACACCAAGAAAAGGACCCAAATACACAGGCTGAGTAAAAATATAAATAAATATTTAATTTTAAAGCATAAAAACTGAGAGGAGCAGCGGCAACAAACAACAGGGCTCCATGACACAGAATGTACAGTATCTCACAAAAGTGAGTATACCCCTCACATTTTGACAATTAATTTATTATATCTTTTCAAGGGACAATGGTACAGAAGTGAAACTTCTATATATTCTAGAGTTGTCATGGTACAATGCGTGTAGCAGTGTAGATTTACTGCACTGTCCAAATACCTGAACAAACAGTGACTATTTCCAAAATGGATAGCAACAAAAGTGAGTACACACCCCAATTGATAATGGTCAACCAAGCAATGAAACGCAACTTGTTCATCATGTTCATGCTTTTGTCTGTTCGACTGGGCAATATGAGGTTGTGTAACATGTTCAAGGGTTAAATTGTGGTGCTTTGGGTGCAATGCTCTCATTCTGGTCACTGAATGGTCAACATGGCACCTCATGGGAAAGAACTCTCTGAGGATCTGAAAAAGAATTGTTGCTCTCCACAAAGATGGTCTAAGCTACAAGAAGATCTGTGAAACCATGAAACTAAGCTACAGCACGGTGGCCAAGGTTATCCAGTGGTTTTCCAAGACGAGTTCTGCTCGGAACAGGCCTCGTCAGGGTCGACCACAGAGGTTGAGTCCTCGTGCTCTGCGTCAGGTGCACAAGTTGGCTTCAGAAAACAGACGTAGTAGTGCTGGCAGCATTGCTAACAAGGTTGTAGCAGTGGGATAACAGCCTGTCAGTGCTCAGACCATACGCCATGCTCTGCACAAAGTTGGTCTGCATGGCCGTCGGCCAAGATGGAAGCCTCTTCTTAAGCTAGCCCACAAGAAAGCCCGAAAACAGTTTGTTGAAGACAAACAGTCCAAGAACATGAACTACTAGAACCATGTTCTGTGGTCTGACGAGACCAAGATAAATTTGTTCGGCTCAGATGGTGTCCAGCATGTGTGGCGACGTCCTGGTGAGAAGTATCAAAACAAGTGTGTACTGCCTACAGTCAAACATGGTGCTGACAGCATCATGGTCTGGGGCTGCATGAGTGCTTCTGGTCCTGGGGAGCTGCACTTCATTAATGGAATAATGGATCCAACATGTATTGTGAGATTCTGAAGCAGAACATGATGCCCTCCCTTCAGAAACTGGGCCGCACGGCTGTTTACCAGCATGATAACGACCGGAAACACACCTCCAAGATGACAACTGCCTTCCTGAAGAAGCTGAAGGTGATGGTATGGCCAAGTATGTCTCCAGTCCTGGATTCCATTGAGCACCGGTGGGGCATCCTCAAGAGGAAGGTGGAGGAGCAGCAGGTGTCCAACATCCACCAGCTCCGTGATGTTGTCATGGAGGAGTGGAGGATCCCAGCAACAACCTGTGCAGCTCTGGTGAATTCCATGCCTCGGAGAATCAAGGCTGTGCTGGACAACATTGGCGGTCACACTAAATATTGACACTATGGACACAATTTGGCATGTTGACGGTGAGGTGTACTCACTTTTGTCGCCACCCATTTTGGAAATAGTGACTGTTTTTTCTGTTATTTGGACAGTGCAGTAAATCTACACTGCTTCACATATTGTGCAATGACTACTCTAGAATATGTTCAGTTTTCATTTTTGTAACTATGTCCCTTAAAAAGATATACTAAATTAATAGTCGAAATGTGAAGGGTGTAGTCACTTTTGTGACATACTGAAGCTGCACTGCCAATGTGGCAGTGCTTAAATGATCTAAACTGCACTTCTACCTCAAAGAGCAGCAGGTGTGGCTCATTGAAGTGGAGGTGCAGACAGGAGGGGGGAGGGCCTGCAGAGCAGGACGATCACAGTTATCACTGCCACTGATTACCATAGACAGTTATATGCTTCAGATCATTTACAATGTAGTTTTATTGTAATGACATTGTGGGAACACACAAAGTGCATTCTTATATAATAATTTAATTTCCTGAAAGTAAAAAGTTATTTAATATGTATATCACTGTTGAGAAAATATAATTGCCCCTGTAAACCTAATGACTGGCTGTGCCACCCTTGGCGGCAACAACTGCAATCTAACATTTGCAAACTGGCAATGAATCTTTGACATTATGTGGTGGAAATTTGGCTCACTCTTCTTTGCGGAAGTGTTTCAATGGAGGGTTTTCAAGCATGAGCCGCCTGTTAAAAGTCATGCCACAGGATCGCAATCGGATTCATGCCAGGACATAGACTCAGCCATTCAAAAACCTTAATTTTCTTTCTTTTGAGCATTTCTGAGGTGGACTTGCTTGTGAGCTTTGGATCATTGTCCTGCTGCATAATCCCACTGCCCTGGAGCTTTAGGTCACAAAGTGACAGCCAGACTTTCTATGGGACTTTCTGGTGGAGACCAGAGTTCATGATTTGACCAATTATGTCAAGTTTCCCAGGTCCTGAAGCAGAATAGCAGCCTCAGATCATCACGCTATGACAACTATGTTTGACGGATGTTATGATGTTCTTATTGGGTGGAAAGCTGCCTTAGCTTGACGGCAGGTGTAATGGGACCCATTTCTTTCAGAAAGCTTCACTTTTCTGTCATCAGTCAACAGAATAGTATTTAAAAATCTTGGGGGTCATAAACATGCTATTGGCGAGTGAGAGACTCGGCTCTTGGTGGAAAGCAGTGGCGTTTCGCCTCACGATCCTCCCAAAGATGCCATTTCTGGCCACAGTCTCTTCCTTATTGTGAAATCATGAACACTGATCTTCACTGAGGCCAGTGAGGCCTGCAGTTTGTTAGCAGTTAGTATGAGTTGTTTAGTGACCTCTTGGATGAGTTGTCAGTGCATTCTTGGAGGAATTTGGGTAGCCTGGCCTCTTCTGGGAATGTTGACCACCACTCCAACTTCATTTGTATTCGTGAAGTCTTTATTTTCATTTGTAATGGCCCTTAAAATGGTTTACTGGAGTCCCAGAGCTTGAGAAATGGCTTCTTAACCCCTTCTAGATTGATTGATGTCAGTGAGTTTTTTTTTATTTGTTTAGATTGCGGCATCATTCGCTGCCTTTAGCCTAATTCACATTGCTGGACAGGTTCTATTTAAATGATGTATAGAGTCAGTGAGGCTGGCATTAATCTTCTCAGCGTGTTTCAAGTGAACTTGAACCCAAAAATCAACTAAATTTGTTGAATTGGTTGATTTTGTTGTTATGGCCCCCAATTTGTTATTACATTTACAACACAACAGCAACAGCAAGGGATGACAGACACAGTTTTAAAAACTTAAACACATTTAATGAACAGACAACTAAACAACTAACTACGCTACTGACCAAGATTGATTAACAAGACAAAAAACAGAAATATTTACAGTCCCTTTTTGGTGGGGTGGCTTGGTGATGTCCTGGGTGAGGAAAATGCTGAATGGGCAAAAATCCACAAAAGAAACTTCACAGGTCTTGAACAGAATGACAGGTCTGGTCACATGTATCCTTCTTCTTGAAATTTCTCCTCCTACTTTACTGTCTCAATTCTCCCCTTTATATACTCTTTTGCAGACCCCTCCCACCTTTTAGACTTTTTTTTTCTTTTCTCTGGGACTTGTTTCAGACATGCCCAAAACATGCCCAAACCTAGCTCCAGTCTGAGCTTAACAAAAAAAAGGTAAATACTGCCATCCAGTGGCCTATATTCACATTACACCTCCATTCCAAAAGGGAAAAATTTTGACTCATAAAGGCAAAATTTTTCTTTTCAATACAAAATGGTTAAGTGAACACTTGTCTATATATATATCATACAATATTCAAATAAACACATGATATATATATACATATTCAAACACGGGATAAGCAATCAGCAATCACATTGTCAGCACCCTTTAAATGCTTAATTTCCAAGTCAAACTCCTGTAAAATCAAACTCCAATTCAACAATCTCCGAGTCTTGTTTTTCATCTTACTCAAAAACATTAACGGATTGTGGTCAGTGTACACAATCATTTTGCCCTGTACACACATAAACCTCAAAGTGTTGTAAGGATAGAACCAGTGCTACCAGCTCCTTCTCTTTTGTGGAATAGTTCCTTTGGTGGCGATTGAACTTCCTGGAGAAGTATGCCACAAGATGCTCAATGTCATCAGAGTCACTTCTCTGCAGGAGCACAGATCCACAAGCTTGGTCGCTAGCATCGACCGCGATGGAGAACGGTTTGTTGAAGTCAGGAGATTTGAGCACGGGGAAGTGACACCGCAGAGACTTCAGGCGATCGAAGGCTCCCTGGCATGCCTCATCCCAGGTGAACTTTACGCCTTTCTTCAGTTGGTTAGTGAGACTGAGAGCAATCTCAGCAAAGTTCTTGCAGAACTTGCGGTAGTACCCGATCATTCCAAGGAAGCGGCGCAAAGCTTTTTTGTTGTCAGGAACTGGAAAGTCCATGATGGCTTGGACTTTAGCATTTATGGGTGCCACCTTACCCTGGCCTATGACGTAGCCAAGATAGGTGACAGTAGCACAACCAAAGTCACTCTTGTTCAGACTAACAGTCAGGTTAGCCTGGGTCAGGCGCTGGAACAACGTCTCTACATCTTTTAGATGTTCTTCCCAGGAGTCACTCCATGTGATCAGGTCATCGATGTATGCACCCGTGTGTGGCAATCCGGCGATTGTAGACTGTATCATCCTTTGGAATGTGGCTGGGGCATTTTTTATTCCAAAGGGTAGGACTTCATACTGGTACAACCCAGATGGTGTGGCAAAAGCAGAGATGCTCTTGCCCTCTCAGTTATAGGCACACACCAATAACCCTTCAATAAATCAATCTTGGTCAGAAACTTTGCTTGCCCTATTCTATCAATACAATCATCAATCCTAGGTATTGGAAACACAGTTCTAGTTACAGCATTGACTTTGCGATAATCTGTACAGAATCTAGTACTTCCATCAGGTTTTGGAACTAGCACACAGGGTGAACTCCAATCTGAGTTGGAGGGTCTGATAATATCATGTTCTAACATGTACTCAACCTCTTTCTCAGCAATCTTTCTCTTTTCAGGATTCATCCGGTATGGATGCTGTTTTATTGGTTAGGCATCACCAACATCTACATCATGAGAGGCTATAGAAACTCTTTTTGGAACATCAGGAAACAGATCCTCATATTTCTTGATCAACCTCTCAAACTGATCTCTCTGTGAGGGTTTTAAGTGCTGGAGTTTTACATCAAGATTTTGCAACACTTCAGAATTTGACAATTTACATGAAAGAACTTCAGCTTTAATTCTTGGTTCATCATCTTGAAACTCCCCCTCATCTTCCTAAATCTCGGCCATAGGAGAATCTGAAGTGACAGCTGCAACCCTAGCATTTCTGTCATGATAAGGCTTGAGCATGTTAATGTGACACAATTGTTTTGGTTTTCTCCTATCTGGAGTCTTCACAATGTAATTGAGATCATTGAACACATGTGGAATTATGTATGTATTATGCATTATGTATGTATTATGTATGTATCTAACAGTTGTCAAATAGGGCTGTCGGCTGTGTATCAACCTGACTTCTGCACAACACAACTGATGGTCCCAACCCCATTGATAAGGCAAGAAATTCCACTAATTAACCCTGACAAGGCACACCTGCGAAGTGAAAACCATTTCAGGTTACTACCTCTTGAAGCTCATCAAGAGAATGCCAAGAGTGTCCAATGCAGTAATCAGAGCAAAAGGTGGCTACTTTGAAAAAATTAGAAGATAAGACATGATTTTAGTTACAGGTATTTCACACCTTTTTTGTTAAGTAAGTAATTCCACATGTGTTCATTCATAGTTTTGATGCCTTCAGTGAGAATCTACAATGTAAATAGTCATGAAAATAAAGGAAACTCATTGAATGAGAAGGTGTGTCCAAACTTTTGGCCTGTACTGTATATTGAATCCCAACATCTCTTGCGACTGCTGATGTATTTCCAAGAAAAAAATAATGTTGGCCTACTATGCTGCCTACTCTAGCATTACATGGAGTTAATGCCGTTTCCTTGAGTGCTGCCAGAAGATGGTTTTGTTGCTCTATGCTCGACAGAATATGCCTGATGGGAGAAGTTGCAAATTCAGTTCAAAGTGAATTGAATACCACTATTAATGAAAGAAAACAAGTGCAATGTAGGGTTTTTAATTTTTAATCTGTGATTTACTCCATTGGATGCTTTGATGTCTTTTCACAGTTCATCCATTTCTATTGGAATAGAGTAGAACTTTTATTGGATTGATGGACCTTTCAGCAACCTGTAAGACCTGGAGATGTTTTCCCAGGTGCCAAAAGAATGGAAAATGTTTACCTTTCATTTCCAAATTTTTTTTTTTGGGGGGGGGGGGGGGGGGATTTTCAGTGTTTTTACTTGGTAATCTTTAAAAAAAAAAAAAAAAAAAAACAGAAAATATATGAAAGCTAAAAAAAAAAAAAATTTCATCACAGCTGGAATCATGAACAGTGTAGGTTAACAAAATAACGATGCAACACACAATAACACAGCGATGCAGAATATGTGGGCTGGTTGTTCATATTAAGTTTATAGTCAGTGCAAACCTCATGCTGGTTGGCAACCACAACATAACTCAGCAGAATGATCAGTTTTTTTGGAAATCATTCGAATGCGGGTTGATTCTGACATCCAACGAACGCCACCATTAGAATCTGTGAATTCTGCAAAATGAGAGATTATCTTCTCTCTCAAGTGCTCATTTTTTCCATCTTAACAGAAACAAATGAGGGAAATTCATTTACTTCTCAAGGAGAGAATGGAGGTAAGTTTACAGTCTGGAAATTTTTTTGTGAAAAGGTAGACCAATAGCTATAATTACCAGAAGTCTGTGTTTCAGTATCTCACATCCATAAGAGGATAATTTAATAAAAATACTTTCTGAAATAAACAATAAGACAGCTACACAGAATCTGGGGCCTGGATGATTCCTATAAATTGCCCCCGGGAATGGAATTATTGTTGCTCTCAAATTAATCCGAATGCAAATAAAGCAGAAATCGATCAACTTGACTGCTATTTAAGTCTGCAAACACATGCAAAGTGAGTGATAGTGTTCTCTGTGAAATGTTAATTTTTTTTTCGCAGGAAAGAGAAGAATATAACAGGAATCTCGCCAACAACTTTGAAGCGATTGATGTTCTACCGAGGAGATCAGAAGTAAGTTTATAGTCAGTGCAAACCTCATGCTGGTTGACAACCACAACATAACTCGGCAGAATGATCAGTTTTTTTGGAAATCATTCAAATGCGGGTTGATTCTGACATCCAACGAACGCCACCATTAGAATCTGTGAATTCTGCAAAATGAGTGATAATCTTCTCTCTCAAGTGCTCATTTTTTCCATCTTAACAGAAACAAATGAGGGAAATTCATTTACTTCTCAAGGAGAGAATGGAGGTAAGTTTACAGTCTGGAAATTTTTTTGTGAAAAGGTAGACCAATAGCTATAATTACCAGAAGTCTGTGTTTCAGTATCTCACATCCATAAGAGGATAATTTAATAAAAATACTTTCTGAAATAAACAATAAGACAGCTACACAGAATCTGGGGCCTGGATGATTCCTATAAATTGCCCCCCGTAATGGAATTATTGTTGTTCTCAAATTAATCCGAATGCAAATACAGCAGAAATCAATCAACTTGACTGCTATTTAAGTCTGCAAACACATGCAAAGTGAGTGATAGCGTTCTCTGTGAAATGTAAATTTTATTCCCAGGAAAGAGAAGAATATAACAGGAATCTCGCCAACATCTTTGAAGCGATTGATGTTCTACCGAGGAGATCAGAAGTAAGTTTATAGTCAGTGCAAACCTCACGCTGGTTGGCAACCACAACATAACTCGGCAGAATGATCAGTTTTTTTGGAAATCATTCAAATGCGGGTTGATTCTGACATCCAACGAACGCCACCATTAGGAATCTGTGAATTCTGCAAAATGAGTGATAATCTTCTCTCTCAAGTGCTCATTTTTTCCATCTGAACAGAAACAAATGAGGGAAATTCATTTACTTCTCAAGGAGAGAATGGAGGTAAGTTTACAGTCTGGAAATTTTTTTGTGAAAAGGTAGACCAATAGCTATAATTACCAGAAGTCTGTGTTTCAGTATCTCACATCCATAAGAGGATAATTTAATAAAAATACTTTCTGAAATAAACAATAAGACAGCTACACAGAATCTGGGGCCTGGATGATTCCTATAAATTGCCCCCCGTAATGGAATTATTGTTGCTCTCAAATTAATCCGAATGCAAATAAAGCAGAAATCAATCAACTTGACTGCTATTTAAGTCTGCAAACACATGCAAAGTGAGTGATAGTGTTCTCTGTGAAATGTTAATTTTTTTTCCCAGGAAAGAGAAGAATATAACAGGAATCTCGCCAACATCTTTGTAGCAATTGATGTTCTACTGAGGAGATCAGAAGTAAGTTTATAGTCAGTGCAAACCTCATGCTGGTTGACAACCACAACATAACTCGGCAGAATGATCAGTTTTTTTGGAAATCATTCAAATGCGGGTTGATTCTGACATCCAACGAACGCCACCATTAGAATCTGTGAATTCTGCAAAATGAGTGATAATCTTCTCTCTCAAGTGCTCATTTTTTCCATCTTAACAGAAACAAATGAGGGAAATTCATTTACTTCTCAAGGAGAGAATGGAGGTAAGTTTACAGTCTGGAAATTTTTTTGTGAAAAGGTAGACCAATAGCTATAATTACCAGAAGTCTGTGTTTCAGTATCTCACATCCATAAGAGGATAATTTAATAAAAATACTTTCTGAAATAAACAATAAGACAGCTACACAGAATCTGGGGCCTGGATGATTCCTATAAATTGCCCCCGGTAATGGAAGTATTGTTGCTCTCAAATTAATCCGAATGCAAATAAAGCAGAAATCGATCAACTTGACTGCTATTTAAGTCTGCAAACACATGCAAAGTGAGTGATAGTGTTCTCTGTGAAATGTTAATTTTTTTTCCCAGGAAAGAGAAGAATATAACAGGAATCTCGCCAACAACTTTGAAGCGATTGATGTTCTACCGAGGAGATCAGAAGTAAGTTTATAGTCAGTGCAAACCTCATGCTGGTTGACAACCACAGCATAACTCGGCAGAATGATCAGTTTTTTTGGAAATCATTCAAATGCGGGTTGATTCTGACATCCAACGGACGCCACCATTAGAATCTGTGAATTCTGCAAAATGAGTGATAATCTTCTCTCTCAAGTGCTCATTATTTCCATCTTAACAGAAACAAATGAGGGAAATTCATTTACTGCTCAAGGAGAGAATGGAGGTAAGTTTACAGTCTGGAAATTTTTTTTGTGAAAAGGTAGACCAATAGCTATAATTACCAGAAGTCTGGGATTCAGTATCTCACATCCATAAGAGGATAATTTAATAAAAATACTTTCTGAAATAAACAATAAGACAGCTACACAGAATCTGGGGCCTGGATGATTCCTATAAATTGCCCCCGTAATGGAATTATTGTTGTTCTCAAATTAATCCGAATGCAAATACAGCAGAAATCAATCAACTTGACTGCTATTTAAGTCTGCAAACACATGCAAAGTGAGTGATAGCGTTCTCTGTGAAATGTAAATTTTTTTTCCCAGGAAAGAGAAGAATATAACAGTAATCTCGCCAACATCTTTGAAGCGATTGATGTTCTACCGAGGAGATCAGAAGTAAGTTTATAGTCAGTGCAAACCTCACGCTGGTTGGCAACCACAACATAACTCGGCAGAATGATCAGTTTTTTTGGAAATCATTCAAATGCGGGTTGATTCTGACATCCAACGAACGCCACCATTAGGAATCTGTGAATTCTGCAAAATGAGTGATAATCTTCTCTCTCAAGTGCTCATTTTTTCCATCTTAACAGAAACAAATGAGGGAAATTCATTTACTTCTCAAGGAGAGAATGGAGGTAAGTTTACAGTCTGAAAATTTTTTTGTGAAAAGGTAGACCAATAGCTATAATTACCAGAAGTCTGTGTTTCAGTATCTCACATCCATAAGAGGATAATTTAATAAAAATACTTTCTGAAATAAACAATAAGACAGCTACACAGAATCTGGGGCCTGGATGATTCCTATAAATTGCCCCCCGTAATGGAATTATTGTTGCTCTCAAATTAATCCGAATGCAAATAAAGCAGAAATCAATCAACTTGACTGCTATTTAAGTCTGCAAACACATGCAAAGTGAGTGATAGTTTTCTCTGTGGAATGTGAATTTTTTTTCCAAAGGAAAGAGAAGAATATAACAGGAATCTCGCCAACATCTTTGAAGCGATTGATGTTCTACCGAGGAGATCAGAAGTAAGTTTATAGTCAGTGCAAACCTCATGCTGGTTGACAACCACAACATAACTCGGCAGAATGATCAGTTTTTTTGGAAATCATTCAAATGCAGGTTGATTCTGACATCCAACGAACGCCACCATTAGAATCTGTGAATTCTGCAAAATGAGTGATAATCTTCTCTCTCAAGTGCTCATTATTTCCATCTTAACAGAAACAAATGAGGGAAATTCATTTACTGCTCAAGGAGAGAATGGAGGTAAGTTTACAGTCTGGAAATTTTTTTGTGAAAAGGTAGACCAATAGCTATAATTACCAGAAGTCGGGGTTTCAGTATCTCACATCCATAAGAGGATAATTTAATAAAAATACTTTCTGAAATAAACAATAAGACAGCTACACAGAATCTGGGGCCTGGATGATTCCTATAAATTGCCCCCCGTAATGGAATTATTGTTGCTCTCAAATTAATCCGAATGCAAATAAAGCAAAAATCAATCAACTTGACTGCTATTTAAGTCTGCAAACACATGCAAAGTGAGTGATAGTGTTCTCTGTGGAATGTGAATTATTTTTCCAAAGGAAAGAGAAGAATATAACAGGAATCTCGCCAACATCTTTGAAGCAATTGATGTTCTACTGAGGAGATCAGAAGTAAGTTTATAGTCAGTGCAAACCTCATGTTGGTTGGCAACCACAACATAACTCGGCAGAATGATCAGTTTTTTTGGAAATCATTCAAATGCGGGTTGATTCTGACATCCAACGAACGCCACCATTAGAATCTGTGAATTCTGCAAAATGAGTGGTAAGCTTCTCTCTCAAGTGCTAATTTTTTCCACCTTAACAGAAACAAATGAGGGAAATTCATTTTTTTCTCAGGGAGAGAATGGAGGTAAGTTTACAGTCTGAAAATTTTTTTTGTGAAAAGGTAGACCAATAGCTATAATTACCAGAAGTCTGGGTTTCAGTATCTCACATCCATAAGAGGATAATTTAATAAAAATACTTTCTGAAATAAACAATAAGACAGCTACACAGAATCTGGGGCCTGGATGATTCCTATAAATTGCACCCCGTAATGGAATTATTGTTGCTCACAAATTAATCCGAATGCAAATAAAGCAGAAATCAATCAACTTGACTGCTATTTAAGTCTGCAAACACATGCAAAGTGAGTGATAGCGTTCTCTGTGAAATGTTAATTTTTTTCCCCAGGAAAGAGAAGAATATAACAGGAATCTCGCCAACATCTTTGAAGCGATTGATGTTCTACCGAGGAGATCAGAAGTAATTTTATAGTCAGTGCAAACCTCATGCTGTTGGACAACCACAACATAACTCGGCAGAATGATCAGTTTTTTGGAAATCATTCAAATGCGGGTCGATTCTGACATCCAACGAACGCCACCATTAGAATCTGTGAATATTGCAAAATTAGTGATAATCTTCTCTCTCAAGTGCTCATTTTTTCCATCTTAACAGAAACAAATGAGGGAAATTCATTTACTTCTCAAGGAGAGAATGGAGGTAAGTTTTCAGTCTGGAAATTTTTTTGTGAAAAGGTAGACCAATAGCTATAATTACCAGAAGTCTGTGTTTCAGTATCTCACATCCATAAGAGGATAATTTAATAAAAATACTTTCTGAAATAAACAATAAGACAGCTACACAGAATCTGGGGCCTGGATGATTCCTATAAATTGCCCCCGGTAATGGAATTATTGCTGCTCTCAAATTAATCCGAATGCAAATAAAGCAGAAATCAATCAACTTGACTGCTATTTAAGTCTGCAAACACATGCAAAGTGAGTGATAGTGTTCTCTGTGAAATGTGAATTTTTTTTCCCAGGAAAGAGAAGAATATAACAGGAATCTCGCCAACAACTTTGAAGCGATTGATGTTCTACCGAGGAGATCAGAAGTAAGTTTATAGTCAGTGCAAACCTCATGCTGGTTGACAACCACAGCATAACTCGGCAGAATGATCAGATTTTTTGGAAATCATTCAAATGCGGGTTGATTCTGACATCCAACGAACGCCACCATTAGAATCTGTGAATTCTGCAAAATGAGTGATAATCTTCTCTCTCAAGTGCTCATTATTTCCATCTTAACAGAAACAAATGAGGGAAATTCATTTACTGCTCAAGGAGAGAATGGAGGTAAGTTTACAGTCTGGAAATTTTTTTGTGAAAAGGTAGACCAATAGCTATAATTACCAGAAGTCTGGGTTTCAGTATCTCACATCCATAAGAGGATAATTTAATAAAAATACTTTCTGAAATAAACAATAAGACAGCTACACAGAATCTGGGGCCTGGATGATTCCTATAAATTGCCCCCCGTAATGGAATTATTGTTGTTCTCAAATTAATCCGAATGCAAATACAGCAGAAATCAATCAACTTGACTGCTATTTAAGTCTGCAAACACATGCAAAGTGAGTGATAGCGTTCTCTGTGAAATGTAAATTTTTTTCCCAGGAAAGAGAAGAATATAACAGGAATCTCGCCAACAACTTTGAAGCGATTGATGTTCTACCGAGGAGATCAGAAGTAAGTTTATAGTCAGTGCAAACCTCACGCTGGTTGGCAACCACAACATAACTCGGCAGAATGATCAGTTTTTTTGGAAATCATTCAAATGCGGGTTGATTCTGACATCCAACGAACGCCACCATTAGGAATCTGTGAATTCTGCAAAATGAGTGATAATCTTCTCTCTCAAGTGCTCATTTTTTCCATCATAACAGAAACAAATGAGGGAAATTCATTTACTTCTCAAGGAGAGAATGGAGGTAAGTTTACAGTCTGAAAATTTTTTTGTGAAAAGGTAGACCAATAGCTATAATTACCAGAAGTCTGTGTTTCAGTATCTCACATCCATAAGAGGATAATTTAATAAAAATACTTTCAGAAATAAACAATAAGACAGCTACACAGAATCTGGGGCCCGGATGATTCCTATAAATTGCCCCCCGTAATGGAATTATTGTTGCTCTCAAATTAATCCGAATGCAAATAAAGCAAAAATCAATCAACTTGACTGCTATTTAAGTCTGCAAACACATGCAAAGTGAGTGATAGTGTTCTCTGTGGAATGTGAATTTTTTTTCCAAAGGAAAGAGAAGAATATAACAGGAATCTCGCCAACATCTTTGAAGCAACTGATGTTCTACTGAGGAGATCAGAAGTAAGTTTATAGTCAGTGCAAACCTCATGCTGGTTGGCAACCACAACATAACTCGGCAGAATGATCAGTTTTTTTGGAAATCATTCAAATGCGGGTTGATTCTGACATCCAACGAACGCCACCATTAGAATCTGTGAATTCTGCAAAATGAGTGGTAAGCTTCTCTCTCAAGTGCTAATTTTTTCCACCTTAACAGAAACAAATGAGGGAAATTCATTTACTTCTCAAGGAGAGAATGGAGGTAAGTTTACAGTCTGGAAATTTTTTTTGTGAAAAGGTAGACCAATAGCTATAATTACCAGAAGTCTGGGTTTCAGTATCTCACATCCATAAGAGGATAATTTAATAAAAATACTTTCTGAAATAAACAATAAGACAGCTACACAGAATCTGGGGCCTGGATGATTCCTATAAATTGCCCCCCGTAATGGAATTATTGTTGCTCACAAATTAATCCGAATGCAAATAAAGCAGAAATCAATCAACCTGACTGCTATTTAAGTCTGCAAACACATGCAAAGTGAGTGATAGTGTTCTCTGTGAAATGTTAATTTTTTTCCCCAGGAAAGAGAAGAATATAACAGGAATCTCGCCAACATCTTTGAAGCGATTGATGTTCTACCGAGGAGATCAGAAGTAATTTTATAGTCAGTGCAAACCTCATGCTGGTGGACAACCACAACATAACTCGGCAGAATGATCAGTTCTTTTGGAAATCATTCAAATGCGGGTCGATTCTGACATCCAACGAACGCCACCATTAGAATCTGTGAATTCTGCAAAATGAGTGATAATCTTCTCTCTCAAGTGCTCATTTTTTCCATCTTAACAGAAACAAATGAGGGAAATTCATTTACTTCTCAAGGAGAGAATGGAGGTAAGTTTACAGTCTGGAAATTTTTTTGTGAAAAGATAGACCAATAGCTATAATTACCAGAAGTCTGTGTTTCAGTATCTCACATCCATAAGAGGATAATTTCATAAAAATACTTTCTGAAATAAACAATAAGACAGCTACACAGAATCTGGGGCCTGGATGATTCCTATAAATTGCCCCCCGTAATGGAATTATTGTTGCTCTCAAATTAATCCGAATGCAAATAACTCAGAAATAAATCAACTTGACTGCTATTTAAGTCTGCAAACACATGCAAAGTGAGTGATAGTGTTCTCTGTGAAATGTTAATTTTTTTCCCCAGGAAAGAGAAGAATATAACAGGAATCTCGCCAACATCTTTGAAGTGATTGATGTTCTACCGAGGAGATCAGAAGTAAGTTTATAGTCAGTGCAAACCTCATGCTGGTTGGCAACCACAACATAACTCGGCAGAATGATCAGTTTTTTTGGAAATCATTCAAATGCGGGTTGATTCTGACATCCAACGAACGCCACCATTAGAATCTGTGAATTCTGCAAAATGAGTGATAATCTTCTCTCTCAAGTACTCATTTTTTCCATCTTAACAGAAACAAATGAGGGAAATTCATTTACTTCTCAAGAAGAAAATGGAGGTAAGTTTACAGTCTGGAATTTTTTTTGTGAAAAGGTAGACAAATAGCTATAAATACCAGAAGTCTGGGTTTCAGTATCTCACATCCATAAGAGGATAATTTAATAAAAATACTTTCTGACATAAACAATAAGACAGCTACACAGAATCTGGGGCCTGGATGATTCCTATAAATTGCCCCCGTAATGGAATTATTGTTGCTCTCAAATTAATCCGAATGCAAATTAAGCAGAAATCAATCAACATGACTGCTATTTAAGTCTGCAAACACATGCAAAGTGAGTGATCGTGTTCTCTGTGAAATGTTAATTTTTTTCCCCAGGAAAGAGAAGAATATAACAGGAATCTCGCCAACAACTTTGAAGTGATTGATGTTCTACCGAGGAGATCAGAAGTAAGTTCATAGTCAGTGCAAACCTCATGCTGGTTGACAACCACAACATAACTTGGCAGAATGATCAGTTTTTTTGGAAATCATTCAAATGCGGGTCGATTCTGACATCCAACGAACGCCACCATTAGAATCTGTGAATTCTGCAAAATGAGTGATAATCTTCTCTCTCAAGTGCTCATTATTTCCATCTTAACAGAAACAAATGAGGGAAATTCATTTACTTCTCAAGGAGAGAATGGAGGTAAGTTTACAGTCTGGAAATTTTTTTGTGAAAAGGTAGACCAATAGCTATAATTACCAGAAGTCTGTGTTTCAGTATCTCACATCCATAAGAGGATAATTTAATAAAAATACTTTCTGAAATAAACAATAAGACAGCTACACAGAATCTGGGGCCTGGATGATTCCTATAAATTTCCCCCTGTAATGGAATTATTGTTGCTCTCAAATTAATCTGAGTGCAAATGAAGCAGAAATCAATCAACTTGACTGCTATTGAAGTCGGCAAACACATGCAAAGTGAGTGATAGTGTTCCCTGTGAAATGTTAATTTTTTTTCCCAGGAAAGAGAAGAATATAACAGGAATCTCGCCAACAACTTTGAAGCGATTGATGTTCTTCCGAGGAGATCAGAAGTAAGTTTATAGTCAGTGCAAACCTCATGCTGGTTGACAACCACAACATAACTCGGCAGATTGATCAGTTTTTTTGGAAATCATTCAAATGCGAGTTGATTCTGACATCAAACGAACGCCACCATTAGAATCTGCGAATTCTGCAAAATGAGTGATAATCTTCTCTCTCAAGTGCTCATTTTTTCTATCTTAACAGAAACAAATGAGGGAAATTCATTTACTTCTCAAGGAGAGAATGGAGGTAAGTTTACAGTCTGGAAATTTTTTCGTGAAAAGGTAGACCAATAGCTATAATTACCAGAAGTCTGTGTTTCAGTATCTCACATCCATAAGAGGATAATTTAATAAAAATACTTTCTGAAATAAACAATAAGACAGCTACACAGAATCTGGGGCCTGGATGATTCCTATAAATTGCCCCCCGTAATGGAATTATTGTTGCTCTCAAATTAATCCGAATGCAAATAAAGCAGAAATAAATCAACTTGACTGCTATTTAAGTCTGCAAACACATGCAAAGTGAGTGATAGTGTTCTCTGTGAAATGTTAATTTTTTTCCCCAGGAAAGAGAAGAATATAACAGGAATCTCGCCAACAACTTTGAAGCGATTGATGTTCTACCGAGGAGATCAGAAGTAATTTTATAGTCAGTGCAAACCTCATGCTGGTGGACAACCACAACATAACTCAGCAGAATGATCAGTTTTTTTGGAAATCATTCAAATGCGGGTCGATTCTGACATCCAACGAACGCCACCATTAGAATCTGTGAATTCTGCAAAATGAGTGATAATCTTCTCTCTCAAGTGCTCATTTTTTCCATCTTAACAGAAACAAATGAGGGAAATTCATTTACTTCTCAAGGAGAGAATGGAGGTAAGTTTACAGTCTGGAAATTTTTTTGTGAAAAGATAGACCAATAGCTATAATTACCAGAAGTCTGTGTTTCAGTATCTGACATCCATAAGAGGATAATTTCATAAAAATACTTTCTGAAATAAACAATAAGACAGCTACACAGAATCTGGGGCCTGGATGATTCCTATAAATTGCCCCCCGTAATGGAATTATTGTTGCTCTCAAATTAATCCGAATGCAAATACAGCAGAAATCAATCAACTTGACTGCTATTTAAGTCTGCAAACACATGCAAAGTGAGTGATAGTGTTCTCTGTGAAATGTTAATTTTTTTTCCCAGGAAAGAGAAGAAAATAACAGGAATCTCGCCAACATCTTTGAAGTGATTGATGTTCTACCGAGGAGATCAGAAGTAAGTTTATAGTCAGTGCAAACCTCATGCTGGTTGGCAACTACAACATAACTCGGCAGAATGATCAGTTTTTTTGGAAATCATTCAAATGCGGGTTGATTCTGACATCCAACGAACGCCACCATTAGAATCTGTGAATTCTGCAAAATGAGTGATAATCTTCTCTCTCAAGTACTCATTTTTTCCATCTTAACAGAAACAAATGAGGGAAATTCATTTACTTCTCAAGGAGAAAATGGAGGTAAGTTTACAGTCTGGAATTTTTTTTGTGAAAAGGTAGACAAATAGCTATAAATACCAGAAGTCTGGGTTTCAGTATCTCACATCCATAAGAGGATAATTTAATAAAAATACTTTCTGACATAAACAATAAGACAGCTACACAGAATCTGGGGCCTGGATGATTCCTATAAATTGCCCCCCGTAATGGAATTATTGTTGCTCTCAAATTAATCCGAATGCAAATTAAGCAGAAATCAATCAACCTGACTGCTATTTAAGTCTGCAAACACATGCAAAGTGAGTGATCGTGTTCTCTGTGAAATGTTAATTTTTTTCCCCAGGAAAGAGAAGAATATAACAGGAATCTCGCCAACAACTTTGAAGTGATGGATGTTCTACCGAGGAGATCAGAAGTAAGTTCATAGTCAGTGCAAACCTCATGCTGGTTGACAACCACAACATAACTTGGCAGAATGATCAGTTTTTTTGGAAATCATTCAAATGCGGGTCGATTCTGACATCCAACGAATGCCACCATTAGAATCTGTGAATTCTGCAAAATGAGTGATAATCTTCTCTCTCAAGTGCTCATTTTTTCCATCTTAACAGAAACAAATGAGGGAAATTCATTTACTTCTCAAGGAGAGAATGGAGGTAAGTTTACAGTCTGGAAATTTTTTTGTGAAAAGGTAGACCAATAGCTATAATTACCAGAAGTCTGTGTTTCAGTATCTCACATCCATAAGAGGATAATTTAATAAAAATACTTTCTGAAATAAACAATAAGACAGCTACACAGAATCTGGGGCCTGGATGATTCCTATAAATTGCCCCCCGTAATGGAATTATTGTTGCTCTCAAATTAATCTGAGTGCAAATGAAGCAGAAATCAATCAACTTGACTGCTATTGAAGTCGGCAAACACATGCAAAGTGAGTGATAGTGTTCCCTGTGAAATGTTAATTTTTTTTCCCAGGAAAGAGAAGAATATAACAGGAATCTCGCCAACAACTTTGAAGCGATTGATGTTCTACCGAGGAGATCAGAAGTAAGTTTATAGTCAGTGCAAACCTCATGCTGGTTGACAACCACAACATAACTCGGCAGATTGATCAGTTTTTTTGGAAATCATTCAAATGCGGGTTGATTCTGACATCCAACGAACGCCACCATTAGAATCTGCGAATTCTGCAAAATGAGTGATAATCTTCTCTCTCAAGTGCTCATTTTTTCTATCTTAACAGAAACAAATGAGGGAAATTCATTTACTTCTCAAGGAGAGAATGGAGGTAAGTTTACAGTCTGGAAATTTTTTCGTGAAAAGGTAGACCAATAGCTATAATTACCAGAAGTCTGTGTTTCAGTATCTCACATCCATAAGAGGATAATTTAATAAAAATACTTTCTGAAATAAACAATAAGACAGCTACACAGAATCTGGGGCCTGGATGATTCCTATAAATTGCCCCCCGTAATGGAATTATTGTTGCTCTCAAATTAATCCGAATGCAAATAAAGCAGAAATAAATCAACTTGACTGCTATTTAAGTCTGCAAACACATGCAAAGTGAGTGATAGTGTTCTCTGTGAAATGTTAATTTTTTTCCCCAGGAAAGAGAAGAATATAACAGGAATCTCGCCAACATCTTTGAAGTGATTGATGTTCTACCGAGGAGATCAGAAGTAAGTTTATAGTCAGTGCAAACCTCATGCTGGTTGGCAACCACAACATAACTCGGCAGAATGATCAGTTTTTTTGGAAATCATTCAAATGCGGGTTGATTCTGACATCCAACGAACGCCACCATTAGAATCTGTAAATTCTGCAAAATGAGTGATAATCTTCTCTCTCAAGAACTCATTTTTTCCATCTTAACAGAAACAAAAGAGGGAAATTCATTTACTTCTCAAGGAGAAAATGGAGGTAAGTTTACAGTCTGGAAATTTTTTTGTAAAAAGGTAGACCAATAGCTATAAATACCAGAAATCTGGGTTTCAGTATCTCACATCCATAAGAGGATAATTTAATAAAAAAACTTTCTGACAGAAACAATAAGACAGCTACACAGAATCTGGGGCCTGGATGATTCCTATAAATTGCCCCCCGTAATGGAATTATTGTTGCTCTCAAATTAATCCGAATGCAAATAAAGCAGAAATCAATCAACCTGACTGCTATTTAAGTCTGCAAACACATGCAAAGTGAGTGATCGTGTTCTCTGTGAAATGTTAATTTTTTTTCCCCAAGAAAGAGAAGAATATAACAGGAATCTCGCCAACAACTTTGAAGCAATTGATGTTCAACCGAGGAGATCAGAAGTAAGTTCATAGTCAGTGCAAACCTCATGCTGGTTGACAACCACAACATAACTCGGCAGAATGATCAGTTTTTTTGGAAATCATTCAAATGCGGGTCGATTCTGACATCCAACGAACGCCACCATTAGAATCTGTGAATTCTGCAAAATGAGTGATAATCTTCTCTCTCAAGTGCTCATTTTTTCCATCTTAACAGAAACAAATGAGGGAAATTCATTTACTTCTCAAGGAGAGAATGGGGGAAGTTTACAGTCTGGAAATTTTTTTGTGAAAAGGTAGACCAATAGCTATAATTACCAGAAGTCTGTGTTTCAGTATCTCACGTCCATAAGAGGATAATTTAATAAAAATACTTTCTGAAATAAACAATAAGACAGCTACACAGAATCTGGGGCCTGGATGATTCCTTTAAATTTCCCCCCGTAATGGAATTATTGTTGCTCTCAAATTAATCCGAATGCAAATTAAGCAGAAATCAATCAACCTGACTGCTATTTAAGTCTGCAAACACATGCAAAGTGAGTGATCGTGTTCTCTGTGAAATGTTAATTTTTTTCCCCAGGAAAGAGAAGAATATAACAGGAATCTCGCCAACAACTTTGAAGCGATTGATGTTCTACCGAGGAGATCAGAAGTAAGTTCATAGTCAGTGCAAACCTCATGCTGGTTGACAACCACAACATAACTTGGCAGAATGATCAGTTTTTTTGGAAATCATTCAAATGCGGGTCGATTCTGACATCCAACGAACGCCACCATTAGAATCTGTGAATTCTGCAAAATGAGTGATAATCTTCTCTCTCAAGTGCTCATTTTTTCCATCTTAACAGAAACAAATGAGGGAAATTCATTTACTTCTCAAGGAGAGAATGGAGGTAAGTTTACAGTCTGGAAATTTTTTTGTGAAAAGGTAGACCAATAGCTATAATTACCAGAAGTCTGTGTTTCAGTATCTCACATCCATAAGAGGATAATTTAATAAAAATACTTTCTGAAATAAACAATAAGACAGCTACACAGAATCTGGGGCCTGGATGATTCCTATAAATTTCCCCCCGTAATGGAATTATTGTTGCTCTCAAATTAATCTGAGTGCAAATGAAGCAGAAATCAATCAACTTGACTGCTATTGAAGTCGGCAAACACATGCAAAGTGAGTGATAGTGTTCCCTGTGAAATGTTAATTTTTTTTCCCAGGAAAGAGAAGAATATAACAGGAATCTCGCCAACAACTTTGAAGCGATTGATGTTCTACCGAGGAGATCAGAAGTAAGTTTATAGTCAGTGCAAACCTCATGCTGGTTGACAACCACAACATAACTCGGCAGATTGATCAGTTTTTTTGGAAATCATTCAAATGCGAGTTGATTCTGACATCCAACGAACGCCACCATTAGAATCTGCGAATTCTGCAAAATGAGTGATAATCTTCTCTCTCAAGTGCTCATTTTTTCTATCTTAACAGAAACAAATGAGGGAAATTCATTTACTTCTCAAGGAGAGAATGGAGGTAAGTTTACAGTCTGGAAATTTTTTCGTGAAAAGGTAGACCAATAGCTATAATTACCAGAAGTCTGTGTTTCAGTATCTCACATCCATAAGAGGATAATTTAATAAAAATACTTTCTGAAATAAACAATAAGACAGCTACACAGAATCTGGGGCCTGGATGATTCCTATAAATTTCCCCCCGTAATGGAATTATTGTTGCTCTCAAATTAATCCGAATGCAAATAAAGCAGAAATAAATCAACTTGACTGCTATTTAAGTCTGCAAACACATGCAAAGTGAGTGATAGTGTTCTCTGTGAAATGTTAATTTTTTTCCCCAGGAAAGAGAAGAATATAACAGGAATCTCGCCAACATCTTTGAAGCGATTGATGTTCTACCGAGGAGATCAGAAGTAATTTTATAGTCAGTGCAACCCTCATGCTGGTGGACAACCACAACATAACTCGGCAGAATGATCAGTTTTTTTGGAAATCATTCAAATGCGGGTCGATTCTGACATCCAACGAACGCCACCATTAGAATCTGTGAATTCTGCAAAATGAGTGATAATCTTCTCTCTCAAGTGCTCATTTTTTCCATCTTAACAGAAACAAATGAGGGAAATTCATTTACTTCTCAAGGAGAGAATGGAGGTAAGTTTACAGTCTGGAATTTTTTTTGTGAAAAGGTAGACAAATAGCTATAAATACCAGAAGTCTGGGTTTCAGTATCTGACATCCATAAGAGGATAATTTAATAAAAATACTTTCTGAAATAAACAATAAGACAGCTACACAGAATCTGGGGCCTGGATGATTCCTCTAAATTGCCCCCCGTAATGGAATTATTGTTGCTCTCAAATTAATCCGAATGCAAATAACTCAGAAATAAATCAACTTGACTGCTATTTAAGTCTGCAAACACATGCAAAGTGAGTGATAGTGTTCTCTGTGAAATGTTAATTTTTTTTCCCAGGAAAGAGAAGAATATAACAGGAATCTCGCCAACATCTTTGAAGTGATTGATGTTCTACCGAGGAGATCAGAAGTAAGTTTATAGTCAGTGCAAACCTCATGCTGGTTGGCAACTACAACATAACTCGGCAGAATGATCAGTTTTTTTGGAAATCATTCAAATGCGGGTTGATTCTGACATCCAACGAACGCCACCATTAGAATCTGTGAATTCTGCAAAATGAGTGATAATCTTCTCTCTCAAGTACTCATTTTTTCCATCTTAACAGAAACAAATGAGGGAAATTCATTTACTTCTCAAGGAGAAAATGGAGGTAAGTTTACAGTCTGGAATTTTTTTTGTGAAAAGGTAGACAAATAGCTATAAATACCAGAAGTCTGGGTTTCAGTATCTGACATCCATAAGAGGATAATTTCATAAAAATACTTTCTGAAATAAACAATAAGACAGCTACACAGAATCTGGGGCCTGGATGATTCCTATAAATTGCCCCCCGTAATGGAATTATTGTTGCTCTCAAATTAATCCGAATGCAAATTAAGCAGAAATCAATCAACTTGACTGCTATTGAAGTCGGCAAACACATGCAAAGTGAGTGATAGTGTTCCCTGTGAAATGTTAATTTTTTTTCCCAGGAAAGAGAAGAATATAACAGGAATCTCGCCAACAACTTTGAAGCGATTGATGTTCTACCGAGGAGATCAGAAGTAAGTTTATAGTCAGTGCAAACCTCATGCTGGTTGACAACCACAACATAACTCGGCAGATTGATCAGTTTTTTTGGAAATCATTCAAATGCGGGTTGATTCTGACATCCAACGAACGCCACCATTAGAATCTGCGAATTCTGCAAAATGAGTGATAATCTTCTCTCTCAAGTGCTCATTTTTTCTATCTTAACAGAAACAAATGAGGGAAATTCATTTACTTCTCAAGGAGAAAATGGAGGTAAGTTTACAGTCTGGAAATTTTTTTGTGAAAAGGTAGACCAATAGCTATAAATACCAGAAATCTGGGTTTCAGTATCTCACATCCATAAGAGGATAATTTAATAAAAAAACTTTCTGACAGAAACAATAAGACAGCTACACAGAATCTGGGGCCTGGATGATTCCTATAAATTGCCCCCCGTAATGGAATTATTGTTGCTCTCAAATTAATCCGAATGCAAATAAAGCAGAAATCAATCAACCTGACTGCTATTTAAGTCTGCAAACACATGCAAAGTGAGTGATCGTGTTCTCTGTGAAATGTTAATTTTTTTTTCCCAGGAAAGAGAAGAATATAACAGGAATCTCGCCAACAACTTTGAAGCGATTGATGTTCTACCGAGGAGATCAGAAGTAAGTTTATAGTCAGTGCAAACCTCATGCTGGTTGACAACCACAGCATAACTCGGCAGAATGATCAGTTGTTTTGGAAATCATTCAAATGCGGGTTGATTCTGACATCTAACGAACGCCACCATTAGAATCTGTGAATTCTGCAAAATGAGTGATAATCTTCTCTCTCAAGTGCTCATTTTTTCCATCTTAACAGAAACAAATGAGGGAAATTCATTTACTTCTCAAGGAGAGAATGGAGGTAAGTTTACAGTCTGGAAATTTTTTTGTGAAAAGGTACACCAATAGCTATAATTACCAGAAGTCTGTGTTTCAGTATCTCACATCCATAAGAGGATAATTTAATAACAATACTTTCTGAAATAAACAATAAGACAGCTACACAGAATCTGGGGCCTGGATGTTTCCTATAAATTGCCCCCCGTAATGGAATTATTGTTGCTCTCAAATTAATCCGAATGCAAATAAAGCAGAAATCAATCAACTTGACTGCTATTTAAGTCTGCAAACACATGCAAAGTGAGTGATAGTGTTCTCTGTGAAACGTTAATTTTTTTTCCCAGGAAAGAGAAGAATATAACAGGAATCTCGCCAACATCTTTGAAGCGATTGATGTTCTACCGAGGAGATCAGAAGTAAGTTTATAGTCAGTGCAAACCTCATGCTGGTTGACAACCACAACATAACTCGGCAGAATGATCAGTTTTTTTGGAAATCATTCAAATGCGGGTTGATTCTGACATCCAACGAACGCCACCATTAGAATCTGTGAATTCTGCAAAATGAGTGATAATCTTCTCTCTCAAGTGCTCATTTTTTCCATCTTAACAGAAACAAATGAGGGAAATTCATTTACTTCTCAAGGAGAGAATGGAGGTAAGTTTACAGTCTGGAAATTTTTTTGTGAAAAGGTAGACCAATAGCTATAATTACCAGAAGTCTGTGTTTCAGTATCTCACATCCATAAGAGGATAATTTAATAAAAATACTTTCTGAAATAAACAATAAGACAGCTACACAGAATCTGGGGCCTGGATGATTCCTATAAATTGCCCCGCGTAATGGAATTATTGTTGCTCTCAAATTAATCCGAATGCAAATAAAGCAAAAATCAATCAACTTGACTGCTATTTAAGTCTGCAAACACATGCAAAGTGAGTGATAGTGTTCTCTGTGAAATGTTAATTTTTTTCCCAGGAAAGAGAAGAATATAACAGGAATCTCGCCAACAACTTTGAAGCGATTGATGTTCTACCGAGGAGATCAGAAGTAAGTTTATAGTCAGTGCAAACCTCATGCTGGTTGACAACCACAGCATAATTCGGCAGAATGATCAGTTTTTTTGGAAATCATTCAAATGCGGGTTGATTCTGACATCCAACAAACGCCACCATTAGAATCTGTGAATTCTGCAAAATGAGTGATAATCTTCTCTCTCAAGTGCTCATTTTTTCCATCTTAACAGAAACAAATGAGGGAAATTAATTTACTTCTCAAGGAGAGAATGGAGGTAAGTTTACAGTCTGGAAATTTTTTTGTGAAAAGGTAGACCAATAGCTATAATTACCAGAAGTCTGTGTTTCAGTATCTCACATCCATAAGATGATAATTTAATAAAAATACTTTCTGAAATAAACAATAAGACAGCCACACAGAATCTGGGGCCTGGATGATTCCTATAAATTGCCCCCCGTAATGGAATTTTTGTTGCTCTCAAATTAATCCGAATGCAAATAAAGCAAAAATCAATCAACTTGACTGCTATTTAAGTCTGCAAACACATGCAAAGTGAGTGATAGTGTTCTCTGTGAAATGTTAATTTTTTTTCCCAGGAAAGAGAAGAATATAACAGGAATCTCGCCAACAACTTTGAAGCGATTGATGTTCTACCGAGGAGATCAGAAGTAAGTTTATAGTCAGTGCAAACCTCATGCTGGTTGACAACCACAGCACAACTCGGCAGAATGATCAGTCTTTCTGGAAATCATTCAAATGCGGGTTAATTCTGACATCCAACGAACGCCACTATTAGAATCTGTGAATTCTGCAAAATGAGTGATAATCTTCTCTCTCAAGTGCTCATTTTTTCCATCTTAACAGAAACAAATGAGGGAAATTCATTTACTTCTCAAGGAGAGAATGGAGGAAAGTTTACAGTCTGGAAATTTTTTTGTGAAAAGGTAGACCAATAGCTATAATTACCAGAAGTCTGTGTTTCAGTATCTCACATCCATAAGATGATAATTTAATAAAAATACTTTCTTAAATAAACAATAAGACAGCTACACAGAATCTGGGGCCTGGATGATTCCTATAAATTGCCCCCCGTAATGGAATTATTGTTGCTCTCAAATTAATCCGAAAGCAAATAAAGCAGAAATCAATCAACTTGACTGCTATTTAAGTCTGCAAACACATGCAAAGTGAGTGATAGTGTTCTCTGTGAAATGTTAATTTTTTTTCCCAGGAAAGAGAAGAATATAACAGGAATCTCGCCAACAACTTTGAAGCGATTGATGTTCTACCGAGGAGATCAGAAGTAAGTTTATAGTCAGTGCAAACCTCATGCTGGTTGACAACCACAGCATAACTCGGCAGAATGATCAGTTTTTTTGGAAATCATTCAAATGCGGGTTGATTCTGACATCTAACGAACGCCACCATTAGAATCTGTGAATTCTGCAAAATGAGTGATAATCTTCTCTCTCTCAAGTGCTCATTTTTTCCATCTTAACAGAAACAAATGAGGGAAATTCATTTACTTCTCAAGGAGAGAATGGAGGTAAGTTTACAGTCTGGAAATTTTTTTGTGAAAAGGTTGACCTATTGCTATAATTACCAGGAGTCTGTGTTTCAGTATCTCATATCCATAAGAGGATAATTTAATAAAAATACTTTCTGAAATAAACAATAAGACAGCTACACAGAATCTGGGGCCTGGATGATTCCTATAAATTCCCCCCCTTAATGGAATTATTGTTGCTCTCAAATTAATCCAAATGCAAATAAAGCAGAAATCAATCAACTTGACTGCTATTTAAGTCTGCAAACACATGCAAAGTGAGTGATAGTGTTCTCTGTGAAATGTTAATTTTTCCCAGGAAAGAGAAGAATATAACAGGAATCTTGCAAACATCTTTGAAGTGATTGATGTTCTACAGAGGAGAACAGAAGTAAGTTTATAGTCAGTGCAAACTTCATTTTTTAAGTATAGTCAAATTATTTCCCATCAGTCTATGTTTCATGATCTCGCGTCCAAAACAGGCTAATTTAAAAAAATCATTATCGGAAAAACACAGCTGAACATAATCGTTTGCCTTGATGATATCCATAAATTGTTCCTCATAACGTAATTACCTCCGCCCAATGAAGTTAGAGCAGGTTATGTGATCATTATGTGATCATCATCGTTAGTCTCTTGGTTGGTTTGTTGGTTTGTAAGCAGGATTGCACAAAAAGTTATGGATGGATTTTCATGAATTCTGGTGGAATGATTACGAATTGTCCATGACATTGGCGGAGGTGCTAGAATCTGTGAACTCGTGTAATGAGTGATATTTTTCTCTTTGGTAAGTTCATTTTTTTCTGTCTAAATATAGCACCAAGCAGAAATCATGAAACGCCAAGAAGACATCAATGAGCGTCTAGCCTCCATGTATAAAGCCATGAATTCAGTTGTCCAGGAGAAAATGAGGGTAAGTTTGACTGTCTATAAAAACTTAAAGGGACATTATCATCCAACACAATTTGCCACTTATATAATTCCCAGATAACAATACATTCAACGTCCAACCTTTTCCAGATGATTCAACCCCCATGAAATTCAATATTGAACAAAGGGTGCGAGTGAACAGGCTTTTCTCCCTTGAATGGGGCGCGCCATTTTATTAGAACAGTCTCTTTTTCAGTGCTTAGCTATGACGTTACTATGGCAGCTCAGCATATACGCCTCATACACCATACACACAGTAAAACTGTTGTCTTTCCACCAAACCTTTTGTAAAACGAGCTAGCTAGCAAGCTAGTGTGCATGGAAAACCTTTCCATAACGATTTTGTACAATGGGGTTCAAAAATTTGGGCACCTCTGGTTTAAATGTCTGTTGCAATTCATGACCAAGTGATTGAAAGCAAACCTAACCACTAAATGCTACAAAGTTAATCCTGACACATTTCACCTCATTTTAAAGCAAGAATAATTTTTATTTTTAATCTTTTACAGTTTTTTACGACAAAAAAGGCCTTGTTCAAAAGTTTTGGAACCCTGACAGCCAGTACTTTGTAACTCCTCCACGGGCAGCTATAACAGCTCGCAAACGCTTCCTGTAGCCAGCTAAGAGTCTTTCAATTCTTGTCTTTGGAATCTTTTGGAATCACATGACTGTTAATAAATAACTGTTTCAGGTCCAAAGATGTAAGAAATCTGCAATATTACAACAATTCAAAAAAGGAAAAAAAAACCTGAAAAATTAATCCAAATATATGTCGCAGAACTACCCAATCAATCATCTCACAACCTCTCAGATTTTTTCTGTCACCCTTTCAAGGCAGTTCAAACCAGCTCCACATTGAATGTTGGTTCTGCCTTCACTCAGCAGCATAAAAAATGTTACATTTGTTTAATACATCAGCCACAGTACAATTTTCTGTAAAACCAGAACCTAAATACCTTAATTTTACAGTAGTAGGATTTTAGATGCAGGACTTTTACCTGTAGTGAAGTATTTTTACTCTATGGTATTGACTTCGGTCAAGGATCTGAGTAGTTTTTCCACCACTGTTTTGTTCTGATGTGCATAAAATTATATTAATTTACTGAACCTTTTTTCCTCATTAATGTTCCATTTTTGGGGCTACAGCTCCATAGGCGGTCACTCATGCAGGAATACCTCATTGACGCACCCCATAAAACAGGGAGTTGTGAGAGTGAAGCACTGGCCTAATCCCAGTCTCATTTTATAATACATAACATAACATAACATGGATGGCAAAAACAGGCCTTTCAGCCCAACTAAGCTCGCCAGTTTCTTTATACTATTGAGAATATATCCCTTCAGATACTGAATGACTCAATGGTATCTACCTTTAAGTCAAGCCTGCTCTTGAAAATCCCCAAGGTCTCTGCGTCAACAATATGGTCAGGCAAGCTATTCTTCATTGAAATTAATCTTTGGCTGAAGAAATATTTCCGCATATCAGTGCTAAATTTACCTTTGGTCAACTTCCATTTGTGACCCCAAGTTCTACTCACAACACTTGGTCGAAGGAATCCTACTTAATTCACTTTGTCAATCCCTTTAACATATTTAAAGACCTCAATGAAATCACCCCTGAGTCTCCTTTTCCTAAGACTAAAGAGATTGAGGATCTTTAGCCTCTTCTCGTAGCTTTCACCTTTTATACCTGGAATAAGCTTAGTGGCTTTTCTCTGAACTTTCTCTAGAGCCTCTATATCTTTATTAAATTATGGTCCCCAGAAATGCACACAACACTCCAAATGTGGTCTAACGAACATGTTGTACAAAAGAAGCATCACCTCCTTCGATTTGTACTCAATACTTTTGGCAATGTATCCCAGCATCTGATTAGCTTTTTTAATTGCTACGGCACAATGTCTAGAACCTATGAGGGTTTGGTCAACAATCACTCCCAGATCTTTCTCGTGTGCAGCACATTCCAGTTTTAAACCTCCCATGAAGTAATCCCGTTTAATGTTTTTATTACCGACAGGTACGACTTTATATTTTGCTAGATTAAATTTAATTTGCCACATTTCTGCCCAATATTCTATCCAAATCATCCTGAATCACTTTAGTCGACCCTAAACTATTTGCCAAACCCCCCAATTTAGTATCATCTGCAAATTTGACCAATCTGCTCTCGATATTCCTATCAAGGTCATTAATGTAGATGAGGAACAGCAGGGGTCCCAACACTGATCCCTGGGGGACGCCACTCCCCACCATACCTAGCTCAGATGAGAAAGAGACCACTCAAAGAGACCACTCTTTGTGTTCTGTTCTGTAACCAGTTTTGAATCCACTTCAGAATACCTCCTGTAACTCCAATGGAGCTCATTTTAAAAATTAGTCTCTTAAGCGGTACTGTATCAAATTCTTTCTGCAAATCCAAGTATATGATGTCATAAGCCCTGCTCTGGCCATAAGTCCTGGTGGCCTCTTCAAAAAATTCCAGAAGGTCTGTCAGGCATGACCTTCCCTTCCAAAAACCTTGTTGGCTATCCCTCAAGATACTGTCTATTCAAGAAATACTGTAAGTCCAGCTCTTCTTTTGTGATAGATTCCAATATTTCGCACGCAATGCAAGTTAAACTGACTGGCCTGTAGTTTCCTGGCTTGGTACGGTCCCCTTTCTTATATATTGGTATTATATTGCCCTGTTTCCAATCATTTGGTATTTCTCCAGTTTCTAAAGACCGTCTGAAGATGGTGGATAGAGGCTTAAAGATGATCTTACCAACTTCCTTGAGCACTCTAGGATATAAGCCATCAGAACCCGCCGCCTTATCTGGCTTTAGTTTATGCAACTTGTCTAATACTTTGTTATTATGAACCTCAATTTCCGCTAAATAATCTTGAGCATTTGACATGCCCTCTGGCCAAGTAAAGACCCCCTCTGAGGTAAAATTTTCAACAAAGTAACTGTTTAAGGCATGCGCAATATCCTTGTTATCATTTAGCAGCGATCCGTTTTTATTCTTTAACCACTTAACCTGCTCTTTAATTTTCCTTTTTCTGCTAGAGTACTGAAAGAAGCGCTTAGGGTTAGTTTTTGTCCCCTCTGCAATTTGTCTTTCATACAGTCTTCTAGCATTCCTCAGCTCTTTTTTGACCACTGTCTGCATTTTACAGTGTTCAGCCTTATTGTTCTCATTGTTACCCTTTATGAAAATCTTATAAAGATTCCTCTTTTCCCTCAAAATCCTACGAATACTTTTCGTCATCCACTGAGGATTCTGCTGGATCGCCTTTGATGGTAGCCAAAGGTCAAGTTCTAGGCCACCAAATGAAAGTTTAAACATGACTTCCTATGTGTGTTCAATTCAGACATGTTCCCAATCTTCAATATTTTCAAGCCTAGAAACCATTGAAAATTGTAACATTTTGTTTGACCTCAAGTTTGACCTTTCAAGGCCATCTGAGGTCAACTTTAACACAGCCAAAATATAGGTCATATATTGCTTCCTATATGTCAGTAATACAAACTTAATCTCTATCAGCAACCATTTGGCCATCTTGCATATTCATAAGTGCAGCGCCCCCAATAGACTCACTTCCGTCGATTCAATCAAAATGGCATTTGCACTGTACATTGACAGTACCAAGGTAAGTTGATTGCCTGATTTAGAAAAACATTTATAGCGCAGTTTTTGAGAACTGATATTTTTTTAAAATTTCTCAGTCCTATCGTTAACATTGAACCCAAAATTTCAAGGGCCCATGAAACGGACAAAAACGATTAAATCAAGAATCAAAGAAAAGAGATGTGGTCTAGTAGTATGTTATTGCAAATTTACACAAAAATTAATCAGGCCAAATAAAAGATTTAAAAAATGTTCCTGACGACGGAGGCCACACCACGACAATAGCTTATCGGCCCATATGCTAAAAAAAAGAATATAATACAAGTAAACATTTAACAAAAAGCACAAGTACATTAGACAGGTGTAAAATCAATTGCCAGGCACCATGCTGTAGTACTACCCCAATCCGAAGGCAGTATGATTATGTTAGCTGTGAGTGATAGTGTTGGGTGAAAAGATGCGTCTTGAGTTGAGTCTTAAACAAAGGTAGGCTGGTTGATTCTCAGAGGTGCTGGAATAAGGTGTTCCATAGTTTAGGACCAATGGCAGTAAATGACATCGCTCCAAGGAGTGAACATTTAGAAGTGAAGCTGGTTGAATTGTAAATAAAGCTCACTATCAGTCACAAAACCAACATGATTTCAATATACCTCCTACTTTACCATCAGCATTATTCTATTCCTTGTTTCTGTCACCAGCTGTCAGAACAGAGAGCAGATGGGGTGGCGGTACTTACATAGGACCAGGGGAGCAGTTCGGAGAGAGCCAGGACTGACCTGCAGGTGAGTCAAATGAGCTGTACACAGGGTTAGGTGAACCTTATGTTCAAAACTCATGCTTGGCCAACACATAGACTATTGTCAATGATTTTTAAATCACTCAATTAGAAAGTGATTTAGAACACCATGACAGATAACTTTATTATATGTTAATTGAGAAAGAAGGTATGCATGATACAATTAAGATGAGATGAGCTTAAAAAGGGAAATAAATACAAGTTAATTAAGGATACGGAACAAGTCTCTCTGGAGACAGCAGCACCCCTGTGCTGTGAGACAGAGAGGAATTCAAAGAATTCTTCATTCACACTTTCCGAACTACTGTCATTTTATGGCAGACCATAGGTCCTATGGTAAAACCAAAAATACTGTGAGTAACAAGAGAATCTGCTGAGGGTCCCCATGTATTTATATCCCTGAACGCCAAATGGCGTTCCGGGGATATGATGTTTTTGGTCCGACCACCGCGCCGCTGCCACGCCGCCCTACGTGTTAACGCAATAACTTCAGTAATATTTCAATTAGAAATTTCAAGTTTTGCATATAAGTAGGTATCATAAAGAGGAAGAACTGATTCGATTTTGGACAATTTGCGATTTCTAGATTGGCCACCAGGGGCCAAAAACTGATTTACGTGTTAACGCGATAACTTCAGTAATATTTCAATTAGAAATTCCAAGCTTTGCATATAAGTAAGTATCATAAAGAGGAAGAACTGATTCGATTTTGGACAATTTGCGATTTCTAGATTGGCCACCAGGGGCCAAAAACTGATTTACGTGTTAACGCAATAACTTCAGTAATATTTCAATTAGAAATTCCAAGCTTTGCATATAAGTTAGTATCATAAAGAGGAAGAACTGTTTCGATTTTGGACAATTTACAATCACTAGATTGGCCAGCACTGAAAAAATCACTGTTTTTATCATATCTCTGGAAATATTTGTCCGATTGACCTCTGATCAAGTGCAAATGAAAGGTCATGACCTGAGGATGTGTCCCACGATGACATTATACCTGTTTGGTTCAAAATTTTGACACAAGGTGGAGTTTTGTCACATAAAATTCACCATTTTTGCCATATCTTTGGAACTATTTGTCCAATTGACATGAAACTATGTGAAACTGCAAGGTCATGACCTCACAACGTGTCACATGACAACATCATACCTGTATGGTTCAATGTTTTGCCGCCAGGTGGCGCTTTGTTATGGAAAATTACCATTTTGGCCATATCTTCAGAACCATTTGTCCAATTGACCTGAAATTAAGTTCAAATGAAAGTCTATTCAAGGATTGGGGAATTGGAGGATTGGGGGCATTCAGGGATATACCCCCAGCCGTCGCCTCCGACGGCATAAGCCTAGTTTTTTTTTTTTTTTTTTGCATGTATGTTAAGTATGTGGTCAGCATGGCAATTTCAAAAAGGTGTCTCAACTGTCTGCTCCTGTGATAATGGTTGCCTTTGGGAGAGTTGGTCTGTGACACTGTCCGAACTACTGCCATTTTCTGGCAGAGCGAAGGTCCTATGGTAAAAACGACAATGTTGTGAGTGAGTGGAGTCTCTGAGGAGCGTCCCCATACATTTTTTTTTCTTGTAGTGTGAAGTATGTGGTCAGGACGGCGATTTGTTTTTCAGCTCTGTTCCCCAACTTATCTGCTCCTGTTATAATGGCTGTCTATGGGGCAGTTAGTCTGCGCTCTTGTCGCTTGGGGGTGCCTGGAGTCTCAACCCTCCGTCTGTTTTCTTCCAAATCAACATTTTTCAGGCCTGCACAAATTTTCCTGCGCTTTGATGTACAATTTGTGTGTGTATGTTGAAAATTGTGGCCGGGGGAGCAATTTCAAAAAATTTTTCTGAGTCTTTTTTTTGCTTCTCCCTACACCAGTCTCCAGAGTGCGGGGAAACTGAT
Organism: Gymnothorax reevesii; assembly: GCA_029721435.1. Taxonomy (NCBI): domain Eukaryota; kingdom Metazoa; phylum Chordata; class Actinopteri; order Anguilliformes; family Muraenidae; genus Gymnothorax; species Gymnothorax reevesii. The sequence goes on from CM056581.1 coordinate 60,769,941, forward strand.
CCAAAGATTCCGCCCATTGACTTGCATAAAAAAGAAGGGATGAAAAACAGGGATTGTGAAAGAATGAAAAGGGGTTATGAAATCGTCTATATAAGCCATGATATACGGATCGGCACGGACGTCTCAGAGTTGGAATGGTGTCTCTGTCTCAAAAGCCTTAGAAGTAGTAGGGGGCCACAGAAATCGGGAGGAATCGGAAGCTGGCCAGTTGATCGCCATTGTAAGTTGACCATCACTTTACCGTACGTTGTCAAAACAGTTATAGCGGAGTTCAAAATTATGAAGTAATGTTAGCTGCTCATGTAGTAAAACTAGGGATAAGATCACTTTAGAACGTTACCTATGCCGCCCGCCTGATGATAATTTCACAGTATGCAACCAGTTTGCCTGATATGCGGTCTTCATTAGCAAGACCTCTTATAGCAATCAAGTATCACTAGACACAACTGAACATTCTGACATGTTTCAATACATTATGCGAAATTTTTCCGTTAAGTTTTGTGTGTTTATCTAGGGTTCATTGGATTCGACAGATGACCTTGAAAATCAATAGGGAACCCCTCCTCTACACCAAGAAGCTTGTTCTAAGATTTCATAGCCATTCATTGAATTAAACTTGAGTTGCGGTGCGAAAACCGTCAAATCGGGCAAAATTGACACTCTTTTTACCTGTGTGACCTTGGGATTTGACGGATAACCTTGAAAAACAATAGGGAACACCTCCTCTATGCCTAGAAGCTATTTCCTAAATTTCATAGCGATCCATGAATTCTAACTGGAGTTACAGCGCGAAAACCCGCAAACAAGGTCGTGACCTCTGTGAACTTGGCCTTTGACCTTTGACCTCAGCCTTGTGCATGGACATCACTTTGGTAAAGGTCAATAACTCCTGAAAATTTCATGATGATACGACGACAGGAACATGGTGAAAAAGGTGTTACGGACGGACAGACAGACGGATGGACAGAAGCGTTTATAGAGCTGCTTGGTCGCAGCTAAAAAACACCTAATTAAAACATTAACAGCTTGTTAAAATCCTGCGATTACAATTGTAGTTGGAACAAAAACCAGCAAACACAGGGGGTCCCCAGGGACGACGCTGAAGACCACTGGTCGAGAGCAGGGATAGTAATTCTTTTCCAGCATGAGCTGATATTGGTATAGGCTCTCATTCTAAAGCCTGCCCAAGATGGTGCAACTTTGCAGACGAGTCACATTATACAGAAAAATGGCGGCGCCCATGCTCATTGTCAGTTCATTGGAAAAAGCCATTTTTCTGTATCATGTGACTCGTCTGCACATCATATGGTGTGTCTGCACGTTGTGATTGGTCGAGCACATGTAACATTGCAGCAGGTTGCCCCCACACGGTGAGTAACTTACTTGCATGACGCAAAAATATTTTGAATGCTAGATACATTGCTGAACTGTCATGCGAGGAAGTTACACAGCAAAAACCATCCCCACACGGTGCAACATTGCCTGATGTAGTGTCCGCGCGTGTCACTTGCCCCAGGCAAATTTGCACCATCTGGGGCAGGCTTAACCATGCAGTCACACACCTGATTCTACTAATCAATCTCGGGTCTTGCATCACAGCCAATATATTTGTCCTGACACTGACGACATTTTCACGCTTTAATATGTTAGTGTACAGTGAATACTAAGGTGTTGCAGACCAACCTCAAAAGTTTCTTTCACAGAATATATGCCATAGCAAAAGATGCCCTTGGAAGAACCTTGAAAAGTTCAGGCAACCTCACATCTTATCATATGTCTTAGGAATGACCTAACACCAAGTAAGCAGTGGGAAAAGCACCCCGGATCAAATTTAGTTTGTGAAAACATTTTGCTGAACTGATTTCAGTCGTGTGTTTAACAAAAAAAAAAACCCTTAATGATTTTCTCTATTCTGCCCCACCAGGACTAAAAAATGTTTGACAGTGGGAGGGTGATCAAAAGTAGCAACATGATTTGGGTATGACCTCTACCGCATGTCAGAGCATGAGGAACATTACTGGCCATGATGAGTAGGTATATGATGACCACAATTATACCTTGATGTCAGCCTATAATAGAGCTGAGGCTTTTAGAAATATGTTATACTGTCAGTCATTGCTGGGTAGGCAAGCAACTGCTCCACCTACAAAAGTTAAGGACCTTATTTGAGAAAATTTACTTTTTCTTCTGAATGCAGTGTTTGCATCAGAAGTTGAAAATGATTGCCTGATAATGTGTCATCCTTGCATTCACCTACTGTAGTCAGTTACAGTTGACAATCAAACATGTAATGCTTAATTGTGTTGCATTTTGCTATGTTTTGCGTTTTCAAAAATCTATAAAAATTTGTATTTTGTATTTGCATTAAAAAAGCCTTGGCCAGTTCGTGTGCGGCTAGTTTGACCAGCCTCATGGATGTTTTTGTATGATTAGAAAAATATAGGAAGCTGGTCGAATTAGCTGCTGATAAGCTGGTCAAGGCTTTTTTTATAGCAGGGAGTGTCTGAGTTAAAAAAAAAAAAGTACCCCTTTTAATAGGTTTTTAGAAAAGGCACTACTGCAAAATGCGGCACAATTACCACTTTACTGTTTGATGGTCAATTGAAAAGGGGCTATAAGACAACCCCAATTCTGAAATAGTTATGACGAAGTGTAAATTGTGAATAAAATCAAAATGCTATGACTTTCAGATCACATGAGCCAATATGTTATTTACAATAGAACATAGATAACATTTCAAATGTTGAAACTGAGACATTTCACATTTTTATCCACAAAATCGTTGTATCCACAAAAAAAGTTGGGACACAGGCAAAAAAAAGGGCTGAAAAAGCAATTAATATATAAGCGAATCAGCTGAACGAACATTTAGCAAGTAATGAAGTTAACTGGCATCAGGTGTGCAGGGTTCTCAGTTGCACAGTCACGGCTACACCCTCTATTTTTCTGGTCCTATTTTGGGCACATTCTCACACCGTATCCAACTAGCCGTTGCGGCGTTTCCAAAGCCCAAATCCCCATTTTGACACAACCTGACACCCACTAGGGTCCACCACTACCCTGCTGCATGGTCCAAGGTGTCAGGGGAGCAAGTTAAATGGTGGTTTAGGGTTTACCATGGTTACTGGAAAATTTAACAGGAGAGCCAGCATTATTTTCCAGGTGGCAGAACCATTGGAAAACCAGCCGGCCCTATTAGTGTAGGGCCATCAGTACAAGAATAAAGATTTACATAAAATTACATTGAGACAACATAGACTATACAGACAAAACAGACAATACAGAAAGAACAAGACAGATTATGTGATTTTTCATGATCGTTTGATTTACATGATTGATCTGATGCAACCTAAAATCAATTTTGTTTATTGGTCAATAATGCTCAAGTTACAATCCTAAGGGAGATTCAGGCAAAAACCTTCAAAAAAAAAAACTGCAGCCAAGGTCCAACAAAACTTCATATCCTGACAGGGACTGTGATTCAAATATTCCCTCTGACAACTGACATCATATGGTTTTTCTGTAAAATGATTTACCTACGGCATTAGACATGAGATATACAGTGCCGTGAAAAAGTATTTGCCCCCTTCCTAATTTCTTACTTTTTAGCATAGTTTTCATGCTTAAATGTTTCAGATCATCAAACAAATTTTAACATAAGACACAGACAACCTGAGTAAATACAAAATGCAGTTTTTAAATGATGATTTCATTTATTAAGGGGAAAAAGCTATCCAAACCTTCCTGGCCCAATGTGAAAAAGTAATTGTCCCCTAAATCCACCTTTGGCGACAACAACTGCAATCAAACATGTGCGATAACCGAAGAATTTTAGCCTACTCTTCTTTGCAGAATTGTTTTAATTCAGCCACATTGGAGGGCTTTTGAGCATTAATGGCCTGTTTAAGGTCATGGCTCTGCATCTTCAACAAGAGTGGGATCAAATTCCAATGACTAAACTCAAGAAACTTGTCTCCTCTCAGACGCCTCGATTCTGTGTTAAAAAGAAGAGGGGATGCTACATTATGGTAAATAGGCCCCTGTCCCAACTTTTTTGGCACCTGTAGCAGCCATCAAATTTGAAATTGGCTCATTTTGAGGATAAAATTGTAAAATTTCTCAGTTTCAACATTTGCTATGTTATCTCTTTTCTATTGTGAATTAAATACTGGCTGCTGTGATCTGAAAGTCATTGCGTTTTGATTTTATTCACAATTTATACTTTGTCACAATTTACACTTTGGAACTCACTGCATTCTGAAGAAAAAACTAATTTTCAAATGGGGTCTTTAAACTTCTGAGATGGTATTAGCTGCAGAGGTTGTCAGTCAGTTATGTTACAAAACAGTTGAGTAGTTTTCAGGCTTACCATTTTGCCTTTGTGTTTGCATAATGGGATCCTCCAGCCTTGCTTCATATGGGTCAAGATCCATCATAGTCATAAATGGATGGCTGAATTTGTGCGCCATCTCTGCTGAGTCTTTTGAGCAGACTCCTTTAAGCTGGCTGAGCACACCATTTACTGTCGCTGCAAGCTGCACCTGTTGTCGACTCAGTGTGTCAAGCAATTTTAAAATGTGAAATCCAGCCTCTGCAATGACAAGAAATGTATGTATTTAGTGGACACTTATTTGTACATGCTTAGAAAACAGCTTGATGAGCATAAGAGATGAGTTTTGAAGAAACGGTTGTCTTAGATGTACGTGCATTAGCTCTTTGAGTGCGTGCTATTTTCATAAAGCAAACCACATCTTTTATTACTGGGGCTGCAAATCTTTACTCTAGAAACATGAATTGCACAATTTTAGTGGGTTACATTTAAATTAGGGAAAATAGCTGTTTTTACACTGCGGCCATTCTGGTATGTCAGTCTGGATCCAGAAGCATCTGTGTCTAAAAAGTTCATCAGAATTCAACTGTTTTTTTCAGTCTTATTTTCGTGAAGTGTATCCATCCATTGCACTTGCATAGCTATATAAAATTGTTACAATACGATTTCTGAATGTTGCCTACCCCAAAAGTTCTCGGGGCTCTCCAAATCCAGCCCTCGAATCCAAATACAGTCCTGGTTTTCCTTCCTTCAGGGCAATTGGGTGATCAATTAATGCTGCTAATTGTCCAGATTGTCATCTCACCTGATTCCCAGGTAAAGGGAGGGTGGAAAGCCAGCAGTTCTCTGCCCTCAAGGACCGTGGTTTGAGGAGCCCTGCCTTAGGAAGTCTGACTGTCCTTGCTGCCCATATCAGACCATCCTGTGGATGGCCATTCATCTGGAGTTACATCTGTTGAAAAAAGAACAGGATAGTACCATAACATGCCCACCATATCTGTTGAATACTCAAGAGGGATAATGTGCCGGTCGGCCGACGGAAAGTGCCAGTGTTGCAGTAAAAGTTGTTACCAAGGTTCAGGATATACTAAGTTCTTGTGGCTCATTTTCAGTCTGTCTCTCTCTACCACTCTAGGTCACTGGTTCCCAACCACTGTTCCCTGCAGGTGTCTCATGTGAAGGCTGTTGATGCAGCACCTCTGGTAAGTTGTTAATGCACAATGTGCATCCATGTTCAAAGAAGTACATAGTATAGGCAATGTAAATTCATCACTGTTATTTGCCTTGGTGAAATGTCCTATTCAGTCCAAACATGGCAGGCTATGTAAAAAATGTTCTCTGTTAGAATTTGCTTATGCCGCTTGATCATTCCCAAACTGTGCTCCCAGCTCTCAAGCTCCCATCCATGTGATGGTCTCTGATAACGGAAGGGTGCGCGGTGGCGGCGGCGGCTTTGGATTTTTGAAGTCAGCTTTATATTTTTCCGAATTTTCATTTGTGATTAGAAAATTCAGTTGATGAGTTTTAAATTGAATTTTATAAAAATATTTACCTCCAAAAACACACGCCAAAATGGATAAAACTTGCATCATGCTTCTTTCAGCTGCACTGATAACAAAGGTTTTCATTTATCAGTCAACCATTATTTCATTCTTGATTGGTTATGTAATACCTAACACTTTTTTTACCTCTTCCTTTTGTTGACAGATTGTTCTTCTCCCTCACTGTGGAGATCAGAGGTTGTGCAGGTCATGTCCTGCCTTAGTTTTCTCCTGGCCTCCTGCTATATGCCTAGAAAAAAAGAGTACTCAAGTCTGATGTAATTTCATAAGTGACTTTGACAAATCAATATGTGCAGTATGGTCACCTGCTGTCAGAAGCTGTCGCACTGCGTAGCGGGACCAGTCCGGGTATGACTTCTCCTCCTTCTCAGTGGCATTGTTTCTTTTGAAGTCCCATTTGTAATTTGGCCACCAGGCCATACCATTCATATACCACTGATTTGGGACTGTATTTGCCGATTTTGAATCACAAAACTCCACCACAATGTACATATCCTAATGAAGAAAAAGAAAAAAATAAAATTAACATGGGAGGGATGAAATTGAGACCCCTGAAGTGGCAATACAGCAAATTATTTACATTGAGAAGGTAGGAAACCATGTACCATATATTTTACTTGAAATAGCTATAAAAATGAATCATGTATAAATCATCTCTTTTTTTTTTACATACAATGAATTAATGGGGATGCAATAATATTCCTATACTTTACGGTAATGTCTACAATACTAACAATATGCAAGTGGTCTGATGGACAGGAAACACTGTGCAGTTCTGCAATTTCAGAGTGATATAAGTATACTCAGCAACAAAAGTTTCTGTGACACCAATATTGTTAATTATTTTTCATAACGCAATTATGAAATTGTCATACATGGTGATATCAGACTGAAACAGTACACGTAAACACAACATTGAAATGGAAATCATGAAAATGCGAGAAAATGACTTTGCACGTGAAAATGTGCGTAAATCATGCTTGTGGATGGCAATAAAAGAGGAGAATTTTTGGAATGTTCACATTGTGCCTGATGAACGACGGAAGCATCACTTATCGAAAACACAGCCATTTCGGATCAGGAACTCTACCCTCTAAATGCCAAGACTGTCTGAAAATGATCGGTGGAGGGCCATTGGGATGATTGAATCCGGAACCTCGCAGAGGGAAGTTGCTCATCGCCTGAATGTCCACCGAAACACCATTTGGAACTTATGGCAGCGTCATCAGCAGACAAGACATGTCAGAGACCGTCCTCGCAGCGGCCGTCCACGAGTAACCACTCCCAGACAGGACAACCGGATTCGAACAACCCATCTCCGAAATCGATTCCAACCTGCAACCATAACTGCAAGAACGATACCTGGTTTGAGGCGACTGTCTGCACAGACAATCCGTCGCCGTCTCCGTCATTTTGGCATTGTCCCACGTCGGCCAGCAAGACGTCCAATACTCACAGTACAACACCGACGACTGCGTCTACAGTGGGCACAACAACATCGACGGTGGATCCAACGTCAGTGGGATCTTGTACTCTTCACTGATGAATCAAGATTCATGCTTAACCGATGTGATGGTCGTTTACGTGTATACCGTCGACGTGGAGAACGTTATGCCAACAACTGTGTTCAGGAATTTGATCGTTTTGGAGGTGGTAGTGTCATGATTTGGGGAGGGATCACGGCTAGAAACAGAACAGATTTGCTTGTTATTGATGGAAATCTGACAGGTCAAAGATATCGCGATGAAGTGCTACGGCCATTGTTGGTACCGTTTTTGATGCAACATGGTCCCGGAATAACGCTGCAACATGATAACGCCAGACCACACGTTGCAAGGATTGTACAGCAGTATCTGATGCAACAACATGTCAATGTCCTGCCATGGCCAGCCAGATCCCCAGACATGTCCCCAATCGAGCATCTTTGGGACGAGATGGATCGACGTTTGTGGCGGTTGGATAACCCGCCAGCTACACTCCAGGAATTGCGACAACGTCTACGTCAGATTTGGAATGACATCCCACAGCAATTTCTGGCACATCTGATTCGGTCCATGCGCCGGAGATGCGTTGCTTGCATCATGGCACGAGGAAGTCACACCCGGTATTGAAGTGTGAAGGTCACAATTGGTTAGACGTCAGACAAGTGCTTCATGACGCATGAAAATGACATTTTTCGTTTTGAGTGACGTTGGCACTGAAAAGTCAGTGTTTCTCCTGTTAAATAAACATATTGATTGCATTGAGATCTTTGCGTGTCATTTATAACATACACATAAATGGTGTCACAGAAACTTTTGTTGCTGAGTATATTTTAAAAAGGATGACTTCCTAGTAAATTTTTTTGTAAATGATGAAAATACCAGTTTTTTTTTTTTTCTACAGTGTTTTGGACGAAACGGACCTCATTCTTTGCATAAAATGTATTGTCCGCATCATTACATTTCATATAGAAATGAGGGGAATGCAATTCTTTAAATTGCCTTGCAATAAGAGAGCCTTTGATTCCATTGAAGTGCTCTTTTTGTGTCAGTTCACATGAATTCTCTTAAAACAGACTTTCAGTTGATTGTTGTTCTAGTCTGTATATCACTTGTGGGTACTCAAGGGGTACTCTGGTCTCTGTATCATTTTTTTTGTTGTTTCTTCTTGATGTTTTCAAAAGTGAATGGAGAGAATGAGTCAAGGGGGCCATGAAGTCAAACATCATCTGCCAATTGTAAGACTCCTTGAATATTGTACATCAATTGATCTTCTCTGTAAATTTGAGCAAAGGGTTTTTACAAATGCTGTCAGAAGACACTGGGCTTTACTGTTGAATTTATTGCATAATGATGGTCTGGCTAAAATCATTATGCCTGTACAGAGAAGCATGAAATTATAGTAAATGGATATGTCAGCCAAATTACCACTGCACAGAGGGTAAACCAGGTTGGAGATGGCGAGCTCTTGGCGCAGCCTTTATCCACGAAATGGTCACTGTGTCATGATGAATGTGTGACACCTGGCCCTACAACGCTGCCACACCCATCTCGGTGCACGTCCATCTACCAAATTGCCAAAGTGGCAGCGTGCGGAAATTACCACTGCGCGGGCTGCACCGGATGAAATTACCACTGCGTGGACTGAACCACACTGCGCCAAGAAATTAGAGCCCAGAGAGTGTTCCTTTTAATGGTTTTAAGAATGCCAAAATGGAAGTAATGTAAATTGTCTTCACTTGAATGTTTTAAGATCACTGTTTTTCAGAGTTCTAGCATATATAGGAAGTCCAGGGTGCTGGACTCATAGAGTGGTCTGCTGGGGGGTCAGCGCTACAGTGGGATGTTGTACTGCACAGCCCAAAAAGTCAGCATCTCTGACAGATCAAGTTGGGGAAAGTTGAATTCACTGTCAGTGGAGGCCTTGCTGTAGTGACTATCACAGGCCTCCACCTCACTGTGAATACGACAGGAAGAGATTGCTGTACATTTTCACAGCGATGAAGCTCATCAGGGGTGGGGTCAAGAGTTGGTTGTTCATCCCGCTCCTCAACTGTCAGTGATCATGTGGATTACGTTTACTTGAGCTCATCAAGAGATTGTGCACCAGGGATGGCCGTTGTTTAAGAAGACCACTCATCTTTACTTACTTGGCTTATTCACAGGTCTTGGAGATGTGATTCTTGGCAACAAAACAAGGACACATTGTAAACGACTCTTATCTATAAGTCATTACAATCATGCCTCACTGTTATCGATAAGTCTTAATTATGGCGCAGTTCATAACATTATTACTGATTTTAATAGTATTGTCATTAGCATTTCACTCAAGTTATTGTTGCGGTAGAAGTTATTCATGTGGAAGATGACTGCAAATTTGGTACAAAAGCGGTCAATTCATACGACCCGGAAGTAACAGTAAAGGTTTCATGGAAGTTGCAGTCCTCGCAAAATGTCCATGTAGCTTTTTTGTTTGCGGTTGGTGGCAAAGTTGTTCCTGGTCCTGGGAGACTAATTGGGTAATTAATCTTAAGATTGGTATCGCTATAGCCTCATAGACTAAGCGTCAAGTGTTTCAGATCTTCTGCGAGCCATTTTAAGAAACTAACCAAATTTCGCTAGCGAGCACACACTAGCTAGCTAGTTAGCAAGTGAACAAACAGACGCTCACAATTTACTTCAGTGGGGAGTTATCAGAATCTCTTGTAACGACAGTCATATGATGAATAGAGGTTATTTAAGATAAGGTGGTTAATTTTAAATGTTGGACCGAAATGTCTTTTGGCTGATTATCCGTGTTGCAATCAGCTAAGTTACTTGATATCCAGCGGTCCTGGAAGTGCTACCGTTTTTTTTTTTTTTTTAGCCAACAAATGGGCATGAGATCAGGCGTCATTAGCCTGCCATGTTTGGAAGCTCGGCAGCCAATAAGTAGACAAGGTTACTCGTGTTAATATTGACAACTAAATTGAGGGAGTGATAGATATAATTCTCTTGCAGTTGTGATTTGTGGCTATATATTTGTTGCATTGATTGAGTAAGGTAGCGGGAGACGGCAGCGTATTGTGAAAGCGCAGCATGAACTTCCACGCGCTGTTGGCCAACTTTAGTGGGCTAATAACTGGAGATGACTTAGCGAGCAAGCTAACGTTTCATCGTCTTTGGTGGACTCGGGAATACATTGTTTTACCCGAGCTGCGTTTCGCAAATGACTCAACATTCATTGTAAACGCGGAACATTTAGGTTATTCGTGTCTCCTTGCTGTATGTGGTGTATTATTGCCCTGTCAGCGGGGTCTGCTGCTTTCGCTCTCAGTCTGAGCTTCGTTACGCTGTAGAGATGTGCTCGCGCAAACATGTCAACCGTTATCTGGCGAACTTTAACCACGACTGTGTTTTGACAGAAGTTACTAATTTGATATAAAATCAATCGGTTAAACGATGCTCTCGAACTTGGATTTCATCTATGGAATGGCAATTTGTTGAAAAAAAATAACTTACTTGCCTTAAACCATTGATGTTCTTGGCGAAACTGTCAGCGATGGATACAGAGTATGGAACTAAGTTTGCTATCTAAAAATTACGTGTAACTATTCCAGATGACATACAAACAAAACCTATTGTCTAAATCACTTCCTCTCACTAAAATCTGTCCATATTTATCTAAATGTGTATGTAAGTAGGCTTGGCACGGTCCTGGGAAAAAAACCGAACGATACGCCTGTTGCGGTGCAATACGCGTGTAAGTTACACTTCGGTTCGCAAAAAAAAAAAGGCGAATGCCCGTATGAAACCACGTGGTTGTCTTTAACGCGAAAGAATTGAAGCGACAGCGGAGTGTGGACGACAAGTGCAAATATGGCAAGTGACAGTGGAGAAGACATCTCGTACATTGAGGATGCCCCCGCGTCATTCAAATCAGGTGTGTGGGAACATTTTGGTTTTCCCATTACGTACGATGACGCCGGCAAAAAATCAAATTGACAAAATCGTCACTGTATGCAAGCATTGTAAAGCACGAATGCCGTACAATCGTGGGAATACTTCAAATATGCCACAACATGGCAGCAAACGCTCCTGACACTTTGTATAAATACTGTAGTAAATAAAAAAAAGCTGGTGAAATCATCCATGTCTTACTTCTTGCTGTTTCAAAATACTACCTGGCTTTTCATCAGAGATTTTTCATAAAATATGCTTATGTCAACTCAAACTTAGTTTGTGCATGACTATTTCATTCTAACTATAATTTTAACCTCTCTTAAATGCTTAAAAACTATGGTAACTTAAGGTAGATGGTATATGCCCAAATATTGAGTACTTAAAATAAAAAACAAAAAACCGCAATACGTACCGAACCGCAGACCTCAAACCGCAATACGTACCGAACCACCACTTTTGTGAACCGTGCCACCCCTAGTAGACAGATAAAGTAAATGTGTATATCGTTGTAGTTCGCTGAATATGTCCGTCTCTCGTCTCAAACCGCTACTAATGTCCGCACAGACAGGTATCCAAGGGCGACAGGACGACTGGTTGACTAGCACGAGACGTTTTGAAGTGCAGATTCTCCAGGTGGGAGCCAGATGGAAATTCGTGTTTGGGACAGGACTCTGCCTTTGGTTTACATCGCTTTGATGGTAAACATTATCGGGTATCATTAGATAAGCAAAATTTCTATTCTACCTAACTTGGGAAACGCATTCAAATGGGAGCTTACTGAATTGCTATTACCTGGAGTGTGCTTTGGTATTCATATTCCCGTTGAATAGGCCACATCAACCTGGGAATTGCTGGGAGTGAATCAGTGTAGCTTTGGGAAGCTGATTTGGAGGTGACATCATAGGTGCTAGATGGATCTGCTTTACTGCAAGTAGAAAAGGGTGGCATGGAACTAATGGATAATAAAACAGGAAACGTGAGATGAAAATTGTCGTAATTTCAAATGCATTTCTCATGCATTGTTATATAAGCCTTGAGACTAGCTATTGACTGGCAGTTTTATTTTATACAGCTTGGCAGGCTTCTCAATCGAACAAACCGTTCATTCTCAACAAGACTGTTGTGCCCCTTTTTGGCATCAATACTAGTAGTCTATGATAATATGTAGTGGAAAATGTGCCACACAGTGATGTATTATACCGAATAGTGAATGAATTTCTACATGTGGACTACTTACCTGTCTGATGGAAATGATGCATCTCTTGGGCAGAATCCAAACTGGCACCCTCTGATCTTGAGTCCATGAACATTGAGGGTTTCTGCCTGGCGTTTTATCTTGTCTCTCAAAAATAGGTTCTCATCATCTTCACTGACTTATTTGTGAAAGTGTGACTGCGCTTAAGGTACTGTCATGTTCTCATTTTTCTGGGTTGAATTTATTCACCTTGTCTTTCAGGGGGCATTCTGTAATAAAGACATCATTCTCGCCCAGATATTAGGCAAATCCAAACTGCTTTATTATTAATGCTGGTAAGTTTTTATTTATTTTTTTTTTACTGCTATTTTATGAGGACACAAAAAATGTGATATTCTGTAGAATTTATTTCCTTTCACACTCTAATTTAAAGTTTCCCAATTCTTGCTGACAATTATCCTAACTGCAGGATGTTACCTGTGCCATATTTTACGATCAGGATGGTGTGTCCTGAGGCATTGGTAGGGTTAGATTTACGCTATGTAGTGCTTTGAGGGTACAGTAAGCATTTTCAGAGGGGATTAACACTTCTGCAAGGCACTGAATTTACCATTGATTAATGTGCGTCCAGATGTTATGATGTTGTTTTAACCCTGCAGTAGTATAAGATAAATTTGTAATCTTGAAATAATGTTGTTATAGGAGAAAACGCCAAGGCACGGAGATCGTCAAAAACCAGGAAAAAAGTGGTTTCAGTGCACGACAGCTGGAGAAGGGGACTATGAATCGCCACCTAATTTCTCTCTCTCTACACACACACACACGCGCACCAAGTTGTGTTTTTTGACATAACGCGCAATTGCCAGTTTTTTTAAGCACATCAGCAAAAGATAATGCAGCAGTCCTGCAATAATTCACCCTTCATGACTGATATGATAACATTCATGTTATGCTGAAACAGTTTCAGGTGGTGATTCAGCTGTATGATCAGATAATGTAGATTGTGGTGCCGTTAGTGTATTGAATGAAACTCAGCTGTTACTTCGCCTGGCCGCACTGATTGGAAAGAGGGGGGTCAAAGTAATTGAAATGAATGCTGGTACAACCTAGTACAGTTCAACAGCAACACCAATTGCGGTCCGCAAGCTAAACAAACTATTGAATCCACAGCTCTCAATTTGTTCAAATTCTGATTATTATACCCTTGTGAAGCCAAGATTTATTGCAGCACTGGTGTGTAAGTCTGCCTTGATTTTAGTTACGTGCCCCAAATACTCTGACCATTGATTGGATTTTGTACTTGTTTGCACTAGATGTGATTATCAATAAAACAATTAGGTTAAAATTGACATTTTTAAACTATCGCCTTATTATTGTTATTGGGTCATAAATAAGCAGTGTGTAAATTTCCATTTTTACTTGTACAACATAGTGATCAGTATGTCTGAGTCTGTCTGTCTGTAATAATTTCACTTTAGGAGCAGAAATGAAATATCATTCAATATTTTTATGAAACTTGCTGTGCATATTAATATTTTGGGATTTCTGACATTAGATTGTGGGGGCAGGGGGGCATCATCATGTTTAAAATTTGAGAACACAAGGTATGTAGAGCAATGTGTGCTTATTTTCAGTTGACTGGAGTTATGAAATATACATCATAATCGGTGAATCTCCTCATGTGCTGGATGTGTAAGGTCGCACTGTTATTAGGGGTGCCTGGTCAATATGGGGTGCTCTGACTCCGTTATCTTCTGGAGAGGGAAATCTATCAAGTCCTCATTCGTATAAAACACGAATTGGTAAATGCAAAATATGAATACGATAATGAAAAATAATTACTAAATGGTTTGCTAATACAGAGCACCTGGTAGTCGTCAGTATTAAGAACTGGTCGCAAATTTTATTTGGTTTATTTCTTTCGATACATATACACTACTTCCTGGGTGAAAAGGACTGGCCAAATGTGTATGCAAGTTCCCACCAGCCAAATATTTCATCATCACTAAAAAGGGCTGTAATTTTGCTGCATGTTACAAAAATAAATGTATATTATAATGCCAGTTTTTCAAAAAGAAATAATTTGTCAGTTCTGAGAAATGCAAAGGGCAGTTTTGCTTCAAGAATTAAAACTTTGCTTACAAATGTCATGACTCGGACAGGCTATATGAATAGGACATGTCACAGAAAAAAAGGACTGATGACTGAATTAAACAAGGTTATTTACTAATTTGCTGGCCAGAAGGAAAGGAGAGAGGAGGGAAAGTCTTGCGTTGAAGTAGTGCTGCTGGCCACTCTGTATACAGCACTACAGCAGGGCTGCCCAATCCTGTTCCTGGAGATCGACCATCCTGAAGGTTATCACTCCAGCCTGAGCAAACCACACGACCTTTCCCAGATACAGAACTTGACAAGCTGCTAATGAGCTGAATCATGAGTGTTGAATTAGGGACAGAGTAGAAACCTAAAGGATGGTCGATCTCCAGGAACAGGGTTGGCCAGCCCTGCACGACAGTGGTGTGTGGGTTTTTTTTTTTTTTTGCTGAGCTGGTATGTGCTGAAATCATTTGCTGAACACAGATTCGCTAACTCTCCAGCAAGGGAAACGTGTTTTGTGGGGTGACGAATCACGCGTCTCTATCTGGCAGTCTGATGGACAAGGCTGGGTTTGGCGGACGCTAGGAGTACATTACCTGCCTGACTGCGTTCACTGCCAACTGAAGTTTGGTAGAGAAGGGATAATGCTATAGTGTAGGCTTTCAGGGGCTGGCCTGGGCCCCTAAATTACAGTGAAGGGAAATCTTGGTACTTCAGCTAACCAAGACATTTTGGACAATTCTATGCTTTGAACTTTGTGGGAACAGTTTTAGGAAGGTCCTGTTCTGTTCCACTATAACTGCGCCTCTGTACAATGCAAATGGCATAAAAAGCACGGTGGGGTGACTTAAATATGGGAGAAACAGACAGGCCTGCAGAGAGCCCTGACTAGAACACCTTTTGGATGAACTAGAGCAGAGACTGAGCCAGGCCCTCTCATCCAACGTCAGTGTCTGATCTAGCAAAGGCTCTTTAGGGTGAATGGGCAAAATTCCCGAAGATGCCCCAAAATCTTAAGGAAAGCCTTCCCAGATTCCAGGATGAGTCGAAGCTGTTACAGATGCAGAGCAGGGACCATCTCTTTATTAATGCCCATGTAATTACCTGGCCCCTCCCCTAGGTGGCCAGGTTAAGCAATGATCATGTCTGTGTGTGTGTGTGTGTGTGTGTCACTCTCTCTGTCAGCCCGTGGCTGGGGCCAGGTCTGCTATCTCTGATTGCCTTGTTTTCATAAGAGATCCAGAAGGTGTAATGTGTTGGTGGTCCAATACTTTTGTCCATTGTGTGTGTCTGTGTGTGAATTTACCCTGTTCAATATTCAGTTCACATTTTTGGACGGGTCGCAGTACTGTAATTATTTAGGCCTATCTATGAATATCGGCACAGATAAATAGGCCTACTGGAAAATAATGACGCTTTTTTTGTATTAAGAACGTTCAACATTTTTCGACATCACTGAATCTAGAAAGGCACCCATTTATTTGAGCGGCACATCAGAAATATCTCGACAGAATAAATAATGTGCAGTGCAATCTTTGCGAAGTTCAGTTTGCTTATCACAGAACTAGATCGTTGATTTTCTAATCAAAATAAATCATTTTCTAAATTACAGGCATATGGCTTATATAGTGCATACAAGACTATAGTAACTTGAGCGTGCCATTTTCACGGCTCACGCGTCCCGGTAGCCGTGTTTTGAGTTTTGTGCGTAAAATTCTGTCATTTAACTGCTGACATGCGAAATCTCCCCTTAAAATTAACTCGGAATTTATGGCAATTATGTTAATGGAGGCCTGTTTTTTCAGTTAATGGATAGGCTAATTTACGTGCATCGCAGAAAGACGACAAACCGAAACCCCAGGGTGTTGATTCTTTTTTTATTTGACTATTTGAGGTTTTTTTTTTTTTTTTTTTTGCGAATAGGCTGCTCCATAGTAATTGAATGCGAGCACTCGAATTTGGAAATTGGTTAAAATGCCCATCCAGAGTACGTTTCCTCTGAAGGCTGTGGAAGTTTTCTTTATCATTAGGAGTGAGTGCACTTGCGTTTCGGAGCAGTGCAATCGTTTGGAAGTCGCATGCCAGATCAGAGACGAGTGTAAGGAATTCCATCCGGCAGGCGACTTTGGCCCGCGTCCGTTTTGCGATTGATATGCGAGTGCGACTCGGCGCCGCCACAAGCGACTCAGGAACGACTCTGGGCCAAAGTCGCTGGCTGTCTGGGGAGGCTTCCTGCCGAATTCGGGTGTTTGGAATGGCGCTACTCTTAAAGCTTTTTAATCATGCGGTTCAATAAAGACCTTAATTAGTAAAATCAGGTGCAGCACTATTAAGCTGCTTACTGGACGTGAAACAAAATTTTCGCATGAAAGATTACATTCAAAGTCAATGCAAAGACGCAAATACACGCGAAATGTCTGTACTCGCGTCTTTACATTGACTTTGAACGTAATCTTTAGAGCGAAAAATTCGTTTCACGTCCAGTAAGCAGCTTAATAGTGCTCTTAACTCTTAATAGAGTTCTGGTGCATAATACTCCCATTTTCAAAGTTGCATAGTACGATGTACACGCACTTCGTGACAGTATACAGTAGGCCTATATACGTTAGTGGTAAACTTTCACTTCGTTACTTTGCCACTGGCAACTTAGTTACTCGTTTCAAATGAAAATATTAATTTAATTAATCATTTACGCATTGTCTGGATTTGGCGTGTTCAAGAACAACAACGCTGTATCTTTGTGCAGATCTGTCCGCCAGTGGACGCGGAGCTGCCATTTTTGCACGCTGTTACAATATTCCATCACTTGACGGCACACCAGGATCAGTTATTGAATATTCACCAGTATCAGTTATTGAATATTCACACAACTGCCAGTAAACTGAAAGAAGAAGTGACTCTTCATTCCCCCAATATCTGTGCTTTTTTAAGGGTTGAATATTTGTGAACAGTTATTTGAACCGAATATAGATTCTGATATTGTTGAAAAGGATGTGTTGTAAAGCATTATGTTGGAGATGTGCACTCATGTTGAAATAAATCTACATTGGGAAAGCAACCCTTACTTGCACTGAATTGGAAATATTTTAGAAAAATACACTGAATTACAAGGCTTTACAGAACAGTGCGCTATTGTAGACTTAACATGTAAGGTTTTAATTACATGATTTTAGTAATAATAGGTCGTGATCTAAAGTGGGCCAGTCTGAGGCATGAAACTCCAGGGCTGAAAATGAGTCCCACACCGGCCCTGTTATTGTGTATTGCATCGTTATTTTGTTAACCTACACTGTTCATGATTCCAGCTGTAATTAAAGTTTTTTTTTTTTTTTTTAAGATTACCAAGTAAAAACACTGAAAATCTCCCCCCCCCCCCCCCCCCTGAAAGGTCCATCAATCCAATAAAAGTTCTACTCTATTCCAATAGAAATGGATGAACTGTGAAAAGACATCAAAGCATCCAACGGAGTAAATCACAGATTAAAAATTGAAAACACTACATTGCACTTGTTTTCTTTCATTAATAATGGTATTCAATTCACTTTGAAGTGAATTTGCATCTTCTTCCATCAGGCATATTCTGTCGAGCATAGAGCAACAAAATCATCTTCTGGTAGCACTCAAGAAAACGGCATTAACTCCATGTAATGCTAAAGTAGGCAGCATAGTAGGCCAACATTATTTTTTTCTTGGAGATACATCAGCAGTCGCAAGAGATGTTGGGATTCAATATACAGTACAGGCCAAAAGTTTGGACACACCTTCTCATTCAATGAGTTTCCTTTATTTTCATGACTATTTACATTGTTGATTCTCACTGAAGGCATCAAAACTTTGAATGAACACATGTGGAATTACGTACTTCACAAAAAAGGTGTGAAATACCTGTAACTAAAATCATGTCTTATATTCTAGTTTTTTCAAAGTAGCCACCTTTTGCTCTGATTACTGCTTTGTCATGAGCTTCAAGAGGTAGTCACCTGAAATGGTTTTCACTTCACAGGTGTGCCTTGTCAGTGTTAATTAGTGGAATTTCTTGCCTTATCAATGGGGTTGGGACCATCAGTTGTGTTGTGCAGAAGTCAGGTTGATACACAGCCAACAGCCCTATTGGACAACTGTTAGATACATACAAAATTCCACATGTGTTCATTCATAGTTTTGATGCCTTCAGTGAGAATATACAATGTAAATAGTCATGAAAATAAAGGAAACACATTGAATGAGAAGGTGTGTCCAAACTTTTGGCCTGTACTGTAGATAGTCAGGCAGATTGCCGTTTTATGACAGGATGTGGTGGAGGACGAAACGTGGCTAAAAACTCGCGATTCCTTCATTATCATGATTATGAAATCACCAGTTTTATCATAAATTCTTAAATTCACCAGTAACCATAGAATCTACCTGCTTGCTGTGAAAAAATGAATAAGGAGGCTGCAGATCATTACTCCGCCATCCTACAGCGCTGTGAAAAGGTATTTGCCCCTTCCAGGTTTCTTCTGTTTTTGAATAATTGTAGCATTTACACTGTATGTTTCAGCTCATGAAGTTATGGTTTTGAATATGGGATGAGGATAACCAGAGTAAAGATTAAATGCAGTTTTTGAAAAATAAAATGATAATCTTATTTGTTGACAAAAAAATGTTATCCACCCCAACCTGACCCTTTGCAAAAAAGTAACTGCCCCTTCATTACTAAATCAACCAATTCAACAAATTTAGTTGATTTTTGGGTTCAAGTTCACTTGAAAGACCCTGAGAAGATTAATGCCAGCCTCACTGAATCTATACATCATTTAAATAGAACCTGTCCAGCAATGCGAATTAGGCTAAAGGCAGCGGATGATGCCGCAATCTAAACAAATAAAAAAAACTCACTGACATTAATCAATCTAGAAGGGGTTAAGAAGCCATTTCTCAAGCTCTGGGACTCCAGTAAACCATTTTAAGAGCCATTACAAATGAAAATAAAGCCTTTACGAATACAAATGAAGAAAAGTTGGAGTGGTGGTCAACATTCCCAGAAGAGGCCAGGCTACCTAAATTCCTCCAAGAGTGCACTGACAACTCATCCGAGAGGTCGCTAAACAACTCATACTAACTGCTAACAAACTGCTAGCCTCAGTGAAGATCAGTGTTCATGATTTCACAATAAGGAAGAGACTGTGGCCAGAAATGGCATCTTTGGGAGGATCGTGAGGCGAAACGCCACTGCTTTCCACCAAGAGCCGAGACTCTCACTCGCCAAAAGCATGTTAATGACCCCCAAGATTTTTAAATACTATTCTGTTGACTGATGAGAGAAAAGTGGAACTTTCTGAAAGACATGGGTCCCATTACACCTGCCGTCAAGCTAAGGCAGCTTTCCACACAATAAGAACATCATAACATCTGTGAAACATAGTGGTCATAGCGTGATGATCTGAGGCTGCTATTCTGCTTCAGGACCTGGGAAACTTGACATAATTGATCAAACCATGAACTCTGGTCTCCACCAGAAAGTCCCAGAGATAGTCTGGCTGTCACTTTGTAACCTAAAGCTCCAGGGCAGTGGGATTATGCAGCAGGACAATGATCCAAAGCTCACAAGCAAGTCCACCTCAGAAATGCTCAAAAGAAAGAAAATTAAGGTTTTTGAATGGCTGAGTCTATGTCCTGGCATGAATCCGATTGCGATCCTGTGGCATGACTTTTAACAGGCGGCTCATGCTTGAAAACCTTCCATTGAAACACTTCCGCAAAGAAGAGTGAGCCAAATTTCCACCACATAATGTCAAAGATTCATAGCCAGTTTGCAAATGTTAGATTGCAGTTGTTGCCGCCAAGGGTGGCACAGCCAGTCATTAGGTTTACAGGGGCAATTATATTTTCTCACCAGTGATATACATATTAAATAACTTTTTACTTTCAGGAAATTAAATTATTATATAAGAATGCACTTTGTGTGTTCACACAATGTCATTACAATAAAACTACATTCTAAATGATCTGAAGCATATAACTGTCTATGGTAATCAGTGGCAGTGATAACTGTGATGGTCCTGCTCTGCAGGCCCTCCCCCCTCCTGTCTGCACCTCCACTTCAATGAGCCACACCTGCTGCTCGTTGAGGTAGAAGTGCAGTTTAGATCATTTAAGCACTGCCACATTGGCAGTGCAGCTACGTACATTCTTTGTCATGGAGCCCTGCAGTTTGTTGCCGCTGTTCCTCTCAGTTTTTATTCTTTAAAATTAAATATTTATTTATATTTTTACTCAGCCTGTGCATTTGGGTCCTTTTTTTGGTGTTGGGTACATGGTCCCAGTGACCGCCGGCTGAAGACCTGAAGCTAAACCTGACTAAACCATGACAATATCAACTGTAGATATCAACCATTGCGAATTGACTTGTGAGAATTTCAAGCCAACATATCCAAAATGTTATTTTAATGGGTGGAAACTCTATTTAAGCATATCTTACACTAGTAAAATCATCAAAAATGACCACCTTATGAGTGGAAATGTGCATTGTATATACCTGCAACTACAAGTCAACTTACACCATTGACTTCCATTCACATTTTATTGCAGATACCTCTAATTCAGATTTAACGTTACAATCCCAAGTCAACAAATCCATGACATAATTTTGACTAGTTGCAATTCTAAGTTATAGTATCTACCACTCCATTCTCACTAGTCAAAATGTTAATTATTGACATCTACAATTCACATCCCACGAGTGGAAATATCAATTGTTGATGTCAACAATTTGGTTCTTACCAGTAGCAATGTTCATTGCAGATATCTAAAATTGTCCTTTGATTGCAGAATGCAAGTATGTTGAATGGAAGACTAGACATATAACATTCAATTCTGACGAGTCAACATTACATCACTGATGTCAGTGTGGAATTCTAAGTAAGAGTGCAGTTTCAGATATCAACAAATACATTTCAGGTATCTGAAATGCCATTGTAGATATCTGAAATCACAACCCCAGTTCCGGAATAGTTGTGACGAAATGTAAATTTTGAATAAAATCAAAATGCAATGACTTTCACATCACATGAGCCAATATGTTATTTACAATTGAACATAGATAACATTTCAAATGTTGAAACTGAGACGTTTTACATTTTTATCCACAAATTGAGCTTATATCAAATTATCTGGCTGCAATGGGTTTCAAAAAAGTAGGGACACAGGCAAAAAAGGGCTGAAAAAGCAATTAATATATAAAAGAATTAGCTGAAAGAACATTTTCCAAGTAATTAAGTTGACTGGCATCAGGCGTCTGACACAATCGGCTATAAAAGGGATGTCTAAGAGAGGCTGAGTCTCTCAGACGTAAAGATGGCCAGAGACTCTCTAACCTGTGAAGACTTGCGTAAAAAAATGTGGAATATTTTAAAAACAATGTCTCTCAATGTCAAAATGCAAAGGCTCTGAAGGTCTCACCATCGACAGTGCATCATCAGAGGATTCAGAGAAACTGGAAAAATCTCTGGGCGTAAGGGACAAGGCCAAAGACCTTTACTGGACTTCTACGTTTACTCTATCATGCAAAAAGGAAGCTATTGTTGAGCATGATCCAGAAGTGCCGCCGTGTTCTGTGGGCAAAGGCTAATTTAAAATGGACTGTAGCAAAGTGTCCTGTGGTCAGACGAGTCCAAATTTGACATTCTTGTTGGAAATCATGGGCGTCGTGTCCTCCGGGCTAAAGAGGAGAAAGACCACCCCTCCTGTTTTCAGCGTTCAGTCCAAAAGCTCTGATGGTATGGGGATGCATTAGTGCATATGGTGTGCAGAGGTTGCGTCACACTTTCTGATTGTCCGTCACAATGACGGACAGGGGCATAACAATTCCATCATAATCGATTATCATCAGTCATTGTAATTTTATTTTTTTAAGTAATTGTTTTTTTTAATAAAATAAACAAAATAATTTATAGATTAGGCCTACGCATTAGCTGATACCGACAGTGATTCATGTAGACACATTGCGCACTGTGTTAAATACAGCATGGCCTGGATTTTCGAACTTACTGCTGTATGAACTTTATAAAACATAATAAATGATTTCTCTCCCCACACAGTAACAGTGCGCAAATGAACAATGCTTACAGTTATTGCGGGCTTCATTAAGCCTAACAACTGCAGTCTCACTAAGCGGTCCTACGAAGCTGCTTATCAACTCTTATGTCAACCGGGGCTTTCCCGACCTAGATATCTGCGTGTTCACATAACAGAGACAGCGTAGCATATGACCAATCGTCTAACGGCAGCAGAGGAGCATATTTTACAAATGAAGAGCAAATGATCATTTGACAAAAATATGAGGAATACAGGATCATAGTCCAGAGATGCCAAGTCGCATGCATTTTCGGCGTGAGTCTCTTGCCACTGAGTGGCAGTCAGGTTCCTGTGCCGTTGTCAGCAATTATTCAATCAACACGAACTGAAGAAATTCACTCGCGGAATTCAAGTCATTGTGCATTGAGTGACACAGAAATCAATTTTGACACGGGAATTCTCACGCTTGTCTTTACTGAGGGATTGAAAGCAACAGAATTGCAAAAAAAACGTTTCAAATGATCTTATTTCATTTAAACAATTTAAACGATCTGGAAACACATGCATATTTTCCAATCCCTGAGCAAAGAGAAGCACGAGAAATCCAGAGTCATAATCGCTTTCCATGGTGAGGTCCACCTTCACGCAAGTGAAACTGAAACTTCAATGCACAAGGATTTTAATTCCGCGTGAGGATCTCATTAATAAGCGTTCATTGAATAATTGCGGATTATGGTGTATAAGCCTAAAAAAATGCGTGAGACCTACACCGAATGTGTGAGACTTGGCATCTCTGTCATACAGATCAAAGACAATGCTCGAGACAACATGACACCCACCACTAGTGATGTTACCGCTGATACCGAGGCTCCGAAGCACGCTTCAAACTCGACAGAGTATTTTTCTGAAGCACTGTGCCGGAGCTTGCTTCATACTGGGGAAAACCACGTGACTGATGATGCTCGAACCACTTCACTTCATTCAGCCTGAATAAGCTGACCGGTTTGGTTCGAGTGGTGGAGCTTTTAAACATTGGCGCGATTCAAATGTATTTCAGATGGATGAAACTGCGCTCTGTTTGACATTTTTATTCACAAATAATAATAATAATAATAATAATTCCAAAGTCGCACAAGCACACCCAGTATACACCAAGCACAATCAAAAAACATAATACAATATGTTTTTTTGACAGAGTTAATATTTACAGGATTCAATGAGGCCGTGGATGTAATTAATGTTATAATAATATAATGAGTTATTAAGGTAAGGAAGACAAACAACAGACACATGTAAGACAAAGTTAGATTTCAGCTTCATTTAAGGGGTGATCTGGGGTTAAATGAAAAATGACACCAGGAAACAACTCTGAGTTAATCTAAAGAGGTATATGTAATAAACACCAAAAAAGATACAAGTTGGCATTTTACTGTTTATGTGATTGCCAGGGTAACCGAGCAAGCTCATTAAATATGCAGAAAACTTCTGGCACCAATTCCTCTTTAACTCTATGATAGGAATTCAGTTCTTTTCTTTCATCATTAAAAAGCCATTGCTTATCCAAATGCAATGCAATAGCCATTCTTTGCCCAATATATCAGTTTTGTGATTTTTGGCCATTTTACTCAAATTTTGAAATTATTTTGTGCAGAATCTGACGAAACCTCAAAATAGTATGTAACAGATAGGCAAAATTTCCCTATGACTTTGCATTTCTAATGAAGTAAAGTACCAGCAGTCCAATTTTCATTGATTTTCAATGATAAATAAAAAGGTTATGGCTGCCACAAACATAAGAAACGTGGAAAAAGTAATACCTTAGGAGGTCAATGGAAAATGCATTAGACTGCATTGAAAAGTTAAGGTCAAGTTTTAATTCTTGTAGCAATCAGTGATTATTAAAGGTGGGTTATTATAGAATATTTTTATTCAATTCTTTTTTTTTTTTGGAAAATTAATAAAATTTTGCCCATTTAACCCCAGATCACCCCTTCAGTGTTTTTCACAATACAACCTACTCAAAGCGCACCCGCAAGGTGCGTCAGCGTCACCTTTGCAAGGCTGCACAACAATCTCTATGCCAGCAGATGTCACCCACGTGCTCAATGACGCTTTGAGTAGTGAACCAATTTTCAATGCAATGATCCAAAATGGTCCGAAGCTTCATATAGCCTTGTTTGGCCACCACTACCCATCACCAATTGGATGGGAGTGTGAATTATATTCTGTCAAAATGACGGACGGCCTTCAAAATTTTGCAACATTGTTAAAAAAAAAATCTGTCAATGATGGAAAATATTCGGTTAACATGACCTCTGATGGTGTGGGACACTTGCATGTTTTAAAAAGCACCATGAATGCTGAAAGGTATATAAAGGTTTTAGAGCAACACTTGCTCCCCTCCAGACAACATCTATGCCAGGGAAGGCCTTGTGTATTTCAGCAGGACAATGCTAAACCACATACTGCAGCTATTACAACAGCATTGCTTTGTAGCAGAAGAGTCCGTGCTGAACTGGCCTGCCTGTAGTCTTGATCTTTCACCGATTGAGAATATTTGGCGCATAATTAAACAAAAAGTCTGTCAAAGGAGACCAAAAACTCTCCAGCAGCTGAAAGCCTATATTAAACAAGAGTGAGATCAAATTGCAACGGCTAAACTCAACATACTTGTCTCCTCAATGCCCAGACACCTCTACTCAGAGTTAAAAAAGAGGGGATGCCACAATTTGGTAAACAGGCCCCTGTCTCAACTTTATGAGATATGTAGCCGCCGTCAAGTTTTAAATGAGCTCATTGTGTGAATAATATAGTAAAATTTCTCAGTTTCAACATTTGTT
Source organism: Gymnothorax reevesii (assembly GCA_029721435.1). Taxonomy (NCBI): domain Eukaryota; kingdom Metazoa; phylum Chordata; class Actinopteri; order Anguilliformes; family Muraenidae; genus Gymnothorax; species Gymnothorax reevesii. Next base: position 60,795,443 of record CM056581.1, read on the forward strand.
ATGTTTTATCTGTTCTATTGTGAATAAAATACTGGCTGGTGTAATTTGCAAGTCATTATGTTTTGATTGCATTCACAATTTACACTTTGTCCCAACTATTTTGGAATTGGGGTTCTACATTCTTACGAGTAATTACTATATGTCAGGTATCTACAATTCCCTTTGTGACTAGAACTGAATTTCAGATATCTCAAAAGGATTTTCCACCACTGAAAAATGTGTGGAAGTCATTTAAGTATTTAATCAGTACATGTCCAAAACGCATGTGGAGATTAGGGCTTCATATCCAAAGCTAATATGGTAATTAGAGCGACCTATCCGAAGCTAACATGATCATTTGGATGACATCTTACGGTGATGTAAATCAAATGACAATGAGGGCGATGATGACTAGACAAAATGGGGCAGGAAGGAAATTCTAATACTGAGACCATATACTATATAAAAAGATGGACGCAGCACTCAGGTCTGAAAACAGAGGCCAATGCAGAAAACTCAAATTTTCATTCTATTTAATTGCCAGCAGATGGCGACGTCAGTGGTTGCAGAAAGTTCAATCCTATAGGACTCTTTGAAAAATGACCCTACTTTCCCACCAGATTTATTATTTCAAAAATGATTTTCCACATTACTTTATTGTATCTATCACAAGTTTCAAGTCTCCTTCGATATATCACAATGTTCATTTTTGTAAATTATGGCCCCAAATATAGAATAAAGGATAAAGCCAGAATATGCTTTAGGGGCATGGCTATCCTCTGGTCCTTGTCTAATACGGTCAGATCCACAAATAGATCTAACCCTAGCTCCCTGGACATTCAATTCACGCTCTCGTCCAATATGAATCACATCCGGTTTCAAAATGACAAAATGGATGACATCACGGTTGCTTTGTCCATTTTTTTATACAGTCTATGACTGAGACAGCATTTTCTGCATTCGACAGAATTTTTAATGAGACGCATTAAGCCAGACAAGTGTTATTGCAGAGAGGTAACAATGATATTCAGAGGGAACTACTGATATTACACACACACACAACTTATATATTAGTAAAGTGCGCCTCCGTTTGGGCATTGCCAGTATTGTGGCAGTTTTCCACAGTGCGGAGGACACAGCCCGGAGTACACTCCATCTGCAGTGGGTAGGTTAAGTCCTTCAACCCACTGCACGCTTTCGTACTATTTCATAATAATGGCCACTAGGTCACATGATCAAAACCATCCAATCAGCGCACTCATCTTGCCTTAAAATTCAGGAGTAAGTAGGAGGTGCTTCCTCCTAGAGAGTCACCTGATTGCATTTGATTGTCATCTGACTTTGCTGTCACATGATTGCTTGGCTGCCATTATGTTGGCCTTTTAAGTTTGCCTTCCGGAGCAGCTGTTCCTTGGCACGCTAGCTTCACAACCCTCCTCCACCCCAGCTCCACCTGTCTTTTACAGCATGCATTGATTATCTTCTCTTGTGAGTAAATTACCGTTCAGAAAACAATGTCTCTTCCTTTTGAGGTCATAGTTGCTGTAGGCCCTGTTCTATGGACGGGAGGTTACTAGCAGCTCTCTGCCTTCGGTTCCATGCTTGGAATGTAAAGAGGAGATAAGATAAAATAGACTATAGCGTAAATCAGGAAAAGAATGGATTATAACTAGGCTACCGCTATCGGTCGTATTTGCCACCTGTTCGCCCACAAAGCTATCAATGACAGTAAGTTCACGGTTCTTTCACGTTACCAATCAGACGACACAAGTCGGTAAGTCGGCCAGGATGTTGCTGCGGATGAAAGCTTTTGCTTCTTCCAGACTGTTAAACACAGACTGGGTGCCGTTGTGTGTAATCCTGAGTCGCGCGGGGAAAAGCAGCCCATATTTCACTCCTTGGTGATCGCGGAGCAGCTTCTTAGCCTCGTCAAATGTTGCTCTCCTCTTGGCCATGGCAATAGTGTAGTCCGGAAATATTATAAATCTTTGTCCCTTGTCAAGAAGCAGACCCGCTTGTCTTGGGCGTTGCATAATGTCCTCCTTTATCCTGCAGTAGTGTATACGTACAATGAAGGGACGCGGCTTCTCTCCGGGTCGGGGGCGCGGCTGTAGGGAGCGGTGAGCCCTGTCAAGCAGCGGTCGCTCCTCCAGGTGTAGGGCCTCTTTATGGAATAAAATCAGTCGGACGGGGTCCTTCCACGCCCTCTTGCAGGCCAACGATCCTCAAGTTGTTTCTCCGCGACGTTCCCTCCAGGTCCTCGCATTTCTCGGATAGAGAGACCACTTGCTTAGTGAGGTTTTGTAGCTTGATGCTCAGGGATGTAGCCTCATCTGCCCAGTGGTTCGTCCCATTTTCCAACTCTGCCACATGGCTAGCCAAGGCCCCGGTCTCGGATCTAACTGCCGTCAGGTCTCTAAGTATCTCTGAACGCACCAATGTAATTTCAGATCTTAAGGATGTTGCTAAACTGTCTATTTTAGCGTCCACAGAAGCACAGATGTCACCTTTCAGCGTTACCAACTCAGACGTTAAATCAGTACGAAGTGCGGCGATAGCGCTAAGAATAGCATTGTCCGGTGGGGCAGAGTTAGCTTGCTCGGTGCTAGCTCCCTTGCAAAGCTGGTACGTCATGGTGAAGCGCTCACAGAAAACGTAATGCTGCCAAAATGACTCAAAAACAGTTTAATCCCAAGTGACAAAAAATATCAATGGGGAAACCAAAAGCACCGTTATTGATCGAATTATTAGACAAAAGGCCAGGAGCTCCAGAATCTTCCACCTACTCATGCATCGCCACACCGGCAGTCTCCCAAATCAGAAAGTCCTTTAACAAAACCTGCTAACATATCTTGCTGGCTGGCAACAGCCTTCTTAATTTCAGCCACTGCTGGCGTCTCCATAGTGGCTAGAGTGTACTGTGATGGGCATTGGTCATTGGACGCCAAGAGCAGTGGCCAGAAATAAAAGGAAAAACCAGCAGTGTGCTGATAGACTAAAACAGATAGAAATCATGAGACTCGCGCTACCAACGGACCTGATGCCGTCTGTGGTAGAAAACAGCCGAGCTCGAAAAAAACAAAAGAAAAGGGAAATAAACCAAAGATTCCCTTACTCACTAACACTTATCCTGTTATGCAGCTAAGATCCTGACAATACTCTATCTCTAAAGACCTTACCAGCTAAAGCGCCAAGGAGACAACCCGAGCAACACGAGCGAGGCTGAACAGGAGCTTAAATAGAGTCCGGGTAACGGCCCCAAGTAATGCCAGCTGGCCCAGGAATCCGATGGCGAGCAAAGCAATATCGTCCTGGACGAGAGTAACAAAAGGAGCTTTCAAAACTCCAAAACCATGACACCAAGGGCCTCAGCATCGGCAAGCTAGTGACAGATCGGCATCGCCAGCTCACAAAGCATGTGCGGGAGAACATGCCTAGGATCCGTCACATGTATGATGTGTGGAATGTTGCCAAAGGTGAAGAATCTATTTGGCTTTGACACGCTGCCCTGAATGTGTTGATATATTTCCAGTTGTTTTGCAAGAATGTTGGCAAAATAAGAAATGATATATACATCGTGGACAAAAAAAATAAACATCACAAGCATAAATGTCAAAAGACTGTGAATTTATTCACTACTGGCGTGTGTTTGTGTGTGTGTGTGTGTGTGTGTGTGTGTGTGTGTGATTAAATTTTTTTTCCATGTAGATTTCATGCACCCACTACAAGCTGGGGCCTGAGGCACTATTTTTCTGATGAAACCTTATTTGTGTAAACTTGGTTTCCCCATGTTAATTCTAGCGCAATAATTAATGTGCAACATTTATATGTCTACGTTTTAGTACACTCCATTGGAAGTTTGAGGGATTGAAGTGGATATCTTAATTCATTTTTTACATTTTTGACATTTTATTCAATCTTGCATGCAGGTGTCCACAAGAAAGTGCAGGCTCTGGCGAAGCAGAAGGATTGCGAGGCCCTGGGAGCCTGGACACAGAGTATCAAGAACCATGTATTGGGTGGCAGCCTCAACTTGTGACGAAGAGTAGGAGATGAGAGGTGCCAAGTGGCTGTCCCTCATCAACCACATCCAGGGGGTACATCATGGCCACAGGGACCTCTTCCCAGACCGCCTGCACGAGGAGCTGGATAGTGGTCAGCAGAAGAAATGGTTAAGGCCTGGTAATTCGGCTTCTATATATTGCCAATTTCTGTGGTGTCTTCCACCCCCCCTCATTTTATCTGTCACCCAAACAGACACCATGAAAATTAATGTTGCATAGAAGTAAGCATTTCATGGAATGTCTAAAATACAAATTTTGTATGCAATTTTATGTAATATATCACATTATTAATCTCTTGGGTTGCTTTCCTCAACTTTGATATAATCACCAGCATTAATATGAATCATGAATCATATGAATATGAAGCATTCATATTACAAAACCCAAAACCAGTGAAGTTGGCACGTTATGTAAATCGTAGATAAAAACAGAATACAATCATTTGCAAATCCTTTTCAACTTATATTCAATTGAATACACTGCAAAGACAAGATGTTTAATGTTCAAACTGAGGGGGCCTTTTTACCACTGTGTTACATTGCCTTTCCTTTTAACGACACTCAGTAAACGTTTGGGAACTGAGGAGACCAATTTTTGAAGCTTTTCAGGTGGAACTCTTTCCCATTTCTGCCTGAGGTACAGCTTAAGTTGTTCTACAGTCCGGGGTCTCCGTTGTCATATTTTACGCTTCATAATGCGCCACACATTTTCAATGGGAGATAGGTCTGGACTAAAGGCAAGCCAGTCTAGTACCCGCACTCTTTTACTACGGAGCCATGTTGTTGTAACACTTGCAGAATGTGGCTAGGCTAGGCATTGTCTTGCTGAAATAAGCAGGGGCGTCCATGAAAAAGACATTGCTTGGATGGCAACATATGTTGCTCCAAAACCTGTATGTACCTTTCAGCATTAATGGTGCCTTCACATATGTGTAGGTTGCCCATGCCTTGAGCACTAATACACCCCCATACCATCACAGATGCTGGCTTTTGAACTTTGCGCCTATAACAGTCTGGATGGTTCTTTTCCTCTTTGGTCCGGAGGACACAACGTCCACAGTTTCCAAAAACAATTTGAAATGTGGATTCGTCAGACCACAGAACACTTTTCCACTTTGCATCAGTCCATCTTAGATGAGCTTGGGCCCAGCGAAGCCGGCGGCGTTTCTGGGTGCTGTTGATAAATGGCTTTCGCTTTGCATTGTAGAGTTTTAACTTGCACTTGCAGATGTAGCAACGAACTGTAGTTACTGACAGTGGTTTTCTGAAGTGTTCCTGAGCCCATGTGGTGATGTCCTTCATACACTGATGTCGGTTTTTGATGCAGTACTGCCTGAGGGATCGAAGGTCACGGGCATTCAATGTTGGTTTTCGGCCTTGTCGCTTACGTGCAGTGATTTCTCCAGATTCTCTGAACCTTTTGACGATATTACGGACCGTAGATGATGAAATCCCTAAATTTCTTGCAATAGCTCGTTGAAGAATGTTGTTTTTAAACTGTTCGACAATCAGCACACGCATTTGTTCTCTAAGTGGTGACCCTCGCCCCATCCTTGTTTGTGAATGACTGAGCATTTCAGGGAAGCTGCTTTTATACCCAATCATGGCACCCACCTGTTCCCAATTAGCCCGTTCACCTGTGGGATGTTCCAAATAAGTGTTTGATGAGCATTCCTCAACTCTCTCAGTCTTTTTTGCCACTTGTGCCAGCTTTTTTGAAACATGTTGCAGGCATCAAATTCCAAATGAGCTAATATTTGCAAAAAAAAAAGTTTACCTGTTCGAACATTAAGTAACTTGTCTTTGCAGTGTATTCAATTGAATATAGGTTGAAATGGATTTTCAAATCATTGTATTCTGTTTTTATTTATGATTTACACAACGTGCCAACTTCACTGGTTTTGGGTTTTGTATGAATCAGCATTCATAACTGACATACTGAAGAGAATTTTTGAAGTATGCTTCTCAAAATGAATCAATATGAATGGTACTCAGATCTTTTTGAAACATTTTTGTTCATTTTTACACTGCCTTTTAGAAGAGTGTTACAGAACTTGGTGTATCCTGCAAATTGACCTTTCAATTGAAAATCATTGCCCCACAATTAGAATGAGACAAATAATCCGAACAGTGTTATGATGTAAAGATGTTCACCCTTGACACACCATACTCTTCTTTGGTCTATGCAGGCACTGCTGTATGCAAGAAGCTAGATGACCTCCTCTCTGGTACGCTGCTGGTGAAGGTCATCAAGAAGTTATCCAGTGGGCAACAGACTTCATCCCTTGAGGCTTTTCATAGCATTGTCAATCACTTTGCACCCAAGCTGAAAGCCTCCTCCTTCTATGGATTTATGAGCAGGTAAATGGATGAAAGTAACATGTACAACAGAGATTCTCAAATTATATATATTTTAATCATGTAGAAAATTTAAGGTTCACGTATACCCGTTGATAGATTACCAGCCCAAAGGAAAGAAAGTAATACAGAGAGAAAGAATAAACTGGTGTGTTACTTTTTATACCCCCACCAAACAAAGTTTGTGGGGAGTATATAGTAATCAGTGTACAGCAGGCAGTCGGTCAGTCTCTTGAAAATATTCACGAGCAAAGTCCTTCCTCAGTTTTTGAGCAAGTTAAACGAAATCTGGCACACATATTGGCCTCGATGAGTAGATTTTCAAGACACTTTTTGAGAGTGCCAGAAATTGGATTGCCATGGAATGGGAAAACATCAGGAAAAATCAATGTGGATCAAACTACTATCACAGTTTTTGATCAGTTCTCACGAAATGTGGTACACGTTGGTATTGAAATGTAGATCTGCAAGACATGTTTTTGTAGACGGCCTGTAGTCAGATAATGTGTTTACATTCATTTTCTAGGATTCAGCTCGCTGCCATGCACTACAATGAGAAGAGTGAGAGCTTAATTTTGATCTGTACTTTTAAAATATTGTTATCCTGCTGTACGTGTTGGTAGATGTGAAGCACAATTGACGCATTTAGATGTACATTGACAGGAGGTCCGTATGTTTTTGGACTGTCACTGTCTAACTCATCCAACAGGGTAATTGATAATTATTTCAAACATTATTTTGCATTGAAATTGCCAATTGGATGAGTTTCAGGTAATGACTATGTGCATTTTGATGTTACATTGAATTTGACAATGACTTTATTGAATCTATGATATTTCTTACACATACAGCTTATGCACAGGATCTTATGGCTGATGTTGGATGTGCTGGAAGGGTGAGCGAGCATGAAGCCAAGAGGAAAGCAGCACCGCCACCTCTCTCTAGCAAATACCAGTACCCATCAAAGGAGGAAGTGGTCCAAAAACATTTCAGTCCTTTCAAACATGTCCATGAATAGGCAGATTTTAGTTTAAAGTGAGAAGTTTAAGCTTGTTAATAACATTGTATCGCTGAACAAATGGAGTACTACATAAAGTAGGAAGACGTTATAGTAAAGGAAAAACTAACTTTCCTCAGTGTTGGCAGCGTAATGTACTTTAGAGCATTTCTTTTGTTTTGTGAGGGATGGCTCACAGGAAACTTAAAAGAACGTCTGTGTGATCATCATGAGGCCTTGCCTTGGTCATTAGCATTTGTGCTAAAACACATTACAACTTTGAGGTGGGTATGCAAGACCAGACCTTCTAAGATGAGTAGTTAAAAATCTCTAGTTTTCTTTTTTTTTTTCTGAAAATGTTGCTGAATGCACCAAGAGTTTGGAAGAAATACAAAAAGAAAAAACATAGTACATGGAGTTGTTTAGATTCCCATCCAATCCATGCTTTCGCATTGTTTCTTAATTCTGAACTTCTTTGTGTTTGAAGCATTTTATTGTCATTCAGGCAACTGAGTGTATGTTTGCCATGTAAATATTTTTGAAATGTAGTGGCTCAAAATCAATTTTTAGTGTCCCTGGGCCACTGCAAGTGTTAGATTCTAATACTTCACCTCCACCTTAATGAGCAACTGGTATGGCTCGTTGAGGTGGAGGCATAGAATGCAGCAGGGGGAAGGGCCTGCTAGCCAACACCATGACAGGACCCTCCCCCCAAGGCACGCCACCTGGCGGGCCAAGAGCCCCCCGCTCCGGAACACACTGCACGGTGCCCTCTCTGGCACCCCCGCTCCAGAAAACAGCTCTGGTGCTCGCCAGACTCCGGGACTCCTGGCACCAGCCAGACCTGAGAACACTCTGAATGCATAGTGCCATCCGGACCCTGAATGCTTGGCGCCTTCACCTACGGAACACACGGCGGCGCCTGCAGAGGACCCTCCCCCCAAGGCACGCCTCCTGGCGTGCCAGGAGAAACAGGCGCCCTCCTCTGACCACTCGCCCCGCACCGGACCACTCGCCCCGCACCAGACCACACGCCCCGCACCGGACATAAACCTCTGGGCAACTGGGGCAGACACACCTCCGGGCAACTGGGGCAGACACAAGGGCACCCTCCTCTGGAGCACACTGGGGCACCCTCCTCCTGAGCCAAAAAGAAATTAAAAACAGGGCTGCCGCTGCTCCCCTCTCTCAGCCTGGCTGGGTTCCATGCTGGCAGCAGTATTCTGTCATGGATTTTGGCCCGCCGGCAAGAGACAAAGCCGGCGAGCACTGGGACCATGTTCCCCAAAAAGCAGTGAAGGACCCAAACGCACAGGCTGAGGAACAATAGAATATCTTTAATTTAAATTATAAAGATAAAAAGCCTCCCAGTGGGGAGCAGCAGCACAACAAAGCATAGCAGGGCTCAGGACACAAAAAAAATACTGCTGCACCAAGACAGGTGCAGCCAACTCTTAAATACTAATGCTTCACCTCCACCTTAATGAGCAATACGTGTGGCTCGTTAAGGTGGAGGCGAAGAATGCAGCAGGCAGTAGGGCCTGCAGGCACATGCCATGACACATTAGTTCAATGGTTGCGGCCGTCCAAGTTAAACATTACCGCACAGAAAACCGTAGGGAATATTTTAATCATTTGAGGCACACTTACTTCCAAGGCAAGAATATCCCGGGCTTAGAAGAAAACCCAAACTTCAAGTCTTTGTTCTTGTGTAACCTGCACCTGTTTGTACGCAATCACGTAACACTCAGGACGTATCAGGGGAACCCCTCAATGCAGGAGATCAGGAAGGTGACACAGGTGGCTTGGGAATGCAGGCGTTCTACCACCAAACCTCACCCGCGCCACAGAGCTAGTGAGCGTAGCCGCCATGTCTACCATCTGCGCAGAGATAGACACGCCCTCAGCAGAAGCTGCAGGAGGCCATACGCAGAAATCCTGGCCCAGACACACGGCCAGACTCTGGATGGCTCAGATGATGATCAGAGCATCTCTGACAACAATTCAGAAGATGGTCACCACCTATCTGACATTGACATTGCCTCTGGTTTTATGGAGCATTACAGCTCAGAACCAGTAATACAGTCAAAACATCGAGGTAAGTTTTTATCGGAGTGCTCCGTCTCCTCCAGTTTTTCCTGGGCGCTGAAGCCAGTCTGTTTTATCTGGGCTCTCAGCTAAGCCCTGTGATATTTTTAATGTAGTATATTAATAGTATTGGGACTATATAAACTCAAGCCGGCTTATTAGGAGTGCTTATTACATATAGAGTTTGGCTCAGTTTGGTATTTCATTTCTGTTAACTGAAACTAAGCCCCTGTTAAAAGAGGCTTATAATCAATTTACATTGTTTCCCCGGGGTTTCTATTGTGACTGCTGCTTAGGGCTTCCTGAGTTAATAAATAAATTAATAAATTGTGGTTCTTCGGCTTCTATCTCGGCATTAGTAATTTTCTTTTATCTAGGGTGAGCAAAGTCATTAGGTAGGGGGTTCAAAATGTGGCCAAAACTATGTGACGGTTGCAGGATGATCACACTTTTTGAAAGAGATTTCCAGGGTGGGTTTGTCTGCCACCGGCGCCAGCTAATTGAGCATCTGGAGAGCAAGATCCTTGATCTTCAGGGCCAGTTGGCGGCGCAACATAGTTCGCGATCAGTAGAGTTCCTAGAGGAACTAAGTGGTATGTCGTTTAGAGAAATGGTGTGTACGCCAAGCAGGGTGGTACTGGGATCCCAGAACAGGCAGGGAGAGAAAGTTGGGTGACTGTAGGTCGGCAGTGCAGGAAGGGGCGTACACGTTGTACAGCGACAGCTTCTCCAGTAGTTGAGGTGTCCAAGTGATTCCAGCCCTTGCAGGAACTGGACTTGGCCCCTGACCTTGAGAGTGAGGGGACTGATGAGCAGCAGGGCACCCTGTTAGCCTCTACCCCTCAGAAAAGAGAGTTATTGATAGTGGGGGACTCAATACTGAGGGGAGTAGATAGCTTAGTCTGTTCGCGCGACAAGGAGTCTCGTACGGTGAGTTGCCTGCCTGGTGCCCAGGTAGGAGACCTCCTGGAGCGTGTGGACAAGCTCCTGGCCTGAGCGGGGAGGGATCCAGTTGTCATGGTCCATATTGGGACAAATGACATAGGTAAGGGTAGGTTTGTGGTTCTGCAAGGCAAATTTGTGGAATTAGCTGAGAAGCTTAGAGGCAGATCCTCAAAGGTAGTGTTCTCCGGGATTCTACCGGTACCACGTGCAAGCAGAGGTAAGCAGAATTTTATCTGGAGGTTTAACAAGTGGCTACGAACCTGGTGTAGGAAAGAGGGGCATAGGTTTATGGGGCTCTGGAACTTTTTCTGGGACAGGGGTGACCTGTTCAAGCCTGACAGGCTGCACCTGAACCGAAGGGGTACCTTTGCACTGGGCCAGCGTATGTTGAGGGATTATTTAAACTAGGGACTTGGGGGGCAGGGAGGTTAGTTAATGTTACACATAGGGAAATGCAGACTGCCCCGATGGAAACTGATGGTGTAACATGCACTATCGATGTTGATACCATGGGAAATCAAGGGGGAAGAGTATTTGTAATAACCTTAAATGGTTTTATTTAAATGCAAGAAGCATAAAAAATAAATTTCCAGAACTTGAGGCTGTAGTGATCAGTGAGGGCGATGACATAGTTGGGATTACAGAGATATGGCTATGTGAAGAGGATGGAGATGAATATTATATAGAAGGTTATAAGCTCTTTAGGAAGGATAGATGTAATAGGTGAGGAGGGGGCGTAGCACTCTATGTGAACGAAAACATTAATGTACAGGAAATTCCCGAAACTGAACATTCCTTGTCCTGTGAAGATATCTGGGTCAGGCTCATTGGCAAACACGAGACAGGTTTAAACATCGACCACCAGCTTTGGACAGTACAATCAATGAAATGCTTTTGAGGAGGATTACGCAAGCTTGTAGTGGTGTTGGGACGATTATCATGGGAGACTTAAATTATCCTGGTATCAACTGGGAAATGGTGAAAGGACAGGGTTGGGGAGAGGAAGAATTTCTAGATGTTATAAATGATAATTTCTTGGTGCAGTATGTTAATAAACCTACCAGAGAGAAGGCAATTTTAGACTTAGTGCTCTGTAATGACCCCGATAGAATTAGCAATGTTGAGGTACTGGAGCCACTTGGGACAAGTGATCACTCTGCTGTTAATTTTGATGTTTCATGGGAAGTTAAAAAGGTGTATTCTAAAACAAAAATTTTCAATTTTAGGCAAGCAAACTTTGACAGGATGCGCTCATATCTAGCTGAAATAAAATGGGAGACACTCCTGGAATGTAAGTCCGTAAATGAGATGTGGGAAAGACTTAAGGGGGTTTTACTTGAATCACAATGCAGATTCATTCCAAAGGTGTCCAAAAGTAAGCTGAAAAAGCAGAATCCTCAGTGGATGACCAAAAGTATTCGTAGGATTTTGAGGGAAAAGAGGAATCTTTACAAGATGTACATAAAGGATAACAATGAGAATACTAGGGCTGAATACTGTAAAATGCGGGCTGTGGTCAAAAAAGAGCTGAGGAATGCAAGAAGACTGTATGAAAGACAAATTGTAGAAGGGGCAAAAACTAGCCCTAAGCGCTTCTTTCAGTACTGTAGCAGAAAAAGGAAAGTTAAAGAGCAGGTCAAGTGCATAAAGAATAACAATGGATTGCTGCTATATGATAACAAGGATATTGCGGATGCCTTAAACCAGAGGTGTCAAACTCATTTTAGTTCAGGAGCCACATACCGCCCAATGTGATCTAAAGTGGGCCGGACCAGTAAAATCATAGCGAAATAACCTATAAATTATGACAACTCCAAATCTTTCCCTTTTTTCGCACAAAGAAGTATAAGTACATTCTGAAAATGTTCACATTTAATGAACTATCTTTTTCAAAACAAACAACGGTGCTGATCAAGATGATGCAGGATTTGGAGAAGTACGACCACTGAGGTCCTTGACAGACATTCATGAGTAGTCATCAACCTACAGAAATAAATTTTTCGGGAAATGGATTTTTGACAGGAAATCATCATTCTTCAGAAATAGACCCAAATGAAGAAATCGATCCGGATAACCAATTTTTCTACAAAGAGCCTAACATATACGAATACTTTTCTGTGGACAAATTCAACAAAAGCATTAAAATGGATGGGAGTTTGTCCATTATCCACTTTAACAGTAGGAGTCTATATTCCAACTTCGATCAAATAAAGGAATACCTTTGGTCATTTGCTAACCCGTTTAACATCATCGCCTTATCGGAAACTTGGATTAAAGAGGAAAAGGGCAAGGACTTCTACATGGAGGGTTATAATTTTGTGTGTAAGAATAGACTGAATAAAGCAGGTGGGGGAGTTGGCCTATTTATTGATGAGGCCATAAACTTCCAGGTAATAGAATGTAAATCATATGTTGTGGAAAATGTTATGGAAAGCCTTACAATTGAGATTCCCAGATTGAAAGGTAAAAATACTGTTATTTGTTGTGTGTACAGAGCACCGGATTCGCAAATTGATGTTTTCAGCAAATGTATCGGTAAACTACTTACTAATACAAGCCATAAAAATGTTTTTATGTGTGGGGACTTTAACGTTGACTTGATAAATCCAAATAACAGCTCTATAATAGAGGATTATATTAACACCACGTATGCTACGGGTATGCAACCATTAATTACAAAACCAAGCAGGATTACTAGGCATAGTGCCACTTTGATAGATAATATCTATACTAATGTACTAGATTCTGATATATTTTGCGGCATCATGATAAATGACATTACTGATCATCTGCCAGTCTTTGCTATTTGTGATTGCAAGGTAGATATAAAAGATCAGGCTAGATCGAAAATCCAGGAATACACAGAAATCAGAATTAAAAGTGAAAAAAGGCTAAAGCATCTGGAATTAGATTTGTTGAATCAAAATTGAGATAATGTATTAGCAGAAAACGACCCGAATAGAGCGTATGAGGCTTTCCTGTTTACTGTAAATTGTCTGTATGATACCCACTGTTTAGTCAAAACAATCAATAATCTGAAGAAAAACAAAGAGAGAAGACCTTGGGTTTCAAAAGCACTGGCTAATGCCTGTAAGAAAAAAAAATACTTTGTACAAGCAGTTCCTGAGAAAAAGGACTGAGAAAGCGGAAGTAAGGTATAAGTCTTATAGAAATAAAATTGCAAGCTTGTTGAGGAAGCATAAAAAAGAGTATTATGAAAAGCTTTTAGAAGGAAATAAACATTACACCATTACACCATTCCCAAATCTTGGGAATATCGTAATGAATGTTTCTGGGAGGGCTTTGAAGAGGGAGTACCCTGCCTTCTTTAATATTCATGGTAAACAGGAAGAGAACATGGATCTAGTCGTGGAACATTTTAATAATTACTTTGTGAATGTTGGGCCAGAACTAGCAAAGGGTATCGAACCCTCACACCTAAGATGGGACTACCTTGATAAGGATGAGGAAGTACAAGACACATTGACATTAACTCCTCTTACTGAATCCAAAATTAGATCAATTCTGAATAATTATACAGCTAAAACGTCTGTTGACGTAAATCAATTAGATATGAAATTACTGAAAACACTAACCAACGCAATTGTAACTCCACTTACGCATATGTAATCTATCCATCTCTTGCGGAGTGTTTCCAGATAAAATGAAGATAGCAAAGGTCATCCATCTCTACAGAAGTGGGGATAAATATGATTTCTCAAATTATCGACCTGTCTCGATTTTACCTCAATGTTCAAAAATCTTAGAAAAACTCTTCAATGATAGATTGGATAATTACATTGATAAACACAAACTTCTATGTGACAGTCAGTATGGGTTCAAGAAAAAGCATTCGACAGCACTAGCCCTAACAGAACTTATTGAGATGATCAAAGATTCACTAAATTCAAAGTTATATTCTATAGGTATATTTATTGCCTGAAGAAGGCATTTGACACTATAAATCACAATATATTGATTGAAAAACTGTATACATATGGAATAAGAGGGACCGCGTTAAAATGGATTAAAAATTATTTAACAAATAGAACGCAATTTGTACAGATGGGCAATAATACATCAAATTGCCTGGACATTACCTGTGGAATTCCTCAGGGCTCGGTCATAGGTCCTAAGCTGTTCATAATCTACATAAATGACATTGTTAAGGTATCCGATATCCTAAGATTAATTTTATTTGCTGACGACACGACTATTTTTTGCTCTGGTGCTGATCTCAACCAATTAGTCAAATTGGCTAATAATGAAATGTCTAAACTTCACACGTGGTTTAATGTAAATAAACTATCATTAAATCTTACAAAGACCAAATTTATGATATTTGGGAAAAAAGGTCTAAAGGACGACATAGACTTAAAAGTAAATGGTATCAGCATTGAAAGAGTAAACGTATATAAAGTCTTGGGAGTTATGATAGATAATCTCTTAAGCTGGAAACCGCATGTAAATTTAGTTCAAAGAAAGTTAGCTAAAAGTGTATGTATTCTTTGGAAAATGCAGAAATTATTAAACCTCAAATCTCTTAAAATAATCTATTCAGCCCTCATAGCACCCCATCTACTTTACTGCGCTGAAGTATGGGGTCACACTTACAAAAATACAATAGAACCTTTATTTAAACTACAAAAAAAGGCCCTTAGAATTATTTATTGCGTTCCATATGGAACTCATACAAGTGATTTGTTTATTAAGGCAAAGCTTCTTAAATTACAAGATGTAGTAAAATTCAACTCCTTGCAACTTGTCTACTTGGGATATAAAAATTGCTTGCCCAAAAATGTACAAAACCTATTTCTTCAGCATGACTGCATGCAGCACACCAGAAGTAGGATGTTATTACAATCAAGCAAGGTCAGAACGACACGTAGGGAGCATTCCCCATCTGTGGCTGGAGTCAGGGCATGGAATGTACTTGATGCTAATATAAGGATGGCTGGAGAGCTGAAGGTCTTCAAATATTTGTTGAAATGTGCATATCTGAGTAACTATAAACATGTTCAATCTTGTTAATTGTATCTTGTTAATTGTATCCTGTCACTGGACGCTTCAGACTAACTGTCCGAAAGGCAACTCACATGCCTGACATGCCCGGATGGGACATTCCCGGCCGGCTACGTCATGGATTCATGGGGAAAGTGTCGTTCGCTGTGTTTGACAGTCCTGGACATGAGGATGTCGAGGATGTGCTTCCTCTCATCTACTCCAAATTAGCTGGAACAAATCAAATGATCAAGAATGGGATTTTCGGGATAATGTCGCTTTGGATCAAGAGTGGCATTTGAATCTAAGTTATATGAACACTCACTTAATCAGCAATTATAATTCTTATGATATTCATAAATTTTCATGATCTTACTTTCTGACGTTAAAACGTAGCGAACATGGACCTTAACTCTGCTGTGATTTATAATCCTTATGATATTTTAACCATTACCAAACTGTTTTTTCTAGAAGCTGGGGGCGGGACTCTGATAAGCGATTTCGCTTCTCCCGCGACCCTTTCGGTCATGATACATGTTGTGTCGTGTTGAAATTGTCATGAAATGATTTACAATCATGACGAAATTTAAAAAAAAAAAAAAAAACCTGAAATTTCTTAAGAAATATAAGTGCAATTTCAACAATATTATTCTTCAGTTTATAATTTGCAAATGTGCATTTGAACTTACAGATCACAGTAGACGTACAATGGCAAAAAACATTTAATCACAGGTATCTGGAGCTGAACAATATGGTATTTTACTTTATGAATAAAACAACTTGTCAAGATCTATAAATTATTTTAATTTTACATACATTTTTACATCTGTGTAGTAATCCTGACCACCTGCACTGAGTCACCACACCATACAAACTTAAGTGGGAGCTATTAAGGGAGAAGGTTAAATGATCCCCCCGCCTTGCAAATGAATGAAACGTAAAAAAATACAGAAAAGTTGTGGCAGTGCATGAGCAATAAGGTTTCACCAAACCAAAAAATCTTTTGTACTGAAGCTGCTGACTGACACAATGTTCAGTGTCTTTTAAATATTTTTCACAGTATGAATTCATTTTCACAGGACTGTATTTTTCAGGGTACAAAAGTGTCTGAGGCAGCATTTTACATGAATAAGGCTAACTGATTGTTTAATTAGCTCCTGAAACTTGGCATCTTTTCGACTTTACAAGTGCATCAACATCAGGTGTCAGATCCTGAGTAGCAGCCAATTTCAGAATGTCATTTAAGTGCTTGTGTGTGAGCCTTGAGCGCAGCTTTGTTTTACTGATACTCATTACGGAGAAAACCTGTTCAAAAAGGTAGGTAGTCCTAAACATGCACAAAACTTTTGCAGCCAGGGCTGTCAATTTGGGGTACCCTGGCAAGAGATACTGATAAAATGTGTCCAAGCCCGCCAAGGCAAATTTGTCCTTCAAATCTGAATCACACTGCGAATCAATTATTTCAAGTTGGATGTCGACGGACACATCAGAAGCTTTGACTGTGAATAGCGAGCAGAAAACTGCGAACTCTGTCTCAAGTTCGCCGAAGACCTGAAACCTTTGCTTAAACTCCTGCAGTAATCCCGTTATCTTGTTTTTGTACCGACTCATGTCAGCATTAACTCCAGTCGCACGCTCATCTCTTCGACAAGGAAAATGAGCAGGATCGCCACATGACAGCTGTCTCTCCCACAAAGTCAGCTTAAACTTGAACGCGAGTATGCTGTCATAATACTGTTTGACAACTTTTTTGCGGCCTTGAAACATTTTGTTCAAATTATTCAAGTACTCCGTAATATCCACCATAAATGCAAGGTCCTGCAACCATTCTGGGGATTTAAATTCCAACAATGGTTTGGCCTTTTTCTCCATGAACTGTCCAATTTCCACTCGTAGATCAAAAGACGCTTCAGCACGGCACCTCGGCTTAACCACCTTACCTCAGTGTGGTATGGCAGTCCATAGGTAATGTCTATATCACAAAGAGGGCTGTCAAACTGACGGTAATTTAACCCTCTGGTTCAAATGAAATGAACTGTTCGGGCAACCACTTCGGGCAACACAATGCCTCTTGATACAAAATACAGTGAAATTTCCAAAAATTATGTCCTCCATTTGCAGCCTGTACTTTCTCTCTGAATTTTGTCACAACACCTGCTTTTTTCCTGATCATTGATGGCGCGCCATCTGAAGCCAGGCAGACGGCGCGGGCCCAGTCCACTCCGACCTTGTCCAGCCCTCCAACGAGAGAGTTGAAAATGTTGACTGCTGTTGTGGTGTCCATCATAGGCACCAACTCAAGGAACTCCTCGGTGATGGTCAAAGTCTCATCAACACCACAAACGAATATGGCTAGTTGCGCAACATCTAGAGTGTCCGCGCTCTCATCAATTGCGACTGAAAATGCAACAAATGACTTGACTTTCTGCTTCATTTGGTTGTCCAAATCAATCGAAAGATCTGAATACTATCTGCCACAGTTTTTCTCGTTAGACTTATGCTGGCAAGAGCCTGTCGCTTTTCAGGACACACGATTTCCGCAGCCTTCAGCATGCACATTTTCACGAACTCACCCTCATAGTATGGCTTTGATGCTGATGCCATTTTGCGTGCAATAAGGTTGCTAGCTTTCACTACTGCGTCACTGATCTCTCGGCTATGAGTAAAAACAGACTGTTGTTTCCTCAGACACGCTAACTATTCATTTATCTTATTTCTTCTCCATTGTCCTTGCAAGCTGTTGTATTTTTCGCCATGATTAGTCTCATAGTGGCGCCGAATATTATATTCTTTGAGCACTAAAACTGGCTGTGAGACACCAAGCACACGGGTTTCCCATTAACCTCCACGTATGAATAGGAAAGTGTCCATTTTTCTTGGAAAACTCTACACTCCGAGTCCACTTTTCTCCTTTTAGACAAAGCCATTTTGAGTAATGCGGGTGCCACAGTGTAGTTTTGACAGCGAAAAAAAAAAAAAAAGTGTGACACTGAGTGGACAAATTAGGAATCGCAGTTACTTTAATTGAAAAATTGTTGTTCATGTTTTTTCTGTAATTTTTGCATTGCAAAGTCATCCTGCCGGCCGGATTTGACCCTCTGGAGAGCCAGTTTTGGCCCGCGGGCCTTACGTTTGACACCCCTGCCTTAAACAGTTACTTTGTTGAGAATTTTACCTCAGAGGGGGTCTTTATTCGGCCAGAGGGCATGTCAAATGCTCAAGATTATTTAGCGGAAATTGAGGTTCGGGATAACGAAGTTTTAGACAAGTTGCATAAACTAAAAGCAGATAAGGCGGCGGGTCCTGATGACTTATATCCTAGAGTGCTCAGGGAAGCTGGTGAGTATATCTTTAAGCCGCTATCCGCCATCTATAGACGGTCTTTAGAAACTGGAGAAATACCAAATGATTAGAAACAGGGCAATATAATACCAATATATAAGAAAGGGGACCGTACCAAGCCAGGAAACTACAGGCCAGTGAGTTTAACTTGCATTTTGTGCAAAATATTGGAATCTATCATAAAAGATAAGCTGGACTTATTTCTTTGAACGTAACAGTATCTTGAGGGATAGCCAACATGGTTTTCGGAAGGGAAGGTCATGCCTAACAAACCTTCTGGAATTTTTTGAACAGGCCACCAGGACTTACGACCAGAGCAGGGCTAATGACATCATATACTTGGATTTTCAGAAAGCATTCGATACAGTACCGCATAAGAGACTAATTTTTACAAAAGGTATTCTGAAGTGGATTCAAAACTGGTTACAGGACAGAACACAAAGAGTGGTCTCTTTGAGTGGCCTCTTTCTCATCCGAGCTAGGTATGGTGGGGAGTGACGTCCCCCAGGGATCAGTGTTGGGACCCCTGCTGTTCCTCATCTACATTAATGACCTTGATAGGAATATCGAGAGCAGATTGGTTAAATTTGCAGATGATACTAAATTGGGGGGTTTGGCAAATAGTTTAGGGTCCACTAAAGTGATTCAGGATGATTTGGATAGAATCCTGTATTGGGCAGAAATGTGGCAAATGAAATTTAATCTAGCAAAATGTAAAGTTGTACATGTAGGTAATAAAAACATTAGACGGGATTACTTCATGGGAGGTTTAAAACGGGAATGTGCTGCACAAGAGAAAGATCTAGGAGTGATTGTTTACCAAACCCTCATAGGTTCTAGCCATTGTGCCGAAGCAGTTAAAAAAGCTAATCGGATGCTAGGATACATTGCCAAAAGTATTGAGTACAAATCTAAGGAGGTGATGCTTCTTTTGTACAACATGTTCGTTAGACCACACCTGGAGTATTGTGTACAGTTCTGTGGACCATACTTTCTATAGAGGCTCGAGAGAAAGTTCAGAGAAGAGCCACCAAGCTTATTCCAGGTATAAAAGATGAAAGCTACGAGAAGAGGCTGAAGATCCTCAATCTCTTTAGTCTTAGGAAAAGGAGACTCAGGGGTGATTTGATTGAGGTCTTTAAATATGTTAAAAAGATTCCTTCGACTAAGTGTTGTGAGTAGAACTTGGGGTCACAAATGGAAGTTGACCAAAGGTAAATTTAGCACTGATATTCAGAAATATTTCTTCACCCAAAGAGTAATTTCAATGTTGAATAGCTTACCTGACCATATTGTTGAGGCAGAGACCTTGGGGGTTTTTAAGAGCAGGCTTGACCTAAAGCTAGATACCATTGAGTCATTTAGTATCTGAAGGGATATATTCACAATAGTATAAAGAAACTGGTGAGCTTAGTTGGGCTGAAAGGCCTGTTCTTGCCATTCATGTTATTTTACACCCCAGAGTTTGCTTTTCTATGTTGTAGCTTGCATTGCTCACTCCTGTACTAAGGCTTTGACCATGTTGACAGCATAACTTCTCAGACTTTTCTGGCCATTACATGCAGAATTCTGATTTGTTAGCAACAGCAGCAAGTGTAGTAATTCTGATTGTAACTATGCACCACCGTCTGATTTTGCAAGTACAATTGGAGTTAACTCCTTAGCAGTACTTTAAACAGTATGACACATGATAACTTAGAACATAGCTTGTCAAACACCAGTCCTTGTTGCGCACCATTTTAGGACATGGCCATCACATGATTTACACAGAATCATAATACAGCCATTAGGATGTTGAGATTATGGTAATGTGATGACACCCTTCTGCAGTTACACCTGCCTGAAGGACAAAATATCATGGTTCTGGTTTTTGTTCATGTTTTATGTGCTGGTTTTGTGTTCATGGTTATTGTCTTTTATTTATTCTTTTTGGTTTTTGTAATATTCAGGTATTTGGTTCATTCCATGTTTCAGTTCCATTGCACTTGTCTCCCCTGTCTTGTGATCTAGTTGGTTTAGTCCGTCTTCCCTGTCTGCGTGCTCACTGACTTCGGGTGATTTAAATGAAGTCCGGTGTTTAAAAATATTCCTTCGTATCTCGTTTTCTTACTTCGACCTTCTGTTCTAATTATTAACAAGACTAACATTTGTATTTTGTATTATAGTCTACTAACACAACTAACCATGTATGTATTCGATTACTAAATTACTAATGAGCACTCTAGTTTAAGCTGTAAAGCTGCACCGCTACTGATAGACTAATTCCCTCTTCGCAATCGCCCTGTTGTATTCTCCGCCCCTTTGCTTTCCGCCGTCCTCTCCCTATGCTCAGCGAGAATCTCTCGCACGTGCTTAATTACTTTCCTGCTCTTGTTATCTGTGCACGTAGAACTCCTGGACCGGAACTGTTTAAATGTCATAGGCTGTCTGTGTGATTCCCGTTCGTATTTCGTCTCTCGCCAATTTTCGTGGTAAGGGTTTCCCTCATGTGATTCTCCCGATGTAATTAGCCTCATTCCCCACAGCTGATCTCTGTATAGCATGTGACCATTCCTGTGTGTATATTACGAATCTTTTCACTCACAGCTCTTGTCAGAACATTGATTAATTTTCATTGTGCCGAGCTCCCTGTACGCCTATGATTATTGTTTTTCTTCTACTGGATAGTCCGACCCTGATTCTTGCCATTGCCCTTTTTGTACTGTTTTGCCTTTCTGGATTTTGACCTATTTTTGTATGACCACGAGTTCTGTGTTTGGATGCCCTGTGTATGACCATTGGCTTTGCCCATCGACTACAACTTTTTGCCTACTGTTTTCTGTACCTCTGCCCATCAGTCCTACTGGTTCTGACCCCTGCCTGTCTAGTCGATACTGTTTTTGGATTTCGTATTGTGGCTTGGCAATTCCTGTGTTTTTTGGCTTTGACTCGGACTTCATTAAAGGCATATGTTTTTGGATTTCTGTCTCGCGTGTGGTTCCTGAACTGTACCTCACACAAAATTTGTAAAGAGTGCGAAGAATTCTACTTTGAATAGTCAATTTTTGCAATCAGATCCATTGAGTGTACCAAAAACACTCTTGGATGCTCCATAAATGGCTTTTATTGTAGGTGCCATTCTTATCTGCATCTAACAAATTTAGACCATTAACATTCCATTTCTTACTAACCCTTGAGATACATCATTGGTTATACATTTTTTTTGAGTTTTTCATTTTCAAGTGTGTTATCTGTGTTGGGGTCACACAGAGGAAAGCCTTTCATATGTGTGGAAATTCAAGATGGAGCCCTGGATTTTCCAAGACCACTTGCTGCCTGTAAGCCCCTCCTACCAGCAGGCCAGGCAGATAAAAGCAGTGGTCAACCATTTTATCACTCTCTTCTCTTGGACTCTTGTCTCTGGACTCTCTCTCGGCTCTCTCTCCCTTGGAGAGGCTCCTGCACCCCTGGACACTGCTCAGGCTGGGGTATTCCTCCCCCACCTCTTAGGTCCAGCATAGACCGGCCCTGCTGAAGAATCTGCCAGGCTACCAGGAGTAGAGCAAGCCTTGGGAGCAACAGCTTGCTATTGAGGAGCGGCCAGCCTCCCTCCTCTTCCCACAGCAAAGACACTGACTTTTTTGCAGCACCAGAACCGCTCTTCCCAGCCGGATCAACATCGCCCATGATCAGATCCTCCAAACCTCTTTCCTCTACGAAAGACGTAACGACTGGGCATCAAACCTTTTAAGACTACAACTGACTGTATTTGTAAGATGATAGTTGTTGTGATTTGTTTGTAGCATTGTGTTATAGTAGGACAGGATGGTATTAATGTGTAGCAGACAAGGTCTTGCATGTAAATAACCTCCGGTAGACTAACAATGGCGCCTTTCCTGAGCAAAACACACACATCTCTCTTCATTTTAACGTAATACACAACATTGAGCGTTTTGAGTCATTTAACTGGCTTTAACTCAACTTTGCTACAAAGACTTGGTCTTTGTTACAGTAGGGTTGCCTTCCCCCACTCCACATGGTCAGCAAGGCTCCTCCACTCACACCTTAGGTCATCCCTTTGTTCTCTCTCACCCACACCTGCACGCGCACAAACACACACACACACACACACCTCCTTCATTGTGCATGTAGTGTTAATGTTTAGTGTTGCCTAGATTGTGTCTTTTATTTGTTTCATTTAAATAAATATTCTTTAAAGACACATGCTGTGGTTATTAATATTATACAAGAGTTAATGAAACTGCCAGTCTCTTCTATCTAGAACTCCCAAATCCTTCAATCTAACTATTGATTGGGTAAGTTGGTTACATTTATTAATTTAATTACTAATCAATTTCCAAATTAGTAGCTTAGTGGATATTGAGACTGAGGTTTTATTAATTGGCTATCGTTTTCCCTTCACTAAGGTAGGGTGGTGCCCTGAGATATTCATATTAATATTTTATATTAATGTTACAATATCATATGTTTTTGATAGTCAAATTAATATCATTTGGCAAATTTCCCCAACATTGGTGTTCTTTGCGAGGCCATTTCCCCAACATCTGGTTTTCTTTTTAATTTTTATTATTTGTGTTTAAACAACCACTGCCCAGTTAGTTACATACTGCCCAGTTGTTACCCCGTGAATGAACTGACAAACGAACTCTGCCCTTCATGGACTCCACCTTTGAGCTCTTGGGATGACACGTAGGGTGTCACCCCAAGACCTAAGGGGGGTATGTTGGGGTCACACGGAGGAAAACTTTCATATGTGGGGAATTTCAAAATGGATCCCCCGATTTCCCATGACCACTTGTTGCCTGTAAGTCCCTCCTGCCAGCAAGCCAGGCACATAAAAGCAGTGGTCAACCAGTTTATCAGTCTCTTCTCTTGGATCTTGTCTCTTAGCTCTTGACTCTCTCTTGGCTCTGCTTTCGACCCCTGGGGACTGCTCAGGCTCGGGTACTCCGCCCTCACCTCTGGGCCTCTCTGAATGCTGAAGCATCGGCTGCTACCAGGAATAGAGCAAGCCTTAGAAGCAACAGCTTACATTTGAGGAGCGGCCAGCTTTTAACAACGAAGACACAGACCTTTAACAGCGCCAGAACCGCTCTTACCAACCGGATCAGCGTCTTCCATGATCGGATCCTCCACTGTGCAGAAACGAAAAACCTCCTTCCTCGGCTAAGGACTGGTAACAACTGGGCATTCAAACCTTCTCTAAGAAAGACCAACTGTGTGTATTTGTAAAATGATAGCTGTTGTGATAGTTTTTAGGATTGTGTTAGTAGGTCAGGATGGTATTAATGTGTAGTAGACAGGGTCTCGCATGCAAATAACCTCAAATAAACTCACACAGAACCATTCCTGTGCAAAACACACACATCTTGTCATGGAGTTCGGCCCGCCGGCAAGAGACAATGCCGGCAGGCGCTGGGACCATGTTCCCAAACAGGTAAAGGGACCCAGACGCACAGGCTGAATAAAAACAAAGGATCTTTAATATAAAAGTTAAAACAGTCCCAGAGGGGAGCAGCAGTACAGACAATGTGAGGGCTCAGAAGACAATGGGTATACTGCAGCACCAAGACCAGTGCAGCCACCTCTTAAATACTAAACTTCACCTCCACATTAAAGAGCAAGAGGTGTGGCTCATTAAGGTGGAGGCAAAGAATGCAGTAGGGGGAAGGGCCTGAGGCAAGGACCATGACACATCTCTTCATTTTAACTTAATATATATACAAAACAAATAAAGTAATTTAAACTGACTTTAAACACTCTTCCCTGAACTTTCATTGTTGCAAAGACTTGGTCTTTGTTACAGTAAGGTTTCCCTTCCCCACTCCAAATGGTCAGCAAGGCACCTTAGATCATCCCTTTGTTCTCTCTCACACGCACGCTCACACACCTGCATGCACACACACATCTCCTTCATTGTGCATATAGTGTCAGTGTTCATTGTAGTTTAGATTGTGTGTTTCATTTGTTTAATTTAAATAAATATTCTTTAAAGATGTGCTGTGGTTATTAATGTTGTACAAGAGTGAATGAAATTGCCTACCTTTTCTATGTAGAACTCTGAATCCTTCGACCTAACTACAGCGCCCTCCATAATTATTGGCATACCTGGTTAAGATGTGTTAAAAGCCTTAAAATAAATTCCATTTTTATTGCAGAAGCATACTCTCACACTGAAAATTGTGGAAAAATGTAACCTTCAACTTAAATGAACTTTAAGGGGAAAAAAAATTCCTGACTAAGAAATAATTATTTTTCATAAAATCACCTGCTCCACAATTATTGGCACCCATAACAATTCCAAGGAATTAAATGTAATTGAAGTATTTCTGTCATTTCTTTAGTAGTTTACAAAGTTGATCTTAGTATCTAGGAGCAAATAATTAGTAGATCATCACTTCCTGTTTCCCTGGGGTATAAATATGACGTGACACAGAGGCTATTTCTCTTATCCACTCTTCAACATGGGAAAGACAAAGGAACTCACCATTCAAGTAAGGCAGATGTGTGCCGACCTTCAAAAGTCAGGCAATGTCTACAAGAAAATAGCCACTCGCCTGCACCTGCCCATATCTACTGTCAGAGGAATCATTAAGAAGTTTAAAACTGGAACACTGGTAAACAAGCCTGGACGAGGACACAAGGTTATTTTGCCACCAGGCACAGTGAGGAGGATGTTAAGAGAAATAAAAAGTTATCCAAACCTCACTGTTAAAGAATTGCAACAAATGGTAGCATCTTGGGGTCACAAAGTCTCCAAAACAACCATCAAGCGCCATCTACATGCCAACAAGCTGTTTGGGAGGCATGATTGGAAAAACCCTTTTCTCACTCACAATCATAAATGCAAACGTCTGGAGTTTGCTAAGCGGTACTGGGACTGTGTGCTTTGGTCAGATGAGACCAAGATAGAGCTTTTTGGCAACAAACACTCTAAGTGGGTCTGGTTTAACACAAAAGATGAGTATGCAGAAAAGCACCTCATGCCCACTGTGAAGTATGGGGGAGGATCGGTGATGCTGTGGGCCTGTTACTCTACCAGCGGCCCTAGGAACCTTGTTAGGGTGCATGGCATCATGAACGCTTTGAAATACCAGGACATTTTTAATCAAAATCTGGTGGCCTCTGCCCAAAAGCTGAAGATGGGTCGTCACTGGGTCTTTCAGCAAGATAATGACCCGAAACATGTGGCCAATTCTACACAGAAATGGTTCACCAGACACAGAATCAAGCTCTTCCCATGGCCATCTCAGTCCCCAGACCTCAACCCCAATGAAAACCTGTGGAGTGAGCTGAAGAGGTCAGTGCAGAAAAGAGGACCCAAGTTGCGGGATGATTTAGAGAGATTGTGCAAAGAGGAATAGTCGAAGATCCCTCTTCCTCCCATGATATTCTCCCATCTTGTGAAACATTATAGAAGAAGATTAGGTGCTGTTTTGTTGGCGAAAGGGGGTTGTACAAAGTGTTAACATCACAGGTTCTAATAATTGTGGCACACATGATTTGATGTGAAAGAATTATTTCTTAATGTGGGATTTTTTTCCCACTGAATAAATGCACTTGAAGTAAAGGTTGGATTTTCCTCTTTTTTCATTGTGGTCCTATATTATTTAAATAAAACAAATGAATTTATTAGAAGCTAAAGAACACATCCTAACCAGGGGTGCCAATAATTATGGAGGGCGCTGTATAGATTGGGCAAGTTGGCTACAATTATTAATTTAATTATGACTCAATTTCCATATTACTAGCTTTGTGGATATTGAGACTGAGGTTTTATTAATTGGCGATAGTTTTGCCTTCATATTAATATTTAATATTAATATCACACTATTATATACTTTATTTTGATTGTCAAATTAATAACACGATTGGCAAATTGCCTCAACACATGGTGTCCACTTGTGAGGTGTAACCCCAACAGCCGGCGCCCTTGTGTGACGTGCCATTGCACGCACAACAACGTGGCCACTGGTTGGGCATTATCACCACAAAGGTGTCACCACTCGAGGCATTTCCTCAACATTGGTGTTCTGTGCGAGGCAGTACCCCAACAGGGACATTAAAAGGGAAAGAGCTCACATGACAACAAAGTCAACATTTCCCACTATTTAGGTGTCATTAAAGAAATCCTGAAGAGGATAGTCCTGAAGATGGATTTCTGCTTTGGGTATCCTTGGCTCTCACTATATCTATAATCCTATAAAATCTTATGGGATTTTACTGTGCACTTTTAGAGCACACCACTGATTTTTAAAGCTAAAATTTCTGCAGCTAAATCAGCCAGAGACTGGTAAGTTAATCCTACACTTTAGCCAGCATGCTATATTAGCTTCATGTAGGCAGTAGTGTCTGCTCAGCGGTAAAACTTTGCCAGCTATCCATTCTATCCCAGCTTCTTTTACTGTGCCAACGTTAGTTTAAGCGCTTTTGATACGGCTGAAAATATTTCAGTGGGGCAGTATTCTTAAAGTAACTAATACTAATTACAGTTAACCAGCTGTACTAACTCTTTCACACCAGCTTCCAAGCTAACATTACAAATTAATCGGAGAACCGACCACATGAGGGATGTTGAGCAAGTTAGCTAACTGCCGTGACGTTGGTCTAAAGTTGGGAAAGCCACACAAGCCTTCGACACTGGCAAGGCTCAATGGGATGGAATAGACTAAAGCGTCATTTACAAAAATATTCAAGATTTAAAAGACTTTTCATAAAAAAGGGAAATGTCTAAAACTTCAAATTCTCAAACATGATTTTAAGTTTAGCTCACCTGAATTGACTTGCAAGCTAGCTAGCTAGCTCGTCATCATTAACGGCTACCATGGTCTGTGATGTTTGCGCTCCTACTGAACTGGCAACTGTCTTTTACCAACGGTCCTCCTCCTCATGTTGAAAATGGAGAGCGTTACTAATCTCTCCCCTTGATGTTGAACCAAGTTTAGCGGCATAAAAAACTGGAGGAACTCTCACCGCTGATTATTATCAAAGACCTTTACTGGGGCTCAACTAGACAAGAAATTCTTACAAATTCTTAAATCAAGAATGTTGGATCTTAGCCGAAATGTAATCACATCCTCCTCAGCACCGTATTTAAAATGAAGGAAGAGGTACACTGCTCAAAAAATAAAATTAAGGGAACACTAAAATAACACATCCTAGATATGAATAAATGAAATATTCTTATAAATACTTTGTTCTTTACATAGTTGAATGTGCTGATAACAAAATCACAAAACTTATCAATGGAAATCAAATTTATTAACCCATGGAGGTCTGGATTTGCAGTCACACTCAAAATGAAAGTGGAAAAACACACTACAGGCTGATCCAACTTTGATGTAATGTCCTTAAAACAAGTCAAAATGAGGTTCAGTAGTGTGTGTGGCCTCCGCGTGCCTGTATGACCTCCCTACAACGCCGGGGCATGCTCCTGATGAGGTGGCAGATGGTCTCCAGAGGGATCTCCACCCAGACCTGGACTACAGCATCCGTCAACTCCTGGACAGTCTGTGGTGCAACGTGGCGTTGGTGGATGGAGCGAGACATGATGTCCCAGTTGTGCTCAATTGCATTCAGGTTTGGGGAACGGGCGGGCCAGTCCCTAGCATCAATGCCTTTGTCTTGCAGGAACTGCTGACACACTCCAGCCACATGAGGTCTAGCATTGTCTTGCATTAGGAGGAACCCAGGGCCAACCGCACCAGCATATGGTCTCACAAGGGGTCTGAGGATCTCATCTTGGTACCTAATGGCAGTCAGGCTACCTCTGACGAGCACATAGAGGGCTGTGCAGCCCCCCAAAGAAATGCCACCCCACACCATTACTGACCCACTGCCAAACCAGTCATGCTGGAGGATGTGGCAGGCAGCAGAAGGTTCTCCACAGCGTCTCCAGACTCTGTCAAGTCTGTCACGTGCTCAGTGTGAACCCGCTTTCATCTGTGAAGAGCACAGGGCGCTAGTGGTGAATTTGCCAATCTTGGTGTTCTCTGGAAAATGGCAAACGTCCTGCACGGTGTTGGGCTGTAAGAACTGAGAAGTAGTCAGTGTCACCACCTGCAGAACCACTCCTTTATTAGGGATGTCTTGCTAATTGCCGATAATTTCTACCTGTTGTCTATTACATTTGCACAACAATCAGTGTTGCTTCCTAAGTGGACAGTTTGATTTCACAGAAGTGTGATTGACTGGGAGTTACATTGTGTTTTTTAAGTGTTCCCTTTATTTTGTTGAGCAGTGTTTATTCGCCTCGCAGTGTTTCGTTGCGAAAGTCACAAGAGCAGGGCGGATTATGAAATGAAATCTCTTTAACCGCCCAGCCGCGGAGCAAATTGCAGAAGTGCTTCTCCGATCTGCTTTGCTGCGCTGCAAATTGCAGAACTGCTTCTCTTGTCCGCCCCGCTGCGAGGCAGATAGTGGATCGCTTTTCCCAGTTCAGCTCGCTAGAACAGCCTCTTTCTTTAATAAAGCAAGGTATTCCATTGACATCAATTACTTTTACAGATATGTCGTTAACTGACAAACGAACGCCAGTGAAAACATCCTGGCAGAGGTTAAAAAAAGTCCCAGGAAAGTCCCTTAAATGTCCCCAGTATAACGTTATACATTGACCAAAATAGGACGTTCTGAAGACGTTTGTGAAAGACCTAACGAGGACGTTATACAGGAGACCAAACGGGGACTTTTACCGAACGTTGGATTTACGTCTCTTTCAGAATGACCAAAATAGGACGTTAATAAGGTCCCCGCAACGTCGTCCAGCGAACGTTGTGCTGAGGACCAATTGGGAACGTCATGAATGTCCCGTGAACATCCGGGGGACGTCCCCTATTTGCTGGGATCAGACTTAAAATGCTCACGAAACTACAGATTTGAGAGTATTTGCTTACAGGAAGCCAGAGACGTATGGTGAGGTGAGGCAGTGACCCAAACTTTTATCACAGGATTTTGTGAACCTGTTCCCACGTACTATTCCTGATTGACAATGAAAACAATTAAGACCAAGCCTGTAGGAAGCCTGATACTGATAGAGGAGATAATGACTTTATTCATGTATACACTGCAATTCGAGACTGCAAGGATGGAAATCTGAATAATAAAAGGAAAAATTCTCTTGGTAATTCTGTATATCGTTTAAACATTTTGTTGATCGGATTACGAAAGAAGACTGAAAATAAAAGCCCGTTTTTTTTTGGGCGTAAAAGCGCATATTAACAGTGGGAGAAATAAGTATTTGACCTCTCGCTGATTTTGCAGGTTTGCCCACTTACAAAGAATGCAACGATCTATAATTTTAATTGTTTATACATTCTAACAATGAGAGACAAAATCTCAAAGAAAATTCCAGAAAATCACATCGTATGAATTTATAAAAATTACTAACTGTGGTGTTCCAACACCAAGAAATATAATTCTGTGTTGGGTGAGTTATCACTTATGTTGGTACTGGTAAAAAGGAGTTCTCACTGGCTGTTCACTGCTGTATAAAGGTACTGCGCCACTGGGCGCCGCTCTCTCTCTCCCACTCCGGACGTTGATATGTCGTGCAGAGCACAATGTACAGTGGCTATAGTAAATAAATAGAGTTCGTGTTTTTTGCTTATCTGTCGTCGTGTTTTTCCAGTTTCCTGCTTAAACATATTACTAGTGTGCAAGTACTCCACAGAATGGCGACGAGGATGGGATGTTTAAGTTGGAAGACACGTTAGCATGTCTAGCAGCGACAGCGAGACAGGGGGTACAGCGGAAAGGCCTGCAGAGCAAGAAGCACGGGTGGTGCACGTTGGACAACCACCTCCAGCAGAGCCACAGAGACGTTCGGCGAGTGAAAGGACCGTCGAAACGAAAATGGCATTTGGAAAGCCAGAGGACTTCCACTTCGAGGAAAGTGAGGAAAGTTTCGAAAGTTATCGTCAGAGGCTAGAGCAGTACTTTGCAGCTAATGGCCTTGACACCAAAGAAGACAAGACCAAGGCGGTTTTTCTTACGGTGGTAGGGAAAAGGGCGCATAGCTTGCTAATGGACTTGTGTGCTCCAGTAAAGCCGTCTGAGAAAACTTACGATGAGTTGGTGGGACTATTAGAGAAACACTACGTTCCTGAAACCAATTTCATTGCAGAAAGATGCAAATTCCACGGAAGAAACCAAAGGGACAACGAAACTATAAGTGAGTACATTGCTAGTTTAAGAAAGTTAGCTGCCACCTGTAAGTTTGGAGCATTCTTAAACGAAGCATTGCGTGACAGATTCGTGTGTGGTGTTAAGAGCACTGAATTGAGAGATCGTTTGCTCAGCACAGCTCACAATAAAGATAAAGAATCAACGTTGGCGATCGCAGTCGAAAGGGCGCTTGCATTTGAAGTCACTAAGGACAGTGCGCAAAAGTTTTCACAGAAAACATACAAGGCGAATGTTGTTGATAAGGCAGCCAAAGCAAAGCAGCGAGAGGCTATGGAAAAGCCTGCAGCTAGCGGGAAGCCATGCTATCGTTGCAGTGGTAAAGGACATAGGCCAGATGACTGCAGATTCAGGGATGTCGAGTGCCACGAATGTAAGAAAAGGGGGCACATTGTTAAAGCATGCCGCTCGCGCAAGCCCGGAGGAAAAGGGGCCGCGCATTCAGTGAGCAAGGGACAGTGCAACGCTCTCAAACACGAGACATGCCACGGTGCCAGCGCTCACAAGCAGCAGGCGAGCCACGGTTGCGACGTTTGCCAGCGCGACGGAGACCCTGTTTCCAGCGCCCCCCAGCAGCGCAGCAGTGATCATCATGTGCAGACAGGTGGTGACTGTGTCAAGTTGCAACTCCGCGACGGCGCAGAGGACGTCGTTGCGCCATCCAGTTGCACAATTGAGGAGCCGAGTATCGACACCGGTCAGACTTTTGATGGTGGAGGTGTTGATTTGTTTGCAATGAACTCAACTACAGGTGACGTTGTGAAACCATATAATGTGTATGTGAGTGTTAATGGTGCCAGAGTAAAAATGGAAGTAGACACTGGCGCAGCCGTATCAGTGATATCTGAAGGTCTGTACCAGCGCAGGTTCAAGTCAGTGAAACTTAGCCCAGCTAATTGTGTACTAAAAACGTACAGTCAAGAATCATTGAAATTGATGGGAAAATTCACAGCTAAAGTGAAATGTAAGGATGTCATTAAAAAGCTAGAATTGCTAGTGGTAAAAGGAAAAGGTCCTGCCTTGATGGGACGAGACTGGATTAGCCAGTTACAGCTAAATTGGTCAAAAGTCGACAGAGTAGCTCCTGAAACAGTGGACAGTGTGTGTGCCAGACATGCGGCTGTGTTCACACCTGGTTTAGGAAAACTAAAGGGCATTGAGGCAAAGTTACAAGTAACTGAGAATGCTGTGCCCAAGTTCTGTAAACCAAGAAATGTACCTTATGCTCTTCGAGAAGCTGTGGAGAGAGAATTAGTCAAGTTACAAGCTGAAGGGGTAATTTCACCAATCAACTACAGTGAATGGGCAGCTCCCATAGTCTGTGTGCCAAAAAAGGATGACAGTGTACGTATATGTGGGGACTACAAGGTCACGATTAATCCTTGGTTAAATGTGGAACAATATCCATTACCCAGAACCCCAGATCTGTTTGCTAAATTAGCTGGAGGTCAGCAGTTTACCAAACTTGACTTATCACAAGCCTATCAGCAAGTGCAGTTAGAGGAAAACTCAAGGCGTTACCTCACTATCAATACGCACAAGGGGTTGTACCATTACAACAGACTACCATATGGTGTTGCCAGCGCACCTGCAATTTTCCAAAAGATAATGGATCAAGTACTTCAGGGCATGGATGGCGTTATCTGCTATTTAGATGACATACTGGTTACTGGAAAGGATACAGACAGTCACCTAGCTAACTTGGAAGAGGTTCTTAGGAGACTAGAATCTTACAATCTCAGAGTGAAACAAGAGAAGTGTGAATTCATGAAGAACAGCGTGTCATACTTAGGACATGTCATTGATGCAACGGGTATTCATCCAATGAAGGAAAAGACAGATGCAATCCAGAAAGCTGCAGTTCCGAAAAATGTGACTGAGCTCAGGTCGTTTTTAGCACTGCTAAACTACTATGGGAAGTTCATTCCTAATCTGTCTACTCTGATTCAGCCCATGACAGTGCTACTGCACAAAGATGTTGAATGGCAATGGTCAGAGAACTGTCAAAGAGCGTTTGAAAATGCAAAGCAATCTCTTCAATCAGACAAGTTGCTTGTTCATTATGACCCTGATTTGCCGCTCATTTTAGCATGCGATGCTTCTCCGTATGGAGTCGGTGCTGTAATCAGTCACCAAATGAAGGACGGAAGCGAGAGACCGATTGCCTTCGCTTCAAGAATGTTGACAAAAACTGAACAGAATTATTCACAGATAGAGAAGGAGGCTCTTGGTTTGGTTTTTGGCGTTATGAAGTTCCATGAATACCTTTATGGTAGGAAATTTCTGTTGCTGACGGATCATAAGCCATTGTTAAAAATCTTAGGACCAAAAACTGGAGTTCCTACTCTAGCCGCAGCGAGGATGCAACGGTGGGCTCTAATCTTAGCTGCGTATACCTATGAAATCCAATACAAAAGGTCAGAGCAGCATAGTAATGCTGATGCGTTGTCGAGGTTACCCGTGAAGTCTACTGTGAATGTTGCGTCTAATCCAGTGTACAGAGTTGCATATCTTGAAGAATTGCCCGTCACAGCTAAAGAAATAGCTAAAGAGACCAATAAAGACCCTGTGCTGAAAGTAGTTAAGCAACTGGTTTTAACAGGATGGCCAAAGCATGTGCAAGATGAAGCACTGAAGCCTTATTATCAGAGAAAGTATGAGCTTACTGTTGAAGATGATTGTCTATTGTGGGGATTACGAGTGGTAGTTCCAGAGAAACTGAAGGATAGACTACTGTCTGAGCTTCATGAACACCACTGGAGAATAGTTAAAATGAAATCCCTTGCCAGAAGTCTCTTCTGGTGGCCTACATTAGATGAATGTATCGAACAAGTGGTGAGTGAGTGTAGTATTTGCCAACAACAGCGTAGCATGCCTGCTCCTATACGTGTACATACTTGGAAATGGTCTTCTAGTCCATGGGAGAGAATACACCTTGATTTTGCTGAGGACCACAAGCAAATGTTCTTAGTAGTGATGGATGCTTATGCTAGATGGCCTGAGATTATTCCTATGCACACCACTACATCAGCAAAAACAATTGAGGCACTGAGAACATTGTTTTCAGCTTATGGGTTACCAAAAGAAGTAGTTACTGACAACGGACCGCAATTTGTGTCACAAGAATTTGAGTCTTTCTTGCTAAGAATGGAGTGAAACACATAACTTCACCTGCATATCACCCTGCAAGTAATGGTTTAGCTGAGAGACTTGTACAGAATCTTAAGAAATCACTTGCAAAGAACAGAGCAATTGGTGGTATGACATTGGAGCATTGTATTGCTAATTTTTTGTTTGGTTACAGAAACACACCCCACACAACCACAGGCAATACGCCATCAGAACTGTTTCTACGGAGACACGTGCGAACCAGGTTATCTATGATTAAACCTGAGTTTTCCCAAAGAATGCAAACTGAGACAGAACCAA
This sequence comes from Gymnothorax reevesii, assembly GCA_029721435.1. Lineage (NCBI taxonomy): Eukaryota > Metazoa > Chordata > Actinopteri > Anguilliformes > Muraenidae > Gymnothorax > Gymnothorax reevesii. The sequence continues at coordinate 60,829,825 of CM056581.1, forward strand.
ACCTTCCTCATGTTAGGGTTTTTACTGTTGGCCAGCAGGTTTTGGTAAGGAATTACAGGGGAGGGGAGAAATGGTTGAATGGCGTCATACGTGAAGTGTTGGGTCCTGTGACTTACAATGTTGAAGTAAATGGAAAATGTGTGAAAAGACATGTAAACCAAATGTTGAGTACGGTTCAGCTGACACAAGAGGATTCTTGTGCAGTTTTGGATTGTGAGGAGTCCGACACAGAGACTGACATGGAACAGCCTATGCCGGTGGCTGTGGAAGAGCAACCCAGAGTACCTTCACCAGTGCCAGTGGTGGAGCGCCGTACACGTCCTGTTAGAAACAGGCGTCCTCCTGACAGACTGAACTTGTAACTGCAGATGTTGAGTGAAAAGAAAAAAAAAATGTTGAAAAGAAAACTGATGTACTGAGTATGTACTTTATGAGTTTCATGTATGTTATGAGTTCAAGAACTAAGGCACCTTAAGGATATAAAAGAAAAGAGGTATTAAAAAGGAAAGAGGTTATGATTTACAGGGGAGGAGCTGTGGTGTTCCAACACCAAGAAATATAATTCTGTGTTGGGTGAGTTATCACTTATGTTGGTACTGGTAAAAAGGAGTTCTCACTGGCTGTTCACTGCTGTATAAAGGTACTGCGCCACTGGGCGCCGCTCTCTCTCTCCCACTCCGGACGTTGATATGTCGTGCAGAGCACAATGTACAGTGGCTATAGTAAATAAATAGAGTTCGTGTTTTTTGCTTATCTGTCGTCGTGTTTTTCCAGTTGCCTGCTTAAACATATTACTAGTGTGCAAGTACACCACACTAACCATCTGATGAGGAAAAATAAGTATTTGACCCCCTACCAAACAGCTAGTATTCTGGGTCCCATAAGCCAGTTAGTCTTTCTTTAAGATGCACCCCCAATCCCAACTAACTATTTACATCAAATTTACCTGTCTCACCTCATTACCTGTATACAAGACACCTGTCCACTCCCAAACAACCAAATTCCAACAACTCCACCATGGGCAAGACCAAAGAGCTGTCTAAGGACATCAGGGACAAGATTGTTGACCTACACAAGGCTGGGATGGGCTACAAGAGAATCGGAAAGCAACTTTGAGAGAAAAGATCAACTGTCGGTGCAGTTATCAGGAAATGGAAGAAGTATCACACTGCCGCCAACTTCCCTCAGTCTGGGCCTCCATGCAAGGTCTCGCCTCGTGAGATGTCCCTGATCATGCGAACGGTGAGGAATCACAAGGGGGGAACTGGTTAATGAACTGAAGGCAGCTGGGACCAGTTACAAAAGAAACAGTTGGTAACACACTACGCGGTCATGGATTGAAATCCTGCAGCGCACGCAAGGTCCCCCTGCTGAAGAAGGCACATGTATAAGCCCGCCTGAAGTTCGCCATTGACCACCTGGATGACTCAGAAGAGGCCTGGAAGAAGGTGATGTGGTCAGATGAGACCAAAATAGAACTTTTTGAGCTCAACTCAACTCGCCGTGTTTGGAGGGCAAAGAACACAGAGTACAACCCAAAGAACACCATCCCCACCGTCAAGCACCGTGGTGCTTTTCAGCCAAGGGGACGGCACAACTCCATTGCATTGAGGGGAGGATGGACGGGGCCATATTTTGTGGAATTCTGGACAAACAGCTCCTTCCCTCAGTGACAGAGCTGTCAGCACGACAACTACCCTAAGCACACCACCAAAGCAACAAAAGAGTGGCTGAAGAAGAAGTACATCAAGGGTCTGGAGTGGCTTAGCCAGTCTCCAGACCTGAATCCAACTGAAAATCTTTGGAGGGAGCTTAAAATTCGGGTTGCAATGCGACAGCCTCGGGACCTGAATGATTTGGAGGCTGTCTGCAGGGAGGAGTGGGCCAAAATCCCCGCCAAAATGTGCACAAACCTTGTCAACAACTATAAAAATTGTTTGCCATCTGTGCTGGCCAATAATGCCTTTTCTACAAAATATGAACATGCTGTTTGTCCATATTTTTGACCAAAAATATGCAAATAAATTCCTGAAATGCATACTATGTCTTATTCCACTTGGTGATATTCTGTCACTCACTGTTAAAATAAACCTATCATTAAAATTACAGACCATTGCACTCTTTGTTCGATTATGCAGGCAAACCTGCATAATCAGCAAGGGGTCAAATACTTATTTCCCCCACTGTAAAGGAGAATACATAATATAGGCTATTGATTAAGCATTGAACTCTGCATAAGTCGAACTGCGTTATTATATTTTGATGACATTGCGTCGGTTTCCTGGAAGCAAGTACACGCAAATCCGCTGTTGAGCATTTCAGGTTCGATGTACTGAACAATAACGCCACGGAAACTTAAACTGGCCCGTCATTCTGCAGAATAGTCTCACTAAACTAGTTAATCGTCTGATTGCTAATTAAGCAAAGGGGTGGTTTCCCAGCTAACACAGCTGACGTCCTGACAACGTGACTAGACGATCTTAGATTCGTGGTGGCAACGTAACTACTTATGTAATGGCAACCGGAAAAGTGAAATTCCTGAATTAGTCTTGGTAATTTACCAAAGTTCACCAGTTAGTAACCTAGTAGTACCTTGTTGTGACCGCGATTCTTGCACTCGGCTCTTCCTTCCTCATGCTTATTAGATGGAATCCTTGAGCTTTAATTAGCATTTGCCCTGCATGACTTAACAGGCCTAAAAGAATTCAACTAGCGAAATGGAAAGAAAAAAAAGTAAATAAAAAATAAAAGACAATGAACTTGGCTTCCCTTGGCACATGCTTAACCCTGCTCAACCGAGAGGACAAACATTGCAAGTCTGTTTAAAAACAATTTAATTTACCACAAAACTTCTTCTGTCTAGGAATAACCATTTCGGGTGGCTCAGGATATTGCATGCATAATGTGCGTTGCAAAACTGTTAAACCCCCTGCTAAGTCATGCATTTCAATTGATGACAATAGATGCATGAATATAAATTTTATATTAACTGTATACATTAGGCCTATTTTTAAACAGTATATAACATTTTAATTTACAATAATAGTACTTTAATAAATTACGATATGGCCCCAATTTGTTATGACCTATCGGATAGCAAGGGATGACAGACAAAATGTTAAAACATAAAACAAATTTCATTAAACCAACCACTAACAAAGATGGAAATATTAACAAACAAACAAAAAAAGAGATATTTACAGTCCCTTGAGATGGGGCTGCTTTGCGATGTTCTGGGACAGGAAAATGCTCCAACATAGGCAAAAATCCACAAAAAGCTTCACAGGTCTTGAAAAGAGTGACAGGTCTGGTCAAATGTATCCTTCCACAATTTCTCCTTGCAATTTCTCCTACTACTTTACTCTCTCAATTTTTCTCATTATATACTCTTTTCCAGCCCCCTCCCACTTTCCAGACTTTTTTTTCCAATTCTCTGGGACTTTCCCCTCTGAGGCATGCCCTGCACATGCCCAAAAACCGACAGTATGTCACAAAAGTGACTACACCCTTCACATTTCGACAATTAATTTAGTTTATCTTTTTAAGGGACAACGTTACAGAAATAAAAACTGAATATATTCTAGAGTAGTCATTGCACAATATGTGTAGCAGTGTAGATTTACTGCACTGTCCAAATAACTGAACAAACAGTCACTATTTCCAAAATGGGTGCCAAATTGTGTCCATAGTGTCAATATTTAGTGTGACCGCCAATGTTGTCCAGCACTGCCTTGATTCTCCGAGGCATGGAATTCACCAGAGCTGCACAGGTTGTTGCTGGGATCCTCCACTCCTCCATGACAACATCACAGAGCTGGTGGATGTTGGACACCTGCTGCTCCTCCACCTTCCTCTTGAGGATGCCCCACCGGTGCTCAATAGGATTCAGGTCTGGAAACATACTTGGCCATACCATCACCTTCAGCTTCTTCAGGAAGGCAGTTGTCATCTTGGAGGGGGGTTTCGGGTCGTTATCATGCCGTGCGGCCCAGTTTCTGAAGGGAGGGCATCAGGTTCTACTTCAGCACACGCAGCATGGTGAAGCCGGGCGTGACAGTACCGAGTGCCACTGTTTCTTTTTTTAATCAACCCACGAAATACCGAGAGTGAGAGTCCGCGTTTCATTGGAACACGGAACAGTTCAATCACGCGAAGCATTGGCCAATTAATAAGCAAATTATTTTCCTGCACTGAATTTAGCCAATGATTTCATCGCTGTTAGACCGCATACGGTGAAAAACCATGTCTTCAGTTGCCAATTACGATAATTGGAAAAGACGTCAATAAAGGAAAATGATTGAGATCTAGCCAGGACTAAAAGGGACGTGTCTTTGCCCCTCTTGTAGGACCGCTACTGCATGAAATTGTATTTGCTGAAAATGGTATCTAAAAAGTTGTAAGAAACTTGGTAAATTTTTTCGTTAGCTTGAGTGATGGTATAATGCTGTCTGAGTTAATATTTCCTTGTTATTACCATTTCTTCTGGCGTTTATTTCATTCTCAAAGACACAAATGTAAATGTTACTTGCCCATAGATCGACAGAAGATACATCCATTTTCCCACTAACCGAAACACCGAAGAGTAAGCAAACAGGTTGTCAAGGCCGAGTCGATGTTCTTCAGGCCCATTCAGCTATAAAGCCATAGCGACGGCAATTTGTGGTTGCGCCACCTGGCGGTATGTAACGGCGTAGGTATGGAGACAGATGAGTCTCCACGAGCATTTGTGAATCGCTGTACGCATTTGTGGATCTTCCGCAGCAGAAGTGTAGCAAAAGTCACATGTAAGAACCCATCCAATCCCAGTGCCTGATATTTACACACAGTTTGTTGTACGCATTTGTGGATCTAGATACAGACACGGATACTTCTACACATTTGTGGATCGTAATACAAATTGCTTTTACGCATTTGTGCATCCGGTTACACATTTGTGAATCTTGTTGCAGGCACGGATTTTTTTTACACATTTGTGAATCTCGTTACAGACACAGATTTTTTTTACACATTTGTAAATAGTTTTGCTACAATAATGCCCCCATAATAATCCTCTGGCAATCGAAGCTACGGTTTCTTTCTCCGTAAGATCAATTGACGCCTAAATAATGGAATAAATTCAGATCTAAATAATTTTTCTGGCCACTCAAAAATTGTTCAACGCTTCATGAAAGATAAACTGCTCTCAAACGTCAGCGCAACCTTTTCCACACATCAAGTGATTTAACTGGCGCTTCATTATCGTTTTATTTAAATGCACGAAATTACGCTTCCAGATTAATGATTGTCGCTGTACCGAAATGTATCATACCGTGCCGGCGAGTTCTTGGAGTGAATCTTTTGCTCACTCCCTCAAGGAAGTTGCATGATGCGATTGCAACTAGTAAAGCCAATTCAACCAATCCATGCAAATTTCTCGCGGACAAAAAAATAAACTGCCAAGACATTGCAACTTTCATTGCCACTTTTTAAAAAAGTTACCGCAAGAAATAAAAAAAACATTAAAAAAGCCAGGAAAATCCTGGAAGTATTGTTTGTCAATTATGCGAATGATTGCGTGCAAGTCAGGGTTAGTAATTAAGGGGAGCTCTGGGCCCCACCAATCTTTAGTCCTAGAGACGCGCCTGGGCGTGTGGCATCTTAAAACAAACATATCCAACTCATTATTAAGTCTGCTTATGTTATAATAAGCCAACAAATAGCAAAGTTACCACTGTGGACTGATTCATATTGCAATATTCAGGCAAAAAAAGGATTTTACGTCAGATCTGCAATTAACCCTAACGCAATTTAATATTTTATTGGGATTCGTGTAGAGGGTCCTCTGGACATATGTGATGCCTCACACGCAGTGAGGAGGTGGATAGAAGGGCAGAGAGCAAGGAGACTCAATTTTAAATCCTGGCCTCCAGATATGGCATAAAGCCAATGTAGTGGAAACCTTTGTAAATCAATGAACTCAAGACTCATATTGTTTAATAATTGTCATTTGTTGGAGACCGTTGTATTGTTAATGCAGAGTGTTATATTGTAGTTTCTTTAAACATTAAAAAATACATATATTGGTGCTTCTTTGATTTCGGCTTGTGCGCTCCTTAAATTTTTGCTCGCGCTCCTAACTTTTTGAACTTAGGAGCGCAGCGCTACCAAGAAAAAAGTTAATTTCAGCCCTGCTGTGTGCTCTCTCCCTCAGAGCGGGGTGGCGCAGCCATGTCTGCTATCAGAGAGGTCTTTAGCGTGCACTAGAAGAACTTAAATGATGAGAGAAATGTTTTATATGTAGTACTAATTTGTGTCAGTGTTTTGTGAAAACGTATTTAGAGCCGTTTGCTGCCGTTATCAATCCAGCAGTAGTGGAGTTTTTCAGTCAACATCTGCTCAGCTGGTGTGTTTGTGTGTGTGTGGGGGGGTGTGTGTGGGGGGGGGGGGGGGGTAGGTGGGGGCGGGGCTGTGCGTCTCACTGGGGAGGAGCAGCCATCACATCGATGGCTAGTTGAAACTTTTCAATAAATGTTTGTCTAACTTGAGACCTGTGATATTTGTCATCTTTGTGTCATTTTTTAAATGTAAATTGAGGGAGCAAAAGCGGTATCGGCCACAAATATCGGCCCAAGAAAATCGGCAGTCCATAATCGGTCATCGGCTAAGGGTGATGGAAAAAAATCGGTATCGGCATCGGCCCTAAAAAATCCATATCGGTATATCCTTAGTCCTTATGGGGGTAACGTTATGGCATAATTTCATGTTAAAGTTATGTCTAGTTTGCTGTGCCTTTTATAATTAGAAATTTACGGTAAATAATGAGGTGAATTAGGCACTATACGGATGCATCATCTGCGAAAGCCAGTATAATTAGGCACCTGAATTGAGGTTGAGGCTCAAATTTTATTGAAACTCAATGATGACACTGAGGACACAAGGGGCGTGACTCATTAACACCTTTTGGATAGAATTTCCCTAGCAAAACCAGTAACATTGGGATGTTAAATGTATACGTTATTTTGTTTCACTTTTAGTACATGGCTTTGTTGCATAGTTTTATCTTTACTTATTTTAAATAAAACTACCCAGCTAACACACTTACGTCGCCAAGACATCATGACAACGAAACCGGACGACCTTAGATTCGTTGTGGCGACGTAACTACTTACGTCGTGGCAACTGGAAAAGTGAAATTCCGAGATACGTTGTGGCGACGTAACTTCGTAACGTTGTCAGTTCGTCTTCAGCACGTTGTGGCAATGTAACTTTTCAAAGGTTGCCAGTTGGGAACCTAGAAGTATATTATTGTGACCACGATGCTTGCACTTGGCTCTTCCCTCCTAACGCTTATTGGATGGATCTCTCGAGCTTTAATTTGCATTTTCCCTGCACGACTTAACAGACCTACTAGTATTCACCTTGCGAAATGGAAACACATGCTTAACCTTGCTCACCTGAGAGCACAAACATTGCAAGTCTGTTTAAAAAAAAAAAAAAAACTTCTTCTGTCCAGGAATAACCATTTCGGGTGGCTCAGGATATTGCATGCATAATGTGCGTTGCAAAACTGTTAAACCCCCTGCTAAGTCATGCATTTCAATTGATGACAATAGATGCATGAATATAAATTTTATATTAACTGTATACATTAGGCCTATTTTTAAACAGTATATAACATTTTAATTTACAATAATAGTACTTTAATAAATTATGATATGGCCCCAATTTGTTATGATCTATCGGACAGCAAGGGATGACAGACAAAATGTTAAAACATAAAACAAATTTAATTAAACCAACCACTAACAAAGATGGAAATATTAACAAACAAACAAAAAAAGAGATATTTACAGTCCCTTGAGATGGGGCTGCTTTGCGATGTTCTGGGACAGGAAAATGCTCCAACATAGGCAAAAATCCACAAAAAGCTTCACAGGTCTTGAAAAGAGTGACAGGTCTGGTCAAATGTATCCTTCCACAATTTCTCCTTGCAATTTCTCCTACTACTTTACTCTCTCAATTTTTCTCATTATACACTCTTTTCCAGCCCCCTCCCACTTTCCAGACTTTTTTTTCCAATTCTCTGGGACTTTCCCCTCTGAGGCATGCCCTGCACATGCCCAAAAACTTACAGTATGTCACAAAAGTGACTACACCCTTCACATTTCGACAATTAATTTAGTTTATCTTTTTAAGGGACAACGTTACAGAAATAAAAACTGAATATATTCTAGAGTAGTCATTGCACAATATGTGTAGCAGTGTAGATTTACTGCACTGTCCAAATGACTGAACAAACAGTCACTATTTCCAAAATGGGTGCCAAATTGTGTCCATAGTGTCAATATTTAGTGTGACCGCCAATGTTGTCCAGCACTGCCTTGATTCTCCGAGGCATGGAATTCACCAGAGCTGCACAGGTTGTTGCTGGGATCCTCCACTCCTCCATGACAACATCACAGAGCTGGTGGATGTTGGACACCTGCTGCTCCTCCACCTTCCTCTTGAGGATGCCCCACCGGTGCTCAATGGGATTCAGGTCTGGAAACATACTTGGCCATACCATCACCTTCAGCTTCTTCAGGAAGGCAGTTGTCATCTTGGAGGGGGGTTTCGGGTCGTTATCATGCCGTGCGGCCCAGTTTCTGAAGGGAGGGCATCAGGTTCTGCTTCAGAAACTCACAGTACATGTTAAATCCATTATTCCATTAATGAAGTGCAGCTCCCCAGGACCAGAAGCACTCATGCAGCCCCAGACTATGATGCTGTCAGCACCATGATGCATACAGTCACCATGACTGTAGGCAGTACACACTTGTTTTGATACTTCTCACCAGGGCACCGCCACACATGCTGGACACCATCTGAGCTGAACAAATTTATCTTGGTCTCATCAGACCACAGAACATGGTTCTAGTAGTTCATGTTCTTGGACTGGTCGTCTACAACATACTGTTTTTGGGCTTTTTTGAGGGCTAGCTTAAGAAGAGGCTTCCATCTTGGCCGACGGCCATGCAGACCAACTTTGCGCAGAGACTGGCGTATGGTCTGAGCACTGACCGGCTGTTATCCCACTGCTACAACCTTGTTAGTAATGCTGCCAGCACTCCTGCGTCTGTTTTCTGAAGCCAACTTGTGCACCTGACGGTGATAGGAAAGCAAGGGTAAACAGGTGGAGTTCTAACTCTGATCGAACTAATCATTCGCGCCTCGCTAACTATTCTTCGGTGCGGATAGCCAATGAGAACAGAGAGAAGGAAGTGGAATTACCACACCGAAGTATAGGGAAGACAGTGTGAAGATTGACAAGACGCCACGAGACAGAAAGAAAGGAAAACGTTAAGGACTAAAGACAGCGCAATCATACAGAAACATGCACACTCTAAAAGAATAAATATGATAAATAAATGAAGAGTTTGGTTCCAAAACGCAATAAGTGCCAAAATTACAAAAATTGAGATAATACCATAGTGCGATAGTCCTGCACTTCTTACACACGGTGCAAAAAACAGTAATTAGAAATGCATACCATATGGTATATTTTTTCATGGTCAAAGTTTGTGTTTTTCTATAAAATGCAATAGGCGCCAGCACAGAAAAAGCTGATTTACTCAAAATGACTAAAATGGATATATTGCATTTTGGAACCAAAATCTTCAAATATAGCAATAAAAATTACTAAAACATACTAAAAACAAACATTACAAATCACAGATTCTCAACAGAACCCCCCCTCTATGACCGCCACCTGGCGGTCTCAACTTTGGCTTAAAAGTCCTTTTGTGATAGTCTTTAATGAGTTCTTTATCCAATATGTGACGCGCTGGGACCCATGAGCGTTCCTCCGGGCCGTATCCTTCCCAGTCCTCCATCGATGAGCCTAGGGGGAGGAGGATTGGTCGGGGCAGGGGTGTGGCGGGAAACTAGTACAGGCTTAATACACGACACATGAAATACTGGGTGGATACGGCTCATGGAGGCTGGTAACTTAAGTTTCACAGAAACTGGGTTAATAATTTTCTCAATAACAAAAGGACCAATGTAACGAGGGGCTAGCTCGCGACTTTCAGTTCTTAAAGCAATGTCCTTGGAAGAGAGCCAAACCTTTTGTCCTACTTTATACTGTGGTGGAACAGAGCGACGACGGTTGGCCTGGCGACTCATCTCATCTCCAGCTTTAAGGAGAGCGGAACGGGTCTCCTTCCACGTCCTTCGGCACCTCTGAAGAAATTCTTGGATATTGGGAACATTAACCTCCACCTCCTGTGATGGAAACAGAGGTAGTTGATAACCGAGACAAGCTTGGAAGGGGGACACACCTGAGGCAGCCGTGGGAAGGCTGTTAATGGAGTACTCGACCCAGGGCAGTTGTTCACTACAGTCCCCCTGATCTCGGGAAGTGAGGCACTGAAGGACGCACTCCATCTGTTGGTTGACCCTTTCCGTCTGTCCATTGCTCTGGGGGTGAAATCCGGAGGTTAAACTGACCTTTATTCCCAGGGCTTGACAAAAAGCTCTCCAGACTTGAGATGAATTGAGGGCCACAGTCAGAAACAATGTCAGGTGGGATGCCGTGTGTCCTAATTACATGTTGGGTCAGTAGGTCCGCAGTCTCTCTGTCAGATGGAAGCTTGGGCAGTGGAACGAGATGTACTGCTTTGGAGAAGCGGTCAACGATGGTCAGTATGACGGTGTTACCTCTGGAGGGCGGAAGGCCAGTCACAAAATCCAACGCGATGTTGGCCCATGGTCTGGAAGGTAGCGGGAGTGGCTGCAGGAGACCAGCTGGTGCCGTGTGGGTGGCCTTCTGGGCGCAGACTGGACAAGCAGTCGTCAGATTCTTTACATCTCTCCGGACCGTTGGCCACCAAAATCTGCGAGTTAGCATGGCCAAGGTCCGGTTGGCACCAGGATGGCAGGCGAGACGGGAAGAATGGGCCCACTGGAGAACTTCGGCCCGAAGGTTGTCTGGAACGAATCAACAGTTCTTAGGACAGTTAGTAGGTGGCCCCCCAGAAGGTTGTGACCTTCGAACCCGTTTCTCCAGTACCAATACTAATGACCCCACCACAACTCGACCAGGCAGGATGGTCTGTGGCTCCTTGGGAGGAGCGTCTGGTGCATATTTACGTGACAGGGCATCAGGTTTCTAATTAAGGGAGCCTGGGCGATAAGCTAAGGTGAAGTTCTGTCGAAGAACAGTGACCAACGAGATTGGCGGGAATTTAACCTTTTAGCTGTGCGGAGGTATTCCAAATTCTTATGGTCAGTTCAGACCTGGAATGGAACCTTGGCCCCTTCTAGCCAGTGACGCCACTCCTCTAATGCCAATTTTACCGCCAGTAACTCCCGATTGCCGATATCATAATTGCTCTCAGCCGGGCTTTATCTGCGGGAGAAGAAGGCACAAGGGTGCATCTTATTATCTTTACCCTTGCGTTGTGATAGAACTGCCCCCATGCCGGTGTTGGAGGCGTCAACCTCAACAATGAACTGCTTCTCAGGATCTGGCTGTTGCAGAACAGGAGCAGAGGTGAATCTTTGCTTTAGTTCCTGAAAAGCCTTCTCCGCCGATGGGGTCCACACTAAAGGAACTTTGGGGGAAGTCAGAGCAGTTAGTGGGGCAGCAACGGTACCATAATAACGAATAAAACGGCGGTAAAAATTGGCAAACCCTAAGAAACACTGTAGTTCTTTGCGTGTTGTGGGGGTAGCCCAATCACTGACCGCCTTCGCCTTTTCTTGATCCATTAGAATGCCTCCTGGAGTGACCACAAATCCAAGGAATGGGACTGTGTCCAAGTGGAACTCACACTTCTCAGCCTTGGCGTAGAGTTGGTTCTCCAGGAGGCGCTGCAGAACGGCACGAACATGGCGAAGGTGTTTTTTCCTTGGAACGAGAGAATATTAGGATATCGTCCAGGTAGACAAACACAAACGGATTAATCATGTCATGCAAAATGTCATTAACGAGATTCTGGAAGACAGCGGGAGCGTTAGCCAGGCCAAATGGCATAACCAGGTATTCGTAGTACCCCCTAGCGGTGTTGAAGGCTGTCTTCCATTCATCCCCTTCCTTAATCCTGACGAGTTGGTAGGCCTTGCGTAGGTCGAGTTTAATGAAAATAGTGGCTCCTTGCAACAATTCAAAAGCCGAATTCATTAAAGGAAGGGGGTATCGGTTCTTTATTGTGATATTATTTAGGCCCCTGTAGTCAATACATGGCCTGAGATCCGTCCTTCTTGCCGACGAAGAAGAAGCCGCCGCCAGCGGGAGAGGAAGAGGGACTGATGATTCCAGCAGCCAGGGACTCCTCCACGTACTTATCCATAGCCTCCTGTTCAGGGCGAGACAGGGAATAGAGACCCCCCTTAGGGAGTGCAGTCATACGGTCTGAGGAGGCAGAGACAAGGCACGTGACTTAGAAAAAACTTCAGCCGGGTCGTGGTACTCACTTGGGACCTTTGTCAGATCCGGGGTGTATGGAGGCTCAGTGGATCCTCCCTCGGTCTGCTTACTGGGCGCCTTGCGGAGGCAAGAACGCAGGCCGTGAGTACTCCACTCAGCCACCTGTCCAGTCCTCCAGTTGATGGTGAGGTTGTGTTGTTTCAACCAAGGGAGGCCCAGGACGATGGGAGCAGAGGAGGAGGTGAGGACATGGAGCCGTATCTGCTCCTGGTGGTTGCCGGAGACAATGAGTGCGAGTGGGGGCGTTACCTGGGTCACTTGAGCTAGCGGTTGCCCACAAAGGCCAAGTGCTTGGAACGGTGTAGGTAGCTTCTGGGGCTGGAGCTGGGGCTGGTTGCACAGGTTGGCGTTGATCAGGTTGATGTCAGAACCTGAATCAAACAACACAATAGTAGTTACTGAACGTTTGCCAACAAGTAGCGTAACAGCAGCCAGCTTACGTGGATTGTTGTTATCCTGAGTCAGCTTTCCGACCCTCCCACTCACTCCTTCCTTCTTCAGTAGGGGGCAGCACTGGATACGATGGCCCCTCTGACCACAGTACAGACATGCCCCCGGACGCAGTCTCCTAGCCCGCTCTTGTGGCGATAACCGGCAACGGTCAACCTGCAAGGGTACTCCCGACTCCCGGGGCTCGCCGGTCTCCTGGAAAGGAGAGTCGCCCTGAGGAGATCGAAAGGTCTGACTGTTGGGGCTCTGAATGGCTCCGACGCTCCCTCTTACGTTGCTGGATCTGGGAATCAATCTGGATGGCCACTCTTATGAGCCCCTGCAGGTCCGATGGGAGTTCACAAGACGCAAACTCATCCTTTATGTTCTCTGCCAATCCTCCATAGAACACATCAAACTGGGCGTCCTCGCTCCAGTGAGTAGAGGCGGCCAAGAAACGGAATTGGATGGCGTAATCGGAGACAGTGCAGCCGGCTTGCCATAAGCTCAAAAGTGCACTTCCTGCCTCTCGCCCCTGGTAGGACCGGTCAAACACCTCCCTCATCTCCGCCATGAATTCTTCAACGGTGCGGGTGCAGGGGTGGCCAGCATCCCACATAGAGGTTCCCCAATCCCTTGTTCTACCGGTCAGGAGAGTGATGATGTAGGCCACTCTGGAACGTGAGGTAGGGAAGGTTAGGGGCTGTAGCTCGAATATGATGGAGCACTGGGACAGGAATGCCTTGCAGGTGGTAGGTTCTCCGTCATACTCCCGTGGGGGAGTAAGACGTGGCTCCCGAATGGGAGCTGCCTCTGCCGGCGTGACTGCAGGACTGGGAAAGGTGGAACCCAGAGTGAGACGCTGTATAGCGGTTCTCATCTCCTGCAGATCGCGATGCTGTTGCTGAACGACGACCTCTTGTTGTTGAGTGAGGCGTTGCAGTTCAGTAGTAACCGCTGGAGTCTGTACTGGTCGACTCGTACTGAAAGGAATGGGCTTTGACTCCAAATGCAGTTCAGCATCGGCAGGGCGTTTATTAGGGTTAACACAGCTCATGTTCAATTACAGAAACAGATCGATAGCCAGGCAAACAGGGTAATGCAGAATAGTCAGAATCAGAATCAGGGGACAAGCAGAAATACTCGGTAACCAGAAAATCAATCCGCACAAAGACAGTAACAATAGGGGTAGAGCTAAGGGAATGGAAGGGGAACGAAAAGGGAATTGTATGGGATAAGGGAATAACACAGGAGAATCTAAACAGATGGGTACAAAATGGGAATAAGGGAGAACGAAGTACGAAGCAATCAACCAGCAATCAAACAACGTAATACAAACAATCAATAACGAAACTAATGGGAGAAGAAACGAGCAATCAACAATCACAAGAAACAAGCAATCAACAATCGAAACCAAGAAAACGCAGAAACGAGACTTAACCAAAGTGAGCTATGGGAAGAAAGGAGTCGACAGGGAGCTGCGGTAAAAATGCGTCTTTTAAACACAACCTAATCAGTGTAATCCCAGCTAGAATGCAGGACAGCTGTAGAGGAAGGCGGAACTAGAAAAGCAAAGACGGTGATAGGAAAGCAAGGGGAAACAGGTGGAGTTCTAACTCTGATCGAACTAATTACCCGTGCCTCGCTAACTAGTCTTTGGTGCGGATAGCCAATGAGAACAGCCAGAGAGAAGGAAGTGGAATTACCTCACCGAAGTATAGGGAAGAGAGTGTGAAGATTGACAAGACGCCACAGCACAGAAACGAAAGGAAAATGTTTAAGACTAAAGACAGCGCAATCGTACAGAAACATGCACACTCTAAGAGAATAAATATGATAAATAAATATAGCAATAAAAATTACTAAAACATACTAAAAACAAATATTACAAATCACCGATTCTCAACACATATGGCCCAGTCGAACAGACAAAAGCACGAACATGATGAACAAGTCGCGTTTCATTGATTGGTTGAACCATTATCAAATGGGGTGTGTACTCTCTTTTGTTGCCATCCATTTTGGAAATAGTCACTGTTTGTTCAGCTTTTTGGACAGTGCAGTAAATCTACACTGCTACACATATTTTACCATGACTACTTTAGAATATATAGAAGTTTCACTTCTGTAGCATTGTCCCTTGAAAAGATATAATAAATTAATTGTCAAAATGTGAGGGGTGTACTCACTTTAGTGAGATACTGTCGCTCAAAACTGGGCTTAACAAAAAAATATGTCAATACTCCCATCTAGTGGCTTTATTTCACATTACACCTCCATTCCAGAAGGGAAAAATTTTGACTCAAAGGCAAATTTTTTTTTCAATACAAAAATGGTTAAGTAGACACTTGTGTATATATACATATAATACAATATGCTCATAAACACGTGATATAGGACATATAAGACATTGAGGTCTTCATGACTTTAGATAGGCTATATGTCATAACACACTTGTACAGTTATGCAGGCCCCAGCTAAATCAGAAATATGTAAGCACAAACACACACTGGGCCTATGAACTAAAACAGAATATGAGCAAGCAAGGATAAGCAATTCATAATAATTAAATGAATCAAATAAAAAATGATTCCACATTTCCCCCCTGTTTCTAATTGATTATCAGCCAACATGCTACTTTTCTCGATTTTCAGCATGTGCTTCATTCACGGGGAAGATGTGTCATCATAATTCTCCATTCTTTTGTTCAAACAAACCCTCCAATTCAATTACGTCGTTGTATGATTCCTTCAGCTCCTCGGGTAGAGTATACATCTCATTGTTGTCCTGTAATAGAAACATCTGATACTGCGGATTAGTACTCAAAACTCTTTGATATCATTCCTTTAATTATGGGAATATCACAGCAACTGCAGAAGAGCAGTACTGCAAATCCCCCAATCACAAAACTTACTACAGACGTAATTCCGGCCTTCCAACCTCCAGACATAAGCCAGTCCCACCAGGAGTCTGCCACTGCTGGTGCGAGGTCTCACTGTTGTGCATCAGATATGTCTTTCAAACGTTACAAGGCTTGATCAGTCACCCCTCCTACCTCATCATTGGCGAGTATATAGGTACAGTGGGCCCTATAAGCTGACAGATCCCGGCCTGTGCCGCCGTTAACAAATACAATGAGCAGAAGTAGCATCCTGCAATTCCAACTTGGACACACATTTTTGACCACTTAGATCCTTTCAAAACTCCCATTCAGGGCGCAGTCCCCGGCTTGATCCCTTTCCACGGAGATCTCCGCCCGGGCTCCCCCAGGTTGAGAACTTACTGACTCACCGAAGCCCACCGATCACAGAAGCACCACTCGCTGACTGGGGCATTCGCTTTGACAGTTTCACCAGCCTCGCTTGTTCACAGAGGTCGTCTCCATCGCCCCTCTGCTAGGTGTGGGCTGTCACCCACGTACCACGTGTTGCCCACAACCTTACATGCGACAAACACGCCGACGAGATAGTACCATGGCAATATGTCAATTCATACTTGTAAGACCTCACAAAACAATACCAAACAACGGACATTGCAGTGAGTGAAGGACTCATATGTTCTTATTGACTAACTTCAATTAGAGAATTTTCCTGGCTGGTGCGAATCACAATATAATGGATAATTCTCACTGTCCAAGGACAAGGCATAGAAACGCAACGGTTACAATCAATCTGACTCCATTAAACAGTTAACATACCAATTTTAGTCATATCCTCGTTAAATATCTGACTCCAAATTAGAATTAGAATCTATAATTTAGGGAGCACCTGCGTGGACCTCGGGGAGATTATCCCCAGACTCATAAATGAAAGCACACGTCACTAAAATATATACCCCCAGGTTTTTAGTACTATTTCCGCTGCTTAGGTTCGTCGGTAATACCAGAGGATTAGAAGTCAGCCATCATTGCAACAGCATTTTTTGGCTTGAATTACAGCGAAACCAGATTCAGCCCGCCCATGGGCTCCGCTTACATGAATTTTCAACAGATAACCGACTTTTCGTCTTATGGGTTTCCTTCAGGCTAAAAATTCCAGAGCCGGCAAACATGAATCTTTATGTTGGTCGATCCTGGCTGCCTATCTAACTTGATTCAAACCGATTCTCATCCCAAAGCCGCTGATCAGTCAGTCCTTGGTTGAGCATACCCCTAAGCCTCCGGCGTGACATAGCTAGAAAGAATTCACAAGAGTTAAGAGCCACTCAGACCACTCACGTTTAAAGGAATAACAATAATTTAATTACCAGGTAGGCACAAACTTGAGTTAAACAAATCAACGTTAAGTCAATTACCAGTTTCATGTAATTTAGATTATATTTTCATACCTGGAGAAGATAAAAGGCCACGCGGAGCTAAAGTCACCCCATGTGGTCGGGGAGAACTCAGATGCCCCCTCGCTCTGCAGAGCAAGGCGTCATGTGACCTTCCCCAACTCACCTACACGCGTCAGATGTTGACAAGGAAGAGAGAGAAAGAAAAGAGAGAGCCATCCTGTTATGATCTCGTACCTTTAAAGATTCCAAACCATGCCTCCGAACAAGGTAGAGGCCGAATCAGAGTTGCACTCGCGAAGGTGTTACCACCAGGGCAATTGCCCGCGCAAATTCTAACCAGCTTTACAAGAGCTTTACAAAAAGAGAGTGAAACATAATCTCAAGGGAAATGAAACATGCTCCACTCAACTCCTTGGACTCCCCCCGAGAATAAAAATACCAAGCATGATAGGAATATGTGCTAAAATGATGCAGTTGTCATGGAAAAGCCTTAAAATGGAGTATTACAGTCCAACTGAGTTATCAATATATAAGTGGTTCCTTTATAGGATATTGAACATAAACATATTATGAATTTGACCAAGATTTAGATTGTTTTAAGCAGATTAATGTAGCTGGGCTTAAATTTCAATGGGACCAGTGATGGAAGTTTCAGAGGAAGTTGGGCCTGCTAAAACAAATGGCTCCAACCCCCTGCGAGGTAGAACAAAGAGGATTCTACCCCCGCTGCCAGGCAGCCCAGCATCCAGGTTGTAAAAGCTTACTGTTAGACTAACCAAACACCCAAATTTTACACACAGAATGAGCATGTGTTCCACCAATATGATTTTTGACATACGTGGTGAGCTAAATCAAACTTTCAGGTTCTACATACTTCCCCAGACACTACTTCACCAGACACGGGGGTCTTCAGTCCTCTCCCCAGCACTATTTGCAACTTTTCGGCAACTGGCTTGCGAGGGGGCGAATCTGCAAATTGCAACGCTTAGTAGATTGATCGAGGTCCGGTTCCCAAAACCACCATCTGATCCCCTGCAACCTCACTTTGTTCATTTCCCTCGAACACGGATTGCCTCCCACGTAGTAGGACCTGTAGGAACCACCCCGAGCCCCAGTTTAGACATTACGTCCCTCCCCAGGAGGTTTCCTGGGCACTGTGTGGACACTATTACAGAGCAGAGTGTAGCAATACCCTCAGGATCCTCAAATTTCAGTTCCTCTGTTGCTACGCTGTTCCGTTGCCCCATTCGCAGCACAAGTTTGTATCATATTAGTGCACTTAAAATTGCACTTACTTTTCTGATAACAGTTCAACATGCCTCTGTGTCACATAGAAAAGAAATTGGTGTGTCATTTACGATCAGGGTTTTCCAAGCACTCGTTGGTGCAGCCATTAATGCAAACAATTTAATTTCATCATCGGGAAATGGCTCCCCGGATGCTAACCCTTCCCCCAGGGCGGTTAGTCATTCCGAATTGTTCCTGTCGCTTATTTGTGGATACCCACAAAAAGTCAATCGTTTCCCCTGGCACCCCTAGGTTATCCCCTGTGCCATTTCCTTTGACACATCGACTATATTGAGTGGGGGTAAACTGGGGTCGATTGAAACTAATCCATTACGTGCAGTAGACACTGCCATGGCGCATTTAACTATACTGTTTACATTCATTGTAGGCGCAACATATGTTTAAAAATGAACAGACAGTCTCTTCTGACTTGGAGCATAAATAAACTCTTCACCGGGTTTGAGACGGACGGGCTCTATATGCCACGCCCCCCTTTGTAGCTGGACTCCCACTAAGTCTATCCTGACTCACCCAGATGTACCTATAAACCCGCTGGAGGAGGATATACCGCATTACAATGTGACTGATATATCCACATCTCCCTCTCCTGGATTTTTACTGCAGTCAGTGTGGTCAGGAGCACTTGATATAGACCCTTTCACGCCGGTTCATTCCGCTTCCACTTTGCCCGACACTCCGCACCAGGATCCAATCTCCAGGCTTTATCTCATGAGGTGGCAATTCCGCTACTGATCTAGGAGGAAGCATATTTCGCATCTCACTTTTCTTTAGTCAACATTCTATTCATATACTCTGCCAGAGTCGCTTCTTCTACTTGTGTTCTCTGTCATAAATGTGGTAACTCAAAAGGTTTCCCATGTATTACTTCATAAGGTGACAACCCCAACCCCTGCATGTGGGGTTATCCTCATGCTAGTTAATACAAATGGCAGACATGATACCCAATGCCATTCCATAGTTCCATAGTTCTCTCCACTTATCCTGCTAATTGTGGATGATATGCACAATGTTTTTTTTTCAATTCTCTCCCCAATTTTACTCCCAAACGAGCCAGTTCTTCATTTTTAAAGTCTGGCCCATTATCACTATAGAATGCTTTTGGAATCCCCCACCTAGGAACAATTTCCCTACTCAGGATTTTTGCTACTGTGATTGCATCTATAGCTTCTACCTCATTTAGAAAAAGGTCACAAAAATAATAACGCATACCTCTTCTCGCTTCACACAGTGTTAAATGTATGAAACGTGTGGAATGGTCCAGGGGATGTTGGGATTGCTCCCTTCTGTACTACTATGCTTCCCCTTGTGTTCTGTGTGTTATAACTTCGTCATGTTGTATATTTCATTAAAAAAAAAAATATTAATAAAGAAGTGATAGTAATTTGATCTATTAAACCCTTAGTCCCCCCTCTTGGTACATGGCACTGTCCATGCACCAAATCTACAGCAATATTGAAGAGGGATTTTGGTAACATAGGCTTACCAGTGGGTCCTACCCACCCACCATCAGTGTATTGTGTTCGTGATGTCCATTGACATTTTTATTGCGGGGGAGCAGCATCATGCTCTGCTCACAGCAAGTCACATGAATATTGAGTCTTCAGATTGGTGTAATAGCCCCACAAGAGTGTGATTGGCTGCTGCTCATGTTTCTCTGTCTGCAAACGCGTCAGCCAAACTGATTTGGTCAACATTTTTGGTGTGAGCTATCAGCTCTGTGCTTCTACAGAGTGAGTAGAGGGCCACTATCAACACAGCTATCATGAGTGCAGACAGCATATCCAACACATGGGTTCACTTTATAGACATTTGCCATCAACTAAGTATTCAATATCAAGTTTTGATAGTGGGGTCACTTAAGTCCAGGACATGCAGTATTATTAGATAGGACTCCTTTTACACAATGGAGAATACATTTTTTTTCCTCCCAATGAATTGTAATTAAGCAATCCACCCCAGTCTAGGGTTCCGCTAAAAGCATGGGAGAAATACACAGTCAGGGCTGACTTGTCATGATTTGGGAGCTTTGTTAGCTTCTTTTGTTACTCTCGTCCGGGACAATATCGTTTTGCTCACCGTCAGATTCCTTAGCCAGCTGGCATTGATTGGGGGCGTTGCCCGGACTCTATTTAAGCTCCTGTCCTTCCTCGTTCATGTTGCTGGAGTGTCATTTTGCACTTGACGCTTTAGCCGGTAAGATATTTGAGAAGATAGAGTATTGGCAGGATCTTAGCTGCATAAGAGTAATAGTGTTAGTGAGTAAGGGATTTTTCTGGTTTATTTCTCTTTTCTTTTGTATTTTGTTTGAGCTCGCCTGTTGGCTACCACGGATGGCGTCAGGTCCGTTGGTAGCGCAAGCCTTGTGATTTCCTTTTGTTTTAGTCTCTCACCACGCTGCAAGATTTTACTTTCTTTTCTGGCCACTGCTCTTGGCGTCTTAACACCAACGCCATCACAGTACACTCCAGCCACAATTGAGACGTCAGCGGTGGCTGAGATTAAGAAGGCTATTGCCAGCTAACAAGAGATGTTGACTGGATTTGCTAATTCACGTTCTGTTTTTTGTAATCAGCGTTTTGAACTTGCTGAGAGGTTACACGTGCAGGAGACTGCTCTGCAGAATCAGCAGAGCGTCCTGTTAGATTTGTCGGAGAGTATTAAATCTCTCACGTTACAAACTCCACAAAGAGTTGCAGAAGCACCATCTATACATTCTCCCCGAGAACCTAAGTTACAACTTCCCCAAAGATACAGTGGCGAGGCTGGAAAGGGTAAGGATTTTATTGCCCAGTGTGAAATATTTTTTAAGGCTCAGCCGTCACGGTTTGGTAATGAGGATTCTCGGGTTGCGTTTATACTATCCCTGTTGGCTGGCACAGCGCTCAATTGGGTCGGCCCACTAATTAGATCTAACTCACCGGTTGTAAATTCGGTAGAGGCCCTTGTTAAGGAGATGGTTTCTGTTTTCGATCAGGACATTTGTGGACAAGATGCAGCTACGCGTTTAATGCACTTAAGACAAGGCAAAGAAAGTGCAGCTGAGTTTTCTATTGCTTTCCGTTGTCTGGCCACAGAGACAGGCTGGCCAGAGGCTCCTCTGATGACAGTATTTAGCCATGCCTTGACGGAGGAGATTAAGGACGTTCTGGCTACGTTAGAACCCTGCTCGACTTTAGACTCCTTAGTTCGTACTGCTGTGGGAATTGACAATGGCATATGCGAATGCAGCCGGGAAAGATTAAATAAAGCTCCGCTGGCTGACAATGGGGTCAAAGAACTAGGTTCACTAACCCACATAACTGGCCCTGTATTTTCGTGAATTACCAAACACAACCTTGAACAATTTTCATTTGTCGAATCAATCGTTAGAGATATATGCTGTCCAACAATAAACTTGCCGTTGGTTACCAAGACCTGAAATTGATTTTACGGATGCTTCAACGAGGCAATGACTTCACTTCAAGAGATTTCAAGCGAAAAAGACGACGTTCAAATCAGTTTTTCGCGCGGGCAGCATACTTCGCCCAAAATAATTGATATATCAATCAAATGTATTATAAATTCTTTACTTATTTGTGTAGGTTGTATTGTGGGCGAGGCCTGCCGCCCGAGTTTAATTTCGAAAATGAGTAGTTTACATTAGTGACGCGCTTAGTTACGCAAAATATACAAATGTGGGATTGGCATTTACAAACGGAAATAAAATTGAATTTTGTGATATTTTTTAAAATAATGACTTAAAATGTAACGTTATTTCATACAACTGTAAGTGTTTTTATGTGTAATCAAACAAATGTGTGGATTGTGTGTTTTTCGCTAAGGATTCACGGATTGAGGCACGAATCGTATTTCATATTGAAATCCAACTTTTCAATTGCACCTCTTGCGTAAGCGGCGTTCTTTGATGTACAGCTGTTCGCATTTCCTGCTTTGTTGACGCATAATATTTTGAATGATGATTCTTCTCTAATGTCTGATATGTAAATATCGAGTAAATAGTTTAGTGTCGTTGAGTGTTAGGCCTAATTACTCAATGTACAAGCCAGATAATCAGGGGCGTCAGGCTTTTCGGCGCGATGACCCAGTTTCGTCTTTCGACAATGATCCGATGAGGAAATGCTCCAGGTGAACCCAGGTGAACTACAGGTACATGAGGAAAGGTAAGTTTTATCTATGCAAAATCTATAAAAATCTGTTCATATACGGATAGTCTGAGTTATGGTAGAGATGGAACCAATACATAACTCTTTGAAAAATAAGATAGGCCTATAGGCTATCTGATGTCCGATCGATGCCCGATATTTCGCCCCTCGATCAGCTCCGCCCTTGAGCACGCATCATATTATGCAACTTCGAAGTTTGTGAACTGAATTGAATCTGACCTTAATTTTGTTTTTAATGTAATTAATGAGTAGCATAATTAATTCAGAAATATAAAAGACAAATATAATTTTGCTCCAGTATAAGTGTGATAAGGCATAGAAAAAAAATACCCGTGATTCCTATTACCCGACAGTCCCTGTTTTCCCCCTATCCTAAACATTTTATTGGCATTTTTGATTGCTAAAGGTATCTTGCCTACTGTCGTTGCACACTTTTTGGACAAAAATAATAATTTTTGAAATTACTGTAGAGATTTGAGTATAGGGTCTATAGAGTGGCTTTATTGTGGTTTAAAATTTTATTAAGAAGTGCTGCATTAAAATATTTTTTAAAAATAAAATAATGTTCCTACCTACCTAGCTACCGACCCACCCACCCACCCACCATTTGGGACGTAATAGGAATCGAACCTATTTTTTTCTATATTTTTTTTTCTAAAAAATATCAGTATTTTTTTTAACGTACTTAACTGTTTCATTAAACATTTCTGTTTATTATTTATAATTTATATTTATATGTATTATTTATATCTCCCATTGCCATGGCAACAATGGACCACTCATCTTGATAATGTTGAATTGTTAATTATTTATATAATAATTGACATACATAAATTATAAGACAATATATTGAACTCTTTTGCTCTTTGGATTGAAAATATGCCAAATAATGACATTTTGAATGGAACAATTTCCTCTCCCGTTGCCATGGCAACCAAGGGCCAGACATCCTGGTAATGTTGAATTGTTAATTATTTATATAATAATTGATATACATGGTTTATAAGACAATATATTGAACTCTTTTGCTCTTGGGATTGAAAATATGCCAAATAATGACATGACTTGCATGGTGCAATTTCCTCCTCCGTTGCCATGGCAACCATGGGGCAGTAAGGCTTATAACATTCTTTTTTTTTTTATTTTGGCTTTTATGTCAATAAATGACACCAATGATAATTAGTTTTTAGACAGGGCCAATTTTGATGGTTAGTGAACCTTGTCCTTTGCTCGTGGCGAATGTGCATCTCCTATTTCACCCATACGAGATTCTACTCCAGTGGAGCCCATGCAAGTTGGTGGTTCGTTTAACCGTCAGCCTAAAATACCCATTAGCAGACGAATACTCTGCTTTAATTGTAATAAGCCGGGCCATGTCCGTCCATATTGTCCAAAACTTTGGGGAAACAGAAAGACCCCTCTAGCTATTCAGGGGGCGCTAGAAGGGCAGACCCAGTTTCCTTTCCGAACATAAATCCCCGTGGAACTTACTGTTGAGAGTAAAAGATTTACTGTTGAAGCGTTCGTAGACTCGGGCGCAGTTGATTGTTTCATGGATTTTAAGTGGGCTAGGAGACACTCCGTTCCTACTGTTGCGCTTTCACGATCACGGTCTGTCAGAACTTTGGACGGTCGCCCGCTGGGAGTTATAACCAAAGTTTCTTTTGGTAGCCACTCTGAAGAGGTTCGATTTTTCATTATCAGGTTACCCACTTTCCCTATCGTTTTGGGTCATTCATGGTTACGTGAACATGATCCTTGTATCAGCTGGGGGAGACAGGATTAATCCTATCGTCTGCTGGGGACCCAAGTGTAGCACACATTGTAAAACTAATGATAATGGTTCTTTCGGACATGAAGCAATGGGGCAGGCTGACGCTAAGAGCGAGTGTGAGGAGGTTATCACTCCGTACCCTCCTAGACTGGAAAAAGGGGCAGAGGAGGGGTTAGAATGGGATCCTCAATTTGACTGGCAAGAGCCAGAGGATGATTACTTTTTGGAGAACTTCAGCGATTCGGAATCAGTCACGGATTCATTAGATTCTCATCAGGGTGAAGAATTTGGGGCTACCTTGAACTTTGACTTGCCTCCGAATGTTCCCTGGGATTACGCCGATTTGGCTGAGGTATTCAGTAAACAACGAGCCTCTACGTTACCCCCGCATCGTCCGTACGACTGCGAGACTAATCTCTATCCTGGGACAACTCCGCCTAGGGGTTCGCTATATTCGCTGTCAGGACCTGAGCGTAAGGCTAAGCGAGAGTATATTCAGGAGGCTCTCGCTAATGGTTTTATTCGGCCGTCTATGTCCCCTGCCGGAGTGGGATTCTTTTTCCATTGGGAAAAAGGATGGCGGTCTGAGACCCTGTATTGATTACAGGGGTTCGAATAAAACCACAATTAAAAACCGATACCCCCTTCCATTAATGAATTCCGTGTTTGAACGTCTACAGGAGGCGTCATTTTTTACGAAGCTAGATCTTCGTAATGCGTATAATTTGATTCGCATTCGGGAGGGGGACAAAGGGAAAACGGCTTTTAACACGCATGACTGGCATTACGAATATCGAGTCTTACTTTTTGGGCTGGTTAACGCCCCCTCAGTGTTCCAGGCATTCGTCAATGACGTGCTCAGAGAGATGTTGGAGAAATTCGTCTTCGTTTATCTTGACGATATTTTAATTTTTTTTCAACACTGTCTGAGCACAAACAACACGTCAGACGTGTACTGGAAGCCCTGCTCTGTGCCAAACTTTTTGTTAAAGCTGAGATATGTGTTTTCCACCCCCAGACTGTCTCATTTTTGGGCGTCATTCTGTCTAAGGGTTCGGTGCGAGTGGACCCAGACAAGGTGGCTGCGGTCAGGAATTGGCCTGCATCGCAGTGTTAAAGAGGTCCAACGCTTTCTGGGCTTTGCAAACTTTTATAGGAGGTTTATTCGTAATTTTAGCGCGGTTGCTGCCCCCATTATTGCGCTCACTAAAAAGAATACCTCTGTGGCGTTTTTTTCATCTCCTGCAGCTGACGCTGCTTTTCAGGAATTGAAGAAAAGTTTTAGCTCAGAGCCTATTTTGGTTTTGCCCGACCCCTCCCTCCCATTTGTCGTGGAGGTAGATGCTTTGGAGGTGGGCGTGGGTGCTATTCTGTCCCAGCTCCCTCATTAGGATAATAAGCCTCACCCATGTGTGTACTTTTCCCGGTCTTTGTCCGCCGTCGAACGCAATTATAGTATTGGTGACTGGGAGTTATTAGCGGTCAAGCTGGCACTCGAGGAGTGGCGCCACTGGTTGGAGGGAGCTGAGCACCCTTTTGTGGTTTGGACCAACCACAAAAACCTCCAATATATTCAGCAGACCAAACGGCATAATTCCCGGCAAGCGCGTTGGTCATTGTTTTATAACCGTTTTGATTTTACGCTCACGTACCGCCCAGGCTCTAAAAATATTAAGCCTGACACTCTGTCATGCATGAACGACCGCATGGATAGCGATCCTACCCCAGAGCCTGTTATTCCTTCTCCCCAGATCGTAGCACCTATTCAGTGGGAGGTTCAGGCAGTTGTGGAGGCGTTGAGGTCTGATCCCGGTCCTGAGGGGAGCCTCCTGTTTGTTTATTTGTCCCACATGGTGTTAGGTTACAGGTTCTCCAGTGGGGACACTCTTCCCGCTTGGCGGGGCACCCGGGGGCCGATTGAACCAAGCAGTTCCTGGCCCAACGTTTTTGGTGGCCGGAGATGATGAGGGACATTCGGGAGTTTGTTGCTGCCTGTGGCATCTGTTCCAGGAATAAGACTTCCCATCTCCCTCCCGCTGGTTTTCTGCGACCTTAGCCCGTTCCCAGGCACCCTTGGTCGCATATTGCTTTAGATTTTGTTACTGCCTGTATCTGACGGCAACACGGTCATTTTGGTTGTGGTTGACCGTTTTTCTAAAGCGGTGTTGCACTACCCAAGCTGCCTTCAGCATGGGAGACGGCGCATCTTGTGGTCAACAATGTGTTCCGGTTGCATGGGCTTCTGCAAGATGTCGTTTTTGAACGAGGCCCGCAGTCTACGGCCAGATTTTGGCAAGCCTTTTGTAAGCAGTTGGGGGCCACTGTTAGTCTCTCTTCGGGGTTTCACCCGGAGACCAACAGGCAGACGGAACGTACTAATCAGTCTCTCGAAAACACTCTCTGAGGTTTGGCGGCGGATAATCCCTCATCTTGGAGTAGATTTTTAGCTTGGGCCGAGTATTCTCACAACTCGTTGTGTAATTCCTCCACGGGGCTTTCCCCGTTTGAAGCCCAAGTGGGTTACCAACCCCCACTTTTCCCAGAGACTGAGAACAATTCCAAGATTCCCTCAGTTAACCAGTTCATTCGGCGCTGTCGGTCGGTTTGGACTAAGGTCCGTTCTTCACTGTTGCGCTCGGGGCGCAAACAAAAATCATTCGCTGATAGAAGGCGTCGTTTGGCCCCGTCTTATCGGGTTGGGCAGAGAGTTTGGCTGTCCACCCGGGACCTCCCCAGATAGCAAGCTCCTCCGCTTCGGATCCGCGGCAGATCCGGAGCGAAGGAGCTTGCTATCTGGGTCCCGTTGAAGGTTGAATCCCGAAAACTGGCGCCCCGCTATATCAGCCCGTTCAAGATTGTGCAGAAGATCAATCCGGTTACGGTCCAGTTGAAGCCCCCGAGATCTTTGCGCACACATCCGGCATTCCACGTCCTGCGGATTAAGTCAGTTAGCACTAGCGTCCTGGCGCCTGCCAACACGCCTCTGCCGCCACCGTGCATGGTTGAGGGCGGGCCGGTTTATACCATGCGCCCAGTGCTTTAAGTGGAAAAAAAGAAGTGGCGGTACTCCCCCTTTTCAACTGCTGGCAGGTAAATTAGGTGGTGGGTGGTCGGTAACAGCAGATCATTAAGTGAAACATTCAAATACTAGAACATGATGCTGATTTTAAGAAAAATTGTCTTAAAACTCCACTAAGAGTTTTAACAAGTATTTTCTCTTTAAAATCCATCTATGAATTATCTACCGACAAACCGTGTCCAATTGAAAGGAGATGTTGCCAAACACTCCGTGCACAATGACACAGTTCTCTTTCGTTTTTGAGTGAGGCATGATATAGCAGAGTGTAGAGCTTGTCAAAGAAGATCTTACAATAGTTAAGTCCACCAACCTCCTTCAAAACATTGCCAACTCCCAATTCCATACAGTGATTTCAGCAGTGCCGCATAAACAGGTCTGGAAACCTGCTCCAAAGCTGTGCAGTAACTCTTCTGTCCTGCATTACTGATGTGTGAGCATCACATGCAAATGCCACAAAACACTCACCCAAGAAGTCGTCATCAAAGACATTTTTATGAAGACATGCTAGCAGTTTCTCTGTTATATAATTTGCTGTGGTCC
This sequence comes from Gymnothorax reevesii, assembly GCA_029721435.1. Classification (NCBI taxonomy): domain Eukaryota; kingdom Metazoa; phylum Chordata; class Actinopteri; order Anguilliformes; family Muraenidae; genus Gymnothorax; species Gymnothorax reevesii. The sequence continues at coordinate 60,857,841 of CM056581.1, forward strand.
CATCCAACTCAAGCAGGTCAAAAAATATTGTGTCTGGCTCTGGTTTGCCAATAACTGACCGCAAACACACCACCAAAACAGTTTCCACTGATTGTGGTGGATTCATCAATCAACGCACAGTATTTTCATCTGTTTTTGACCATGTCATCAGCCACTTTTTTTTGTAATTATGCTAGCTAGCTAGTAGTTGAAGAACCCAATATGGCATTCAGTGCACCACACTCTCCAGTTTCCCATATTATCCAACAGATAGATCTGACCGAGCAATCTGATTGGTCAATTGGACGTTTAGAATGTTCTCAAATAAGCAAGACAGTACGGGTAGCCTGTGCTCAAATGAAAAATACCTCATCACTGAAAATACTACTCCACCTATCTTAGGTGCCTAGGCCAATGATTTAACTAATTTGTCAATTTGTTTGCATTTGTGCATTGAAATGAACATTCAATAAATCAACAGATCTGTGAAAACTGCTTATTTCAGAGGTAACGTTAATTTGATAATAGTCTGAAAAGGTGATTAGCGAAAGCCTCCAAAAGGTGGGGTTGAAATTATGTAACTGTTCAGCCTTAATGTTGATGGTTACTTTTGCTGCTTGGCCACATTATTCAGAGCTAACGGTAATTAAGCATTATTACACACGAGGGTGTGCTTGACCGTCATTCTTGACAGTGATGCGGCCAGGCGCCGAGTTCGTTAGCATCACCGAAGTGACGAGAATGACGGTCAAGCAAACCCTCGAGTGTAATAATGCGATTATACAACTATTACAACCAAAATAAAATGTATAATCTACATTTATTCATACTGTGGGCATTTCGCTCTCAAAATATAAAAGTTTTTTGCGGGTATTCTCTCCGTTTCCGTGGAAATACATAAGATCTGACGTTAACTAGTCTTTGTGAGCCAGCCAATTTGGGCTCATGTTTTCTACACATCGTGATTTCCCAAAACAGAATAAATACCGCACATAGCAACACAAAACTGCTTTGCTACTTCAATCATGTGGTAATTAGAATATCCGCTCGAAAAATATTTTTTTCATGGACTGATAGTTATACTTCTGCCAGCATCAGTCATTTTTAAGCAAACAGGTGCCGTGACAAAGACTAAGCTCATCTTTATGAAACAAACTTATGTTAACGGTTATATTTAAATATAGACAACGGCTTTCCAGTGTCAGCGCCAGAACAAATATCTATCTTTTAATAAACTCACCTGCAGATGTTTCATTTCAGAAGGGGGCGTGTCACTCCAGTTAATATAATGGAGAAATCTGAGCCATTTTCTTTTAAATTAAAGGGTCTAGTGTTGTATTTTCAACACATATATAACTGGGGTGCATATAAGAATCAGGATCAATGGGTTATGGGATGATAAAGTTATTGGGAGTGTTGTTTTACTCATCACACTCAACGTTAGAGCGGCCGATTGGTTGTATTCAGTAATGAGGACGAATTGCTGATGAATGGCTTACAAACACCATCATGAATTAGTTATTTGTTAGCTAGCAAGGTAACAAACACCCCCACCAAATTATCTAGGTAGCTAGGGCAGCTAAAACCCGTCCCTCCGCAGGAAAACCCATCCACAATGAGTCCGATCTACAGCCAAAATTGCTTGCTACTTGCCATTGATCGTTCGCGATGAGACTACCAATGCATCACGCGGCTCGCTCAAATAATGTTTGAAAGACATGCCACTGCTCCTTAAGATCTCCTTGAGAGTGAACGTCTCGCGAGTAAAGGGACAGGCGTGCGGCGCGTACTAGTGCACAGTGGGTAATGTAGTATAGCCATAGGATCATGAATGGCCAAGAGAGAAATAGAGCGGGACAGGGTACGACGAGCTTGTGTGAAGTCCCATTACGGCGTAAAAAGTCCCGGTACTACGGGGGCTAAAATCTATAAGTGCCGGTAGTCTGTACTGGTGCGTACCGGCCTACTTGAAGCTCTGCGTGCGCCGCATTCTGGCCGAGAGGCGCATAGGTTGCGGGGTCCAGTTCTTAGTCGATTGGGAGGGATATGGTGCGGGGTCCCTTCGGGGGGTATTCTGGATCCCTCGCTTATTTCAGATTTTCGTGCGCGGGGTTCCTTGGGGACTCCTGGAGCTGTCCCTTAGAGGGGGGGTCCTGTCATGGTTTGGGAGCTTTGTTAGCTCCTTTTGTTACTCTCGTCCGAGACGATATCGTTTTGCTCACCGTCGGATTCCTTAGCCAGCTGGCATTGATTGGGGGCGTTGCCCAGACTCTATTTAAGCACCTGTCCTTCCTCGTTCGTGTTGCTGGAGTGTCATTTTGCGCTTGACGCTTCAGCCGGTAAGGTATTTGAGAAGATAGAGTATTGGCAGGATCTTAGCTGAGTAAGAGTAATAGAGTTAGTGAGTAAGGGATTTTTCTGGTTTATTTCTCTTTTATTTTTTATTTTGTTTGAGCACGCCTGTTGGCTACCACAGACGGCGTCAGGTCCATTGGTAGCGCGAGCCTTGTGATTTCCTTTTGTTTTAGTCTCTCAGCACGCTGCTGGATTTTTCTTTCTTTCCTGGCCACTGCTCTTGGCGTCTTAACACGAACGCCATCACATTACTAGCCCCAACCATTCTTACATTTTCCCACATCATTAGCAGAACCGGGTGGAATCACTTTAGACCATGTTACAATTTGCAAAAAAAAAAAAAAAAAAATTTTTTTATTCACAAAAATGGCTACATATTTAATAGTATTTTTCACTTTGGGCTCCTAGCACATAAAGGTTCTCTCAGTCAGTATCTTTTATTTGACTCACTTAATCAAAAATAAATTTAGAAATTGCAAGCAAAGTAATATGTGATCACGTTACTAGTGGACTTTTTCAATTATATGGTGGTCCCCCTTTTGAATTTAAAATTGGATTTCCCCATATCCATTTTAGAAGGTAAACTTTAAGCTGAAACCCTACAGTTGAATCCCCAACTGGCCAGCTTATCACTTTCACCCAAGGTTATTTTCATCTCTTCTCTTCAGCAGTGCTCTCTGTGGAAAAGTTCCAAGAGGAGTTAGAGCCTAACAATAATGAACAATTTTGTTTTAATTCAACTCGTTCGGATCATTCCCTGTAAAAGTTAAATAAATAGATTAAGGTTATCAACCACTCAGTTCCCTTGCCAAAAAGGCACTCGTTGACAATTCCTGTTCAAAATGGAGAAAAGATTTTTAATTGCATTTCTTTGGTCAGGGAAACTTTCAGTCACATTTGTTCATCCGCTTAGCGCTTCCCCATCTAAAGATCCATCGATTCTCTAATCCCACAATACTTCAGTCGATTTTTTTTTTAAATATCAATTTAATATGTACCATTAAATTTCATATTATATTTTGTATTTACTGGCACTTTTCTGAACATTTTACCTTAATTTTTTTCCTTCAGATAGCAATTGCAATTTTTCAATGCTTGATAGAAAAACCTCTAAATTGAATTTGGCACACAGTCTCTCATTGTATACAGTGTTAAACAGTACTTTGGCAAATTTTGAACACACTGTGTTATTCTTGTTTCCACTTTTCCTTCATTTTCTTTTCAGACATATGCTTCTAGGACAGCAATCTCACACAGCCTAATTATTAACAGAAAAGTGCTTAGATTTTCTAGCTCTTTAAAAATATTTACCAAATTCAAATAGTGTATTCACTTCATGGTCATAGAGGATATCACGAGTAGTTTTCTCTGCAATGAATTACTACCACCAAATATTAGAGCATTTAGATATTCACTTTGTCCTGCATCTTAACGAAATTCAGTTGGCCACTACATTAGAAACACTTGTCCATGTTTGTATAATTAACATTCAATTGTTACTTCATCTAAACTTCCCTCTGTTTATTGTAACTGATCGTTTAAGAGGGGTTAGCATTTATTTTATCAAGAAATGGGGACTTTTGCTCGGTTTCATAAGGAAAAATTATTCTGCTTACTTCTGCAACTTTGTTCTTTTACATATACACAGTCATTAAAAAAGGCTTTTTCCTTAGAAATTTCACTTTTTACCAATCCTGTAATTACAGTAAGGATTTTATAAAATACTATAAATATTGGCAAATCAATGGGCACCTTGAATTATTCTTGAATAAATGCAAATTTCAAAGTAGACATCTATATGAGCATTTCATGGAATCGAATGACAGGTGTATTCAATCTAACAAAGACAGAACTAACAAATATGCCAGCCATGCAGTTGTTTACAGACACTCACAGAGATAGGTTCATTCACATTGATTTCCACACACACACAGACACACACACACACACACACACACGTGCGCGCACACACACACACACACACACGCACAATTTGAGCTCAGAGCATATACACACATAAACACACACACACCTCAGTGCACTTTCCTCTCTCACATTCATTCACATTGGAAAAGATCCAAGGCTCTAATTTTCTGATGATCTGACACCATTGTTGCTTCGACACATACACAGACAACGCTCTATTTTAACTAAACCCAAATTTACCCACAATGATACCCTTTACCCACAATGATTCCCAGAACCATTATGTCAACTTTCAACAAATTGCCCAGTCTCAGTGAAAGCCACGTCATTAGTCCCAGAACAGCAGTCCTTACAACAACAACAACCCCTTTACTGTTCATCAGTCCCATAATTGGCAACATTTATTACTTTCTCTGCCTCACAACAACTAAGCCGAATTCTGTAAAAATTCCGTCACTCACCCGCACCTCCACTCATGACTCATTGTTTGGAGAACCCACCCCGTTTCTGACCTCCTACACACCCCAATAGGGCCTTCACAATCGCCCTGGGCTGAGGTCTTTCCACAACGTCCTCTGGACGACAGTGCGCACGGATTTCAGTCAGCGCCAATTCTCCAAGGAGTGCAGGTGAGATATTGGAATTCCGGACGTAGCCCCCAATGTTATAGGAATTTTGATTTTATATTCCTGGTATTACCTTCACAAAAAGAAACTCAGACGACTCAGAGAAAGAATCAGTCGGAGGCAGAGAAGTTATTATCCAAGCCAAAGTCAGTTTACTTTTCTGCAGAAAAGGATCCCCATACACAGAGTCCAGTCAGCAATATGGAGGATAAACAGTCAGAAAGCTCTCTGGTATTTGTAGGAATATTCCATGGCGTTCTCCTCCCCCCATGCTGATTTACCCATCATGAGAGCCCTCGCCATCTCACGCAACTGCGTCAAGCTGTCTAGGGATGCACACATACATCTCGTTAGGGAGGAGAGCACCTGCCTTCTCTCTCAGCCCTGGCTTCGGCATATCCTGTTAGGGATTCCGGAATTTTCTATAAACACATAAACGGAGAGAAAGGGAAAAACATCTTGTCCTTGGTAAAGACACTCAGGTCTTCATGACTTTAGATAGGCTATATGTCATGACACACTAGTACAGTTATGCAGGCCCCTGCTAAATCAGAAATATGTAAGCACACACACACACTGGGCCTATGAACTAAAACAGAATATGAGAAAGCAAGGATATGCAATTAATAATAATTAAATGAATCGAATAAAAAATGATTCCACAATGACCCTTCAATTAATCAATCTTGGTCACACATCAGAACACATCAGTTCTAGTTACAGCATTGACTTTGCAATAATCTGTACAGAATCTAGTACTTCCATCAGGTTTTGGAACTAGCACACAGGGTTAACTCCAATCTGAGTCAGAGGGCCTGATAATATCATGTTCTAACATGTACTCAACCTCTTTCACACCAATCTTCCTCTTTTCAGGATTCATCCAGTACGGATGCTGTTTCATTGGTTTGGCATCACCAACATCTACATCATGATGGTTGTAGAAACTCCCTTTGGAACATCAGGAAATAGATCTTTATATTTCTTGATCAACCTCTCAAACTGATCTTTCTGTGAGGGTTCTAAGTCAGGGGTGTCCAATCTAATCCACAAAGGGCCGGTGTGGCTGCTGGTTTTTGTCACAGCCCAACACTAATACACCTGATTCTACTCATCAAGGTCCTGATTGAACCTTCTGATCAGTTAATTACTGGGATCAGGTGTTGTAGCACTGGGCTATAACAAAGACCTGCACCCACACCGGCCCTTCACAGATAAGATTGGACACCCCTGTTCTAAGTGCTGGAGTTTTACATTAAGTGTTAGTCCGCCATAGCACCATGCAGAAGGTGGCAAGGTGGGGATCAACAGTTTTTCATGGGATTCAGCAAGCAGGACCCTCTTACCAAGACATCTTCCCACACCAGATTTTAGCTCTTAAATATTACTACCAACAGAGTTACAGACGGGCCAAGTTTTGTGATTTTTTTTTTCCCTATTTTTGATGTACTTTTGCACTTATTTTGCGCACCCCTGTAGAAACTTCCATGAACTGTTGGACTTCGTGCTTTGATATAATGGTGGTACTTAATCTAATCTATCATCCTGCAATATTTCACTGAATGACGCCTTTTACTGTGGTCGTACTAGGCCTAGTAAATAGGCATACCTATAGCCATTGTACTCCAAGGGGTCCCTTTCGACCCGTATATCTCAGCCACTCCAGGGTTTCTGATCTTGTGGCTTGCCTCATATCAAGCTACTGACATACTCTTTCAAAATCAAAAATAAAATTCCCGGCCCCTCCTAGGGTTTTGTCGTGGTAAACGGGCAAAAAATGTGATTTTCACTCAAAAAATGCCAATTTCAGTCATTTTCAATTGTGTCGACACCTACTGTATGTTGGATAAGATTTCACATAACTGCAGTTTAGCTGTTTGAAATAAGAATGGAATGCGAGCTCAAGTAGTTTTGGGTTTGTATTGGCAATATTCAGCAAGTGGGGAGCTGAGAAAGTACCCTCCATGGAATAAGTGCCCTTTCCCCAAATACATGAGAAAGGGCACTTATTCTATTGATGGTACTATTCTCATTTGAAAGTGAAATGTCAGATACCAGAACAATGAAGGTCCACATACACTTCAAAAAGTTGGGCAATACACATACTGCGCCCCCCCCCCCCCCCCATTGGGATGGGGGGGAGGGGGGGGGGGTTTGGGCTAAGCCTTGAATCATTTCCTGTTCTTATCAGTCATGGACACAACAATGAAGTCTTCTTTTTACCAAGGCATCCTCTTCTACACTGTGAAGCAAGAGACATAATTTCTACTCTGCAAGTGCTACCATCTGGAGGTTGAGACCGCTCTTCAGATGCACCACAGAATTAGGCATATGACTGCTTCATGAATGATGGTCATTTTGTGATCTAGTCATGCACTTACAAAACTACAAGTAGGGCCCTTCACAGATTTACCCGGATTGCTGTAATATACCTCAGGAAAGATTCTGTCTTTTGTCCAATTGGCAGCACAGTATAGCGAGTGGCTAAGTGGTGGTGTCATCATGGAATTAGAAATCTCCCCTGATGTTCATCTCAGCTCTGAACAGAGCTAACGCATGAATAGAAAGGAAGTAGGCTGACCAAGTTTTTCATACCAAAGTGAAAGACTTCATACTGGTATAATCCAGATGGTGTGGCAAAAGCAGCGATGCTCTTGGCCCTCTCAGTTAAAGGCACACACCAATAACCCTTCAATGAATAAATCTTGGTCAGAAACTTTGCTTGCCCTACTGTATCGATACAATCATCAATCCTAGGTATTGTAAACACATCAGTTCTAGTTACAGCATTGACTTTGCGATAATCCGTACAGAATCTAGTACTTTCATCAGGTTTTGGAACTAGCACACAGGGTGAACTCAAATCTGAGTCAGAGGGTCTGATGATATCATGTTCCAACATGTACTCAACCTCTTTCTCAGCAATCTTTCTCTTTTCAGGATTCATCTGGTACCAATGCTGTTTTATTGGTTTGGCATCACCAACATCTACATCATGAGAAGCTATAGAAACTCTCTTTGGAACATCAGGAAATAGATCTTGATATTTCTCGATCAACCTCTCAAACTGATCTTTCTGTGAAGGTTTTAAGTGCTGGAGTTTTACATCAAGATTTTGCAACACTTCAGAATTTGACAATTTACATGAAAGAACTTCAGCTTTAATTCTAGGTTCATCATCTTGAAACTCCCCCTCATCTTCACGCATGTCGACCATAGGAGAATCTGAATCTGTGACAGCTGCAACCCTAACATTCCTATCATGATAATTCAATTCAATTCAATTTATTTTGTATAGCGCTTTTTACAGATACACTGTCACAAAGACGCTTTACAGTCAGAGATGGGTTACTGAAGGACAGTGCCCAACCTATTCCCACTACCTATTCCCTCTTCCCACTACAGCGAGGCAAAAAAAACTCCCAGTAGGGAGAAAAAATCCTCAAACAGTGGTGATAAAACTCCCCAGTGGGAAGAAATCTCAGGAGGAGATTTATAGTGGGGAAGCCCATCCTCCGCGGGCTAGCTAGTTGATAACAAGATAATGACAAGAGTTCCATTGAAATCCATCTAATCAGTGCTAAAATAATTTGTATATTTAAAACTGTCCAACAGATGTCTTGGCTAATGTAAAACAATTAGCAATGGAGGTCATCATGAGGCAGAAAGACCCTCTTGGTCCTGTCGCTGAAACAAGATGGTAACAGCTGGTCTTAGGCTGGAGCTCCGGGCCAGGGGGTGTTCGGTGAAGCTTGATCTGGAGCTCAGGGCAAGTGCCCAGAGCAGGAGGAGGAGAAAAAAAAATATTGTTAGGGAGGTGGAGTTGTATGGCGAGCACACAGAGCAGGAGAGACAGAGGTGCCTGTGTGCGATAAGGAAACCCCAGCAGAATAAGACTATGGCAGCATAGTTATGAGAAACAGGGGCAGGGGCCAACACAGCCACGAGGGCAGGTTGAGACAGTCACCACCAGACCATGACCAGTTCAGCAGAATAGGGCACTACCAGCAATGATCCAGTGACAGCACTGACTGCTCAGTCCACCAAATATTCTATAGCTTATGCCAGCCACCCACTCCTGTCCCTCAACTATAGGACAGACTAAAGAGATATGTTTTGAGCCTAACTTTAAATATACTGATAGTGTCTGCACCCCGAATATGAGCAGGCAATTCGTTCCATAAGAGGGGAGCACGATAGGAAAAAGCTCTACCGCCTACGGTAATTTTAGCTATTTTTGGGACAACAAGGAGGCCTGCGCTCTGTGAACGGAGTGTTCTGGAGTGATATGGAATCAGTTAGACACCAAAAGCGGGGTGAAGGGAAATGAGGATTTATTAAACAAAAAACAAAACAGGCACGAGGGCCAACGAAAAACTTGGCCCAAAGGGTTGCAAAAGACAAACTAAAGTATGCTGCACAGAGCTATAAACAAAGAATGCAAAACGACAAAAAACAAAAGGCACTGGAAACTCCAGGCGAGAAGATCAAGAAAAATAAATAACAAGACTAAATATATATACACAAAACAAGAGGCTAGGACGAGACTTGAAACTAGAAATGCTAGGGAACTTGACAACAAGAACTTGGCTAAACTTGCACATGCAACGAGACGCGAGACACTGTCTGCCAGCCAACTTCCACCGCATCCAGATAAAGGCTTGGAAATCATGACATGAGGGGTAACACCTGGAGAGAGAGAAACAAGAGGCATGGCAAGATCAAGACATGGACAGAGATTGGATGACATGACCTGCTCATTAAGAGAATGAGCGTGCTCAGCTTAAGTACCAATTAAGTATGCAGTTTGGAAGCAAGCATGAATGTTAAGAACAGAAAAGCACAGCAAGATCTTGAAATAGCAAAGCAGGAATCATGACAATAAACTCCCTGTCTAAATTAGTAATATTAGTAATGTGCCTATCTAAGAATTACACCACCCAGTGAGTGTTAGTAAATGTTAGTAACTTAAAAACAGTTAATTGCCAATTAAGCTTAGAGAGCCCCGAATCAGCACAGCACAGAAGGAAGAGGAAAATACCAAAGCCAACCCAGAGCTCTGAAATGTGCAACAACGAAGGCACGGGGCGGAACGCAGACAAGCGGTGGAGTGGCATGGCAGACCTGGCAAAAACAAAAACATGGAAAAGTAAAAACATGGACATGGAACATGGATAATGAAATACTATGACTATGAACATGATCTATGGAACTATGAACTATGGAATCTTGATACATGAAACTGTTAAAACCATAAGCAATACTGTTCTGGCCAAAGGCCAGAACCCTGGAACACAACAGTACCCCCCCTTACAAAAGCGGCACCTGACACGGACAAAAAACACCAATAACTAAAATACAAGAAGCCGCACAAAACTAAATACGAATCCACAAGACTAATAACCAAGTAAATACTAAGGACAAAAACTCTGACACAAAACACCTAACCAAGAAACAGTACAACAAGAAACACTAAACAAACAAGATTACTTGGTTCTCCAGCAAGCTGGGGCTAAGGCTTGGGCTATGGGAATGGGGTGATGGTTATAGCTTGAGGCCATGGTTTGGGGCTATGGCTATGGCTTGTGGCTATGGTAATGGCTTGGCTATGGGTATGGCTTGGGCTTGGAACTATGGCTTAGGGTGATGGCTATGACTATGGCTTGGGGTGTGACTGGTGGTAGTCACGGATGAGATTCTTGTCTAGTATGTGCCTGGCCGGGACCCAGGAACGCTCCTCTGGGCCATACCCCTCCCAATCCACGAGGTACTGGAGGCCCCGGCCCCTCCGACGGCAATCCAGTAGAGCTTTGACTGTGTAGGCCTCCCCTCCGTTGATGAGCCGAGGAGGAGGCGGAGGCTCAGGTGGGGGCATGAGGGGGGAGGTGGCAACAGGCCTCAGGCGTGAGACGTGGAATACTGGGTGGAGACGTCGCATGGTGGATGGGAGCTTTAGCCGGACAGCCGTGGGGCTGATGATCCTCTGGATGGGGAAAGGACCCAGGAAGCGAGGAGCCAGCTTGCGGCTTTCCACCCGGAGTGGGATGTCCTGCGCTGCTAACCAGACCTTCTGGCCGACCCGATAGTGAGGGGCTGGGCGCCGACGCTTGTCTGCCGTGGTCTTCGTTGTCTTACCCGCCCGAACCAAGGCGCGGCGAGCAGACAGCCACACACGGCGACACCGCCGGATGAATGCCCCGGCTGAAGGTACTCCGACTTCCTCCTCCTGGCTGGGGAACAGTGGAGGCTGGTAGCCCTCGAAGCACTCGAAGGGGGAGAGGCCGGAGGCAGAGGCGGCGTGGGAGTTTACGGCGTACTCGACCCAGGGTAGCATGGTAGACCAGGATCTTGGGTTGGTCGAGCACACGCATCGGAGGACCGTCTCCAGGGTTTGGTTGGCCCGCTCAGTCTGTCCATTGGTCTGTGGGTGGTAACCGGAACTGAGGCTGAAGGAGGTGCCAAGGGATGTGCAGAATGCTTTCCAGAAGTGGGAGGTGAATTGGGGACCACGATCTGACACAATATCCACAGGAATGCCATGGGGACGGACAACATGCTGGATAAGAAGGTCAGCTGTGGTTTTAGCAGAGGGGAGCTTGGGAAGGGGCACAAAGTGGGCAGACTTGGAGAACCGGTCAACTATGGTGAGGACAGTGGTGTTTCCATGGGAGACGGGCAGGCCAGTGACAAAGTCCAGAGCTATGTGGGACCAGGGACGGTGAGGAATGGGCAGTGGTTGGAGCAGACCAGAGGGAGGTGCGTGGGAGGACTTGGCGCGGGAACAGACTGAGCAGGCAGAAACGAACCCCCGGACCTCTGCTGCCATCTTGGGCCACCAGAAACGGCGCTGGATGAACCGCAGGGTCCGGCCGACCCCAGGATGGCATGACAGGTTGGAGGAGTGGCCCCACTGGAGAACGTCAGACCGGGCAGCTGCAGGGACGTACAGGCAGTTGGCAGGGCAGGCACTGGGCGTAGCTGCGCCGTTCTGGGCGTTGCGGACCAGCTCCTCAATCCGGAGGCACACGTTGTTGACAAAGCAGGTACTTGGCAGGATGGAGCTGGGCTCTCTCTTGGACGAGGAAGCGTCGAAACGCCTGGAGAGCGCGTCAGCCTTGGTATTCTTGGACCCCGGCCTGTAGGCCAGGGAGAAGTTGAACCGGTCGAAAAAGAGGGCCCATCTGGCTTGTCTGGGTGTCAACCTCTTGGCAGAACGGAGGTACTCTAGGTTTTTATGGTCCGTCCAGACCAGGAACGGAACCCTTGCCCCCTCAAGCCAGTGCCTCCATTCCTCCAGGGCCAGCTTCACCGCCAGCAGCTCCCGGTTCCCGACGTCGTAGTTGGACTCCGCAGGTGTCAGCCGGTGGGAGAAGAACGCGCATGGGTGTACCTTCTGATCATTGCTGGATCTTTGCGATAGGACCGCACCAACCCCGACATTGGAGGCATCCACCTCCACAATGAACTGCTTGGCGGGGTCGGGGGTGGTGAGGATGGGCGCGGTGGTGAAGCGCCTCTTCAGCTCACAGAAGGTCACCTCAGCTTGCGGAGTCCAACGGAACGGCACCTTGATGGAGGTAAGGGCCGTAAGGGGAGCTGCCACGGTACTATAATTCCTGACGAATCGCCGATAGAAATTGGCAAAGCCCAGGAAGCTCTGTAGGGCCTTGCGGTCCTTGGGTGCGGGCCAGTCCACCACAGCCTTGACCTTCTCCTCGTCCATTCCCAGGTGGTTTGGGGAGATGACGTGCCCCAGGAAGGAGGTAGTGGTGGTGCTGAACTCGCATTTCTCGGCCTTGACAAAGAGGCGGTTTTCGAGGAGGCGGCGGAGCACCTGGCGAACATGGTTCGTGTGCTCCGTCCTGTCCCGGGAGAAGATCAGGATGTCGTCAAGGTAGACGTAGACGAACCTCCCGATCATGTCTCCAAGCACATCGTTCACCAAGTTCTGGAACACTGCGGGTGCGTTGGTCAGGCCGAATGGAACCACCAGGTACTCCCAGTGGCCGCTGGGGGTGTTAAAAGCGGTCTTCCATTCGTCGCCTTCCCTGATGCGCAGGAGGTGGTAAGCATTCCGCAGGTCCAGCTTGGTGAAGATGGCCGCCCCTTGAATGAGGTCGAATGCCGAGGTCATCAGTGGGAGTGGGTAGCGGTTCCTGACTGTGATTTTATCCAGGCCTCGGTAATCGATGCAGGGGCGCAGGGAACCATCCTTCTTTTTGACAAAGAAGAAGCCTGCCCCCGCAGGCGAGGAGGATGGACGGATGATGCCTGCTGCCAGGGACTCCCGGATGTACTTGTCCATGGCCCCCCTCTCTGGCTCAGACAAGGCAAAGACTCGACCCCTAGGAGGTGCTGTGCCAGGCTGGAGGTCGATAGCACAGTCATACGGGCGGTGCGGGGGCAGGGACACCGCACGGGACTTGCTAAAGACTGTAGCCAGATCGTGGTATTCGGGGGGCACTCTGGAGATGTCTGGCCTCCCCTCGGGAGCTGGTCCACCCGCAGAGCAAGAAGGTCGGGAGTCGAGGAGGCAGCTGGCCGAACAGGAGGCACTCCACTCCCGCACCTCATGGCGGGCCCAGTCGATCACCGGCCCGTGTTGCGCCAACCAGGGATGACCCAGGACAATCGGAGAGCGAGGCGTCTCAGTCACAAACAGCTGGACCTGCTCGCGGTGGTTACCGGACGCCAGCAGCTGGATGGGAGCAGTCCGGAAGGACACCTTGGCAAGGGGTTGCCCACCCAGCCCTGAGATGGACAATGGGCTGGGAAGTTGGCATAGGGGAACCCCCCACTCGGCAGCAGCTCTGGCGTCAATAAAGCTCTCCTCAGCCCCCGAGTCAATGAGGGCGGTGGTCTTGCGGGAGCGGCCCTCCCAGGTCAGGGTCACAGGAACGCAGGTCCGGCGGTAGGAGGAGGTCTGCTTGGATGAGGAGCCCACCATTACTCCTCCAGACGCTAGTGGGCGCTGTCTTGACGGACAGCCTCGGACCGCATGTCCCTGCTGGCCGCAGTAAAAACACGCCCCCGACCTCCTTCTCCGTTGGCGCTCCTCCTGGGTGAGCCGGGACCTCCCGATCTCCAGGGGAGATGCCTCTCCAGGAGAGAGTGTGGTGGCGTCCCCCCTCGGCTGGTCCTGAGGCGACGCGCGATCAGGGCACGGGGGTTGGATCTGGCCAGAAGGGGCAGAACGTCGGCCAGGGCCAAGGGTGAGCGCCCTCTCCTCCAGGCGGCTGTCGATGCGCAGGGCCAGGTCTACAAGGGCCTCTGGAGACTCAGGGATCTCACAGAAGAGCAGTCGATCCTTGACTGGTTCGGACAGCCCCTGGAGGAACACGTCACAGAGCGCCTCCTTGCTCCAGCCAGAAGTAGCTGCCACCGTCTGGAAGTCGATGGCATAGTCCGCCACCGATCTCCTCCCCTGCCTCATCCTCAGTAACTCTCGCCCTGCAGCTCTCCCCTGCTTGGAGCGGTCGAAGATGCGCAGCAGTTCCTCCGCCAAGGCCTGGTAGGTGGTAGTACAGGGCAGCCGAGCCTGCCATGCGGCAGTTCCCCACAGGCGAGCCCGCCCCGTCAGCTGGGAAAAGACGAAAGCGACTCGGGCCGACTCCGAGGTGAAGGTGGAAGGCTGCAGAGCGAAGCACATCTCGCAGGAGGTGAGGAAGGCCCTGCAGAACCCTGGTTCTCCGCCGTACCGCTCAGGTGGTGGAAGGCAAGGCTCAGGACCTGGGTGCGTGACCGGCTGCAGCTGGGGTGCTTCTGCTCCGGGCTGGAGCACAGGTGCAGCGGTGGCAAGGGGCTGGGTAGCAGGCATGGTGGGAGCCTGACTGGAACCCGCCCAGGGGAGGCTGGCTTGCAGAGTGGTAAGTGCTGCCGTCAGCTCCCGGATCCGCTGCCGTTGACGCAGCAGCTCAGCCTCTTGCTGGGCGATCTTGCGCTCCATCCCGCTGGTGTCTAGGAGACAGTGTCTACTGATATGGAATCAGTTAGACACCAAAAGCGGGGTGAAGGGAAATGAGGATTTATTAAACAAAAAACAAAACAGGCACGAGGGCCAACGAAAAACTTGGCCCAAAGGGTTGCAAAAGACAAACTAAAGTATGCTGCACAGAGCTATAAACAAAGAATGCAAAACGACAAAAAACAAAAGGCACTGGAAACTCCAGGCGAGAAGATCAAGAAAAATAAATAACAAGACTAAATATATATACACAAAACAAGAGGCTAGGACGAGACTTGAAACTAGAAATGCTAGGGAACTTGACAACAAGAACTTGGCTAAACTTGCACATGCAACGAGACGCGAGACACTGTCTGCCAGCCAACTTCCACCGCATCCAGATAAAGGCTTGGAAATCATGACATGAGGGGTAACACCTGGAGAGAGAGCAACAAGAGGCATGGCAAGATCAAGACATGGACAGAGATTGGATGACATGACCTGCTCATTAAGAGAATGAGCGTGCTCAGCTTAAGTACCAATTAAGTATGGAGTTTGGAAGCAAGCATGAATGTTAAGAACAGAAAAGCACAGCAAGATCTTGAAATAGCAAAGCAGGAATCATGACAATAAACTCCCTGTCTAAATTAGTAATATTAGTAATGTGCCTATCTAAGAATTACACCACCCAGTGAGTGTTAGTAAATGTTAGTAACTTAAAAACAGTTAATTGCCAATTAAGCTTAGAGAGCCCCGAATCAGCACAGCACAGAAGGAAGAGGAAAATACCAAAGCCAACCCAGAGCTCTGAAATGTGCAACAACGAAGGCACGGGGCGGAACGCAGACAAGCGGTGGAGTGGCATGGCAGACCTGGCAAAAACAAAAACATGGAAAAGTAAAAACATGGACATGGAACATGGATAATGAAATACTATGACTATGAACATGATCTATGGAACTATGAACTATGAAACTATGAACTATGGAATCTTGATACATGAAACTGTTAAAACCATAAGCAATACTGTTCTGGCCAAAGGCCAGAACCCTGGAACACAACAGTACCCCCCCTTACAAAAGCGGCACCTGACACGGACAAAAAACACCAATAACTAAAATACAAGAAGCCGCACAAAACTAAATACGAATCCACAAGACTAATAACCAAGTAAATACTAAGGACAAAAACTCTGACACAAAACACCTAACCAAGAAACAGTACAACAAGAAACACTAAACAAACAAGATTACTTGGTTCTCCAGCAAGCTGGGGCTAAGGCTTGGGCTATGGGAATGGGGTGATGGTTATAGCTTGAGGCTATGGTTTGGGGCTATGGCTATGGCTTGTGGCTATGGTAATGGCTTGGCTATGGGTATGGCTTGGGCTTGGAACTATGGCTTAGGGTGATGGCTATGACTATGGCTTGGGGTGTGACTGGTGGTAGTCACGGATGAGATTCTTGTCTAGTATGTGCCTGGCCGGGACCCAGGAACGCTCCTCTGGGCCATACCCCTCCCAATCCACGAGGTACTGGAGGCCCCGGCCCCTCCGACGGCAATCCAGTAGAGCTTTGACTGTGTAGGCCTCCCCTCCGTTGATGAGCCGAGGAGGAGGCGGAGGCTCAGGTGGGGGCATGAGGGGGGAGGTGGCAACAGGCCTCAGGCGTGAGACGTGGAATACTGGGTGGAGACGTCGCATGGTGGATGGGAGCTTTAGCCGGACAGCCGTGGGGCTGATGATCCTCTGGATGGGGAAAGGACCCAGGAAGCGAGGAGCCAGCTTGCGGCTTTCCACCCGGAGTGGGATGTCCTGCGCTGCTAACCAGACCTTCTGGCCGACCCGATAGTGAGGGGCTGGGCGCCGACGCTTGTCTGCCGTGGTCTTCGTTGTCTTACCCGCCCGAACCAAGGCGCGGCGAGCAGACAGCCACACACGGCGACACCGCCGGATGAATGCCCCGGCTGAAGGTACTCCGACTTCCTCCTCCTGGCTGGGGAACAGTGGAGGCTGGTAGCCCTCGAAGCACTCGAAGGGGGAGAGGCCGGAGGCAGAGGCGGCGTGGGAGTTTACGGCGTACTCGACCCAGGGTAGCATGGTAGACCAGGATCTTGGGTTGGTCGAGCACACGCATCGGAGGACCGTCTCCAGGGTTTGGTTGGCCCGCTCAGTCTGTCCATTGGTCTGTGGGTGGTAACCGGAACTGAGGCTGAAGGAGGTGCCAAGGGATGTGCAGAATGCTTTCCAGAAGTGGGAGGTGAATTGGGGACCACGATCTGACACAATATCCACAGGAATGCCATGGGGACGGACAACATGCTGGATAAGAAGGTCAGCTGTGGTTTTAGCAGAGGGGAGCTTGGGAAGGGGCACAAAGTGGGCAGACTTGGAGAACCGGTCAACTATGGTGAGGACAGTGGTGTTTCCATGGGAGACGGGCAGGCCAGTGACAAAGTCCAGAGCTATGTGGGACCAGGGACGGTGAGGAATGGGCAGTGGTTGGAGCAGACCAGAGGGAGGTGCGTGGGAGGACTTGGCGCGGGAACAGACTGAGCAGGCAGAAACGAACCCCCGGACCTCTGCTGCCATCTTGGGCCACCAGAAACGGCGCTGGATGAACCGCAGGGTCCGGCCGACCCCAGGATGGCATGACAGGTTGGAGGAGTGGCCCCACTGGAGAACGTCAGACCGGGCAGCTGCAGGGACGCACAGGCAGTTGGCAGGGCAGGCACTGGGCGTAGCTGCGCCGTTCTGGGCGTTGCGGACCAGCTCCTCAATCCGGAGGCACACGTTGTTGACAAAGCAGGTACTTGGCAGGATGGAGCTGGGCTCTCTCTTGGACGAGGAAGCGTCGAAACGCCTGGAGAGCGCGTCAGCCTTGGTATTCTTGGACCCCGGCCTGTAGGCCAGGGAGAAGTTGAACCGGTCGAAAAAGAGGGCCCATCTGGCTTGTCTGGGTGTCAACCTCTTGGCAGAACGGAGGTACTCTAGGTTTTTATGGTCCGTCCAGACCAGGAACGGAACCCTTGCCCCCTCAAGCCAGTGCCTCCATTCCTCCAGGGCCAGCTTCACCGCCAGCAGCTCCCGGTTCCCGACGTCGTAGTTGGACTCCGCAGGTGTCAGCCGGTGGGAGAAGAACGCGCATGGGTGTACCTTCTGATCATTGCTGGATCTTTGCGATAGGACCGCACCAACCCCGACATTGGAGGCATCCACCTCCACAATGAACTGCTTGGCGGGGTCGGGGGTGGTGAGGATGGGCGCGGTGGTGAAGCGCCTCTTCAGCTCACAGAAGGTCACCTCAGCTTGCGGAGTCCAACGGAACGGCACCTTGATGGAGGTAAGGGCCGTAAGGGGAGCTGCCACGGTACTATAATTCCTGACGAATCGCCGATAGAAATTGGCAAAGCCCAGGAAGCTCTGTAGGGCCTTGCGGTCCTTGGGTGCGGGCCAGTCCACCGCAGCCTTGACCTTCTCCTCGTCCATTCCCAGGTGGTTTGGGGAGATGACGTGCCCCAGGAAGGAGGTAGTGGTGGTGCTGAACTCGCATTTCTCGGCCTTGACAAAGAGGCGGTTTTCGAGGAGGCGGCGGAGCACCTGGCGAACATGGTTCGTGTGCTCCGTCCTGTCCCGGGAGAAGATCAGGATGTCGTCAAGGTAGACGTAGACGAACCTCCCGATCATGTCTCCAAGCACATCGTTCACCAAGTTCTGGAACACTGCGGGTGCGTTGGTCAGGCCGAATGGAACCACCAGGTACTCCCAGTGGCCGCTGGGGGTGTTAAAAGCGGTCTTCCATTCGTCGCCTTCCCTGATGCGCAGGAGGTGGTAAGCATTCCGCAGGTCCAGCTTGGTGAAGATGGCCGCCCCTTGAATGAGGTCGAATGCCGAGGTCATCAGTGGGAGTGGGTAGCGGTTCCTGACTGTGATTTTATCCAGGCCTCGGTAATCGATGCAGGGGCGCAGGGAACCATCCTTCTTTTTGACAAAGAAGAAGCCTGCCCCCGCAGGCGAGGAGGATGGACGGATGATGCCTGCTGCCAGGGACTCCCGGATGTACTTGTCCATGGCCCCCCTCTCTGGCTCAGACAAGGCAAAGACTCGACCCCTAGGAGGTGCTGTGCCAGGCTGGAGGTCGATAGCACAGTCATACGGGCGGTGCGGGGGCAGGGACACCGCACGGGACTTGCTAAAGACTGTAGCCAGATCGTGGTATTCGGGGGGCACTCTGGAGATGTCTGGCCTCCCCTCGGGAGCTGGTCCACCCGCAGAGCAAGAAGGTCGGGAGTCGAGGAGGCAGCTGGCCGAACAGGAGGCACTCCACTCCCGCACCTCATGGCGGGCCCAGTCGATCACCGGCCCGTGTTGCGCCAACCAGGGATGACCCAGGACAATCGGAGAGCGAGGCGTCTCAGTCACAAACAGCTGGACCTGCTCGCGGTGGTTACCGGACGCCAGCAGCTGGATGGGAGCAGTCCAGAAGGACACCTTGGCAAGGGGTTGCCCACCCAGCCCTGAGATGGACAATGGGCTGGGAAGTTGGCATAGGGGAACCCCCCACTCGGCAGCAGCTCTGGCGTCAATAAAGCTCTCCTCAGCCCCCGAGTCAATGAGGGCGGTGGTCTTGCGGGAGCGGCCCTCCCAGGTCAGGGTCACAGGAACGCAGGTCCGGCGGTAGGAGGAGGTCTGCTTGGATGAGGAGCCCACCATTACTCCTCCAGACGCTAGTGGGCGCTGTCTTGACGGACAGCCTCGGACCGCATGTCCCTGCTGGCCGCAGTAAAAACACGCCCCCGACCTCCTTCTCCGTTGGCGCTCCTCCTGGGTGAGCCGGGACCTCCCGATCTCCAGGGGAGATGCCTCTCCAGGAGAGAGTGTGGTGGCGTCCCCCCTCGGCTGGTCCTGAGGCGACGCGCGATCAGGGCACGGGGGTTGGATCTGGCCAGAAGGGGCAGAACGTCGGCCAGGGCCAAGGGTGAGCGCCCTCTCCTCCAGGCGGCTGTCGATGCGCAGGGCCAGGTCTACAAGGGCCTCTGGAGACTCAGGGATCTCACAGAAGAGCAGTCGATCCTTGACTGGTTCGGACAGCCCCTGGAGGAACACGTCACAGAGCGCCTCCTTGCTCCAGCCAGAAGTAGCTGCCACCGTCTGGAAGTCGATGGCATAGTCCGCCACCGATCTCCTCCCCTGCCTCATCCTCAGTAACTCTCGCCCTGCAGCTCTCCCCTGCTTGGAGCGGTCGAAGATGCGCAGCAGTTCCTCCGCCAAGGCCTGGTAGGTGGTAGTACAGGGCAGCCGAGCCTGCCATGCGGCAGTTCCCCACAGGCGAGCCCGCCCCGTCAGCTGGGAAAAGACGAAAGCGACTCGGGCCGACTCCGAGGTGAAGGTGGAAGGCTGCAGAGCGAAGCACATCTCGCAGGAGGTGAGGAAGGCCCTGCAGAACCCTGGTTCTCCGCCGTACCGCTCAGGTGGTGGAAGGCAAGGCTCAGGACCTGGGTGCGTGACCGGCTGCAGCTGGGGTGCTTCTGCTCCGGGCTGGAGCACAGGTGCAGCGGTGGCAAGGGGCTGGGTAGCAGGCATGGTGGGAGCCTGACTGGAACCCGCCCAGGGGAGGCTGGCTTGCAGAGTGGTAAGTGCTGCCGTCAGCTCCCGGATCCGCTGCCGTTGACGCAGCAGCTCAGCCTCTTGCTGGGCGATCTTGCGCTCCATCCCGCTGGTGTCTAGGAGACAGTGTCTACTGATATGGAATCAGTTAGACAACAAAAGCGGGGTGAAGGGAAATGAGGATTTATTAAACAAAAAACAAAACAGGCACGAGGGCCAACGAAAAACTTGGCCCAAAGGGTTGCAAAAGACAAACTAAAGTATGCTGCACAGAGCTATAAACAAAGAATGCAAAACGACAAAAAACAAAAGGCACTGGAAACTCCAGGCGAGAAGATCAAGAAAAATAAATAACAAGACTAAATATATATACACAAAACAAGAGGCTAGGACGAGACTTGAAACTAGAAATGCTAGGGAACTTGACAACAAGAACTTGGCTAAACTTGCACATGCAACGAGACGCGAGACACTGTCTGCCAGCCAACTTCCACCGCATCCAGATAAAGGCTTGGAAATCATGACATGAGGGGTAACACCTGGAGAGAGAGAAACAAGAGGCATGGCAAGATCAAGACATGGACAGAGATTGGATGACATGACCTGCTCATTAAGAGAATGAGCGTGCTCAGCTTAAGTACCAATTAAGTATGCAGTTTGGAAGCAAGCATGAATGTTAAGAACAGAAAAGCACAGCAAGATCTTGAAATAGCAAAGCAGGAATCATGACAATAAACTCCCTGTCTAAATTAGTAATATTAGTAATGTGCCTATCTAAGAATTACACCACCCAGTGAGTGTTAGTAAATGTTAGTAACTTAAAAACAGTTAATTGCCAATTAAGCTTAGAGAGCCCCAAATCAGCACAGCACAGAAGGAAGAGGGAAATACCAAAGCCAACCCAGAGCTCTGAAATGTGCAACAACGAAGGCACGGGGCGGAACGCAGACAAGCGGTGGAGTGGCATGGCAGACCTGGCAAAAACAAAAACATGGAAAAGTAAAAACATGGACATGGAACATGGATAATGAAATACTATGACTATGAACATGATCTATGGAACTATGAACTATGAAACTATGAACTATGGAATCTTGATACATGAAACTGTTAAAACCATAAGCAATACTGTTCTGGCCAAAGGCCAGAACCCTGGAACACAACATGGAGGGAATGTAGGGTAAAAGTAAATCACTTAGGTACAATGGACCAAGCCCATGTAAGGCTTTAAAGGTAAGAAGTAGTATCTTATAGTCGATTCGGAATTTAACTGGTAACCAGTGAAGTGAAGCTAACACTGGGCTGATATGCTCGTGTCTCCGTGTTCTAGTGAGAATACGAGTGGCTGCATTTTGAATTTGCTGGAGCCCCTTTAGAGAGGATTTTGCACAACCAGACAAAAGAGCATTTCAGTAATCTAATCTTGAAGTAACAAAGGCATGGACAAGCTTTTCTGCATCATGTAATGACAGCATTTTCCGAATTTTGGAAATATTCCTCAAGTGGTAAAATGCAACTCTTGAGATGTTCTTTATATGTGTATCAAGTGCGAGATCAGGGTCAAGAGTAACACCAAGATCTTTAATAATGGCACTTGAAGCGATTGAAATTCCATCAATGTTAAGCATGTAATCTGAGATTTTGCATCTCTGGGATTTGGGACCCACCACGATTATTTCTGTCTTACTAGGGTTCAACAAGAGAAAATTGTGACTCATCCATTTCTTTATGTCTACAAGACAGGCTTCCATCTTTGACAGCTGGGCAGCTTCATCAGGCTTGACTGACAGATATAGTTGTGTGTCATCTGCATAGCAGTGAAAATTAATGCCATGTGCGCGAATAACTTGTCCCAGTGGAAGCATATATATTGAGAAAAGCAGAGGTCCAAGCACAGATCCTTGTGGTACTCCATATCTAACCCTTGATTGATACGAGGAGTCATTATTAAAATGCACAAATTGATATTGATCCGATAAGTATGATCTGAACCAGGAGAGAGCCTGTCCACGGAGGCCTACAAGATTTTCAAGTCGATTCAACAGGATATCGTGATCGATAGTGTCAAATGCTGCACTTAAATCAAGAAGCATAAGTACAGAAATGTAGCCACTGTCCGAAGCGAGGAGAAGGTCACTGAGTACTTTGACCAGGGCTGTTTCAGTACTGTGACAGGGTCTGAAACCAGATTGAAAAACTTCCAATATACAATTGGAGTGTAAAAATGAACAGAGTTGTTTTGAAACGGCCTTTTCTAGTATTTTAGAGAGGAATGGGAGGTTTGAGATAGGCCTGAAGTTAGACACATGATTCACATCTAAGTTTGGTTTCTTAAGTAGGGGTTTGATGACTGCAAGTTTAAGAGTGTGTGGGATGTGTCCAGATGCTAAAGAAGCATTGACAATGTGTAATAATGGGGTTCCAATCACTGGAAGTAGCTCCTTTAAAAGCTTCGTTGGGATGGGGTCCTGAAGACTCGTAACAGATTTTGACGAATTTACAATGGTATTAAATTCGCTGACATCTATTGGTGTAAAAGAGTTCAGGTAGGACACTTGTCCTTGTGATAATTCTAAATCCATAAGCTGGGTAGATAGGGAAGAAGACCCCATATGAGGAGAGACAAAGGAACTCTGAAACTTGTCCTTGATTTTTATAACTTTATTATCGAAGAAATTCATAAAGTCATTGCTGTTAAATGGAACAGAAACACAGGGATCTGCTTGATTCTTGGTTAGCTTGGCAACAGTGCTAAACAGGTGCCTGGGGTTGTTTTTATTTTCATCTATCAATGTAGAGAAATATAAGGAACGTGAAGTGGAGAGGACACGTTTATAGGCAAGTAGACTGTCTTTCCAGGCATACCTGCAATTTAGTTGAACGCCATTTGCGCTCCAGTTGGCGTGAAACCTGTTTTAAAGAACGAGTATAGTCATTGCACCATGGTGCTAATTTCTTATTGCACACTTTCCTCTTCTTTAGAGGTGCAACAGTATCCAGGGTTCTGCAAAGTATGTTATTTACATTGTCTGTCAGCTGATCAATTGTGTTTTTACTTGCATTTGTATATGCATTATGGCTAACACCAAGAAAATCTGCACAGTGTACAAATGAGCCTGGGAGTTCATTAATAAAAGCATTTGCAGTCCAGGAAGAAAGCTTTCGGCTGTAGTAGAATGCGGGATCCAGTGACACATGACAGCCTTGAAGAAGTTCGAAGGTAATTAAATAATGGTCTGATAAAACTGGATTTTCAGGCATGACTGCTACATTTGTTATTTTAGCACTATAAGTTAGGACTAGGTCAAGTGTATGGTTGTGGGAATGCGTGGACTGATGTACATGTTGATTGAAGCCAATAGATTCAATGATAGATAAGAAGGCTGATCTGAGAGGATCACCTTCATTGTCCATGTGAATATTGAAATCCCCTACAATTACAACTGATAAGGCTTTAGCATGTTGTGTGACACGACTGCTTTGGCTTTCTCCTATCTGGAGTCTTCACAATCTAATTGAGATCATTGAGTTTTGTTATAATTTCATAAGGACCATGAAATCTAGCCTGCGATGGATTGGACTGCAGGGGAAACAACACAAGGACCTTGTCTCCTAGTTTAAACTCACGGCTTCTAGCCTCATGATAATACCAAGTTTTCATTTTTCCCTGACTTGATTTCAAGTTCAGCTGGGATAGGCTCCAGCTCACCCCGTGACCCTAGTGAGGAATAAGCGGGTATAGAAAATGGATGGATGGATGGATTTCAAGTTCTCTTTGGCTAGGTCACAAGCTGCATGCAGTCTTAACTTGAACTCGCTAACATAGTCTAACAGACTGATATGCACCTCTTTCTCTTGCCATTGTTCACTCAACAATAGCAAAGGTCCTCTCACTTCATGGCCAAACACTAGCTCAAACGGACTGAATCCAGTAGACTCCTGCACTGCTTCTCTAGCTGCAAACAACAGCAAATGAACACCTTCATCCCAGTCTTTCTCATGGTCATAACAATAAGTCCTCATCATTGTCTTGAGAGTGGAATGAAACCGCTCTAAGGCACCCTGACTTTCTGGATGATAGGCACTAGAAAGAATCTGCTTCGCACCTAGTTCATACACAACCTGCTGAAACAATCCGGAAGTGAAATTGCTACCTTTGTCTGACTGAATTTCCCTGGGAAGGCCAAACAACGTGAAGAACTTTATCATAGCCCTCGAGATTGCAGTTGCCTCGATGTTGCGTAGAGGTATGGCTTCAGGGAATCTGGTAGATGCACACATGATTGTCAACAAGTACTGATTTCCAGATCAAGTCTTGGGTAATGGACTAACACAATCAACAATGACCTAGGAGAAGTGCTCCTCAAATGCTGGGATAGGCTGCAATGGAGTTACAGGTGGGTCTAACTGGTGTTTTCCAACTACCTGACAAGTGTGACAGGTTTAGCAAAAGTTGGAAATATCTTTCCGAAACCCAGGCCAAAAGAAGTGTTTCATGATCTTATCAACAGTCTTGTTAACACCAAGATGTCCTCCTAAAGGTAAACTATTGTTAAGATCTCATCCCTGTAGACCTTTGGAACGACAATTTGCTTAACCACTGCCCAATCTGCATTGGCAGGGATATCAGGAGAGCGCCACTTCCGCATCAACAGTCCATCCTTGAGATAATACCCAACTGGAACTGCGTCTATTTTTTATCAGGAAGGGCTCTCCTCTTTAGTGCACAAATTTCAGGATCATTAGTTTGCTTCAGAATCAACCGCTTTCTGGACAGAGACAAGTCTCCAGACATATCTGAATCACCAGACCCATCTGGCTGGCTTAACAAAGAACTGATAAACGTGTCTGATAAGTCCTCAAACGGAGAAACTATATTAGGCTAAACAGAGTCATGAGGCGAACCACCTGTGTCATGACTATCCAATGTGCTGGACGGCACCACATCATTTTCTTCTGGAGCCTTCTTAGCCATAGCACGGGTCACAGCACAAGAAGGATAAAGAGATGGGTCTTCATCGCTATCATCAGTGCTTGGCTGTGAAGTAAGATGAACAGGGGGAACTACATTACCCCCAGCCAGGTCATTACCTAGCAACAGAGAAACACCCTTGATAGGTAGACTTGACATTAGTCCCACCTTTACCTGTCCTGTTACTAAATCTGACTTTAAGAATACAGAGCGCAGAGGTACAAATACAGTTTTCCCTTCAATACCTTGTCCAGGTGTGAAATCCCCAGAAGCGGTCTCATCACGTTACTCTAAGGAGTCCATCAACAAAAGTGACTGAGAAGCTCCGGTATCCCTCAGGATCTATATGGGGACAGGGTTAGAATGCTCATTCAGAGCCACAAATCCCTCTGACAAAAATGGAAGAAATTCCTCCCTCACAAAGTCAGCAGTATCAGGCTTCTTAGGGCCGGTTCATACTCTGCGCAAGGTACGCGAGCGAACGCGAGCACAGGTCCGCTCCATTCTGTTCACAGAGAAGCCTGAACGCGCCTCCCTTGCTGCGCTGTGCCTTGTTAAAAAGTAGTACACTGCTCATGCAATAGGGGGCAGGGGGAAGTCTTCTCCTTCTCGTCCTCTTTCTTTCATCTTTCGGTGTGTTGAACGGAGCATATGGTGCATAATTTTCTTTATCTCCCCTATTGGAATCTCACGGAAATACACGCGTCGATGCGTCGCGTTACAAAAATTTGGACGACACACTTTGCTACGCAAGGACGCAAGATGGCTACCTTGCTTTGCTCAATGCGTTGCCTGGCGTTCGCGCTCGTGTACCTTGCGTAGAGTATGAACCGGCCCTTAGCCCCACAAGGAGCAGGCAATTTAGCAGATCGGTCATCTACTACAGGGCTGTCTAACCTTGTCTTCACAAATACATTTGGTTTGGTATCCTTTTCTTTTTCTTACTTAGCTTTAAGGAACCAACATTTAGTTGTAACATGACCAGATTTCTTGCAGTAATAGTAAACTAGACCACTTTTTTCACTTTCAGCTTTCACACTTTGATCAGACCTGTGACTGGATATCTGAGCACCATCACCGGATTTTTCTTTGTCTTTGGGTGAGGAATCTTGGGTATCACCGTTACCTTTCTTCTGAAATTTGGACCATCTATTGTTGCTGCTAGACTGAAATTTGGACTTATTAGTGGGAACATATTCGTCAGCAAATTTGGCAGCTGATTGCAAATTGCATTAAGATTGGTCTTAATATCATCCTTAACACAGTTCTTGTATTCTTCAACTAACACCATCTCTTTTAGTGAGTTGACATCATCCTTGACCTCCATAGAAGTACACCAGCTCTCAAAGCAAACCTTCTTCTCCTTAGCAAATTCCACATGAGTCTTATTGTCATACTTCTTCAGACCTCTAAATTTCAGTCGGTAAGCCTCTGGAACCAACTCATAAGCTCTCAAAATAACTTTTTTGACAACCTCATAATCAGAAGAATCAGCTGCAGACAATGCTGAATAGGGTTGTTAAGCTTTACCCTTGAGGACAGTTTTCAACATCAGAGGCCAGTGTTCCTTTGGCCCAGTGGCGGTTCTAGAGTGTTTTACTCCCCGGGCGAGACCCCCTCTGAGCGCGCCCCCCCCGACAGGAAAAAAATGTAAAAAAAACATTACAACTGAAATTAACATCAAAATACTGTAGACTACAATATAACTCTTATACAAAACATGCATAAAATGCAATTTTAAATAAACATGTTATTACATCCCAGGTAGCAAGCACCTCTACTCCCAATCTGGCCCGGAACAGTGCCGACTCCAGCTGATCCGGTCCAGAGCCGGGCCAGATCCAAAGCGGAGGTGCTTGCTATCTGGGATGCTAAATGTCTGTCATTACATGCATATTAACTTATCTATCAGGGAGGAATAATTAGCTCCTTGGCTACTGCCTCGAATTCTATGCTTGGCGGTGACGGATACGAGAGGGGGAAGTGGAGCAGTAGTGACAGGGATTTTTTTTGGGTCTACCTGGATTGAGATGTGCGCTGAATGCACTTGGGTTGACAGGATGTGATCGTGTATGATTTGCCCTTATTGTACAATACTCCGTAAAAAAAGGAGATATGGTTCCGTAGGGGAATTTCCAATCCAGGGGTTTTAACATCCAGGACTTGCAGTGAAAATAGCAGAAGTGATTTCTAGACTTTGTAAGTAACTTTGTGGTTACTGTAGTACTTAAATCGGTACTTTTGTGCGAGGAAGGCTAATTCCCCTTGTGTTCTTATTCCAGTCTACTACAGTGTAACAGCACTAACAACTGTTATCTAATGTAAAATAACTTGTAAATAATTCTTGTTTTTTATTTATTTATTAAAGTAATTCCATAAAATTTGCTGGTGTGTTATTTTAGTTTCTGCACTCGTATCTATCGAACTCTTATGTGTCGTAACAAAAATTGAGGGCTCGTGCGGGATCTGAACTACTCTTAAAAAAAAAAAATCTTAAGCATAGTAATATATTGTTACAGTTCTATATTTCATTGTCTAAAACAGGGGCGTAGATTTAACTGGGAGTTGGTGGGGACGGAGACACGGCCTTTATGACAATTAGTCCTGGCCAGTCCTCAATTATTTTCCTTCATCGACGCGTTTTCAAATTATCGCATTTGGCAACTGAAGACACGGTTCCTGTCCATATGCGATTTAACGCTACTCTTTAATCAGAGAGAACACGCAGCACCTGTTCATTATGGAATACAAATAGTTCAGCATTGCATCAACACTTAAGTAAGACGGCAATCGATCATCAGGATGCGTATTTGCTGTATTTAAATCAACGTTATTCAAAATTGCTTACCTGTCGACTCACAGGCAAGCAGTAAATTAATTTTCTGAACTTAATTTACCCCACCGTATCATCGCTGGATGCTGTTAGATAGCAAATGGAGAGGAACCATGTCTTCAGTTTCCAATTACGATAATTGGAAAACGCGTCGATGAAGGAAAATGATTGAGAACTGGCTAGGACTAATTGTCATAAAGGCCGTGTCTCCGTCCCCAGCAACTCCCAGTTAAATCTACGCCCCTGGTCTACAAACACCAGCAAATTTTATTCGTGATGACTGAGTTTAAGCCTGATGTGTTTATGGATGCACCCCATCAGGACGTTTTTGGCAAACGTTTAGTTATGACAGGTTAACTATGCTAAACTATGGTTGAACTATGCGAATTATGAGTAGTAGCACACGACAAATGTTTGTCATTAAAATTACCATATGACAGGGTTCAACGGGCTTACCAAATTACAGGGCTCAACGTTAACCCAAATGATAGAAATAAATAATTACTGAACTTTAACTAGTTTTGTTGCAAAGGCAAATCTTGTGCTGAAATTAGATATTATTTTCAGACCGAATTAGTGTTAAGTATAGTACGCATCAAAGCTAGAAGGCTAGCAAACGTAAGAGTTACACCACCAGTAATACGTTAGCCCTTCATTACTGGCATGTGTAGTGAGTCGGTATTCCCTCCTTTCACTATTGATGTTCCAGCTGTTGCTAATGATTGCTCCCTTCCAACTAATGGCAGTGGCTGAGTGCGGGCTTTCAAGATTCGTCCTTCCTTCCGGGAGAAAGGACTGACCTGGCGTAGTCGTGCTTTTGATCCCTTCCCGATTCTTTGCAGAAGGATAAATGTTTGGTCGTTTTTTTACTCCTCTGGTTTTGAATCTTGATTCTCTGGTGAGTTGGCGTGTAATTGTGGAGCGTATTGGTAATTCATGAGACTGATTACTATAATTTGTTTCTTTAGTCCCTTGTGTTTGTCTCCTGTGTATGGACTGCATTCAGGGTAGATCGCCCAGCGCAGGTATGTTTGAGGTTGGGATACTTTCTTTTTATTGTTGGTTATTGATGCTAAGGCAGTTTCTTTCGGTGATTTGTAGCTTTGCAGGGTCGCGATTTGCAAGACGCGTGAGTCTGTATTCCTGCTGGAAGGAAAAAAAACTGATATGTTGTTACATTTAATTTTGGATTTCTTTTTTTACTTTGATGCAGATTTAATTGGTTGTTTGTGTTACAGAGGGGACAGAGCTAGTCACCACGGGTGGACTTCCTGTGTGTTTTCACACTGCTTGGTGGTTGTGGCTTATTCACTGTAACCTTTCCTTCTGTGTGTGCATGTAAGGTAGGTGTGTGGGCCTTGGAACATGTGTCTGTTAGTCTGCTTCCCCTAAGGTAAGTCCATGACTGCAAAAATATTAGCTTAGTTAAGTCCCGTGTAAGATTAGGGTAGGTTGCAGTGTTTTCAAATTTGTGCTAACGTGGAGTAAAACTAATAATTTTATCTATTGCTGTGATCAAGGTGACTACTCGTGTGTTTTAGTCCCCTGTGCCACTGTGGTGCCCGGAATAAATTCATTGTCCGGCTATATTTGGGCCTTTGTAATAAAGTTTCTCTTATTGAATGGGAATTGCGTCTCGTGCCTCATGTATACGGATTTGTGTAATTAAATTTGAGAGAATTTTCGATTTGAATTTGTGCTTTCTTGTCTAGCCTTCTACCTTACCACTCTGTCACACATGGATACCGTAATCATACAGAGGGAACATAGCTGCATACCTTTATCTTTTGAGCGTTACTCCGCTTCCTCTTCTTCTTTTTCTAAATTGGGACCCTGATGGCTTTGGCCTTTTTCTCTCCATCTTTCACTCGACAGTGACAGTCAATCTATTTCCCATGATCCTGTAATATTCAGACCACTATTCTGACAGCAAGTGGTACGCACCGCTGAGGTCAGTACGTTGACATAGACGTTCTCTGTTATATTCTCTGAAAGCGGAAGTCTAGGGACTAGCATCAGCAATAAAGCCATGTTCTTGTGAACCTCCGTGTCCATCAAAGTTATTAACGATATATACTCAAAGTATAAACATTACATGGGCGACGAGGATAACGACGAAGACGCATGCAAAGACGACACCACCGACCCAATGTACGGTATTTGTTTTCATTAAGTTAGTTTACCTCAGTGAGTTTAGCTAGTCAGGCAGCAACGGTTACAATGCTAGCCCACGGCCCGGCTATACCACAGTTTGATCCGAAGAGCGAACCTAGCTCTGTCGGACCCCGATGGACTAAATGGCTCCAACGGTTTGAAAACTACACCACGGCAATGGCCATCACCGGAGATGCGAGGATAAAAGCGTTTCTGCTTCATCTGGCCGGTGAGAGGGTGCACGACGTCTACGACATGATGGCAGGAGACGCGGACAAGTATGCGGACGTTACGAAAAAGCTAACGGACCACTTTGCACCGAAAAGGAATGTCCAATACGAAGTCTACGTCTTCAGGAAAGCTGCACAACTGCCTGGTGAGTGTTTAGACGTTTATACCACCCGACTTTGCATGTTAGCAAAACATTGTGAGTTTACCGATGAGGATAATGAAATCAAGGCACAGATTATTCAAAGCTGCTCGTCATCCAGGGTGCGTAAATATGGCTTGAGAGAAGTAACGAAAGAAAAAAGACCTGCTCCAATACGGAAGGACGCTTGAAATGTCGGAACTGCAGTCGAAGGGAATCGAAGAGGGCTCCAATATCATTACGTCAGTAAACCGAGTGCAAAAACATCAGCCCGCGAGGAAAGCCTACCAACAACACAAAGCGAGGCACACCGGCGGTGGCAACACACGGTGTAGAAACTGCGGGGGTGAAAGGCCGCACTCCAAAGACTGTCCAGCGAGAGGCAAGCAGTGCAAAGCGTGCGGGAAGCTGAACCATTTCGCGAGGCAGTGCAGGTCGACGCAACACGCGGAACAGATGACAAAGACACGGACACACAAGAAAAACAATAGAAGAGTCAACCAAATTAGAGACACAACGGGAACCAGCTCAGCATGAACCAGCCCGACGTGAGTCATCTTCCAGCAGTGATGAGAAGTGCTATGCGTACACCGTCAAGAGCAACAAAGACAGCAAGCAGCCACTGGCGAAGATCACATTGAATGGAGGTTGAATTGAATTGAATTCTCGGATGGTGGCGTCTCAGCTGACCCAAGAAAAGTGGAAAGCATACAACAAGCAGAGAAGCCCAAGGATGCAGCAGAGGTGAGGAGTTTTCTAGGTATGGCGAACTACTGCTCACGCTTCATCCCTGACTTTGCCACCGTCACAGAGCCACTGAGGAAGCTCACCAGAAAGGGCACTCCGTGGCAGTGGGGTGTTGAACAGGACGCAGCACTAAGCAAGCTTAAAGACAGCCTCACCAGTGATACCACGATGGCGTACTTTAACCCTAACATGGCCACAGAGCTCATCGTTGACGCCAGCCCAGTAGGATTAGGGGCAATACTGCTGCAGAAAGACAAAAGCGACAAGAAACACATCATGGCATACGCAAGCAGAGCACTCAGTGACATAGAACGGCGCTACTCCCAGACGGAGCGTGAAGCACTCGCCATCGTATGGAGCTGGAACACTTCCATCTGTACATCTATGGCAAAGAATTCACCATGGTGACAGATCACAAGCCACTGGAGCTCATCTAGAACAATCAGAGGTCCAAGCCAGCAGCCCGCATCAAGCGATGGGGACTTCGACTCCAGCCCTACAGACTCAAGGTGGAGTACCGCAAAGGCTCGGAAAACCCAGCAGACTACATGTCACGTCACCCAATCCCAACTCACCCAATCATCAACTTCATCAAACAGAACAACACACCAAGGGCAATGACACTGAATGAAATCAAGCACGAAACACTTAAGGACGAGACCCTGCAAAAAGTGAGTACCCTCGTCCGCACCAACACCTGGCACACAGTTACAAAAGACACCGTTCTGAAACAATATGAACATGTAAAGGGTGAACTCACTGTGTCACATGATAGCGACATCATCCTGAAGGGTTCCAGGATCGTTATTCCTTCTTCACTACAGCACAGAGCCCTCCAAATCGCACACGAGTCACACCAGGGAATCACCAAAACAAAAGCCCTGCTGAGAGAGAAGGTATGGTTTCCAGACGTCGACCGGCAAGCTGAGGCAATGGTGAGAAACTGCTTAGCATGCCAAGCCACCACACCAGAGACACACACAGAGCCTCTGCAGATGTCTGACCTCCCCGACACGGTCTGGCAAGACGTCAGTGCAGACTTCTACGGCCCATTGCCAACAGGCGAACACCTACTAGTCATCGTGGATGAGCACTCCAGATACCCTGTTGTCGAGATCACACGCTCCACATCTGCAAACACGGTCATTCCTGCGATGGACAAGGTCTTCTCGATGTTCGGCATCCCCAAAACGGTGAAAACAGACAACGGCCCCCCATTCAACAGCGAGCAGTTCAGCAAATTCGCGGCCTACATGGGCTTCCACCATCGAAAAATCACACCACTGTGGTCTCAAGCTAACGCCACAGCAGAAAGATTCATGAGGACACTGGGTAAGTGCATCCGAGTTGCACACATGCAAAACATTCCATGGAAACAGCACCTGTACACATTCCTACAGGAATATCGTGCCACACCACACAGCACCACATCATCATCACCTGCCGAGCTGCTGCTCAAACGCAGGATCCACACCAAAATGCCCTCTGTGAATACACACACACACACACACCATCTGGCGAGGCCCTTCGCACAAAGGACCGCGAGGCCAAAGCCAAAATGAAAACAAACTCGGACACTCGCAGACACGCCAGGCCGCACCTTTTCCAACCTGGCGACATAGTGTTGTGTTCCCAACCCAGACACAACAAACTCACACCGTCATACAACCCCAAGCCTTACAAAGTGACCACTGTCAAAGGCACCATGGTCACAGCTGAGCGGAGTGGACACTCGGTAA
This sequence comes from Gymnothorax reevesii, assembly GCA_029721435.1. Taxonomy (NCBI): domain Eukaryota; kingdom Metazoa; phylum Chordata; class Actinopteri; order Anguilliformes; family Muraenidae; genus Gymnothorax; species Gymnothorax reevesii. Next base: position 60,891,089 of record CM056581.1, read on the forward strand.
CGAGGAACTCCTCCTTCTTTAAGAAGCTCAGTCCTACACTGCACGACACATCCACAGCTGCAGAAGAGGACGATGTCACCCCTGACATCACTGCTGACACTCCCCCTGTGTTAGCAAGGTATCCAGCAAGGCGGCGACAGCCTCCACTGTACCTCAGTGACTTTGACAGAACCTGAGGAAAGACAGGCAATTCAAAAAAAAAAGCGAATACTGCGAGAGTACCATTGTGATCGGAAAAAAAAAAAAAAAGATTGTATTTTTTTATAAAGATTGTATAAGAAAAGCCACCTAGTGGTTTCTTTTCACATTACACTTTGAACCAGTAATTTTTTGTCATTTCTCACAAGTTCTCAAAATGTTATGTAAGAGGGCTTAAAATGAGTTTGGAAAATAATAACAGTTCATTATATTACTAACATTATCCTGGGGTGCTGAGATGAAATTTAGGGGTGCATCCCTATAAAAAGTCTAAAATCACCATTTCTTCATTCAGTTTTTTTCACGCATCGTCCTCCTCTTCTTCTTTAACCGAGCGCGCTGTGCTTTTCCGTCTTTTGCAAGGAACAACACAACCACAGCAAAGGAGGTGGGTACATGAAATTATTTTACTTTTTCCTCAATTTTTTTAAGCAGTGAAGTCTGAGTCTGCAGTTTGGGGTGCAGCTTAACCCCTTTCTGCAGATGTAGACGCCCGCATCGATAGACCTGCAAATTTAAGCACGCTGTTTCTGTAGTCGATCACTAGATGGCACCCCCGGATCAGTTCTTGAATGTTCACAAGCAAGCAGACCTCGAACGCGATTCTGAATATGGGGAAGTTCACTCCACGCCCTGTTTTTCAAGAGCTGCATGAATTAAACTCCTCAGCTAAGCCTGATGTGCAAACTGGTCAGTATCCTTGCCCATAGTTTCGATCCAGCAGTTTAAAAAAACGATATCTTGACACAGAAAAAATCGTTATCCTCTGTAGCAACCAGTTAAGCCGCAGTGAGCCAACAGTATTCCAAGTAATGGTTCAGAAAAATCAGTTTTCTGAGGCAAAAAAATCGACATGGTATTGATTCTCTCACATTCTACTGTTAATTACAGTCCTCACATACAAAAAAATTCGTAGATCCCTACCGTGGATTTACGCGCAGATTAATTCATTGACAAATCCAGCGCTTCCTTATATCCACACGAGTACTGGCGTTGATAGCCAATCACTCAATCATATGCTCAGACTCTTCTGCGTAATTGGTGAGTTACACCTCATGCCCTCGTGAAGTTTCCCTGGTAACAATGTATTGATTGGCTCGTTTCTTATCCAATTCCCGAGTGTTTAAACATTTTAGAGTAATTGAAACACATTGATTGGACAAACAGAGAGCATACAAACCTATGGCGTATCAGCAGGCTCGGTTGTATCCTGTCTACGTTGTGCACATTACGCGGCTAAAATAGACGCGATTTATAGAAAACACGTTCGCAAAACTGGCCTTGAAGTGTTCAGTTACATTTACAGGATTTAAATGAGATAAGGATATGGTCAATTGGAATTATTTCGAATGAAACAGGACCGGAGGGTTCCTGCTACTGGATCGGTCTCTGGAGGAGGGATTCATGAAAAAGGTCAGGCTGCTACTTTTTTTTTTTTTTTTGTTTCGTTTTGGAATGTATACATACTCGACAAAGTCGAATGTCGAGGTTTTTTTCCTGGTTAAAACGCGAACTGCCCGTGCATTTTGATGGACCCCCTGGTATGTTCATTGCACGTTTCTTTTGAATCCAGGGAGGCAATGGATTGTTCCCTGAAAGTGGAGTGTCTGTTCTGTTAAAATAAGGTATATTTCAGAATTCAGATATTACTGAGTCCGTGAGTTGCACTTGTTCCTTATAAGCGTTGAAATGAGTTTGTGAGCTTAGAAGAGGGGACTGGTAGCTTCCATTACAGGGTGAATGTTCTAACCGTTTAATACGAAGTTTATTTAATGCGTGTTTGTGCTGGCTTGGGGCACTTTGAAGTAAAATGGCCAAAACTCTAAACTTTATTACAGAGAAAAGGCATGTTTTGTGTTTGGAGAGGTTACTGGTGACCATTGATATTCAACTGCTCTGAGATTGATAAATTCATACTAAACTCAACCAGAAAATCATTTGTTCATATTAAATTTCATGCCTTAAAACTTTATTTGTGTTATATACATGATTTTTATATGATTTGACAGGACTTCATTTTGAGACTTCGGGGAGACACTTGGATAGCTGTATAATTTGGCTAAAAGCATGTAGGTAATCTAGAATGTAATGTTGAAGATGAATTGTACTTGTGGTCAAGCAGGTAATGATCCCAGAAATGTATAGTTTTAAGCCCCAGCAGTTTTTCAATCCTCAAATTATTTTTCAATGGTGAATCGTCATGAAGATTTTTTATGTTTGCAGCTCATTTTCTCTACCATAATCATGAAAATTAACTGAAATAAGATGTAATTCTAAATGCTGTAAGTGTTTTTTCAGAATTGAGCCACATTTTTCCTCTTTATGAAGCTTAAATCTTGAAGCATTAAAGTGGGTAACCCATAAATAGCCAAATTTGGCTTCTGCACAAAGGGGTTAAAGCTACTTCAAAGCCCCCTCCACTGACCTTGTGACACCAATTTCAAAATTTCTCCTCAAAACATCAATCCCCAGAGAGAGGTGTAGGGTTTATCCACCAACTAGGAGCCTGGATAGTGCTTCACCTGCCTACATATAACTACATGCTCCCACTGAATACTCCCATAATGCCAGTTAAAACAATGATTTAACCCTGACCTCAAAGTGTTGGACAAAAAGAATACAAATACTGAACCAGGTTCTCAGTCGCCTCCTTTCTAAACATAACTGTGGAGCATTTCACTGATCAGGCTCCTCACATCTTTCTCTGCCTGCCCTTGCTTGCATCTCAAGACAGTCGGTGCAATGCATAGGACATATATCTAAACAATACCCAGCTAACATGCGACGAACTGGCGACGTAACTATTCATGCCCTTTTGGTAAGTTAATGACCGACCATGTGAAAACGGTCTGACAACGTTGTCAGTTGGTAATTCAGTTACGTTACTTGACGACCTTTTCAATACGTCGTGAACAAGTCGCTTGTTGGTTATTTGGTTACGTCGCCTGCTGGTAATTAAGTTACGAATGTTGGCAAATTTGACGACCTTTTCAATACGTCAAGGACACGTCGCTTGTTGGTAATTAAGTTACGAATGCTGGCAAGCTGGAGTTAATCAGTTTATCAATCGTGGAGCAGCAGCGGTGGGAAGTGAAGTTCACTCTCGAGGACAGTGATTCCATAACGTATTTTTTTTCTCAACCGTTGAGGACCTTCAACATTTCAGTCTGCTAAAGGTAAGTTTCCTTCATTATATTTATCGATATTAACCATTTTGTAGGATATAAATCTTAAAGCAGCTAAAATAACTAATAATTTAGACATCTCTAATTTTTGTTCTTCGTTACCTGCTGTAAATATAAGGTAAATTTGGGGAAAAAAAAAATTGGATAACATTAGCTAATGTTAGCTTGTAGCTAACGTTGGCAAACGATTGAAACTTCAATCGGTTAAGTTGTTGCCCAAGAAAAACGGGTTAACCACTGGTCGTTTTTGAAAATTAAATTTTACGACACTCGGTAAAAATTAAGTAAGAAAGCTAGCATTAGCTATTCTCGCTCAACCAATCGCGCAACTCAGTCGCACAAACAACAACACTGATTAACACAGCGCTATAATTTCAGTTGTCAGATGTAGCTAATGTTTGAGTGTAGTTCTTAAGGGAGTAACGATATGGCGTTATTTCAAGTCTCAGTGGCTAGTTTGCTGCGCCTTTTATGATTAGAAATTCACGGTAAACAATGTGAATTAGGCACTGTACGGATGCATTATCCGCGAAAGCCAATATAATTAGCCAGCTGAAATGAAGTTGAGACTCTACTTTTATTGTTGAGATCTGTCCTATGCATTGCACAGACTGTCTTGAGATGCAAGCAAGGGCTGGCAGAGAAAGATTTGAGGAGCCTGATCAGTGAAATGCTCCACAGCGATGTTGAGAAAGGAGGCGACTGAGAACCTGGTACAGTATTTGTATTCTTTTTGTCCCAACTCTTATGGTGCTGTGATGATTAAGTACAACAAAGTCCTGAATTTTATATGACAAAGGTTACACAAATCTTTCTTGGGCCGAATAATTAATTGGATCAGATGTCACCTGAAACAGAACTAACAGGGCAGGGGCTCTGAGGTCAGGGTTGAATCATTGTTTTAACTGGTAAAATGGGAGTATTCAATGGGGTCATGCATTTGTACAGAGGCAGGTGAAGCGCTATCCAGGCTCCTAGTTGGTAGAAAAACCCTACACCTCTCTCTGGGGATTAATGTTTAGAGAAGTTTCGACATAGGTGTCACGAGGTCACTGAAGGGGGCTTTGAAGTAGCCTTAAGCTGCACCCCAAACTGCAGACTCAGACTTCACTGCTGAAAAAAATTGAGGAAAAAGTAAAATAATTTCATGTACTCACCTTTTGCTGTGTTTGTGTTGTTCCTTGCAGAAGACGCAATGCACAGCGCACTTGGTGTTGGTGAAAGAAGAGGAGGACGACTTGTAAATGTGTAAAAAAAAAAAAGGCGATTTTAGACTTTTTTAAAGGGATGCTCAAGCACTCCTAAATATCATCTCAGCACCCCAGGATAATGTTAATAATTATAATCAACTGTTGTTATTTTCCAAACTCATTTTAAGCCCTCATACATTACATTGTGAAAGCCTGTGAGAGATGACAAACAATTATAGGTTCTAATCGATTTATTTAAATAATTAGGAAAAAACAGCAATATGAAACCTGTTTTGAAGTTAAGTTGGTTTATGGAACCCCTAGCAAAAATTATGGAAAACTGTCACAGATGATGTACATTCAGCTATTTTACTCCATAGCAAATAAGGGCCAGACAGATCCTTCTCTGTTTTTATGTTCTGCTAGTGTCCTTGTCACAACTGGAAGCATGAGGCGGTACCCACAGCCCAGTCTGGTTGCACAGGTAGTCCAGCTTTCCCAGGACAGCACTTCCACATTTGAAGTTGTTAGAGAAGGTTTGCTGTGTCTCCCAGCGCTGTCTCAAGAGCATGGAGGAGATACCAGGACACCAGCCGTTTCGCAAGGAGAGCTGGACGGGGCTGTAGAAGGGCATCAACCCAGCAGCAGGACTGTTTCTGCTCCTTTGTGCAAGAAGGAATAGAAGAGCACTGCCAGAGCCCTACAGAATTACCTCCAGCAGGCTACTTGTGCACGTTTCTGACCAATTTGTCAGAAACAGACTGAGGGAGGAGTGAGGGCCCGATGTCGTCAAGTGGGACCTGAACTCCCAGCCCAGCACCATGCTGCTTGATTGGTATTTGCTGGAGAACACAAGAATTGGCAGATTCGGCATTAGAGCCCCGTTTTCTTCACAGATGAGAGCAGGTTCACACTGAGCGCGTGTGATGGGCGTGAAACAGTCTGCAGACACTGTGTTGAATGACCTGCTACCTGTAACATTATCCAGAATGACTGATTTGGCAGTAAATCAGTAATGGTCTGTGGAGGCATATCCTTCGGCAGGTGCACAGCCCTGGATATGATTGCCAACGTTACCCAGACTGCTATTAGACACTGGGGTGAAATCCTGAGAGCGATTGTGTGAACTTATGCTGGGGCAGTGGGTTATGGGTTCCTCCTGGTGCAGGACAATGCTTGGCCACATGTGGTCACAGCATGTGGGCAGTTCCTGGATGATAAAAGCATTGATCCCATAGATTGGCCCTCTCGTTCCTTTGACCTAAACCCAATTGAGCTCCTGTGGAATGCTATGTATCAGTGCATCCAACGGTGATAAGTACCACAACAAACTGTGCAGGAGCTCACTGATGCCATGATCCAGGTTTGGGAGGAGGTCCCTCAGGACACCACCGCTGACTCATCAGGATGCCCAGATGCTGTCGGGAGTATTTTTGTTAGTGAAGTCCATGCCTCCAAGAATTCAGGCCATAAGAAAAGCCTGGGGTGCAGCAACAAAGTATTAATTCTGGATTTTTGGTGATTCCATAATTCTTTCCTCAAATTATAGTGATGGCATATTTCTGCCACTTGTTTATTAAAAAATATGCCATTTATTAAAATCCAATTTCTTTGCTGTGTTTCATGAAGCCTGAAAGGTAAGCTAATGAACAAAAATTGTGTGTCCTGTCTGCAATTTGTTGATTTGCTACGAAGAAAAACAGCTGAATGAACATCCACTGTGGGGATTCCAGAATTGCAGCACGCATGACCTTGCTTACCTGGCTTTTCTGATCCTCATAGAGCCGGGCTCAGACTACAGGAGATTTAAAGTCCTCACTGATTTGAAATTTTGTTATAGCTCAGAAAAGGATGAACTTTTCCTATTTTTTTTCTCTCTCAATTTCCAACCAAGCTCAAACTGCACATTTAGAAACTTGCAATCCATCATAACATACATGTTATGATAAAGGTCATCTTGCCTGAAAGACCTACTGCATACCACAACTCAGGTGACTATGGGAAGGCAGAAGGCAGATGTTTAAAGAGCAGTTAGGGAAAGTGGGCAACACCACCAATTTGTTCTCCAACAACTGGGGGTGAGAACTTAACGGTCAGTTTTAATTAGGTTTTATAATTTTTGATGCTCAGCTAGCCTCTCAGTGGCCAAGGTTTTACCATTGCTGATACCGTCAGCTCTGAAACACTGAATGGGATGTTAAAATTTTATTTTCTGACAGAATATTCCGGTTCTAAATCCTGAATATCAAAAATGTTTGACATTATCAGCGCTGCCCTGCTGAGTGTGCGAGCAGTTTGGGAGGAATAAGACTGGATCTGTGAACTCCTTACATTACCAGGTAATCTTGGCTGAAGATTATTTCTGACGAAGGTCCCAGGCCAGATTTCTGTGATTGTTGGGAGGGGTGAATCTGGGATACATCAGCCTAAAACTCGAGTAGTCTGAGCCCGCCTTATATTAGTGGGGAAAGGTACCTGAAATTAACGGTCAGTTTCAAAACTACAGGTCTTACTCTTTTTTTACAAAATAAGGTTTCAAAGTCTACTGTATGCTCTGCAGCCACTACAGCTTCACACTGAACCACACCAGGGGCCTCGTTTATAAACGGTGCTTAGGCACAAAAAGGATACGTACGTCACTTTCTATGCAGGTTTCTGATTTATATAAACAAACTTGACATTATAAAAAGATAAATTATTAAGACTGCACAATGTCAATGAATTCCAAGTCCATCCCGATTAAATAAATGAAAATTCCATGCAATTTATTTTACCCATAGGTTTATAAATTGGGTTATTGTCCACAAAATCATCATTTTTTTTGGGCGTATGCATTACTTAGGATGAAATTCACACAAATTTTTATAAATAAGGCCCCTGATCCTTTTCTTTTTTGGAAAGTTAGGGTTTTTATGATAGAGTCTTTGCCTCAAGTTTCATTAACTGACTGGGTGTCCTCTCTCAAACTGTTGAATTCTATTAAAATCTGTGATTGCTCATTCTGAATGTTCATTATTATACACCACGATACACCACCCAACTTATCAGGTTCCCTCAATGTAAGATTGTATACCTAACTAAACTGATGTTTGTCTGAGTGAAAAAGGAAAGTGTTTGATACTACAGCAGACTTTTAATGTTAATAAAATACTTTGTGGTGCAAAATGCATGTTTCTGTCCAGTAATTCATTAAAGTACTATTATTGTAAATTAGAATATTATATCCTGTTTAAAAATGGATCTAATGTATACAGTCCATATACAATTTATATTCATGTATTAATTGTCATCAATTGAAATGCGTGACTTAGCAGGGGGTTTAACAGTTTTGCGACGCACATTCTGCATGTAACATCCTGAGCCACCCGAAATGGGTATTCCTGAACTGAAGGAAGTTTTGAGGTAAATTAAATTGTTTTTAAACAGACTTGCAATGTTTGTGCTCTCAAGTGAGCAAGGTTAAGCATGTGTTTCCATTTCGCAAGGTGAATACTAGTAGGTCTGTTAAGTCGTGCAGGGAAAATGCAAATTAAAGCTCGAGAGATCCATCCAATAAGCGTTAGGAAGGAAGAGCCAAGTGCAAGCATCGTGGTCGCAATAATGTACTTCTAGGTTACCAACTGGCAACCTTTGAAAAATTACGTTGCCACAACGTGCTGAAGACGAACTGACAACGTTACGAAGTTACGTCGCCACAACGTATCTCGGAATTTCACTTTTCCGGTTGCCACGACGTAAGTAGTTACGTCGCCACGACGAATCTAAGGTCGTCCGGTTTCGTTGTCATGATGTCTTGGCGACGTAAGTGTGTTAGCTGGGTAGTTTTATTTAAAATAAGTAAAGATAAAACTATGCAACAAAGCCATGTACTAAAAGTGAAACAAAATAACGTATACATTTAACATCCCAATGTTACTGGTTTTGCTAGGGAAATTCTATCCAAAAGGTGTTAATGAGTCACGCCCTTTGTGTCCTCAGTGTCATCATTGAGTTTCAATAAAATTTGAGCCTCAACCTCAATTCAGGTGCCTAATTATATTGGCCTTCGCAGATGATGCATCCGTATAGTGCCTAATTCACCTCATTATTTACCGTAAATTTCTAATTATAAAAGGCACAGCAAACTAGACATAACTGTGACATGAAATTATGCCATAACGTTACCCCCAAAAGGACTAACGATATACCGATATGGATTTTTTAGGGCCGATGCCGATACCGATTTTTTTCCATCACCCTTAGCCGATGACCGATTATGGACTGCCGATTTTCTTGGGCCGATATTTGTGGCCGATACCGCTTTTGCTCCCTCAATTTACATTAAAAAAATGACACAAAGATGACAAATATCACAGGTCTCAAGTTAGACAAACATTTATTGAAAAGTTTCAACTAGCCATCGATGTGATGGCTGCTCCTCCCCAGTGAGACTCACACCCCCCCAACCCCCCCCCCCCCGCCACACACACACGCACACACAAACACATCAGCTGAGCAGACGCTGACTGAAAAACTCCACTACTGCTGGATTGATAACGGCAGCAAACGGCTCTAAATACGTTTTCACAAAACACTGACACAAATTAGTACTACATATAAAACATTTCTCTCATCATTTAAGTTCTTCTAGTGCACGCTAAAGACCTCTCTGATAGCAGACATGGCTGCGTCACCCCGCTCTGAGGGAGAGAGCACACAGCAGGGCTGAAATTAACTTTTTTCTTGGTAGCGCTGCGCTCCTAAGTTCAAAAAGTTAGGAGCGCGAGCAAAAATTTAAGGAGCGCACAAGCCGAAATCAAAGAAGCACCAATATATGTATTTTTTAATGTTTAAAGAAACTACAATATAACACTCTGCATTAACAATACAACGGTCTCCAACAAATGACAATTATTAAACAATATGAGTCTTGAGTTCATTGATTTACAAAGGTTTCCACTACATTGGCTTTATGCCATATCTGGAGGCCAGGATTTAAAATTGAGTCTCCTTGCTCTCTGCCCTTCTATCCACCTCCTCACTGCGTGTGAGGCATCACATATGTCCAGAGGACCCTCTACACTAATCCCAATAAAATATTAAATTGCGTTAGGGTTAATTGCAGATCTGACGTAAAATCCTTTTTTTAGCCTGAATATTGCAATATGAATCAGTCCACAGTGGTAACTTTGCTATTTGTTGGCTTATTATAACATAAGCAGACTTAATAATGAGTTGGATATGTTTTTTTTAAGATGCCACATGCCCAGGCGCGTCTCTAGGACTAAAGATTGGTGGGGCCCAGAGCTCCCCTTAATTACTAACCCTGACTTGCACGCAATCATTCGCATAATTGACAAACAATACTTCCAGGATTTTCCTGGCTTTTTTTAATGTTTTTTTTATTTTTTGCGGTAACTTTTTAAAAAAGTGGCAATGAAAGTTGCAATGTCTTGGCAGTTTATTTTTTTGTCCGCGAGAAATTTGCGTGGATTGGTTGAATTTGCTTTACTAGTTGCAATCGCATCATGCAACTTCCTTGAGGGAGTGAGCAATAGATTCACTCCGAGAACTCGCCGGCACGGTATGATACATTTCGGTACAGCGACAATCATTAATCTGGAAGCGTAATTTCGTGCATTTAAACAAAACGATAATGAAGCGCCAGTTAAATCACTTGATGTGTGGAAAAGGTTGCGCTGACGTTTGAGAGCAGTTTATCTTTCATGAAGCGTTGAACAATTTTTGAGTGGCCAGAAAAATTATTTAGATCTGAATTTATTCCATTATTTAGGCGTCAATTGATCTTACGGAGAAAGAAACCGTAGCTTCGATTGCCAGAGGATTATTATGGGGGCATTATTGTAGCAAAACTATTAACAAATGTGTAAAAAAAATCTGTGTCTGTAACGAGATTCACAAATGTGTAAAAAAAATCCGTGCCTGCAACAAGATTCACAAATGTGTAACCGGATGCAGAAATGCGTAAAAATAATTTGTATTTCGATCCACAAATGTGTAACCGGATGCACAAATGCGTAAAAGCAATTTGTATTACGATCCACAAATGTGTAGAAGTATCCGTGTCTGTATCTAGATCCACAAATGCGTACAACAAACTGTGTGTAAATATCAGGCACTGGGATTGGATGGGTTCTTACATGTGACTTTTGCTACACTTCTGCTGCGGAAGATCCACAAATGCGTACAGCGGTTCACAAATGCTCGTGGAGACTCATCTGTCTCCATACCTACGCCGTTACATACCGCCAGGTGGTGCAACCACAAATTGCCGTCGCTATGGCTTTATAGCTGAATGAGCCTGAAGAACATCGACTCGGCCTTGACAACCTGTTTGCTTACTCTTCCGTGTTTCGGTTAGCGGGAAAATGGATGTATCTTCTGTCGATCTATGGGCAAGTAACATTTACATTTGTGTCTTTGAGAATGAAATAAACGCCAGAAGAAATGGTAATAACAAGGAAATATTAACTCAGACAGCATTATACCATCACTCAAGCTAACGAAAAAATTTACCAAGTTTCTTACAACTTTTTAGATACCATTTTCAGCAAATACAATTTCATGCAGTAGCGGTCCTACAGGAGGGGCAAAGACACGTCCCTTTTAGTCCTGGCTAGATCTCAATCATTTTCCTTTATTGACGTCTTTTCCAATTATCGTAATTGGCAACTGAAGTTTTTCACCGTATGCGGTCTAACAGCGATGAAATCATTGGCTAAATTCAGTGCAGGAAAATAATTTGCTTATTAATTGGCCAATGCTTCGCGTGATTGAACTGTTCCGTGTTCCAATGAAACGCGGACTCTCACTCGGTATTTCGTGGGTTGATTAAAAAAAGAAACAGTGGCACTCGGTACTGTCACGCCCGGCTTCACCATGCTGCGTGTGCTTGCTCCACCTTTGACGTGTTGGTCTGTTAATGTGTTCTCTCCCTCCCAATCTTTAGGGGGAGCTGTCTGGAATCGTGACTTTGGCTAGACAGGAAGGGTTCAAATACAGCCCATGGTTGCCTGTTCTCTGGGGCAGCTCTGGCTTGGCTCGCATTTTTGGTTTGGTTGTTGGCTGTGCTGGTTCAAGCCTTCGCTGGGGGGGAGGCCTGTTCAGCGCATGTGTTTTCCTTCGTCTTATTCCCCTTATTTCTATGCTTATTATTTAATTAAAATATTTACAACTGGGTGGACTCCCTTTTATGTTATGGTCACTGTGAGCCTATTGGTCGTAACAGTACTGTTAAAAAAGCGTGCGGCTCAAGCAATTAGCGAGAGTCGACAGGTAGGCTATGCAATTTTGAACAACGTTGATTTAAATACAGCAAATACACGTCCAGATGAATGATTGTCCTCTTACCTAATTGGGGAGAAAAAGCAGCACCTGTTAAATGCGGAGCGCTGTCAGAATGAACCTTTTGTTAATCATGAAGATGACTGAGAACAGGTCAGGATTTATAATTGTTTTCAACGGCTGTTTTGTGCAACCCAATTCTCTGTTCCGCCACTGTACTGAATTTAACCCGCGATTTGATCGCTGTTAGATCGCATGTGGAGAGACACCGCGTCTTCAGTTGCCACTTACAATAACTGGAAAAGACATCAATAAAGGAAATTGATTGAGATCTAGCCAGGACTAAAAGGGACATGTCTTCGCCCCTCCTGTAGGACCGCCACTGATGTCATGCATGCTCGCCTATTATTATTGCCAATATTACCTTTAACAGCCAGTTGACATTCAAAAAGATATATACCCGCATATACGTCCCTTTGGTTAACTATGCATTTGTTAAAATGGCAAAATGATCAATGGATTTAATATAAACTACCGTCTCCTAATTCAGTGCATATGTCTGTACTTCACAAAGCAGTATATTTAAAACTGAAATAATTGATCCTGCTTTTTTGTTTAGTTATCGTTAATTGGACGACAGACCTATTTTAATGTAGTAGCACTTCTTTTCCCGGATTGGTAATTGACCTTATGGTGGCTGTCATTACATAATCGGTGTAGTACCTCATGTTAGTGAGGTCTGCTCGTAAACTCTGTTTAAAGTGATGTAATGTAAAATTAAATGTATCATGGACACGCTATCTGAATTGATCAGGCTAATCAGGGTTGAAAGGGAACATGTGCCAGATTTTGAAACAAATTTTGCAGTTGAAATAATTCAAGGGCACACAGGTCGTCCAAAGTTTTATTTCAGTCCTGAGTACCTTCAACATCTTCTTGAAATCCCCTTGTCGGTCACAACCATTGCAAGCTTGTTGTCAATACATACAATCAATAGAAGATTGTCTGAAAACAATATGTCAGTTACTTCACTGTACAGCCAAATGACCAATGACGAGTTGGATGCAATGGTTGCTGACATAAAGCTGACAATGCCGCACTCTGGGTATCGGCTGGTTAAGGGGGCTTTGAAATCCAGGAGGTGCATTGTTCAGGGCTTCCATGCACCGAGTCGACACTTTGGGTGTATTGACAAGACTGACCTCCATAGGCTGTATTGTGAGACGTACCTATTCAGTCCCTTGCCCAAGATCCCTTGTGCACATTGATACCAACCACAAGTTGATTAGGTTAGTCTGAGTGTATTCTGAGGAACAATGGACATGTTTGTCAGTCTAAATGTAGAGAGAACAGCAATGATGAAATGTTGCTCTAAACATTGATAGATAATTTTACAGCCGTATATGGTTTTCTCAATCACATTATTACTTCTCTCTTTCTCCATTTTGGACCTTTGTTGAATAATTCTTCTTTTTTTGCTTTACAAAACAGGTACAATATTGTTATTTTCGGTGGAATTGATGGGTATTCCAGGAAGGTGGGTATATAAAAATGAAAATGCTGCAAAACATACGTTTGTTAATTTTATTAATTTGCACTTGATTCTTTTCATTAATGATACATATTTTCACTCTTCCCACGGTGTTGGGGACCCTGTACAGATCTGTCGTGGTGAAAAGAGAGTTGAGCTGGAAGGCAAAGTTACATCATGCCAGTTGCATCTCACAATGCAACACATCACCTTTTAAGGATACAAAAATTTTTCTTGTGCAAAAACACATTGGCCAGTGATGAGAATAAATAATGATTTCAGGAAGCAATGTTAGGCCAGAAAATGTTAGCTTGAAAAAAACTGAAAAATATTTGTAGACAGGGAGTTAAAATTTTTAAATCTTCCAGATAATGTACCTTGGGGCTTCAAACAACAATCTGGCCTCTACTCCCTTGGCATTCTTCCAAGAGTCTGTGGAAAAATATGGCTTTCCACTGAGGTACACTACAATTCTGCTCACTCACTCTGGGCACAACTTCAAGAGTTGTGTCACACTATGTTTCTTCAGCCTACATTTTCTTAAGCACTTTGCATTGACTGTTCCTTAAAGACATTTTTTTTTTTCTCCTGATGTTTTTGCACTAAATATTATCTATATTTCACGTACATTTTTCAGAGTAAGAGCAGATCAAGGAGTGGAGAATGTTGGTGTTGCACGCCTAATGTTCTCAATTCGTGGCACTGAAACCGGGAGTTTCATTGCTGGAAAAAGTGTACACAATCAAAGGTAGACTCTATTAAATCATTTGACAAATAGTTGAATTTTGCATTCACCTACAATACATAAATCATCTCCCCATGTATTATAAACCACCCGCTTTACTTTTGCAATCACCTACTGCCCAGTTGGTATGTATTTTACCATGGAGTTAACCTAAATGAGCATCACATTGGATTTCATCCACCTACAAAGGCCTATAAATGGCATCTACTGGTGCTGTTCTAGCAGTGACCTGCTTTCTTAAACATCAGCATATGTGCCTCAAAGCAGAACAAACAATGATTCAACAGTTGCTGTCCTCCACCTCCACTGTCAATTCCATACTTAAAATTTAGCCTGATTGAAAAGGATTAACTAAATTTGGCAATTTCAGTTACCCAACAAAACAATTGGCATTGGTACAGCTGTATTTCCTTGGTTTTTCAGGTGAATTCAGACAAGGTGCAGTTGGCTTACAGTCTGACATCTTTTCAGCTAAATCTTGTGTTCATCAAACTTTCAATCTAGTAATGATATGCAATATTTTTATGACATCAATCATGTGCGTGAGAAATCAACCCTTGTTAACAAGGCATTTCTGCTAATTTTACAGGATTGAGAGACTTTGGAGAGATGTGTACATGGCAGTGACGAATGTCTTTTACAGCGTTGTTCACACCTTAGAAGATGAAGGACATCTTGATCTGTCCAATGAACTACACTTGTTCTGTTGCCACTATGTATTCATTCCAAGGCTCCAGGCCTCTCTTGATGTGTTCCGTGATGGGTGGGACAACCATCCTTTGAAATCAGAGCAGAACATGTCACCCAACCAGCTGTGGGAAATCGGACAACTGCACTGTCCAGTGCCAGATCCTGATGTCCCAAATGTAAGTAGAATCAACTGAACATTGGGGGTTCATAAAGAATTGCTTTAAAATAAGCCATCAATTTTCCAAAAGTTCCTAAAAATGCTTATAAATTAAATTAACAGAAATCAGTTAAGAATAACAAGCAAAGCATTGCATGTCCTCATGTCACATTAACATTTCTGCGTTTTGGTAGGAGCTGAACATCGCAGAGATTGAGTGGGAGTCCAGTGGCATTCACACTGACCAGAGACCTGGGATAAAAGTGCCAGTCCTTGTGAGCCCACTGGATGAAGTACAAATGGAGGACCTCAGAAGATCAATAGATCCCTATGCCCCCTCTGACTGCCATGGAATGGACATTTACATCAACACAGTTGAATATGTGCACGGTATCATTAACACCAGATGAACTTTTCCCTAGCAGTCAGCCATAAGAGGTTAGTTTTGAGTATTGATGATCAGTGGCCTTTAAACCCAACTGATTGTGTGAAATGCAAAGAGACTTGTAGACCTTATACTTGTCTTGATACAGTAACTGTGTGAGTCCCCTAAAACCAAGGAAATGATGCAACTTCAATAAACGCAGAGAGAACAAGTGTTTTCCTTTTCAGAACTTGAGTTTATTGCCATTAAACAAGCTGAGAAGGGTGGGGTCCGCGAAAAACATTGACAAGGGTGGCCAGGACAGATACCCACAAATACTAAGTTGTTTAATTGAAAAATGTAAGTTGTGCCACAAACTTTTAATTCTTAAACATTAATATTAAGCTTTTGCGTAAAAAAACATCAATTGTACTGGTAAGATAACAGGATGTTAACAAGAACAAACTGACTGAAATCAAGAAAAAAACTTCACTTCAAATGGATAACCAATATGAGGGTATTTTTTTTATCTTTAGTAAAATAAGTGCAAATTTGTCAAAAGTCATGAAATATTTCACCCACTGAGAACTTTTGAACATTAGTGTGAAATGTTTTCTTTTACCTTAAAGAAGACCAAAGCCTGTGTGGCTGGTTGTAATGGCAGCAATGAATTCAGACTCAAAATCTTCGTAGGTTGTGTAATGGTCAGGCAACTTGATGGTTTCAAAACACGTCAAGGCCCTTGGGAGAAAACCACTTGACACCTTCACAATCAGTTCCTTGGGTGGAACTTCCCAACCCACCCAGAACTGCAGCACATTCTTTAGTTGTTCCGAGGACGCTGTTGAATAGACAGCACAGACCTGTTAATCACATTGTAAATTTGGTTCTTTCAAAGTTTATTGATTGAATATAATTTGGGAGAAAAAGTACAAGGCAATTAGGAGAATTAATGTTAAAAAAAAAAACACAGACCGTGTTCAATAAAACGTCTGAAGTAACCTGTGACCCGTGTAATAGCCTCAACAGAGGCATCATCGTCATCGTCATCATCAGAGTTGAAATCTGATTTCAGCTTAGGCCATGTGATGTGTGCAAGAATCATCTGTAGAGACAGACTGGTCTCAAAACGAAATTCATACATGGAGAGGCAATATTTCAAAGGGAGTGGTGATAGATTACTAATATTCAAACTAATTCGATGTACCTGGGGTGTGATCTCTGCATCTTTCTCACAAGGGAAAAGCAGTTGTACAACATCTGCTCTATTGGAGAGAAGAGGCCAAAGTCCAGTCTCCTTCAGTCCCTTCCGTAACTGCTTTACTTGTTTTGTTGATCTTTCGAGAACCTGTGCAAAACAGCATTAAAAGTCTGGATAAATAAAACATTGCTATTTGAATAACCGAACTGGGTTCAACTAAATTAAGTCGTTACAAAGCAGAGGGATTGAAGCTTTACTGCGTGTAGGAGTAGTTTGTCATGGAGCCACTTCCTGTTGTTTGGGTTTGGAAGCGGGAGGTCCCATGCCATGCAAAGGCTGACGACGCTGTCATGCTGGTCACCTTTGAGTTCCGAATTTTCATCCAGCTTCATATAGAGAGGAATGAGGGAAAAGATGAATAAGAAATAGGTTGGAAGAAAACTTTTATTAATGCTAGTCAACATGCAAAATATCTTCCAAATGCACAAGCCTAGTAAAATAACATTTGTCAGACTAACCAGCTGGATTGTTTCGCGAATGTCCAAATCAGGACAGTCCTCGACAGTGACAGTAGCAGTGTCAACTGTCCCACCATATAGGACATGTCTGACGGCTGGGCTGAGGCCAGGGAAAGCAGGACCTCCATACAGGAAGCAATGCCCCATCATTCGTCCTGCCATCAGGAAAAGCTCACTCTCCAACATCACAGCAGAGTTGGCAGGCACCAAGTGGTCTGACTGACCATCAAAAACCTTTGTGATTGCACCGTTTCCAGATTAAGCAATACATTTATAATAGCTTACACTTATGACATTGAATTCAAGGATAATAATGAATGAATGAATGCTCATTTGAAAGGTTTGAACTGAAGTGTGGTACAATCACTGACCTACATTTCGGTGGAATCCAGTTCTCAGCTTCTTCATCATTGTTGACATAACATGCCGGTTAATACCTACTCCAATAGCAACATCACCTAAAGAAACTGTAGTATAGGAAAGTAAAGTAACATAAGTATAGGACGGCAACATTCTCCTTTGAAATATATGATATCAAAAAACACTAAAAATGTCACCCTCGAGTCTGCATCTCAGTGGTGATGCCCACTGCACGTTCGTGCATTTGTAGAAGCTCATATAGGAGCTGTCCTGTTCCTCCTCATCTTTCCTAAGGTCCACTGCAAAGCGATTCTCTTCAGAACCACTGTTATTATGCAATATGTCCTCAGTGAAAAGTCAAATCGCTTTTTTGGGATCTTCAACAGTGCTCCAGTCTAACAGGGTAAAGACGTTTTCAGTAGGTAATATGTGAAGCTTGCTGTTGTGTAGATTCTCAGTCATCCAGATCATAGCTATCAGATGACTTGAATCAAGTGCCACTGGACCTCTTTCTTTAACTGAAGATGTTTCTATCATCCAATGGGCTTCTTCAGTTCTGAGAAACCTGGTATCAGGCCAGAGATTACATGTCTGGGAATGGAGTCATCAACTCATTTGCATCTCTCAGAGATATACTCGACCTGAGACCAAGTCTCTCAGAACTGAGGAAACCCATCGGATGATAGGCGAGACATCTTCAATTCAAGAAAGAAGTCCAGTGGTACTTGATTTGACTCATCTGACAGTAAAGTTTGCTATATGCCAAATCATGAAAAGAGCACAGAATGAGTGCTAAATCTAAGTCAACTGTTTGGAACAGATGAAAGGTCACTTTACCTTCTGATGTCGTGGCTGATGTGCTTGCTGCTGTCCCTTGAGTAAGTGGTGCTGAAGCATTATGGACATCAGAAATGCTGCAAAGAAAGTTTGGAGTTGGGAGACTGTCACAATTGCGCATTTGCACATTAATATAATACTTTTATTAAATTTTAGTTGACTACCTCTCTCCACAGAAAGCTGCATGCATCTCCAGACTGTCAGTTGGAAAAAACTGGCTACATATAGGGCAGGCAGCCATGGAGGACAGTGCAGCTGTATGACATCTATTTATCTTCAATAAAAGGAAAATCAGAAGTTGAAATAACAGTGTAAACATTATAATATAAATGTTCAAGGTGTTTTACTTAAGATAATCTTACATTATTAGATGTGGGTTTTGGGGACACAGTAGCAGTGTCCTCTGTTGTCAGATCGGTCACAGAGTCACATTCTACATCTGAGTCCTAGTTGCAAAACAACAACAAACTCATTATCAGATGTCAGTCATTTTCTACCACTTATCTCTTGCGGGGTCACCGAGAGGCTGCAGCCTATTCCAATAACATCGGGCGAAAGGCAGGGTACACCCTGGGCAAGTCACCACCTCATCACAGGGCCAACACAGACAGACAGACAACCATTCACACTCAAATTCAGACACTAGGGCCAATTCAGAGTCACCAACCAACCTATTCCCCAAGTGCATGTCTCTGGAGGTGGGAGTAAGCCAGCGTACCCGGAGAAAACCCACACAGTCACGGGGAGAACATGCAAACTCCACACAGAAAGACCCCAGACCTGGAATCGAACCTAGGCAAGGCAAGAGCACTAACCACTATTTCACCACACTGCCCACAATGAGATGTTCAGGAAGAAAACAACTTACCTCACAGTGTTCCACTTTTTTGGTGCAACTGTCAACATGGAGGGCCAAAAGATGTAATGGCATCTCCTCCTGACAATTTTTACAAACTGCCTTTGGCATTTTTGAAAATTCTGAGGCATTTTTGGGGAGAGGGCTAACATCTAATTCACCCTGCAATGGAACTATGTACAATATATATTTTCCACCATTTGATGCCCTCTTCAGTTGTGAGGTGGTGTAGCCTTGTGCCTGGGGGCTTACAATTGTAAGGCGCCTTTGTCCACTTCCGCCTGAAACATTGAAATTTGTTTGCCAAAGTACATGACCAGCGTGCAGCCTGCATAAATTCTAACTGCAGAATGAGAAAAGAAACTATCAGGTGTCCAAAAAAGTTTTTGCCGATTTTTTAAAGAAGAATTAAAGTCTCATATTTATCTTTTAAACTGACTTCATTCATCAAAAATTCACTTTCTATAACCTTCTCCCAACAACTTAATATTTGGCTAAATTATGTTAAGGTTTAATGTGTTAAGGTAGTTAAAAGACAATAATCTTCTAAAATGCTGAGAAAACAAAATTGGCAAAAACTTTTTTGGATACCTGATATTAAAGCCATTTTGCTCAACACTGTGCATACTTTGTGACATGTAGGTTTCCCATGTCACCAGCAGCACCGGGCCAAGGTATGACTATAAATTTACCTCAAGGCTAAAAAACAAAGAAAAAAACAAGTTTGAACAATTTGGAATCAATTGCTGAAAATACTCTGTACCTGAACCCTTGTAAAACATCCATGAGCCATTCAAGCCCCTAAGTTTAGGGTACTCCTGGGTAAGTATTTCTGATATCTAGAGAAAGACAATGTTATCACAAACATTGGTAACAATTTACTAACGACTACAACAAATAACTAAAATATGACACTTCGTCTCATAAGCTTTTTTAATGCTCATCTTTAGCTTGTATTACTTATTTTCTTTGAGATATTCTTACATCACATCATTTGACCTGATGAATGCTTCCTGTGCATGAGTGGGGAATGTATGTTACAACTTGGTCATCTTATTACCTCATCAATAAACTTATTTATCTTATTACCAAGATATAAGAAAAGTGACTACACTCTGAGCCATTTCCATATCATTCATCACATTTGAAACACAAATGTTTTTTTTGCACAGCACGCCTTTTCTGGTTGTGTAGATATAAATAGATTTTTGGCCGTTTTCTAGGATGAGTTGAATCAAGTACCAATGGACTTGGGGTGCACAACATACCAGTTAATTTCAAACCCAAGAATACTGTTAGACACAAATTGGTGCATCCTAAGGACAAGACTCTTAGACAAAAACTCAGTATTTTTGTTTATGCAGTACAGAGTAGTGAAGAATGTCATGACTTGTAGGTGAAACAGGCGTATGGCACAACTCAGAAGAGCCCAGCTCCTCAGGCCAGGACTCAGCTGCACACCTTCATCTCAAAGAAACTGGCCACCCCTTTTAGGATCATAATATCCTCATTTTGGACAGAGGGGACAGATGGTTCAAAAGTGGAGTGAAGGCATTTCTGTGAAGCTAGAGACTCCCTCACTTAGCAGGGAGGAGGGTTTTACTTCCAGCTTCCAGCCAGCTATAATGTTGCTCTGAAATCCTTACCTAAACACATAAGCCAGGGAGAAAGGGGCTATTACCCAATAACGCACATATGGTTTCAACGACCCATCAATACAATGAATGGGTAACCGACCCACTCACATCTTCCAGAGAGATAAACTGCTAGCCTGACACCAAAATTTCAGAACTGAGGAAGTCCATCGGGTGATAGGCAAAACATCTTAAATTCAGGAAAGAAGTCCAGTGGCACTTGATTCAGCTTATCTGAGAGCTATGAGCTGAATGACTGAAAATCTACACAGACATATTGGCCATGGTGTTTAAATTTGATTCATATCGTATTATTGCTGTTTGTTGAGCTTTGTCATTTAGAACAATGAGTTGCAGAAAACCAAATTATGAATAGGGGCATGACAGTGCATGGCTCATACACAAAAAATAGATCTTGTACGTGACCTGTTTTTTTAAATACAAAAATAGATTCAGGGTGGAAAATTATGAACTTCAGGCTAATATACAGCACATCTATGGTTTGGTATGAAACACTATTATACCTTACCTGATCATGAGATGCATCTTCAGGCAATGATATCAGTTTCATTCCTAACCCAGCCTGACAAAGCTTTAGCTCCGCATCTCCTTTTGGAGTTAGAGTCGCAGGTGAGGAAAGGACATAAAATTGAAAACACTGCATTTTGCATGTGCCAGGTCGCGGTTGGTTAAACCTCCTCTTTCCCCGGAAAAGATCTGTGACAAACAATAATGTATTAAATCAATCTCTAGAATTACCATAGGCGATATTTTCATTCGGTTCTGTCCACTAAAATAAGTTTACAAGGCTGCTTCAACCGTATATATAATTTAAGATTTACTATTCTCATGTGAATTTATGTGTGTTTGGAAGTCCGCATAAAAACCTTTGCATTTGGGCTGACAAAGATCCTTGCATTGTGGTGGCTGTTCCCAATGAGGGGTTGAGAACAGGAGTTGGTCTAAGTGGAGTACTGGTAGTCGCAATGGATGAGGAACAGGTGGAGGCTCTCGCTTCATGGGCTTCCAGATTTTGTTGGATGAGTGTAACAAGATTTCTGGCAACAGACTCCATATTTCTCTCCGATCCAGAATCATGACCCTACATTAAAATATTAAAGTTTTAGCTTAACTATATTTACTTTGACAAAAATTCTGTACTCTTCCTCTGGCATTTGGCGCAATTATAACCAATAGGATGCTTTGAAAAAGCTGGCGTTATCACATTAGAAATACCTCTTGCCACCATATCACATTCCATTGAATATTCCATTGAACAGAAAAGTGTGAGTAAAATTGTCAGATGGAATGAGATAAATGCTTGATTATATAACTTGTGTGCTTCGTCTTTGGTCCACCAATTTGTTGAGCTTCAGATAGTCTCGCTTCTCTGTGACCATTAGCCACTTAATTATATAGCAGATATGTTTTCAGCGTTTCTAATTCGTCCAGTTTCATCAGTGGCGTGCCGTCAGATGTCAGGAAGGCCTTCAGTAACATCACCCTTTCCCCACATAACGTTAACTGTTTGCGATCATGTTTGCCTGATTAACAATCAGTTTATTAACTTCACTGCCACCACCAATGCATGACACGTAATGATTAACGAATGACAAAGCGATTACCTATTGGCTATGTTGATATAATTGATTTGACTCCGCGAGGATGACAATCTGCAAAAAATCCGAAACTTTCGCTGACTTCGCGGCAATTATTTTCGTTATTATCACCCAGCTGTGCATCATAGGCTACCTAACAACGCACTTTAGCCGTCACCACATTGGGGAGTCACATCAATTATATCATCATAGCCAATATGTGATACATTGAACCCTGCATCATAAATCGGATCATTCCGAGTTTAGAGGCGCATTCGTAGCAACCGCGCCTCATTCCTCTTTATATTTGGATTATATCCGAATATATTACAGTGGCGACGAGGATGGGATTTCCTTGTCATTAGAAGGGAATCCTGATTGCAGAGCTAGTTAATTAAAGTGTTTAGTCGGAGTAATAACTGCACTACAAGCTAGCGTCTAGCAAGTCGGTCAAGCGAAGTTAACGTAACTACACAGCAGGATGGCGAAATGCATCGGACAAATCTCCGAATACAAAGAAGGTCAGGAGGACTTTGAATCGTATCTCGAGAGGTTTGAGCAATGGATGATATGCAACGAAATCAATGATGACAAAAAGGTCAGTGTGTTCCTATTGGCGCGGAAGCCTACAGGCTATTAAAGAATCTAGCCCTGCCAGACAAGCCGAGTAACCTAGCCTACAGTGTGCTGAAGGAAAAACTCTCCACACATTATAAGCCCAAACCGCTAATCATAGCCGAACGGTTTCGATTTCAAAAAAGGAATCAGATGGACAATGAGTCTGTGTCGGATTACATTGTTGCTTTAAAACAACTTTCCACACATTGTGAATTCGGTACCTATTTAAATGAAGCACTGAGGGATCGATTTGTGAGCGGGTTGAAAGTGGAGGCTATACAACGGAAACTGCTGGCTGAACGTGATCTTACGTTTAAAACTTCATGCGAAGTGGCTTTGTCAATGGAAATGGCATCGAAAAATACGATGGAGTTTGCCAATAAAATTAAGGGAAGTGCGACCGTGAATAAAATCGACAAAAAGAAAGTAATCAAGGGTGCTTGGAAAAGCAGCCTAGATACGGATAACTCCAGACCACAAAAACAGGACACACACCAGCTTTGTTACCGATGTGGTGGTTATAACCATGCAGCGACAGGGTGTAGGTATAAATCAGAAAAGTGCCACAAGTGTTCGAAAATCGGACACATAGCTAAAATGTGCCGAACCAAAGGTAAACAAGGACAGACTCAGTTTGTGGCTGAGGACAAGTCCAATGCTGTACAGGGAGTTGGAGATGAGGAGGAACTATTTGGGGTGTACACAGTTAAAATAATTGAAAATGGAAAAAAAGGACATTACTGTAAACATTGACCTAGAAGGTAACCCGGTGAACATGCATCTGGACACAGGCGCTGCTGTAATCTTGGTGTCTGAGATAGTGTACAAGGAAAATCTCTCTCATCTTCCACTCCAGGAGAGTAAAATGCGGTTGTCCACCTTTTCAGGGGAAAACATTCCTTTGATGGGGCAAGTGACTGTTCATGCCAAATATCAAAAACAGAGTGCTAATCTACCCCTGGTGATAGTCAAAGGTGATAGACCAGCCCTCCTGGGACGAAACTGGCTGACAAAATTTAAATTGGATTGGGCAAACATATTTTCAGTTAGCCCAGCAGGCGGCAGTATAAATGCAGACGTTGAAGCTGTGTTGCAGCAACATAAAGCAGTGTTCGCTGAAGGGCCTGGAACTATTCGTGAATTCAAAGCCCATATTACCCTGAAGCCGGATGCCAAACCAGTTTTCCGGAAGGCACGGCCGGTGCCATATGCGCTAAAGGAAGCGGTTGAGAAGGAATTAAATAGGCTGGAAAATGCGGGCATCATTTCAAAAATAGACCACAGTGAATGGGCTGCCCCAATTGTTGTGGTACCCAAGTCAGACAACTCAATACGCATCTGTGGGGACTACAAGGTCACAGTTAATCCGAGTGTGGAGGAGGAAAAATACCCCCTACCTAACGTTGAAGACCTGTTTGCAACACTAGCCGGTGGTACACTGTTCAGTAAATTAGATCTCTCGCATGCCTATCAACAGCTCGAGCTGGAGAAGGGCTCAGAGAAGTATTTAACAATAAATTCTCACAAAGGGTTGTATGTCTATCATAGACTCTCATATGGGGTATCCAGTGCTCCCGCAATGTTTCAGAATGTGATGGACCAGATTCTTCAAGGCTTGGAGCATGTAACCTGCTTTCTAGATGACATCCTCATCACTGGGAGAACGAGGGAGGAGCATCTGAGGAATCTCGAGGAGGTCCTGACCCGACTGGAGAGCTACGGGGTAAGAGTGAAACGGGCTAAATGTGATTTCATGCAGGAGAAGGTTGAGTACCTGGGGCACCTGATAGATAGTGAGGGACTCCACCCCACAGAGACAAAGGTTGCAGCTATTGTAAACGCACCCAGGCCAACGAATGTAACCGAGTTAAGGTCATTTCTGGGACTTTTAAATTATTATGGCCGCTTTATGAAAGACCTGTCAACCTTACTGCAGCCACTGCACCAACTTCTGAAGAAAGAAGTACATTGGGAGTGGACATATGAGTGCACTGCTGCATTCCAGGCTGCAAAAGCGCAGTTAGCGAAAAGCTCTGTCGTGGTACATTATGACACGCAGAAACCCTTAAGACTAGCGTGTGATGCATCCCCTTATGGGATTGGCGCGGTCATGTCGCACATAATGGAAAATGGGGACGAGAAACCCATCGCCTTTGCATCCCGCACGTTAACGGAGGCGGAGAGCAAATAAAGTCAGATAGAGAAGGAGGCTTTGGCCATTATATTTGGAGTGACTAAATTCCATAAATATTTGTATGGCTGTAAGTTCAGTTTAATTACTGACCACAAACCACTTGGGACCAAAATCGGAAAATTCCCACATTAGCAGCCTTACGGATGCAGAGATGGGCGCTGAGGCTGATGGCATATGACTATAGCATTGAATACAGAACGTCAGCTGAAAATGCTAATGTAGACGCTTTATCGAGACTGCCTGGTATAGAGAAGGATAGCACAGCAGAAGAAAACAGCATCTTTTATTTCTCTCTAGTGGATGAATTGCCTGTGCACGCTAAGGAAATTGCACAGAGCACTCTTAAAGACCCAGTCTTACGAAAAGTGCTGGAGTTCACCCAGAGTGGTTGGCCGAGCTATGTGCAGGATGAAGCCCTGACCCCTTTCTTTAGCCGTAGGACAGAACTATCAGTAGAGCAAGGATGCATTCTGTGGGGGCTACGAGTAATCATTCCGCCAGCACATAGAGAAAGACTGTTACATGACTTACATCAAGGGCACCCAGGTGGGTGTAAAATGAAGGCTTTAGCATGGAGCTACATGTGGTGGCCTCTGATGGACAAGGACATAGAAGGCACAGTACGGCAATGTGAGGCATGTCAAGCTGTGAGGAAACTACCAGCAGTAGCGCCGCTTCACTGCTGGCAGTGGCCCACTAGGGTGTGGCAGAGGCTACATATAGACTTTGCAGAGAAAGACCAACAACACTTCTTACTATTAGTTGACAGTCATTCCAAATGGCTAGAGGTCATTCCCATGGCAACAACCACCGCAACAAAAACAATTGAGGTGTTGCGGAACATCTTTGCTGCCTATGGTCTCCCTGAGGAGATTGTCTCGGACAATGGTCCACAATTCACCTCACTAGAGTACAAGACATTCCTGCAAAGCAATGGAATAAAGCAAACTTTGGTACCGGCCTACCATCCCGCATCTAATGGAGCTGCAGAAAGAGCCGTCCAAACGGTCAAAGCGTCACTCTTGAAACAGGTGCTGGATGAGAAATACCAAAATATCACAGTAACTCTTCAGCATAGGCTGGCCAACTTCCTGTTACTGTACCGGAGTACACCTCACAGCGTCACAGGATGCACGCCAGCAGAACTATTCCTGAAACGACAGATAAGAACCAGGTTCAGCTTTCTGAAACCAAATTTAGCTGGTGTGGTAGAAACCAAACAACAAAGGCAGAAGAAGTACCACGACCATGGCTCCTCCAAACTGAGACATCTGTCGGAAGGTGACCCAGTCCTGATCCGAAACTTTCGGGGAGGGAAGGAGAGGTGGATCAAGGGGACGGTGAAAAAACGACTTGGACCCGTCACCTACTTGGTGTGTAACGGTGTGAACCAGCGCCCAGTCCACATTGATCATCTGCTGTACACCAGTCCGCCCAGTTCAGCGACACCAGAGGTGCAGGGTGACCCGATGGAAGTCCCCCATCCCGCATCGGTTAGTGCTGATTTGGGGATGAATGACACACCTGGAGTAGTGGGTGCTAGCCAGTCATCGCCTGTAGCCACCCCATGTCCAAGACGGCGGGCTAGGGAAAAGCCTGCAACACCCTTGCCAACTTCGGTGGACGGTAAGAACGCAGTTTCTACTGCTGACCAGGAGTGCACTACCACTGAGGAGGAAATAGTGCGGAGATATCCTCAGAGGGAGCGTGCGCCTCCAAAACGACTGGACCTTTAATTCATTTGACAGTTCAAAAAATAAATTAATTAAAAAAATCTAAATGTGAAAAAGAGTTCCTGGAGGAAAAAAAATGTAAAGTGAACTGTAGGTTAATGGGAGGTGTTTGTTTGGAATTGTTGTTGAAATGAATTCTTAAAGTTGAACTGTTAAGAGTTAACGAAAAAAAAAAAAAAGAAGTGAGACTGGTATTGAATTGGAAAAAAAAAAAGTATAGCATTGAGGTTATTGTACCTAGTAAGGGTAAACTTTATGTTAATGTAGCATTATTATGGCAGTAAGAATTTGTGTTATTACTACGGGGAACTTCATAGCTTATGGGGGAGGAGTGTGATACATTGAACCCTGCATCGTAAATCGGATCATTCCGAGTTTAGAGGCGCCCTCTACTGGCGTTTAGGTGTAGGGATACTTGATGTGCACATGCGTTAATGTACAGCAGTCCTGAAGTAAAATAAAGAACGTGACCAGTCACATTCGTAGCAACCGCGCCTCATTCCTCTTTATATTTGGATTATATCCGAATATATAACACAATAGGCAATCGCTTTGTCATTCGTTAATCATTACGTGTCATGCATTAGTGGTGGCAGTTAAGTTAATAAACTCATTGTTAATCAGGCAAACATGATCGCAAACAGTTAACGTTATGCGGGAAAGGGTGATGTTACTGAAGGCCTTCCTGACATCAGACGGCACGCCACTGAGTTTCATGATACCTATCCCGCAAGTAAGGAGTTTGCAAGCTAGCTAATGCAACTTGATATTGGCGGGAAGACATGACCTGAGCAAACATGACTTATTAACAGATAAATGTAGCTTTTGCCAGAGTTTTAAACGTTGTTATTTCTTTAGCAAAACCACTTATAACAACCGAAGGTACAACATTATAAGGATTTTGTACTTACTGCTCGCCATCCGGTCTCCATTTGTCCATCTGTTGGTCTCAACCATACAGTGGTTGCGCCGCCTGGTGTTATGTAACGGTGTAGGTATGGAGACAGACGAGTCTCCACGTGCATTTGTGAATCGCTGTATGTATTTGCATATCCTCCGCAGCAAAAGTGTAGCAAAAGTCACATGTAAGAACCCATCCAATCCCAGTGCCTGATATTTACACAGAGTTTGTTGTACGCATTTGTGGATCTAGATACAGACACGGATACTTCTACACATTTGTGGATCGTAATACAAATTGTTTTTACGCATTTGTGCATCCGGTTACACATTTGTGGATCGAAATACAAATTATTTTTACGCATTTCTGCATCCGGTTACACATTTGTGAATCTTGTTTCAGGCACAGATTTTTTTTTACACATTTGTGAATCTCGTTACAGACACGGATTTTTTTTACACATTTGTAAATAGTTTTGCTACAATAATGCCCCCATAGATTTTGTCAAAATTGGAAAACGTGTTAGTAACGGAAAATAACTGAGTACAAGCCAGGAACAATCCTTGACGCAAAGGCATGGTCCGGCCTCCACCAATTATCACGTCCAGAGACGCCACTGCACACACAATTGTCTACTAATTTTGGCATTTTCAGGAAAACGTTGCGTGTACTTGCAAATATATTAACGTTGTTATGGCCCCAATTTGTTATTGCATTTACAACATAACAGCAACAGCAAGGGATGACAGACACAGTTTTAAAAACTTAAACACATTTAATGAAAAAAACAAAGACTAAACTACTATCTACACTTAAGACCAAGATTGAACACAACAAAAACAGAAATATTTACAGTCCCTCTTTGTTGGGGTGGCTTGGTGATGTCCTGGGCAAGGGAAAATGCTCTAACATAGGCAAAAATCCACAAAAGAAAACTTCACAGGTCTTGAACAGAATGACAGGTCTGGTCACACGTATCCTTCTTCTTGCAATTTCTCCTACTACTTTACTGTCTCAATTCTTTTCCTTATACCTGTATACTCTTTTGCAGACCCCACCCACATTTAGACCTCTTTTTTTTAATTTTCGGGGACTTGCCCCAGACATGTCCAGGACATGTCTAAACATAGCTCCAGTCTGAGCTGAATAAAAAAAAAGGTAAATACTGCCATCCAGTGGCCTATATTCACATTACACCTCCATTCCAAAAGGGAAAAATTTTGACTCATAAAGGCTAAATTTTTCTTTTCAATACTAAATGGTTAAGTAAACACTTGTCTATATATACATATCATACAATATTCAAATAAACACAATATATATACATACTCAAACACGGGATAAGCAATCAGCAATTACATTGTCTGTACCCTTCACATGCTTAATTTCCAAGTCAAACTCCTGTAAAATCAAACTCCAATTCAACAATCTCCGATTCTTGTTTTTCATCTTACTCAAAAACATTAACGGATTGTGGTCAGTGTACACAATCATTGGCTTTTCCCCTGTACAAACATAAACCTCAAAGTGTTGTAAAGAAAGGACGAGAGCCAACAGTTCCTTCTCTATTGTGGAATAGTTCGTTTGGTGGCGATTGAACTTCCTGGAGAAGTATGCCACGGGATGCTCAATGTCATCAGAGTCACTTCTCTGAAGGAGCACAGATCCACAAGTTTGGTCGCTAGCATCGACCGCGATGGAGAACGGTTTGTTGAAGTCAGGAGATTTGAGCACGGGGAAGTGACACAGCAGAGACTTCAGGCGATCGAAGGCTCTCTGGCATGCATCATCCCAAGTGAACTTAACGCCTTTCTTCAGTTGGTTAGTTAGACTGAGAGCAATCTCAGCAAAGTTCTTGCAGAACTTGCGGTAGTACCCGATCATTCCAAGGAAGCGGCGCAAAGCTTTTTTGTTGTCAGGAACTGGAAAGTCCATGATGGCTTGGACTTTAGCATTTATGGGTGCCACCTTATCATAGCCTATGACGTAGCCAAGATAGGTGACAGTAGCACAACCAAAGTCACTCTTGTTCAGGTTAGCCTGGGTCAGGCGCTGGAACAACGTCTCTACATCTTTTAGATGTTCTTCCCAGGAGTCACTCCATGTGATCAGGTCATCGATGTATGCACCCGTGTGTGGCAATCCGGCGATTGTAGACTGTATCATCCTTTGGAATGTGGCTGGGGCATTTTTCATTCCAAAGGGTAGGACTTCATACTGGTACAACCCAGATGGTGTGGCAAAAGCAGAGATGCTCTTGGCCCTCTCAGTTAAAGGCACACGCCAATACCCCTTCAATAAATCAATCTTGGTCAGAAACTTTGCTTGCCCTACTCTATCAATACACTCATCAATCCTAGGTATTGGAAACACATCAGTTCTAGTTACAGCATTGACTTTGCGATAATCTGTACAGAATCTAGTACTTCCATCAGGTTTTGGAACTAGCACACGGGGTGAACTCCAATCTGAGTTGGAGGGTCTGATAATATCATGTTCTAACATGTACTCAACCTCTTTCTCAGCAATCTTTCTCTTTTCAGGATTCATCCGGTACGGATGCTGTTTTATTGGTTTGGCATCACCAACATCTACATCATGAGAGGCTATAGAAACTCTCTTTGGAACATCAGGAAACAGATCCTCATATTTCTTGATCAACCTCTCAAACTGATCTCTCTGTGAGGGTTCTAAGTGCTGGAGTTTTACATCAAGATTTTGCAACACTTCAGAATTTGACAATTTACATGAAAGAACTTCAGCTTTAATTCTAAGTTCATCATCTTGAAAGTCCCCCTCATCTTCACACGTTTTGACCATAGGAGAATCTGAAGTGACAGCAGCAACCCTAGCATTTCTGTCATGATAAGGCTTCAGCATGTTAATGTGACACAATTGTTTTGGTTTTCTCCTATCTGGAGTCTTCACAATGTAATTGAGATCATTGAGTTTTGTCAGAATTTCATAAGGACCATGAAATCTAGCCTGCAATGGATTGGACTGCAAGGGAAACAACACAAGGACTTTGTCTCCTGGTTTAAACTCACGGCTTCTAGCCTTATGATCATACCAAGTTTTCATTTTTCCCTGACTTGATTTCAAGTTCTCTTTGGCTAGGTCACAAGCAGCACGCAATCTTTCCTTGAACTTGCTAACATAGTCTAACAGACTGATGTGCAGCTCTTCCTCTTGCCATTGTTCACTCAATAATAGCAAAGGTCCTCTCACTTCATGGCCAAACACTAGCTCAAACGGGCTGAATCCAGTAGACTCCTGCACTGCTTCTCTAGCTGCAAACAACAGCAAATGAACACCTTCATCCCAGTCTTTCTCATGGTCAAAACAATAAGTCCTCATCATTGTCTTGAGAGTGGAATGAAACCGCTCTAAGGCACCCTGACTTTCTGGATGATAGGCACTAGAAAGAATCTGCTTTGCACCTAGTTCATACACAACCTGCTGAAACAAACCAGAAGTGAAATTGCTACCTTAGTCTGACTGAATTTCCCTGGGAAGGCGAAACAACGTAAAGAACTTTATCAAAGCCTTCGAGATTGCAGTTGCCTTGATGTTACGTAGAGGTATGGCTTCGGGGAATCTGGTAGATGCACACATCATTGTCAACAAGTACTGATTTCCAGATCTAGTCTTGGGTAATGGACCAACACAATCAACAATGACCTTAGAGAATGGCTCCTCAAATGCTGGGATAGGCTGCAATGGAGCTACAGGTGGGTCTAACTGGTGTTTTCCAACTACCTGACAAGTGTGACAGGTTTTGCAAAAGTTGGAAACGTCTTTCCGAAGCCCAGGCCAAAAGAAGTGTTTTATGATCTTATCAACAGTCTTGTTTACACCAAGATGACCTCCTAAAGGTAAACTATGAGCCATTGTTAAGATCTCATTCCTGTAGACCTTCGGAACAACAATTTGCCTGACCACTGCCCAATCTGCATTGGCAGGGATATCAGGAGGGCGCCACTTCCGCATCAACACACCATCCTTGAGATAATACCCAACTGGAACTGAGTCTATTTCTTTATCAGGAAGGGCTCTCCTCCTTAGTGCACAAATTTCAGGATCATTAGTTTGCTCCTCAATCAACCGCTTTCTGGACAGAGACAAGTCTCTAGACACATCAGAATCACCAGACCCATCCGGCTGGCTGAATAGAGAACTGGTAAAAGTATCTGATAAGTCCTCAAACGGAGAAACCATAGTAGGCCAATCAGAGTCATGAGGCGAACCACCTGAGTCCTGACTATTCAATGTGCTGGACGGCACCACAACATCTTCTTCTTTAGCCTTCTTGGCCATAGCACGAGTCACTGCGCAAGAAGGATACAGAGATGGGTCCTCATCCCCATCTTCAGTGCTCGGCTGTGAAGTAAGATGTACAGGGGGAACTACTTTGCCCCCAGCCAAGTCATTGCCTAGCAACAGAGAAACACCCTTTATAGGTAGACTTGACATAAGTCCCACCTTTACCTGTCCTGTAACTAAATCTGACTTCAAGAATATATAGCACAGGGGTACAGATACAGTCCTCCCTTCAATACCTTGTACAAGTATGAAATCCCCTGAAGCGGTCTCATCACGTAACTCCAAGGAGTCCATCAACAAAAGTGACTGAGAAGCTCCGGTATCCCTTAGGATATATATGGGGACAGGAGTAGTATGCTCATTCAGAGCCACAAATCCCTCTGACACAAATGGAAGAAATTCCTCCCTCACAAAGTCAGCAGTATCAGGCTTTTTAGCCCCACAAGAAGCAGGCAATTTAGCAGATCGGTTATCTACTACAGGGGTTTCTAACCTTGTTTTCACAAAGGCATTTTGTTTGGTATCCTTTTCTTTTTCTTTCTTAGCTGTTAGGAACCAACAGTTAGTTTTAACATGACCAGGTTTCTAGCAATAACTGCAAACTAGACCACTTTTGTCACTGTCAGCTTTCACACTTTGATCAGACCTGTTACTGGATTTCTGAGCACTATCATCAGATTTGTCTTTGTCTTTGGGTGAGGAATCTTGGGAATCACCGTAACCCTTTTTCTGAAATTGGGACCATCTATTCTTACTGCTAGACTGAAATTTGGACTTATGTGTGAGAACATATTCATCTGCAAATTTGGCTTGCTTCTCATTAAGGTAGGTCTTAATATCATCTTTAACACAGTTCTTGAATTCTTCAACTAACACCATCTCTTTTAGTGAGTTGAAATCATCCTTGACCTCCATAGAAGTACACCAGCGCTCAAAGCAAACCTGCTTCTCATTAGCAAATTCAACATAAGTCTGACTTTCAGATTTCTTCAGACCTCTGAATTTCTGTCAGTAAGCCTCTGGAACCAACTCATAAGCTCTCAAAATAACCTTTTTGACAACCTCATAATCAAAGGAATCATCTGCAGACAAAGCCGAATAGGCTTGTTGAGCTTTACCCTTGAGGACAGTTTGCAACATCAGAGGCCAGTGTTCCTTTGGCCACTGGCAACTCTTTGCTACCTTTTCAAAACACTGGAAATGGTTGTCAACATCCTTTTCCGAAAATGGAGGCACTAATTTTACCTCCTGGCTAGCCCGAAATTTATTTTCAGTTTGAATTTTAATTTTTAGTTGCTCCATTTGGAGTCTTTCTTCTCTATCGAATTTCTCTTATTCAAAATCTCTCTGTCTTGCAAATTTTTCTAACTAAAATTCTCTTTGTTTTTCTTTTTCTTCCCTTTCAATCTCTAGCATTTTTAATTTAAGTTCCATTTCTATATTTGGATTTTCCACTGGAAACTGTTCCAGATCTCCTGGTGCAAACACATTTTCAACAATGTAATATTCAACTATCTCTCTAGCCAGTCTTGCTTTTCGCATGGCTGGTTTTACCTCTGTCAGCTCTAACTGTCTGCAAATTTCTAGCAGTTCTGTCTTTTTAAAAGACTTCAAAACCCCTACGGTTGGTGATGCCAAGAAATCATCCATTGCTGTTGATCTATATATATGTATTCAATTAAAAAAATCAATTTTACAATTTGAGATGTTAGATTTTCAATAAATGACTCACACGATGTCTCTCCCGGACGAGCCCCCAATTTTTTATGGCCCCAATTTGTTATTGCATTTACAACATAACAGCAACAGCAACAGCAAGGGATGACATACACAGTTTTAAAAACTTAAACACATTTAATGAAAAAAACAAAGACTAAACTACTATCTACACTTAATCCCAAGATTGAACACAACAAAAACAGAAATATTTACAGTCCCTCTTTGTTGGGGTGGCTTGGTGATGTCCTGGGCAAGGGAAAATGCTCTAACATAGGCAAAAATCCACAAAAGAAAACTTCACAGGTCTTGAACAGAATGACAGGTCTGGTCACACGTATCCTTCTTCTTGCAATTTCTCCTACTACTTTACTGTCTCAATTCTTTTCCTTATATACTCTTTTGCAGACCCCACCCACATTTAGACCTCTTTTTTTTTAATTTTCGGGGACTTGCCCCAGACATGTCCAGGACATGTCTAAACATAGCTCCAGTCTGAGCTGAATAAAAAAAAAGGTTAATACTGCCATCCAGTGGTCTATATTCACATTACAACGTTTACTGGTCTGAAGACGCGCTGTAAAAAATGTTAATGATTTTTGCAGATAGGATACTGAATATATGAGCGAAGAAACCGAGACTTTAAGGCTGCGCAAACGCCGAGCCGCGAGGCAGCATATTTTCATAAGTTGTAACTATTTACAGAAATACGGATCTACTCGTTTACGCACATTTGTCACAGTATTTTCTGTGTTTCGTGCTTTCTCCATGTTTGGAAGGACGTTCACGTTTAAAGTGTTTGGACTCAGTTGATAACGCGCTGTTAACAGCCAGATTCGGGTCATTATCTTTACAATGACCAGAGTGCACTTCACCTTCTTATAACCTCAGCCATTCAAAATTTTGATGCAACTCTTTGCGAAAATAATCAACTGATTTTGCTGCCGCTTCATCCGAATCACCGTCATGATTTTCATTTTCAGTAACTTTTGATACCGACTCGACTTTTTTAATGTTAACGGTACCAAAAAAAACAAGAAGTCTTCAATCGCTCTTCGTTCCATTTTCAGTCCAAATCTTGTGCATAGCTACAATAGTAACTCTCATTCCCGCGAAATGGATTGTTTGACGGCTAATATTAACCATTCTATAATCAGTACTGAGGTTTAGGACGTCAACCTCCCCTTTGATTGGTCAAAATGGTCACTGTCAGCTCGAGGGAACACACTGGGTGCGCTCGGCTGCGGTAAGTCCAGTAGATTCATGCACTGCTCAGAGACATACGCCCATCTTTATTTAAACTGCAGCGGTGGCTGGCTGGCCTTCTGACTAACAAATGTTCCTGAAAAGAGGTGATTAATTGGGGGAAAAAGCGGTCGCACAGGTGCAACTATTTTAATTCGAAGGTTGCACAGTCTTAATTTTGTTCGCCATTTCGAGCCCTCCACATACACACACGACACACAACGCATTTAACCTCACCTCGGTATTCGCTGAATTAAACTCCAACGAACACCATGACAACATTGACATTACTTAATCCTTAAACCGGTGTTCGTTACATCTGTACATATTAGCCCACAACTACGTCAACATCTCCCTAAATACAATGGTAAGCACTTTCAAAGAAGAAGCATTCAGCAGCATTCCCGTTTTACTGACCCACAAACTTAACTATGTTTGCAAGCACGTGTACTAATTGGCAATTACTTGGTATTCATCTTTCCTATTTCAAAGTGGGTGGCAATATTTCAACTAAGTTTAACAGTGAGAGGCTTATAGAAATTTTAAAACCCCTTGTTCTGAAGCAGCCATTGCTTTCACCACTCTTCCAGTGGGGAAGGGGTAATGCGTCTGCATGTGCTGCAGGGTCTTCCGGCAACACAGAGCTGCCCCTGGATGCCTGACTGTAAATCATGCCACGGAAATATAAATCGGCGAACCCACGCGCGAATCGGCCGATGCCGATTCTGGTAAAAAATGCAAATATCGGCCTGATATATCGGCCGGCCGATGTATCGGTCGATCCTTAATAAGGACTACACTCAAACGTTAGCTACATCTGACAACAACTGAAATTATAGCGCAGTGTTAATCAGTGTTGTTGTTTGTGTGACTGAGTTGCGTGATTTATATTCGACTTAAGGTTGAGCGAGTATTACTAACACTAGCTTTCTTACTTAATTTGAGTGTCGTAAAATGTTGGATTTTACAAAATGAACCAATCGCGAAAACCAGTAGAATGCAAAAAGGAGGCTTTATTTCTGATATAAACAGAGCCAACAGAGCTGGCAACAGTACAATGTCCGCAATCCAAAATCAAATTCCAATGGGCGTAATCCAGAGTCAAAACCAGGGCACCAATCACAAAATCGTGGTCAGGCAATAAGAGGTCGAGAAACAAAAATGCGGTACAGTACAGGGAATAGGCAAAACTCGAAGTCAAGGCGGTCCAGTCAGGAAGACAAATCACAATGAATCAAGGCGAAAACAAACGTGGCACAGGAAACAAGGAAGAACGATTTGACAAAGGAAGTACAACAAACAGACCTCTTAAATACATTTCCGGGTAACACATGATCAAGGAGGGCAGGTGCAAGCAATGAAATCACAATCAAGGAGTGACACATGAGGAATAACTAATGACATGAATTTGGCAATCGCCAAAACGCAGACAGGGTTTACAAAGACAATCTGTGAACAGACAAACAGCTCCGGCCACGGAGTACTAAAGCGCACAGTAAAAAGAAAGGAAAGGGCAAAGTAAATGTGGAGATCCACAGAAAATGTCAGCAGAGATAATTAGGGATAGGCAAGGAGGCGGAGACTAGAATTGGGCGACTGCTGAGAGATCGTTTGTCAATTAGTATGTGCAGCTATACAATCCTGAGTGCATGTTAGTAAGTTTGTAAAAATGGTTAGTGTGGTCAGTAATTAGCGAAAATAACAAACTGTTAGTTTGTGTTAGTAGATAGCAAAAGAGAGAGGAAGGAAGAACACGAGGTAATGAAAGAAGGTTGAGACCCAGAAACCAATAAATCACCCGAATGAGTGGCACGCAAGACAAGGGACCGTGAGCAAAGACCTACATGAGACAAGACTGGGTAGACGAAGTGTAAAGCATGGGACTGATACAAGGCATGGCAATAATAAACATGGCAAGACTAGAAAACATGGCAAGGCTCAGAAATAAGGCAAGGAACTAGGAACATGGCTCGGGATCTAAGGATAAATCTGGATAAGAAAAATAATAAAACAAGAATATCTAAAATTACCAAAAACACAATACATAATCAAAAGAGTCTGTCTGAAACAGGGAGTGGTCACAAAACACAAGAATCAATAAACATGGCAAGGCCAGGTACAGAACTGAAACTAGGCAAGGGCAGAAACATGGACAGGCAGACAAGCAGAATCACAACAGAACCCCCCTCCCAACGAATCGCCACCGGAGATTCACCCTGAAGGTCTAGGGTGGTTGGCATGAAAGTCTCTGATAAGGTCGTTATCCAGGATGTGCCGGGATGGCACCCAACTGCGATGTTCGGGTCCGTAACCCTCCCAGTCGACGAGGTACTGCAGACCTCTGCCTCGCCGACGACAGTCCAGGAGGGCACGGACCGTGATGGCTTCGCCTCCATGGATGATCCGGGCGGGTGGTGGGGGATCAGGTCCAGAAGACAGGGGGTGGGTTACAGCAGGTTTAACCCCTTCAGACCCTGTGTCCATTACAATGGACGTCACATGACAACTGTTTTTTTTTTATTTTTTGCAACATTTAACACCACCTAAGTCCTCAAGACCATTTGACTGGATGTTTAGCAACCAATCATACAGCAGTATAGGTATCCTTGTGGCCATTTAAAAAAAATACAACACACTGAAGAGAGGCATGGCAGGACTTCACTCCACACGACAAAGTAAGGACTATTTTCAACAGTTTTATTCACATTTATAGATATTTGGGTTTGTTGTTCATGTTAGTTTTTTTTATTTTAAACTGTTCATTTCGAGTTAATATTATGATGTGATGTCAAGAAATGAATATATATGGCGTTTTCATATTTTCACAGCTGTTAAGACCCAATGTCCATTCAAATGGACAAAAAAAATGACAATTAAAGATTGTTGATAAAAACAAAATAATGATTGATTCTCATTTCTGGTTGCAAATAGTTGGGGAAAAAAGGGATTGTCATATTTTTCACAACCTTGGAACATAATTCAGGTCTGAAGGGGTTGAAGGGGTTCTGTTAGCACTTTTACTTGTCTCCTAGGCGGTCTGCACTTTTGTACTGTTCTTATGCACTTTTGTACGTTGCTCTGGATAAAAGCGTCTGCTAAGTACCTGTAATGTAATGTAATCTGGGACACATGAAAAGTGGAGTGTATGCATCGCATGGACAGGGGGAGACGGAGGCGAATGGCAGTGGGGCTTAGGACCTTTTCAACAGCAAAAGGGGCCAGGTCTTTGGGGAAAAGCTTACCCCCGTTACCTCTCAGGGGGATGTCTCTTGAAGACAGCCAGACACGCTGCCCAGGTCGGTACGTGGGAGCCGAAGTGCGTTTCTTGTCGGCCTGCTCCTTCATCCGGGCGACCGACCTGAGCAGGGACTGGCGGATGGCAATCCAGGTGCGTCTGCACCTACGAACAAACTCACGGGCTGAGGGGACAGCCACCTCCTCCTCCTGAGACGGGAACAAAGGGGGCTGGTAGCCCAGGCAGGCTTTGAAGGGGGAGACGCCGGAGGCAGCAGAGGTGTGGCTGTTCAAGGCGTACTCCACCCACGGCAACTGATAGCTCCAGGAGGAGGGGTTCCTAATACAGAGACATCTTAAAACATTCACCACACACTGGTTAGCTCGCTCGGTCTGGCTATTAGTCTAGGTATGGAAACCTGATGATAAACTGACTGAAGTGCCAAGAGCTTTAAAGAGTGTTTTCCAAAAGAGTGCAGTGAACTGGGGGCCGCGATCGGAAGTGATGTCGGGGGGCATACCATGAAGCCTAATGACATGTTGGATGACAAGGTTGGTGGTGTCTTGAGCGGAAGGGAGTTTAGTGAGGGGAACTAGGTGAACTGCTTTGGAGAATCTATCAACAATAGTGAGAATGGTGGTGTGGTAATTGGATGGGGGAAGGCCTGTGATGAAGTCTAGTGCAATGTGGGACCAGGGACGATGTGGTGTCAGAAGGGGCTGAAGTAAACCTTGAGGGAGCTGGTGAGAAGTCTTAGCCTGGGCGCAAAATGAGCAAGCAGCTACGAAGTCCTGGACATCTTGGGTCAATTCTGGCCACCAAAACCTCTGGAGGATAAAGTTCTTGGTACGGCGTATCCCTGGGTGGTAAGACAGCCTGAATGAGTGGCCCCATTCCAGGACCTTGGGGCGCAGGGCAGCTGGGACATATAAGCAGTTAGTAGGGCATGCACTGGGGGTAGCAGCATTGGCTTGGGCATTCCTGACCCCCCTCTCAATGTCTAGACACAAGGCATTAATAAACACTTCTTTAGGGAGGATGGTGTCATTGCTAGGTTCCTCTTCCAGGATCTCAAAACATTGTGAGAGGGCATCAGGCTTGACATTCTTACTTCCAGGTCTATAGGCAATGTGGAAGTTGAAGCGGGAAAAGAGTAACGCCCACCTGGCTTGTCGCGGGTTGAGTCTCTTGGCCGTTTGCAGGTACACCAAGTTTTTGTGGTCTGTCCAAACAATGAAGGGTACCTTGGAGCCCTCCAGCCATTGTCTCTACTCCTCCAAGGCCAATTTCACCGCCAACAGCTCCCGATTACCGATGTCATAGTTTCTTTCAGCAGAGCTGAGGCGGCGAGAAAAAAAAGCACATGGATGGACCTTGCCATCCTCCGTGGACCTCTGGGACAGGATGGCTCCAGCTCCGATGTTGGAGGCATCCACTTCAACAATAAACTGGAGCTCTGGGTTAGGGAAAATGAGAATGGGTGCAGAGGTGAAACGGGTCTTTAAATCACAGAAGGCTTTCTCAGC
This sequence comes from Gymnothorax reevesii, assembly GCA_029721435.1. Classification (NCBI taxonomy): domain Eukaryota; kingdom Metazoa; phylum Chordata; class Actinopteri; order Anguilliformes; family Muraenidae; genus Gymnothorax; species Gymnothorax reevesii. Next base: position 60,930,928 of record CM056581.1, read on the forward strand.
CCTTTCAGACCACAGGAATTTGGACTTGGAGGAGGTAAGGGCAGTGAGAAGAGCGGCAGCAGAACTATAGTTCCGGATAAAGCGGTGATAAAAGTTGGCAAAGCCCAAAAATCGCTGGAGAGACTTACGGTCCTCTGGTCTGGGCTAATTAGTGACAGCTTCCACCTTTAGGGGGTCCATCCGAATGGTGCCTGGGGAGATGATGTAACCCAAAAAGGTAGTGGTTTCTACAAAAAACTCACATTTCTCTGCTTTCACTAAGAGGCGGTTATCCAGGAGGCGACGGAGCACTTGGCGTACATGTTTGACATGGGCCTCCTATGACTCTGAAAAAATCAAAATGTCATCGAGGTATACAAACACAAACTTATTTATCATGTCTCTTAGTACATCGTTAACAAGATTTTAGAACACTGCTGGGGCGTTGGTAAGCTCGAAAGGAAGAACCAAATACTCCCAGCGCCCCATGGGAGTGTTGAAGGCAGTTTTCCATTCATCCCCCTCTCTGATGCGCACCAAGTGATACGCTTTACGTAGGTCGAGTTTGGTGAAAATCTCAGCTCCTTGCAGGAGATCAAAAGCAGTAATCATGAGTGGAAGTGGGTAGCAGTTCTTGACAGTTCTCTTGTTGAGGCCCCAGTAATCAATGCATGGTCTTAAAGATCCGTCCTTCTTGGATACAAAAAAAAATCTGGCACCAGCAGGGGATGATGATGGGCGAATAATGCCAGCAGCAAGTGACTCAGAGGGATACTTCTCCATAGCTTGGGTTTCTGGTCTGGAGAGGGAATAGAGTCTGCCTCTAGGGGGCATTGTAGCTGGCTTCAGGTCAATGGTTCAGTCATAAGGTCGGTGAGATGGTAAGCTGGTGGCCCGGGACTTGGAGAACACCTCCTTGAAGTCATGAAACTCTAGGGGGACCTCCTCAAGGTCTGGTATCTCTTCTTAAGATGGGCTGGGTTGAGGTTCGAGGGCATTGTGGAGACACATCAGGGAGCAGTTAGGGCTCTAACCCTAAACCTCATTCTTACGCCAGTCTATGTCGGGGAGGTGTGTGGCCATCCATGGATGGCCCAGAACGATGGGTGCATGAAGAGAATGGCCACTGAGCGGATTGGCCACCCGGTCCAGAAAGATATTTTCTGTAGGGATGCCCCAGTCATGGGCCAGCTCCACATCAATGAGGTTCTCCTTAGCCCCTGTATCAATGAGAGCCATGGTGGATTTGCTCTCTCTTCCCCATTACATGGTCACTGGGAGGCATGTCCGGCTCTTAGTCTCCCGTACAGGCGTCACCCCAATCACTGCTTCTTTCTGGGCACCAGGAGGACTTCTTTTTTTCTTGCTGGGACACTGAGCGATGTGGTGTCCCCCTTTGCCACAGTAGAAGCAGGCCTCTTCTTGACGGCGGCGGTCTTTCTCCTCCACGGGAACGCGAGTTCGGCCCAGTTGCATGGGTTCACACTCAGGAGGACTGCCGCCAGTCAGGGGTGATAGAGGTGGAGTATTCTGGACGTGTGGGTTAGGCCGTCTGCGGGAAGAGGAGCATCTGCGTTCTTCCAATCGCGAATACACACGAATAGCTAAGTCAACTAAGTCATCCAATCCCTCCGGTAACTCACGGGAAACTAGCTCTTCTTTTAAAGCTTCAGAAAGCCCATTAAAAAAGGCATCGTACAAGGCTCTTCGCCCCCACCTACTGTTAGTAGCCAGTGTCTGGAAATCAATGGCGTAGTTGGCCACGGAATGGCTACCTTGTCGAATGCGAGGAATTTCTTGTCCCGCCTCATGACCCAGCTTAGTATGGTCGAAGTTGCACCTCATCTCCTCTCCCAGTAGATTGGAGGACTGTACACAGGGTAGATCAGCTTCCCATGCAGCCGTAGCCCACTGCTTGGTCCTTCCCGTCAGTTGCGTGATGATGAAGGCAACCCAAGCTCTCTCGGTATGGAACGACGAGGGCTGTAGGCTAAAGATGAGGTCGCACTGGGTGAGGAAAGCACGACAGGCTCCGGGGTTGCCGTCGTATCTCTCAGGCGGTGGCAGGCGTGGCTCGCAGACCGGCAGTGGTGGAGCGGAGGCAGGAGCAGGCGTGGCGTGGACCGCAGGCTGGAGAGCATGCAGCAGCTGTGAGTCTCGCACTGAGCGAGTGAGATCCGCCATCTGGAGGCTCATGGTCTGCATGTGCTGCATGAGAGCGCGAAGCTGACGCTACTGGAACTCGAGTTGAATTCCCTGTTCTCTTACTGCCTCCTGCAGAGGCTGGTTAGTCGCTAGCTCCGTCACGGTCAGATCGTAATGTTGAGTTTTACGAAATGAACCAATCGCGAAAACCAATAGAATGTAAAAAGGAGGCTTTATTTCTGAAGGGGGAAACCCCCCAACAGAGCTGGCAACAGTACAATGTCCACAATCCAAAATCAAATTCCAATGGGCGTAATCCAGAGTCAAAACCAGGGCACCAATCACAAAATTGTAGTCGGGCAAAAAGAGGTCGAGAAACAAAAATGCAAAACTCGAAGTCAAGGTGGTCCAGTCAGAAAGATAAATCACAATAAAGGCGAAAACAAACGTGGCACAGGAAACAAAGAAGAACGATCTGACAAAGGAAGAGCAACAAACAGACCTCTTCATTACATTTCTGGGTAACACATGATCAAGGAGGGCAGGTGCAAGCAATGGAATCACAATCAAGGAGTGACACATGAGGAATAGCTAATGACATGAATTTGGCAATCGCCATAACGCAGACAGGGTTTACAAAGACAATCTGTGAACAGACAAGCAGCTCCGGCCACGGAGTACTAAAGTGCACAGTAAAAAGAAAGGAAAGGGCAAAGTAAATGTGGAGATCCACAGAAAATATCAGCAGAGATAATTAGGGATAGGCAAGGAGACGGAGACTAGAATTGGGCGTCTGCTGAGAGATCGTTTGTCAATTAGTATGTGCAGCTATACAATCCCGAGTGCATGTTTGTAAGTTAGTAAAAATGGTTAGTGTGGTCAGTAATTAGCGAAAATAACAAACTGTTAGTATGTGTTAGTAGATAGCAAAAGAGAGAGGAAGGAAGAACACGAGGTAATGAAAGAAGGTTGAGACCCGAAACCAATAAATCACCCGAATGAGTGGCACACAAGACAAGGGACCGTGAGCAAAGACCTTCATGAGACAAGACTGGGGAGACGAAGTGTAAAGCATGGGACTGATACATGGCATGGCAATAATAAACATGGCAAGACTAGAAAACATGGCAAGGCTCAGAAATATGGCAAGGAACTAGGAACATGGTTAGGGGTCTAAGAATAAAACTGGATAAAAATAATAAAACAAGAATATCTAAAATCGCCAAAAACACAATACATAATCAAAAGAGTGGTCAGAAACGGGCAGTGGTCACAAAACACAAGAATCAATAAACATGGCGAGGCCAGGTACAGAACTTAAACTAGGCAAGGGGCAGAAACATGGACAAGCAGAATCACAACAAACAAACAATTAACAAAACATAATTTTCAAAAATGATCAGTGGTTAGAATAGTGTTAATAGAAAATAGAAAAAGAATAGAAAAGTGTAACCACGTTTCTCCAGCGCGGTGAAGTTAGATTGATATTCGATATTCAGACATGCGGCAAACGGGAAATCTTGGGACCGTTGAAAAAGTGTGCACCTAAAAAACCAGGAAACATACTAATATTTTGCTTTAATAGCTTATGGTAACTTTTATTCTGTACCCTATAAATAAGCACGTGCTAGGTGTGAACTAGAACTAAGTTAAAAAAACCTGCCATATGATTATAAATTATTATGCGATTGGGGAAAAATTGGTCTTTTCCCAGAAAATGTTTTTCTTCAATGGTAATATAAAATCAAATACTAGAACACTGGTAAGAATTTTATTTGTATTCTTTAGTATGTAATAACCTTGAACAATTTTTCATTTTGAGGAAACCCCATTTCAATATTGACAATATTTTATTGCTTTTGCAGATCTTTCTATTTTTAATTTTTCAAAAGCTTTTCAAATTTTCAGTACAAAGCTCTGCCAAGTCAAGTTGAGGTTCTGTGCCAATAGAGTCAACATTTCAGAGCATTTCTTTACATGAAAGAATTTTTTAATGGAGGCGAATATGCAACCTGGGCCCAAATCTTTCGGTTTTTCCTCAGTAGCTTTTCCCATTTTCATCCTAGCAGCAATAAAACTGCCTTCATTTAATCTGCTTCAATGTAGGGACCTTTAATAATTTTTATTTTTGGAGAAAAATTCCAACATTACTGGCAAATAACCAGCCAGGACCCAAAAATTGCAGTCAATTGTTTTTCCAATTTCCATCCGAGCACCAGGAAAATTGTTTTAGTTAAATCTGCCTTCATCTGGCCACCTTTCTTAACCTTTATTTTTGGGATAAAATTCCAACAATATGGGCAAATTAGCAGCCAGGACCCAAAATTTGCAGTTTTTTCTCAATAGCTTTTCCAATTTTCATCCGAGCACCAGGGAAATTGTTTTATTTTTGTCTGCCCCCATCTGGCCACCTTTCACAAACTTTTTTTTTAGGGAAAAATTCCAAAATTATGGGCAAATAAGCAGCCAGGACCCAAAATATTCAGTTTTTTCTCAAGAGCTTTTTCCAATTTTCATCCTAGTAGCAGGGTAATTGTTTTATTTTAATCTGCCCCCATTTGCCCACCGTTCACAACCTTCAATTTTGGGGAAAAATTCCAAAATAATGATTCTTATGCACTCATTGGTTGAATCTTTGCAAGTTCAGAACGAGGGATACCCGAACATGAATAGACTTAGAATCTTCCTGACAAGCGCTCGTCTGGCCAATAAGAAGCGCTTGAGCAACGAACAAAGCTATTTATTTATTTCCCTTTCCCGGCAGTCCCTTCCCAAGTTCAGATTGATAAATGCCAATCCTTGCAGAATATTTGGCGTACACCCATTTTTTGGTGTATGCACATTTGATAAATGAGGGCCATGGTGATTCAAAGACAATCTCTACTGCATAGACCTGTACAATATTTAATATCAGGTCAGGTCAACACATGATTGGGAACAGCACACAGCTAAAGATGCTGGATGGCTTTTCCCTGTGTCTATTGCTTTACCCAGTTAATGGATAAAGTGCTCACTCGGTTAAGGCGCCGCATTTGCTGAGCAGTAGTGACTAGTATGGTGCGGGTTCGATCCGTGGTCGTACCAACCAGCAGTGGTCGGCAGCTTTTTCAAAACAGCGCACGATTGGCTGAAGCACTGTGGGAATGCAAATTGGGAAGGGAGTGCTTGGAAGGGAAATTAAAAATGATTGCCTAGTTCGTTACTCAAACTCCTCCTGTTGGCCAGCCGGGCGTTCGTCAGTGAGATTCTAAGCTTGCTCATGTCCAGGTATCCTCCACCCTCATTCTGAAGTCACGAAAGTTTCAACCAATGAGCGTAAAGACGCAGGGGCTGACAGGTGCGTGCTTCGGAGGAAAGCCGCAAACTGTCTCTCTCTCTTGAGCCGGCAATAGGGGGTTGTATACTAGCAAGCCTTGTACTTAGTTCTTGGATTGGGCATTCCAGATTCAGGATTGGAGATGCCAAATTTATTGAACGAAATAGATTTTTTTTAATTTATTAATTTATGTCAGTGATTTTCTATTATATATTATTTTTTTTTAATTTAATACACAGCCAAAGTTTGCCGTTTGAATTTGAAAAAGAAAATATTAAGAGCCCATGATATTAATCACTGAAATAATGATTCTATGGTTCAGCTGACAACAATTATTTTTAACACTGACTGATGTAGTGTGTTGCTTCACATAATCAACCATGTCATAAGATGTATCCCATGGTCATAGAAAAGATGTTACTGTGTGTCCAAGGGAGCAAATTATTAGCCTGCATCAAGCAAAAAGAAAAATGAAATATATTGCTGAAATTACTGGAATTGGATAAAGAACTGTCAACTTTGTAGAGGAAATGGGTGGGGAAAAAATAATGAATGATCCTGTCTCATCATGAAAAAAAAATCAACCTGTCATGCATAGTGCCCACAGTACAAGCCTCTGGAGGTAGTGCTGTAATCTGTTGCTGCTTCCATTGGTCAGGTCCTGACTCAGTAATATTATGCAGCAATAAAATGAAGACAGCAGACCACCTGAATAAACGGAATGACCAGATTATCCCATTAATGGATTTATAACCCCTGAGGGCACAGGTGTGTACACTCAACAAAAATATAAACGCAACAGTTTTGTTTTTGCTCCCATTGTCATGAGATGGACTCAAAGGTCTAAAATTCATTCCAGATACACAATATTACCATTTCTCTCAAACATTGTTCACAAATCTGTCTAAATGTGTGATAGTGAGCACTTTTGCTTTGCTGAGACAATCCATCCCACCTCACTGGTGTGCCACATCAAGATGCTCATGAGACACCATGATTAGTGCACAGGTGTACCTTATACTGCCCACACTAAAAGGCCACTCTGAAATGTGCAGTTTTGTCTCACAGCCAAATGCCACAGATGGCGCAAGCATTGAGGGAGCGTGCAATTGGCATGCTGACAGCAGGAATGTCAACCAGATCTGTTGCTCGGGCATTGAATGTTCATTTCTCCACCATAAGCCATCTCCAAAGGCGTTTCAGAGAATATGGCAGTACATCCAATCGGCCTCACAACCGCAGACCACGTGTAACCACACCAGCCCAGGACCTCCACATCCAGCAGGTTCACCTCCAAGATCGTCTGAGACCAGGTACTCAGACAGCTGATGAAACAATTGGTTTGCATAACCAAAGAATTTCTGCACAAACTGTCAGAAACCATCTCAGGGAAGCTCAACTGCATGCTCGTCGTCCTCATCCGGGTCTTAACCTGACTCCAGATCGTCGCCGTAACAGACTTGAGTGGGAAAATGCTCACATTCGATGGCGTCTGGCACGTTGGAGAGGTGTACTCTTCACGGATGAATCTCGGTTTACATGGTTCGGGGCAGATGGCAGACAGCGTGTGTGGCGTCGTGTGGGTGAGCGCTTTGCTGATGTCAATGTTGTGGATAGAGTGACCTATGGTGGTGGTGGGGTTATGGTATGGGCAGGCATCTGTTATGGACGAAGAACACAGGTGCATTTTATTGATGGCATTTTGAATGCACAGAGATTCCGTGATGAGATCCTGAGGCCCATTGTTGTGCCATACATCCATGAACATCACCTCATGTTTCAGCAAGATAATGCACGGCCCCATGTTGCAAGGATCTGTGCACAATTCTTGGAAGCTGAAAATGTCCCAGTTCTTGCATGGCCAGCATACTCACCGGACATGTCACCCATTGAGCATGTTTGGGATGTGCTTGACCAGCGTATACGACAGCGCGTACCAGTTCCCACTAATATCCAGCAACTTTGCACAGCCATTGAAGAGGAGTGGACCAACATTCCTGAGGCCACAATTGACAATCTGATAAACTCTATGCGAAGAAGATATGTTGCACTGCATGAGGCAAATGGTGCTCACACCAGATACTGACTGGTTCTGAGTCCCCAGACCCCCAATAAAGCAAAAACTGAACATTTCAGGGTGGCCTTTTAGTGTGGGCAGTATAAGGTACACCTGTGCACTAATCATGGTGTCTAATGAGCATCTTGATGTGGCACACCTGTGAGGTGGGATGGATTGTCTCAGCAAAGCAAAAGTTCTCACTATCACACATTTAGACAGATTTGTGAACAATGTTTGAGAGAAATGGTAATATTGTGTATCTGGAATGAATTTTAGATCTTTGAGTCCATCTCATGACAAATGGGTGTGACAACCCCTCGTACTAGTGCTTGTTCCTTTTGCTGCTGCTCTTTTGTGTCTGCAGGAGGGTCGTTAGTGGGATGGGCCACACCTGGGCCCGGTGTGCTCTGCCCTTTGAAAAGCTGTCTCAGCCTACAGCTCATGTTGCTGGTGGGCAAGGTGAGCGGATTTCCGGCGGGGGATGCCACGTCGCTGTGTGGACACATCTAAGTAGACATTTGGAAATTTGTATGCGAATTAACGATCTTTATATTAGAAAAAGTAAAGATAAATCGCGTGGAGTTGAAGCACTTGATTGTCATTGTGACACTGTGTGGTGAATGCTCTTTGGGTCATGGCAGATAGTTCAGATGGTCAGGGACTGGATGCTGATGATTTAGCGGGGAGTAGTATGGAGTGGAGTATTGTGAGGAGGAAAAACGCTAGACGTCGTTCCAGTGGAACAAGTAACACTTCTGATTCAGCTGACACAGTCAAGAAGGCAAAAATTAAGGTGCCTCAAAGAGAATTGGTTAATAGGGATAAGGAAGCCTGGAAAGTTATGGTTGTATTTGAGAAAAAGTCAGGTCCAGAATTGCATCCCATCAAGATTACTAAAGCAATTGATAAAGAAATCGGCCTGATTAATTTTGCTAAGTATTTAGGGAATGGTAGAATGCTAATTTTTGCGGCTTCACATGAACAAAGGATTAAAATCCTCAAGATGTCTAGTTTAAATGGTGTTAAAATGAGTGCACATATTCCAGGAGCTGCATCAAAACTTAAAGGGGTTATCACAGGGATTCCAACTGATGTGACGATGGAAGAGGTTATGCAAAATTTAAAAGGGGGACAAATACTAGAGGCAAAAAGGCTAACGAAAGGTAAAGAGAAAATTGAGAGTATGTCAGTATTTTTATTGTTCAAAGATGAGATGCCCCAAAGAGTACAGTTGGGTTTCCTAAGTTTCAATGTAAGGGAATATATTCCGCCTCCATTACGCTGTTTTAAATGTCAAAGGTACGGTCATGTGGCAGCGCAGTGTAAAGGAAAAATTAGATGTGCTAGATGTAGCGGGGAACATGAGTATGGCAAATGTGGTGAAAACTTCAAAATTAAATGTTGTAATTGTGGAGAACAGCACAGTGCTGCATATGGAGGATGTGAGGTACAGAAACAAGCTAGGGAAGCCCAGAGGTACAAGGTAATGCATCAAGTGTCATACGCAGAAGCTCTTAAAAAAGTTTCAGATCAAGGTAATAAGGGATACTGCGTAACAGAAATAGTAAATGTTGGAACGGACAGCACAGCAAAGAAACGAATGCGTGAAAAAAGAGCGGCTACAACCAATTTGGCCCATGATAAGTCTGCAAAGGATCAGAGACGTGCAGTAAGGCCCATAGTGATACCATCTAGTCAAAATGAAGCTCTAGACAAGGTAACTATGGAAACAATGCTAGTTAGTAAGACTGACTTTATTGCTTTCATGTGTGCAGTAGTGAATGTTACGATGAACTATAAAAAAAGAAGTGATAGGATTAAATCTGTAGTTGAAGTGGCAAATGAGTTTTTGGGGATTTCATCCAAAGCAGACGAAATACATGAAATGTTGAACTTAAGCTATGGCGATGGACAGTCTCAGATTTTTACTTAGTATTATTTTGTTTCATATATTACAATGGAACGCGAGAAGTTTAATTGCGAATGGTCAGGAATTTAAAAAATATGTTAGCGAACTCCATGTTAAACCAGACATTATATGTGTACAGGAGACTTGGTTAAAACCACAATTAGATTTTGTTTTAAGAGGATATAGTGTAGTACGATACGATAGGAAGGACAACAATGGAGGAGGTTGTGCTACATTTATAAAAGAGGGAATAGCTTACAAAACTGTTTTAGTACCTGATATGCATGAATGTGTCATAATAGAAATATATAATGATAAATGTGGAAGCAATTTTGCTGTAATTAATTTTTATAACCCGTGTAAAGCAATATCGGACAACCTCTTTCATTCAATATATAAGAAACGTTATAGCACTAAAGAAATATGGTGCGGCGATTTTAATGCTCATAATAGCTTATGGGGTAGTATGCAGACAGATCATAATGGAGAGGTGGTAGAAGAGATGATAAATGATAGAATGTTGGTATGCTTAAATGATGGCAAAGGTACACGAATTAATGTCTTTAAAAACACCACTTCATGTTTAGACCTCACTTTGGTAGATAGAAGAATTGCCGATAAATGTGAATGGGAAATAAACTTGAATACCACGATAGGTAGTGACCATTTTCCCATTCTATGTAGCATAGCAGTGGGGATATATTCACAAGAAAAATGTTATCACCAAAAGTGGTGTTTTCAGAAAGCAAACTGGGAAAGATATAAGGAATATTGTAATGAGACAAACAATGCATTACCAATTAATTCAGACAACTCAATTGAGCAAATTACAGAATCATTACACTCTCTTATCTATAATGCTGCCAGCCGGGCCGTACCGGTGAGCAAGAGAAGAGGAAACAAAAAAATCGTTCCATGGTGGAATGAGAAATGTAGTAATGCAATTAAAGAGCGGAATGATGCATTTAAAGTACTACGCCGATCTCTAACGATGGAAAACTTAATTGATTATCAAAAGAAACGAGCTATTGCTCGGAAAACCATCAAAGAAGTTAAAAAAGAAACCTGGAGACAATACTGCTCAACCATAGGGAGGGAAACCAAGCTTTGTGAAATCTGGAATATGATTAGGAAAATGTGTGGTAAAAACACAATAATCCATATGCCGGTGCTAACTGAGGGAAAAGAAGAAGCAGTTACGGATATTGAGAAAGCAAATCTGTTGGGAAAGGTATTTGCTGAAGTGCACCAGGGAAATCATCTTGATGGTAAGTTTATACAAAGAAGAGAAGAAATATTAAATATGAATGCGAACATTCTGGAAAGAAAAGAAAGTAAAGATTCAATTTTAGATGTTGAATTTAATATGTATGAATTTAATACAGCTCTTACAAAAACAAAAAACACATCGCCAGGGGCAGATCAATTGTGCTATGCCATGTTTAAAAACATGCCAAGAGAAACTTTAAATATGATTTTATATTTATTTAACAGAATATGGAATGAAGGAAAATTGCCAACTGAATGGAAAAGGGCTATAATTCTTCCTTTTGCCAAGCCGGGTAAAGATCCATCTTGTCCAGGAAATTATCGACCGATTGCACTAACCTCGCATTTCGGCAAACTAATGGAAAAAATGATTGTTAATAGACTTACATACTTTCTAGAATCTAAAAATGTATTAAATGGAGCCCAAACAGGTTTTCGAAAAGGAAGGTCAACGAATGATGCTTTAGTTAAAATGGGCAATGAAATTGAGAAAACGATTGTCATGAAGGAAATGATGGTTGTAGTCTTTCTTGATATAGAGAAAGCATACGATACCATGTGGAGAGAGGGATTACTAATTAAATTAAATAGACTTGGAATTGGTGGAAATATGTACAACTGGATTTTGGATTTTTTATCTCAAAGAACATTCAAGATAAAAATAGGATCAACATTATCCAAGGAATTCAACGTGGAAAATGGAATTCCGCAAGGTAGCGTGGTAAGTCCAATACTATTCAACTTGATGATCAATGACATCTTTGCTAAACTTAATGGGACCATAGGCAGGTTGCTGTATGCGGATGATGGGGTTATTTGGAAAAGAGGACGAAATTTTCAACATATAATGGATAACATGCAACAAGCAATCCAAACTTTGGAGGAATGGTCGTTTGATTGGGGTCTTAAATTTTCAGCAAGTAAGTCTAAATGTATGATTTTCTCCAAAAGGAAAGTAAATTGTTCACAGAAGCTACTGTTATATGGACAACCCCTTGAAATGGTCAATAAGTTCAAATACCTTGGTATCTGGTTTGATACAAAGCTTTCCTGGAAATGCCATATAGAACATATTGAAACCAAAAGTAAAAAAGTGTTGAATTTGATGAGAATGATAACGGGACAAGAATGGGGAGCCGATAGACAGTCATTGGTGGATGTTTATAAAGCTTTAATTAGATCTTCTTTTGATTATGGTTGCTTTTTATATGGTTCAGGATGTCAATCTTCTTTAATAAAATTAGACAGAATTCAATATAAAGCAATTAGGTTGGCGATTGGAGCTGTTAAAACCACACCAACAAGTGCATTGCTGATAGAGGTTGGGGAAGCGCCGCTGCATCTCAGACGAACAAAACTGTCATTAGCATATTGGTACAGATTACAGGGGAGCGTTGACAACCCTGCGACAGTTGTATTGTATAATTGTTGGGAATACACGAAAGCTGGACAAGGTTTTGGGTGGAAAATTGGCAACTGGGTTAAGCAGTATGGACTTCAGGAAATGGAATATACGCCTGCTGTGGTTTTGAGCAGGATACCACCTTGGTTACTCCCTTCCCCTGAGGCAAATGTATTTTTATTAGACAAAAAAAGTGAAATTAAAGATACTGAATATCTTGCTGATTTTAGCCGAGAGTATATTGACACCAATTATTATGGACATCTGAAAATTTATACAGATGGATCGAAGGAGCTACAAACAGGAAAATGTGGAATAGGGATATATATTCCTGCATTTAATAAAAAAATAGGATATAGAATTAGTAATAATCTATCAGTATACACGACGGAAATGGTTGGCTTAATAACTGCTTTACAATGGATTGAGGAAAACAAACCGTTAAGAACAGTTATATGCTCTGACTCGATCTCTTCATTACAGAGTCTCTTCTCGGGGCAGTCAGTAAGGGAAGATTTAGTGATTGAGGTGCGAACTATTCTTCTCAATATCCAAAGGTTAGGCCTCATTGTGGACTTCTGTTGGGTTCCTGCACATATTGGAATACAGGGGAATGAAAAAGCAGATCAAATTGCTAAAGATGCATTAAGAGAAGAGATTAAAATCAATGTACCTATGGGTAAAGGTGAAATAAAATCGAAAATTAGGACTGAGATTCTCTGTAGGTGGCAGCAGGAATGGGATGAAGAAAATAAAGCAAAACATTACCACAAAATACAGCAAAAAGTGGGAGGGAAAAGATATTTTGGTGCTAATAGGAGGGAAGAGATTTTATACTCAAGACTAAGATTAGGTCATACCCGATTAAATGCGACCCTGCGCATCCTAGGAAGAAGCGATGGCTTATGCTCAATATGTGGCATTTTAGAAGATGTTGAACATGTTTTAATATTGTGTCGGAAATATAGAACACAAAGACAAGTGTTTCAAAAAATGGTTACAAAGTATGGAAAATATGAGAGCATTGAAGAAATTTTAGGTGAACAAGGGATGAAAACTGAAGTTACTAGACTTTTTATCTCGTTTTTGAAGGAATCAGGACTTCAAAACAGGATATAAGAACACCAAGTTTAGAAAAGGGTATGTTTATTTATATGTATAGGCCTGTGTGCTATTCTGCCAATGATCTCTGAGTAGCACACTCCCACACAGTAAGTGGCGATATACAACAAAAGCTAGTTGTAACAGCCATTATTAAAAGAAGAAGAAGAAGAAGAAGAAGAAGCAGCTCATGTTGCTCTTCTCCTGCCGTCACCCGAACCAACCACACCTCAGTAGCATTAAGCCTTCTGAAGATTTGTTTCTTTAATTTTCTACACATATACTCATATGCATTCAAACATGCTTTACACCACTGATTCCCAGTTTGCTCTTTGTTTGGGTGTGTTTTTGCTTAATAAATTAAGTTTGTAGCCCGCCACCTCGTGTTTGTCTCCCTCTATGTTGCAGCTAGTGAGCCGGCTGTAACAGATGGGGGCTCGCTGGTTTTGTTGACCCGGTATAGAGGTTTTGGTATCGCTGTAATGTGGATACTCAGTTGTAGCCTTTTTTGTCCCTCATTTTTTTTTTTTTTTGTAGGCGTAAGTTGGTTGTTGGGAGACACTAGAGTGTGGTTAGTTGGCTGTTTTGTTGTTTGGTTGGTTAATAGGGGTTGATTGCTCTGAGGGTGGTTGGTTGTGTTGTTGAGCTGTTGAATGCTTTTGTTCTGTGACTCAGAGTTGGGCAGTCCAGTGTACATGTTAGGTAGGTTGCGGCTGTTCTGTCCCTGTTAGGCTGAAGAACGAATTCCCTAGGAGTTCGTTGGGGGGTTGTTAGTGTGGTGTGAACGTGGCTAGAGCAGTTGTCTCGGGAGCACGTCCAAGGCTGCAGGGGAGGTCGCCAATTCTTGGTTGCTTCACCGGGCTTGTGGGTTTTAGTGCGTAAATACCCACCACAAGTAACACCTGAACCCTAGGGGGAGTTCAGCTAGATTTTGGTTAGGCAGTTAGAGGGACAGAACTGCAGTATTGTTTTCAGCTGTGTATGGACTGTTGAGCTCTGCTTTTTAGGTGTAGCAGGTAGTGATTGGGCATCAGTTTTGGTTGTGCGGTTTGGGCAAGAAGTTTTTTTTCTTCTTTTCTCCATTTGTGTTCCTCAGTTATGGCTTCTGTTGAGGAATTTTTGGAATCTCCGTCCGAGGAGTTTTTGGAGCGTTGCTCACGAGAGCAATTAGTGAAAATCGCTGACCATTTTGAGATGGATGTTGGAGATAAACGGTCAAAGGAGAATATGAAGCATATTCTCAGAGAGAATCTGTTGGAATTAGGGATTTTTCGGTCTAAGTCGCATGCTGCTGGGGCAGGTTTAGACACAGAGTCTGCCTCGAGTGTGACTAGGGTGAGTTCAGAGTTAACTTTTGAGCAGCGTAGAGAGTTGCTGTTGTTGCAAACTGAAATCAAAAGGCTTGAGCTAGAGGAGAGCAGGTTAAGCTTGCAGAGTGTTGGTGGGGGTCAGGTGCCTATGTTGTCTGGGCCTTCACGTTCTTTTGATGTTGCCAGTAGTCTGCGGTTGGTGCCTCAGTTTTGTGAACGTGACCCCGATACGTTTTTTTCACTTTTTGAGCGTGTGGCAGAAAGTAGAGATTGGTCAGATGTAGAGCGTACCTTGCTACTACAGAGTGTTTTGACAGGTAAGGCACAGGATGCGTACTCAGCACTTAGTGGGGCTGAGAGTAAAGTTTATTTGTCAGTTAAATCTGCAGTGTTGAAAGCGTATGAGTTGGTGCCTGAGGCATATCGCCAGAGGTTTCGGTCATGGGAGAAGTCTGGTAGGCGAACACATCTTGAGTTTGCCAGGGAGTTAACCACTCATTTCAGTCGTTGGTGTACTTCTTTAGGGGTTAATACTTATGCTGCATTGTGTGATTTAATTGTTTTGGAGCAGTTTAAAAATTCTGTTCCTAGTCGAATTGCTATTTACATTAGTGAGCATAAAGTGAAAACTGCATCAGAGGCTGCTACTTTAGCTGATGAGTATGTGTTGACACACTGTGATGATCGTGAGTGTAAGGCTTGGGATGACACTTATTACCGGGGGGAGGGCGGTAGGTTTCTTCCAGCAGGTAACCGGGGTTTTGAGAGAGCCAGTGTACACCGTGGTAAGCTTGACAGGGCTGTATGCCGTCAGGGGCAGTTTGATCCAAGTAAGGTTTGTAACTACTGTAAAGGTAGGGGTCATTGGAAGGCAGAATGTCCTGTTAAATGTATTTGTAAAGGGGTGCTTGCTAAGCCTGTAGCATTTGCTACTCCTGTCAGTAAAGTTAATCTGGTTAGCTCTCCATGTGTTATTCCTCCTTGTGTAACTCCTTGTGTTGCATCTCCTTGTGAGCAGGTGAAGGCTGTTGTGAGGCCTGATATGGATTGTGGCCTGGGTGAGCCTGATTTTTCAGCTTTTGTCTCTGATGGCTATGTGTCGTTGGTGAGCAGTGATATTAAGGTACCGGTAAAAATCTTGAGGGATACTGGAGCCTTTAATTCATACATTGTGAGTTCTGTGCTTCCTTTTTCTCAGATTTCTGACACTAGTGATTATATTTTGATGCGGGGAATGGGGTTAAATGTGTTGCCTGTTCCAGTGCATAAGTTGGAACTTGATTGTGGGTTAGTCCTAGGAGAGGTGGCCATGGGAGTCCGTCCTGCACTGCCAATCTGGGGCGTGGATGTCATCCTGGGGAATGACCTGGCTGGTAGCCGCGTGTGGGCTGATGGTCCGCCTCCTCCTGTGGTAACATCTGTGCCCTCTCTTACTGAGTTGCTTGATGAGAGTGCAAAGTGTTTTCCTGATGTGTTCACGGCTTGTGCAGTCACGCGGGCCATGTCCCGTGGGGCAGCAGAGGTTGAGCAGAGTAACACAGGGGACAGTGGGGTTTTCACTGTGTCTATACCTGACTTTTTGTCTGTTTCTCGCAGTGACCTAGCGGCGGAGCAGCTAGCTGATTCGACACTTGGTGAGCTGTTTAAGATGGTGCTTTCAGATGTTGATGTGAAGAGTGCTGCGAAGGGGTATTTGCTTCTGAACGGGTTGTTGGTGAGGAAATGGGTGCCACATGGGGAGAGTTTTGTGGGTACTCCTGTATTTCAAGTTGTAGTCCCATTCAAATTTCGGGAAGAGGTACTGAGAACGTCACATGACCAGTTAGGTCATTTGGGAGTTCGTAAGACCTACGACTATCTTCTTAGGTATTTCTTTTGGCCTCGTGTGAAGAGGGATGTGGCTTGTTACATCAAAACATGTCATACATGCCAACTGACAGGGAAGCCCAATCAAGTTATCAAACCAGCCCCTCTGTCCCCCATTCCAGCATTTGCCCAACCGTTTGAGTATCTTATAATTGATTGTGTTGGTCCTTTGCCACGTTCAAAATCTGGTAGTAACTATTTGCTTACCGTGATGTGTCAAACAACCAGGTATCCAGCCGCATATCCATTGCGAACAATCACTGCTAGGTCTGTGGTTAAAGCGTTGTCACAGTTTATTTCGATCTTTGGGATCCCGAAGGTGATCCAAACTGACCAAGGCAGTAATTTTTCATCACATTTGTTTACCCAGGTTTTGAGGCAACTTCGAATTACACACAATCAGGCTTCGGCATATCATGCTCAGAGTCAAGGGGCCTTGGAGAGGTTCCACCAGACTCTTAAGTCATTGCTGCGCGGGTATTGTCTTGAGTTGGATCAGGATTGGGAGGAGGGATTACCATGGTTGTTGCTAGCCGCCAGAGAGGTTGTGCAGGAGAGCACCAGTTTTAGCCCCAATGAGCTCGTGTTTGGGCATAAGGTGCGAGGGCCGTTGACTCTGCTGTACGACCCATTGGTACAGACTGAACCTCCTCAAAATCTGGTTGAGTATGTTAATGGGTTTCGGCATAGGTTGTATATGGCTGGGGAGAAGGCTAGGGGGAAATTGGCCACTTCCCAGTTGAAAATGAAGTGCCTTTATGATCGAAAAGCTGAAGTTCGCCAGTTTAGTCCGGGTGACCAGGTGCTTGCGTTATTGCCAGTGGTCAATTCCCCATTTCAGGCTAAGTTTCATGGCCCATTCACAGTTCTGCGCCAGGTTTCTGAGTTGAATTACTTGTTGTTGACACCTGCGCGTAGACGTAAAACTCAAGTTTGTCATGTTAACCTCTTAAAACCCTACTATACGCGGGAGTTACAGTCTTGTGAAGGGGAGGGGAGTGAGCAGCAGGCTGTCAAACTGGTGTCAGTGGCAGACACCATGGTGAGGCAGTCAGCTGTTCATTTGCCTGTACATGAAGAGGATGGGGTGGTTTCGCCGGATGAGAGCCTTTTGCGGGGCCGGTTGAAAAATTCTGAAACCTTGTGTAATTTGGAAGGTTTGCTTGGTCACCTGTCTTTTGAGCGGCGTGCTGAGTTGTCTGCTTTGATCAATGGTTACCTGTGCTTATTTAAGGATGTTCCCACGCGTACCCATTTAATAGAGCATGATATTGATGTGGGTGACGCGCAGCCGGTTCGCCAGCGTTTTTACAGAGTGTCTGAGGAAAAACGTAAAGTAATGGAAAAAGAAATTGAGTACATGCTTGACAATCATATTGCTGAACCCTCTTCGTCTAGCTGGGCCTCTCCCTGTTTGTTGGTGGACAAAGCTGACAAAAGCCCGAGGTTTTGCACAGATTATCGTAAGGTAAATGCCATGACTAAACCGGACGCGTATCCTCTGCCTCGAATAGAGGATTGTGTAGATCAGGTAGGCTCAGCTAACTTTGTTAGTAAGTTTGATTTACTCAAGGGGTATTGGCAAGTACCACTATCGCCAAGGGCTAAGGAGATTTCTGTTTATGTAACTCCGTTTGGCTTGTTTTCCTATTCAGTGATGAGTTTCGGGCTGCGTAATGCACCCGCGACGTTCCAACGGTTGATGAATCTTGTTGTGTCTGGTCTGCCTGGTTGTGCGGTGTATCTTGACGATGCTGTAGTTTTCAGCAATACTTGGGAAGAGCATGTCCTCCGTATTCGCCAGTTGTTTGATCGTCTTCGTGATGCATGTCTGACTGTTAACTTGGCGAAGTGCGAGTTTGCGAAAGCTACGGTTACTTACCTTGGTAAGGTAGTAGGACAGGGACAGGTGCGGCCAGTACAGGCTAAGGTGGCTGCTATCGAGCAGTATCCTGCCCCTACGACTAAGAAGGAGCTTATGCGCTTCTTAGGCTTGGTGGGGTACTACCGCAGTTTTTGCAGGAATTTCTCAACCGTTGTTGCGTCATTAACCAATTTGTTGAAGGCTAAGGTAAAGTTTGATTGGTCAGACTCCTGTCAGCAAGCATTTGAAAGTGTTAAAGCTGTGTTGTGTGCTCCTCCTGTTCTTGCAGCTCCGCGTATGGATTGCCCATTTGAGTTGCAGGTGGATGCAAGTGATGTTGGTGCAGGGGCGGTATTACTTCAGCGTGACGGTAATGGTGTTGAGCATCCTGTGAGTTTTTTCTCTAAGAAGTTTAACTCATACCAGCTAAATTACTCTGTTATAGAGAAGGAAACTCTTGCCCTTGTGTGGGCATTGCAACATTTTGAGGTTTACGTCAATTCTAGCGTTCCTCTAACAGTCTATACCGATCATAATCCCTTAACGTTTTTGAACTCCTTGGCTTGTCCGAACCGCCGATTGATGCGTTGGTTTTTATTTTTGCAGTCATATTGTCTAAACATTCGCCACATTAAAGGCTCTGAAAACGTTGTGGCGGATGCGTTGTCCAGAGCACCAAGCCCCTGATGTGTGTTTTTCTTGATCTGCCATCTTTCTCCTCCTGCTACTCTTAAATTGCTTCTCAAGGTACCGGGGTTGCTGGGTGCAGGGGGGAGAGTGATGAGCTGAATGGGGGGTTTATGAAATTGGTGAGTATGGTTACCTATTGGATACATTTTTTGAAAATTTGGCAGGACTTCATGTGTTGTATATTTTATGCCTCTGGGCTTCATGGTATCTAATATTGGTTTCAGAAGTTTTCTTTTTTTTTGGGGCGGGGTGTGACAACCCCTCGTACTAGTGCTTCTTCCTTTTGCTGCTGCTCTTTTGTGTCTGCAGGAGGGTCGTTAGTGGGATGGGCCACACCTGGGCCCGGTGTGCTCTGCCCTTTGAAAAGCTGTCTCAGCCTACAGCTCATGTTGCTCTTCTCCTGCCGTCACCCGAACCAACCACACCTCAGTAGCATTAAGCCTTCTGAAGATTTGTTTCTTTCATTTTCTACACATATACTCATATGCATTCAAACATGCTTTACACCACTGATTCCCAGTTTGCTCTTTGTTTGGGTGTGTTTTTGCTTAATAAATTAAGTTTGTAGCCCTTCCACCTCGTGTTTGTCTCCCTCTATGTTGCAGCTAGTGAGCCGGCTGTAACATGGGAGCAAAAACAAAAGTGTTGCGTTTATATTTTTGTTGAGTGTAATTATTCAGGCCTTTCTTTTCTCGAATAAAAAAACATTGAAAAAGCCTATTTTGAACTGAGCTGACCAACAGTCCAAAAAAATCAGTCAGATATTTTATTATTATCTCCCCGGCATAAAATGCAGGGGGATATAGGCATCACCTCGTCCGTCTGTCTGTCTGTCCGTCCGTAATAATTTTGTTTCCGGAGCATAACTCGGAAACTATCCGAGATATCAGCACCAAATTTGGTACATGTATTCTATGTATAGTATAGATGTGCCTTTTGCTACTTTGGATATTTTGGGATTCCTACGCCCAGCTCGCAACAAGGAGGAACGGACCTTAGTCCAAACAAAAGTGTTCAACGGAGGGAACTTCTGACTCATTATCAGACTCCGGAAACAGAGGGGGCTGATAACCCAACTGGGCCTCGAAAGGAGAAAGACCCATAAAGGAGTTACACAATGAGTTATGGGAGTATTCAGCCCATGCCAAAAAATGACTCCAGGACAAAGGATTATCGGCCGCTATGCACCGAAGAGGACTAATTAGTACGCTCAGTCTGCCCGTTAGTTTCAAGATGAAACCCTGATGACAGGCTCACAGTGGCCCCCAACTGTTTACAAAAAGCTGGCCAGAATGACGCAAACTGAGGACCCCTGTCAGAAACCACATCAAGGGGGAGACCATGCAGCCGGAACACGTGATTTATCACTAGGAAGGCTGTCTCCCGCGCAGAAGGCAGTTTAGGCAGAAAAAATGAGCGGTCTTGGGAAAACGATCAACCAAGATGACAGTATTGCCATCAGTGATGGGCAGACCCGTGATAAAATCGAGCGCAATATGGCTCCTAGGGCGTTTCGGTACAGGCAACGGGCGCAACAGGCCAGCGGGGGGGAGATGGGACACCTTATTCCTAGCACAAATGCTGCATGCTGCCACAAATTCCCGAATGTCTTTCATCACACTGGGCCACCAAAATCGTCGGGCCAAGAACTGCTTGGTTCGATGGGCCCCAAGGTGACCTGTCAGATGGGAAGAGTGTCCCCACTGGAGAACCTGCGGACGAACCGCAAAGGGGACGAATAAACAACCGGGCGGTTCCCCACCAGGACCGGGATCGGTTCTTAAGGTCTCCTGTACCACGCGTTCCATGTCCCACTGGACGGGTGCCAAAATCTGGTGAAAAACCGGACTGACAGGCTCCAGCATAGGATCACGGTCGGAACGATCGTAAATCCACAATAAGGCATCCGGCTTAATATTTTTTGAGCCAGGGCGGTAAGTTAACGTGAAGTTAAAACGGTTAAAAAACAATGACCATCGCGCCTGCCGGGAATTACGTTGCTTGGTCTGCTGAATATACTGGAGATTTTTATGATCAGTCAAGACCACAAATGGTTGTTCAGGTCCTTCCAGCCAATGGCGCCACTCCTCTAACGCCAGTTTAACAGCTAAGAACTCCCTGTCACTGATGTTGTAATTTCGCTGAGCTGCTGACAATGACCAGGTGAAGTAGGCGCATGGGTGTTGCTTATTGTCCCAAAGGGGGCGCTGGGAAAAGATAGCACCCACCCCGACCTCCGAGGCCTAAATAGACTCCGGGGGAAGGTCCGCCCAGGAATAATCAGCCACCTGGGTAAAGAATCTGATGGGGAAAGAAAACAATGTTGTCAGGAACAAGAGCAACAAAGAAAGCAAAAAGCACATACACAAACCATGACAGGAAGCAAAAATTGGAAGGGAAAGGAGCTCGCGTTTCTGAATACGTGAAAGACTTAAGTGCCAGAAACGAAGCCAGCAACCACAGAGGAAAAGAAATCTCAATAAACGAGAAACTAACAAGGCACCAGACCATTGTGCCATAAAAAACCTAAAGAAGCCAAGCTTCCTAGAAATAAAGATAATATATATACTGGCAAACCCTGACTATAGATTTCTCTAGCCGAAGCGAGTAACATAATATCAGACACTCCAGCAAAGGAGGCGTGGCGACCTCTGGCTTAAATAGACTCTGGGGAAGGACCACCCAGGAATAATCAGCCAGCTGGGTAAAGAATCCGATGGGGAAAGAAAACAATGTCGTCAGGTACGAGAGTAACAAAGAAAGCAAAAAGCACATACGCAAACCATGACAAAGAGTACTTCCACAGGCATGATGCAACAAGAACATGGAGGATTGGGACTAAACAGCTGTGTGGCTACAAGAAAACCGCTTGTTAGTGAGGCTTATCGGGGGAAAAAATGACTTCAACTTCCAAGGGAGCAAGGGAGGTTGTTTTAGAAAGTAAGATTTAGTGCATCAGCATTTAGAATAAGCTTCTAGCTGTGTCATATTACCTCCATAAAGGTTCATGTATTTTGCTTCAGTTATCATGTGGCATTCAGGTCATTCAAATGCAGTACTGCATTGCAGTTTATGAACAGCGTTGTACTATGAATAATTTTTTTGTTATATTTATTGGAATGCTGGGAATTCTACAAGTATAAGGTCCTTACAGTGATCAATTTGGCTTGCCTGTATCAGATTATGCAGTTATCTTTTGATGTTACATTCACATTTGAGCATTGCTACTTACCTTGAAAAACAATTCTTCTAATAAGCATGATTTTCTTTCAGTTCGGGACAGATTGGGACGTCTTTTTGTCCAAGCCTGATGGATCCTACGTGGAGATGACCGTGGAAGAGCTACTGCCCGTCTCCTTTGGCCCAGAAGACTTAAAGAGTAAAAAACTGGTGACTATGCAGCATGGATATTAGATATTTGACATTAGGACGAGTGTTTAAAGGCAATACATCATGAATCAGGGGTTAATACTTTTCCATTTCCTGCTGAACAAACATCCATGCTAATGTCCAGGCCCCTAGTGGCTAATCGGGAGGACCGGAACAATTCCCGGTGGGCCGGTCTGATGTTTGGGCCGCGAGAGCCCGTATTCGCTTTTTTTTTTTTTTTTTTTGGGCTGGTGTTCAGTCATAGCACTGGGTTGATCATGAATGCTGCTACCGCTGTGCCTGGGCCGTCTCTGCCACCACTGGCAGCTCTTTTTTTTTTTTTTTTGCAGACGCACCCTGACGTAACACGTCCGCGCTCTCAGTCAGTGATGTTTGAAAGATGGAAAATAGAAAGAGCAAGGGTGGCGCGGAGAAGGCCAGAATTAAAAAGAGAAAAGCTCTGGAAACAGACGCAGCCAAATGTGCAAATATTGGCAACTTTTTCACTAAAACGAGCTCGCGGTTTGAAAGGACAAATGAGGACGATGAAATGGGTAAGGCACGATGTTGAACTTTGCCTGCAAACCACCGTTCACGTTTATTAATTATCAAGTCAATGAAATGTGTGGCGTTGTGGCATATAACATAACGTTATATAATTTAAACTAGAAAAGCACTCGGAGAGCGCAGACCTCCGCCAAGCACAACATTTCCCTCCATATTGCGACTTCCACCATAGATATTAGTCTTACATTTATTTTATCTTCATTTTTAGATTCCTTGACCACGAAAACATGGCAATTTGATTCATAATGCTATATCATCATTTGTTCCACAGCGTATTGGCTGTTTAAAGATGTCTGTTGCATGTTTCTAGCTTCATTTGGTTTTTTTTTCTTATGATACAAGTTTCAAAGATCTATTTTGGAACGAAGCTTCCAGCCGAATTCGGGTGTTTGGGAATGGCGCTACTCTTAAAGCGGACATGAAACACCAGAAGCAGTTAACATATTTTACAAGTTGGGTTCCCACTCTAAAAATTAATAACAGTTTCAACACTGTCAGTGAAACTGGATTAAAATAAAAAGCAATCTAAATTACATTTTTCAAACCAGTGTGGCGCCATCTTGTGGCGCATAGAATATGACGTCACGAGGTTGGTTGGCTTGGAACTCCTTTATTAGTTTGCATTGGAGAAACTTATGACAGCACTGACTCGATGGAGAATAAGGAAACTCAAACTAAAAAACGATGCAAGGGGGGTCACTTTTGCATCGCCCCTGGATGCAGCAACGAATTTTTTACGGCTAAAAATCAAGGAAAGATTGTCCACTTTCATGGTTTGCTTCTTCTGAGGCAAGTGGTTCTTCGTCGTTAGCTAGCTGCACTAAAACGAGAGAATCCTCCAGTTAGCCGTGAAGCTAGGGTTTGTAGTGAGCATTTTGTTGAAGAGGACTATATGGAGGAGAGGTTTTTTGAGTCCAGCAACCTGGTGGTTCGATGATCCAACAAACTCAAGTCCGAAGCTGCTCCTTGTTCGACTTTTCCTCTTATGAGGTCGGGTGTACAGACCGTCCGACCCAGTCAACTAAAAAAAAAGTAGCTGTGCTCCGTAATGAAAGGGCACAACAGCGCGACCATCTGGCCGAGCAGAGAGGTACGACCTGCAAGGTTGAGATGACCAGAAAATAAACTCAGCACTATCTTCGAGAATATAAACGTCTTTATAATATCAGGGCTGTGGTACTGTTTTGCAGCCAAAGCTCAGCAATTGAGTCGTTAATAACCTAGCAACAAAATAATCTCATCACATCTGTATCCGTTCATCGCGATATGTGCACCCCTCTACAACCATAAACAAGTTCAACAGCTCAGCTTTCTTACTTTGGCAGCACAGAGACTCTAATATTCATCTCTGTAGAAATCAAACATTTTCTTCACCTAACAGTCTCCGTCCATTTTCATCTGGGCTTTTCCCCCTCAAGTAGGAAGTGATAATCCACTCATAGCAGTAACTGGTATTGGAGCACCGTTCAAATGTGGTTAAATTAAAGAAAAGAAAAAAAAATCACAGCTACCGTATTTCACCAATTCATCGCCCGGGCGTTTAATATGCAAAATCGACTTGGACCCCGGGCGTTTAAAAGAACCAGGCGGCTATTCGCTGCAGGCCTTTATTTATTTTTGCTCCAGGTCATTATCGTAATGACAGCTACTGTCCAACATATTTTTAGTCGGTCGATTTAAGATTATGGTACACCCTTTAGTTCTAACGTTAGCTAGAGCACTCATTTTGACAGAAATACCCATCAGCTTGAATAAGGTGCACTACACCTCACATATCTTTCATTACTGTTAACAGTTTGCTGTCAATAACGCAAGCTGTGCATGATTCATACAAACTATAGTGATAACTGTTAAAGTCTGGCAGTGATGTTGCACAAAGAAAAATAAAATTCAGCATCTTAAGTGCAAAAGGTTTTCACAATATCCACAACACCTTCATTTGTAAAAACTTTTATTATTCCAAAATATTTGTATAAAACTATACAGCTTCACTGTGGTCCATGAGGAAGGAAAGCAGTCAGGGCGTGTCCTGGGAACATTCCTGTGAAAAGAAAACATTGTATTAATATGAGTCCATCCTTTCTCTGAAACTAACTGGCAAGTTGCAACTCAAAATAGTGCCCATCTCAGCCTGCTACAGCTAGCTAACAAGTTGACGATATCATAAGCATGCTATCCAGCCGGACTAGTCAAAGGACATCTGGTAGGTGCGGGACAGGGTTATGCACTGCATATCCCCGAGCAAGTGATCCACGTTCACCTCCCGACAGCAGATGGACTCGCTTGCGGTTGGCATTTCAGTGCAGTGACCACACAGACACCAGGTTGTGTTACCCACCCTCTCCACACCAGAAGGAACCGACGGCTGCTCCTCAGATGAAATATCGTCCATCCTTTCTCTCCTCCTCACTGGCTCGAAGGCATAAGCCATTGGGTTTCTTTGGATCCCCTGGCAACTTAGTTACTCGTTTCAAATGAAAATATTAATTTAATTAATCATTTACGCATTGTCTGGATTTGGCGTGTTCAAGAAGAACAACGCTGTATCTTTGTGCAGATGTGTCCACCAGTGGACGCGGAGATACCAGTAATACACGCAGTTACAATATTCCATCACTAGACGGCACACCAGGATCAGTTATTGAATATTCACCCTTATCAGTTATTGAATATTCACTCAACTGCCAGTAAACTGAAATAAGAATTGACTCTTCATTCCCCCAATATCTGTGCTTTTTTTAAGGGTTGGATATCTGTGAACAGTTATTTGAACAGAATATAGATTCTGATATTGTTGAAAAGGATGTGTTGTAAAGCATAATGTTGGAGATGTGCACTCATGTTGAAATAAATCTACATTGTGAAAGCAACCCATACTTTCACTGAATTGGAAATATTTTAGAAAAATACACTGAATTACAAGGCTTTACAGAACAGTGCGTAGACTTAACATGTAAGGTTTTAATTACATGATTTTAGTAATAATAGGTCATTATCTAAAGTGGGCCGGTCTGAGCCATGAAACTCCAGGGCTGATAATGAGTCCCACTCCGGCCCTGTTAATGTCACTCTTAAGTAAAACTTAAGAGATGACTTCAATAGATATTTTAAATATTTACTTTATGAAAAATTCAGCAGTAGTGCCCTGAAGGGTATAGCTAAGGGTATTGGGTTGAAAAGTATGATTTATATATATATTTTTTGTGAATTTTGTATTGTCTTGCTCAAAAGTACTGTTAGTAAAACAATTTGTTCATGCAAAAAGAATTTTATAGTACATTTGTCCCATTGGAAGATGGATGCAGAATACAGGTATGGTCCTGTTCTGGGCAGTTTGGCACTACATTAGTTTGCTGAGCAGCAGCCACTGGAGCCAGGGTGGTACTGCATCTTGGCTTTAATGCCACTTAATGATGATGTAACCCAGGAGAGTTAAAGGTGCTAGATGCAAGATTCAGGAAGATGTGGAATTTTTACTGCCTCCCAGTGTGTCAGGGCAAAATTGCAGCCAAGCGCCAATGGCAAGCTGCTCAAAAGCTAAAGCAGAGCTAACCCCAGAAGTCCTCCAGCTCAGTGGACTGTGTAATTACTGTGTAATTAATTTGGAAAAATAATTCAAGCAGCATGGTTTATGTAAGGAATTGTTGCTGTAGGTCACACAGTAGTGACTCCGAGTGTGTAGACAAATCACATACAGTGTGGGGAGTGTGGGGTTCATGAACTTTGCCAAACCAAACACAGCCAGTGGGAAAAGATTATGGTGAATATATAGCAGGGTGCGGCCCTCCCCTGGAACAATCCAATGTGGATATCATCTCAAAAAACACATTTAAAAGTCTACTCTCCCATTAACTAAAATGCTGTGATTGACCTGCCAAAAATTACAGCCAATGCTGTGTTAAATTTCCATGTAGGCTAATTTATAGACATGAAAAATCATATAATGATGACACATTGTATTTTTTATTTAGTAAACATACACAGGAATGCTGAATATTTACAAGACGTTTAGGATGCAGTATATCCATTTTTCAATGTCTCGTCTGTGCAGCTCCCACACACAATTTAGAAGCATCTTATCACACAATACCTTTCTATCTTACTGTAGAAATAAGACTGCCCTTGACCACCCACACACTCCTCCACATTTTTTTAGGTTATCACATGTTGTAAAACCATGTGCAATTGAAAGTGTGAAATTGATGCTTACCTCGCTTGGGCAGCTCACCACTTAAGTGCTTGAAGCACAGGTTTCTATTCTGCCCGAGGACTCATTTTGGACCTGACAAAATTTTGAAAATTGTTAAAATCCTAATATTTATAATTTTTTTCAGAAAGTAAAAACTTTTTTTCACCTCTCAGGAAGCCCTGTTGATGCAATAATGCAAAGTTTTTCATTTCCATAAAAATCGTGTACGTATCACCTTTACACAAACAAGCGAGTGAATGCAATGAAGGCAGTGAAGACTGAATTGATCATTTCCAGTACTGTAATTCAAATTTTATTCTTATTTAAGACACAAACGTTGCCAGTTTAATCCAAAAGTAAAACCTGTACGGTCATGAAACCTTGCGCTTGTGTGAAAGAAGTACAGTATAACCTGAGGGGGGAAATGGATTTTCAATATTAGCTTTGGGCAAAGTCGCCAAACTCTTTGGGCGGTTTTTATAGGATTTGTCTGATGATTTTATACATGCACTTTTTATGTCCCAGTGACCATTGAAAGCAAAGTTAGGGCTCTCTCCCCATTCATTTAGATAGAAGCCTGGTCTTCTTAACCTGATATTACTGCCGGGGGGTGTTACCAAGATGGCATTATCAGCTGAGTAGCGAGTCTTGCCAATAGAGTTTGACTTAGCCCTGCCATGATCTATACGAACTATCTTCGTCGCTTTATGATGGCTACAACTGGCCTGTTTTAAACAGAAGATGATTCTAAACCCGGCACTACATGCCTCAAATGTTTTTTTTCTATACACATAAAAGTTATTAACATTAGTTGATTGGAGGACTTAATATATATGTATGCTGCTTGTATGCAAAGTTACGCAGCCAGCTAGCTACTATTTTCAGATCGCTACATTTGTTCAGTGGAAAAGCTGATTCTTTGGCAAGCTTACCAACTGAGCGAACCTCGGTATTAAGGCTACTAATCCAACAAAAAAACAGTGTTAAGAGTTTTGGCTTTCTTGAGCTTAAAATCATTAATATAGTTAATGGAAAAACAACAACAAAGTAGCTATAATGATGATTGTTTATAAAATGATTGGCTATAATGATTATGATCAATAGATTCTCATTATCATGTATTTAAGAGTAATTGTGTCGCTACCTCTATTTACTATGGATACAAATTGGCGCATGCGTGCGCAGTTGGTTCGGAACTGGCTTTACCATGGCGTCCACAGTCAGTTCTCATTCACAAACAAACCTTTGCTGTGAACGGAGCTCACAGGCCATCGGTATGTACACTTGTTAAACTTACCTTTCAACAACTGCTGACTGCTGCCGTAGCGTTGTACTGGTGTGATCTTTATAATCCCATGGGAGAGATGTTATGATTGTTCGCGATTGATGTCGCGTTGTTGCGGGATGTTTGTAAACTTTCATAACAATGTCTGATTTTGCCGCGGCTACTAGGGCTCGCTAGTAGGCTGGCTCTCGGTGATCTTACCCGCGCTAGGCATTGAATTGGCCATCACAGAGCCCTGACCTTAACCTGTTGAAAATCTTTTGGATGAGCTAGAGAAGGTTTTATTGAGTGTTTTGACCAGCTACCATCAGCATGACAAGATCTTGCCTAAAATTTTCACAACTCTGGTCGAAAATAAAAGTTATAACATAGCAGAAGATTGTCGAAACAATGCCAGGATGAATGTGTGCCGTGATCCAAGCTAAAGGAAGTCCAAAGAAATATTTCAGGGTGTGACTATTTTTTGGCCAGGCAGTGTGTCATGCACATTTACTCCCATAGCTATCTTGGTGTGAAATGGCTAGTTAAATTAGGCTAGCTAATGTTGGTCCGTGTAACTTACATCTTGACAAGACACAGCTTTCCAACCAGATAGATGTAGCAGCTAGATGTAACATTGCATGTTCTGTCATTTGAAAATAACACCAAATATTATATACTACCATCAAAGAAAATACGTTTTTAAGTCATTGAGTAACATCACATTTAAATTTCATGTCTGCTTATCTTGGATCCAGCTGCATTAGCTAGCTAGCTAGTTAACCATCAATACCCTGCTGTGAGCGCATGTATATGTTCGTTTGAATTTCAGATCAGAGATACTGTACAGATCTTGTTTTTTGACATGCCTCGTCTTTAATTGCAAGATTAATACTTTACTGGAGGGATGGAGCACCTTTCCTATGAGAGACATTCCCTCCTTTGATGTTTTGATGATGTTGACGGAGAAGGCAAACCAGGAAATATTGATCATATTATTTCTGCAAAAAAGCAAATGCAACCCTCTTTTATCTCATTGTAAATATTCAATTGTATAGTTTTGGGTTGGTATAATAAATCTTTAAATAAAATAAAAATAAAATGAAATACAATGATATTTCATTGAGTTTTTTGGTTGTGAAATGTTTGCGATCAGATAGCCATATTTTGCCGTCCATTCCATGTACACAAAGGCTGGCCTCTCATTGCCAAAAAAAAAAGTAATAATCTGTGGACTGATGAGTCAAAAGTGGGACTTTTTGGAAGACATGGGTCCCAGTACATCTGGCGTAAAGCTAACACACCATTCCACAATAAGAACATCAAGCCAAGAAAGATGGTTGTCATAGTGTGATAGTATGGGGCTGCTTTGCTGCTTAAGGACCTGGGCGACTGGCCATAATTGATGGAATCATCCATTCTGCTTTCTGCTAGAAAAATGTGAAGGAGAATATCCAGAATATAATCAGTTTGTGACCTAAAGGTCAAAGACAGTTGGGTTATACAGCAGGAAAATGATCTGAAGCACACAAGCAAGTCCACCTCTGAATGGCTCAAAAGAAACCAAATGAAGGTTTTGGAAAATGTCCTGACTAGAATCCGCCTGAGATGCTGTGGCATTACATTAAATTGGCAGTTTGTGCTTGAAAATCCTCCAATGTGGCTTTGTATCTGTCCATGATTTACATGACTTTTTCCTCACGAGAGTCACGGGGGAGCTGGATCCTGTCCCAGCTGAGTTTTAGCAAAAGGCAGGGACACACCCTGTACAGTTCGCTAATTCACTGCAGGCTGCACACACCATTCACTCACACTCATACCTACAATTTGGAGTCTGCAATTCGCCTGACAAGCATGTCTTTGGACTCTGCAAGGAAACCAGAGTATACCCAGAGGAAACCCACGAGAACATGTAGAGAACATGGAAACTCCACATAAAAAGGTCGCAGCCCTGATTGGAACCCACAACCTTGTTCTGAGGCAGAAGTGCTGCCAACTGCACCCCTGTGCTGCCCCCAAACAATTCTGTTTAGAAGGGGCCAAAATTCCTCCACAATAATGTAAAAGGCGCATTGCCAGTTACCACAGATGTCCAACTGCAGATGTACCTGTTGCTAATATGGGTGGCACAAGCAGTTTTAGATTTAGAGGGATTTGTATTTTTTCAGGTGAGTGTTTTGGTCCTCCATCCGCTACCTTCACTGTAAGCCCAGATAGTGTGGCAAACTCAGATGTTTTGTGGAAACCTGTTACCTCAAAAAAAAGAACTTAATTGCATTGTGTTGGCGGAACTTAAAAACAGGATAAGGGCGCCCCGGTGGCTCATCGGTCTGAGCGTGCGTACCATAAAGGCTGTGTCCTTCCCTTAGTGACCTGGGTTCGATTCCGGCTTGGGTCATTTGCGGCATGTCTTCCCCCATTCTTCTCCCCAACCACCCTGTCTCTCTACACTGTATAGCTGTCAAATGAAGATAAAATTCCCAAAAAATCATCTTAAAAAAAAACAGGGTAATGTAATTCTTACCACATTTTTTAGTGCTGCCAATAAAAGATCACGAAGTTGGCTAACAAAATTTTTTTGAGGTTATCAGTTTCCACAAAACAATAGTGTAGACAACACTATCTGGGTTTACAGTGTTCAATAAATTACATTTTAATGTCAAAGTTGCACTTTGTGTTCACTCATGTTGTTTTCTTATTACCTCCGCCAACGAAGTTGGGGTGGAGGTTATTGTTTTTGCCCCAGTTTGTTTGTTTGTCTGTTTGTGAACAACATAACTCAAAAAGTAATGCACGGATTTGTCTGAAATTTTGTGGATGGATTGCTATTACATCAAGGATGGACCCTATTGATGCATCTGCATTTGTTATGTTTGTCCAGATGTTTATTCAGGATTTTTCTTAAATTTGTCACTTGTGTGTACATTCAATAAATGTACATCGAACATTGGTGTGCCTTCTATATTTTTGACGGGCTGTATTTATGTGTCAATTCACATGGTAGAGATATTAACTCCTGTACAAGTCATTGTCATTGCTCTTCACCACAGAGAACAAATTAACCTGCCGTACGTGATAAAAATAAATTGAGACTTATGCATTTATTCAGATGAAAAATTTCAGAAATTTATAATTACATTGAGGAAAGCATTTCCCCCTTAATATGAAAAAACATTTATATTTAGCCCAACACTGCCCTCCAACTCTGCGAGGGGACGACTAATTTATTGAGTGGGCCAGAGAGTTTGGCTTTCCTCTCGGGATCTTCCCTTGAGAGTGGAATCTCTGAAATTACCCCTCGCTTTATTGGCCCGTTTAAGATATTGCAGAAGATTAACCCTGTCACTGTGCGTCTTAAGCTCCCTAGATCCTTGCGGATGCATCCGTCCTTTCATGTGTCCAGGCTTAAACCTATTAGCACCAGCGTCCTGGCTCCTGGCGACAAATCCCCGCCCCCGCCACGGATGATTGAGGGGGGCCTGATGTACACCGTACGTCGTATTGTGGCCGAGAGGCGTTTGGGTTGGGGATTCCAGTTTTTGGCAGATTGGGAGGTATACAGTCCCGAGGAGCGTTGTTGGGTCCCTTCTCGGGATATCCTGGACCCTGCCCTCACTTCTAAGTTCCGTGCTAGGGATTCTTTGGGAACGTCTGGGGCCATCCCTAAGAGGGGTGGGGGTCCTGTCATGGTTTGTGTATGTGCTTTTTGCTTTCTTTGTTACTCTCATACCTGACGACATTGTTTTCTTTCCCCATCGGATTCTTTACCCGGCTGGCTGATTATTCCAGGGTGGTCCTTCCCCACAGTCGATTTAAGCCGGAGGTCACCATGCCTCCTTTGCTGGAGTGTCTGATATTATGTTACTTGCTTCAGCTCGGGAAATCTTTAGTCAGGGTTTGCCAGTATATATATTATCTTTATTTCTGGGAAGCTATGCTTCTTTAGGTTTTTTATGGCACAATGGTCTGGTGCCTTGTTAGTTTCTCGTTTATTGAGATTTCCTCTGAGGTTGCTCGCTTCGTTTCTGGCACTTTCGTGTCAGTCTTTTGTGTATTCAGTAACGCAAGCTCCTTTCCCTTCAAATTTTTGCTCCATCACTTTCAGCTGCGCCGGCTCCGTGCTTGGTGCACCTTCGCCTGCCACGGCAACTGAAACTCCATTTTAGCCAGCCATAACACTCTTACCTTCATAAGTAAAAGTTCTACTGTTGATTTTTTTTAAGATGAGACTTTGCCGGGCATTTTAGTGATCCCCAATCTGGATCAGTCATGATTTTTCCCCAATCCATTTCATCTGCAAAGTTGACAGTTCATCACCATCCTTTCAGGTTTTGATAAATTGATGGACAGTTCCTGACCCAACTCCAGTGATTTCAGCAACCTCCTAAGCCGTTTTCTTTGCGTGATGCAGGCGAATACCTTGCCCCACTTGAAACACAGAAGCAT
This sequence comes from Gymnothorax reevesii, assembly GCA_029721435.1. Taxonomy (NCBI): domain Eukaryota; kingdom Metazoa; phylum Chordata; class Actinopteri; order Anguilliformes; family Muraenidae; genus Gymnothorax; species Gymnothorax reevesii. Next base: position 60,963,673 of record CM056581.1, read on the forward strand.
CTTTTCAACAACCATGAGATACTGACATGGTTTTTCAAGAATTGAATGGTTACGCATGACTTATTGCTAGCTGAACAAGATGTGTTTGTGAAACACTGATGCCCCCGTGGGCCATGTCAAAGTTTTTGTCACCAAGCGTCATGCTCCAAGGTCAAGGTGACTAGGTGAAAAGTCATGACCTCATCTGAAATGCCTTCTCACATGCAAAGCATATGCCAAGTATCAGAGTCCTATCATGAGCCAGTCAAAAGTTAAAGCCACGTTAAAGTGCGGACAGACGGACAGGCGGAAAACTATATGCCCCAGTAATCGGAAATGCCTTCTCACAAGCAATGCATATGCGAAGTAAGAAAGTGCTGTCATGAGCCGATGAGAAGTTATAGCCATGTTGAAGTGCAAACAAAGAGACAGACGGACAGGTGGAGAAGTATGTGGGCCCGAAATCTGAAAAGCCTTCTCACAAGCAATGCATATGGCAAGTATCGAAATCCTATCATGAGCTGATCAGAAGTTATAGCCATGTTGAAGTGCAGACAGAGAGACAGACGGACAGGTGGAGAAGTATGTGGGCCCAAAATCTGAAATGCCTTCTCACAAGCAATGCATATGCCAAGTGTCAAAGTCCTATCATGAGCCGATCAGAAGTTATAGCCATGTGAAAGTGCGGACAGACAGACAGACAGACGGACAGGTGTGAAACTATATGACCCCGAAATCTGAAATGCCTTCTCACAAGCAATGCATCTGCCAATTATCAAAGTGCTATCATGAGCCGATCAAAAGTTATAGCCATGTAAAAGTGCGGACAGACAGACGGACAGGTGAAAAACTATATGCCCCCGAAACTTCGTTTACGGGGGCATTAAAATATTCATCGCTGCAATAATGATTCAATCACAGGCTCTCAAGGGTTTACTAATTCAAAATATTCCCTTTATTCATTCATCCTCAATCCCAGTGAATTTGTGAATGTATTTGGCCCTAATTTTGATAGCTCAATTGACAGCCTTGGGACCCAGGACTCAAGCACAGATGTACGTTAAGTTTCACACAGTTTAAATGCAGGCTCATGGTAATAAAGTCTGGTTCTATAGCACACCTGGATTCTATGACTAAGACAGTAGCCAGAATCTGTGTCAATAGACAGGCAATAGTCCAATAACCAAGCAGGCAAAATGCAGTAAAAGGGAGCGGGCATGATCAAAAGTCGTATAACAAGCAATAATTAGTAACCAAAACCAATCAGACACTGAGGGAAATCCAAATTGAGGGCTGCTTCAGGGGAATAATCAGGGAAGCAATTACAGGGGAGAAAAGGGCGTGGTTACAAACAAGTACATGATTAACAATGATTGCACAGAATGGCAGGCCCTGTGCAGCCTGTTTACCAATTCACATTTTGCCACAATCCACTGAGAATAGCGAAAATACGCCCCTGTCTGGCTAAAAAATGTGCATTGATAGTTCTGGTGTTGACAGAAAAAACTCTTGATATCAGGTGCAGCTATGATGATAGTCTCGCACAATAGATAGCAGCACCGTAAACAGTTGAGAAAGCCCCACGCCACCCTGTTATTGAGTCATTACATCACTGTCTAGCATATAAATGCACATTTGTGTTTTTTTAACAGGTAACTACCCTGAATGGCAGGATCGTTAGTAATTTACTGCATTGCTTACTGGCTAAATGTTTGATATATATTTCCTCTGATAGCCATCTTGCATATTTTAAATTTATTTGGATGTGGCAACCCTAGGACCCAGGGCCAGAAATGGAGCTTTTCCCCTCTGAACTCAAGAGATTTACTTTGTATGGAAAACATTAACGATAACATTTTCTGTTAAGTTGTTTACAGTTTATGCTCTAACGTATCTAGTTAATCAGCGCTATTTCTTATAAGTGAAGTAAACAAGTGTTTGTCACTAGCTTGGCAATATCCCCCGCCGCCTCAATATCATGTGTCGGAGCCCAATGCTATATCCCTCGCTTCACACTAATCGCACGGCAGGGCATAATTACTGTATGAGAAGAAGCAAAGACATTAAGGTAAATAAGGACACAAAAAAAAGGTTACAATTACATAGTTTCAAACTACCCACATTGCTAGTCTACCTTACCAAAATATGTTTTTAATCATGTTAAGGCTAGTCAACATCTTGTCTCATCAGTAGACACTTAGCCAAACTTATGAAAACATACTACAATTATGCACAAATCCATTTATCAATTAACACTAGAAGCGCCAGAATTTTATCACTACTAGAACCACCATGAATGGTCGTTTGGACCGCTAGGTTCAAAACATTCTAATCCGTCTCTCTGAGCACCTAATTAAGCAATTAATACATCTTGTATGTTACCATGTATCTCAAAAGAACAAAACAACACCAGCATTACGTTTTAAAAAGTTTAATTATACATTTATGAATATTTAGGCAATAGAATTATATATAATTAACATGACTTAAGCAGCTTTCACACCGGACACAAAACAAAGTTTTTCGCATCACAGATTACATTCAAATTTAATGCACAAACGCAAATACGCGGATTCGCGTCTTTGCATTGACTTTGAATGTGATCTGTCGTGCGAAAAATCTGTTCGCGTCCAGTGTGAAAGCGGCTTTATTCACAACAATATTTTTTGGGTAAAGAAATAATCAAATAATTCAGAACGACAAAAACAACAATTAAAAATATCTATTTTGATTAATACACATTCAGATTCAACATTTATAACAATAGCCATATATCTTATTTTTATTATGAAATAATAATAATAATAATAATATTTATTGAATAAATAATAATCGGAACAATGACACGGAATTAGAAAACAATAGGTAGGTGCTGAACTTCTTTTTCTGATTACCTTTTTATTCATTGACCTGGCATAGCATTTAGTTTACTCGTAACAGTCTGAGCAGGTGACCTCCATTCTCCTGGCGCAATTCCCACAGACGAGTCTGAAGCATCTGCAGCAGGTGACGAGCGTCTTATTTTGTGAGCAGCTCCTACGGACCTGGCACCACCTCCGTTTTGGTGCCAGTGTATCCCGCTGCTACTGGCTCAAACTTTTTGCCAGTGCTGCCCAATAAATAGTTCTAGTTTTAATAGTTCTACTCTACTCAACCAACTCTGACAGTGGCATCGGTTGTTGCTAGTCAACCAAAAGATACATTTTTCGAAAAAAATAACAGCCGCAAAACTGTACGGTCAGAGAGACAGCTAATGGCAGAAATAGGTAGATTTGGTGATATTTTATGCTCCGTAGGTGTAATCTATGTAAAATCAATTCCACTTTAAAATTTAGACACTTAGGAAAAGTAAGTGACCCTCAAGGTTGTATTCTTTTATTTTGATAAGTTACTAAGCAAACAAATTTCAAAACGGTCAAAATGACCGTCATGGTGGTTCTAGTGTTAAAAAAAAAATAGCTAGCCGATCATGAATTGGCTTATAACAACAAAACCATATAAATGAAGGGCGTAAAAGTAAACTGTATTGGCCGTGTTTTTCATCAATAACTAACCAATCCTCAAACAGTGAATGATATTGAATAATATTCAGAAGGGCTAATGTCGGCCTGCTCTCCCAATAATGATTCCTATGATCATCTGGAGGAAGAGGCAAATCACCAAAGTTTAAATGCCTTTATAATATCTGACTCTTTACTTAGGCTACCTTAACTTTAGCCAGTAATAGCTCTGATGAGACCTGCTACATCAATTTTAAAAGAAAACCATGAGCGGTCATAAGAATTGGTCCTTGTGATCCAGTTTGATTTTCACTTCAACAATTTCAGCAGCATATTTGTTATGTGAAGCGTTCATGAGGCACAAACATTTTAAATGAGATCTGCAGGGCAAGTTTGTCTATGTGTACCTTGATGACATCCCAGATTCTTCAGTGCCGGTAAAAAGGATGGTGGGCTGCGACCCTGCATTGTCCAACCAGGGCTAAACAAAATCACGATAAACATTGCTATCTTCTTACCCTGATGTCAACAACATTAGAGTCTCTCCAGGGGACCACCATTTTTACTAAGCTAGACCTCCTCATTGCCTATCATTTACTTCATATTCGGGCAGGAGGCTAATTCAAGATGGCATTCAACACCCCCAGGGGCCTCTGTAAGAAGCTGGTTATGCCGTTCAGGTTATCTAACTCTCTAGGGGTTTTCCAGAATCCTGTCAACGACGTGCTCGATAAGTTTGTCTACATGTACCTAGATGACATCTTCATCTTTTCCTGTGATCCAGCCATTCATATCCAACATGTCTGTTAAGCCCTTTAGTGACTTCTGGAGGATTGCCTCTTCATTAAGGCTGAGAAGTGTGAATTTCACCAGAGATCCATGAGCATTCTGGGCTTCATCATATCCAGCAAGGGCATTGCTATGGATTAGACTGAGATGCCAACAGTTAAAGTGGTGAAGAATAGAGACCCGCAAAGAGCTACAACACTTCCTAGGATTACCAACTCCTACAGATGGTTCAAATTGAACTATGGTACCATCACTGCTTTCACCTGCAAGGAAGTTAAGTTCACCAGGTCCAAGGAAGCTGATGTAGCCTTTTAGCAGCTCAAGGCCCAGTCTACCACTGCTCTAGTTCTCATTTGTCCTGATCCCCAGGACAGTTTATTGAGGAGGTAGATGCTTCTGATACCAGAATAAGGTATCCCAGTATCACACCCACTGAGTGGAATAATTCAATTGGTGACCGGGAGCTACTTGCCACCAAGCTGGCTGTGGCAGAGTATCATTAATCTTTCATCATCTCTGAGGATAATGCAACAACAGGCGATGAAATTCTAGGAAAATTTTGCTTTTATTTATTCAAATCAATGTCATCCTTACAACCTCGAATGAAAGCCAAATTATCCATTTCATTATCACTTCTTAATAATGATTTGACTACACATAGGCTACAAGAATGAAATCTTCCGCTAATCAGGCAGAGTAAACGGAACAGTCACTGCCAACCCGCAACATATTGTCTGTAGGATAACTTGATGTCTCAATGTTCTCAGTGAAACTGACTCAACCACAAGGTAAAGCTAAAGACAAAAAACTCTAGTAACTCATGCTTTATTTTCTCATGTCTAGACTACAATAATTTGCTTCATATTTTGCTCGAATCATCAAGCATTGGCTCTGCTTCATTCAGCACAGACTTCAATGAGCAGGGTGTGAGAACAAACAAGAGTCATCAGAAGATGACATATCCTCCTGGGCCCTGCTTATTTGTGAAAGTCATATCAATCCTACACCTTCAAAGAAGTTCAAACAAGAATGTTGAGGTGATTTTCCTCTGGAATTATGAACTGGCAACATCTACCAAACACTATGAACCACATGTTAACAGAGGCGATAATACTTTTGTAAAACTAGAGTCATTAATGAACAGTGTTTTTTTTAGTTCTGGATCAGGAAAAAACCCAGCCCTGCGACTGAGTCAAAATCCATGTCGCTTCCACAGAAAGGAAAAAAAATAATTTCAGAAATCTGAAAACATCAAAAGGAACCACTTCAGTATGTGGGTAATGCACATGCAAAGTTTCAGAAAGATATAATGAACAGTTGTGCTCCAGAAACGAACCTATCTCTGTGGAGAGTCCAAATGCAATTGGTTTCCATGGAAATGGAAAAAATAAGATTTTCAGAAATCAGTAAATATCAAAAGGCACTACTTCAGTATGTGGGTAATAGACATGCAATGTTTCAGTAAGATATATTGAACCGTTTTTGAGTTGTGCTCTGGAAACAAACCTCTCTCTTTACAGAGTCCAAATCCAACTCGTTTCCATGGAAACTAAAAAAAAAAAAATTTCAGAAAGCTGAAAATATCAAAAGGCACCACTTCAGTATGTGGGTAATACACATGCAAAGTTTCAGAAAGATATAATGAACGGTGCCTGATGTGCACTAAGTCCAGATTCTTTTCCATGGAAATGGCAACAATATAATCCTGAAGTTTCCAAAGTAGCAAAAGGCACATTTAGACTATACATAGAATACATGTACAAAGTTTGGTGCTGATATCTTGCATAGTTTTTCAGTTCTGCTCAGGAAACGAACACAGTGTAATTTGTTCTAAGTCCAGATCCATGGAAACAACAGCTAAAGATGCTGGATAGCTTTTCCCTGTGTCTATTGCTTTACCCAGTTAATGGATAATATGAAATGAATTTCATCTGTAATATACTTTTTCTAAATTTGACTTTGATGTTCAGTTACGCATGCACTCTCTCATACACACACAAGTATCATCTGACATTGTTTAACCCTATAATGCCCAGACACAGACATCATTATAGGAAAAATATGACCCAGTAATATTTTTGAAGTATTGAAGGGTAGTATTTAGATCCACTGTTCATCATTAGGTTTTGTGACAGCAAAATATACATTGCTGAACAGAACAACTTCTAATTCCAGGAGTATCATATCTGATACAGCCAAAAATCAGCACCCCTCCAGAACTCAACACTCGAAATTTCAATTTATTTATAGGCTCTCTATTATCTATAGCTATCCCTTAACATGCATAAGAATAAGTTTTTGTGTAATATTCACCTTGGAATGCCAAACTTCACTGCCAAAGTCCAAGGAAATTCATGAAATCCCATTCACATGGGAGCTACTACCTTGAAATGAGTGACTGGGGGAGAGACTACTCCTGTAATCTCACTTCTTCCATCCAGGTGGCAGCACTGTGTATCAGATATGATACAGTGAGAAGTCGTGGTTGTGTTGCATCTTACCAGGTGGACATAGTCCTTCAAATTTGGTGTATCATATATGATAAAGGGGGGCATTATAGGGCTAATGGACAAATTTCAGGGTGCTCCATGCCCTAAAATTGGCCTATACCGGTCTATTAAATCGCTGATGCTGTATTTTCACCAGTGAGAAACACAGGTGTGTGTGCGCACGTGTACACGTGCGAGTCTGACACAGCAGCTCTATAGAGACAGCAGCACCCCTGTGTGCTTAAAATGGTGAACTCTCAGGTGCTGTGAGACAGAAATGAATTTTTTTTAAAAACTTCAGCGACACTGTCTGCCATTTTCTGGCTGTAGTCCTATGTAGTCCTATGATGAAAACAAAAACATAATGAGTGAGAGGACACACTGTTGAGCATTGCCATGAATTCTTTTTCTTGTCGGGTCAAGTATGTGGTCAGGGTGGCGATTTCAAAAAGGTGTGTCAACTGTCTGCTCCTGTTATAACGGCTGCCTATGGGGGAGTTGATCAGTGACACTGTCTGAACTACTGCCATTTTCTGGCAGACTGTAGGTCCTATGGTAAAAACAAAAATACTGTGAGTGAAAGGAGACTCTGCTGATCGTCTACAGGTATTTTTGTTCTTCTAGTGTAAAGTATGTGGTCAGGGTGGTGATTTAAAAAAAGGAGTTTGTCTGCTCTCTTCCCAAAATTTTCTGTTCCTGTTATAATGGCTGTCTATGGGGCAGTTGGTCTGCGCTCCTGTCGCTTGAGGGCGCCTAGAGTCTCGACCCTTTGTCTGTTTTCTTCCACAAAGACATTTTCCAGGCCTGCACCAATTTCCCTACGTTTTGATTTATAATTTGTGTGTGTATGTTGGAAATTGTGGCAGGAAAGCGATTTCAACATTTTTTTTCGGAGTCGTTTTTTTGACCTCTCCACTCTAAATCCTAGACTGTGAGGAAATTGATACAAACATCCTGCCCATTTACTTACATGACAAAAAGAAGGGATGAAAAATGGGGATTGTGAAAGAATGAATGGGGAATGGGGGATATGCAACCGTGTATACAAGGCCGGCGGACATGGTCGAGCCGGATGTTTAGGCATTTGAACAACGTCTCTATCACAATCACTCGGGAAGTTGATATGGGACAACCAAATTGGTTTAAACGGAAAAATAAAGATGAAAGAAACACACTGAGGAAGAACAATATGTGCCTTACCTGTGGAAAGCACATACCTAGAAATGCGTTTCGTCCGCACAAACCTCGAGAATGTGCTTGCTAAAATGTTACCGCTAAAGTTAAAAGCAATGTCTTTCTCTCTCTCTCTCTCTCTCTCTCACACACACACACACACACACACACACACACACACACACACACACACACTAGAGTGGCTGTCTGGCAGAGTGATGGTAGTTAGTCTGTCGGGCTCTCTCTCTCTCTCTCACACACACACACAAACACACACACACACAGGTATCATCTGACATTGTTTAATGGACAAAATTCAGAGTGCTCTGCGCTCTAAAATTTGCCTATACTGGCCTGTTTAATCGCTGACACTGTATTTTTACCAGTGTGAAACAGACAGATGTGTGTATTTGTGTGTGTGTGTGTGTGTGTGGTGTGTATGTGTGAGTCTGACACATCAGCTCCTCTATGTTTCAATTCTGATTGAGAAAAGAAAAGATAATACCGTGCCTCACACAGAGGACAAAACAAAGAGGACACATGACCTGCATTAGTGGTAAGCCCATTCACTGCGTCAAGGTTCAGGTCATGGAATGGGGAAATAATAGTCAGACACTTGGTGTTCACATTCAAATTTCTTCATATAGCACGTCGTCATGATTGACTGACATTGTACTTTTCCTTGGTGCAAGTTACATTTTACAAAGTGTGTTAGACTGAACTACATATTACAAAGACATTGCATCACTATACATTACAAAAACAATAAATTATAAAAAAACACTTACATACATACAATTTTTTAGTCACCATATCTATGAAAAAAAATCCCCACTGAAAACAGTGCAGTGTTCACATTTCATTCATTTATGTATTCATGAGGCACAACTAAATAACAGAAAGAAAAATGGAAATATAAACAAACTGAACTGTGGTGGAGGCGCGGCAGCTAAGTCACCTGTTCTGTCATGCAACCTTCAGAACAGCCGCCCCCAAATTTGCAGTACTCAGTCTATCACTCATTCTCTTCTGGTGCAGCATGGAGTCTGATAAGACGGCTCACAGGTCAGACATACGGGCGGTCCCGAACTTTGACCTCCACTGAACGAATCAGACCATCGGCCTCAGGGAACACCTTGTTGTTTTTTCTAACATGTCACAATGCTCTGGGCAGTTGAGGATCAACGATCATCACGATAGTGTCCGGCTGAAAAGGGGATGCAGCTGACTGCCATTGAGACCGGGTTTGCAGTGTAAGCAGGTAGTGCCGCAGGACCCGCACCAAAAAGCGATCGGACAACACTTGACAGGCCCTCCATTGACGCCGGCTGAGCAGCTCTGAGTCATGATACACTGCCTGAGGTAGAGAAGGGTCTGGCCGCCCCATCAGTAACAGATTGGGGGTGACTGGGTCTGGGTCTGCTACATCGGATGACACGTAGCTGAGGGGCTTGTTGTGACTGGGTGCACTGGCCACTGGTCGGGTGGCAGCCGTAGGAATGGGGGTCCATGGATCCAATGATTCTCACCTGAGAGATCGTGCAGTGATTTCCCCCTAGTGAGGTCATCCGCAGGGTTCTCTGACGTCTCCACGTAGCGCCAGGCCTGGCTATCAGTCAACTCTTGAATTTCCGCAATACGGGTTCCTGCAAACACCTTAAAGCGGCAAGAGTCAGACTGGATCCAAGCAAGAACAGTTGAGGAGTCTGTCCACAAAACCACTCCCGATACCTCCACTGTGAGCTCTCAGGTTAGCACATTTGCGAGCTGAGTGCCTGTGAGTGCTGCATACAGCTCCAACCATGGCATGGAGAGCTGACGCTTGGGGGTCACTCTGGACCGGGCTGTCAGAAATGCCACCTCCACATGTCCTTCTGCATCTTCTGTGCGTAGATATCCCACACTGCCATAAGCAAGTTGAGACGCATCACTGAAGATGTGGACCTCCCGCTTACTGGTTGCATTGTCCATGGCTGGACTCACGTAGCAGCGGAGCAGTCTGATGTTCTCCAGGTATTGTAACTCGCTTTCCCAGTCTTGCCACACCGTGAGCAATTCACCCGGCAGCAGAGGGTTGTCCCACTCCTGCTTCTTGTCCCATAACTGCTGAACAAGCACTTGGGCTCTCGTAGTTTACGGCATAAGGAACCCTATGGGGTCATATTGGCTGGCCAATACCTTGTATATGTTCATCATGGTGGCAGGGGAGCACTCCAGCAGCCATGACCTATACCGCAGCGTATTCGAGTGGCATAACCAACGCAGCCCCAGGGCAGGTTCTTATAGGTCCATGTCTGTGTGGTTTAGCAGCTGTTCACTACTTGCTGACCTGATCTCCTTGGGCAGGTGGCTGATGACATCTGGCATGTTGCTGACCCACTGTCACAGTTCAAAGCCTCCCTCCATTAACAGCCCCCTCAGCTTATCTGCAACGTTTTTAGCTATATCTGGAGCTGGGAAGCTCTGGGGCCAGTTCTCCACATAAAAGTGATTCTCAGTTGACTCACGCACTGCATCCCCTGGGTGGGTGCGATCATGTACATGCCTCTGTAGAGCGTATATGGCGCAACATGGGGAACAAGTAGTCCCAAAGGGAAGGACCTGCCACTCGTATCCACTAGGTTGGGAGTCTCTCCGTAGGTCACGCCAGAGAAAGCGCAGCAGAGGCTGGTTTTCAGGCAGCAACCTCACCTGGTGGAACATTCCCTTTATGTCACTGCTGACACCAATGGAATGTTCCCGAAATCGCAGCAAGACACCTAAGAGAGATGCACCCAGGTTTGGGCCGGACAACAGTAGCTCATTGAGGTTCTTATCCCTATAGGTAGAGGGACAATTGAACACAATACGATTTATACCGTTGTGTGTCACCAGGTGATGGGGAATAAACCACGATTCCTTGGAAGCCTTCACCTGCTCCTTACTAATTTCGGAGACATAGCCTGCCTTTTTCAGCTTCATGATCTCTGCCTGATTAGCCTCCGACTTCACCTGGTCTCTGCCAAGACGCTTCTCCGTGCTACGTAGGCTAGGGAGTACCGCTTCAGGCTGCGCTGTGAGTATAAGCATGTTACTCACCCGCAACAGTGGGGTAGCGTATCTGAGGGCTCCATCCACCTTGACTCTCATTGTCTTTACTTCTAGAAGGTTCATGGCTTCTTGGTCTCTCCGTGACCTAGTCACCAGCTTATCATTTCTGTACGGTAGGGTGTCCAGCTGCCAGAGCCTTTCAACCTGATTAAGGAGTTCAGGTGCAGGGGAGGTGGTGGACACAAACAGACACTGCTCTGGATGATTGCCCTGTTGGAGAGATTTGACTGGCCCTTGCAGTGTCCAGCCAAGCCTAGTCTTTACTGCAGCAGGGCCCCCAGGTTCAGGTTCAATAGGCGTCACTAGGTGTGGACAGTCAGAGCCTATCAAGAGGAGTGGGTGGACATCTGTGAACGGCTGCAGGGGGAGCGCTTTGAGGTGCTTATATCTGCGCTGGAGTCCCTTCAAGCAGTGAAGGCCCTCAATTGTAAATGACTTTGTTGGCTGACAAGTCGGAGAGATTTTAAACGTCACCGATGAGCCGTGTAGTGTTCTCACATCCTGCCAAACTGTTCTCAGGGTGAGGCTCTCTGGAGTTCCCTGAAGCTGCAGCCTCTGAACAACCTCCTGAAGAAGGATCGTCCTCTCTGAGCCATCATCTAGAATGGCGTATGTCTCCAGGGTGTGGTCGCCGTTACGTAGTAGCACTTTACTGACCTTTAAGAGGACCTGATTGTAACCGCCACGCCGATCCAGGTACAAAACATCCGTCGCTGACTTCAATTCTGCACCATTGCCATTTCCTGCAGCGTGCTCATTCTTACTAGGCCGGAGATTCACCTCATGCAAGGCCTCGAGGTGCTTCCCCTTGCACGTCTTGCATAGCACTCTCAACTTACGCTGGCCGACCTGATGACGCCGGCCACAACGCCAGCAGCGATTGTTGGACTTCACCCAGGTAATCTTCTTTTCCTTGATAAGATGTTTGAAGTTCAAGCACTGGTCCAGGAAGTGTTGCGTATTGCTTCAGCAGGGGCAATAAGGGGGCTTGTCCATGTTCTCTTGGAGATCTCAGACTTCAGCTTGACCTGCTTGCGGGGTTGTGTCATGGGCGGTACTGTGTAGCTCATTCATGGTCTTCCTAGTGGCTCATTTATCCTTGTTACACCCCTTCCTTCTCCCTGTTGGGGTAATGGCCTCACACAGAACACCAATGTTGGGGAAATGCCTCGAATAGTGGCACCTTTGCGGTGATAATGCACAAGCAGTGGCAACGTTGTTATGAGTGCAATGGCACGTCATAAAGGGGCGCCGGCTGTTGGGGTTACACCTCACAGGTGGACACCATGTGTTGAGGCAATTTGCCTAATGATATTAATATTCTTAATTTGCCTATCAAATAAATATGATATTGTAATATTAATATTATATATTAATATGAATACCTCGGGGCACCACCCTTCCGCAGTGAAGGTAAAACGATAGCCAATTAAAGAAACCTCAGTCTCAATATCCACTAAGCTATTAATTTGGAAATTGATTAATTATCAAATAAATAATTCTAACCAACTTACCCAATCAATAGTTAGATTGAAGGATTCGGGAGTTCTAGATAAAAGAGGTTGGCAGTTTCATTCACTCTTGTACAACATTAATAACCACAGCATATGTCTTTAAAGAATAATAATATAAATGAAACAAATGAAACTAATCTAAACTACACTAACACTATATGCACAATGAATGAGGTTTGTGTGTGTGTGTGTGTGTGTGTGTGTGTGTGTGCGCACGCGTGCGGGTGTGGGTGAGAGAGAACAAAGGGATGATCTAAGGTGTGAGTGGAGGAGCCTTGCTGACCATGTGGAGTGGGGGAAGGCAACCCTACTGTTACAAAGACCAAGTCTTTGTAGCGAAGGAACGTTTCAAGTGTTTTAAAGTCAGTTAAATGACTTAAAACGCTCAATGTTGTTTGTGTGTATGCGTGTATTACGTTCAAATGAAGAGATATGGATGTGTTTTGCACAGGAAAGGCGCCGTGTTAGTCTACAGGGGGTTATTTGCATGCAAGACCTTGTCTGCGATACATTAATACCATCCTGTCCTACTAAAACACAATCCTAAAAACAATCATAGCAACTATCATTTTACAAATACACATAGTCAGTTTTAGTCTTAAAAGTAGGTTTGGATGCCCAGTCGTTACCAGTCCATAGTAGAGGAAAGAGGTTTGGAGGTTCCTGGAGGATCCTATCATGGGCGATGTTGATCTGACTGGGAAGAGCGGTTTTGGTGCTGCAAAAGTCCGCGTCTTTGCTGCGGGAAGAGGAGGGAGGCTGGCCGCTCCTTAAAAGCAAGCAGTTGCTTCCAAGGCTTGCTCTACCCCTGGTAGCCAGGCAGATTCTTCAGCATGGCCGGTCTATGCTGGGCCTAAGAGGTGGGGGAGGAGTACCCCAGCCTGAACAGTCCCCAGGGGTCCAGGAGCCTCTCCAAGGGAGAGAGCCAGTAGAGAGTCCTGAGACAGGAGTCCAAGAGACAAGAGCCAAGAGAAGTGGTCAAGGGAAATCCAGGGCTCCATTTTGAATTTCCACAAATATGAAAGGCTTTCCTCTGTGTGACCCCAACATCCCTCTCTGGACATCCTCCATCTTGTCGAACTGGTCTCCGTCCTCCTGGATTTCCAGCTTATAGTCAAGCCACTCCGCGAAGTCCATCAATGACGGGATTCCTGCCTTCCAAGAGTAAACGTGGCATCGGAAGGTGCGCGGAGATCCTGGGGAAGCTTCCTCATTAATCTGGCCAAATAAGACCCACACTTTAACTCTATGAGCCCCTCATCACCCAGTCGCTCCAGGATTCCGACTAGGGCTCGGACTCTCAGAGCAAATCTTCTGAATGCTACAGTGTCGCCAGCTTGGATAGCAGGCTCCTTCATGAGCTCTGCATTCCGCTGTAGAGACAGCTGATGGGGCTGACCATAGTGTTTGATCAAGGAAGCCATAGTGTCAGAGTAGGGGAATAAGGAGTTGCTATAGGAATCGGCTATGAGAAGAGCCTCTTCAAACTTGAGGTGGTCACAGAGCACTTAGGACTTGAACATATTGTCAAGTGCAAGCTTCAGTCTGGCAAACTCTCTTGGGACACCCCGTGTGAACTTAGAGATCGATGGTGTCGGGCCTCTGCATGTCCTCTCTTTACTGTTTGGCAGTGGCACTGGTAAGGTTGGCCGTTGTGGGGGTGCAATTGATGGCAGCACACTATTATACTGTGATTCTGACAGTATGGATGGGGCTGATGACAGGCGTGCTTCCAGCTGCTGCAGACGTTCTCTGAGGTTCTCCACAATATCAACAGGTGGCCCTAAGGGCGTAAGCTGCACCCTTGGTGGCTCATAATCGTCATCGGAGAAGGCTACTGGTGGGGGAGGCAGTGGCCAATCCTCGTTGGCTATATTCCTGTCCTGTACTGCAGGCGGGCGGTGCAGCTCTCTTGGTGGAGGTAGCGGTGCGGCCTGCAAATGGGGTGGTGGCATTGGCCGGCTGTCCTGGTCTCCTGGCAGTGGATGATGTGTTCCAGGCTTTGGGTGCAGGATTGGGAGTTGAGATAGTGGGGGCCTGGTGCCCTCTCCTCTGGTAGGAGGGTAACTTTCTAGTGGATGGTACAGCTGTGCAAGCTGTAAACTGTGAGGTGATGCACCACTCCTGTCCAGTTGACGTTTCATATCGCTCACCATCAGCTGCAACCTCCTGTTATCCTCTTTTATTTGCTGCAATACATCCATCATTGCAGGTGGGCCCTGATATACAGTACAGCCGCCGTTAAAACCAAAGAGACGGCGTAAGTTCACGCCCCGTTATCTCGAACATTTTGCCCTTCTTACCCATTTCTAACCACGATCTAACCAATGAGCCATATCACAGGACAATTTACCGCCAGTAATAACTACATGTGGCTCCGCGGAACTGAATGTAGTACTGCATGTAAGTTAGGCTATAGAATAGAGGGCATTTTGACTGTTAGAATTACGTGTATTTGCCGTTATGTATTTTAACATCTTTTTATTTTCTCTTGTAGTGAAAGTGCAAGTGAGAGCTTATGCGACCTCTGGAAAGCGCGTGGCTGATCCTCTGTTTAAAAAGCCTAGCATGAACAAGAAAAAAAAATAGCCTATTATGAAAAATTTGACAGCGAAATATAAGAAATTGTGTTCTTGAAGGAAATTTTTTTGGTATTTTAAATATGTCTTTTTATTGCAGAAACTGTGATTCAGAGAGTTTGTGGGTAGATCTTCAGCGAAGTTTGCCGCAATTGATTTATTGGTTTTGAAAAGCCAGCCACAATATAAATAAACAAATTGGCAATATACAACTTAATAGCCTGTGAGCTTATGCTCACGTTATTCTCCGAAATTATAGTTCCATAGTTGTGAACGTGATGTCAGTTTATGGTTGGGTATTTTACAGAAAATTTCTGCCACGCGCTGACCAGATCATTAATTCTTTAATAGGCTACAATGAGCTTAAAGGGAATATTAGGGTGACAATGAGTGATAAATAGAGATGACACGAACTGAGCTGTATTGAATCAGTGCCAAGTGTATCCGCTTTTAATTCCGTGAATTCAGTTTACGAAAGAGCCATTCAGTTTTAAGTGACATTGTCCTTTAGAGAAAAGATATTGAGCAGATCTTTTTTTAAATTCCGTTTCCTTATTGATAGATATAGAATAAACTTACTAAACATCCTGTGAAAGGTTCCGCAAATAGTTTATTTTGCTTTTTTTAGTGCATTCAAGAGTCGTTGTGGTCGAATTAAATTCATATTGTACGCAATTATTTTATAGTTGCAAGCTTTGCGAACATTATGTTTGAACATCTGAATGGTTATCTGAATGGTTATGAGAAGTCATTAAAACAAATACAGACGATGCAAAACGTTTTGAAAAATTGGTTAAAAATTGCCAATTAGCATTTTAAAACGAAACAGTATATAAGTCTAAAACATTCAAGTTCTTTCCCTAAATGAATTTTACTGAGACGGGGTGCGAGTAATCTTCGATATACAGTGGGTTGACCGGTTACGCAATTTGCTGAAATCAAACTTTTTTTTGCAGGAAAACGACTTCGCTGTCAGCCTTGAGTTTAACACTGCTAGAACGATAAATTATTGTGGATTTATCTCTTAACTATCGTTTCGAGATATTCGGCTTCATAAATACATACCCGATAACTGTTGCTTGCCGTTGCAGCAGTCGGATACCAAATCAACGCTTGTGATGAGGCGCACTTTGCAGTGTATGGCCGTTAAACACGTGTATTCCTGGGATTCATCACGTTATTAGTGTCATCATGATCAGAAATGATTGTATAATTGACCTTATAAATCCCAATTTCGTACTATTGATACTTTTTCATCAACACCCATTGGAGTGACTGCTTGTCATTTGACTAGTTCCGCAAACGCCATTTTGTTGGTTTTCAAACTCGTTTATTCTTGTTTATTTTTTCTGAAATAATTTTATGAAAGTTTATCGTAGTCAGTGTGAAATAAAACATTTTCCCTCCCACCATAACTTTTTCTGTGGCTCAACGGGCTGATCATGACTCATGTCCTGTGTTATTCTGAACTTGAAGTCTCATCCTGATAATTTTAACGTAGGCCTATACTTGGCATTTATTAGGCCTACTTGAATTGGAAAGAGTAGAAAGAATCATCCGTAGTCGCTGATAGCAGTTGAATATCGATGGATGTACAAATCATCGTGAACTGAGGCCAGCGCACGTGGATTCCAGTTGACACAATGTCGACAGAGGGAGCAGTTAGCCATAAATTTGACCAATTATTGTGATATCCCCTATAGAGTAATGCTGGCTAAAATTGGTGGAAAATACATGTGTCTGTTTCGTTGTGGCCAGGGGCACGCAATAATGCCAATAAACAAAGAATATCATAAGTTCGGCCAGACAAAGGGTGCTGTTTGCGAAACTGGAAATTATTTGCGGAACCAGTCAAAGGACGTGCCACTGAAAAATGACTGTGCAAGGCTTTATTCCTAATGACTGAAGAAAACTAACTGATCCACAAAAAGCGTGAGTAATTTCCGCAAATTCTGGAACAGATAACTTTCCGCCAGCGAATTCTGTATCGATACCAGACGCTTCAAACAAATTACATTTGCGGAACCAGTCAACGTGCTGTAGGAATGGATAGGCTATACTAAATTTCAGGTTTGCAACAGGAAAAATAATATATTTCGGCACTTGAGTGTAAAATAGACCTAATAGTACATAAAAGCATGTATTATCTCCGAACATAAAATATTGCAGAAATGATACCTAACAAATAAAATCCTCACCAAAAATTGCATGATATTTAATAATCCAATTGCGTATTATACCGTACTAAAGTTTTAAATAGTAGCACAGGTTGAGCAAAGTAACTGTATCGTCAAATATAAAAAGGTTTGCAGAAATGATTACCGGCAACATCACCCCCGCCAAAGCAAATTAATATTTTATGTAGGCTTACGTTACTTTTCCAATCATATGGAAATAAATCGCCAACAAGCTGTGCTATTATCTAGGCTACATGTACAGACTATTGTCAAAACGACCATCCCAACAGCCCTCGTGGCTCAGTTATAATCGCCCAGCTACCCCGTGCGCGGTAGGCGGCGGGAGGTCTTCTTTCGTCTTCATCCGCGTCAATACGCTGGTCCTACTGCACGGCTGACGACGAGATTTCACGGTCCTACTGAGAGTTTAACGCCCCCGTACTGGCGGATTAACGACTTTTTCTTTGGTTTTAACGGCGGCTGTACTGTAGCTGTGGCATACTCACATACCCAGGTGCTGTGGCTCCAATATGACTGGGAGACAGAGGCGTAACCAGGATGCCAAGCTTGGGTGGGCATTTGTCCTCTTTGGGGGGGCAAAAAAAGAACCTCTAAATCGCTGTAAAATACAACATGCACAACATCTTGAAACTTTTTTTTATACGTATATGTTTTTTCTCTCCTTTGACTAAATGTAGAACACAAGAACATACTGAGTGCAGGTGATGGTTAACGAACTAAGGCAAACATCAATAACATAGAACATAGAACATATGATAACAAAAGGAGATGTGCAGTCATTAGGGAAGAAACAGGATATCTGTTTACAGTAACCCTGACACCATTTACAGGGTTAGTCTGCGGCTAGACTTGGCAAATTCTGACACAAATTGATTCATGTCAAGATTTTTTGTAATGTCTTTTTCATGGGCCAAAATGACTAAATCTCTCTTCCTTGGATGCAGCATTGATCTGCGGAGAGGAGTAAGAATGCGGGTCAGTGTGGAAAATGAGCTTTCACATGCAGCTGATGACACACCAATGATAAGTGCAGTGGCATACAGCCTATGCAGCATGGGGAATGCCTCTTTGTACTGCTGAATGCATTTACATACGTCAGAGAGGTTAGCATCAGTGGCCAGTTTATCCTCCAACATTGGTTTTGCCACTGCAATTTCATTTTGCAAGCTCACACTGTTTTTCTCTGTGCTTGCAAGCACCTGAAGTGGCCTCAGGATGGAGGGGTCGAGGAAAGATGCTGACTTAGGCAAGAGAGAGGATGTGGCCTTCATTAAATCAACATTTTTTTTAGAGAATCTTGTCTCCATCTCAACAATAGCTCTGTCAAGAATGTTGAGCATAGCCCGTTTAAAGGTTTGATTGGGAGCAGTAGTTTGGTCATTTGAGTCCCCTTGCCCTAATGTAGATGAGACAACAGCACCATCAAGCTGTGAGCTAACTGTTCGCCTCCTTTTAGGTGGATTGGCAGGCCTACTGTCACACTGAGAGAAATGCTCCCGCCAGAAGGAGTCACTGCGCATCTCCTTCAGTGAGCCCAGTGAAGCTGTCACCACCTCACAAGCAGTGCACAAATCCACTGTGTGTGACTACAGGATTGAATTGGCTGGTGTCAGTGCACCAAGCAGATGAAGGAGAAATTTGCCTGTGTCGAAGAAGTTCTGTCTGTTTAGCTGGGTCAAAAGACCACATGCCTCTGTAGAAATATCAAAGGGAGTAGTGTCATCCTCTGCTACCTCAGACAGGAGTCTCCTGATAGTGTCCTCATTGTTAACAATGGACTTGGTGACCTCATAGCGACTGGTCCAGCGAATTTCTAATAATCTCTTCAGTGTGGGTGTACTGTATGTATGTGCAACATAATGTCGGTGACAAAATGTTTTCAGTGAACTGGACCAGTCAAAAAACTTCTTCGCTAAAGGCTCTGATTGCACTGCATGAATAACTGCCAAATGCAGCTGGTGATTGTAGCAGTGGACATAAGGAATGTCCCTGCCAAGTTTTTGCTGAAGTAATGCCTGCACCCCACCCCTCACTCCAGAAATGACTGATGCGCCATCATAGCATTGAGAGACAATATTATCAGCATTGTAAGACAATTTAGAGAGATGGGAGAGAATTTCGTTGCACACATAGTCAGCATCAAGCTGATCCAGTTCAACCAAGCCAATCAGGTGTTCTTCTGGGATGGAGTCGCAGACAAATCTGATAACAATTGATAAATTTTCGATGTTACAACGATCCCTGGTGCCGTCACTTTTTACGCAAAACCCAAGAGAGTCAGCGTCCTCATATCTGGTCCTGATTTCCTCTAACACCATTTTTGCCAGTGTTTCAATGATTTCATTTTGAATGACACTTGATGTATATTTAGCATTTTCCGGTATGAATTTTGCGATATCTGCGAGTTTGGAATCTTTTTTGAGAGTGTAATCAACGAGCCGAGTAAACAGTCCCTCCTCATCCATATCCCCGTGATTGTGCCCACGCAGAGCAAGTTCACTAACAGTGAGAAACTGAATGACTTCACCCATGCTTTTAATGTAGTATCTGTTCTTTTCTACTTGGGTTTGACCCAGCAGATGTACAATATTTTCACCTGTCTCTGACCGGCGCTGGCACTCCTGCCACGCAACCATGGCCCTGGAGTGTGAAATGCTTGTTGCGTGTTTGTAAAAACCGCTGTCTTTATCAAGTGCTTTTTTCCAATTAGTATAGCCGCGTTTAGTAAATATGTCCTCACGATCCGAATTAGAATTAAATTTGCAACAAGCAAAGCAAAAGCTGGCATCGCGCAGTACTGAATATTCAAGCCATGGTCGAGTTTGATACCATGCTGTGTTAAAACATCTCTGAATTTTCCCAAACGGCCGCTTAGGATAACTGCTTAAAATGGGCTGAGATGGGCGATCCATATTTAAGTCTGGAGGAGTGGACACAGTAGAGCCGGGGACCTGAACATGGGGAGAACTGCCGTTTTGAGCCCCCAGCATGGGTGCAGTGCTGCTGGAGCATGGTGCATCTGCCGCTGATTCACAGGCATTCTCGTTGCCCAGCACGAATGCAACGCTCTATTCGGTGGTTGCAGGGCTGCTGGTAGAGGCAGCACTTGAGGGAGTGGGAGCTGCTTGTTTTTTAATGAGCCACCTATGCATGTCTATTGGCAAATGTTTAAAGTGCTTATGATGCAGATGTTCAAAATATTGAAATGTGCTTATGATACAGACTTATCGTTGCAATAACCCCAGTGAGTGACTAGCAATTCCAGGCAAACTGCTAGCTAGCTACCTGGGCTCACTCGGAAGGCAACTCAGGTTATAACTACACGAGTCGACAGACACAGATGACAAACTAGAACACAAATTATCTTAATGTCAAACAACAAGACTGACAATGACACAATAAAAGGTGGAAAAAGTTGCAACAAAAAAATACGGGCGAAGTTTTATTTCCTTGAGAGAAGCGGAGACGTGAACTCTGAGTAAAGACGCGGCATTCCAACTACGAGAATGAGAGGGTTCCTAGTAATTCGAGAGTGCCCATTGGTTAGATTCACATGAGAAAAGACTGGCAAAGGAATCCACCAATCACACATAGTGATAGATAGATGAAGCATAAGGCTCTGTTTTCTTGATGGCCGTCTATCTCCGGCTGTGAATCACATGGGATATCGCGTGTTTGCCGTCGAATAGTAGTGAATCAGTTTTTTACCTTGAGTTTTCATTGGGGGGTCAGAGCTTTTCTCAGGGGGGGCACTGCCCACCCCCTGCCCCCCCTTGGTAACGCCCCTGCTGGGAGATGTCTCTATGAACTCAGCAGGATAATGAGTATGCTGTGATGGGCGCTGGGTGAGGGGTGTCATCTCGGCAAATCCCTCTCTAATTTTGCTCCAGTCATTCTCCTCTATTGCAGCGGAGGTACGTGCAGAGTAGCTTACTGCCCGTGGGAGGGTGTAGCCTTCATAGTCTTGGATCCATCTTGGCTGGCGCGTTGAATATGAGCCATTTCACTTCGTAATTACTACCATCCGGCTCGAAGGACCATATGTTGTGGGGATTAAAGATGGTATACTGGCTTTTCTGCTTTGTAATCGCAAAGTGTGCATTGGTTAGAACGCAGTCTATAAATTCCCCCGAGATTGGAAAGAATGAAGCAGGAAACAGTCGATCCCCTTTGGTGCTTTAATCCAGTGTAAACAACGTACACTTACAGAATGATGTGTTTGCATGCGTGTGGTTCTAAAATGAACCAATACAATAACAGCCATCAATAAAAAAACTCAGAATACGCTTAACCATAGCCCACAATCCAAAATAATTCTCTAATTATGATCAGCATGAAATATGAAACATCAAACAGAAGGAATATAAATGATATAATATATATCACATAACTGCCAACAAAGAAAACAGTAAGTGGAGCATCAATGTCCATTTAAACCATCAAAGATGATAGCTAACACTGCAAGAAATACATTCTGTAGCACCAGATTTAACCTCAACTAGCAGACTTATGAACAACCATGAAAAGCATCCAGTAAATAAACCGTATAACTTATGTTTCTCTGGACGCACACTGAACCATAAACAGCGGATCAACTAATACAAAGTAACAAACTTGGCTTCATTCACATGCAATACAAACGTCTCAGTGTCGTTAGCCTCTTCTTCACTCACACAATCATTGGCTCTCTGCTCGATCAGTCGCGGCTAGATCCGCCTAAGTCACCTGTTCTGTCATGCAACCTTCAGAACATGAACTGTTTACAGTACATTCTCCAGTATGGAAAAGCCTTTGAATATGGAACCATTTACAGTGAATACAGTGGTCTCTGTCCATCGAGGCTTTTAACATTCCAAGAGGCTGTTTTCTGAGGCTTTTAAGTTAATCGTTTGTACCTGGGGCCGTTTATGATCCACTCAGCAGTATGTGTATTGGGTGGTGTGACTGATACCAGAGGCTTTGTGATTTAACGAGGCTTTGTTCGTTGACGAGTTGTTCGTTGGTTGCTGAGGCCGTTTATGATCCACTCAGCAACATTTGATGCGGTTGGTGAGGCTGATGTTAGAGGCTTTGCAATTTCAAGAGCCAGTTTTATGTTCGTTGGTTGCTGGGGCCATTTATGATGCACTCATCAACATATCTATGTAAGTGTGTTGTTGGCGGGGCTGCTCCAATTACATCTCGACAATGAGTTTGTTCCTCAAAACTGTGTAAACAGGCCGATGGTAACTGTAATACGAATGTAGCACTCCTGAAGTAAGGCATTTTTGCAGCTGAGTCCAGCATCGTGTTGCTCTCCGTTGTTGCTCCCTGTATGAGCTGTGCGTACCCTCTTTTCACAAAGAAGTCACAGATGGACTTTGAAAAAATTGACTTGATGTCTTCATTGAAATCTCCACAAATAATAATTTGGTCCTGGTCCATGATTTCGATGGCATCCAAGAGGTTCTTCATATTTCCCAAGAAGTCCGACGTCTTGAAGTTTGGTGGTCTGTATACAGCAGCCACTACAGCTTGGATGGGGTCCCTGATTTTCAGAGCAAGAAACTCGAAATCAGTGGCACCTGCCACACATTGCAAAGGCTGGGCGCTTATGTGGTTCTTTTTGTATATTGCAACACCCCCACCCTTTTGATTTGCCATAAGTGGAAAGTTGCTTTAAGAGACGTGTCTATTCCTCCTGAACATGTTATAGTCTTTGATTTGAAGCTCCTCTGGCACAGATGATCCAAACATGTGTGTCTCTGTGACGCACAAAATGTCTCCTAGTCTTATCTCGTGGTGTTTCCTGATGTCATCGATATGACTCATCAAGCCTCAACATGGTGAATTTTATGTGACAAAGCTCCACCTTGTGTCAAAATTTTGAATCAAACAGGTATAATGTCATCGTGGGACACATTCTCAGGTCATGACCTTTCATTTGCACTTGATTTGAGGTCAATCGGACAAATATTTCCAGAGATATGATAAAAACAGTGATTTTTTTTCAGTTTTTGGCCCCTGGGGGCCAATCCACATATTGTAAATTCTCCAAAATTGAATCAGTTTTTCCTCTTTATGATACTTACTTATATGCAAAACTTGGAATTTCTAATTGAAATATTACTGAAGTTATCGCGTTAACACGTAAATCAGTTTTTGACCCCAGGTGGTCAATCTAGAAATCGTAAATTGTCCAAAATCTAATCAGTTCTTCCTCTTTATGATACTTACTTATATGCAAAACTTGGAATTTCTAATTGAAATATTACTGAAGTTATCGCGTTAACACGTAAATCAGTTTTTGGCCCCTGGTGGCCAATCTAGAAATCGTAAATTGTCCAAAATCTAATCAGTTTTTCCTCTTTATGATACTTACTTATATGCAAAACTTGGAATATTACTGAAGTTATCGCGTTAACACGTAAATCAGTTTTTGACCCCAGGTGGTCAATCTAGAAATCGTAAATTGTCCAAAATCTAATCAGTTCTTCCTCTTTATGATACTTACTTATATGCAAAACTTGAAATTTCTAATTGAAATATTACTGAAGTTATCGCGTTAACACGTAAATCAGTTTTTGACCCCAGGTGGTCAATCTAGAAATCGTAAATTGTCCAAAATCTAATCAGTTCTTCCTCTTTATGATACTTACTTATATGCAAAACTTGAAATTTCTAATTGAAATATTACTGAAGTTATCGCGTTAACACGTAAATCAGTTTTTGACCCCAGGTGGTCAATCTAGAAATCGTAAATTGTCCAAAATCTAATCAGTTCTTCCTCTTTATGATACTTACTTATATGCAAAACTTGGAATTTCTAATTGAAATATTACTGAAGTTATCGCGTTAACACGTAAATCAGTTTTTGGCCCCTGGTGGCCAATCTAGAAATCGTAAATTGTCCAAAATCTAATCAGTTTTTCCTCTTTATGATACTTACTTATATGCAAAACTTGGAATTTCTAATTGAAATATTACTGAAGTTATCGCGTTAACACGTAAATCAGTTTTTGACCCCAGGTGGTCAATCTAGAAATCGTAAATTTTCCAAAATCTAATCAGTTCTTCCTCTTTATGATACTTACTTATATGCAAAACTTGGAATATTACTGAAGTTATCGCGTTAACACGTAAATCAGTTTTTGACCCCAGGTGGTCAATCTAGAAATCGTAAATTGTCCAAAATCTAATCAGTTCTTCCTCTTTATGATACTTACTTATATGCAAAACTTGAAATTTCTAATTGAAATATTACTGAAGTTATCGCGTTAACACGTAAATCAGTTTTTGACCCCAGGTGGTCAATCTAGAAATCGTAAATTGTCCAAAATCTAATCAGTTCTTCCTCTTTATGATACTTACTTATATGCAAAACTTGAAATTTCTAATTGAAATATTACTGAAGTTATCGCGTTAACACGTAAATCAGTTTTTGACCCCAGGTGGTCAATCTAGAAATCGTAAATTGTCCAAAATCTAATCAGTTCTTCCTCTTTATGATACTTACTTATATGCAAAACTTGGAATTTCTAATTGAAATATTACTGAAGTTATCGCGTTAACACGTAAATCAGTTTTTGGCCCCTGGTGGCCAATCTAGAAATCGTAAATTGTCCAAAATCTAATCAGTTTTTCTTCTTTATGATACTTACTTATATGCAAAACTTGGAATTTGTAATTGAAATATTACTGAAGTTATTGCATTACACGTAGTACGGCGGCAGCGGCCGGACCAAAAACATAATATCCCCTGGAACGCCATTCGGGGATATAATGATATCCGTGAAAAGAAATCGATATACCTACAGACCCTTTAGATGTGAATATGGGTGTAGTCTCTATAACCTACCTTGAGGTCCCACTTTTCTTACCTGTTGTGTGAGGTTATCACTCACAAGTGTATTGCTCCTAACGTTATCCCTGGTTTGCAGACTAGTGGCAGTGAACAGGTATGTACACAAATGATGTGCTGTGAGCCGCCGGATAGCTCACTCGGTTTGTTTGTTTGTTTTATTTAGATCCCCAATTAGCTTTTGCAAGCAGCAGCTATTCTTCCTGGGGTCTATAATTATTCATAGTAACACAATACAACATCATAACACAAATAAACATAAACGCTTAAGGCACTGCGCTGCAGTGCAGAGGTGACAATCACGTCGCGGGTTCGAGCCCCGGTCGTACCCACCGGCAGGGGTCGGCAGCTTTTTCAGAGTAGCGCACAATTGGCCATCCCGCTACAGGGTTACAAATTGGGAAGGGACTGCTATTTGGGATGTTAAATCAGCTTTGTTTGTTGCCCCAGCGCCTCCTGTTGGCCAGACGGGCGCTCAGGAAGACTCTGGGTTTGTTCATGTCTGGGTATCCTCCGCCCTAATGAGGTTCAACTAATGAGTGTATCAGAATCAGTGGTTGACAGGCACGTGCTTCGGAGGAGAGCCGTGAACTGTCCTCACTATCCTTGTGTTGGCAGCAAGGGGTCGCAAACGAACAAGCTTTGTACATAGTTCACCAATTGGGCATTCCAGATTCGGGTGGGATTGGAGATGCCAAATTAAAAAAAAAAAAAACAAAAAACAAATGATGTGCTGTAAGGTGTTTACTCACTTACAATTTTTACTAGATCAACCTGTAAAAAAAGAAGAGAACAATAATCAGGCAACATTACAGGCAGAAATGTAGGTTGGCAGTTTTCAACTGAAGCAGTTTCAATATTCAATGAATGAATAGTGCTTGCAGAGAGTCTCAGAGAAGCCTCATTTACTGTGGTGGGAACGACTTGGGCCAGCGCCGGTCCCGCGACCTTCTCACAGAAATGAAGGAGGACATAAGGTTTCTCCGCTGGTGGTTTCCTAAAATGACTACAGTGTATTCGGCTATCACCCAGAAACGCTAGTTGGGAACTCGATTTAAAACCTTCCGTCCGAAGCGAATCGAGCATGCTCATGGATGGGTGAACAGTGAAATGGTGGACTTTATGCCCAGGGTGAATGGAGTGTTTGTCCATCACGATCACATAAGGTACTACAGGCAAGAGTTGTTTCATAGGGATTAGATTCATCTGTCCAATAGGGGCCATGATATTTTTTTGAGAACATTAGTGACTGAGGGCCTTATTCCTGTTGGGGTGAAATGGGAGTAAAGCTCTACAGAGGCCAGTTGGCTATAACAGCTCAAACTTGTAAATACTATATATGATCATATTGGCAGCCCGGGCACTTTCATATCAGAAATTTTTTTTTGCCAATTCCAATTGGGTGACAAAATTGTTTTATTTTTTGCGTTTTTTTGGGTAGCATTGCATTTTTGTAGCCATCGTGTCGTTCGTGATATCAGGGATGTGATTTGGGTGAAGTGAAATGATCTGAAAATTTAGCAGGGGGTCTGGGAGCTGGATCCAGGGCAGGGCCCTGACAAGGGGGGGTCGAAGCCCCCCGAAGCTCCTAGGTTTTAGTGATTTTTAGCGCCCTACGTGTACTAAGAATTCAATAAAATAATAAAAAACAGAATTATTATCCAATGTATATTCAAGCCAACAAACACATGCAATCTTTGATTTCCAAGTCAAGTCAAAATCAGTCACAAGCTCCAAGCTTGTAAAGAATTTAGTCTGCCACTATTGCACTCAGATAAAAGTGAAATAACATTCATTGAATATAGTCAATATATCAATTAAATCATTGACTTCTTAGTCAACTCCAAAATCATGTCACAAAGTCACATGCTCATGGGATTTTATGAATTTAGACTTCCCTGAATATACTGTGTAATAGCAAAAATGAAAAATAAAAAAATAATCACTGGAGATAAACACCACTAATCTTTTTTTCTTTATCCAATCATCTGTAGAAACCATCTATGAGTTCTGTGAGTATATTCAGCTCCAATTATTGACTAAAAACACAATCCTGATGGAACTCCTGGAAATATGCTTTACATATTATGCATTACATATTAACCTAGCGAATAAGCCAAATGACAATGGAAAACAGTGTCACTATTTCGGTGTCCAGTGAAGCTCCATTTACATGAAAAAACAAAAGTGAAACTACAAGGAAGGGCTCCTCGTTGAGGTCCTGAAGCACCTTTAATTATACAAAACCCAAAACCAGTGAAGTTGGCACGTTGTGTAAATCGTAAATAAAAACAGAATACAATGATTTGCAAATCCTTTTCAACCTATATTCAATTGAATACAGTGCAAGGACAAGTTACTTAATGTTCGAACAGGTAAACTTTGTAATTTTTTGCAAATATTAGCTCATTTGGAATTTGATGCCTGCAGCATGTTTCAAAAAAGCTGGCACAAGTGGCAAAAAGACTGAGAGAGTTGAGGAATGCTCATCAAACACTTATTTGGAACATCCCACAGGTGAACGGGCTAATTGGGAAACAGGTGGGTGCCATGATTGGGTATAAAAGCAGCTTCCCTGAAATGCTCAGTCATTCACAAACACGGATGAGGCGAGGGTCACCACTTAGTGAACAAATGTGTGAGCTGATTGTCGAACAGTTTAAAAACAACATTCCTCACCGAGTTATTGCAAGAAATTTAGGGATTTCATCATCTATGGTCCGTAATATTGTCAAAAGGTTCAGAGAATCTGGAAAAATCACTGCACGTAAGCGACAAGGCCGAAAACCAACATTGAATGCCCGTGACCTTCGATCCCTCAGGCGGTACTGCGTCAAAAACCAACATCAGTGTTTAAAGGACATCACCACATGGGCTCAGGAACACTTCAGAAAACCACTGTCAGTAACTACAGTTCGTCGCTACATCTGCAAGTGCAAGTTAAAACTCTACAATGCAAAGCAAAAGCCATTTATCAACAGCACCCAGAGACGCCGCCGGCTTTGCTGGGCCCGAGCTCATCTAAGATGGACTGATGCAAAGTGGAAAAGTGTTCTGTGGTCTGACAAGTCCACATTTCAAATTGTTTTTGGAAACTGTGGACGTTGTGTCCTCCGAACCAAAGAGGAAAAGAACCATCCGGACTGTTATAGGCGCTAAGTTCAAAAGCCAGCATCTGTGATGGTATGGGGGCGTATTAGTGCCAAAGGCATGGGCAACTTACACATATGTGAAGGCACCATTAATGCTGAAAGGTACACACAGGTTTTGGAGCAACATATGTTGCAACGTCTTTTTCATGGACGCCCCTGCTTATTTCAGCAAGACAATGCAAAGCCACATTCTGCACGTGTTACAACAGCATGGCTCCATAGTAAAAGAGTGCGGGCACTAGACTGGCCTGCCTGTAGTCCAGACCTGTCTCCCATTGAAAATGTGTGGTGCATTATGAAGCCTAAAATACGACAACGGAGACCCCGGACTGTTGAACAACTTAAGCTGTACATCAAGTAAGAATGGGAAAGAGTTCCACCTGAAAAGCTTCAAAAATTGGTCTCCTCAGTTCCCAAAAGTTTACTGAGTGTCGTTAATAGGAAAGGCGATGTAACACAGTGGTAAAAAGGCCCCTGTGCCAACTTCTTTGCAATGTGTTGCTGCCTTTAAATTCTAAGTTAATGACTATTTGCAAAAAAATAAATAAAGTTTCTCAGTTTGAACATGAAACATCTTGTCTTTGCAGTGTATTCAATTGAATATAAGTTGAAAAGGATTTGCAAATCATTGTATTCTGTTTTTATCTACGATTTACATAAAGTGCCAACTTCACTGGTTTTGGGTTTTGTACAACGCGATAGAAAAGTTGCATGTCGTAGTGGTATCATTCGCTAATATTGCTAAAGGTCATGGATTAGCTGGGCAGCTGATGAAATAACCATGATTTAGCTTTGGAGCTAGACGCCCAGCTGCGTTAGCACTGACTCTGAAGACTGAACCCGCGCGTATGCAGGCCACAATAACAAATTAATTCAGCATTCACCGAAGTCAAAATGTAGGATGATAATGCTTCATATTAAAGTGTGCGAAATTGAGGTAGGAAAATAAAGGTCCGTCAGGTTTGTTGGTAAGCTTATGTAATGCAATGTTATGGTTTGACTGGCCATACTACCATTAATGGGAGCTGGCGAAGGTGCGTCAAAGAGCTAAGTCGAGCACCCACTCGCACTCCCGGGGGAAACTGAACCAACCACGCAGCTTACCAGCGGTGTACAGCATTTGTCTTGACAAGTTACATGAAGAGACACAGCAGTGTTCAGCCGTCAACCGCTCACGCCGCTGAAACTTAGGCTACAAGACTGCTTCATCCTCGCTCCATTAGCCGAATGGGCGACACAAAATACAGGTATACAGACTATTAATTATTAGTGTACTACAACCTATCTGTCGTCTCGAATATCCAAGTCGTTTCTTTTCCGCAGTGTTGAAACTTGCCGCCGCGGCCCCTGCCCACACAGCATGACTTTTCACCGGTGTGCCTTAGCTGGCGAATTTGAAAACGGAAGTTCTGTAGAATGCATCATGCATAAGATCAATTCAAATGGTCTTGTTTCCAGCCAGGTTGGACCGCCTGTGGTCAAGACAGCGATTTCAAAAAGGTGTTTACCTGCCTGCTCCTGTTATAACGGCTGCCTATGAGGGAGTTGGTCAGTGACACTGTCTGAACTACTGCTATTTTCTGGCAGACCGTAGGTCCTATGGTGAAACAAAAATACAGTGAGTGAGAGGAGACTCTGCTGATCGTCCCCAATTTTTTTTTTCTTCTAGTGTAAAATATGTGGTCAGGGTGGTGATTTTAAAAAAAGGAGTTAGTCTGCCCTCTTCCCAAAATTTTCTGCTCCTGTTTTTGTATAATGGCTGTCTATGGGGCAGTTGGTCTGCGCTCCTGTCACTTGAGGATTCCTTTGAGTCTCAACCCTTTGTCTGTTTTCTTCTAAAGTGACATTTTTTAGGCCTGCACAAATTTTCCTTCGTTTTGGTCTATAATTTATGCGTGTACGCTGGAAATTGTGGCCGGGGGAGCGATTCCAAAATTTTTTTCCGAGTCATTTTTTTTTACCTCTCTACTCTAAATCCTAGAGTGAGCGAATATTCCGCTCATTGACTTCTGTGGGAGAAAAGAAGGGATGAAAAACAGTGATTGCAAAAGAATGAAAAGGGGTTATGCAACCGTGTACATAAGGCCGGGGGACAGGGTCGAACCGCACGTTTTGGCGTTTTCGCGTTTCTATCACGAACGCTCGGGAAGTTGATACGGGACAACCGAATTGTTGAAATGGAAAAATTAAAAGACAGAAAGAAAGAAAGAGAAAGAAAGAAAGACGCTGAGGAAGAGCAATACATGGTTTGCCTTTGGCAAGCACGTAAAGAAATAAATAAACGGACTTAAGAAGAATAGTATGTGGCAAGCACATAATAATAATAACAAGAGAAGAAGAAGAAGAAGAGCTATAAACACAATGATTGCCTTTGCAGCTAGGCCACCAACTAGGCAGGACTATCCTAATTGTCATAAAGGGACATGTCTGTGCCCACCCAATTCCCTGTTCTAGTGCCAGGCCGGGTCCTCATGTTCAGTCCAGGCCATATCTTTGCTGATGTGCAGATGCACCATTCCCAATAGGCAGGGTACCTTTAGTCTCCTAGAGGCTGCTGATGCCGAGATCTCCCAACAAGATTTCACTCCTCTGGTGGGAAAGCCTCAGGATGTCATCTGCCAATGACTGAGCGGTGGTGAAGCGAACTTTATTATGGTCAAACATATCCCTCAGGTACTGCACAATTTGTTCCTGGTAAGAAGTAATCATACTATTAAATTATTGAACCCAATAAAGAATAGTACAATTGTCATCCAGCTAAGCAAGATAAAAATAGGATAGCTTATAATTGCACAGGCCACCTTTTGCCACTCGTTTTCGCCATTAGGTTTAAGAATGGTCACCAAAGTTGGCAGTATTTCCAGCATGCATGTCATTTTTATCCAGTACAAACTTGTCAAAGAATTCCATTGCTGCCTCTACCTCACAAGTTTTTACACAAGTTTTAACCTAGATGCATTGTGATCTATACACACCTCGCCTGAGCATTCAAAAAATAGCTAAGCCCAAAATGGCAAAATATGAAGCTTTTAAAAGGTACTAAAATCATTAATAAGTGAAAATTAAACAAATGGTGAAAGTAACTTTGTGCAGGATAGCTTTTCCTTTTGATTTCTTTAGATGATTAAATGATGATTAGATGATGTAAGAAATGTATGTTGATTAATCATGAAATGGCCCTGATATATCACCAGACATTTAGGAATGATGTTAATTTCAAATACTTATATCACTAACAACAGCAGTCCAGCCAGAATATTCTCATTACAAAACCGATGTTGCAACCCACAACTAATGTTTATGTTTTCACTTTGTGTTTTGGCCTCTTGCGCCCTCCAACTATCTCCCAATCACAAAGTCAGTAGCATTTCGGCATCCAGGATGCCGGTTATCACTGAGCGTAAAACAAGGATCTGTATAGGACATGCCTCTGAAAGATGGTGACGGCTGAAAGCAGAGAAGAATTTGAAGACCAACGCTGAAGTTGCTAATTTTCTCCTTGGCAGGTAAGATTCAGCTCAGTTTGGCTAACTTAATTCTATTAATGTAGGAATGGATATTTCAAATATTCTCTACAGTCGAATAACGTTATGTATGTTCGTTCATGGTACGTTAGTGTGTATGCAGGTGGCCTTGGGTCATCAAACTGACTACGTCACAAATTGTTTGAGAAAAAAAAAATCCGTGGCTCTTCATTGCTGACATTAGCAATGCATCATTAGTGCGTTTCTCTGGTATTATGTGGAGATGCTGTGGATACCGTTCCAACATTAGCACAGCCATTCTGGCAATGCGAAATGTAATTGAGACAGTACATCAGTCAAATGAGTCCTCATTCATTCTTTACGCATATTACAGTATGGACTTCAGTGGGCTATCCACGCAGAAGAGTGACGTGCATGCAATATGACCATTGCTAAAGTTAGTCATTCGTCCCGATCTTTTTTGAACTGAACTGAACTGAACTGAACTGAACTGAACACAACCCTGTCAGAGCAAATCAGTGGTGATATTGAAACGTAGCCATGGTAGCTCCATGTAGTAGACGTTCTTGCTGGATCCGGAAACCTAGCTGGCAACCTCTCGTCTGGAGGAGAGGAGGAGGGGATACTGCGCTCTGCAGGATTTTGAATGTGACTGTGGCCAAAACTGGTAGCGCAAACTTACATACAGCTCCTTTAAGGCTTGTGTGTAAACATGCTAACAGCTTTTAGCCAAAAGCAGAGTTCTTGTTAATTTTTCTGACAGCAGGAAATTGAATTGCTATAGGCGGTTACAAGACACCGGGGTCTGGGGCAGCGCCCCTGGGAGCTACACATTTTTCACAAAGTGATATGGTGAAATAAGCCAATCTACACAACCTGAGTATCTTAATGAAGTAAAAGAGAAGTGAAAAAAAAGAAAATTGTAGAACCTGAGTATTTGATTTAGCTCAAAACATGGGTCAAAAATCCTAGTGTTGGAACACATGCTCATTACGCTGGTAAAATCTGAATGTTTGGGTGATCTGACACAATCCAGAGCGAGCAGTTAACTTTTATAATCCTACAGCCTGCCGGTGAGAGTGGCATCCTTTGTTCCCCACGGCGGGGGGTGGGAGCCATCAAGTCTAGCGGGCCCAGCATCTCTGGAACTCAAATTCACTGGTTTCATTGAAGTTAAAGCGCAGCTACTTCAATTAGCCTAAAACAACCTAAACCTCTATCAAATTCATATTATGTTTATGTTCAATATTCTAAAAGGAACCTCATATATTTATCACACTATTGGGCCATAATACTCCATTTTAAGGCTTTTCCATGACAACTGCATCATTTTAGCACATATTCCTATCATGTTTGGTCTTTTTATTCTCAGAGAAATCTAAGGAATTGAATGGAACGTTTCATTTTCCTTGGAATTATGGTTTATCTTGTTTGCAAGATTCATTCGGGCAACTACCCTAGTCTGTCTATGCAAATTATCTTATCACCTAGGCCAGTAAAACTCTGATTCGGCCAACTTTTCCTCTACCTTGTTCGGAGGCGTGGTTTGGAGCCTTAAAAGGTACGAGATCCTAAGGGGGCGGGGTCTTCTCTTCTTTTTGACCGTTCTTGGGGTAAGTCACCTGTTGCCTTGCTCTGCGGAGCGGGGGAATATTTGAGTTCTCCCCGACCACTTGAAGCGACTTTAGCTCCACGTGGTCATTCATCTTTTCCAGGTATGAAAATACTCTAAATCCTTCTAAATTATATGTAACGGTAATTGGCTTATCATTGATTTGTTTTGATTCAAGTTGTGCCTACCTGGTGAATTAAATTATTGTAATTCCTTTTTCAGCTTGCGTGATTTTTCTTGATTTGTAACACTCGTATATTCTAGCCTTGTTGCGACCGGGACTTGAGGGGAAATTCCTACCAAGACGTGTTGGTAACAATACTTCTAAGTTAGATTGGGATTATGTTCTACCCCTTAAGGATATATGGAATACCGGCTCTTAAGGTTTAGCTATTAAAGACACCCTTATATGCCGGTGTCTGGTTGATCTTTCTAAGGAGCCCTTGGGTATATACATATAATCTGGGTTCTTGATACGTTCACGCTCAGTGCTATATTGTTTAAGCATCGATACTGCTATCAAGATAGTCTCGTCTAACCAATGGAAGTATTGTCGAATTGATTCCAGGACAGTTGCGTTTAATTAACCCTGGGGACGCATTTACTGAGCAATGATGGTTTGCGCTGCCGCATCTGATGGCAGATTTGTCTCGAAATCCACGCAGGTGTTCCCTAAATTATCTATTCTAATTCTAATTTGGAGTCAGATCTTTAACGAGGTTATAGCTAAATTTTGTATTCTACTTGTTCTATGGAGTCAGATTAATCGTAACCATTGCGCTTTCATGCCCCGTCCTCGGAAAAAATATCCATTATATTGTGATTCACTCCAGCCAGAAGAATGCTCTAATTAAAGTTAGACTAAGAGAACACGTAAGGCCTTCAACCCGGGCAATATCCGCCGTTTGGAACTGTCTTGTTGGGGTTTTACAAAATTAACAAACTTATTTTATGTGGACCCCCACAGCTACATGTTTTACAAGAACTGATGGTGAGATCAGCCCATCTGAGTGAATAATGTGCAATGCAAATCAATTATCACCATCTTAATGGAGGAAAAAGAGCTAATTAAAATTATTTTACCAATTCTTGAAATAAATCATTGACAATACGAACAATTTTACAAAACAATAATTGTGAAAACCATGGTTTGACCAACTATCTATGCAGTATCAATTTTAAAATCTTGTCGCTAAGATTCTGTTTCTGCACCACATGAGTGTCCTCAGCTTTCAGCTGGCTTCTAGGCAATGTAGATGACTCATTACCAAATAAGACACTGAAAACGGTTTTGAAATATCATTGACAGTCTTCTCAAAATTTACAAAACCCAAAACCAGTGAAGTTAGCACGTTATGTAAATCGTAGATAAAAACGGATTACAATGATTTCCAAATCTTTATCAACTTATATTCAATTGAATAGTAGACCCCCAAGCCACCGGCGTAGAGTATTCGAGCTGTAGCCAGCCACAGAAAGCGTGTCAGCCACCGTGAAGCTGTCAAGCTATTGTGAAAACCAGCCGCCAGGGGCGCCTTGCGTTTTTTGACCGACAGATGGCAAAACATCAGCCGAAGTGCCCTCTGTAGGATAAGTACCCATTTTGAACAAATCCACAGTGCGTGTGCTCCATGGCAAACAACCACGGTGGTAAGTGTGATAAATCCATTCAAGATAAACAACTCGGTGCATCATATCAGCAAATATGTTACTTATTCAAAGAAAACTTGTAGGTTATATCAAATCATGTGGACAACTTTTGAATTTCACGAATTTATCCAATGATCATGAATGATGTTAGCCTGCAAAACAGGCTCTTGGCTTCCTGTGGTGTGCAGTGGGGCGAGCGAGCTAATGAACCAGGCAAAGCAAGAGCCTGCATGATCCAATAATAGTTCAATAATAGTTTGAGCATCTCCGTTCAGATCCGAACGTACGCCAGGCTAGCGAGTCTGCAGTGCCTAGCGCTGTGTACAGGATGGAATGATATTTATGGAGTGAACGCATTGTAACTGACTCGCAATTCAGGCATCGATTGTGAGAAGTTATTTAAGAAAACGCGAAAAAGGAGCACCCTCCAAACCAGTAAATTATTCCGGTGCAAGACAAAAAAAAAAAACTGAAGCAAAAAGAAAAATGTCAGCACCCGAAAATGTCCCTTGAAATAATTTTATTCAGCTATCTGACGGACGCGTTTCGACTCGTGGTCTTCGCCACACGGTGACGAAGACCACAAATCAAAACCGTCCGTCTGAAAACTTTTGAAATAATTTTATTCAGCTATTAAAGAAAGCCTTTAAACCTGCACTTGGTACTGCTGTTATTGAGCATCTCGCAAGTCACTGACACTGAGCGCTGCGAGTACACGCGAGTGGAAGTTGCAGGTTGTGTCCCAATTTGCTGAATGTTGTGCTTTATTAAGCTCTCTTGAAGCATTATTACGGCCGTTGGCTATCTAGCTAGCTAAATATATTGGTGCGCTAGATATTACATTAAAGAATTTTTGCTATCTGGGCCTGGCTAGGTAGTTTAAGTGGTACCGAACGTTTTAATGTAATAGCTAGCACACCAATAGCCCGTATTTAGCTGGCTATCTTGCGACTGTGATATGTCACTTTACTGTCATACCGATTTTGATGCTTGAAATTACCGAGATGATATGATCATGAGGTAGGACTATTGACTAGTTGCTCATTGACAGATTTATTGAAAAAATGTCAGAGCCTGAGGATGATTCACCATTAGCATTCTGGCAGAAGCATGAAAAAACTCTAGCAAAACTTTCATCAATGGCCAAGGTTTACCTCTCTCTCAGCCCGGGGAGTGTGCCTGTTGAAATTTTATTCAGTATTACAGGGCTGATTCTAAACAGCAAGAGATCTCGACTTGCCCCACACAGGTGCAACATGGTATCCTTTTTGCACGACAATGCCAAATTTTGAAGGAATAATTGATTAATACGAGTTGTTTTGAGTTACTGAAGGAGGTATGAGATCTCTTTAGTTACTGATAATCCTCTGATCATTATTGTTTCATTGCTTTAATATAGTAGTTAAACTTGTAAATTTGATGTTATGTGTGATCGTTATGATTACTGACATTGCTCTATTTTGAACTACAATTTCTGGTTGACTATGCTACCACTTGAGTCGATTTTTGCCTTTAACATCTTAGAATGTTAAAGTTTTCACTGCATACAGTGCATTGCATAGTCATTGACTGATATGTTTGAACAACTGAAGCCCTTCTTCTTCTGATGGTCAGATTGTGCTGAAGGAGTATCAGACACTCTTAGAGGCAATGCATACGGTTCCACATTTTTCAAAAACCGAAAATCAGTATCATTTGTGCTTATCGATACTGCTATCGAGTTCTCGTGGGTTCATTGACGTAATGTTATGTAAAGTCGAGTCACGCCATTTAAATGCAATTACTGGTGCACAAACATACGCCAGTTGTCTAACAAAGTTTTTTGGGGGAAAAAACTGAAATGCCACCCAACAGGAATTACAGTACATGAAGATGAATCCGGGTCACTTGCTTGCGAGGATGGCAGATCTTGCTAAGAGGTCTAAAGTTTGGTTACATTTTTACCAAAGAAAAAGGTAAGGAGGAAGCAAAATGCAATTTATGTTGCAAAATAATTTTTTGAAAGGGGGGAATACAACCTCCATGGCCAAGCACATCCGCATTGTGTACCAACTGAAACAAAAATGCACTAGCTACCTAACTCCATCAACTTCGGCTGCTGTTGCTGTAGGCCAGCCAACCTCTTTGTTCCCTCAAAGTCACCACATTAAGCACACCCACTCTGTAGCAAGTCCCGTTAGGTAAAAATACATTGATGTACTTTATGGCTAGTTCTGCATAAGGCCTATTCAGACCGGGGCGAGGCGAAAAAGTGGCACGGATTTGCGTAATATTTGCGGAATGAAAATTCCACGTGAAATCATGCACACCAGACTCGATGCGAAATTCCGCAATGTTACGTTCCAATTTCGCACACCAGACAGGCCCGGTGCTAGAACAGGGAATTGTGGGGGCACAGACATGTCCCTTTATGACAGTTAGGATAGTCCTGGCTAGTTCTCAATCATTTTCCTTTCCATTCAATATTACTCTCGGTATTGAGTGAAAAAAAAGTGGCACTCGGCAGTGAAATTGGCTATAAAAAGCAGGCAGCTCAAGCTATTTGCGCAGGTATGCAATTTTGAATAATGTTGATTTAAATTCAGCAAATACGCGTGCAGATGAATGATTGTCGTCCTACCTAACTGGGGAGAACAAGTAACACCTGTTAAGTGTGGATTGCTCTCGGAGTGAACCTTTTGTTAATCATGAAAATGACTGAGAACAGGTCAGGACAAATAATTGTTTAAAACAGATGTTTTGTCCATCCCAATTCCCAGTGAGACTGAATTTACCCCATGATTTCATCACTGTTAGATCCCATATGGTGAGAAACTGTGTCTTCATTTGCCAATTACAATAATTGGAAAACTCGTCAATAAAGGAAAATAATTGAGAACTAATTATCATAAAGGGAGCAGCAGCAGCGACGATGACATTTTTGAATGTATCTGAACGATAACCTTAGTCTCACGTCTACTTGTCAGTGACATATTGTCATGTCCGTAGCCACCGAGAGTTTTCATTATTTTTTATTTTTATTTTTTTAAATTTGGCATCTCCAATCCCACCCGAATTTGGAATGCCCAATTGGGGAACTATGTACAAAGCTTGCTCGTATGCGACCCCTTGCTGCCAACTCAGGATAGTGAGACAGTTCACGGCTCTCCTCCGAAGCACGTGCCTGCCTGCCACTGATTCTTATACACTCATTGGTTGAATCTTCGCAAGTTCAGAACTAGGGCGGAGGATGCCACGACATGAACCAACCCGGAGTCTTCCTGACGAGCGACCGTCTGGCCAACAGGAGGCGCTGGAGCAACGAACAAAGCTGATATATTTATATACCCAAATCCGGCAGTCCTTTCCCAATTTGAAACGCTGTAGCGCGATAGCCAATTGTGCGCTACTCTGAAAAAGCTGCCGACCCCTGCCGGTGGGTACACCGGGGCTCGAACTCGCGACGTGGTGATCACCTCTGCACTGCAGAGCAGTGCCTTAACCGTGTGAGCCACCCGGCAGCGAACGAGAGTTTTCATTATTGATACCCGGAGCTGGTCTTTCAGCCCGTTGTTCAGTAATCATCCCGCCTCTAGTTACAGAGGACAGGATGCTGGAGAGCATTATTGATGAGACGCTCTCCTTTGTTTGTCACCGTATTATGCTATGTACTGAGTTTGTATCTAGTTTATGTGACTTTGCAGTTTGAGGTCTGTGAATAGAAACAAAAACCATCTGCACGTTATTAGCTGTGCTGCGCTGCACTGCCCATATACACGGAGTATACTGCACGAGGAGCTTGAGTGGACGTGCGTGTGCGAGTGATCGCGAGCAGAAGGTGGAGTATTCGGACCTGAAATTCAAGATTTCGACGGAGAAATGTGACAACAGCTCCAGAGGGACACTAAAACAGGATATTTTGCTTTTGCATTGTCCATATAGTCAATGTGCATTTTGAAAAATGTATTTCTATTTTTTTCTTTTTAGTTTTTTCCCCTTTTAATTATTAATATTTACCAAAGCAATAGCTGGTAACTTTGTGTTTCACAGCTGGAAAAAATAACCGGTTACCGGCTATTAACAAGA
The DNA here is from genome assembly GCA_029721435.1 of Gymnothorax reevesii. Classification (NCBI taxonomy): domain Eukaryota; kingdom Metazoa; phylum Chordata; class Actinopteri; order Anguilliformes; family Muraenidae; genus Gymnothorax; species Gymnothorax reevesii. The sequence goes on from CM056581.1 coordinate 61,002,788, forward strand.
ACCCTGCAAAAGAAGAGTTAACATCTGATTGTTCTTCTTCAGGAAACAAATTGAGGGAAGTAAGCCTTTCTGCAAAATTGTCTCGAACTCCAAAGCATTAGTTTATATTCACACTGAAACAGTTTCTAGATTTTTACTTTACTACAGCAAAAGTGAAAAAGGAACTGGTGGCACTGAGGGTCTCAGGATTTTCTGACCAATGATTTGTTCAAAACATTAAAACTAAATATTTCGCCATTTAGGGCTAAGCCCATTTTGAGCTTTTTCAAAGTGTAGATTGAAGTCGCAGAAGGAAAATTGGGACCATTGCAATTTTTGCAGAGGGAGTGTGCAAGATGAAGTTTGGATTCCACTGATTAATTGTCTCCATTGAAATCAAATACATCATTTTGATGCCATTATGACAAATACTTATTTGCTGCAAAATATCAGTAACTTAGAAAGAGGTATCAGTTACATTTAATAATTTCCATAAAAATGTTGAATAGAAGTTAAGCAAAATCAGCTAAAACTTGAAGTGACCCTCTAGTTCTTAGTCACATATTCAGCAAGAACAGATTCAAAAATCTGCCTGTTCAAATATTTTAAGGACTCTTAAATCCAACATTTCCAGTTAAACCTGAAAGCAATAATTAAATAAACTGAGTCTGGAGTCATAATTAGCACTTTACACTGCCTTAACAAATTATTGAGCCCAATTTTCAACCTTTGCTCTCTCCAAGGCATTGAAAGTCAAATTCTACCTCTAAGCCAACTGTCACAACCACGTCCTCTAGTTTGGAATGAGCAACGCCCTTCACTCCACCACAGGCAGCGCATACATCATACAGATCTTGCACAAGTAGAGGTCACCAGTATACAATCCAACAGGTTAAGGAAAAGGCAAACAGCACATTTCTGAATCTAATGATTACTGACAGTTTTTTAATTAGCTGCGAGCATGAACACAGTTTATGCGGCTGTCTGCTCATCATCTGAATTGAGTGGCATCCTTACCAAGATGATCCTCTCAGATCTCAGTATAATTTAAGCACTAGCCACAAAAACACTGAAACACCATCCAACCATTTCCTTCACATTGAAAAAATCATAAGCCTCACCTTGAAGATTTTGCACACCTCACGAAGCTGCCGCCTGGGACCCAGAAACCCAACGGCCAGAACTGGGCTCAGATGTTCGCAAATGGCATAGTAGTGCGATAGGAAGCCATCAGGGACCTAGTGCCCAAAAAGGGGGTCCAGTTAGGCATGAGTGAGAATCATTTCCATTGACAGCTAATCCAAAACAAGACTGAGGCACAGCAATATTTTGTTTTAATGAAGTTCTGTTCACATTTGGCCACTAAATAATATCCCTGAAGGGACCTGAAGAGACAACATACCTGCAAAGTTCAATTCGGTGAGGAGTATTTCTCTAATTTTGCAAAGGAATTAGTTTTGAAGTTTGATGCTGTACCGACCATTTATCTTGTGATTACGAGAACAAGAGGGAGTCCGCACACATTTCTTTTACTCAACCAATAGCCAAAGCAGAGCTTTCTGCATGTAGATAAGATTTCTTTGGAGATGCATTGATAACAATCACTGAGATTACTTTTTACAAGCGGATGCTACTTTTTTGGCAATAATCAAACTGTTGACAGACTTTAGCAAAGGTTTCAAAAATCAGACACGTGAAATGTTATTGTAATGTCGGTCTAGTGCTGGCAATAAGTGTCAAATATTAGGATACTGTTACCCTTGCAACAGTCATCCGTTTCTGGTTTTAGACAACAGGTGAAAATCTACAGTAACATTAATTACAGACGTAGCCTACAGGCGCAGTGAAAGTTAATGACGGCCTAGCGATTATGCCTCCATAATCAGCCGTGCCTTCTTCAACTTTAAAACATGAAACACACATGGAATACACATGGAAATATGTTGTGTCTGAGTAAATAATGTCATACTGATTTATAGACACTGAAAAAACGTATTAAGCAACAAAATTTTTGTGAAGAAACAAAAATAAAATGAGCAATCAGAGAGCGCATACCTCTGCCAAGGCCTAACAGCCCCCCACATGTGAGGGACATATACATGTAGCATGATTATGCAACACCACACAAGTAAATAAAAAATTCTGGACCCAGAATTTGATCTGGATCACTCCCAAAATAAAAGTTAACTCTGATAAAAATCAGTCCATAACTTTTTTTCTTGTGTTGCCAACTAGTGAACAAACCAGCATACCTACAAACCGTTGGTGAAACATGACCTCCTTGGTGGAGGTAATAACATCACAGGTGATGGTTTTGGTAACTCATAACCTCCTTGGTGGAGGTAATAAATTTTGGTAATATATAACCTCCTTGGTGGAGGTAATGACATCACAGGGAATGTTTGCCATTGAACAAATTTCTCAGCTGAGGCAGAATTGGTGGTTCCTTGAATAAATACCAGTTCTTGTAGCTGCTGCGGTTGAAACGCAGGGAAAGTAAATGATCTAACAAGCCAGATCTTCACAGTCTTAATGTCAAGATCTATGTTTTGATGACTGCCCAGTGCCAATGGGTGGGACACGAGGAATGTAATATTTGAACAGTTAAATATTCTTGGATTTAGAATTCCTCACTGAGGGCTGAGCTTTCAGTCCATTTTCAGTGATTAATTTTTTTTTTTTTAACCTTTTATGTAAAAAAAATTTGTCACAAAAAATATTAATTACACCAGAGAATTTTTGAATACCGTGCAAAGTGTCTGGAGACGAACTTAAAAATTTGCATTATTATAATATTTCCACCTTAAAAACCAATGAAAGGAAATTGACATTTATTTTAAGACATGAACATGGGAAAGTTGAAAACTGTTGGAAACCATGGATTAAATATGCATCTACAATTAAATTAGACCTTAAATAATTTAAAAGGATTAAAATCCCCTCGCCCGCCCGCCACTGAAGTATTTTGTTCAACTGTTCTCAAATTGCTGTTTTATAACTTCACCTAATTTGCAGAGTATACATGTATGCGGGCAGAATTACGTTTATCTTTTTGTTTTGTTGAAAAAAAAAACGACTTAATTTGGCATATACATCTATCAATAAGCATGTATTGTACCCACCTCTCCTCCCCTTATTTTTATTTATAAATTTTTTTACCTTTCCTTAATTCAAGAATGGGGACGTGATGTGGAGGGATTGTATTGTGTAACATGTACCAACTCTGTTTCAATTAAAAGATAAATAAAAATAATGAAATAAAAAAACCAGTAAAAGGAATTGAAGTATGACAGATGGTTCTTTGAGATGCTCATATGCATATTAAGTCTTATGTTAATTACCATGATTGATACATTTCATAACAGCAATCACTAGCTATAGTTAAAAGTACACTCGTCACTAGCTATAGTTTAAAGTACACTCAACAAAAATATAAACGCAACACTTTTGTTTTTGCTCCCATTTGTCATGAGATGGACTCAAAGATCTAAAATTCATTCCAGATACACAATATTACCATTTCTCTCAAACATTGTTCACAAATCTGTCTAAATGTGTGATAGTGAGCACTTTTGCTTTGCTGAGACAATCCATCCCACCTCACAGGTGTGCCACATCAAGATGCTCATCAGACACCATGATTAGTGCACAGGTGTACCTTATACTGCCCACAATAAAAGGCCACTCTGAAATGTGCAGTTTTGTCTCACAGCAAAATGCCACAGATGGCGCAAGCATTGAGGGAGCGTGCAATTGGCATGCTGACAGCAGGAATGTCAACCAGATCTGTTGCTCGGGCATTGAATGTTCATTTCTCCACCATAAGCCGTCTCCATAGGCGTTTCAGAGAATATGGCAGTACATCCAACCGGCCTCACAACCGCAGACCACGTGTAACCACACCAGCCCAGGACCTCCACATCCAGCAGGTTCACCTCCAAGATCGTCTGAGACCAGCTACTCAGACAGCTGCTGAAACAATTGGTTTGCATAACCAAAGAATTTCTGCACAAACTGTCAGAAACCGTCTCAGGGAAGCTCAACTGCATGCTCGTCGTCCTCATCGGGGTCTTAACCTGACTCCAGATCGTCGCCGTAACAGACTTGAGTGGGAAAATGCTCACATTCGATGGCGTCTGGCACGTTGGAGAGGTGTACTCTTCACGGATGAATCTCGGTTTACATGGTTCAGGGCAGATGGCAGACAGCGTGTGTGGCGTCGTGTGGGTGAGCGCTTTGCTGATGTCAAAGTTGTGGATCGAGTGGCCTATGGTGGTGGTGGGGTTATGGTATGGGCAGGCATCTGTTATGGACGATGTCATGTCACCCATTGAGCATGTTTGGGATGTGCTTGACCGGTGTATATGACAGCACGTACCAGTTCCCACTAATATCCAGCAACTTCGCACAGCCATTGAAGAGAAGTGGACCAACATTCCACAGGCCACAATTGACACCCTGATAAACTCTATGCGAAGAAGATATGTTGCACTGCATGAGGCAAATGGTGGTCACACCAGATACTGACTGGTTCTGAGTCCCCAGACCCCCAATAAAGCAAAAACTGCACATTTCAGGGTGGCCTTTTATTGTGGACAGTCTAAGGTACACCTGTGCACTAATCATGGTGTCTGATGAGCATCTTGATGTGGCACACCTGTGAGGTGGGATGGATTGTCTCAGCAAAGCAAAAGTGCTCACTATCACACATTTAGACAGATTTGTGAACAATGTTTGAGAGAAATGGTAATATTGTGTATCTGGAATGAATTTTAGATCTTTGAGTCCATCTCATGACAAATGGGAGCAAAAACAAAAGTGTTGCATTTATATTTTTGTTGAGTGTATAAGGTGGCACTTTGCAACACGCACAGATTCATTTTGCCCAGTACAAAAAATACTTCACATAAAAAAATGAAACTGAAAGGACGGATGGCCCACCAGATGATACATTAAATCACCTATAAATGCAATAGTGAAGCAGACACAGTCAGTTCACACATCAGCTTACCGACAGTTTGCGTCTTTTGGTCTCCAAAAAGGACCTGCAAGCCTTTTCCAGTGCCTGTAAAGCACAAGAACACGTGTAAGTCACATTTCTCACACATTCTAAAGTCAGAAGCGCATAAGACATTCCAGTAGCGCTGGTCCTAACACAGAACCGAGAGGTACTCACCTTCTCTTTCATGGCGCCAAAGAGGAGGTTAAACCCGCTCAGCAGCATAGAACGCGGTTTTTCAAGGCTCTCAAAGGCACCCATTAGAATGAAGTCCAGGACAATGTCAAAGAAGTTCATGCACACCACCTAGCAGAGAGGACAGTGACTGGCACCAGTACATACAGCAGCCGCTGAGGCCTACTAAGAAGGTAAAGCTGCCCCTTCAGTGACACTTTATGCATTTCCACCGGACAGACTAGTTCACACTTTTGATGCTCAATTGACCAAACATAAATTAATACTTTGGCGTAGACACTATTGGGGGGCTGATGGCTAATCATGGGAAGAACCGAAGATTGGTCAACATCTTAACCCCCAAAAACTAAGACTTAGCTGAGGGGTTTTTACAAGAGGTAACCAACATAATTTAAGTAACTGACAAATGAACAAACAGGATATTGTGTCGCAGTACTGCTTGGCTGGGTTGGCAGTTTATGTGGTTGGCAGACGGAGGGCCAGCTTTGATAACTGCCTGAAGATGAGGCCAGTACTGCAAATCTGCTGACAAAGGACCAGATGTTAACTAGCAGGCTGGTGAGGGGCCATCTTTACGTACTGGCTGATGAAGGCTCAATTAGAGAGGCCAGATACTACCCAGTAAGATGAGGCTAGTATTGCTAATGTGCTGACGAAGGCCGGATATTAAATTGGCGGCTGATAAGAGGCCAGCTTCCAGGATTACTGATGCCTCATTTCCATTTCTTGGTGCAGGCTCTACTCTACTCTACTCCACCCGCCTTGGTACAAAGTACTTTTCTGGGAGGTCGTTTTCCATTATAGGATAGTACTGGCTAGGTTTAGCTGGTCATCATAGCGATGCAGCATGAAACTGCCGCAACGTCATCCTCAACGCAACACACATAGGCAGAGAGAGAAACAATTCAGGAAATCGATGGAGTGTTGTTCTTGATTCTCAGTATGAGGCTGTTTTGCACAGCAAGGAAACACATTTTGCTTCTGAAGAGGCTGGCAGCAAGACAAAGTACTGCTGAAAAATACCAAATAGTTTGCAAAATCCTCAGGGCCGCCACCAGAACTGACTATTCAGGGGCAAAGATACATCCCATTATGAAAACAATTAGTCCTAGCTAGCTCTCAATCGTGTTCCTTTATTAAAAAATTTTCTTATTACAGTAATAATCAAATTGCACTTGAAGACATGGCTTCTCTCCCCATGTGTTCTAACTGCGACAAAATGATTGGCTACATGCAGTACAGAAAAATAATTTAATTATTAATAGGTCTATGCACTGGCACTCAGCGACGGTAATTTTTTTTTCAGCGAGAGCGGCATTTCAGAACCCTTCAGCGACTGAAGGTAATTTCAGGTGACAAATACGTACACCTGTTATTGCAGCACAGTCATGCAACTTGCTGTAAAAAAAATAGACAGCTGTTCGATTGGAAAATGTTAGAGGATGAAATCACGTCACATGAATCTACGCCAGGAGAAGGCTACAGAATGGCACTGGACACACTTTGGACACACTTTGCTAATGTCACGGCACTCTGTTTTTTAGAGAAATTTAATCAGCTGAATTCTCTATATAATCTCAAATGAAATCTGGTAAGAGAAAGTGGTTACAAGAGAATAATTTACTTGGAATAGTGTCCAAAATTTTGTAATTCTCCAAGAAGCCATATTTTGCCGAGTAAACGAACAAACAAGCTTCTACCATCACCTAACAGCTAAATTAAAAGCCGCTTTGGGAAAAGGTCCATGAGAAGCAAACCACAAGTGCAGCACCTTTGGGAACTTAGACGGCCACTCAGCGGCAAACTCATTCTAGCCATGTAACTGCCCTAGTTTTAAAAAAGTATGCTCAGCACATCACAACTGGTGCTGGTGACTGATTTAATAATTAGATCTTTTTTTTGCAAATTAAAAAAATAGATCCAGGTTTGCTGCCTCCTCTAGTGCACCTGGAATGGAGCCATCCTCCAATAATAACTCTATCAAATCTGTTTTTGATGAAAATATAATGCTTCTTATTTTGTGTTTTCAGCATTCGTTTGACAAATCTAGCTTTGAGCTGCTCACACAAATGAGCTGGTCCTCATCTGGCCGATGACATAATTCAGCAACTGCAAACTAGGTTTTATAAAAGAGCAGAAAGGTTAATGATTGGATACTATAGAGGCGTGGTGAATAAGGCAGTCTTTCTGATTGAACTTACTCTACGCTTCATTAAATTGATGAAAAGCAAATTAAAAGAAACCAATACAAATATCTCTCCTTTCAAGACAAAGTGGAGCTACAGGAATGCAGTGTATTCAGTTTGGGGGGATGTCAGACCAAACAAAACATTAAGGTTGTTTCTAGAAATGGCTTCAAAGAAAGAAAATAATTAGCTTTTTTATCTGATCTGGGCAGTGTTTTCAGAAGAATAATTTGAGCTGCATGCAGTCACCCTTCTGCAATCAACCCTTTTCTGCCCACAAACTGAGGTAATCAAGCAGGCGAGTAATTCTTCACTCTGTGCCACTGTCACCACCAGTGTAATACTGTGGAGGACAGACAGCACAACTCACTCGTTTCTCTTCGAGCTCCTCCTTTGTAGTTGCCCAAGTCTCTTCTCTCTGAATGTAACGCATCATGTCTTCATAACTCTCCAAAAATGCCTCTGGGCTCTAGTAACAGGATGCAACCAGAGAAAGCACAGCAGGTCCACTGTCAGCAAATCCTCGAATCCACAGGAAAATATGGTCAAGGAATGAAATTCACTAAAACATTCTTCACAGAAGAGGAAAAACAACCCAATATAATACTGGGCCAACAGTGCCAGGTACAGTACAGATCACATCAAAATGGAATTCTATCGCGGTAGGGTTGGGAGAAGGTAACGGTAACTTCAGAGCAGCATGAGGGTAGAAATGCGGTAGATCATCTGAGAAAGCGTGGCTCAGGGATACAAAGCTTTGATAAATATAGTACCCAGTCATGAAACCCTTCCAGGATTCGCATCACAGGGGGTCCAGCGAGTGCTAAAGAATGTCATGGTTGGCTGAGCGGCCGGTAAGCACCTCCCAGCAGGGGATGCTTTCACCCACAGTCACTGTGAATGGTGAAAACTTACCAACCCCACATTACCACGTAAGATTATTTTTTCCTATTCATATATTTATTTTCTTAAATAGGTACTTGTCGTATTTTTATTGTTGTAGATAGCTTTAAAAGCACAAGTTTTTAATCAGTCAACCACTGCATGTAAAGGAACGATGTATGAGATATAACCAAAAGTATAATGCATGACACGGCTTGATGTGTGGGGTTTGGTTATGAGGAGAACAGCGGTGAAAAAGAGCGGTTCTTTTGGACAAAAATCATAAAGCTTTCAATATATTTTAATTCTTTTTAGTGCAGACAGGAAAATTCCAATATTTTTGTTGTTTACACTTAACATTCTGTGATAATGAATGCTACATGTTCCAGTATAGGACACATCCGCTGTCATAGTTTAGAGAAATTTTCACTTTCTTTCTGTTATATTGCAGATTGCTGGGCCCGGTTGTTCAATTCACGGTTATATTTTAACCACTGGTTAACCCCTAACGGCTGGTTAAATCTTTAACCGGCCGCTAGCTAACCGACCGTTAAATATGCGTTATTCAAAACATGGTTAGCTACGTCGTTAGTTAACGGTACCGTCAAAGATAACAGTGTGCTTAATGGCACTGGTTAGCGCCAACATATCCCACAATTCTTATTTTTGTTTACTTCTGGTTGTGTGAAAAAATTTCAATTCACGATGAGGGGTCGATTTTCAATAAACTAAGGGAAACCACTCGAAATGAAGTGGAACCAGGAAATGTTTACCTCCGTGATCGCACACTGCCTGTACGTTTATGCTGTGAAATCCTTTCCTGTTTACCGATGCAGGTTCATCCTGAGGTGGGGCTTGTATACGAATGTGGGTGCCATCTATACACCCAATTGCTTTGGGAAAACCACCCAGCTTGAAAAATCAGTCCTCTATTTGACGCACTCGCCGATTGTCAGTCGGCCATGAAATGAAATTGTTTTGTCGTCTAACCAATGCATCCGTCACCTCCCTGACGATTCTAGACACCGTGCTCTTGTCCAAACCTACAGTGTCTCCCACAATCTGCAAAAAACTCCCACTAGCATAAAAGCGTAGGGCAACCAAAACTTGCTGCTCTACGGTCAGTGCGTGCCCTCGGCCTGTCGGACGCTGCAGGTCACCTTGCAGTAGATTACACAGGTAGGCAATCAAAGCTCTCCAGAACCGGTAGCAGATGCGTAGCTCTTCATCAGAATGCTGATTAATGGTAAACTGAAGCCCACGATAAACTATCTTTCCTTCGATTAACTGGCATCATGAAAGCTAGGAATGCCATTTTAAGAGTTAACCACACTATTAAATATTTAGCGGCGGTCCCTAGGTGTGTTAACTTTAACGTCAGGTTAACACTCGGTTAAAGTTAACCGAGTTTTCAACAACAAGATAACCGCGCCGTTAAAGTTAACGGTCGGTTAACTCTACTTAACCAGTGGTTAAAAAATAATCGAGTTTTGAACAACTGGGCCTTTGTGGCGCTCCTGACATCCAGAGAGAAGATTTTAGTTACAATATGAACTCACACACACGTTTGACACACATCTTCAAAAGCAAATTTCTTCTGTGCTTTCAGGGGCCCTATAATGCGGTTTCTCACAAGTTTTAAATTGAAAGTGCATGTTATGATTTTGAAAGTGGCTATTCGCCCGGCAGCAAATAGGAAACCACACGTGGTCAGGAACTATATTTTCATACCTGGCACCGTCTCACGATCACTGTCGGCAGTTAAAAGGCTTACAGCATTAATCTCGCGAAACAACCAGTTAGTCAGGCGGTAGAGTAGCGATACAAAGATGGCAAGACTGCGGTAAGTTAGGGAGAGTTCTCGCGATTTTTTCTGTTTCGATGTGAGCTGTATAGTAGCAATAATATTAAACTATAAGTAACAATGGTGTCAATATGCACATACACACAAGGTGATATTACTCAAACCGAACATGTGTGACCGTTAAGACAATTTTAATTCACGGGTGAACATTCACATAACTTTATTGGTGGGGCAAAAATGATGCCAGGAGAGTTCCAATGCTTACCTTTTCGGCCTTGTGCATGAGTCCTGTGATCAGCTGTCTCCCCGTTTCACTGAAGAATGCCCGGTGTGCATCATCTCGCAGGAGAACCTATAGAGAGATGCTCAAAATTACTCACCATGAAGGAAAAATGCACAAACAAATCTATTCTTTAGAACATAACCTGCAGTCCACACACGGCACATTTGATGAAAGGGATTCAAGACTAGTCTGACATTAGCGTTCTGACAGCATATCCCAAAGGGTCACTATATGTTACCGGCCATTAAGCACTCAGAAACAGACAATCCTTCTGTCCAGCATAAACAGGTAACTACATTAAACCAAGAAAATAAAGCATCTGATTCTCCTCACCATATAACTGCATTCAATATATTAGTATCTGCCATTTTATAACAAAAAAATATTGCCATGGGCACTGTAGCTCATTTGGTCTATTGCAGGCTTTAGTGTCATGAAAGCTCACGAGTGGTAGTATTTTTTTTGCTTGGGTCAGACATTGGGACAATAAAGACACCTTTTGTAATTTGTGTAGGAAAAAAAACAGATTTCAAGCAAAATTCAGCATCATGGTTTGATGTTTCATCATGTCATTTTTTGCAGCTCTTTTCAGAGTGCAGCTGCATTGAAAGATAAAGCCCCTGACACCAGATCATTGTACCCAGCATTATATACTGAAGAGTTAACCAGTTGGCTATTGGGCTTTAGTGTGTTGCTCAAGGGAGTAGTACTGTAGCAAATTAAGAGCAGAGCTTTTTTTATGTCCTCAAAAGTATGTCGGTACAAAGTTTCAGCATTCTAGCTGCTTTCAAATGCTCCCCAGCACAATATTGTGGTTATAAATATGGCCAACTGGCGGCCATGTTCGATATGTAGTTTCAAAGCCTCAAACAGATTTTCATAAGTACATCCATCTGCACCTGCCCACCAAATGGCACATTGATCCCCTCAGTTGTTGGGCAGAAGAAGATCAAAGTTAACGCAGACCCCGCGCAAACGCTGGCGTCGCCACGTGATCCCATAATCCCTTATTTTCAGAGAGACAGAAGATATTCACCTCACTTTAAGGCAGGGTCAGATATTTCAGATGATTTTTCTTTGTTATATTTCATGAAATTCCCAAAACGGCCCAACAAAAAACGATAAATGAATTGGTCTGACAATAAATACAAAATCCGGTACCCGCAGCTGTCACAGGCGTGTAATATGTTTGGTAAATCATTTACCCATCCATCCATCCATCCATTTTGACCCAAATTCAATCAGTGGATGGCCTGCCCACGAAGCCATCTATGACCCGACTACCTGCGACCCCTGTTCTTGCACTAATCGCACGTGGCTGGAGTGTTAGGCTACCGGGGCCTTTCTGTGTGGAGTTTGCCTTTTCTCCCCGTGTTCGCCAGGGTTTTCCCTGGGAGCTCCAGTTTCCTCCTCAGTCCAAAGACATGCACATCAGGCAAACTAGAGACCCTAAATTTCCCATAGGTATGTGTGTGAGAGCGAATGGTGTGTGATTGTTGAGTGTGCCCTGCGATGGATTGGCCAGCTGTGGAGGGTGGGTCCCTGCCTTTCGCCCATAGTCAGCTGGGATAGGCTCCAGCTCCCCCCACGACCCAAGCAGTGTTGTGTTAGTTTACAATTAATATGACCTAGTTCAAAGTTCAGTTCACAGATTTTAAAATGAACTAGTTCAGTTCATAGTTCATAGTTCATTTTTAAAAAAATAAGTTCACAGTCCCAAAAAATGAACTAGTTATTTTTTTAAGTTCATTTTTAACGCACTCATCCAAGCATTTTTTTTCCTTCATTAGAGTCTCTTCTTATCTATTCATCCCCTGCTGCCAATCATTGCCACGATGTCAAAAATTGAATCACAGCTTTTATTTAACAAGTTATAAGGCTGAAAAAATTAGATTCAAACTACATGCTGAAAGTAAGGTCCAGCAAAGTTTCTGTATATGCAATTGTCCTTCATTACAACTGCATGAATCACATTCCAATGCAGTTCAAAAACAAAAGCCAAGACGGATAATATTACAGTAGGCAAGAACACTGAGTAAAAGGCGTCCAATGCACCGCACCTCTCAATTTCCCATTGACAATAATGGAAAAACTCCAGCTATTATTTTGTTATTTAAAAGGTATACAATCGTAAATCTTCCATGCGTGAGACTGGATTACATAATAAAAAAAAATAGGCGTGCAATGCACGGAATACCCCTCAGCCCGATGTCGAAGTTTTTGGAGACGCCCGCCCGCCCGCCCGCCCGACCACATTAAGGATAGCAATACCCCGTCAGCCTTTAGGGCTGAGGGGTAATAATAAAACACTCAGAATCAATAATAATCAAGAAATGAATAAATGCTTCTTCTACGTAAATCCTAGAAAGCTGAAATTTTGGGAGCTTGTCCAATGAACACCGACAAAAGTTTCATACACTGCAACTCATGGTGAATTCTGAAGTGCGTCACTCTATATTTTTCAAAATATGAATATTCATAACATGTTAATATCTCGACAAATATTCATTAAAATGGTACCATACTTGGCAGTTTGTTTGGCGACATAGACATTATGAAGTATACCAAAGGACAGTTTGATACGATGAACGGTTTGTCCACAGCAAGAATGTTTATATTACTGTACAGCGTATTATGTACATACATTTTTTTTTTCATAGTCTTGAATGGATTTTCACAAGATTAAGTCACAGCACAGGGCATAGTACAGCAATGATGTGTGATTTTTTTCAGAATTTTATGACATTGCAACAGGCCGTAGTGAAAGCGAAAGTCCCATTTTGGCGTATTTAGGTGGCGCCAGAGAGCCATTTTGTGTCTTTGTTGGAAAATTTTGAGAAAGTAAATATCTTTGAAGCCACTAGGAATTAACTGCAAAATGTTGTTTGTTTTTGAGCATGTTTAAGGGGTCATGTTTAGGTTGGAATTTGCGTACGCATGGAAAAAAAGCAGTGGAAGTGGGTGGGGACCCCATCTTTGACGCCTCATAAAACCCAAACCGTTCGACTTTTGATAAAGTTGTACAGTAGTATTCATCGGCAGTGTGTGTTTTGTCATCTGTTAGCATTTGGAGTCGATACAATGAACGCCCTCAAAGGAGTTCGCGTTTGTGCGAGGGCAAATTTAGGGGAAAAAGGAAATTTTGATTTGCAAATTGCGGACGTTCTGTTCGATTTAGGTCATGGGTGTTGATTGGTCATTTTTAGGCCTTTATGAGATGAACAATATAGTGTTGGTTCCATCTCTCTATGACTTTCCTACCGGTCGTGGTGGCCGTGTAAGTGCCAATATAATGTTTCTTGGTGGCGCTAGAGAGCCATTTTGTGACCTGTGGGGATAATTTTTTCATTTTATCAAATTAGCCATCATGGTTGTCACACATGTGCAATGTGAAACCTCTGAGTTGAGTACTTTAGAAGATATGAAGGAATGTCGAAGTTTTTGGATATGCCCGCCCGCCCGCCGCTCGCCCAACAGCACGAAGGATAGCAATACCCCGTCAGCCTTTAGATGGCTGAGGGGTAAAAAAGAATCAAGGTGAAATTTTGCTTGACACTTTTCGAGAACGAAGTTATAAGCGCTTGTTTTAGTCAACCGTTAATCCATTGGTAGGTTAATATGACTCACATCTGACTCTGATTGGCCACTCGCATAGCATTGGTGAATAGTCTGCAAGTACACTGCCATAAGTAGGGTGGTTTGAACTCCCATGGTTACTGAGCTATTTTTCATCTCACAAAACCGACAGCCGAGCAGTCTGCTGAAACGCTATCTTCGCTGGCAATCATAGAAAGCTAGCCAGTTTGGCTGCCTTAGCTAGGATTGCGTTATCGTAATAATAATAATAAAGAAAAAAATTGAAAGCTTGCCCACTAAATAGTCCCTAAATAGGCAGATGCCTGATAATGCTTCTATTTGTACAATTCATCCGGAATGAACACCGCTAACGTTACACAAACGTTTCTGCCAAGTCATTCGCTATGGCTATGTAGATATGCAACTTGGCTAACATTACATGGGCATGAGAGCTAGCTGGCCATCACCCTTTGTAAGCAAACTGGGTTTATTCTGTCACCTACGTTTATCCAGCTAGCTAAATTACAGATAAAATTTGCCATCACAGCCGTCTACAGCGACCCGATTACCAAATACGCCAGCTAGACAAGTGGCTAGTAAGTGTTGCGCTTCCCAGTAAGACATGTTTTTATATGCTCGACGTCTCGAACAGTGTCATGTAAAATTGCGCATTAATTTTTCTTCTTTTATGTTTTTCGATCACAATGTTGAGATGGTTTCTGAAGACCCCTTAATTTGGCGGAAAATAGCAGGGATATAGTCTCCATGGGAAATTCAGAAGTGCGGTACACTTCACGCCATAATGGTATCTTCAACACGTACCACGTTTAACGTTGCTTGGGTTACAAGTTGGCTAGTGGATGAATTTTGAATGGTGAAACGACCGTAGCCGAACTACCTGTGCGGTTCCACTGTTTTAATGCATACCTGCCAGCCAATCAGAAAAAAGTATTCACCCAGACCATGGTATAAATTAATTTCAATGGAGCAAAGCCCACTGGCAGCGTGTAACGCGCGCCAGATTTTTGCTTTTAGCCATTGCTCAATTTCTTGAGCGTCAACTGAATAGAAACGCATTTGTCTTTTAGGTTAGCTATTTAACTATTTCGCCTTGTCATGGTTGGTGGCACACATGGAAACCTCACATGCAGTTGTCGAAACCAATATACCTGCTTTTTAACGAAGTCGCAGTTTTGAGAGGAAATCCGTTATTTTGAGTGCATTTAAGTTATCGAGGGATCTACAGTTAGTCAGAACCTAACTCGAGGTACACTGGTAAGAATTTAACACTGCTAGGTTAGCTAGCTAGCTAATTTGCTGCTGAATGAAGTCAAGTGAATCATAATCTTAATTTACTAGACAGCTAAATTTAGTAGGAAAATTATGCCTGTATATAACATATACTGCGCAGTAACCTGAACGTTGCACTTTTTCATCGCTTAAAATAAGCTTTATCGGTAGGTGTTTTCAAAATTCTGCGTCATCTTGTTGACTATTTTGAGAGTGACACCCATGGCTTCTCGGTCTTGTTGACAGCTGTCAATGTTGATGCGGCTGACGCTTTCAGTGGGCGTTTAAAAGCATCAAGGGGATGTTCGGAGTTTGACTTGATGCTTCGCTTGCAGCCAGTGGGCGTTATACGGATGTGATCCTCTCGGAATCCTGTAAAACTTGAGTCCACCAATGAAAAAAATATCAATTCTGACAGCCGTACACGCAATAACCAGACATTACGGTGCTGGTAAAATAAAAATAAAAACTTGTCAGACTGAATTGGGAAGACCGCCACTTCCGTTGCAAAGATGCGCACGCATCTTTTTTAAGGCGTGGGCTGTAAATGGGTCTAAATACCCTCATTGGCATAAACCGAGCGGCGGCGGTGTCAGTTGATGACGTCATCACAAAGCTCCTGGGAGAAGTATTTTTGGCAACAATATTGAACACCCGTTATTCCCTTCCAAAATGAACTCGTTCAGGGAATCTTTCAATTTCGGCGGATGCGTGCGTTCCATCATTCGTCAAAAAAATGAACTTGGGGGGATTTTTTAATGCTTGCTTCTCTCAAAATTAGCTTTGTGCTCGCAGGTTTTTTCAAAGTTGCCCACCGTACTGTTACATGTGTCTAAATACAATATTAGTCATTGTATTAGTCATTGTCTTCACATTATTAGTCATCAAACTGAGGAAGTCAAACAGAAGCTGCACCTGGAAGGCCTGTCGCACACAGTGCAGTTTTGCCAGGAAGTCCTCATCACTACTGCACTCCAGGAGGTCCGTCCTACACAGAGGGAACAGGCAAAAGCCTTGGCCAATGAAGCGCACAGGAACACAGTCAGTGGCATATACAAAACATATGCATCCTATTCTCAGTTGCTCAAGTGCACAGTGAACACCTTGGGTCTTGAAGTTTCGCTGCACATTAACATTCACCCCAGCTGACAGGGCCTGTGGAGTTACCTCAATGATCTGTAGGCTATACGCCCTTCTCTCGCCAGAGCGAGGGCTTCTTCGTACAGAGCCAAGGGCCTCTGGGACTGAGAGGCATTATCCGGAGAAAAAGTATCCAACACCTGCACAGATAACCCAGGGTCATTGTGTGAAGAAATGGGAAATAAAAGCTGTCGGTAGCTGCAGGACATCAAATCCAAAGCTGACAAAAGCACAAGCATATTCAGAGCCGATGATACCTCTGAGGAACATGTAATGACGCTGTTTTAGTATATATAAAAAAACTAGACAGTCCGGCCAGCTGCGGCCGCATGGGTGCAGCCCCCAAAAGCCCACTTCTCCCCTTTCTTGCACATATTCGGTCAATACTGTCGCCACAGCAACCAGTAATTGGTCAAAAATTACAGCCTGTACTGCATCCACAAAGAAATCTTATGTTTTGCCACCAATTTGCATATAATTTGGGCAATACTGTCGCCATAGCAACCACAAATGATAGAGGTCATAAGTGAAGTACAGCACATTTCCATACCAAATATGAAAGTAATCGGTGAAAAATTACTGCCTGTAGAGCGTCCACAGGGAAATGTCTATGGACACGGATGCGGCAGCAACGACAAACGTGAATCCATAGTAGCCGCCCGACTTTGTCCGAGGGCTACAGAAACATTACAGGAGGGTATTGCTCCATTTGTGTTGCACAGTTATAGTTGTACAGGGGTGGTAGGGTGGTTCCGCACCTCGGCAGCAGAAAAGACAGGGTTGTTTGACGAGGTAGTGGCGGCATCATCAGACTCCCTCAATCGACTCAAGTGTGACTCAGCCTGAAATAAACGGCAGAGAAACACATCCGTCATACAGCAGGACCTACCTCTGATGACTCAGGCAAACATACAGCTTTAAAATGAAGATTCAGACGTTACAAGTCAAACAGACATTTTTAACTCAATTTTAGTTACAACCCCAAATCATAAAACAGTTCTGACAAAACTTTAAATAAAAATTAAAACTAGAGTGATCTGTTAATCATCTTTGACCTGTATTTCATCGAAAACGATACAACAGCATATTATTTGATGCTTCACATCATGAATTTTGTAGATTTTTTTAAATAGACGCTTTCAATTTTGATCCTTGCAACATACTGCAAATAAGTTGGAAGAGTGAAGTATTTACAATTTGTAATGTAGCCACTAATTTTCACAATACTTAAAGGACAAGTACCGTTTTTACAGTTTTTACATTATTTGTAGCATAAAATATGATAATTTACTCACCCATATAACTTTCGTGTCACTCTAAGTCCTTCAGTAGATATTTAGATCCAAAGAGAAGATATATTAGCTTATGGGCCAATAAGCCATTGTCGTGGTGTGGCGTCCGTCGTCCGGAACATTTTTTTTTTTTGGCCGGATGAATTTTTGTGTAAATTTGCAGGAACAGACTACTCGATCTAGATTGAATCGTTCTTGTCCGTTTCATGGGCCCTTGAAATTTTGGCTCCATGATAAAGATAGGACTGAGAAATTTTTAAAAAATATATCAGTTCTCAAAAACTGCGTGATAAATGTTTTTCTAAATCAGGCAATCACCTTACCTTGGTATCGTCAATGTACAGTGCGAGTGCCATTTTGATTGAATCGATGGAAGTGGGTCTACTGGAGGCGCTGCACTTTATGAATATGCAAGATGGCCAAATGGTTGCAGAAAGAGATTAAGTTTGTATTACTGACATATAGGAAGCAATATATGACCAATATTTTGGCTGTGTTAAAGTTGACCTCAGATGACCTTGAAAGGTCAAACTTGAGGTCAAGCAAAATATTACAATTGACAATGGTTTCTAGGCTTGAAAATATTGAAGATTAGGAACATATGTGCATCGAACACACACAGGAAGCCATGAATGAATTTTCATTTGATGACATTGAACTTGACCTTCAGTGACCTTGAAGTGACCAGACTTCACAGTGAAATTTCAATGACTTATATCAGCAAAATGGTTACAGATGGTTTTGGCTTGTATTGGATATGTATAGGAAGTCATACATGAACTTTCATTAGGTGGCCCTGAACTTGACCTTCATATTGACCTTCTAAGGTCTAACTTGACCTAGAGAAAATTCAATGACTTTTATCACTGTAAAGGTCACAGATGGGCCTAGGTTTGTGTTACTGACATAGGAAGTCACATATGAACTTTGATTTGGTGACATTCAGCTTGACTGTTGATGACATTTGGAGGTCAAACTTGACATAATACAATTACAATGACTTGTCTTGCCAAAACGGTCACAGATGGAGTCTAGGTTCGTGTTAGTGACATAGGAAGTCATATATGAACTTTCATTTGGTGACCTTCATATTGAACTTCAAAGGTCAAATGTGACCTAGTGAAAATTCCAAGACTTGTATAACTAAAATCGTCACAGACGGAGCCTAAGTTTGTGTTACTGCTATCTAGGAAGTCACATTATGAACTTTCATTTGGTGACATTCAACTTGACAGTCAGTGACCTTTGAGGGTCAACCTCCACAGTGAAATAACAATGACTTGTACGACCAAAATGCTCACAGATTGTGCCAAGGTTTATATAGAGACATTTAGAAAGTCATTCATGAAGTCCATTTGCTGACCACAACTTAACATTCTGTGACTTAAAAGTTCACAATTGACATTGAATATATATTGACATATTTTAATGACTTGTATCACCAAAACTGCTTCAGAGCTTAGGACTGTATTACACAAAGTCTTATAAATCGAAGTGGATGTCTATTTAGTGACCTTGGCATTGGTTTTCATTGGTTCAAATGTCACACTTTACATGAAATTTTCATAACTTGTATCATCGCTGTAAGACAGCTAACCGGAAAGCTACAGGACCCTTGGTCCTGTTTTGCTTTGTTCAATGTATTTTACTTGCTGTTTGTTTCCATTGTAAAGCAACCTTGGGTCCGAGAAAGGCGCACAAAATTAATATTATTAATATTTGTATTATTAATATTATTATTATTATTTTTAATACTACTCCTTCTCCTCATAATCAGCACACCAAAATCACCAAATCCTTTTACAGCACCTGCACCTCATCTGCTCTCTGTTCTGACAGCTGGTGACACAAACGAGGTACAAAGCAATGCTGATGGTAAAGTAGGAGGCATATTGAAATCATGTTGGTTTTATGACTGTAAGTGAGCTTAATATATAATTCAAACAGGTTAACATCTTCTCATATTCAGTCCCTTTCTTCACTGTCAGAAAGAAACATCACCTCACCCCTTATACAGCTCATAAAACCCACCTGCAGGCTGGTGACTATTTTGCCCCCCAGCAGAAGTAAATAATATTGGGTGAGTTTGGTTGGACGCATTGCTGACAGTATTTGCCTTCAAGGTATCGTCTGAAATATCGCCCAAACCTGCCCAGAAACCATGCTACTAGAAAACTTTTGAAATCAGGGCCCAATCCCCATCTCCACCCAAAAGTTAAAAGCCCTGAGCCCTCAGCTGGGAGCTCCTTGAGTGTCTGAGGCTGTAAGAACTTGAAATGGTATCCGCAGGAATGGGATGGCACTTTGCAATATATTACACGACCTTAATAACTCAAACATCTAATGTACAAACCCAATTCCCAAATAATTGGGATGAAGAGTAAATTGTGAATAAAATCAAAGTGTAATGACTTTCAGATCACGTGAGCCAATATCTGATTTATAGTAAAACATGGATTACATTTCAAATGTTGAAACTTGGACATTTTACATTTTTATGCACAAAATGAGCTCATTTGAAATTTTCTGGCTGCGACAGGTCTCAATAAAATTGGATTACAGGTTAAAAAAGGGCTGAAAAAGCAATTAATGTATTAGAGAATCAGCTGAAAGAACATTTGCCAAGTAATTACATTAACTGGCATCAGGTATGTAGCATGATTGGCCATAAAAGGGATGTCTTAGAGAGGCTGAGTCTCTCAGAAGTAAATTTGGTCAGAGGCTATCCAACCTTTGAAGGCTTGCGTTAAAAAAATTGTGTAATACTTTAAAAATAATGTTCCTCAACGTCGAATTGCAAAGGCTTTGAAGGTCTCATCATCGACAGTGCATAATATCATCAGAAGATTCAGAGAAACTGGAAAAATCTCTGGGCGTAAGGGACAAGGCCAAAGACCTTTACTGGACCTTTACCTTTACTCTATCATGCAAAAAGGAAGCCATTGTTGAGCATGATCCGGAAGTGCTGCTGTGGTCTGTGGGCAAAGGCTAATTTAAAATGGACTGTAGCAAAGTGGCAAAGTGGCCTGTGGTCAGACGAGTCCAAATTTGACATTCTTGTTGGAAAGCGTGGGCGCCGTGTCCTCCGGGCTAAAGAGGAGAAAGACCACCCCTCCTGTTATCAGCGTTCAGTTCAAAAGCCAGCATCTCTGATGGTATGGGGATGCATTAGTGCATATGGTGTGCAGAGGTTGTGTTATACTTTCTGATTGTCCGTAATTGTGACGGATAGGGGCATAACAATTCCGTCATAATCAATTATCAGTCATTATAATTTTATTTTTTTTTTAAATGATAATTGTTTTTTTTTTAATAAAATAAACAAAACAATTTATAGATTACGCATTAGCTGATGCCGTCAGTGATTCATGCAGACACACATTGCGTACAGTGTTAAATACAGCATTGCCTGGATTTTCGAACTTACTGCTGTATGAACTTTATAAAACATAAAAAATGATTTCTCCCTCCACACAGTAACAGTGCGCAAATGAACAATGCTTTCAGTTATTGCTGGGCTTAGCCTAACAACCGCAGTCTCACTAAGCGGTCCTACGAAGCTGCTTATCAACTCGTTATGTCAACCGGGGCTTTCCCGACCTAGATATCTGCGTGTTCACATAACAGAGACAGCGTAGCATATGACCAATCGTCTAACGGCAGCAGAGCAGCATATTTTACAAATGAAGAGCAAATGATCGTATTACAAAAATATGAGGAATACAGGATCATAGTCCAGAGACGCCAAGTCACACGCATTTTCGGCGTGAGTCTCTCTCCTCGGAGCGGCATTTACGTTCCTGTCCTGTTGTCAGCAATTATTCAATCAACACGAACTGAAGAAATTCACTCGCGGATTTCAAGTAATTGTGAATTAAGTTAATTAGTTTCACGTGTATTACGGTGGATTTCCCCACTAGTGACACGGAAATCAATTATGACTCGGAAATTCTCACACTTGTCTTAACTGAGGGATTGAAAGCAATGGAATTGCAAAACGACGTTTCAAATGATCTTATTTCATTCATCTTTCATTTCATCTTATTTAAACGATCATGAAACACATGCATATTTTCCTGAGCAAAGAGAAGCACGAGAAATCCAGAGTCATAATCGTTTTCCACGGTGAGGTCCACCTTCGCGCAAGTGAAACTGAAACTTCAATGCACAAGGATTTTAATTCCGCGTGAGAATCTCATTAATAAGCGTTCATTGAATAATTGCGGACTATGGTGAATAAGCCTATTAAAACAAGAGTTTGTCACTAAAGTGACTATATACCCCGCCGTTAGGTCACCAAAACCGACTGGTGTCTGCGCATTCCCAGTAGGAAGGTTGGTAACAAAAAGAATTGAAATAGGTTGACTCCTTCTTGAGATATCGCGCTGACAATGTTCGGGACGGACGGACGGATGTACGGACGGAGCTGAATACCATATGCACCGCTTCGCACTAAACGCGCAGCGGGGGATAAAAAAAATGCATGAGACCTACACCGAATGTGTGAGACTTGGCATCTCTGTCATACAGATCAAAGACAATGATGGAGACAAGATGACGCCCACCACTAGTGATGATACCGCTGATACCGAGGCTCCGAAGCACGCTTCAAACTCGACAGGGTATTTTTCTGAAGCACTGTGCCGGCCGGAGCATATACACACACACACACACACACACACACACACACACACCACTTATATATTAGTAAAGTGCGGATTAAGTGCGCCTCCGTTTGGGCATTGCCAGTATTGTGGCAGTTTTCCACAGTCCGGAGGACACAGCCCGCAGGACACGACGCCACAGTGACTCGATGGCGCATGCACGCGATCTCAAGACCACAAGTGCGGTTAGTTGGACAAAGCAGCTGTCTTCAAAAGGTCACCCTGCAGACATAAGCCCCCAAATTCACAAGTAGACACATTACCAGTTCCATATACTACGAGGAATTTACCTGAAGATTTGTCTGTTCTTGTGGAGACTCTCCCTTGCTCTGTGTCTGACTCATATCTGCGAATTTCTGCATTATGTCGAAACACACTGATTACTCCACAGTAAATCTGTCTTGCATTAAAAATTATCGACATCATAATCGCAGATATGTCTGAGGGTTCTAAAGACATGACACAAACGTGCCACAGGTAGGCTGCTACACGACTCTAATTTAATTTGAACTAAAACTTTGAAAATGCAAGTTTCAAGTGGTCCGTTTCTTTTACAAAAAAAGAGTAATTCAATCCTAATTTTTCACGTACCTAGTTAGTATATACATTATTGCTACATACTTCACAGTTTACATAGCCGGCACCGTCTACCCCAGGATTCCATGGATGAGTTTATGCGATTTTAGCATTTAAACCCTTACAGCAGCAAGTGTGCTGATAAACATGAAGTGTCAAGATGTTCTGGGTACTTACAATTCTTCAGCGCTCAGTTTTAGCTTCTTTTCACAGCTGTATCTTCGTCGAACGTACGTTAGTTCTCCGAAGTCGCATGCGGAATTGCCGCTTCGAGGTGTAGATCTTTAAGAAAACTGTCATGCGGAGGGACGACATAGAACGAAGCCCAGTGACACAGACATGCCGTCATAATGGAATCCCCGCCCCCAATCTGCTGCACCTTACTGAGCGTCATCACATTCTATTAAACAAAGCGTACACTCACAAGAGCTTGTCAGCGCATTTAAAGAAGATTGAAACAGACTACTGAACAGGCATATTTAAAGCATCAAATTCTGCGTGACCAGAGACGTGCGCCAAAGTCCATGGTGTCCCTTCCACACACCGCCATTATTCGGTTCTTTAACTGCGAAGAACAGCTCTTATGCAGATTAGCCAAATTAGCCCAGGTTGTGCCGATCCTGGGCTAATCCCTTATCCCACCTTCGTACAATAGACAAATCCCAAGCAGGGGCGCTGTGCAAGCAAAATTTTTGGGTGGTAAAAACTTAGCTATACTGTTAATACTGTTAATATGTCTCTTTAACATAAATGTTAAGATGTAAGGAAAATATGTGTCCTCAGGTATGATTGATCTGTAAAAATGTTATGTTCTTATTACGAGACTAGAGGGCGCAAGAGCACACTAAAAGGGCAAATGTGCATAATGTATTTTTGATACTCCTGCATTGCCGTAGTTGAACATTGTTATGTTTGCGATTTTATCGGTCAGCGTACAGCCCAGCTCTTGCAGCGAACAGCCACTCTATGTTGTCTCCAATAAATATGCCGCGGACTAAAGAGAAACAAATTCGCCTTCTTCTCCTTCTGAATGAATCGCAGTCAGCACTACTCTGCTGATGAAACCCAACAATAAATAATACCCATGCAAATAAGCTGTTTTAAATGGAACTTTGTAAGTTCACAATTCAAAAGTTCTTTTACCCCATTGTTTTCTGTTATAGGCTACATAAATAAAAAATAATATTCAAAAAAGAGTCTACATGTCCTATGCCCAGCAGTCAGTTAACAGTCAAACCACTTATACCACATTCCTTCCCCATCCTGACGCTTAGTGGGAACATGTGCACATGCATTGCATGAGTTTTAGTCTCGTGATTGAAATATTTGCATTCGGGAGAAGGTGTACAAGTGTACCTAATGAAGTTACCACCGATCACTGATGTCATCCTGTGCATTCGGTAACAAATCAGTGAAAGGCAGAGCTAAAGAAAAATCATCCGTGCAGTTGAATCCCAGTTACCCCGAAGTATAAAACCCAACCTAATTGTGAGGGATTCTCTGAAAGTAGCTCTGTGTCTTTTCAACTAAGTACAGAATAAATTTTGATCAACTTTTAATCAAGTTTTGAATCGTATTATTATATTTAAATCATTACAGCTCAGTTCGTGTACACGGGTAGTCTCTCTCTTGCGAGGGAAGACTCCGAAGTTTTGAACGTCTCCTGAGTTCTTGCGAGTTTCCCTACAGGGCTGCCCTGAACAGACCCCATCATAAAAAAGAATCACTGATTCATGGTGGTTGACAGGTGCAAACGCACTGCAACAAGCCCAGAGCATCTCCAACTGGGAAAATGCAATAGAACCGCCAAAAACACCTCCAACTGGAGAAATGCGCTGTAAAAACAGAAATACTGTGTATCCACGTCAGCACAGTTGAAGTGCTCCGAGCCTTTTAGCTAGCAAGCGTGCTAACATAAAATTGCTTGCTTAGCTAGGTAGCTAGTAGGCCAGCCAAGCTAGCTAACAGTCATATTTGGTGCTTTTAATGCAAGAGAACGTGAATGAATAGCCACTATTTCTCTGACTAATCTAAGTTACGTTTCATCAGCTTAATTGAAGTGCTTCGAACTTTTTAGCTGGCAAGTGAGCAAACATAAGATTGCTTGCTTAGCTAGGTAGCTAGTTCGCAAACCAAGCAGCTAACAGTCATATTTGGTGCTTTTAATTCAAGAGAACATGAATGAATAGCCATTATTTCTGACTAACGTAGCTAAAATTGCAACACGGGCATTTAGCTTGCTAGCTGGCACTAACAGGCACCAAAAATTAAATTTGCCAGCTAACGTTGACTAAAGAAACCAACAAACTAGCTCACGCGCTATCCTAGCAAGCTAGCTCGCCTGCTCAGATAGATAATTTCGGAACATATAAACCAATGAAACAGTGAATCGCGATTATTTCGTGGATTAGCAAGTGGTCATGAATTAGCCGCGTAGCCAAATCAGTTAAAACATTAGTGAGGCTGGTTAGTTTTCGCGCTAACTTACGTTGGCCAAGGTTTGGATGAAATCGCGAACTATTTCATTCAGCGCACGGTTAACTTACTAGGAGCAACACTTCCCTCATCAAGAAGTAACATCGACGGTGAAAGAACGAAAAAAGTTTTTTTTTTTTACATGTAGTAGTTGTGTGGGCCTATACCAAGGACTGTATATAACATGGATGACGCGTCTCTATTCACTCCCATTCAACAAAAATGGAGCCAAAATATCCTCGATATGGCCAATAGCGGATTAATGCACGGGCTCGCGGGGCTGAAGCCCTGGGCCCGTCGGTGGGTAGGCTATTGTGACATTTTTTTTTCCTACTCCAGTAAACTATTTCACCCTGTGCCAGTCTGCCAGACAGTGCCTGACCTCTGTCTGAGGGAGGGGTGGGGTCGGGTCATTTTTTGTCCAATAAAAAAATTCAATGTGGTTTTGGTTTTTTTGTTTGTTAATATCATTGTCCAATGGCCGGCCGGTGATTAAATTGGTCGTTAGGTGCGTGCAGCGTGATATGCTGAGGCCTCGGTCAGTTATTCGGCGGTGCACCGCACTGGGTAATGACAGCTAGACTACGTTAGTAACTTTTACTGAGGCAGTCATGTTAAGTGGCGGTCAAAAACGTAAGAAAATAAAATATAAAGAAGCCAGAGAAGCTGCTCTACTAAGAAAGATCCCTAAATGAACTGGGTATTTAACTGGGTATTTCACCAAGCCTCGCGCTGAAACGTGCCCACCTCGCCAGAAAAGCGAAGCTGTAGCCGCGTTGAACCGAGAGCTGCCAAATCTAGGTAGCTAATTTGGAATTGAAACAGATACGTCCCGTGAAGAGTTAGTCCTGGCGAATTCTTAATTAATTCCTTTATTGACGCGTTTTCCAGTTATCGTAATAGGCAACTGAAGAGGGACATTCTAAAACGCATAACGTGGAGAAAAAAAAACTTAACATGGCTTAATGCACCAAAACAGCGACCAATAAGCGCCAAATTCCTCTCGGGCATGTCTGGTCAGGAGCACTTTCTTCAATAAAACATTTAAACCAAAGACTGAAGAATATACTAGTTATTATATCACGTTACGCGTTTTCCCCTCCGTTGACTTACATTCTGAGGAAAAAAGCTTAACGTAGTTTTATGCTTCAAAACAGCGACTAATAATCACCTAATTCCTCTCGAGTATTTCTTGTCAGGAACACTTTCTCTAATAAAAAAAAAAACATTGAAACCGAAGCCCTAAGAAAAGAGACGGTAGGCCAATATCACATTAAGCTTTTTCCCCTCCATTGACGCGCATTATGAGGAAAACGCTTGACGTGATAAATACCATATTCCTCCGTTTTCGGTTTAATTTTTTTTTTTAAATCAGAGAAAGTGCTCCTGACCAGAAATGTCCGAGAGGAATTAGGCGCTTATTGGTGGCTGTTTTGGTGCATTAAACCACGTTAAGCGTTTTAGAATGTCCCACTCAAGATACTGTCTCTCTTCATATGCGATCTTATAGCGATGATATCATGGGCAAAATTCAGCAGGCTACAGTGGCGAAGCCAGAACTGAGAATTGGGTTCACAAAACATCCGTTTAAAACAATTAGCCTATTAGTCCTGACCTGTTTTCAGTCATTTTCATAATTAACAAAAGCTTCACTCCAAAAGCACTCCACAGTTAACAGGTGCTGTTTGTTCTCCCCGATTACGTAAAACAACAATCATTAATCTGGAATATTAAACTTGTGCTATGAGGCAGTTTTCTGAGTTGAATTTTTTATGATATTATGTTGTTAATAGTAGTTTACATTTTACAGCAACATAATTAAAAGGCTTAAACTGTCTGTGTGCTCCAGCGACTCCTGCCTTCACAGTAATTATGTGTGACCGTGGCGTATATTTTGATGTTATGGAAATGCCAGTTATAATTGATGACAGGTTATGTGTTAACAGGTTAACAGATATGTTATGTGGTCAAGCTCAGAATGGATACTTGAGTACGATGTACTGGTGTGATTTTGAGTGCTATGTAGCACAGTTGCAGTGTTGATCTTGGTTTATGTGCGTTGTGAGAGTGGGCCTAGATGTTGCCTGCACTGTGCTTTCCTTCCTTGATTAGCCTACAAATCATTCACTCACCTGAGGTTATAGCTTGCCTCCACATGAGTTCTTGTTGTTCCTGATCATCTCCCTCCTGACAAATCTGATATCTTCACCTGATCTGGACCATAATCGAGTCAAGCATTCTGATAAACAAGTTAATCAACATACCCGTTACATGTCTTTGTGTGTGTGTGTGTGTGTGTGTGTGTGTGTGTGTATACAGCATAAACTGTACACGCATGCTTGCACTTTACTACCATGCTCGTGAAAGTTAGGGTAGGAGGTTGGCTATAGGGTTGGGAGGGGGAGGAGGGCCCTTAACCTGATCAAAGCCCTGGGCCTTACATCATGTTAATCCGGCCCTGGCTATGCCAAGTTGCCGTAATGGGATTCATTAATAAGATAAGATAAACCAATAGAAGTTCAGCATGAGGCCACCCTGAGACCAGAAGAGGATTAAGGTGGTCGTGGGCTCCTAGGCTACTCTTTGTGTGGCCCCCCACCCCCAACTCTTACCAGAAAATTCATTTAGTGCCTTAAATGGCCCATACATAAATTCTAAGGCGATCCATGGGCACGGGAAGATGTTTGAATTAGGGTGGGCTGCCAACCGAAAGCAGAAGAGTGACGTCATTTTTTTTTTTTTTTTTAGCGCTGCATGAGAGCGTTATGACAATATTGGTCTTTGCAACAGCGGTCATAGCAACTAAGGGTGCAAACGAGTACTGGAATAAAAGAATACTCACCATATAAATCATAAGTGATTACAAAAAAACTATAATTTATAATCGTTTTGTTGTCCTGGGGCCTGTATTTTTTTTTTCTATGGTTAATCCCAATAAGTTCCTTTGTTTTGTATGCATGTGTTATTTAAAAAGCTATCATGCTTGTTGCCTTATTTGTTTCAACCTCTTCAACCCCAACTCCTGGTAATGCTGCCGTTAAGGCATTTGCCTGTCTCACACATGACGGCTCACAACGCCTCCCAGTTTGATATAGCCTGATTCACAATCAAAGCATTTATAATTTGAATTAACAAGGCCAATACATAATCGTATAATGATTAAGAGATTATTAATGAGGAAATGACCAAGAAACCACCAACAGGCCACATTGAAAACAAGCACGTAAATATAGGGATGACAAGCACCCCCCCCCCCCATCTCAGAAATAAAACCCTCCAAAATATAATGGCGAGGCCCCTTTTAAAATTTTTCTGGAAAATAAAAAGCCTAAAAAAGTTGACGTTAGATGCGGAATTATTTCCCCATCCCTGAATTCCATCTCCAGTTTCAGCATTTTTTTACATTTAAAACAGAAACATCTTCCTGTTGCTCCATAGAAAACAGAAGTGCAGAAGGACATGACTTTGTAAGCCTAGCCGTTATGCGCCGTTTTATGTGCCTACATAATTACATTATGTAATTGTTAATTCAATCCGCTATCCTTGATGAATGTTGCTTGTCAGTTTCGCCAACATAAATGCATCCAGAGTTGGCGGGACCAGACGTACATGTAATAGATGTTATTTGGTAATCACAGCCATGTACTTGTAGGCAGAAGATTTGATGTTGGAGGACGTTTGTGTTGTGTGGATGAGTACATATTAGAATAATAGGAGATGAAATGCATTACTCACATTATGTATCCTGAAACCAAATAAAGTATGCTCGATGTGTTAGATGGACGAATTACAAAGGAGTCAATATATCGCATAGTTAACATTGCGTAATAGTTTGTATAACAATATTGATGAATGTCAGGAGTCATGGAATTGGTGTGGCAGACCGGAAACAAGTTGAGGACCATGCATACACTGTATGAAGAATATGACGGTAATGGTGTTGTCTGTGAAAGGAGGTAGTTGGCATGTTAGTTGAGTAATGTTGTTCTACTGACGAGGGAAAGTGAAATGAAATATAGATCGAAAGATTGATGACATTTGTTGCCTACAAATTGCATTGTTCACTTGTGGTTGAAGAAGTGACCCCCCCACCACTGGATTGAAATTGACCGTTTGCAATATCACCAGCATGCCTAGTGGAAAGAACTATGTAAAGATAGTCTGAATGGAATAAAGTGTAATAAATACGAAAATGTTTTATTTTCATCATTCCGAAAAATAAACAGTAGGTTGTAACAGTTGGAAAATAAAGTGAACAATAGTGTGACAAGCAGTAGGTAAAGGTGATGGTTGCTTACATACTGTGGATATTCATTGTTATAGTGGTGTGGTGCAAGGAAGGCCTGCATTCTCCCTCACAATAGTAATAGTGCATGAATAAAAGGGCACTTGTGTAGACTGGGAAGGGAGAATTTAGGTTTACCTTGTGATAGATCATTATGATTATGACGACTACATGCCCACAGTATATTTCATTTATCTTCACGAAAGTATGAATGATCTGTTGACATGTATAATACAAAGTATTGATACAAAAGTGCTGATTGTAGTAGTACTAGGGATCAAATTGGCCACTGTTCAAGATCAATAGTCCTCGCCTCGGCCTTACTTCGTACCGCAATGGAAAATGAATACCTTTGGGCTACATGGAGTGATTTTAAGTGAAGTAGCCTGTGTTGTCCCACTCAAATTTGTGGGTATAAAGTAAGCCTTTTTACATACTGGGTGGTTCCTAAGATGCAACCTCATACCTGGGAAGGCATAAACCAAAAAAATTGGGATGGTTGGATAGATAATTTTGTAAAAAAAATGAAATCTTTCCAACAAGTCCTGATGCAGGCGGTTTTGATTCCAGATCAATTTTTGCGCGGCAAGGGAAATATGTGCATTTGGTGCGACAGTAAAAGAATGTCCAACCTTGCTTCATGGAAATTGCTCTGGAGTGAGAACTACTGGATGGAATCAGGCATTGTTGGTATAAATTTGTTTTAAACTAAATTTCCTATCCAATCATACCACTTTCGTGGTGTTCGGCTGCTCCAAGTATGGGGTTGCCTTGTGTGAGTCAGTCTGTATACGTGACATTATGAATGATACGAAAGACAGATGCAAGTTGAAAATGAAGTAATAGTTCAAAAATGTCTGCCTGGGAACAGATGGAAAGAAGGATTGTGCAGTAGGCTTCTTATTTTTATGATAAGCAGTTGAACATGTTGAATAAGATAATACAGTTGAACAAGAAGATAATAATATGCAACAAAATATAATACATGATTTTTTTAAAGAAAAACAAAATTGGTTTAACTGTAACAAACGATTGTTGTAAAATGTGAAAGAGCAAGGCTGCGGCCAGACGCAAATAAATGAGAGAAAAGTAATCGTTGCTTTGCTGGAGATGTGTCATGATGTTAAAGGATACTGCATATTCTGTACTTGTACAAGAAAATGGCATGTCAAGTTAAATTAGGCTGATAGTTCTTTACATATCAAAAATACGGTCAGACGCAATAAACGAGCGAACTTCAATGAGTGTTGAAGCCTTGCTATAGATGTCTTGTACAGGATTATGAAGGATTTTGCATGCTGTAATTAATAATTTTTTTACATTGCAACAAGTACATATATACTCAGCAACAAAAGTTTCTGTGACACCAATTATGAGTATGTTATAAATGACACGCAAAGATCTCAATGCAATCAATATGTTTATTTAACAGGAGAAACACTGACTTTTCAGTGCCAACGTCACTCAAAACGAAAAATGTCATTTTCATGCGTCATGAAGCACTTGTCTGACGTCTAACCAATTGTGACCTTCACACTTCAATACCAGGTGTGACTTCCTCGTGCCATGATGCAAGCAACGCATCTCCGGCGCATGGACCGAATCAGATGTGCCAGAAATTGCTGTGGGATGTCATTCCAAATCTGACGTAGACGTTGTCGCAATTCCTGTAGTGTAGCTGGCGGGTTATCCAACCGCCGCAAACGTCGATCCATCTCGTCCCAAAGATGCTCGATTGGGGACATATCTGGGGATCTGGCTGGCCATGGCAGGACATTGACATGTTGTTGCATCAGATACTGCTGTACAATCCTTGCAACGTGTGGTCTGGCGTTATCATGTTGCAGCGTTATTCCGGGACCATGTTGCATCAAAAACGGTACCACCAATGGCCGTAGCACTTCATCGCGATATCTTTGACCTGTCAGATTTCCATCAATAACAAGCAAATCTGTTCTGTTTCTAGCCGTGATCCCTCCCCAAATCATGACACTACCACCTCCAAAACGATCAAATTCCTGAACACAGTTGTTGGCATAACGTTCTCCACGTCGACGGTATACACGTAAACGACCATCACATCTGTTAAGCATGAATCTTGATTCATCAGTGAAGAGTACAAGATCCCACTGACGTTGGATCCACCGTCGATGTTGTTGTGCCCACTGTAGACGCAGTCGTCGGTGTTGTACTGTGAGTATTGGACGTCTTGCTGGCCGACGTGGGACAATGCCAAAATGACGGAGACGGCGACGGATTGTCTGTGCAGACAGTCGCCTCAAACCAGGTATCGTTCTTGCAGTTATGGTTGCAGGTTGGAATCGATTTCGGAGATGGGTTGTTCGAATCCAGTTGTCCTGTCTGGGAGTGGTTACTCGTGGACGGCCGCTGCGAGGACGGTCTCTGACATGTCTTGTCTGCTGATGACGCTGCCATAAGTTCCAAATGGTGTTTCGGTGGACATTCAGGCGATGAGCAACTTCCCTCTGCGAGGTTTCGGATTCAATCATCCCAATGGCCCTCCACCGATCATTTTCAGACAGTCTTGGCATTTAGAGGGTAGAGTTCCTGATCCGAAATGGCTGTGTTTTCGATAAGTGATGCTTCCGTCGTTCATCAGGCACAATGTGAACATTCCAAAAATTCTCCTCTTTTATTGCCATCCACAAGCATGATTTACGCACATTTTCACGTGCAAAGTCATTTTCTCGCATTTTCATGGTTTCCATTTCAATGTTGTGTTTACGTGTACTGTTTCAGTCTGATATCACCATGTATGACAATTTCATAATTGCGTTATGAAAAATAATTAACAATATTGGTGTCACAGAAACTTTTGTTGCTGAGTATATAATAAATGATTGTCTAAACAAATCATTTTGCTCCACAATTTGACATAAATTGTTGCAAATGACTCTTGTGAAATGTCGAGCAAGGCTGCGGCCAGATGGAAATAAATGAGCGAGTTTTGAACGCCCCCTTGCAAGACATATGTTGTACATGAATTTCAGGATATTGGATATATATTCTGTACAACTACAACAACATGACTTGACAAGTAGGGCTATACTTGTTTATGTATATATCAAATGAGAATTTAAATGGAAGAATAATGATAAGTTCAGTAAAACATGTATTGAAATTGTTGAAATAACAGTTGAACATGTTGAATAAGATAACGCAGTTTAAGAAGCTAACATATGATACATATTTTGAAATAGGCACAAATTGTACAAAGTCATTGTTGTAAAATGTGAATGAGCAGAGCAAGGCTGTGACCAGATGCAAATGAATGATAGAAATGTAATCTGCTTTGTTGAAGATAGGTTACGGCATTTCAAGGAGATGGCATATGTTGTACTTGTACAAAAAAATGGCATGACACTTACAGTGATACTTGTCTACTAAACAACAATGCAGTCATAAAAAAATAAATGAGTCGATTTCAATTGCTGACCAAGTTTGCTGGAGATGTCTTGTAAGGATATTGCATATTGTAATTACGCTCATAATTGTTTACATAGCAACAAGTACACAGAAAATACATGATAGTGTCTGGGAAAAATTGTAACAAATTACTGTGAAATGTCAAGCAAGGCAGCAGCAGGTGAAAATAAATGAAATTTGAACACTGCCTTGCTAGCCAGGTCTTCTATATGACAGGAAGATTAATACGAGTAGGAAGTATGTAGGAAGCTGTACCTATGAGGCATGAAATTGAATGATGGCGGCAAGTTCAGTAATACATGTATTACATGCATGCTATCAAAGATGAATGAAATTGTGGAAATGACAGTTGCATTACTTTGACATGTTTGACAATTTCTTTGCATTGGTATTGGATGCACATTGAGGAATAGTTTGTCTTCTGCAGTTGTTTACTATGTTTGGCAGTTGGTCTTCAACATGTGGTGTGCTACTTGCACCTGCCCTGGTCATATAGATATTTTGGGTTTGTAGATCAGGAAGTTCACCTTGACGGAGTGGTGTTGTTGCAGATGATCTTGATGAGTTGATGATCTTGATGGGTTCAGCCCTTTGTGCTTGTGTTCCCGTAGAATGGGTTCGACGTGTTGACAGTTCAGCTCTGGTGGTGGTGGTTGTTGCTGCAGGATTGAGCGGTGCTACTGGCCCGTTTGCAACAACTTGTTGATGACAAGGACGTTGTATTGCAGCTTCTATTTGATGAGGTTGGTTGTTGTCTTGTTGAAGTTGAAATAGGAGCGCATCTTGCAGAATGCGTGATGATCGCACAGATGTCAAATGGAAGCGTGGTTCTCGGACTTCCTCATCAGTTGCTTATAATTCTGGCTTATAACAGCCTGAGATTTGCCATGTGATGTGGTTGTTTCTCTAGACATCGAGGACACGTTCGATGTGTTGTTGGAGTTCGAGCATTGGCAGCTGTGGACTTGTGGTCTGAAAAAGATGAGAATTGCAAAGAATGATATTAATGATAATCATGTTAAGGCAATGGTTTGATAAGGTTTTATGTGTAAGATGTGTAGTTTGACCAACATGGCACGTGTCTCAGTATACCAGTTGTCAATAGTAAGGTTGCAGTGTTGAAAAATAGTTCCATTTCAAGTACAGTGATATATAAAGGGGATGAATGCTTGTACAGTCAGTTTCCCTTACACAGAAGGAATTTTAGGAACTGAAGTATGATGTATAGGAGAGTACTTTCTTTGTGCGTAGATCAGAGTATTGTAAAACTTACCTTCATAGCAGCTGGTGACAGGAAGAGATGAGTGAATGTAGTAGACTTGAAGGGCACACGTTGGATGTTGGCTTCTGCTGACGTTATGCGACATGACAGCACTCTCCTAGACAGGTCTTCAGTCACTGTAGCTGGACAGGGTGTAACTTCATCATGCAGACTATCACAAAGGTCTGCTCCACAAGAGGTAAGGACATTTGCTCTTCTGACACTAATGTTGACATTTTCAACATATTGAGCTCTTGATACAACTTTGTCAGTGTACTCGGCCACATATGGCCTTGTAATTCTGTCAGTGACAACTGCTCTTCTAAGGAGCAGTGGTTCCTCTAAGGTCAACTGTGGAATGTTATTAATCATAGTTTTATATTCAGGTTCAAAGAGTCCCACACTTGCCCCAATCCATGTATAATTCTGAATTTTGAATAGGTTTCTCGTTTGTTGTCTGTTATACCACAGAACAGATCTCCATCAGTCAGTTCCCTGAAACAAGAAATATGAAGGAAATGCGGACACTGTCCATGTGTAGACACTGAAAAGTCTGACAAGAGGCTGGGACGTTTTAGAGATAAGTGTTGTATCTATGAAGTATTAGATTGTGCCAGTTTGGTGTTATGGTTGGAAGTTAAAGCAGATGTCAATGCAACAACTGCAACATGTAGTTTCTGTGCAAGTTCAGGTAAGGTTTTTTTAAGCTGAATTTGTGAGGATTTATGAAATGAACCAAAAGCGACAACCAGTAAAATACAAAAAGGAGGCTTTATTTCTGAAGGGGGAAACCCCCCCAACAGAGCTGGCAACAGTAGAAAGTCCGCGATCCAAAATCAGAGTCCAATGGGCGAAATCCAGAGTCATACACAGGGCACCAATCACAAAAATCGTAGTCACACAAAAGAGGTCAAAAAACAAGATTGCGGCAAAAGTACAGGGAATCGGCAAAGCTCGGTGTCTAGGGCAGTTCAGTCAGAAAGATAAATCACAATGAAACGAGGTGAGAGAAGCGTAGCACAGGTAACACGGAAGAACGATCTGACAAAGGAAGTGAACCAAAGAGACATCTTATATACATATCCGGGTGTATAAATGATCAGGGAACACAGGTGCAATCAATGGTAACAATAATCATGGAGTGACACATAAGGAATAACTAATTACATGAATCTGGCCGTAGCCAAAACGCAGACAGGGATTACAAGACAAGCCTATGGACAGACAAACAGCTCCACTCACGGAGTACTAAAAGTGCATAGTTAGAGAAAGGAAAGCACAAAGCATTTGTGGAGACCCACAGAAAATCGCAGCAAAGATAATTAGGGAAGGCAAGGAGGCGGAGACTGGAATAGGGCGACTGCTGAGAGATCGTTAGTCAATTAGTAAGTGCAGCTATACAATCCCGAGTGCTCGTTAGTAAGTTAGTCAAAATATACAAGGTTAGTGTTGGTTAGTAATTAGCGAAAATCACAAACCATTAGTATGTGTTAGTACGATAGTAAAAGAGAGAGGAAGGAAGAACACGAGATAATGAAAGAAGATTGAAACCCAGAAATCAATGAATCACCCGAATGAGTGGCACGCTAGACAAGGGACTGTGAGCAAATATACACTCATGACAAGACGGGGGAGACGAAGTGCAAGGCGTGGAAAATCAACATGGCTAAGACAATGAGAACATGGCTATGAAATGAAAACATGGCATGGAGACTCTGATAACTAAAAGAAGAAAATAATAAAACAAGAAATCCTAAATACCAATACACAATACATAATCCAAGAATGGTCAGACAAAGGCAGTGGTCACTAAACACAAGAATCAATCTATCATGGCACTAGGCCAGGCACAGAACTTGAACTAGACATGGGGCATGGGCAAAAATCATGGGACAAGAATGTGGTGCATGGCATGGCAGAGACAGGAATCATAACAGAATGTCATGCGAGTGATTTGTTGCCATTTTGAATACTACAAAATGGTGCTCACCTTATGAGAACCAATTGATCGTATTGTTTGTCTACTTTCGCAAATTTGTTATCCTTTAAAGGTTTTCTGCCTTTTGCCTTCTTTATACGGAGGATTTCAGCCAGCAAACGAGAGTTGTCATCTGGGTTGTTTACCAGATCTGTCAAGTTGACATCACTTATGGTGTGATGATTAAAGATTGCCATATCACTGGGCATATCTCCATGCTCAATATACTGCCGAAGCATGGTTGTATTTACC
Source organism: Gymnothorax reevesii (assembly GCA_029721435.1). Taxonomy (NCBI): domain Eukaryota; kingdom Metazoa; phylum Chordata; class Actinopteri; order Anguilliformes; family Muraenidae; genus Gymnothorax; species Gymnothorax reevesii. The sequence continues at coordinate 61,039,352 of CM056581.1, forward strand.
TGGAAGTAGTAGGAAGTAAAAGATAAGGATTATTTAAAGATAATGAATGAGTTGAGCATGTTCAGTAAGGTTTTCAGTAGAACAATGTTGTAGAAGTCTATGGAAATAATTGTCCTCTGCATAATAGGAAGTGTTTCAGGTGCATTTACTTTATAAACAAGTGATGAGAGGATGCTAAATGCACTACCATGCATTTAAGCATCCTCTCACTGAAAGGAATTGCATGAGTACTTATTTACATAAGAATGGTGAGTGTAGTTCCATGATTGAGAAGGTAATTTTATACCAAGGTCACTTTGAATTGAAATGTAAAGATAGTGAGAAGGATGAGTGCTGTGGTTAATGCAAGTGGTTATTCAATGTTTGATGATTAAAGGAGTTGAGTCATGTGAACTGCGCATGCTCAGAACTTTGAAAACTGTTCATCCTAACAAGAAATCAAAATCAAGGCGATCGTGACTTATCTTCCAAAAATCCGTTTCCATCGGCGCTCTACATTCTTCAATTTCTTGTATATATATATTTTTTTGTTCCCTGAACATAAGGCTTTTGTTTTGGGTATTTTTTGTCCGGTATAAGTCGAGGAACTAGAAGTTTTAGCGTCCTCTCGAAGGATGTCCTCTCGAGGAGGGAAGCGGTACGGCAGCGGTCGTAAACTCTTGTCTCCAGGAAGCTTTATCAGTAGCACAGAGAAGGTAAGGCTACAGGAAAGCATGGTCTAAGAATCATTGGCGACTATACGTGCGGCAGGATATTCTTGATACTTTCAAAGCGCTGAAGTCAAAGTGTGTGTACTCGACGGACACGGCCTTCATCCAGCATTTGTTGTCGCTCGAAATGAGAAGACAAAAAAGGTAAAATAGTCTCTATATCTTTAGTAGGTATCGGTTAGTGATGACGCTAAAGCTTAGGTTTGTATTTCAACAGACTTAGTGCCAAGCAAGCGATCGTAAAAAGTGCCAGAAGTTCTCGTCTGCAAGAGGGAGGAAGCAAAGCGTCGAAAGCCAAAGGTGCAATTAATCTTCGGTTCTCATCTCATGATGAATTCTCGCTCTCATGTCAACTATAGAATCGTTAGCTTCTTTTATTCAACGAGCAATACTGTACTGTTTGTGCGATACATTTTTCTGCAGTCAGCTTTACTAGATTTGCATGTTTACCTTTTACTTTTTGAAACTTTCAGATTACATCGGCAAAAATCGTCGTTCGGCTGATCGAGTTCGTCTGTTTTTTTTCTTGCTGTATAGAAAGCAGACGGCATTGCTACATGAAGGCGCTCGAATTTCTTTCCCCGGCCAACAAATATGTTTGAAAAGAAGATCATTCACATAGAAATCAGATACTTACCGAAAGTGGCGCGCTTGCACCAGCAATTGAAGTCATTCCTAGTCTTATGCAGTCTTTATTTTGTCCCGAGAGATTCACGTCCTGCGAGCTCTGTATCCTACGAGTCTCCGCACGTGTGAAAGCCTGTCTGTTTATCTGATTTGCATATGTCACCTCCTGAGCATGCGCATTAACCGTGACACAGCTCCTTTAAATGTCAATAGCATTGCTCATTGTGTGCTTGTGAGTATTCAATAACTGATCTGGTAGTGTCATCTAGTAATAGAATATTGTAAATGCGTGCATTAATTTGCAGAGCTATGTCCGCTGGCGGACGCATCTGCACAAAGATGCCAAGCACCATTGTTCTTCTCAAACATACCAAATCCAGATCCTTAAATAATAAATTACATTCATATTTTAATTTATATCAAGTAACGAAGTGGCCAGTGTCAAAGTAACAAAGTATAATTTTTATTTGTTAAATGTAGTAGAGTAAACGTCCCTATTTAAAAAAAACAAGTGTCTGCCACTAACATGGGAATAACCCCCGCCGCCTCAATTTTATATTTCCGTACGGACGGAGCCCAATACAATATCCCCTGCTTTGCGCTAATCGCGTGGCTTGGGATAAAAAAACTCAAGTAAAGTACAAATCCTCAAAAAAACTAAGTCTTGGTTTGAAAGCCGTCCTCACCATCAGTTTTCCTCAAGAGCGGTATGCCATTCTTAAACATGATATATAAAACCACTCAAAGTCTTGTTCAGTGGCAGCATACTTTTATTCAGGTGTAATGTGTGTGTGAATGTGGATTTTGGTGACAATACATGGACTAACTCAAGCGCGGCAAACTTTGGCGGGCGATAAAACAAAGGCTGAGTACCTTAACTTCAGGGCCGCTCAGTTACATCGTTTTGATGCGCGGCGAAACAAAGGCAGAGTACCTTAACACATCGTCAACGTCCTGAAACTAAGGCTAAGCACAGTAACTGCAGATACGGCGTTCTGTCATGGCTTCTCATGGGATTTTCGGACTTACTGTTCTCACAGACCTTGATTTTTTCATAAAAATGATTAAATTGACTCAAAGGGCTCTAATTTCCTGGCGCAGCGCAGGTGGCGTAGGGAGGCGCAGCCGGCGCAGTGGTAATTTCGTACGGCGCAGCTCGCGAAGTGGTAATTTCGTGAGGTGCGCAGCCTTCGGTAGACGAAGGTGCGCCGAGATGGGTGTGGCGGCGTTATAGGGGGAGGTGTCACATATTCATCAAGACGCAGTGACAATTTCGTAGAAAAAGTCTCCGCTGGAGTTGCGCAGAAAACTCGCCAGCTCCAACCTGGTTTAATTTCCGTGCAGTGGAAATTTGGCTGACCGGCGCAGAGTGCGCACACGTCACCGAAATCTCACAGGCAGGTTTACAGAATGTCAGGCACATTTCAATGCAAGAAAAAATTACAGCAAGGGCTATTTATTGTAACTATCTGAATAAGGACATAAATTATAGTATCTATATCGATTGTCCTGATGTTAGGCGGTTGCCACGCGTAATGGAAACTTGACCTGGCTTAATCAACGCAACTGAATCTGTGATGCAAACTAACGACTTCACATCTTTCTCAGCCAACCACAAACTGTATAATATATATATATATATATATAGGCTATATATATATATATATATATATATATATATATATATATATATCGAATGCTTGCGTTCTATGCTCATTAAAGCTGCTTGCACACTGGACGCAAAACGAATTTTTCGCACGACTGATTACAGACAAAGTCAATGCAAAGACGCGATAGTCGGACAGGGTTTTAATATTGCTCCGTGTCCGAGAGTCATAAAAGTTCTAATTTTTCCGAGTATTCCAGGAATTATTAGACGTGCAAACTTGGCTATATTTGTGTTCGGCCTTCACAAAATGCAAATTGATAGCTATCGACTTTTCTTGGTCTTTTTAGCCTATTCATCTGTTTTCTTCCGTTGAAGATAGACATCAGTATTTATTCTGTCTTTCTTTTGAAAATTAGTCAGATGGATCGAACAGATTCACGCTTTATTTCCACAGCAGAGATAAAATAGTGCGTGAGCAAATCAATTCCATGACCACTGACAGAGTGAAGAAATCATCGCATGCACGATCAAGTCTGTCCGACACGAAATGCAAATTACTCCATGTCCAGCAGCCAGCGAAAAGTAAAAGTATTGATATGAGAATAGATTTATAACGAAATAAAGAATAAAAATATATCAGCAACAAACGTGATATCAAACAAAGATAACCCGCCAATAAATAAATCGCAGTGTTCATTGGATGCTTTGTTGTTAAAATGTTTCTTTTTATTCTTTATTTCGTTATCAATCTGTTCAAATCGTCCTTTTTTTTGGCTGCCAGACACGGAGGCATTGTACATTGTCTCGCGCCAGTGTCGACTCACTTTATTGAGATGAGCTTAAACAGAAACATTCATTGAAATTCTCGGTACTCATCTTGAAGAACTGAACCCTCTTATCAAACATTCACGTTTAATATCTAAAAGAGTCAGTAGATTTGAAGAAATGAAAAACAATAATAGACTGTCGGACACGTCGATTTATTAAAACCCTGTCAGACCTTTGGACACAAGACGCAATCTGTCGAGCGAAAAAATCGTTTCGCGTCCAGTGTGCAAGCGGCTTAATACTAGGCTACTATTATTGTCACTTATGTTTTATCGTCTTTAGTGGGGGAAAGGAATGCAGCCTGATTGCTATGACCTCGTACTGAGTTAAGATCACATATTGGAAATAAATGTGTAACGTGTCTTGCTTTGTTGTATATGCATGTTAATCCCAAAATTTTAAGCAGCAACAGTATGTAATAATAGGAACACGCTACCCATCGTTTCTCTTGCCAGTGAGCAAGATTTGACTCGGCTGTGTCGCCTTCTATATTCTAACACATTAAAGGTGAGGTGAGGAGCTCATTTGACTGGTGAAGATTTGACTCGGCTGTGTTATACCCAAACACGCCTTCTTTGCCAACTTGCGCTGGAAGGAGGGGCAGAGGCGGGACAGAGGAGTGCTTGCGCCAGGCTACGCCGGGCACGAAATTGCCACATACGCCTGGACACACCCCGTTGGCGCGGCGCACCCCCCATGCGCCGCGCCTGCGCCTGGTCTACGAAATTAGAGCCCAAAATGTTCATTCACATGATAAAGGAGGTCTTCAATACCCCCTAACTCATTTTCGACCGAAAATGATGTTTCGGTGTTTTGCTTTCACACGGCAGCCTTGCTGTCAGCGGCTACAGCATAGGCCTTGCGTAAGAGAGGGAGAGGGTAAACCATGAAAACCATTTCCAGCAACTGCCACCTATAATCCGATCACACACACACACACACCGCACACCTCATACACTTTCTTTCTGCTCCTCTGACCCACTAGCCCGCTGCTTCTATTCCTACTCCTAAATATTCTGATCAATAACTTCCATCCAATGGCATTCTTACAAATTCTACTCAATATATGCTACATTATGGTGCAGTGTTTCTCAAATCCCTCCCGGATTTACTCAACATGTTTTAGATCCAGCACAGGTGATTCAAATGATTCACTCATTATCAGTCAGCTTGGGGTCTAGAAGGACCTGATTAATTGATCTGAAATAAGCAGAAATTTTTTTACGACTGGAGAGGCTTGTTGTTGCGGTCTCGTTTGTCTAGGGATATAATTTCACTTGTAAAAGAAGGCAGGCTGGTCTGGACTGGTAAATTTGGAAGGAAAGCCAGGACTTACCTCCCCTCGCGATGGCACCACAGCATTCCAGGACCGGCTCAAGCCGCTGCTCCACCGAAGAATAGGTCCACGTCGTTTGGTTCTTGAGTTCAGTGTAGTAAGGTAGACCATTTACTTCAAGCATGGCGGTAGTGGGTGACAAAGTAAAATAAGGTGCATACGGGTGGTTTGGAAGCAAACGTTTAATGAAGGTATCCTCCACTTCAGGGCTCTAGCACATCGCCCTAGAAACCTTTGATTTCAACCCCTTTAAAAGGGACACCCCTGCCATGACCAACCACTGCCCAATCAGGACACAAGGCATTGTCCCAATTTCTCCAACTAGTCTCCAGTTACACTGCACAGCTCAGGCCTACCAAAGAAAACGTAGCCTCAGCACACAAAATCTTTGAAATGCCTACATTAATCACGGAAATAGCAACAGAAAAATAATACCCCGCTACCGAAACTGCAAAAACCGCTACATAAACTGTTGACTCGTAGCATAAGACTATGAAACTGCAACATCTTCTTTCGCATCCGTCTTTGCCATTTACTGCGCTTGCGCGTACCGGCCCAGGCTGCTTTCAGAGATAGCGGAATCAGGCGTGTCTCCTTCGGTTGGTAAGTAAAGCTTCCAAATATGACGTTATTGTTAATGCAGATGTTTAACAATGAATTGTAAGACGTAGCTGTTACATCCACATTCTCTTAAATTCGCTTATTTTAGCATGTCACCCTGCCGAAAATGAACGATGCACTGTCGATTTCGCTAAAGTCTTAGAGTTGCCAACTTGACGACTTTCTTGCTTAATCTGGCGACTTTCCAAATCGGGATTGTTTGTCCACTCAAGACTGAGAAAGTCGTCAAGTTGGCAACTCTAAGCGAAATCGTTCATTTTCGGCAGGGTGACATGCTAAAATAAGCGAATTTACGAGAATGTGGATGTAACAGCTACGTCTTACAATTCATTGTTAAACATCTGCATAAATAATAACGTCATATTTGGAAGTTTTACTTACCAACCGAAGGAGACACGCCTGATTCCGCTATCTCTGAAAGCAGCCTGGGCCGGTACGCGCAAGCGCAGTAAATGGCAAAGACGGATGCGAAAGAAGATGTTGCAGTTTCATAGTCTTATGCTACGAGTCAACAGTTTATGTTGCGGTTTTTGCAGTTTCGGTAGCGGGGTATTATTTTTCTGTTGCTATTTCCGCGATTAATGTAGGCATTTCAAAGTTTTTGTGTGCTGAGGCAACGTTTTCTTTGGTAGGCCTGCAGCTGCCATGCCACTAAATGTGTGTTACCTATGTAATGCAAATAGTAGCCAATAGATGGCAGTATTGACCTTTTCTTTTGTTAAGCCCAGACTGGAGCTAGGTTTGGGCATGTCTGAGACAAGTCCCAGAGGGAGAAGAGAAAAAAAAAGTCTAAAAGGTGGGAGGGCTGCAAAAGAGTAAATAAGGAGGAAAATTGAGAGAGTAAAGCAGTAGGAGAAATTGCAAGGAGACGGATACATTTGACCAGACCTGTCTCTCTTTTCATGACCTGTGAAGCTTTTTGTGGATTTTTGCCTGTGTTGGGGCATTTTCCTCACCCGGAACATTACCAAGCAACCCCATCTCAATGGACTGTAAATATTTTTTTTCTTGTATATATCAATCTTGGTCAGTAGAGTTAGTGTTAGTCTTCGTTAAATTAAATGTGTTTAAGTTTTAAAATTGTGTCTGTCATCCCTTGCTGTCGTAAATGTAATAACAAATTGGGGGCTCAAGTCTGGGATAGACCATTGTGTGAGTCATTTATTGAAAATCTAACATTTCAAATGGTAAAATTGTTTTTTGAATTTTCCCATATATATGTATATATAGTGGGGGAAATAAGTATTTGACCCCGTGCTGATTTTGCCCATGAACAAAGAGTGCAACGGTCTGTAATTTTAATGATAGGTTTATTTTAACAGTGAGTGACAGAATATCACCAAAAAAGTGGAATAAGACACTGAATGCATTTTAGGAATTTATTTGCATATTTTTGGTCAAAAATAAGTATTTGACCCCCTGGACAAACATATTCATATTTTGTAGAAAAGCCATTATAGGGCAGCACAGATGTCAAACAAATTTTATAGTTGTTGACAAGGTTTGTGCACATTTTGGCAGGGATGTTGGCCCACTCCTCCCTGCAGACAGCCTCCAAATCATTCAGGTCCCGAGGCTGTCGCCTTGCAACCCAAATTTTAAGCTTCCTCCAAAGATTTTCAATTGGATTCAGGTCTGGAGACTGGCTAAGCCACTCCAGACCCTTGATGTACTTCTTCTTCAGCCACTCTTTTGTTGCTTTGGCGGTGTGCTTAGGGTAGTTGTCGTGCTGAAACACCCATCCTCCACCCATGTTCAGCTCTCTCACTGAGGGAAGGAGCTGTTGGTCCAGAATACTTCACAATCTCCCATGAGTGGGGTAGCACATTCCTTTGTCAATAACTCTGCATTTAGACGACGATTTAGGTTTCTACATGTTTTCGCTTTGGTGGTGTATCTCACTCTCACTGTAAGGTAAGCCAAGGTGCTCAAACGCTTGTGGCAAACCTTGAAGGCAGTGACAAAGAAAGCTGCAATTTTAGGGGAAATGCCTCTTGGAACTGCAGGAAGAGCTGGCAGCACTGAAGGCGTTGATGCCTGGTGAGTTAAGTCAACCTTCTCTCCAATGGCTAGGTTATTAAATTAATAATATATATATATATATATATATATATACCTGGGGGGCTTTTTTGCCTGGAATGACACATAGGATAAGACCACTCTGTGCGGGATTCAAACCAGGGACGCCTGCAGTGAGGACTATAGCCTCAACACATGGGCGGGCGCTCTACCAACTGAGCTAAACACCACCCCACTAAGCTAATATTAAATGTCCTATGTAGTTATCAGGGTATCAAGGAATAGCTATGCCACTGCATGGTATTGAAAAGTAACCATATTTTTCACAGAATCATATCAAAGTTAGAAATCTCAGTATTGTGATAACACAAGCTTAGTGGGCTACGCACATTCAAACACCAAACAAAATAAATGTATTATTAGTCAAACCTGTATACAAATTCCATCCATTTAAACAGAGACACCTTTGATCTCGTGAAAATAGACTTGTGTCGAATAGACTTTTCACTCGTCTGTGATTGCATTTGCGTTGCTGACACCTCCTGAAAGACAAAGTAATGACAGAGGAATAAATTAGCATAGCTTACACATTCTGCACAGGGTTCAGCCCCCACCCCTAAATGAAATGTGATATCAATATAATATTTTTAATCTGAATTTTATGGAGATGTATATCCATCAGACTGAACTCTGTACAGTATTTGGAGAAGTGCAAGACGGTTAACTGTCTTGATCCAAGGCTAAGATCTTATGTACCTTAAGCTAAAATAATAATAATAACCACAGCTAAATAATAATAATAATAATAATAATAATAATAACAACAACAACAACAACACCAATAACAATAATCATAATAATGACAATAATAATAAAACATTAAGAATCATTATGAAAGAGAATTTTGCACACAAAAAAAAAGAGGGGGGTTAGGGTTGGGCTGGGCTGAGCTGACAAGACACACACATTAACACACGCACAATATTAAAATCCTTTCTATACTAGTCTTTGTCAACATGTATCAAAAGTGTAGATAAGTTATATCACAATTTCTATTCAGTTTCAGAGGATTTATTAGCATGGAGAACATACATTTAACGTTAGCTTCGCACAGACAATGCAGCTGTATTAGCCAATTATTGTAAGTTGCACTACTGTATTTATGTTCAAGGATCCCCATTAGCTGCATCACTCTCCCTGGTGTGTAAAGCAGGCCTAGCCTACAATGACCTGAAAAGGTTAGCCCATAACATTACCTACCATTCAAATCTATCCACGGAGGCAATCTTCTTCTTCAGCCTCATTTTATGTTAACATCGGTTGCACTTGACCTTCCCTGTCAGTATTTTTTTCTTTTGAAGCCATTCAATTAGCTTGAAGTGTTTCTTGGTAGTTTTTTTTGCCTTCTGTCAGCTTCTTCAACTTTCTGGCCAACTTTAAACCACGCATGTTGTTGTTCGTTGTGCTCACAATCTATAGTCGTCCTGCCAGGAAACTAGTTCCACATCGTAATAACGTGGTAACATATCGAGACTTCCGGTGCGCGCTAATGCTGCGTTCATGACCACTCGGAACTCGGGAGCTCCCCGTTGAAAACTCCAAATTCCTTCTTCAAAACGTTCCAGACATTAACACTACCTACTGTTGTTTGATAGTAGACAACTGTTTCTCCAGATTTTTTTTCCGGGTTCCCGAATGTGAGCACTGACATAAGGTTGCATTCCAGTGCACTTTTTCAAGTAAAGGGTCTGAAAAGCCTGAGCTCCGAGTTACATGGAACGCAGCATAACGTTCTTGGAAATTACCTTTTTCTTCGCGCGCACTGACCGCTTCAGACGAGGCTCCATACAGAAGAAGCAAGGTACACAACACGTGGTGGGACCATAGACTGTATATATTAGGACTTTGACTCATCTCAAAATGGATGAGCTTGACGTCTCGCCTCCGCACAAGACAAGGCTACACACTCAGAAGAGAAAAAGAGAGGAAGGACATTCTTCTGGAAAACATGGTAACGTTAATCTAACTATGTTTTACGGGAGTGACTATACGCACAGCGGCCGTGTGGCCAACATGATAGATGGCTATACGCACGGCAGCCGTGTGGCCGACATGAAAGATGGTTATACGCACGGCGGCCGTGTACACAGTACTAACAGGCTATACGCACGGCGGCCGTGTGGCTAACATATAAAATTGTGGCGTGCCGTCAGATGTCAGGAAGGCCTTCAGTAACATCACCCTTAATTACAATTAATTAACTGAACAACCACCACCAATGCATGACACGTAATGATAAAGAAATGCTAATTATAAATCGATTGCCTATTGGCTATGTTGATGTGATTGATGTGACTCCGCAAGGATGACAATCTGCAAATAAATCAGAAACATTTGCCGACTTCGCAGCAATCATTTTCGGATCATCCGAAAATGATTGCTGCAAAGTCGGCAAATGCTTCTTGCAGATTGTCATCTTTGCGGAGTCACATCAATCACATCAACATAGCCAATAGGCAATCGTACCTAACTATGCACTTTAGCTGTCACTACATTCAGACAATAGAACCGATTCTCATGTCTTATTGCGCAATGAGCCTCGCAGACTAATTTACGCAAATCTGTGGTTTCACGCGCTACAAGAGCGCTGAAATGATAAGACGAATTTATATTTTTTTTAGTAGGCCTAATTGATGTGCGGAAGAAAACTCCGCCTAATTTTGTAGTGCAATGTATAACAAGGCTTTCGAAAATAAATTAAGACTCATCGGTTCTACCTATCAATCTGAGCAACTGTTGCTAATTGGGAGAGGTAATCTGCGAGAGGTTTAGGTAATTAAGTAGTGAAAGGCGAGGTTATTGCTGGCCCCGTGTTTCTGCCGACAGACCGCGACTGGTATACAGTATAGTTGATTTATCGAAAACATCGGAGTACTCCTAGCGTTAAATCAAGTCAGACTTGCCGTATTCGAGCGTATCTAGCACATGGTCATTTTAATCTCTGTTGTCTGTATGGTGGCCGTGCGTATAGTCACCGTGAAAGTTCGCTACACGGCAGCCGTGCGTATAGCCTCGGCCATGTTTTTCAGTTAGCTCCTAACTATCTTAGAAATAACTAGAAATGTTGTATTTATAACAACATTAATGACAACATTCATCAAGATTCCTTCATGTGCTCTGTCATAAGTTATCTATGATGGTATTGTATCATGTCTGTCTTATTACCATTCTAATAAAGTGTTACCACTTATGATAAGATTAGCAAAGGAAGCTGGACTACACACCATAATTTAATCAGTTAAATAATTTCGGATTTTAATTTTAACTTTTGGCCTCCCCCCTCCCCCCACTTCTCTGCCCCGGACCATTCCCGGGTGGCTCATCAACTTTTTAATGCAGGGACAGGGGGACACTTCATGTCTTCATAACACCCCCTTTCCCTGGTTTTAATGCACAACAAACACATTTCTTAAAATAATTAAGTAATTAAGAGGGAAAGGAATGGAGAAAGAGGGGGGGGGAAAATAATAATTGAAGAAAACAATAACAGTCCTGGGCACACTCATAATAGTGTTTTGCAATTTTGTCTACTCATTTCTATGATTATTTATTCAGTTATTTGCTGTTATTATTCAAGGCCACTGGTCACACACGCAAACACTTACACATATACACAAAACCACAAACTGTTGTTGTTGTTTTTATTTACTGTTGTTTACACCTTGTTTTGTCAAGGCCTCTGTAGTCGTATTGCCTGAACATAGCAATTCCAAAAAAGGGACAAGTAGAAAGCACGTGCTGAGTTCCTGGAGGAAAAAACTTTCAGATGTCACAACAGAGCGTGACATTTGCAGGGCTCAACTCTCAGATGGTGAGTTAAGATTCTAGGCTACTCTCAGGATATTGTGCACTGTGGGTGCAAAAGTTTTGTCATACATGTGAATTAAATATTTATTTTATTAAAGGAATAGTTCACCCAAAAATGAAATTTCACTCATTATTTACTCACCCTCATGTCGACTAAGGGCTGGGCGAAGTTTCAGAGTCCTCCTTGGCTTCTCTGAGTTACAGGGGGTCTTGGCGTAGCAGTGCATGTCCATATAGCGGTTGCAAATGGACACCAGCGGTCCTTGTCACAAAAAAACACACCAAAAAACATCCGAATACCTCCATGCTGCTCGTATGCAATGTCCGTCTTGTATTGAAGCCTCGAAATGTGAAATTGTCCTGAAAAAAAATTAGATAAGTCCATATTTAAAGCTTGTTTGCAGCGGAAGCTCCTTTTCCTGGTCCGTCCAAATCTCGCGAGATTTGCATCAGCGTCAGTAATTGCACTGACTGTATTTGGATTTTTTTTGGTGTGTCATTTTGTTACGAAGACAGTTGGTATCCATTTGCAACCGTTACATGGACATGCACTGCTACACTGAGACCCCCTGTAACTAAGAGAAGCCACAGAGGACTCTGAAACTTCTCCCAGCCCTTAGTCGACGTGAGGGTGAGTAGATTATGAGTGAAATTGCATTTTTGGGTGAACTATTCTTTTAATGTGTCATCCACCAATTCAGGAGCCCAGCCTAGGCTTACAAGACACAAATTTCATACTCATAGCCAGCAGAGTAGGACAAATGTACATGTATAATGTGCTATTAATCCTTGCATCCATAGCTTTGGCGAGTCTCAAGGAGGCTACGGAGTCTCGAAGAGATGATAGTGATGTTGAAGAGGTGCCGATGGAGCAATACAGTGAAAACGATAGTGAAGAAGACGACTGAGTCCAGCTCAGAGAGTTCTGATTCATCCCCGGAGAGAAAGAGGAAGAAGAAAGGGAAAGGGAAGAGAAAGAGGAGTGGGAGGAAGAGAAGGAAGAAGGAGAAAAAGGCCAAGAAAAGCAAACATGGCTTTTGCCAGCGGGGTATGTAAAGTGTAGCCTACTTCTTGACTGGCTTGGGCTGTATGTGTTCAGTGTGTATGTTCCTACAAGTAACTGAATCACTCATCACACGCTAGTACAGCGGTGTACTAGAAGGATCAGTACAGTCCAAATCAATGTTCATTTCCCAAAATTATTCACCCCAAATGTATCAATTTTTACTGTATTTAGAATTTACCCTCATTTTCTCCCAATTTATTATTTGCGAAATCCCTGTGTAGCCTATGTGCTGGTCCTGGTCATAACGCTAGCCCACTGGTCGTGCAGAGAGGATGAAGACTTACCTCGCGTCTCCTGTGATACATGAGAGCCAGTCAACCACATCTTTTCAGCTGAACACAGAGGAGTTTCACCAGGTTGTGTCCAGCACGTGTGGAGGCTCATGCTATCACCCAGTTCCATTCCCACTAAACAGGGTCCCCTCTGCCAGTAGCGGGTCGTGCAATGACCAGGACACATACCCCAACGCCAATGTTGGAAAAGTTCACTTGCTACATGAACTAGTTCAAAGTTCAGTTCATAAATTTTTAAAATGAACTAGTTGAGTTCATAGTTCATAATTCAACATTTTTAACTAAGTTAACAGTTCCAAAAATGAACTAGTTTATAGTTCTTTTTTTTCCCAGTATGTTGAAAATGCTTGACACATTTAATTTTACCGTAGAATGAATGTAACAATATCAAAATCTCACAATATTACAATAACTCAATATCAAGCCCATGATATTTATTGCAGTAGGGTATTTGTAAGGCATGTTATGATATCAAAATCACACTGTAAGATAATACCACATAAGCTCCACAGCAAAAATTTATTTCACTATTCATAAGTCAACAACAGGAACATTTGGTCAAAAATAAAATAGCTTATCTGCCTTTGCTCAATCACCAGCCTCTATCCCTTTATCCCACCATCACCTCCCTCTTAAATTTGGTAAAGGCTTGTTTTGATCAACGCAACAGACAGGGGACACAGTGCACTTGTTTGGATGTTAGTGTTAGGTTTCTGTTTAGGGTTAGGGTTCTGTGTCATTGTTGCATTGATCGAATCTAGCCTCTATGGTATTGCACCTTTGTCTAGATTTCTGTCTTTAAGGGGCACCCAATTGATAAGGAAACATTATAATACAATGATTGTGTTTTTTTTCTTCTCACCAATCCCATGATTCAAATGATACATTCCCTCTTGTTCTTGTGTGTTCATATTAGTTGGAGGACCAGGTGATGTGGTGGACAAGAAAGTCCTTGCCATTTTCCTGACGGGGAAGAATATGGCCAAATCCTTCGAGAAATATGGCGCTGACAGACTTACTATTGTGAAGACTGCAGCGATTGCTGAGCTTGCCATAGCTGCTCCAGAAGAATATGATCTAGTTGAGAAGGGGGAAACAGTGGCAGACTTTGCTAAAAGATGTGAGGAAGTTATAAAGGCCAACCATGTCATTTCAGCTACAATAACTAAAATGAAGGATGATAGAAAGCTCCTGCGCATAACAAAGAAAGTTTAGACTGACAGACAAATAGACTGTGCAGAGACATTGGGAGACTTTAAGACAGACAGCTTGGCGACAGTGTGGAGACCAACAGGGATAGACTAACAGACAGTGGAAAGACTGACAGGGGTAGACTCACAGACAAACAGGAGCAGACTGACAGACAGACAGATGGAGAATGACAGACAGACAGGTGGAGACAGACAGACAGACAGGTGGAGATTGACTGACAGACAAACAGATGGAGAGAGATGGTCAGGTGGACACTGACAGACAAACAGGTGGAGACAGACGGTCTGGTGGACACTGACAGACAGATGGGTAGAGACAGACAGACAAACAGGTGGAGACAGATGGTCAGGTGGACACTGACAGACAAACAAGTGAAGACTGGCACACAAACAGGTGGAGACTGACAGACAAACAGGTGGAGACAGATGGTCAGGTGGACACTGAGAGACAAACAGGTGGAGACAGACAGACAAACAGATGGAGAGAGATGGTCAGGTGGACACTGACAGACAAACAGGTGGAGACAGACAGACCAACAGATGGAGAGAGATGGTCAGGTGGACACTGACAGACAAACAGGCGAAGACTGACACACAAACAGGTGGAGACTGACAGACAAATAGGTGGAGACAGATGGTCAGGTGGACACTGACAGACAAACAGGTGGGGACAGATGGTCAGGTGGACACTGACAAACAGATAGGTAGTGACAGAGAGACAGACAGACAGACAGGCGGAGACAGACTGACAGGTGGAGATTGACAGAGACAGACAGGTGGAGACAGATGGTCATGTGGACACTGACAAACAGGTCGAGGCTGACAGACAGTTCCATTTTCATCCTCAGCACATTTGTTCTATATTTGTTCTATTACTGCAGTAAATAAGATGTTGATGTTCTGTCAAAATCTTCCTGAGTGATTTTATTTATTGTTATTTACATCTGTTTTGATGTGTTTAATAAAAGGTGTTAAATGCTATGTGATTGCTTCAACTACATTTCAACTAATAGTGGTTAAGTAATGCTTATTTACGACTGTTACGCATTTCCGAAGGGATACATGTTTACACTTTACAATAAGGGTCCAAAAAGCATTCACTAATGGTTACCTATGGTTAAGTAATGCTGATGACACAGTTAAGCATTTATAAAGTGTTACCTAAGGGATACATGTTTACACTTTACAATAAGGGTCCAAAAAGCATTCACTAATGGTCACCTATGGTTAAGTAATGCTGATGACACAGTGAAGCATTTATAAAGTGTTACCTAAGGGATACATGTTTACACTTTACAATAAGGGTCCAAAAAGCATTCACTAATGGTTATCTATGGTTAAGTAATGCTGATGACACAGTTAAGCATTTATAAAGTGTTACCTAAGGGATACATGTTTACACTTTACAATAAGGGTCCAAAAAGCATTCAATACTGGTTACCTATGGTTAAGTAATGCTTATGAGGGATGCATACTAAGGGTTAGTGTCAGGCTACCAGTGTTAAGTAACAACTTCCCTGTGTGGGTAGAAACCCCATGGTCCTGGTGCTCCGCAGCACTCCTGAGCTCAAGCCCAGTCTTCCTGCCCCTCTCAACCACACACAAGCGCCCTGTGCTGGGTGTGTGGCCGACCAGCCTCCAGAGCTCCAATGAGATCTGGAGGCTGGTCGCCACTCCTACCCACAATGATACCGGCACTGGTCCCGGAACTGACGACGGCAACGGTATCAGCAATGGCGCTGGTAAGCAACCTGTTAAAGGAATTTTGATTTTACATTCCAAGTATTACCTTCACGAGAGAAAACTCAAGACGACTCAGGAAAAAAATCAGTCGGAGGCAGAGAAGTTAATATCCAAGCCAAAGTCCGTTTACTTTTTTGCAAAAAAGGATCCCCACATACAGAAGTTCAGGTCAAAGTGGAGGATACACAATTAGAAAGTTCTCTGGTATTTGTAGGAATACTCCATGGCGTTCTCCTCCCCCCGTGCTGATTTACACATCACGCGAGCCTTGCGTCACACGCAACTGAGTCAAGTTGGTACGTAACCACGTCAAGTTGTCTAGGGATACTCACACATCTTGCCAGGGAGGAAAGCACCTGCCTTCTCTCTCAGCTCTGGCTCCAGCTTATCTTGTTATGGATTCCGGAGCTTTCTATGAACATATAAACTTAGAGAAAGAGAAAAACATCTTGCCCTTGGTACAGACATTCAAGTTGTCATGACTTTAGATAGGCTACATGTCATGACTCACTAGTAGAGTTATGCAGGCCCCTGCTAAATCAGAAATATGCAAGCACACACACACTCTAGGCCAATGAAGTTGTGAACTAAAACAGAATATGAGCAAGCAAGGATAAGCAATTAATAATAATTAAATTAATCAATAAAGAATGTTTCCACATTTCCCCCCTGTTTATAATTGATTATCCGCCAGCATGCCACTTCTCTCAATTTTCAGCATGTGATTCATTCACGGGGAAGATGTTTCATCATATTACCATTACAGTCCATCCTTTGGTTTAAACAAACCCTCCAACTCAATTACATCGTTGTATGATTCCTTACGCTCCTCGGGCAGAGTATACATCTCATTGTTGTCCTGTAATAGAAACATCTGATACTCTGGATTAGTACTCAATACTTTTGATATCATTCCTTTAATTATGGGAATTCCACAGCAACTGCAAAAGAGCAGTACTGCAAATTCCCCAACTACAAGACTCATTACAGATGTAATTCCCTTTTTCCAACCCCCAGACAGAAGCCAGTCCCACCAAGAAATTGCCACTGCTGGTGCGAGATCTTGCTGTTGTGCATCAGATATGTCTTCCAAACGTTGCAAGGCTTGATCAATCTCCCCTCCTGCCTCATCATTAGCTGGTATATAGGTACACACACTGGCCCAATAAGCTGACAGATCCCCCCTGTGCTGCTGTCAACAGATACAATAAGCAGAAGTAGCATCCTGCAATTCCAATTTGGACACATATTTTTGACCTCTTAGATCCTTTGAAAACTCTGATTCAGTGCGCAGTCCCCGGCTTGATCCCTTTCCACAGAGATCTCCACCCAGGCTCCCCCAGGTTGAGAACTCTGCTTTCTGCTTCCCGGCGTCTTCTTTTCAGAGCCCACCGATCACAGAAACACCACTCGCTGACTGGCGCATTCGCTTTGACAGTTTCACCAGCCTCACCTGTTCACAGAGGTCATCTCCATCGCCCCTCTGCTAGGTGTGGGCTGTCACCCACGTACCACGTGTTGCCCTCAACTTGCATGCGACAAACATGCCGATTAGATAGTACCATGGAAATATGTCAATTTATACTTCACCAGACACTACTTCACCAGACACGGGGGTCTTCAGTCCTCTCCCCAGCACTATTTGCAACATTTCTGTAATCGGCTTGCGAGGGGGTGAATCTGCAAATTGCAACGCTTGGTAGATTGCTGGGGGTCCGGTTCCCAGAACCAACATCTGATCCCCTGCAATCTCACCCTGTTCGTTTCCCTCGAACATGCGCATTGTCTCCCACATAGTAGGACCTGTAGGAACCACCCCGAGCCCCAGTTTAGACATTACGTCCCTCCCCAGGAGGTTTACTGGGCGCTGTGTGGACACTATTACAGAGCAGAGTGTAGCAATCCCCTCAGGATCCTCAAATTTGAGTTCCTCTGTTGCTACGCTGTCCCATTGCCCCATTCACAGCACAAGTTTGTGTCATATTAGTGCTGAGCCGATGTGAAAAATTTGCACTTACTTTTCTGATAACAGTTCAACATGCCCCCGTGTCACATAGAAAAGAAACTGATGTGTCATTTACAATCAGGGTTTTCCAAGCACTCGTCGGTGCAACCATTAATGCAGACAATTTAATTACATCATAGGGAAATGGCTCCCCAGATGCTAACCCTTCCCCCAGGGCGGTTAGTCATTCCGAATTGTTCCCGTCGCTTATTTGTGGATACCCACACAAAATCAATAGTTTCCCCCGGCACCCCTAGGTTACCCCCACAAACCCTGTGCCATTTCCTTCAACACATCGACTATATTAAGTGGGGGTAAACTGGGGTCTATTGAAACTAATCCATTACGTGCAGTAGACACTGCCATGGAGCATTTAGCTATACTGTTCACATTCATTGTAGGCGCAACATATGTTTAAAAACGAACAGACACAGGGAGAGATAAGCCATTTTATTAAACCTTTTTTTTATAAATGAATAAGTCCTGGAGTCTCTACTGACTTGGAGCGTAAATAAACTCTTCACCGGGTTTGAGACGGACGGGCTCTATATGCCACGCCCTCCTTTGTAGCCGGACTCCCTCCAAGTCTATCCTGACTCACCCAGATGTACCTGTACACCCGCTGGAGGTGGAGATACCACCTTTACAATGTGACTGATGTCTCCACGTCTCCCTCTCCTGGATTTTTACTGCTGTCAGTGTGGTTAGGAGCACTTGATATGGACCCTTCCATGCCAGTTCACTCCACTCCCATTTTTTTTCCCGGCACTCCGCACCAGGATCCAATCTCCAGGCTTTATCTCAACAGGCGGCAATTCCGCTACTGATCTGGGAGGAAGCACATTTCGCATCTCACTTTTGTTAGTCAACATTCTATTCATATACTCTGCCAGAGTCGCTTTTTCTACTTGTGTTCTCTGCAATAAATGTACTAACTCAAAAGGTTTCCCATGTACTACTTCATAAGGTGACAACCCCAACCCCCACTGTGGGGTTATCCTCATGCTAGTTAATATAAATGTTAGACATGCTACCTAATTCCATTTAGTCTCAGCCATGGCTTTGCGCAGTTTTGCTTTCTGGGTTTCATTAGTCCTTTCTGCCAATCCCGCTCATTGTGGATGATATGCCTAATGTTTTTTCAATTCTATTCCCAATTTTACTCCCAAACAAGCCAGTTCTTCATTTCTAAATTCTGGCCCATTATCACTATAGAATGCTTTTAGAATCCCCCACCTAGGCTCTCAATTTTCCTACTCAGGATTTTTGCAACAGTGATTGCATCTATAGCTTCTACCTCATTTAGCAAAGGTCACATCAATAATAACACATCACTTCTTCTCGCTTCACACAGTGTTAAATGTATGAAATGTGTGGAATGGCCCAGGGGGTGTAGGGATTGCCCCCTTGTGTACGACTACGCTTCCACGTGTGTCCTGTGTGTTATAACTTCGTCATGTTGTACTTTGATCTATTAACCCTTTAGTCCCCCCTCTTGATACATGGCACTGCCCATGCACCAAATCTACAGCAATATGGAAGAGGGATGTTGTTAAAATAGGCTTTCCATAGTGTCCTCCCACCTGCCATCAGCATATTGTGTTCCATGTGATGTCCATTGACATTGTCTGGTGGGGAAGCATCTTGCTCTGCTCACAGCAGCTCACTTGAAATTGAGTCTTCAGATTGGTGTAATAGCCCCACAAGAGTGTGTTTGACTGCTGCCCTTGTTTCTCTGTCAGCAAAGGCCTCAGCCAAACTGATCAACATGTTTGCGGTGCAGAGGGCCACAATCAACACAGCTATCATGAGTACAGACAGCAAATCCAACACATGGGTTGCCCTTATCGACTCCTGACGCCCAACCATCAACAAAGTATTCAATATCAGGATTTGATAGAGGGGTGTCCCTGAGTCCAGGACATGCAGTATTATTAGATAGGACTTCTTTAACACAATGGAGGATACTTTTTTTATATTTTTTTTTTCCTCTCAATGAATTGTGATTAAGCAATCCACCTCAGTCTAGGGTTCCGCTAAAAGCATGGAGGAAATACACAGTCAGGGCTTATTAGCCCCAACCATTCTTACATTTCCCCTCATCATCAGCAGAACCGGGTGGAATCACTTTGGACCATGTTACAATCAGCAAAAAAATTTTAATATTTTTTATTCACAAAAATGGCTACATATATAATATTAGTTTTCACTTTGGGCTCCTGGCACATAATGGTCCTTTCAGTCAGTACCTTTTATTTGACTCACTTAATCAAAAATGGATTTAGAAATCGCAAGCAATGTAATATGTGATCGCGTTACTAGTTGACTTTTGAATTTAGTCTTTTGTTACTACTTCAGATTGTATTTCCCCAAATCTACTTTAGAAGGTAAACTTTTAAGCTAAGTTTGAAGCGAAGGATACCGCACACTCTTGTCCTGCTGCCAAGTTTTTATTCAGACAACGTTTCGGCCTGTATGGCCTTTCTCAAGTCTTGAGAAAGGCCATACAGGCCGAAACGTTGTCTGAATAAAAACTTGGCAGCAGGACAAGAGTGTGCGGTATCCTTCGCTTCAAACTCAACTACTACCCATTACCTGCACCTCGTAACTTCTGGTGTGCGTTGGCTTTCCTTCTTCAAAAACTTTTAAGCTAAAACATATCCAGCTGGCCAGCTTTGTCACTTTCACCCAAGGTTATTTTCATTTCTTCTCTTCAGCAGTGCTCTCTGTGGAAAAGTTCCAAGAGGAGTTAGAGACAAACAATAATGAACAATTTTGTTTTAATTCAACTCGTTCGGACACTTCCCTGTAAAAGTTAAATAAACATATTAAGGTTCAGTCCACTCAGTTCCTTTGCCATGGAGACACTCGTTGACAATTCCTGTTCAAAGTGGAGAAAAGATTTTTAATTGCATTTCTTTGGTCAGGGAAACTTTCAGTCACATTTGTTCCACTTAGTGCTTCCCCATCTAAAGATCCATGACTCTCTAATCCCACAATACTTCATTTGATTTTTTTTTTTATCAATTTAATATGTACCATTAAATTTCATATTATATTTTGTATTTACTGGCACTTTTCTGATCATTTTACCTTATTTCTTTCCTTCAGATAGCAATTGCAGTTAAATTTTTTAATGCTTGATAGAAAAACCTCTAAATTGAATTTGGCACAGTCTCTTATTGTATACAGTGTCACACAATATTTTGGCAAATTTTGAACATACTGTGTTATTCTTGTTTCCACATTCACTTCATTTTCTTTTCAGACATATGCTTCTAGCACACCAATCTCACACAGCCTAATTATTTACAGAAAAGTGCTTAGATTTTCTAGCTCTTTAAAAATATTTCACAAATTAATAGTGTAAATAGTGTAAATAATTCATGCTCATAGAGGATATCACTGGTAGTTTTCTCTGCAATGTATTACTACTGCCAAATATTAGAGCATTTAAATATTTACTTTGTCCTGCATCTTAAAGAAGTTCAGTTAGCCACAACATTAGAAACACTTTTCCATTTTGGTGCAATTGCTGTGCACTTCTGCAACTTTGTCCCTCTACAACTCCACAGCCATTAAATTGGCTAAACTCCTGCTCTCTGTTTACCATCCAAATTAATGCCACTTACTTTAACCAACCACAGCCATTAAAATGGCTAAACTCCTGCTTTAACCGACTCCACTTACACCAACTTCACTTACTCGGACCAACTAATTTCACTTACTCTGATCAACTAATTTCACTTACTCTGATCAACTTCACTTTTTACCAATCCTGCAATTACTCTAAGAATTCCATAAAATACTGTAAATATTAGCTAATCAACTGGCAACTTATTCTCAACTTATTCTCAAATCAATGCTAATTTTATTGAAAACATCTATATGCACTTCATGGAATAGATTCAATCTAACAAAGACAGAACTAACAAATATGCCAGCAATGCAGTTGTTTACAGACACTGAGTTCATTCACATTGATTTCCACACACGCACACGCAATCTGAGCTCAGGACACACACATACCTTAGTGCACTTTTCTCTCTCACATTCATTCACATTGGAAAAGATCCAAGGCTTAAATTTTCTTATGATCTGACACCATTGTTGCTTCGATAACATACACAAACAATGCTCTATTTCAACTAAACCCAAATCCCTTTGCTCACAATGATTCCCAGAATCAATATGTCAGCATTCTACACACTCCTCAGTCTCAGACCCACAATGATTCCCTGAACCATTATGTCAACTTTCAACAAATTGCCCAGTCTCAGTCACACTTCGTCATCATCAGTCCCAGAACAGTAGTCCTTACAACAACAACCACAGCAACCTCTTTACTATTCATCAGTCCCATAATTGGCAATATTACTTTCTCTGCCTCACAACAACTAAGCCGAATTCAGTAAAAATTCCGTCACTCACCCGCACCTCCACTCATTGTTTGGAGAACCCCCCGTTTCTGACCTCCTACACACCCCAAAAGGGCCTTCTCAAGCGGCCTGGGCTGAGGTCTTACCACAACGTCCCCTGGACGACGGTGCGCACGGTTTTTAGTCAGTGCTGA
Organism: Gymnothorax reevesii; assembly: GCA_029721435.1. Classification (NCBI taxonomy): domain Eukaryota; kingdom Metazoa; phylum Chordata; class Actinopteri; order Anguilliformes; family Muraenidae; genus Gymnothorax; species Gymnothorax reevesii. The sequence goes on from CM056581.1 coordinate 61,061,860, forward strand.
TTCTCCAGGGAGTGCAGGTGAGATATTGGAATCCCGGACGAGCCCCCAATGTTAAAGGAATTTTGATTTTACATTCCAAGTATTACCTTCAAGAGAGAAAACTCAAGACGACTCAGGAAAAAAAACAGTCGGAGGCAGAGAAGTTAATATCCAAGCCAAAGTCTGTTTACTTTTTTGCAAAAAAGGATCCCCACATACAGAAGTTCAGGTCAAAGTGGAGGATACACAATTAGAAAGTTCTCTGGTATTTGTAGGAATACTCCATGGCGTTCTCCTCCCCCCGTGCTGATTTACACATCACGCGAGCCTTGCGTCGCATGCAACTGAGTCAAGTTGGTACGTAACCACGTCAAGTTGTCCAGGGATGCACACACATCTTGCCATGGAGGAAAGCACCTGCCTTCTCTTTCAGCTCTGGCTCCAGCTTATCTTGTTATGGATTCCGGAGCTTTCTATGAACATATAAACTTAGAGAAAGAGAGAAACATCTTGCCCTTGGTACAGACGTTCAAGTTGTCATGACTTTAGATAGGCTACATGTCATGACTCACTAGTAGAGTTATGCAGGCCCCTGCTAAATCAGAAATATGCAAGCACACACACACTCTAGGCCTATGAAGTTGTGAACTAAAACAGAATATGAGCAAGCAAGGATAAGCAATTAATAATAATTAAATTAATCAATAAAAAATGTTTCCACAAACCGATGACAGCCATGGCAAGACCAATACTGGCAACGACCCACATCGGGGCAACAGCACGGCACCGGTACTGGCAACAGCAACAAATTCACGTAGGCTACTGTGACTCTCTGGGAATGGGTAACATTTATGCCACATAACTCATGATTAATGCATTAGTTAGCGGTTACTCAATGGTTATTCACTCCAAATAAATACCATTAATAAATGATTACTAGTGACGTTATTAACGGCTTACTAATATATGACCTAATGTGTTAATTAATGCTGAGTAGTGCATACATAATGATAACTAATTACATTACCTAACTTTTTATAACTCTTAATAATGTATTAATTAACGTTGAGGATTAAACATTAATTAACTGCTTACTAATACATTACCAAATGTGTTACCTAAGGCTAAGTAATACATAATAAGGCGCGTTCATGTATTATTAAACAGTTAATTAATGGTTAATAATGCACAAACTAATGTTAATTAAGGGACCCTTATTGTAAAGTGTTACCTGGAACTTAAATTAAAAATGCTAGAGATTGAAAGGGAGGAGAGAGAAAAACAAAGAATTTGAGAGGGAAGAAAGAGAAAGAAAGGGAGGAAAAGAGAATTTGAGTTAGAAAAATTAGCAAGACAGATTTCAATTTACAGAAATTCGATAGAGAAGAAAGGCTCCAAATGGAGCAACTAAAAAAAAAAATAGCAACTGGAAATAAATTTTGGGCTAGCCAGGAGGTAAAACTGGTGCCTCCATTCGCAGAAAAGGATGTTGACAACTATTTCCAGTGTTTTGAAAAGGTAGCAAAGAGTTGCCAGTGGCCAAAGGAACACTGGCCTCTGATGTTGCAAACTGTCCTCAAGGGTAAAGCTCAACAAGCCTATTCCGCTTTGTCTGCAGATGATTCCTCTGATTATGAGGTTGTTAAAAAGGTTATTTTGAGAGCTTATGAGTTGGTTCCAGAGGCTTACCGACAGAAATTCAGAGGTCTGAAGAAATCTGACAATCAGACTTATGTGGAATTTGCAAACGAGAAGGTTTGCTTTGAGCGCAACTGACTAAAGGAGATGGTGTTAGTTGAAGAATTTAAGAACTGTGTTAAGGATGATATTGAGACCTACCTTAATGAGAAGCAAGCACTGAATTTGTAATCAGCTGCCAGATTTGCAGATGAATATGTTCTCACACACAAGTCCACATTTCAGTCCAGCAGTAACAATAGCTGGTTCCAATTTCAGAAAAAAAGGTAATGGTGATACCCAAGATTCCTCACCCAAAACCAAAGACATGTCGGGTGATGATGCTCAGAAATCTAGTCACAGGTCTGATCAAAGTAAAAAAGCTGAATGTGACAAAAGTGGTCGAGTTTGCTATTATTGCAAGAAATCTGCTCGTATTACAACTAACTGTTGGTTCCTTAAAGCTAAGAAAGAAAAAAAAAGGATACCAAACCAAATGCCTTTGTGAAAACAAGCTTATTAACCCCTGTAGTAGATGACCGATCTGCTAAATTGCCTGCTCCTTGTGGGGCTAAAAAGTCTGATACTGCTGACTTTGTGAAGGAGGAATTTCTTCCATGTGTGTCAGAGGGATTTGTGGCTCTGAATGAGCATTGTCCTCCTATTCCCGTATATATCCTAAGGGATACCGGAGCTTCTCAGTCACTTTTGTTGATGGACTCCTTGGAGTAACGTGATGAGACCTCTTCTGGGGATTTCATACTTGTACAAAGTATTGAAGGAAGGACTGTATCTGTACCCCTGCGCTCTGTATTCTTGAAGTCAGACTTAGTTACAGGACAGGTAAAGGTGGGACTTATGTCAAGTCTACCTATCAAGGGTGTTTCTCTGTTGCTAGGCAATGACCTTGCTGGGGGAAATGTAGTTCCCCCTGGTCATCTAGCTTCACAGCCGAGCACTGAAGATGGCGATGAAGACCCATCTCTGTATCCTTCTTGTGCAGTGACCCGTGCTATGGCCAAGAAGGCTCAAGAAGAAGTTGATGTGGTGCCGTCCAGCACATTGAACAGTTATGACTTGGGTGGTTCGCCTCTCGACTCTGTTCGGCCTACTATAGTTCCTCCGTTTGAGGACTTATCACTCACGTTTATCAGTTCTTTGTTCAGCCAGCCAGATGGGTCTGGTGATTCTGATGTGTCTGGAGACTTGTCTCTGTCCAGAAAGCGGTGGATTCAGGAGCAAACTAATGATCCTGAAATTTGTGTACTAAAGAGGAGAGCCCTTCCTGATAAAGAAATAGACGCAGTTCCAGTTGGGTATTATCTCAAGGATGGTGTGTTGATGCGGAAGTGGCGCCCTCCTGATATCCCTGCCAATGCAGATTGGGTAGTGGTTAAGAAAATTGTTGTTCCGAAGGTCTACAGGAATGAGATCTCAACAATGGCTCATAGTTTACCTTTAGGAAGTCATCTTGGTGTTAACAAGACTGTTGATAACATCATGTAATACTTCTTCTGGCCTGGGCTTCGGAAAGACGTTTTCAACTTTTGCAAAACCTGTCACACTTGTCAGGTAGTTGGAAAACACCAGTTAGACCCACCTGTAGCTCCATTGCCGCCTATCCCAGCATTTGGGGAGCCCTTCTCTAAGGTCATTGTTGATTGTGTTAGTCCATTACCCAAGACTAGATCTGGAAATCAGTACTTGTTGACAATCATGTGTGCATCTACCAGATTCCCTAAAGCCATACCTCTACGCAACATCAAGGCCACTGCAATCTCAAAGGCTTTGATAAAGTTCTTCATGTTGTTTGGCCTTCCCAGGGAAATTCAGTCAGACGAAGGTAGCAATTTCACTTTCTTTCTAGTGCCTATCATCCAGAAAGTCAGGGTGGCTTAGAGCGGTTTCATTCCACTCTCAAGACAATGATGAGGACTTATTGTTATGACTATGAGAAAGACTGGGATGAAGGTGTTCATTTGCTGTTGTTTGCAGCTAGAGAAGCAGTGCAGGAGTCTACTGGATTCAGTCCGTTTGAGCTAGTGTTTGGCCATGAAGTGAGAGGACCTTTGCTATTGTTGAGTGAACAATGGCAAGAGGAAGAGCCGCACATCAGTCTGTTAGACCATGTTAGCAAGTTCAAGGACAGATTGCGTGCAGCATGTGATCTAGCCAAAGAGAACTTGAAATCAAGTCAGGGAAAAATGAAAACTTGGTATGACCATAAGGCTAGAAGCTGTGAGTTTAAACAAGGAGACAAGGTTTTTGTGTTGTTTCCATTGCAATCCAATCAATTGCAGGCTAGATTTCATGGTCCTTATAAAATTCTGACAAAACTCAATGATCTCAATTACATTGTGAAGACTCCAGATAGGAGAAAGTAAAAACAGTTGTGTCACATTAACATGCTGAAGCCTTATCATGACAGAAATGCTAGGGTTGCAGCTGTCACTTAAGATTCTCCTATGGTCAAGACGTGTGAGGATGAGGGGGGAGTTTCAAGATGATGAACTTAGAATTAAAGCTGAAGTTCTTTCATGTAAATTGACAAATTCTGAAGTGTTGCAAAATCTTGATGTAAAACTCCAGCACTTTTAACCCTTACAGAAAGATTAGTTTGATAGGTTGATCAAGAAATAAAGATCTATTTCCTGATGTTCCAAAAAGAGTTTCTATAGCTTCTCATGATGTAGATGTTGGTGATGCCAAACCAATAAAACAGCATCCGTACCGAATGAATCCTGAAAAGAGAAAGATTGCTGAGAAAGAGGTTGATTACATGTTAGAACATGATATTATCAGACCCTCCAACTCAGATTGGAGTTCACCCTGTGTGCTACTGATGGAAGTAGTAGATTCTGTACAGATTATCACGAAGTCAATGCTGTAACTAGAACTGATGTGTTTCCAATACCTAGGATTGATGATTGTATCGATAGAGTAGGGCAAGCAAAATTTCTGACCAAGATTGATTTATTGAAGGGTTATTGGTGTGTGCCTTTAACTGAGAGGGCCAAGAGCATCTCTGCTTTTGCCACACCATCTGGGTTGTACGAGTATGAAGTCCTACCCTTTGGAATGAAAAATGCCCCAGCCACATTCCAAAGGATGATACAGTCTACAATCGCCGGATTGCCACACACGGGTGCGTACATCGACGACCTGATCACATGGAGAGACCCTTGGGAAGAACATCTGAAAGATGTAGAGACGTTGTTCCAGCGCCAACAAAAAAGCTTTGCGCCGCTTCCTTGGAATGATCGGGTACTACCGCAAGTTCAGCAAGAACTTTGCTGAGATTGCTCTCAGTCTCACCAACTAACTGAAGAAAGGCGTAAAGTTCACTTGGGATGAAGCATGCCAAAGACCCTTTGATCGCCTGAAGTCTCTGCTACGTCACTTCCCCGTGCTCAAATCTCCGGACTTCAACAAACCGTTCTCCATCGCGGTCTATGCTAGCGACCAAGCTTGTGGATCTGTGCTCCTACAGAGAAGTGACTCTGATGACATTGAGCATCCCGTGGTATACTTCTCCAGGAAGTTCAATCGCCACCAAAGGAACTATTCCACAAAAGAGAAGGAGCTGTTGGCTCTGGTTCTATCTTTACAACACTTTGAGGTTTATGTTTGTACAGGGCAAAAGCCAATGATTGTGTACACTGACCATAATCCGTTAATGCTTTTGAGTAAGATGAAAAACAAGAATCGGAGATTGCTTGAGTTTGATTTTACAGGAGTTTGACTTGGAAATTAAGCATGTAAAGGGTACTGACAATGTAATTGCTGATTGCTTATCCCTTGTTTGAGTATGTGTATATATCACGTGTTTATGAGCATATTGTATATATATACACACACACGCACCCACACACACACGTGTCTACTTCAACATTTTTGTATTGAAAAGAAAAATTTTCCCTTTATGAGTCAAAATTTTTCCCTTTTGGAATGGAGGTGTAATGCGAATAGAAGCCACTAGATGGCAGTATTGACCTTTTCTTTTGTTAAACCAAGACTGGAGCTAGGTTTGGGCATGTCTGAGACAAGTCTCAGAGGATTTAAAAAAAAAAAAAGTCTGGAAGGTGGCAGGGGTCTGCTAAAGAGTTATTAAGGAGGAAAATTGAGAGAGTAAAGTAGTAGGAGAAACTGCAAGGAGAAGAATGCATTTGACCAGACCTGCCACTCTTTTCATGACCTGTGAAGCTTTTTGTGGATTTTTGCCTGTGTTGGGGCATTTTCCTCACCCGGAACATCACCAAGCAACCCCATCTCAAGGGACTGTAAATATTTTTTTTCTTGTATATATCAATCTTGGTCAAAAGAGTAGATTGTAGGTTAGTGTTCGTCTTTGTTAAATTAAATGTGTTTAAGTTTTAAAATTGTGTCTGTCATCCCTTGCTGTCATAAATGTAATAACAAATTGGGGCCATAACACCTATGTCTACGTTTTACTACAACACAGAGGAGCTACTAGTACATGCCGAACTACCAGGCTATATGGCTGCAAAACTAAACTCCATCGGAACACACTCCAGCCTCATCTGCCTGCAGAAGAACTGCCCCAACGCCAACATCACAGGCATCCACTGCCAAAGCAAATGGCTGGCAAAAATCAGGAGGTTTCAACACTAGGTCACAGGACAAAATAGCCTTAACCTGATCCAGTGCTTCCTGACATTCCTGGGTCCAATTCCACTTGACACCCTTGCCCAACAGGTTAGTCAATGGAGCAGTAACGGCTGCAAAATTTGACACAAATCAACGATAAAATCCACACATCCCAAGTACACGCATCAACTGACGTCGAGTGGAAGGTGTGGGGAGCTCCATAATCGCCTGCACCTTCACCAACCGCGGCAGCACTGCCCCACACCCTACCAGGTGTCCGAGGTAGATAGATAGATAGATGAACTTTATTTCGGTGTCACTCCACAACGCACAATACAAAAGGTATATAAATACATTCTTCAGGTACAAATTACCCCTCATCCCTTTACAAAATTAAAAGTGTTAGGGGACCACTCAAAAGAGAGTTGTGAGACACCAACTAAAACAACATAAAAAGATTACATACAAAAAGTACACTGTGATACCAAGGAATCAAAAACACAAACAGTTGTTTTATAAACTGGAGCTCATGAAAAGCAGTCTTCTATTTAGAATTAGGTGGCAGGCTTTGGCACATTCGTTAATGCAATGTTTACCAGATAAAATAACACACACTTTATTTATATCATCAAGATCATTAAAATTAACAATATACTTAGATAGTGTACGAAATAATTCATCCAGAATGTCCACATAAATGTCAAAGTGTAAAAGAACATGGGCTTCTGATTAAACGGAGCCATTATTGCATACAGTACGGTAACGTCTATCCACTGGGGTTGTAACAGCCAGAGTATTACATAGAGCATTAGCAGTCTATGCCACAAGGTGGCACCTCCTTTTGTTTTCAGCGCTTGATACTGCAGGTATCACTGTTTGCGTCTGTCTCTTTCCCCCTCCCTCAACTTCAGTAACGTGGAAGGTAGAGAAGACAACGAGCCACGAGCGTTTTGTAGTCCGTGAGTTCTATGGAATATGCCGTGAAGCCTGGCTTTGTATGGTTCTTATCTGTGAATAAACATAAAGCGTGGAAAATCCCTCCACTTCGCCTCGTGCTTTGTATTTTATTTCGTCCGGGAGCTACGCTACTAGCCTCCGTGGCTAAGCTTCCTTCCAACACCACGTTACAACTGGCGCCCGAACATATTTCTCTGGATCCTGCTTCGGCACAATAACGAGAACAACGGACCGGACTGCTGTCTGTTTTTCTCCATCGTGGGAGTCCGCGTGAGTGTGCGTTTCGCCGTTTTCCTCGACGCGAGTGTGCCCTGTTGGAAGCTAACCTCTGCTGTTAACGTGATTAACTTACAGTCGGGAGTATTTTAGCTCACCCTGTGCCCGCCGCTTGGAATGTGTGGACTTCACGTTAACTACCTGCTTGCCGTGCATAATTGATCGGTTTTTGCTGACTACCGGATGAACTTTACGCGCGGTGGATTAAAGACGACCATTAAAGCAAGTCTTCTTCTGGTGGATAGTGCGTTCAAGCCCCATATTCCTCTTTTTTTTCTCCGTGGTTTGTGAACTGACTTTTCTCCCTTGGACTTGGACTGTGTGAGTAGCCTATCACAAAGGACTGCGTGAATATTATTACTACTCACAATTATTAAAAAAAAAAAAAAAAAAAAGGAAAAATTGAAGTTTTGAGTTGCCTGTTTTATGCTGTACTGTGAGGACATTTTCAAAGTTTTTCCTCACATTGCTGTACCTTTTTTTGTACTTTCTGTGTTTCCTGCATGTTAAATTCATGTGCAAGGCTAAGCGAATTTTAGGAGCTTTTTGACTGTAGTGTGAACAGTTAAGTTGCTTTATCTCCCTAGACAGTGTTAGAGCTGATTTAGTTGAGCATATTTGATTTAAAGTGTTATTAGAAAATGGAAACTCACTCGAACGCACAAGCTGACGACTGTGACTCTGACACGGATCTTACATGTCTAACTGGGTACACTGCTCCTCACCACAGTACTGCAGGCCTCGCGGAACAAGTTCAGGATCTGCGGTCAGAGGTTGAAAGACTACGAGAGTGTCTGCATGACTCCCTAGAATTACAGCGCAACATGCTCAAACAGTGGGAACACTCTGATAAAAAACAGCCTGATCACCTTGGTACTCAACAACCAAACCCAACCCCCGTGGCCACTTCAACCCCATTCACACCTGCTGTGACTAAATTGAACCCCACATCATATTCAGGTGCTCATGTTGGAGACTCTGACTCTTTTCCGCAGCCCCATTCACTTGAATTCAACAACACATCTAGAGTGATAGCTGCTGCATTGCACCATGCTAAGCTTGAGCCCCCTGTGTTTGCAGGTGATGCTACAGTATCCCCTGATGACTGGTTGCAGGCTGTTGACATTTACAAATCCTCACTGAACCTGTCCGACATGCAGATACTACATGAGCTGCCACGTTTCTTCGCAAAAGAGCCCGGTAAATGGTTTAAAGCGCTCAGTTCACATATCATCACGTGGGCCCAATTCTGCCAGCTCTTCAAAACAGTTTTCTTGCCATCTGACCTCCAAGAGCGTGTCCTAAGAGGTATTCTTGACCGTGTTCAAGCAGCACACGAGCCTCTCCCAACATTCGTGGCTCACATGCTGGGGGAGTTTAATAAATTAAAGAGCCCACCACCGGCTCAGGAGCAGATCGATCTGATATGTAAGCATTCTCAGGAAAAATACAGAGTTGCACTGTATGGCACCCCTATCTCTTCAGTGATAGAATTGTTGCTGCGTGCACATGAACTCCATGCCGTCCTGGGACCGAGTGGACACCAGGCCCCCCCAGCTCTTTTGAGGAGGGACCAGAGCAGTGAGCCCTATTGTTACAAATGCTCTCGCCCTGGGTTCACGTCTCGCACTTGCCCAACCTGCAACACTGCATCCCAAACACCACCACCCCCTAGGTCACAGCCTATGCCAACTCCCTCATCCCCAGCAACTGTGTCTCCAGATGTAGGTGAGCTGCGTGTCGAGCCAGGCAGTGTGTCTTTAGACACCCCACATCACACCAGGCAGTCGGGAAACTTCAGGGGAGGGAGGACATTTCGCCGAGGCAATCCTCCCTCCGAACGCTAACTGAGCCTCACCCGCTTGCCTCACCCCCACGAAAGCAACACGTCCTGTGTCATGTGGAGGACACTGAATCCCAGGCTTCCTGGAACACACCACTAAGAGCCAAAGTGAACTTTAATGCCGTGCCTGTGGAAGCAACTTTGGATACAGGTGCTTCACTTTCTGCGGTGCGAGCAGATCTAATTTGTGTCAACAATTCTTATCCAAGCAGAACACGTCAGTGGACGGGTCCAATGCTGAGCCTTGCTGATAACGCCTCCTGTACTCCCGATGGTGTGACTTGGCTCTCCATTGGATTCATGGGGAAACGCTTCTACCAACGTTTTGCTATAATCCCCAACCTTTCCTCCCCTTTCATCCTAGGTATGGATTTCATGGCTCGAGCCTCTCTGACTATCCATGTTCCGACCAGAACTGTCTTAATGGATGACATCCCTTGTCCTGTGATAGATGAGGGTGAGGACTGTACTGATGACTCATTCATTACAAGGGGAGACATCATGTCACTAGACACCTTGCAAACCAGCCTCATGTCCAAAGTCGCTGAAGCAAGCCTTGAGGATGGACAGAAAGCAGCCGTGCTTAGTCTCCTCACCCAGTTCGACGACATGTTTGATGGTCATTTGGGGCACACTGTAATGACTGAACACCAAATTGTTACAGGGGACACAAAGCCTATAAACCTCCCTCCCTATCGCACCTCCCCAACAAAATAAAAAATCATAGAGGAGCAGGTGGAGCAGATGTTGCAGGACGGCATCATTGAGCCATCCGTTAGCCCATGGGCTGCCCCTGTCGTCATTGTTAACAGGTCCGGCGCTGACCCGAGGTTCTGTGTAGACTACAGAGGCGTCAACCAAGTCACACAAAAGGACTCGTACCCTTTACCACGTGTTGACGACTCACTCGACTTTCTGGCAAGGGGGAAGTTCATCACAACACTGGACTTAGCTAGAGGATACTGGCAGGTGGGAGTTGCAGAGGAGTCGCGACCAAAGACAGCTTTTATTTCACACTGTGGTCTCTTTCAGTTTCGTGTACTCCCCTTTGGGCTCTGCAACGCCCCAGCCACATTTCAGAGACTAATGAACACTGTACTGGCTGGTCTCATCTACAAAACATGCGCAGTATATTTGGATGATGTCGTCGTTGCTTCCCCCACTTTTGAGCAACATCTGAACGACTTAGAGGAGGTGCTCAAAAGACTCAAAGCTGCTGGCCTCTCGCTAAAGCTGAAGAAATGTCAGTTTTGTCTGAGTGAGCTCACATTCCTCGGCTACCGCATCACACCCGCTGGCATAAAACCTGATGGAGACAAAATAAAGGCTGTGATGGAGTTTCAAGTCCCGTCCACCGTGAAACATGTCAGACAGTTCCTAGGACTCAGCGGATATTACCGGCATTTTGTCCCGAACTACGCTCGCCATGCGGAGCCCCTCCATGCACTCACGAGGAAGGATGCAGTCTTTCACTGGGATGACAAATGTCAGGAATCAATGGACATTTTGAAAGAGTGTGTCACATCTGCACCAGTCTTAAGATTCCCCGACTTCACAAGCCCTTTTTTTATTCACACCGACGCCTGCGACCTTGGGTTGGGAGCTGCATTGATGCAGAAAGACTCAGAGGGGCGAGAGATTGTTGTAGCTTACGCAAGTCCTTCTCTTCACAAAGCTGAAAAACCATTCTCCACCCCCGAAAAGGAGTGTTTGGCTGTGATCTGGGCTCTTAAGCATTTTAGGCCTTACGTGGAGGGTCTTCATGTGACCATTTTCACAGACCACAACAGCCTCAGATGGCTCATGTCCCGCCCGAACCCTTCTGGCCGGCTAGCCCGCTGGTCGCTGCGGCTTCAAGACTTTGACTTCTCAATAGTACATAAGCCTGGCGCTCGCAACACCGTGCCAGATGCTTTGTCCCGCAACCCTCTGCCCCTGGCTGACGACACTCCCATGGACCTGTTGCCCGAGTACGCTGTTATCGGCAGTCTTGACCTCCGTGCTTTGCCCCCTGTGCTTTTAGCAGGTCGTTCACATTTGAAACAACTCCAGAATGATGACACTGACATCGGCCAGCTTCTCAGGGATCTAGAGACGAACCCACATACTGACTCGGACAAAAACAACGCCCCACAGTTTGTTGTTCATGACGGTTTGCTTTACTACTCGGACCCCAGAGCCAGATGTGGTTTGCATCCTCTAAAAGAACTAAAACTTTACGCCCCCACATCAATCCGTGGCACCTTGCTCTCCCATTATCATGACCACCCCACTGCAGGTCACCTCGGTTTTTCAAAAACTTTAGCAAGGTTGCGGTTCAGATTTTTTTGGCCCAAGATGGCAGCGGATGCCAAAAGGTATGTCATGTCTTGCTCAGTCTGTCAGCTCACTAAACCAAGTCAGAGGAAACCAGCTGGTCTCATGGTTCCCATCTTGCCCCAAAAGCCCTGGGAGTATGCAGGAGTGGATTTTGTCGGCCCATTGCCCAGAACTGCATCTGGTAACGCCCACTTGCTGGTCTTTGTTGACTATTTCTCCAAGTGGATTGAAGTGTGTGCAGTCAAGGAGGCGACAGCGCAGGTGGCAGCAGGAAAGTTTGTCAGCGAGGTGTTTGCCAGACATGGTGCTCCAACCTACCTGATCTCCGACAGAGGCTCGCCCTTTGTCAGTGAATTGTTTGAGCATGTTGTTTCAACCCTGGGATCTGTGCACAGACTCACCATCGCTTACCACCCTCAAACGAACGCAACAGAACGTGTGAACCGGACACTCAAAACAGCCATACGTGCCTATATTGGGGATAAGCACACGGCATGGGATAAGCACCTGTCACAAATCTGCTTTGCTCTGCGTACAGCCCCTCATGAAAGCACAGGCCTCAGCCCCTCCATGATGCTGTATGGTCGGGAGCTGAACACCCCACTCGACCTCATTACACAACCTTCCAGTGATGGTGTGGATGAGCCCGATGTGCCGTACCCAGAGACTCTAAGAGCTTCCCTACAGGAAGCTCACGACCACGCCAGAGCAGCTCTTGAGCACAGTCACAACAAACAAAAACACTACTATGACTTGAGACGGCGTCAGGCCTCCTATGCTGTTGGTGACCTTGTCAGGGTTAAAACCCACCCTAAGTCTGATGCACAGTCCAACTTTGCAGCGAAGCTAGCACCCCTGTTCACAGGCCCACTCCGTGTTAGTCAGAAGCTGGGAGATGTCAACTACCGACTGACTAGGCTGGACACTGGTGTGGATGCTGGAGTCTTCCATGTAGTTAACTTGCAACCTTTCCATACTTGGGTCTCCGTCTCCCCCAGCAGGCGCGCTGTGCCTGTGGTCAAGGAGCAAACCGACTCCTGGACTCTGGACGAAGAGGAGCCCATCACCCAGGCTGACAACCTGACTGACCTCCCCGCTGTAGACATGTGCTTTGACTCACATGGTGACATGGACTCTGGCCCGATGCCAGTCGTGGACCGTGACTCTGAGGACCACACCGTGTCTGACCCAATCCCTGATCACACTGACCGGTATGACCTCAGACCAAGACGTCGCCCCAGAATCACATCTGATTGGTCAGCCAGCAGATGGACAAACTCTTACCATACTGACAGACTTGACCTGAAATAGGCAGTTGGGTTGTTAGATCAAGTATGTGATGATAATTAAAATGCAATGCAATTTTTACAGTTCTGAGTTATAGAAATATTTTTGCATACCTTGTGTTTACATTGTGTATACTGCCTCAGTGGTACAGGTTTCACCACAGTTCAACTCTACCTACAGGGTTTTGCCGAGATCTTTATCTCCTCGTTTTTCTGTGTGGTTCCGGTCTTTCATTAACCGAAAAAAAAAAAAAAAAAAAAAACTGCTAATGGCTATAAAAATGAGATATTTCACCTTACTCATTCACCTGATGTGTTTAATGGGTATTTCTGTTTTATTGTGTACTCTGTTAATTGATATGTATATCAGTAGGCCAGTCATTATGTCTTTCTCTGTGTGTAACAGCTAACTTTTACAGTGTTCATGTATGACAATGTATTAAGTGGAGCTTGGTTGTTTCTTCATCTGTGTACGGCTGAGGACAGCCATGTTATTACCAGGGGGGAGTATGTAACAGCCAGAGTATTACATAGAGCATTAGCAGTCTATGCCACAAGGTGGCACCTCCTTTTGTTTTCAGCGCTTGATACTGCAGGTATCACTGTTTGCGTCTGTCTCTTTCCCCCTCCCTCAACTTCAGTAACGTGGAAGGTAGAGAAGACAACGAGCCACGAGCGTTTTGTAGTCCGTGAGTTCTATGGAATATGCCGTGAAGCCTGGCTTTGTATGGTTCTTATCTGTGAATAAACATAAAGCGTGGAAAATCCCTCCACTTCGCCTCGTGCTTTGTATTTTATTTCGTCCGGGAGCTACGCTACTAGCCTCCGTGGCTAAGCTTCCTTCCAACACCACGTTACAGGGTGTTCGTGTATCTACCAGTTTCTATTGCTCAAGGGGCAATTCCATATGTGAATTTAGCAAAGGCACTTCTAAACTGTCTTGATAATATATTTTGCCCATAAGGTTCCGTTTCAAATGTAACCTTAAAAAGGCAATAAGTGCGGAGTTTGTTACTCTCTGGTTTACTTATTACCTGTAGCCATGATTCCTCGTCTGCCTTCGACACTGCCATATCAAAACTCTTAAGGTCGTTACTGGAGTAAACCGTGTCTGTACAAGCAAGGAAAGATAAATTCATGGAGCCAAAAAAATGTTTTAATCATGTGTGCATAGTTTTTAACATTTGTCAAATGAGCCGCCCGCTGAAAAACACGTTTACATAATCGGTTGTCAGGCAAACCACAAAGTCTCTGCCAGTTTTTAAAAATACAGGACCACTGATGTTGCCATTGCGTTTTCCAACCCATGTCGCCTTGTATAGCAGCATTTGGGGTGTATTACCCACACCTAAATAATATCTGCATGATCGGTTAAACCAGTGGTTCCCAAACTTTCTCTGCTGGGCCCCCCTTTGGTACATAAGAAAATTTTTGCGCCCCCCGCCCCCCTCCCCAAAAAAGAAAAACAGGTAATACACATATTTTGTTTTCAGAGTCCATTGTAGTTAATTTCACACATTGTAATTAATATAAACTTCAACCTTTTTTGAAAAAAAAAAAGGTAAACTGCCATAAACTGTAGGTTGTCATCAACTACAACTAGGCTACTTTCAGAACGGAAATTAATAACAAAATAACGAACCACCTTTTTTTTTTTTTAAATACTTAACAACATTGCTATTAATGCATTTTCCGGACACCAACAGAAACTTATTTGCATACAGCCAATCAGCGACCTTGTGCCGGATGGAGTGTCTCGAGATAGTTAGGTCACACTTTATTTGAAGTGTTGCTCATAAAGGCTTTATAGAGCATGTATAATGACTTCATAAATGAGACATAATGTCTTCATAAATCATACATAAGAAAACATCATGCTTTGTAAAGGGTGACATAACGCACCCTTCTTCAGCATGTGATGCCAGATGTGATAAAACTGAAGATGTCACTTAGCTAGCGGCTAATTGAGATAATGGGTGACATTTTCAGCTAAGTGACACTGATTCACCCTTTAAAAAGCATGACATTCGCTTATTTGTGATTTATGAAGACATTATGACTCATGTATGAAGGCATTATACATGCTGTATAAAGCCTTTATGAGCAACACTTCAAATAAAGTGTGACCGATAGTTACATTTTTCTCATTTTACTGGCCTTGCATTAATGAAGTAAAAATAACTGAGATTGTGTCAGTTTATTCTAGAAAATATAAATGCTATGAACAGCTGATTTTTGTCTAGCCTAGCTGGAAACATTAAAAATGATCGGCAGGTTTGGAAACGGCCACCGTAATTTTCAAATGAGGGACACGAAGATTTAATAATTCTAAACCTCTTTTAAAGTATAAAATCATTGGGCTGTATCACTCCCCTCTGCCGGAGTACAGCCGTCTTCTTAAAATTATATTTCTATGATGCGGTAAGAAAGCACCATAATCAACCGATATTAACAGCAGACAGCGAAGTGCGAAAAAAATTCACGAACACCGCTTGCCAAACCTGAGGATATGTTAGTAACGTTCAGTAGCGCGGCTAGGTAAAAGTAATCTGTCGGCTTACAGAGCATTCATATTATCGAGAATAAGATGACGCAATCTCGGTTACTTCTGCTTTATATTCATCGGATTTTGTTCGGTGTCACTTACTAGTTTATTGTTTATATGCCAGATCAGTGCAGGATAGAAAAGCAGCGAGTTGGGTATCGCTTGACTACATTGACTGTAACCAGCTCATTTTACCAGCTTCAAATATTTGAACAACTACATTCATAAATTATTTATGACAATGGCAGGCTAGATGAATGATTTGGCCGACAATTAAGTTGAGAGCATGGTTGAGAGTAAGGCGGGCATTTACGATGTAATCGCAGAACTCTGGGCCGGGAAAGGACTGTGCAGTCAGTGGTTCCGAGACCGTATCTCGGTGCAAGTCCAGTAAAGACAGAAAAAGTTAAATTGTCTCAAGACATTCCTTCAGTGGCCCGGAACAAGGTTGCCGATTTGCTGTATGCAAATAATTTCCTGTTGGTGTCCGGAACTTTAGTCGGGGGAAAAAAATTTGCATCCCGCACCCTGCGCCCCCCACTTTGGGAACCACTGGGTTAAACACAGCATTAACACAAGAATAACTTTTGTAACCCCAGGCGGCAGCAGCATATGTCAAAATAGGCAGAGGCATGGATTCAAACAATGTGATATAACATTTAAAAGGAAAACCACCCATACATTAACATTTAGCTATGATTGCACCTAGAGCTCTATTTGCATGCATTTCAAGATGCTTAACAGTTTCATTATAATCTAGAAATTCTGTAAACATCAAGCCCAGATATTTGTACTGTTTAACTACTTCCAAAGAAGACAAGCCACAGGAGATTCACATTCAATTTCCAAGCCTGACACCAGCTGTGGGTCACATTGAGCACCTCCTGAAGCCCATCCTCAGTTTCAGAAATCAGAACAATGTCATCTGCATATAACAATATGGATATTTTTTCATCATCAATAGAAACACCTTTGCCCAGGGCCTTAATAGCTAAAGACAGGTCATTTATAGACAAACCCAAAACCAGCGAATCATAAATAATAAAAACAGAATACAATGATTTGCAAATCCTTTTCAACCCAAATTAATTGAATACACTGCAAAGACAAGTTACTTAATGTTCGAACAGGTAAACTTTGTAATTTTTTGCAAATACATGCTCATTTGGAATTTGATGCCTGCAACATGTCTCAAAAAAGCGGGCACAAGTGGCTAAAAAGGCTGAGAGAGTTGAGGAATGCTCATCAAACACTTATTTGGAACATCCCACAGGTGAACGGGCTAATTGGGAACAGGTGGGTGCCATGATTGGGTATAAAAGCAGCTTCCCTGAAATGCTCAGTCATTCACAAACAAGGATGGGGCGAGGGTCATCACTTAGTGAACAAATGCGTGAGCTGATTGTCAAACAGTTTAAAAACAGCATTCCTCAACAAGCTATTGCAATAAATTTAGGGATTTCATCATCTACGGTCCGTAATATCGTCAAAAGATTCAGAGAATCTGGAGAAATCACTGCACGTAAGCGACAAGGCCGAAAACCAACATTGAATGCCCGTGACCTTCGATCCCTCAGGCGGTACTGCATCAAAAACCGACATCAGTGTGTGAAGGACATCACCACATGGGCTCAGGAACACTTCAGAAAACCACTGTCAGTAACTACAGTTCGTCGCTACATCTGCAAGTGCAAGTTAACACTCTACAATGCAAAGCGAAAGCCATTTATCAACAGCACCCAGAAACGCCGCCGGCTTTGCTGGGCCCAAGCTCATCTAAGATGGACTGATGCAAAGTGGAAAAGTGTTCTGTGGTCTGACTAGTCCACATTTCAAATTGTTTTTGGAAACTGTGGACGTCGTGTCCTCCGGACCAAAGAGGAAAAGAACCATCCGGACTGTTATAGGCGCAAAGTTCAAAAGCCAGCATCTGTGATGGTATGGGGGTGTATTAGTGCCCAAGGCATGGTCAACTTACACATATGTGAAGGCACCATTAATGCTGAAAGGTACATACAGGTTTTGGAGCGACATATGTTGCCATCCAAGCAACGTCTTTTTCATGGACGCCCCGGCTTATTTCAGCAAGACAATACCAAGCCACATTCTGCACGTGTTACAACAGCATGGCTCCGTAGTAAAAGAGTGCGGGTACTAGTATCTCTAATTGTAGTTAAAGTAAAAATATGATCAAGGCAGCTCCATTTCTTTCTAAACCCATTTTGCTCATCTGCTATAATATCATTAGCCTCTGCCCATTCCGCAATACGATTACACAGCACAGAACAAAACAATTTATATACGGAAGATGTTAAAGTAATTCCCCGATAATCGAGAGGTATTCTGTTATCTTTTACCCCAGGGGTATGTGAGCTGACCTCTCCCAAACTCACACTTTCGGAGATTGACTGCAAGCTGAGCAGACTCTAATCGGTCAGAGAGACCTAAGATGGTCCAGATGACTCTGCCAGCTCTCATTATATATGACCACATCATCAATGTAAGTCACCACTGTTATGGCCCCAATTTGTTATTACATTTACAACACTACAACAACAGCAACAGCAAGGGATGACAGACACAGTATTTAAAACTTATACACATTTAATTAACAGACAACTAAACAACTAACTAACCTACTGACCAAGATTGAATACAACAAAAAACAGAAATATTTACAGTCCCTTTTGTAGGTTGCTTGGTGATGTCCTGGGTGAGGGAAAAACTCTAACACAGGCAAAAATCCACTATAAGCTTCACAGGTCTTGAACAGAATGACAGATTTGGTCACATGTATCCTTCTCCTTGCAATTCCTCCTACTCCTTTACTGTCTCAATTCTTTTCTTTATATACTCTTTTGCAGACTCCACCCACATTTAGACCTCTTTTTTTATTTTCGGGGACTTGCCCCAGACATGCCCAGGACATGTCTAAACCGAGCTCCAGTCTGGGCCTAATAAAAGAAAGGTAAATACTGCCATCTAGTGGCCTCTATTCACATCACACCTCCATTCCAAAAGGGAAAAATTTTGACTCATAAAGGCAAAATTTTTCTTTTCAATACAAATGGTTAATTGGATACTTGTCTATATATACACATCATACAATATTCAAATAAACACGTGACATATATATACATATTCAAACACCGGATAAGCAATCAGCAATTACATTGTCTGTACCCTTCACATGCTTAATTTCCAAGTCAAACTCCTGTAAAATCAAACCCCAATTCAACAATCTCCGATTCTTGTTTTTCATCTTACTCAAAAACATTAACGGATTGTGGTACACAATCATTGGCTTTTGTCCTGTACAAACATAAACCTCAAAGTGTTGTAAAGAAAGGACCAGAGCCAACAGCTCCTTCTCTATTGTGGAATAGTTCCTTTGGTGGCGATTGAACTTCCTGGAGAAGTATGCCACGGGATGCTCAATGTCATCAGAGTCACTTCTCTGAAGGAGCACAGATCCACAAGCTTGGTTGCTAGCATCGACCGCGATTGAGAACGGTTTGTTGAAGTCAAGAGATTTGAGCACGGGGAAGTGACACAGGCAATCGAAGGCTCTCTGGCATGCATCATCCCAAGTGAACTTTTCGCCTTTCTTCAGTTGGTTAGTTAGACTGAGAGCAATCTCAGCAAAGTTCCCGCAGAACCCGCGGCAGCACGCGACCACTCCAAGGAAGCGGCGCAAAGCTTCTCTGCCGTCAGGAACGGGAAAGCCCATGATGGCTTGGACTTGAGCATTTATGGGTGCCACCTTACCCTGACCTATGACGTAGCCAAGATAGGTGACAGTAGCACAACCAAAGTCACTCTTGTTCAGGTTAACAGTCAGGTTGGCCTGGGTCAGGCGCTGGAACAACGTCTCTACATCTTTTAGATGTTCTTCTCAGGAGTCACGCCATGTGATCAGGTTATCGATGTATGCACCCGTGTGTGGCAATCCGCCGATTGTAGACTGTATCATCCTTTGGAATGTGGCTGGGGCATTTTTCATTCCAAAGGGTAGGACTTCATACTGGTACAACCCAGATGGTGTGGCAAAAGCAGAGATGCTCTTGACCCTCTCAGTTAAAGGCACACACCAATAACTTCTTCAATAAATCAATCTTGGTCAGAAACTTTGCTTGCCCTACTCTATCGACACAATCATCAATCCTAGGTATTGGAAACACATCAGTTCTAGTTACAGCATTGACTTTGCGATAATCTGTACAGAATCTAGTACTTCCATCAGGTTTTGGAACTAGCACACAGGGTGAACTCCAATCGGAGTTGGAGGGTCTGATAATATCATGTTCTAACATGCACTCAACCTCTTTCTCAGCAATCTTTCTCTTTTCAGGATTCATCCGGTACGGATGCTGTTTTATTGGTTTGGCATCACGAACATCTACATCATGAGAGGCTATAGAAACTCTTTTTGGAACATCAGGAAACAGATCCTCATATTTCTTGATCAACCGCTCAAACTGATCTCTCTGTGAGGGTTCTAAGTGCTGGAGTTTTACATCAAGATTTTGCAACACTTCAGAATTTGACAATTTACATGAAAGAACCTCAGCTTTAATTCTAGGTTCATCATCTTGAAACTCCCCCTCATCTTCACAAATCTCGGCCATAGGAGAATCTGAAGTGACAGCTGCAACCCTAGCATTTCTGTCATGATAAGGCTTCATGTGACACAATTGTTTTGGTTTTCTCCTATCTTGAGTCTTCACAATGTAATCGAGTTTTGTCAGAATTTTATAAGGACCATGAAATCTAGCCTGCAATTGATTGGATTGCAATGGAAACAACACAAAAACCTTGTCTCCTTGTTTAAACTCACAGCTTCTAGCCTTATGGTCATACCAAGTTTTCATTTTTCCCTGACTTGATTTCAAGTTCTCTTTGGCTAGATCACATGCTGCACGCAATCTGTCCTTGAACTTGCTAACATAGTCTAACAGGCTGATGTGCGGCTCTTCCTCTTGCCATTGCTCACTCAATCATAGCAAAGGTCCTCTCACTTCATGGCCAAACACTAGCTCAAACGGACTGAATCCAGTAGACTCCTGCACTGCTTCTCTAGCTGCAAACAACAGCAAATGAACACCTTCATCCCAGTCTTTCTCATGGTCATAACAATAAGTCCTCATCATTGTCTTGAGAGTGGAATGAAACCGCTCTCAGGCACCCTGACTTTCTGGATGATAGGCACTAGAAAGAGTCTGCTTTGCACCTAGTTGATACACAACCTGCTGAAACAATCCTGAAGTGAAATTGCTACCTTAGTCTGACTGAATTTCCCTGGGAAGGCCAAACAACGTGAAGAACTTTATCAAAGCCTTCGAGATTGCAGTTGCCTTGATGTTACGTAGAGGTATGGCTTTGGGGAATCTGGTAGATGGACACATGATTGTCAACAAGTACTGTTTTCCAGATCTAGTCTTGGGTAATGGACGAACACAATCAACAATGACCTGGGAGAATGGCTCCCCAAATGCTGGGATAGGCTGCAATGGAGCTACAGGTGGGTCTAACTGGTGTTTTCCAACTACCTGACAAGTGTGACAGGTTTTGCAAAAGTTGGAAACGTCTTTCCGAAGCCCAGGCCAAAAGAAGTGTTTCATGATCTTATCAATAGTCTTGTTAACACCAAGATGACCTCCTAAAGGTAAACTATGAGCCATTGTTAAGATCTCATTCCTGTAGACCTTCGGAACAACAATTTGCCTGATCACTGCCCAATCTGCATTAGCAGGGATATCAGGAGGGCGCCACTTCCGCATCAACACACCATCCTTGAGATTATACCCAACTGGAACTGCGTCTATTTCTTTATCAGGAAGGGCTCTCCTCCTTAGTGCACAAATTTCAGGATCATTTGTTTGCTCCTCAATCAACCGCTTTCTGGACAGAGACAAGTCTCCAGACACATCAGAATCACCAAACCCATCTGGCTGGCTGAACAATGAACGGATAAAAGTGTCTGATAAGTTCTCAAACGGAGAAACCATAGTAGGCCAATCAGAGTCATGAGGCGAACCACCTCAGTCCTGACTATTCAATGTGCTGGACGGCACCACAACATCTTCTTCTTTAGCCTTCTTGGCCATAGCAGGAGTCAATGCGCAAGAAGGATACAGAGATGGGTCCTCATCCCCATCTTCAGTGCTCGGCTGTGAAGTAAGATGTACAGGGGGAACTACTTTGCCCCCAGCAAGGTCATTGCCTAGCAACAGAGAAACACCCTTTATAGGTAGACTTGACATAAGTCCCACCTTTACCTGTCCTGTAACTAAATCTGACTTCAAGAATATAGAGCGCAGGGGTACAGATACAGTCCTCCCTTCAATACCTTGTACAAGTATGAAATCCCCTGAAGCGGTCTCATCACGTAACTCCAAAGAGTCCATCAACAAAAGTGACTGAGAAGCTCCGGTATCCCTTAGGATATATATGGGGACAGGAGTAGTATGCTCATTCAGAGCCACAAATCCCTCTGACACAAATGGAAGAAATTCCTCCCTCACGAAGTCAGCTGTATCAGGCTTTTTAGCCCCACAAGAAGCAGGCAATTTAGCAGATCGGTCATCTACTACAGGGGTTTCTAACCTTGTTTTCACAAAGGCATTCGGTTTGGTATCCTTTTCTTTTTCTTTCTTAGCTTTAAGGAACCAACAGTTAGTTTTAACATGACCAGATTTCTTGCAATAACTGCAAACTAGACCACTTTTGTCACTGTCAGCGTTCACACTTTGATCAGACCTGTTACTGGATTTCTGAGCACCATCACCAGATTTGTCTTTGTCTTTGGGTGAGGAATCTTGGGTATCACCGTAACCCTTTTTTCTGAAATTGTAACCATCTATTGTTACTGCTAGACTGAAATTTAGACTTATGTGTGGGAACATATTCATCTGCAAATTTGGCAGCTGATTCAAATTCAGTGCTTGCTTCTCATTAAGGTAGGTCTTAATATCATCCGTAACACAGTTCTTGAATTCTTCAACTAACACCATCTCTTTTAGTGAGTTGAAATCATCCTTGACCTCCATAGAAGTACACCAGCGCTCAAAGCAAACCCTCTTCTCATTAGCAAATTCCACATAAGTCTGATTTTCAGATTTCTTCAGACCTCTGAATTTCTGTCGGTAAGCCTCTGGAACCAACTCATAAGCTCTAAAAATAACCTTTTTGACAACCTCATAATCAGAGGAATCATCTGCAGACAAAGCCGAATAGGCTCGTTGAGCTTTACCCTTGAGGACAGTTTGCAACAGCAGAGGCCAGTGTTCTTTTGGCCACTGACAACTTTTCGCTACCTTTTCAAAACACTGGAAATAGTTGTCTATGTCCTTTTCCGAAAATAGAGGCACCAGTTTTACCTCCTGGCTAGCCCGAAATTTATTTTCTGTTGCTATTTTTATTTTTAGTTGCTCCATTTGGAGTCTTTCTTCTCTGTCAAATTTCTCTAATTCAAAATCTCTCTCTCTCTGTCTCTCTCTTTCTGCTCTTTCCTCTTTCTCTCTCTCAAATTCTCTGTCTTTCTCTTTTTCCTCCCTTTCTTTTTCTCTTTCCTCTTCTCTTGCTAATTTTTCTAACTCAAACGGTCTTTGTTTTTCTTTTTCTGCCCTCTCAAATTCTCTTTGTTTTTCTCTTTCCTCCCTTTCAATCTCTAGCAGTCTTAATTTAAGTTCCATTTCTATATTTGGATTTTCCACTGGAAACTGTTCCAGATCTCCGGGTGCAAACATATTTTCATCAATGTAATATTCAACTATCTCTCGAGCCAGTCTTGCTTTTCGCATGGCTGGTTATACCTCTGTCAGCTCTAAATGTCTGCAAATTTCTAGCAGTTCTGTCTTTTTAAAAGACTTCAAAACCCCTACGGTTGGTGATGCCAAGAAATCATCCATTGCTGTTGATCTGTCAATATATTTATAAAGGAAAATTCAAAAAACAATTTTACAATTTGAAATGTTAGATTTTTAATAAATGACTCACAAAATGGTCTATCCCAGACTTGAGCCCCCAATTTGTTATGGCCCCAATTTGTTATTATATTTACAACACTACAGCATCAGCAAGGGATGACAGACACAGTATTTAAAACTTATACACATTTAATTAACAGACAACTAAACAACTAACTAACCTACTGACCAAGATTGAATACAACAAAAAACAGAAATATTTACAGTCCCTTTTGTAGGTTGCTTGGTGATGTCCTGGGTGAGGGAAAAACTCTAACACAGGCAAAAATCCGCTAAAAGCTTCACAGGTCTTGAACAGAATGACAGGTCTGGTCACATGTATCCTTCTCCTTACAATTTCTCCTACTCCTTTACTGTCTCAATTCTTTTCTTTATATACTCTTTTGCAGACCCCACCCACATTTAGACCTCTTTTTTTTTATTTTCGGGGACTTGCCCCGGACATACCCAGGACATGTCTCAACCTAGCTCCAGTCTGGGCCTAATAAAAGAAAGGTAAATACTGCCATCTAGTGGCCTCTATTCACATCACACCACATAGTCCAAACCCGACGTGACCAAGTTCATAAGCCGCTGATGTGTCGCAGGGGCATTTTTCATGCCGAAAGAACGAACCAGTATATGGCATCGTGGGTAACAAACGCAGAGACATCCCTGGCCCTTTCTGTTAATGGCACTTGCCAATACCCTTTGAGCAGATCTAGTTTGGACACAAACTTGGCCTGCCCAATACGATCAATACAATCCTCAATTCGAGGAATAGGGTATGCGTCAGTCCTAATCACGGCATTCACCTTACAGTAATCAATGCACAAATGTGAAGTACCATCATTCTTAGGAATTAAGACAACTGGGGAACTCCATTCACCGACCCCTGGCTCTATGGCCCCAATCTCTGTCATGTAGTCAATCTCCTCATGAACCTTCTTCTTAAAAGGCGGCAAACAGTCAGGAGGTTGCTTTATAGGGGTTGCCCCACCGACATCCAAGTCATGCTCAACTAGAGAGGTTAACCCCGACCTATCACGAAACAGGAAGGGATGAGCAGCCACCAGGGCGATCAAATCCTGGGCCTGAGCCTCTGACAAATGTGTCAGCAGATCCGGCAGCTGCTCACATGCTTGAGAGTTGTTCAACCTAGCAAACACTAAACACTCCCCTTCGCTCTCACATGGTGAAGGAGCCACTGCAATACACGCAACGTGACTGGCTGGATCACGCTCCACATACAACTTCAATAAGTTGACGGGGCAAAGCCGAGTCTTTTGCCGCCGTTCGGGTGTACTAATAACATAATTGCAGGTTCCAACCTTCAGAACCGCAATATATGGTCTACTAAAACGTGTCCCAAGCCTTTCCTTACCCACTGGGGTAAAGAGAAGGACCTTGTCCCCAAGAACAAAACAGCGTTGCACTGCCTTACGGTAGGGCTGGACGATATACTGTATGTATCGATATAATTTTAAGCGCAATAAAACTAACTGCCTCTATGGGACAGACAGACGAGCTTGATTATTGCCTACTCTATGCCACATACCTTTAATTTAGTGTTGAACGAACATCAGAGGGCATTTGAAATTCTTCCGGGAAGAAAAGTGCGATTTTAAGTCTGCCAATTACCAGCGAGGTTGGACAGCCTCCATCACTTTGGCATAATTAGCTAACCTTAAATCAATTCTCGCGTAGGCCTACTTTGCCTAACTTGCAATCAAGCTATTTATTCAGCCAGCTGCCCAATCAAAACCAAAATGTGGCCTGTAATGATTAAGAGGAGATAATGAGAAGCAGACCAACCGACCTAACCTGACTGCGGTGTTAGATTGAAGGAATATCAGTAATCTGAATAGCAGACCGCTGAATTCCGCCTCTTATCGTGAAAGTTTAACGTATTATTCAAAAGGATTTCTTAAAAATACAATCATGTTAAGATGGCCCTTATTTTAAGCGTTTAAAAATATACGCGAAGTGGAAAACATTGTGTGAAGCATATCAAATGTGAATGTGTGAGAGAAATTATTTTTGCATTACAAGCAATGGACAAATGCTCCATAGACTTGGCTAGCATGTTCAGGAAAATCTGCGCTGCAAATTTTCAGCATTTTTATTTAATAATTGAGCAAGATTAAATTTGAAGTAAAATATTTCATAGCTCTTGATTTTAGCTACTTTTGAGCATCTAAATTGCCTATAGTGAAGGTGGAAAACATTTTATTTAAGCATATCGAACGTGACATGTAAATTGTTATCGCATTTGCACACAATGGCCAAATGTAGTAATCCAGTAATCCTGAAAACACATTCAAGCAAATTGCGTACTGAACCAAGCAACGTTAATTAGCATCCTCTACTCGACAATTGCTTTCACCCCCTTCCCATTTACTTTGCTCAATTTGCAATCAAATAGTTGACAGTTGATTCGCTCAATTAACAATTTGAATTGGTAGGCAGTCTAATTTATTTCGAAATCATTTTTTTTTTGTCGCATTTTGAAATTTAAGTGGCCATGAAACATGAGAGTTGGCTGAAAGCGTTTGGTACATTATTTCTAGTTTCACATTTGGCCTCTGTGTGCGAATGCGTTTACAATTTACATGTTACGTTCGACGCTTAAACAAAATGTTTTCCGCCTTCACTCAATATTACTACTCCCTTCACTGTAGGCAATTTAGACGCTCAAAAGTAACCAGAATCAAGAGCTATGAATTACTTTATTTCAAATTAGTCCTGTTCAATTATTATCTCCGTGCATTTGTCTGGTGCGTGCAATGCGAAAATAATTTCTCACTTTCACGTTCGATATGCTTCACAAAATGTTTTCCACGTCGCGTATATTTTTAAGGCAATTGCTTCGGGTACGGCAGTTTTCCAATGCATTTCAATGTAGAGAGCTACGGCAGTCCCCATTTCAAACCCTGCCCTAACCTAACCTTTCCCCTAACCATAATCTTTATCCTAATCCCTTGAAGTCGACTGCCGTACAGCCGTGTACACTGCGTATTTTTAAACGCTTTAAACCAAAGGTCTGCTATTTATCCAGATTATTGACATTCTTTCAGTCTAACACCGAAGCTTGGTTAGGTCCGCCTGCTTCTTATTATCTCTTCTTAATCATTATAGGCCACATCTAGGTTTTGATTAGTCAGCTGGCTGAATACACATGGCTTGATTGCAAGTTAGACAAAGTACACGGGAATTGATTTAAGGTAAACCAATTAAGCCAAGGTGAAGGAAGCTGTCCAACCTCGCTGATAATTAGCAGACTTCAAATCGCATTTTTCTTCCCGGAAACATTTCAAACTAGATTTAGTCAGTAAGCATGGCTTACAGGATACCCCCCGCAACAACAAGTAGTTGGGCAGTACCACAGTC
Source organism: Gymnothorax reevesii (assembly GCA_029721435.1). Taxonomy (NCBI): domain Eukaryota; kingdom Metazoa; phylum Chordata; class Actinopteri; order Anguilliformes; family Muraenidae; genus Gymnothorax; species Gymnothorax reevesii. The sequence continues at coordinate 61,088,707 of CM056581.1, forward strand.
AACAGACCTTCCAGCAAGAGAAAAAAATTTTCAAAATCGGATGAGTAGGTTATGAGATCTAGGTCCGGACGGACAGACGCACGCACACACACACAGACACACGCACGCACGCACGCACACACGGACGGACAAAGCAAATCCAGTATACCCCCCTAAACTTTGTTGCGGGGGTATAATGACCTCTGATGTTTGCTTCACGCGGCATTAGGTATAGAAAATGTAATAATCAGCCTCGCCTGTCTGCCCCGTTGCGGCAGTTACTTATATTGCGATTAAAAATATCGCAGTAGATGTATCGCCCAGCCCTACCTTACGGTCATAACGCCTTTTCATCCGTTCCTTAGCCCCCTCTAAATTCTGGGCGGCCACCTTCCAGGCTCACTCAACCGATCATGTACGGTAGCGACATACTGCAAAGTATCACCAGGGGCATGTGGCTCCAGGAGTCGCTCTCGCATAAGGCTTAGCGGACTCTGAACTTCCTTCCTATAAACCAATTCAAAGGGACTAAATCCAGTGGATTCATTCACAGCGTCATGGATGGAAAACAAAAGAAAAGGCATCGCTACATCCCAGTCTTTAGGGCAGTCCACACAATAAGTTCACACCATTGAATTTAGTGTCCGATTACACCTTTCAAGGGCCCCCCTGGGACTCAGGGTGGTAAGGGAGCTAGGGAGCCCAAACTTTGAAAAAATTGCAATAACGGCTCAGTGACCACAAAGGCACAAATACTACGCACTGGCACTGCCTCAGGGAAACGTGTGGCAACATCCATAATGGTCAATAAATACTCATTACCCTTCTTAGTTTTGGGAAGAGGACAAACACAGTCAATGATTACTCGTGAAAATGGGGCCTCCACCAATGGTGTAGGCTGCATCGGGGAGAGAGTGACCAGCCTTACCCGCTATCTGACAGGCATGGCAGGAACGACAAAGATTAACCACATCACAGGAAACCGTGGGACAATAAAAATGTTTTAGGAGGCGGGCCAAGGTCTTCCTCACCCTCAAATGACCCGCAAAAGGGGTCTCATGCACCAACCGCAGCACCTCACCCCAAAAGCTGGAGGCAAATACAATTTGTACATGGACCCACCAATCCTCATCAGCCGGGCCATCTGCAGGCTGCCACTTGCGCATTAAAATACCTTTGTCCACAAATTCCCCAACAGCAATGCTCTCACTCTCTTCCAACGTCACAGCCCGCTTCCACAGGGGAGCCAGCAAAGGATCCTGGCTTTGTTCTTTGATCAAAACCTCCCTAGAAAAATGTGTGGCATCTGCCACTTGAGACAAAAAGAGACCCAAACTTGTATCAGCAGAGGTCCCTTCTTTGCTCACAGTTTGAGCAAAAACCATGTCAGCCAAACTAACGGGCTCCTCTTCCCTACTGCTAATTGGGACAGAGCACACCTCATCCACAGGAATCAAGGCCTCATAAGCTTGGGCTTTAGCTTTATGTGCCTGAGCACGTGTAACCACACATGCTGTAAACACTTCTGGATGTTCTCCTTCCAACTAAAGGGTTTCTGGGACTGCCAGGGGAGCTGAGATTACCACCGGAGTCACACACACCTCAGACCCTGCTAAGTCATAGACCAACAATAGGCTAATGCCTGGCACAGGTAGTGTAGGCACCACCCCAACAGTCACTGGCCCTGTAAACACATTAGATTTTAAATAAACTGTGCCCAATGGAATGCAATCGTACTGCCCCCCAAAACTTTTAATGAGTGCCGACCAGGAAGAACGTTCACAAGGCAAATCAACCACTCCTTAAGGTGCCTTACTGGCAGGAGGGAGACCCTTACCCAAGCTCCGTCTACCCTGGCCATGGTCAGCGCACCCACCACCCTGGCGAGCTAAACCCACTGACCCATCATGGATGACCTCATGAGCATCTGCAGCTTGAGCTACCTCCAAAAGAGTAGTGACCTTCTGCTCACTAAGATAGATTTCAACCACTCGAGGCACACTGTTCTTAAATTGCTCCAACAGCATGAGCTCTTTCAATTGTACAAAATTGTAAGTCTCAGTGCACTTAAGCTAACGCTCGCATGCCACCCTTAATTGTCGAGACAAATCCAAATAAGACTCCCCGTCCTTCCGTTTCACAGTACGGAATCGCTGCCAGGGACACCGCCATATGCAGACAAGACTGCTGTTTTTAAGGAATCAGCCCATACACGGATCCAGAGCAGCAAAAGCACCCTGGGCCTTGCCCTTTAAAACACTCTGCACCAATACTGGCCACTTGGCTTCAGGCCAGTCATATTCACGAGCAATCATCTCAAAAGCATCAAACAATGTATCAACATCTTCCTCAGAAAACTTAGGCATGAGAGTTATAGCAGATCGTATGTGAAAACGAGGCTCCAATAGAGCTGTCCGGTTAACCGAAAAACCAACTGGGTCTCGGTTGTCTGAGAAAACTAGAAGTCACAACCGAGCGTGCGCACAAACAACCGAACTTTCGGTTTCAGTTCACATTTTGTCAATCGCAACATAACGTCAGTCATGGCCGATGCAGACGATAAACATTAAAGCCCAATGAGCAGTGATGCCACCTCTCCCGCATTTTCCAGGTGTTTTAGTGGCATATTCATGTTCCCGTGCTACAGTAAGCAATTATTCAACCAATGCATATTTAAAAGATTCTCATGTGGAATTGAAGTCCTTGCGCATGGAGGTTTATCAGCATCACGTGTATCACAGCGGATTTCACCACTAGCAATATGGAACCTGATTATGACTCCAAGCTTTTTGCGGTTTTCTTTTTCTCATAGTTTAGAAGCATGGGTTTAATGATCGTTTAAATGATACAAGACTGTGCGAAACATCTGAAATCGCCTCCATTCCCTGAGTAAAGAAAAGAGTGAGAAGTTGGGAGTCGTAGGGTGCGTTCAAGCGCGTCAGCAAGTAAGCTTACACACCCTCGAACACATCCATAATCGATTTCCATAATAGGCTACTCGTGGTTAAATCCACCTTAACACACGTGAATCTGATAAACCTCCTCGCTCAAGGACGTCAATTCTGTAGGCGGACCTCTTTAATACGCGTTAATTGAATAATTGCTGAGTAAGCAACAGGAACGTGAATATGCAACTAAAACTCCCGTAAAATTCGGGAGAGTTGGCAGCACTGCCAATGTGGCTATATTTTTAGAAACCGGGAAAAAGGAAAAATATGCAATCGAAGTATGGGCCAAAGGAAAATTGCAGCGCAGTATGGCTACACCAGCAACCTCACCTTGTTGAATCAGCGCACAAGGCCGAGGCAACGGAGCTTAAAAAAAAAAAAAACTATTGAAAAGCTGCACTCAAACGTAAAATAAAGGTAATAGATGTTTGTTATCATAAAAATGACTTGCGTTTATATATATTTTGAAACGAAAATATGTTTATATACATCAATTGCATGTTTGTTTCTGTGTTTATAATCCAGGGTTTCCGCTACATGTAATTGATCGTGGCGCACTGCCAGGGCAAAATAAAAGCCGCCACGCTTTACATAAAGTCCAAAAATTCCAAGAACAATCAGGTGTCGCCAGTTCTCCTTGTTAAGTTAAAATGAGGGCTAATAGGCTAATTCTTGACTGTTGTCAATCATTTCGCTTAATGAACACGTTTTCCTGTGGAAAAAAATAGCAATCGGCAGCAAAACGCACTGCTTTCTTCTGAATGCAATGTCTGCAACGAAAAGAGGAAAAACTTTTTTTTTCACTTTGCAAAATGATAAACTACGATGTTAATTTACGCGTTTGCTGTGAGCACATCCTGCCCTACCTAATTGTACCTTCATGATTATTTAATTCCAATTCCGGAGTCATAATCGGATTTCATATTACACATGAAATCCACCGTCACGCATGTGAAACAGATAAACCTCCGTGCACTTCAATTATTACATCGTCTACGTGCTGATTAGGGCTGGGACGATTCTGAATCGATTAATTTTCAAGGTGTAGCACCACTACCTGCTGCCATGGGGCGAACATCCATGCATTCCTTTTTCCTTTATTAAACCCGACGTGGGTTGACCGTAAGTGCCAAACATCAAAGGGCATGTGAAATGCTTCCGGAAAAAAAAGACTTTTTTTTCGGCGACATGCTGCACGGAACCAAGCAAAGGACTACAGAATCGTCTCCTATTAACCAATTAGGCTACTCTACGAAAAGTAACCTGTTCCAGTTTACTTGCTTAATGAGCATTCAAACAGTGGATGCGTTTACTCTCGAAGTTGAATGAGCAGAGCTGTTGATTAAGGCAGCATGTTTGATTGCTGCGTTTTGAAATTTAAAAGGCCATAGAACAGCTCAACATGAACACGATTGCCATTGCCTCAGCATTTCGTGCGACTGTGATATTTCATATCTCATTCAGGTTTCATCCGCTTTTCAGAATGTTTTCCACCTTGTGTATTTTTTAGACGTTGGAAATCCAGGGAGATCTGAAAACAAATCTCTATTTTTATTTTATTATTATGGATCTCCTAAAAATACTAGATGAAATGACAGATGAAATGCAGAGTTGGGATATGGTGATGTTGAACGAGGATTTTTTTAAAAGTGTGATAAGACCACTTGCCGTCATGGGGTCGTGTGTCATTTCTTGAAACAGACACACCTGAAGCGGCACGATTTAAAATGCCGTCGGGAAGAAGCCTGAGTTTAGATTTTGCAAATTGCAGGTGCCCCGCCCTTCCCTAAATCTGCACCCGTGCACTTGTTCTAAATAACAATCAAGCCATTTCAGTAGCCTATAACGATTAAGATGTGATGGTGAAAAGCAGACAAACCTAACTGGGCTACAGTGTAAGAGTGAAAGAATGCCAATAATTTAAAAATAATCTTCCTCTGAATTGAATCTTTCCGCATTTTAGGACATTAATAAAGATTTATTTAAAATAATTTGTTATAAGATCGCCCTGGATTTTTAGCCTATAAAAAATACACAAGGTGGAAAACATTCTGAAAAGCGAATGAGATATAAATTATCACAGTCGCACGAAATGCGTGGCAATGGAAATCGTGTTCATGCTGTGCTGTTCTATGGCCATTTAAATTTCAAAATGCAGCCATCAAACACGCTGTCTTAATAAACAGCATTCATTCAACTTAGAGAGTAAACGCATCAACCATTTGATTGCTGATCAAGCAAGTAAACTGGAACGGGTTCCTTTTCTTAGAGTAGCCTAATTGGTTAATAGGAGACGATTCTGTCCTTTATTTGGCTCCCTGCTGCTTGTCACCGTAAAATACTGATGTCAGGGTCAAGTTTTTTTTTCCGGAAGCATTTCACATGCCCTTTGATGTTTGGCGCTTTTGTATGGAGGGTGATTTGTGCCATAATTAAATACAATACACACATTGAAATACAACGCACTTATTGAAATGCAATACACATCTTGAAAATACAATACATGTGTAGCAATAAATACAATACAAAAATGCATAAATACAATACACATCTTGAAAATACAATACATATATTGAAAATACAATATATGTGTAACAGTAAATACAATACAAAAATGCTTTGTTTTTCAATGTGAGTCAGGAATATTAGTGCCAAAATTAAAACAATACAACTGCATTGTATTTTCGAGATGTGTATTGTATTCTCAATATGTGTATTGTATTTCGATGTGCGCATTGTATTTAATTTTGTCATGAATAATCCTGACCGACATTGAAAAACAAATTAAGTTTGTATTGTATTTATTGTTACTCATGTATTGTATTTTCGAGGCATGTATTGTATTTCGAGCTCTGTGCCAAAAGCCTTGCAATGAAATACAATACACCTTGTTTTGTATTTCATTGCAGTATTGTATTTCGATATGTAGTTTTGGCACGATGTAGGCTGGTTCTTGGCTAGATACGCCCTGCGTGGCCAGGATTGGCCAGGCGCCCACGCTGGCCGGCGGATTTATTCGGACCAACAAGCCTACGAATATAAATAATGGTTTCCGTAGAGATAGCGAGCTGAAATCAGTCTGTTGTCAGAGCATGTAGTCAGCGAACTGTCAGCAGTCGCTGACACATAAAATGGACATGTTAGCTTCATGACTGACATGTTGTCATTCAATGAATAAAGGGTGATTACTTCGCTACTTTAATTTTTACGGTCCTTATCCCTGCAGCACCTACTGTTAACCGCCCCGCAGGACGATCTCGTGTCTTTGCATTGACTTTGTATAATCTGTCGTGCGAAACATTCGTTTTTCCTCCAGTGTGAAAGCAGCTTAACTCAATTCTGTAAAATGAGCGATTGTGACGATAGGAATGTTTTAATGTCTCTTGTGTGTTGAATAGCTTTGCTTTCTTACCAATCATAGTTTTAGCACAGAGTGCACAATGAGGAAAGACTGCTTTTAATTGGCTGGACTGTATTCAGTTAACAGCCTACTGAAAATGATACTTAATGTTATGTGACATCGTACAGCGATGTGTGCCGTTAATTTATGCCTGAATAGAAGTTAATGATCTACCTAATCAAACTCGGGTTTTTTTTTCTTATTTCATTTAACGTTAACTTATTTCGAATATTTGAACGTCAAATAGCGAAGCAGTGCATCGCTAAGGTGTAAACTCTTACGCAACTTCGAACGAACAGTGATGAACCGTCTGACCATGGTCGGACATCCTACTGTAACGTGCCGTTCGGTCGTGCCGGCTTCGAACAGTGCAGGACTCCAAGGAATAGTCTTCGCGGTCGGTATTTCGACGTTCGTTTTATTTTTCATTTACATCACATGCACAGATCCGTGCAACACTGGCTGCATTTCCGAGCCAAAACTCAAACTCGTTCACTTCCGTGCCGAGAGTAACATTTTCCGGCCGCAACTCACTGCAGCATATTCCATTGGCTGCACCAATCAACGTGATGTGGTTGCCTGACAATTCACATTACACCACCCCCTCCTAAGATGGAACATCCCGTGAACATCATCTCTGGATCCTTAGTGCACCAACCTACAACAATAATTAACTCACAATAACCAAAACATTTTTTACATTTTTTTTTTTTTTTAAATTATACCCAATCACATTCACATCTCCATAACATAATCTTCTTGCCATACTGGCCTTCTAACATTCCTCTGTGGCCTGCCTACCTGGCTCCCAGTAGGGCCACTGTCACCCTCCTCAACAACCCCATCCTCAGCCCCTGGTGAGCTGGGTAATTCTTCAGGGGTCTGTACTCCTACACCCTGTTGGTCCGTGTCACCCACCTCTGACTCCTCGGGGAGCGCCTGATCCTGTGTGGGCGGATTTCCCCCATTTAACAGAGGCCTACCCCAGCACATCCAGCTGGTGCGCTTTCCTCGAGCGCTTTGCTGCCTGTTTCCCCCTGCCCACGAGTCCTTCCCGAGAACAAGGTCAGGGGTCAATTCATTGTTTTTTTCCTTTCCATTACCCCCCAATGTAAGGTGTCCTGTAGCCCCAAGGTAAGGCTTTAGCCTGTTATAGTGAACCACAGCAGTGTAAGGACCGTCACATTGTTCCATCTCATATAGTACATCTGAGAGTTTTCTCACAATTCTGAAAGGGCCTTTAAACTTCCTCCTTAATTTAGGTGACAACCCCCTCTTTTTCTGATAATCACGAAGCCAAACAAATTCATTTTCTTCATATCTTTGAGAGGTTACCTTCAGGTCAAAATACTGCTTCTGTTTACCTGTGGCCCTCTTATGATTTTTCTGCACAGCCTCCCTTACTGTACTTAAGTATCCCTGTAGCTTCTGCACATATTCACTGACATAGTGCGCTTCCTTACTTTGGGTCCCCATGACAATGTCAACCGGTAAAGTAATCTCAGTACCAAACAGTACCTTGTAGGGTGTGAACCCAGTGGAGGACTGGACACTGCTTCTGTAAGCCATCATTATATATGGTAGCATTAAATCCCAATTCCCTTGATTATCTTCCACAAAAACCGACAACATGCTGATCAAGGTTTTGTTCATCCTTTCTACCAATCCATCTGACTGTGGGTTATAAGGAGTTGTCCTTGTTTTATTCATCTGTAACAGATTGCACATTTCCCTAAAAAGGGTAGACTCAAACGTTCTTCCCTGGTCACTATGAATTGTACGGGGAACCCCCATCCTCAGCACAAATTCCTCCACCAATTTTTTTGCTATGGTCTCTGCCTCTTGATTTGGTATGGCATACGACTCTGACCATCTAGAAAAATAGTCCGCCACTACCATTATGTATTTATTCCCTCTCTCAGTAGTCGGCAAAGGCCCCATTAAATCTACGGCGATTCTTTCAAATGGCCGGCCTGTGACCGAGCTTGTCATGGGTGCTCTGGGAGGAGGCCCCTTCACTTTATAAGCAGCGCAGGCCATGCATGTTTTGCACCACCGTTTTATGGCAGTCTGCCAGCCTGGCCAGTAAAATCTTACTCTGATTTTCCCTGTGAGTTTTTCTATTCCTAAATGGCCTGCGGTTCGGTCATTGTGCATGAACGTAAGTATCTCATTGACTAGTTCATCTGGTACCACCCCCCTCCAAATGGTTTCCCCTGTTTCATAGTTTTGGCTCTCAAGACATAGGACCCCATTTCTTACTCGCAATCCACCCCACACTTGTCGATATGGCTTAAAGTTTGGATCAGAGAATAGTTCATCAGGCGGCTCAATCCTAGATTGCCTTTTCCATTCCTTCAACTGGGAAATTACAGGGTCCCTATTCTGTGCTTCCAGGAGGAAGCCAATATTTGGGGAGGCCTGTGAGGCATCACTCACGCAACACTGACCTTGTCTGGCCTATCCAGTACACTGCGTTCACAATCATCTTGCCCCGCATATCGGCGCGACAGACCATCCGCATTATTGTGCAGCTTTCCGGCTCGGTGCACTATGTCGAACTGATACTGGTCCAGAAATTCTAGCCACCTGGCTAGCTGACCTTCAGGTTGTTTGAAATTACTGAGCCAACGCAAAGAACTGTGATCCGTTCTTAGTAAGAATTTTCTCCCAAGCAGATAATGTCGGAAATGTTTCAGAAATACAATCACCGCCAACAGTTCTTTTTTAGTTGTTGAGTATCTCTTTTCCTGTTTTGACAGAGCGCGGCTAGCATAAGCCACTACTCTCTCTCCACTGTCATATTTCTGTGACAAAACAGCTCCAATACCTGTGTCACATGCATCCGTATCCAGTATAAAATCCAAATTTGGGTCAGGAAATGCCAACACAGGTGTAGTAGTGAGTTTAGATTTCAGTACATTAAAAGCCACCTCACATGATTCATTCCACTGAAATGTTTTCCCTTTGTCTGTTAACCGATACAGGGGCTCTGCAATTTGTGCAAAATCAGGTATAAACCTTCTGTAATATGATGCGAGTCCCAGAAAACTTCTGGCTTCAGTTACAGATTTAGGTGTGGGCCATAATCTGATGCTATCTGTTTTGGAGGGGTCTGCAGACACCCCTTCGGCTGAAATAATGTGCCCAAGATAGCTCACCTGAGAGCGGAACAAACGGCATTTAGCAGGCTTGACTTTCAGACCTGCCTGCTGTAATCTGCTAAGGACCCCTTCCAGCCTTGAAACCTGCTCCTGAAAAGAGCGACCGATTATTATTTTATCGTCAAGATATACCAGGCATGTAGTCCATTGCACGTCTGCCAGCACCAAGTCCATTAGGCGTTGGAACGTGCTTGGTGCGTTGCATAATCCAAAACCCATGACATTGAACTCAAACAACCCCCTTTTCGTTAGAAATGCCGTTTTGTTCAGATCATCGGGATGCATATCCACTTGCCAGTACCCACTGGCTAGGTCCAATGTGGAGAACCACTTAGCCCCAGCCAGTGCGTCCAGTGTCTCATCTATCCGTGGAAGCGGATAAGCATCCTTCACTGTATTTTCGTTTAATTTTCTATAATCGACACAGAACCTCACTGTACCGTCTTTCTTCTTCACTAACACCACAGGTGCTGCCCACGGACTGTTAGATGGCTGAATAACTTTCCTATCTATCATATTTTGCAAATGGCTGTCAAACTCTGCCTGCAGATGAACAGGAACTCGCCTTAGTGCTTGTTTGACAGGCTTTGTGTTGCCTGTGTCTATCCTGTGCTGGACTAGTTCTGTGCGCCCCAAATCAAAATCCCCAGTACTAAACACACCCGTGTATTTGGTTAGCATTTCTTTCACTGCTTTTAGCTGAGTGCTGTCTAGCTGCACGGCATCCAGTTCGAGGGCCTGCATTAACTGCCCTACCTCCCACTTAGGCTGGTGAACAGGCTGTTCTGGTACGGTTTCATCATTTAAACAGGCAATGACTGCCGTTTCACTCCCCTCTTTCCAAACAGAGAACCCGCCCAATTTTGTTCCCTGTCTGAGGCACTGGGGTTCGGGTGACACATTCATCACACGTACGGACATTTCTCCACGGCAAGCCATACCCAAGCTACAAGCTACCAGTACATTGTTTTTCTGTGTTACCTCCGTACATGGCTCCAGCAGACCCTCAGTCTGCTTTCTATTTATAGTGCCCTCCACTTTACCCTGTATGAACATTTCAGACCTTGGAGGGATTACCACATCAGTCATGACAACCACCCTGCACACACTTCCCGCCCCACCGCGTGGAATGAGAGGTACCTGTTTACCCAGGATAGTACATGTGCGTTTCTGCATGTCAATCACTGCACCATATTTAACGAGGAAATCAGTTCCCACCAGTGCACTTTGGTCTGCATCCCTAGCAACTACAAAGTCACAAGCCAAGTGTAGTCCATCCATGGTGCTGATAGTAGACCACCTACCCAGCACCGAAAGAGGCTGTCCATTGGCTGCAGTGACTGGCTTGTTATAGGGCCTTAGCAAGTCCAGTCGACCGCCCGTCGCCTCCCTCCAGATTTTCTCCTGCACCATTGACACCTGGGCCCCAGAATCCACCATGATTTCACATTCAACATTGTCAATGGTAGCCCGTAAATAGAATCCCTCCCCCACTGTGCCCGATGCCACAGTGACCTGCGCATCGCCCGTGTCCACCGGGCCCTCCCTGGGCACGTAAGGGCAATCCTTCTTTAAATGTTTGGTACATCCACAGTACCAGCAAGCCCTGTTGAGTGCTGAGGAGAACTGCGTTCGGTCGCTGTCAGGGGGGCGGGCTCTCCCTCTCCTTTGGTTCTGCTCACCGCCGGGTCGCCGTCCGCTACCTCCACTGGAACCCGCCGGTCCTTCCCCTGGTCTAGGGCCCTCTTTTTCGTACAGGTGTTTCACCTCTGTGCGTAACTGTGCCACACTCTCACACAATGACTCCAACAGTTCTTTGGGTACACTCACCATGTCTTTGGTCCCCTCACCGAAGCCACACACATTTATCCTATTGGGGGCAGCAACTGGACCTTCGAGCTGTCGGATCTGTTCCAGTTCAGTAGCTACATGTATAGCTTCATCCAGAGTTTTAGGTTTAGAGCTACGCAGCTGAACACGAATATCCCCACTCCCCACATTTGCAATGAAATGATCACGAGCAAGGGAATCGCGCGTGGCCACACTGTATTCTGGGTATGCCTTGGCAGCTAAACGGCAGACATCATAACCAAAGTCACGAATGTTCTCACCCGCTTGACGTCTGCGATCAAGGAAGGCTGCGCGGCTCCAGTCGGCATGCACAGGTGGCTCAAAGTGCTGCTGCAAAGCCCCTTTTAACCGCTCGTAAGTATTTTTGCTGCCCTGCGGCAAACTGCTACAGAAGATTCTAGCTGGGCCCCTCAGCAAAAGGATCAGGTATTTCAGTTTATCGACCGCAACCCAGCCATTAATGTCGCCAGCTAATTCAAACTGCTCGATCCATGCGCCCCACTCGCCGTCCTTCCCCTCAAACAGTTCGGGTAGAAAAGACGGCCGTCGCTCCGCTGCTGGGGATGGAACTGAAGCAGAGGAGGAAGTCGGCGCACGCTGGCGAGCACCTGCTTGCTGGCTGGTACCCACTTCATCATCCGAAGACATTTTATGTCGCTAACTGGCGTCCGCAAAGATACGTGCAACAAGCTAGCGATATGATTAGCTTCAATTGTCTGCACGAGTTATGAAGAGACCTCACCATAAAGTCCCGAAATAAAACCGCTGCCACCACTTGTAACGTGCCGTTCGGTCGTGCCGGCTTCGAACAGTGCAGGACTCCAAGGAATAGTCTTCGCGGTTGGTATTTCGAAGTTCGTTTTATTTTTCATTTACATCACATGCACAGATCCGTGCAACACTGGCTGCATTTCCGAGCCAAAACTCAAACTAGTTCACTTCCGTGCCGAGAGTAACATTTTCCGGCCGCAACTCACTGCAGCATATTCCATTGGCTGCACCAATCAACGTGATGTGGTTGCCTGACAATTCACATTACACTACTTTTGTTTTATTGAAACACCTGACGGACATGGTCTGTCGAAGGACCGACTTCTCACTCGACTGATGGTCAGACTCGGGCAGACAAGTAAAGTTTATTGAAACAGTCCCCTGGAGATAAATGAATATCTAGGTTTCTGTTATACCTAGCCAAATGCCAGTGCTCTTACGTTGCTATGGTAATCGGTTGATAGCGGATGAATTGATAGTTGATAGCGGAAACTAACGTAGCCGAACTATCTGTGCGGTTTCACGGTTTTAATTAACACCTGCCAGCCAATCAGACAAGTGTATTCACCCAGACCATCGTATACATCAGGGTACCAACCGGGCGTGACTTAGGCACTCTATGGAAAGCCTCGTCCAATCATATTAAAAGCCTATTTATTAATTTTACTAATAAGAACAACAACAGCATGACGTCCACATCGCTGCATATGGTTTATTACTCATTTTGACAGCTGCACTCCTTCCTGCATGTTGTTCGCTGTTTTCAGATTTGCGTACACCTGGTCAGAGCTGGCCTGAGATTTTTGCGGACCGTTCGCTCACGTTCAGATTAATAAATGCCGATTCTTGCGGAAGACTTAGCGTACACCCATTTTTTTGGTGTACGCAAGTTTGATAAATGAGGGCCATTGTGTGGATGTTGTCTTTGTTATGTGTGGTGTTATCAAGGAGTGTAAGTTAGAAAATGACTTTGTGTTGTTTGGATGTACTGCTGACATCATTTAAAATTTCTTGAAATGAAACAACGAGAATACATGAACATATACAAGGACATGATATCACAGTGATATCACGGAGATACAGTAACAGAACAATATAGAACCTTAAAAAAACATATAGAAGACTATGGAATTGGAAATACGAATTTTGCATGTGTGTGTTGGAGTGATGATGTGCTGGTGGATTCTGTATGTGTGTTCGTTTTATGAGAAACATTCGCCCCCTCCTCCCCTCAATAAACCCCTTCTTCAAAAATCTATCCTGTCTTCTCCACTAAATTGAGTGCACAAAGTAGGAAATTGATCACCTGAAAATGAAATTGAACGCCCCAAACAGGCTCATTGTGATTATCGCGCAAATTTAAATGCGCAAGTAGGAAATGCAATGCCAGCATTTGGAAATTGAACACACATCCGTGAATTTGATTTGCCGGAAATGAAATAGAGTTTGCATAAATGAAATTGATCGCTCGGATTCTGAATTTGAATGCCCGAATATTTTCTCGTGCTTGCGCTGTGTGAATTTGAATGCACATTCATGAATTGGAATGACAAAAGCATAAAATTGACTGGGAAAACCTGTACAATTTAGTAAACATTTGATTTCATCACTGCCTTAGCAGCTGTATTTGAAATAGCTCTTTCTTGTTTCTCCCTCGGTGAACAGAGATGATTCATGGGTGGGCCCAGACATCGATTTTGTGGACCTCTCCAAAAACCACACAGACCTGCTGTGATGTACACTGGCTGGATGTCTCATAAACTGATGCGCAACAGCAGCAGAACTGTCCAAGGTAGTCTTACCACAAATTTTTTTTTATTTTTTATTTTTTTTATTAATTCACCAATAAGTGCATACAAACAAATGTGAGACCAGACAAATAAATGGGTAGCGAGTTGATTTACAGAGTAATATACATACAATAATATTAGACAAAGACATCAACAAAAGGAATAGATAAGAAGAGAGAATAAAACAAACAACAAAAAAGGGGGGAAGAAGGAAAAAAAAGGAGGAAAAAAAACCACAAAGGATGAAAAAAGGAGAGAAAACAAATGAATAATATCAATAATAATAATAATTAAAATGAAATAGAGAGATAAGAGCCGAAAGAAAAGGGAAAAAGGGAAACAAGGCAAAACAGTGTAACAATCAAATGATCCGAGATGAAGCAGAGTTGTATTTTGGCAGTTATTTCACGATGTTTTTGTTCAAGAAGTTTCCTTAAAGATTTATACAGATTAACAGATTCCAATTCCCCAGGTTCTTCATTATTATTTTTTTTTTATTTGTTTATTTTTTTTTAAATATCCCTTCTCCTCTTCGTGAACAAGCCATTGTATATCTATGCTGTGGCATTAACTCATTGGCATCGAGATGGCAGTGAGAGTTGTGGAGTAGATGTTGTTGAATTCTTGTAATTGATTCTTGTGGGTTGCGGACTGTTGTTCCATTGATATATGTTGAGTATAGAGATCTAACCATTGTGTTGTTGTAATGTTTTTTCTGTTTTTCCAGTTGAGCAGTATTGTTTTCTTGGCGATAGTTTGGGCCACAAGCAGGGGGATTGTGATTTGTTTTGAGTTAGTGTTGAGTTCCTCTAAATTTCCAAGTATGCAGACGGTGGGGGATAGTGGGATATTGTGGTCGAGGAATCGGGATAGGGCGGTGGTTATTTTTTTCCAGAAGTTATGAATTGGTGGGCAGAGCCAGAGAGCGTGCAGGGGGTCGTCGATAGTGTTGAGTGCGCAGTGGGTGCAAATGTCTGTGTCTGTGAGTCCCATGATGTGCATCTTGTGCTGTGTGAGGTGTGTTCTATGGATGATTTTATACTGTATTAACTGAATTTTGGTGTTGTTAGACATGGAGAATATGTTGTTGCAGACTGTGTTCCAGAATTGACTGTTAGTGTGGATGATGAGGTCTCGTTCCCATTTGTTTATTGGTATGTGATGTGGGTCGTTATTGGAGGATATAAGTTTATATAGCTTTGTGAGTAGTTTTTCTTTGACTGTGTTATTCTATTGATGCTATATAATAGTGGTGGATGTTCTAGGTGGAAATTAGTGATATTTATTTTTGTTTTTATTGACTCTTTGAGTTGGATGTATTGAAGGAATTGTTTCTTGTCGATATCGTACATTTCAGACAGCTGTTGGAATGTTAGTAAAGTGTTGTTGTAGAAGATGTGGTGGAGGTGTGTGACCCCTTTTTCTTTCCATTTAGTTCCTATTAGAGGGGATTTGTTAGCAGTGAAGTCTGGATTGTTCCATATGGGTGTTTGAGTTGTGGGAGAGAATGTTCTGTTTCTTATTTTATTGATCTTCCTCCAAGCTGTCAGAGTTGCTGCGATTGCGGGGTTTTTGAAACCGTTGTGTTTTTTGATTGCAGAACAGATAAATGGAAGGTCTTTGATTGATATGTCTTGGCAGTCTGTCTGTTCTATGTCTAACCAGGGGTGATAGTGATGGGTTGAATGTATCCATTTGGAAAGGTACTGTAACTGATTGGCTAAGTAGTAATGATAGAAATTTGGTGCTTCTAGGCCTCCTTGTAGTTTTGACTGTTGTAGTGTAGTTAGTTTTATCCTGGGCTGTTTGTTTTTCCAGTAGAATGATGTTATTGTTGTGTCCAGTGAGCTAAACCATTTTGATGTGGGTTGGATGGGGATCATTGTGAATAGGTAAGTGAGTTTTGGCAGTATCATCATTTTAATTGTGGCGATGCGTCCTATAATTGAGATTGGTAGTGTCATCCATCGGTTTAGGTCATCTTGTATTGTTTTTAAAAGTGGTGTGAAATTCAGGTGAAACAACTCAGACACCTTGGCAGAGAATTTTATGCCTAAATATGTGATGTTGCCAGTAGTAGGTGGTAATTGGGGTATGTGTGGTGTAGAAAGGGATGTACCTGCATTTATTGTGAGGGTGGTTGATTTATTCCAGTTTACTGTGTAGTCTGAGATGCTAGAGTATGAATTGATGAGCTTGATAAGTTCTTTGATTGAATTATTGGGATTCTGTATGAACAGGAGTATGTCATCTGCGTACAAACTGAATTTATGTGTTATGTTTTTAGTATGAATACCAGAAATATTGTTATTTTGACGGATTGCAGCAGCTAATGGTTCAATGAAAAGTGCGAATAGTGATGGTGATAGTGGACATCCTTGTCTGGTGCCTCTGTGAAGTGTGAAGTGAGGTGAGATGAGGTTGTTTGTAATAACTGCTGCTTTTGGTTGGTTGTAGAGTGTTGTTATCCATTGAATAAATGACTGTCCAAATCCAAATTTTTCCATTGTTTTTATGAGAAATGTCCAATTTACCTTGTCGAATGCTTTTTCTGCGTCTGAAGAAAGAATGACTGTTTTGTGTTGACTTTTGTTGACTTTGTTGAGAAAAGTGGATAAGATTGAATAGACGGCGTGTGTTGTTTGATGAATGTCTTCCTTTAATGAATACTGTTTGATCTGGGTGAATGAGAGATGGGATGACTGATTCAATTCGAGTTGTTAGTGCTTTGCTGATTATTTTGATATCTGTGTTAATGAGTGAAATGTGCCTGTGATTTGAGCAGTGAGTTGGGTCTTTGTTTGTTATGAGTAGTACTGAAATTAGTGCTGTGTTCATGTGATATGGAATTGATTGATTGCTCTTGATTTCATCTGCCATTCTAACAAAAAGTGGTGATACTGTTTTCCAAAAGTGTCTGTAAAATTCTGTGGGGTATCCATCGAGTCCAGGTGCTTTATTGTTTGTCATGATCTGTAGTGCTTTTTCATATTCTATGGGGGTGAGTGGAGCGTCTAAAATGTCTGCTTGTTCTTTTGTTAATGATGGTAGTTGGAGGTTATTTAGAAAGTTGTCTATTTCTTTTGGATCCTTTTCTTTATTATTGGTATACAAGTTGTAATAGTATTGTCTGAATGTGTTATTTATGGTTTGTGGGTCACTGGTGATGTTTCCTGTTGAGTCTGTAATAGTTGTGATGAGCGATTTTTCTTTGTTGTGTTTGAGTTGGTTGGCTAAGTATTTTCCAGATTTGTCATTGTGCTCGAACTGTTTATATCGGAGCCTACGTAGCATGAATTGTGTCTTTTTATGAATGTTGTTGTAAATTTTATTTTTGGTGTTTCTAATTTCTGTAAGTATGTGTTCTGTGGGATTAGTTGCGTATGAATTGTGCAGTTGTTTAATTTGTTCTTCCAATTTTTTGTCTGTTTCTAGTTCTTTCTTCTTTGTAAATGTTGAGTATGAGATAATTTTTCCTCTTAATACTGCTTTGGCTGTTTCCCAAATGAGAGTTGGTGAGGTATATATTGTGTCATTTGTTTCCATCAATAATGTCCATTGTTTTTTGAAATATGAATCAAATTCGCTATCTTGAAGTAGTGATGTGTCAAATCGCCATCTTGTGCTGGTTTTTGTTTCAGTTTTATTGTGCAGTGTGAAGCTGATGGGAGCATGGTCGGATATGATGATTGGGTGGATGGTGGGGTTAGAGATATTTGCCAGTGAAGAGTTGCTTGCTAGAAAGTAGTCGATTCTTGAAAAGGACTTATGGACTGAGGAAAAGTAGGTGTATTCTCTGGATAAAGGGTTTTGTGGCCTCCACATATCGCCAAGACCAATATCTGTCATATATTGTTTGATAATTTGTGTTGAATGCCAGGTTTTGGAGTGATGTGTACTTGTTGAGCTGTCTATTGTTGGGTTGATTACTGTGTTGAGGTGTCCACCTATAATTATGATTGATGTTGAGAAGTCCTGTAGTGATTCAAAGAAGCTATGGTAGAATGCTGGATCATCTGTGTTTGGACCATAAATACTTGCGATTGTAATATTGATGCTATTAATTGTTCCATTGATAATGATATATCGTCCTTCTGGGTCAGTTATTGTGTGTTTATGAATAAATGGAGCATCTTTGTGGATGAGGACTGAGACTCCTCTTTTTTTGGAGCTGTATGTAGAGAAAAATAATTGGTTGAAGTGTTGTGTTTTAAGTTTATTGTGTTCATTGTCTGATAATTTGGTTTCCTGTAGCAGACATATATCAGCCTTTAATTTTTTTAGATGATTCATGATTTTAGTTCTTTTTGCCGGTGAGTTACGCACGCACATTCCAGCTAACAAATTTTAATGCTGTCGGCATAGGATTTGGTTAATTGAAGGATATGGTGTGGTACTGCCAGATTTTGTCAAGCTGTATAATCTTTCAAGTAGCGGGGGTATGACACTGAAGAGGAGGAGGGAGAACAAATGAATGAGGCAAACAGTGAAAGAAGCAAACAAAGGGAGAGAAACAGTAGTACATAGACAGGGCATGATTCACAGAGTTTAAGCCTAAAGACAGGTTAATTCAGAGACAACTGGGTGTTTACTTGGTGTTCTGTTAAATGATATTGAGAGAATGTTTATGGCAGGATAAAATAGAGTGGAGAAAAAAAAAGGGGGGAAAAATCCCAAAATAATAATAATGTTCATAACAGCAATAGTAACAATAATGTTGATAATGAAAGAGGGAAGAAAGAAAATAAATGCATAAATAAATAATAATAATCGGAGGGTCCCGACCCCCCCTACACCCCCCACTGCCCACCGCTCCATCCCCCATGGCTCACCCCTTGCCCATCGTTCCACGCACACCTGCACATAAGCACACTTACATCTATGATCATTCATACACTCCCACACACAAGTACACAGCAGCACATGCACACACTGGCCCACAATATTATAGACCTATTTTAGACAAACACACAGATGGAGACTCGCATACTCATGCACTTCAAGACACACCAGCCAAAAATATTAGAGACCTGTATTTGACAAACACACAGATGGGGATTCACACACGAGCACAGCAACACACACATACATAGCAGCACACACATACACAGCTACACACACGTACACAGAAACATACTGGCCAAAAATATTATAGAGCTATGTTAGACAAACCGCAGATCGAGATTCGCAGAAACAAACAGTGGAACATACATACACTGGCCAAAAAGAATTATAGCACCGTCTAAAACATTTAAACCGATACACAGACAAAGGCTCATGAATCAACATAGTGGGTGGCAGTAATGCTCACGAGATATTGTTTTAATCCGCCTACAAAACAATCGAAGAAGACTCACTCATATACGAACACAAGCAGTTATGCGCCGGGGAGAGAGAGAGATAGAGACCCATTTAACTCCCCCCCCCCTCCTCCTTCTCTAAAGTTTAAGTCACTTCGTGTTAGATTATTTTGGAGATATATTCAGAATCATATCATCACAGCCAAGTGGTCACCATCGCATCTCGGTAGAGCTGGCCGTCAAAGTTTATCCACAGTCAGTGAAGCTCTTTTTCCTTTCTCCCGGAATTGTTTGAGGAGTGGGAGAAGTTTCCTTCGCCTTTCCTGAATTTCCCTTGGGAATTGATCATTCATCCCGTAAGTGGTTTCTTTTAGTTCCTTTCCACGACTCTTGATGAGTTCATTTTGTTTAAAATGTTCAAATTTGGCGACAATGGGTTTAGGTTTGTTATTTTTTATGGTGCCGATGCGGTGAACCCGGTGAAAGGTGATTTTATTGACTGTTTCTGATGTGAGTTTTAGAGCAGATTGCATGAATTCCTTTATTACTTGCTCCGGGTTATCTTGAGGTTGTTCGGGTATTCCTGAGAAAATGAGATTGTCACGCATGCTGCGGCTCTGTATGTCCAGTATAGTTTTTTGCATGAGTTTGTTTTCGTTTGAGAGGGTTTGGACTTGTGCTGTGAGTGTGCTAACCAAATGTTTGAGTTCTTTGTTTTCGACTTGTAGCGTTTCAAGCTGTGATTGAGTGAATTCGAGACTGGCTTTTAGTTCCTTTATGTCTGAATGCAGTATTTCCAAGATTGACAGTTTTTGATTAATGGACTCGAGTACACTGACCTGAATGGTTGTGGTTCCGGCGTCGTCGGTCTCGGTGGACCAGTCTCGCCGGGGTTGTTTCTGCGGCGGACTCATGACGGATAGGTTGTAGAAGTACTCGTCCACTAAGTTTTCCAGCTGATCCAGAGTTTTAAGAGTTTAAGCTTGTTTAAGAGTTTAAGCGGTTGTTTTTTTAAAGAGTTGAGTCTCAGTTTCGGTTTTATTTAATAAACTTTAAAAAGGCTCACAACTTGTGAGAAACATGCAATAACAGAATATATTAATTCATCACAATAATAGAAACCAAAGTAAGTTAGCCTTAGATATAGGCAGAAACAAGTAAACAAAATGCCAGGGCTGAGATCATGTAATATGTTTCTCACAGTGCCTCGTTTACATATCCAAAGTTTCAAACAAGACAATATTGTAGGTGTTGACAACTTGATATTGGTATGTCATGCATGCAGTCATGCATGGTACTGGTTACAGGTTACAGGATTAGACTTATTTAGGGAAGGCCCAAAACCCATTTTCCAAATTCCAATTCTATTATAATATTTAGTAAAGCATTATGCCATTCTCAAATTGTAAGTTTGACCCAGTGGGAAGTGTGTGTCCCTTCAAATATGTCACCACCCTGTGCTGCCCGTAGTGAGCCCCCCCAGTTGGCTCTAACAAGTGTTGTTGTCCCCCACCGCGTGATTAGCGTGAAGCGAGGGATATAGCATTGGGCTCCGTCCGTCCGTACGGACACATAAAATTGAGGCGGCGGGGATATTGCCATGTTAGCGGCAAACACTTGTTCTATTAATGAGAGGATGACCCTTCAGGGAACAGGACTGACAATTTCCAATACGCTTGCATATTTACACTTTTACATGCATTGTCGCAGCCCCAATTCTATCAGTTTGAAAACATATAAGTCAATAAAAATCAATAAACGTTCGAGACTCGCATTGTTTACATAATGCGACAACACGTGTTTCTGTGAAGAAAAAGTTGGGGATTACAAAAGAATCAACCAAATATAGAAGTTGGTTACATGGTCCAATGCAATCGCGTGTAGACGAATTCTTGTTTTGTAGCCCAATAACCGATCATTTGTAACTCCCGATTAGTTGGTATTTTGTTCCGTAGAAATCATTATTTTAACGGCATAAAGGATATTAATTGGTGACACCACAAGACAAAATGAACCTGGGTATAACAGGCACATATTAACTGGTTTTGATGGATCGGATTTGCGTTCGGGGCTGAAGCGTGCGCTGAAGTCAGCCCAAAAATAGTAGTCAGTTCTGTGACCCAAGTCCTGGGAAGCATGAATTCGGGAAGAGATTGATTATAGGGTTCCCTCCAGGATTTTTTGAAACTGTAGCAGAGGGCTTCAGCGTCCAGTCAAAACTCAGCATTATCAGGTGTGGCCAGTTTTCATTAATCAGCACTAGTTGAGTTCTCAGGCTAATGCATGTGAGGGAATGCCTTTTCTGTGGGGTGAATTGGCGTTATGTTCCATTAGCGTGTTGCCAATTTTCTTAGCGTTTGGGAGTGTTTACTATTTGGCCAGCCCCGAAATTTGATGATCGGTTTGGAAGGATTGAGCAGGCTAGGCATAGGTTTGTACATTTCTCTTGTGGGCAGCTGTTTATGCGGTACTCGTGTTTTAAAACGAGTGTAAGAGCTGAGATTGCACCTCCCCGAAGAGGCAAACTACTGCGACTCAGCTCACCTGCAGGCTGCCAACTTCACACGTTAATTAACCCAAGTTATCGACCACCCATTTACTCGTCAACCCTGCAATAGCTACTAATTATCAACACAATTATGGTTATTAACTACCGCGTTAACTAAACAACGCGACACGGAAAACTTGCGGAAATATACTCCAAACCTAACTCCTAAAGTTATTAAGTACCCGAAATCGCAAACCCACTATACAGTTACTAATTAAATCAGTATCACTAATTAGTTTGCAACTCACGTCACTACTTGAAGCAGAGCGCTAAATTCGCTTAAATACACAAAAGGACCCTAACTATTTGGTAAACAACTAAACTCAACAGTTTGATATTCTGCTCCCGGAGGAAGCACCCCAACTGTCGCGGTCTCGTTTGTCTAGGGATACGATTTCACTTATAAAAGAAGGCAGGCTGGCCGGGACTGGTGAATCTGGAAGGAAAGCCAGGACTTACCTCCCCTCGCGATGGCACCGCCGCATTCCAGGACCAGCTCAAGCCGCCGCTCCACCAGCGAAAAGTTCCGGGTCGTTAGATTCTTGAGTTCAGTGTAGTAAGTAGTGATGTGACATTTGAAGCGAGGCGCTGGAGTCTGTGTCGAGCGAAAAGGGGCGTGCCAGATGGAGCCCCGATTCGAGGCTTGCATCGTTACCATGAATATCGTGTGACTGAGGACAAACGAGGCCACGGTTTGTGGAGAGTACGTCATTGGTTCGTTCAACGTATCGCCTCCTCATAAATACGCTTCGAATCTCGCGCCAAACTATGGGTGTTGTCGGCGTTCGTATAAGATGGAGAGAGGTGTAGTACGTTGGAGAGTTGTAGTGAGTGAGCTACATATTTCCCCCATTGTTGGACATTTATGTGAGAGTGTCAGTTATCACTCCCGTATTTGTGTTTTGAATTAAAAATATTTTTTAAAAAAAGCAAAGTATCATTATTGTTTCACTGCTATTTTAATTATGAACAAATATAGCTACTTACACAATTACGTCCATATACTTGCACATGCTATCGAAATATTGTGACTGCACACAAGTTTTTCATACATTTTCGCTTAGGTCAGGGTACTGTTCAGTGACTGTCATATGTCGTTTTGCCCAGCAGATGGCAGCATTTAATGTTTCATTGAGGCCTCGAGTACTGAACCTTATGGTTAAGCAATGGGCTGGAAAGCCTCTGATTCATGAGGCTTCATTTGACCATCACTACTAGTAAGGTAGACTATTTCAAGCACGGCAGTAGTGGGTGACAAATAATAAGGCGCATACGGGTGGTTTGAAAGCGAACGTTTAGTGAAGATATTGTTATGTGAATATAGGCCACTGGATGGCAGTATTTACCTTTTTTTTGTTAAGCCCAGACTGGAGCTAGGTTTGGACATGTTCTGGGCATGTCTGAAACAAGTCCCAGAGAAAAATGTAAAAAAGCCTAAAAGGTGGAGAGAAACACTGAGGAAAAGGGGAGAAACAATAGCAGACCGGGCACTGTAAAACAAGAAAATGAAGGTAGGCTGCTAATGAACAATTATAACGCATTAGCTCTGCCAGCGCTTCAGCACGGTTTTCGTTATAGACACTATAGAGGTTAATAGAGCACTGGCTGCGGCTAGCACTTAGCAGGGTTTGGCTTGCATTCCACAGTATAACGATGCTTTCTGTTCGCCAGCGCTCTATTAGTCTACTTTCACACCGGATTGCATTGACTTTGAATGTAATCTGTTGTACTAAATATTTGTTTCGCGTCCAGTGTGAAAGCGCTTCCCCCTAGCTGCTGCTTCGCGCCTAGTTGCATGCTGCCGCTGTGTCTTGACTCTTCTCTCTTGTGTAATGTGGGAAAAAAAAGAGCCACTAGATGGTAGTATTGACTTTTTTTTTGTTAAGCCAGTCTGGAGCTAGGATTTGGGCATGTCCTGGGCAGGTCAGAGAGGGGAAAGTCCCAGAGAATTGAAAAAAAGTCTAAAAGGTGGTAGGGGACTGGAAAAGAGTATATAAGGAGCAAAATTGAGAGAGTAAAGTAATAAGAGAAATTGCAAGTAGAAGGATACATTTGACCAGACCTGACACTCTTTTCGAGACCTGTGAAGCTTTTTGTGGATTTTTGCCTGTGTTGGAGCATTTCTCTGTCCCAGAACATCGCACAAAGCAACTCCATCTCTGTTACTCTATCATTTTCTTTATTATATATCAATCTTGGTCAGTACAAGACCAAGACCAACACGTTTCAATGATGAGATCTTAATGTTTAAAATCTAGTTATTTTATAATCATACTTTCAAAGCATATGAATCTCACTTACATGTAGTATAAAGGCTAAATTACAATGCTTGTACATATGTTTACAGTAGTAATAACTTCCTTGCTATGCTGGGGGACCACTGCTAAATGAATACAGTGGAAACGATGTTAGATAAAATGGGAGTGTAAACGAAAGTTCAGTCATGAGACGTAGAACGCAAGCAATCGGTCTCACCCAATCGTAACAATTTATCTTCTATATGCCCTTCTATATGCCCATGACACGTTCCGTTTTGCTGTTTCAGGGATTCTGCATCGCCCACCACCTCCCATTCACCACTAACTTCCCACTCCGGCCTCTTCAGCATCAAATCCACCCTCCCCATGGCAATCTGATGACCCTTCAAGGGGGGCGGCTTCGCCTCTGCCTACTACCCAGGCAGATCAGCACCCCTCCTTGCTGGAGGGTCCATGAGGACAGAGTCATCGCCAAAGACATTGTCGAATTAATTTCATTGTTAATTCCATTGCCAAAAATCTTTTACATTTTAATTCCGAAGTCTTCGTGATTGAACCATATTCTCAGGTGCTATTTAGTTCTATCTTTAGTGGTAAATGTTATCAATTTCACTGTGTTGGCTTTTTTCTTTTTTCAGTTTCACGGGTGCATGAGTCATTAAGAAGGGTGGACCCATTGGGTAAGCATTGCAAGCCCTGGCAAAGCGCACACTTCACTGCCGGCAATACTCTGTTGCTGCCCCCAATGCCATGTGGCATATTGATGGAAATCACAAATTGATCAGGTATTTTCAAACCAGGAAACCACATGCTGATCCAAAAAATGTGAAACTTGAGCATTTTATCAAGGCTGATGTCTTGGTCGGTCTGATGTCAGTATGCGGGGATCCAGGTAGAGTTTTTGCTACTGCAGAAAAGGAGGTCCACAGGGGCTTCGGGGCTGGCTGGAGATCGATAGAGAGCAGGGAGAGACTAATAATTGGCTCAAAAGAACATTCAGACAGAGGAAATTTTGAATTTTTTTTTTTAAATACTGAAGATAACAAAGTTCAACCATACAAATAAGAGTTATAAGCTGATCATTTTACAATTTAAATGGGGTTTCTGGCAGAAATATGTGAGAATGGAAAATGTTAAATAATATGTTAAAAATAGCTGAAAATGAGCAGATTCAATTTGGCCCAAAAATTAATTTTAAAATAAAATTGTGAGAAAACTAAATGGTATTCAAAAGGTGAATACATTCAACCTTAGTTTGAATGTCTTAAACATTTCAAAGTTTGAATGGTGTCTATATCTTAAACTGCAAAATTTATGAGAGAAAATATTTGACAAAAGAATAATAAAGTTTATGTGCAATGAAGCGTGAGTAAATGTGCATCATTTCAGCAAGCACACTAATCATACATCAAGTAAGTGTTTATCAGTTACATTATTACATTTTTTTAATAGGTGGAGGTTTGTGATTCATGGCAGGACTGACAGCTTCTGATTGTGTATCTGACTGCAGCGACCAACAACCGGGCAACCACAGTGCTGGACAGTTTCCTCACTGCTGTAAACGACTTTGGTCTTCCATCTCTTGTTCGATCGGATAAAGGTTTGGAAAATATTGAGGTGGCACATTTCATGGTGCAAAATCGTGGGGAGCTCAGGCACTTCCACATCACTGGGAGATAATCAGAGGTGATTTCAATGCTGATTTTCTAGATTTTTGTGGAAATTAAATGACTTTACCAGTTTCCGAAGAGTATTATTTTGGTATGAAATGGTTGTCGAGGTCAGATGATCAATTTAAGGGTCTATTTGTGGATATACAAAAACACATGGAAAGCCACCCCCCACGGTGTAACCTCTGGTAATTGTTGTGTTTCTGAAGTTTCATATGGAGGGGTGTGACAGCCAGGGCCTCCTAGGCCAGTGCTTGATTGGCATTATATCAGAAATTGTTCATCTCCAAAAAAAGATTTTCCTGCTCAGCAAACCCCATGCAAATATTTTACAGGTTTATAAAATTGATTGATATGTGATCTTGGATTAGACCTTTCAAGGCTACTCAAGGTCGAAGGTGTCATTGTAATCTCCATATGATTTCCTTTATGTGGTCAGTAGTAACAAACTGGCTATCCACATTAGTTTTTGCGATATAGCCTTCTTAAATCTCACAACCTTGCATTTGACCTAGCAAGGTCACTCAAGGTAAAACATCATGGAGTAATTTCAATTTCCACGTGACTTCTTATATGTGATCAGTTGTAATCAAATACCGATATTTTGTGGTTTTTCATATGTAGTGGAAAATAGGTGATTATGACCAATGACCTTGGCCGACTATTGACCCTCCCAATCTTGGAAACCGTGTATTTTTTACAATGGCAATGGATAGGATGAAACTTAACAAATCGAAAAAAGGAAACTTTTGGGGTTGGTTTGAAGTACATTGAATGATAGAGTCAAAAATAATTTTGACCCTTTCTGTCAACTTGACCGTGACCCAGTTTATTCTAAAATTCAATAGGATCTATTCTGGGCCAGTGGTCAACTTTTCCCGAATTTGGTGTGAATCGATGAAGTAGTTCTTGTGCCATCGTACTAGCTAACAAACAAAAAACTTACTCAATTACGATACACTTGCCTTCCACCTTTGGAGGGGCAGAGTAACAAATAAGTGCAATTACTTTACTCAAGCTTTGTCTGGTGTGTTATACAACTAATTAAAATAGTGAATTTTTTTTTGCAGGATTGAACGGTTATGGACGAATTTATACCAGCAAGTCCTTCACCTGTTTCACACGCTGTTCAGAAATATGGAAGCAGAAGGGCTCTTGGATCCTGATAATGAAATTCATGTATTTGTACTGCATTGGAGCTTTCTGCCACCGATACAACGCCAAGTTGACTTCTTTAAGGAAACATGGAACCACCATGGCATCCAAACAGAGGGCCGTCAGACCCCCTATCTACTCTGGATAAGATTTCAAGAGACACAGGATCCTGACATGGCAAGTATTTTTAGACATCTGGATGTGCAGACAGACTGAGGGCCAGCCTCTGTCATGAATTAAGTTCTGTCCTGGACTAAACTGAGACCTGTATGGACACTTTCAATTGATAGTTGAATTTGGAGTAGGATTAAGATCAGTTGGTGTCTGAGACTAGCCCCAAATTGGTTGTTTTGGGAAGATCACATTATTCCCACAGAGTACTTGTGTAAGAAAATGTAGATGTATAGTGCCTGTGCTGTTATCATTTGCCTATGCACTTCCAGACTCACCACTTATGCCACACTGCAGTGTTTACAGCCAATAGTCTTTTATCAAGTTTATTGCACTGGTAAAATTGTGAACAATTGATGAACCATACCATTGAAAACCAACTGCTGAAGTCTGTGGCTCTGTCTGGTACCAGAATAGGAAGTTAGTCCTAAAGATAGAGGCCCAGACATTTATGCTGAAACAAGGTGGGCTGCTCTTTTACAGTAAATATTGAACTGATTGGATACAAAAGGACAAATGGCAGAGAAAACCAATGAATGATCAACAGAGGGTGGTTGGAGTGACATTAAAAAGACAACAGTGGGAGTGGATTGGTTGAATATCCAGGTACAGGCAGAACGATGGGTAAGGGGGAGGAGAAGAGGGCCTCCTCCCGCAGAACTCAGACTTCTTGACTGGTCAGGGAATATTAATTAGTATGTACTCATCACAGTATTCGTTATCATGCATATTTCCCGCAGGAAAATGTAAATTAATCAAAGAAAATGAATACTTTAGCCAATGAATCCTCTGGGAAATCTGGGTACTCACCATTTTCCAACATGGAATATGATGTGTACATGACACAGGCAGGTGACAAATTCAAGAAAAGGGCTATACTGCCACCAGAACGGCTTCAATGCTCTGTGACATAGATTCTCCAAGTCTCTGGTGCTCTACTGGAGGAAGGGAGCTCCTTTCTCCTAAAAGATTGTGTACATAGTGAGGGATATTATTGATGGGTTGTAGGGCAGAAGTCCCTCGTGAGAGATGGATGCAAAGGTGGGAGGTGAGTGGCACTGGTCCACAGTGACTTGCTGAAAAAAATGATGTGGTCAGATGACCACATCATCGTTCTTCACAAAGGGAGAATCCACTGTGAAAATGTTACAGGCATATGCCGCACCCCAACAGTTATGTGATGTGCTGGCTCCATGATGCTGTTGCGACATTTTTCACTTGTCCCCGTAAAGGGAAGGCTCACTTCAGATCAAAACAAGTTATTTGGACTGATCCCATTACCCAAAGGGCAAGGGGCTCACTTTTGATGAATGGTGTGTCAGACACTTGGAGAATCTAAGTCAAGGTGCATAGTAGCTTTTGAACACATTACAAAATGCACAATGGCTTTCTTTGCAATTTGCCACCTATCAGCATGTGTGGAGAAACAATCCTCCATTTGGTAGAAATACAGTTTTGTATTTGTAGTCCCCAATTACATAATATGCTTGCTAAGGACTTCAACTGCCTTACGGCATCCCCAAGGCTGTTCGGCTGGACGTTGCTTACAATTCTCTTATCAGGTTGATGAGCACTACGGCGTAGATTGGGAGCGGCCACAGGAGTACGGAGCTACTGAACTTCCAATTCCAAATGTAACACTCCCGCGAGACCTCACTGCAGAGGAGATGGCAGATTTACCAGGCCGGGATGTGTCCCTCATGGATGCAGTGGATGTTTACACTGCAACAGTTGTGCAGTTGATAGACATGTTTGGAGAACTTGCATGAAACAAAAAAAGAAATCAACAAGGCAAATGTAAATTTTTTAAAGTTTTTCAAACAAAATTGGAAAAGATTTTTGCTTACATTTTCAACTGTAAAAATATTCTGCCTGACAGCATTTTTGCCATAAAATATTTGGGAAAAAAAGGCAGGTGGCTATACTGGTCAAAAGTAAACTGAAGGAAGAAAAATCCAAATGCCATATGATGCAAAATAAATTTGTGTTTCCGGGTAAGTCCTAATGACCTGAGCAAATGTTTCTCTTTTTGAAATTATATAATTTATAATTATATTATAAATTTTTGAAATTGAAATTTTTGGCCTTTATTTTTGAAAAAGGAACATATCAGGCAAACTTCACCAAAGGCAATCACTATATGCTCTACAATTCACCAAGGCTGCAGGTTATTTAAACTCCTCAGAACCTTTGTGTTTTCAATTTTAAGCACACTGCCCCACTGAACTTACATCATGCCAAAGCCAAACTTGGATGACCTCACAGTTGCCTTCACATTCTGCACAAAAGCAGTACATGTTGTGCACCGCAGGGGTATATTAAGTGTTGTAAGGCAGGTGGAGGCAGTCAGCATCGACTGACATGGAGACACCTCCACGTAAAGATGCTCCGAAAGAACTGTCCAACAAGTCCAAAACCTCACCAGTTCTTTGAGTTCTTCAGAAGAACCTGCAGCAATTCAATTCAAACCAGACAAATATTTGTGATTTATTTAACATAGAATTCAGATTGCAGTCACTAATTGAGGGTGACTGCATTATGACAACATTACAGTATTTCTACACCAATAGTACATTGAAGCCTCCAACCAAAGACAGTTTTCATAGCCCTGTTTTAATCTGACAACATAAACAAATGAAATAACAGTATAGTGATATACTAAACACAAAGAACACTAGAACTGCAAGCAGTTATGAAAGCGGGCCAAGGCTCCCAGCGCGACTTGGCTCCCAGGCCTCGCAGACCCCACAAAATGCAAATAGCGCTATTTCATTATCAGAAGGTACATTGACTCCATATCATGCTCACCAAATTTTGTGCGAATCTGATCAACTTTCATGTCACTTGATGTTTCTCTGTTTATAGTGCCCTTTATCGGCCAATTTGGGTCAAATTTGGCACAGAGCCTCTGGTTGACCTCTGAAGCGAGTGAGTTGAGTTTGATGTTGATAGCTTCGACTTTGACACAAATATGCAACAGTATGTGTTTTTTAGCTAACAGAAAAAAAATTGTTTATTTTAAAGTTCTGCATTTTTTGGAATAGTAAAATTCTTTTGATAACTTTTGACCAGGCAGGTCTGCAGATTGCATGTGCAAAGTTTCCTGCAGATGGAGCTTAAACAGTAGGAGGAGTTCAAAAAAGTAGGTCTTTAATCTGTAATGACTTAAAAAGTGAAATATGCAATGGGAGTGGGGGTGGCCTATGTCAGAAGATGTGACCCTATTTGGGGAACACATGGATATAAAGTTTTTGAAAAACTATGAATGAACACGTGGCATGCTGTACTTAAAGTGTGAAATACCTATAACTGAAAACATGTCTTATATTCTAGTTCAGGGCTAGCCATTTTGGTGCCCTAAGCATAAATGCTGTGTTGTGCCCCCCCCCCCCACCCACCCAACCACACCCCTGACAGAAATGAACAATATCTGAGTATTTGTCAGTTTTGCTTTATTTTACAATATAAGTTGTTAATGTTAATGGTTCAAAAACTGAGATAGAGATAAAAAAAATAAATAATAATAATAATAATAGAGATAAACTAGAAAAGCACTCAGAGAGCGCAGAACCTCCGCCAGGGGGCAGCAAAGCCAAAAGCACAGCGATTGGAACTCCAGCCCATTGGAATCTTGAACTTTGGCGTTTATCTCAGCAGTACTTTGGCCTAGATATGCCAAAATTTAATCACCTCTTCCTTGAGTTAATACCCACCTACCCTGAAAATTGTCAAAATCCGGCCATAAGTTTTTGAGTTATGTTGTACACAAACAAACCAACAAACGGCACCGAAAACATTTACCTCCTGGCGGAGGTTAATAATAATAATAATTAAGTCTTTATAAAACATTAAAAATGGCACCAAATACTCAAATAAATAAAAATAAATAATCTAAATTTTAAAAAAATATATGCCACGACTACTAACAAATAAACATCTGTTTTTAACTGTAAACGCAGTTCTGAGTAAGTAACTTTAAATACAAATTTTAAAATGGAAGCACCAGTTGTTAGAGGCCCTACAGAGGCACATGTCTGCATTTCCGGGCTGCGAAATCAGCTGTCATCATATGACAGTTTCTGAGCAATTTCCCCATTGATGTTGATGACAGCCAGACCAACGCTCCTGGCCCATTGATGAGCGCAATGTTTTAATGAGCTTAAGTTTGGAGAAGCTTTGCTCAGCAGAGGAAACTGTGACAAGGATAGTCTGTGCAGTCCAAAGAGCAATCCACAGATTGGGATATACCTGTTGAAGCTGATTTTCAAATTTCAAACAAATGGAAAAACGGATGTAGCTAACTAGAGACGCTTTACGGACACCAAACTGATTCGCTATCAGCCTATACTCTCCAAAGCTAGCGAGCTTGTATAACGCAAACGCCACTCTCATTTCTAGAGGTACAGCGGTCATCTCTTCTGGGCTCATGATATCCCTCATCTGATCACACAGTTTCACGAATGCTCCCCGAGACATCCTGAAAGTCTCTCTCCATTTTGCAGCTGAAAATTAATTGAGCACCACTCTCTCCCATCAGTCCTTACTCCTAACGCACATCCAGCAAGCACAAGTTTTTGGTAGGAGTGGAGTAAGGCCTATGCGGAGACCAAGAGTTTTACGTCATGTACTTGGAAAGAAATCAAACTATTGACTGAACCATGTAAACCAGGTTTTTCCGATTATCGCATTACTGAAGTACATGTAAATGCGTCACATCAGATTATTGCCATAACCCGATTATTCCCAGTTATCGGATTATTGTAGTCATGTGAACGTAGCTGTTACAAAATAAATAATTGTTAATTAAAACATTGTTATACCTGGAAGTGACGCGCGAGCATCATCTCGCTGTTTTTTTTTCTTTTCCTCTTTTCTGCCCCCAACTCTTGATGCCTTTTCGATTTCGATGACATGTCCAGATCTCCGGAATAAACTTCTGCCAAATTTGCGATTGAAGCATAATGGAGCAAACTACAAGGGAATGGGGGATGGGGGGCACCAAAGGTAGACCGATGAGAGGGCCGGACAGGAGATGAATCTTTTTTCGCGTAAATAAGCCTACGTTATTTTTGTATTACTTACATTTATTAACATGCTTTACAAACTATTATTTTAAATATTAAATACTGTTAATATTTTTTTTTTTATGGGCTTGATTTTTTTGGTGCCCTCCCAGGCAGTTGGTGCCCTGCGCGCAGTGCGTGATTAGCGTATGCCGAGCGCTGTGTCTGTTCTAGTTTTTTCAAAGTAGCCACCCTTTGCTTTGATTACTGCTTTGGACACTCTGGGACATTCTCTTGATGAGCTTCAAGAGGTAGTCACCTGAAATGGTTTTCACTTCACAGGTGTGCCTTGTCAGGGTTAATTAGTGGAATTTCTTGCCTTAGCAATGAGGGGGGGACCATCAGTTGTGTTGGGCAGACGTCAGGTTGATATACTGCCGACAGCCCTATTGGACAACTGTTAGATACATAATTCCACGCGTTCATAGTTTTGATGCCTTCAGTGAAAATCTACAATGTAAATAGTCATGAAAATAAAGAAAACGCATTGAATGAGAAGGTGTGTCCAAACTTTTGGCCTGTACTGTATACATGAACCATCAGCACAGGGTGACCTTTATCGTTTGACTGGATAAAATTCATTTGTGACTATTTCAGACAGGACACTTACATCAGATTTAACTATTTTTTTGGAATGACATGAATTTGGTATTGTAATGTGAATAGAGGCCACTAGATGGCAGCATTTACCTTTCTTTTATTGAGCTCAGACTGGAGTTATGTTTAGACATGTCCTGCGCATGTCTGGGGAAAGTCCCCGAAAATTAAAAAAAAGAGGTCTAAATGTGGGTGGGGTCTGCAAAAGAGTATATAAGGAAAAGAATTGAGACAGTAAAGTAGTAGGAGAAATTGCAAGAAGATGACCAGACCTGCCATTCTGCTCAAGACCTGTGACGTTTCTTTTGTGGATTTCTTTGCCTGTGTTTGAGCATTTTCATCATCCAGGACATCACCAAGCCACCCCACGAAAAGGGATTGTAAATTTTTAAGTTTTGTACATAATTAATCTTGGTCAGTAGTGTAGGTTAGTGTTAGTCTTTGTCTGTGAATTAAATGTGTTTGAGTTTTTAAAACTGTGTCTGTCATCCCCTGCTGTTGCTGTTGCGTTGTAAATCTAATTACAAATTGGGGCCATAACAAATTGGGGGCTCAAGGTCCGGGATAGACCATTTTGTGAGTAATTTATTAAAAATCTAACATTTCAAATTGTGAAATTGATTTTTTTTTTAAATTGAATACATATATATTGACAACAGCAATGGATGATTTCTTGGCATCACCAACCGTAGGGGTTTTGAAGTCTTTTAAAAAGACAGAACTGCTCGAAATTTGCAGACATTTAGAGCTGACAGAGGTGAAACCAGCCATGCGAAAAGCAAGACTGGCTAGAGAGATAGTTGAATATTACATTGATGAAAATGTGTTTGCACCAGGAGATCTGGAACAGTTTCCAGTGGAAAATCCAAATATAGAAATGGAACTTAAATTAAAAATGCTAGAGATTGAGAGGGAAGAAAAAGAAAAACAAAGAAAGTTTGAGTAAGAAAAATAAACAAAAGAAGAAAAAAAAGAAAGGGAGGAAAGAGAAAAAGAAAGGGGGGAAAAAGAGAAACAAAGAGAATTTGAGAGGGAACAAAAAGAAAAACAAAGAGAATTTGAGTTAGAAAAATTTGCAAGACAGAGAGATTTTGAATTAGAGAAATTCGATAGAGAAGAAAGACTCCAAATGGAGCAACTAAAAATAAAAATTCAAACTGAAAATAAATTTCGGGCTAGCCAGGAGGTAAAACTGGTGCCTCCATTTTCGGAAAAGGATGTTGACAACTATTTCCAGTGTTTTGAAAAGGTAGCAAAGAGTTGCCAGTGGCCAAAGGAACACTGGCCTCTGATGTTGCAAACTGTCCTCAAGGGTAAAGCTCAACAAGCCTATTCGGCTTTGTCTGCAGATGATTCCTCTGATTATGAGGTTGTCAAAAAGGTTATTTTGAGAGCTTATGAGTTGGTTCCAGAGGCTTACCGACAGAAATTCAGAGGTCTGAAGAAATCTGAAAATCAGACTTATGTTGAATTTGCTAATGAAAAGCAGGTTTGCTTTGAGCGCTGGTGTACTTCTATGCAGGTCAAGGATGATTTCAACTCACTAAAAGAGATGGTGTTAGTTGAAGAATTCAAGAACTGTGTTAAGGATGATGTTAAGACCTACCTTAATGAGAAGCAAGCACTGAATTTGCAATCAGCTGCCAAATTTGCAGATGAATATGTTCTCACACATAAGTCCAAATTTCAGTCTAGCAGTAATAATAGATGGTCCCAATTTCAGAAAAAGGGTTATGGTGATACCCAAGATTCCTCACCCAAAGACAAAGACAAATCTGGTGATGGTGCTCAGAAATCCAGTAACAGGTCTGATCAAAGTGTGAAAGCTGACAGTGACAAAAGTGGTCTAGTTTGCAGTTATTGCAAGAAATCTGGTCATGTTATAACTAACTGTTGGTTCCTTAAAGCTAAGAAAGAAAAAGAAAAGTATACCAAACCAAATGCCTTTGTGAAAACAAGGTTAGAAACCCCTGTAGTAGATAACCGATCTGCTAAATTGCCTGCTTCTTGTGGGCCTAAAAAGCCTGATACAGCTGACTTCGTGAGGGAGGAATTTCTTCCATTTGTGTCAGAGGGATTTGTGGCTCTGAATGAGCATAATACTCCTGTCCCCATACATATCCTAAGGGATACCGGAGCTTCTCAGTCACTTTTGTTGATGGACTCCTTGGAGTTACGTGATGAGACCGCTTCAGGGGATTTCATACTTGTACAAGGTATTGAAGGGAGGACTGTATCTGTACCCCTGCGCTCTATATTCTTGAAGTCAGATTTAGTTACAGGACAGGTAAAGGTGGGACTTATGTCAAGTCTACCTATAAAGGGTGTTTCTCTGTTGCTAGGCAATGACCTGGCTGGGGGCAAAGTAGTTCCCCCTGTACATCTTACTTCACAGCCGAGCACTGAAGATGGGGATGAGGACCCATCTCTGTATCCTTCTTGCGCAGTGACTCGTGCTATGGCTAAGAAGGCTAAAGAAGAAGATGATGTGGTGCCGTCCAGTACATTGAATAGTCAGGACTCAGGTGGTTCGCCTCATGACTCTGATTGGCCTACTATGGTTTCTCCGTTTGAGGACTTATCAGATACTTTTATCAGTTCTCTATTCAGCCAGTCGGATGGGTCTGGTGATTCTGATGTGTCTGGAGACTTGTCTCTGTCCAGAAAGCGGTTGATTGAGGAGCAAACTAATGATCCTGAAATTTGTGTACTAAAGAGGAGAGCCCTTCCTGATAAAGAAATAGACGCAGTTCCAGTTGGGTATTATCTCAAGGATGGTGTGTTGATGCGGAAGTGGCGCCCTCCTGATATCCCTGCAAATGCAGATTGGGCAGTGGTCAGGCAAATTGTTGTTCCGAAGGTCTATAGGAATGAGATCTTAACAATGGCTCATAGTTTACCTTTAGGAGGTCATCTTGGTGTTAACAAGACTGTTGATAAGATCATGAAACACTTCTTTTGGCCTGGGCTTCGGAAAGACGTTTCCAACTTTTGCAAAACCTGTCACACTTGTCAGGTAGTTGGAAAACACCAGTTAGACCCACCTGTAGCTCCATTGCAGCCTATCCCAGCATTTGGGGAGCCGTTCTCTAAGGTCATTGTTGATTGTGTTGGTCCATTACCCAAGACTAGATCTGGAAATCAGTACTTGTTGACAATCATGTGTGCATCTACCAGATTCCCCGAAACCATACCTCTACGTAACATCAAGGCAACTGCAATCTCGAAGGCTTTGATAAAGTTCTTCACGTTGTTTGGCCTTCCCAGGAAAATTCAGTCAGACCAGGGTAGAAGAGCCGTACATCAGTCTGTTAGACTATGTTAGCAAGTTCAAGGAAAGATTGCGTGCAGCTTGTGACCTTGCCAAAGAGAACTTGAAATCAAGTCAGGGAAAAATGAAAACTTGGTATGATCATAAGGCTAGAAGCCGTGAGTTTAAACCAGGAGACAAGGTCCTTGTGTTGTTTCCCTTGCAGTCCAATCCATTGCAGGCTAGATTTCATGGTCCTTATGAAATTCTGACAAAACTCAATGATCTCAATTACATTGTGAAGACTCCAGATAGGAGAAAACCAAAACAATTGTGTCATATTAACATGCTAAAGCCTTATCATGACAGAAATGCTAGGGTTGCAGCTGTCACTTCAGATTCTCCAATGGTCGAAACGTGTGAAGATGAGGGGGAGTTTCAAGATGATGAACCAAGAATTAAAGCTGAAGTTCTTTCATGTAAATTGTCAAACACTGAAGTGTTGCAAAATCTTGATGTAAAACTCCAGCACTTAGAACCCTCACAGAGAGATCAGTTTGAAAGGTTGATCAAGAAATATGAGGATTTGTTTCCTGATGTTCCAAAGAGAGTTACTATAGCCTCTCATGATGTAGATGTTGGTGATGCCAAACCAATAAAACAGCATCCATACCGGATGAATCCTGAAAAGGGAAAGATTGCTGAGAAAGAGGTTGAGTACATGTTAAAACATGATATTATCAGACCCTCCAACTCCGATTGGAGTTCACCCTGTGTGCTAGTTCCAAAACCTGATGGAAGTACTAGATTCTGTACAGATTATCGCAAAGTCAATGCTGTAACTAGAACTGATGTGTTTCCAATACCTAGGATTGATGATTGTATTGATAGTGTAGGGCAAGCAAAGTTTCTGACCAAGATTGATTTATTGAAGGGTTATTGGTGTGTGCCTTTAACTGAGAGGACCAAGAGCATCTCTGCTTTTGCCACACCATCTGGATTGTACCAGTATGAAGTCCTACCCTTTGGCATGAAAAATGCCCCAGCCACGTTCCAAAGGATGATACAGTCTACAATCGCCAGATTGCCACACACGGGTGCGTACATCGATGACCTGATCACATGGAGTGACTCCTGGGAAGAACATCTAAAAGATGTAGAGACGTTGTTCCAGCGCCTGACCCAGGCTAACCTGACTGTTAACCTGAGCAAGAGTGACTTTGGTTGTGCTACTGTCACCTATCTTGGCTACGTCATAGGCCAGGGTAAGGTGGCACCCATAAATGCTAAAGTCCAAGCCATCATGGACTTTCCAGTTCCTGACAACAAAAAAGCTTTGCGCCGCTTCCTTGGAATGATTGGGTACTACCGCAAGTTCTGCAAGAACTTTGCTGAGATTGCTCTCAGTCTAACTAACCAACTGAAGAAAGGCGTAAAGTTCACCTGGGATGATGCATGCCAGAGAGCCTTCGATCACCTGAAGTCTCTGCTGTGTCACTTCCCCATGCTCAAATCTCCTGACTTCAACAAACCGTTCTCCATCGCGGTCGATGCTAGCGACCAAGCTTGTGGATCTGTGCTCCTACAGAGAAGTGACTCTGATGACATTGAGCATCCCGTGGCATACTTCTCCAGGAAGTTCAATCGCCACCAAAGGAACTATTCCACAATAGAGAAGGAACTGTTGGCTCTCGTCCTTTCTTTACAACACTTTGAGGTTTTTGTTTGTACAGGACAAAAGCCACTGATTGTGTACACTGACCACAATCCGTTACTGTTTTTGAGTAAGATGAAAAACAAGAATCGGAGATTGTTGAATTGGAGTTTGATTTTACAGGAGTTTGACTTGGAAATTAAGC
Organism: Gymnothorax reevesii; assembly: GCA_029721435.1. Lineage (NCBI taxonomy): Eukaryota > Metazoa > Chordata > Actinopteri > Anguilliformes > Muraenidae > Gymnothorax > Gymnothorax reevesii. The sequence goes on from CM056581.1 coordinate 61,126,481, forward strand.
ATGTGAAGTGTACAGACAATGTAATTGCTGATTGCTTATCCCGTGTTTGAATGTGTATATATATATCATGTGTTTGAATATTGTATGATATCTATATATAGACAAGTGTTCACTTAACCATTTTGTATTGAAAAGAAAAATCTTGCCTTTATGAGTCAAAATTTTTCTCTTCTGGAATGGAGGTGTAATGTGAATATAGGCCACTAGATGGCAGTATTTACCTTTTTTTTGTTAAGCCCAGACTGGAGTCATGTTTAGACATGTCCTGGACATGTCTGGGGTAAGTCTCAGAAAATTAAAAAAAAAGAGGTCTAAATGTGGGTGGGGTCTGCAAAAGAGTATATAAGGAAAAGAATTGAGACAGTAAAGTAGTAGGAGAAATTGCAAGAAGATGACCAGACCTGCCATTCTGCTCAAGACCTGGGACGTTTCTTTTGTGGATTTCTTTGCCTGTGTTTGAGCATTTTCATCATCCAGGACATCACCAAGCCACCCCACGAAAAGGGATTGTAAATATTTATGTTTTGTACATAATTAATCTTGGTCAGTAGTGTAGGTTAGTGTTAGTCTTTGTCTGTGAATTAAATGTGTTTGAGTTTTTAAAACTGTGTCTGTCATCCCCTGCTGTTGCTGTTGCGTTGTAAATCTAATTACAAATTGGGGCCATAACAATATGTATATATATGTCACGTGTTTATTTGAATATTGTATGATGTGTATATATAGACAAGTTTCCACTTAACCATTTTGTATTGAAAAGAAAAATTTTGCCTTCATGAGTCAAAATTTTTCCCTTTTGGAATGGAGGTGTGATGTGAATAGAGGCCACTAGATGGCAGTATTTACCTTTCTTTTATTAAGCTCAGACTGGAGCTAGGTTTAGACATGTCCTGGGCATGTCTGGGGAAAGTCCCAGAAAATAAAAAAAAGAGGTCTAAATGTGGGTGGGGTCTGCAAAAGAGTATATAAGGAAAAGAATTGAGACAGTAAAGTGGTAGGAGAAATTGCAAGGAGAAGGATACATGTGACCAGACCTGTCATTCTGTTTAAGACCTGTGAAGCTTATAGTGGATTTTTGCCTGGGTTAGAGCATTTTCCTCAGAAAAGGACATCACCAATCAACCCACAAAAGGGACTGTAAATATTTCTTTTTTTTTGGTATATATTCAATCTTGGCCTTTAGTTGTAGGTTCGTGTTAGTCTTTGTCTGTTAATTAAATTTGTTTAAGTTTTTAAAACTGTGTCTGTCATCCCTTGCTGTTGCTGTTGCTGTTGTGTGGTAAAGGTAAAAACAAATTGGGGCTAGGACTGGGCGGTACATCGAGTATACTCGATGTATCTCAGGTTCGTCTCTGCTCGATGTAGTAAATTACTATATCGTGAATATTCGAATGCATGTTTGTCACATGCTTGCACCCGCAGGCATTCTCGTCTCCCTCTCTCACCGAGAGCCAAAACACGCGCACTCTAACCCTACGTCACGAATTCTCGTCCTATCTCTTGGCTGTTGCGTCAGTTGCGTCAATGCGCGACAGAAACTGAAGATGGAGGCGGACGAACTGCTCCCGAAAAAAAACAGCACGGGATCCATGATCTGGCGATGGTTTGGCTTCATAAGAGAAGACCTTAAACAAGAAACGGTCATATGCAGGATATGCCGCAAACACGTTGCTACAAAAGGGAGCAGTACTACAAATTTGTTTCATCATTTGAAAACCCACCCACAAGAATATGAAGAGTGCTTTAAACTTCGCTTGGCAGCCGGCTCCACACCGAGTAAAGCACCAAAGCATGTCTCGCTGATGCAAATGAGTCTGCCTTCATCCATATCCAGATCGACACCGTATGACAAAAGTAGTGCTAAACAGAAGGAGATTACGTCCGCAGTAACATACTACATAGCAAAAGACATGGCGCCAGTCAGTGCGGTGGAAAAGCCAGGATTTAAAAAGCTCATCAAAACGCTTGACCCTAAATATCAGCTACCCAGTCGAAAAGTATTTTCCGAGAAAGCTCTTCCGAAGTTGTACGTTAAAGTCAGAGAAGAACTAGCCAGCCAACTAGCAAATGTGACCCACTTTTCCACAACTACGGACATGTGGAGTAGCCGAACATGTGAGCCGTATCTCAGTTTAACAATCCACTACATCGACAACTGGGAGTTGCAAACCAAGTGCCTACAAACAAGCTTTCTCCCTGATGATCACACTGGCGAGATCATCGCACAAGGCTTGCGAAATGCTCTCGTGTCGTGGAACCTAAGTGAAGCGCGACAAGTGTGCATCACCACCGACAACGGGTCTAATATCATCAAAGCGGTGGGTCTGAACAACTGGACACGACTACAATGCTTTGGTCATCGCTTGCATCTTGCAATTGGTGAGTGTTTCCCCCGTTTAGGAAAGTAGTAATCAACTTCATTACCAGCAATGTTAACGACGGGCCCGTCGGGCTTCGGTCGGCTGTCCCACCTCTAGTGTGTGTGTGTGCAGGGCCGTAGCCAGGATTTTTGAAATACCGAGGTCCAATAATGCACGCTTATCCTGGAATTATTTACGTGATCTTGCTACAATAACGTTCTGAAAGCTGCATTATTCATTGACTTACGGTAGAAAACTGGCAGATGCGTATAAAGTACTGGAAAAAAATAACTAAGTACATAACTGAAAGTAACATTGGCAAAAGATGAAGTCACCCATACGAAAATTACTTGAGTAAATGTCCTTAAGTCACATTAAATGTACTTAGGTAGTATCAAAAGTATTACGTGAAAAAATTAACTTAAGCATCAAAAGTGCAAGTACAAAGTATTTCTCATAGTACGCATGTAAATAAGCAAAGCATTCTCTCCTTGGGCTCTTTAATCACTTTTCAGGTGAATGAAATATACACTATTCAAAACCACACAGGCAGTCTCTCCCAGTTGTAAATTTTCAATAACTGATCCTATTGTGCCATGTAGTGATAGAATATTGTAACTGCGTGCATAAATATGCAGCTCCACGTCCACTGGCAGACAAATCTGCACAAAGATACTCCGTTGTTCTTCTCGAACACGCCAAATCCCTGTTTAAAAAAAAAAAAAAAACCTTGAGTAAAGTACAAATCCACAAAAAAAACTACTTATGCACTGTAATTAAATACATATACTGCGTTACTATGCATCTTTGAAAACGGGAGTGCATTTAAAACGCACGGTGACGTAATAGCCAACACTGCACCTGCACTCTCTCTCTCACTCACTCACTCACACACATACACACACGATTTGCTGAATAAACGGGCACAGTGAGGGGAAAAATCGGTGGGGAAAAAATGCGAGAGAGAGAGAGAGATTGATTGATTGATTGATTGATTGATTAGGGTAGGCAATCAATAAATATCCCCTTCGTCTTATGCATACTTAAAACTATTAATTTAGGTTTAAAATCAAAGCTGTAGAAAATACAGTGCTGTGCAAAAGTCGTAGCTTATGCAGCCATGGGTTTTTATACAGTGTATCTATTATGTAGAAATAATTCCCAAACTTATTTTGGTGTTAGGCTGAGACTGAGTGGATTTCTTCACAGTTCCTATAACATTTTAAATGTTTGTCTTTACCTTCAGAGAGAAGCATGAGAGACGTGCGTATCGACCGTGCTGTTTCTGTGTGTAAGAAGGTGGTGAGCAGCTTCTCATTCAGCTGGAAGAGGAGAAGAGACCTGTCCGCAGCACAGCAAGAGATGAATCTCCCTGCACACCAGCTGATCAGTGAGTCTCCTACCAGGTGGGGATCCCGAGAGAAGATGATTGAGCGGGTGCTAGAGCAGGAGCGAGCTATTGCTCAAGTCTTAGCCGCAGACAAGAAAACCCGCCATCTCGTTCTGACCTGGTCCGACCTGGAAGTCCTTGAGTCAGTGCACAAGGCTCTCAAACCCCTCCTGGAATTCACTGACGCTCTATCCAGTGAGAGCTACGTCACTGTGTCCTTTGTCAAGCCTGTGCTTCATCTCTTCCAGTCCAGCTTCTTAGCACCTCAGGAGGATGACACTCCACTGACCAAGTCTATCAAAGACTCCATCCTGGGTTACCTGCGGGAGAAGTTTTCTGATCTTTCTACAAATGACCTACTTGACATGGCAGGCTTAGTAGACCCCAGGTTCAAGACAACCTACTGTGCAGAGGACAGGGTGGAGCTAATCAAGAGCAGAGCCATCACCGAGATGGAAGCAAGTCTCTCTGAGTCTGACCAGGTCCAGGGCACCGCTGAGCTGGCCACACCCACTCCACAGCCTGAGCCTCATGATGCACCAACAGAGCCACCAAAGAAGAAAACCGCTGGAAGCTTCTTCAAAAAGGCAACATCATCATCTCAGACACTATCACGGAGAGAGTGTGTTGAGAGAGAGTTGTCTGCCTACTTGCAGTCTGTTGGTGCTGACAGTGAAACAAATCCCCTGCAGTGGTGGAAAGACCATGAGAAAATGTTCCCAAATCTGAAAAATCTGGCAAAAAAGTATCTGTGTGCCCCCGCCACCAGTTCCCCATCAGAAAGGGTATTTAGTACCAGTGGGAATATAGTCGCATGCCACCGAGCATCTCTCAAACCAGACACAGTGGATAGGCTTGTGTTTTTGGCACAGAACTTAGTCTGAACAAAATGGTACAAAAATGTGCACTTTTAGTTCGTGTTTTAAAATGTCATTGACATCATGCATTGAAGTGCACTTCTTGTTTTGAAATGTTGTAGTGACAAGGAAAACATGAGCTTTCTGTTTTGAAAAGACCATTTTGAAATGGCTATTTTTCGGGTTTATTGAATGCACTTTTACGTTTCGCTCATTTTTTTTTCATTTAATTATTTAAAATGGGGACAGTGCATCTTGAGCTCTACAAAGCTAGGCTACACTAAAATATGTGGCATTATTTATGTTTATGGCACAGAATTTAAAATGGTAAAAAAATATGCACTTTAATTCAGTTAGTTGTATGTTTAGTTAGTGTTTTCAAATGTCATCTTAGAGACATTATGCACTGAAGTTTATTGTTTTGAAATGTTGCAGTGACAAGAAAAATTTGAACTTTGTTTTGAAATGACCGTTTTGATGTCTTTCTCAGGGTTTATTGAATGTTTGATCTTTTTTTTTTTTCATTTATTAGGACAGTGCACCTTCAGCTCACTAGGCTATACTACAGTACACGGCATTATTTTTATTTTACAGTTACTGAAAGTCTGTTTGCATTGCAATAGATGAATAAATTGCATTTGATTAATCTTAGCTGGTTTTGATTTCACCCTTTTTTCTTAAACATCTGTTGAACTTTGCATGTGAATACAGTATGAACAAGAAATTCAAGAATATTATAACGACATAGAACGCAGGGACATAGAATCATCATACCGGTGTCATTGTATGCGTCATATGGTCAATTCAACACTAGGGCAAAATGTCGAGATATATATCGTGTATCGTGACATGGGCTAAAAATATCGAGATATTTTAAAAAGGCTATATCGCCCAGCCCTAATTGGGGCCATAACAGTTGTGTTTAATTGAGTGTTGTTGTGTGGCTGTCAGTCTAATAGTGTTGTTGTAGTTGCTATGACAACTCTAAATGCTGCCTAAAGTCGTCTTTTTTTGAAGAAAAACCCCACAAATTTTTCGCCGCGCGCTTTGCGTCCACCGCAACACTTCAGTGGCCTGCTTGCTTGGTAGTCTCCCGGCCTGAATTGGATCCCCAGCACGCCCCTGGTTTGAAGTATTTAAACCGAGGAGACCCAACAATTTTTATATACATAAAAAGTGCTCAAGTAAGATTACATAGATATTGAAATAGTGCGCAAATCAGCTAAAAATTATCAATGGCGAGGCAGCGTGGATCAATCAGTACCCAGCAACCAGTTGCAGTTCAAATTTATGTATGTGACTTCTGGATGAGCCTCCTTTAACCTGTTACCCAGCAGACGACCCGGTACCGACCCAAAGGGCCTCGCACGATAATCGAAAAGAACGGTAAACAAATTGGAACGCAACCCATCATTACAAAACATAGTAACAGCGTATATCGTTTGAAAGCTGAGAGTCTTGGGAATCCTTATAAACATAGGTTACAGTGAAATAACATGTTTTGTTCGCTAAAACGGCCAAATTACGTCACTGCCTCACGTTTTAAAACACCCCCCGAAACTCCCTTTTGAATCGCGTCATCTTACCTTTAAACCGATGTTTACATCCGAAGCCTGTATTCGACCCTGGCATGCTAGGTCTTGAAATATCGGTAAGAACCCAGCAAATTCGAATATCCACCGTGTTTTGCTGATATTATGATTGGTAGATGCATTATCCAACTCAAACAAAACAGTTTCGTTATAAAAAAAAAACAAACTCCTACTTTTCTCTGGTAAAAAATGAGACATTTTGAATAGTTCTGCGTTATTTTCAGCGGAAAGACATAGCTAGCTGTGTTTGTTAGACTCTCATGGTTACGTAGACACCGCATGTCTGTAGGACCTACTTCTTCTTCTTCTTCTTTTTTGTTAATGGCAGACAACACTTTGTCTTTAGTGCATGCCGCCACCTACTGTACTGAATTTCGTGCTGACTTTGACTGGGTACTTTACTTTGGTAATATAATAATAAAAAAATTAAAAAAAACTCCTCTCACGTATCCTTCTCTGCTTCAATTATTTCCCAGGCTTTCTGTCTCTCCTTACTTTTCTACAATCTGACTGCTTCCGAACCCTCTTTCCAAAATCCTCTGAATATCTTCCCTCTTTACATCTACTACACCCAAAATCTCTCTTGCCGCATCTACCACCATCTTAATTCTCTCCGTTTTGCTTTCTATCTCACAGGCACAATGAAGAACCATTGAAATGAACGCTAAAAAGCTTCTTTTATTCATCCTAATTTCATCCTCCTCAAACTCATATTGCCTCTTTTCCACTGGCTGTTCTCTGGCCTGCTCTTTCCCCACCATTTCTTTTTTACTCACAACCCTTTTTGTTGCTTCTGCATACGATATTTTCCCATGCACTCTTGTCCTTTCCACCTCTCTTTCCATTTTCCTTCTTTCACACTGCACTGACCCCATCTCATGACTTCCCCCACAGTGAAAACATGCTTTTGCCTTTAAACAATCATCTTCAATGCATCCCTCCTGTCCACACCTTCTACACCTGTGCATTTCTTTTTTACATACAACCGCCACATGCCCATATTCCTGACATCGGTAACAGCGCAGTGGAGCCCTTTCGTACATTCTCACCCTATAACTTACATAGTCTACAAATATTCTCTCCAGTACCTCACTGTTGAACTCTAAAAGCACAGATAGGCTTTCCTGCACCTTTCCCTCCCGGTAGCTTCTCATCCGCTTTGCTCCACACAGCCCCTCTACCTTCAAAAAATCATTTAAGTCCATGTCCAATGGAACACCGCTGATCACTCCTTTAACACACGGTTTTTCCTGTAAAGGAAAGCTAGTTACCTTTACGAGATCGTACTGTTTAATTTTTAATGCTTTGTTTTGTTGTTTAACATTGCGACACTCCACAATCACTAACCCTCCCCGTGTTATCCTAACTGCTCTTACATCTCCAATTTCCCTTTTCACAAATTTCCCAATTTCATGAGCATTACTAAATAAACAGTTTGCTTCATCACCCTTTATATTTGCTTTTATGCCTACAACAAATGTTTCATCCTCATTTTCGTTATCACTTCCTTTTTTCCTTTTCTTTTTTAATCCCACCGCCGACTCACAATCCATTTTCCAAAACCATTCACCCGCAATCCGAATCTAAACCGAGAAACCGTGCAAAATCTTCAAAAAGCCAAACAATCCACAAATCTATTTTAAATCTCGCGCCAAAAACTCGTCCTTCCTACTCGTTAGCCGTAATCGTCTGTAGGACCTATCGGTGTCGAGTTACAAGTCTTCAAAGCGAGTGAGGCTCGCACGAATGAAATCGCACTAGCTTGCTTTGATTGACGGTTGCTCCGTCATATCACAAGCTACAAAGATGAGCCCAAGATGTCCTTGTAGCCAATGAGGAGACCTTTCCAACGACGTATAGCACTTCCCCTCACTGCCTCGGGAAATCTGGGAGATTGAGTGCGCTATTCTCGCTGCAAGTCCGTGCGTAAAAAAGCTGGATCATCGCCTTGTCTTGCGCCTCCCCAAAACTTTCGTATTTTGGTCAAAAATACCTCAACGACAAGGAAAAACAAACCTCGCGAAGGAATAAGGGGCAAAGGAAGACGAAAAGAGAGAAAGTTATATTGAGGAAGAAATAAAAGAAATCGAAATAAGTGAAATCTGAGTGTTCATTCATTTCATGGAAGGGAAGAACCCCGATTTTGAATGGTGCGTAGCCTAATCATTATGTCTACACAAACAAAACGATGCTTTTATCCTAACATAATTACAATGCATGATGAGGAGTTTCCAATGATGTGTAGCATGCTGTGTGTGTAGAACGTGAATTGGGTTGCCTGGGGAAGCCCTTACGAAAATGAACTGAAGAGTTACTATAGTGAACTATAAGAATTGTATAGTGTTCTAAAGTGTGGTTATGGTGTTCTATTGTACATTTCACCAGCTATGGTTTGCAATAGTTTTTTTTTTTCTGAAGTGTTATTTTATTAGCTATGGTAGCCCTACAATATTTCAATAATAATACTAAAATCACCATAGTGCAGTCCAAAAAACCATACAATTACAACAGTAATACTATAGTTTTTGGTGGTAAATTTTATGGTTTTCCAATAGTGTTTTTTTTTGTAAAGGAGAGTAGAAAGGTGAGAGTGCAGGGGGAGGGGATCCTCTTTTACAACTACACATTTGCACTTCATCACTTTGTCTGTCCTTTTTTCTATAGAAAATCGTGGGTGCAGTGGCAAAAATAGTTTTATGTGAAATAAGGCCTCTGTAATACCATGACACAACTTTTACTAACTAATCCAGATATAAGTAAGATACTACAGATGGTTGTCTTTCATTTGAGACCAAGGTCATGTTTCTAGACCAAGGGGTTCATGAGCAATCAAGCTTTATTTAGAGCTTTATTTAGAGTATCCAAAGGCCCTTTTGGAGTCTCCAAATGGACACTCTGCAAAACGCATGAGTATTACCACACAAAAATGGCTCTCTAAAGGTCATAGTTCATTGTATAGTCATTTCCTCTGACACTTGGCTTCAAAAGACCTGGGAGTGGGCCAGAGTTGTGTTTCCATGGGGAAATAAGTGACTTAGAGTGCTGTAATGGGGTCATTTCCAGAGATGTAAAAATCTGCATGGTAGAAAAAACAAAATTCTACCCTCTGTTCCTCTTTGACAGTAAATCACAGAGTTATTTTGACCATTCCTATACATTCTACAAGGTCTCAGGTTTCAAAGGAGGTCAAGCATTTGATGATAGGCCAAAGTATGTGGACACAGTGACCTTTTAAATAGACGCTGTGTCATTTCGAGAAAAAACAGAAATACAGTGGGTTTTGGTAAAGGTAATCCATTAAAAGAGTTGGCGAATGGAGGGATTTCCAAGCAAGCTAGTAACTGAAGGATCTTAACATCTTTAGTGAAACTAAACCCCAGCAATTCATGCTTTAGTAGTACAGGGAGGAATTTTCTGAAACTCTTAACAATGCACGATAAAGGCAAAGATCATGGAAATGTTTAAAGGGGACCTATTATGCTGATCCTTCTTTTAATACAAAAAGGTAATGCTATAATGTTGGATGTCCATACTCAACCTCTGAAAAGTGTCTGAACATAAGATACAGGAGTTTTGCCGTAATCCAAGAACGTGATTTCCTCTCTGAACAACTCTTCACGAGATCTGGACAAAACCTGATATCAGGTTGTGCCATCCATAAAATCCTGTATCGGTCGCGACTGTCCGCGACTCACAAGCTATGTTTCCATCCACTCGTCAGTCGAATTATCCGAAGTTTGCCATAAATATTCATGCGAATAAAGCTGGTGAAAATACTTTTCCTTCTAATGGCATTAAGGCATATAAAAAGTTGTGCGTAATGATGCCGCATGCTGTTATGCCATCAAATTGGTGTATTGAGTACATTTCTGACATTTTAAGCTGCTTTCATTCATCTTCGCACTGAATCACAGAACCTTCAAGTGAACTAAAGTAGTTTGTTAGCCAACTAATTTAGCTGGTTAGCCAAAATGAATTGCGTTTACCAACAAATGACGATAATTGCACAAGTTGGGTGCCAGCTATTAGCATCATAGCAGACCATTATCAGAAGAGAACAACGCCATCAAAACACCGTCAAGATACAGTAGCAGATTTATTCGGTGAATAATGTTTCCATCTGCATTTATCGCATAAGCCTTTTACCGATCAAGAGGAAATCCGATGAGATGGACCGTACAAACTATGAGTCTGTATTCTTGAAATCAAGTCTAATTTTGCCCTCTCCGTGGGGCATTTTAAATTCGATATTACTTAATTCATATGGATGGAAACATGGCTACAGATGCGGAAGCAGTCGCTTCGCAGCATTAGCCTACCAAACTGATGGCCTGTTGAATGTGGCTGTAGCACTGCGACTAACGTAGCCAAGTTACTGTTGCTAATGTTTGTGTCCTAAATATGCAAGAGTTATATCAGGGGAAATTCTACAGAAGGTGTGTGAACATAACCCTTACTTGAAGCGACCTTTTTATACTTATTTGTAATTTGGATGCTTGGTACAACTGCCCCCCTAGTCACTGAATTTACTGCCTGTAAAACCTGTATTGCAGGGTAATGTTAGTCTCTGTAGTGATTATGACCGCTCGGTTATCAGCTACTGCATATTAGTTTTCGTGCAGTGCAATTTCGTGCTGTGCTCCTGGTAACTTATAGGCAGCAATTCTGATCAATGTGGTAGTTCCATCATAAAGTTGCCTGATTGTAGCCACTACAGTTGAAGCTAACCGGACAGGTGCTGTATGTGGCTGCAGTTAGACCAGATGTTACAACCTCCCCATGGGCCTGGGGTGCATGGGGCGAGTAACTGGATGTTATTTATACCGGGAGATGTAAAATGTAATGGTAACAGTGGAGATAAAACAAGGAGGCAAAAATAATTCAGTGCAGGGGTTTTTACTGTGACTGGGTTAGACAAACTCACACAACCAAGGACAAGGGACGCTGGATGTTGCCAAAAGAACATTTAAAGAAAAACAAGCTAGCTAACACGGAGAGCAATCTAATCTAATGTTTCCTGAACACAAAACAAAAGCCTGACTACTCTAACTAGCACAAAAAAATACAAGGGTTGGCAACCACCCCTAACGGCTAGTGGGTCTATACATAGAACAACTACGGGCATATGTATAGGAGCCCCCAGTCTTACCTGTCCCAAGCCCTGGAAGTGTACACAAACCAAAACAAATCAAACACTTACTGGTAAACAGAAAAACAAAGATAAGGGAACGGGCAGTTACTGCATAAGCACAGATAAGGAAATGAGCGGCCACCAGAATGCAAACAGTAGTGACTTTTAAACTGGAGGAGTGGATCGGGACTGGTTGATTGTAGGATGACATGGGAGGCTTGGATTGGTGAAGGCGGGACTGCAGAGGCTGTGATTAGTGAAGGCGGGACCTGTTAAAATGAAGACTGACTGGCAGATGAAAGCAGGGAAGTAAAAATAATACAAACACACGTGGCACGTAACACTCCCCCCCTTAAGAACTAACTTAACATTTTTTTAAAACAAAGTTAGTTCATACATACAAAGTAATTACATACAAATCGACTTCCGATTGTTTACTCAAAGTACATAACTACATTTTTTTTCCTTAACATATTTCAGGGACATACAAAAATTATACACAAGTTTACACAGTTTGCTTAATCATCCCATTTGTTTTAATTCACTCACTAACAAACCGTGGGGCTACTCATTTAAATACACAATGCATTTTCAAAACTCATTGGTTGCTCGTGTTAACAAAACTACGAGACAACGTATCGGCCAGTACATTGTCACTTCCTTTCTTGTGGTGAATGTGCACATTATATTGCTGCAGAATCAGAGACCAACGCATGAGGCGTTGGTTATGATTATACATACGCGAAATGAACACCAATGGGTTATGGTCAGTAAAGACCTCAATTGGGACAGAACTTGAACCCACATATACCTCAAAAAACTGCAAGGCTAATAAAAGTGCTAGAGCTTCCTTCTCAACGGTGCTATATTTAAGTTGGTGTTTATTGAATTTCCGCGAGAAGAAGCTGACGGGGTGATCAATTCTGTCGGCGTCTTCTTGCAGTAGTACAGCACCAGCTCCCAGAGCGCTTGCATCAACCTCCAATTTAAACGGTTGCGCAAAGTCTGGAGCAGCGAGTACAGGCGCACTGCACATCAGGAGTTTGGCAGCCTCGAAAGCCTTTTGGCAGTCAGAGGTCCACATAAAAGGCGTCTTTGTACTGAGGGCTCCTGTTAACGGCGCCACTACAACCGAAAAGTTCCTGCAAAAACTTCGGTAATATCCTGCCATTCCAAGGAAACGGCGCAATTCTCGCCTAGTAGTGGGCGCAGGGAAGCCAACGATGGCAGCAACCTTTGCTGCCAATGGCCTAACTTGGCCATGACCCACTTGCTTTCCTAGGTATGTTACTGTCGCTTTTCCGAACTCACACTTTGCGAGATTCAGGGTTAACGTTGCTTTGGCCAGCCTCTCAAACACGCAACGTAGCACAGATACATGGTCAGCCCAACTGTCTGACCTAATCACCAAGTCGTCTAAATAAGCATGACAGTCTGAAATACCCACAAGAACAGTATTCACAAGCCGCTGAAAAGTGGGCGGAGCGTTTCGAAGGCCGAAGGCAAGAACATTATATTGGAGGAAGTTATCTGGTGTAACAAATGCGGAGATCTCGGACGCACGCGGAGTCAAAGGCACTTGCCAATACCCCTTCAACAAATCAAGTTTCGTAACAAACTTAGCGGCACCAATGTTGTCGATGCAGTCCTCCATCCTCGGTAGAGGGTAGGAGTCTGGCACGGTGACCGCATTGACTTTTCGGAAATCAGTGCAGAAACGTGATGTTCCGTCAGGTTTTGGCACAAGAATACAGGGTGAACTCCACGGGCTATTACTGGGCTTAGCCAAGTTATTATCTAGAAGATATTGCACTTCTTGCTTCATTGCCTTACGTTTTGCCATATTTACTTGATATGGGTGTTGTTTTATAGGGGCAGAACCATTCACATCGATATCATGTTGTGTTACTGTAGTCTGGGAGGGAGTATCACCAAAGAGAATTGGAAACTCATGGATTAAATTTACGATGTCTGATCTCTGGACCTCTGATAAATGGGCGAGATGGGACGGAAAATCAGACAGAATTTCCGAATTAGCCAGTCTAGCGCATTGCTGTTGGGCGTTTCGGAGCACAAGGCCATCCTCATCCTCCGCACAATCAAAACTTGTGTGACAGGTAGGACTTTAGGACCCTGTTAAAGAAGCATCGCCCGGCACACCGCTGGCGTGAAAACGCGAGTACTCTCGCGGTAGTTCAAGGAGAATCCCATTTTCTCGCGGTAGTTGCTAAAACCGCGTTTGTAAGGAAGTGCGGGAGACAGTCCACGTTGCCGACGCTGGAAACGGTATCAAACGAACCAGTTAAGCTACAGCAAACGGTTGAAATGTAAGTTTTGTCAACTTATGTTTTTTAGTATTTTAATGTATCCAGGAAGTGATGTTATGCTTGGTAACTTGTAGTCTGTGTATGTGTTCTTAGACAAAGTCTTGAATTATAAATCTGTCTTGTTAATGATAGGGGGTAGATGCATTGCGTGGAACTGCTATGTAGATGGACTATCCAGCATTGTACATTTTGTTGCATATTGTTTTTCATATGGTATTAATCTTTTTTTTTTGCCGTAAATATTGTATTTTTATAGAATTCTTATGTGGTAGCAGTAGTGATACCAGCAGGGCCAGTCAGCACTAGGATCAAGGTGGGAATTCTGTTTAAAGTAAAGCTATACATTAAAGGTTATTATTTTAATAGGTTAATTGTATATTAAAGGCTCCTATGTGTGTCACAGATGTTGTGCTAATGCCACCCACTGGCAACCACTGTTTTTCCGACACCTAGAATTACCACAGATAATTTTAGAGGCAGCCTTATTACTGGGTCTAGTATTTGGGGAGGGATCGCGAGTAACGGTGGTTCACAGTTCAGTAACTGCGGGGTTGTGTGTATTCGGTGTGAAACACCAGTGTGCAGTGAATTATCCGGTTGTTGTGAACCACCAGTGTGCAGTGAATTATCTGGGTATTGTGAACCACCAGTGTGCAGTGAATTATCCGGGTATTGTGAACCACCAGTGTGCAGTGAGTTATCTGGGTGTTGTGAACCACCAGTGTGCAGTGAATTATCCGGTTGTGGTGAACCACCAGTGTGCAGTGAATTATCCGGTTGTGGTGAACCACCAGTGTGCAGTGAATTACCAGGTAGTGGTGAACTACTGGGGTGCTGTGACCTATCAATTTGCAGTGAACCACTGGTGTGCCGTGAATTATCAATTAGCAGTGAACTATCAGTGTGTAGTGCATTATTAAGCTGTAGTGAACCACCTGCATGTAGTGAATTATTAAGTTGCAGTGAATCACTGGGGTGCAATGAATTATTAGGTTATAATGAAACCCTGACTGTGTAGAGGGGTTAAGGTTCCTTCACTGTGCTGTATTGGGCTCTTGAAGCCCTCTTAAGTTTTACTACTGTGGGTTTGGTTCACCTGTGCATAGTACCTGGTTGTCTCTGCCCTCCTAAACACTTGGGTCCTAGCTATTATTTTACCTTAGTAGACATGCTACTGTGCTGGCAGAACGTTGTCATGAATTTTAGTATTTCCCTGTACCCATCATTTTAGAGTGTACCGAATAAATATTGTTTTATTTTTCCTATACCTTTGCCTCTGAGTGATCTATTGATTTTGATTGCTTTTGGGGGATGTGTAACGGGGAAACACAGTCTGTTTATAGTTACCAACGGTCACATTTGGCGTAATCGGCAGGATACCCTATTCAGAGGCTTAGGTATTTCGTGGTGAGGCTTCCAGTCAACAGAACTAGGGATAGTTGGCTGCCTGGGTGTATGAGGAAAAACAGTGGTTGTCAAGAAGAAGACGGAGAGGACGTCAGTTGCCCTGATATTGACGCTGGCTTCAGGAGGTGCCATTAGGGGAGGCGTGCAGCAGAGGAAGCAGACCGCGGTTGGTTTGGTTAAGACTGGTGTTGTCTCTCTGGATCCACGATGACGACGGAAAATATGGAGGAACAACTGAGAGCACTGACAGAACTGGTACAACAGCTACAAGCGGAAAATGCAAGACTCAGGGAGGGAGTCGGGGAACCAGCTTTCCCCGTTGGGGGAAGTGAGCGTGTTCATCCTTTGAATGACCCTATGAATAACAGTTCAAATCCTGATTCTTCTATTGCTGTAGCTAATAACCCAGTGGAGCGAGTTTATGTCCAAGCACCTCGAGAGAGGAAGTGTCCCAGGTTTTCAGGAAAATTATCTCAGGATACTATGTCTGTAGAAGACTGGATAGAAGAGGCACGTAGATCATTGGCTACTAGGCAAATGCATCCTAAAGAACAAGCCCTCTTCCTTTATGATCTTTTAGATGGGGAGGCAAAGCGTGAGATTAAGTTTAGCTCTCCAGAGGAGAGGGATGACCCTGATAAAATTTTTTCCATCTTAAATGAGAACTTTGGTTGTGCACAGTCCTACGTGGTGTTACAAAAACAGTTTTTCCAGCGTCGGCAACATGAAGGGGAGTCTATTAGACAGTACTCACATGCCTTATCTGAGTTAATGGAACTACTCAAAGGTAGAGATCCCCGAGGGGTGTCGAACCCTGATTTAGTTACTCGCGACCAGTTCATAGAGAATGTACGTGATGAAATGTTACATAGAGAGCTGGTACGTCTAGTAAGGATAACCCCTAGAATCACCTTTCGTCAGATTCGTAATGAAACTGTTAAGTGGGAGGGCAGGAACTCGCGCTTTAGTGCACCTCGAGCCCGGGCGTACTCTTGTGAGTCCCAGGTAGACATGAGGGAAGAAGTAGGTGTTGATTCTAATGCTGTTTATGCTAGACCCCAGGATGAGCTACAGGAATTGAAGGAGGGCCTCCGTAAGCAGCAGATGCAGCTAGATGCTATCATGAAGCACTTAGGCACAGTATCAGTTGCCGCTCCAAATGTTCCGCCTGCTGGTGCCACCAATAGCATAAAACCTTATCGCTTCCAGGCTGATGGAAAACCAATATGTATGCGCTGTAATAAGAGCGGCCATATAGCTAGGTTTTGCAGAGTCCAGATGCGTGAGGGAAGTAAGAGGGAGGAGCAAGAGGTGTCTACCCAGGGCCATCAGGTGGGGGCCGCAGTGAATTCCACAGAGCAGCAGGTAAACTAGCGCCCTCTGGTGTTGGGAGTCCGACACCAGAAGGGGATAATTTGGACTCAATCAAGGCAGTTACCAGTACATCCCAGCTTATAGGAAAGTGTCCAGTGGTGGTGGTTCGGCTCGGAGGTATACCCGTTTCGTGTCTTTTAGACACAGGATCAATGGTAACAACCATCACTCAAGCATTCTTTGAGCAGTTCCTCCAACCCCAGACCAAAGAACCCCCAAAGCCCTGCAGCTGGTTGCGGCTTAAGGCCGCTAATGGGCTTGAGATCCCATACCTTGAATATTTGGAGTTGGATTTGGAAGTGCTCGGCAAAGTTCTCCCTAACATGGGTGTGCTCTTCGTCAAGGACCTTCCGGACACAGCCTTTAAACATCAAAAAGAAGCGGTGCCGGGCCTGCTTGGCATGAATGTTATCAGTAGTTGTTACCAAGAATTGTTCCGACAGCATGGCGACAATCTCTTTCACTTCCTCCCTGCCCAGCCAATAGGCAAGGGGTGGACACGAGCAATGGCAGAGTGCCAGAGCCTAGAACGGATTGCAGAGACAGGATACCTTGGCAAGGCAGCTGTTCAGCCAGGGACAGCTGTGAGGATACCAGCTGGTTCGCTGCAGTTTGTTTCCTCCTCTTGCAATCAGGGTTTTGGGCCGGCGCTTACCTCAGCATTTCTTGAGCCACTTTTCTATGGGGAAGGTAAACTTCCATCCAACCTCTTGATCCCCAGTGCGCTCCTCTCCATCTCTCAAGGCCTGGTTAGTGTACCAGTGGTCAATGTAGGGGAACATGATCAGTGGCTTCAACCCAGAACAACATTGGGTACCCTGCACCTAGTGAATGTGAAAAACTCAAAGCATCCTGTTTGTATTGAAGAGCACTGGGAGGAACAGGAGCGAGTGGCAATAGTGCAATCGGTGGATGGGGGGGTTTCTACAGCTTCAACATCTTTTGACCTCCCTGCCTTACAGTGGCCCACCCTGTCCCTAGAGGAACAACAGCAGGCCCGGGCGCTCCTTAAAAAGTATAGGGATGCTTTTAGTCAATATGAAGGAGACTTGGGCTGTACCACCTTAGTCCAGCACGAAATACCAGTGGTGGACGATGCGCCTATACGCCAAAGGTACAGACGACTGCCCCCTTCTCAGTTCTCTCAGGTCAAGACACACATCCAGGAATTATTAGACAGAGATGTGGTTAGGCCAAGCTGCAGCCCATATGCTTCACCCATCGTAATCGTTCAAAAGAAGGATGGCACTATTCGTCTCTGTGTGGATTATCGACAGCTCAACTCTAAAACTAGAAAAGACGCTTACCCACTGCCACGGATTGAGGAATCTTTAGACGCCTTAACTGGCGCAAGATGGTTCTCCACCTTGGACCTGGCGCGTGGTTACAACCAAGTACCTGTGGCTGAGAAAGATAAAGAAAAGACTGCCTTTTGCACCCCATTCGGCCTCTTTGAATTTAATCGCATGCCGTTTGGGCTTTGTAATGCTCCAAGCACTTTTCAGCGCCTTATGGAGCGGATTTTTGGGGACCAGAGCTTTAACTCGCTCTTGCTCTACCTTGATGATATAGTGATATTTTCATCATCGTTCGAGCAGCATCTACAACGCTTGGAAGTGGTCCTTGACAGACTTCGCAAACATAACTTAAAGTTGAAGTTGACCAAGTGTCATTTCTTTCAGAGAGAGGTCAAGTACTTGGGCCATGTGATTTCGGCGGATGGGGTTGCTACTGACCCAGACAAGATCAGTGCAGTGGCAGAGTGGAAGAGGCCCACCAACACTACGGAGCTTCGTTCATTCTTGGGGTTTGCCTCTTATTATCGCCGATTTGTGGAGGGCTTTGCCAAGCATGCAGCCCCCCTTCATAAGCTGGTTGGAGAACTGCAGGGCCGCCGTAAGAGCCTGGGTCCAAAAATCAATGCTAAGCTTGACAACAGATGGGACGACGAGTGTGAACAAGCTTTTATAACTCTTAAAAACAAACTAATCAGTGCCCCCGTGTTGGGGTACGCGGATTTCACACAGCCGTTTATTCTTGAAATTGATGCCAGCCATCAAGGGCTGGGTGCTGTCCTATCTCAAGAACATGAAGGGAAGCTAAGGCCAGTCGCCTTTGCAAGCAGAGGGTTACGCCCAACAGAAAGAAACATGTCCAACTATAGTTCCATGAAGTTGGAATTTCTTGCCATGAAGTGGGCGGTTACAGAAAAATTTAGAGAGTATTTGATTGCGGCCAAATTTACTGTCTATACAGACAATAATCCCTTGAGCTACTTAAAGACAGCCAAGCTCGCTGCAGTGGAACAACGCTGGGCATCCCAGTTGGCGGTTTTCGACTTTGAGGTCAAGTATCGACCTGGCACCGCGAATCGTAACGCCGATGCCCTGTCACGCCTCCCAGTCCAACCCCAGACCCTGGAGACCATCGCAGCAGTCACTCCAGGCATTACCGTCCCAGCCCCGGTGGACAGACTATGCCCCTCTACTGTCACTACCTCAACAGTGGATGCTATTCCAGTGCGACAAAAGGCTGACCTAAAAGCACTCCAAGCCGCAGACCCAGTCATTGGGGCATTTGGGTGCTACTGGAGATGGGGACGTGCTCCTACACGAAAAGAGAGGACAGCAGAGGCAGAGGGCGTTTTGGAATTAGTCCGCCAGTGGAAAAGGATCAGAGAGCAGAAAGGCGTCCTTTATAGGGAGGTCCAGTTACCCCCTGGACGGGAAACGGTGCATCAACTTCTTCTGCCCGACATTCTAAAGGTTGAAGTACTGACAAGCCTCCACAACCATCATGGCCACCAAGGCACGGAGAGAACAACACACTTGATCAGGGAGAGATGTTACTGGCCCAACATGCGACGAGATATCGATAAGTGGTTTAAAGCGTGTGAACGATGTGTCGTGGCCAAGGCAGTACAACCTTCAGTGAGGACCTTTATGGGCCACCTTCTGGCCTCCAGACCTTTAGAGATAGTGGCTATTGACTTCACCACTCTGGACAAGGCCAGTGACGGCAGAGAAAATGTTCTGGTCATAACGGACGTCTTCTCCAAGTTTACCCAAGCCTATCCAACTTCTGACCAAAAAGCAAGTACAGTAGTCAAAGTCCTCACAGAGAGATGGTTCTACTCGTACGGGGTGCCGAGGAGAATACACTCAGACCAAGGCAGAAACTTTGAGGGGGAACTTCGAAAGCGTCTCTGTCAATTGTATGGGGTAGAGAAAAGTAGGACTTCTCCCTATCATCCTGAAGGGAATGGGCAGTGCGAACGATTTAATAGAACACTCCACGACCTCCTACGCACACTCCCAGCAGATAAGAAGAGAAAATGGCCCCAACTCCTCCCCCAGCTGTTGTTTGCTTACAACACGACAGTTCATCAGTCCACAGGCCACTCTCCGTACGAGCTTATGTTTGGCCAAAAGCCCCAACTGCCTGTGGACCTCCTTCTGGGAGTGGGAGATGAGGAACCAGTACTGGGAATGACAGAGGACTGGGTGACAAAACATCAAGATAACCTAGCCTCTGTGTACTCTAGGGCCAGGAAACAGCTTGAAATGGCAGCTAGCTCTCGAGAGCGACACAACCCAGCCGCCCCCTCCATTCTCCCTAACGGCACTTTAGTCTACCGGAAGAACCATCTGCCAGGACGTCACAAAATCCAGGACGTATGGGAGTCTACCGTGTATGAAGTGATGGAGTGTCTGGACGACATTGGAAACGTGTATAAAATCAAACCAAGAGATGCTTCAGCACCATGTAAAAATATTCATCGCTCGGAGCTGCGGCCCATTCCTATAGGGGCAGCCCCCAGAGCCTCAACACTCATTGAGGCCCCCTCTCAAACGCCAATCATTTCACAGCCTCCCTGTTTGGACGACAAGGATGATGACGACGACGGTACTGCCTCAGGATTTATTTGGTTACCTAGACAAGGGAACGGAGACATCAGAACTACTGCTGGACAGGAAGCAAGTACGGATCTTACACCAGCTAGGAATATTCCAACCTCTGAGATGGCATTGGACCAACCTCAGGGACCCCAATCGGTTTCAGAGCCCAGATCATTAGAAGAGCCCCTAAACGAGCTAGTTGAGACACCCCTAAGCTATGAGAGTCCGTCTAGGTCTGAGACCCAGCAGCAGATCTTGGAGCCTCCTGAAACTGGCCCTAGACGGTCAACTAGGGCAACAGCAGGCCGCCATTCCAATCCCTTTCACCTCCCACAGTCAGTAGCCCGCTCCCAGGAGGGGAATAGCCAGACTATAATTCAGGCAGTAGCTAATATACTGCAAGCATTAGCGGGCACCTGGAACTAGGAAGTTGGGCAAGGTGTTAGAGTGACACCGGGACGGTGACCTTCTAAAGTGGGGGTGTATGTGACAGGTAGGACTTTAGGACCCTGTTAAAAGAAGCATCGCCCGGCACACCGCTGGCGTGAAAACGCGAGTACTCTCGCGGTAGTTCAAGGAAAATCCCATTCTCTCGCGGTAGTTGCTAAAACCGCGTTTGTAAGGAAGTGCGGGAGACAGTCCACGTTGCCGACGCTGGAAACGGTATCAAACGAATCAGTTAAGCTACAGCAAACGGTTGAAATGTAAGTTTTGTCAACTTATGTTTTTTAGTATTTTAATGTATCCAGGAAGTGATGTTATGCTTGGTAACTTGTAGTCTGTGTATGTGTTCTTAGACAAAGTCTTGAATTATAAATCTGTCTTGTTAATGATAGGGGGTAGATGCATTGCGTGGAACTGCTATGTAGATGGACTATCCAGCATTGTACATTTTGTTGCATATTGTTTTTCATATGGTATTAATCTTTTTTTTTTGCCGTAAATATTGTGTTTTTATAGAA
This sequence comes from Gymnothorax reevesii, assembly GCA_029721435.1. Lineage (NCBI taxonomy): Eukaryota > Metazoa > Chordata > Actinopteri > Anguilliformes > Muraenidae > Gymnothorax > Gymnothorax reevesii. The sequence goes on from CM056581.1 coordinate 61,147,780, forward strand.
TTCTTATGTGGTAGCAGTAGTGATACCAGCAGGGCCAGTCAGCACTAGGATCAAGGTGGGAATTCTGTTTAAAGTAAAGCTATACATTAAAGGTTATTATTTTAATAGGTTAATTGTATATTAAAGGCTCCTATGTGTGTCACAGATGTTGTGCTAATGCCACCCACTGGCAACCACTGTTTTTCCGACACCTAGAATTACCACAGATAATTTTAGAGGCAGCCTTATTACTGGGTCTAGTATTTGGGGAGGGATCGCGAGTAACGGTGGTTCACAGTTCAGTAACTGCGGGGTTGTGTGTATTCGGTGTGAAACACCAGTGTGCAGTGAATTATCCGGTTGTTGTGAACCACCAGTGTGCAGTGAATTATCTGGGTATTGTGAACCACCAGTGTGCAGTGAATTATCCGGGTATTGTGAACCACCAGTGTGCAGTGAGTTATCTGGGTGTTGTGAACCACCAGTGTGCAGTGAATTATCCGGTTGTGGTGAACCACCAGTGTGCAGTGAATTATCCGGTTGTGGTGAACCACCAGTGTGCAGTGAATTACCAGGTAGTGGTGAACTACTGGGGTGCTGTGACCTATCAATTTGCAGTGAACCACTGGTGTGCCGTGAATTATCAATTAGCAGTGAACTATCAGTGTGTAGTGCATTATTAAGCTGTAGTGAACCACCTGCATGTAGTGAATTATTAAGTTGCAGTGAATCACTGGGGTGCAATGAATTATTAGGTTATAATGAAACCCTGACTGTGTAGAGGGGTTAAGGTTCCTTCACTGTGCTGTATTGGGCTCTTGAAGCCCTCTTAAGTTTTACTACTGTGGGTTTGGTTCACCTGTGCATAGTACCTGGTTGTCTCTGCCCTCCTAAACACTTGGGTCCTAGCTATTATTTTACCTTAGTAGACATGCTACTGTGCTGGCAGAACGTTGTCATGGATTTTAGTATTTCCCTGTACCCATCATTTTAGAGTGTACCGAATAAATATTGTTTTATTTTTCCTATACCTTTGCCTCTGAGTGATCTATTGATTTTGATTGCTTTTGGGGGATGTGTAACGGGGAAACACAGTCTGTTTATAGTTACCAACGGTCACACTTGGATTGCGTTCAGGGCTCACGCAAGCTATTTGGCACACAGGCAGAATTGTTTTCACATCCTCTGATTGGGTTGTCTCTCTGGGCTGATAAGCCTTAAGCATATTAATGTGGCATACTCGTGTCTGACGTTTACGGTCGGGCGTTCGAATTACGTAATTGCTTTCACTTAGTTTTTCCTCCACAGTATATGGACCAGAAAAGCGAGCTGACAACGCAGATCCAGCAACAGGCAATAAAACTAGGACCCGATCTCCAGGCTTGAAATTACGCGCTACAGACTTCCAATCAAAACGGCGCTTCATTTTTTTCTGGGATAAAGATAGTTACTCTTTCGCCAGGGAACAGGCATAATGCAACTTTTCTCGGACCTGAGACACATAGTCTAACACATTGGGTTTATCATTTGAAACTGACATAAACTGTTCCTTCAAAACTTTTAAAGGACCCCGAACAGTATGCCCAAATACGAGTTCAGCGGGGCTAAACCCCAACGATTCCTGTACCGCTTCTCGTAAAGCGAACAGAATGAATGGGAGGCCTTCCTCCCAGCAATTTCCAGTCTCAAAACAATATTTGCGGAGGGCCGATTTAAGTGTTTGATGCCAACGCTCTAACATCCCTTGACTCTCAGGGTGGTAGGCACTTGCGACCTGATGCTGAATGGCTAAAGACAGCAAAAACTGTTGAAACTGTCTTGACAGAAAGTTGGTACCCCGATCTGTTTGAATCACTTTAGGAAATCCAAATGTTGAAAAAAACCTAGTCAATGCTTTTATCACATTCTTGGTTGTGATCGTGCGCAAAGGGATAGCTTCTGGAAATCTAGTTGTCGTACACATAATAGTGAGCAGGAACTGTTGGCCTGACTTCGCTTTAGGAAGCGGACCTACGCAGTCAACAACCACATGTTGGAAAAGTTCCCCAAGTACCGGAATTGGACAAAGTGGAGCGGGGGGTATAACCTGATTGGGTTTTCCCACAACCTGACAAACATGACAAGTCTTGCAATGCTTTGTAACAGCACTTTTAAGTCCAGGCCAAAAGAAATGTCTCAACACGCGATTATATGTCTTCCTAATTCCCAAATGACCAGACCATGGATTTTCATGCGCCAAAGCCAATATTTGCGGACGATACTCGACAGGTACAACAATCTGATAGACCACACCCCAATCACTTCCCAGAGTCAATGGAGATGACCACTTCCTCATCAACAGCCCACCATCTAAAAAATAAGCTGCAGACTTATCTTTCGCCACAACAGGTGAAACAACCATCTCAAAACATTTACAGAGGGACGCATCGTTTTTCTGAGCAGCAACAAGTTCTTCACGAGTGCCAAGCAAAGCAACGGGGACAGACTCCAATGTTGAGGTAAGAGATTTATGTTCCTCCTCTTTATCAACGACTTGTGCTTCAACCTAAGTGCATGTGTTGGTTTGTAAGTATGGTGGTTTCGGGTTGGGGAGAGAACTGTTATCGGCGAGCATAGACGCTAAAACAGATTGTGACAAATCAACTTCCTCACCCCATTTCTTTGAATGGGCTCGGGTGAGCACGCAAGCAAGAAATATAGTAGGCGCTGACGTAATGCAAGTGTGACAGGCAGGGAGCACCTGCGTGACTATTCCTTAACACTCCACTGGGGAATAGACCACACCCACTCAATAGACCAGGACACAAGGTACTTTGTTTAAAACAATATAATTTATTGAGGTAGTTAAAAAGGAGGGGGGGTTTAGTGGGTAAGAGCCGAAAGACTCAACTGGACAAGCTCTCAATATGGCCAGCAGGGAGCCTAGCTTGCTAGCAGACTAATCAGTGCTCAGTTAGACAGGGTTCCAATACAGCCAACAGAGGGGTGGCTAGGTAGCAGGCCAATCAGTGCTCAGTTGGACAGGGTCCCAATACGGCCAGCAAGGGAGTAGCTAGCAGGCTAGTCAGTGCCCAGTTAGACGGGGTTCCAATACAGCCAGCAGAGGAGTTGCTAAGTAGCAGGCTAATCAGTGCTCAGTTGAACAGAGTTCCAATACGGCCAGCAAGGGGGTAGCTAGCAGGCTAGTCAGTGCTCAGTTAGACAGGGTTCCAATACGGCCAGCAAGGGAGTAGCTAGCAAGCTAGTCGGTGCTCAGTTGAACAGGGTTCCAATACAGCCAGCAGAGGAGTAGCTAGATAGCAGGCCAATCAATGCTCAGTTTAACAGAGTTCCAATACAGCCAGCAAGGGAGTAGCTAGCAGGCTAGTCAGTGCTCAGTTAGACAGGGTTCCAATACGGCCAGCAAGGGAGTAGCGAGGTAGCAGGCTAATCAGTGCTCAGTTGAACAGGGTTCCAATACAGCCAGCAGAGGAGTAGCTAGCAGGCTAGGCAGTGCTCAGTTGAACAGGGTTCCAATACAGCCAGCAGAGGAGTAGCTAGGTAGCAGGCTAATCAATGCTCAGTTGAACAGAGTTCCAATACAGCCAGCAAGGGAGTAGCTAGCAGGCTAGTCAGTGCTCAGTTAGACAGGGTTCCAATACAGCCAGCAAGGGAGTAGCTAGCAGGCTAGTCAGTGCTCAGTTAGACAGGGTTCCAATACGGCCAGCAAGGGAGTAGCTAGGTAGCAGGCTAATCAGTGCTCAGTTGAACAGGGTTCCAGTACAGCCAGCAAGGGAGTAGCTAGCAGGCTAGTCAGTGCTCAGTTAGACAGGGTTCCAATACGGCCAGCAAGGGAGTAGCTAGGTAGCAGGCTAATCAGTGCTCAGTTGAACAGGGTTCCAATACAGCCAGCAGAGGAGTAGCTAGCAGGCTAGGCAGTGCTCAGTTGAACAGGGTTCCAATGCAGCCAGCAGAGGAGTAGCTAGGTAGCAGGCTAATCAATGCTCAGTTGAACAGAGTTCCAATACAGCCAGCAAGGGAGTAGCTAGCAGGCTAGTCAGTGCTCAGTTAGACAGGGTTCCAATACGGCCAGCAAGGGAGTAGCTAGGTAGCAGGCTAATCAGTGCTCAGTTGAACGGAGTTCCAATACAGCCAGCAAGGGAGTAGCTAGCAAGCTAGTCGGCGCTCAGTTGAACAGGGTTCCAATACAGCCAGCAGAGGAGTAGCTAGATAGTAGGCCAATCAGTGTTCAGTTGAACAGAGTTCCAATACGGCCAGCGAGGGGGTAGCTAGCAAGCTAGTCAGTGCTCAGACAGGGTTCCAATACAGCCAGCAGAGGAGTAGCTAAGTAGCAGGCTAATCAGTGCTCAGTTGAACAGAGTTCCAATATGGCCAGCAAGGGGGTAGCTAGCAGGCTAGTCAGTGCTCAGTTAGACAGAGTTCCAATACGGCCAGCAGAGGAGTAGCTAAGTAGCAGGCTAATCAGTGCTCAGTTGAACAGAATTCCAATACGGCCAGCAAGGGGGTAGCTAGCAGGCTAGTCAGTGCTCAGTTAAACAGGGTTCCAATACGGCCAGCAAGGGGGTAGCTAGCAAGCTAGTCAGTGCTCAATTAGACAGAGTTCCAATACAGCCAGCAGAGGAGTAGCTAATACACATTTCCACACACGTGAGACAATCCAAGGCAAATCCACACCAACCAGTGAGGCACTTCACACAATGGCACATCAAATAGTGGCACAGCAATCAAGTCACACACACCCACAGCAGCGTGAGCTAGGGCCCAAGGCACATAGTAGCGGACTTGTGAGTCAGCCTGAGCAGGAGTGGGGAGGTAGCCACTTATCTTTCTGAACAAGGAGAATGCGGGCGCATAATAATGCAAGTCGGGAGGCGACCCACAAGCACAGGCACAAAGACCATAAAGGGGCACACTTATCTCCAAACAAGATGAACTTCCGTAGCACTTTCCCCTTAATCCAACGGCTGGGTTGTCAGAATATTTATCCCGGAGGGAACGTGAGATCCGCTTCTATCAGAATGCCGGTTCCACGGTAAAGTCACTCTGGTCCGATCACATTACCGCCGCATCGTCAGCCCCAGCCAGATCCGTCATGAGCCTGTGTGTCTGCGCTGCCAAACCGCTTCTCCTCCCGACGAGCCCCCTTGAAAACTGTCGGCTCCCTGAGGTATAAAAGGCATTCCCCGAAACCTGTATACCAATCAAGTAGCATTATTTTTACCCGCTACACACCTGTAATTAATGGCTGACAATGAATGAACACAGGTGTGGTTTGTTTACATCTGCTCCCCTATGCGCCGCCATCTTAAGTGTAGCGGCACAGCCATCCCCAAAGGAAACCATTTCCCTCACAGTAGTTCCGCCCTTTCCCCCCCCTTTCGTCTAGGCACTCCGTGACACTAGGCAAATCTGACATGGGACAATTTTCGGGTTTATTTAAAACTTCGAGTGCTGGGTAAACTTTACCTCCGGCAATATCATTTCCCATGATAAAATCAACACCTGGAATAGGCAAGGCGGACCGTACAGCTACGTTAAAATAACCCGTGACTAAGTCTGATCGTAAATGCATTTTGTGCAAGGGAACAGTAACGAAGGACATATCAATTCCCTGAATCACCACATTTGCACCACTATACGTCACATCAGATACAGTTATCACATCGGCTAACACAAAAGATTGCGACGCTCCCGTGTCCCTTAAAATCCGGATAGGTTTTTGCTTGCTCGGCTTCCCAAAAAAGGAAATGAAACCGTCAAAAATAAATGTATCAAAACCATCTTCACGATGGCTTTCAGGGTTGTTTAATCTGGGATGTTCTGAGGAACTGTTCTAACAAAACCAGTTGGCTTAGTAGTGGCAGCGGTTCTCTTTTTCAAAGCAAAACAATTTGCAATTACATGTCCTACTTTATGGCAATAGAAACATGCTCGTTCCTCTTTAGACTGCAATGCTGGCAATTTGGAACCTTTTGCGGATTCACCTTCCCTGGAACTGTGGGAAGAGACAGATTTAGCTGCTTGAGTGGAACCAAACGCAGATTTGTGCGTAAGTGTAAACTCATCCGCAAATATCGCCGCCTCAGACAAGGACACCACCTTCTGTTCATTTAGGTAAACCACCACACGTTCGGGAACACAGTTTTTAAACTCTTCCAGTAATATTAATTCTCGTAGAGAATCATAGTCGTAGACTTTACTGGCAGCACACCATTTGTCAAACAGATTTCCCTTTTCTCTAGCAAATTCCACAAATGACTGGGCAGGGTTTCGCTTTTGGTTTCTGAATTATTGCCGGTAGGCCTCCGGCACCAACTCATATGCTCGAAGAATGGCAGTTTTTACAAGGTCATAGTTCATACTCTCCTCGAGACTGAGTGCAGCCACTACATCTTGAGCTTTTCCGACTAATTTGCATTGAAGCAAAGTGGTCCAGACTTCTTTGGGCCACTTAAGTGCAATAGCCAAACGCTCAAACGTACTAAAATAGGCATCTACCTCAGTTTCTCGAAAAGAGGGTAAAGCCACATGTCTCCGAACATCATAGCCCGCAAAGTCAGCTAAAGCAGATGTATCAGGTGGTACAACAGAAGGATTATGTTGTGCAGCATTTTGCAATTCTAGCTGCCGCAATTTAACCTTAACTTCTGCTTCCAATTCCAATTTACGTTGAGCCAGTTGGAACTCTTGTTCCCGTTTTTGTGCCCTCTCCCGTGCCTCAATCTCTGCCTTTCGTGCCTTCTCCTCAGCCTCAAGCTTTAACCGGGCGAGTCGGACCTTAAGCCGCGCATCACTCCCCGACCAATGAGAGCTTGGAGAGTATGGCTCAAACTTGGGCAAGGTAGGCGGAGGGGTAGTTGGAGGAAGCTCCCCCTTCCCTTCAACCACCACAGAACCACTAGCGCCCCAAGGAGAGTCATAACTTGTACCAGGCCTAGTAGGTACATCAGGCTGAGCAAGAGGACCAACAGTAACTGGAGAGGCAAAAATTTTTAGCTCAACCAACTTATCCTTCACCAGTGACTTAATCTCTCCCTTCCGGAGAGCACCAGACACCACAAGACCTACACAATTTGCAATTTCTAGCAGGTCATTTTTACGGCACTGATCCAGTGCGTCATTAGACGGGTTCCCTAGAAAGTCTTTGACATCAAACGAAGTCATTATCTAAATATTGCAATATTGCACCACTGTACAACAACAGTAACAACTCAAAATTATCTTCACTGCTTATTACAAATCAGCGACCGACTGGAGGTTGCTATCTCCCGGACGAGCCCCCATAATATGTTACAACCTCCCCATGGGCCTGGGGTGCATGGGGCGAGTAACTGGATGTTATTTATACCGGGAGATGTAAAATGTAATGGTAACAGTGGAGATAAAACAAGGAGGCAAAAATAATTCAGTGCAGGGGTTTTTACTGTGACTGGGTTAGACAAACTCACACAACCAAGGACAAGGGACGCTGGATGTTGCCAAAAGAACATTTAAAGAAAAACAAGCTAGCTAACACAGAGAGCAATCTAATCTAATGTTTCCTGAACACAAAACAAAAGCCTGACTACTCTAACTTGCACAAAAAAATACAAGGGTTGGCAACCACCCCTAACGGCTAGTGGGTCTATACATAGAACAACTACGGGCATATGTATAGGAGCCCCCAGTCTTACCTGTCCCAAGCCCTGGAAGTGTACACAAACCGAAACAAATCAAACACTTACTGGTAAACAGAAAAACAAAGATAAGGGAACGGGCAGTTACTGCATAAGCACAGATAAGGAAATGAGCGGCCACCAGAATGCAAACAGTAGTGACTTTTAAACTGGAGGAGTGGATCGGGACTGGTTGATTGTAGGATGACATGGGAGGCTTGGATTGGTGAAGGCGGGACTGCAGAGGCTGTGATTGGTGAAGGCGGGACCTGTTAAAATGAAGACTGACTGGCAGATGAAAGCAGGGAAGTAAAAATAATACAAACACAGGTGGCACGTAACACCAGACGTAGGTTTTGCAGAGCTTGGGGCACGTTTTTGGGTGTTTGTGAAACGATCGCTTTACTTATCCATGACCGGGGTCAGCCGGATACTTCTCCAATACCTGGGCAAGCTCTCGGATGCTACCGGTGAAAGCAATAGGGAAGCGCAAATCGGCAATTTGATATTAAATTCTATCCAGTCAAAGTTATCGATTTGCTTGCTCCACATAAGCAACGGTTCCGACAAATGGAACTTACGGTCTGTAAAACCTATATAATGCTCATAGCATAACCGGAGCTCTATCTAGCTCTTGCGCACTATCCATAACTCGCCCATTTTCTGCGAGCAAACGCTGGTCATTCCAATGCAGTAAGTAAACCATTACCATGGGCATTTTCCGAAAAGGCCATTTAGCCTGGAGCTTTGGCCGCTCCGTCATATACCAGCACAGATATGCACCAGAACCAGAAGGTCCTAATGCACACCGAAGCAGTCCATCAGCTGTTAGTCCACTTTTATCTGCTCCTCACTGTCCATGTTTCCCTCTAAACTCAGACCTAGTGGATTTCTATGGTCTCCGGTCTACACTTGGGTATGTTGACCCATTCTACAAATGTGTTGTTAAGAATATTTCCTGCCGTGGAGTCAAGTTGGGACCGATGAAGTGACACACCAATGACCACTTTCCAATTGAAAAGGCTTTTATTACAATGCGCAAGGGAGGATCCTAGCGTCCGCCGTAGCCTTCGCAGAGAATCTTGACACACTGTTCACATCTCGGGGTTTAAGTACAAGATCCGTGGTAGAGCAAGTGGTGGATGTAACACCTTCCCATAGACATTCAGCCAAACTTACAGGATGTTGATATTACCTTTGATCATGTACCTTCCTTCTGAGTACAATACAGCAATTACCAAGTGTGACCAGGTGCCAGGCGCCCCCCACTGTGGGAGGATATTGATGTGAGTGCGTGTCTGCGTGTGTATTGGGGGGGGGCTGGGGTAAGCAAGGGGAGGGTGCTGGGAATGAGTGTGTGTATGTGTGTGTGTGTGTGTGTGTGTGTGTGTGGGGTAAGCGAGGGGAAGGGGCTGAGAATGGGTGCGTGTGTAGATCTGTGTGTGCTGAGAGAAAAACCTTAATCCAATAGCTCAATTCTATCATTCCCTCATTTTGTATTGGTGGTGAGCTAAGGTCTCACCCACCATGATTTAGATACCGGTTAGGCCACCATTTGCAAGATAATGGGTCAGATTAGCAAATGTTTGACCGTGCTGTACATTCCTGATTAGACAATTAAATTTATAATGCATATAAATAACTAAAACAAAACTTAAAATTCTAAGTCCCCAGACACCCTGGGATAGTACCACCCAAAGTCGTCTTCAGGGGACACTACTCCCAGAAATGTTTGTACCTTTTAGTCAGTGGGTCACAGTTGTTGCCTTTTTTGCTACAGTATGATATCCTGTCAATTCTGTCAGAGACCGCCATCAGAGCTCTCTCAAAACTATTTGTGTGGTCCAGTACACAGAGCTCCAAGGCTGGAACAGAAATGTTAGTGATGACATCGTGAGCGACTAGAATGGAGCCGATAGTGATAGAAGTGCCAACAGGGTTAATGCAGTAGGAAATGTTAGTCAGCTTTGGACCAGAGTATAAAGGCCCAAAACCTGCACCAAGTGGTAGTGTTGATTTTCACTGCTGTTGCTCCAGTAGATTCAGGTAATAAATGTATTTGTAGTTCAGGTCCCACTGAATGTGATAGGGCTTGTCCTGACTCAATTGAGGCTGTGCATAGTACCCAGCCTCTGACAGTAGAGCATTGGTGATCCGAAAAGGGAATGTTTCTGTTGTTGTCAGTGATGATGTATTTGACATTGTGCACTCGACACACACATCCGTTACATGGGAATGGAAGTGGGTGTATGGGTTGTGCTTTCAGTATGGGCTTCCGCCCGACTGGAGTTAGAACACCCCCACGGATGTCCTCGCCATCGTGACATGCCCCAACTATCGATAGGGACCCCTCCCCGGCCGCCACCCAGGTAGTTGACTCAGCCTCCAGAAGGACTGCTGACCGTACCCACCCTGGTACATGTGACGCGAGCAGGTCGCCTATCAGAGCTGCCACCTCCATGCTGAATGCCAGATCTGTAACCCACCTCCTCCATCTTCCTATGCACATGGTCTACCACTAGAATCTTTTTGTAAGTTTTAGTATTTTCAAGTAAATGCTGGAGCAAAATAGTGATCACCTCCCCAGTCTCATGCATAGCGGAAGCAAGATAGCGAGTAGTTTGGTTAGAAAGTAGTCCTCCCTTTGCCACCGATATTGTGCCTGTTGCTAACAGATTGTCAGCCCAATTACGGTTATTAGATTCTATAGCCATTGAAATGGCATTCACTGTTGAGCCAGTGGGCAATATCTGATAGCAGATCTCTACGTTTCCTATGTACATCATTTTTATAACATTTTGGCAACCGTTGTAACATAAAATTGATCAGGGTTTGGATAGATTGTTCTAATTCTGTAAAAAGTGTACAATTCCTAGGCCAGATAATATGTTTCACCTTAATAATTAAATGAGAATGTCGGGTTGACACACCAACCAGAGCAGGCAGAGGCTCTCCTTCAGCAGCTAATCCAATTTTTGGTCCAGGATACAATACAGGGCATGTGCCGGGCTTCCCTGGAGGGCTGCATGTAGCACGGGCCTCACCTCTCAATTTAAGGGCATACTTATGTATGGCCTTCGGAGTGGGGCAACCATCTTCCTCCAGTCCCGCTGCCGTTTATACCAATTGATATTAAACATTTCATCCACTCTAATAGCCTTTTCTCAACCTAATCTTGTGTCAACCCACACTCTCAAATCCTTCCAGATTAATACAGATCCATTACATTCAACAACACAACAACATAGATCTACATTTGTACTAATTTACCAGGGTTCCTTATACCCCAAAAATAACAATCTGTCATCTTCCAAATGTCCTCCTGAGGTTGTTCCAGGTCCAGCTGCAGCCTGCCGAGTTGGTGCACATTTTGTACTGTGAAAACATGTGTCTGCCTTTAGACACTAAACGAAAAGAACTGGCTCCCAGGAGCCAGAGGAGGAGACAGGGATTATTGTGCCCCATGTTTTGTCTCCGCCCGATATTTTTTCAAACGTGTGATATGGATCCACACTGGAATCCCAGTCACCCGAGCAGCCAATGGGGTTGTGAGCAGGACAGCGTGTAGTCCGGACCAGGTAGGATCAAATGTCTTCTGATCTATGTTTTACTTGGCACGTTTCCACGTTGTCCTCTCCTGCGTCTGGTTCTGTCATGTGATCCTGTGAGACATACTGGGACAAATTTCTGCAGTATTCAACAAGACAGTCTCTCATTGCATGGAAATCACCACCACCAATGCACAGATCTCCAGGAGTCCTCGTGGGTCGACCTGTAAGCATTTCAAAGGGAGAAAGTGAGTTAGGGTCAGTTGGTCCTGCTCTTCTAGAGAGGAGAACTGATGGTAGCTGTGTCACCCAGTCTTTCCCTGAAAATGTTGGGTGGGTCAGGGCTGTTGTCTCATCCTAGCCTTAATGGTGGGTCCTGGATTGCATCACGCACACGTCATGCACCCTGCGAACATAATTGTAAATGTTAACACTCAATTTAGGAATCCACCATGTTTGTGCCATCCTGTGCCGCATTCGCTTCACTCCATCATGCCTTCCTGTTACCCTCAGAGTGAGGATCGCTCCCATTGCTGTGGGCTTTTACTTTCAATACTTCTTCCAGTTTTGGTCTCTGAAAAGACTTGTGTAGTTTGTTCAGTACCCCCTCATTTTCTATTGGGCCTGATATGCTGGTCTTGAGCCCCCTATTTTCCGACAAACTCAATTAATCATGTACAACCCAAAAGGCAAATCTAGAGTCCGTATAGATATTCACATTATAGTCAGTCATTGTTTCACAGGCTTCAGCAAAAGCATATAATTCAGCAATTTGAGGAGATTGCCATGCTATAGTACATTCTACGAAAAGAAAGCTGTGGGATTGCTCAGAAACAACCTCCTGATATTTTAATTGCCTAGTCTGTTCCTTTTTTTTGTAATCTTACATGGATCATTATTCTGACATTTTCATAACACATCTAATGCTAACAATGAACACTATGGTTCTTTACTGTCTCTCAGAAATGATGGTAGTTTACAGTAATATCCTCACGCAGGGCCGGCGCTAGCCATTTTGGTGCCCTAAGCAAAAATGCTTTGTGGTGCCCCCCCACATACCCACCCACCCCCACCCCTGACAGAAATGAACAATATCTGAGTATTTGTCAGTTTTGCTTTATTTTACAAAATAAGTTGTCAATATTAATGGTTCAAAAACTGAGATAGAGATAAATAATAATAATAATAATAATAACATAATAATAATAATTATTATTATTATTATTATTAAGAGATAAATAACAATAATTAAGTCTTTATAAAACACTAACAATGGCATCAAATACTCAAATAAAAGTAAATAATCTAAATTTTTTTAAAAATGCCAAGACTATTAACAAATAAACATGTGTTATGGCCCCAATTTGTTATTACATTTACAACATAACAGCAGCAGCAAGGGATGACAGACACAGTTTTAAAAACTTAAACACATTTAATGAAAAAAACAGACTAAACTACTATCTAAAACTAAGACCAAGATTGAACACAACAAAAGCAGAAATATTTACAGTCCCTCTTTGTTGGGGTGGCTTGGTGATGTCCTGGGTAAGGAAAAATGCTCTAACGCAGGCAAAAATCCACAAAAGAAAACTTCACAGGTCTTGAACAGAATGACAGGTCTGGTCACACGTATCCTTCTTCTTGCAATTTCTCCTACTACTTTACTGTCTAAATTCTTTTCCTTATATACTCTTTTGCAGACCCCACCCACATTTAGACCTTTTTTTTTTAATTTTCGGGGATTTGCCCCAGACATGTCCAGGACATGTCAAAACATAGCTCCAGTCTGGGCTTAATAAAAGAAAGGTAAATTCTGCCATCTAGTGGCCTCTATTCACATCACACCTCCATTCCAAAAGGGAAAAATTTTGACTCATAAAGGCAAAATTTTTCTTATCAATACAAAATGGTTAAGTGGACACTTGTCTATATATACATATCATACAATATTCAAATAAACACGTGATATATATATATATATATTCAAGCACGGGATAAGCACTCAGCAATTACATTGTCTGTACCCTTCACATGCTTAATTTCCAAGTCAAACTCCTGTAAAATCAAACTCCAATTCAACAATCTCCGATTCTTGTTTTTCGTCTTACTCAAAAACATTAACGGATTCTGGACAGTGTACACAATCATTGGCTTTTGTCCTGTACAAACATAAACCTCAAAGTGTTGTAAAGAAAGGAACCAGAGCCAACAGCACCTTCTCCATTGTGGAATACTTCCTTTGGTGGCGATTGAACTTCCTGGAGAAGTATGCCTCGAGATGCTCAATGTCATCAGAGTCACTTCTCTTTAGGAGCACAGATCCACAAGCTTGGTCGCTAGCATCGACCGCGATGGAGAACGGTTTGTTGAAGTCAGGAGATTTGAGCACGGGGAAGTGACACAGCAGAGACTTCAGGCGATCGAAGGCTCTCTGGCATGCATCATCCCAAGTGAACTTTACGCCTTTCTTCAGTTGGTTAGTTAGAATGAGAGCAATCTCAGCAAAGTTCTTGCAGAACTTGCGGTAGTACCCGATCATTCCAAGGAAGCGGCGCAAAGCTTTTTTGTTGTCAGGAACTGGAAAGTCCATGATGGCTTGGACTTTAGCATTTATGGGTGCCACCTTACCCTGGCCTATGACGTTGCCAAGATAGGTGACAGTAGCACAACCAAATTCACTCTTGTTCTGGTTAACAGTTAGGTTAGCCTGGGTCAGGCGCTGGAACAACGTCTCTACATCTTTTAGATGTTCTTCCCTGGAGTCACTCCATGTGATCAGGTCATCGATGTACGCACCTGTGTGTGGCAATTCGGCGATTGTAGACTGTATCATCCTTTGGAACGTGGCTGGGGCATTTTTCATACCAAAGGGTAGGACTTCATACTGGTACAACCCGGATGGTGTGGCAAAAGCAGAGATGCTCTTGGCCCTCTCAGTTAAAGGCACACACCAATAACCCTTCAATAAATCAATCCAGAAACTTTGCTTGCCCTACTCTATCAATACAATCATCAATCCTAGGTATTGAAAACACATCAGTTCTAGTTACAGCATTGACTTTGCGATAATCTGTACAGAATCTAGTACTTCCATCAGGTTTTGGAACTAGCACACAGGGTGAACTCCAATCTGATTTGGAGGGTCTGATAATATCATGTTCTAACATGTATTCAACCTCTTTCTCAAAAATCTTTCTCTTTTCAGGATTCATCCGGTACGGATGCTGTTTTATTGGTTTGGCATCACCAACATCTTTTTGGAACATCAGGAAACAGATCCTCATATTTCTTGATCAACCTCTCAAACTGATCTCTCTGTGAGGGTTCTAAGTGCTGGAGTTTTACATCAAGATTTTGCAACACTTCAGAATTTGACAATTTACATGAAAGAACTTCAGCTTTAATTCTAGGTTCACCATCTTGAAACTCCCCCTCATCTTCACACGTTTTGACCATAGGAGAATCTGAAGTGACAGCTGCAACCGTAGCATAATTCAGCATGTTAATGTGACACAATTGTTTTGGTTTTCTCCTATCTGGAGTCTTCACAATGTAATTGAGATCATTGAGTTTTGTCAGAATTTCATAAGGACCATGAAATCTAGCCTGCAATGGATTGGACTGCAAGGGAAACAACACAAGAACCTTATCTCCTGGTTTAAACTCACGGCTTCTAGCCTTATGATCATACCAAGTTTTCATTTTTCCCTGACTTGATTTCAAGTTCTCTTTGGCTAGGTCACAAGCAGCACGCAATCTGTCCTTGAACTTGCTAACATAGTCAAACAGACTAATGTGCGGCTCTTCCTCTTGCCATTGTTCACTCAATAATAGCAAAGGTCCTCTCACTTCATGACCAAACACTAGCTCAAATGGACTGAACCCAGTAGACTCCTGCACTGCTTCTCTAGCTGCAAACAACAGCAAATGAACACCTTCATCCCAGTCTTTCTCATGGTCATAACAATAAGTCCTCATCATTGTCTTGAGAGTGGAATGAAACCGCTCTAAGGCACCCTGACTTTCTGGATGATAGGCACTAGAAAGAATCTGCTTTGCACCTAGTTCATACACAACCTGCTGAAACAATCCTGAAGTGAAATTGCTACCTTGGTCTGACTGAATTTCCCTGGGAAGGCCAAACAACGTGAAGAACTTTATCAAAGCCTTTGAGATTGCAGTTGCTTTGATGTTACGTAGAGGTATGGCTTCAGGGAATCTGGTAGATGCACACATGATTGTCAACAAGTACTGATTTCCAGATCTAGTCTTGGGTAATGGACCAACACAATCAACAGTGACCTTGGAGAACGGCTCCCCAAATGCTGGGATAGGCTGCAATGGAGCTACAGGTGGGTCTAACGGGTGTTTTCCAACTACTTGATAAGTGTGACAGGTTTTGCAAAAGTTGGAAACATCTTTCCGAAGCCCAGGCCAAAAGAAGTGTTTCATGATCTTATCAATAGTCTTGTTAACACCAAGATGACCTCCTAAAGGTAAACTATGAGCCATTGTTAAGATCTCATTCCTGTAGACCTTCGGAACAACAATTTGCCTGACCACTGCCCAATCTGCATTTGCAGGGATATCAGGAGGGCGCCACTTCCGCATCAACATACCATCCTTGAGATAATACCCAACTTGAACTGCGTCTATTTCTTTATCAGGAAGGGCTCTCCTCCGTAGTGCAAAAAATTTCAGGATCATTAGTTTGCTCCTCAATCAACCGCTTTCTGGACAGAGACAAGTCTCCAGACACATCAGAATCACCAAACCCATCTGTCTGGCTGAACAATGAACGGATAAAAGTGTCTGATAAGTTCTCAAACGGAGAAACCATAGTAGGCCAATCAAAGTCATGAGGCGAACCACCTGAGTCCTGAATATTCAATGTGCTGGACGGCACCACATCATCTTCTTCTTTAGCCTTCTTGGCCATAGCACGAGTCACTGCGCAAGAAGGATACAGAGATGGGTCCTCATTCCCATCTTCAGTGCTCGGCTGTGAAGTAAGATGTACAGGGGGAACTACTTTGCCCCCAGCCAGGCCATTGCCTAGCAACAGAGAAACACCCTTTATAGGTAGACTTGACATAAGTCCCACCTTTACCTGTCCTGTAACTAAATCTGACTTCAAGAATATAGAGCGCAGGGGTACAGATACAGTCCTCCCTTCAATACCTTGTACAAGTATGAAATCCCCTGAAGCGGTCTCATCACGTAACTCCAAGGAGTCCATCAACAAAAGTGACTGAGAAGCTCCGGTATCCCTTAGGATATATATGGGGACAGGAGTAGTATGCTCATTCAGAGCCACAAATCCCTCTGACACAAATGGAAGAAATTCCTTCCTCACAAAGTCAGCTGTATCAGGCTTTTTAGCCCCACAAGAAGCAGGCAATTTAGCAGATTGGTTATCTACTACAGGGGTTTCTAACCTTGTTTTCACAAAGGCATTTGGTTTGGTATCCTTTTCTTTTTCTTTCTTAGCTTTTAGGAACCAATAGTTAGTTGTAACATGACCAGATTTCTTGCAATAACTGCAAACTAGACCACTTTTGTCACTGTCAGCTTTCACACTTTGATCAGACCTGTTACTGGATTTCTGAGCACCATCACCAGATTTGTCTTTGTCTTTGGGTGAGGAATCTTGGGTATCACCATAACCCTTTTTCTGAAATTGGGACCATCTATTATTACTGCTGGACTGAAATTTGGACTTATGTGTGAGAACATATTCATCTGCAAATTTGGCAGCTGATTGCAAGTTCAGTGCTTGCTTCTCATTAAGGTAGGTCTTAACATCATCTTTAACACAGTTCTTGAATTCTTCAACTAACACCATCTCTTTTAGTGAGTTGAAATCATCCTTGACCTCCATAGAAGTACACCAGCGCTCAAAGCAAACCTTCTTCTCATTAGCAAATTCCACATAAGTCTGATTTTCAGATTTCTTCAGACCTCTGAATCTCTGTCGGTAAGCCTCTGGAACCAACTCATAAGCTCTCAAAATAACTTTTTTGACAACCTCATAATCAGAGGAATCATCTGCAGACAAAGCCGAATAGGCTTGTTGAGCTTTACCCTTGAGGACAGTTTGCAACAGCAGAGGCCAGTGTTCTTTTGGCCACTGACAACTTTTCGCTACTTTTTCAAAACACTGGAAATAGTTGTCTACGTCCTTTTCCGAAAATGGAGGCACCAATTTTACCTCCTGGCTAGCCCGAAATTTATTTTCAGTTTGAATTTTAATTTTTAGTTGCTCCATTTGGAGTCTTTCTTCTCTATCGAATTTCTCTAATTCAAAATCTCTCTGTCTTGCAAATTTTTCTAACTCAAATTCTCTTTATTTTTATTTTTCTTCCCTCTCAAATTCTCTTTGTTTTTCTTCTCTTGCTAATTTTTCCAACTCAAATTCTCTTTGTTTTTCTTCTCTTGCTAATTTTTCTAACTCAAATTCTCTTTGTTTTTCTTTTCTGGCAAATTTTTCTAACTGAAATTCTCTTTGTTTTCCTCTTTCCTCCCTTTCAATCTCTAGCATTTTTAATATAAGTTCCATTTCTATATTTGGATTTTCCACTGGAAACTGTTCCAGATCTCCTGATGCAAACAAATTGTCATCAATGTAATATTCAACTATCTCTCTCGCCAGTCTTGCTTTTCGCATGGCTGGTTTTACCTCTGTCAGCTCTAAATGTCTGCAAATTTCTAGCAGTTCTGTCTTTTTAAAAGACTTCCAAACCTCAACGGTTGGTGATGCCAAGAAATCATCCATTGCTGTTGATCTGTCAATATATTTATATAGGAAAATTCAAAAAACAATTTTACAATTTGAAATGTTAGATTTTCAATAAATTACTCACATAATGTTCTGTCCCGGACTTGAGCCCCCAATTTGTTATGGCCCCAATTTGTTATCACATTCACAACATAACAGCAACAGCAAGGGATGACAGACACAGTTTAAAAAACTTAAACACATTTAATTAACAAAGACAACAACTAACAATAACCTACAACTAATGACCAAGATTGAATATATTAAAAAAAAACAGAAATATTTACAGTCCCTTGTTTTTGGTGGGGTGGCTTGGTGATGTCCTGGGTGAGGAAAATGCTCAAACGCAGGCAAAAATCCACAAAAGAAACCTCACAGGTCTTGAACAGAAATGACAGGTCTGGTCACATGTATCCTTCTCCTTGCAATTTCTCCTACTACTTTACTGTCTCAATTCTCCTCCTTATATACTCTTTTGCAGACCCCACCCACATTTAGACCTTTTTTTTTTAATTTTCGGGGACTTGCCCCAGACATGTCCAGGACATGTCTAAACCTAGCTCCAGTCTGGGCTTCATAAAAGAAAGGTAAATGCTGCCATCTAGTGGCCTCTATTCACATCACACCTGCAAATCAAATAGTTAGAGAAAAGTAGCACTTGCATATGATAGAACATGGATCCTAGTATAATCCCACCAAATATGAAAAGATTCTGTGATGGGAATTTTTAATAAATGGCCATCAAAGTTAGTACTGCGCAATGTGCGAATGCAGACAATTGGATGGGGGCATCATACTTAAGGACCTCTATTTCCTGCAAATCAAATAGTTAGAGAAAAGTAACACTTGCATATGATAGTAGATGGATCCCAGTATAATCTCACCAAATATGAAAAGATTTTGTGGTGGCATTTTTAATAAATGGCCATCAAACTTAGTACTGTGCTATGCGCGATTGCAGACAATTGGATGGGGGCGTCATACTTGAGGGCCTCTAATTCCTGCAGGTCAAAAAGTTTTTGCAAAGTAACACTTGCTTGTCATAATACAAGTATCTTACTATAAGCCCATAGAATATCAAGTCATTCTGTCGCGGAATTTTGAAATGAATGGCCATTAAAATTGATACTGTGTAATGTGTGAATGCAGACAATTGGATGGGGGATCATGTTTGAGGGCTGATCATTCTGGAAAATGAAAATGTTTGTCAAAAGTTACACTTCAACAGCATAACACGTGAATCCTAGTATAAAATTTTAAAATATGAAAAATTCCCTGCAGGAATTTTAAAATAAATGGCCGTTTAATTTGGGACTGTTTAATGTGTGAATTCAGACAATGGAATGGGGGTCCATACTTGAGGGCCTGTGGTTCCTGCAAATGAAGTAGTTTGTAAAAAGTACCTCTTGCTTACTATAGGTCATGTGTCGTAGTATAAACTCACTGAATATGAAAAGATTCGGTGCCAAACTTATTGAATAAATGGCTATCAAATTGGGAACTAGAAAAGCACTCGGACAGCGCAGACCTCCACCAAGCAGTGGAGTCCTCAATCAGTCATCACTTAATCAGTTCTTCCTTGTCCCATTTCCGATGTTTCCTGAAAATTTAATCCGAATTCGTCCATAACTTTTTGAGTTATGTTGCTAACAAACACACAGACAGACAGATAGACAAACCCGGCAAAAACATAACCTCCTTGGCGGAGGTAACTATTGTAATGTGTGAATGGAGAGGACTGATTGGGGTACCATGTTTGAGAGCCTGTAATTCCTGTTAATCAAAACGTTTGTGAAAAATGACAATTCCTGACCATGCTGCATGCACTGTAATATAAATTGACTGAATATGAAGAGATTCTATGATGGAATTATGAAAGAAATGGCCATCAATGTCGGAACTGTTGCAGTGTGCTGAAGGAGATGATTGAATGTGGGGCCACGTTTCAGGGTCTGTAATTCCTGCAAAACAAAAACTTTTAGAAAGACAACACTTGCTTGCCGCACTAGATCTTTTCTATTATTATAAAAAACAGAATATAGAGATTCAACTGAAAGACTTGATTTTGCTCGAGGAATTTAAAAATTTTATTCCCGATAAAATTGCTGTTTAGGCGAGACATTTTTGATTGTTTGGTTCACGGATTTTTTCAGGCAAAATATTTTGGGGAGGGGGGAATAAAAATAAAAATAAATATTTATTTTCCCGATATTCACGGATTATGTCAAGATATCGGAAGACAGAATAAAGATCGGAAAACAGAATACATTTTTTTTTTTTTTTTTACAAAATATTAGTTTTCAAGTACATTGAATGTCAATACTGGAACATTTATAAACTGAGTAGGTACAAGGGCAAATGCTTTGGGCCCTCAACTCCAATCAGTCAAGTGAGAAACTGATCACAAATGAATAAAATACAGTTCAGACCTGACTTCTAGCGGGCGATAAAATTTGGTGTACATTGAGAAAACAGTGGTACCACCCGTCCGTTTGTGCATGTGAAACTTCAGATTTGAGAAGTACCGGAGAGTTCAAAATCACTCTCTTAGGATAGCTTGGGGGAGCCACACTCATTAATCATACTCAAAGAGACATGATGGGGCTCTTACTGCCTTACCCTAAACAAAGAGAGCCCCATCATGTCCCTCCCCCAGGCTCACATTGGTTCACATTGCTCGCTGCATTAGTGTCAACATATTTTTGCATGATCTCCTCTATTGTCATTAATTAATATGTACTTTGTAGTATTGTTCAGTGTTCTTTCACAGTAATACTCATTCTGGTGGTGGAGTGTAATCCTGCCTGATACAGCACAGTCTGCACTTTCCTTCTGCCTGTCATCACATTGTCCCATTAATAGTTGTCTGTATAGGGATTCACTTTCTTCAATTTTTTTTATTTCTTCCTCAATATCACTTTCTCTCTTTCCTCTTCCTTTGCCCCATTCGTCCTCCATGTGTTTTGTTTTTCCTGCTGTTTAAGCATTTTTGCGCAAAATACGAAAGTTTTGCGTAGGAGCAAGACCGCTATAATAGAGCCTCTTTACGCACTGGCGTTCAATGAGAAATACGCACTCAATTTCCCAGGTTTCCCGAGACAATGAGGGGAAGTGCTGTCCCTCGTTGTAAAGGTCTCCTTATTGGCTACAAGGACATCTTGGTCCCATCTTCTTAGCTTGTGATATGACGGAGCAACCGTCAATCAAAGAAGTTAGTGTGATTTCAAGTATGCGAGACTCATTGGCTTTCAAGACTTGTAACTCCACAACGATAGATCCTACAGACATTAGTGCTGCAACTAACGATTATTTTGATTGTCGATTTGTCGACGATTATTGAAACGATTAATCGACCAGTCAAATTGACTTGCACAGTACAACGGTCATTAGCTATTGGCTTTTCAATTTAGCTTGAGGTCATTTTACCCATGTGCTAACAATACAGACAATAAGGATTAACATTTCTTCCAAAAATGTTTTATTAAACTTTGCTAAAAATTCAAGTCAGAATTCAAGTTTTTGAATTTTTGTCAGGCTAAAGTGTGAATATAAAAAAATAAAAACATAATTTTTCTGATCACCAAGGACAGGTAGCAGCAGCAGCAAAAAAGAAGAAGTTTTCCTTTAATTAAAAAAATCTGCATTTTGTGAATAACATTCTTTGGTCTAGAGTCTTTGATATTAAACCAGGTATATCGAGAGGTGTATAAAGTACTGGAATAAAATAACTGAGTAAAAGTAGAAGTACCATGACTGACAGTTACTTTGGTAAAAGTTGAAGTCACCCATAAGAAAATTACTTGCAAAAAAGTCTTAAAGTAGCTCAGATTAAATGTACTGAAGTACCTGAGGTATTTTGTGAAAAAAAATACTCATAAGTATATATAACTATCAAAAGCTCTAGTACGAGTACAAAGTATTTTTCACAGTACGCATTGAAAGAAGAGGAACAACCAATCTTTGTTCTCTCCTGGTGCTCTTCAATCAATTTTTAAGTGTATGAAAAATACGGTATTTAGTATTCGGCTTGCTTGTGAATGTTCAATAAATGATCCTGGTGTGTCATCTAGTGATAGAATATTGTAACTGCGTGTATAAATTTGCAGCTCCATGCCCGCATTATCCTGTCGCTTTCCGCTCTCCTCCCACAGGTCGCATTTGCGCAGGCGTGACTAAGTTGCGAGGAAGTGAAATGACTCACTCTGCAGCTGCCTTCATCTCCAGCTCCTGTGAAACTACGCTTAGTCCAGTTCCAATGCGTGAAATACTTTTTCAATGATGTAACGACAAATTATCGATGAATAAATTAGTCAACAACGAACTTTGTAATCAAATTTTGTTGACAATGTCGATGAATCGTTGCTCCCCTAACAAACTTGCATAGGGTGTCTACGTGATCGCGAGAGTCTAACAAACACGGCGAACAGTGTCAATCCAGTTGTAAGGCTCGCATACCCTCATGCAGTACACCCTGTGCATTTTAAGATGAGCTGCCCATTGACTGTCATTTTTTTAGTCAGGTTTGTATCAGCAGTTGAGTTGATCTGACAATTAACTTTTGTACTCAGGAGGGAAATGACGTCCACGTAGGAGCCGGTGTCTGTGGATCCCAAGCGGCGTATTTTGTGGAATATCCCTGTCGATTTGGATTTCTTTTGCTTTTTTGCTTTTTTTTGGGGATCAAATTTCCTGGCGACCGTTCTGGACCCCCTTTACCCCGCGTACGGCCGGGAGTGGGTGAGCAATCCCGCAGTGGAGTCAGAGTCATCTACTGCCGCGGCGACTCTTCCTCATCTCACCTGAACTCCGGATCCTACACTAACTGAGTGTTAAGGTCGACATAATTTCTTTTGGGAAATTTGGGACTTTTTTATATGGACTTTGGTTTTGCGAATGCCATCTGATTTGTGTTTGTGATTATTATTTCCTTTGATTGTTCCGGCGCGCACCTATCGGCCCGATGTCTTTTGAATGCTTTCGGTCCAGTTGGATGCGATTTTTTGTTTAGGCCTACTTGTTACATTAATATACTTTGGAAAAGTTAACTTTCTCTCGCCTTTTTTCGTTAGAGTGTATTGTACTTAAATGATTAAGTCACTTAAAAGTGAGAATTTCCTCTGATCTTGGCATTTTTCGTTGCTTTTAGGTCGGACGGTCGGCGCAGTCTAATAACTGCATGCAATATCAGGTCCGTCTGCTGCCTTAGGGCCGGTTCATACTCTACGCAAGGTACGCGAGCGCGAACGTAAGGCAACGCATCGAGCAACGCAAGGTGGCCATCCTGCGTCCTTGCGTAGCAAAGTGTGTCGTCCAAATTTTTGTAACGCGATGCATCGACGCGTGTATTTCCGTGAAATTCCAATAGGGGAGATAAAGCAAATAATGCACCATACGCTGTGTTCAACACACCAAACAGAAAAAAGAAGCAGGAGGAGAAGGAGAAGACCATGCTACCCCCTATTGTATGAGCAATGTACTGCTTATTAACGAGGCACAGCGCAGCAAGGGACGCGCGTTCAGGCTTCTCTGTGAACGGAATGGAAGGGACCTGTGCTCGCGTTCGCTCGAGTACCTTGCGTAGAGTATGAACCGGCCCTTAATTTGCGTTGTAGCGTTCATTTATCTATTTGGTTTAAGTGAATTGTTACACTGTGTACATATCGGAGAACTATTCAAAATTTGGGCGGGCGATAAAATAAAATAAAATAATATTTTTTTCCTAATTTTGGTGAAATATAGATCGGCGGATCCGCGAATATGCGAAAAATAAAAATTTATTTTTTCCAAGAATGCCAATTTTTTACGTCGGCGGATCCGTGGACCAAACAATCAAAAACGTCTCGCTTTATTTAAATGAGCGGAAAGTATCTACCATTGAGCAAGCGGCTGTTTGTGCTGACGAATTCGTTCTCATACATAAAGCTGTATTTTCGTTCTCAAAGAGTGTTGACGGGAATCGCAGTTCACAGTATGAAAGTTCAGTGAAAGCGTCTAAACCCGCAAGCAATTAAAGTGAAGAACCGGAGTGTTTCTATTGTCATGAAAACGGACACTTTATTGCCCTCTGTCCAGCGCTGAAACGTAAAAATCAGAATTCATCACAATCGGTGCCTAAAAGTGTTGGGCTTATTAATTCATCGTCTTTCCCAGATGACGAGAAACACTCCGAGACGTCTGTTGATTGTTCTTTCCAACCATTTATTATCGATGGAAAGGTATCTTTGTCAGATTGTGAGTCCGGAGACGTGCCGGTAAGGATACTGCGCGATACTGGGGCTGCTCAGTCTTTTATATTGGAGGATGTGTCACCATTTTCTGAACGTTCCAGTTGTGGTGCTGACGTATTAATTCAGGGCATTGAGCTGGGTGTAATGAGAGTGCCTTCGCTCAATGTTGTATTGCAATCTGATATCGTTTGTGGCTTAGTGAAAGTTGCGACCTGCTCCCAATTACCGGTTAAAGGCATTTCGTTTATTCTGGGCAATGATTTAGCGGGGGGAAATGTGCTCTCCCTCCCTGAGATTACTCACGAACCCAACATGTACAGCAGTGAGGATTATACGGCTTTGGAGTTCCCTTCAGTTTTCCCTGCATGAGTGGTCACCCGGGCACAGGCTCGAAAGTATGGGAATACAATTGATTTGTCCGAAACGTTGCTAGAGGCTGACTTGTCCCAGAATGCGGGTACAAAAGGGGATTCTGACTTGACTGGTTTGGCTGAGGTCTGCTCAAAGACGACGCCCACTCAGAATAACTGAATTGTCGCTGACATTCGGGAGATTGCAATTGGCCGATGCTCAGCGGGCAGATGGTTCGTTGAATAAATATTTTGCTGCAGCTAATGATGATTCTGTGTTGCCATCCAATTCAGTTTCTTATTTCATTAAAAATGATTTACTCATGCGCAAATGGACCCCTTCAGACTCTGAAGAGTGGAACTCAGTTGTTCAAGTAGTGGTTCCTACTCCCTATAGACATCAACTGCTGAAGGTTGCTCATGACCATGAACTTTCTGGTCACCTAGGGGTCAGGAAAACCAATGAACGCCTTTTCAAACATTTCTTTTGGCCTGCCATGAAGTCTGACGTATCTCACTACTGTCGTTCCTGTCATATCTGTCAATGTGTGGGAAAGCCTTATCAGGTAATTCCGCCTGCACCGCTTTAGCCAATTCCAATTATGGATGAAGTATTTGAAAGGATCTTCTTGATTGATTGTGTTGGATCGCTCCCAAGAACCAGATCCGTAAATAGCTATTTAGTTACGCTCATGTGCACTGCAACTAGATTTCCCGAAGCCATTCCTCTCAGCACCCTTAAAGCTCAGGCTATTGTAGAAGCTCTTATTAAGTTCTGCACTACATTTGTTCTACCAAAGTATGTACAGACAGATCAAGGGTCAAACTTTACGTCTAGATTATTTGCAAAGGTGATGAAACAGTTTAATATTTGCCATCAAACATGTAGTGCATATCATCCGGAGTCTCGAGCTCTGGAAAGGTTCCACCAAACTCTAAAAATGATGCTCCGAACATACTGCCTTGACCAAGGGAAAGACTGGGATGAGACAGTTCCCTTTTTATTATTTGCCATCCGTAACACAGTGCAGGAATCCCTTGATTTTAGCCCCTCTGAGTTAGTTTTCGGGAACACAATACGGGGGCCGCTAAAGGTCCTGCAGGAACAGTGGTTGGGGACTAATCAAAGCCCATCTCCTTCCTGCAGTGTTTTTGGATTACATCAGCACTTTCAGAGAACGATTACATGCGGCTTAGGAATTGGCTAAGCATTCCTTTAAGTTCTTCACAGGCCCAAATGAAGTCCCGCTTTGACGAAAAATAGGTTCAACACTCGTATAAGGTTGGGGATTCAGTCTTGGTGCTTCTTCCAAATCCTGGGTCCACCCTCCAGGCAAGGTTCTCCGGGCCCTATATAATACAAAAAAAATTAAGTGATACCGACTACATTGTCAAAACTCACGACAGGAAAGGCAAATCCCGGGTCTGCCACATCAACATGTTGAAGGCCTATGTATCGCCCTCAGAAGATGCAAAGCCTTCCGCACTCTGACCAGTCGCCCTTATTTCAACTCCTCATGTTGATGTACTGATGCCTGATTACTCTCCTGAAGTGGATGGATCAGGCCAGACCTGTGCCTGTCTGTCTCCTGCTCGATTACTCAACTCAGAAGCTCTTCAAGCGCTCGCTTTAAAGCTATCTCATTTACCAGAGAATGCACAGGCTGATGTTAACCGGCTTATTGGGAAACATTTGTTATTGTTTTCAGATATCCCCTCGAGAACCACAATACTGGAACATGACGTGAGTGGTCATAAACCTATCAAACAGAATGCATATCGTGTTAACCCTACAAAGCGGTCTATTATGAAAAAGGAAGTTGAGTATCTTCTAGAAAATGGTCTTGCTGTTCCCAGTTCGAGTCCTTGGTGTTCTCCTTGTGTGTTGGTACCCAAGTCCGATGGCACCTTTCGCTTTTGTACCGACTATCGCAAACTTAATGGTGTGACAAAATCTGACTCCTTCCCTCTTCCACGAGTGGAGGATTGCATTGATAGAATAGGAACAGCTAAGTTTGTCACAAAACTTGATTTATTAAAAGGCTAGTGGCAGGCTCTTTTGACTGAACGTGCTTCAGAGTTGTCAGCATTTGCTACTCCAGATGCCTTTCTGCAGTACACGGTAATGCCGTTTGGAATGAAGAATGCGCCAGCCTCATTTCAAAGGCTAATGAGCAAAGTTTTGACTGGTATTGATAATTGTGAAGCTTATCTCGATGATGTCATAGTTTATTCTGCTACCTGGGAACATCATCTCTGCACCATAGAGTCTGTTTTTTTACAACTCCAAGAAGGTTCTTTAACTCTGAACCTTGAGAAATGTGAGTTCGGACATGGAACTATTACATATTAGGGCAAAAAGGTGGGTCAAGGGTTTGTTTGTCAGGTAGATGCTAAGGTTGAAGCTATTCATGGCTTCCCTATTCCCAAGATCAGAAGGGAACTCAGGCGTTTTCTGGGAATGGCGGGGTATTACCGAAGTTTCTGTAAAAATTTTTCGTCTGTCATTTCGCCACTCACCAACCTCCTACATGCCTCTCAAAAATTTACATGGTCCCCTGACTGTCAGCGTGCCTTTGATTCTGTCAAAAGTCTGTTATGTAATGCCCCAGTGTTGTCTGCTCCTGATTAAACCGGGCCATTTATGTTGGAGATGGACGCCAGTGGCACTGGAGCTGAAGCAGTACTATTTCAGGAGGACAAGCTTGGAATCGCTCACCCAATCTGTTTCTTTTCAAAGAAATTTAACCGATATCAGTTCAACTACAGCACCAATGAGAAGGAAGCCCTGGCACTCTTATTAGCTTTACAGCATTTTGAAGTGTATCTAGGGTCTAGTCCAGAACCTATCCTAGTCTATACTGACCATAACCCAATTGTTTTCCTCCAACGCATGTGCAATGCTAATCATCGCCTAATGTGTTGGTCCTTAATCATTCAAGGATTTAACCTGAGAGTGGTCCACAAAAGAGGGTCCGAAAACATTGTAGTTGATGCACTATCACGCTGCTACTCTCAGTAGAAAACCTGGAAGTACAGGTTTTCTCTTTAGGATGGAGGTGTTATGACCTCTGCCCTAGTATTAGTTCTGCTTGGGCCTGAATTGAACATTCCACTTCTGGGGGTGGGGCGGTGCTTTTATAAGGGCGCCACGTGCACTCCTGTGGGAGACTAGCACTTCGACCATTTGTAATTAGCGTTTCTGAACTGTGAGTATTTTGAATAACTTCTGTGTTGGACCGGTTTGTTTTGACCTATGATTTTTGCCTTGCCCTGCTTTTGGTTTGTTTGGATTCCTGTGGTTGACACTTGGCTTGTCGCTCTGTGACTTTGAATTTTGCTTTTGCCCTTTCATTTGGTTGTTTGGTAATAGATGCCCGGTTTTTGACTTTCATTCGGTTGTCTGACTACCTCGCTCGTCTCGCCCTTTCTGTGCGCTGTTCGGTTATTCTGGTCAGTTAGGGTAGTCCCAGCTGGATCTTACTATCCTTCCATCGGGATACCTCTTTATTGTTTTGCTTTGTTATTTTCCCTTTGTTATTTTTGGAGGTGATTGTGGGTGGAAACTTGTTTCCGAAGGGGGTACACAATTTGTTCAGTCAGTCCACGCTTCTGGACAGAGCGTTCTGGAGTTGCGTGTTTAAAAGCCGCCTCGTGCCTGGTAAACCTTCGAATACTAGCGGTAGGTCTTAGTTAGCTCTGGTTAGGCAGTATAGGGACCGGAGTGCTGTGCAGCCTTCAGGTTCTTTTGTAATTGCTGCAGTTTTCTTCATTTATCTACCTGTGGTTGCACTACCTAGACCGGGTCGTAACAGCGCTCATAGTGCGACAAGTTAAATAATACATTGATCACAACTCAAACACAGATTTGATTTCACTCTTAAGAGTTTCAAAATAAACTAAAAGTCAAAATCTAATGAAAAACGCAACTTTGTGCGTGGCCGGTGTCTTTCAAGTGTTTTTTAAGTCCCTTTAAATCCGTTAATCCCCGCAAATGCAATTAATGATGTCATTAACCTAGATTAGTAGTATCATTATTTACAGCATTCAACAGTTTTTGGAGTAATTATGTTTGATTTTGCCTGCATTTTTACCACTGACTCTATACATAAAATATTAATTCGTTTTTACGTTTCGGTCTGCCACTGCCTACCTCGACCCAAACCTCACGGTTCGTTACTGGCCACAACATAACCGGATGAGACGACTCTTGCCCAGAGACTCTGTGATTCAAGGTTCTGTCACTCAAAGTGGCCGCACCCTTAATTCTGCAGAAATTTAAGGCTGTAAATAGTAGAGTTACAAAAAATTGCAATAAAATTAACTCCCCCCCACAATTTCCACGGAGGGGAAAATTAGCCATAGAGACCAAAACAGTAATTCGATCCAGGCTGTAGACATGTTTAATTTTGCTGTGAAATTGAGCTTTTTAAACATGGGGGTCAATGGGGATTGACTCGTTTCTGCAGTCAGCCTCAAGTGGCCATTCGAGGAACTGCAGCTTTTGGCACTTCTGTATTTGCTTCACTTTTCAGCCCCGCAGGTTGCCGCTTGGGTTTGTCAAGTGGTGTTCATGAATTTTTTTCGCACTTTGCTGTCGGCTGTTAATAAAGGTTGATTATGGTGCTTTCTTTCTGCATGATAGAAACATAATTTTAAGTAGACGACTTAACTCAGGCAGAGGGTTGTGATACAGCCTAATGATTTTATACTTTAAAAGAGGTTTTGAATTATGAAATCTTTGTGTCCTTCATTTGAAAATTACGGTGGCAGTTTCCAAACCTGCCATTAATTTTTAAAGTTTCCAGTTAGGCCAGACAAAAATCATCAGTTCAGAGCATTCATATTTTATAGAATAAGCTGACGCAATCTCAGTTATTTTAACTTCGAAGTGCAAGGCCAGTGAAGAGAGAAAAATGTAACTGTCTCGAGACACTCCTTCAGCGGTCCGACACAAGGTTACTGATTGGCTGTATGCAAGTAAGTTTCTGTTGGTGTCCGGAAAATGCATAAATAGCAATGTTGTTGATCATTTAAAAAAAATTAACCTGTTAAACTGAACATAATTACACAGTTAAGGTGCTTGAAAACCGTGACACTTAAAATAATTACACCATGGTTGTTTGTTATTTTGTTATTTATTTCTCATTCTAAAAGCAGCCTAGTTGTAGCTTATGACAACCTACAGTTTATGGCAGTTTACTTATATTTTTTCAAAAAAGGTTGAGGTTTATATTAATTACAAGGTGTGAAGTAAACTGCAATGGACTCTGAAAACAAAATGTGAGTGTGTATTACCTGTTTTTTTGGGGGGTGCAAAATTTTTCTTATGTAGCAAAGGAGGGCCCAGCAGAGAAAGTATGGGAACCACTGGCCTAACTTAACATGTAAACCACAGTCTCATTGACAGAGCAAAAAAAAATAATAATATTAAAAAAAATAAGAACGTAAGTACTTCAAGAGATAGAACCTAGAGTAAATGACACAAGGGAACAATACAGATGTGGAGAGCGGAATTACCACAATTTTTATTTTTTTTTTTTACTCACACCGTGTCTACCCCTTCCTTTTAAAATTTCCCCCATCATTCTAAACCCCCTTCTCACTCATAAAACCCACCCCCCAAAAATATTTGTGGCCGCTTTTAAAATTATTCTGGCCATGAACATGGTAAAGAGCGGCTGACCTGCTAGTGTTCACCTAGTACATAAGCGCACAGTGATCTTGTTTAAACTCCTGCTCTATAAGGAGCAGGTATAACACACCGACAGTAATATACAAAATATACGTCACTTTTGCAACAAAGGTAGTCCACCATCAGGAGGCAATAGGCTACTCCTCCTTGAATGCCAATCAATGCATTTAATATAACAGACAAACATGTCTTCGAGCCGTCCACAAAATAAAATGGTGTAAACCAACTAAGAAGACATTTGTCGAATGTGGTAGAAATTCAACACAATGCACAATACACTGCACAATATCCCACTATATTCAGTCTTATCAGTAAAGACAAACAGTTCGTAATTGTAACCAATGTGACTATAATGGCAGGGTTCGACGTTCCCGGTGGTCTGCTAGTCCGCGCACTCGTAAAAATTATGGCGGACTAGTAAACTTTTCCTCGAACTAGTTCCAGTGTCCAGTAAAATATTGTCAACTGTGTATAAATAAAAAGAATAAATAAATAAAAAGAATATTGAATCCAACCTGCAATTCTCGTATCCAATTCTCAAGTTTTCTTGGCTTTTTACATGCCAGAATGATTTTACAAGGGGGCGCAAATATATTTTGGGGGGTTTTATGACGAGAAGGGGGTTTATGTGCTATTTCCATGTAAAGCAGCTCTAGAAATTAAACTAAATTTTCTTGACTGCATGTCCGCTTGATGTTTTTACGCACCGGAATGTTTCTCTGGGTACCTAAACATCAAGGTAAGCCGAAAAAGCCCTTATTCCATTCCATACTGGCGGAGTTTGAAAACGGAATTCTATCATCAATAAATTGTAAATATATTTGTGCTCACATTGCCGCAATGTAAACAAAGGGCAACTGCAGTAAGGATTATGCAATGCATGGCGTAATTTGAAATTGCTTTTTCACCATACTCTTGTGTTTCGAATGTTGATTTTTGTTATCACTCAATCACCAAGCAAGGTGTCCTTTAAAACAGATGTTAAATATGAAAATAACGAGGACAACAACAATTTCCAAATGTGCTAACTGCACAAAAAAACCTGCAAATTATGGTCGAGGTCCAGACCATCCTGCATTGGAATTCGAGCATCGATCGACATTGGACTACACAATGAGAGCATTGCTGACACTTTCAGAATTCCAAAAAAGATGAGTGATTAAGAGAAATGAGAAAAAAGTCTAAACTGTTAAGCAATTTATGGACTTTAACCCGTTATTGTGAACGGATTTTCGGCACTTCGTTGTATTTTTGTATTGCTGGAGTACACTGTTTTTCGAATATTGGGCGGTGGTCAAGCATGTGAGCACTGAAAACATTGATTCTGACCCAAGAAATTAACAAACCAGCATTTGTTTTTTATTTTTTTTTTATTTCGGCATGATCGTAAATCATTTCAAGACAATTTCAACAAGACACAACATATCATGACCGAAAGGGTCGCGGGGGAAGCGAAATTGCTTATCAGAGTCCCGCCCCCAGCTTCCAGAAAAAAAACAGTTTCGTAATGGTTAAAATATCATAAGGATTATAAATCACAGCAGAGTTAATGTCCATGTACGCTAAGTTTTAACGTCAGAAAGTAAGATCATGAAATTTATGAATATCATAAGAATTATAATTGCTGATTAAGTGAGTGTTCATATAACTTAGATTCAAATGCCACTCTTGATCCAAAGCGACATTATCCCGAAAACCCCATTCTTGATCATTCGATTTGTTCCAGCTAATTTGGAGTAGATGAGAGGATCATTTTAGATCATGTCAACACTTGGCGAGGGATTTCTCTTTGTCCAAGGTAGTGAAAGGCTTTGAAAGTTTTTTTTGTTTCCAATTAATTATGAAGAAAAAGTTACGTTCCATTTTACTGAGGGGCTTATGTGGTCTGTCTCTTACATTTATTGGCATGACTGATTATTAATTAGTATTAGAACATAATTGAAGTTAAATTAGCATTGGTGTGATTTTTCAGTTGTTCAATAAATAAATAAATAAATATTTGCGGTACAGATATCTTATTGGCACTGTCAATTAAAGGAAAAAAATGCGGTCTAGTAAACAATGGGGAGGACTAGCAAACTTTAGTGATTACTAGTCCAGATGTCCAGTGAAAAAAAAAAATGACTTTTTATCCCTGTAACCATATCAAAATCATAGCAATGGTGGAATACAGGAATGGCTACATAACTAGCAAACTAACAAATATTACAAACCACAGTACAAATTGAGGAGATAGACTTCCCCATGATGATAGACTAATTCCAATGAATCAACGCTATCAGGCTTAGAAAACTTTCCAATACTGTCCGCTTGGAAATGCTCCCGGTGTCTATATCTGTAAGATGGCTATATAGCTTTTCCATGTAGTAAAAATGAAGTGAACCCTTTCTCAGACTGCGTATTTCTGTAAGCTCCAGTAATTACTCGGGCCAGTAGGCCAGGAGTCTAAGTTTAGGCTTCGTTCTTTTTTTTGGTGGTGGTGTGGGGGGGGTCGCGATTGTCCTGCTCATGCGTTTGCGCGGTTTCGCAATTGGCCCAGGACTAGAACTGGCCCGAGTACAGGCTCTGAGGAGCCTCTTGTTTCAAAAGAGCAAAGTTGAAAAGATGGGACCTAACTTGCTGTTACACAGGGGTTTATATACTTTTTTTGAGGCCCCATTAATTTCTTATAATTATCGTTGAAAAGGTCATGCAGTCCTCTCTCGAATTAAACATTTGTGAATCAACAGATAATTATCTGAAACAGAGTAATGTTGGAGTGAACTACAGGTGTGCAGTTGCACAGCATGATATCTGCAGCTATTAATTTGACTGTATTCCCAGGAGAGACTGTTTGCTGTGAGAACAGATCACCAAATCCTGCAAAGTATGTATCTACGCATAAACCAATGGTAGCGTAATGCGTTAATTTCTTGTCTTATGGCTATAAAGGAAAGTAGAATTACATAGTATTGATACTATGTTGAATTTTTGCCTCAGAAAGCTTTTTTCCCACCTCTAAATTGGCATATCTCAGGGCTATTATGGTGCTAGCCAGCTGCTACGAAGGAATCTTTTTGTTGCGAGAGATTTTTATCAACTGTGGGATAAACAAAATTGCCAATAGTGTCTATCTGTTTGTAAATTAGGCTTGGTTGAGGAGCTCAATTCATACAATTCCTGGGAAACAGAATTATGACTCAACAAGTCCATTTTCTAAATGGTTTACAGGCATCACTTCCTCATGAATATTACGTTACAGCTGTAAAACATACTCTTAGGATACTGCAACTGAGTGCATCATTTCAGCAGTTCCATAAATGTTAGCATCTACGATCTGCACCTCTGTGCAAACAGGTTAACTCCATTCCTGGAGAGCTTCTGTGTCTGCGGGTTTAATGATAATCCTGGAAGACCTCAGTGTCCGCAGGTTTAACTCCAGTCCTGGAGGGCCTCAGTGTCAGCAGGTTTAACTCCTGTCCTGGAGGGCCGCAGTGTATACAGGTTTAACTCCAGTCCCGGAGGGCCACAGTGTATACCGGTTTAACTCCAGTCCAGGAGGGCCTCAGTGTCTGCAGGTTTAACTCCAGTCCTGGAGGGCCGCAGTGTATAAAGGTTTAACTCCAGTCCCGGAGGGCCACAGTGTCACCAGGTGTAACTCCAGCTTTTTGGTTCCATGTGAGAACATGGTTGCCAAATGGAACTGAGGTTACAGTAAAAATAAATAAACAGACAAATAGTAATCAGTTTTCTTAAGACTGCAATTCATTGTTTTGGGGGCTGTAGATCAACTTGTGCTTTTGAATGTTTGAAAGTTACAGTCATGATCTCTGTCAGTGAATTTTGTCCTCGCCTTTTTGTCACCCTTGATTAATCAAACAAATCTTCCCATCTCCTGATGGCTTGTATAATTTACCTAAAATTAGAGGAATGACTACAAGAAAACTCACCTCAATGTGTCTCTTCTATTGTAGCAAGTCATCTTCTTCTAGCTTTGTCTCCACGGAACCTACAGACACACACACGCGCGCAAACAAACAAACGCACACACACCTCTGCTCAGAACTAATTTCTAAATGGCTGTCAATCACTGTTAATTCATGTGAATGGTAGAGTTGGGCTTGGAAATGCATACATGTAGGCCTATGCTGTAACACAGTTACTTGATTTGACTCTTTACTTCAAACTTTTGTTTTCATCTTGGGGTCTATTCTCCCATTAGCGC
The DNA here is from genome assembly GCA_029721435.1 of Gymnothorax reevesii. Lineage (NCBI taxonomy): Eukaryota > Metazoa > Chordata > Actinopteri > Anguilliformes > Muraenidae > Gymnothorax > Gymnothorax reevesii. The sequence continues at coordinate 61,182,219 of CM056581.1, forward strand.
GTAAGTCTTTTTTTACGCGCTTCGAGTTAAGCGCTTTTGAGTTACGCGTATTCTCCCCTACTCGCTTCGATCACGCCCTCAGCGCTTAACTTCAGAATGTAGGCGGCCTTATGAAAGAGGTGTGACTGATCCAAAAGAGAGGCAGACTCTGTACAAAGCTCATTGATTATGGCTATCAGGAAAACATGGAAAAAGGATTTTCTGATCAACCATGAAAACGCATTTGTGGTCCATGGAAAACGCAAACCAGACTTTAAATTTGAATATCGTCGGCCTGCTGATAAAACCTCGTATCTCCAAACTGATAAGAAACGAAAACTCGTATGTCCACTATTCTTACATGCAAAATGAAACATTTTTATTTTAAACTATATTTATCCATTTATTTTATTATAATAATTATTATTATTTTATTTTATATTTATTTTTTATTTTCCTGTGAAGTTTGTCATTGTGAAGATACGAGGTTTTATATGCCGCTGTAATAGTAGGCCGTACCAATTACAAGACGTAATTCAGACATCTCTTTATTTATCCCCCGCCGCGCGATTAGCGCGAAGCGGGGGATATACACTTCCCGGCCAAAAAAAAAGTCGCTCACTCAAATATTTAGTTGGAACCCCTGTGGCTTTGATTACAGTGCATATTCGTCTCGTCATTGTTTTGACAACTATATGCAATGCCAGAACATTTATCTTCTATCAGAAATGCATAATTTTTGGCCGAGATCTTATCCTCTCGACATAATGGTTGAACCACTCGGTGGTCTTTCTTGAGCACATCCCAGTAACTTTTAATATGTTTAAGGTCAGGACTTTGTGGTGGCAAATTTGTTTGTGAAAATGATTCCTCATACTTGTTTTTGTCATTCATGGTTTTCTTTGCTAAATACTAGCCAGTAACTGAACAGTAACCCGTTCTGAAATAATGTAACATCTTTTCCACCATCAAGGGATGTGTCTTCCGACATGATTTTTTAAGAAATGAGTAGCAACACGCTTCATCAGTCAGGGTTAAAATGATTATTTCCAGCTGAAACATATTAATAACCGCAATAATGATCCAATTATAGAACTTGTTCATTAGTTTCCAAACGGTGACTTCTTTTTTTGACCGAGCAGTGTAGCATTGGGCTCCGCCCGTACGGACACATAAAATTGCGGCGGCGGGGATGTTAGTGACAATATGTGACAAACACTTGTTATTTCTTACTCTTGCCACCATGGCATTAAAGCTATGCATACAAACAAATTGCCACGATAATGAAATAATTAATAAAGAATTTAGCGCTTCTCAATCAGCGCAATCAGATCATTGAAAATGTGCCCATCCTACACCAGCCTGTTTGTTCCGTGGAAGACAGGGAAGAAGGCAAAGGGAACATTCTAGTCACACAAAGACAATCAAAGACAGTTTATATGATCTCATTTAGAAATTGCACACTTGAAAACTACTCTGATGTCAGGTTTGCAACTAAAGGACATGGAAACGCTTTAACAAGGATTCTTTCCCCGCCCCGAAACCGCCTCAGTAATGACGGAATCCCATATCCATAGCCTATCATCCTATTTGATTTGAGCGACACATTCACTTGAACTTGTGCCTAATACCTTATTATAATCAATTATCCCATTTACTGATAATGTTTCTTCCCATGTCGGCTATTCTTTAAAGGCTAAAATTGATTAACAAATGGATAGTGCTTTGGTATTTGCCAGGGTAGGGCTCAATCTAGAGTAGCCTATTTAATAATATCTTTATTCACACATTAAATTACACAGTATTACCAATGGTAAAAAATTACTAGGACTCGAGTTTGTTTATACAGATATCCTCAATTAGAAAATCAATCCCCTCACTCGTGAGAATATCACAACTTTTTAGATTATTACGAACATACAGGACAGTCGCATTTGTTAATAGAACATGGAAAGCAATGATGGCGACGTCGAGCCAAAGCCGAAAACCAAATTTCACAGATGTTGGTGTTGTATGGCAAGCGAGCACTGAAGGCTGATCCGAGGAATTAAGCTGCGAATCGTTCTGGATGTGGCGTCGGTGGGGAGATGTAAGCGCAGTATCCCCGATTTAAAGCATAAATGGAGAGATCTGCGGGGCGCTGTAAAAGCCAGGTTCTCTGCACACCGGAGAAGTGTACACGCAACAGGTGGTGGGCAACCATCATCCCCTGTGCATTTCACTGCACATGAGGAGGGGATGGCATCCACTCTTTCTGCAGTGGAAGTGCATGGAGAAGAACTTGAAGCGCCAACGAACTGCGTCAGACACCTTGACACAGATGCCTGTGATGTGTATGACATCACCAGCCACTCTCTGAAACGACCCAGATGTCAGGAGCGACAGCGCAGTTCTGACGTTGATGGCCACGGGTATTTTTTGGGGATAATTGCTGCGGCTGGATAGCTGTTCATTCAGAAGTCAGCAAAGATAGACAATTGCCTCATGCACGGTCCAGGCGAAAGTGCTGGATGCACTCGATGTTTGTTAGTCCCAGGATGTCCAAACGAAGCCGATATATGCGTGTTCGTCTTCGAGCTCGGCGCGCTCCTCTACTCTTTCCCAATCACGCAAGAGTGCAAGCAAATGCAGGACTGGCATTTTGGCTTTAGATTTTGAGGGCATGGTAGAATGATGGTGTTATGTATACTCGAATTAATTAATTGTTTTGCGTTTGTAATTTAACTGAGTGGAGAAGAGGCTGATGCGTAATATCATGTGATGATTTCGTTTGATAAATTATCATGGCTTTGAGAAATGTAGTTTAGAAATAAGGAAGAACAATCGAATATTAAATGTCTCAACCTTTACCATGTTAAATAAAATAAAAGTAATGTTAAAATTCGGCCTATAACCGACATCAAACGCAATATTCAATTTCGCCTAATGTTGGCGCTTGTCCTTAATACAGCCCTCAAAAGCGCTTAACAGAAAAAGCGCGTAAGCCAGGGGGAGAATACGCGTAAGTGTTATTTGCATGAGAAACGCCCGGAAACGCCCAGATTTTGGCCTTGCTCCGCCCCAAGCGCGTAAGTGCCTTCAAGGCGCGTAATGCACAGACTTAAGTCGAGGGGAGAATACGCGTAGGCTGAAAAGCGCGTAGCTACGCGCTTTTTTCGACTTAAGCGCATGGGAGAATAGACCCCCTTGTGAGTTAGTGTGCATGTCATCATGGCCAAATGTGGTTCTGCAAGCACCTACTGTAGCAGGAACTACCACATACAGTAAACGGCTCTGAGCGCTTTGCCTGGTGTTTATATATCGGTGGAGGTATTTTCAAATGCAGTAGTGTCACAACCGTGCAAATGCAGTCGCAAAACTTTACAGATGTGCAGATCACAATGAAAGCCAGGTTGGAAGGTGGGCGTGGCCAAATTCAGAGTACGGTGTAGGAGGAGTGGGTGGCCTGATCCCATCATGAGACAGTTTGATTTCATATTGCATATGAAATAGACTGGTGACAAATTCACTGAAAAAACCTGAATAACTGTATGGACAAACATGGCAAATGTAGAGGCTTCATTTATTATCCTGGCATGAATTGGGTCCACTTTTTCCCTTGTTGTAGTGTTCACATCCTGCTGGTGCGACAGCGTGGACTGGAACCTAATAGCATACCAGCTTTGTCCCTGATATTTAAAGGTTATACTTATACAGTTTGTCAAAGGATAGGACCCTGAAGTTCTACATTTGGACCCCCTTACAAAAGTATCCATGAGTTTAGGAACCTTAATGTAAGCACTGACTTGTAGACTCTATACCAGGGTGTGATGAGGCTGATCTGCCTGCTTGTGGAGGCCCCACACCTTAATAAGACAGTGATTTGTCACCATTCTGTATATACAAGAAAGTCATAATTCACTGACATGCAAATATTTACATGTCAGCCATCATGTTGTCAAGTGTAATCAGTTGATTATTATCACTTGGGAGTGGACAGTCACATCATTGATTAATCATTATTCATCAGAGTGCAGACAAGTGGATCCTTGATTGGTTAGCAGAGGGTGGACTGGCCCTTCATTGATTGGTCATCAGCTACCGGAGGCAGGGGCTGGCTCACCGTGTGTCATGGAATTGCCCGGTGAAGGAGAGGTATTGGTGTGGTGATCCAAAGCGTCTCCACGGCGTCGCACATTGTTGCCGGGGGTTGGGGCCGGGGGTTACCATGGCACCTCTATAAGAACATTGGATGTCATTACGACAAGAACAGGCCATCCTGCCCATGAAGGGTTCCCCTGTTTCTTCTGGCGGAATGTAGCATGAGAAATACTTCTACAATTTTTAAAAATCCCAGCTATGAGGCTCAACGTTGAAAGGCCTGCATAATTTCCTCACGGATGACTAAATACTGATGAACATGCCCTAAAACTAAAGTTGACTTTCAGCGCTCTCGCCTCATTCCTTTTTTACTGTGACAGAGTTAGCTGGCATTTTTCTCACCTTGTGAGCCTGTGCATGTGTGTGTGTGTGTGTGTGTGTGTGTGTGTGTGTGTGTGTGTGTGTGTGTGTGCATGCGCATTCATGCGTGCATGTGCATACATGTGTCATCACAGCAATTGTAATCCAGGAGTTTTGTTTTGCAAATCACAACAATTTTGGAATGCTTTGCCTGGTGTTTATACGTCTGCCTGACTGTGAACAGATTTAGTCACCGCAATAGTGTCACAACTGTGCAAGAGTCAAATACGAAAGTTTACAGGTGTGGAAACGACAATCACAAGATGGTCCCTAGTATTGTTTTAAATTAAACATTCTGGAGTACAGAGCCAGACCGATTCAAGCATTATCATTGCAGACATAAACACAGGCCGGGACAGTAGATCATGTCAGACTTGATTTCATGCTAATCTGGAGTATGCTATATGCTATAATTTTAATGTTTTTTTTTAAGCATTGCCTATAGACCATAAACCTTAAAGGATTTAGTCATATTTACTGACTGCATGGAAGGCTTTGCAACATGAGGTTTCATTAATCCCTTTTCATGATGTCCCATCTTTGAGGATAAATGGCTGTGTTGATATGGACTGTACTTTGTCATCAATGTGATGTCATAAACACTGAGTATGAGACTGTTATCTTCAGGCACCTATCAGTTGAATGGCTTTTGGTTTGTATGTGAGTCACCACCTCTGCGTATGAATAATAATTCTGAGTAATGATTACTTCTGAGCCTAGATTCATCCATTTGGATGGATGACAATGTTTTTTCAAAGGAGACTAGACTTTTTTTCATAGGCCAGTTGCATTTGTCCCCATAATTGCAATACTACAAAAAAAAAAGAAAATCATCCGTGCTGTGCTTATTTATTAAAAAAAAATGCAGTTACATTTAAATTCAATTATACTTTACATCAATGATCTTTATCAGAAAATATGAAAAAAAGTCAAAATCAGCACAGAATCACCAGTATAAAATAATGTATGCAAACACACATTCTGGTTTCATATTGCAGTTAGAATGTAAGTAACTGATCCCAATTTAAAAAAAAGAGATCTAATCCAGGTTGCATGTGCCTCATCTCTAAACACATCTCCAGTTATTTACTAGACTTTATCCAAATTATAAACTATAAATTTTTATGCTCACAATGTCCTGTTCACAGACTGGTAAACATAGGAATTTCACCATGCATTTCACCCTTCTTGAAGGTTTCCGCAACACCTCATTGCATCAAATGTGTATAAGCAGCTTACAATCTCTATAAAAGTGGAAGGTGCCATGATCTAAATTAGGTAAAGCAAACACTTCAAATCTGGGGAAAAAACCAAACAAAGGATATCCAAAGACCTGTCCGAAAAATAATTTTCAAGGAATTCAGATAATCAATTTGAGAAGAAATTCTCAAATTTTTTGCACCAGGAAAATCCTTCTCACCTGAAAGCAGTTTCTTAACGGTGATTGCAGAGGCTTTTACAAACTCTGAGGCAGCTGAAGTTTTAGTTTGAGAAGAAAACTAAATGTTTATGGGCTGATCTTTGGCCTGCTTTATCCTTGGATATACTGTATTAGTTATATCCTGCTGCCCCTCTACTGCGCCACTGACATACTGACTTAGACGCACAAACAGCATTCCCCTTTCCATGCGCACACACACAATTAAATACTAGCACAAACAAACAGTATGTGCATGCACACCAGTGGCGTAGCCAGAACTGAAAATCGGGTGTGCCAGGAACATCCCTTTACAACTTCGATTAGTCCTGACTTGTTCGCAATCATCTTTCCTAATGAACTATGCATTCACTCCGAAAACACTCCTCTCTATCAGGTGTTTCTAGTTCTTGTGAAAGATGGAAATCATTTGTTTGGACCTGCTTTTTTTGCCTTTCAATAAGCCATGTTTAAAATTGGGTACAGGTGTTTCTCATCTTCGTCTTTGATTTAATTCCAACTATGTAAGCGATCATGAAGAGCATGTTTTAGTGATGGCAACTTTGACTGGCAGATTCGAACGGTTTCCGAACACGTTCAAAACTTGCGGGTTTGACATGGGCTTATGATTCTGATTCAAAACTTTTCTCACGTGACTAATGATGTTTTTCCTGCTCCGCCCCGGCAATGATCCAGGTCAGAGCCTATCTACAAGGAGCCTTACCACTCTCCATTTAGCCCCATTGTATCAAACTTGGTTGCAGTTCCACCGGAATTCCACAAGGAGTGATCGTGGGCGTGTGCAGAATGAATGGAGTCTTATGGAGCTAGAAGGCTAAATTTGTCCCTTTCACCTGGTAATCATTGAAAAATCGCAAAAACTGTTGCATTTTTTGCAAGTTCAATATGGATTATACGTTAAAAGTGAAATTACCAAGAAGTTATGTCCTTTCGATTTCCAACAGGTTGGGCTGCTGTTGGCCATAACACGCTAGCATTCTGCTAATGAATACTGATTGGTCAGTTACGGACCTGCGACTATATACGACCAGAGATCCCACTTGATGACATCTGAAGACCAAGACAACAGAGCCGGCTGGTCAAGAGAATCAGAAACACTCTTAAGGAGGAATTTTCGGTCTAACTTAATATTTGTAACTGTTCTATTACCTTTCAGCAACAGTAAGATAATGGATAAAAAAACGACGTGGAGCAGCAAAGCTAGCGAACCACCACGTTGTGCTAATGCTAACGTTAGGCTAAACAAACAGCAGTTCGCCAACCGGCGGCTATTAATTTAGTTACTGATTTACAGATGAATATGATGAGAAATGTTGAAAAATAAATCCTCAACACATTCAAAGTAAATGCAAAGATGCGAATATATGCATTTCGCGTGTATTCGTCTTTGCATTGACTTTGAAATTAATCTGTCGAGCGAAAAATTTGTTTTGCATCTGGTGTGAAAGCAGCTTTACAACTATCACCTGCATCATCGCAAATGCGCAGGCAGACTCCGCCTTACACTGGGCCTTTTTTTTTTTCTTTTTTACAAAATATCCGATCTGCATGTTGACATGCATTTACACAACAGGCACATTGTCACATAACAGATACACATCAGATACATATCCGAACCAAAATCACATTTGAATGAGGCCTGGATCCGATCGAGGGCGGAATCAATGTGTTTTTTTTTCTGTTTACACAGCCATGTGACAGATCGGATATTGGCAGCATTTGAGCAAAAGATCCGATTGGTGTCACATTTAACCCGTAATGTAAATCCAGCCAAAGTGACCAATTGTCTCCATAGACAGGCTGGAGGCTCATCGGGCTCTTGGCTCCGAGGTGACTCAGAATTCGCCGTAAAGCAGCACCTCTGGCTGTGAGGTCATCTGGTTTTTTTGAACGGCTTTTTAGAACAGATAAGCGAACTTAAAAAATCCAGTATTCAGCCAAGTGCATTTTATTGCTCCCCCTTTTGAAAATAATATTCAAATTACTTGGGAAAAAAAATATTTCCAGAGAAAAGTGGATTTTAGGGGTGTATCCCCATTAACTCCCATTCATTCTGCACTCACCTGCGAGCGCCCCCACATGGACAGAGACGTGTTCCGAGAACCGGAAGTCGAACGAGAGTGGCACTTCTCCTCAATATTAGAAATTCTCTTATTGTACCCGCTGCAGATGCATTTGCTAAAATGTTACAGCAAAGCTAGCTAACCACCACGTGGTAAAATAATCCAATACAAATGACAGTATGAGACAGGATAGACAGTAGAAAGCACTACATGTTCGTAGATTAAGGATGTTAACATAACATATTAGATCTTTTTACTCTTCTCCGCCACCGTAACCAGCCAACCAGTAGATAACCACCCGATAATAGGCTAATAGCTGGAAATCAATGTCACTGTTGTTTTCAATGTACATGGATAAGACAAAAATAGTACCTTACCTCGATCAACAGCCGATGTTATCGTTGCCAATGCGTGTGGCTGAGTGCCATAGACTGGATTTACACTGCATGTCTTAATGCCCAGATTGGATATGGATCGGATTTAGAGGCCCATATCCGATTTATTCAACTGTGTGTTTACATCTTGCTATGAGCCCAAGGCCTGAATGATGTTCGTTTCGTTCGATTCCGTTAGTTTATACCACTCACTACCTGGCCATTGTCTTGGGCGACCCAAATGCGCACAGTGTAATAAGCTACTGAAAATAAAATAAAAGCAAATGTGCGTGCAGCGCAACAAAAGCATGCAGGCCCAACAGTCATAGAAATGATCAAAACGTGAAGCAAGCTCGCAACATTTCACTGGGTAACCAACATCTGATTCTCCCGTTGACGCCTTTTAAGCCGCTTTCACACTGAACGCGAAAAAAATTAATTTAGTTACTGATGAATATGATGAGAAATATTGAAATATAATCCTCAACACATTCAAAATAAATTCAAAGATGCGAATATACGCGTTTCACGTGTATTCGTCTTTGCATTGACTTTGAATGCAATCTGTCGCGCGAAAAATCGCTTTGCGTCAGGTGTGAAAGCATGCTACGCCTATCACCTGCATCATCGCAACTGCGCAGTCAGACTCCGCCTTGGCCCGGGCCACACTGCCCGCTGCTGCGTTGCGTCTTCCGCAGATCGCATTCCTCTTTTCGTTTCGTTTCGGTCCATGTTATTCAACGAGAGCGGCCACACTGCATGCAGAAGCTGCGCGTCTCACGCATGCAGAAGCCGTACTGCTGCCTTGCGGAAAGGATAGATTCGGACTCTTGTCGAATTTTTCCGCACGACGCATGCAGAAAAAAAGGCAAAGCAGAGCTGAAAATGACTGTCAGAAACAGTCATATCGTCATAAATACATGAATTTCGCTAAATTGCCGAGGATACGTATCTGTTGCAAGCATGAAACAGACAATCAAAAAATGTAACAACACTTCCAGCATGTTTATCGTATTAAAAGACCGTTTAATTGACATAATCCCTTCCGCTCAATTCAGCAATGCTTCGTGGAATATTGAAACATGTAGTGGTAAATTCGCGAATTTCATCGTAGGCTGCTGTCATTAAAGGGGATATAGCCTATGGAAAAATATTTTGTCATTCTCAACTTATTTTTAAAAACTTTAATACGACGTTGCTCGTTTTATTTTGGATTTAGATGTCTAGATTTTGCGGGAATATGTCATTAATTGCGGTGCCAAGCCAATGAACATAGCTTATTATGTTGATGCTTAAAGAGTATCAGAGCAGTACTTTTCCGTATCCCTGCTGAAAATTCCCACTTTGACCAGCCTAGGATGGTCAGGCTGGATTAAGCTGTGTTTTGGACAATTTTAGCTGGTCAACCAGCCCTTCACCAGCTAACTCCAGCTGAAAATACCAGCTTAACCAGCTTTGACCACCTTCATCAAGCTATAGAGACCAGCTAGACCAGCTTTGACCAGCTAATAACACAACTCAGACCATCTTAATCCAGCTTAGAATTCTAGCTGCTAAAATTCTAAGCTGGTTTCAGATGGTCTGAGCTGTGTTCTCAGCTGGTCATAGCTTTTGTAGCTGGTCTCTATAGCGTGATGAAAGTGGTCATAGCTGGTTAAGCTGGTATTTTCAGCTGGAGTCAGCTGGTGAAGGGCTGGTTGTCCATCTAAAATTGTCCAAAACACAGCTTAAATCAGCCTGACCATCCTAGGCTGGTCAAAGCTGGAATTTTCAGCAGGGTCTGGCCATGACACCCCCGCGACTGCTGAACCTACATACGACTCCCCACTTGTAGCAGCAAGTTCAGGTGATTGTTTCCACTGGTTAAGAGAGGGGAAAAAACTAAGCTGGATACAGCATGGAGCTATAAAACATCCTTTGCATATAATGGCCAGAAGAACGTACAGCACATCAGCCAGTTTCTGAATTGTCTGAACTGTTCCTTTCACGGTCGTTCGGCACCTAGCCTACACGAATGGTTTCAGCCTCGACTAATGGAAATTAGTTCACTTTTGAAAGCACATTCCACATCCCGATACCCTCGCCCTGCCCCGAAAGTAGAGAGCAAGACCATTTCAAACGGGTTTGCTGTGTATTGTAATATACTCAGTCCATATGAAAACGCACCACTCACGAAATCTGGAATAGCTCCACGGATTGATATGTGATGTATGTACGTATGATGCATTTGAGATAATGAATGATTTAAGAAGACATGTAAACATCATTCAATTTCATTCACGACAATGTTAATGCGCGAGAGAGGTTTAACTGGTGTAGGGGTCAAACAGGAAAGTCAATAACGGGTGTGACCGCCATTTGCATTGACACATGCGGTGCATCGTCGTCACATGGAGTTGATCAGTCTCTGGATAGTGTTCTGAGGGATAGCATTCCACTCCTGAACAAGGGCAACCTCAAGTTCTCGGATGTTGTCCATCTGGCATCGACAAGAAAGACGTCGTCCAATTTAATCCCATAAGTACTCGATAGGGGAGAGGTCGGGTGACAGAGCTGGCCACTGAAGCACGGGGATGTTCTGCTGTGCAAGGCACTGCATGGACACCCTTGCAGTGTGTACCCTAGCGTTGTCCTGTTGGAACGTGTGGACATCGTGGTGTTGGTTGAAGAACGGCACAACATGGTTCTGCAGCACCTGGTCCCGGTAGTAGATGCCGTTCACCCTTCCCCTGCAGATATGGAGAGGGGTTCTGTGACGGTAGCTTATTCCACCCCACACCATAACGCTGCCACCACCCCAACGGTCCATTTGAACGACACAATCGGCGTTATAACGTTCACCACGTCTCCGCCAAACACGTATACGGCCATTTGCGTTCCTTAAGTGAAATCTTGACTCGTCAGAAAAGATGACACCGTGCCATTGTCGTAGTCGCCAATTCTGGTGCCTGTTTGCCCACTGTAGACCCTGGTTTCGGTGACGATCCGACAATATGGGGCTGAAATAAGGACGTCGTGCACGCAGGCCTGCAGCTCGCAGACGGTTCCGTACGGTGTTGGGGTGAATGAATCCACGTGGTCCTTGGACTTGAGCAGGCGTTCTTATCGCTGGTAGTGTTCGGTCTCGGACACGATCCCGTACAATCTGACGGTCCTGACGTGCCGTTGTCACACGTTGTTGACCCGGTCGAGGAAGGTCCCGAGTGCTCCCCGTTTGCAGAAACCTTTGATGGAGTCTTGCGATCGTTGTGTGTGCGCAGTGTAGTCGTCTGGCAATTTCCCTGGTGCTGGCGCCAATTTGAAGCATGCCTATGGCACGTTCCCGTTCAGGGGCTGTAAGTCACGGCATAGTGTTGACGTTTCGCAAGTGTCAGTGAAGAAGTGAAATTTTATTCGGATTCACATGCTTTTAAAGACAATGTGTGCACAAATTCAGAATGAAATTCATTTTCCCGTGGTGCGCGTGCAAGATGTTGCATTTTTGCAAAAAATTGTCTAGCGTTACAGTTAACTTGAAATTCTCGCATTTCTTGCACCTGGCATGTCGGGTGACGTCACTGTAGTGTTGTTGTTGTATAATTATTATATTGAAGTTCATTTGAACTTAAATATTGACTTTTTTTCAAGTGGTGTGTTTTCATTTGTACTCAGTATATGATTAGATTGTTTGTATGTTACACTCAAGCATGCTTCCCCTACTGTCATTACAAAATATATATCACGTGTAGTAGGCTATGACGACGCGAGACGAAATAATATATTATTTTATAGTGATTTCTTGGGTAAATTCGTGCAGAGCCAGAGTTGGAAGGAGGAGCCGCGGCAGACTAGACGCAGCATACACGCGGGCAGTGTGACCGAGACGCACGCGGCCAGCGGTTGCAGTTCTGCGCTTGCGGAAGATGCAACGCAGCAGCAGGCAGTGTGGCCCGGGTCTAGGCTTTTTTTTTTTTTACTAAATGTCCAATCTGCATGTTGATGTGCATTTAGGCTTCACAATGGGCACTTATCCAATATGCATCAGATACAGTGACGTGCAGTCGGAGGTTAGTTTGGTGAGGCAGAAACCTCCCCTTTGCTTGATTAACAATCAGACAATTAACTAGCTTAGTAAGACTATTCGACAGAATGACGGGCAGTTTAAGTTTCCGCGGCGTTATTAATCAGTAGGCTATCACAGGATTTTGTGAACCTGTTCCCACGTACTATTCCTGACAATGAAAACAATTAAGACCAAGCCTGTAGGAAGCCAGGTACTGATAGAGGAGATAATGACTTCATTCACGTATATGCTGCAATTCAAGACTGCATGGATGGAAAACTGAATAATAAATTAGGAAAAATTCTCTCGGTAATTCTGTATATGGTTTAAACATTTTGTTAATCGGATTACGAAAGAAGACTGAAAATAAACGCCCGCTTTTTGTTGGGGTGTAAAAGCGCATTTTTAAAGGAGAATACATTATAGGCTATTGATTAAGCATTGAACTCGAACTGTGTTTATTTATTTTGATGACATTGCTTCGGCTTCCTGGAAGCAAGTACGCGCAAATCTGCTGTTGAGCATTTCAGGTTCGATGTACTGAGCACCCGTCATTCTGCCGAATAGTCTCACTAAACAAAACCCAAAACCAGTAAAGTTGGCACGTTATGTAAATCGTAGATAAAAACAGAATACAATGATTTGCAAATCCTTTTCAACTTTTATTCAATTGAATACACTGCAAAGACAAGATGTTTAATGTTCAAACTGAGAAACTTTTTTTTTTTTTGCAAATAATCATTCACTAAGAATTTAAAGGCAGCAACATATTGCAAAAAAGTTGGCACAGGGGCCTTTTTACCACTGTGTTACATCGCCTTTCCTTTTAACGACACTCAGTAAACGTTTGGGAACTGAGGAGACCAATTTTTGAAGCTTTTCAGGTGGAACTCTTCCCCATTCTTGCTTGATGTACAGCTTAAGTTGTTCAACAGTCCGGGGTCTCCGTAGTCCTGTTTTACGCTTCATAATGCGCCACACATTTTCAATGGGAGACAGGTCTGGACTACAGGCAGGCCAGTCTAGTACCCTCACTCTTTTACTATGGAGCCATGCTGTTGTAACACGTGCAGAATGTGACTTGGCATTGTCTTGCTGAAATAAGCAGGGGCGTCCATGAAAAAGACGTTGCTTGGATGGTAACATATGTTGCTCCAAAACCTTAATGTACCTTTCAGCATTAATGGTGCCTTCACAAATGTGTAAGTTGCCCATGCCTTGGGCACTAATACACCCCCATACCATCACAGATGCTGGCTTTTGAACTTTGCGTCTGTAACAGTCCAGATGGTTCTTTTCCTCTTTGGTCCGGAGGACACAACGTCCACAGTTTCCAAAAACAATTTGAAATGTGGACTCGTCAGACCACAGAACACTTTTCCAATTTGCATCAGTCCATCTTAGATAAGCTTGGGCCCAGCAAAGCTGGCGGCGTTTCTGGGTGCTGTTGATAAATGGCTTTCACTTTGCATTGTAGAGTTTTAACTTGCACTTGCAGATGTAGCGACGAACTGTAGTTACTGACAGTGGTTTTCTGAAGTGTTCCTGAGCCCATGTGGTGATGTCCTTTACACACTGATGTCGGTTTTTGATGCAGTACAGCCTGAGGGATCGAAGGTCACGGGCATTCAGCGTTGGTTTTTGGCCTTGTCGCTTACGTGTAGTGATTTCTCCAGATTCTCTGAACCTTTTGACAATTTTACGGACCGTAGATGATGAAATCCCTAAATTTCTTGCAATAGCTCGTTGAGGAATTTTGTTTTTAAACTGTTCGACAATCAGCTCACGCATTTGTTCACTAAGTGGTGACCCTCGCCTCATCCTTGTTTGTGAATGACTGAGCATTTCAGGGAAGCTGCTTTTATACCCAATCATGGCACCCACCTGTTCCCAATTAGCCCGTTCACTTGTGGGATGTTCCAAATAAGTGTTTGATGAGCATTCCTCAACTCTCTCAGTCTTTTTTGCCACTTGTGCCAGCTTTTTTGAAACATGTTGCAGGCATCAAATTCCAAATGAGCATGTATTTGCAAAAAATTACAAAGTTTACCTGTTTGAACATTAAGTAACTTGTCTTTGCAGTGTATTCAATTGAATATAGGTTGAAAAGGATTTGCAAATCATTGTATTCTATTTTTATTTACGATTTACACAACGTGCCAACTTCACTGGTTTTAGGTTTTGTACAATAGAACGTAGATAACATTCCAAATGTTGAAACTGAGACATTTTGCATTTTTATCTACAAAATGAGCTTATTTCAATCAGAATCAGCTGAAAACAAGTAATTAAGTTAACTGGTGATCAGGTGATCGGCTATAAAAGGGATGTCTTAGAGAAGCTGAGTTTTTCAGAAGTAAAGATGGCCAGAGGTTCTCCTACCTGTGAAGGTTTGCGTAAAAAAATTGTGGAATACATTAAAAACAATCAGGGGTGGATCCAGGAATTTTGGAAGGGGGGGCACAGCCCCCATACGAGCACCAAAGGCACGAAGTCTTGAGGGGAAGTTTGGAGCCCCTACCCCAGAAAAATTTGAAAATTAAAGTGCTAAATTCCTGGCATCTGGGAACAAAATTCAAGGTCTTATAGTTAGCTGAAAAAAAAGCATTTTTTTCCATTAACAATTATCCCTATTTAAGGTATCAGTTTGCACTTATAAGTTTGACAATCAAAACAGAGAGATTTAGGTCCTATTCCAATTGAAACAGGCGAACTGTGAAAATGATCAAAGTATCCATCAGGGTACATCACAGATTAAACATTTAAAACTCATTTAAAATGAATTGTAGCAAAGTGTCCTTTGGTCAGACGAGTCCAAATTTGACAATCTTGTTGCAAATCATGGGCGTTGTGTCCTCCGGGCTAATGAGGAGAAAGACCACACCTCCTGTTATCAGCATTCAGTTCAAAAGTCAGCATCTCTAATGGTATGGGGATGCATTAGTGCTTATGGTGTGGGACACTTGCATGTTTTAAAAAGCACCATGAATGCTGAAAGGTATATAAAGGTTTTAGAGCAACATATGCTCCCCTCCTGACAACATCTATTCCAGGGAAGGCCTTGTGTATTTCAGCAGGACAGTGCAAAACCACATACTGCAGCTATTACAACAGCATGGCTTTGTAGTAGAGGAGTCCGTGCGCTGAACTGGCCTGCCTGCAGTCCTGATCTTTCACCTACTGAGAACATTTGGCGCATAATTAAACGAAAAGTTCGACAAAGGAGACCCAAAACTCTCCAGCAGCTGGAAACCTGTATTAGACAAGAGTGGGATCAAATTCCAATGGCTAAACTCAAGAAACTTGTCTCTTCAATGCCCAGACGCCTCCACTCAGTGATAAAAAGAAGAGGGAATGCTACACCGTGGTAAACAGGCCCCTGTCCAAACTTTTTTGAGACCTGTAGCAGCCATCAAATTTAAAATGAGCTCATTTTGTGGGTAAAATTTCAAAATTTCTCACTTTCAACATTTTCTGTTACCTCTGTTCTATTGTGAATCAAATACTGGCTAGTGTGATGTGAAAGTCATTGCGTTTTGACTTTATTCACAATTTACACTTTGTCCCTACTATTTCTTCTTCTTTTTTCTTTATTTAGCATCTCCAATCCCACCTGAATCTGGAATGCCCAATTGGTGAACTATGTACAAAGCTTCCTCGTATGCGACTCCTTGCAGCCAACTCAGGAGAGCGAAGACAGTTCACAGCTCTCCTCCGAAGCACGTGCCTGTCAGCCACTGCTTCTTATACACTCATTGGTTGAATCTTTCTAAGTTTAGAACCAGGGCGGAGGATACCCGGACATGAACAGACTTAGAATCTTCCTGACAAGCACTCGTCTGGCCAATGGGAAGCGCTTGAGCAACGAACAAAGCTATTTATTTATTTCCATTTCCCGGCAGTCCCTTCCCAATTTGAAACCCTGTAGTGCGATGGCCAATTGTGCACTACTCTGAAAAAGCTGCCGACCTCTTGTTGGTTGGTACGACCGGGGCTCCAACCGATGACGTGATAGTCACTTCTGCACTGCAACACAGTGCCTTAACCAAGTGAGCTATCCGGCAGCTCCATCCCTACTATTTCTGAATTGGGGTTGTATATTTCTAGCCTAGTAAAACCAGACACAGAGGCCGTTTCTCAATATGCATTCTTCTCTGTTCTTCTGTTCTTGGGAACTTGAGAAACGTCACCCCTCTGAGACCACGTACTGTCTCAATTCAAAGTTCGCATCTCGACAAGAACGGTTCCCAGTCCCGGATGTGTTCTTGATACGCCCATTTTTCTTAGGATGCATCGGATGGTAGCTTGTGTGAACTTGACAGCACGTGTATCCCAGAACTCTTTTCGGCATCTAAGCAGGAGCGAGACTCTCCTGAGAGAGGAGGGCAGGGTTACGTTTGCCAAAAGCGTAGTTGTTCAGTAAACAAGTGTTGGCCAGTTTCCACTAACAAGGCAATATCCCCCGCCGCCTCAGTTTTATGTGTCCATACAGACGGAGCCCAATGCTATACCCCCGTTTCGCGGTAATCATGCTGCGAAGGATAATAAGCAACTGACATAATTCGTCCATTCACAGTCAATGGGTCTAACTATCTAAGTTAGCATCTGTAATTGCGGGAAATGCACCCCAGGATCGGTAAAGCTTCTTTCACACCGGACGCGAAACAAATGTTTCGCACAACAGATTTACATTCAAAGTCAATGCGAGGACGCAAATTTGCGTCGTTGCATTGACTTTGAATGTAATCTGTCGGTATTCGTTCGCTATTTCTTAGTTAAATACTATTCTGCTCGGGCGAGGAACTATTATCTGGGTACATTTGGAATATTGGCTGCTTAACGATGTTTTATGTTGAATATGCTCCAGTGTTTTCGGAGTGGAGAAATGTTGAAGATATTAATTCAGCATTATTGATTATATTTACTAATATCGATTATATATCATTATTCATTCATTGCTCATACTCATAATCAATAACCATATTATGTAGGCAGCAGAAAGACACGCACACATAACACACACTTACAGACATACAAGTAATTCATATACTGCAGTGCAAACACAGACAAATATACAAACAGGGCAATTCAGTTCACACTTGCATGAGCAGTGCACACATATATGCAGCAGGCTTCTGTAGCTTTTAGCAGGCTTTTGTTTAGTTGATGCAAAAAACCATAATCAGAGGATGTATTTGATTTCTGCAGCTTTGATCAATATTTGTTCAGCAAAATCATTATTTGCTACTGAAAACATACTCAATTGAATTATTTGTTTTTAATTTGGTATGCATCAAATTCATCCACTGGTATCTTTTTTTTTTTTTTGGCAGTATTTTCTGTCTTTGTATCTCTGATCTCTGTATATTTTCCATCTGGGTGAGACAGTAAGTGTCCATTGTAATGCGCATGCATCTCCTGCGTGATTCATGCGTGATATCAAATTCAGAAGGATTACCTAATACGCTCGGTGCATGCATCACTTCCTCGTTTAGTGTAAGGATGGTATGATATTTCCTGTCGGTAAGCGGAAGTGCAGGTGTTATGGCCAAATACACACTGGTCTTGTATCCTCTTTGTGATGGCCGAGTCCATGAAGTTCACAAGGTGCCTCTTGGAGTTACCGAAGTTTACCGTCAACGATGTGCGTCGTATCGTTAGAGGATCAAGTACAACGCCGCAGAGTAAACTTGAAAAGGGTTTCAAGTTTTACGTGTCGTCCTACCTCTGCAATTTTGAAGGTAAGTCGTCGACGCTAATTGTAACTTTAGCTAATGTTAGCCTGATGTGGCAGCGTAGAGAAGTGACAGTTTTGTTTTGCTCACGAACCAAACCGTCCTGGTTCAGTTTAATCATGTTACTAGAAATGACTGATTTTCATGTGCTTGCATTTCTGATGGAAGTATCCGGCAAAAATACGGCTAATGAGATAACAGTGAGGGCCCACTGCTACAGATCTATGAAGAAAACAGATACGCCGCACCAGCTGAGAGTAGGACTGGTTAATATGACACGTTCAGAGTTCTGTTCAGTGTTACGTTCAAAGTTCTGTTGAACATGTTCAAAAGTTAGTTCAACAAGTTCTATCCTTTATACCCTCACCTATCTTTCCTATAAACTTAGATAACTAAAGGCAAATATGTTGGTAGCCAAATGCAGCTGAGAGCTGAGTGGGAATCATTAGCAGGCTGGCTATTGGTAAACAAATGCCACTATGCCTCAAAAGCAGAAAATGGTCCACCTCAGCTATTCTTCAAACTGCATATTCTAGCTTGAATCTGTCCTGTCATGTCTTCTTAACTTCATTAATGTATGATTTCACCTCTTATAATGTTACTTAACTTACTCCTAACATAATCTGACACTCTTCAAGAAGCAGTAGAAGCAAAACCTGCAGTTATGTTGTTGGTGGCACAAACAAAATAAAATATTGTTCTGTTTCACTCATGTGTAAGTATTTCATCTGGAGAGGAAATAAAGTTTAAATTAAAACTA
Source organism: Gymnothorax reevesii (assembly GCA_029721435.1). Classification (NCBI taxonomy): domain Eukaryota; kingdom Metazoa; phylum Chordata; class Actinopteri; order Anguilliformes; family Muraenidae; genus Gymnothorax; species Gymnothorax reevesii. Next base: position 61,201,110 of record CM056581.1, read on the forward strand.
TGTTTAGTTCATAGTACTCAGAAACATCAATCATGAGCTTGTTCAGTGAACTATTGGATTTGAAGTTAGTAGTTCGTGCACCACTCTGCACAAGAAAAAGATAGTATAGCCAAGTGGTGTAAGAGTGATGCAGAACAGCACAAATGTTACATGAGACAGTGAACTTACACCATGTACTAACAACATGACGGGACAACTTTTGCTCCTATTTCCATTGCTGGAGACAGTCTTTTTCAAGATATTAACTTTTGCCTCTGTATTTCAGATGACATTACGTGATTCAAAGCCAGTTGTGCTGATTAACAGCAACTGCTCTTGTGTGGCTGGTTGTGGAATCTGCAACCACTTAGTTGCACTGCTTTTCCAGACTGCTCATTATTCCGAATGTGGCATGTCTGTCGTCCCTCCTGTCCTTGCATGCACACAGACAGAACAGAAGTGGCATAAACCACGGACAATGGTTTGTTTCATTTCAGTATCTACCGCTTGTATCACTTTTTACAGTTACATTACTAACATCATCTTTTAAATAAATAGGGGGTGAAGCTTGGACCTGTGGATGCCATGGTTGTCCTAAAGCCCAAACCAGGTGCTACTACAGCCAGTGGAGTTAGGTATGTAGCACCAAATTTAATAGGTATAGTACAGTGTGTTTTAAAAATAAATGCTTTTGATCACCTGATAATGTTATTCCATTATTGCTGTTGCTGCAGACCCTGCTCTCATCAAAATCTGTTTAATTTTACCTCTCTGCACTTAGATTACATTGTGTGATTCACAATCATCTGTGCAAGTAAACAGACTACAGTGTGTAAAAATAAATATTATTGACTGTTCTGTCATTTCAGATCTACACTTTACAAGGGCTACAGCGGTGAGCTTCCACACCCAGCCACCCTCAATCTTGGACCTGCCTACGCTGGAATGAAAGCAGAATCTCTTCCACTCATCTGCACAATGAATATCTCGGCAGACAAGCCACTTGTGGACTCATTGTTTGGCAAAGTACAATATGGTAGTGTGCTGTCCTATCAACAACCACCACCTCCATCTGACAGTGTTGTGATACATGAGGATACACCCCCATTCCCGAGCGTGCCACTAGAAGGTTACCATCTAAACCCAACAGAATATTCATTTGTGCCAACACACCAGGAACAGCTACACCTGAGCTCACTTTCTGTGACCTTGTCACAGTCGCACCTCATTGAGAAAGCAACAAAATGCCAAAGTGCTACACCTGAGTGGCACTCACTTAGAAGAGAAAGAGTGACTGCCTCACATTTTAGAGAGGTGAGCCACGTTAGAGGTTCAGGGCCTGCAGAAAACCTGGCAGAAAGGTTAATCCGAGGGACGCGACAAACAGCACACATGAAGAGGGGACTGGAAATGGAAACGGGGGCTTTAAAGGACTATGCAGTTCTGAAAAACCTGAACCTAACCAAGTGTGGGCTAGTGGTTCATCCCAATGCATCTTGGCTTGGTGCGTCGCCTGATGGGCTTGTATATGACCCACTTGAACGTCCATCATTTGGGCTTGTTGAAATTAAATGTCCAAATGCACAAAGCTATGTAGACTGTAAATTCTTACAAGTGGCACAAGGCCGACACAAATTGAAGGAGAGCCATTGTTATTATTGGCAAGTCCAGGGCCAGTTATTGATCACTGGGATGCAATGGTGTGATTTTGTTGTCTGCGCCCATGATGACATCTTTGTGCAGCGCATATACAGAGATAGCGATGTTTTAAAAGAGATGAAAACGAGGTGCGACATGTTTTTCTTTAACACTTACATGCCAAAATACCTCTCCATGCACAAGTAATTAAAGGAAAAAAATCATAATGAAGACATGAACTCGCACAATTATTATTTTTATTCTGTCAAATATATTGTACTCATTTCATTTTACAAGGATATACAAGGTAGGTAGGTGGGTGTGGGGGTCTAAAGTCTGTTGTCTGTTTTTACATATACAGTAAATTGTAAAAAAATGAATAAATATATACACAATGTTGTATTGGGTTGTCAATTTTTACATATAAAAGTGAAAAAAGTGCATGACTTAAAGGGGTCATTTTAAGACACAAATAAGAACAATACATTTACATAATTACAACAATACATTTACATTCCATTATCATCTGTCTAATTTGGAATAGAAAGATTGAAGATTAGCAATCGCTTACCCAGGCTTTCACCAAGGGACCATTTTGATAGTTCACCAAAAGACAGGCAACTGCAAAAAGTTGGTTAATGCTGCCTGTGATTGAAAGGGGGATCACTGTACTGAATATTTTATGTTCTTTGACCCTGCGAATCACACGCTCAACATGAACTCTCACTCTGGCAATGGACTGTGTCTTTCTGATCTCTGGCCTAGACAGTTGAGCTCTCTTTGACAGAAAGGTGGGTATGTGAACTTTACATGGAACAGAGTCTTCGACAAGGAAACCCTTGTCCACCATTATGGCCAAAGATGGGTTAAGGAGGGCCACAATGCCAGACTGCTTTAAGATCTCTTTATCGCTTATGGAACCTTGATAAAGAGATGACACAAAGGTCACTGCACCATGAGGGGCTATCCCAATCAACCCTTTGAATGTACAGTGAGATTTGTAGGTGGAGAACACCTCACTCTGGAGCAGAAGGGAATTTGGGGTTTAGCATCGCAGTTCTGTACAATCTAAAATGATTTGAGTGTCCATGTAGTCCTGAAACACATCTGGGAGGTCAGCTTTCACAGTGTCCTCATCTAGCCAAATATCCACAGCTCCCAATACTGTATAAAGGAAGTTGGCCCAGGTGTTAACAATACGACTTACAGTTGACCGATGTATTCTAAATCTGTGGGCCAAATCCTTTTGCATCAGTCCCAATGACAGGTAGTTCATGAACAGGAAGAACTCGTCAATCGGTTGAAGAACCTGTGAAAAAATATCTCATTACCCTATTGCAAGATATGCATCCTCCTTTGATTCAAGGATTAATTTGAAAATGGTGACATAACATGCTTTGTAAGGACATTTAGGCCTACCGTTGCACTGGCAGAGTGAGGGACCCGATCAGTTTTCGCCAGATTCCGTGCTCTTGTAACACGTACAATGTGGGGGGTGGCTGGCTCAATTTGCTTCCAGAAGCCCATCAGGTGAGCGTGACTTGCAAATCTGTGGAACATATGAGTTATATTGATCAGGCTAATTCATTCACATCTATTTTATTTCAGACACCAGAGAAGGCCCATCCAATACTTCTATACTGTCTCCTGTCTCTGTCCCATGCCACTCATACTGTATCACTGTCCCGTGCTTCTCATCTACTGTATTGCAGTACTGGATTGCTGTCACTGAGTTGTACTGCACACCCACTTGCATTGTCAGACAGATGATGTGAGCTGTCGCAGCCTTTTCTAGCTTGCCTGGTTGAAATTACTGTCCCTTGCCAGTCATCATTCAGATCATCTCTGATAACCAAAAAAAGGCTAATTGCCAGCAATACTCAGCTTTGAATTGTAAATATGTAGTCTTTTAATATTTATAGTAATCTCTATTATACAACTCTGGAATTTTACAGTATTATAATGAACTGTTTCATTACAATGTTGCTTGTGGGCTCTAATAATGTTGAGTATATTTTTGCGTTTGTTTCAATGTTTTGTAATGAGCATAGAGCTTAGGTTTGTGGCTTGATACGGCTGCTCTTTTGTGTGCTTAATGTGAATGGATCACATAGCTAATGGTAATTTACGGTGTGCAGTACCTGGTATAGAATCGTATGTCCTCATCAGACGCAGAAAACCGCTCCAAACCGAACTTGCTGCTGATGGTTAACTCCTCGATTTGTTTTCGGAGCCTTGATATCTCCTCGCGTAGCTCTTCGTTATCATTGAGGGAAAGATCAAGCGCAGCAGGCTCAGTACGGGAGCAGTAGTCATGTTCATGACACGGCCATGGGTCATCAACACCAGGGTCAGTCTGCATTTCTGTTGGGTCGTCGTTGGGTGGACGCTCGGTTCTTTCCCATACTCCAGGTCGTGGCGTTGAAATTTTGTAGTCGTTCCAATGAAAAAGCGCAGGAACAGCTCCGGGTCGCAGTCGTCTTCGTCCAGCAGGAGTAGGAGGCTCGATCAGATCAGCGGTGACAAAGTGTCGGGAACACACTTGGGATGTACTAGTGACAATGAAATGGTCTCTCCTGATCTTCAAAACCCACTGTTTCTGTAATTCGGAGTCTTTTGGAAATGTGTGGAAGCTCAGATGAGAGTTGGACTTCGTTGATGCTGTGCAAAACGGCACACAGCAGTGGTGGTTAGATCTGCTGTCCGTACGTTGTTGAAACGATAATTTTGTCCGTTTACATGTCATGTTAGTTGCCTATATAAAAGGACAGGAGATGGTGCCAAATTATCGTTTCTTAACGTAAATAACGAAAAGATTTGCGGTGAGGTGACAAGTAGCTAGCTCAGCATTCGCGCTTTCAATGACAACCGGATGTACACAACCATCCTGACTTTTTTGCGGAAATTACGTCACGTTCTGGCGTGCACAAGGTCTATTGCAATCTCAAGTTACTTGACCAATTGTAATGAGGGGAGGGACCATATTTTCCTGTATAAAAACTGTATGCCATAGCTCAGAGATTTTTACAGGGTTAAAGAAAATCAGGAGTGCTACGGACAGTTCGTGAGGGATCAGATCGGGAGAGGAGGAACCCAGCTTTGCATTTTTCATCATGACACAATAAAGCCTAAGTTTTTCCTTTTTCAAGAATCTGTCTCTCTCCAGTTGCTTGAGGATGGGGGAATCTCTATATGTCGAAGAAATTCCACAACAGAAACTCCGCAACAGCAGACGGAAGGTAGCTAAGCTAATCACCTTAACTAACTCACGCTCACAGACCCCACTTTCCCCACAGATACATTACTGGGGAAAAAAAGGCTGTTGGCGGAGGAAGTCGCGGCTCATTGGCTGGCGTATTGCGTAATACCAACGAGAACGCATCGTATCAAACCGTCGACGGTGTTCTGAGTGCTCGTAGCCTTGGAAGTTCGCTCTTCCTAGAACGACTAGCGAGAATGTTCCTCCCAAGAATGCAAGGTCGTTCTGAGCATTCTTGGTATTGAGAAACGGCCAGAGTCTGGCCAGTCGTCATTCACAAGTGTTTACTTCCTGGTGGGTGGGCGTTTGTCTGAAGATTAAAATAATTGGTGTACCCGCAAACTAATCACTAACGTTTGGCGATGGCGTATGTTATGCGCCGACTCAGCCGCATAGTACTTCTGCTGTAAACACAGTCCTTCATGCCAGGAATGCAGCGAAAACAAACTGATCAGAACAATAAAGTTAAGACTGTAACCATACATAAGCCCATCTCCAAATTTTAGCCTTCACTTAATAGAACCAAAGGTGCTCTTTCTGTTCTTCTTACAAGAAACAAACTGTTGTGCTATCGTTTTTCCTGCAGATACTGCTGCGGTTAAAAGAAATGTAAGAGACCCAAAACCAACGGCAGAATCGGCGAGAATAACGCATTATTTACATCAGGACGAAAACTGCATTGATACTAAAAACTGAACGTTAACGTTACCTGCGCTAACATCATACTGAGCTCGCTTTCTAACTTTATAGCAGCACAGTTTGGCTGTAAGCCGCCAATTCATTCATGGATAATGACAACATAACACCGAGACAGCAAATAGGAATTGCGACACAAACAAAAACATGGCTTTTAAAAAGTTCGCTGCCAACTTAAATAGTGTTAAATTCGCTGGCAATGTAAAAAAACCCAAAACCAGTGAAGTTGGCACGTTGTGTAAATCGTAAATAAAAACAGAATACAATGATTTGCAAATCCTTTTCAACCTATATTCAATTGAATACACTGCAAAGACAAGTTACTTAATGTTCAAGCAGGTAAACTTTGTAATTTTTTGCAAATATTAGCTCATTTGGAATTTGATGCCGGCAACATGTTTCAAAAAAGCTGGCACAAGTGGCAAAAAAGACAGAGAGTTGAGGAATGCTCATCAAACACTTATTTGGAACATCCCACAGGTGAATGGGCTAATTGGGAACAGGTGGGTGCCATGATTGGGTATAAAAGCAGCTTCCCTGAAATGCTCAGTCATTCACAAACAAGGATGGGGCGAGGGTCACCACTTAGTGAACAAATGCGTGAGCTGACACAGTTTAAAAACAACATTCCTCAATGAGCTATTGCAAGAAATTTAGGGATTTCATCATCTACGGTCCGTAATATTGTCAAAAGGTTCAGAGAATCTGGAGAAATCACTGCACATAAGCGACAAGGCCGAAAACCAACATTGAATGCCCGTGACACTTCAATCCCTCAGGCGGTACTGCATCAAAAACCGACATCAGTGTGTAAAGGACATCACCACATGGGCTAAGGAACACTTCAGAAAACCACTGTCAGTAACTACAGTTTGTCGCTATATCTGCAAGTGCAAGTTAAAACTCTACAATGCAAAGCGAAAGCCATTTATCAACAGCACCCAAAAACGCAGCCGGCTTCGCTTGGCCTAAGCTCATCTAAGATGGACTGATGCAAAGTGAAAAAGTGTTCTGTGGTCTGAGGAGTCCACATTTCAAATTGTTTTTGTAAACTGTGGACGTCGTGTCCTCCGGACCAAAGAGGAAAAGAACCATCCAGACTGTTACAGGCGCAAAGTTCAAAAGCCAGCATCTGTGATGTTATGGGGGTGTATTAGTGCCCAAGGGATGGGCAACTTACACATATGTGAAGGCACCATTAATTCTGAAAGGTACATACAGGTTTTGGAGCAACATATGTTGCCATCCAAGCAACGTCTTTTTCATGGACGCCCCTGCTTATTTCAGCAAGACAATGCCAAGCCACATTCTGCACGTGTTACAACAGCATGGCTCCGTAGTAAAAGAGTGCGGGTACTAGACTGGCCTGCCTGTAGTCCAGACTTATCTCCCGTTGAAAATGTGTGGCGCATTATGAAGCGTAAAATACGACAACGGAGATCCCGGACTGTTGAACAACTTAAACTGTACATCAAGCAAGAATGGGAAAGAGTTCCACCTTAAAAGCTTCAAAAATGGGTCTCCTCAGTTCCCAAACGTTTACTGAGTGTCGTTAAAAGGAAAGGCGATGTAACACAGTGGTAAAAATGCCCCTGTGCCAACTTTTTTGCAATGTATTGATGGCTTTAAATTCTAAGTTAATGATTATTTGCAAAAAAAAAAGAAGTTTCTCAGTTTGAACATTAAACATCTGGTCTTTGCAGTGTATTCAATTGAATTTAAGTTGAAAAGGATTTGCAAATCATTGTATTCTGTTTTTATCAACGATTTACATAACGTGCCAACTTCACTGGTTTTGGGTTTTGTAACACTAGAAGCTACAACTTAGCTGAGGTGATTCGGCTGTCTCTCGCAGAAATGAACGGGGTGCCTATTTCATGATGTCTATTAAGTAAATATGAAAATCTGCAGGGAGTAGCGCTACAACATCATTTCCATTCAAAAAACCTATCAAACATTCATCTTGTTGTGTCTATAAATCGCTGATCCCCGGAATTTTCTCCATGACAGAGCAAATGGCCTCCCGTGCACCTATGACCATTGTTGATTTCGAAGACTACAATTTGCAGCTGCTACATCATGGCTCTTGTCCACGCCTTCTGTTCGCTGGTTGGTCCGGTGTATTTTCTGCCGTGGTCAACAAGGCAGAGCTCCAAATGACCAGACTATGTAATGAAGCGAAATGAAATTAAGAGGAAGAATGAAGGCTGGCGGTGCCAGGCTTTCAGCAGGCGACAATTCTTTCAACCCTTACTGATGCAGTGTGTAGCATCTAATAGATGAGGGATAGTGTACATGAGAATTGGACGTCTATTTGGAGCAAATGCATTCCTGCTCTTACGGATGACATGGGTATTCCACAAATGTGCAACTTGCAGTTCTTCCTATATAGAAAGACAAAATACCATGGACCACACTGTTACTCATAGGCATCGGATTTTTGACAGCTGCTCAAGGACTGGCTTTATTAGCCTACTGTGTTATTGCCGTGGTGAAAAAAAACTATAGCCTAAATGAGCCATTATTGGCTCGATTAAAACCAGACTTCAGTTTCTTGCAGTACTCTCATGAGCCCTCATCTATCAAACTTCCATGGGATTCTGGTGTAAACATCAGCATTCGCCAGGGGTCGCATCTGATTGACTAAAAGTGTATACGTCGCTGATTTCGGTGTAGAACTGGCGCGGCGTTGATAAATCTGGCGGCTGAAACCATCGTAATTTACATGACATGTCCCTACAAATTCATGCTCCGGGAGGCATAGTCCTGCCCACTTTACAACATGGACTCTCGAAAGACGGCAAAGAAGAAAGAACTTTACTGAGGAGGAAATATAAATTATCGCGTCCAAGATGGAGAAAAACAAGTTCGCAACAGCGCACAGTGAACTACAATGCCCCTCGCGCAGGAATATGTCAGTTGTTTAGTTCAAGAGCAACTGTGTTTTTTTCCGAGCAGCAAGTGCTGTAATTTTTTTTACATATAGCGCACAATTGAATTGGTGTATTATTTTCAGGTCGGACCTCTTTTAGGCCGCAAAAATACGCTGTTTCTGTGATTCCGTTCACAACAGTGTATCGCCTAAATTTCCACCCAGCACTATGCGCCGGTGCGGCTGCCTGGAGGAGATCAGAGAGCTTTCTACTGCATCTAATGTAAGTAGTGGCAATTTGTAGCTTATACAACCTGTAATGTGAATATAGGCCACTAGATGGCAGTATTTACCTATTTTTTGTTAAGCTCAGACTGGAGTCATGTTTAGACATGTCCTGGACATGTCTGGGGCAAGTCTCAGAAAATTAAAAAAAAAGAGGTCTAAATGTGGGTGGGGTCTGCAAAAGAGTATATAAGGAAAAGAATTGAGACAGTAAAGTAGTAGGAGAAATTGCAAGAAGAAGGATACGTGTGACCAGACCTGTCATTTCTGTTCAAGACCTGTTAAGTTTCTCACCCAGGACATCACCAAGCCACCAAAACCAAGGGACTGTAAATATTTGTTGTTTTTTTTTTAATATATCAATCTTGGTCAATAGATTAGTTTGTTAGTTGGTTGTTATTGTCTTTGTTAATTAAATGTGGTTAAGTTTTTAAAACTGTGTCTGTCATCCCTTGCTGTTGCTGTGTTGTAATGTAATAACAAATTGGGGCCATAACAAATTGGGGGCTCAAGTCCGGGACAGACCATTGTGAGAGTCATTAATTGAAAATCTAACATTTCAAATTGTAAAATTGATTTTTTTAATTGAATACATATATACTGACAACAGCAATGGATGATTTCTTGGCATCACCAACCGTAGGGGTTTTGAAGTCTTTTAAAAAGACAGAACTGTTGGAAATATGCAGACATTTGGAGCTGACAGAGGTAAAACCAGCCATGCGAAAAGCAAGACTGGCTAGAGAGATAGTTGAATATTACATTGATGAAAATGTGTTTGCACCAGGAGATCTGGAACAGTTTCCAGTGGAAAATCCAAATATAGAAATGGAACTTAAATTAAAAATGCTAGAGATTGAAAGGGAGGAAAAAGAAAAACAAAGGCAGTTTGAGTTAGAAAAATTTGCAAGAGAAGAGATTGAAAGGGAGGAAAGAGAAAAACAAAGAGAATTTGAGAGGGAAGAAAAAGAAAAACAAAGAGAATTTGAGAGAGAGAAAGAGGAAAGAGCAGAAAGAGAGAGACAGAGACAGAGAGATTTTGAATTAGAGAAATTCGATAGAGAAGAAAGACTCCAAATGGAGCATCTAAAAATTAAAATTCAAACTGAAAATAAATTTTGTGCCAGTCAGGAGGTAAAACTGGTGCCTCCATTTTCGGAAAAGGATGTTGACAACTATTTCCAGTGTTTTGAAAAGGTAGCAAAGAGTTGCCAGTGGCCAAAGGAACACTGGCCTCTGATGTTGCAAACTGTCCTCAAGGGTAAAGCTCAACAAGCCTATTCGGCTTTGTCTGCAGATGATTCCTCCGATTATGAGGTTGTCAAAAAGGTTATTTTGAGAGCTTATGAGTTGGTTCCAGAGGCTTACCGACAGAAATTCAGAGGTCTGAAGAAATCTGAAAATCAGACTTATGTGGAATTTGCTAATGAGAAGAAGGTTTGCTTTGAGCGTTGGTGTACTTCTATGGAGGTCAAGGATGATTTCAACTCACTAAAAGATATGGTGTTAGTTGAAGAATTCAAGAACTGTGTTAAAGATGATGTTAAGACCTACCTTAATGAGAAGCAAGCACTGAATTTGCAATCAGCTGCCAAATTTGCAGATGAATATGTTCTCACACATAAGTCCAAATTTCAGTCTAGCAGTAATAATAGATGGTCCCAATTTCAGAAAAAGGGTTATGGTGATACCCAAGATTACTCACCCAAAGACAAAGACAAATCTGGTGATGGTGCTCAGAAATCCAGTAACAGGTCTGATCAAAGTGTGAAAGCTGGCAGTGAGAAAAGTGGTCTAGTTTGCAGTTATTGCAAGAAATCTGGTCATGTTACAACTAACTGTTGGTTCCTAAAAGCTAAGAAAGAAAAAGAAAAGGATACCAAACCAAATGCCTTTGTGAAAACAAGGTTAGAAACCCCTGTAGTAGATAACCAATCTGCTAAATTGCCTGCTTCTTGTGGGGCTAAAAAGCCTGATACAGCTGACTTTGTGAGGGAGGAATTTCTTCCATTTGTGTCAGAGGGATTTGTGGCTCTGAATGAGCATACTACTCCTGTCCCCATATATATCCTAAGGGATACCGGAGCTTCTCAGTCACTTTTGTTGATGGACTCCTTGGAGTTACGTGATGAGACCGCTTCAGGGGATTTCATACTTGTACAAGGTATTGAAGGGAGGACTGTATCTGTACCCCTGCGCTCAATATTCTTGAAGTCAGATTTAGTTACAGGACAGGTAAAGGTGGGACTTATGTCAAGTCTACCTATAAAGGGTGTTTCGCTGTTGCTAGGCAATGACCTGGCTGGGGGCAAAGTAGTTCCCCCTGTACATCTTACTTCACAGCCGAGCACTGAAGATGGGGATGAGGACCCATCTCTGTATCCTTCTTGCGCAGTTACTCGTGCTATGGCCAAGAACGCTAAAGAAGAAGATGATGTGGTGCCGTCCAGTACATTGAATAGTCAGGACTCAGGTGGTTCGCCTCATGACTCTGATTGGCCTACTATGGTTTCTCCGTTTGAGGACTTATCAGATACTTTTATCAGTTCTCTATTCAGCCAGCCGGATGGGTCTGGTGATTCTGATGTGTCTGGAGACTTGTCTCTGTCCAGAAAGCGGTTGATTGAGGAGCAAACTAATGATCCTGAAATTTGTGTACTAAAGAGGAGAGCCCTTCCTGATAAAGAAATAGACGCAGTTCCAGTTGGGTATTATCTCAAGGATGGTGTGTTGATGCGGAAGTGGCGCCCTCCTGATATCCCTGCCAATGCAGATTGGGCAGTGGTCAGGCAACTTGTTGTTCCGAAGGTCTATAGGAATGAGATCTTAACAATGGCTCATAGTTTACCTTTAGGAGGTCATCTTGGTGTTAACAAGACTGTTGATAAGATCATGAAACACTTCTTTTGGCCTGGGCTTCGGAAAGACGTTTCCAACTTTTGCAAAACCTGTCACACTTGTCAGGTAGTTGGAAAACACCAGTTAGACCCACCTGTAGCTCCATTGCAGCCTATCCCAGCATTTGGGGAGCCATTCTCTAGGGTCATTGTTGATTGCGTTGGTCCATTACCCAAGACTAGATCTGGAAATCAGTACTTGCTGACAATCATGTGTGCATCTACCAGATTCCCTGAAGCCATACCTCTACGCAACATCAAGGCAACTGCAATCTCGAAGGCTTTGATAAAGTTCTTCACGTTGTTTGGCCTTCCCAGGGAAATTCAGTCAGACCAAGGTAGCAATTTCACTTCTGGTTTGTTTCAGCAGGTTGTGTTTGAACTAGGTGCAAAGCAGATTCTTTCTAGTGCCTATCATCCAGAAAGTCAGGGTGCCTTAGAGCGGTTTCATTCCACTCTCAAGACAATGATGAGGACTTATTGTTATGACCATGAGAAAGACTGGGATGAAGGGGTTCATTTGCTGTTGTTTGCAGCTAGAGAAGCAGTGCAGGAGTCTACTGGATTCAGTCCATTTGAGCTAGTGTTTGGTCACGAAGTGAGAGGACCTTTGCTATTATTGAGTGAACAATGGCAAGAGAAAGAGCTGCATATCAGTCTGTTAGACTATGTTAGCAAGTTCAAGGAAAGATTGCGTGCAGCTTGTGACCTTGCCAAAGAGAACTTGAAATCAAGTCAGGGAAAAATGAAAACTTGGTATGATCATAAGGCTAGAAGCCGTGAGTTTAAACCAGGAGAAAAGGTCCTTGTGTTGTTTCCCTTGCAGTCCAATCCATTGCAGGCTAGATTTCATGGTCCTTATGAAATTCTGACAAAACTCAATGATCTCAATTACATTGTGAAGACTCCAGATAGGAGAAAACCAAAACAATTGTGTCACATTAACATGCTGAAGCCTTATCATGACAGAAATGCTAGGGTTGCAGCTGTCACTTCAGATTCTCCTATGGCCGAGACTTGTGAAGATGAGGGGGAGTTTCAAGATGATGAACCTAGAATTAAAGCTGAAGTTCTTTCATGTAAATTGTCAAATTCTGAAGTGTTGCAGAATCTTGATGTAAAACTCCAGCACTTAGAACCCTCACAGAGAGATCAGTTTAAGAGGTTGATCAAGAAATATGAGGATCTGTTTCCTGATGTTCCAAAAAGAGTTTCTACAGCCTCTCATGATGTAGATGTTGGTGATGCCAAACCAATAAAACAGCATCCATACCGGATGAATCCTGAAAAGAGAAAGATTGCTGAGAAAGAGGTTGAGTACATGTTAAAACATGATATTATCAGACCCTCCAACTCAGATTGGAGTTCACCCTGTGTGCTAGTTCCAAAACCTGATGGAAGTACTAGATTCTGTACAGATTATCGCAAAGTCAATGCTGTAACTAGAACTGATGTGTTTCCAATACCTAGGATTGATGATTGTATTGATAGAGTAGGGCAAGCAAAGTTTCTGACCAAGATTGATTTATTGAAGGGTTATTGGTGTGTGCCTTTAACTGAGAGGGCCAAGAGCATCTCTGCTTTTGCCACACCATCTGGATTGTACCAGTATGAAGTCCTACCCTTTGGCATGAAAAATGCCCCAGCTACGTTCCAAAGGATGATACAGTCTACAATCGCCGGATTGCCACACACGGGTGCGTACATCGATGACCTGATCACGTGGAGTGACTCCTGGGAAGAACATCTAAAAGATGTAGAGACGTTGTTCCAGCGCCTGACCCAGGCTAACCTGACTGTTAACCTGAACAAGAGTGACTTTGGTTGTGCTACTGTCACCTATCTTGGCTACGTCATAGGCCAGGGTAAGGTGGCACCCATAAATGCTAAAGTCCAAGCCATCATGGACTTTCCAGTTCCTCACAACAAAAAAGCTTTGCGCCGCTTCCTTGGAATGATCGGATACTACCGCAAGTTCTGCAAGAACTTTGCTGAGATTGCTCTCAGTCTAACTAACCAACTGAAGAAAGGCGTAAAGTTCACTTGGGATGATGCATGCCAGAGAGCCTTCGATTGCCTGAAGTCTCTGCTGTGTCACTTCCCCGTGCTCAAATCTCCTGACTTCAACAAACCGTTCTCCATCGCGGTCGATGCTAGCGACCAAGCTTGTGGATCTGTGCTCCTACAGAGAAGTGACTCTGATGACATTGAGCATCCCGTGGCATACTTCTCCAGGAAGTTCAATCGCCACCAAAGGAACTATTCCACAATAGAGAAGGAACTGTTGGCTCTGGTCCTTTCTTTACAACACTTTGAGGTTTATGTTTGTACAGGACAAAAGCCAATGATTGTGTACACTGACCACAATCCGTTAATGTTTTTGAGAAAGATGAAAAACAAGAATCGGAGATTGTTGAATTGGAGTTTGATTTTACAGGAGTTTGACTTGGAAATTGAGCATGTGAAGGGTACAGACAATGTAATTGCTGATTGCTTATCCCGTGTTTGAATGTGTATATATATCATGTGCTTGAATATTGTATGATATGTAGTGTTCACTTAACCATTTTGTATTGAAAAGAAAAATTTTGCCTTTATGAGTCAAAATTTTTCCCATTTGGAATGGAGGTGTAATGTGAATATAGGCCACTAGATAACAGTATTTACCTTTTTTTTGTTAAGCTCAGACTGGAGTCATGTTTAGACATGTCCTGGACATGTCTGGGGCAAGTCTCAGAAAATAAAAAAAAGAGGTCTAAATGTGGGTGGGGTCTGCAAAAGAGTATATAAGGAAAAGAATTGAGACAGTAAAGTAGTAGGAGAAATTGCAAGAAGAAGGATACGTGTGACCAGACCTGTCATTTCTGTTCAAGACCTGTTAAGTTTCTTTTGTGGATTTTTCTCACCCAGGACATCACCAAGCCACCAAAACCAAGGGACTGTAAATATTTGTTGTTTTTTTTTATATATCAATCTTGGTCAATAGATTAGTTTGTTAGTTGGTTGTTATTGTCTTTGTTAATTAAATGTGGTTAAGTTTTTAAAACTGTGTCTGTCATCCCTTGCTGTTGCTGTGTTGTAATGTAATAACAAATTGGGGCCATAACAAACCCCACTTCAAAAAAAGAGAACTATCCCTTTAAGAGTGATATAAGGGGAGCCCAGAAGGCTGCAGTTCGGAAAACTATTGCTGCTACAGTGAACACCATTTGGGTGGAAAAATGGAGTGCAGCAGACGTTTGATTTAAATCATTAATAAATCGAAGTGACTATTTGCACTTATTTAAGTGCATCCAAGCACAAAAACTGAACAAAGTCTGCGTTAGACGCACTTATAAGTGTGGCCAAGAAGCACATTTCTCCTTTGCCCCTGCTTATTTTAAGTGTGTCCAAAGTTAAAAAAATTTTTGCGGCCAAACTTATTTTAAGTAGTACTTTCTATAAGCGGCACTGGAATGGTCATCGACTGGCGCAATTACACTCAACAAAAATATAAACCACATCACATCAAGATGCTCATCAGACACCATGATTAGTGCACAGGTGTACCTTAGACTGTCCACAATAAAAGGCCACCCTGAAATGTGCAGTGTTTGCTTTATTGGGGCTCTGGGGACTCAGAACCGTCAGTATCTGGTGTGACCACCATTTGCCTCATGCAGTGCAACACATCTTCTTCGCATAGAGTTTATCAGATTGTCAATTGTGGCCTATGGAATGTTGGTCCACTCCTCTTCAATGGCTGTGTGAAGTTGCTGGATATTAGTGGGAACTGGTACGCGCTGTCGGAAACGCCGGTCAAGCACATCCCAAACATGCTCAATGGGTGACACGTCGGGTGAGTATGCTGGCCATGCAAGAACTGGGACATTTTCAGCTTCCAAGAATTGTGTACAGATCCTTGCAACATGGGGCCGTGCATTATCTTGCTGAAACATGAGGTGATGTTCATGGATGTATGGCACAACAATGGGCCTCAGGATCTCATCACGGTATCTCTGTGCATTCAAAATGCCATCAATAAAATGCACCTGTGTTCTTCATCTATAACAGATGCCTGCCCATACCATAACCCCACCACCACCATGGGCCACTCGATCCACAACATTGACATCAGCAAAGCGCTCACCCACACGACGCCACACACGCTGTCTGTCATCTGCCCTGAACAATGTAAACCGAGATTCATCCGTGAAGAGAACACCTCTCCAACGTGCCAGACGCCATCGAATGTGAGCATTTGCCCACTCAAGTCTGTTACGGCGACGATCTGGAGTCAGGTTAAGACCCCGATGAGGACGACGAGCATGCAGTTGAGCTTCCCTGAGACGGTTTATGACAGTTTGTGCAGAAATTCTTTGGTTATGCAAACCAATTGTTTCAGCAGCTGTCTGAGTAGCTGGTCTCAGACGATCTTGGAGGTGAACCTGCTGGATGTGGAGGTCCTGGGCTGGTGTGGTTACACGTGGTCTGCGGTTGTGAGGCCGGTTGGATGTACTGCCATATTCTCTGAAACGCCTTTGGAGACGGCTTATGGTGGAGAAATGAACATTCAATGCCCGAGCAACAGATCTGGTTGACATTCCTGCTGTCAGCATGTCAATTGCACGCTCCCTCAATGCTTGCGCCATCTGTGGCATTTTGCTGTGAGACAAAACTGCACATTTCAGAGTGGCCTTTTATTGTGGGCAGTATAAGGTACACCTGTGCACTAATCATGGTGTCTGATGAGCATCTTGATGTGGCACACCTGTGAGGTGGGATGGATTGTCTCAGCTAAGCAAAAGTGCTCACTATCACACATTAAGAAAGATTTGTGAACAATGTTTGAGAGAAATGGTAATATTGTGTATCTGGAATGAATTTTAGATCTTTGAGTCCATCTCATGACCAATGGGAGCAAAAACAAAAGTGTTGCGTTTATATTTTTGTTGAGTGTATAAGTGTGGCCAAGAAAAAAATTCCGCATTGGCCACACGTATACAAGTGCTGGTCAACGAATTAGAATTATTTGAAATAGCGCAATCGTTACATTTTCTTGATGCATTTTTTGTGCAGAAAGCAAATCAGGTGTTCACCGCGCCTGTCCTACTTGTTAGAGTAATCATAGAACTCGCTACCTGTAAAAAATTTGCTCAGCTGAGCTTTCCAAAAGGCCCATTTAGACCGTTTAACTGTGGCACTGTTGTTTCATTGAATTAGAATAATTCATAAGTCATTTTCATTGAATTAGAATAAGTGCTCGAATTTTTGTTTTCTGTGAAGAGTGTTCACTGTGCAGTATAAAGTTAGGGTTGAGTAGAATTTCTAAATGGTAAAATCAATCATGGGTAAGCAGCGCGACCTCTCAACCGGAATAGTGGCTCAAATTCAAGCCCTTCGCTAACAAGGCTTGACCCAAACTAAAATTGCTGAGCAGCTCGGCATCAGCCAGTCTTCCACCAGCAAAGCTCTAAAGAAAGACTGCAGCAAGCACACCAACTGTTCCGGCGTCCGAAAAACTTCTGCTCGCGACAACAAGCAGCTGAGAAAGATCGCAGTCAGCAACTGGTTCAAGTCCATTTCTGAGCTCAGCGACTTGTGGAACGAGCAGGCCAGCACTAACGTCTCGAGATCAACCACTTACCGTTGTCTGCGCGAACTCTGCTTCAAACCTCGCGTTCCAGCAGGAAAAACCGATGCTGAACAAGAAACAAATGGAGAAACGGCTGAAGTGGGCCAAAGAACGCGGCGAGTGGACTGCTGAAGACTGGCAGAAAGTGGTCTTCAGTGACGAATCACTCTTTTGCATCTCCTTCGGTGACCAAGGTCCTCGTGTCTAGCTTTGTGGTAGCGAAACCTACTATCACGAGTGCGTAAAAAGATGCGTCAAGTCTCCCCAGAGCGTTATGGTCTGGGGATGCATGTCCGCTCGGGGTGTAGGGAAACGGGAAACTCTGCTTCCTCAAGAAGACTGTCAAGGCTGCCGTATACCAAGATGTTCTGGAAACGTTCCTGATTCCGACTTGAGGGACAGTTTGGCGAAAAAGACCTCATATTTCAACAAGATCTTGCACCGGCTCATGCGCCAAAGTCGACCAAAGATTGGTTCGCCGAAAAACAGCTTGAACTTTTGGCATGGCCGGCCAACTCGCCTGACCTCAATGTTACTGAAAACCTTTGGGCCATCGTCAAGCAGAAAATTCGCGACAGAAAGCCGACTAAGCTGGACCAACTGAAGCAGAACATCGCCACTGCCTGGGTAGCGGTGAGTGCGGAAACTTGTTACAAGCTGGTCAAATCGATGCCGCGGAGACTTGAGGCAGTCATACAAGCCAAGGGGGCAGCCACAAAAGACTGAGAAAGTGATGATTCTAATTATAATAAAATTATTCTAATTCAGTGAAACGGTTTCTCAATTATTCTAATTCAATAAAACATTGTCACAGTTAAATGGCCTAAATGGGCCTTTTGGAAAGCTCAGCTGAGCAAATTTTTTACAGGTAGCGAGTTCTGTGAATACTCTAACAAGTAGGACAGGCGCGGTGAACACCTGATTTGCTTTCTGCACAAAAAATGCATCAAGAAAATTTAACGATTGCGCTATTTCAAATTATTCTAATTCGTTGACCAGCACTTGTAAGTGCGAATAACATCGGCCTTAAATTCAACTTATAGAGCAATGATATTTCATTTTATATAGCCTACATAACTGACAGTCAAATGCTTTACATGTAGGTTAAAAAAAGTGGCACGATTTGAAGATCGCCACCAAATGACGGGATCTCAGCAAACATGAGACTCCAGCCCGACATGCAGATCATATCTATATCGCGTTATATATGTCATCTGCACGTCAGGCAGACGTGTCATGTTTGCTGGGTTGATGTAGCAGCGCACGGACCGGTGGAGGCCAACCAGACTCGAACCTCCAGATATCAGCATTCGAGTGGCACGTGGCAGCAGTACTCCCCCTCTATCGTGGGAATACGAGGCGGTAGGGACACGGAGGACTCCCCACTGCCTCGATTGGAGCTGCATAAGGGTAAATCTTAAAATACATTCTACAGAGATCACTCTTCGTTGTGCTTTTATTAGTAGCCTATAAACTGTTATATTTTATTGGGTGCCACACAAAACGAGCAGCCACTCGTCACTTTCCTGGAGGAGCTTTTCTCATGCTGAAAGTTCCTCTCATGTCAGACAGAAGCTTATTCCTCTAAGCTTCGGTCGGACAAAGATCTTAGATTTGCCATTGTCAAAATGTGATCATGATCAAAGTGTCCGTAGGCCTTTATATACTGAGCAACAAAAACAAGTTAGCGAGTGAGTTACTGTGCTCTTATGGTTACTCAGTCAAAATGACCGCAAAATAAAAAAAAAGTTTGATGAAATGAGTGTAAATGTGCGTGCGCTATGAATACATTTGATTTTCTAAAAAAAAACCAAAAATTAAGAAAATTAAGCGCAAACTTATTTTCCAGTCTTTCATTAGCTTGCATTTCTTTTGTTGTTCAGTAGGCCTTTATATATCTGACTGGATGAGCATCTGACATCCCACACCGCATATCTGCCAAGCCACGCATTGCGCTTAATCAAACTGATGTCACAGCTGTCTGGCCTGACAAGCAGCTTGACTCAAAATAAGTTTAATTAATTTCTCAACACAGGTGTCTTATTTAGCCCATTTATTCATTTTACTAATGAGAGCAACACCGGCATGACATCCGCATCTCTGCATATGGTTTACTACTCATTTTGACAGCTGCACTCGTTCCTGCATGTTCTTCGTTGGTTTTAAATCTGCGTACACCTCGTCAGACCTGGTGTGAGATTTTTGCGGACCGTTCGCCTGAGTTCAGATTGATAAATGCCGATCCTAGCGGAAGATTTGGCGTACACCCATTTTTTGGTGTATGCATATTTGATAAATGAGGGCCATGGTGATTCAAAGACGACCTCAACTGCATAGACCTGTACAATATTTAATATCAGGTCAACACATGATTGGGTACAGCACACAGCTAAAGATGCTGGATAGCTTTTCCCTGTGTCTATTGCTTTACCCAGTTAATGAATAGTATGAAATGAATTTCATCTGTAATATACTTTCTAAATTTAACTTTGATGGCCTGTTACGCATGCACTCTCTCATACACACAAACACACACATCATGAAAAATATGACCCAGTAACATTTTTGAAGTGTTGAAGGGTAGCATTCAGATCCACTGATCATCATTAGGTTTTGTGACAGCAAAATATACACTGCTGAACAGAACTTCTAATTCCAGGAGTATCATATCTGATACTGCCAAAAATCAGCACCCCTCCAGAACTCACTCGAAATTTCAATTTGTTTATATGCTCTCTACCATCTAGAGCTATCCCTGAACATGTATAAGAATAAGGTTGTGTAATATTTACCTTGGAATGCCAAACTTCACTGCCAAGGAAATTCATGAATTCCCATTCACGTGGGAGCTCCGACTGTTGTGATGCGATCAGGAACCAGATGCAAGAACCAGGAAATGCAGTAGAGCTTGTTTTATTGGTAAGGGGGGGGGGGGGGGGGGGGTGACCCCCGCAGGGCTAAAAACAGTACAAAGTCCACAATGTGAGGTATCGTTCAGGAACCACTCGCAAGAGATTGTAATCCAAAAAACATATGCCTTTATTGGTGTCCGAGTCAAAGCCAGAAAACACAGGAATTGCCAAGCCACAATACGAAATCCAAAAACAGTATCCACTAGACAGGCAGGGGTCAGAACCAGTAAGACAGATGGGCAGAGGTACAAAAATGATAGGCAAAAGGTCGTAGTCGATGGGCAAAGCCAATGGTCATACACAGGGCATCCAAACAGAACTCGTGGTCATACAAAAATAGGTCAAAATCCAGAAAGACAAAAACAGTACAAAAAGGGCTATGGCAAGAATCAGAGTCGGACTATCCAGTAGAAGAGAAACAATAATCAATGGCATACGAGGAGCTCTGCACAAAAATATTGATCAACGTTCTGACAAGAGCTGCGAGTGAAAAGACTCCAAATATACACGCAGGAATGGTCACATGCTATACAGAGCTCAGCTGTGGGGAATGAGGCCAATTACATCGGGAGAATCACATGAGGGAAACCCTTACCACGAAAATTGGCGAGAGACGAAATACGGACGGGAATCACAGACAGCCTATGACATTTAAACAGCTCCGGTCCAGGAGCTCTACGTGCACAGATTACAAGAGAAGGAAAGTAATTAAGCACGTGCGAGAGATTCTCGCTGAACATAGGGAGAGGACGGTGGAAAGCAAAGGGGCGGAGAATACAACAGGGCGATTGCGAAGAGGGAATTAGTCTATTAGTAGTGGTGCAGCTTTACAACTTAGACTAGAGTGCTCATTAGTAATCGAATATATACATGGTTAGTTGTGTTAGTAGACTATAATACAAAATACAAATGTTAGTCTTGTTAATAATTAGAACAGAAGGTCGAAGGAAGAAAACGAGATACGAAGGATTATTATTAAACACCGGACTTCATTTAAATCACACGAAGTCAGTGAGCACGCAGACAGGGAAGACGGACTAAACCAACTAGATCACAAGACAGGGGAGACAAGTGCAATGGAACTGAAACATGGAATGAACCAAAAACCGGAATATTACAAAAACCAAAAAGAACAAATAAGACAATCATAAACAAAACATCAAAACCCAGAATCATGACACACAATCCAAGTGTCGAAATCCAGTTGGGCAAAAATAGTATCAAAAACCAGCGCAGCAATCACAGTAATCGTAGTCGGACAGAAATGGGTCTGGTACACAGGAATAGTACTATCAGAGAGACAAGCCAGAATCCACAGGACGTAATCCGAATCGTTACCAGGGCAGCAAACAGATCTCGTAGTCGGGCAGAAAAATGGTCAAAACGCACAGATGCAACAGTAATCCAAAATCACAAAGGCAAAAATTAAAAGTCGGGCAATCCAGTCAGAAAGATAAACACTGAGAAATCAAGGCGAGAAACGTGGCACGAGAAAACTAGGGAGAACGATCTGACAAGAGAATGAACCAAACAGACATCTTAAATACACATCCGGGGTGAGCAGATGACAAGGGAGAACAGGTGTGATCAATGAAACAATAATCAGGACTGACACATGAGGAATAATCTAATTACATGAATTTGGCAAATGCCAAGACGCAGACAGGGATCACAAGACAATCCTATGAACAAAACAACAGCTCCGGTTAAGGAGTACTAAGGACCATAGTCTAAAGAAAAAAGGAAAGCATGAGATTTAAGAGGAAATTCACAGAAGCTGCAACAGAGATAGGCAAGAGGGCGGAGATTAGAACTGGCCGATTGCTGAGAGATCGTAAGTCAATTAGTATGAGCTGCTATACAATCCCGAGTGCACGTTAGTAAGTTAGTAAAAATATACAATGTTAATATTGGTTAGTAATTATCGAAAACAACAAACTGTTACTATGGATTAGTAGATAGTAAAAGAGAGGGGAAGGAAGCACACAAGATAATGAAGGAAGATTGAAAACCCAGAAACCAATAAATCACCCGAATGAGTGGCGCCTGTGTGCGTGTGCCTGTGCACGTGCGAATCTGACACAGCAGCTCCTCTATGTGTGTGTCTATCTCGATGGAGACAGCAACACCCCTGTGTGCTTAAAATGGTGAACTCTCAGGTGCTGTGAGACAGAAATGAATTTAAAAAAAACTTCAGTGACACTGTCCGAACTACTGCCATTTTCTGGCAGACTGTAGGTCCTATGATGAAAAAGAAACATATTGAGTGAGAGGACTCTCGGTTCAGCATTGCCATGAATTTTTTTTCTTTTTCGGGTCAAGTATGTGGTCAGGGTGGCGATTTCAAAAAGGTGTGTCAACTGTCTGCTCCTGTTATAACGGCTGCCTATGGGGGGAGTTGGTCAGTGACACTGTCTGAACTATTGCCATTTTCTGGCAGACCGTAGGTCCTATGGTAAAAACAAAAATACAGTGAGTGAGAGGAGACTCTGCTGATCATCCCCATGTATTTTTTTTTCTTCTAGTGTAAAGTATGTGGTCAGGGTGGTGATTTAAAAAAAGGAGTCTGTCTGCTCCCTTCCCAAAATTTTCTGCTCCTGTTATAATGGCTGTCTATGGGGCAGTTGGTCTGCGCTCCTGTCGCTTGAGGGCGCCTAGAGACTCAACCCTTTGTTTTCATCCACAAAGACGTTTTTGCAGGCCTGCACCAATTTTCCTATGTTTTGATCTATAATTTGCGTGTGTAGGTTGGAAATTGTGGCAGGGAAGCGATTTCAAAATCCCCCCCCCCCCCCCCCCCCCGAGTCCTTTTTTTGACCTCTCCACTCTGTTATGGCCCCAATTTGTTATTACATTTACGACAGCAAGGGATGACGGACACAATTTTAAAACTTAAACACATTCAATTAAGCTGCCGGGTGGCTCACACGGTTAAGGCAGAGGTGATCACCACGTCGCGAGTTCGAGCCCCGGCATACCCACCGGCAGGGCTCAGCAGCTTTTTCAGAGTAGCGCACAATTGGCTATCGCGCTGCAGGGTTTCAAATTGGGAAGGGACAGCCGGATATGGCTATATAATAACAGCTTTGGGGCGGCACGGTGGCACAGTGGTAAGCATTGCTGCCTCACAGCAAGAAGGTCGTGGGTTTGAATCCGGCCTGGGGCCTTTCTGTGTGGAGTTTGCATGTTCTCCCCGTGTTGCGTGGGTTTTCGCCGGTGTAATGTGAATATAGGCCACTAGATGGCAGTATTTACCTTTTTTTTGTTAAGCTCAGACTGGAGTCATGTTTAGACATGTCCTGGACATGTCTGGGGCAAGTCTCAGAAAATTTAAAAAAAGAGGTCTAAATGTGGGTGGGGTCTGCAAAAGAGTATATAAGGAAAAGAATTGAGACAGTAAAGTAGTAGGAGAAATTGCAAGAAGATGACCAGACCTGCCATTCTGTTCAAGACCTGTGACGTTTCTTTTGTGGATTTCTTTGCCTGTGTTTGAGCATTTTCTCACCCAGGACATCACCAAGCCGCCCCACAAAAAGGGACTGTAAATATTTCTTTTTGTTTTTGTTATAATCAATCTTGGTCTTAGTTGTTAGTTGTTTAGTCATTATTGTCTTTGTTAAAAATTAAATGTGTTTAAGTTTTAAATTGTGTCTGTCATCCCTTGCTGTTGCTGTTGTGTTATAAATGTAAGAACAAATTGGGGCCATAACAAATTGGGGGCTCAAGTCCGGCATAGACCATTTTGTGAGTAATTTATTGAAAATCTAACATTTCAAATTGTAAAATTGATTTTTTTTATTGAATACATATATATTGACAACAGCAATGGATAATTTCTTGGCATCACCAACCGTAGGGGTTTTGAAGTCTTTTCAAAAGACAGAACTGCTAGAAATCTGCAGACATTTAGAGCTGACAGAGGTGAAACCAGCCATGCGAAAAGCAAGACTGGCTCGAGAGAGAGTTGAATATTACATTGATGAAAATGTGTTTGCACCCAGAGATCTGGAACAGTTTCCAGTGGAAAATCCAAATATAGAAATGGAACTTAAATTAAAAATTCTAGAAATTGAAAGGGAGGAAAGAGAAAAAGAAAGGGAGGAAAAAGAAAAGCAAAGAGAATTTGAAAAGGTAGCAAAGAGTTGCCAGTGGCCAAAGGAACACTGGCCTCTGATGTTGCAAACTGTCCTCAAGGGTAAAGCTCAACAAGCCTATTCGGCTTTGTCTGCCGATGATTCCTCTGATTATGAGATTGTCAAAAAGGTTATTTTGAGAGCTTATGAGTTGGTTCCAGAGGCTTACCGACAGAAATTCAGAGGTTTGAAGAAATCTGAAAATCAGACTTATGTGGAATTTGCTAATGAGAAGAAGGTTTGCTTTGAGCGCTGGTGTACTTCTATGGAGGTCAAGGATGATTTCAACTCACTAAAAGAGATGGTGTTAGTTGAAGAATTCAAGAACTGTGTTAAAGATGATGTTAAGACCTACCTTAATGAGAAGCAAGCACTGAATTTGCAATCAGCTGCCAAATTTGCAGATGAATATGTTCTCACACATAAGTCCAAATTTCAGTCTCGCAGTAATAATAGATGGTCCCAATTTCAGAAAAAGGGTTATGGTGATACCCAAGATTCCTCACCCAAAGACGAAGACAAATCTGGTGATGGTGCTCAGAAATCCAGTAACAGGTCTGATCAAAGTGTGAAAGCTGGCAGTGAGAAAAGTGGTCTAGTTTGCAGTTATTGCAAGAAATCTGGTCATGTTACAACTAACTGTTGGTTCCTTAAAGCTAAGAAAGAAAAAGAAAAGGATACCAAACCAAATGCCTTTGTGAAAACAAGGTTAGAAACCCCTGTAGTAGATAACCGATCTGCTAAATTGCCTGCCTCTTGTGGGGCTGAAAAGCCTGATACAGCTGACTTCGTGAGGGAGGAATTTCTTCCATTTGTGTCAGAGGGATTTGTGGCTCTGAATGAGCATACTACTCCTGTCCCCATATATATCCTAAGGGATACCGGAGCTTCTCAGTCACTTTTGTTGATGGACTCCTTGGAGTTACGTGATGAGACCGCTTCAGGGGATTTCATACTTGTACAAGGTATTGAAGGGAGGACTGTATCTGTACCCCTGCGCTCTATATTCTTGAAGTCAGATTTAGTTACAGGAAGGGTAAAGGTGGGACTTATGTCAAGTCTACCTATAAAGGGTGTTTCTCTGTTGCTAGGCAATGACCTGGCTGGGGGCAAAGTAGTTCCCCCTGTACATCTTACTTCACAGCCGAGCACTGAAGATGGGGATGAGGACCCATCTCTGTATCCTTCTTGCGCAGTGACTCGTGCTATGGCCAAGAAGGCTAAAGAAGAAGATGATGTGGTGCCGTCCAGTACATTGAATAGTCAGGACTCAGGTGGTTCGCCTCATGACTCTGATTGGCCTACTATGGTTTCTCTGTTTGAGGACTTATCAGATACTTTTATTAGTTCTCTATTCAGCCAGCCGGATGGGTCTGGTGATTCTGATGTGTCTGGAGACTTGTCTCTGTCCAGAAAGCGGTTGATTGAGGAGCAAACTAATGATCCTGAAATTTGTGTACTAAAGAGGAGAGCCCTTCCTGATAAAGAAATAGACGCAGTTCCAGTTGGGTATTATCTCAAGGATGGTGTGTTGATGCGGAAGTGGCGCCCTCCTGATATCCCTGCCAATGCAGATTGGGCAGTGGTCAGGCAAATTGTTGTTCCGAAGGTCTACAGGAATGAGATCTTAACAATGGCTCATAGTTTACCTTTAGGAGGTCATCTTGGTGTTAACAAGACTGTTGATAAGATCATGAAACACTTCTTTTGGCTTGGGCTTCGGAAAGACGTTTCCAACTTTTGCAAAACCTGTCACACTTGTCAGGTAGTTGGAAAACACCAGTTAGACCCACCTGTAGCTCCATTGCAGCCTATCCCAGCATTTGGGGAGCCATTCTCTAGGGTCATTGTTGATTGCGTTGGTCCATTACCCAAGACTAGATCTGGAAATCAGTACTTGTGGACAATCATGTGTGCATCTACCAGATTCCTCGAAGCCATACCTCTACGTAACATCAAGGCAACTGCAATCTCGAAGGCTTTGATAAAGTTCCTCACGTTGTTTGGCCTTTCCAGGGAAATTCAGTCAGACCAGGGTAGCAATTTCACTTCAGGATTGTTTCAGCAGGTTGTGTATGAACTAGGTGCAAAGCAGATTCTTTCTAGTGCCTATCATCCAGAAAGTCAGGGTGCCTTAGAGCGGTTTCATTCCACTCTCAAGACAATGATGAGGACTTATTGTTATGACCATGAGAAAGACTGGGATGAAGGGGTTCATTTGCTGTTGTTTGCAGCTAGAGAAGCAGTGCAGGAGTCTACTGGATTCAGTCCATTTGAGCTCGTGTTTGGCCATGAAGTGAGAGGACCTTTGCTATTATTGAGTGAACAATGGCGAGAGGAAGAGCCGCAAATCAGTCTGTTAGACTATGTTAGCAAGTTCAAGGAAAGATTGCGTGCAGCTTGTGACCTAGCCAAAGAGAACTTGAAATCAAGTCAGGGAAAAATGAAAACTTGGTATGATCATAAGGCTAGAAGCCGTGAGTTTAAACCAGGAGACAAGGTCCTTGTGTTGTTTCCCTTGCAGTCCAATCCATTGCAGGCTAGATTTCATGGTCCTTATGAAATTCTGACAAAACTCAATGATCTCAATTACATTGTGAAGACTCCAGATAGGAGCAAACCAAAACAATTGTGT
The DNA here is from genome assembly GCA_029721435.1 of Gymnothorax reevesii. NCBI lineage: Eukaryota > Metazoa > Chordata > Actinopteri > Anguilliformes > Muraenidae > Gymnothorax > Gymnothorax reevesii. The sequence continues at coordinate 61,228,030 of CM056581.1, forward strand.
CACATTAACATGCTGAAGCCTTATCATGACAGAAATGCTAGGGTTGCTGCTGTCACTTCAGATTCTCCTATGGTCAAAACGTATGGAGATGAGGGGGAGTTTCAAGATGATGAACCTAGAATTAAAGCTGAAGTTCTTTCATGTAAATTGTCAAATTCTGAAGTGTTGCAAAATCTTGATGTAAAACTCGAGCACTTAGAACCCTCACAGAAAGATCAGTTTGAGAGGTTGATCAAGAAATATGAGGATCTGTTTCCTGATGTTCCAAAAAGAGTTTCTATGGCCGCTCATGATGTAGATGTTGGTGATGCCAAACCAATAAAACAGCATCCGTACCGGATGAATCCTGAAAAGAGAAAGATTGCTGAGAAAGAGGTTGAGTACATGTTAGAACATGATATTATCAGACCCTCCAACTCAGATTGGAGTTCACCCTGTGTGCTAGTTCCAAAACCTGATGGAAGTACTAGATTCTGTACAGATTATCGCAAAGTCAATGCTGTAACTAGAACTGATGTGTTTCCAATACCTAGGATTGATGATTGTATCGATAGAGTAGGGCAAGCAAAGTTTCTGACCAAGATTGATTTATTGAAGGGTTATTGGTGTGTGCCTTTAACTGGGAGGGCCAAGAGCATCTCTGCTTTTGGCACACTATCTGGATTGTACCAGTATGAAGTCCTACCCTTTGGCATGAAAAATGCCCCAGCCACGTTCCAAAGGATGATACAGTCTACAATCGCCGGATTGCCACACACGGGTGAGTACATCGACGACCTGATCACATGGAGTGACTCCTGGAAAGAACATCTGAAAGATGTAGAGACGTTGTTCCAGCGCCTGACCCAGGCTAACCTGACTGTTAACCTGAGCAAGAGTGACTTTGGTTGTGCTACTGTCACCTATCTTGGCTACGTCATAGGCCAGGGTAAGGTGGCACCCATAAATGCTAAAGTCCAAGCCATCATGGACTTTCCAGTTCCTGACAACAAAAAAGCTTTGCGCCGCTTCCTTGGAATGATCGGGTACTACCGCAAGTTCTGCAAGAACTTTGCTGAGATTGCTCTCAGTCTAACTAACCAACTGAAGAAAGGCGTAAAGTTCACCTGGAATGATGCATGCCAGAGAGCCTTCGATCGCCTAAAGTCTCTGCTGTGTCACTTCCCCGTGCTCAAATCTCCTGACTTCAACAAACCGTTCTCCATCGCGGTCGATGCTAGCGACCAAGCTTGTGGATCTGTGCTCCTACAGAGAAGTGACTCTGATGACATTGAGCATCCCGTGGCATACTTCTCCTGGAAGTTCAATCGCCACCAAGGGAACTATTCCACAATAGAGAAGGAACTGTTGGCTCTGGTCCTTTCTTTACGACACTTTGAGGTTTTTGTTTGTACAGGACAAAAGCCAATGATTGTGTACACTGACCACAATCCGTTAATGTTTTTGAGTAAGATGAAAAACAAGAATCGGAGATTGTTGAATTGGAGTTTGATTTTACAGGAGTTTGACTTGGAAATTAAGCATGTGAAGGGTACAGACAATGTAATTGCTGATTGCTTATCCCGTGTTTGAATGTGTATATATATATCATGTGTTTGAATTTTGTATGATATACATATATAGACAAGTGTTCACTTAACCATTTTGTATTGAAAAGAAAAATTTTGCCTTTATGAGTCAAAATTTTTCCCTTTTGGAATGGAGGTGTAATGTGAATATATATAGTTATATATATAAATAATAATATTATATATATAAATTAAATATATTTAAAATAAATATATATTATATATTATATATATTATATCTATATATATAATAATATATATATATAATATATATTATATATTATATATTATATATATATATTTACCTTTTTTTTGTTAAGCTCAGACTGGAGTCATGTTTAGACATGTCCTGGACATGTCTGGGGCAAGTCTCAGAAAATTAAAAAATGAGGTCTAAATGTGGGTGGGGTCTGCAAAAGAGTATATAAGGAAAAGAATTGAGACAGTAAAGTAGTAGGAGAAATTGCAAGAAGATGACCAGACCTGCCATTCTGTTCAAGACCTGTGACGTTTCTTTTGTGAATTTCTTTGCCTGTGTTTGAGCATTTTCTCACCCAGGACATCACCAAGCCGCCCCACAAAAAGGGACTGTAAATATTTCTTTTTGTTTTTGTTATAATCAATCTTGGTCTTAGTTGTTAGTTGTTTAGTCATTATTGTCTTTGTTAAAAATTAAATGTGTTTAAGTTTTAAATTGTGTCTGTCATCCCTTGCTGTTGCTGTTGTGTTATAAATGTAAGAACAAATTGGGGCCATAACACCGGGTACTCCGGTTTCCTCCCACAGTCCAAAGACATGCATATCAGGCTACTTGGAGATACCAAATTGCCCATAGGTATGAGTGTGTGAGTGAATGGTGTGTGAATGGTGTGTGCGCCCTGTGATGGATTGGCAAGCTGTTCAGGGTGGGTCCCTGCCTTTGCCCGTAGTCAGCTGGGTTAGGCCCCGTGACCCTAGTGAGGAATAAGTGGGTCTAGAAAATGGATGGATGGATAACAGCTTTGTTCGTTGCTCCAGCGCCTCCTGTTGGCCAGACGGGCCCTTGTCAGGAAGACTCCGGGTTGGTTCATGTCCGGGTATCCTCCGCTCTAGTTCTGAACTTGCGAAGATTAAACCAATGAGTTGTTGGGAAACAGAACTTTTGGGTGTTGGCAATATGAGGTGAGCCAGACTGTTTGATCAATGGGTAATGAATGTGTATTAGGAGATAAAGAGAAGCCGTCTGGTCCGGCAGGACATATCGCCTATTTGCGACTTCCAGCTTGAATCTCCGTTTGTCTTCAGTTCCGACAGGACAACAGGCACTAGCACCTCTTAGTTGGAGGTTCCGTATGCCCACATATGGAGCTCTTCTTCCGAGGGTCGGGAGTCTATTGAACCAATTAAGTTGGGTGGTTCAGGAGAGGCCCAATTGTAGAGTATGGCTTTTTATCAATGTGTAAACCCTGGAACCAATCAGCAACAACTTCTGATAACATTAAAGAAATCATATGCAAATGTCTGTACTTTAACATGTATAAAGTTTCTTACAAAATGAAGGAATTTTAGAACTTTGCATCACGCTGTTGTTCTCACGGCCGGCTGTGTAATAAACTCTTTCCTGCTTTTGCCACGAACAATCGGACTCTGCTTCTTCATCGGGACAACGTTCTTGGTTTTTTATTAATTTACCAACAAATTTGGCGCTGCGAAGCAGGGTGGATTCGTTTCCGGACCTCCGTAAGTTTCCTGACCAGTTCAAGAGTGAGTACTTTGTTTTATCTAAATATAATTTGCAAGGCAAAATTACGGAGATCTGGAACGCTCCACCCAGTGGTACGTTAACCTATTAATTTTAAATTGACCGGTGTAGAAGCGATCAGTTGTTCGTGGTTAAAAAGCTGTGTCTTTGTGTAATGCGTGATGGTTATCAGTACTGCTTGTGATACCGGTGCTGTTGTGTGATACAAGCCTATGTATTGAAAACATAGCTATTTTGTAACGGGGTGAATCTTGGTCATCCCTGCCTTCGGAGAGTGAGAATTCACGCCAAAAAGGCGAATACGTGATTGCGTGGCTGTGGCAAGCGTATGTGGGTCGCCCACGGCACAGACGTGAATAATTATTTTCACGACTGGGTATTAGGTAGCCTACCTAAGAAGCGCATATCGTGTCTTTGTTCGTTTTTTTTTCGGTTTATGTTCCGGGAGAGTTAGTGTTAGCGCCCCGGGCCCAGAGTGAGCGTCTTTCACTTGGGTACTTTTTGTCTGTGTGTCATAGGTTGAGAGAGAGTGCATGTGGCGCGCCTCCAACCCGTCTTGTGGGTATTTGAGAAGCCAACTCGTTCCCGCCGTGAATCTCGTCATTGTCGCATTTGAAGTTTGATGTCGTTCTGAGTCTTTATTGTTTCGTGTTTGGTTTTATATTTGACCGTACGCCTAGTAAGCTACTGGCTAGTTTGGCGCGTTTATATATTTCTGAAGGCTTATCTTACGAATAGATATTAGGCTGCACCTTGACGAACGCCGTATTAATTTTAAATAAACATGGCAAACAACGAAAATTCAAAGGCCCTTGAATGCGCCGGCAGTATAACTACCTATTTGCAGAAAAAATATGCAAAAGAACAAAAGGAAATGTGTAAGGCTGGTTGGGATCCCAACGGATCCACTCCGGATTCTTTAGATTGGTGGTGGTGGAAACAGAAGAAAAACAGGACGGCTTATGGTACCATTGTCTTGATTACAGAACACCGAAAACTTATAGAGAAGTGTGACAAAATGCACAGTCGGCTACAAACTCAAGACATAGAGTTGTCGGATATGCGAAAACAGATCGAAGAATTCAATGAAAAATGTAATCGCCTTAATCACAGCACTGCTCTTACAATTCCAGAGGAACCAAAAAAGGTTCAAAGGTTATATCCCGATTTGAGCGAACTACGTTCAGTTACCGATCCAATACATTCTGATGATGATGATACAAAGCACGTAGCTCCTATGGCTCCAATGGTTACCAAAATTCGCGGTAGAGGAAATGAACAGCGATTTCACGTTGACCATGTACCTCTCAATGTAATCGACATGAGAGCACTATTAAAGGATTTACCGAGTCTCCATACTAATGACGATAACTTGCAATTTTGGCGACAGTTAAATGAGCTACAACGAAGCATGTCTTTACATCCGTTAGACTTGTTTTCAATTGTGCGCGCTAAGTGTCCCACTTTAAGTTGGAACTCAATAGAGCCGGAAAGCCTCAGGGAAGAAATGTGGGCAGCTGGGCCTTGGAAAACTCGTACCGAGCTCCAAACTTCCATTGATAATTTCAGGATCCACCACTCCCGTGCAAGACCATGCCATTCACCCGAAGACACCGGCGAAACTACTGCAGGCTGACTCAAACCACGCCGCCTGGGACACCCACAGCCTTCATTAATCAGGTGCATGCGTTCTTGATTGGTTGCCTAACTATTTGGGTAATCTCGGTAAAATTGTGAATGAATACATTTTTCAAATTATACTGGAATTATATATGCTTATCCTATTAATTAAAGGCGTGAAATTCATCCTTAATAAATGAATCTGTGGTAAAGCGAGTAACTTGTTCACTCTGACAGGACTCCAACAGCAGTCAGAATATAGACCCAAGTGTGATGAATCAGGTGTACTTGAATAATACCCTCACAATGTATTCTGTTCTCTCCCTCATACACTGGAGAGGAAACCTGCACCTGACCATACTGTTCAGGACACCTGCACCAGACCACGCTGAGTTTTCGGACCACGCTGCCGCAAACTCCTGTGCCAGAAGAATACTGCACAAGACAACCCACCACAACAATGTCACTCATCATACAGCTCATTGTTGTAGAATTCAAAAGGACTTGTGCCATTGACAATAATGGCATTCACATATGCGACCAGTACACATGACAGCCAAACATGCCAACAAATCAGAGCTGTTATGTCTGTGGACTCTAAGTAGCAGTGCCTGTACTTGGTAATAGGCTATGTACATGATCTATTTTTAAAATGTTTCTTTGACACTTCTTGCCTGTTCTTTTCTTTTATGCACAGCCGATCACTAACAGTGGGTCCTCTACATCTCATACTCATGTCTATTTCATATAGCCTTCCAGTGCCGGTCATTGACAGATGACATTGGGCCTCGAGAGCCTGGGTCTGTCCAAGGTTTCTCCCACTTAACTGGGGAGTTTTTCCTTGCCACTGTCGCCTCTGGCTTGCTTTCTTGGTCTCTGGCCTGGTATCGGTGTGAAGTTGTTGCTGTAGATATTTTGTCATAAGAAATTAATTTGCCATCACTTTTGTAATTTTCTTTTTAACTATTTGACTGTAAAGTTGACCTCATCATTCATTGTCTGTTGGGTCAAAAAGTAGGGACTGTTGGGAAACAGAACTTTTGGGTGTTGGCAATATGAGGTGAGCCAGACTGTTTGATCAATGGGTAATGAATGTGTATTAGGAGATAAAGAGAAGCCGTCTGGTCCGGCAGGACATATCGCCTATTTGCGACTTCCAGCTTGAATCTCCGTTTGTCTTCAGTTCCGACAGGACAATAGGCACTAGCACCTCTTAGTTGGAGGTTCCGTATGCCCACATATGGAGCTCTTCTTCCGAGGGTCGGGAGTCTATTGAACCAATTAAGTTGGGTGGTTCAGGAGAGGCCCAATTGTAGAGTATGGCTTTTTATCAATGTGTAAACCCTGGAACCAATCAGCAACAACTTCTGATAACATTAAAGAAATCATATGCAAATGTCTGTACTTTAACATGTATAAAGTTTCTTACAAAATGAAGGAATTTTAGAACTTTGCATCACGCTGTTGTTCTCACGGCCGGCTGTGTAATAAACTCTTTCCTGCTTTTGCCACGAACAATCGGACTCTGCTTCTTCATCGGGACAACGTTCTTGGTTTTTTATTAATTTACCAACAGAGTGAAAAAGAATTCAGTGGCAGACAGGCACGTCCTCAGGGGGGGGCGGGAGATGTTTGGGGGGCCCCCCTCACTGTTATCTTGCTAAACATACTCCACAATAGAAAAAATAGTGGCAATATTCGCAACTTCTAAACTGAATATAGGCTAACACTAGCATAATCTTCAGCAACCTTTCCATTCATACATGTGACATGCAGTACAAAGATACCGGTTATATTTTATGATTGTTTATTTCAGAATAAAACATTGATTATCTAGTTGCCTATTCAGATCAATAGAGTAAACAGCAACTTGGCAAACTCATATCACATGTTATAGGGACAACAATGTCGGATAGCCTATCCCGCTATAGGCTTAAATAAATTTTTAAAAAAAAACATTGATTAGCTGCCTATTCAGATCAAACAAGCAAACAAAACAATTTCAACAATAAAAAAAAAAACATAAACGTAATAGGGCTATAAGGACATGTAGCCCACAGCAACTCATTTATCCTGATCTATTTTAAGCTTCAGCAGTCTTTCTTTCATGTTTGCAAATCTGTCGACTACTTTATCCTTATCGACCTCAATGTCCCTCTCGATAGAGAGAAGCACCAGGTCTGACAGCCGTGACTCACCCATGGTTGACCGCAAGAAACTCTTAATAAGTTTAAGTCGACTGAAACTTCTCTCTGCCTTCGCACTGCTTATTGGAATTGTCAAATAAATGCGATAGAGAATGGCAAGGTTTGGAAAAGCCCGATCCATGTCATTGGCAAAGAGAAATGGGAGATTTCTGTCTGTATTCAACTGCACGCGCAGCTCACTGTACATTGCACAAAATGTAACAAATTCATTAACCAGTTCGTCAGCACAAGACAGATCCTGTGAATAAAACTCTGCAAGCGCTCTAACTTTTGCAGGCGCATCGGGTAAAGTAAAATGTTTCCGGATCAGGGCAGCAAATTTTCCAGCCATTCTCTTGAAATCGACAAATCGATGTTCAAATTGAGAGACAAAGACGTCAAGAATATAGTAAAACACGTTGACTCTGAATCCGTCCCTGACGTCTTCCAAAATCTCATCTGCGTGTTCACCTGGATACAAGCGCTTTTTCTAACGAACTCTTCCCCTGTCAAAATCAGTAGTTCCCTCACACAATATGGCCAGCTCTCTGGCGGCGTTCTCGATGGCAGCAAATGCCTCCTCTGAGCGCAACTGTCTGATCTGTTGCATACATGCGTCAATAAGTTGAACAGCTGTGTTAACATCAATTGATTCCCGTTGAAGGTAATTCGATAGTATGAAAGTTTTACTCAGAACTGCATTCCAAAACACCAACAAGAATTTAAACTCAAAAGTGCTTAATTTTGTCAACAGGCCCTCTGCATCTGAGGCAGTTTTTGGACTGGTATTGGTGTGATCTTTGATTCTTTGCAAGGCCTCTAGAATTGCTGGCAAGCTTTGCATAACTGCATCTGTCGCCTGCTTTCTAGAAGCCCATCGTGTGTCAGACAGCCTCTTTAATGTCAAAATGGCTCCGTCTAGTTTTTTTTGCTGTTCATCCTGCAATATTTTATACCTGGGCAAACTAGAGGTCAAGAATGTATATAGTGTTTCAAGTGTTCCTAAAAAAGAGTTTTGCCATTGATAATGAACAGACAGCATCCATAAGAATTAAATTCAAATTGTGTGCACAACAGTGTACATATATTGCTTTTTCAGAACAGTGCTCTTTAACCCTGGCCTGTAGTCCTGATAAGTGGCCTGACATAGTCCGTGCACCATCATAAGCCTGTCCTCTCATTAATTTAACATCAAGTCCCAGTTCATTGCTGAGCATGTCTATAAGGATGTTGTAGAATGACTCTGCCAAACTGTCGGGAAGCTCTGCGAATTTAATGAACCGCTCAATCGGTTCACCGGCTTTAGTGACATGTCTGACAGAGAGTGACAACTGGTCAACCTTGGCAATATCAATGGTAGAATCGACAATTACAGAAAAATGTCCAGCAGTTTTAACATCGTTGATAATTGTAGACATCATTTCGCTTGCTATTGCCGATATAAGTTCATTTTGTGTCTGGTGGCTTAAATAGGCTACGTGGCCTGCAGAGGTGTTCAAGTGCTGCTCAATAATGGCATCATAGTGCGCTAGAAATTTAAGCAGTTCCAAGAAATTTCCCTCATTAATATCAGGGGCACCAAGACCTGCGAACTCTCTGTGTCCACGGAATGGCAGTCCTTGTCTACCGAGAAAGAGAGTCTCAATGAGTCTCAGCAGAATTTGACGGTTCCTCTCCACCTGCTGTCTCTCAGCTTTTAAGAGTTCTGCAATAACTGAACAATCTTGACTAATGCGAAATTTTGTCATTAGAAAGTCTTTCTCTGCCTCACTGTGCATTGCGCTTTTTTCATGCATTTAAATTTTTTCGAAACCTTCCTTGAAATTTGTGAAACCACTGCAAGGGTCTGCCCACTTACCAGTCTTTTTATCACCCCCTTTGGCGAACATCCAGCAGCAGAAGCAGTAGAGACGTTGGCCTTTGGGGGAGTAGACTAGCCACTGCCGGTTAATGCACAAACTCCCGACATTGCGCTTGTACCATGATGTTTTAAATCGTCTGTTATCCGAGTTGTAGGGGAAGTCAGAGTAGCTGTCGTTTAACCCAGGTTGACATGGCCCATGTCTAATGAACACTCTGATAAGGCTGGTACTGAGTGATTGGTGGTTTCTGAAAAGGTGGGGATCCGTGGGGTAAGGCTCATTCAAATCGAGATGGAATGAGTTAGTGCATGTTGTGCAGTCTGCGTCCAGCTCATTGTTGTTGTTAGCGTTGAGGGTGGGTGAACCACAGTTTGAGTTTAGGCCTATATCCCCTAAATCACTGTGGTGGTGATCTGCGTCGTTTAGATGTTCTGGAGCCTCACCTCCTCCTTCATCAACAACTGTCCGCTAACTTCTGTCTTCACAGCGCTAGCAACACCATTAGAAACGTCCATCTCTGTCACCTCAGGCGACGTGTCAGCCCGAGCCTGGCAAAAATACCTAGTCAGTGGGGCGCAGCTAGATGTGACTGATAGTTTCCTCTGCTGCTCGTCCAGTCGTTCTTTTCGTTTACAAGCACCGGATTTATACCTCCTTTTCATTTTGCTAATTTAACCGTGCGAACACTGCTATTAACGACATTAGTTAACCACATTGCTTTGAACCATGAAACACACTATCTTTGGTCTTCGCTCTGGAGGGAAATGACGTAAATTTATAACCAAAATGTTCAACAGACGAAAATGCATTTTACGCCGACCTATTTAACATCACTTTTTGAACAATTGTGTGGTAAATAATTCCGTATGAACATTTGGTCAATGAACTTAAAAATAAATAAATAAATTGATTGATCACTATCAGCGGGGCCCCCCTAGCGGCGGGGCCCGGGGTTGCTCGCGCCGCAGCACCCCCCAAATCTCCGCTACTGATGCACGTGCTTCAGAGGAGAGCCGTGAACTGTCTCACTTTCCCGAGTTGGCAGCAAGGTATCGCATACGAGCAAGCTTTGTAAATAGTTCCCCAATTGGGCATTCCAGATTCGGGTGGGATTGGAGATGCCAAATTTAAACAAAAAAAAAAAAAAAAAAACACATTTACTTAAACAAAGACTAACACCAACCTATAATCTGCTCTACTGACCAAGATTGATAAATATAAGAACAAAAATATTTACAGTCCCTTTGGTGGGGTTGCTTGGTGATGTCCTGGGTGAGGAAAATACTCCAACACAGGCAAAAATCCACAAAAAGCTTTACAGGCCATGAAAAAAATGACAGGTCTGGTCAAATGTATCCTTCTCCTTGCAATTTCCCCAACTACTTTACTCTCTCAATTTCTCTCCTTATAAACTCTTTTGCAGCCCCCTCCCACCTTTTTGACTTTTTTTTATTCTCTGGGATTTTCCTTCCAAGGCATGCCCAGGACATGCCCAAACCTAGCTCCAGACTGGGCTGAACAAAAAAAGGTCAATACTGCTATCTAGTGGCTTCTTTCCACATTACAACTCTTAATCCTAGAGTGTGAGGAAATTGATACAAACATTCTGCCCATTCACTTAAAGAAAAAAAAGGGATGAAAAATGGGGATTGCGAATGCATGAATGGGGAATGGGGGATATGCAACCGTGTATACAAGGCCGGCGGACACGGTCGAGCCAGACTTTTGGCGTTTGAACCGCGTCTCTATCACAAACGCTCGGGCAGTTGATACGGGACAACCGAATCGGCTGAAATGGAACAATAAAGATGAAAAAAAGAGAAAGAAACACGCTGAGGAAAAATAATATGTGGCTTACCTGTGACAAGCACATAACTAGAAATATGTTTTGTCAGGACGAACCTCGAGAATGTGCTTTCTAAAATGTTGCCGCTAAAGTTAAAAGCTATGTCTCTCTCACACACACACACACACACACACACACACACCAGAGTGGCTGTCTGGCAGAGTGAAGGTAGTTAGTCTGTCTGGCTCTTTCTCTCTCTCTCTCACACACAAACACACACACACAGGTATCATCTGACATTGTTTAATGGACAAATTTCAGAGTGCTCCGCGCTCTAAAATTTGCCTATACCAGCCTGTTTAATCGCTGACACTGTATTTTTACCAGTGTGAAACAGACAGATGTGTGTATGTGTGGATTTGTGTGTGTGCGCGTGAGTCTGACAAATCAGCTCCTCGATGTGTGTGCCTGTCTCTATGTTTCTATTCTGATTGAGAAAAGAAAAGATAAAACCCTGACTCCCACCGAGGACATAAGAAAGAGGACACATGACCTGCATTAGTGGTAAGCCCATTCACCGCGTCAAGGTTCAGGTCGTGGAATGGGGAAATAACAGTCAGACACTTGGTGTTCACATTCAAATTTATACATATAGCACATCGTCATGAATGAGTGACATTGTACTTTTCCTTGGCGCAAGTGACATTTTACATAGTGTGTTAGACTGAACTACATATTACAAAACCCAAAACCAGTGAAGTTGGCACGTTATATAAATTGTAGATGAAAACAGAATACAATGATTTGCAAATCCTTTTCAACTTATATTCAATTGAATACACTGCAAAGACAAGATGTTTAATGTTCAAACTGAGGGAAACTTTTTTTTTTTTTGCACATAATCATCAACTTAGAATTTAAAGGCAGCAACACATTGCAAAAAACTCAGCACAGGGGCCTTTTTACCACTGTGTTACATTGCCTTTCCTTTTAACGACACTCCGTAAACGTTTGGGAATAGAGGAGACCAATTTTTGAAGCTTTTCAGGTGGAACTCTCCCATTCTTGCTTGATGTACAGCTTAAGTTGTTCAACAGTCCGGGGTCTCTGTTGCCGTATTTTACGCTTCATAATGCGCCACACATTTTCAATGGGAGACAGGTCTGGACTACAGGCAGGCCAGTCTAGTACCTGCACTCTTTTACTACAGAGCCATGCTGTTGTAACACGTGCAGAATGTGGCTCGGCATTGTCTTGCTGAAATAAGCAGGGGCGTCCATGAAAAAGACGTTGCTTGGATGGCAACATATGTTGCTCCAAAACCTGTATGTACCTTTCAGCATTAATGGTGCCTTCACATATGTGTAAGTTGCCCATGCCTTGGGCACTAATACACCCCCATAGAATCACAGATGCTGGCATTTGAACTTTGCGCCTTTAACAGTCCGGATGGTTCTTTTCCTCTTTGGTCCGGAGGACACTACGTCCACAGTTTCCAAAAACAATTTGAAATGTGGACTCGTCAGACCACAGAACACTTTTCCACTTTGCATCAGTCCATCTTAGATGAGCTTGGGCCCAGCGAAGCCGGCGGCGTTTCTGGGTGCTGTTGATAAATGGCTTTCGCTTTGCATTGTAGAGTTTTAACTTGCACTTGCAGATGTAGCGTCGAACTGTAGTTACTGACAGTGGTTTTCTGAAGTGTTCCTGAGCCCATGTGGTGATGTTTTTTATACACTGATGTCGGTTTTTGATGCAGTACCACCTGAGGGATCGAAGGTCACGGGCATTCAATTCGGGCTGGGCGATATGGACAAAATCTAATATCTCGATATCGGTGACTGAATACCTCGATATTGATATTTTGCCGATATCATCAGGACAAATGTTGGTGCTTTTGCTAAATATGTACACAATAATATTTTCTATAACCATTTATTAGTAATGTTGACATAACGATGAAACAGGTGCAGGCAACAGCTTTAACAGTCTTGCAAGTGCAGAAAAATGCAACCCATTACTGTAATTCAGCTTTTAAAACCAGAAAAGCCAACACTTATTTCATATCACGATATTACGATAGTCAAAATCCGTGACGATATTTTACTTTGAATCACGATATCGATATAATATCGATATATCGCCCAGCCCTACATTCAATGTTGGTTTTCGGCCTTGTCGCTTACGTGCAGTGATTTCTCCAGATTCTCTGAACCTTTTGACAATATTACGGACCGTAGATGATGAAATCCCTAAATTTCTTGCAATAGCTCGTTGAGGAATGTTGTTTTTAAACTGTTCGGCAATCAGCTCACGCATTTGTTCACAAAGTGGTGACCCCCACCCCATCCTTGTTTGTGAATGACTGATGTAATGTGAATATAGGCCACTGGATGGCAGTATTTACCTTTTTTTTATTCAGCTCAGACTGGAGCTATGTTTAGACATGTCCTGGACATGTCTGGGGCAAGTCCCCGAAAATAAAAAAAAAGAGGTCTAAATGTGGGTGGGGTCTGCAAAAGAGTACATAAGGAAAAGAATTGAGACAGTAAAGTAGTAGGAGAAATTGCAAGGAGAAGGATACTTGTGACCAGACCTGTCATTTCTGTTCAAGACCTTTGAAGTTTCTTTTGTGGATTTTTGCCTGTGTTTGAGCATTTTTTTTCTCACCCAGCACATCACCAGGAAACCCACAAGGACTGTAAATATTTCAGTTTTTTTTTTCTAATCAATCTTGGTCTTAGTTGTTGGTTAGTGTTAGTCTTTGTCTGTTAATTAAATTTGTTTAAGTTTTAAATTGTGTCTGTCATCCCTTGCTGCTGCTGTTGCGTAGTAAATTGTAATAACAAATTGGGGCCATAACAAATTGGGGGCTCGTCCGGGATAGACCATTGTGTGAGTAAGTTATTGAAAATCTAACATTTCAAATTGTAAAATTGTTTTTTTGAATTTTCCTATATAAATATATTGACAGATCAACAGCAATGGATGATTTCTTGGCATCACCAACCGTTGAGGTTTTGAAGTCTTTTAAAAAGACAGAACTGCTAGAAATTTGCAGACAGTTAGAGCTGACAGAGGTAAAACCAGCCATGCGAAAAGCAAGACTGGCTAGAGAGATAGTTGAATATTACATTGATGAAAATGTGTTTGCACCAGGAGATCTGGAACAGTTTCCAGTGGAAAATCCAAATATAGAAATGGAACTTAAACTAAAAATGCTAGAGATTGAAAGGGAGGAAAAAGAGAAAGAAAGGGAGGAAAGAGAGAAAGAAAGGGAGGAAAGAGAAAAAGAAAGAGAGGAAAAAGAGAAACAAAGAGAATTTGAGAGGGAAGAAAAAGAAAAACAAACAGAATTTGAGAGAGAGAAAGAGGAAAGAGCAGAAAGAATGAGACAGAGACAGAGAGATTTTGAATTAGAGAAATTTGATAGAGAAGAAAGACTCCAAATGGAGCAACTAAAAATTAAAATTGAAACTAAAAATAAATTCTGTGCCAGTCAGGAGGTAAAACTGGTGCCTCCATTTTCGGAAAAGGACGTAGAAAACTATTTCCAGTGTTTTGAAAAGGTAGCAAAGAGTTGCCAGTGGCCAAAGGAACACTGGCCTCTGATGTTGCAAACTGTCCTCAAGGGTAAAGCTCAACAGGCCTATTCGGCTTTGTCTGCAGATGATTCCTCTGATTATGAGGTTGTCAAAAAGGTTATTTTGAGAGCTTATGAGTTGGTTCCAGAGGCTTACCGACAGAAATTCAGAGGTCTGAAGAAATCTGAAAATGAGACTTATGTGGAATTTGCTAATGAGAAGAAGGTTTGCTTTGAGCGCTGGTGTACTTCTTTGGAGGTCAAGGATGATTTCAACTCACGAAAAGAGATGGTGTTAGTTGAAGAATTCAAGAACTGTGTTGAAGATGATATTAAGACCTACCTTAATGAGAAGCAAGCACTGAGTTTGCAATCAGCTGCCAAATTTGCAGATGAATATGTTCTCACACATAAGTCCAAATTTCAGTCTAGCAGTAACAATAGATGGTCCCAATTTCAGAAAAAGGGTTACGGTGATACCCAAGATTCTTAAACCAAAGACAAAGACAAATCTGGTGATGGTGCTCAGAAATCCAGTAACAGGTCTGATCAAAGTGTGAAAGCTGACAGTGACAAAAGTGGTCTAGTTTGCAGTTATTGCAAGAAATCTGGTCATGTTACAACTAACTGTTGGTTCCTAAAAGCTAAGAAAGAAAAAGAAACCAAATGCCTTTGTGAAAACAAGGTTAGAAACTACCCCTGTAGTAGATAACCGATCGGCTAAGCCTGATACTGCTGACTTTGTGAGGGAGGAATTTCTTCCATTTGTGTCAGAGGGATTTGTGGCTCTGAATGAGCATACTACTCCTGTCCCCATGTATATCTTAAGGGATACCGGAGCTTCTCAGTCACTTTTGTTGATGGACTCCTTGGAGTTACGTGATGAGACCGCTTCAGGGGATTTCATACTTGTACAAGGTATTGAAGTGAGGACTGTATCTGTACCCCTGCGCTCTATATTCTTGAAGTCAGATTTAGTTACAGGACAGGTAAAGGTGGGACTTATGTCAAGTCTACCTATAAAGGGTATTTCTCTGTTGCTAGGCAATGACCTGGCTGGGGGCAAAGTAGTTCCCCCTGTACATCTTACTTCACAGCCGAGCACTGAAGATGGGGATGAGGACCCATCTCTGTATCCTTCTTGCGCAGTGACTCGTGCTATGGCCAAGAAGCCTAAAGAAGATGTTGTGGTGCCGCCCAGCACATTGAATAGTCAGGACTCAGGTGGTTTGCCTCATGACTCTGATTGGCCTACTATGGTTTCTCCGTTTGAGGACTTATCAGATACTTTTATCAGTTCTCTATTCAGCCAGCCGGATGGGTCTGGTGATTCTGATGTGTCTGGAGACTTGTCTCTGTCCAGAAAGCGGTTGATTGAGGAGCAAACTAATGATCCTGAAATTTGTGTAGTAAAGAGGAGAGCCCTTCCTGATAAAGAAATAGACGCAGTTCCAGTTGGGTATTATCTCAAGGATGGTGTGTTGATGCGGAAGTGGCGCCCTCCTGATATCCCTGCCAATGCAGATTGGGCTGTGGTCAGGCAAATTGTTGTTCCGAAGGTCTACAGGAATGAGATCTTAACAATGGCTCTTAGTTTACCTTTAGGAGGTCATCTTGGTGTTAACAAGACTGTTGATAAGATCATGAAACACTTCTTTTGGCCTGGGCTTCGGAAAGACGTTTCCAACTTTTGCAAAACCTGTCACACTTGTCAGGTAGTTGGAAAACACCAGTTAGACCCACCTGTAGCTCTATTGCAGCCTATCCCAGCATTTGGGGAGCCCTTCTCTAAGGTCATTGTTGATTGTGTTGGTCCATTACCCAAGACTAGATCTGGAAATCAGTACTTGTTGACAATCATGTGTGCATCTACCAGATTCCCCGACGCCATACCTCTACGTAACATCAAGGCAACTGCAATCTCGAAGGATTTGATAAAGTTCTTCACGTTGTTTGGCCTTCCCAGGGAAATTCAGTCAGACCAAGGTAGCAATTTCACTTCAGGATTGTTTCAGCAGGTTGTGTATGAACTAGGTGCAAAGCAGATTCTTTCTAGTGCCTATCATCCAGAAAGTCAGGGTGCCTTAGAGCGGTTTCATTCCACTCTCAAGACAATGATGAGGACTTATTGTTATGACCGTGAGAAAGACTGGGATGAAGGTGTTCATTTGCTGTTGTTTGCAGCTAGAGAAGCAGTGCAGGAGTCTACTGGATTCAGTCCATTTGAGCTAGTGTTTGGTCATGAAGTGAGAGGACCTTTGCTATTATTGAGTGAAAAAACCCTCCCTTGATTCCTCAGTCATTCAGAACTTCGGCCCAGTCTCCCTCCTCCCCTTCCTGTCAAAAACCCTTGAACGTGCTGCTGCTAACCAACTCTCCTCTTTTCTTGCAGAAAACAACCTCCTGGACCCCCACCAGTCGGGATTCAGAGCTGCCCACTCCACGGAGACCGCACTTGTCTCTGTCACTGAGGCGCTTCACACTGCACACGCCGCCTCCCTCTCGTCCATCCTGATCCTCCTCGACCTCTCTGCCGCATTCGACACTGTCGACCACTCCATCCTCCTCTCTTCCCTGTCTGCACTGGGGATCCGTGGTACAGCCCTCATCTGGTTGAAATCGTACCTCTCCGGTCACTCCTACCAGGTTGCCTGGGCTGGTGAAGTATCAACACCCCGCTCACTTACCACAGGCGTCCCCCAAGGCTCAGTTCTTGGTCCACTCCTCTTTTCTCTTTATCTCCAGTCTCTCGGTCCTGTCATTTCTGCTCATGGTTTATCATATCACTTTTATGCTGATGACACTCAACTTTTTCTCTCTTTTCCCCCTGATGCCCAGGTCTCCGCCCGCATCTCCGCCTGCCTACAAGACATCCGGAGCTGGATGGACAACCATCACCTGAAGCTCAACCCAACGAAGACGGAGATGATCTACATCCCTGCTCCATCCTCCCCTCTCCTGGATCTGACCATCACTCTGGGGGATACCACCATCTCCCCCTCGCGGAGTGTGAAGAACCTTGGGGTCCTGTTTGACGACAGGCTCTCCTCTGCTGTGAACATCGCTGCAGTGACCCGGACCTGCAGGTTCTTCCTCTTCAACATCCGTAGAATCCGGCCCTTCCTCACCAGCTACTCAACGCAGCTCCTAGTCCAAGCGCTGATCCTCTCCCGCCTGGACTACTGCAACGCCCTCCTCGCCGGCCTCCCAGCATCTGCCATCAGACCCCTGCAGCTCATCCAGAACGCTGCAGCTCGTCTGGTCCACAACCTCCCAAGACACTCCCACGTCACCCCCCTGCTCACAAAGCTCCACTGGCTCCCTGTTGCTGCTCGCATCAAATTCAAGACTTTGGTGCTAGCCTATCAGGGAGTCAACAAGACTGCTCCAGCCTACATCCAGAGACTGTTCAGATCCTACACCCCTGCCAGAGCACTCCGCTCTGCTACTTCTGGTCGCCTGGCTCCTCCCCCTCTCCGCTCCTCCCCTTCCCGCTCAAGGCTGCTGTCTGTCCTGGCACCTCGTTGGTGGAATGATCTACCTATCGAGGTCAGAACGGCAGAATCCTTGAGCATCTTCAAGCGCCGCCTGAAAACCCACCTCTTCAGGCTCCACCTCTCCCCTACTCCACTGCCTTGATTCCTGTCCCTACATCCTTTTGATTTGTTGCACTTTATTCTGTTTACTTCCTGACTGTATCACTTGATTTGGTTTCCCGTCATTTTGTTGCACTCTTGTCAGTTTACTTGATTTTCCTGCCCCTTTGTTGCACTTGACCTATTGCACTTATTTTATTGCTCTTTGTTGCACTTGCCTCTGCACTTAACCTTGTTGCCATTTTGTTCACTTGCCTTTGACCTTGCCTTTTTGTTAATAGTCTCGATCTGTAACAATGGAACGTGTTCTGTCACTTACTGTTAGCACTTTTACTTGTCTCCTAGGAGGTCTGCACTTTTGCACTGTTCTTATGCACTTTTGTACGTCGCTCTGGATAAGAGCTTCTGCTAAGTACCTGTAATGTAATGTAATGTAATGAACAATGGCAAGAGGAAGAGCCGCACATCAGTCTGTTAGACTATGTTAGCAAGTTCAAGGAAAGATTGCGTGCAGCTTGTGACCTAGCCAAAGAGAACTTGAAATCAAGTCAGGGAAAAATGAAAACTTGGTATGATCATAAGGCTAGAAGCCGTGAGTTTAAACCAGGAGACAAGGTCCTTGTGTTGTTTCCCTTGCAGTCCAATCCATTGCAGGCTAGATTTCATGGTCCTTATGAAATTCTGACAAAACTCAATGATCTCAATTACATTGTGAAGACTCCAGATAGGAGAAAACCAAAACAATGGTGTCACATTAACATGCTGAAGCCTTATCATGACAGAAATGCTAGGGTTGCAGCTGTCACTTCAGATTCTCCTATGGCCGAGATTTGTGAAGATGAGGGGGAGTTTCAAGATGGTGAATCTAGAATTAAAGCCGAAGTTCTTTCATGTAAATTGTCAAACTCTGAAGTGTTGCAAAATCTTGATGTAAAACTCCAGCACTTAGAACCCTCACAGAGAGATCAGTTGGGAAGGTTGATCAAGAAATATGAGGACTTGTTTCCTGATGTTCCAAAGAGAGTTTTTATAGCCTCTCATGATGTAGATGTTGGTGATGCCAAACCAATAAAACAGCATCCGTACCGGATGAATCCTGAAAAGAGAAAGATTGTTGAGAAAGAGGTTGAGTACATGTTAGAACATGATATTATCAGACCCTTCAACTCAGATTGGAGCTCACCCTGTGTGCTAGTTCCAAAACCTGATGGAAGTACTAGATTCTGTACAGATTATCGCAAAGTCAATGCTGTAACTAGAACTGATGTGTTTCCAATACCTAGGATTGATGATTGTATTGATAGAGTAGGGCAAGCAAAGTTTCTGACCAAGATTGATTTGTTGAAGGGTTATTGGTGTGTGCCTTTAACTGGGAGGGCCAAGAGCATCTCTGCTTTTGCCACACCATCTGGATTGTACCAGTATGAAGTCCTACCCTTTGGCATGAAAAATGCCCCAGCCACGTTCTAAAGGATGATACAGTCTACAATCGCCGGATTGCCACACATGGGTGCATACATCGATGACCTGATCACATGGAGTGACTCCTGGGAAGAACATCTAAAAGAAGTAGAGATGTTGTTCCAGCGCCTGACCCAGGCTAACCTGACTGTTAACCTGAACAAGAGTGACTTTGGTTGTGCTACTGTCACCTATCTTGGCTACGTCATAGGCCAGGGTAAGGTGGCACCCATAAAAGCTAAAGTCCAAGCCATTATGGACTTTCCAGTTCCTGACAACAAAAAAGCTTTGCGCCGCTTCCTTGGAATGATCGGGTACTACCGCAAGTTCTGCAAGAACTTTGCTGAGATTGCTCTCAGTCTAACTAACCAACTGAAGAAAGGCGTAAAGTTCACTTGGGATGATGCATGCCAGAGAGCCTTCGATCGCCTGAAGTCTCTGCTGTGTCACTTCCCCGTGCTCAAATCTCCTGACTTCAACAAACCGTTCTCCATCGCGGTCGATGCTAGCGAACATGCTTGTGGATCTGTGCTCCTACAGAGAAGTGACTCTGATGACATTGAGCATCCCGTGGCATACTTCTCCAGGAAGTTCAATCGCCACCAAACAAACTATTCCACAATAGAGAAGGAACTGTTGGCTCTGGTCCTTTCTTTACAACACTTTGAGGTTTATGTTTGTACAGGACAAAAGCCAATGATTGTGTACACTGACCACAATCCGTTAATGTTTTTGAGTAAGATGAAAAACAGGAATCGGAGATTGTTGAATTGGAGTTTGATTTTACAGGAGTTTGACTTGGAAATTAAGCATGTGAAGGGTACAGACAATGTAATTGCTGATTGCTTATCCCGTGTTTGAATATGTATATATATATATCATGTGTTTATTTGAATATTGTATGATATGTATATATAGACAAGTGTTCACTTTACATTTTGCATTGAAAAGAAAAATTTAGCCTTTATGAGTCAAAATTTTTCCCTTTTGGAATGGAGGTGTAATGTGAATATAGGCCACTGGATGGCAGTATTTACCTTTTTTTTTATTTAGCTCAGACTGGAGCTATGTTTAGACATGTCCTGGACATGTCTGGGGCAAGTCCCCGAAAATTAAAAAAAAGAGGTCTAAATGTGGGTGGGGTCTGCAAAAGAGTATATAAGGAAAAGAATTGAGACAGTAAAGTAGTAGGAGAAATTGCAAGGAGAAGGATACTTGTGACCAGACCTGTCATTTCTGTTCAAGACCTTTGAAGTTTCTTTTGTGGATTTTTGCCTGTGTTTGAGCATTTTTTTTCTCACCCAGCACATCACCAGGAAACCCACAAGGACTGTAAATATTTCAGTTTTTTTTTTCTCATCAATCTTGGTCTTAGTTGTTGGTTAGTGTTAGTCTTTGTCTGTTAATTAAATTTGTTTAAGTTTTAAATTGTGTCTGTCATCCCTTGCTGTTGCTGTTGCTGTTGTGTAGTAAATTGTAATAACAAATTGGGGCCATAACACTGAGCATTTCAGGGAAGCTGCTTTTATACCCAATCATGGCACCCACCTGTTCCCAATTAGCCCGTTCACCTGTGGGATGTTCCTAATAAGTGTTTAATGAGCATGCCTCAACTCTCTCAGTCTTTTTTGCCACTTGTGCCAGCTTTTTTGAAACATGTTGCAGGCATAAAATTCCAAATGAGCTAATATTTGCAAAAAATTACAAAGTTTACCTGTTCGAACATTAAGTAACTTGTCTTTGCAGTGTATTCAATTGAATATAGGTTGAAATCATTGTATCCTGTTTTTATTTACAATTTACACAACGTGCCAACTTCACTGGTTTTGGGTTTTGGACAAAGACATTGCTTCACTGTACATTTCTAAAACAATAAATAATTAAAAAACACTTAAATACAAACAAATTTTTAGTCACCATATCTATGAAAAAAACCCACTGAAAACAGTGTAGTGTTCACATTTCCATTCATTTATGTATTCATGAGGCAAAACTAAATAACAGAAAGAAAAATGGAAATATAAACAAACTGAACTGTGGTGGAGGATTCAGAATCCTGCAGTCTGCTCAAAGAGACCGCTTTCCTGAAGAAGTCCAGTGTCTGGTAGCTGGAAAACATGTCCCTTCCTCTTGCTGCTTAATCACCCGGGCTCCAAAATATGATGAATCGCTCCAGCTGATACGAGTTGGAGGTCGACTGCGGCACTGCCAGGATCTGGAGGACGATGTGATTCACCCTGTAGTCCTTGACCCGAGGCCTGCTGTAAACAAGCTGCTCATCCGACAGGTCGACCATGATCTGAAACACCTTGGTGCAGAGCGAGGAATATATGGTCTATAGTTGACTTGATGGACACGAATGGCAATTTCTTAACTTATGAACAATTCTGTATGAAATATACAGTGGCTCCAATAAATATTTGTACACTACTGTACTTCATGGAGCCGGTTACAGATGGCCTGGGCACAAACATTGCTTCCTCCACTTTGGTGGCAAGACTGGAGGCCGAGGACTGTCTCTCCCTCTGTACCAGCGGGGAGATGTACCGGTCAGTGCGCTGCCTGGTCTTCCTGGGACGTCCTTTCCTGGCTGCATTGGCCATGCATTCAGACTGTTTGTACTTCTTGATGATGTACTGCATGGTCATGTGGCGTAACGATAGCCAAGTTCCAATTTTTCTGGTGCTTTGGGCTTCTTTATGTAGCCGAATGATTTGCTCCCGCATTTGACGGGGTATCTCGCCTGTCTTAGCCATATATCACAGGAATACATTATGGGCATGGTCAGGCCATTTACATAGGCCAGTCTGTGTACAGAGGGAGTGTCCAGTGGTCACGCTTGACCAAATCAGACCAAGTGAGTCAACCATGTCCTGTAAACATCTTGAGTCAATTTTAGGTGAGTATTATCACATTTGTGACTCACTAATGGAACTGTACAGATACTTATTGGGTCAGATGCTCGCCTTTCTGACCAAATATGCCATTTTGACATTAAATATTTGTTTAAAACATATTGATTATCAAATATTTTAATCACTTTTACACACAACGGCAAGCATTTAGCCGAATATACAAAAGCTGTTATGTAGTCGAATTTTCAAGTAGTGTACAAATACTTATTGGAGCCACTGTATGTCCGACCTGTGAGCCGTCTTATCAGACTCCATGCTGTACCAGAAGAGAATGAGTGATAGACCGAGTACTGCAAATTTGCAGGAGCAAATTTGGGGGCGGCTTGTTCTGAAGGTTGCATGACAGAACAGGTGACTTAGGTGGATCTAGCCGCTAGAGGGCGCTGCCGCGCCTGATCGAGCAGAGAGCCACTGATTGTGTGAGTGAAGAAGAGGCTGACGACAGTGAGACGTTTGTATCGCATGTGAATGAAGCAGAGTTTGTTACTTTGTATTAGTTGATCCGCTGTTTGTGGTTCAGTGTGCGTCCAGAGAAACGGAAGTTATATGGTTTATTTACTGGATGCATTTCATGGTTGTTTATAAGTCTGCTAGTTGAGGTTAAATCTGGTGCTACAGAATGTATTTCTAGCAGTGTTAGCTATCATCGCTGATGGTTTAAATGGTCATTCATGTTATATCAATTCCAATGACAGTTTTCTTTGTTGGCAGTTGTCCACCTAGATCCACCTAAGTCACCTGCTCTGTCATGCAACCTTCAGAACATGAACTGTTTACAGTACATTCTCCAGTATGGAAAAGCCTTTGAATATGGAACCATTTACAGTGGATACAGTGGTCTCTGTCCATTGAGGCTTTTAACATTCCAAGAGGCTGTTTTGTGAGGCTTTTAAATTAGTCGTTTGTTCCTGGGGCCGTTTATGATCCACTCAGCAACATTTGATGCGGTTGGTGTGGCTGATGTTAGAGGCCTTGCAATTTCAAGAGCCAGTGTTATGTTCGATGGTTGCTGGGGCCGTTTATGATCCACTCAGCAACATATCCATGCAAGTTTGTTGTTGGCGGGGCTGCTCCAATTACATCTCGACAATGAGTTTGTTCCTTCAAACTGTGTAGACAGGCTGGTGATAACTGTAATACGAATGTAGCACTCCTGAAGTAAGGCATTTTTGCGGCTGAGTGGTGAAAACCAAGTCCAGCGTTGTGCTGCTCTCCATTGTTGCTCCCTTTATGAGCTGTGTGTACCCTCTTTTCACAAAGAAGTCACAGATGGGCTTTGAAAATGTTGACTTGATGTCTTCATTGAAATCTCCACGAATAATAATTTGGTCCTGGTCCATGATTTCGATGACATCCAAGAGGTCCTTCATATTTTCCGAGAAGTACGTCTTGAAGTTTGGTGGTCTGTATACAGCAGCCACTACAGCTTGGATGGGGTCCCTGACTTTCAGAGCAGAACTCGAAATCAGTGGCACCCGCCACACAATGCATAGGCTGGGCACTTATGTGGTTCTTTTTATATATCGCAACACCTCCACTCTTTTGATTTGCCATATGTGGAAAGTTGCTTTAGGAGACGCGTCTATTCCTCCAGAACATGCTATAGTCTTCGATTTGAAGGTCTTCTGGCACAGATGATCCGAACATGTGTCTCTGTGAAGCACAAAATGTCTCCTAGTCTTATCTCGGGGTGTTTCCAGATGTCGTCGATATGACTCATCAAGCCTTCAACATTGTGGTGGATGATGGTTATACCTTCGCTTAGTGCAGTCTTGGTATCTGTCAAAAGTGGCATGACTGTGTAAATATCTGCTTTTGGCATACTCTCCAGGGAACTCAGTATTCCTTCATTGCAGTATATATGGGTTTCTTCAAAGTTGTTGATGTGTAGTCCTTGCAGAGAGGTGGTTCTGCTGAGAGCTACATAAGCCATACCAGCTTCGAAAATGCGCTTCAGAGACATCACAGCTGCTGAAGAGGTCATTCCCTGCACCTTATGTGCAGTACAAGAGTAGGCCAGTTTCATGGGGAACTGATGGCGAACCACCCCTTTCCTCTTGCAATGGTCCTCTACTCTCTCAATATAAACAGTTTGATCACTGTAGCCAGGTGTTTCATTACGTCTCTTGGCTCCAGCGGTCAGTAGGGTTATTCAGTTCAAGTCCAATTCAATGTACATATGGCTCTCCATTGCTGTCGATCTTGCTGATGATTTTTGAAATTTTTCCAAATGTCCCAATGACTAAGCCATCTGCGGTGTCCAAATTCTTCAGAATGACGATCCTTGCTCCTTCTGATAACTATGAATCAGGGAGATGTCCTTTGTTTCCTTTAAAAAGAGCTGCCTACTTTACCATCCTTCCTGTTCTGTCATCTTTAATGTGGTCTTCAGCATCTTCATGCGCAATGTTGGGATTGAGGGCAGTCAGGGCCTCATTGTTTTGTTTATCCACTTCCTTCTTGGTCGCAAATATATGTAACACATCCAAGGGGCAATCCTCCTTCCTAGCAAAAATCCTTGAGGTGAGGAGCTCACGGTCACAATCCAGTAATGGTTCTTTCTTCTTTTTGACGCGGAGCCTGTTGAGCATTTCCGCAAATGCAGCGTCCTCCTTCTGTCTCATTATTTCAGTCAGTGTGATTATATGGAAGTAATCTTTCCAAATATCCAATATGTTATTTTCAAAGACACCGAGAGCCTTTGACTTTCCCACAGGGGACAGCTGATAAAAATCACCAACACAAAGGAGGGAGATCAAGTATACATACATTAAATACAGCTAGCTAAGTTGGCATAAAGGCTCTCTTGCTAGCTAGCTAACATTATATTTCATATATTTAAATTTAGTCAATTTAAAATGTGTACAGCGGCTAGAGCCATTATTATGCAAACTAATTTGGCTGCAGTTGCACCGTGAGCATTTAGCTCGCTAGCTGGCAAAAAAATGCACTGAATAAAAAGGCTGCTGACTAAAGCTGCTTTCACCGGACGCGAAACACAACAGATTACATTCAAAGTCAATGCAAACACGTATTTGCCAAGCCTAGTCCATGCATCTAACTAGAAAAATTGGTAGCCTATTACGTATTATTATCCAGTAATAAATAGTTTAAAAATGTGTTCTTATAATTTATTATGGAATCGACTGAGCCATTATCTAATTAAAATATATAGGCCAGGGTATGTTCAGATAACGATCCATAAACAGGCTGAACGCATAAGGTGTAGATCTATTTCCACGTTGTCCGCTTTGTTTGTTTACGTTTTTTGACCTCCCCAATATGGCCGCCATCCCAGCAACGGCTGATGTATCAACTTGCCTTTGGCAAATAGGCGAGGCATCTAGTTTTTTTTATGCATCTGTGGTTATAACCCCCAGCCATTATTCAATCCTCAGAATTATTTTTTTTTACAGTTTCAATGGTGAATTCTCATGAAGATTTTTTATGTTTGCAGCCCATTTTCTCTACCAAAATCATGAAAATAAACTGAAATACAATGTAATTCTAAAGCTGTAAGTGTATTTTCTGAGTTGAGCCACATTTGTCCTCTTTATGAAGCTTAAATCTTTAATTATAAGGCATGAAATTGGGTAACCCATAAACAGCCAAATTTGGCTTCTGCGCAAAGGGGTTAATGCTAAAAAATATGCAAAATGATATCAGTGACAGGAAATCGATATACCTACTGAGAATCAAGACCCTTTAGATGTTAATATGGGTGTAGTCTCTATAACCTACCTTGAGGTCCCACTTTTCTTAACTGTTGTGTGAGGTTATCACTCACCAATGTATTGCTCCTAACTTTATCCCTGGTTTGCAGACTAGTGGCAGTGAACAGGTATATACACAAATGATGTGATGTGCTGTAAGGTGTTTACTCACAAATGTTGATTCCTCAACACCAGATCAACCCTTAAAAAAAGAAGAGAACAATAATCAGGCAACATTACAGGCAGAAATGTAGGTTGGCAGTTCTCAACTGAAGCAGTTTCAATATTCAATGAATGAATAGTGCTTGCAGAAAGTCTGCAAGAAGCCTCATTAACTGTGGTGGGAACGACTTCGGCCAGCGCCGGTCCCGCGACCTTGTCACAGAAATGAAGGAGGACATAAGGTTTCTCCGCTGGTGGTTTCATAAAATGACTACAGTGTATTCGGCCATCACCCAGAAACGCTAGTGGGGAACTCGATTTAAAACCTTCCGTCCGAAGCGAATCGAGCATGCTCATAGATGGGTGAACAGTGAAATGGCGGACTTTATGCCCAGGGTGGATGGACTGTTTGTCCGTCACGATTACATAAGGTACTACTGGCGAGAGTTGTTTCACAGGGATTAGTTTCATCTGTCCAATAGGGGCCATGATATTTTTTTAAGAACATTAGTGACTGAGGGCCTTATTCCTGTTGGGGTGAAATGGGAGTAACGCTCTACAGAGGCCAGTTGGCGATAACAGATCAAACTTGTAAATACTGTATATAATCATATTGGCAGCCTTGGCACTGTTCAAATCAGAAATTTTTTTTTGCCAATTCCAATTGGGTGACAAAATTGTTTTATTTTTTGTGTTTTTTTGCGTAGCATTGCATTTTTGTATCCGTCGTGTCGTTCATTATATGTTTCTTCTTCATAGCTTTGTTCTAACATCTGTTGTGATGCTCATTTTCATGTTCGTGTTTTTTGATTGGACGCTCCCAAAGTAATTCATCATTTTGATTGGCACATCCCCCGACCCCCACTGCTATCCACCTGCATCAAACACTCACATGCTCCTGGTCCCCCTACCTTTCTCTCCCCAACGACGAATGTAGCTGTGACCAGCAGTGAACCACCATTCAAATCCAATTGTATGTATATTATAGGTTTTCCCGGTCAATTTCATAATTTTGTCATTCTAGTTCATATTCTGAGCAGTCAGTTTCACGCACTTCACGATCGCAGCACTGAATCAGCTTTCAAATTCTCAATCTGGTCATTCAAATTCACTATCCGAGCAATCAGTTGTTCATTAGCATCATTCAAATTCAAAATAGGAGCATGCATTTCAGCAATGAGCATTCAAATTCATTTCAAGCCGGCGGCGGAACCTCGTTGGTCGTTCATATTCATAAAAAGGCAACCATGTTCCAAATAAGTGCATTCAATTTAAATGAATCATTGCATTTAATGAGCTTGGGGTCTAAGTGTGGCTGTTTTTTTTTCATTTAGTTTTGAAAAATTGGCTTCATCAACAACACAGCTGCTTTGGGTAGGGCCTATATCTGTTCATTCTCAAGTGTAACCTCATTCGGGTACAATGGCAGCTCAACGCGTACGCTTCAGACACATTACAAACGAGGATAGGAGAAGGTTGATCGACGCCTTCGAGAACTAAAATCTTGACTACATTGCTTTGGCAG
Organism: Gymnothorax reevesii; assembly: GCA_029721435.1. NCBI lineage: Eukaryota > Metazoa > Chordata > Actinopteri > Anguilliformes > Muraenidae > Gymnothorax > Gymnothorax reevesii. The sequence goes on from CM056581.1 coordinate 61,255,748, forward strand.
ACACCCTTGGAATAAATCGAGCAACGGCCAGCTCGATAGTTCGTATCCTCATAGGAGCTTGGTTTCAAGCTGTGTTGAAGATATTACTTCAGCATTACTGATTATATTTACTAATATTGATTATATATCATTATTCATTCATTGCTCATACTCATAATCGATAACCATATTATGTAGGCAGCAGAAAGACACGCACACATAACACACACATACAGACATACAAGTAGTTCACATAGGGGTCTATTCTCCCATTAGCGCGTAAGTCTTTTTTTACGCGCTTCGAGTTAAGCGCTTTTGAGTTACGCGTATTCTCCCCTACTCGCTGATGACGCCCACAGCGCTTAACTTCAGAATGTAGGCGGCCTTATGAAAGAGGTGTGACTGATCCAAAAGAGAGGCAGCCGCAGACTCTGTACAAAGCTCATTGATTATGGCTATCAGGAAAACATGGAAAAAGGATTTTCTGATTAACAATAAAAACGCATTTGTGGTCCATGGAAAACGCAATCCAGACTTTAAATTTGAATATTGTCGGCCTGCTGATAAAACCTCGTATCTCCAAACTGATAAGAAACGAAAACTCGTATGTCCACTATTCTAACATGCAAATTTTAAACATTTTTATTTTAAACTATATTTATCCATTTATATTATTATAATTATTATAATTATTTTATTTAATTTTATTTTATTTTCCTGTGAAGTTTCTCATTGTGATGATACGAGGTTTTATATGCCGCTGTAATAGTATGCCGTACCAATTACAAGACGTAATTCAGACATCTCTTTATTTATCCCCGCCGGGGATAACGGGGGATATAGCATTGGGCTCCGTCCGTACGGACACATAAAATTGCGGCGGCGGGGGATATGTTAGTAACAAACACTTGTTATTTCTTGCTCTAGCCACCATGGCATTAAAGCTATGCATACAAACAAATTGCCGCGATAATGAAATAATAAATAAAGAATTTAGCGCTTCTCAATCAGATCGTTGAAAATGTGCCCCTCCTACACCAGCCTGTTTGTTCCGTGGAAGACAGGGAAGAAGACAAAGGGAACATTCTAGTCACACAAAGACAATCAAAGACAGTTTATATGATCTCATTTAGAAATTGCGCACTTGAAAACTACTCCGATGTCATGTTTGCAACTAAAGGACATGGAAACGCTTTAACAAGGATTCCTACTCCGCACGCGGTCATCTCCCCGCCCCGAAACCGCCTCAGTAATGACGGAATTCCATATCCATAGCCTATCATCCTATTTGATTTGAGCGACACATTCACTTGAACTTGTGCCTAATACTTTATTATAATCAATTATCCCATTTACTGATAATGATTCTTCCCATGTCGGCTATTCTTTAAAGGCTAAAATTGATTAACAAATGGATAGTGCTTTGGTATTTGCCAGGGTAGGGCTTAATCTAGAGTAGCCTATTTAATAATATCTTTATTCACACATTAAATTACACAGTAAATTACCAATGGTAAAACATTACTAGGACTCGAGTTAGTTAATACAGATATCCTCAATGAGAAAATCAATCCCCTCACTCATGAGAATATCACAACTTTTTAGATTATCACGAACATATAGGGCAGTCGCATTTGTTTATAGAACATGGAAGACAATGATGGCGATGTCGAGCCAAAGCCGAAAACCAAATTTCACAGATGTTGGTGTATGGCAAGCAAGCAATGAAGACTGATCCGAGGAATTAAGCTGCGAATAGTTCTGGATGTGGCTTCGGTGGGGAGATGTAAGCGCAGTATCCCCGATTTAAAGCATAAATGGAGAGATCTGCGGGGCGCTGTAAAAGCCAGGTTCTCTGCACACCGGAGAACTGTACACGCAACAGGTGGTGGGCAACCATCATCCCCTGTGCATTTCACTGCACAGGAGGAAGGGATGGCATCTACTCTTTCTGCAGTGGAAGTGCATGGAGAAGAACTTGAAGCGCCAACGAACTGTGTCAGACACCTTGACACAGACGCCTGCGATGTGAATGACATCACCAGCCACTCTCTGGAACGACCCAGATGCCAGGAGCGACAGCGCAGTTCTGACGTTGATGACCACGGGTATGTTTTGTTGATAATTGCTGCGGCTGGATAGTTGTTCATCCAGAAGTCGGCAAAGATAGATGATTGCCTCATGCACGGTCCAGGCGAAAGCGTTGCATGCACTCGATGTTTGTTCGTCCCAGGATGTCCAAACGAAGCCGATATACGAGTGTTCGTCTTCGAGCTCGGCGCACTCCTCTTACTCTTTCCCAATCACGCAAGAGTGCAAGCAAATGCAGGACTGGCATTTTGGCTTTAGATTTTGAGGGCATGGTAGAATGATGGTCTTATGTATACTCGTATTAATTAATTGTTTTGCGTTTGTAATTTAACTGATTGGAGAAGAGGCTGATGCGTAATATCATGTGATGATTTCGTTTGATAAATTATCATGGCTTTGAGAAATGTAGTTTAGAAATAAGGAAGAACAATCGAATATTAAATGTCTCAACCTTTACCATGTTAAATAGAATAAAAGTAATGTTAAAATTCGGCCTATAACCGACATCAAACGCAATATTCAATTTCGCCTAATGTTGGCGCTTGACCTTAATACAGCCCTCAAAAGCGCTTAACAGAAAAAGCGCTTAAGCCAGGGGGAGAATACGCGTAAGTGTTATTTGCATGAGAAACGCCCGGAAACGCCCCGATTTTGGCCTTGCTCCGCCCCAAGCGCGTAAGTGCCTTCAAGGCGCGAAATGCACAGACTTAAGTCGAGGGGAGAATACGCGTAGGCTGAAAGGCGCGTAGCTACGCGCTTTTTTCGACTTAAGCGCATGGGAGAATAGACCCCATACTGCAGTGCAGACACACACAGAGAAACACATATACACAAGCAATTCAGTTCACACTTGCATGAGCAGTACACACACATAAGCAGGCTTTTTGCTTAGTTGATTCAAAAACCATAATCATAAGATGTATTTGATTTCTGCAGCTTTGATCAATATTTCTTCAGCAAAATCATTATTTGCTAATGAAAACATACTCAATTGAATTATTTGTTTTTAATTTGATATGCATCAAATTCATCCACTGGTATCTTTTTCTTTTGGCTGTATTTTCTGTCTTTGTATCTCTGATCTCTGTATATTTTCCATCTGGGTGAGACAGTAAGGGGTCTATTCTCCCATGCGCTTAAGTCGAAAAAAGCGCGTAGCTACGCGCTTTTCAGCCTACGCGTATTCTCCCCTCGACTTAAGTCTGTGAATTATGCTCCTTGAAGGCAGTTCCGCGCTTGGGGCGGAGCAAGGCCAAAATCGGGGCGTTTCCGGGCGTTTCTCATGCAAATAACACTTACGCGTATTCTCCCCCTGACTTACGCGCTTTTTCTGTTAAGCGCTTTTGAGGGCTGTATTAAGGTCAAGCGCCAACATTAGGCGAAATTGAATATTGCGTTTGATGTCGGTTATAGGCCGAATTTTAACATTACTTTTATTTTATTTAACATGGTAAAGGTTGAGACATTTAATATTCGATTGTTCTTCCTTATTTCTAAACTACATTTCTCAAAGCCATGATAATTTATCAAACGAAATCATCACATGATATTACGCATCAGCCTCTTCTCCAATCAGTTAAATTACAAACGCAAAACAATTAATTAATACGAGTATACATAAGACCATCATTCTACCATGCCCTCAAAATCTAAAGCCAAAATGCCAGTCCTGCATTTGCTTGCACTCTTGCGTGACTGGGAAAGAGTAAGAGGAGCGCGCCGAGCTCGAAGACGAACACTGGTATATCGGCTTCGTTTGGACATCCTGGGACAAACAAACATCGAGTGCATGCAACGCTTTCGCCTGGACCGTGCATGAGGCAATCATCTATCTTTGCCGACTTCTGGATGAACAACTATCCAGCCGCAGCAATTATCAACAAAACATACCCGTGGTCATCAACGTCAGAACTGCGCTGTCGCTCCTAGCATCTGGGTCGTTTCAGAGAGTGGCTGGTGATGTCATACACATATCACAGACGTCTGTGTCAAGGTGTCTGACGCAGTTCGTTGGCGCTTCAAGTTCTTCTCCATGCACTTCCACTGCAGAAAGATTGGATGTCATCCCCTCCTCCTGTGCAGTGAAATGCGCAGGGGATGATGGTTGCCCACTGTTGCGTGTACAGTTCTCCAGAGAACCTGGCTTTAACAGCGCCCCGCAGATCTCTCCATTTATGCTTTAAATCGGGATACTGCGCTTACATCTCCCCACCGAAGCCACATCCAGAACTATTCGCAGCTTAATTCCTCGGATCAGTCTTCATTGCTTGCTTGCTATACACCAACATCTGTGAAATTTGGTTTTCGGCTTTGGCTCGACATCGCCATCATTGTCTTCCATGTTCTATAAACAAATGCGACTGCCCTATATGTTCGTGATAATCTAAAAAATTGTGATATTCTCACGAGTGAGGGGATTGATTTTCTCATTGAGGATATCTGTATTAACTAACTCGAGTCCTAGTAATGTTTTACCATTGGTAATACTGTGTAATTTAATGTGTGAATAAAGATATTATTAAATAGGCTACTCTAGATTGAGCCCTACCCTGGCAAATACCAAGGCACTATCCATTTGTTAATCAATTTTAGCCTTTAAAGAATAGCCGACATGGGAAGAATCATTATCAGTAAATGGGATAATTGATTATGATAAAGTATTAGGCACAAGTTCAAGTGAATGTGTCGCTCAAATCAAATAGGATGATAGGCTATGGATATGGAATTCTGTCATTACTGAGGCGGTTTCGGGGCGGGGAGATGACCGCGTGCGGAGTAGGAATCCTTGTTAAAGCGTTTCCATGTCCCTAAGTTGCAAACATGACATCGGAGTAGTTTCCAAGTGCGCAATTTCTAAATGAGATCATATAAACTGTCTTTGATTGTCTTTGTGTGACTAGAATGTTCCCTTTGTCTTCTTCCCTGTCTTCCACGGAACAAACAGGCTGGTGTAGGAGGGGCATATTTTCAATGATCTGATTGAGAAGCGCTAAATTCTTAATTTATTATTTCATTATCGCGGCAATTTGTTTGTATGCATAGCTTTAATGCCATGGTGGCTAAAGCAAGAAATAACAAGTGTTTGTTACTAACATATCCCCCGCCGCCGCAATTTTATGTGTCCGTACGGACGGAGCCCAATGCTATATCCCCCGTTATCCCCGGCGGGGGATAAATAAAGAGATGTCTGAATTACGTCTTGTAATTGGTACGGCCTACTATTACAGCGGCATATAAAACCTCGTATCTTCACAATGACAAACTTCACTTCACATTAAATGGATAAATATAGTTTAAAATAAAAATGTTTAATTTTGCATGTAAGAATAGTGGACATACGAGTTTTCGTTTCTTATCAGTTTGGAGATACGAGGTTTTATCAGCAGGCCGACGATATTCAAATTTAAAGTTTGGTTTGCGTTTTCTATGGACCACAAAAGCGTTTTCATGGTTTATCAGAAAATCCTTTTTCCATGTTTTCCTGATAGCCATAATCAATGAGCTTTGTACAGAGTCGGCCTCTCTTTTGGATCAGTCACACCTCTTTCATAAGGCCGCCTACATTCTGAAGTTAAGCGCTGTGGGCGTGATCGAAGCGAGTAGGGGAGAATACGCGTAACTCAAATGCGCTTAACTCGAAGCGCGTAAAAAAAGACTTACGCGCTAATGGGAGAATAGACCCCGAAGTGTCCATTGTAATGCGCATGCATCTCCTGCGTGATTCATGCGTGACATCAAATTCAGAAGGATTACCCAATTGCAATCTCAAGTTACTTGACCAATTGTAATGACGGGAGGGACCATATTTTCCTGTATAAAAACTGTATGCCATAGCTCAGTTGGGGAGTTTTTTTACATGGTTAAAGAAAATCGGGAGTGCTACGGACGGTTCGCGAGGGACCAGATCGGGAGAGGAGGAACCCAGCTTTGCATTTTTCATCATGACACAATAAAGCCTAAGTTTGTACTTTTTAAGAATCTGTCTCTCTCCAGTTGCTGGACGGGGGAATTTCTCAATATGTTGAAGAAATTCCACAACAGCTGGAGACGTCTTTGAACATGTTGAGCAGTGTATACGTGATGTTATATTTCTTGTTTTAGTTTAATATCTTAAAGAATTATGCAATAAATGTTTTTGTTAAAAGTCATAACACGAACATTTGTTGTTGATTGGTATCTTATTTACTTTCCAGCTGTGAGATTGAGATATCATATTGTTTTATCAGTTGGTCTTCGGATTGACGCATTGGCCCTCATTTATCAAACTTGCGTAGGATCTGGTGTAGATTCTGGTGTAAATATCATTGTTCGCCAAGTGTCACGTCTGATTTACTAAAAGTGTGTACGTCGCAGATTTCGGTGTAGAACTGCCAGGGCATTGATAAATCTGGCGACAGAAACCATTGTAATTTACATGACGCCCCAATAAATTTATGCTCCGGGAGGCATAGCCCTGCCCACTTTACAACATGAACTCTCCAAAGAAGGTAAAGAAGAAAGAACTTAACTGAGGAGGAAATATCGTCAGCCTGCAGATAAACCTCGTATCTACAATTTGATGAGAAACAAAAACTCGTATGTCCACGATAATGGCATAATCATTGCAAAATACAAAATTTCATCGATTGGATACATTCTTGGAGGAAAAATAGTCATCCTAGCCGAACACAGCTCAACTGCATTCTTCCATGCAAAATAAAATTTTAATTTTTTTTTTTTTTGCTCTCCTGTAAAGTTTATCATCTTGAAGATACGAGGTTTAATCAGCAGGCCGACGATAGATGGAGAAAAACAAAATTATTTTATTTGGAAGTCTTAAGAGTGGCATAAAGGGAACCCAGTAGGCTGCAGTTTGGAAAACTATTGCTGCTGCAGTGCTAAACACCGTTGGGGTGGATAACCGGAGTGCAGCAGAGGTTTGATTTAATTCATTAATAAATCCAAGTGACTATGCGCACTTAACTTTTGTGCTTGGACGCACTTAAATGACCAAAATTCTTGTTAGACACACTTATTATTGTGGCCAAGACGCACATTTCTCCATTGCCCACTCTTATTTTAAGTGTGTCCAAAGCTAAAATTTTTTTCTTGGTCAAACTTATTTTAAGCGGTACTTTCTAAGTGGCACTGGAATGGTCATCAACTTGCGCACTTACAAGTGTGGTCAAGAAAAAAATATAGCATTGGCCACATATAAAAGTGCGAATAACATCGGCCTTAATAAATTCAATTTATAGATCAACGATATTTCATGTTATATTGCCTACATAGTACATAATTGACAATCCAAATGCTTTACATATAGGTTAAAAAAGTGGTCCGATTTTAAGATCGCCTCCAAAAAAAAAAAAAAAACGGGTTGCAACAGCGCACGGTGCGGTGGAGGCCAACCAGACTCAAACCTCCAGCTGTCACAGCACTGATAGGCTCCCCCTCCACCGTGGGAATGCGAGGCGGTGGGGACATGGATGAGTCCCCCTGACTCGGTCGGAGCACCATGAGGGTAACTGGTAAAATACAGTCTGCAGAGATCACTCTTAATTGTACTTTTATCAGTGTTACTCCATGTCATTTATTGGGTGCCACAGAAAACGAGCAGCCACTCGTCAATTTCCCGGGTGAGATCTCTGTGCTGAAAGTTCCTCTCACTTCGGACAGAAGCTTATTCCTCTAACAATGGAAGATCTGCCATTGTCAAAATGTGATCACGGTCAAAGTGTCCGTAGGGATCTAGATACTGAGCAACAATAGAAACGCAAGCTAGCTAGTTAGTTCATGTACCTGTACTCTTATGGTTACTCAGTCGAAGGGGCCGCAAAATAAAGAAAAGTTTGATGAAACGAGTGCAAATGTGCATGCGCTAGTAATAAACTTGATTTTCTAAAATAATTACGCACAAACTTATTTTTCCAGTCTGCCTTAAATTAGGCTAACTTTCATTTCTTTTGTTGCTCATCCAGTCAGATATATACTGAACATCTGACATACACTGCATATCTGCCAAGCAGCGCATTGCGCTTAATCAAATTGATTGTAATTGCCAGCTGTCTGGCCTGACAAGCAGGCTGTTTCCCAATCAGTGTAACTAATTTCTCAACACAGGTGCAATTTATTTATTTATTAAATAAAATTATTCAATAAATAAATAATGACATCTGTGTAGAGAAATTAATTACACTTATATTTGGAAACAACCTGCTTTTATTAATTTATTTATTAATTCATTTATTTAGTCTATTTATTAATTTTACTAATAAGAACAACAGCAGCATGACATCTGTAGAAAAGGCTACAACGACTGTCATGCTGGCTCCTTTAAGGGGCGGAGCCTAGAACATCGGTGCACGCAGCATGCAGATGAGAGAGACAGCGAGAGAAAGATGATAATGAGACGTGTGCAAGTTTACAGTCCTAAGTTTTAAGTAGTTTAAGTTCCAGTCCACAGTTTGTTTGTCTTGCTTTAAAGTTGTGCGTGAAAACAAGTAAGTTGTGCTAATGTTAAGAATGTTGAGTTAATGTCAAGAATACTGATGTTGGAAAATAACTGTTTCACTGCTAATCGATGCCATGCCCTGTTCACGTGAATATTGAATGAGGAGCTACCAGCGCGATTTCGTTTCAAATTTAGGAAACTTGATATCGCTCTCATTTATGTACAGTATTTGTGTCGGGATTTGTGCATTACTTAGATTTTGATATTTTATTATTATCTGTGTTGTAGAACCACACTGGCTTGAAGCATTAAGAAGTGCAAGCTGTGAATACAAGTTTATTACACACCACTAAAGCATCAGAGCCTCTTTATTGGAGTTTTAACCGGACTCTCAACAGTGATTTGAATATTCCAACCAGGCACACAATAGTCGCTATCTTTTAATGGTCCTTCGAGCCGGATTGCAAATTGCTGTTTGAAGATGCAGAACCCAGAGTCAGCAGGAACTGACACTAGACCCAAACGATCATTGTCAATGCCTTCCTACCTATCTGATTATGACCTGAGTGGACCAGGGACACAGATTAAATTTCGAATACCAGTTGTACCTGCAAAGGCAGTACCAGTGGAGCGCCCAACTAGCAGATCTCCATCACCACCAATTAGTCAGGGTTCTGACGTGGTGAATTTGGGGGATATTGAGCAAGAACAGGAGTCCAGGCAATTTATGGGGCAAGCCACCGGGGGGCAGCAGACCAACCCACTTTCTGAGTTTAGTGCTGCTCTCAAAGAGATGCGCCAAGAGAATGCTGAGCTCCGCAAACAGTTTCAGAGTCTGATGACTGCTTGACAGACCCAGCCCGCAGCCCACCAGTCTCTACCCCCTCCTCCTCCACCACCTCAAGGTGCATACAGTGGTTATGATGGAGGCTACCAACTACCAATCAGAGCACCACTAAATACTCCCGCCCACCCACAGCTACCATATCAGACACTCAGATCCAGCGGAAACCTAGCCCAAGATTTCTCCCAGCTCAGGGTTTCTCAACCACCTAGAGATCTAGCCTATAGTCTGTACTATGCAGCCACACCCCAGCAGAGTGCACCCCGTGCAGACCGGTACGGCCAAAGATATTCTGCCTACTCACCACAAGTCGGTGATTCACAGTATGGAGCTTCATATGCAGGCAGAGCTTCATCATTCCCCCAAACGCCCTATTCTAATGTTCCACAGAGAGGGACCACCTACAGGGGACCGACGCCCACCATTCCTAGCCTTACATCACCAGACCCTAGAGAGTTTGCGCGCATGAAGATTGCCTTAGAGAATCTATTACCAGATGATGCCACTGAGAGATACAAGTACCAGATCCTCACAGATCACCTCAAGTGTGAAGAAGCCTCACTCGTGGCTGACTCATATTGTAATTCCAGGCAACCCAATACAGATACGATGCTGGCTCTCACTAAGATGTATGGGCAACCCCACAAGCTTGCTGTGCAACGGATCGCAGAGTTAATGGATGGTCAAAACATACGCAGTGGTGATGTTAAGAGCCTTCTTTTATTTGCTCTCAATGTGCAGTCACTAGTTGGCATGTTAGAACAGCTGGGTCAACCAGGCCAAGTAGAGTTAACCTGTGGCTCGCATGTTTCGAGGCTGTTAAGTAAACTCCCCCACGACCTCAATGCCAGCTTTAAGAGATTTATCCATCCACTATCCATTCCCACCCTTGTAGATTTCGCTGATTGGCTAGAATACGAGCTAGAAGTTCAGGAAGACAGCATTAAACCCCCGAAGAGAGAGGAGTTATTCAACAAGAAGTCTTATCCTAAGCAAACTCCTAAATCCTCAAGTAAATCTGCTACTATCCTCCTGGGCACTGAGAAAGCCTCAGGATCAAGCACAGCAGCAGCACCACCTGCACCTGAACAGTCAGCTAACAAGTTGGAGAGGGTGGAGAAGGGAAAAGCCTACTGTCCCTATTGCGACAATGACAAGCACTTCCTGAACAGCTGTTCTAATTTTAAAGACTTGAATAAAGAGCAAAAGGTGACATGGATTAAAGTTAATAACAAGTGCTGGCGTTGTGGACGCAATCACCAAGCTGCAAAGTGCACGCTCAAAGCCCCCTGCAGGACTTGTGGGAGGAAACATCTGCTCGTGCTGCATGAGGTGAATGAGAGGGGAGAAGCAGAGGAACAAACACCAGCTCCACCTCCTACAGAAAGCTGCCTTCTAAGCACTGCTAACAAAGTTCTGTATGTCAATCGCCCAGTCTACAATTGCAAAGTGTTACTGAAGATCAGTAAAGTCTTCCTGAGGAATGGTGACAAGTGCATAGAGACATATGCACTTTTAGATGATGGTTCTGAGTGGACAATACTGATCTAGTCTGCAGCCAAACAGTTGGGCCTTAATGGAACAAAAGAGGTGTTGGCTCTCCGTACAGTCCGACAAGAAGTAGAGAAGCTCCATGGGGCGGCCGTGTCTTTCACGATTTCTCCAGCTGCCAGTCCTGACAAGATGTATCGTATCCAGAATGCCTTCACAGCTGAGCAATTGAGTTTAGCAGAGCATTCCCATCCAGTTGCCTCACTTCAGCAGAAGTACAAACATCTGTCAGGTTTGCCTCTCCCGCCTCTAAACGGAGTTCGTCCCATGCTGCTCATTGGCGCCGACTATACGCACCTCATTACACCTATAGAGCCAGTCAGACTAGGACCACCCGGGGGGCCAGCAGCTGTGAAGACACTCCTTGGGTGGACGTTACAAGGACCAGCTCAAGCCATCAAGTCCGGCCCTAATGGAAGTCACTGCCTTTTCATATCTGCACCATCATCAACAGAGCTGTTCTCATGTGTAGAGAAATTATGGCAGATGGATGTGCTCCCTTATCACAGTGAAAAATTGGCGGTTAGGTCAAGACAGGACCAAGAGGCAGTTAAGCTCCTTCAAGAACAAACAGTTAGAGTAAATGTGAATGGCATTGATCCTTACGCCACACCCCTTCTTCGAGTCAAGAACATGCCTCTCCTCAATGCCACTCCAGAAGCAGTGTTGCCACTCCTTAGAGGCACATAGAAGCGCTTAGCTAAATCTCCAGAACAAGCTGCTGCCTATGAGGTGGAAATCAAGAAGCTTGTAGATGCTGGCTATGCTGTGAAGTTGGCAGACCACCAAGTAGAGAGCAGTGCAGAAGCATGGTATATACCCCATCATATGGTCCAACATAATGGGAAGAACCGGGTGGTGTACAACTGCTCATTCCAGTACCAAGGCCACAACCTCAACCAGCTCCTGCTACCTGGTCCCACTCTCGGCCCCACCTTGCTAGCTGTGCTACTACGCTTCAGGGAGCATGCTGTTGCCTTCAGCAGTGACATCCGTGGCATGTTCCACCAAGTGAGGCTCCTACCTGCAGATCGACCACTGCTGCGATTTTTATGGAGAGACATGCAGCGGGATAGTCCGCCTGATGTGTATGAGTGGCAAGTGCTTCCCTTTGGAACTACTTGCAGCCCCTGCTGTGCAACATTTGCGTTGCAGAAACATGTCACTGACCACAGTCAACCGCAAGAAGACGTGCATGATGCCATCACCAAGTCCTTTTATGAGGATAACTGTCTACTGAGTCTCACCTGCCCAGCAACGGCTAAGACTCTTGTAGATAAACTGCGCCGCCATCTGACTGATGGTGGATTCGGGCTGAGACGGTGGACAAGTTACAATCCCAGTGTCATTGACCATCTCGCACCAGACCTGAGATCATCCAGCTGTGAGTTGTGGCTCAGCCAAGGTCAACCCAACATTCAGGAGCCAGCCCTTGGACTACACTGGAACTGTAAGTCTGACACCCTCACCTACAAACACAGACACATTGACTGCTCAGTGGTTACGATGAGGAACATCTATAGAATTTTAGCGAGCCAGTATGATCCTCTTGGCTACATTGTGCCTTATACAACCCGAGCTAAAGTCATTGTGCGCCACCTGTGGGAGAAGAAGAGGGATTGGGATGACCCACAGCTCCCAGAAGAGCTATTAGAGAAGTGGCATGCATGGGAGGCAGAACTAGGGCACTTGTCTGAGATAACACTGCCTAGGTGCTACACCAGTCCTAGCCTTGACCAGCCCAACTGCACGAGAGACATCCATGTGTTCTGTGATGCATCTGAACAGGCATATGGATCAGTGGCTTATCTCAGGACAGAGAATCCGGAGGGCGAAATTGAGGTTGCCTTCCTTGCATCTCGTTCTCGTATTGCCTCCAAGAAGCAGCAGTCGGTCCCCCGACTAGAGTTGTGTGCTGCTCTAACAGGTGCACAGCTCTATAAGGTCATCAGCACCAAGCTAACTCTTTCCATTCGCAGCTGCACCTTATGGTCAGACTCAGCTACCGTCTTAACCTGGTTGGGCTCAGACTCATGCAGATACAAGGTCTTCGTGGGTACTCGTGTGGCGGAAATACAAGAGCTGACCGAAGCCTCTATATGGAGGTACGTGCCCTCACGAGACAACCCGGCAGACGACATCACCCGTGGCCTCACCCTCCAAGACATCAGCTAAGGCAGCAGATGGACAGATGGGCCTGGGTTCCTGAAACAAGCTCCAAGTGGCTGGCCTGATCTACCTCCCTCACCCTAGAGCGACCCTCAAGGGGAGCCGAAACGACACATTGTTCTAACTATGTCCAGTTCTAGTGTTCCAGACCCTCTCCAGTACCAGAGCTGGGACAGCTTCCTAGAGGCCACTGTGCGTCAACTTCATGGGGCGGCTGATTCCAGCAAGCCACTCACTGCTGATTCCTATGCTGCTGCTGAGCTGGAAGCCCGACAACAAGCTCAAGGAGAGTCATTCCCCGGGGACGTCACCCAGTTAAAGGCCAGGAAACCCATTGCCAAATCCAGTCGCCTTCTCCTACTTGCGCCTGAGTTTGATGACGAAACAGGGCTCATCAGAGTAGGAGGCCGTCTTCGCCGTAATCCCGAACTGGCTGTCGATGAGGTGCACCCCATTGTTCTGGACCCCAGACACGCTCTGACCCGACTCATCATCCATGACTATGATGGAAAGCTCCAGCATCCAGGGCCGGAAAGGGTGTTTGCTGAGATCAGAAGAAGATACTGGGTGCTACGTGGACGTGAAGCAGTACACCGCCACCAGAGATCCTGTGTGGAGTGCAAGAAGTGGAAAGGACACCCAAATCCTCCCAGGATGGCTGACCTCCCTCCAGCTAGACTGCGCCTCTTCAAGCCGGCATTCTATTCCACCGGCGTCGATTGTTTCGGGCCATATACTATCAAGGTTGGACGCAGGAATGAGAAGAGGTGGGGTGTATTGTTTAAGTGCCTAACCACTCGTGCAGTCCACCTTGACCTGATTCCCAGTATGGATACAGATGCGTTCCTAATGGCCCTGAGACGCTTTGTAGCCAGACGAGGGAAACTCAAGGAGATTCTCTGTGACCAGGGCACAAACTTTCGAGGGGGAGAACGCGAGTTACAGGAAGCATTTCAAGAGCTTCATCCTGACCTCAAAGAGCAGCTTGCTAGCCAGCAAATCAACTTTGCTTTCAACCCCCCTGGATCCCCGCACTTCGGAGGGTGCTGGGAACGGGAAATCCGCTCATTGAAGACTGCTCTTCGAGTCATTATTGGAGCCCAGACAGTTACTGAGGAGGTGTTGCGTACAGTCCTAATTGAAATTGAAGGGATGCTCAATTCGAAACCCCTAGGCTACACCTCATCCGAGGTAACGGATCCTGACCCCGTTACCCCCAACTGTCTCCTTATGGGGCGGCGGGATGCCTCGCTGCCACAAGTCGTCTATGAAGGCTCAGAGGTTCTCGGACGGAGAAGATGGAGGCACAGCCAGATCCTAGCAAATCATTTCTGGCAGCATTTCCTGAAGCATTATCTGCCAGGGCTCCAAGCCCACCAGAAGTGGCAGACTGAATCGGCTAATCTGCAAGTGGGAGATGTTGTCATGATCGTGGACAACCAGCTGCCACGGGCCCTGTGGCCCGTGGGGAAAGTCTCTCAGGTCTTTCCTGGACCAGACACCCGGATCAGATCAGCTGAAGTGACTGTAAAGGGAAAAGTCTACGTCCGACCTGTGGCAAGACTCGTCAGTCTACCTGCCTTGCCTAAGGATGATTAATCACCCTTTTGTGCAGCCTTTTTTAGTTGTTCGTATTCACAGGTGAATACGGGGGCGGCTGTAGAAAAGGCTACAACGACTGTCATGCTGGCTCCTTTAAGGGGCGGAGCCTAGAACATCGGTGCACGCAGCATGCAGATGAGAGAGACAGCGAGAGAAAGACGATAATGAGACGTGTGCGAGTTTACAGTCCTAAGTTTTAAGTAGTTTAAGTTCCAGTCCACAGTTTGTTTGTCCTGCTTTAAAGTTGTGCGTGAAAACAAGTAAGTTGTGCTAATGTTAAGAATGTTGAGTTAATGTCAAGAATACTGATGTTGGAAAATAACTGTTTCACTGCTAATCGATGCCATGCCCTTTTCACGTGAATATTGAATGAGGAGCTACCAGCGCGATTTCGTTTCAAATATAGGAAACTTGATATCGCTCTCATTTATGTACAGTATTTGTGTCGGGATTTGTGCATTACTTAGATTTTGATATTTTATTATTATCTGTGTTGTAGAACCACACAGGCTTGAAGCATTAAGAAGTGCAAGCTGTGAATACAAGTTTATTACACACCACTAAAGCATCAGAGCCTCTTTATTGGATTTTTAACCGGACTCTCAACAGTGATTTGAATATTCCAACCAGGCACACAATAGTCGCTATCTTCTAACGTCCACATCTCTGCACATGGTTTATTACTCATTTTGACAGCTGCACTCGTTCCTGCATGTTGTTCGCTGTTTTCAGATTTGCGTACACCTGGTCAGAGCTGGCCTGAGATTTTTGCGGACCGTTCGCTCACGTTCAGATTGATAAATGCCGATTCTTGCGGAAGACTTAGCGTACACCCATTTTTTTGGTGTACGCAAGTTTGATAAATGAGGGCCATTGTGTGGATGTTGTCTTTGTTATGTGTGGTGTTATCAAGGAGTGTAAGTTAGAAAATGACTTTGTGTTGTTTGGATGTACTGCTGACATCATTTAAAATTTCTTGAAATGAAACAACGAGAATACATGAACATATACAAGGACATGATATCACTGTGATATCACGGAGATACAGTAACAGAACAATATAGAACCTTAAAAAACAAAGACTATGGAATTGGAAATACGAATTTTGCATGCGTGTGTTGGGGTGATGATGTGCCGGTGGGTTCTGTATGTGTGTTCGTTTTATGAGAAACATTCGCCCCCTCCTCCCCTCAATAAACCCCTTCTTCAAAAATCTATCCTGTCTTCTCCACTTAATTGAGTGCACAAAGTAGGAAATTGATCACCTGAAAATGAAATTGAACGCCCCAAACAGGCTCATTGTGATTATCGCGCAAATTTAAATGCGCAAGTAGGAAATGCAATGCTCGCATTTGGAAATTGAACGCACATCCGTGAATTTGATTTGCCGGAAATGAAATAGAGTTCGCATAAATGAAATTGATCGCTCGGATTCTGAATTTGAATGCCCGAATATTTTCGCGTGCTTGCGCTGTGTGAATTTGAATGCACATTCATGAATTGGAATGACAAAAGCATAAAATTGACTGGGAAAACCAGAACAATTTAGTAAACATTTGATTTCATCACTGCCTTAGCAGCTGTATTTGAAATAGCTCTTTCTTGTTTCTCCCTCGGTGAACATAGATGGGCCCAGACATCGATTTTGTGGACCTCTCCAAAAACCACACAGACCTGCTGTGATGTACACTGGCTGGATGTCTCATCAACTGATGCGCAACAGCAGCAGAACTGTCCAAGGTAGTCTTACCACAAATATTTTAAAAAATGTTTGTTTTGGATTTTTTTCCCCATTATGTCTGGCGTACCTCTTTTTAAACCAGCCTGCACGTGTGTTTATTTTTGTACAGTGATCCTCTCCACCAACAGAATTCATCAGCTGAAGAGCCTTGTGTAGCTGCAGAGTGACCCCCCTGGTGATCCACTCACCAACTGAGATGGCCTACAATGCCTGAGCAAGGTGGGTTAATTCAAAATCATTCTAATTTTCTACAGTTATACAGGCTAGGTACAGTATGTTGTACCTAGCCTGTTGTTGTAATAATTACCAATAAATGTATGAGCTGTAATCCAAGTGTCTCTCATTGGTGTACCAGGAGTATGGTGGTACTGAATACATATTCTATGAAACACTGTACTGTTGTCATGTTGTTGTAACCGATAAAGTAGATGGACCCATTGAGTTAAAACACCTGTTGCAGCAACCTATGTGCTCAAAGTAGTTGGCACGAAGTTAAATAGCCAGGAATTTTAACAGTTGATAGCAGCCATTGTTAGATGCCGGAGATTGTAGACCATGTCCTTGACGTGGTCGGACATGGTAAGTGGACTTGGGAAATGACGATGGGATCCAGGCCAATGCTTGCCATCGTGTACTCAGGGCACAAACGGTCTGTACAGTCATTTGCAATGGGTTCAAGCAGACATCTTAATGTTCTTCACAATAAACATAAGTACTTAACACCCCACACATGTGAATCTCTCACATGCGATGACTATTCTATTGCACTACTCTGGGCAAGTAACGTTTTCTGTAGTTTGCTGGTTATGGTTAGCATGTAAGCAGACAGCAAACAATCAGTCAGGAGTGGCTGTTGGAGTGAGAAGTTGAAGAAACCAATATCCTGTCTAGTGCACCTCACCTCGCAATTTCCCATTGACCCATAATAGAAAAATTCCTGTCATTATTTTGTTATTTAAAGAGTATAAAATCAAATTTCCTTCTTATGTAGTACTGGAATACATATTAAAAAAAATAAAAAATGAATCGAGGCGCAATTTTGGTTGAGACCTTTCGGGACGAAGTTATAAGGAGTTGTTTTAATCAAGGATTAGCCCATGTTGGTCAATATACTATGCCTCACGTCTGACTCTGAATGGTCAAGCTGGTGGTACTGGTGAGTAGGTGAGTAGCAGAGTTGCCAAGTCTGCTTATAATACGGGACTTTGGGCTTCTTTTTTCCTGAAGTCGCTTGAAAAAATGACGGATTGTGGGTTGCGGTTTTTTAGGCTTGTTTTGAGAAATATGGTTGCTTGTTAGAGAAGTCTAGCAAGCAACCTTACTTTATGGACTTATGGTTGCCATTTCCCCCCAGTTCATTGATTGTGCATAATGGTGTTATGAACCAACGAAATTAGACGGAAATTCAAGCCCACCCTCCCCAGTCAACAAAATGAAGCGCCCTTGTCACACTCTGACCTTGAGTGAGGGTAGTATGCCGAAAGGCTGACTGAAAAAGATGTAGTTTGACCTCAAACTGAAAAAAATAATAAGACAAAATCCATTTGATGCAAAAAAAAAATGAAGTGTTTTATTATTGTCCCAGGAAATGTGCGCAAATAACAAAGCAAAATTCAGCAGGAAATTAAAAAAAAAAAAAATTTACAATATACTGGCCCGAAGCGGCTTTAGGCCTGCCCAGCACCACAGCCTTTCACTCACTGACTAGGCAGTGTAGATCCCCATCAATTAAAGGCTAGGCCCCTCCCACTGGACCATACCATCTTTAATTGAATCAATGAAAGTTAACAATTCAATCACACAGGGCAATTTCAAACTTGGAAACATTTCCAAGACTATATACAGACATGTTCTTACCATATAAAAGCAATCACCACATGAACATGATACCTCAGAAGTTACAACCACTCTTTTACTTCCATTAGCTGGTATGGTGCAGCATGAGTGGACTGAGCATGCTCCCTACTCATTACTCAGGCACTATAAAAGACTCACTCATTACTCAGGCACTATAAAAGACTGCCTAAAACTAGGCTTGGGTCCTTTGTCACTGCTCCGAACCAGGAGGCACTGTGGTAAGAAAGACAACCATAGTTACATACAAAAACTTCAAACTTCATGATCTGCAATCTTGAAATAAAGAGTTAACTCAAACCCTTGCATGTGTGTGTGTTTCTAGTGTAATGTGAATATAGGCCACTAGATGGCAGTATTTACCTTTTTTTTGTTAAGCTCAGACTGGAGTCATGTTTAGACATGTCCTGGACATGTAAGTCTCAGAAAGTTAAAAAAAAGAGGTCTAAATGTGGGTGGGGTCTGCAAAAGAGTATATAAGGAAAAGAATTGAGACAGTAAAGTAGTAGGAGAAATTGCAAGAAGAAGGATACGTGTGACCAGACCTGTCATTTCTGTTCAAGACCTGTTAAGTTTCTTTTGTGGATTTTTCTCACCCAGCACATCACCAGAAAACCCAAAGGGACTGTAAATATTTCTTTCTGTTTTTTGTTAATCAATCTTGGTCTTTAGGTTAGTTAGTTGTTATTGTCTTTGTTTAATTAAATGTGTTTGAGTTTTAAAACTGTATCTGTCATCTGTTGCTGTTGCTGTTGCGTTGTAAATCTAATTACAAATTGGGGCCATAACAAATTGGGGGCTCAAGGTCCGGGATAGACCATTTTGTGAGTCATTTATTAAAAATCTAACATTTCAGATTGTAAAATTGTTTTTGTGAATTTTCCTATATAAATATATTGACAACAGCAATGGATGATTTCTTGGCATCACCAACCGTAGGGGTTTTGAAGTCTTTTAAAAAGACAGAACTGTTGGAAATATGCAGACATTTGGAGCTGACAGAGGTAAAACCAGCCATGCGAAAAGCAAGACTGGCTAGAGAGATAGTTGAATATTACATTGATGAAAATGTGTTTGCACCAGGAGATCTGGAACAGTTTCCAGTGGAAAATCCAAATATAGAAATGGAACTTAAATTAAAAATGCTAGAGATTGAAAGGGAAGAAAAAGAGAAACAAAGAGAATTTGAGTTAGAAAAATTTGCAAGACAGAGAGATTTTGAATTAGAGAAATTCGATAGAGAAGAAAGACTCCAAATGGAGCAACTAAAAATAAAAATTCAAACTGAAAATAAATTTCGGGCTAGCCAGGAGGTAAAACTGGTGCCTCCATTTTCGGAAAAGGATGTTGACAACTATTTCCAGTGTTTTGAAAAGGTAGCAAAGAGTTGCCAGTGGCCAAAGGAACAGTGGCCTCTGATGTTGCAAACTGTCCTCAAGGGTAAAGCTCAACAAGCCTATTCGGCTTTGTCTGCAGATGATTCCTCTGATTATGAGGTTGTCAAAAAGGTTATTTTGAGAGCTTATGAGTTGGTTCCAGAGGCTTACCGACAGAAATTCAGAGGTCTGAAGAAATCTGAAAATCAGACTTATGTTGAATTTGCTAATGAAAAGCAGGTTTGCTTTGAGCGCTGGTGTACTTCTATGGAGGTCAAGGATGATTTCAACTCACTAAAAGAGATGGCGTTAGTTGAAGAATTCAAGAACTGTGTTAAAGATGATGTTAAGACCTACCTTAATGAGAAGCAAGCACTGAATTTGCAATCAGCTGCCAAATTTGCAGATGAATATGTTCTCACACATAAGTCCAAATTTCAGTCTAGCAGTAATAATAGATGGTCCCAATTTCAGAAAAAGGGTTATGGTGATACCCAAGATTCCTCACCCAAAGACAAAGACAAATCTGGTGATGGTGCTCAGAAATCCAGTAACAGGTCTGATCAAAGTGTGAAAGCTGACAGTGACAAAAGTGGTCTAGTTTGCAGTTATTGCAAGAAATCTGGTCATGTTACAACTAACTGTTGGTTCCTTAAAGCTAAGAAAGAAAAAGAAAAGGATACCAAACCAAATGCCTTTGTGAAAACAAGGTTAGAAACCCCTGTAGTAGATAACCAATCTGCTAAATTGCCTGCTTCTTGTGGGGCTAAAAAGCCTAATACAGCTGACTTTGTGAGGGAGGAATTTCTTCCATTTGTGTCAGAGGGATTTGTGGCTCTGAATGAGCATACTACTCCTCTCCCCATATATATCCTAAGGGATACCGGAGCTTCTCAGTCACTTTTGTTGATGGACTCTTTGGAGTTACGTGATGAGACCGCTTCAGGGGATTTCAGACTTGTACAAGGTATTGAAGGGAGGACTGTATCTGTACCCCTGCGCTCTATATTCTTGAAGTCAGATTTAGTTACAGGACAGGTAAAGGTGGGACTTATGCCAAGTCTACCTATAAAGGGTGTTTCTCTGTTGCTAGGCAATGACCTGGCTGGGGGCAAAGTAGTTCCCCCCGTACATCTTACTTCACAGCCGAGCACTGAAGATGGGGATGAGGACCCATCTCTGTATCCTTCTTGCGCAGTGACTCGTGCTATGGCCAAGAAGGCTAAAGAAGAAGATGAAGTGATGCCGTCCAGTACATTGAATAGTCAGGACTCAGGTGGTTCGCCTCATGACTCTGATTGGCCTACTATGGTTTCTCCGTTTGAGGACTTATCAGATACTTTTATCAGTTCTCTATTCAGCCAGCCGGATGGGTCTGGTGATTCTGATGTGTCTGGAGACTTGTCTCTGTCCAGAAAGCGGTTGATTGAGGAGCAAACTAATGATCCTAAAATTTGTGTACTAAAGAGGAGAGCCCTTCCTGATAAAGAAATAGACGCAGTTCCAGTTGGGTATTATCTCAAGGATGGTGTGTTGATGCGGAAGTGGCGCCCTCCTGATATCCCTGCCAATGCAGATTGGGCAGTGGTCAAGCAAATTGTTGTTCCGAAGGTCTATAGGAATGAGATCTTAACAATGGCTCATAGTTTACCTTTAGGAGGTCATCTTGGTGTTAACAAGACTGTTGATAAGATCATGAAACACTTCTTTTGGCCTGGGCTTCGGAAAGACGTTTCCAACTTTTGCAAAACCTGTCACACTTGTCAGGTAGTTGGAAAACACCAGTTAGACCCACCTGTAGCTCCATTGCAGCCTATCCCAGCATTTGGGGAGCCATTCTCTAGGGTCATTGTTGATTGCGTTGGTCCATTACCCAAGACTAGATCTGGAAATCAGTACTTGTTGACAATCATGTGTGCATCTACCAGATTCCCCGAAGCCATACCTCTACGTAACATCAAGGCAACTGCAATCTCGAAGGCTTTGATAAAGTTCTTCACGTTGTTTGGCCTTCCCAGGGAAATTCAGTCAGACCAGGGTAGCAATTTCACTTCAGGATTGTTTCAGCAGGTTGTGTATGAACTAGGTGCAAAGCAGATTCTTTCTAGTGCCTATCATCCAGAAAGTCAGGGTGCCTTAGAGCGGTTTCATTCCACTCTCAAGACAATGATGAGGACTTATTGTTATGACCATGAGAAAGACTGGGATGAAGGGGTTCATTTGCTGTTGTTTGCAGCTAGAGAAGCAGTGCAGGAGTCTACTGGATTCAGTCCATTTGAGCTGGTGTTTGGTCATGAAGTGAGAAGACCTTTGCTATTATTGAGTGAACAATGGCAAGAGAAAGAGCCGCATATCAGTCTGTTAGACTATGTTGGCAAGTTCAAGGAAAGATTGCGTGCAGCTTGTGACCTTGCCAAAGAGAACTTGAAATCAAGTCAGGGAAAAATGAAAACTTGGTATGATCATAAGGCTAGAAGCCGTGAGTTTAAATCAGGAGAAAAGGTCCTTGTGTTGTTTCCCTTGCAGTCCAATCCATTGCAGGCTAGATTTCATGGTCCTTATGAAATTCTGACAAAACTCAATGATCTCAATTACATTGTGAAGACTCCAGATAGGAGAAAACCAAAACAATTGTGTCATATTAACATGCTAAAGCCTTATCATGACAGAAATGCTAGGGTTGCAGCTGTCACTTCAGATTCTCCTATGGTCGAAACGTGTGAAGATGAGGGGGAGTTTCAAGATGATGAACCAAGAATTAAAGCAGAAGTTCTTTCATGTAAATTGTCAAACACTGAAGTGTTGCAAAATCTTGATGTAAAACTCCAGCACTTAGAACCCTCACAGAGAGATCAGTTTGAAAGGTTGATCAAGAAATATGAGGATTTGATTCCTGATGTTCCAAAGAGAGTTACTATAGCCTCTCATGATGTAGATGTTGGTGATGCTAAACCAATAAAACAGCATCCATACCGGATGAATCCTGAGAAGAGAAAGATTGCTGAGAAAGAGGTTGAGTACATGTTGAAACATGATTTTATCAGACCCTCCAACTCCGATTGGAGTTCACCCTGTGTGCTAGTTCCAAAACCTGATGGAAGTACTAGATTCTGTACAGATTATCGCAAAGTCAATGCTGTAACTAGAACTGATGTGTTTCCAATACCTAGGATTGATGATTGTATTGATAGTGTAGGGCAAGCAAAGTTTCTGACCAAGATTGATTTATTGAAGGGTTATTGGTGTGTGCCTTTAACTGAGAGGGCCAAGAGCATCTCTGCTTTTGCCACACCATCTGGATTGTACCAGTATGAAGTCCTACCCTTTGGCATGAAAAATGCCCCAGCCACGTTCCAAAGGATGATACAGTCTACAATCGCTGGATTGCCACACACGGGTGCGTACATCGATGACCTGATCACACGGAGTGACTCCTGGGAAGAACATCTAAAAGATGTAGAGACGTTGTTCCAGCGCCTGACCCAGGCTAACCTGACTGTTAACCTGAGCAAGAGTAACTTTGGTTGTGCTACTGTCACCTATCTTGGCTACGTCATAGGCCAGGGTAAGGTGGCACCCATAAATGCTAAAGTCCAAGCCATCATGGACTTTCCAGTTCCTGACAACAAAAAAGCTTTGCGCCGCTTCCTTGGAATGATCGGGTACTACCGCAAGTTCTGCAAGAACTTTGCTGAGATTGCTCTCAGTCTAACTAACCAACTGAAGAAAGGCGTAAAGTTCACCTGGGATGATGCATGCCAGAGAGCCTTCGATCACCTGAAGTCTCTGCACTTCCCCGTGCTCAAATCTCCTGACTTCAACAAACCGTTCTCCATCGCGGTCGATGCTAGCGACCAAGCTTGTGGATCTGTGCTCCTACAAAGAAGTGACTCTGATGACATTGAGCATCCCGTGGCATACTTCTCCAGGAAGTTCAATCGCCACCAAAGGAACTATTCCACAATAGAGAAGGAACTGTTGGCTCTGGTCCTTTCTTTACAACACTTTGAGGTTTATGTTTGTACAGGACAAAAGCCAATGATTGTGTACACTGACCACAATCTGTTAATGTTTTTGAGTAAGATGAAAAACAAGAATCGGAGATTGTTGAATTGGAGTTTGATTTTACAGGAGTTTGACTTGGAAATTAAGCATGTGAAGGGTACAGACAATGTAATTGCTGATTGCTTATCCCGTGTTTGAATGTGTATATATATATCATGTGTTTGAATATTGTATGATATGTATATATAGACAAGTGTTCACTTAACCATTTTGTATTGAAAAGAAAAATTTTGCCTTTATGAGTCAAAATTTTTCCCTTTTGGAATGGAGGTGTAATGTGAATATAGGCCACTAGATGGCAGTATTTACCTTTTTTTTGTTAAGCTCAGACTGGAGTCATGTTTAGACATGTCCTGGACATGTCTGGGGCAAGTCTCCGAAAGTTAAAAAAAAGAGGTCTAAATGTGGGTGGGGTCTGCAAAAGAGTATATAAGGAAAAGAATTGAGACAGTAAAGTAGTAGGAGAAATTGCAAGAAGAAGGATACGTGTGACCAGACCTGTCATTTCTGTTCAAGACCTGTTAAGTTTCTTTTGTGGATTTTTCTCACCCAGCACATCACCAGAAAACCCAAAGGGACTGTAAATATTTCTTTCTGTTTTTTGTTAATCAATCTTGGTCTTTAGGTTAGTTAGTTGTTATTGTCTTTGTTTAATTAAATGTGTTTGAGTTTTAAAACTGTATCTGTCATCTGTTGCTGTTGCTGTTGCGTTGTAAATCTAATTACAAATTGGGGCCATAACACTAGTAAATTTTATGGGGAAGATAGCACAGGAAACAGCTTTGTCTTTGAATGTAGCTCAGTGTGTGCACCCACCAAACTATCAGCTGCATGCTACCTGGCTAACATGTGGCATGTGGTATGAGTGTTGGTGTGGTTAACTACTGTGGCGTTTTACCAGTGGTAGGGGAAACTGCCACATTACCTCCCCCCTCTCCGGGCGCAGCCATGATGTTCAATCGAGACAGGTAGTCTGCCAACAGGTTGGTCTTGCCAGATTTGTGCCGGATCCTAAAACTGAATGGTTGCAAATCCAGAAACCATCGTGTGATCCTAGCATTGCGGTCCTTCATTGTGTTGATCCAAGATAGAGCTCTGTGGTCTGTTTCTAAATCGAACTCCCTTCCAAGGAGATAATAGCGCAGACTCTCCAAAGCCCATTTAATGGCCAAGGCCTCCTTCTCAATGGTTGAATACCTAGTCTCCCGGGGTTCCAACTTACGGGTGAGATACAACACTGGTCTTTCCTCTCCCTCATCCCCTTGTGCCAGAACAGCTCCAATGCCAACGTCAGAAGCATCTGCTTGGACCACGAAGGGCTTCTGAAAATCAGGACTGCAGAGGACAGGTGAGGAACACACAGCATTTTTGAGAGCAGTAAAGGACTGCTCACATTCTGGGGACCACCTGACGGGGTTGGGTTCCCCTTTTCGGGTCAAATTAGTCAGAGGGGCAGCAAGAGTGGAGTAGTGGGGAATAAAGTTAGAATACCATGCTACAAGGCCAACAAATTACCTCACCTGCTTCTTGGTGCGTGGGCGCTGGGCATTACGGATAGCTTCAACCTTGTCCACAAGAGGGCGGATATGACCCCCTCCGAGCTGGAACCCCAGATATTGAACTTCACCCTTGGCCCACTCACACTTCTGGGCATTGAGGGTCAAGCCGGCCCTCTCGATGCTGGTCAGAATCTGTCTCAGATGTTGAAGATGGTCCTCCCAGGACCGGCTGAAGATGACGACGTCATCAAGGTACGCAGCACTGAAGGATTCAAACCCTCTGAGAACAGCATCCATCAACCTTTGAAACGTTGCAGGTACTCCATGTAGTCCGAATGGCATTACTGTGAACTGATACAACCCTGATGGTGTCCGGAAGGCAGTGAACTGCTTTGAGTTCTCCTCCAATGGAATCTGCCAACAACCTTTGCAGAGGTCCAGCGTGGTTATGTACTTTGCAGTCCCCACACGCTCAACCAGGTCGTCTATGCGAGGCATGGGGTAGGCGTCAAAGCAGGACACGGCATTAACCCTCCTGAAATCGATACAGGGGCGTTGCGAGCCATCCTTCTTAGGCACCATCACCATGGGACTGGACCACTCACTGTCAGATGGCTCGATTACCCCGAGATCAAGCATCTTTTGGACCTCATTCTTCAGGGACCCCTCTAACCGTTCTGGGATGCGGTATGGCCTCTGACGAATGGGAGGAGTGTCTGCATTTTGGAGACGGATGGTGTGCTGGACGAGTGCCGTTCGCCCTGGACCATCTCGGAACAGCCCAGGCATCTCCCGAAAAAGCATCTGCAACTTCTGTTGGTGTTGTGAGGGCAGGTGCTCCAGGTTAGGGGCTTTTGGCTGGAGGAGCTGTTGCAGGTTAGAGTCAGACTCACCATCTTCCTCTTTGACCCAACGCACCAGCAACACTTGGGCAGGCTCACGCTCCTTCCACTCTTTAAGCAGGTTGATGTGGTAGACCTGGGATGCTCTCCCCTTGTCTGGGTGAGCCACCTCATATGTCACTGGTCCCATCTTCCTCAGCACCTCATAAGGCCCCTGCCATTTGGCTAACAATTTGTTGCTGCTAGTTGGGAGTAAGATCAGGACCTTCTGACCTGGTGTCAGCTCCCTCTGCCGGGCCCTTTTGTCATACCAGCACTTCTGGTCCTGCTGTGCCCTCTCCAAGTTGACTTGGGCCTCCTCACGATATCTCTCAAGGCGTTCACGCATTTGGAGTACGTAGGACAGGATGCCTTCTGTTGCTGGTTTCTTGGTTTCCTCCCACTCCTTCCTCAGGAGATCTAGAGGTCCCTGCACTGGCCATCCATAAAGGAGCTTGAACGGGGAGAAACCGGTTGATGCTTGGGGCACCTCCCTGTAAGCAAATAAGACAAAAGGCAACCACTTGTCCCAATCATGGCCAGTATCAGAAACAAACTTACGCAGCATCTGTTTCAGCGTTTGGTTGAATCGTTCAACCAAGCCATCAGTTTGTGGATGGTATGGAGTCGTCCGAATGCCTTTGATTCCCAGTTCCTTCTGCAGCTGTTTCATCATGCCGGAAGTAAAGTTGGTAGCTTGGTCCGTGACGATCTCATCTGGTACTCCTAAACGGGAGAAAAGCTGGACAAGGGCATTGATTATCTTTGGTGTCTTTATGCTTCGGAGAGGAAAAGCTTCTGGGAATCGTGTGGCATAGTCACAGATCACAAGTATATACTGGTAACCAGTGCTACTCTTCTCCAGAGGACCCACCACATCCATGGCTATGCGCCGGAAAGGGGTACCAATAATGGGTAATGGGTGTAATGGAACCTGCTTGGCTTTAATGTGTGTGGTGACCTGACACTCTGGGCATGTGGTGCAGAAATGTCTGACATCGTTAAACATTGTTGGCCAGTAAAACCGTGACCCCAACCTCATGTAGGTTTTCTGCTGTCCTAGATGGCCTGCCCATGGTACTGTATGTGCCAGATGTAAGACAACAGGTCTACAACTGGTTGGCACCACCAAGCGTTTACCTGCATCCCCCCTTGCATACAGAATGTCATTTTCAACTACAAACCCTGAACCAGAGTCTTGTTTTCCCTCCCTGTTCTCAACCTGCTTGTACAAGATAGATAAAGTAGGATCAGACATTTGCAACTGGCTTATGTCATTTGGAATCTCCCAATCAACACTCACAGGCTTAGAATAGGTTTCTACCTTGTCGAAGGCGCCTTGTATTTTCTCAACGCGACGTTGTCGCCTTGGTTTTCTTGGGCCTTTGAAACCACCCTCACACAGATCACCATCAAGATCTGGAAGGGGCTCCAGGCCAGCTTTAACCTGAGACCTTGTAACCATAGCACACCTTTCAGTTTTTGGTTTTTTGGCAATTAGATCCCGCAAGATTGTATCCTGGGGAGGGATTTGCCAATCAACAGACAAATGGTCAGTAACCCCCACCTGCAGCAAAAATGCCTGCCCATCTATCCCTAGGGTAACCTCTGATGTAGGGTTAGGTTTCTGGTCCCCATGTACACATTCAATGTCAGCTTTGTTCCCATAGTCAATACCACTGTCTGACAGATAGCATTTCTTAATCAGTGACATAGAACTCCCACTGTCCAGCAAAGCCAACACGTGTACCCCATTCACAGTAACTGGATAAAATGGGGCATCTTCTGAGTGCATGGTACCTGGTTCTCTAGACACTTCTCTGTGGGGAACATAGCAGTAACCAGACAGTTTAGACTTTTTGAGAGGGCAGTCTGAGGCCTTGTGGCCAGGCTGCTGGCAGTAGTAACAAATAATTTCCCCACGACTGGTACCAATCCGCTGCCTATATATACCAGAGCTCCCAGTCCCCTGATTAGCTCTAGCCTGCTGTCCACCTCTGCTGACCCCTACATTCCCCTGAGTCCCATAATTAGCAAACTTCTGACCTTCTTGCCGGCCGTCCCCTTGTCCTTGGTTAGGTTGGCGCTGTTGGGACCTAGTCGGTACTAGCTTCCGGGCGTTGACAAACTGGGTCGCAAGCCTGGCCGCTTCCAAGCCAGTGGTGGGCTCTCGCTCCTTGACCCACGTTCGGATGTCGGGTGGAAACACTCTTAGCAGCTGCTCCAACACGATGGCTTCCCCGATGTCCTCCACGCTGCACTGGTCTGGCTTAATACAACGTCGATACAGGCCTTTCAAGCGTTGGTAGGTTTCGGTCGGCGCCTCTCCCTGGGGTACAGCTGGATCTCTGAAGCGCTGGCGATAGGTCTCAGAAGAAATATCGAACTTAGCCAGCAGGGCTTGTTTAAGGTCTGGATAGGAATCGGACCGCTCCTCATCCATGGCGGAATAGGCTTCCAACGCCTTCCCCGTTAGTAAAGGCACCAGTCTGTAGGCCCACTCAGTCTCTGGCCACGCCCAAGTTTTGGCAATCCGCTCAAAGCAGAGGAGGTAATTCTCAAGGTCCTCACCAAACTGGAATGGAAGCAATTTGGGGTCCTTTCGTGGGGCTGGTACTGGTGGCTGCTACTGTAGCACTGGTGCTGCTCGTGGCTGCGGTCGTGGTGCTGGTGATGGCAGCTGCAGGGTGTGAAGAGTTGCTCCAGATGGAGCACGTGCTCTAGATTGTGGTGTGGGAAGTGCTCTTAGGGAGGCAGCGCTCCCCGAGCTTGGACTAGAGCTGGCTGCTGGTGTTGGCAGCTGACTGCCGGCTTGGATGGCTGTCCGTAGGCCTCTGAGTTCCCCTAGGAGTGCTTCTTCCCTGTCCCTCTGAGCAACCATAAACTGGCGTAGCAGAGCGACAATCTCCTGCTGTGGTGGCACCGCATGGGCAGGCGGGGAAGAGGGACCCTCCTCATCCTCATCAGTCTCCCATTCCTCACCCTCTGGATCTGGTTCGGCTAGTTCAGGTTCTGTTTTAAGTTTCGCTGTCTTGCTCCTGGTTTGCATTTTCCTTTGCCCCATCCCAGGGACCTTTCGGGTGGCCATCCCTCTGCTGCCACCAAATGTCACACTCTGACCTTGAGTGAGGGTAGTATGCCGAAAGGCTGACTGAAAAAGATGTAGTTTGACCTCAAACTGAAAAAAATAATAAGACAAAATCCATTTGATGCAAAAAAAAAAAAATGAAGTGTTTTATTATTGTCCCAGGAAATGTGCGCAAATAACAAAGCAAAATTCAGCAGGAAAAAAAAATAAAAAATTTACAATATACTGGCCCGAAGCGGCTTTAGGCCTGCCCAGCACCACAGCCTTTCACTCACTGACTAGGCAGTGTAGATCCCCATCAATTAAAGGCTAGGCCCCTCCCACTGGACCATACCATCTTTAATTGAATCAATGAAAGTTAACAATTCAATCACACAGGGCAATTTCAAACTTGGAAACATTTCCAAGACTATATACAGACATGTTCTTACCATATAAAAGCAATCACCACATGAACATGATACCTCAGAAGTTACAACCACTCTTTTACTTCCATTAGCTGGTATGGTGCAGCATGAGTGGACTGAGCATGCTCCCTACTCATTACTCAGGCACTATAAAAGACTGCCTAAAACTAGGCTTGGGTCCTTTGTCACTGCCCCGAACCAGGAAGCACTGTGGTAAGAAAGACAACCATAGTTACATACAAAAACTTCAAACTTCATGATCTGCAATCTTGAAATAAAGAGTTAACTCAAACCCTTGCATGTGTGTGTGTTTCTAGTAAATTTTATGGGGAAGATAGCACAGGAAACAGCTTTGTCTTTGAATGTAGCTCAGTGTGTGCACCCACCAAACTATCAGCTGCATGCTACCTGGCTAACATGTGGCATGTGGTATGAGTGTTGGTGTGGTTAACTACTGTGGCGTTTTACCAGTGGTAGGGGAAACTGCCACAGCCCTATTGTCTAATTTATATTGGGCTTGTTTTTGAAGCTGCAGTGGCTTATTTGTCTTGCCAGAGTTGCCAACCCTGGTGAGTAGCCAACAGGGAATATGGCCGTAAAGCGTTTTTGTGCCCATGGTTTTTGTACCAATCCTATCCCTATCTCAGTATTCATACGCTGTCTTAGCTTGCCTAATGGGTACCTTACCTACCGTTAACAGGCGCCTTTGTACGTTTTTCCAATCGGTTGCAATGAGGGTCACAACACATGTTAGTGTGGTCATGTCACACTTCAAATTGGTTATGAATTTAACTTCAACGTTAGCGAGATATGCATTGCCTTGTAATGTAGTTCACTAAACTGAATTCTAACCTTTAGTCTAGCTCTCTGGAGCTTCCCGTACCCCTGCTGAAAAGCTGGCTTGCATTCCACCCCACTAGTCTCTCACGCGGTTCGTTTCATTCCCACAGACTGTAGTCACTGTCAGGTTTACATTTTTTTCTGAACGTTTGGTTTGAAGTATAACGTATCGTTGTTATCAACCAGCACAATGGTCTTGGAGTTAAGCAAATGTGAACATTGCCTTGTATCTTCCATTAGGTAGCAGGGCATTTTCCTCTGCTAACGTTAATGCGTGAAAGCACTATTCCTACCTTGCATTTTTGGGACCATTCAGAGACTGTAAGTAAAATCTATGTAAGTTCCTGTCATAGTTAAAAGCGAGGCTTTGGAGAAACTTGCCCCAAGCTAGCTGGCTAGTGAAAGGTCATTGTGCAATCCTGATTCCCAGTTTAACCCTCTCCAGGCTCATGTTGCAAATTTGCAGCAATAAATCAATTGATGACTGATTGTAAATGTTACGGCTGATGCCGAGTGAGTGTTTGAGTGTCTGCGTGGGTGCATGTGTGTGTGCCTGTGACCGTCTCCCCTCAGATTGCCAGGTGGAGGTGGAGGATTGGGGCGACTGCTTATGGGAGTGTTCGGTTGTCTTCCAATCAGCAACCGACAAGAAAATGGCAACTCCTTTAAAAGGCTGGAGAGAGCGTCATTCGGGGGCGGCTGTTTCCTGAAGTGGACTGTCGCCCAAACTTCGTCTGGCTCGGCTTGTTATAACTTAGAAATTGCTTCTTTTGAATATGTTGTTCCTGTCTGA
Source organism: Gymnothorax reevesii (assembly GCA_029721435.1). Classification (NCBI taxonomy): domain Eukaryota; kingdom Metazoa; phylum Chordata; class Actinopteri; order Anguilliformes; family Muraenidae; genus Gymnothorax; species Gymnothorax reevesii. Next base: position 61,286,961 of record CM056581.1, read on the forward strand.
CTCGGCTTGTTAAAACTTAGAAATTCCTGCTTTTGAATATGTTGTTCGCGTCTGACTCGGCCCAATAAAACTTAGAAACTGTTTCCGATTGTATTGTTCCCGTATATTGTTCAGATCTGAACTGAACTTTGCAAATAGTTCGGTGTGGCTTTATTCATTGTCGACGATTTTGGAACGGTTATTCATATGTTTGTGTAAATCCTTTTTGTTTTATTAAAAACCTCTGTAAAACCTTTACATCTGGTTTTATGTTACCTCCTTTTAACCCCTTTAAGAGCTGTGGACGTAACATAATGGGGGCTCGTCCGGGAGAAATTTAAGTTCCCGAGGAGGTTGAAAATAATTAATTAGGATTTGGACCTATTTATTTGATTGTTCCTCTTTTTCCCTGGTGTTTTGTGAACGGTGCGGAGAATGGAGCCGTTTAAGATTGAAAGTTTCATTTCAGAGCCTTCCCTTTCACAGATCAATAATTGTAGAAAGGACGAATTAATTCAAATTGCTAATTACTTTCAAATTTCGTATTCGAAGCAAATTCTCAAGTAAGAGTTGAAAACCTTAATTATAAATGCATTGGTGGAGCAAGAGTTGATAGCAGCACCTGCGGTGCCACTGGATGGCGCCCTGAGCGGGGCTGCTGGTGGTGTTAAGCCGGACACAGAGTCTCTCACCGTGACTGTGCCGGAGAGTAGGAGTGGTGCGGATCCGAGAGAGCGAGGTAAGCGCACCCGCTCGGGATCTGGCTCGTCCTCGTCCTCCTCAGCCAGCACTGGGTCTACGAGCGAAGCCCAGTTGAAAGTCAGACTCGCCCGGTTGAAACTGGAGGCCAGAGAAAAAGCTGAGAGGAGAGACGCGCAGCTGAAACATCAGCTGGAGATGCGAAAGCTCGAAATTGAGGCTGAGACAGCTGTCCGAATACGCCAACTGGAGCTCGAGTCCCAGAGGGAGACTCAAGTGCTCAGTTCACCGCCAGGTATATATCCTCCCTCCACTAGTGCAAATCACAGTTCCTTTGATATCAGTAAGCACGTCACTTTAGTTCCCACCTTCAGAGAGTCGGAGGTGGATTGTTATTTCAGCGCGTTTGAGCGCATTGCCTCCGCACTCCACTGGCCTCAAGAGGCTTGGCCACTTTTAGTTCAGTGCAAAGTGCATGGTAAAGCCCAGGAAGCCATTTCTGCACTTCCTTTAGAAGAAAGTTTAAAATATGACAGTGTTAAAGCCGCCATTCTCCGCGCTTATGAACTGGTTCCCGAAGCCTATCGGCAGAAATTTAGAAACCGAAAAAAGCTGCCGAGCCAGACTTTTAGTGAATTTGCCAGGGACAAGGGAATCTTGTTTGATAAATGGCTTGTCTCCTCTAAAGTGAATGATTTTGATTCTCTGCGAGAAGTCATTTTGTTAGAAGAATTTAAAAATTGTATTTCTGAACGTATTGTTGTCCATTTGAATGAGCAGAAAGCCAATTCGCTCACTACTGCTGCTATTTTGGCAGATGAATATGTACTTACGCACAAGATTACGTTTCCTTCAGAAAAACCTCGCAGCTCTCCGGTTAGTTCCGGTAGTGTGTCAAAGCCTCAGAGCTTAAAGAAAGAAGAGCGCGAGTGTTTTTATTGTCACAAAGCTGGACACGTTATCGCTGACTGTCTCACCCTAAAACGTAAGGAACAGGTGTCCAAAAGTGTGCTGCAGCCAAAAGGTGTCAGATTAATTAATTCCAAAATCAACACTGACATTTATGATGATAATTATAAGCTTGATTCGTGTTTTGAGCCTTTTATTTTGAAAGGATCTGTGTCACTTTCAGGTGAGCCTGCTGATCAGCGCTCGGTGCGCATTCTGCGAGACACCGCCTGCTCGCAATCGGTGATCCTCGCGAGTGTGTTGCCATTTTCGGAGAAATCAGCCTGTGGTTATGGTGCGGTGCTGCATGGGATTGAGTTGGGTTATGTTCCTCGACCTGTGCATTACGTGCATGCTGAGTCCAAATTAGTGAATGGAGTGTTTCCCGTGGCTGTTTGCCCTGCCTTTCTAATTAAAGGTGTTGCATTTCTATTAGGAAATGACATTGCTGGGGGCAAAGTGACTCCTAATTTAGAGGTGCTGGAGGTCCCACAACACCAAGAGTCAGGTAATGTAGACCTAATCCCAAATTCTGATCTCTTTCCCTCCTGTGCCATCACACGTTCCCAGTCACTTAAAGACAACACTGTACCTCTGTCAGCTTTCTCATGTCAGAATTTTCAGATCGAGTAGAGACTGAGAGCAAACCTAAACCCGATGAAATTGAAGACAATGCTGTAACTGCCCAGGCGCGTTCTCTCAGCCCAGCCCTGTCTCATCCTGACGGTGCGTCCCTGCCTGTCTCTAGTGAACGCCTGCGCGCAGCGCAGGGGGCGGATCCGACATTACAAAGTTGTTTCTCGAATGTGGTGAGTGCCAACAGAGCAAAAGATGAGCAAGTAGCCTACACATTGGATGATGGTGTGCTGTTACGAAAATGGTGTCCGCGTAATACAATAAATTCGGATTGGAGTGTAGTGCACCAGGTGGTTGTCCCTACTGTGTACCGACAGCATGTATTATCTCTGGCACATGAAAGTCCGTGGTCTGGACATTTGGGTATCACTAAAACATTCAAGCGAGTACTAAAACATTTCTTTTGGCCAGGATTAAAAGCCGATGTAGTGAAACACTGCCGCTCATGCCATGTTTGTCAAGTAACAGGTAAGCCCAATCAGATCATTCCTGTAGCCCCGCTGCATCCTATACCCGCTATGGGAGAGCCCTTTGATCGTGTCATTGTTGACTGTGTTGGCCCGCTACCTAGAACAAAGAGCAGAAATACATTTTTACTAACAATCATGTGCGTTTCCACCCGATTTCCTGAAGCTGTGCCGTTCCGAAAAATAACATCCACTTCCATTGTAAAAGCATTAATCAAGTTTTTTTCCCACTTTCGGTCTCCCTCGCATAGTTCAAACCAATCAAGGTACAAACTTCCAGTCCAAACTCTTCAATCAGGTCCTCAAAACATTAAATATCCAGCATGTAGTTTCCAGCGCCTACCATCCCGAATCCCAAGGCGCTTTAGAGCGGTGGCACCAAACTCTTAAATCTATGTTGCGTAAATATTGTTTTGAAACGGAAAAAAATTGGGATGAAGTTGGCCCGTTTGTGTTGTTCGCTGCCCGTGAGGCTGTGCAAGAATCCTTAGGATTCAGTCCTGCGGAGATCGTATTTGGCCATACTCCCCGCGGTCCGTTAAAATCTCTCCAGGAGAGGTTACTCGTGCGTAAATCCTTCGTGGAGGGAAGTGTGTTAAATTATGCTTGTCAATTCCGCGAAAAGCTACATTGTGCAAAAAAATTAGCAAGGGAGTGTTTGTCCTCTTCTCAAAAAGTTATGAAGCGTAGTTATGATCGTTCCGCTGTCCTACGACATTTCCAAGTGGGGGACAAGGTTTTGGTTCTGTTGCCCATATCCGGATCCTCTCTTTCAGCCAGATTCTATGGCCCATATGAAATTTGTGAATGTCTCAGTGACACTGATTATATAATCCGCACCCCTGAGAGGAAGCGCAAGACGCGCGTGTGTCACATTAATATGATTAAGAAATATTACCCCAGGGAAGCATCCCCGAATGTGGTTGAAACTAAGCCTGGCCTAGTATTAGGAGCATGTGCGCCGATTGTGGCAGACTTTCAGTGTGTTGAGGATTTGGTTATGCGCCACTCTGCTCTTCAGAGCGCTCGTCTGCCGAACTCAGAGATGCTGCAACGGCTTCCCTCAGTGCTGAGTCACCTGACACCTGACCAACAGCATGACGTCATCAGGTTTGTAAAGGGATTTCCCTGCTTGTTTAATGATGTGCCCACTAGAACTAATGTACTTATGCATGATATAAATGTACAAAACTCTCGGCCCATTAAACAGCATCCCTACCGCGTGAATCCAGTTAAGAGGGAAATTATGATAAAAGAGACGCAATATCTCTTGGAAAACGGTTTCGCCATGCCCAGCTCTAGTTCGTGGAGTTCCCCCTGCCTGCTTGAGGCGAAATCTAATGGATCTCCTAGATTCATAACAGATTTTAGAAAGGTTAACGCCGTCACAGTCCCTGACTCCTATCCTCTCCCTCCAATGGAGGACTGCGTAGATAATTTAGGCAGTGCAAAATTCGTAACAAAACTAGATCTGCTCAAAGGTTACTGGCAGGTGCCACTGACTGAGCTTGCCTCTGAGATTTCTGCCTTTGTTACCCCTGATCAATTCTTGCAATACACTGTCATGGCATTTGGCATGTGTAATGCACCGGCAACGTTTCAGAGACTAGTGAACATTATTTTAAAGGGTGTTGAAAATTGCAACGCTTATTTGGATGACCTCATTGTGTACACCACTACATGGGAGAGACACGTATAAGTATTAGAAAAAGTGTTCAGCCGATTCGCGAACGCCTCACTCACTTTAAATTTGGCCAAATGTGAGTTTGGGAAGGCCACCGTGACCTATTTAGGCCGACAGGTGGGCCAGGGCCAAGTACGTCCCCTAGAGGCCAAAGTAGCTGTGATTGAGGAGTTTCCTGTCCCCTCCAGTCGTAAATCCCTCAGAAGTTTTTTAGGTATGGCAGGATACTACAGAAACTTCTGTAGAAATTTCTTTTCTGTTGTTCAGTCGCTGACTAATCTTCTCAGTCCCAAGGTGGACTTTGTTTGGACCCAAGCGTGCCAACATGCTTTTAATAGTATCAAGGCTCTCCTTAGCCATGCTCCTGTGCTCGCTGCTCCCGATCTTGCTCGACCGTTTAAGTTAGAGGTGGACGCAAGCGCAGTAGGAGCTGGAGCGGTCCTGCTGCAGGAGGATGCCAGTGGGGTCGATCACCCGGTGTGCTACTTCTCACGAAAATTCAACAAACATCAGGTAAATTACTCCACTATTGAAAAGGAGGCTCTTGCTTTGCTGTTGGCACTCCAACATTTTGAAGTGTATGTTGGGTCCAGCCCTCTGCCAGTTGTTGTCTTCACAGATCATGACCCACACAGATTTCTTGCGCGCATGTACAACCATAACCAGAGGCTGATGAGATGGGCGTTGATGGTGCAGGACTTCAATCTGGTAATTCGACACAAGAAAGGTAAAGAGAACATCTTGGCTGATGCCTTGTCCAGGCTTTGAGAAGTTTGTTTTTCTTGTGTGTTTATAATTGAAAACTGTTTCAACAACCAGGGGTTGTTGATTTAAGGGGAGGGATGTTACAGCTGATGCCGAGTGAGTGTTTGAGTGTCTGCGTGGGTGCATGCGTGTGTGCCTGTGACCGTCTCCCCTCAGATTGCCAGGTGGAGGTGGAGGATTGGGGCGACTGCTTATGGGAGTGTTCAGTTGTCTTCCAATCAGCAACCGACAAGAAAATGGCAACTCCTTTAAAAGGCTGGAGAGAGCGTCATTCGGGGGCGGCTGTTTCCTGAAGTGGACTGTCGCCCAAACTTCGTCTGGCTCGGCTTGTTATAACTTAGAAATTGCTGCTTTTGAATATGTTGTTCCTGTCTGACTCTGCTTGTTAAAACTTAGAAATTGCTGCTTTTTGAATATGTTGTTCGCGTCTGACTCGGCCCGATAAAACTTAGAAACTGTTTCCGATTGTATTGTTCCCGTATATTGCTCAGATCTGAACTGAACTTTGCAAATAGTTCGGTGTGGCTTTAGTCATTGTCGACGATTTTGGAACGGTTATTCATATGCCTGTGTAAATCCTTTTTGTTTTATTAAAAACCTCTGTAAAACCTTTACATCTGGTTTTATGTTACCTCCTTTTAACCCCTTTAAGAGCTGTGGACGTAACAGTAAAATATAAAGACCACATGGGAAGTCGTTTGATAAAGCTAACCTTCCAGCTCAGAATTGCAAAACTACGGTAGTTCCACCCGCAGCCACTAGTGTATGAGAACTATTCTCTATAAATGAAAGATTTTTCATATCTCAAAATAATAAATTGGGCTGGAGAGGGTTAAAGCTGTAGCTAAAATACAACGCAAGCTTGTTCTTAGACTTCCTTCATGCCTTAGAATTCAAAATGTTTGCTGGTGGATTCCGATCTCTGCCCCTTGCCCCGTTTCCTTTCCTACGGGAATTTCCGTTTCAAGTGATATTGGGGTTTGATCTTTCAAGTTTGGAGGAATTTTCACGTATGCCACATTATTTCACATGCTGCTCATGATACAGGTACATTATTCACATCTCTGGGTGCAGTCATTGTGAAGTTCGAGGTGTATCTGAACACGGGCTAATGCCGATTTATTAAAATTACCATTCATATTAAAATTGAAAAATTATTGCACTAAGGAATTTTCGCACATATTAGGCTTAAGCTCATCGGTGTCGGAAACAAAATGGTCCCGTTTCCAGACAGGTTGGACCACCTGTGGTCAAGACAGCGATTTCGAAAAGGTGTTTTCATCTGCCTGCTCCTGTTATAATGGCTGCTTATGTGGGACTTGGTCAGTGACGCTGTCTGAACTACTGCCATTTACTGGCAGACCGTAGGTCCTATGGTAAAACAAAAATACAGTGAGTGAGAGGAGACTCTGCTGATCCTGTTGCTTGGGGGCGCCTAGAGTCTCAACCCTTCATCTGTTTTCTTCTAAAGTGACATTTTTCAGGCCTGCACAAATTTTCCTACGTTTTGGTCTATAATTTATGCGTGTATGCTGGAAATTGTGGCCGGGGGTGCGATTTCAAAATTTTTTTCTGAGTCATTTTTTTTTTTTACCTCTCCACTCTAAATCCTGGAGTGAGCGAACATTAATGCGAACATTCCATTCATTGACTTGTAATGGAAAAAAGAATGGATGAAAAACAGTGATTGCAAAAGAATGAAAAGGGGTTATGCAACCGTGTATATAAGGCTGGGGGATAGGGTCGAGCCGGACGTATTGGCGTTTTCGCGTCTCTATCTCGAACGCTCAGACAGTTGATATGGGACAACCGAATTGTTGAAAATGGAAAAACAAAAAGAGAGAGAAATAAAGAAAGACGCTGAGGAAGAACAATACATGGTTTGCCTTTGGCAAGCACATAAAGAAATAAATAAAAGGACTTAAGAAGAACAATATGTGGCTTGCCTGTGGCAAGCACAGAAGAAGAAGAAGAAGAAGAAGAAGAACAAGAAGAAGAAGAAGAAGAAGAGCTAGAAACACAATGATTGCCTTTGCAGCTAGGCCACCAACTAGCCAGGACTATCCTACTTGTCATAAAGGGACATGTCTGTGCCCACCCAATTCCCTGTTCTAGTGCCGGGCCTGGTCCTCATGTTCAGTCCAGGCCATATCCTTGCTGATGTGCAGATGCACCATTCCCAATAGGCAGGGTACCTTTAGTCTCCTAGAGGCTGCTGATGCCGAGATCTCCCAACAAGATCTCACTCCTCTGATGGGAAAGCCTCAGGATGTCATCTGCCAATGACTGAGCGGTGGTGAAGCGAACTTTATCATGGTCAAACATATCCCTCAGGTACTGGACAATTTGTTGCTGAAAGGAAATAATCACACTATTAAATTACTGAACCCAATAAAGAATAGTACAATTGTCATCCAGCTTAGCAAGATAAAAATAGGATGGCTTATAATAGCACAGGCCACCTTTTGCCACTCGTTTTCGCCATTAGGTTGAAGAATGGTCACCTAAGTTGGCAGTATTTCCAGCATGAATGCCATTTTTTATCCAGTACAAACTTGACATCAAAGAATTCCATTGCTGCCTCTACTTCACAAGTTTTTAAACTGACATTTGCCACTCGATAAATATCCTACTGTAAAATCAAGATATTCAAATAAAGAAATTCTCTCTAACCTAGATGCACTGTGATCTATACACACCTCGCCTGAGCACACAAAAAATAGCTAAGCGCAAAATGGCAAAATATGAAGCCTTTAAAAGGTACTTAAATCATTAAAGTGAAAATTAAACAAATGGTAAAAGTAGCTTTGTGCAGGATAGCTTTTCCTTTTGATTTCTTTAGATAATTAAAGGAGCAATATGTAAGAAATGTATGTTGATTAATCATGAAATGGCCCTGATATATCACCAGACATTAAGGAATGATGTTAAATTCAAATACTTATATCACTGACAACAGCAGTCCAGCCAGAATATTCTCATTACAAAACTGATGTTGCAGCCCTCAACTAATGTTTATGTTTTCACTTTGTGTTTTGGCCTGTTGCGCCACCCTTCAACTATTTCCCAATCACGAAGTCAGTAGCATTTCGGCATCCAGGATGCCAGTTATCACTGAGCGCAAAACAAGGATCTGTATAGGACATGCCTTTGAAAGATGGTGACGGCTGAAAGCAGAGAAGAATTTGAAGACCGATGCCGAAGTTGCTAATTTTCTCCTTGGCAGGTATGATTCAGCTTAGTTTGGCTAACTTAATTCTATTAATGTAGGCACGGATATTTCAAATATTCTCTACAGTCGAATAACATTATGTATGTTCGTTCATGGTACGTTAATGTGTATGCAGGTGGCCGTGGGTCATCGACCTGACTATGTAACAAATTGTTTGAGAAATAAAAACTGTGGCTCTTCATTGCTGACATTAGCAATGCATCATTAGTCCGTTTCTCTGGTATTATGCTGAGATGCTGCGGAAACCGTTCCAACATTAGCACAGCCATTATGGCAATGCGAAATGTAATTGAGACAGTACATCAGTCAAATGAGTCCTCATTCATTCTTTGCGCATATTACAGTATGGACTTCAGTGGGCTATCCACACAGAAGAGTGAAGAGCAAGTTGACCAATATGACCATTGCTAAAGTTAGTCATTCGTCCCGATCTTTTCTGAACTGAACTGAACTGAACTGAACACAACCCTGTCAGACCAAATCACTGGTGATATTGAAACATAGCCATGGTAGCTCCATGAAGAAGACGTTCTTGCTGGATCCGGCAGCCTAGCAGGCAACCTCTCGTCTGGGGGAGAGGAGGAGGGGATACTGCGCTCTGCACCATTTTGAATGTGATTATGGCCAAAACTGGTGGTGCAAACTTACATATAGCTCCTTTAAGGCTTGTGTGTAAACATGCTAACAGCTTTTAGCCAAAAGCAGAGTTCTTGTTAATTTTTCTGACAGCAGGAAATTGAATTGCTATAGGCGGTTACAAGACACCGGGGTCTGGGGCAGCGCCCCTGGGAGCTACACATTTTTCACAAAGTGATATGGTGAAATAAGCCAATCTACACAACCTGAGTATCTTAATGAAGTAAAAGAGAAGTGAAAAAAAAGAAAACAAGTATTTGACACTAACGTGTCTTTGTCCCCCGCCACAAAATGTGAAATCGTGTCAAAGAGAACAATTTCTCGGTGTGACCTTGAGAATCGCGCAAAGGTCACCGAAATGGTCTGGCGCCGGGGTATCACCCAAATACATGTTGACATAAGATTTGAAGAAAATCTGTGGATTCGTTCTTGAGATATCTCGCTGACAACGCGGTCAGTGTGAAAATCCACAATCTCTCGGTGTGACCTTGAGAATGGCGGGAAGGTCACCAAAATCGATTGGCGTCGGGGTGTCACACTAATACATATTGACATAAGATTTGAAGTAAATCCGTCGATTCGTTCTTGAGATATGTTGCTGACAAGGCTATCAGTCTGAAAATCCACAATCTCTCGGTGTGACCTTGAGAACGGCGCAAAGGTCACCAAAATCGACTGGCGCCGGGGTATCACCCTAATACATGTTGACATGAAATCTAAAGTAAATCCGTCGATTCGTTCTTAAGATATCTGGCTGACAAGGCTATCAGTGTGAAAATCCACAGTCTCTCGGTGTGACCTTGAGAATGGTGCGAAGGTCACCGAAATCGACTGGCGCCAGGGTATCAGACTAATACATGTTGACATCAAATTTGAAGAAAATCCGTCAATTCGTTCTTGAGATATCTCGCTGACAAGGATTCGGGACATACGGACTCAGACACTTTTATAGGCAACGAATACGGTGCCGCATTTTTCAAAAACCGAAAATCAATAACGTTTGAGCTTATCGATGCTGCTATCAAGTTCTCGTGGGTTCATTGACGTAATGTTATGTCCAGTTGAGTCATGCCATTTAAATGCAATTACTGGTGCACAAACATACGCCAGTTGTATTACGAAGTTTTTTGGGGGAAAAAACTGAAATGCCAGCCAACAGGAATTACAGTACATGAAGATGAATCCGGGTCACTTGCTTGCGAGGATGGCAGATCTTGCAAAGAGGTCAAAAGTTTGGTTACATCTTTTCTTTTTTTTTAAGAAAAAGATAAGGAGGAAGCAAAATGCAATTTATGTTGCAAAATGATTTTTTGAAAGGGGGGAATACAACCTCCATGGCCAAGCACATCCGCATTGTGTACCAACTTAAACAAAAATGCACTAGCTACCTTTGATTATCTTACGGTTAAAATAACTCCATCACCTTCGGCTGCTGGTGCTGTAGGCCAGCCGTCCCACTCTGTAGCAAGGCCCGTTAGTTAAAAATACACTGATGGACTTTATGGCTAGTTCTGCATAAGGCCTATTCAGACCTGGGCAACGCGAAAAAGCGGCACGGAATGCGTAATATTTGCTGCATGAAAATTCGACGTGAAACCATGCACACCAGACTCGATGCAAAATTCCACGATGTTACGTTCCAATTTCGCACAACAGACAGGCCTGGTGCTAGAACAGGGAATTGTGGGGGCACAGACATGTCCCTTTATGACAGTTAGGATAGTCCTGGCTAGTTCTCAATCATTTTCCATTGCATTCAATATTACTCTCGGTATTGAGTGAAAAAAAGTGGCACTCGGCAGCGAAATAGGCTATCAAAAGCATGTGGCTCAAGCTATTTGCGCAGGTATGCAATTCTGAATAACGTTGATTTCAATTCAGCAAATACGCGTCCAGATGAATGATTGCTTGTTCTCCCCAATTTGGTAGGACAACAACACCTGTTAAGTGTGGAGTGCTCTCGGAGTGAACCTTTTGTTAATCATGAAAATGACTGAGAACAGGTCAGGACTGAAAATTGTTTAAAACAGATGTTTTGTCCACCCCAATTTTCAGTCATACTGAATTTACCCCATGATTTCATCGCTGTTAGATTGCATAAAGAGAGAAACAGTGTCTTCATTTGCCAATTACGATAATTGGAAAACTCGTCAATAGAGGAAAATAATTGAGAACTAGGCAGGACTATCCTAATTATCCTAAAGGGACGTGTCTGTGTGCCCCCCCCCCATCCCCCAAATTCCCTGTTCTGGCGCCGGGCCTGAAAACAGACAAACTAATCCACGGGATATTTAATTAAATTGGAGCATGAGAGCAGCAGCAGCGACGATGACATTTTTTGTATCTATCTGAACGATAACCTTATCCTCACGTCTGCTTTTGAGTGACATATTGTCATCTCCGTGGCCACCGAGCCTTTTCATTACTGATACCCGGAGCTGGTCTTTCAGCTCGTTGTTCAAGTAATCATTCCGCCTCTAGTTATAGAGGACAGGATGCAAGAGAACAATATTGATGAGACACTCTCCTTTGTTTGTCACCGTACTATGCTATGTACTGAGTTTGTATCTAGTTTATGTGACTGCAGTTTGAGGTTCGTGAATAGAAACAAAGACCATTTGGACCGGAAAATTTAGACCTGAAATTCAAGATTTCGACAGAGAAATGTGACAACAGCTCCAGAGGGACACTAAAACAGAATATCTTCTTTTTGCATTGTCCATATAGTCAATGCGCATTTTGAAAAATGTATTTCTATTTTTTTCTTTTTAGTTTTTTCCCCTTTTATTTATTGATATTTACCAAAGCAATAGCTTTGCGTTTCACAGCCGGATAAAATAACCGGATGCCGGCTATTAACAAGAACCCTGCAAAAGAAAAGTTGAAAAATAACATCTGATTGTTGTTCTTCAGGAAACAAATTTTCAATTAAGGGAAGTAAGCCTTTCTGCAAAATTCTCTCGAACTCCAAAGCATTAATTTATTTTCACAGTGAAGCAGTTTCTAGATTTTTACTCATCCAGTTCACTACAGCAATAGTGAACTAGGAACTGGTGGCACTGATGGTCTCAGGATTTTCTGACCAATGATTTGTTCAAAACATTATAAGTTAATATTTCGCCATTTTGGGCTTAGCCCATTTTGAGCTTTTTCAGAGTGTAGACTGAAGACGCAGAAGGAAAATTGGGACCATTGCAATTTTTGCAGAGGGAGTGTGCAAGATCAAGTTTGGATTCCACTGGTTTCCATTGAAATCAAGTACATCATTTTGACGCCATTATAACAAATACTTATTTGCTGCAAAATAACAGTAACTTAGGAATAGGTATGAGTTACATTTAATAATTTCCATAAAAATGCTGAATAGGTGTTAAGCAAAATCAGCTAAAACTTGAAGTGACCTTCAAGTTCTTAGTCACATGTTCAACAAGAACAGATTTAAAAATCTGCCTGTTCAAAAATTTTAAGGACCCCTAAATCCAACCTTTCCAGTTAAACCCGAAAGCAATAATTAAATAAACTAAGCCTGGAGTCATAATTAGCACTTTACACTGCCTTGACAAATTATTGAGCCCAATTTTAACCTTTGCTCTCTCCAACGCATTGAATGACAAATTCTGCCTCTAAGCCAACTGTCACAACCATGTCCTCTAGTTTGGAATGAGCAACGCCCTTCACTCCACCACAGGCAGGGCATACATCATACAGATCTTGCACAAGTAGAGGTCACCAGTATACAATCCAACAAGTTAAGGAAAAGGCAAACAGCACATTTCTTAATCTAATGATTACTGACAGTTTTTTTAAAGATTTTTTTTTGGGGAATTTTTCCTTCATTTGACAGTTATACAGTGTAGAGAGACAGGAAGATTGGAGAGAAGAATGGGGGAAGACATGCAGCAAATGACCTGAGCTGGAATCGAACCCAGGTCGCTGCGGGAAGGACACAGCCTTTATGGTATGCGTGCTTAGACCGATGAGCCACCAGGGCGCCCCTACTGACAGTTTTTTAATTAGCTGCGAGCATGAACACAGTTTATGCGGCTGTCTGCTCATCATCTGAATTGAGTGGCATCCTTACCAAGATGATCATCTCGGATCTCAGTATAATTTAAGCACTAGCCACAAAAACACTGAAACGCCATCCAACCATTTTCTTCACATTGAAAAAAGCATAAGCCTCACCTTGAAGATTTTGCACACCTCACGAAGCTGCGGCCTGGGACCCAGAAACCCAATGGCCAGAACTGGGCTCAGATGTTCGCAAATGGCATAGTAGTGCGATAGGAAGCCATCAGGGACCTAGTGCCCAAAAAGGGGGTTCTTACACAGTGAGAATCATTTCCATTTACAGCTAATGCAAAGCAAGACTGAGGCACAGCAATATTTAGTTTTAATGAAGTTCTGTTCACATTTGGCCTCTAAATAATATCCCTGGAGGGACCTGGAGGGACAACATACCTGCAAAGTTCAATTCAGTGAGGAGTATTTCTCTAATCTAATGCAAAACTCATGGGGTTTTGCAAAGGAATTCGTTTTAAAGTTTGATACTGGGGCGACCATTTGTCTTGTGATTACGAGAACAAGAGGGAGTCCGTACACATTTCTTTTACTCAGCTAATAGCAAAAGGAAAGCCTTCTGCATGTAGGTAAGATTTCAATGGAGATGCATTTATAACATTAACTGAGATTATTTTTTACTAGTGGATGTTACTTTTTTGGCAATAATCAAACTGTTGACTAACTCTGCATTTAGCAAATGTTTCAAAAATCAGACACGTGAAACATTATTGCAATGTCGGTCTAGTGCTGGAGATAAGTGTCAAATATTAGGATGCTGTTACCCTTGCAACAGTCATCCATTTCTGGTTTTAGATAACAGGTCAAAAGATACAGAAACATTAATTACAGACGTAGCCTACAGGCGCAGTGAGAGTTTTGGTTTTGGTGAAACATGACCTCTTTATTGGAGGTAAAAACATCACAGGTGATGGTTTTGGTAAAACAAGACCTCCTTGGTGGAGGTAATAACATCACAGGTGATGGTATTGGTGAAACCTGACCTCCTTGATGGCGGTAATAAAATCATAGGTGATTGTTTTGGTAAAACATGACTTCATTGGTGGAGGTAATAACATCACAGGTGATGGTTTTGGTGAAACATGACCTCCTTGGCGGAGGTAATAACATCACAGGTGATGGTTTTGGTAAAACATGACCTCCTTGGTGGAGGTAATAACATCGCAGGTGATGGTTTTGGTAAAACATGACCTCCTTGGTGGAGGTAATAACATCGCAGGTGATGGTTTTGGTAAAACATGACCTCCTTGGTGGAGGTAATAACATCACAGATGATGGTTTTGGTAAAACATGACCTCCTTGGTGGAGATAATAAAATCACAGGTGATGATTTGGTAAAATATGACCTCCTTGGTGGAGGTAATAAAATCACAGGGGATGATTTGGTAAAACATGACCTCTTTGGTGGAGGTAATAACATCACAGGTGATGATTTGGTAAAACACGACCTCCTTGGTGGAGGTAATAACATCACAGGTGATGATTTGGTAAAACATGACCTCCTTGGTGGAGGTAATAACATCACAGGTGATGGTTTTGGTAAAACATGACCTCCTTGGTGGAGGTAATAAAATCACAGGTGATGGTTTGGTAAAACATGACCTCTTTGGTGGAGGTAATAACATCACAGGTGATGATTTGGTAAAACATGACCTCCTTGGTGGAGGTAATAACATCACAGGTGATGGTTTTGGTGAAACATGACCTCCTTGGTGGAGGTAATAACATCACAGGTGATGATTTTGGTAAAACATAACCTCCTTGGTGGAGGTAATAACATCACAGGGGATGTTTGCCATTGAACAAATTTCTCAGCTGAGGCAGAATTGGTGGCTTCTTGAGTAAATACCAGTTCTTGTAGCTGCTGCGGTTGAAGCGCAGGGAAAGTAAATTATCTAACAAGCCAGATCTGCACAGTCTTAATAACAAGATCTAAGTTTTGATGACTGCCCAGTGCCAATGGGTGGGACACAAGGCATGTAATATTTGCACAGTTAAATATTCTTGGATTTAGAATTCCTCACTGAGGGCTGAGCTTTAAGTCCATTTTCAGAATTAATTTTTTACTTTTTTTACCTTTTATGCAAAAAACGATGTCACATAAAATATTAATTGCACCAGAGAATTTTTAAAAACCATACAAAGTGTCTGGAGACGAACTTAAAAATTTTCATTATTAGAATATTTCCACCTTAAAAACCAATAAAAGGAGACTGACATTTGTTTTAAGACATGAACATGGGAAATTTGAAAGCTGTTGGAAATCATGGATTAAATATTCATCTACAATTAAATTAGACCTTAAATAATTTAAATGGATTAAATCCCCCCCCCCCCCTCCCACTTTTTAATCTCTAAGCCACTCAAGTATTTTGTTCAACTGTTCTCAAATTGTTGTTCATCAATATGCATGTATTGTACCCACCTTTCCTCCCCTTATTTTTATTTATTAATTTTTTTATCTTTCCTTATTTCAAGAATGGGGACATGATGTGGAGGGATTGTATTGTGTAACATGTACCAACTCTGTTTCAATTAAAAGATAAATAAAAATAATTCAATCAAAAACCAATAAAAGGAATTGAAGTATGACAGATGGTTCTTTGAGATGCTCATATGCATATTAAGTCTGATGCCAATTACCATGAATGCTAAATTTCATAACTGCAATCACTAGCTATAGTTTAAAGTATAAGATGACACTTTCCAACATGCACAGATTCATTTTACCCAGTACAAAAAATACTTCACATAAAAAAAATGAAACTGAAAGGACGGATGGCCCACTAGATGATACATTAAATCACAAATAAATGCAATAGTGAAGCAGACACAGTCAGTTCACACATCAGCTTACCAACAGATCGTGTCTTTTGGCCTCCAAAAAGGACCTGCAAGCCTTTTTCAGTTTCTGTAAAGCACAAGAACACATGTAAGTCACATTTCTCCCACATTGTAAAGTCAGAAGCGCTTAAGACATTTCAGTAGCGCCGGTCGTAAGACAGAACCCAGAGGTACTCACCTTCTCTTGAGACTCTGCAGAGTAGATTTTGATCCCGTGCACAATGTAGGAGGGCTGGTTTTCCGGGCCATCAAAGGCACCCATTACAATGAAGTCCAGGATAATGTCAAAGAAGTTCATGCACACCACCTAGGAGAGAGGACAGTGACTGGCACCAGTACATACAGCAGCTGCTGAGGCCTACTAAGAAGATAAAGCTGCCCCTTCAGTGACACTTTATGCATTTCCACCAGGAGAGACTAGTTTACATTTTTGATGCTCAATTGACCAAACATAAATTAATACTTGGGCTTAGACTCTATTTGGGGGCTGATGGCTTATCATGGGAAGAACTTGAGATTGGTTGACATCTTAACCCCCAAAAACTAAGATTTGGCTGAGGGGTTTTTACAAGAGGTAACCAAGGTAATTTAAGCAGCAGACAGACTGAGGATATCGTGTTGTAGTACTGCTTGGCTGGGTTGTCAGTATATGTGGTTGGCAGACAGAGGGCCAACTGATAACTGCCTGATGAAGGGTTGGATACTGGCAAAGAAGATGAGGCTAGTACTGCAAATTTGCTGACAAAGGACCAGATGCTAACTAGCAGGCTGGTGAGGGGCCATCTTTACTAACTGGCTGATGAAGGGTTAATTAGAGGGGCCAGATACGACCCAGTAAGATGAGGCTAGTATTGCTAATGTGCTGACGAAGGCCGGATATTAAATTGGCGGCTGATAAGAGGCCAGCAGCCAGGATTACTGACGCCTCATTTCCACTACATGGTGCTGGCTCTACTCTACTCTACTCTACTCCACCCGCCTTGGTACAGAGTACTTTTCTGGGAGGTCGTTTTCCATTAAAGGATAGTACTGGCTGAGTTTAGCTGGTCATCATAGCGACGCAGCACAAAACTGCTGCAACGTCATCCTCAACGCAACACACATAAGCAGAGAGAGAAACAATGGAGGAAATCGACGGAGTGTTGTTCTTGAATCTCAGTCTGAGGCTGTTTTGCACAGCAAGGAGACAAATTTTGTTTCCGAAGAGGCTGGAGGCAGCAAGAAAAAGTGCCGAAAAATACCAGAGTTTGCGAAATTCTCAGGGCCGCCACCAGAACTGACAATTCAGGGGCAAAGATACATCCCATGATGAAAACAATTAGTCCTAGCTAATTCTCAATCGATTTCCTTTATGTAATAATCAAATTGCACTTGAAGACACGGCTTCTCTCCCCCATGCTTTCTAACAGCGACAAAATGATTGGCTACAAGCAGTACAGAAAAAAATAATTTACTTATAAATAGGTCTATGCACTGGCACTCAGCAACGGTAATTTCTTTTCCAGCGAGAGCAGCATTTCAGAACCCTTCAGCGACTGAAGGTAATTTCAGGTGACAAGTACGTACACCTGTTATTGCAGCACAGTCACACAACAGCTGTTAAATTGGAAAATGTTAGAGGATGAAACCACGTCACATGAAACTACGCCAGGAGAAGGCTACAGAATGGCACTCAAATACAGGGCCAGTCAATAGTTTGGAAGCACTTTGCTAATGTCACGGCACTGTTTTTAGAGAAATTTAAACAGCTGAACTTCTCTATATAATCTCAAATGAAATCTGGTAAGAGGTAAACAGAAAGAGGTTAAAAGACAATAATTTACTTGGAATAGTGTCCAAAATTTTGTAATTCTCCAAGAAGCCATATTTGCAGAGCAAACGGACAAACAAGCTCCTTCCATCACCTAACAGCTAAATTAAAAGCCGTTTTGGGAAAAGGTCCATGAGAAGCAAACCACAAGTGCAGCACCTTTGGGAACTTAGACAGCCACTCAGCGGCAAACTCATTGCAGCCATATAACGGCCCTAGTTATAAAAAAGTATGCACAGCACTTACGACAACTGGTGCTGGTTAGTATGACTGATTTAGGAATTAGATCTTTTTTTGCAAATTAAAAGAGTGCTTATTTCTTCATTTAACATGTATTTTAAGTCCAAACTTTTGAACAGTACTGAACGCAAAGGCGAAATGTGGATGCCATACCAGTCCAACTACACTTGGAAATCAACCCAATTATTAATCTGAAAATAGGCAAAAGATCCAGGTTTGCTGCCTCCTCTAGTGCACCTGGAAAGGAGCCATCCTCCAATAATAACTCTATCAAATCTGTTTTTAATGTGTTTTCAGCATTTGTTTGACAAATCTAGCTTTGAGCTGCTCACTCAAATGAGCTGGTCAACATCTGGCTGATGACATAATTCAGGAACTGCAGACTAAGTTTAACAGAAGAGCAGAAAGGTTAATGATTGGATACCGTAGAGATGTACATACCGTAGAGGTGTAGCTTAACATGAGGCATGGTGAATGAGGCAGTCTTTCTGATTGAACTTACTCCACACTTCATTAAAATGATGAAAAGAAAATTAATAGAAACCAATACAAATACCTCTCCTTTATAAGACAAAGTGAAGCTACAGGAATGCAGTGTATTCAGTTTGGAGGGAGGTCAGACCAAACAAAACATTAAAGTTGTTTCTAGAAATGGCTTCGAGGAAAGAAAATAATTTCGTTTTTGATCTGGGCGATGTTTTCAGAAGAATAATTTAAGCTGCATGCACCCTTCTGTAATCAACCCTTTTCTGCCCACAGACTGAGGTAATCAAGCAGTATTCGCTCTGTGCCACTGTCACCACCAGTGTAATACTGTAGAGGACAGACAGCAGAACTCACTCCTTCCCCTTCGAGCTCCTCCTTTGTAGTTGCCCAAGTCTCTCCTCTCTGAATGTAACGCATCATGTCTTCATAACTCTCCAAAAATGCCTCTGGGCTCTAGTAACAGGATGCAACCAGAGAAAGCACAGCAGGTCCACTGTCAGCAAATCCTCGAATCCACAGGAAAATATGGTCAAGGAATGAAATTCACTAAAACATTCTTCACAGAAGAGGAAAAACAACCCAATATAATACTTGCCCAACAGTCCCAGGTACAGTACAGATCACATCAAAACGGAATTCTATCGCGGTAGGGTCGGGAGAAGGTAACGGTAACTTGAGAGCTGCATGAGGGTAGAAATGCGGTAGATCGTCTGATAAAGCGTGGCTCAGGGATACAAAGCATTGATAAATATACCCAGTCATGAATCCCTTCCAGGATACACATCACAGGGGGTCCAGCGAGTGCTGAGGAATGTCATGGTTGGCTGAGCGGTCACTGTAAATGGTGAAAACTAACCTACCCCACACTACCACGTAAGATTATTTCTTCCTTTTCATATATTTATTTCCATAAATAGGTGCTTGTTGTATATTTATTGCTGTAGATAGCTTTAAAAGCACAAGTTTTTAATCAGTAAACCATTGCATGTAAAGGAACAATGTATGCGACCAGACCAGAAGTATAATGCATGACACGGCTTGATGCGTGGGGTTTGGTTATGAGGAGAACAGCGGCGAAAAAGAGCGGTTCTTTTTGACAAAATTCATAAAGCTTTCTATATATTTTAATTCTTTTTAGTGCAGACAGGAAAATTCCATTATTTTTGTTTCACATTCTGTGAAAATGAATGCTACATGTTCCAGTATAGGACACATCCGCTGTCATAGTTTAGAGAAATTTTCACTTTCTTTCTGTTATATTGTAGATTGCTAGACTTTGTGGCGCTCCTGACATCCAGAGAGAGGATTTTAGTTACATTATGAACTCACACACGTTTGACACATGTCTTCAAAAGCTAATTTCTTCTGTGATTTCAGGGGCCCTATAATGCGGTTTCTCACAAGTTTTAAATTGAAAGTGAACGTTATGATTTTGGAAGTGGCTATTCGCCCGGCAGTGAATAGGAAACCACACGTGGTCAGGAACTATATTTTCATACCTGGCGCCGCCTCGCGATCACTGTCGGCAGTTAAAAGGCTTAGAGCATTAATCTCGCGAAACAACTACTTAGTCTGGCGGTGGAGTAGCGATACAAAGACGGCAAGACAGCGGTAAGTTAGGGAAAGTTCTCGCGATTTTTTCCGTTTCGATGTGAGCTGTATGGTAGCAATAATATTAAACTATACGGAACAATGGGGCCAATATGCACATACACAAGGTGATATTACTCAAACCGAACACATGAGACCCTTAAGACCATTTTAATTCACGGGAGAACATTCACAAAACTTGATTGATGGGACAAAAATGATGCCAGGAGAGTTCCAATGGTTACCTTGTTGGCCTTGTGCATGAGTCCTGTGATCAGCTGTCTCCCCGTTCCACTGAAGCACGCCTGGTGTGCATCATCTCCCAGGAGAACCTATAGAGAGGTGCCCAAAATTACTCACCATGAAGGAAAAATGCACCAACTAAACTATTCTTTAGAACATAACCTGCAGTCCACACACGGCACATTTGATTTAAAGGATTCAAGACTAGTCTGACATTAGTGTTCTCACAGCATATCTCATAGGGTCACTAAATGTTACTGGCCATTAAGCACTCAAAAACAGACATTCCTTCTGTCCAGCACAAACAGATTACAACAACATTAAACCAATAAAATAAAGCTTCTGATTCTCCTTACCATATAACTGCAAACAATATATTAGTATCTGCCATTGTATAACAAAAAAAATATTGCCATGGGCACTGTAGCTCATTTGGTCTATTGCAGGCTTTAGTGTCATGTAAGCTCACGAGTGGTGGTATTTTTTATGCTTGGGTCAGACATTGGGACAATAAAGACACCTTTTGTAATTTGTGTAGGAAAAAAAACTAAGATTTCAAACAAAATTCAGCATCATGGTTTGATGTTTCATCATGTCATTTTTTGCAGCTCTTTTCAGAGTGCAGCTGCATTGAAAGATAAAGCCCCAGACGCCAGATCATTGTACCCAGCATTATATACTGAAGAGTTAACCAGTTGGCTATTGGGCTTAAGTGTGTTGCTCAAGGGAGTAGTACTGTAGCAAATTAAGAGCAGAGCTTTTTTTATGTCCTCAAAAGTATGTCGGTACAAAGTTTCAGCATTCTAGCTGCTTTCAAATGCTCCCCAGCACAATATTGTGGTTATAACAATGGCCAACTGGCGGCCATGTTCGATATGTAGTTTCAAAGCCTCAAACAGATTTTCATAAGTACATCCATCTGCACCTGCCCACCAAATGGCACATTGATCCTCTCAGTTGTTTGGCAGAAGAAGATCAAAGTTGACGCAGACCCCGCGCAAACGCTGGCGTCGCCACGTGATCCCATAATCCCTTATTTTCAGAGAGACCGAAGATATTCACCTCTCTTTAAGGCAGGGTCAGTTATTTCAGATTATTTTTTTAGTTATATTTCATGAAATTCCCAAAACAGCCAAACAAAAAATGATAAATAAATTGGTTTGACAATAAATACAAAATCCGGTACCCACAGCAGTCACAGGCGTGTAATAAGTTTGGTAAATCATTTACCCATCCATCCATCCATCCATCCATCCATTTTGACCCAAATTAAATCAGTGGATGGCCTGCCCACGAAGTCATCTATGACCCGACTACCTGCGACCCCTGTTCTCACACTAATCGCACGTGGCTGGAGTGTTAGGCTACCGGGGCCTTTCTGTGTGGAGTTTGCCTTTTCTCCCCGTGTTCGCCCCCCCCCCGTGTTCGGGTTTTCCCTGGGAGCTCCAGTTTCCTCCTACAGTCCAAAGACATGCACATCAGGCTAACTAGAGACCCTAAATTTCCCATAGGTATGAGTGTGGGAGCGAATGGTGTGCGATTGGTGAGTGTGCCCTGCGATGGATGGGCCAGCTGCGGAGGGTGGGTCCCTGCCTTTCGCACATAGTCAGCTGGGATAGGCTCCAGCTCCCCCCACGACCCTAGCAGTGTTGTGTTAGTTCACAATTAATTAATATGAACTAGTTCAAAGTTCAATTCACGGATTTTAAAATGAACTACTTCAGTTCATAATTCATATTTTTTAAAAAAAATGAACTAAGTTCACAGTCCCAAAAAATGAACTAGTTATCTTTTTAAGTTCATTTTTAACGCACTCATCCAAGCATTTTTTTCCATCATTAGTCTCTTCTTATCTATTCATCCCCCCCTCCCAATCATTGCCACAATGTTAAAAATGGAATCACAGCTTTTATTTAACAAGTTATAATGCTGACAAAATGTCAGTAGATTCAAACTACATGCTAGAAGTAAGGTCCAGCAAAGTTTCTGTATATGCAATTGTCCTTCATTGTCCTAATTGTCCTTCGCTGGCAATCATAGAAAGCTAGCCAGTTTGGTCGACTGCCTTAGCTAGGATTGCGTTATCGTAATAAAAAAATAAAAAAAACTCACAGCTTGCTCACTAAATAGTCCCTAGATAGGCAGATGCCTGATAAGGATGCTTCTATTTGTACTATTCATCCGAAATGAACACCGCTAACATTTCTGCCTGGTCATTCGCTATGGCTAATGCCATGTAGATATGCAACTTGGCTAACATTACATGGGCATGAGAGCTAGCTGGCCATCACCCTTTGTCAGCAAACTGTGTTTATTGTGCCACCTTCATTTATCTAGCTAGCTAAATTACAGATAAAGTTTTCCATCACAGCTGTCTACAGCGACCCGATTACCAAACATGCCAGCTAGACAAGTGGCTAGTCAGTGTTGCGCTTCCCAGTAAGACATGTTTTTATATGCTCGACGTCTCGAACAGTGTCGACTAAAATTGCGCATTAATTTTTCTTCTTACATGTTTTTCGATCACAACTATGTTGAGATGGTTTCTGAAGACTCCTTAATTTGGCGGAAAATAGCAGTAATTTCTCAATTATAGTCTCCATGGGAAATTCAGAAGGGTGGTGCACTTCACGCCATAATGGTATCTTCAACTGTGCTCGTAGAAGGAAGCGGCGGCAGCCTCTCCAATTCTATAGACTCATTTACAAAACGGGCAGCGCGCGAATCTTGGCAACGGAAGTATGGCGGACCATAATAGCTTGTCAAGCTATGTGAGGGCATTAGCCATTAAAGATCGCAAATTATACCTAGACAAATTAACTTTGACAAATAGCAACCAAATTCCAGATCCGTATGGTATCAGTGAGTGGTTACATGACGTTAGTTAGTGGCCCAGTATTCCGTGGCCAGACATATATACCCATTTGATCGAGAAACCTACCGTGTAGCTACACTACGGAGGAACTACGAGCATACAAGTCACTAGATGCTTATGACTACGTTATCTGCGGACATAAGCAGAATGTTAAATACCACGACAGACTTGGAGTTTTGTGTCTCGAAATCAGAGGTCCTTCCTAGTCAAACACAAGGGCATAAAACCGCCGTGTATGACGCATGGGTTATAATAATAATAATAATAATAATAATAAAAACAGAAAACTACATCCTGACAGCTAATTTTACCTGCATGGCATGTTGTGATTCTGCATTATGCTCATGCCTTGTTTAAGTTCTGTGCCTGGCCTTAGGCCATGATCTGACTGACCTATGCATTCTTTGACCTTTTGCTCATGACTGACCATTCTTAGGATTATGTATTGTACTTTGTTAGTTTGGATTTCCTTGTTTTATTATTTTTCATGTTTAGATCATTAGTTATCTTGCCATGTTTTCCTTTCCATGCATTGCACTTCGTCTACCCTGTCTTGTCTTATGTAGGTCTTTGCCCACAGTCCCTAGTCTTGCGTGCCACTCATTCAGGTGATATATTGGTTTCTGGGTTTCACCCTTCTTTCATTATCTTCTGCGCTTCCTTCCTCTCTCTTTTACTATCTACTAATCAATACTAACAGTTTGTTGTTTTCGATGATTACTAACACATATTAACATTGTATATTTTTACTAACTTACTAACATGCACTCGGGATTGTATGGCTGCACATACTAATTGACTAACGATCTCTCCGCAGTCGCCCAATTCTAGTCTCCGCCTCCTTGCCTATCCCTAATCATCTCTGCTGCAGTTTTCTGTGAATCTCCACTAATACTTTATGCTTTCCTTTTCTTTAAACTATGCACTTTAGTACTCCTTAACCGGAGCTGTTGCTTTGTACATAGGTTTGTCTTGTGATCCCTGTCTGCGTTTTGGCTTTGGCCAAATTCATGTAATTAGATTATTCCTCATGTGTCACTCCTCACGTTTCTCGCCTTGATTTCTCAGTGTTTATCTTTCTGACTGGATTGCCCGACTTTCGATTTTTGCCTTTGTGATTTTGGATTTTTGTTACATCTGTGTGTTTTGACCATTTTTCTGCCCGACTACGAGATCTCTGTTTGCTGCCCTGGTAACGATTCGGATTACGTCCTGTGGATTCTGGCTTGCTTCCCTGATAGTACTACTCCTGTGTACCAGACCCATTTCTGTCCGACTACGATTACTGTGATCGCTGCCCTGGTTTCTGATTCTATTTTTGCCCAACTGGATTTTGACTTTTGGATTGTGGACTCTGTACTTTTGCCTTCTGCCCAGCAGGGGTCCTCCCCCTTTATTAATAAAACAAGCTCTACTGCATTTTCTGGTTCTCGCGTCTGGTTCCTGATCGCTATATTACATGGCAGGCTATTATTTTGTATGGTTGGCTTGCTTGCTAGCAAGTTTGACTGCGTAGTTGTCATGCAAACGTGAATACTGCTTCAGTTATTCTCACATATTTCATTTAATGTCTGTAACCATGGGACGCGCATCAAAAAAATTGGTTACATTAATTTCAATGGAGCAAAGCCCACTGGCAGCGTGTGACGCGCGTCAGATTTTTGCTTTTAGCCATTGCTCAATTTCTTGAGCGTCAACTCAATAGAAACGCATTTGTCTTTTAGGTTGGCTATTTAACATTTTCGCCTTGTCATTGGTGGCACATATGGAAACCTCACATGCAGTTGTCGAAACCAATATACCTGCTTTTTATCCAAGTCGCAGTTTTGAGAGGAAATCCGTTATTTTGTGCGCATGTAAGTTATCGAGGGATCTACAGTTAGTCAGACATTAGCTAGCTAGCTAATTTGCTGCTGGGTGAAGTAAAGTGAATCATAATCTTAATTTACTAGACAGCTGAATTTAGGAGGAAAATTATGCCTGTATATAATATATAGTGCGCAGTAACCTGAACGTCGCACTTTTTCATCACTCAAAATAAGCTTTATCGGTAGGTATTTTCAAAATTCAGCGTCATCTTGTTGAATATTTTGAGAGTGACACCCATGGCTTCTCGGTCATGTTGACAGCTGTCAATGTTGATGCGGCTGATGCTTTCAGTGGACGTTTAAAAGCATCAAGGCAACATTCGGAGTTTGAATTGATGCTTCGGTTGCAGCCAGTGGGCGTTATATGGATGTGATCCTCTCAGAATCCTGTAAAACTTGAGTCCACCAATGAAATATCAATTCTGACAGCCGTACACGCAACAACCAGACATTTCGGTGCTGATAAAATATTTAATTCAATGTTTGCAGATTCATAACTCGTCAGACTGAATTGGGGAGACCGCTACTTCTGTTGCCAAGATGCGCACGCATCTTTTTCATGGCGAGGGCTGTAAATGGGTCTATATACACTCATTGGCATAAACCGACAGCAGCGGTGTCAGTTGATGACGTCATCACAAAAGCTCCTGGGAGAAGTATTTCTGGCAACAATATTGAACGCCCGTTATTCCCTTCCAAAATGAACTCGTTCAGGGAATCGTTCAGTTTAGGCAGATGCGTGCGTTCAGTTCATTGTTCATCAAAAAAAATGAACATGTTTATGAATGCCGTTCTTTTTTCTTGTTCACGCACAACACTGGACCCTAGTGAGGGAGAAGTGGGTATAGAGAATGGATGGATGGGCTTTGGAGGAATAAGTCAAATAAGGGGGGATTTTTTAATGCTCGCTACTCTCAAAATTAGCTTTGTGCTCACAGGTTTTTTCAAAGTTGCCCACCATACTGTTACATGTGTCTAAATACAATATTAGTCATTGTATCAGTCATTGTCTACACATTATTAGACATCAAACTGAGGAAGTGAAACAGAAGCTGCACCTGGAAGGCCTGTCGCACGCAGTGCAGTTTTGCCAGGAAGTCCTCATCGTTACTGCACTCCAGGAGGTCCGTCCTACACAGAGGGAACAGGCAAAAGCCTTGGCCAATGAAGCGCACAGGAACACAGTCAGTGACATATACATAAGCATCCTATTCTCATTTGCTAAAGTGCACAGAGAACACCTTGGGTCTTGAGGTTTTGCTGCACATCAACATTCCCCCCAGCTGACAGGGCCTGTGGAGTTACCTCAATGATCTGTAGGCTACACGCCCTTCTCTCGCCAGAGCGAGGGCTTCTTCGTACAGAGCCAAGGGCCTCAGGGACTGAGAGGCATCATCCGGAGAAAAAGCATCCAACACCTGCACAGATAACCCAGGGTCATTGTGTAAAGAAATGGGAAATAAAATCTGTTGGTAGCTGCAGAACATCAAACCCAAAGCTGACAAAAGCACAAGCATATTCAGAGCTGATGACACCTCTGAGGAACAAAGTGTTTCCCCAAGGCCTTTTTCCGGGGGGTGTTATGGCCCCAATTTGTTATTACATTCATAACACAACAGCAACAGCAAGGGACGACAAACACAGTTTCAACAACTAAAACACATTTAATTTTTAACAAAGACCAAGACTAATAACAACCTTCAACTAAAGACCAAGATTGATAAATAAGAAAAAAACAGAAATAATTACAGTCCCTTCTTGGTGGGGTGGCTTGGTGATGTCCTGGATGAAGAAAATGCTCAAACACAGGCAAAGAAATCCACAAAAGAAACTACACAGGTCTTGAACAGAAATGACAGGTCTGGTCACACGTATCCTTCTTCTTGCAATTTCTCCTACTCCATTACTGTCTCAATTCTTTTCCTTATATACTCTTTTGCAGACCCCACCCACATTTAGACCTCTTTTTTTTAATTTTCGGGGACTTGCCCCAGACATGTCTGGAAACATGTCCAAACATGACTCCAGTCTGAGCTTAACAAAAAAAAGGTAAATACTGCCATCTAGTGGCCTATATTCACATTACACCTCCATTCCAAAAGGGAAAAATTTTGACTCATAAAGGCAAAATTTTTCTTTTCAATACAAAATGGTTAAGTGAACACTTGTCTATATATACATATCATACAATATTCAAACAGATGATATATATATACACATTCAAACACGGGATAAGCAATCAGCAATTACATTGTCTGTACCCTTCACATGCTTAATTTCCAAGTCAAACTCCTGTAAAATCAAACTCCAATTCAACAATCTCCGATTCTTGTTTTTCATCTTACTCAAAAACATTAACGGATTGTGGTCAGTGTACACAATCATTGGCTTTTCCCCTGTACAAACATAAACCTCAAAGTGTTGTAAAGAAAGGACGAGAGCCAACAGTTCCTTCTCTATTGTGGAATAGTTTGTTTGGTGGCGATTGAACTTCCTGGAGAAGTATGCCACGGGATGCTCAATGTCATCAGAGTCACTTCTCTGTAGGAGCACAGATCCACAAGCTTGGTCGCTAGCATCGACCGCGATGGAGAACGGTTTGTTGAAGTCAGGAGATTTGAGCACGGGGAAGTGACACAGCAGAGACTTCAGGCGATCGAAGGCTCTCTGGCATGCATCATCCCAGGTGAACTTTACGCCTTTCTTCAGTTGGTTAGTTAGACTGAGAGCAATCTCAGCAAAGTTCTTGCAGAACTTGCGGTAGTACCCGATCATTCCAAGGAAGCGGCGCAAAGCTTTTTTGTTGTCAGGAACTGGAAAGTCCATGATGGCTTGGACTTTAGCATTTATGGGTGCCACCTTACCCTGGCCTATGACGTAGCCAAGATAGGTGACAGTAGCACAACCAAAGTCACTCTTGTTCAGGTTAACAGTCAGGTTAGCCTGGGTCAGGCGCTGGAACAACGTCTCTACATCTTTTAGATGTTCTTCCCAGGAGTCACTCCATGTGATCAGGTCATCGATGTATGCACCCGTGTGTGGCAATCCGGCGATTGTAGACTGTATCATCCTTTGGAACGTGGCTGGGGCATTTTTCATGCCAAAGGGTAGGACTTCATACTGGTACAATCCAGATGGTGTGGCAAAAGCAGAGATGCTCCTGGCCCTCTTAGTTAAAGGCACACACCAATAACCCTTCAATAAATCAATCTTGGTCAGAAACTTTGCTTGCCCTACACTATCAATACAATCATCAATCCTAGGTATTGGAAACACATCAGTTCTAGTTACAGCATTGACTTTGCGATAATCTGTACAGAATCTAGTACTTCCATCAGGTTTTGGAACTAGCACACAGGGTGAACTCCAATCGGAGTTGGAGGGTCTGATAATATCATGTTTTAACATGAACTCAACCTCTTTCTCAGCAATCTTTCTCTTTTCAGGATTCATCCGGTATGGATGCTGTTTTATTGGTTTGGCATCACCAACATCTACATCATGAGAGGCTATAGTAACTCTCTTTGGAACATCAGGAAACAAATCCTCATATTTCTTGATCAACCTTTCAAACTGATCTCTCTGTGAGGGTTCTAAGTGCTGGAGTTTTACATCAAGATTTTGCAACACTTCAGTGTTTGATAATTTACATGAAAGAACTTCAGCTTTAATTCTTGGTTCATCATCTTGAAACTCCCCCTCATCTTCACACGTTTCGACCATTGGAGAATCTGAAGTGACAGCTGCAACCCTAGCATTTCTGTCATGATAAGGCTTTAGCATGTTAATATGACACAATTGTTTTGGTTTTCTCCTATCTGGAGTCTTCACAATGTAATTGAGATCATTGAGTTTTGTCAGAATTTCATAAGGACCATGAAATCTAGCCTGCAATGGATTGGACTGCAAGGGAAACAACACAAGGACCTTTTCTCCTGGTTTAAACTCACGGCTTCTAGCCTTATGATCATACCAAGTTTTCATTTTTCCCTGACTTGATTTCAAGTTCTCTTTGGCAATGTCACAAGCTGCACGCAATCTTTCCTTGAACTTGCCAACATAGTCTAACAGACTGATATGCGGCTCTTTCTCTTGCCATTGTTCACTCAATAATAGCAAAGGTCCTCTCACTTCATGACCAAACACTAGCTCAAATGGACTGAATCCAGTAGACTCCTGCACTGCTTCTCTAGCTGCAAACAACAGCAAATGAACCCCTTCATCCCAGTCTTTCTCATGGTCATAACAATAAGTCCTCATCATCGTCTTGAGAGTGGAATGAAACCGCTCTAAGGCACCCTGACTTTCTGGATGATAGGCACTAGAAAGAATCTGCTTTGCACCTAGTTCATACACAACCTGCTGAAACAATCCTGAAGTGAAATTGCTACCCTGGTCTGACTGAATTTCCCTGGGAAGGCCAAACAACGTGAAGAACTTTATCAAAGCCTTCGAGATTGCAGCTGCCTTGATGTTACGTAGAGGTATGGCTTCAGGGAATCTGGTAGATGCACACATGATTGTCAACAAGTACTGATTTCCAGATCTAGTCTTGGGTAATGGACCAACGCAATCAACAATGACCCTAGAGAATGGCTCCCCAAATGCTGGGATAGGCTGCAATGGAGCTACAGGTGGGTCTAACTGGTGTTTTCCAACTACCTGACAAGTGTGACAGGTTTTGCAAAAGTTGGAAACGTCTTTCCGAAGCCCAGGCCAAAAGAAGTGTTTCATGATCTTATCAACAGTCTTGTTAACACCAAGATGACCTCCTAAAGGTAAACTATGAGCCATTGTTAAGATCTCATTCCTATAGACCTTCGGAACAACAATTTGCCTGACCACTGCCCAATCTGCATTAGCAGGGATATCAGGAGGGCGCCACTTCCGCATCAACACACCATCCTTGAGATAATACCCAACTGGAACTGCATCTATTTCTTTTTCAGGAAGGGCTCTCCTCTTTAGTACACCAATTTCAGGATCATTAGTTTGCTCCTCAATCAACCGCTTTCTGGACAGAGACAAGTCTCCAGACACATCAGAATCACCAGACCCATCCGGCTGGCTGAATAGAGAACTGATAAAAGTATCTGATAAGTCCTCAAACGGAGAAACCATAGTAGGCCAATCAGAGTCATGAGGCGAACCACCTGAGTCCTGACTATTCAATGTACTGGACGGCACCACAACATCATCTTCTTTAGCCTTCTTGGCCATAGCACGAGTCACTGCGCAAGAAGGATACAGAGATGGGTCCTCATCCCCATTTTCAGTGCTCGGCTGTGAAGTAAGATGTACAGGGGGAACTACTTTGCCCCCAGCTAGGTCATTGCCTAGCAACAGAGAAACACCCTTTATAGGTAGACTTGACATAAGTCCCACCTTTACCTGTCCTGTAACTAAATCTGACTTCAAGAATATAGAGCGCAGGGGTACAGATACAGTCCTCCCTTCAATACCTTGTACAAGTATGAAATCCCCTGAAGCGGTCTCATCACGTAACTCCAAGGAGTCCATCAACAAAAGTGACTGAGAAGCTCCGGTATCCCTTAGGATATATATGGGGACAGGAGTAGTATGCTCATTCAGAGCCACAAATCCCTCTGACACAAATGGAAGAAATTCCTCCCTCACAAAGTCAGCTGTATTAGGCTTTTTAGCCCCACAAGAAGCAGGCAATTTAGCAGATTGGTTATCCACTACAGGGGTTTCTAACCTTGTTTTCACAAAGGCATTTGGTTTGGTATCCTTTTCTTTTTCTTTCTTAGCTTTTAGGATCCAACAATTAGTTGTAACATGACCAGATTTCTTGCAATAACTGCAAACTAGACCACTTTTGTCACTGTCAGCTTTCACACTTTGATCAGACCTGTTACTGGATTTCTGAGCACCATCACCAGATTTGTCTTTGTCTTTGGGTGAGGAATCTTGGGTATCACCATAACCCTTTTTCTGAAATTGGGACCATCTATTATTACTGCTAGACTGAAATTTGGACTTATGTGTGAGAACATATTCATCTGCAAATTTGGCAGCTGATTGCAAATTCAGTGCTTGCTTCTCATTAAGGTAGGTCTTAACATCATCTTTAACACAGTTCTTGAATTCTTCAACTAACACCATCTCTTTTAGTGAGTTGAAATCATCCTTGACCTCCATAGAAGTACACCAGCGCTCAAAGCAAACCTGCTTTTCATTAGCAAATTCAACATAAGTCTGATTTTCAGATTTCTTCAGACCTCTGAATTTCTGTCGGTAAGCCTCTGGAACCAACTCATAAGCTCTCATAATAACCTTTTTGACAACCTCATAATCAGAGGAATCATCTGCAGACAAAGCCGAATAGGCTTGTTGAGCTTTACCCTTGAGGACAGTTTGCAACATCAGAGGCCAGTGTTCCTTTGGCCACTGGCAACTCTTTGCTACCTTTTCAAAACACTGGAAATAGTTGTCAACATCCTTTTCCGAAAATGGAGGCACCAGTTTTACCTCCTGGCTAGCCCGAAATTTATTTTCAGTTTGAATTTTTATTTTTAGTTGCTCCATTTGGAGTCTTTCTTCTCTATCGAATTTCTCTAATTCAAAATCTCTCTGTCTTGCAAATTTTTCTAACTCAAATTCTCTTTTTTTTTCTTCTCTTGCTAATTTTTCTAACTCAAACTGCCTTTGTTTTTCTTTTTCTTCCCTCTCAAATTCCCTTTCTTTTTCTCTTTCCTCCCTTTCAATCTCTAGCATTTTTAATTTAAGTTCCATTTCTATATTTGGATTTTCCACTGGAAACTGTTCCAGATCTCCTGGTGCAAACACATTTTCATCAATGTAATATTCAACTATCTCTCTAGCCAGTCTTGCTTTTCGCATGGCTGGTTTTACCTCTGTCAACTCCAACTGTCTGCAAATTTCTAGCAGTTCTGTCTTTTTAAAAGACTTCAAAACCCCTACGGTTGGTGATGCCAAGAAATCATCCATTGCTGTTGTCAATATATATCTAGGAAAATTCACAAAAACAATTTCACAATTTGGAATGTTAGATTTTCAATAAATTACTCACACAATGGTCTATCCCGGACCTTGAGCCCCCAATTTGTTATGGCCCCAATTTGTTATTACATTCATAACACAACAGCAACAGCAAGGGACGACAAACACAGTTTCAACAACTAAAACACATTTAATTTTTAACAAAGACCAAGACTAATAACAACCTACAACTAAAGACCAAGATTGATAAATAAGAAAAAAACAGAAATAATTACAGTCCCTTCTTGGTGGGGTGGCTTGGTGATGTCCTGGATGAAGAAAATGCTCAAACACAGGCAAAGAAATCCACAAAAGAAACTACACAGGTCTTGAACAGAAATGACAGGTCTGGTCACACGTATCCTTCTTCTTGCAATTTCTCCTACTCCATTACTGTCTCAATTCTTTTCCTTATATACTCTTTTGCAGACCCCACCCACATTTAGACCTCTTTTTTTTAATTTTCGGGGACTTGCCCCAGACATGTCTGGAAACATGTCCAAACATGACTCCAGTCTGAGCTTAACAAAAAAAAGGTAAATACTGCCATCTAGTGGCCTATATTCACATTACAGGGGTGGTGTCTATCCAGGGGAGGGGGGGGGTCTGGTCCGGTCGAGTCGAAAATTTATTAATTAAGCTAAAGTAAATCTTAAGGTAATGAACCAAACAATTTTATTAACAAAATTTTAACAAAACAGAACAACATTAAAACACTTTACTGAAGGGCAGGGCAGGCTTAGGCAGAGCAAGGCTGGGCTGGGCAGGGCGGGGCGGGGCTGGGCTGGACAGAACAGGTTTGGGGCTGGGAAGAGCTGGACATGCTTGGGCTGGACTGGGCTCAATGGCACATTGTGCAGCTCTGGTCAGAGCACTTGATTTTTCATGGCTTTGTGAAAAAGAGTTTGAGAGCCTCCTCATAGAGCTCCAGGGGCTGACATCATGCAATCAGAAATCGCCACATTGGCAGTAAAGTGTGTGGTTAACAACACTGGCAGGCATACGGCAAGCAGCTAATTTGCTGATTATATTCATGAAAAGTGAATAATTTTTTGTCTTAGGTAATTTGGACAGTCATTCAAACTTTAATAACGTGGTGACACAAGCTAGTTAACATACACGTTGAGCAGAGCGAATAGCTAGTTACATTATTCCGCCCTGTTGCTAATGCTAACGTAACTGTGATGAAGAGGCATTTAAGGCCTGCGTTCACAGGCAGCGCTTTCAGAGCTGGAAGCGCCCGTGATCATATTTACAGGGCGCTACTCTCTAGCAAATAGATAAATGAACGCTACAACGCAAATTAAGGGCCGGTTCATACTCTACGCAAGGTACTCGAGCGAACGCGAGCACAGGTCCCTTCCATTCCGTTCACAGAGAAGCCTGAACGCGCGTCCCTCGCTGCGCTGTGCCTCGTTAATAAGCAGTACATTGCTCATACAATAGGGGGTAGCATGGTCTTCTCCTTCTCCTCCTGCTTCTTTTATCTGTTTGGTGTGTTGAACACAGCGTATGGTGCATTATTATCCCCCGCCAACAAGAAGTGGGAGGGGGATATAGGTTTGACCTCCGTCCGTCCGTCCGTCCGTCCGAGATAAAGGGGACAGCTTTACTCAGAAACTACTACAGATACAGTAACCAAATTTGGTGTGTAGCTTCAGACCATAAAGGCCTTGATTGAGTTCGAAAATGAGAAGTGCACGATTGGCGGGGGATGTTGTAGACCATGTCGACTTGTTTGCTTTATCTCCCCTATTGGAATTTCACGGAAATACACGCGTCGATGCATCGCGTTACAAAAAGTTGGACGACACACTTTGCCACGCAAGGACGCAGGATGGCCACCTTGCGTTGCTCGATGCGTTGCCTTACGTTCGCGCTCGCGTACCTTGCGTAGAGTATGAACCGGCCCTAAGGCAGCAGGCGGACCTGATATTGCATGCAGTTATTAGACTGCGCCGACCGTCCGACCTAAAAGCAACGAAAAATGCCAAGATCAGAGGAAATTCTCACTTTTAAGTGACTTAATCATTTAAATACAATACACTCTAACGAAAAAAGGCGAGAGAAAGTTCACTTTTCCAAAGTATATTAATGTAACAAGTAAACAAAAAATCGCATCCTAACTGGACGGAAAGCATTCAAAAGACATCGGGCCGATAGGTGCGCGCCGGAACAATCAAAGGAAATAATAATCACAAACACAAATCAGATGGCATTCGCAAAACCCAAGTCCATGTAAAAAAGTCCCAAATTTCCCAAAAGAAATTATGTCGACCTTAACAGTTAGTGTAGGATCCGGAGTTCAGGTGAGATGAGGAAGAGTCGCCGCGGCAGTAGATGACTCTGACTCCACTGCGGTATAGCTCACCCACTCCCGTACGCCGGGTAAAGGAGGTCCAGAACGGTCGCCAGGATATTTGATCCCCAAAAAAAGCAAAAGAAATCCAAATCGACAGGGATATTCCACAAAATACGCCGCTTGGGATCCACGGACGCCGGCTCCTACGTGGACGTCATTTCCTTCCTGAGTACTAAAGTTAATTGTCAGATCAACTCAACTGCTGATACAAACCTGACTAAAAAAAATGACAGCCAATGGGCAGCTCATCTTAAAATGCACAGGGTGTACTGCATGAGGGTATGCGAGCCTTACAAATGGATTGACACTGTTCGCCGTGTTTGTGAGACTCGCACGATCAAGTAGACACCCTATGCATGTCTGTTAGGGGAGCAAGGATTCATCGACATTGTCGACAAAATTTGATAAAGTTCGTTGTTGACTAATTTATTCATCGTTAATTTGTCGTTACGTCATTGAAAAAGTATTTCACGCATTGTAACTGGACGAAGCGTAGTTTCACAGGAGCTGGAGATGAAGGCAGCTGCAGAGTGAGTCATTTCACTTCCTCGCAACTTAGTCACGCCTGCGCAAATGCGACCTGTGGGAGGAGAGCGGAAAGCGACAGGATAATGCGGGCTTGGAGCTGATAATTTATACACGCAGTTACGATATTCTATCACTAGATGGCACACCAGGATCAATTATTGAACATTCACAAGCAAGCCGAATACTGAATACCGTATTTTTCATGAACTTAAAATTTGATTAAAGAGCACCAGGAGAGAACAAAGATTGGTTGTTCCTCTTCTTTCAATGCGTACTGTGAAAAATACTTTGTACTTGTGTGACAGGCAGGGAGCACCTGCGTGACTATTCCTTAACACTCCACTGGGGAGTAGACCACACCCACTCAATAGACCAGGACACAAGGTACTTCGTTTAAAACAAAATAATTTATTGAGGTAGTTAAAAAGGAGGGGGGGTTTAATGGGTAAGAGCCAAAAGACTCGACTGGACAAGCCCTCAATATGGCCAGCAGGGAGCCTAGCTTGCTAGCAGACTAATCAGTGCTCAATTAGACAGGGTTCCAATACAGCCAGCAGAGGGGTGGCTAGGTAGCAGGCCAATCAGTGCTCAGTTGGACAGGGTCCCAATACGGCCAGCAAGGGAGTAGCTAGCAGGCTAGTCAGTGCCCAGTCAGCCGGGGTTCCAATACAGCCAGCAAAGGAGTTGCTAAGTAGCAGGCTAATCAGGGCTCAGTTGAACAGAGTTCCAATACGGCCAGCAAGGGGGTAGCTAGCAGGCTAGTCAGTGCTCAGTTAGACAGGGTTCCGATACGGCCAGCAAGGGAGTAGCTAGCAAGCTAGTCAGTGCTCAGTTAAACAGGGTTCCAATACGGCCAGCAAGGGAGTAGCTAGGTAGCAGGCTAATCAGTGCTCAGTTGGACAGGGTTCCAATACAGCCAGCAAGGGAGTAGCTAGCAGGCTAGGCAGTGCTCAGTTGAACAGAGTTCCAATACGGCCAGCAAGGGGATAGCTAGGTAGCAGGCTAATCAGCGCTCAGTTGAACAGGGTTCCAATACAGTCAGCAGAGGAGTAGCTAGCAGGCTAGGCAGTGCTCAGTTGAACAGAGTTCCAATACGGCCAGCAAGGGAGTAGCTAGGTAGCAGGCTAATCAGTGCTCAGTTGAACAGGGTTCCAATACAGCCAACAGAGGAGTAGCTAGCAGGCTAGGCAGTGCTCAGTTAGACAGGGTTCCAATACGGCCAGCAAGGGAGTAGCTAGGTAGCAGGCTAATCAGTGCTCAGTTGGACAGGGTTCCAATACAGCCAGCAAGGGAGTAGCTAGCAGGCTAGTCAGTGCTCAGTTAGACAGGGTTCCAATACGGCCAGCAAGGGAGTAGCTAGGTAGCAGGTTAATCAGTGCTCAGTTGAACAGGGTTCCAATACAGTCAGCAGAGAAATAGCTAGCAGGCTAGGCAGTGCTCAGTTGCACAGAGTTCCAATACGGCCAGCAAGGGGATAGCTAGGTAGCAGGCTAATCAGTGCTCAGTTGAACAGGGTTCCAATACAGTCAGCAGAGGAGTAGCTAGCAGGCTAGGCAGTGCTCAGTTGAACAGAGTTCCAATACGGCCAGCAAGGGGATAGCTAGGTAGCAGGCTAATCAGTGCTCAGTTGAACAGGGTTCCAATACAGTCAGCAGAGGAGTAGCTAGCAGGCTAGGCAGTGCTCAGTTGAACAGAGTTCCAATACGGCCAGCAAGGGAGTAGCTAGGTAGCAGGCTAATCAGTGCTCAGTTGAACAGGGTTCCAATACAGTCAGCAGAGGAGTAGCTAGCAGACTAGGCAGTGCTCAGTTGAACAGAGTTCCAATACGGCCAGCAAGGGAGTAGCTAGGTAGCAGGCTAATCAGTGCTCAGTTGGACAGGGTCCCAATACGGCCAGCAAGGGAGTAGCCAGCAGGCTAGTCAGTGCTCAGTTAAACAGGGTTCCAATACGACCAGCAAGGGGGTAGCTGGGTAGCAGGTTAATCAGTGCTCAGTTGAACAGGGTTCCAATACAGTCAGCAGAGGAGTAGCTAGCAGGCTAGGCAGTGCTCAGTTGAACAGAGTTCCAATACGGCCAGCAAGGGAGTAGCTAGCACACATTTCCACACACGTGCGACAATCCACGGCAAATCCACACCAACCCGTGAGGTACTTCGCACAATGGCACATCCAATAGTGGCACAGCAATCAAGTCACACACACCCACAGCAGCGTGAGCTAGGGCCCAAGGCACATAGTAGCGGACTTGTGAGTCAGCCTGAGCAGGAGTAGGAAGGTAGCCACTTATCTTTCTGAACAAGGAGAATGCGGGCGCATAATAATGCGAGTCGGGAGGCGACCCACAAACACAGGCACAAAGACCATAAAGGGGCACACTTATCTCCAAACAAGATGAACTTCCGTAGCACTTTCCCCTTAGTCCAACGGCTGGGTTGTCAGAATATTTATCTCGAAGGGAACGTGAGATCCGCATCTATCAGAATGCCGGTTCCATGGTCAAGTCGCTCTGGTCCGATCACATTACCGCCGCATCGTCAGCCCCAGCCAGATCCGTCGTGAGCCTGTGTGTCCGCGCTGCCAAAACCGCTTCTCCTCCCGACGAGCCCTCTCCCAAACTGTCGGCTCCCTGAGGTATAAAAGGCATTCCCCGAAACCTGTATACCAATCACGTAGCGTTATTTTTACCCGCTACACACCTGTAATTAATGGCTGACAATGAATGAACACAGGTATGGTTTGTTTACATCTGCTCCCCTATGCGCCGCCATCTTAAGTGTAGCGGCACAGCCATCCCCAAAGGAAACCATTTCCCTTACAGTAGTTCCGCCCTTTCCCCCCCCTTTCGTCTAGGCACTCCGTGACATCCCCCCGCACCAAAGGGTTCTAGTCCCTGGAACCCATTTCTAGTCGGCCCAATTGCCATACCTTTCTGGTGGTCTGCCTTGATTATCCCTCTGGGAGTGCCTAGGCTGAGGTGGGATATCTTTGCCTGTCACAGGTATCGGAGCTCCAGGAACAAGCGCCCATCCCATCAGGGGTCCCTGAGGTGTTTCGACTACCTTGGGGACTTCAGCCTGGCTGTATACCGTAGGGTAATGGGGACAGGGCCGCAATAAATTGCGGTGGAGTACCCGGTCAGGACCTGATCTCCCTTCGGGTCTCACCGTATAAACTGGTGCATTAGGTCGTGGGCAACCTACTACTACATAGGGCCTCGATTCCCATTGGTCAATCAGTTTACCTCGTCCTCAGCGCTGGTTCTCTCGGACAAGGACCCGCTCACCAGGTAACAGGGGCGCGTCTTGGGCCGTACGATCATACAGTCGCTTGTTCTTTGCAGCAGCAACCCCCAAGTGCTCATTAACCTTTTCATAGGCGTACCGGAGGCACTGATGGTGTCGACTCACCCAGTCGGTAGGATTCTGGGACTCCTCTGATGGTACTGCTCCCAGAAGCATATCGGTGGGTAGGCGAATGTGTCTCCCAAACATCAGATAGGTTGGGGCATAACCAGTGGAGCTGTGGACACTATTGTTGTAAGCTTGGACTAAGGAGGGGAGATGCTCTACCCACCGATCCTGTTGTTCCACCTCCAGCGTCCCTAGTAGGCTCAGCAGCGTCTGGTTGAGGCGCTCACAACCCCCATTACCCTGGGGGTGGTATGGTGTCGTACGCGTCTTGCGACAGCCATACAGCTGGCACAGCTCCTGGACGACCCTGGCTTCAAAGTTTGGGCCCTGATCGGAATGGAGAGTCTCCGGACAGCCAAAAGGCTGGATAACGTTACTCCACAAGGCCCTGGCAGTGGTGATGGCAGTCTGGTCGAAGGTGGGGATGGCCCAAGCATACTTAGTAAAGAGGTCAGTGGCGACTAGGATGTTCTGGTATCGGTCGGTGGGTCGGCTTAGAGTCAGGAAGTCGGTGGCAAGGATATGGAGAGGGGCTTTAGGCACAATAGGGACCAGCGGAGCTTTAGCCCCTGGTCTCCTCTTATGGAGGGTGCAGCGGGGGCAGCTTTGGATGAACGAGGCCACAGACTCTTCCATCCGCGGCCAATAGAAGTTTCTTCGGATGAGGGACAGCGTTCTTTCCTGGCCCTGATGTCCCATATCAGTATGGTAAGCTTTTAAAAGGACTTGGATCTGGGTCTGTGGCACAACCACCTGCAAAATGACCTCATGAGTCGTGTTCTCTTGCTTGGTTCGGCAGAGTACGCCGTCTTGTAGACTCAGCCTACCCCAATGGCTCAACATCTGCCTCACAGCGTGCGTCTGCACTTTCCTTTCGTCCGCAGGGGGCAGCGCACCATGCTCCAGGTACGCCCGAACCACCCGCAGATCTGGGTCCGTCGCCTGCAGCTCTTCCCACCGTCTTGGGTCCCAGCCCCAACCTGCCGGTACAGCGTCTGCATCCACCCCAGGGACCTCTACTGTGGCAACGAGCAGTCCTTCCTCTGACGGCATGGATGGCATTGTGGCCAGATGGGTCACATCGGTCACAGGGAGCCTGGAAAGAACATCGGCGTTAGTATGTTCTTTACCTGGTCTGTACCGTATCTGGTAGTTGTAATTTGCAAGTTGGGCTACCCAGCGTTGCTCTACCGCCCCCAACTTAGCCGTATGGAGATGGACCAGGGGGTTGTTGTCGGTCACCACCGTCACCTCAGCGCCCCACAAATAATCTTTAAATTTTTCACTCAAAGCCCACTTCAAGGCCAAAAGCTCGAGTTTAAAGGAGCTGTAGTTCGAATCGTTCCGTTCTGCGGGGTGGAGGCTTCGACTCGCATAGGCAATGACTCTCTCCACCCCCTCCTGTTGTTGCGCCAACACTGCACCCAGGCCAGCATTACTGGCATCAGTATAAAGAGTAAAAGGCAGGGAGAAGTCAGCGTACACCAGAATGGGGGCCTTCAGCAGCTCAGCTTTCAGCCTCTGAAAGGCCACATCACACTCAGGGCCCCAGGCAACAGAGGGGGAACCCCTACCCCGGGGGCGAGCAGTGCCAACAAGGAGCTCGTTCAGGGGTTTTGCAATCTTGGAAAAATCCTTTATAAACCGTCTATAATAACCCACAAACCCCAAAAAAGAACGCACCTGCCGGACAGTCTTCGGGGGCTGCCATTCTTGCACCGCCGATACCTTTTCGGGGTCAGGGGACACCCCTTGGTGGCTGACGCAGTGGCCCAGGAACTTTACCTCTCGCTGGAACAGCTGGCACTTCTCTGGCCGCAATTTCAGGCCATATCGCTCCATTGCCCGGAACACCTCCTCCAGATGGCTCAAATGGGAGGGGAAATCTGGAGAGAACACAATCACATCATCCAGATACACTAAAGTGGACTCTACAAGCTGACCCCCAAGGCACCTCTGCATTAGCCGCTGAAAGGTGGCCGGAGCATTGCAGAGGCCAAAGGGCATCCTGTCCCACTCAAATAGCCCAAACGGTGTTGTGAACGCTGTTTTCTCCCGGTCTCGCTCGTCCACTTGCACCTGCCAGTAGCCACTGGCAAGGTCACACGTGGAATACCACGCTGCCCGGGACAAACTAGTAAGAGAGTCTTCAATGCGAGGCAGGGGGAAGGCATCCTTCTTAGTCACGCCGTTCAGCTTCCGGTAATCGACACAAAACCTCCAAGCACCTGTCTTCTTCTGGACAAGGACGATGGGGGCGGCCCAAGGACTGCTGCTCTCTCGAATAATACCTTTCTCCAACATACCAGTCAGCAGCGAGCGGACTTCCCGGTAAAGGGTGGGGGGCACCGGCCGGTAGCGCTCGCGGCTAGGGGTAGCGTCACTTGTAGGGATCTGATGTTTCACCACATCCGTACACCCATAGTCCTCATCATGGGTGGAAAATACGTGTTGCCATCGAACCAAAAGTTGTTGCAGCTGCTGCTGTTGGTTCTCGTCCAGGCCGTCACCCTGCAATGACTCACAACACAGATGGTCCGGCATGTCCACGGCTGACGCCTCTAGCCCCCGGTCTGCGTGGACAATGCCCACTTCTACTACCCCTGGCCCTACTCTAGTAAAACAAACATCATTTCCTTCAATTACTTGGGATGGCGTGATGGTGGAGACTCGGGCAAGGCCCTGGTGGCGATGCAGGTTAACTGGGTAGGGCTTGGTATTTCTCACCCGGACTGGGACACGTCCCCGGTGGACCGTCGCAACTGCTCGCGCCACCTCAACCTCCTTGCACTCCAGATGCGGCCCTATGATTACCCAACCATTCTTCCCCTGATTACGAGAGGGTACCTTAGCCCACACCAGTGCTTCGCTGTGGGCCGGGATGGCAAGGGCATAGCGGCAAGACACACGAGCAGTGTCCTCTCGTTCCTCCTGCGCCCGGCTTGTGTGGATGCGGCGGCAATCTGCGAGGATACGTTCCCATTCTCTTCCCTCTGAGAGGTGTGCGTGTCGAAATGCCTGGTCCGTGTGGTTCTGGAACAGCCGCTCCCAGCAAGCAGAGATGACGTTCATGCCCAACAGTGCCTGATGGTTACCAAGGCAGTGATCCCTCACCACGACAACTCCCTTGTCAGCCACCGTCACCCCTCGGACCCGAAAGTCAGTCACAATATAACCAATGTAGGGGATGTCAAGACCATTGGCCCCTCGCAGGGTCAGCCAGGATGCATCAGCCTGCTGTAGTTGTTGCACATCAAAGATCTCTTTACACAGGCCTTCAGAAAACAGCGTCACTTGGGAACCAGTATCAACCAGGCACTGGACTTCTTTGCCATGGACATGGATCTTCACAACAGGGCACTGGCCAATCAAGACATCTCTGGGAATAGGCGTAGGGTCATTTACAGGGGCCCCGGTCACTTGACCCACAGTGACCGGTAAAGCTAAAAACCCGGCTGCGAAGCGCGTCGTGCCTCACAATGCCGGCTCACATGTCCTGCCACCCCACAACGATTACAAATCGGCCTACCTTCTCCATCCCACTGGAACCTGGAACTGGTGGGCCGGGCAGCCCGTCGCTCCCGTCCACCATCAGAATAAGACCTCCCTCGAGGTGGTGGTGGGCTACTGGGGCGGCTCCCACGCAGCTCCTCCAGAAGCGTCTTAGACAGCTCCGCCATCTGTTCTTTTACATCTCTCATTATTTCAGCATGCAGTTCACGTTTCCAATCAACAGCAGAGGGGGGAATGAGGGCGCTAGCACTACTCACAGCTACACCCACTGGTGGCTCGTTGGTCGCTTGGTGGTCCAGCTCTAGGGCCAGCGCCTCTCTTCGGACAGCCTCATAGGTCAGGGCAGCATCACGGCGGAGCTGAGTCTTCAGGCACTGGCGTATTGGGCCCTCACAGAGTCCCATGAGGAACTGATCTCGCATCAAGGCATCCTCGTCACCCAAGCCATGGTTGTCTCGGTTCTTCAGGCGCACAAACAACTCCCGCAGCTGTAAGGCAAAAGAGCGGATGGACTGAGTGGGGCCTTGCCTACAGTTGAAGAACTGCGCTCTTAAGGCAGCTACTGGGGTCTTGTCACCGTAGAGATCTTTCAAATAATCAAGGACAGCATTGGACGTGTTGCGCTTCCCTTCAGGTGCGGCTTGCACCTCTCGCTTGGCTTCTCCCTCCAATGAGCCAAGGAGGAACTGCAGCCTCTGTTGTTCAGTCAACCCTTGCAAGTCGGCCAAATAGGTAGTCTGTGAGATCCACTCTTTGAGGCTAACATCAGAGCCGGGTCCACGGAACTTCGGGGCCCAAGGAGCTCCTACAAACACAGGCAAAACTTGAGAACGGGCTATTGGTGCCTCGTCGGCCATATTGAGGGGTGGAGTTACTCAAACCCAATGGAGATATCCTGCCGATTACGCCAATTGTGACAGGCAGGGAGCACCTGCGTGACTATTCCTTAACACTCCACTGGGGAGTAGACCACACCCACTCAATAGACCAGGACACAAGGTACTTCGTTTAAAACAATATAATTTATTGAGGTAGTTAAAAAGGAGGGGGGGTTTAATGGGTAAGAGCCAAAAGACTCGACTGGACAAGCCCTCAATATGGCCAGCAGGGAGCCTAGCTTGCTAGCAGACTAATCAGTGCTCAATTAGACAGGGTTTCAATACAGCCAGCAGAGGGGTGGCTAGGTAGCAGGCCAATCAGTGCTCAGTTGGACAGGGTCCCAATACGGCCAGCAAGGGAGTAGCTAGCAGGCTAGTCAGTGCCCAGTCAGCCGGGGTTCCAATACAGCCAGCAAAGGAGTTGCTAAGTAGCAGGCTAATCAGGGCTCAGTTGAACAGAGTTCCAATACGGCCAGCAAGGGGGTAGCTAGCAGGCTAGTCAGTGCTCAGTTAGACAGGGTTCCGATACGGCCAGCAAGGGAGTAGCTAGCAAGCTAGTCAGTGCTCAGTTAAACAGGGTTCCAATACGGCCAGCAAGGGAGTAGCTAGGTAGCAGGCTAATCAGTGCTCAGTTGGACAGGGTTCCAATACAGCCAGCAAGGGAGTAGCTAGCAGGCTAGGCAGTGCTCAGTTGAACAGAGTTCCAATACGGCCAGCAAGGGAGTAGCTAGGTAGCAGGCTAATCAGTGCTCAGTTGGACAGGGTTCCAATACAGCCAGCAAGGGAGTAGCTAGCAGGCTAGGCAGTGCTCAGTTGAACAGAGTTCCAATACGGCCAGCAAGGGAGTAGCTAGGTAGCAGGCTAATCAGTGCTCAGTTGAACAGGGTTCCAATACAGCCAACAGAGGAGTAGCTAGCAGGCTAGGCAGTGCTCAGTTAGACAGGGTTCCAATACGGCCAGCAAGGGAGTAGCTAGGTAGCAGGCTAATCAGTGCTCAGTTGGACAGGGTTCCAATACAGCCAGCAAGGGAGTAGCTAGCAGGCTAGTCAGTGCTCAGTTAGACAGGGTTCCAATACGGCCAGCAAGGGAGTAGCTAGGTAGCAGGTTAATCAGTGCTCAGTTGAACAGGGTTCCAATACAGTCAGCAGAGAAATAGCTAGCAGGCTAGGCAGTGCTCAGTTGCACAGAGTTCCAATACGGCCAGCAAGGGGATAGCTAGGTAGCAGGCTAATCAGTGCTCAGTTGAACAGGGTTCCAATACAGTCAGCAGAGGAGTAGCTAGCAGGCTAGGCAGTGCTCAGTTGAACAGAGTTCCAATACGGCCAGCAAGGGAGTAGCTAGGTAGCAGGTTAATCAGTGCTCAGTTGAACAGGGTTCCAATACAATCAGCAGAGGAGTAGCTAGCAGACTAGGCAGTGCTCAGTTGAACAGAGTTCCAATACGGCCAGCAAGGGAGTAGCTAGGTAGCAGGCTAATCAGTGCTCAGTTGGACAGGGTCCCAATACGGCCAGCAAGGGAGTAGCCAGCAGGCTAGTCAGTGCTCAGTTAAACAGGGTTCCAATACGACCAGCAAGGGGGTAGCTGGGTAGCAGGTTAATCAGTGCTCAGTTGAACAGGGTTCCAATACAGTCAGCAGAGGAGTAGCTAGCAGGCTAGGCAGTGCTCAGTTGAACAGAGTTCCAATACGGCCAGCAAGGGAGTAGCTAGCACACATTTCCACACACGTGCGACAATCCACGGCAAATCCACACCAACCCGTGAGGTACTTCGCACAATGGCACATCCAATAGTGGCACAGCAATCAAGTCACACACACCCACAGCAGCGTGAGCTAGGGCCCAAGGCACATAGTAGCGGACTTGTGAGTCAGCCTGAGCAGGAGTAGGAAGGTAGCCACTTATCTTTCTGAACAAGGAGAATGCGGGCGCATAATAATGCGAGTCGGGAGGCGACCCACAAACACAG
Organism: Gymnothorax reevesii; assembly: GCA_029721435.1. NCBI lineage: Eukaryota > Metazoa > Chordata > Actinopteri > Anguilliformes > Muraenidae > Gymnothorax > Gymnothorax reevesii. The sequence continues at coordinate 61,331,721 of CM056581.1, forward strand.
GCACAAAGACCATAAAGGGGCACACTTATCTCCAAACAAGATGAACTTCCGTAGCACTTTCCCCTTAGTCCAACGGCTGGGTTGTCAGAATATTTATCCCGAAGGGAACGTGAGATCCGCATCTATCAGAATGCCGGTTCCATGGTAAAGTCGCTCTGGTCCGATCACATTACCGCCGCATCGTCAGCCCCAGCCAGATCCGTCGTGAGCCTGTGTGTCCGCGCTGCCAAAACCGCTTCTCCTCCCGACGAGCCCTCTCCCAAACTGTCGGCTCCCTGAGGTATAAAAGGCATTCCCCGAAACCTGTATACTAATCACGTAGCGTTATTTTTACCCGCTACACACCTGTAATTAATGGCTGACAATGAATGAACACAGGTATGGTTTGTTTACATCTGCTCCCCTATGCGCCGCCATCTTAAGTGTAGCGGCACAGCCATCCCCAAAGGAAACCATTTCCCTTACAGTAGTTCCGCCCTTTCCCCCCCCTTTCGTCTAGGCACTCCGTGACACTTGTACTAGAGCTTTTGATAGTTATATATACTTATAAGTATTTTTTTCACAAAATACCTCAGGTACTTAAGTACATTTAATCTGAGCTATTTTAAGACTTTTTTGCAAGTAATTTTCTTATGGGTGACTTCAACTTTTACCAAAGTAACTGTCAGTTATGGTACTTCCATTTTTACTCAGTTATTTTGTTCCAGTACTTTATACACCTCTGGATATACCTGGTTTAATATCAAAGACTCTAGACCAAAGAATGTTATTCTAAAGGGGTCTATTCTCCCATGCGCTTAAGTCGAAAAAAGCGCGTAGCTACGCGCTTTTCAGCCTACGCGTATTCTCCCCTCGACTTAAGTCTGTGCATTACGCGCCTTAAAGGCAGTTACGCGCTTGGGGCGGAGCAAGGCCAAAATCGGGGCGTTTCCGGGCGTTTCTCATGCAAATAACACTTACGCGTATTCTCCCCCTGGCTTACGCGCTTTTTCTGTTAAGCGCTTTTGAGGGCTGTATTCAGGTCAAGCGCCAACATTAGGTGAAATTGAATATTGCGTCTGATGTCGGTTATAGGCCGAATTTTCACATTACTTTTATTTTATTTAACATGGTAAAGGTTGAGACATTTAATATTCGATTGTTCTTCCTTATTTCTAAACTACATTTCTCAAAGCCATGATAATTTATCAAACGAAATCATCACATGATATTACGCATCAGCCTCTTCTCCAATCAGTTAAATTAGAAACGCAAAACTATTAATTAATACGAGTATACATAAGACCATCATTCTACCATGCCCTCAAAATCTAATGCCAAAATGCCAGTCCTGCATTTGCTTGCACTCTTGCGTGATTTGGGAAAGAGTAGAGCAGCGCGCCGAGCTCGAAGACGAACACGCATATATCGGCTTCGTTTGGACATCCTGGGACAAACAAACTTCGAGTGCATCCAGCGCTTTCGCCTGGACCGTGCATGAGGCAATCATCTATCTTTGCCGACTTCTGGATGAACAGCTATCCAGCCGCAACAATTATCCACAAAACATACCCGTGGTCATCAATGGCAGAACTGCGCTGTCGCTCCTGGCATCTGGGTCGTCCCAGAGAGTGGCAGGTGATGTCATACACATCACAGGCGACTGTGTCAAGGTGTCTGACGCAGTTCGTTGGCGCTTCATCTCCCAACCGACGCCACATCCAGGGGCGCGTTTCCCAAAAGCATAGTTGCTAACTAAGTTAGCAACTTACATAGTTCCTCCATTCACATTCAATGGGCCCAACTATGTAAGTTAGCATCTGTGATTTCGGGAAACGCACCCCAGAACGATTCGCAGCTTAATTCCTCGAAGCAGCCTTCATTGCTTGCTTGCCATACAACACCAACATCTGAGAAATTTGGTTTTCGGCTTTGGCTCGACGTCGCCATCATTGTCTTCCATGTTCTATTAACAAATGCGACTGCCCTGTATGTTCGTGATAATCTAAAAAGTTGTGATATTCTCACGAGTGAGGGGATTGATTTTCTCATTGAGGATATCTGTATAAACTAACTCGAGTCCTAGTAATTTTTTACCATTGGTAATACTGTGTAATTTAATGTGTGAATAAAGATATTATTAAATAGGCTACTCTAGATTGAGCCCTACCCTGGCAAATACCAAAGCACTATCCATTTTTTAATCAATTTTAGCGTTTAAAGAATAGCCGACATGGGAAGAATCATTATCAGTAAATGGGATAATAGATTATAATAAAGTATTAGGCACAAGTTCAAGTGAATGTGTCGCTCAAATCAAATAGGATGATAGGCTTTGGATATCGAATTCCGTCATTACTGAGGCGGTTTCGGGGCGGGGAGATGACCGCATGCGGGGAAAGAATCCTTGTTAAAGCGTTTCCATGTCCTTTAGTTGCAAACCTGACATCGGAGTAGTTTTCAAATGCGCAATTTCTAAATGAGATCATATAAACTGTCTTTGATTATCTTTGTGTGACTAGAATGTTCCCTTCGTCTTCTTCCCTGTCTTCCACGGAACAAACATGCTGGTGTAGGAGGGGCACATTTTCAATGATCTGATTGCGCTGATTGAGAAGCGCTAATTTCTTTATTAATTATTTCATTATCGCGGCAATTTGTTTGTATGCATAGCTTTAATGCCATGGTGGCTAGAGTAAGAAATAACGCGCGGCGGGGGATAAATAAAGAGATGTCTGAATTACGTCTTGTAATTGGTACGGCCTACTAGGCCTATTACAGCGGCATATAAAACCTCGTATCTTCACAATGACAAACTTCACAGGAAAATAAAAAATAAATGTAAAATAAAATAATAATAATAATTATAGTAATATAAATGGATAAATATAGTTTTAAATAAAAATGTTTAATTTTGCATGTGAGAATAGTGGACATACGAGTTTTCGTTTCTTATCAGTTTGGAGATACGAGGTTTTATCGGCAGGCCCACGATATTCAAATTTAAAGTCTGGATTGCGTTTTCCATGGACCACAAATGCGTTTTCATGGTTAATCAGAAAATCCTTTTTCCATGTTTTCCTGATAGCCATAATCAATGAGCTTTGTACAGAGTCTGCCTCTCTTTTTGGATCAGTCACACCTCTTTCATAAGGCCGCCTACATTCTGAAGTTAAGCGCTGTGGGCGTGATCGAAGCGAGTAGGGGAGAATACGCGTAACTCAAAAGCGCTTAACTCGAAGCGCGTAAAAAAAGACTTACGCGCGAATGGGAGAATAGACCCCAAAATGCAGATTTTTTTAATTAAAGGAAAACTTCTTTTTTTGCTGCTGCTGCTACCTGTCCTTGGTGATCAGAAAAATTATGTATTTATTTTTTTATATTCACACTTTAGCCTGACAACAATTCAAAAACTTGAATTCTGACTTGAATTTTTAGCAAAGTTTAATAAAAAATTTTTGGAAGAAATATTAATCCTTATTGTCTGTATTGTTAGCACATGGGTAAAATGACCTCAAGCTAAATTGAAAAGCCAATAGCTAAATAACCGTTGTACTGTGCAAGTCAATTTGACTAGTCGATTAATCGTTTCAATAATCGTTGACATATCGACAATCAAAATAATCGTTAGTTGCAGCACTAATGTCTGTAGGATCTATCGTTGTCGAGGTAAGTCTTGAAAGCCAATGAGTCTCGCATACTTGAAATCACACTAACTTCTTTGATTGACGGTTGCTCCGTCATATCACAAGCTAAGAAGATGGGACCAAGATGTCCTTGTAGCCAATAAGGAGACCTTTACAAAGAGGGACAGCACTTCCCCTCATTGTCTCGGAAAACCTGGGAAATTGAGTGCGCATTTCTCATTGAACGCCAGTGCGTAAAGAGGCTCTATTATAGCGGTCTTGCTCCTACGCAAAACTTTCGTATTTTGCGCAAAAATGCTTAAACAGCAGGAAAAACAAAACACATGGAGGACGAATGGGGCAAAGGAAGAGGAAAGAGAGAAAGTGATATTGAGGCAGAAATAAAAAAAATTGAAGAAAGTGAATCTCTATACAGACAACTATTAACGGGACAATGTGATGACAGGCAGAAGGAAAGTGCAGACTGTGCTGTATCAGGCAGGATTACACTTCACCACCAGAATGAGTATTACTGTGAAAGAACACTGAACAATACTACAAAGTACATTTTAATTAATGACAATAGAGGAGATCATGCAAAAATATGTTGACACTAATGCAGCGAGCAATGTAAACCAATGTGAGCCTGGGGGAGGGACATGATGGGGCTCGCTTTGTTTAGGGTAAGGCAGTAAGAGCCCCATCATGTCTCTTTGAGTATGATTAATGAGTGTGGCTCCACCAAGCTATCCTAAGAGAGTGATTTTGAACTCTCCGGTACTTCTCAAATCTGAAGTTTCACATGCACAAACGGACGGGTGGTACCACTGTTTTCTCAATGTACACCAAATTTTATCGCCCGCTAGAAGTCAGGTCTGAACTATATTTTATTCATTTGCGATCAGTTTCTCACTTGACTGATTGGAGTTGAGGGCCCAAAGCATTTGCCCTTGTACCTACTCAGTTTATAAATATTCTAGTATTGACATTCAATGTATTGGAAAACTAATATTTTGTTAAAAAAAAAAAATAATAATTCTGTTTTCCGATCTTTATTCTGTCTTTCGATATCTTGACATAATCCGTGAATATCGGGAAAATAAATATTTATTTTTATTTTTATTCCCCCCTCCCCAAAATATTTTGCTTGAAAAAATCCGTGAACCAAACAATCCAAAAAGTCTCGCCAAAGGTGCTGGGCAAGGGCAATCTCTCCTAATCACCTTGTAAATAAAGTAGTGTTGTTACCGTCCATACCAAGGCTTCGGAGCCTGTATTAAAATTGTGAAGCACTTCCTAACGGAGCTCCGTGTCGAGGCTGGTATCGTCTCGGCGAAATGACGTCAGACAGTCAGTCGACTATAAAATGTCCCATTTCTCTTCTGCAGCTCGTGGGATGTTGTCAGTAGTTGAAGTTAGTCAGTGCGGTTTGCGATTTTGTGTGGTGTGCGAGTTAGTCATTGCGTGCGATGGAGCCAGCAAGAAAGAAAAAGTTGGTTCCCGTTCGGGAATACTTTAATTTGATTTCACCAAATAAGGTTGCTTACTGAGGCTATTAAATTGTTCGACTATTATGTGATGTCGTATTTTCAAACATTTTCAAATAATTTCCAATACATAATAAATTCCCTTAATTTGATATTTTTCCATTTTATTATTAGGGGAAACGCTTAATATTTTTGAACAAAAATACAAATCTCTTTGTGTCACTTGCGCGTTCACTCACTGCCCTCTGTCCTGTCCCCGAAAGTATCTTTTAGTTTCGTTATGACATAACATGGTCAAAATACTTCATTTTATTTTGCATTTACCGTCATTGATTCTGCCACTTTCGTGATGAAGGCTTCGGCCGGAATTATACTTTGCGCGTGCGCTGTTGGGCGCTAGAGCGCGTTGACGCAATTTTCGTCATCAAACAGTGATGATACAGCTCTCCAGGGTCGACCGCGTACCCTCCAAAATTTTCTGACCGTGCGGACAGGAGCGCACAGGAACGCGTGATCAAAACACCAACTGCGCATGCTCTAGCAAACAAACACGGATGCTTTTCATTGCTTTTCTACCCGCGTACAGGAGCGCTCAATGCGTTTAACTATATTTGGCAGAGGATGCGTCTGCGTCCGAGTGCGCACAAATGCGTTCGCGGATGCGCAAAGTATAACGCCGCCTTTAGCTTGCCTACCACTTCAGACGAAGCACAATTTGTATGTGTTTTCACTGACCAATAGGGGTCTCTAGAGTGCATTCGAAACCTCAAGAAATGAACCACACTTCAACACATCTGGCTGGAAAGCGTCAACGCTTCATAAAGCTTCATCTCACCAGCACTAAAATAAAGCACTCGGTTTCCAAGAAAACTTATGTTTTTAGAGTTATTGGTACGACTAAAAACGGAACAAGTGCAGCCTGAACTGTGTCTGCTGATCTCTCGTCATTACTGCGAGCGATGACCGGAAGTAGGAGACCGCCAGGGTTCTCATGGTGGCGCGCATCGTTAGAACAGGAATTAGGTGGATAACCAGCTTTAAACCGCCGTAAAAGCTGTTTTAAATGCCGCTATAGCCGCGGTTAACATCAAGTTTTAAAGCTTTTTTGTGTGAGAAAGAAGCCGTTTAGTTCCCCGTTGTGCCGCCAGCATATCCGAATAACGATTGTGTGTACATTTGCTCCAACGTTGAAGCCCAGACCAGCTGCAAGTAGTGGAGCGGCGGAGCAGCCCAGCCTAGGTCTGCTGAGGTGATCTGCGGTCAAAAGTTCACCGTATTCCCGGTAGAAGAACGCGAGCCGATTAATTTACTTGTAGCTTTTTGGAGATTAAACGCGGGCTGGATAGCTTCATTTTGAAAGATAAATGTAGGTCTTATAGATAAGAATAAACATCTGTGGCAGCTACGTTAGCTTATTTGAATTAAAATTGTAAAATGTAAATAGCATCTGACAGTGTGCAGCGTACATCAATTTCAAAAGCAAACACATGCAGACATACAGAGAGATTTTGGGCGTGTTGGCGGGGCGGAAGCTCGCGTTGGCGCCAGCAGAATGATAGGGGAAACACTGGGAACATGTAATGACGCTGTTCTAGCATACATAAAAAACTAGACAGTCCGGTCAGCTGCGGCCGCATGGGTCCCCCAAAAGCTCACTTCTCCCCTTCCTTGCACATATTCGGTCAATACTGTCACCATAGCAACCAAAATCGATAGGTGTCATAAGTGAAGGACACATGTCTACACCAAATATGAAAGTAATCGGTCAAAAATCGCAGCCTGTACTACATCTTCAAGGAAATCTACGTTGTGCCACTAATCTTCATATTATGCAGCCAATGCCATCACCATAGCAACCAAAATCGATAGGTGTCACATGTGAAGTATAACACGTCCGTACCAAATATGAAAGTAATAAGTCAAAAATTGCACCCTGTACGACATCCACAAGGAAATCTCTATGTTTTACAAATCATTTGCATATTATTCGGCCAATACTGTCGCCATGGCAACCAAAATTGCTAGGTGTCACAAGTGAAGTACAACACATGACACATAGCAAATATCAAAGTAATTGGTCAAAAATTACAGCCTGTACTGCATCCACAAGGAAATCTCTATGTTATGCCACCAATTAGCAAATAATTTGGGCAATACTGTCGCCATAGCAACCACAATTGATAGAGGTCATAAGTGAAGTACAGCACATTTCCATGCCAAATATGAAAGTAATCGGTCAAAAATTACTGCCTGTAGAGCGTCGACAGGGAAGGGTCTATGGACACGGATACGGCAGCAACGACAAACGTGAATCCATAGTAGCCGCCCAACTTCGTCCGAGGGCTACAATAAAGCAGTACAGGAAGGTATTGCTTCAACAGTGTTGTACAGCTAAGGGGTGGTAGGGTGGTTCCGCACCTCGTCAGCAGAAAAGAAAGAGTCGTCTGATGAGGTAGTGGTAGCATCATCAGACTCCCTCAATCGACTCAAGTGTGACTCAGCCTGAAATAAATGGCAGAGAAACACATCTGTCATACAGCAAGACCTACCTCTGATGACTCAGGCAAACATACAGCTTTAAAATGAAGAAGCAGACGGGACAAGTCAAAGACATTTTTATCTCAATTTTAGTTACAACCCCAAATCATAAAACAGTTCTGACAAAACTTTAAATAAAAATTAAAACTAAAAGGAGTGATCTGTTAATCATCTTTGACTTGTATTTAATTGAAAACGATACAACAGCACATTATTTGATGTTTCACTTCATGAATTTTGTAGATTTTTCGAAATAGACGCTTTCAATTTTTATCCTTGCAACATACTGCAAATAAGCTGGAAGAGTAAAGTATTTACAATTTGTAATGTAGCCACTAATTTTCACAATACTTAAAGGAGAAGTACCGTTTTTACAGTTTTGACATTATTTGTGGCATGAAATACGATAATTTACACACCCACATAACTTTCGTGTCACACGAAGTCCTTCGGTAGATATTTAGATCCAAAGAGAGCCGCGCATATCTGTATAATGGGAGTGAACGGGTCACCGAGAGCGCAGCCTCTAATGCCACATTATCTGTCGCGAAACTCATTCATTTAACCAATATTTTGTTATGATCCACTAGTGTTGTTCCCCTTTTGAGTCCGGGGTTGCCTGTTATCGTCATCCGCCGTCTGTAGCTTGACTTACTAACCGCTGAACTGGACGTTGTCATCTCAGGTGCCTCTACAGTTGTGAGACAGTCATTTCTGGAGACATCCAGACCTCAAACCCCACTCGAAGCAGCAAAGGCATTCCTCATAGGCATAGTCGAACATTGTCCACAAGAGCACCACCATTTACCATCTATTCCCGTGCAGCGGTTTGTTGTTCTCTGGCCAGCTGTTCCTCTATTTGCCTCCGCATCCTCCTTTCAATGAGCTCCTCATCTGTATAGGTGACCTGCAATAGTCACGTGACCTAACACTGGAATGCCTCATTAACTAGTAGCAACGGCCTGCATCGCCATTAGTGTGACCAAGCGCATCAGCAATGGAGGCAGAGGACAGTTCGGCTGAGCCTAAATCACAGCATTGTACTGTCTCGCCTTGCGTACATGCGGTTGTAGCTTATACCCACTTTTCTGGAAGATACTTTGCCATAAGCTCCTGATAACCATTTCTTCCAAAACGAAACAATTCTGACAGCAAGTTATTAAATGAGCTCAAAGCAGAAACATGCAAACCGTCGAATGCATTGCTTGTGTGGAGCGTGCAAACAGGTAACTCGTTCCAGGACAAATTCTGTATCCAGTTTTCACTTTTTCAGCTTGTAATTCGCCAAAACATTTTTTAAAGGCGATAAAATTCGGCCACGGCAATGCAGAGAAATCATTTGTTATACCAGACACAGCTTTAGCATCAGAGCAAGGGCGCACATCGGCAAAGTTCCCAGCTGACCCCGGATAAGCATAAAGATCGTTTCACTAATTGCGGCCTTATCAGCCCAACTTAGATACAACGCCTCTCTGCTTAGCTTCAACTGTAGCAGCTATGATCAGGAGACATTAAGACGAAACTACCACCTTGATTGCTAACCAAAGTAACACAAGCATACCAATCAGAATTACTGCAAATAGCTTCCAGTCGCGACACGCGAAGACACATGCGATAGTGACCAAGCGGTCACAACAACAGTTTCTTAAATGGGCCTATTGTTATCAGTTTGCAACTACAGCGCCCTCCATAATTATTGGCACCCATGGTGAAGATGTGTTAAAAGCCTTAAAATAAATGTTATTTTTATTGCATAAGCATACTCTCACACTGAAAATTGTAAAAAAATGTAACCTTCAACTAAAGTGAATTTTAAGGGAAAGAAAAAAATCCCTGACTAAGAAATAATTATTTTTCATAAAATCACCTGTTCCACAATTATTGGCACCCGCAACAATTCCGAGGAATTAAATGTAATTGAAGTATTTTTGTCATTTCTACAGTTGTTTACAAAGTTGATCAGAGTATCTAGGATCATTTAATTAGTAAATCATCGTTTCCTGTTTCGCTGGGGTATAAATATGACGTGACAAAGAAGCCATTTCTCTTATCCACTCTTCAAAATGGGAAAGACAAAGGAACACACCATTCAAGTAAGGCAGATGTGTGTCGACCTTCACAAGCCAGGCAATGGCAACAAGAAAATAGCCACTCGCCTGCACCTGCCCATATCTACTCTCAGAGGAATCATTAAGAAGTTTAAAACAACTGGAACAGAAGTAAACAAGCCTGGACGAGGACGCAAGGTTATTTTGCCACCATGCACAGTGAGGAGGATGTTAAGAGAAATAAAAAGTACTCCAAAGCTCACTGTTAAAGAATTGCAAAAAATGGTAGCATCTTGGGGTCACAAAGTCTCCAAAACAACCATCAGGCGCTATCTACTTGCCAAAAAGCTGTTTGGGAGGCATGAACGGAAAAAACCTTTTCTCACTAACAATCATGAACACAAACGTCTGGAGTTCGCTAAGCAGTACTGGGACTTCAACTGGGACCGTGTGCTTTGGTCAGATGAGACCAAGATAGAGCTTTTTGGCAACAAACACTCTAAGTGGGTCTGGCAGAACACAAAAGATGAGTATGCAGAAAAGCACCTCATGCCCACTGTGAAGTATGGGGGTGGATCGGTAATGCTGTGGGCCTGTTTCTCTTCCAGAGACCCTGGGAACCTTGTTAGGGTACATGGCATCATGAACGCTTTGAAATACCAAGACATTTTAAATCAATATCTGGTGGCCTCTGCCCGAAAGCTGAAAATGGGTCATCACTGGGTCTTTCAGCAAGATAATGACCCTAAACATGCGGCCAAATCTACACAGAAATGGTCCACCACACACAGAATCAAGCTCCTCCCATGGCCATCTCAGTCCCCAGACTTCAACCCCATTGAAAACCTATGGAGTGAGCTGAAGAGGAGAATGCAGAGGATAGGACCCAGGTCGTTGGATGATTTAGAGAGATTGTGCAAAGAGGAATGGTCGAAGATCCCTCTTTCTGCATTCTCCCATCTTGTGAAACATTATCGGAGAAGATTAGGTGCTGTTTTGTTGGCAAAAGGGGGTTGTACAAAGTATTAACATCAGGGGTGCTAATAATTGTGGCACACATGATTTGAAGTGAAATAATTATTTCTTAATGTGGGATTTCTTTCCCACTGAATAAATGCACTTGAATTAAAGGTTGTATTTTCCTGTTTTTTTCATTGTGGTCCTATATTATTTAGAAAAAAAGTGAATTTATTAGAAGCTAAAGAACACACCTTAACCAGGGGTGCCAATAATTATGGAGGGTGCTGTATATATATATAAATATATATATATATTTAGGTGCCGCCAAGTGGGACAAAGCATGACCAAAAATTGTTACGACGACTTCACGCAAGCGCAAAGTCATCAGGGCGATGAGTGGTGATGTGGGAAGACAGCGGGAACTATGCATGTCGTGCGTGACACTATGGGACATTGCGGTACGGCAGACGTTGACAAAGGGCGAACAATTCTTAACCTATGCGTAAACAAATCATGCCATGGCGTGTCAATGCCGCCAATTTTTGGCCGGGCATTGCGTAGACAGTGCGTAACTTGTGCGTTTACAGTGAGCGAACAGGGCACAAACGAGGCTTCACGCACTGCTGCGTATCACTGAAATGGCACGCCTTGCAACGACGCATTGAGCGGCATTGCAGGGACAAAAATCGTGCACATGTGAGGGTGGCAAAACTCTTACTTGTCAAAAACGAATTGCTGATATCAATAATTACATTAAAGATATCTGCAAAGGGCGAAAAGCCAACAACACTTTTCAAGCTTCTAGAAGTTTAAAAAAAAAATGTGACCAGTGGAATTAGTCGGGTGAAATGAACATTTTAACTTTTCAAATTATATTTTGACGAGTCAAAGTGTAATATCCACTGGTGAAAACTAAATCACTTCTCGACAGCCATACTGATTAAATTTTAAAACAGCCGTAAACGGTTGCGTTTCTGTCGGTTTCGAGTCTTAGTTTCCTGTTTCCTCAAGTACTTGTTCTGTTAATTAACATGCATTTATTTCCCTTCATCAGCTCAGTATCATCGCTGTAAGACAGCTAGACTTGCTTTTTGTTTCCATTGTAAAGCGATCTTGGGTCTGAGAAGGGCGCAAAAAAATTAAATTATTAAAACTAGTATTATTAATGTGATTATTATTATTTTTAATACTAATCCTTCTCCTTGTAATCAGCACACCAAAATCACCAAATCCTTTTACAGCTCATGTACCCTACCCGCACCTCCATGCTGTTTCGCTCAGATTCGATCTCTCTGTCATCCATGTGTACCTGCTAGTGATGCGTTGGTCGGCCCGTAACCCGTGGTTGTCGGGCGGGTCGGGTCAATATTTTAATAACATTTAGCGGGTGTGGGCGGGTTGGGCCATACAGTGGTTACATCTAATTCCCACGAAATTGCGAATAAAAAGTAAAATACGCTATCGGCCACTTGAGGACTCTATACCTACAGCCTAGATAATATGCTCTTGTCAAACGATGTAACGCTACCTTAAGCAGAATAGAATGCCAATTGTACCACTCCCTCTTCCTACTCTCTACTCTCGATGTACTCGCACTCACTGGCGTGCGGCTTAATCCTCCACAGTTAGACTAAGGATCTAAAGCAGGGGTGTCAAACTGACCCGTAAACGGGCCAAGAGGCTGCAGGTTTTCACTCCAACAATGCAGAAGCGCACCTGATACAACTAATCAGTTGTGCAGGCCTAGATAAGTTGATTAAATCAGTGCTTTCAGGTGAGCTTCTGCTTAGTAGGATTGAAGACCTGCAGCCTCTTGGCCCTTTTACGGGTCAGTTTGACACCCCTGATCTAAAGGTTGAATGATAGCTCATCTTATAAATCGTTCTACAGTCAGCACCGAAATATTATATAGTAGTAGTAATTTTATTGACCTGTGGGTCCAAACAACACATAGACAAAACATTTTTTCGCCACTTCACAGTGAAAGGCATATCACGATTCTTTTTCAAAAATAAATTCAACTTGATGAGGTGCTTCCGTTTATCAGCTACGTGTTCTCTAACGAGCGTGTGCTGCCATCGGCAGTAAAGACACTTCTTGGATATACATTTCTATCAGTGGCGCTCGTGAATTGGCAACAGGGGAAGCTCAAACAATCACTTAAAGTTAATGATTGTTCTTGACCTGTTTTCAATCATTCATTTAAATTACAGTAACAGAAACTCTGAAAACTCAACATAATCTGATGCGGCCAGTTTTCATTAATAACGCATACCTGTCAACTCTCACGCTTTCGGCATGAGTTTAAGTGGCATTTTTACGTTCCTCTGCTGTAGACAGCAATTATTCTATCAACGCGTATGTAAGAGATTTTCGCGTGGAATTTAAGTACTTGTGCATGGAGGGGTTTGAAGCAACGGAATTGCATAAAGACGTTTCAAATTATCTTATTTCATTTAAACAATCATGAAACAAATGCATTGCTTCCAACCCCAACCCCTGAGTAGCCTAAATAAAAGCGTGAGAGGTCTAGAGTCTAAATCAGTAGCCTATGCGTTAAAAATGAAAACTGGTCACATCTGATAATGTAGAGAGTTTTCGGAGTTTCTGTTATGGTGATTTAAATGAATGATTGAAAACAGGTCATGACCAGTCATTAATTTTAAGGGATTGTTTGAGCTTCCCCTATTGCCAGTTCACAAGCCGCTGCTGCTGTCATGTTAATTTTGTTTCAGTAAAACAGCCTGTTTGCAATATTTTGCCTGATGGCATTTCGTTTGGTTGCAAAGATCAGAAATCACGGTAAGGTTCAATTAATAGACAGCGCCTAAACGTTGTATCAAGAATTCCAGCCAAAAGCCAAATGTATGTTGTGCTCCACTTGAATCCATAGCATAACAGAGGAATCGTTTTTTTTCCATTGCAAATCATGTCACACAGACCCACTGTATTCTTTTTCTCTTGCCTCCTTTTTGTGTCGGGTCGGGTCGGGTTCGGGTTGATAATCAGTGCGAGTTTTAGCGGGGCGGGCGGGGCGGGTTAGCTGTCACGTCGGGTCGGGTTGGTGGGGGTGTTAAAAAACCTCGACCCGCGCATCACTAGTACCTGCACCTCATTTTCTCTCTGTTCAGACAGCAGGTGACACAAACAAGGTATAGAACAATGCTGATGGTAAAGTTTGTATAGGTTTGCAAAGAGACATTTTGAAAGTCATTTATGAAGTCCATTTGCTGACCACAACTTGACATTCCGTGACGTTTAAAGTTCACAATTGACAATGAATATATATTGACATATCTTAATGACTTTAATCACCAAAACTGCTTCAGAGCTAAGGAATTTTATTCGAGAAGGTCTTATAAAACTATGTGAACTTCTATTTAGTGACCTTGGCATTGATTTTCATTGATTCAAATGTCGCACTTTACATGAAATTTTCATAACTTGGATCATCGCTGTAAGACAGCAAGCTGGAAAGCTACAGGACTCTGGGTCCTATTTAGCTTTGTTCTGTGCATTTTACTTGCCGTTTGTTTCCATTGTAAAGCGACCTTGGGTCTAAGAAAGGCGCAAAAAATTAAAATGATTGATATTACAATTATTAATGTAATTATTATTATTTTTAATACTACTCCTTCTCCTTGTAATCAGCACACCAAAATCACCAAATCATTTCACAGCTCATGTAACCTACCTGCACCTCCATGCTGTTTCGCTCAGATTCGATCTCCCTGTCGTCCATGTGTACCTGCACCTCATCTGCTCTCTGTTCTGACAGCTGGTGACACAAACAAGGTATAGAACAATGCTGATGGTAAAGTAGGAGGCATATTGAAATCATGTTGGTCTTATGACTGTTAGTGAGCTTAATATATAATTCAAACAGGTTAACATCTCCTCATATTCAGTCCCTCTCCTCACTGTCAGACAGAAACATCACCTGACCCCTCATACAGCTCATAAAAACTACCTGTAGCGCAGTGCTTCTTCTCTCTTCCTCAGGCTCAATAGTCATGCACCAGCAGAAAGTTAGACATTTCCAGCAGCTGATCTTCTGGGGACATCATAATAGAAAAGAGTTACTAGGGCACCAGCGAAACCCACCGATAACAAAGCAACACCCCTTTGAAAGCAACGCCTTATTTGAATAGTAAGGCCTTCCTGGAAATAGTGTGCTCGCCCTTTTCTCCTCCGTAGATAAACCAAAGGGGGTCTATATAGCGACTTTGTAAATTGGAGAGAAAACAATGGATTCCCTGTGTTCGCCCACGAACCTGGAGCTGCAAATTTATGCACTCAGTTACAATATTCTATCACTAGATGACACCCGGATCAGTTATTGAATATTCACAAGGAAGCCCAGCTCGAACATGGTTTAGAATATGGACAAGTTCACTCCAATCCCTATTTTTCAGGAGTTGACTGACTTAAACGCCTCTGCTAAGCCTGATGTGCAAACTGCTCAATATACTTGCCTGTAGTATCTATCCAGTAGTTTAAAAAAATGATCTTTTGCTACAAAAAAAAATTGTTGTCCTCTGTAGCAACCACTTCAGCTACAGTGAACCAATGGTATCCCAATTAGTAGAGAAAATTCAGTTTTCTGAAGCAAAAATTCGTACTGACACTATGTCATTCTGCTATCAATTATAGTCATCACATATGAAAAACCCGCAGTTCCCCTCTATGGATTTATGCGTACACTCCATCAATGAACTCAGCACTCCCTTATGTCCTTTTTATTTTATCTTTTTTATTTGGCATCTCCAATCTCACCCAACTTTCCACAGCTGATGAAAATATTTCGCCAAAAACGCGAAATGTATCCACACACTTCGAGGGAGTTTTTCCATTGGTGAACCCTTTGCCTATGACACCTGTTGCTGGTCGGACAGTGTTAACAAGCACACAACTTCATAAAGTCACCGCCCCCAATATCAAGGACCGCCCAAAAGACTTAGGATTGGTTCTGCAATGCCGGTGTTTTTTTTAACTCTATAATTGTCTCCACCCAGTTTAAGTTACAAAAGCTGGGGGAATGTCATCACGGTAGGAACACACAGCAGCGGCGCGGCGCGATGCCAATTCGCTGACGCTCATAGTCGCTGGCTGCTTATGGGCGTTTCCAATAGGTGTACACCCCACTCTGAAATGCCGGAAGCGTTGGACTTTTAATAATGGTGCGCGCACATTGAAGTGCAATGCATAGCAAGGGTTACATTAGAAACCCTTGCGTATACCAATCGTCATACAGCAAAATTAAAACTTCTGACCGCAAAAATAATGGGCTTATCTGTCGGTTGCTTGCTTATGGTGTTGAATGTTAGCATATTCAAATTTCATTCTGATAGGACCACTTTGTCAAAAAGAGAACATTTATTGAAAGCAAACAGGCATATCAGCATGCAAGCATACATTGGGTTTGGCAACGTGACTCTGTTCTGAGAGATCCCTGCCCTTCCAAGCCTGGAACCGAAGGCAGGGAGCTGCTACTAACCCCCAGTCCATAGAACAGAGCCTACAGCAACTATGACCTCAAAAGGAAGGGACATTGTTTTTTGAATGGTAATTTACTCACAAGGGAACATAATCAATGCATGCTGTAAACGACAGGTGAAGCTGGGGTGGAGGAGGGATGTTGAGCTAGCGCACCAAGGAACAGCTACTCCAGAAGGCAAACTTAAATAAGGCCAACATATTAGCAGCAAAGCAATCATGTGACAGCAAAGTCAGATGACAATCAAATGCACTCAGGTGACTCCTACACTTGCCAAAAGCATCTTAAGGCCCGGTCTTACTGGCATTTAGGAAGATTTGCACATGAATTGCGCACAAAATTGGTTTATATTCGCTAAACATCCGCAATATTCGTGAAACATGCTTGTATGAGTTGGCCGACATCCGCACACGTCTGCAATTACCCGAAGAGGCATGTTTTTCCGTTGCCAGGATTTTTGAGCTGCACATCCACCTTACATACGCAATACATACTCAATCTATGCGCTGTATATCCGCTGTTATCCGCTGATATCCGCAACTGACGGGGTATTGCGGCTTGGCAGCGGACTGGGACAGTGTGTAAAACGGATATATAGCGTGGCTATAACGTCCACATCACAAACTAAAATAATTTGTAGCGAATGCATACAGATAGGCCACAAATAATGCGTTTGTATTACGTCTGCTTTGCATCTGATTTGCGATGATTTCCTCAATACATGAGTTACACATCCGTGATTATTTGTTATATATCCGCAATGTTTGCAATACATTCGTCAACATTTATCTATTGTATCCCTCATGGGGGAGTATCGGCAATCGCATTCGCTTTTATTTGTTAAATATCCGCTTTTTTTCGTCATATATTTGCTATACATTATTAATATATCCGTAATTCATATACTGAACAACAAAAGAAACGCAACTTAATTAAAGGTAGACTGGAAAATAAGTTTGCACGTACTTATTTTAGAAAATCAAATTTATTACTAGTGCGTGCACATTTACACTCGTTTCATCAAACTTTTATTTATTTTGCGGTCACTTCGACTAAGTAACCATAACAGTACATTAACAAACTACCTAACTTGAATTTCTTTTGTTGCTCAGTATACTAAGAAATTTGTCATTTTCGGCCAATTTTGTTGCGGACGACAACGAACGGCCAAAATTTGTCTACTCAATTCATGCGCAATTAATTCTCTCCCCAGTGGGACCGGGCCTTTAATGACCCCCAAGATTTTCAAATACTATTCTTTTGGCTGATGAGAGAAAAGTGTAACTTTCTGAAAGACATGGGTCCCATTACACCTGCCGTAAAGCGAAGGCAGCTTTCCTAACAATAAGAACATTATAACATCCGACAAATGTAGTAATCATAGTGTGATGATCTGAGGCTGCTATTCTGCTTCAGGACCTGGGAAACTTGACATAATTGATCAAAACATGAACTCTGGTCTCCACCAGAAAGTCCAGAGAAAGTCTGGCTGTCAATTTGTAACCTAAAGCTCAAGGCAGTTGGCTTATGCAGCAGGACAATGATCCAAAGCTCACAAGCAAGTCCACCTCAGAAATGCACAAAAGAAAAAAATTTTTTTGAATGGCCAAGAAATGTCCAGGCATGAATCCGATTGCGATCCTGTGGCATGACCTTTAACAGACGGCTCATGCTTGAAAACCTTCCATTAAAACAATTCTGCAAAGAATTGAGTGAGCCAAATTTCCACCACATAATTATATAAGATTCATATCCAGTTTGCTGATGTTAGATTGCAGTTGTTGCCGCCAAGGGTGGCACAGCCAGTCATTGGGTTTACAGGGGCAATTATATTTTCACACCGGTGATATACATTTTAAATAACTTTTTACTATCAGGAAATGAAATCATTATATAAGAATGCACTTTGTGTTTTCACACGATGTCATTATAATAAAATTACATTGTAAATGATCTGAAACATATGACTGTCTATGGTAATCAGTGGCAGTGATAACAAATGAAGCTTAGCGAAAGTTCAGTCAGGAAGACTCTCTCTCTCGCACACGCCACCTCTGTTTATTTCATTCACACATGTTCACTCCGCAGTCAATGTCCAGCACTGTCAATTGAGCTGTCAGCTGGCGTAGCAGCTGATCTCTTCTATCCAACCGGGGCGCACCTTCATCGCGCTGCTAGCAAATCGTTCTGCTGCTGACTTTTTAAAAGACGTTATTCTCTCTACCCTGGTTCACCCATGCTGGCGTTCGCTGACCCTCCTCCTCCTCAACACCACCTTACTTATCGGACTTATTCGGGGGATTTCCTGCTGCTGCTCTGAACAGTGCTTCGGCCCTATGAGTCTCCCGATGAGTCCAAGCGCTAAAGATTTGTTTGATTCTAAGCATGTTACTCCTTCATGCTCAAAGCATAATAAACATTTTTCAGATTTCACTAGAGTCTCTCCTGATTGAACTGTAGATATCAACAATCGCAAATTGACTTGTGAGAATTTCAAGCCAACATATCCAAAATGTCATTTTAAAGTGTGGAAATTCTATTCAAAGATATCTACGACTCAGTTTACACTGGTAAAAACATTAATTCCAGATATCATCTATTTCCTTCTTATGGGTGGGAATGTGCATTCTAAAGTCAACTTACACCATTGACTTCCATTCACGTTTTGTTGCAGATACCTCTAATTCAGATTTGACATGTTACAATCCCAAGTCAACAAATCCATGACATAATTTTGACTAGTTGCAATGCTAAACTAGGCTTATGCCGTCGGAGGCAATGGCTTGGGGTATATCCCCGAAAGCCCCCAATCCTCCAATTCCTCAATCCTCGAATAGATCCAATACAATATAAAGCCCCTCAGGTCATGACCTTTCATTTGAACTTAATTTCAGGTCAATCGGACAAATGGTTCCGAAGATATGGCCAAACTGGTAATTTTCCATCACAAAGCTCCAACTGGTGGCAAAATATTGAACCATACAGGTATGATGTCATCATATGACACGTTGTGAGGTCATGACCTTGCAGTTGCACCTAGTTTCATGTCAATTGTACAAATGGTTCCAAAGATATGGCAAAAATGGTGAATTTTATGTGACAAAGCTCCACCTTGTGTCAAAATTTTGAACCAAACAGGTATAATGTCATTGTGGGACACATCCTCACGTCATGACCTTTCATTTGCACTTGATTTGAGGTCAATCGGACAAATATTTTCAGAGATATAATAAAAACAGTGATTTTTCTGTTTCAGTTACAATCTAGAAATTGTAAATTTTCCAAAATCGAATCAGTTCTTCCTCTTTATGATACTTATATGCAAAACATGAAATTTCTAATTGAAATATTACTGAAGTTATTGCGTTCGCATGTAGGGCGGCGGCGGCGGTCGGACCAAAAACATAATATCCCCGAAACGCCGTTCGGCGTTCGGGGATACAAATAACCATAGTATCTGCCACACCATTCTCACTAGTCAAAATGTTAATTATTGACATCTACAACTCAAATCTCATGAGTGGAAATATCAATTGTTGATGTCAACAATTTGACTTTTACCAGTAGCAATGTTCAATGCAGATATTTACAATTGTCCTTAGATTGCAGAATGCACGTATGTTGAATGGAAGATTAGACATTTAAAATTCAATTCTGACGAGTCAAAATTACATCACTGATGTCAGTGTAGAATTCTAACAAGTAAGAATGCAATTTCAGATATCAACAAATACATTTCAGGTACCAGTTCCAGAATAGTAGGGAGGAAGTGTAAATTTTGAATAAAATCAAAATGCAATGACTTTCAGATCACATGAGCCAATATGTAATTTACAGTAGAACATGGATAACATTTCAAATGTTTTACATTTTTTCCACAAAATGAGCTGATTACAAATTATCTGGCTTCAATGGGCCTCAAAAAAGTTGGGACACAGGCAAAAAAGGGCTGAAAAAGCAATTAATATATAAAAGAATCAGTTGAAAGAACATTTAGCAAGTAATTAAGTTGACTGGCGTGTAACACGATCGGCTATAAAAGGGTTGTCTTTGAGACGCTGAGTCTCTCAGAAGTAAAGATGGCCTGAGGCTCTCCAACCTGTGAAGGCTTGCGTAAAGAAATTGTGGAATACTTTAAAGACAAGGTCCCTCAGCGTCAAATTGCAAAGGATTTGAAGGTCTTATAATCGACATTGCATAACATCATCAAAAGATTCAGAGAAACTGGAAAAATCTCTGTGCATAAGGGACAAGGCCGAAGACCTTTACTGGATGCCTGTGATCTTCGGGCCCTCAGACACCACTGCATCACTCATTGGCATGATTCTGTCATTCACATTACTAAATGGGCTCAGGAAAACTTCAAGAAACCACTCTCTGTAAACACAGTCCGCCATGCCATCCACAGATGCCACCTAAAACTCTCACACAAAAAGGAAGCCATTGTTAAGCATGATCCAGAAGTGCCGCAATGTTCTGTCGGCAAAGGCTCATTTTAAATGGACTGTAGCAAAGTGTCAAAGTGTCTTGTGGTCAAACGAGTTCAAATTTGTCCGAGAATTTGACATTCTTGTTGGAAATCATGGGCATCGTGCCCTCAGGGGTAAAGAGGAGAAAGACCACCCCTCCTGTTACCAGCGTTCAAAAAGCCAGCATCTCTGACAGTATGGGGACGCGTTAGTGCACATAGTGTGGGACACTTGCATGTTTTAAAAAAGCGCCATGAATGCTGAAAGGTATAAAAAGGTTTCAGAGCAACATTTACTCCCCTCCAGATGACATCTATTCCAGGGAAGGCCTTGAGTATTTCAGCAGAAATAGGCAAAACCACATACTGCAGCTATTACAACAGCATGGCTTCATAGTAGAAGAGTCCATGTGCTGAAGTGGCCTGTCTGCAGTCCTGATCTTTCACCGATTGAGAACATTTCGCCCATAATTAAACAAAAAGTCCGTCAAAGGAGACCCAAAACTCTCCAGCAGCTGGAAGCAAGTATTAAACAAGAGTGGGATCAAATTTCAATGGCTAAACTCAAGAAACTTGTCCCCTCAATGCCCAGACGCCTCCACTCTGTGTTAAAAAGAAGAGGGAGTGCTACAATGTGGTAAACAGGCCCCTGTCCCAACATTATGAGACTTAGCAGCCATCAAGTTTGAAATGAGCTCATTTTGTGAATATATTTGTGAAATTTCTCAGTTTCAACATTTGCTATGTTATCTTTTTTCAACTATGAATAAAATACTGGCTAGTGTGATTTGAAAGTCATTGTATTTTGATTTTATTCACAATTTACACTTTGTCCCAACTATTTCAGAAAATGGGCTGAACAATCTTATGACTCACAATTCAATTTCAGATATCTACAATTCCATTTGTGAGTAGAACTGAATTTCAGATATCTCAAAAGGAATTTACACCAGTGAAAAATGTGTGGAAGCCGTTTAAGTATTTAATCCGTACTCATATGGTGATTAGGGCTTCATATCCAAAGCTAATATGGTAATTAGGGCGACCTATCCGAAACTAATATGATAATTTGGATGACATCTTACGGTGATGTAAATGACATGACAATGAGGGCAATGATGACAAGAGAAAATGGGGCAGGAAGGAAATTTTAATATGGAGACCATAGACTATATAAAAATATGGACGCAGCACTCAGGTCTGAAAATTGAGGCCAATGCTTAAATCTGTCCAATTTTCATTCTATTTCATGGCCAGCAGATGGCGACATCAGTGGTTGCAGAAAGAAGTTCAATCCTATCGAAGTCTATGAGAAATTTACCCTACTTTCCCACCAGATTTATTATTTCAATAATGATTTTCCACATTAGTGTATCTATTGCAGGTTTCAAGTCTCCTTCGATATATCATGATGTTTATTTCTGTAAATTATGGTCCCACATTGACTAGAATAAAGGATAAACCCGAAATATTCTTTCGGGGCGTGGCTATCCTCTCATCGTAGTCTAATACGATCAGATTCACAAGCAGATCCACCCCTCGCTCCTCCCTGGATATTCAATTCACGCTCTCGTCCAATATGAATCACATCCGGTTTCAAAATGACAAAATGGGCGACATCATGGTGGCGTCGTCCATTTTTTAATACAGTCTATGACTGAGACAGCATTTTCTGCTTTCGACAGAATTTTTTATGCGGTGCATCAAGCTAGACACGAGTTATTGCAGAGGTAAATATGATATTCAGAGGCAACTCTTCTCCACCAGGCATCTCGTTGATCCCAAGGAGGTTGCCTTTCATTTCATTTGTTGTCACTGCAGAAATTCGCACAGCAATGCCCTCTAAGTTTACAATCAAGGTGTCAATGGCATGTAGATCCGCATACACCGTGTGTATATGCCCGTTCAATGGCATAAGATTTCCGTTGGATTTTTACCATCATTAGCACTGCCGTGTTGAATGTCTTCCACTCTTAATCAAATGCACGGCGTCAGTGTTGCAAAGTAATGGCAAAAAAGCGTGTTTTGCAAAGCATTAGCACTTATAAAATAATCAAAAGGTCAGCATAGCCGATTTAAATATGGACCAAAGGCTTAGGTGCATTTAAATTGTATGATGCCCTGCAATGCTTATGGCACCCTGACACTTGCACGATTTTTGTTCCCGCAATGCCACGCAATGCGTTGTGGCAATGATTAAAGCCTTCGGGAAGGAGCATGAGGAGGGAGTGAAGGGTTCGGAGTTGCGTGCCATGATCTCGAGAGAATGTTGAAATGTTCGAAAATTCAGCACGCATCAATATTCGTGACATGTGCATGCAACTTGCGTGAACCATGTGTGAACGTTACGCGAACTCAGCGCGAACACTGCCGACGGTGCCTGTCAATGCGTGCCATGGAAATGTTTTGTTGGGTTTGAGCGTGTCGCCGAGTGCTCGTTAGGGTGTTGTGACAAATTCTTCACATGATCACGGCACGCCCAGCTCACTCATAGGAGTCGAGGACTGAAGCAAGGTGTGAAACCTAAGCCAAATATATAGCATGCTGCCAAGCGGGACAAAGTGTGATCAAAAATCGCTACGACGACTTCACGCAGGCGCAAAGTCGTTGGGGTAATGCGTGGCGACGCGGGAAGACAGCGGGAACTATGCATGTCATGCGTAACATTGCGGTACGGTAGAAGTGAACGATGCGCGAACAATACTTAACCTATGCCTTAACAAATCATGCCATGGCGTGTCAATGCAGCCAATTTTTGGCTGCGCATTGCGTAGACAGTGCGTGAACAGGGCGAAAACAAGGCTTCATGCTCCGCTGCGTACCACTGAAATGGCACACCTTGCCACGATGCATTCCGTGGCACTGCAGGGACAAAAATCGTGCAAGTGTCAGGGTGGCAAAACTCTTACTTGTCAAAAAGGAATTGATGATATCTATAATTACAATAATGATATATGGCAAATCAGTTCTGATTCAGTGAAATGTATTTTCTACGTGAAAGAAAAGATTTGCCACATTTAAAAATTATTCTACAAATAACTAAACAAGCTTCTAGAAGTTAAAAAAAAAAAAACAAAACAAACTGTCACAAATGTGACCAGTGGAATTAATCGGCATAAATGAACATTTGAACTTTTCTAATTATATTTTTACAAGTCAAAATGTAATTTCCACTGGTGAAAACTAAATTGCTACTCCTCAGCCAGACTGTTTTAATGTTACTTTGTAAATCAGCCGTAAACTGTCAGGTTTCTGCCCGTTTCCAGTCTAATTTTCCTGTTTCCTCAAGTACTTATTCTGTATCTTTAATTAACATGCATTTATTTCCCTTAATCAGCTAGTTTCATCTTAATTGTTTCATGCACATCTTCATTCTCAACTGACATATAATAAAGTTATCTGTCCTGGTGTTCTTAATTTCATCAAAAATACTTTTAAAAAATGCTCATTTGACTGTTCAGAACATATTTCTATTGGATCAATGAGGATGATAATATCACTGATCACTTTGTAATTGAGTGATTTAAAAAAATCATTGACAATAGTCGATGTGTTAGCCAAGCATGAGTTATGAACAAACCACCTAACCCTTTGGACAGCTCATTTGACTTACCTGCCGGTCAGTCCTGGCTCTCTCCGAACTGCTCCCCCGGTCCTCTGTAAGTACTGCCACCTCATCTGCTCTCTGTTCTGACAGCTGGTGACACAAACAAGGAATAGAACAATGCTGATGGTAAAGTTGGAGGCAAATTGAAATCGTGCTGGTTTTGTGACTGATAGTGAGCTTTATGCAGAATTCAACCAGGTTCACTGCTCATCATGTTCACTCCTCGGAGCGAAGTCATTTACTGCCATTGGTCCTAAACTATGGAACACCTTATTCCAGCACCTCTGAGAATCTACCAGCCTAACTTTGTTTAAGACTCAACTCAAGATGCATCACTTCACCCAACACTATCACTCACAGCGAACATGATCTTACCGCCTTCAGATTGGGGCAGTACTGAAGGATTCTGCCTGTCCATTGATTTTACACCTGTCTAATGTACTTGTGCTGTATTTTTTGTTTTGTTAAACGTTTACTTGTACTATGTGCTTTTTATTAGCTTACCGGCCCTATGGGCCGTTAAGCTATTGTCGTGGTGTGGTGTACGGCATCCGGAACATTTTTTATCTTTTTTTTTGGCCTGATGAATTTTCGTGTGAATTTGCAATAACTTACTATTAGACCATATCTCCAAAAATTTTTGATTGAATCGGTTTTGTCTGCTTTATGGGCCCTTGAAATTTTGGCTCCAATATTTAAGATAGAACTGAGTAATTAAAAAAAATCAGTTCTCAAAATTGCACGATAAATTTTTATTTAAATCAGGAAATCAACTAACCAGGGTGCCATCAATTTACAGTGCGAGCGCCATTTTGATTGAATCGACGGAAGTCGGTCTATTAGGGGCGCTGCACTATATGAATATGAAAATTGGCTTGAGGAGGCCAAATGCTTGCAGATAGATATTAAGTTTGTATTTCTGACCTATGGGAAGTAATAAATTACCTATATGTTGGCTGTGTTAAAGTTGATCTCAGATCACCTTGAAGGGTCAAACTTGAGGTCAAGCAAAATGTTACAATTTTCAAAGGTTTCTAGGCTTGAAAATATTGAATATTGGGAACATATGTGCATTGAACACATATAGGAAGTCATGTTTGAACTTTCATCTGATGGCCTTGAACTTGACCTTCGGCGACCTTCCAAGGTCAAACTTCACATAGTGAAATTTCAATGACTTCTATCACCAAAACTATTACAGATAGAGCTTAGGTTTGTAATGCGGGCATATAGGAAGCCATGAATGAAGTTTCATTTGGCGACATTGAACTTGACCTTCAGTGACCTTGAATGCCCAGATTTCACTGTGAAATTTCAATGACTTATATCAGCAAAATGGTTACAGATAGTTTTGGTCTGTATTGGAGAGGTAAAGGAAGTTATACATGAACTTTCATTTGGTGGCCTTGAACTTGACCTTCATACTGACCTTCGAAAGTCTAACTTGACCTAGAGAAAATTCAAAGACTTTTACCACTGAAACGGTCACAGATGGAGCCCATGTTTGTATTACTGACATAGGATGTCACATATGAGCTTTCATTTGGTGACATTCAGCTTGACTGTTGATGACATTTGAAGGTCAAAGTTGACATAATACATTTACAATGACTTGTCTAGCCAAAACACATGGAGTCTAGGTTTGTATTGCAGATATATAGGAAGTAATATATGAACTTTCATTTGTTGACCATCATATTGACCTTCAAAGGGCAAATGTGACCTAGTGAAAATTCAATGACTTGAATCACTGTAAAGGTCAGAGATGGAGCCTAGGTCTGTGTTACTGACATCTAAGAAGTCACATATGAACTTTCATTTTGTGACATTCAACTTGACAGTCAGTGACCTTTGAGGGTCAAACTCCACAGTGAAATTACAATGACTTGTACCACCAAAATGCTCACAGATTGTGCCAAGGTTTGTATAGAGACATTTAGAAAGTCATTTATGAAGTCCATTTGCTGACCACAACTTGACATTCTGTGACCTTAAAAGTTCACAATTGACACTGAATACATACTGACATATTTTAATGACTTTTATCACCAAAACTGCTTCAGAGCTTAGGATTGTATTACAGAAGGTCTTATAAATCTATGTGAACTTCTATTTAGTGGCCTTGGCATTGATTTTCACTGATTCAAATGTCGCACTTTACATGAAATTTTCATAACTTGGATCATCGCTGTATGACAGATAGCCGGAAAGCTACAGGCCTCTTGGTCCTATTTTTCTTTTTTCTATGAATTTTACTAGCTGTTTGTTTCCATTGTAAAGCAACCTTGGGTCTGAGAAAGGCGTAAAAAATTAAAATGATTAATATTAGAATTACTAATGTCATTAATAGTATTATTTTTAATACTACTCCTTCTTCTTGTAATCAGCACCCCAAAATCACCAAAATCCTTTTACAGCTCATGTAACCTACCTGCACCTCCATGCTATTTGGCTCAGATTCTATCTCTCTGTCGTCCATGTGTACCTGCACCTCATCTGCTCTCTGTTCTGACAGCTGGTGACACAAACAAGGTATAGAACAATGCTGATGGTAAAGTAGGAGGCTTATTGAAATCATGTTGGTTTTTGACTGTTAGTGAGCTTAGTATGTAATTCAAACAGGTTAACATCACCTAATACTCCTTCTCCTCACTGTCAGACAGAAACATCACCTCACCCCTCATACAGCTCATAAAATCTACCAGCAACGCTGTGCTCCTTTTCTCTGCCACAGTTGCCCTCTTCTTGCGGCGCCAGAAAAACGGAAATTTCCACCTCCTGATCGGCTGGGGACATCATAATAGAAAAGAGTTACTAGGGCGCCAGCGAAAATGGCCGATAACAAAGCAACGCCCCTTTGAGAGCAACGCCTTATTTGAATTGGACGGCCTTCCCGGAAATAGAGTAATCACCCTTTTCTCCTCCGTAGGTAAACCAAAGGGGGTCTATATAGACTTTGTAAATCGGACAGAAAGCAATGGATTCCCTGTGCCCGCCCGCGGACATGGAGCTGCAAATTTATTTACTCAGTGACAATATTCTATCACTAGATGGGACACCCGGATCAGTTATTGAATATTCACGAGCAAGCCCAGCTGGAACATGGTTCAGAATATGAACAAGTTCACTCCAATCCCTTTTTTACAGCAGTCGCCTGACTTAAATGCCTCAGCTAAGCCTGATGTGCAAACTGCTCAACACACATGCCTGTAGTATCTATCCAGTAGTTAAAAAAAGATCTTTTGCTACAGAAAAAAATCGTTGTCCTCTGTAGCAACTACTTCAGCTACAGTGAGCCAATGGTATCCCAATTAGTAGAGAAAATTCACTTTTCTGAAGTGAAAAATCCACATGGTATTGATACTATGTCATCCTGCTATCAATTATAGTCATCACATATGAAAAACCCTCATTTCAATGAATTCAGCACTTCGTTATATCCTTTTTTTTTCTTTTTTAAAAAAAATTTGGCATCTCCAATCCCACCCGAATCTGGAATGCCCAATTGGTGAACTACGTAGAAGGCGCAAGGCTTGCTCGTATGCGACCCCTTGCTGCCAATTCAGGAGAGTGTAGACAGTTCGCGGCTCTCCTCCGAAGCAGGCACCTGTCAGCCACCGCTTCTTATACACTCACTGGTTGAATCTTCGCAAGTTCAGAACGAGGGCGGAGGATAACCAGACATGAACAGGCTTAGAATATTCCTGACAAGCGCCCGTCTGACCAATAGGAGGCGCTTGAGCAACAAACAAGACAACTATTATTTTCCCCCTCTGGCAGTCCCTTTCCAATTTGCATCCCTGTACCGCATTGGCTAATTGTGTGCAACTCTGAAAAAGCTGCCAACCACTGCCGCCTGGTACGAGGCGGGGATCGAACCCGCGGCGTGATAGTCACTTCAGCTTCGCAACGCAATGCTTTACCGAGTGAGTGATCCGGGAGCTCCTCCCTTATATCCTTGTAAGTACTCATGTTGATAGTAAATAATTGAGCTATTGGCTGAGGCTCATCTGCATAAAGCACACTCATAGTTCACGCCCACATTAAAGTTCCGCGGTAATAATGTATTGATTGACCAATTTCTTATCCAATTCCAGAGAGTTTAAAGGTGCTCTGTGTAAGAATTAGGTGAAAATATCCAAAAAATTAGCTAGACACAACAAAAGAATGAGAATAAATACGGGCAAAGATGTCATAAAAAAGATGACAAGGTTTAGTGCTGCAGAGATATCAACCTGAATTAGCATGCTAAATCATTAGCTGTGCACCGTCCTGTGACATAATACCAGTTACTGCCAAGGGTGGCGGTATGGGGGCAACACAACAGCCAGCGAACCTGCAGTGCACAAATAAATCGCACGGCTTGAGGGCGTACTTGAACCTGATGTCAATCGAGTGGAAGGTCCATGAGCTGAGAAGCTTGAAATGGCTCAGATGACAATGAACCCTAGATAAACGCACGAAATGTAACGGAAAAATTTACATAATGTAATGAAACATGTCAGAATGTTTAGTTGTGACGAGTGATACTTGATTGCTAGAAGAGGTCTTGCTAATGAAAACTGCATATCAGGCAAACTGGTTGCCTACTGTGAAATTATCATCAGGCGGGCGGCATACGTAACATTCTAAAGTGATCTTATCCCTAGTTTTACTACATGTGCAGCTAACATTACTTCATAATTTTGGACCCCGCTATAACTGTTTTGACGATGTACGGTAAAGTCATGGTCAACTTACAATGGCGATCAACTGGCCAGCTCCCGATTCCTCCCGATTTTTGTGGCCCCCTACTACTTCTAAGGCTTTTGAGACAGAAACACCGTTCCAACTCTGAGAAGTCCGTGCCGTTCCGTACATCATGGCTTGTATACACGATTTCATAACCCCTTTTCATTCTTTCACAATCCCTGTTTTTCATCCCTTCTTTTTTATGCAAGTCAATGGGCGGAATCTTTGTATCAGTTTCCTTGCACTCTAGAGATTAGTGGGGAGAGAGGCAAAAAAAAAAAAAAAAAAGTCAGAAAAATAATTTTGAAATCGCTCCCCCGGCCACAATTTCCAACGTACCCACACAAATTGTACATTAAAGCGTAGGAAAATTTGTGCAGGCCTGAAAAATGTCAATTTGGAAGAAAACAGACAAAGGGTTGAGACTCCAGGCACCCCCTTCAGACCCCTACCGCCTTCAGATTGGGGCAGTACTGCAGGATTCTGCCCGGCCATTGATTTTACACCTGTCTAATGTACTTGCGCTGTATTTTTTTTGTTAAATGTTTACTTGTATGATGTGCTTTTTATTAGCTTATAGGCCGATAAGCTAAGGTTGTGGTGTGGCGTCCATCGTCCGTTGTCCGGCAACCGTCGTCCGGCGTCTGACGCCCGGAACGTTTTTTATCTTTTTTTTAGCCAGATGAATTTTCCTGTAAATTTGCAGTAACATACTACAAGACCATATCTCCAGTGGTTTTTCTCGGATTTTTGATTGAATCGTTTTTGTCCGTTTTATGGGCCCTGGAAATTTTGGCTCCAATGTTAAAGACAGGACTGAGAAATTTTAAACATAACGCTTTGCTGAATACCCCACGGCTCGGACACGATTTCCTGCCTCAACGTCACAACGTTAAGGTCAAAGGTCAAATCCAGCAAAAAAGGTGACTTTGCATATCTGTGTGTCACAGTGAGTTACCATACCAAATTTGGTGAAGCTGCGAGAATTAGTTTCCGAGTACTGACCCGGACAAGATTTCCAGGGTCATGGTCACAGAGCTAAGGTCAAAGGTCACATCCAGCAAAAAACCTGGCATTGCACATCTATGGGTCATAATGAGTTACCATAACAAATGTGATGAAGCTGCGATCATTACTTGCTGAGTACTGGCCCGGAAAATGTCACCTAGACAAGATTTCCAGGGTGAAGCTCACAGCGCTAAGGTCAGAGGTCAAACCCAGCAAAAAACCTAATGCTGCACATCTATGGGTCACCATACCAAATCTGGTGTAGCTGCGATCATTAGTTGCTGAGTACTGGCCCGGACAAAATCATGGACGGACAACGGAGGACAGATGGACACGCAGGTGGCGACAATAACCCTCCGGGCGGGAGTCGGCCAAGGGGTAAAGGAATCAGTTCTCAAAAACTGCGCGATAATTTCTTTTCTAAATCAGGAAATCAACTTACCTTGGTACCGCAAATGCTTGCAGAGAGATATTAAGTTTTTATTACGGACATATAGGAAGTAATAAATGACCTATATGTTGGCTGTGTTAAAGTTGACCTCAGATCACCTTAAAAGGTCTAACTTGAGGTCAAGCAAAATGTTACAATTTTCAATGGTTTCTCGGCTTGACAATATTGAAGATTGGGAATATATGTGCATTGAACACATACAGGAAGTCATGTTTGAACTTTCATCTGATGGCCTTGAACTTGACCTTTGGTGACCTTCCAAGGTCAAACTTCACAAAGTGAAATTTCAATGACTTCTATCACCAAAACTATTACAGATAGAGCTTAGGTTTGTAATGCGGGCATATAGGAAGCCATGAATGAAGTTTCATTTGGCGACATTGAACTTGACCTTCAGTGACCTTGAATGCCCAGATTTCACAGTGAAATTTCAATGACTTATATCAGCAAAATGGTTACAGATAGTTTTGGTTTGTATAGGAGAGGTATAGGAAGTTATACATGAACTTTCATTTGGTGGTCTTGAACTTCACCTTCATACTGACCTTCGAAGGTCTAACTTGACCTAGAGAAAATTCAAAGACTTTTACCACTGAAACGGTCACAGATGGAGCCAAGGTTTGCATTACTGACATAGGATGTCACATATGAACTTTCATTTGGTGACATTCAGCTTGACTGTTGATGATATTTGAAGGTCAAACTTGACATAATACATTTGCAATGACTTGTCTTGCCAAAACAGATGGAGTCTAGGTTTGTATTGCAGACATATAGGAAGTCATATATGAACTTTCATTTGTTGACCTTCATATTGACCTTCAAAGGGCAAATGTGACCTAGTGAAAATTCAATGACTTTAATCACTGTAAATGTCAGAGATGGAGCCTAAGTCTGTGTTACTGACATCTAAGAAGTCACATATGAACTTTCATTTTGTGACATTCAATTTCTCCACAGTGAAATTACAATGACTTGTACCACCAAAATGCTCACAGCTTGTGCCAAGGTTTGTTTGTATAGAGACATTTAGAAAGTCATTTATGAAGTCCATTTGCTGACCATAACTTGACATTCTGTGACCTTAAAAGTTCACAATTGACATTGAATACATACTGACATATTTTAATGACTTTTATCACCAAAACTGCTTCAGGGCTTAGGATTGTATTACAGAGGGTCTTATAAATTTATGTGAACTTCTATTTAGTGACCTTGGCATTGATTTTCACTGATTCAAATGTCGCACTTTACATGAAATATTCATAACTTGGATCAAGGGCGTTACTGTCCCTCAAACTTTGGGGGGGACAAGATTTTAAGGGTCTTTTTTTTTTTCACTCACAAGCAGACAATGTTCAATGCTGCACAGTCTGTTAAGATAAAGGCTGAAATGCTCCAAAAACAAGCATCTTCAAAAGATTTCTTATCAAGGTTTTGGTTACAATGTTACTTAACATTTTGTCTATAAAAGGAGCACTGTCTTGGTGAGGAGAGTCCAATCCACAAAAGGGCCGCTGTGTGTAGGTTTTCATTTAGCCCAGCGCTACATCACCTAATTAACTAATCATGGGGTTCAATAAAAACCTTGATTACTATAATCAGGTGTAGCGCTTTTAAGTGCTTTTCCATCGGACGCGAAAGAAATTTTTCGCACTACAGATTACATTCAAAGTCAATGCAAAGACGCAAATACATGCGAGTACCTCCGTCTTTGCATTGACTTTGAATGTGATCGGTTGTGCGAAAAATTTGTTTCACATCCGGTGGAAACCAGGCGGGTATTGCATAAAGCTGGCTTACTGAGTAAGCCTAGCTTTTGCACAAAGTAAAAGCTATATTTATTTCAGACCATGTTCCAGATTTGAATAATTTCCAGGTTATTACTCAGTTAGCCAGCATTGTGCTATACCCCCCAGCTTGGTAGTGCTATACCTGATTTTAGTAATCAAGGGCTCAACACTAACTTTTTTTTTTAAATTGCTCATTCGGGAAAGTAAAATCTGATTTTTACTTGCCAAAAGAAATTTACATGCAAAAGAATAATAATAATAAAAAAAACATTTCTCAATGACTGGGGACCTTTACATCCTTTCTATATCAGGAGGACAACCAAGTAAATACAAATTTTATAAGTTCTGGTCTCTTCAGCATTCTTGCATTCAAAAATGTTTTCTTCTACTGTTCTGTGAAACTATGATTTGTATTCCAGGTCATAATATTTTTCAAAGTG
The DNA here is from genome assembly GCA_029721435.1 of Gymnothorax reevesii. Lineage (NCBI taxonomy): Eukaryota > Metazoa > Chordata > Actinopteri > Anguilliformes > Muraenidae > Gymnothorax > Gymnothorax reevesii. The sequence continues at coordinate 61,364,354 of CM056581.1, forward strand.
ATTTTACTGTTGTCTGTCAATAAATACAAACATGTATATTTTTACACACCACAATGAATTTTCCTTACACACTTTTCTACTCAAATCCTCATTTGTTACTTCACAGTCTCCAATAAACACAAGGAAATGTACCAGTGTATGAGAAATCCTTGAAAAATGATTTCGCAAATTAAATTCCACTTTAGTTTGTACCCTTTTAAACTCTAATTAAGAAACTCACTTATTTACCCTTTAAACACTTTAGTCTCACAAATTTCATTTGGGTTCTCTTAAATTCACCCACCAGGGAAATTGTTCAATACAAATAGCTTCACACACAGTGACGTACAACTTTTCACGCGAAGTACCGGAAACATCAGAACCTCCTTGGTTTAACTCAAATTTCAACCATGAAATGAATATAAGTTAAAAAAAATACTTTAAGAAACAATCAGCGTCAGTGAAATGTTAGCGTCGGCGCAAAACTAACGTTTAACCTTGGAAATGTTCAGACAATAACCAAGCACTTGGCTTTGCATTGGGGATCAAACGTTAGTGTACATACATCCTTGATTTCGTTTTGATGCAGTGACACTCTACCTTACGAATCCATGAAACAGGAGAAGCCGATCGCAAGCGTTGAGTGGAGAAACCAATGCAACAGGTGGAACAGTCGTCCGGGTAGCCTCCACAGATCAGCATGTTCGTCCTCATTAGGCATTAGCAACGGTGGCGAATTAACGCGGTTCTTCCTTGGTGAAAGCTACGGCTAGCATTTTATCGGAGTCTCTCACAATACGTCACAGTCTTAAACGTCCAAGTCTTCAAAGCTCACACGTTTTCAGACTTTATGAAAACAACAAACGCAGTATATTTACCAAACAACCCTTAACTTCAAGATCGCCGTTAAACCATTTCACTTCTCGCACGGCACAAAGCATCTTCAAGGTTCTTCACAATTTTTCTAATTGCACAATCACCAACAAAAGGCAAGGTGCAATCCTGCCTGGCTCAGTTTGGGTTGGTTTCTTTTGAATTTCCCAACGAGTCGAGCACCGTCTCCGTCCAGTCAGGAGTCTCCCCGAAACCATCCGCTGGCCAAACCGGGTCACATCATCAGTTGTCGGAGTGGTAACCTCGTCATCGCTGAAAACTCTTAAGCTATGTCAAACAGAAAGCGAACTAAACCGAGACAAAGCAAACGAAAGTATCCTGTAACCTGAAAATGTTCGATAACGTTCATTCTATAATTTCTGAATATACAATTTTCGTCCCGGGAAGTTTTAGGAACATGGTTTACTGGATGTTTCAGGCCGGACGATCAAGATAGTCCTCCATTTGTCAGCTAGGTCCATGGTCCGCACTTACCAATTTGATCTTAAAAGGATATTTCAACATTTTGGCAAATTGGCCAATTGCCACAATCCCTCTAGTTCAGGGGTGGGCAATCACGGTCCTGGAGGGCCGGTGTGTATGCAGGTTTTTATTCCTATCAATTACCCTGACTGATTGAGTGAATTGATTGCATGCACAAATATAGATTTTCGCAATGATTCGATCAAAGGAAAATGTTTTATGGAGGGAGACAAGACTAGCCTTTGTAGTTTCATGATAATTTAAAGAAATGCGCATGAAACGTCAGATTTCATAAATGGTTTGGCTAATTGAGACAATCAACTACTTGAAGACCAGAAGTTGGTGTGAAAACCAGGGAAAGATACGGCCCTCGCTCCCCACCTCTGCTATAGTTATACGGATAGGTGCATTACCTTTAATTATCCGTGCCTTTTGTTTTGACAATCGGGGGGAGAGACGCGAGCTGCTCAGCGAACATAACGAGAGTGACCATTAGGGGTCTCGCAACTCATCAAATACACAACAGCCCCAAAACGCTTTCATGAATAAGTTGTGACCATATAGTTGCATACTAATATTAAGTTGATGTTTGATTTGTTTCATTTTAGGGGGGGACGAACACCACCCTTTTGAAAGTTGAGGGGGACATGTCCCCCCCCCCAATCCCCACCACTAATAACGCCGATGACTTGGATCATCGCTGCATGACAGATAGCCGGAAAGCTACAGGACTCTTGGTCCTATTTTTCTTTTTTCTATGAATTTTACTAGCTGTTTGTTTCCATTGTAAAGCAACCTTGGGTCTGAGAAAGGCGCAAAAAATTAAAATTATTAATATTAGAATTACTAATGTCATTAATAGTATTATTTTTAATACTACTCCTTCTCCTTGTAATCAGCACACCAAAATCACCAAAATCCTTTTGCAGCTCATGTAACCTACCTGAACCTCCATGCTGTTTGGCTCAGATTCTATCTCTCTGTCGTCCATGTGTACCAGCACCTCATCTGCTCTCTGTTCTGACAGCTGGTGACACAAACAAGGAATAGAACAATGCTGATGGTAAAGTTGGAGGCAAATTGAAATCGTGCTGGTTTTGTGACTGATAGTGAGCTTTATGTACAAGTCAACCAGGTTCACTGCTCAGCATGTTCACTCCTCGGAGCGACGTCATTTACTGCCATTGGTCCTTAACAATGGAACACCTTATTCCAGCACCTCTGAGAATCAACAAGCCTAACTTTGTTTAAGACTCAACTCAAGATGCATCACTTCACCCAACACTATCACTCACAGCTAACATGATCTTACTGCCTTCAGATTGGGGCAGTACTGAAGGATTCTGCCTGTCCATTGATTTTACACCTGTCTAATGTACTTGTGCTGTATTTTTTGTTTCGTTAAACGTTTACTTGTACTATGTGCTTTTTATTAGCTTACCGGCCCTATTGGCCGATAAGCTATTGTCGTGGTGTGGCGTACGACATCCGGAACATTTTTCATCTTTTTTTTTGGCCTGATGAATTTTCGTGTAAATTTGCAATAACTTACTATTAGACATATCTCCAAAAATTTTTCTCGTATTTTTGATTGAATCGGTTTTGTCCGTTGTATGGGCCCTTGAAATTTTGGCTCCAATATTTAAGATAAGTAATAAATCAGTTCTCAAAATTGCACGATAACTTTTTATTTAAATCAGGAAATCAACTTACCAGGGTGCCATCAATTTACAGTGCGAGCGCCATTTTGATTGAATCGACGGAAGTCGGTCTATTGGGGGCGCTGCACCATATGAATGTGAAAATTGGCTTGTGGAGGCCAAATGCTTGCAGATAGATATTAATTTGTATTACTGACATATAGGAAGTAATAAATGACCTATATGTTGGCGTGTTAAAGTTGACCTCAGATCACCTTGAAAGGTCAAACTTGAGGTCAAGCAAAATGTTACAATTTTCAAAGGTTTCTAGGCTTGACAATATTGAAGATTGGGAATATATGTGCATTGAACACATATAGGAAGTCATGTTTGAACTTTCATCTGATGGCCTTGAACTTGACCTTTGGCGACCTTCCAAGGTCAAACTTCACATAGTGAAATTTCAATGACTTTCAATGACCAAAACTATTACAGATAGAGCTTAGGTTTGTAATGCGGGCATGTAGGAAGCCATGAATGAAGTTTCATTTGGCGACATTGAACTTGACCTTCAGTGAACTTGAATGCCCAGATTTCACAGTGAAATTTCAATGACTTATATCAGCAAAATGGTTACAGATAGTTTTGGTTTGTATTGGAGAGGTATAGGAAGTTATACATGAACTTTCATTTGGTGGCCTTGAACTTGACCTTCATACTGACCTTCGAAGGTCTAACTTGACCTAGATAAAATTCAAAGACTTTTACCACTGAAACGGTCACAGATTTGCCAAGGAGCCAAGGTTTGCATTACTGACATAGGATGTCACATATGAGCTTTCATTTGGTGACATTCAGCTTGACTGTTGATGACATTTGAAGGTCAAACTTGGCATAATACATTTGCAATGACTTGTCTTGCCAAAACAGGAGTCTAGGTTTGTATTGCAGACATATAGGAAGTCATATATGAACTTTCATTTGTTGACCGTGTAATGCGAATATAGGCCACTAGATGACATTATTTACCTTTTTTTATTCAGCTCAGACTGGAGCTATGTTTGGACATGTTTCAGACATGTCTGGGGCAAGTCCCCGAAAATAAAAAAAAAGGTCTAAATGTGGGTGGGGTCTGCAAAAGAGTATATAAGGAAAAGAATTGAGACAGTAAAGTAGTAGGAGAAATTGCAAGAAGAAGGATACATGTGACCAGACCTGTCATTTCTGTTCAGGACCTGTGAAGTTTCTTTTGTGGATTTTTGCCTGTATTTGAGCATTTTTCCTCACTCAGGACATCACCAAGCCACCCCACCAAAACAAGGGACTGTAAATATTTTTTTTCTTGTTATTAATCAATCTTGGTCTTAGTTGTAGGTTAGTTAGTTGTTTTTGTCTTTGTTAATTAAATGTGTTTGAGTTTTAAAAACTGTGTCTGTCATCCCTTGCTGTTGCTGTTGTGTTATAAATGTAATAACAAATTGGGGGCTCAAGGTCCGGGATAGACCATTGTGGGAGTAATTTATTGAAAATCTAACATTTCAAATTGTGAAATTGTTTTTGTGAATTTTCCTAGATGTATATTGACAACAGCAATGGATGATTTCTTGGCATCACCAACCGTAGGGGCTTTGAAGTCTTTTAAAAAGACAGAACTGTTGGAAATATGCAGACATTTGGAGCTGACAGAGGTAAAACCAGCCATGCGAAAAGCAAGACTGGCTAGAGAGATAGTTGAATATTACATCGATGAAAATGTGTTTGCACCAGGAGATCTGGAACAGTTTCCAGTGGAAAATCCAAATATAGAAATGGAACTTAAATTAAAAATGCTAGAGATTGAAAGGGAGGAAAGAGAAAAAGAAAGGGAGGAAAAAGAGAAAGAAAGGGAGGAAAGAGAAAAAGAAAGGGAGGAAAAAGAGAAACAAAGAGAATTTGAGAGGGAGGAAAAAGAAAAACAAAGAGAATTTGAGTTAGAAAAATTTGCAAGACAGAGAGATTTTGAATTAGAGAAATTCGATAGAGAAGAAAGACTCCAAATGGAGCAACTAAAAATAAAAATTCAAACTGAAAATAAATTTCGGGCTAGCCAGGAGGTAAAATTGGTGCCCTCATTTTCGGAAAAGGATGTTGACAACTATTTCCAGTGTTTTGAAAAGGTAGCAAAGAGTTGCCAGTGGCCAAAGGAACACTGGCCTCTGATGTTGCAAACTGTCCTAAAGGGTAAAGCTCAACAAGCCTATTCGGCTTTGTCTGCCGATGATTCCTCTGATTATGAGGTTGTCAAAAAGGTTATTTTGAGAGCTTATGAGTTGGTTCCAGAGGCTTACCGACAGAAATTAAGAGGTTTGAAGAAATCTGAAGTGTTGCAATTCTGAAGTGTTGCAAAATCTTGATGTAAAACTCCAGCACTTAGAACCCTCACAGAAAGATCAGTTTGAGAGGTTGATCAAGAAATACGAGGATCTTTTTCCTGATGTTCCAAAAAGAGTTTCTATAGCCTCTCATGATGTAGATGTTGGTGATGCCAAACCAATAAAACAGCATCCGTACCGGATGAATCCAGAAAAGAGAAAGATTGCTGAGAAAGAGGTTGAGTACATGTTAGTACATGATATTATCAGACCCTCCAACTCAGATTGGAGTTCACCCTGTGTGCTAGTTCCAAAACCTGATGGAAGTACTAGATTCTGCACAGATTATCGCAAAGTCAATGCTGTAACTAGAACTGATGTGTTTCCAATACCTAGGATTGATGATTGTATCGATAGAGTAGGGCAAGCAAAGTTTCTGACCAAGATTGATTTATTGAAGGGTTATTGGTGTGTGCCTTTAACTGAGAGGGCCAAGAACATCTCTGCTTTTGCCACACCATCTGGGTTGTACCAGTATGAAGTCCTACCCTTTTGCATGAAAAATGCCCCAGCCACGTTCCAAAGGATGATACAGTCTACAATCGCAGGATTGCCACACACGGGTGCGTACATCGACGACCTGATCACATGGAGTGACTCCTGGGAAGAACATCTGAAAGATGTAGAGACGTTGTTCCAGCGCCTGACCCAGGCTAACCTGACTGTTAACCTGAACAAGAGTGACTTTGGTTGTGCTACTGTCACCTATCTTGGCTACGTCATAGGCCAGGGTAAGGTGGCACCCATAAATGCTAAAGTCCAAACCATCATGGACTTTCCAGTTCCTGACAACAAAAAGGCTTTGCGCCGCTTCCTTGGCATGATCGAGTACTACTGCAAGTTCTGCAAGAACTTTGCTGAGATTACTCTCAGTCTAACTAACCAACTGAAGAAAGGCGTAAAGTTCACTTGGGATGATGCATGCCAGAGAGCCTTCGATCGCCTGAAGTCTCTGCTGTGTCACTTCCCCGTGCTCAAATCTCCTGACTTCAACAAACCGTTCTCCATCGCGGTCGATGCTAGCGACCAAGCTTGTGGATCTGTGCTCCTACAGAGAAGTGACTCTGATGACATCGAGCATCCCGTGGCATACTTCTCCAGGAAGTTCAATCGCCACCAAAGGAACTATTCCACAATAGAGAAGGAGCTGTTGGCTCTGGTTCTATCTTTAAAACACTTTGATGTTTATGTTTGTACAGGGCAAAAGCCAATGGTTGTGTACACTGACCACAATCCGTTAATGTTTTTGAGTAAGATGAAAAACAAGAATCGGAGATTGTTGAACTGGAGTTTGATTTTACAGGAGTTTGACTTGGAAATTAAGCATGTGAGGGGTACAGAGAATGTAATTGCTGATTGCTTATCCCATGTTTGAATATGTGTATATATATCACGTGTTTATTTGAATATTGTATGATATGTATATATAGACAAGTGTCCACTTAACCATTTTGTATTGAAAAGAAAAATTTTGCATTTATGAGTCAAAATTTTTCCCTTTTGGAATGGAGGTGTAATGCGAATATAGGCCACTAGATGACATTATTTACCTTTTTTTATTCAGCTCAGACTGGAGCTATGTTTGGACATGTTTCAGACATGTCTGGGGCAAGTCCCCGAAAATAAAAAAAAAAGGTCGAAATGTGGGTGGGGTCTGCAAAAGAGTATATAAGGAAAAGAATTGAGACAGTAAAGTAGTAGGAGAAATTGCAAGAAGAAGGATACATGTGACCAGACCTGTCATTTCTGTTCAGGACCTGTGAAGTTTCTTTTGTGGATTTTTGCCTGTATTTGAGCATTTTTCCTCACCCAGGACATCACCAAGCCACCCCAGCAAAACAAGGGACTGTAAATATTTTTTTTCTTGTTATTAATTAATCTTGGTCTTAGTTGTAGGTTAGTTAGTTGTTATTGTCTTTGTTAATTAAATGTGTTTGAGTTTTAAAAACTGTGTCTGTCATCCCTTGCAGTTGCTGTTGTGTTATAAATGTAATAACAAATTGGGGCCATAACAACCGCCATATTGACCTTCAAAGGGCAAATGTGACCTCGTGATAATTCAATGACTTGAATCACTGTAAATGTCAGAGATGGAGCCGAAGTCTGTGTTACTGACATCTAAGAAGTCACATATGAACTTTCATTTTGTGACATTCAATTTGACAGTCAGTGACCTTTGAGGGTCAAACACCACAGTGAAATTACAATGACTTGTACCACCAAAATGCTCACAGATTGTGCCAAGGTTTGTATAGAGACATTTAGAAAGTCATTTATGAAGTCCATTTGCTGACCATAACTTCACATTCTGTGACCTTAAAAGTTCACAGTTGACATTGAATACATACTGACATATTTTAATGACTTTTATCACCAAAACTGCTTCAGAGCTTAGGATTGTATTACAGAGGGTCTTATAAATCTATGTGAACTTCTATTTAGTGGCCTTGGCATTGATTTTCACTGATTCAAATGTCGCAATTTACATGAAATTTTCATAACTTGGATCATTGCTGTATGACAGATAGCCGGAAAGCTACAGGACTCTTGGTCCTATTTTTCTTTTGTCTATGAATTTTACTCGCTGTTTGTTTCCATTGTAAAGCAACCTTGGGTCTGAGAAAGGCGCATAAAATTTAAATGATTAATATTAGAATTACTAATGTCATTAATAGTATTATTTTTAATACTACTTCTTCTCCTTGTAATCAGCACACCAAAATCACCAAAATCCTTTTACAGCTCATGTAACCTACCTGCACCTCCATGCTGTTTGGCTCAGATTCTATCTCTCTGTCGTCCATGTGTACCTGCACCTCATCTGCTCTCTGTTCTGACAGCTGGTGACACAAACAAGGTATAGAACAATGCTGATGGTAAAGTAGGAGGCTTATTGAAATCATGTTGGTTTTTGACTGTTAGTGAGCTTAATATGTAATTCAAACAGGTTAACATCACCTCATATTCACTCCTTCTCCTCACTGTCAGACAGAAACATCACCTCACCCCTCATACAGCTCATAAAATCTACCTGCAACGCTGTGCTCCTTTTCTCTGCCACAGTTGCCCTCTTCTTGCGGTGCCAGAAAAATGGAAATTTCCACCTCCTGATCGACTGGGGACATCATAATAGAAAAGAGTTACTAGGGCGCCAGCGAAAATGGCCGATAACAAAGCAACGCCCCTTTGAGAGCAACGCCTTATTTGAAAAGGAAGGCCTTCCCGGAAATAGAGTAATCGCCCGTTTCTCCTCCGTAGGTAAACCAAAGGGGGTCTATATAGACTTGGTAAATCGGACAGAAAGCAATGGATTCCCTGTGTCCGCCCGCGGACATGGAGCTGCAAATTTATTCACTCAGTGGCAATATTCTATCACTAGTTGGGACACCCGGATCAGTTATTGAATATTCATGAGTAAGCCCAGCTCGAACATAGTTCAGAATATGGGCAAGTTCACTCCAATCCCTTTTTTTCAGGAGTCGCCTGACTTAAACGCCTCAGCTAAGCCTAATGTGCAAACTGCTCAACACACTTCCCTGTAGTATCTATCCAGAAGTTAAAAAAGATCTCTTGCAACAGAAAAAAATCGTTGTCCTCTGTTGCAACCACTTCAGCTACAGTGAGCCAACAGTATCCCAATTAGTAGAGAAAATTCAGTTTTCTGAAGCGAAAATTCCACATGGTATTGATACCATGTCATTCTGCTATCAATTATAGCCATCACATATGAAAAACCCTCTGTTCCCTGCTATGGGTTTACACATAGACTCCATCAATGAATTCAGCACTCCGTTATATCCTTTTTTAAAAAAAATTAGGCATCTCCAATCCCACCCGAATCTGGAAACCCCAATTGGTGAACTATGTAGAAGGCACAAGGCTTGCTCGTATGCGACCCCCTGCTGCCAATTCAGGAGAGTGTAGACAGTTTGCGGCTCTCCTCCAAAGCACGGACCTGTCAGCCACCGCTTCTTATGCACTAATTGGTTGAATCTTCGCAGGTTCAGAACGAAGGCGGATGATAACCAGACATGAACAGGCTTAGAATCTTCCTGACGAGCGCCCGTCTGACCAACGGGAGGCGCTTGAGTAACAAACAAGGCAACTATTATTTTCCCCTCTGGCTGTACGTTCCCAATTTGCATCCCTGTAGCGCATTGGCCAATTGTGTGCAACTCTGAAAAAGCTGCCAACCACTGTCGCATGGTAGGAGGCGGGAATCGAACCCGCAGCGTGATAGTCACTTCAACTTCGAAACGCGATGGTTTACTGAGTGAGTGATTCGGCAGCTCCTCCCTTATATCCTTGTAAGTACCCATGTTGATAGTAAATAATTGAGCTATTGGCTAAGGCTCATCTGCATAATGCACACTCATAATTCACGCCCACATTAAAGTTCTGTGGTAATAATGTATTGATTGACTAATTTCTTATCCAATTCCAGATAGTTTAAAGGTGCCCTTTGTAAGAATTTGGTCAAAATATCCCAAAAATTATCTAGACACAACAAAACAATGAGAGAAATTACGGGCAATGATGTCATAAAAAAGATGACAAGGTTTAGTGCTGCAGAGATATCAACCTGAATTAGCACGCTAAATCATTAGCTGTGCACCGTCCTGTGTCATAATACCAGTTTCTGCCAAGGGTGGCGGTATGGTGGCAACATAACAGCCAGCGAACCTGCAGTGCACAAATAAATCGCACGGCTTGAGGGCGTACTTGAACCTGATGTCAATCGAGTGGAAGTTCCATGAGCTGAGAAGCTTGAAATGGCTCCGATGACAATGAACCCTAGATAAACGCACGAAATGTAACGTAAAAATTTGCATAAAGTAATGAAACAAGTCAGAATGTTTAGTTGTGACGAGTGATACTTGAATGCTAGAAGAGGTCTTGCTAATGAAGACTGCATATCAGGCAAACTGGTTGCATACTGTGAAATTATCATCAGGCGGGCGGCATACGTAGCATTCTAAAGTGATCTTACCCTAGTTTTACTACATGGGCAGCTAACATTACTTCATAATTTTGGACTCCGCTATAACTGTTTTGATGATGTACGGTAAAGTCATGGTAAACTTACAATGGCAATCAACTGGCCAGCTCCCAATTCCTCCCAATTTCTGTGGCCCCCTACTACTTCTAAGGCTTTCGAGACAGAGACACCGTTCCAACTCTGAGACGTCCGTGCCGATCCGTATATCATGGCTTGCATACACAATTTCATAACCCCTTTTCATTCTTTCATAATCCCTGTTCTTCATCCCTTCTTTTTTTATGGAAGTAAATGGGGGGAAACTTTGGATCAGCTAGAAACTAGTGAGGGGAGAAGCAAAAAAGACTCAGAAAAAAAATTTTTGAAATCGCTCCCTCAGACACAATTTCCAACATACACACACAAATTGTACATCAAAGCGCAGGAAAATTTGTGCAGGTCTGAAAAATGTCAATTTGGAAGAAATCAGACAAAGGGTTGAGACTCCAGGCACCCCCAAGCGACAAGAGCGCAGACTAACTGCCCCATAGACAGCCATTATAACAGGAGCAGATACGTTGGGGAACAGAGCTGAAAAACAAATCGCCGTCCTGACCACATACTTCACACTACAAGAAAAAAAAATGTATGGGGACGCTCCTCAGAGACTCCACTCACAACATTGTCGTTTTTACCATAGGACCTTCGCTGTCCCAGAAAATGGTAGTAGTTCAGACAGTGTCACTGACCAACTCCCCCAAAGGCAATCATTATAACAGGAGCAGACAGTTGAGACACCTTTTTGAAATTGCCATGATGACTACAAACTTAGCATACATGCAAAGAAAATACATGGGGACCCTCAGCAGAGTCTCCTGTCACTCACGGTATTTTTGGTTTTACCATAGGACCTATAGCCTGCCAGAAAATGGCAGTAGTTCGGACAGTATGAATGAAGAATTCTTTGAATTCCTCTCTGTCTCACAGCACAGGTGTGCTGCTGTCTCCAGAGAGACTTGTTCCGTATCTTTAATTAACATGCATTTATTTCCCTTAATCAGCTCATCTCGTCTTAATTGTATCATGCATATCTTCATTCTCAATTAACTTATAATAACTTATAATAAAGTTATCTGTCATGGTGTTCTTAATTTCATCAAAAATACTTTTAAAAAATGCTCATTTGGCTGTTCAGAACATATTTCTATAGGATCAATGACAATGACAATGACACTGATCACTTTCTAATTGAGTGATTTAAAAATCATTGACAATAGTCTATATGTTAGACAAGCATGAGTTTTGAGCATATCACCTAACCATGTGTACAGCTCATTTGACTTACCTGCCGGTCAGTCCTGGCTCTCTCCGAACTGCTCCTCCGGTCCTCCGTAGGTACTGCCACCTCATCTGCCCTCTGTTCTGACAGCTGGTGACACAAACAAGGAATAGAACAATGCTGATGGTAAAGTTGGAGGCATATTGGACTCATGTGGTTTTGTGACTGATAGTGAGCTTTGTTTACAATTCAACCAGCTTCACTTCTGAATGGTCACTCCTCGGAGTGACGTCATTTACTGCCATTGGTCCTAAACTATGGAACACCTTATTCCAGCACCTCTGAGAATCAACCAGCCTAACTTTGTTTAAGACTCAACTCAAGACGCATCTTTTCACCCAACACGATCACTCACAGCTAACATAATCTTACCGCCTTTGGATTGGGGATTTCTGCCGGGCCATTGATTTTCCACCTGTCTAATGTACTTGCGCTGTATTCTTTTTTGTTAAATGCTTACTTGTATTATATTCCTTTTTTTAGCTTATGGGCTGATAAGCTATTGTTGTGGTGTGGCGTCCGTCGTCCGGAACATTTTTTGATCTTTTTTTAGCCTGATGAATTTTTGTGTAAATTTGCAACAACATACTACTAGACCTAGATTGAATCGTTTTTGCCCGTTTCATGGGCCCTTGAAATTTTGGAGATAGGACTGAGAAATAAAAAAAATATATATATATATTGGTTCTCAAAAACTGCGAGATAAATGTTTTTCTAAATCAAGCAATCAACTTACCTTGGTACTGTAACTGTACAGTGCGAGTGCCATTTTGATTGAATCGACGGAAGTGGGTCTATTGGGGGCGCTGCACTTTATGAATATGCAAGATGGCCAAATGGTTGCAGATAGAGATTAAGTTTGTATTACTGACATATAGGAAGCAATATATGATCTATATTTTGGCTGTGTTAAAGTTGACCTCAGATGACCTTGAAAGGTCAAACTTGAGGTCAAGCAAAATATTACAATTTTCAATGGTTTCTAGGCTTGAAAATATTGAAGATTAGGAACATATGTGCACTGAACACACACAGGAAGTCATGTTTGAACTTTCATTTAGTGGCCTTGAACTTCACCTTCGGCGACCATCGAAGGTCCAACTTCACATAGTGAAATTTCAATTACTTCTGTCACCAAACTATTACAGATAGAGCTTAGGTTTGTAATGTGGGCATATAGGAAGCCATGAATTAATTTTCATTTGATGACATTGAACTTAACCTTCAGTGACCTTAAATGCCCAGACTTCACAGTGAAATTTCAATGACTTATATCAGCAAAATGGTTACAGATAGTTTCGGTTTGTATTGGATATGTATAGGAAGTCATACATGAACTTTCATTTGGTGGCCTTGAACTTGACCTTCATATTGACCTTCGAAGGTCTAACTTGACCTAGAGAAAATTCAATGACTTTTATCACTGTGAAGGTGATGGAGCCAGATGACAGATGGAGCCTAGGTTTGTGTTACTGACATAGGAAGTCACATATGAACTTTCATTTGGTGACATTCAGCTTGACTGTTGATGACATTTGAAGGTCAAACTTGACATAATACAATTACAATGACTTGTCTTGCCAAAACGGTCACAGATGGAGTCTAGGCTTGTGTTACTGACATAGGAAGTCATATATGAACTTTCATTTGGTGACCTTCGTATTGAACTTCAAAGATCAAATGTGACCTAGTGAAAATTCAAAGACTTGTATCACTAAAATGGTCACAGACGGAGCCTAAGTTTGCGTTAATGCCATCTAGGAAGTCACATATGAACTTTCATTTTGTGACATTCAACTTGACAGTCAGTGACCTTTGACGGTCAAACTCCAGAGTGAAATAACAATGACTTGTACCACCAAAATGCTTACAGATTGTGCCAAGGTTTGTATAGAGACATTTAGAAAGTCATTCATGAAGTCCATTTGCTGACCACAACTTGACATTCTGTGACTTAAATGTTCACGATTGACATTGAACATATTGACATGTTTTAATGACTTGTATCACCAAAACTGCTTCAGAGCTTAGGACATCACCTCACCCCTTATACAGCTCATAAAACCCACCTACAGGCTGGTGATTATTTTGCCCCCCAGCAGAAGTTAATAATACTGGGTGAGTTTGGTTTGACGCATTGCTGACAGTATTTGCCTTCAAGGAATTATATGTCGTCTGAAAGATCACCCAAACCTGCCCAGAAACCATGCTACTCGAAAACTTTTGAAATCAGGGCCCAATCCCCATCTCCACCCTAAAGTCAAAAGCCCTGAGCCCTCAGCTGAGAGCTCCTTGAGTGTCTGAGGCTGTCAGGACTTGAAATGGTATCAGCAGGAATGGGATGGCACTTTGCAATATATCACACTTTCTTAATAACGCAAACATATCTAATGTACAACCCCAATTCCCAAATAATTGGGATGAAGAGTAAATTGTGAATAAAATCAAAATGCAATGACTTTCAGATCACCTGAGCCAATATCTGATTTATAATAAAACATAGATAAAATTTCAAATGTTGGAATTTGGACATTTTACATTTTTATGCACAAAATGAGCTCATTTCAAATTTTATGGCTGCAACAGGTCTCGAAAAAGTTGGGATACAGGTTTAAAAAGGGCTGAAAAAGCAATTAATGAATTAGAGAATCAGCTGAAAGAACATTTGCCAAGTAATTATATTAACTGGCATCAGGTGTGTAGCATGATTGGCTATATAAGGGATGTCTTAGAGAGCCTGAGTCTCTCAGAAGTAAATTTGGTCAGAGGCTCTCCAACCTGTGAAGGCTTGCTTTAAAAAATAGTGGAATACTTTAAAAACAATGTTCCTCAACGTCAAATTGCAAAGGCTTTGAAAGGTCTCACCATCGACAGTGTATAACATCATTAAAAGATTCAGAGAAACTGGAAAAATCTCTGTGCGGAAGGGACAAGGCCAAAGACCTTTACTGGTTGCCGTGATCTTCGGGCCCTCAGACACCACTGCATCACTCATCGGAATGATTCTGTCATTGACATTTCTAAATGGGCCTCGAATACTTAAAGAAACCACTGTCTGTAAACACAGTCCACCGTGCCATCCGCAGACACCACCTAAAACTCTATCACGCAAAAAGGAAGCCATTGTTAAGCATGATCCAGAAGCGCCGCCGTATTCTGTAGGCCAAGGCACATTTAAAATGGATTGTCGCAAAGTGGCGAGTCCAAATTTGACATTCTTGTTGGAAATCATGGGCGTTGTGTCCTCCGGGCTAAAGAGGAGAAAGACCACTCCTCCAGTTATCAGCGTTCAATTCAAAAGCCAGCATCTCTGATGGTATGGGAATGCATTAGTGCATATGGTGTGGGACACTTGCATGTTTTAAAAAGCACCATGAATGCTGAAAGGTATAAAAAAGGTTTTAGAGCAACATATGCTCCCCTCCAGATGACATCTATTTCAAGGAAGCCCTTGTGTATTTCAGCAGGACTAGGCAAAACCACATACTGCAGCTATTACAACAGCATGGCTTCCTAGTAGAAGAGTCCGTGTGCTGAACTGGCCTGCCTGTAGTCCTGATCTTTCACCGACTGAGAACATTTGTCACATAATTAAACAAAAGTCCGTCAAAGGAGACCCAAAACTCTCCAGCAGCTGGAAGCCTGTATTAAACAAGAATGAGATCAAATTCCCATGACTAAACTCAAGAAACTTGTCTCCTCAATGCCCAGACGAAAGAAACGAGCCAATCAATACATTGTTATCAGGGAAACTTCACGAGGCCATGAAGTGTAACTCTACAATTACGCAGAAGAGCTTGAGTGTATGGTTGAGTGATTGGCTATCAACGCCAGTACTCGGGTGGATATAAGGAAGCGCTGGATTTGGCAATGAAGGAATCTACGCGTAAATCCACGGTAGGGAACTACAATTTTTTTTGTATGGGACAACTGTAATCGGCAATAGAATGTGAGAGAATCAATACCATGTCGATTTTTTTGCCTCAGAAAACTGATTTTTATGAACTACTAATTGGAATACTGTTAGCTCACTGTGGCTAAACTGGTTGCTACTAAGGATAACGATTTTTTCTGTGTCAAGATATCGTTTTTTCAAACTGCTGAATCGACACTATGGGCAAGGATACTGACCAGTTTGCACATCAGGCTTAGCTGAGGAGTTTAATTCATGCAGCTCTCAAAAAACAGGGAGTGGAGTGAACTTCACCGTATTCAGAACCGCGTTCGAGGTCTGCTTGCTTGTGAACATTCAATAACTGATCCGGGGGTGCCATCTAGTGATCGAGTACAGTAACAGCGTACTTCCAATGTGCAGGTCTATAGACGCGGGCATCTACATCTGCAGAAAGGGGTTAATGCCGCTTCTGATGTATGGCAGTGAAACTTGGACTCTATATCAGCACGAAGTTAGGCAGCTCCGTACAATACAACAACGCCATTTAGGTCTCATCCTTGACATCAAATGGGTCGACTACATCAGCAATTAGGAGGCACTACGGCACGCCGACATTGAAGACATAGAGGTGAAGTTAGTAGGAAATTGTATGCGCTGTGCCGAATGGATAATGACAGGCCGGTAAAAGAGCTCCTGTTCAGCGAGTTGGCTCATGGTTCTCGCCCGGTGGGTCGACCTAAGCTTCGGTTCAAGGACACCTGCAGAGCTGCTTTAAAGTGCGGCCACGTCTTAGATCATTGGCTTTCAACTGTGAACAACAGAGCCGAATGGAAGACGCTCACAAAAGTAGTCTGTGAAGCATACAACCTGAAGAGGTTTCAGGACTATGAAAGAAGAAGAGCTCGTCGTAGAGCTGAACGGAGTAAAACTGTGGCTATACCCGTGTTCGGGCTATACGCGTATATATATATTGCTTTAAAATGTGGTAAAATGTGTCATGTTTAACTTTGTAGCATTTAGTGTGAGTGTTTGCTTTCAATCACTTGGTCATTAATTGGAACAGACATTTAAACCAGGGGTGCCCAAATTTTTGCACCCCACTGTACAAAATCATTATAGAAAGGTTTTCCATGCACGCTAGCTGGCTAGCTCATTTCACAAAAATTTTGGTGGAAAGACAGCAATTGTACTGTGTGTATGGCGTATGTGGTGTATATGCTGAGCTGCCATAGTAATGTCATAGCTAAGCACCAAAAAAGAGACTGCTCTAATAAGATGGCGTGCCCCATTCATGTGGGTTGAATCATCTGGAAAAGGTTGGAAGTTGAGTGTATTGTTATCTGGGAATTATTTAAGTAGCAAATTGTATTGGATGATAATGTCCCTTTAAGTTTTTATTGACAGTTAAACTTACGCTCATTTTCTCCTGGACAGCTGAATTCATGGCTATATACATGGAGGTTAGGCGCTCATTGATGTCTTCTTGGCGCTTCATGATTTCTGCTTGGTGCTATATTTAGACAGAAAAAAATTAACTTACCAAAGAGAAAAATATCACTCATTACACGAGTTCACAGATTCTAAGGGTGGCTGTTTTGGGGCATTTCTGCTCACCAGCATTTGGATGATTTCAAGAAAAACTTTGATTAACTACAGCAGCGCTCAGAGAGCACAAGCACCTCCGCCAATGTTATCTTTGCCAGTATTAGCTAGCACCCCCTGTGTTTATGCAATCCTGCAGTCTTCGCGCAAATATGTTTTTAATGTGTTTTTGACCGTTTGCGCACCCTTGATATTTGACCTTGACCTCCCAAAATCGAATGACCTCTTCCTTGGACAATTCGTAATCATTCAATCATTCAATGGATAGATTTGATGAAAATCTATCCATAGCATTTTGTGTAATCCTGCTTACAAACAAACCAACCAAGAGACAAACGATAATGATCACATAACCTGCTCTAACTTCATTGGGCGGAGGTAATTATGTTATGAGGAACAATTTATGGATATCATCAAGGCAACCGATTATGTTTAGCTGTGTTTTTCCAATAATTATTTTGTTAAACTAGCCTGTTCTGGATGCGAGATCATGGAACACAGACTAATGGGAAATAATTTGACTATATTTTAAAAATGAAGTTTGCACTGACTGTTAACTTACTTCTGTTCTCCTCTGTAGAACATCAATCCCTTCAAAGATTTTGGCGAGATTCCTCTTATATTCTTCTCTTTCCTTAGAAAAAATTAACATTTCACAGAGAACACTATCACTCACTTTGCATGTGTTCACAGACTTAAATAGCAGTCAAGTTGATTGATTTTTTGCTCTATTTGAATTCGGATTAATTTAAGAGCAACAATAATTCCATTACGGGGGGCAATTTATAGGAATCATCCAGGCCCCAGATTCTGTGTAGCTGTCTTATGTTTATTTCAGAAAGTATTTTTATTAAATTATCCTATTATGGATGTGAGATACTGAAACACAGACTAGTGGTAAATATAGCTATTGGTCTACCTTTTCTCAAAAAAATTTCCAGACTTTAAACTTACCTCCATTCTCTCCTCGACGAGTAAATGAATTTCCCTCAATGAAGCTAATATTTCCTGCTGCATCTGTTTAGATGGAAAAAATGAGCACTTCAGAAAGAAGATTATCACCCATTTTGCAGTATTCACAGATTCTAATGGTGGCGTTCGCTGGATGTCAGAATCAACCCGCATTTGAATGATTTCCAGAAAAACTGATAATTCTGCCAAGTTATGTTGTGGTTGTCAACCAGCCCACATATTCTGTATCGCTGTGTTATTGTGTATTGCATGGTTATTTTGTTAAACTACTCTGTTCATGATTCCAGCTGTAATGAAAGTTTTTTTATTTAGCATTCATATATTTTCTGTTTTTTTTTTTTTAGATTACCAAGTAAAAACACTGAAAATACCCCCCACCCCCCAAACCCCCCCATAGGTTGCTGAAAAGTCCATTAATCCAGTAAAAATTCAACTCTATTCCGATAGAAATGGATGAACTGTGAAAAGACATCAAAGCATCCAACGGAGTAAATCACAGATTAAAAATTGAAAACACTACATTGCACTTGTTTTCTTTCATTAATAATAGTATTCAATTCACTTTGAAGTGAATTTGCAACTTCTACCATCAGGCATATTCAGTCGAGCACAGAGCAACAAAATCATCCTCTGGAAACCCTCAAGGAAATGACATTAACTACATGTAATGCTAAAGTAGGCAGCATAGTAGGCCAACATTATTTTTTTCTTGGAGATGCATTAGCAGTCACAGGAGATGTTGGGATTGAATATAGATAGTCAGGCAGATTGCCGTTTTATGACAGGATGTGGTGGAGGACGAAACGTGGCTAAAAACTGGTGATTCATTCATTATCATGATTATGAAATCACCAGTTTTATCATAAATTCTTAAAATCACCAGTAACCATAGAATCTACCTGCTTGCTGTGAAAAAATGAATAAGGAGGCTGAAGATCACTACTCCGCCATCCTACAGCGCTGTGAAAAGGTATTTGCCCCTTCCAGGTTTCTTCTGTTTTTGAATAATTGTAGCACTTACACTGTATGTTTCAGCTCATGAAGCTATTGTTTTGAATATGGGATGAGGATAACCAGAGTAAAGATTAAATGCAGTTTTTGAAAAATAAAATAAATGATAATCTTATTTGTTGACTAAAAAAGTTATCCACCCCAACCTGACCCTTTGCGAAAACGTTACTGCCCCTTCATTACTAAATCAACCAATTCAACAAATTTAGTTGATTTTTGGGTTCAAGTTCACTTCACACACTCTGAGAAGATTAATGCCAGCCTCACTGAATCTATATATCATTTAAATAGAACCTGTCCAGCAATGTGAATTAGGCTAAAGGCAGCAGATGATGCTTCAATATAAAAAAATTCAAAACAAGAGCCATCTGGCAATGGCATATCCCCCGGCCCCCCACATTCATGGATTAATTGCTCAATTTACATGAGTGAATGAACAACGGTATTAAGACTTGATCTGAAGTAATAAGGTAACAAACGTGCCTGACTATGAAATGGCAATCCAGACAATGTTGTGGTCAGACCAACATGTGTTCAGTGTCCCTGTGTTCATCTGTCGAGGTATCTTGGTGTAGATGTGGTCAATCTGTGTTCTACTGTCTGTCTGAGGACATTACTTGTAGTAGTTGTGGCTGTTTGTTGATCTTGCTGTTCATGTTACCGGCATTAACGACAAGAAAGTGGGCTGCCACGAGTGCCAGGAGTTTCCTAGCTTAACATTTTATTTATATATAAATAATGCCGGGGGGATAACAAACATTTCAAAAGGCAATAAATCAAATTGGACATATTAAACTATGTTTCACTGACACTGGTGTAGTCACAGATGTCTTCAAAGATATTGCCTAAACAAAATTATCAGAGTACTTAGTCCACTTTCACAGAAATTTACATGAAAGACACAGAATTTGGAAAGAATTGCAAAATTCTGCAAACAATTTTCACAGAAACTCCTAAATGTGAAAAGGCACATCATACTTCATACTATAATTTGAGGAACGTTTGTCTGTTTTTCTGTCTGTTTGTTCCCCTACTCCTCCGAGGTCCTCTGACGGATCTTCACCAAACTTAGTGGGTCTATGTAGGTTGTCCCTGGAATTGTCCTTGAGGGGTTAGTTTTTTGAAAGGTCAAGGTCACTGGGGTCAAAGGTCAATTTTTCGCACGCCACGGGTAATTCACTAGTATAGAAAACATGCTCAACTTGATCATCAAGTTTGGTCAAAATTATCAGTGAGCTTAGTCCAAATTCAACCATGTTTCCATGTAAAGGGCAAAAATAAAAAATTGTAGAAATTCCCAAGTATGAACAAGAGTCATCAGAAGATGACATATCCCACCGGTTCCACGTATTTCGTGATTTGTGGGCTGTTTTTGGTTAAAAATCCAAAATTTTGGGCAGAATGGAGCTGAAACCCCCAAAAGGCACAACTACTCCAAAAAAGTTTGTAAGTGGTATAGTTTTTGAGTTCTGCTCCGGAAATGAGAATGATTATGGACGGACAGGACGATGACTATATCTCACGGTATTACATACCGGTGGGATAATAATAATGTGAGATTTGCTATTAACACTGTATGAAATGGAACACCTATTTCCGTATATGTTAACATATACTTACCTTTATAAATAATCAATGATATAACTTCCAGTGATATCTTGTCTACCACAAACTTGACACTGTTCTGTAACCCATACTCTTTCAATAGCGATGGCTGGTGTGCTACTGAGTCCTAGGTAATTGACAGTTCTGTGTGTTCCACATTCCATGGCTCGGATGTGAGATACAACAAGGACATTTCACTCTATTTCACTTGGTCTGTGTGAGCCGAGACTTTTGGAGTTTTTGAAGTTTCTAAGTGGCATAGTTTTTGAGTTCTGCTCCGAAAATGAAAATGATTACCGACGGATAAATTTTGGGCACCATGATTTCAAAATGCCCAAAAGGCAGAATGAAATCACTGGAATAACATGCGTACAAAATATGAAGTTTGTAAGTTGCAGAGTTTTTGAATTCTGCTCTAGAAAAGGGACAAAGTCCAATTTTTGGGCTGTTTTTGGTAAAAAAAATCTAATATTTTGGGCAGAATGGAACTGAAACCCCCAAAAGGCACAACTACACCATAAGGGTAAGTTCCATAGCAAATATGAAGTTTGTAAGTGGTATAGTTTTTGAGTTCTGCTTCGGAAATGAAAATGATTACGGAAGGACGGACAGACGGACAGGGCGATGACTACATCCCATGTTATTACATACCGGTGGGATAAAAATCACATCTAGATATAATGCTTCACATTCAGTTTGGTGAAGGTCGGATGTATAGTTTCTGAGATATGGCTCAAACAAACTAAGGTCCAATTCAGAATTCACACAAGTTTCCATGGAAAGCACAAAAATAACAAATTCCAGAAATGCGTATGTATGAAAAGGCACATCCTAACATCATGCTCAATAAATCTGTCAAGTTTCGTGAAGGTCGGATGTACAGTTTCTGAGATAGGGCCCGGACAAGCTAAGTTCCAATTCATGCAAGTTTCCATGGAAACCACAAAAAAAAAAAAAAAAAAAATTCCAGAAATGCATATGTATGAAAAGGCACATCCAAACATCATGCTCAACAAATCTGTCAAGTTTTGTGAAGGTCGGATGAATAGTTTCTGAGATAGGGCCCGAACAAGCTAAGTTCCAATTCACGCAAGTTTCCATGGAAAGCACAAAAATAAAAAATTCCAGAAATGCATATGTATGAAAAGGCACATCCAAACATTATGCTCAACAAACCTGTCAAGTTTTGTGAAGGTCGGATGTATAGTTTCTGAGATATAGCCCGGACAATCTATGGTCCATTTCACACAAGTTTCCTTGGAAACTGCAAAAATGAGAAATTCCAGAATTTCCTAAGTATAAAAAGGCACAACTAGACATCATGCTCAACATATCTGTAAAGTTGCATGAAGATCGGATGTATAGTTTCCAAGATATGGCCCGGACAAGATATGATTACAGACGGACAGACGGACACACTGACCACTATATCCCGCCTGCATTATGCTGCCGAGGGGATAAAAAAGATATGACCCGGACAAAGCTATTCACTCATACCTAAAAAAAACTTTTTTTTTATTCTTGTAGAGAACACAAATAATCATATTGTGTAAAATATCTCTGATGTTCAGTTAAGCTATGTCATAGTGTTTAGAAGATATGGTCTCGACAAGGTAGGTCCCTTAATTAAGTCACTCTTATTTGGTACGTTAGTGGTAAAGCACACTTACATGGTAATTAGATCTACATATAAAATGTCATGAAGAAATATGAAAGGGTTATTTGGTTATACTTCGTCAAGTCATACCCTTCTCAGAGACTAAGTCAACTTGTTGTCATGTAAACTTGAAAATAAAAAATTCTGAAATTTCTATACAGCAAAATGCACACTTACATGATACATTAGATCTACACGCCAAATTTGATTAAGAAATATTAAACAGTTATTGAGCTGTGCTCCGGAAACGAGGTATACCCTCTTCAGAGGCTAATTCTCAGCTTGTTGCCATGGAAACACAAAAAAAAATTTTTCAGAAATTCGTAAATACCAAAAGGCACATCTACATATGACACCTGACCTATATGTCAAATTTTGTGAAGAAATATTGAAAGCTTTTCGAGTTATGCTCCGGACAAGAGCCATACCCTCCTCAGAGGCTAAGTCCAAGCTTGTTGCCATGGAAACACAAAAAATAAAAATTTCAGAAATTCGTAAATACCAAAAGGCACATCTACATATGACACCTGACCTATTTGTCAAATTTTGTGAAGAAATATTGAAAGGTTTTCGAGTTATGCTCTGGACAAGAGGCATACCCTCCTCAGAGGCTAAGTCCAAGCTTGTTGCCATGGAAACTCAAAAAAAAAAAAAAATTGCAGAAATTCCTAAATACCAAAAGGCACATCTACATACGACACCTGACCCACATGTCAAATTTTGTGAAGAAATACGGAACGGTTTTCAAGTCAGATTTAACATGTTACAATCCCAAGTCAACAAATCCATGACATAATTTGGACTATAGTTGCAATTCTAAGTTATAGTATCTACCACTCCATTCTCACTAGTCAAAATGTTAATTATTGACAATTCAAATCTCACGAGTGGAAATATCAATTGCTGATGTAAACAATTTGATTCTTACCAGTGGCAATGTTCATTGCAGATATCTACAATTGTCTTTTGATCGCAGAATGCAAGTATGTTGAATGGAAGACTAGACATCTAACATTCAATTCTGACGAGTCAACATTACATCACTGATGTCAGTGTGGAATTCTAAGTAAGAGTGCAGTTTCAGACATCAACAAATACATTTCAGGTATCTGAAATGCCATTGTAGATATCTGAAATTACAACCTCAGTTCCGGAATAGTTGTGACGAAATGTAAATTTTGAATAAAATCAAAATGCAATGACTTTCAGATCACATGAGCCAATATGTTATTTACAATAGAACATGGATAACATTTCAAATGTTGAAACTGAGACATTTTACATTTTTATCCACAAAATGGGCTTATATAAAATTATCTGGCTGCAATGGGTCTCAAAAAAGTAGGGACACAGGCAAAAAAAAGGGCTGAAAAAGCAATTAATATATAAAAGAATTAGCTGAAAGAACACTAACCAAGTAATTAAGTTGACTGGCATCAGGTGTCTAACACGTTCGGCTATAAAAGGGATGTCTTAGAGAGGCAGAGTCTCTCAGAAGTAAAGATGGCCAGAGACTCTCCAACCTGTGAAGACTTTCGTAAAAAAATTGTGAAATATTTTAAAAACAATGTCCCTCAACGTGAAATTGCAAAGGCCTTGAAGGTCTCATCATCGACAGTGCATAACATCAGAAGATTCAGGGAAACTGGAAAAATCTCTGGGCGTAAGGGACAAGGCCAAAGACCTTTACTGAACCTTTACCTTTACTCTATCATGCAAAAAGGAAGCAATTGTTGAGCATGATCCAGAAGCGCCGCCGTGTTCTGTGGGCAAAGTCTAATTTAAAATGGACTGAAGCAAAGTGGCAAAGTGTCCTGTGGTCAGACGAGTCCAAATTTGACTTTCTTGTTGGAAATCATGGGCGTCGTGTCCTCCGGGCTAAAGAGGAGAAAGACCACCCCTCCTGTTATCAGCGTTCAGTTCAAAAGCCAGCATCTCTGATGGTGTGGGGATGCATTAGTGCATATGGTGTGCAGAGGTTGCGTTACACTTTCTGATTGTCCGTCATTGTGATGGACAGGGGCATAACAATTCCATCATAATCATCATCAGTCATCGTAATTTTATTTTTTAAAATGATAATTGTTTTTTTTTAAATAAAATAAACAAAACAATTTATAGATTACGCATTAGCTGATGCCGTCAGTGATTCATGTAGACACACATTGCGCACTGTGTTAAATACAGCATTGCCTGGATTTTCGAACTTACTACTGTATGAACTTTATAAAACATCATAAATGATTTCTCCCCCCCCACAGTAACAGTGCGCGAATGAACAATGCTTTCAGTTATTGCTGGGCTTCACTATGCCTAACAACCGCAGTCTCACTAAGCGGTCCTACGAAGTTGCTTATCAACTCATTAAGTCAACCGGGGCTTTCCCGACCTACATATCTGCGTGTTCACATAACAGAGACAGTGGAGCATATGCCCTATTGTCTAATGGCGGCAG
This sequence comes from Gymnothorax reevesii, assembly GCA_029721435.1. NCBI lineage: Eukaryota > Metazoa > Chordata > Actinopteri > Anguilliformes > Muraenidae > Gymnothorax > Gymnothorax reevesii. The sequence goes on from CM056581.1 coordinate 61,389,254, forward strand.
AGCAGCCTATATTACAAATGAAGAGCAAATGATCATATGACAAAAATGTGAGGAATACAGGATCATAGTCCAGAGATGCCAAGTCACACGCATTTTCAGAGTCTCTCGCCTCTGAGCGGCATTCACGTTCCTGTGCTGTTGTCAGCAATTATTCAATCAACACAAACTGAAGAAATTCACTCGTGGAATTCAAGTCATTGTGAATTAAGTTAATTAGTTTTACGTATATTATGGTGGATTTCCCCACAAGTGACACGGAAGTCAATTATGACTCGGGAATTCTCACGCTTGTCTTTACTGAGGGATTGAGAGCAATGGAATTGCAAAACGACGTTTCAAATGATCTTATTTCATTTAAACAATTTAAACGATCATGAACACATGCATATTTTCCAATCCCTGAGCAATCTCGTGCTTCTCGTGAAGCACGAGAAATCCAGTCATAATCGCTTTCCACGGTGAGGTCCACCTTCACGCAAGTGAAACTGAAACTTCAATGCACAAGGATTTTATTTCCGTGTGAGAATCTCATTAATAAGCGTTCATTGAATAATTGCAGACTATGGTGAATAAGTCTAAAAAAAAATGCGTGAGACCTAGACCGAATGTGTGAGACTTGGCATCTCTGTCATACAGATCAAAGACAATGCTCGAGACAATATGACACCCACCACTAGTGATGTTACCGCTGATAAAGAGGCTCCGAAGCATGCTTCAAACTCGACAGAGTATTTTTCTGAAGCACTGTGCTGGAGCTTGCTTCATATTGGGGAAAACCACGTGACGGATGACGTTCGAACCACTTCACTGCTTCATTCAGACTGAATCAGCTGACCGGTTTGGTTCAAGTGGCGGAGCATTTAAACATTGGTGAGATTCAAATGTATTTAAGATAGATGAAATAGCGCTCTGTTAGACATTTTTATTCAAAAATAATAATGCCAAAGTCTCTCAAGCACACCCAGTATACACCAAGCACAATCAAAAGACATAATACAATATGTTTTTTGGATGGAGTAAATATTTACAGGATTCAATGAGGCCGTGGATGTAATTAATGTTATTACCTCCACCAAGGAGGTTATGTTTTTGCCTGGGTTTGTTTGTTTGTTTGTTTGTTTGTCTGTTCGTTTCCAAAATAACTCAAAAAGTTATAGACAGATTTTGATTAAATTTTCAGAGAAGGTGGGTATTAAGTGAAGGAACAGGTGATTAAATTTTGGCATATCTAGGCCAAAGTAATGCTGAGATACAGGCCAAAGTTCAAGATTTCAAGTCTTTCCAATGGGCCGGAGTTCCAATTGCCGCGCTTTTGGGTCTTGCTGCCCCCTGGCGGAGGTCTGTGCTCTCTGAGTGCTTTTCTAGTTATAATATAACATGAATTAGTAAGGTAAGGAAGAAAAACAAGACACATGCAAGACGAAGTTAGATTTCAGCTTTGTTTAAGGGGTGATCTGGGGTTAAATTAAAAATGACACCAGGAAACAACTCAAAGATCAATGTGTAATAACCACCAAAAAAGATGCAAGTTGGCATTTTTCTGTTTATGTGGTTGCCATGGTAACCGAGCAAGCTCATTAAATATGCAGAAAACTTCTGGCACCAATTCCTCTTTAACTATATGATAGAATTCAGTTTTTCTTTCATCATTTAAAAGCCATTGCTGATCCAAATGCAATGCTATAGCCATTCTTTCCCAATTTATCAGTTTTGTGATTTTGGGGCATTTTACTCAAATTTTGAAATTATTTTGCGCAGAATCTGACGAATCCTCATAAAATATTCAAAGTATGTAACAGATAGGCAAAATTTCCCTATGACTTTGCATCTCTAATGAAGTAAAGTACCTGCAGCCCAAATTTCATTGATTTTCAAAGAAAATTAAAAAAGTTATGGCTGCCACAAACATGAGAAATGCGGAAAAAGTAATACCTTAGGAAGTCAATGGAAAATGCATTGAAAAGTTGAGTACAAGTTTTAATCCTAGAGGCAATTAGTGATTATTAAAGGTGGGTTATTATAGAATATTTTTATTCAAATTTTTTTTTTGGAAAATTAATAAAATATTGCCCATTTAACCCCAGATCACCCCTTAAGTTTTTTTCACAATACAACCTACTCAAAGCGCACCCGCAAGATGCGTCAGCGTCACCTTTACAAGGCTGTACAACAACAACTGTGCCAGCAGATGTCACCCTCGTGCTCAATGAAGCTTCGAGTGGTGAACCAATTTTCAATGCAATGGTCCAAAAGGGTCCGAAGCTTCATAAAGCCTGGTTTGGCCACCACTACCCACCACCAATTGGACGAGAGTGTGAATTATATTCTGTCAAGATGATGGACGGCCATAAAAATTTTCCGTCATTGTTAAAAAAAAAAAATCCGTCAATGATGGAAAATATTCGGTTAACATGACCTCTGATGGTGTGGGACACTTGCATGTTTTAAAAAGCACCATGAATGCTGAAAGGTATATAAAGTTTTTAGAGCATCACTTGCTCCCCTCCAGACAACATCTATTCCAGGGAAGGCCTTGTGTATTTCAACAGGAAAATGCAAAACCACATACTGCAGCTATTATAACATCACGGCTTTGTAGTAGAAGAACTGCTGAACTGGCCTGCCAGCAGTCCTAATCTTTCACCGACTGAGAACATTTGGGGCATAATTAAACAATAAGTCCATCAAAGGAGACCAAAAACTCTCCAGCAGTTGAAAGTCTATATTAAACAAGAGTGAGATCAAATTGCAATGGCTAAACTCAACATACTTGTCTCCTCAATGCCCAGACACCTCTACTCAGTGTTAAAAAAGAGGGGATGCTACAATTTGGTAAACAGGCCCCTGTCCCAACTTTATGAGACATGTAGCAGCCATTAGGTTTGAAATGAGCTCATTTTGTGGAATATATACTAAAATTTCTCAGTTTCAACATTTGCTATGTTTTCTCTGTTCTATTGTGAATAAAATACTGGCTGGTGTAATTTGCAAGTCATTAAGTTTTGATTGCATTCACAATTTACACTTTGTCCCAACTATTTCGGAATTGGGGTTCTACATTCTTACGAGTAACAATTATATTTCAGGTATCTACAATTCCCTTGGTGACTGGAACTGAATTTCAGATATCTCAAAAGGAATTTCCACCAGTGAAAAATGTGTGGAAGCCGTTTAAGTATTTAATCGGTACATGAGCAAAACTCATGTGGTGATTAGGGCTTCATATCCAAAGCTAATATGGTAATTAGGGCGACCTATCCGAAACTAATATGAAAATTTGGATGACATCTTATGATGATGCCATCATCGCCCTCATTGTCATGTGATTTACAAGAGAAAATGGGGCAGGAAGGAAATTCTAATACTGAGACCATATACTATATAAAAAGATGGATGCAGCACTCAGGTCTGAAAACTGAGGCCAATGCAGAAAACTCTCAAATTTTCATTCTATTTAATGGCCAGCAGATGGCGTCGTTATCTATCGCAAGTTTCAAGTCTCCTTCGATATATCACGATGTTCATTTTCGTAAATTATGGTCCAAAATATAGAATAAAGGATAAAGCCAGAATATGCTTTAGGGGCGTGGCTATCCTCTGGTACTTGTCTAATACGGTCAGATCCACAAGTAGATCTACCCCTAGCTCCCTGGATATTCAATTCACGCTCTCGTCCAATATCAATCACATCCGGTTTCAAAATGACAAAATGGGTGATGTCACGGTGGCTTCGTCCATTTTTTGAAACAGTCTATGACTGAGACAGCATTTTCTGCATATATATATATATATATATACACACACACACTCACACACACACACTACTTATATATTAGTAAAGTGCGCCTCCGTTTGGGCATTGCCAGTATTGTGGCAGTTTTCCACAGTGCGGAGGACACGAGAAGCCGCGGTCTGCAGTCAGGGGTACTTGGGGAGGACACAGCCCAGAGGACACGACGCCACAGTGACTCGATGGCGAATGTACGCGACCTCAAGACCACAAGACTGCAAGTGCGGTTAGTTGGACAAAACAGCTGTCTTAAAAAGGTCAACCTGCAGAGATAAGCCCCCAAATTCACAAGTGGACACATTACCAGTTCCATATACTATGAGGAATTTACCTGAAGATTTGTCTGTTCTTGTGGAGACTCTCCCTTGCTCTGTGTCTGACTCATATCTGCGATTTTCTGCATTAAGTCGAAACACACTGATTACTTCACAGTAAATCCGTCTTGCATTAAAATGATCGACATAATAATCGCAGATAAGTTTGAGGGTCCTAAAGACATGACACCAACCCGTCACAGGTAGGCTACACGACTCTAGTTTAATTTGCACTAAAACTTTGAAGAACCGAAATGGAAATTTCAAGTAGTCCGTTTCTTTTACAAATAAAGGAGTAATTCCTAATTTTTCACGTACGTAAAAGCTCTGTGTCTTTTCAACTAAGTATAGAATAAGTTTTGATCAGCATTTAATCAAGTTTTGAATTGTATTATCCAATTAAAATCATTACAGCTCAGTGCGTGTACACCAAGGACTGTATACAGTCCTTGGGTGAAACTATGAGGTACTGTACCATCATGCTGTAGTAAAATCAGTCTGTGACAACAGGGAGTTTTCTCTAAATTCCAATCTGAATCTCCACTCTACATAGGTTAAATTTGATTCTATTACAAATGGCTTTTATTTTGAAATGCCACATTAGAATGCCCCCATATCTGCTGAGTCACACTATGAGGTACTGTACTGTCATGCTGTAGTGAAATTAGTCTGTGACAACTGGGAGTTTTCTCTTTACTCCAATTTGAATTTCCACTCAAAATAGGTAAAACTACATTTTATTTCAAATGGGCTTTAATTTTGAAATGCCACATACAATGTCCTGATATCCACTGAGTGGCAGTGTGAGGTACTGTACTATCATACAGTTGTGAAATCAGCCGGTGACAACAGGGAGTTTTCACTTAATTCTAATCTGAATTTCCACTGCACACACACAAAAAAACATTCTTTTTCAAGGGGTGTTTTAGTTCTGAAGTTCTTCCTCAGAATATTACCTGATAATTTTAATTTTGTTTTCTAAATTGGCATTGATTTTGAATTATTTACTCAGTTTCGTATTTTTTATTTCGATTCCTCTCTAAAATTAACTAATTCCTGATTGATATAACGCAGATTATTATCCAGCTTTTATTTTGAAAATTTGAAATCAGTCATGACACGCTGTTCCCGTAATGACGCGTATATTCGCACATCACTTATATGTGTGAGGGCTGGCTTGACCATGTTTTCTGAAGTGGAGGCTGGCTTGACCGCAGTCTACATTCGACGTTGAACTAAAGAGGACACGAGACTGGGGCGCATCTCCCAATAGCGTAGTTGCAGAAATCTATTCGTCCATTCAGTCAGTGGTTCCAACCATGGAAGTTAGCACCTGTGATTTCGGGAAGCGCACCCCTGAGCAATGTCTTGTTAACGTTACACAACAGCAAGTCATCTACTTTGCCGAGATTTTGAGTTGAAATCAATAGTACTACTTCCATGTCAAAGTCGTTTTAAACATTTGTTATTGCATTTGTGTTTTAAAATTGTATCTCAAACCATAATTAAACCTTTACCGGCGGCTATATTTTGTTTTCCGTTCCGCTCATATGTACATCAGGGTGCAGTCTGCAGTGGTCAGACTTCCATTTCCGGTCAAAAGTGATCGTGTCGTGAACACGCACCCTAGGTCGGAGTTCCACGATCCCGAGCCGTTGTCATGGACACCTCGGATACCAGCGCGTTCATGAGCCCCACACTACGCATGTGTGAGCAAAAATCACACAGCGCATGTCCGCATGGGTCTGGAAGCTTGGCCCCCATGTCGGCGTGCAGCGCCACTGAGCAATTTCCATTGAAATGAATGGGCGGCCATTTTCCAATTGTATATCCAGTGAAATATATAACAGCCTTGGCCTGGGTACTTTTCGATAGAGCCTGGGTACCAAACGATAGGCTCACAGATTTCTGGGTACCTTTTGATAGGTCGAACCGTACCCAGGGTACGTTTCGATGGGGCCCAGGTCGAGAGTGACCCCTTCAGCTTAACTATGCGATATATGGACTCCTTTGTAATTCGTCCATCTAACACATCGAGCATACTTTATTCAGTTTCAGGATACATAATGTTAGTAATACATTTCATCTCCTATTATACTAATATGCACTCATCCACACGACACAAACTTCCTCCAACAACAAATCTTCTGCCTACAAGGACATGGTTGTGATTACCAAAGTAACATCTATTACACCTACGTCTGGTCCAGCTAACTCTAGATGCATTTATGTTGGCGAAACTGACAAGCGACATTCATCAAGGATAGCGGATTGAATTAAAAATTACATAATGTAATTATGTAAGCACATAAAACGGCGCATAACGGCTAGGCTTACAAGGTGATCTAATAGCTGCGACCTGGCCTAGCATCCGTCATGTGGCCTAGTGTCCATGACTGGTGGTTTCTTGTACAAGTGTGATCTCGAAATTGGCAAATGACCTTGAAAATCTATAGGGAACCCTTCCTCTGTCCCAAGAAGCTTGCTGTAAGATTTAATAGCCATCCATCAAGTTAAACTCGAGTTACGGTGCGAAAACTGTGAATTCGGGGCAAAATCGACACTTTTTTGACTGGTGTGACCTTGGGATTCGACAGATGACCTTGAAAATCAATAGGGAACCCCTCCTCTATACCAAGAAGCTTGTTCTAACTTTTCATAGCCATTCATTGAATTAAACTTGAGTTACGGTGCGAAAACCGTCAAATCGGGCAAAATTGACACCTTTTTTACGTGTGTGACCTTGGGATTTGACGGATGACCTTGAAAAAGAATGGCGAACAGCTCCTCTATGCCTAGAAGCTATTTCCAAAATTTCATAGCGAAATTTGAGTTACAGCGCGAAAACCCGCAAACAAGGTTGTGACCTCTGTGAACTTGACCTTTGACCTCGACCTTGTGCATGGACATCACTTTGGTGAAGGACAATATCTCCTGAAAATTTCATGGTGATACGACAACAGGAACATAGTGAAAAAGGTGTCACAGACGGACGGACAGACAGAAGCGTTCATTGAGCTGCTTGGTTGCAGCAAAAAATGCTGAATCTGGAGATGGAATTCAGAGATGGGGAAATAATTCTGCATCTAACCTCAACTTTTTTAGGCTTTTTATTTTCCAGAAAAATTTTAAAAGGGGCCACGCCATTATATTTAGGAAGGTTTTAATTTCTGAGATGGGGGTACTTGTCATCCCTATAATTACATGTGCGTTTTCAATGTGGCCTGTCGGTGGTTTCTTGGTCATTTCCTCATTAATAATGTCTTAATCATTATACGATTATGTATTGGTTTAGTTAATTCAAATTATAAATGGTTTGATTGTGAATCAGGCTATATCAAACTGGGAGGTGTCGTGAGCCGTCATGTGTGAGACAGGCTAATCCCTTAACGGCAGCATTACCAGGAGTTGGGGTTGAACAGGTTGAAACAAATAAGGCAACAAGCATGATAGCTTTTTAAATGACACATGCAAACAAAACAAAGGAACTTATTGGGATAAAACATAGAAAAAAATACAGGCCCCAGGACAACAAAACAATTATAAATTATAATTTTTTGTAATCACTTATGATTTATATGGCGGAGTGTTCTTTTATTCCAGTACTCGTTTGCACCCTTAGTTGCTTTGACAGCTGTTTGTAATACATACTTCAATTTTTTAAAAAATCTCCATGTCAACATTGGCTTGGCGGCCCCGATCACAGATTTGATTGATAATCAGTGTATAGGCCCACACAGCTACTACAAAAAAAAAACTGAAAAAAAAAAAAACAGAACTATTTTCTTTCGCTCACCGTTGATGTTACTTCTTGATGAGGGAAGTGTTGCTCCCGCGCTGAATGAAATCGTTTGCGATTTCATCCAAACGTTGGCCAACGTAAGTTAGCGCAAAAACTCCGTAAGATAACGAGCTAACCAGCCTCACTAATGTTTTAACTGATTTAGCTACGCGGCTAATTCATGACCACTTGCTAATCCGCGAAATAATCGCGATTCACTGTTTCATTGGTTTAAATGTTCCGAAATTAGCTATCTGAACAGGCGAGCTAGCTTGCTAGGCTAGCTTTTGAGCTAGTTTGTTGGTTTCTTTAGTCGACGTTAGCTGGCAAATTTAATTTTTGGTGCCTATTAGTGCCAGCTAGCAAGCTAAATGCCCGTGGTTCAATTCTAGCAACGTTAGTCAGAGAAATAGTGGCTATTCATTCACGTTCTCTTGCATTAAAAGCACCAAATATGACTGTTAGCTAGCTTGGCTGGCCTACTAGCTACCTAGCTAAGCAAGCAATTTTATGTTAGCACGCTTGCTAGCTAAAAGGTTCGGAGCACTTCAACTGTGCTGACGTGGATACACAGTATTTCTGTTTTTACAGCGCATTTCTCAAATTGAAGGTGTTTTTGGCGGTTCCATTGCGTTTTCCCCGTTGGAGATGTTCTGGGCTTGTTGCAGTGCGTTTGCACCTGTCAACCACCATGAATCAGTGATTCTTTAATAAAATTAAGATTGGGTCTGTTCAGGGCAGCCCTGTAGGAAAACTCGCAAGATCTCAGGAGTCGTTCTAAACTTCTGAGTCTTCCCTCGGAAGAGAGGGAGTACCCGTGTACACGCACTGAGCTGTAATGATTTTAATTGGATAATACAATTCAAAACTTGATTAAAGGTTGATCAAAACTTATTCTATACTTAGTTGAAAAGACACGAAGCTATTTTCAGAGAATGCCTCACAATTAGGTTGAGTTTTATACTTCGGGGTAACTGGGATTCGACTGCACGGATGATTTTCCTTTAGCCCTGCCTTTGACTGATTAGTAACCGAATTCACAGGATGACATCAGTGATCGGTGGTAACTTCATTAGGTACACTTGAACACCTTCTCCTGAATGCAAATATTTCAGTCAATCGCGATGCTAAAACTCACGCAATGTGAACATGTTCCCACCAAGCATCAGGATTGGAATGTGGAATAAGTGGTTTGACTGTTAACTGACTGCTGGGCATAGGACATGTAGACTCTTTTTGGAATATTATTTTTTTTATTTATGTAGCCTATAACAGAAAACAATGGGGGGAAAGAATTGTTGAATTGTAAATTTACAAAGTTCCATTTATAAAAGCTTATTTGCATGGGTATTATTTATGTTAAGGAGACATATTAACATTGTGCAGTATAGCTAAGCTGTGCCCACCCAAAAATTTGGCTTGCACAGGGGCCCTGCTTGGGATTTGTCTATCGCACGAAGGCGGAATAAGGGATTAGCCCAGGATCGGCACAACCTGGGCTGGTTTGGCTAATCTGCATAAGAGCTGTTCATCGTAGTTAAAAGGACCGAATAATGGCGGTGTGTGGAAGGGACACCATGGACTTTGGCGAACGTCTCTTTGGTCACGCAGAATTTGATGCTTTCAATTCGCCTGTTCAGTAGTCCGTTTCTATCTTCTTTAAATGCGCAGACGACCTCTTATGAGTGTACGCTTTGTTTAATAGAATGTGATGACGCTCAGTAAGGGGCAGCAGATTGGGGGCGGGGATTCCATTATGACGGAATGTCCGTGTCACTGGGCTTCGTTCTATGTCGTCCCTCCGCATTTCAGTTATCTTACAGATCTACACCTCGAAGCGGAAATTCCGCATGCGACTTCGAGAAACTAACGTAAGTTCTATGAAGATACAGCAGTGAAAAGAAGCTGAAACTGAGCGGCTGAAGAATTGTACGTATCCAGAACATCTTGACACTTCATGTTTATCAGTACACTTGCTGCTTTTAGGGTTTAAAAACTAAAATCGCATAAACTCACCCATGGAATCCTGGGGTAGACGGTGCCGTCTATGTAAACTGTGAAGCATGTAGCAATAATGTATATACTAACTAGGTACGTGAAAAATGAGGAATTACTCCTTTATTTGTTAAAAAAACGGAATACTTGAAATTTGCATTTCGGTTCTTTAAAGTTTTAGTGCAAATTAAGCTAGGGTCGTGTAGCCTACCTGTGACAGGTTTGTGTCATGTCTTTAGGACCCTCAAACTTATCTGTGATTATTATGTCGATCATTAATTTTAATGCAAGACGGATTTACTGTGAAGTAATCAGTGTGTTTCGACTTAATGCAGAAAATCGCAGATATGAGTCAGACACAGAGCAAGGGAGAGTCTCCACAAGAACAGACAAATCTTCAGGTAAATTCCTCATAGTATATGGAACTGGTAATGTGTCCACTTGTGAATTTGGGGGCTTATCTCTGCAGGTTAACCTTTTGAAGACAGCTGTTTTGTCCAACTAACCGCACTTGAGTCTTGTGGTCTTGAGATCGCGTACATTCGCCATCGAGTCACTGTGGCGTCGTGTCCTCCGGGCTGTGTCCTCCCCAAGTACCCCTGACTGCAGACCGCGGCTTCTCGTGTCCTCTGCACTGTGGAAAACTGCCACAATACTGGCAATGCCCAAACGGAGGTGCACTTTACTAATATATAAGTAGTGTGTGTGTGTGTGTGGATATATATATATATATATATATGCAGAAAATGCTGTCTCAGTCATAGACTGTATAAAAAAATGGACGAAGCCACCGTGACATCACCCATTTTGTCATTTTGAAACTGGATGTGATTCATATTGGACGACAGCGTGAATTGAATATCCAGGGAGCTAGGGGTAGATCTACTTGTGGATCTGACCGTATTAGACAAGGACCAGAGGATAGCCACGCATATAGCATATTCTGGCTTTATCCTTTATTCTATATTTGGGACCATAATTTACGAAAATGAACATCGTGATATATTGAAGGAGACTTGAAACTTGCGATAGATGACGACGCCATCTGCTGGCCATTAAATAGAATGAAAATTTGAGAGTTTTCTGCATTGGCCTCAGTTTTCAGACCTGAGTGCTGCATCCATCTTTTTATATAGTATATGGTCTCAGTATTAGAATTTCCTTCCTGCCCCATTTTCTCTTGTAAATCACATGACAATGAGGGCGATGATGACATCATCATACGATGTCATCCAAATTATCATATTAGTTTCGGATAGGTCGCCCTAATTACCATATTAGCTTTGGATATGAAGCCCTAATCACCACATGAGTTTTGCTCATGTACCAATTAAATACTTAAACGGCTTCCACACATTTTTCACTGGTGGAAATTCCTTTTGAGATATCTGAAATTCAGTTCTAGTCACAAAGGGAATTGTCGATACCTGAAATATAATTGTTACTCGTAAGAATGTAGAACCCCAATTCCGAAATAGTTGGGACAAAGTGTAAATTGTGAATGCAATCAAAACTTAATGACTTGCAAATTACACCAGCCAGTATTTTATTCACTATAGAACAGAGAAAACATAGCAAATGTTGAAAGTGAGAAATTTTACTATATTATCCACAAAATGAGCTCATTTCAAACTTGATGGCTGCTACATGTCTCATAAAGTTGGGACAGGGGCCTGTTTACCAAATTGTAGCATCCCCTCTTTTTTAACATTGAGTAGAGGTGTCTGGGCATTGAGGAGACAAGTATGTTGAGTTTAGCCATTGCAATTTGATCTCACTCTTGTTTAATATAGACTTTCAACTGCTGGAGAGTTTTTGGTCTCCTTTGATGGGCTTATTGTTTAATTATGCCCCAAATGTTCTCAGTCGGTGAAAGATTAGGACTGCTGGCAGGCCAGTTCAGCAGGGACTCTTCTACTACAAAGCCGTGATGTTGTAATAGCTGCAGTATGTGGTTTTGCATTTTCCTGTTGAAATACACAAGGCCTTCCCTGGAATAGATGTTGTCTGGAGGGGAGCAAGTGATGCTCTAAAAACTTTATATACCTTTCAGCATTCATGGTGCTTTTTAAAACATGCAAGTGTCCCACACCATCAGAGGTCATGTTAACCGAATATTTTCCATCATTGACGGATTTTTTTTTTTTTAACAATGACGGAAAATTTTTATGGCCGTCCATCATTTTGACAGAATATAATTCACACTCTCGTCCAATTGGTGGTGGGTAGTGGTGGCCAAACCAGGCTTTATGAAGCTTCAGACCCTTTTGGACCATTGCATTGAAAATTGGTTCACCACTCGAAGCTTCATTGAGCACGTGGGTGACATCTGCTGGCACAGAGATTGTTGTACAGCCTTGTTAAGGTGACATTGACGCATCTTGCGGGTGCGCTTTGAGTAGGTTGTATTGTGAAAAAAAACTTAAGGGGTGATCTAGGGTTAAATGGGCAAAATTTTATTAATTTTCCAAAAAAAAAATTTTGAATAAAAATAATCTATAACAACCCACCTTTAATAATCACTAATTGCCACTAGGATTAAAACTTGAGCTCAACTTTTCAATGCATTTTCCATTGACTTCCTAAGGTATTACTTTTTCCACATTTCTCATGTTTGTGGCAGCCATAACTTTTTTAATTTTCATTGAAAATCATGAAATTTGGGCTGCAGGTACTTTACTTCATTAGAGATGCAAAGTCATTGGGAAATTTTGCCTATCTGTTACATACTTTGAATATTTTATGAGGATTCGTCAGATTCTGTGCAAAATAATTTCAAAATTTGAGTAAAATGCCCCAAAATCACAAAACTGATAAATTGGGAAAGAATGGCTATAGCATTGCATTTGGATAAGCAATGGCTTTTAAATGATGAAAGAAAAACTGAATTCTATCATATAGTTAAAGAGGAATTGGTGCCAGAAGTTTTCTGCATATTTAATGAGCTTGCTCGGTTACCATGGCAACCACATAAACAGAAAAATGCCAACTTGCATCTTTTTTGGTGGTCATTACACATTGATCTTTGAGTTGTTTCCTGGTGTCATTTTTAATTTAACCCCAGATCACCCCTTAAACAAAGCTGAAATCTAACTTCGTCTTGCATGTGTCTTGTTTTTCTTCCTTACCTTAATAATTCATATTATATTATAACTAGAAAAGCACTCAGAGAGCACAGACCTCCGCCAGGGGGCAGCAAGACCCAAAAGCGCGGCAATTGGAACTGCGGCCCATTGGAAAGACTTGAAATCTTGAACTTTGGCGTGTATCTCAGCATTACTTTGGCCTAGATATGCCAAAATTTAATCACCTGTTCCTTCACTTAATACCCACCTTCTCTGAAAGATTTTGATTAAATTGTCTATAACTTTTTGAGTTATTTTGGAAACGAACAGACAAACAAACAAACAGACAGACAAACAAACAAACAAACAAACAAACCCAGGCAAAAACATAACCTCCTTGGTGGAGGTAATATCATTAATTACATCCACGGCCTCATTGAATCCTGTAAATATTTACTCCATCCAAAAAACATATTGTATTATGTCTTTTGATTGTGCTTGGTGTATACTGGGTGTGCTTGAGCGACTTTGGCATTATTATTTTTGAATAAAAATGTCTAACAGAGCGCTATTTCATCTATCTTAAATATATTTGAATCTCACCAATGTTTAAATGCTCCGCCACTCGAACCAAACCGGTCAGCTGATTCAGTCTGAATGAAGCAGTGAAGTGGTTTGAACGTCATCAGTCACGTGGTTTTCCCCAATATGAAGCAAGCTCCAGCACAGTGCTTCAGAAAAATACTCTGTTGAGTTTGAAGCGTGCTTCGGAGCCTCTGTATCAGCGGTAACATCACTAGTGGTGGGTGTCATATTGTCTTGAGCATTGTCTTTGATCTGTATGACAGAGATGCCAAGTCTCACACATTCGTTCTAGGTCCCACGCATTTTTTTTTAGACTTATTCACCATAGTCTGTAATTATTCAATGAACGCTTATTAATGAGATTCTCACACGGAATTAAAATCCTTGTGCATTGAAGTTTCAGTTTCACTTGCGTGAAGGTGGACCTCACCGTGGAAAGCGATTATGACTCTGGATTTCTCGTGCTTCTCTTTGCTCAGGGATTGGAAAATATGCATGTGTTCATGATCGTTTAAATTGTTTAAATGAAATAAGATCATTTGAAATGTCGTTTTGCAATTCCATTGCTCTCAATCCCTCAGTAAAGACAAGCGTGAGAATTCCTGAGTCATAATTGATTTCCGTGTCACTTGCGGGGAAATCCACCGTAATGCACGTAAAACTAATTAACTTAATTCACAATGACTTGAATTCCGCGAGTGAATTTCTTCAGTTTGTGTTGATTGAATAATTGCTGACAACAGCACAGGAACGTGAATGCCACTCAGAGGCGAGAGACTCTGAAAATGCGTGTGACTTGGCATCTCTGGACTATGATCCTGTATTCCTCACATTTTTGTCATATGATCATTTGCTCTTCATTTGTAATATAGGCTGCTCTGCTGCCATTAGACGATAGGGCATATGCTCCACTGTCTCTGTTATGTGAACACGCAGATATGTAGGTCGGGAAAGCCCCGGTTGACTTAATGAGTGGATAAGCAACTTCGTAGGACCGCTTAGTGAGACTGCGGTTGTTAGGCATAGTGAAGCCCAGCAATAACTGAAAGCATTGTTCATTTGCGCACTGTTACTGTGTGGGGGGAGAAATCATTTATGATGTTTTATAAAGTTCATACAGTAGTTATTTCGAAAATCCAGGCAATGCTGTATTTAACACAGTGCGCAATGTGTGTCTACATGAATCACTGACGGCATCAGCTAATGCGTAATCTATAAATTGTTTTGTTTATTTTATTAAAAAAAAACAATTATCATTTTAAAAAATAAAATTACGATGACTGATGATGATTATGATGGAATTGTTATGCCCCTGTCCATCACAATGACGGATAATCAGAAAGTGTAACGCAACCTCTGCACACCATATACACTAATGCATCCCCACACCATCAGAGATGCTGGCTTTTGAACTGAACGCTGATAACAGGAGGGGTGGTCTTTCTCCTCTTTAGCCCGGAGGACACGACGCCCATGATTTCCAACAAGAATGTCAAATTTGGACTCGTCTGACCACAGGACACTTTGCCACTTTGCTACAGTCTATTTTAAATTAAACTTTGCCCACAGAACACGGCGGCACTTCTGGATCATGCTCAACAATGCCTTCCTTTTTGCATGATAGAGTAAAGGTAAAGGTTCAGTAAAGGTCTTTGGCCTTGTCCCTTACGCCCAGAGATTTTTCCAGTTTCTCTGAATCTTCTGATGTTATGCACTGTCGATGATGAGACCTTCAAGGCCTTTGCAATTTCACGTTGAGGGACATTGTTTTTAAAATATTTCACAATTTTTTTACGAAAGTCTTCACAGGTTGGAGAGTCTCTGGCCATCTTTACTTCTGAGAGACTCTGCCTCTCTAAGACATCCCTTTTATATCCGAACGTGTTAGACACCTGATGCCAGTCAACTTAATTACTTGGTTAGTGTTCTTTCAGCTAATTCTTTTATATATTAATTGCTTTTTCAGCCATTTTTTTTGCCTGTGTCCCTACTTTTTTGAGACCCATTGCAGCCAGATATTTGATATAAGCCCATTTTGTGGATAAAAATGTAAAACGTCTCAGTTTCAACATTTGAAATGTTATCCATGTTCTATTGTAAATAACATATTGGCTCATGTGATCTGAAAGTCATTGCATTTTGATTTTATTCAAAATTTACATTTCGTCACAACTATTCCGGAACTGAGGTTGTAATTTCAGATACCTACAATGGCATTTCAGACACCTGAAATGTATTTGTTGATATCTGAGACTGCACTCTTACTTAGAATTCCACACTGACATCAGTGATGTAATGTTGACTCGTCAGAATTGAATGTTAGATGTCTAGTCTTCCATTCAACATACTTGCATTCTGCAATCAAAGGACAATTTTAGATATCTGCAATGAACATTGCCACTGGTAAGAATCAAATTGTTGACATCAGCAATTGATATTTCCACTCGTGAGATTTGAATTGTAGATGTCAATAATTAACATTTTGACTAGTGAGAATGGAGTGGTAGATACTATAACTTAGAATTGCAACTATAGTCCAAATTATGTTATGGATTTGTTGACTTGGGATTGTAACATGTTAAATCTGACTTGAAAACCGTTCCGTATTTCTTCACAAAATTTGACATGTAGGTCAGGTGTCGTATGTAGATGTGCCTTTTGGTATTTAGGAATTTCTGAAATTTTTATGTTTTGTGTTTCCATGGCAACAAGCTGGACTTAGCCTCTGAGGAGGGTATGGCTCTTGTCCGGAGCATAACTCGAAAACCTTTCAATATTTCTTCACAAAATTTGACATATAGGTCGGGTGTCTTAGTAGGTGTGCCTTTTGGTATTTAAGAATTTCTGAAATTTTTTTTTTTTTCCATGGCAACAAGCTGAGAATTAGCCTCTGAAGAGGGTATACCTCGTTTCCGGAGCACAACTCAATAACTGTTAAATATTTTTTAATCAAATTTGGCGTGTAGATCTAATGTATCATGTAAGTGTGCATTTTGCTGTATAGAAATTTCAGAATTTTTTATTTTCAAGTTTACATGACAACAAGTTGACTTAGTCTCTGAGAAGGGTATGACTTGTTGTCGAAGTATAACCAAATAACCCTTTAATATTTCTTCATGACATTTTATATGTAGATCTAATTACCATGTAAGTGTGCTTTACCACTAACGTACCAAATAAGAGTGACTTAATTAAGGGAGCTACCTTGTCGAGACCATATCTTCTAAACACTATGACATAGCTTAACTGAACATCAGAGATATTTTACGCAATATGATTATTTGTGTTCTCTACAAGAATAAAAAAAAAAGAGTGAACAGCTTTGTCCGGGTCATATCTTTTTTTATCCCCCCGATAGCATAATGCAGGCGGGATATAGTGGTCAGTGTGTCTGTCTGTCCGTCTGTAATCATATCTTGTCCGGGCCATATCTTGGAAACTATACATCCGACCTTCACAAAATTTGACATATTTGTTGAGCATGATGTTTCGATGTGCCTTTTCATACATATGCATTTCTGGAATTTTTTTTTTTTTTTTTTTGCGGTTTCCATGGAAACTTGCGTGAATTGCAACTTAGCTTGTCCGGGCCCTATCTCAGAAACTGTACATCCGACCTTCACGATACTTGACAGATTTATTGAGCATGATGTTAGGATGTGGCTTTTCATACATACGCATTTCTGGAATTTTTTATTTTTGTGCTTTCCATGGAAACTTGTGTGAATTCTGAATTGGACCTTAGTTTGTTCGAGCCATATCTCAGAAACTATACATCCGACCTTCACCAAACTGAATGTTAAGCATTATGTCTAGATGTGCTTTTTATCCCACTGGTATGTAATAACATGGGATATAGTCATCGCCCTGTCCGTCTGTCCGTCCTTCCGTAATCATTTTCATTTCCGAAGCAGAACTCAAAAACTATACCACTTACAAACTTCATATTTGCTATGAAACTTACTCTTATGGTGTAGTTGTACCTTTTGGGGGTTTCAGTTCCATGCTGCCCATAATTTCTGAAATTTTCACCAAAAACAGCCCTAAAATTGGACTTTGTCTCGTTTCCGGGACAGAACTCAAAAACTATGCCACTTAGAAACTTCAAATTTGCTATGGAACTTACCCTTATGGTGTAGTTGTGCCTTTTGGGGGTTTCAGTTCCATTTTGCCCAAAATGTTTGATTTTTTTTTACCAAAAACAGCCCAAAAATTGGACTTTGTCCCTTTTCTAGAGCAGAATTCAAAAACTCTGCCACTTAGAAACTTCATATTTTGTACGCATGTTATTCCAGTGATTTCATTCTACCTTTTGGGCATTTTGAAATCATGGTGCCCAAAATTTATCCGTCCGTAATCATTTTCATTATTTCGGAGCAGAACTCAAAAACTATGCCACTTCGAAACTTCAAAAACTCCAAAAGTCTCGGCTCACACAGACCAAGTGAAATAGAGTGAAATGTCCTTGTTGTATCTCACATCCGAGCCATGGAATGAGGAACACACAGAACTGTCAATTACCTAGGACTCAGTAGCACACCAGCCATCGCTATTGAAAGAGTATGGGTTACAGAACACTGTCAAGTTTGTGGTAGACAAGATATCACTGGAAGTTACATCATTGATTATTTATAAAGGTAAGTATATGTTAACATATACGGAAATAGGTGTTCCATTTCATACAGTGTTAATAGCAAATCTCACATTATTATTATCCCACGGGTATGTAATACCCTGGGATATAGTCATCGCCCTGTCCGTCCGTCCGTCCGTCCGTAATCATTCTCATTTCCGGAGCAGAACTCAAAAACTATACCACTTACAAACTCTTGTGGAGTAGTTGTGCCTTTTGGGGGTTTCAGCTCCATTCTGCCCAAAATTTTGGATTTTTAACCAAAAACAGCCCACAAATCACGAATTACGTGGAACCGGTGGGATATGTCATCTTCTGATGACTCTTGTTCATACTTGGGAATTTCTACAATTTTTTATTTTTGCCCTTTACATGGAAACATGGTTGAATTTGGACTAAGCTCACTGATAATTTTGACCAAACTTGATTATCAAGTTGAGCATGTTTTCTATGCTAGTGAATTACCCGTGGCGTGCGAAAAATTGACCTTTGACCCCAGTGACCTTGACCTTTCAAAAAACTAACCCCTCAAGGACAATTCCAGGGACAACCTACATAGACCCACTAAGTTTGGTGAAGATCCGTCAGAGGACCTCGGAGGAGTAGGGGAACAAACAGACAGACAACCAGACAAACGTTCCTCAAATTTTAGTATGAAGTATGATGTGCCTTTTCACATTTAGGAGTTTCTGTAAAAATTCTTTGCAGAATTTTGCAATTCTTTCCAAATTCTGTGTCTTTCATGTAAATTTCTGTGAAAGTGGACTTAGTACTCTGATAATTTTGTTTGGGCAATATCTTTGAAGCCATCTGTGACTACACCAGTGTCAGTGAAACTTAGTTTAATATGTCCAATTTGATTTATTGCCTTTTGAAATGTTTGTTATCCCCCCGGCATTATTTATATATAAATAAAATGTTAAGCTAGGAAACTCCTGGCACTCGTGGCAGCCCACTTTCTTGTCGTTAATGCCGGTAACATGAACAGCAAAATCAACAAACAGCCACAACTACTACAGGTAATGTCCTCAGACAGACAGTAGAACACAGATTGGCCACATCTACACCAAGATACCTCGACAGATGAACACAGGGACACTGAACACATGTTGGTCTGACCACAACATTGTCTGGATTGCCATTTCATAGTCAGGCACGTTTGTTACCTTATTACTTCAGATCAAGTCTTAATACCGTTGTTCATTCACTCATGTAAATTGAGCAATTAATCCATGAATGTGGGGGGCCGGGGGGATATGCCATTGCCAGATGGCTCTTGTTTTGAATTTGTTTAGATTGCGGCATCATCTGCTGCCTTTAGTCTAATTCACATTGCTGGACAGGTTCTATTTAAATGATATATAGATTCAGTGAGGCTGGCATTAATCGCAGAGTGTGTGAAGTGAACTTGAATCCAAAAATCAACTTAATTTGTTGAATTGGTTGATTTAGTAATGAAGGGGCGGTAACGTTTTCGCAAAGGGTCAGGTTGGGGTGGATAACTTTTTTAGTCAAAAAATAAGATTATCATTTATTTTATTTTTCAAAAACTGCATTTAATCTTTACTCTGGTTATCCTCATCCCATATTCAAAACAATAACTTCATGAGCTGAAACATACAGTGTAAGTGCTACAATTATTCAAAAACAGAAGAAACCTGGAAGGGGCAAATACCTTTTCACAGCGCTGTAGGATGGCGGAGTAGTGATCTTCAGCCTCCTTATTCATTTTTTTTTCACAGCAAGCAGGTAGATTCTATGGTTACTGGTGATTTTAAGAATTTATGATAAAACTGGTGATTTCATAATCATGATAATGAATGAATCACCAGTTTTTAGCCACGTTTCGTCCTCCACCACATCCTGTCATAAAACTCTGCCTGACTATCTATATTCAATCCCAACATCTCCTGCGACTGCTAATGCATCTCCAAGAAAAAAATAATGTTGGCCTACTATGCTGCCTACTTTAGCATTACATGTAGTTAATGTCATTTCCTTGAGGGTTTCCAGAAGATGATTTTGTTGCTCTGTGCTCGACTGAATATGCCTGATGGTAGAAGTTGCAAATTCACTTCAAAGTGAATTGAATACTATTATTAATGAAAGAAAACAAGTGCAATGTAGTGTTTTCAATTTTTAAAAACTGAGGGGGGGGGGGGGTATTTTCAGTATTTTTACTTGGTAATCTACAAAAAAAAAAACAGAAAATATATGATTGCTAGATAAAAAAACTTTCATTACAGCTGGAATCATGAACAGAGTAGTTGTAAAATAACCATGCAATACACAAGAACACAGCGATACAGGATATGTGGGCTGGTTGACAACCACAACATAACTTGGCAGAATTATCAGTTTTTCTGGAAATCATTCAAATGCGGGTTGATTCTGACATCCAGCGAACGCCACCATTAGAATTTGTGAATACTGCAAAATGGGTGATAATCTTCTTTCTGAAGTGCTCATTTTTTCCATCTAAACAGATGCAGCAGGAAATATTAGCTTCTTTGAGGGAAATTCATTTACTTGTCGAGGAGAGAATGGAGGTAAGTTTAAAGTCTGGAAATTTTTTTGTGAAAAGGTAGACCAATAGCTATATTTACCACGAGTCTTTGTTTCAGTATCTCACATCCATAAGAGGATAATTTAATAAAAATACTTTCTGAAATAAACATAAGACAGCTACACAGAATCTGGGGCCTGGATGATTCCTATAAATTGCCCCCTGTAATGGAATTATTGTTGCTCTTAAATTAATCCAAATTCAAATAAAGCAAAAAATCAATCAACTTGACTGCTATTTAAGTCTGAACACATGCAAAGTGAGTGATAGTGTTCTCTGTGAAATGTTAATTTTTTTCCCAGGAAAGAGAAGAGTATAAGAGGAATCTCGCCAAAATCTTTGAAGGGATTGATAATCTACAGAGGAGAACAGAAGTAAGTTTACAGTCAGTGCAAACTTCATTTTTAAAATATAGTCAAATTATTTCCCATCAGTCTGTGTTCCATGATCTCGCATCCAAAACAGGCTAGTTTAACAAAATAATTATTGGAAAAACACAGCTAAACATAATCGGTTGCCTTGATGATATCCATAAATTGTTCCTCATAACATAATTACCTCCGCCCAATGAAGTTAGAGCAGGTTATGTGATCATTATCGTTTGTCTCTTGGTTGGTTTGTTTGTAAGCAGGACTACACAAAATGTTATGGATAGATTTTCATCAAATCTATCCATTGAATGATTGAATGATTACGAATTGTCCAAGGAAGAGGTCATTCGATTTTGGGAGGTCAAGGTCAAATGACAAGGCTGCGCAAACGGTCAAAAACACATTAAAAACATATTTGCACGAAGACTACAGGATTGCATAAACACAGGGGGTGCTAGCTAATACTGGCAAAGATAACATTGGCGGAGGTACTTGTGCTCTCTGAGCGCTGCTGTCGTTAATCAAAGTTTTTCTTGAAATCATCCAAATGCTGGTGAGCAGAAATGCCCCATAACAGCCACCCTTAGAATCTGTGAACTCGTGTAATGAGTGATATTTTTCTCTTTGGTAAGTTAATTTTTTTCTGTCTAAATATAGCACCAAGCAGAAATCATGAAGCGCCAAGAAGACATCAATGAGCGCCTAACCTCCATGTATATAGCCATGAATTCAGTTGTCCAGGAGAAAATGAGCGTAAGTTTGACTGTCAATAAAAACTTAAAGGGACATTATCATCCAATACAATTTGCTACTTAAATAATTCCCAGATAACAATACACTCAACTTCCAACCTTTTCCAGATGATTCAACCCACATGAATGGGGCACGCCATTTTATTAGAGCAGTCTCTTTTTTGGTGCTTAGCTATGACGTTACTATGGCAGCTCAGCATATACACCACATACACCATACACACAGTACAATTGTTGTCTTTCCACCAAAATTTTTGTGAAATGAGCTAGCCAGCTAGCGTGCATGGAAAACCTTTCTATAATGATTTTGTTCAGTGGGGTGCAAAAATTTGGGCACCCCTGGTTTAAATGTCTGTTCCAATTAATGACCAAGTGATTGAAAGCGAACACTAACACTAAATGCTACAAAGTTAAACATGACACATTTTACCACATTTTAAAGCAATATATATATACGCTTATAGCCCGAACACGGGTATAGCCACAGTTTTACTCTGTTCAGCTCTACGACGAGCTCTTCTTCGTTCATAGTCCTGAAACCTCTTCAAGTCGTATGCTTCACAGACTACTTTTGTGAGCGTCTTCCATTCGGCTCTGTTGTTCACAGTTGAAAGCCAATGATCTAAGATGTGGCCGCACTTTAAAGCAGCTTTGCAGGTGTCCTTGAACCGAAGCTTAGGTCGACCCACCGGGACGAGAACCATGAGCCAACTCGCTAAACAGGAGCTCTTTTACCGGCCTGTCATTATCCATTCGGCACTAATGCACTAATGCATTCCCATACCATCAGAGATGCTGGCTTTTGAATTGAACGCTGATAACAGGAGGAGCGGTCTTTCTCCTCTTTAGCCCGGAGGACACAACGCCCATGATTTCCAACAAGAATGTCAAATTTGGACTCGACACTTTGCGACAATCCATTTTAAATGTGCCTTGGCCTACAGAATACGGCGGCGCTTCTGGATCATGCTTAACAATGGCTTTCTTTTTGCGTGATAGAGTTTTAGGTGGTGTCTGCGGATGGCACGGTGGACTGTGTTTACAGACAGTGGTTTCTTTAAGTATTCAAGGCCCATTTAGAAATGTCAATGACAGAATCATTCCGATGAGTGTTGCAGTGGAGTCTTAGGGCCCGAAGATCACAGCAACCAGTAAAGGTCTTCGGCCTTGTCCCTTACGCACAGAGATTTTTCTAGTTTCTCTGAATCTTTTAATGATGTTATACACTGTCGATGATGAGACCTTTCAAAGCCTTTGAAATTTGACATTGAGGAGCATTGTTTTTAAAGTATTCCACTATTTTTTAAAGCAAGCTTTCACAGGTTGGAGAGCCTCTGACCAAATTTACTTCTGAGAGACTCAGGCTCTCTAAGACATCCCTTATATAGCCAATCATGCTACACACCTGATGCCAGTTAATATAATTACTTGGCAAATGTTCTTTCAGCTGATTCTCTAATTCATTAATTGCTTTTTCAGCCCTTTTTAAACCTGTATCCCAACTTTTTCGAGACCTGTTGCAGCCAGAAAATTTGTGCATAAAAAATGTAAAATGTCCAAATTCCAACATTTGAAATGTTAGCTATGTTTTATTATAAATCAGATATTGGCTCACGTGATCTGAAAGTCATTGCATTTTGATTTTATTCACAATTTACTCTTCATCCCAATTATTTGGGAATTGGGGTTGTACATTAGATATGTTTGCTTTATTAAGAAAGTGTGATATATTGCAAAGTGCCATCCCATTCCTGCTGATACCATTTCAAGTCCTGACAGCCTCAGACACTCAAGGAGCTCTCAGCTGAGGGCTCAGGGCTTTTGACTTTAGGGTGGAGATGGGGATTGGGCCCTGATTTCAAAAGTTTTCTATTAGCATGATTTCTGGGCAGGTTTGGGCGATATTTCAGATGACATATAATTCCTTGAAGGCAAGTACTGTCAGCAATGCGTCAAACCAAACTCACCCAGTATTATTAACTTCTGCTGGGGGGCAAAATAGTCACCAGCCTGTAGGTGGGTATTATGAGCTGTATAAGGGGTGAGGTGATGTCCTGTGTGTGTTCAATGCACATATGTTCCTAATCTTCACTATTTTCAAGCCTAGAAACCATTGAAAATTGTAATATTTTGCTTGACCTTAAGTTTGACCTTTCAAGGTCATCTGAGGTCAACTTTAACACAGCCAAAATATAGATCATATATTGCTTCCTGTATGTGAGTAATACAAACTTGATCTCTTTCTGCAACCATTTGGCCATCTTGCATATTCATAAAGTGCAGCGCCCCCAATAGACCCACTTCCGTCGATTCAAACAAAATGGCACTCGCACTGTACATTTACAATACCAAGGTAAGTTGATTGCCTGATTTAGAAAAACATTTATCTCGCAGTTTTTGAGAACCAATATATATATATTTTATTTCTCAGTCCTATCTCCAAAATTTCAAGGGCCCATGAAACGGGCAAAAACGATTCAATCTAGGTCTAGTAGTATGTTGTTGCAAATTTACACAAAAATTCATCAGGCCAAAAAAAGATCAAAAAATGTTCCGGACGACGGACGCCACACCACAACAATAGCTTATCAGCCCATAAGCTAAAAAAAGGAAAATAATACAAGTAAGCATTTAACAAAAAAGAATACAGCGCAAGTACATTAGACAGGTGGAAAATCAATGGCCGGGCAGAAATCCCCAATCCAAAGGCGGTAATATTATGTTAGCTGTGAGTGATAGTGTTGGGTGAAAAGATGCGTCTTGAGTTGAGGCTTAAACAAAGTTAGGCTGGTTGATTCTCAGAGGTGCTGGAATGAGGTGTTCCATAGTTTAGGACCAATGGCAGTGAATGACGTCACTCCGAGGAGTGACCATTCAGAAGTGAAGCTGGTTGAATTGTAAATAAAGCTCACTATCAGTCACAAAACCACATGATTCCAATATGCCTCCAACTTTACCATCAGCACTGTTCTATTCCTTGTTTGTGTCACCAGCTGTCAGAACAGAGGACAGATGAGGTGGCAGTACCTACGGAGGACCGGAGGAGCAGTTCGGAGAGAGCCAGGACTGACCGGCAGGTAAGTCAAATGAGCTGTACACAGGGTTAGGTGATATGCTCAAAACTCATGCTTGTCTAACATATAGACTATTGTCAATGATTTTTAAATCACTCAATTAGAAAGTGATCAGTGTCATTGTCATTGTCATTGATCCTATAGAAATATGTTCTGAACAGCCAAATGAGCATTTTTTTAAAAGTATTTTTGATGAAATTAAGAACACCATGACAGATAACTTTATTATAAGTTATTATAAGTTAATTGAGAATGAAGATATGCATGATACAATTAAGACGAGATGAGCTGATTAAGGGAAATAAATGCATGTTAATTAAAGATACGGAACAAGACAGCAGCACCCCTGTGCTGTGAGACAGAGAGGAATTCAAAGAATTCTTCATTCATACTGTCCGAACTACTGCCATTTTCTGGCAGGCCATAGGTCCTATGGTAAAACCAAAAATACCGTGAGTGACAGGAGACTCTGCTGAGGGTCCCCATGTATTTTCTTTGCATGTATGTTAAGTATGTGGTCATCATGGCAATTTCAAAAAGGTGTCTCAACTGTCTGTTCCTGTTATAATGGTCGCCTTTGAGGGAGTTGGTCAGTGACACTGTCCGAACTACTGCCATTTTCTGGGACAGCGAAGGTCCTATGGTAAAAACGACAATGTTGTGAGTGGAGTCTCTGAGGAGCGTCCCCATACATTTTTTTTTCTTGTAGTGTGAAGAATGTGGTCAGGACGGCGATTTGATTTTCAGCTCTGTTCCCCAACGTATCTGCTCCTGTTATAATGGCTGTCTATGGGGCAGTTAGTCTGCGCTCTTGTCGCTTGGGGGTGCCTGGAGTCTCAACCCTTTGTCTGATTTCTTCCAAATTGACATTTTTCAGACCTGCAAAAATTTTCCTGCGCTTTGATGTACTATTTGTGTGTGTATGTTGGAAATTGTGGCTCATGGAGCGATTTCAAAAATTTTTTTTCTGAGTCTTTTTTGCTTCTCCCCTCACTAGTTTCTAGCTGATCCAAAGTTTCCCCCCATTAACTTCCATAAAAAAAGAAGGGATGAAAAACAGGGATTATGAAAGAATGAAAAGGGGTTATGAAATTGTATATGCAAGCCATGATATACGGATCGGCACGGACGTCTCAGAGTTGGAACGGTGTCTCTGTCTCGAAAGCCTTAGAAGTAGTAGGGGGCCACAGAAATTGGGAGGAATCGGGAGCTGGCCAGTTGATCGCCATTGTAAGTTGACCATCACTTTACCGTACATCGTCAAAACAGTTATAGCGGAGTCCAAAATTATGAAGTAATGTTAGCTGCACATGTAGTAAAACTAGTGTAAGATCACTTTAGAATGCCACGTATGCGCCCGCCTGATGATAATTTCACAGTTTGCAACCAGTTTGCCTGATATGCAGTCTTCATTAGCAAGACCTCTTCTAGCATTCAAGTATCACTCGTCACAACTAAACATTCTAACTTGTTTCATTACTTTATGCAAATATTTACATTACATTTCGTGCGTTTATCTAGGGTTCATTGTCATCGGAGCCATTTCAAACTTCTCAACTCATGGAACTTCCACTCGATTGACATCAGGTTCAAGTACGCTCTCAAGCCGTGCAATTTATTTGTGCACTGCAGGTTCGCTGGCTGTTATGTTGCCCCCATACCGCCACCCTTGGCAGAAACTGGTATTATGACACAGGACAGTGCACAGCTAATGATTTAGCGTGCTAATTCAGGTTGATATCTCTGCAGCACTGAACCATGTCATCTTTTTTATGACATCATTGCCCGTAATTTTTCTCATTGTTTTGTTGTGTCTAGATAATTTTTGGGATATTTTGACCAAATTCCTACTTAGGACACCTTTAAACTATCTGGAATTGGATAAGAAATTAGTCAATCAATACATTATTACCGCAGAACTTTAATGTGGGCGTGAATTATGAGTGTGCATTATGCAGATGAGCCTTAGCCAATAGCTCAATTATTTACTATCAACATGGGTACTTACAAGGATATAAGGGAGGAGCTACCGGATCACTCACTCAGTAAAGCATCGCGTTTCGAAGCTGAAGTGACTATCACGCTGCGGGTTCGATCCCCGCCTCCTACCATGCGACAGTGGTTGGCAGCTTTTTCAGAGTTGCACACAATTGGCCAATGCGCTACAGGGATGCAAATTGGGAACGTACAGCCAGAGGGGAAAATAATAGTTGCCTTGTTTGTTACTCAAGCGCCTCCCGTTGGTCAGACGGGCGCTCGTCAGGAAGATTCTAAGCCTGTTCATGTCTGGTTATCCTCTGCCTTCGTTCTGAACTTGCAAAGATTCAACCAATTAGTGTAAAAGAAGCGGTGGCTGACAGGTGCTTGCTTCGGAGGAGAGCCGCAAACTGTCTCCACTTTCCTGAATTGGCAGCACGGGGTCGCATACGAGCAAGCCTTGTGCCTTCTACATAGTTCACCAATTGGGGTTTCCAGATTCGGGTGGGATTGGAGATGCCAAATTTTTTTTAAAAAAGGATATAATGGAGTGCTGAATTCATTGATGGAGTCTACGTGTAAACCCATAGTATGGAACAGAGGGTTTTTCATATGTGATGGCTATAATTGATAGCAGAATGACATAGTATCAATACCATGTGGAATTTTCGCTTCAGAAAACTGAATTTTCTCTACTAATTGGGATACTATTGGCTCACTGTAGCTGAAGTGGTTGCTACAGAGGACAACGATTTTTTTCTGTTGCAAGAGATCTTTTTTAACTTCTGGATAGATACTACAGGGAAGTGTGTTGAGCAGTTTGCACATCAGGCTTAGCTGAGGCGTTTAAGTCAGGCGACTCCTGAAAAAAAAGGGATTGGAGTGAACTTGTCCATATTCTGAACTATGTTCGAGATCCGGGTGTCCCAACTAGTGATAGAATATTGCCACTGAGTGAATAAATTTGCAGCTCCATGTCCGCAGGCGGACGCAGGGAATCCATTGCTTTCTGTCCGATTTACCAAGTCTATATGGACTGCCTTTGGTTTACCTACGGAGGAGAAACGGGCGATTACTCTATTTCCGGGAAGGCCTTCCTTTTCAAATAAGGCGTTGCTCTCAAAGGGGCGTTGCTTTGTTATCGGCCATTTTCGCTGGCGCCCTAGTAACTCTTTTCTATTATGATGTCCCCAGTCGATCAGGAGGTGGAAATTTCCGTTTTTCTGGCGCCGCAAGAAGAGGGTAACTGTGGCAGAGAAAAGGAGCACAGCGTTGCAGGTAGATTTTATGAGCTGTATGAGGGGTGAGGTGATGTTTCTGTCTGACAGTGAGGAGAGGGAGTGAATATGAGGCGATGTTAACCTGTTTGAATTACATATTAAGCTCACTAACAGTCATAAAACCAACATGATTTCAATAAGCCTCCTACTTTACCATCAGCATTGTTCTATACCTTGTTTGTGTCACCAGCTGTCAGAACAGAGAGCAGATGAGGTGCAGGTACACATGGACGACAGAGAGATAGAATCTGAGCCAAACAGCATGGAGGTGCAGGTAGGTTACATGAGCTGTAAAAGGATTTTGGTGATTTTGGTGTGCTGATTACAAGGAGAAGGAGTAGTATTAAAAATAATACTATTAATGACATTAGTAATTCTAATATTAATCATTTAAATTTTTTGCGCCTTTCTCAGACCCAAGGTTGCTTTACAATGCAAAAAAAACAGCTAGTAAAATTCATAGACAAAAGAAAAATAGGACCAAGAGTCCTGTAGCTTTCCGGCTGTCTGTCATACAGCAATGATCCAAGTTATGAAAATTTCATGTAAAGTGCGACATTTGAATCAGTGAAAATCAATGCCAAGGCCACTAAATAGAAGTTCACATAGATTTATAAGACCTTCTGTAATACTATCCTAAGCTCTGAAGCAGTTTTGGTGATAAAAGTCATTAAAATATGTCAGTATGTATTCAATGTCAATTGTGAACTTTTAAGGTCACAGAATGTCAAGTTGTGGTCAGCAAATGGACTTCATAAATGACTTTCTAAATGTGTCTATACAAACCTTCGCACAATCTGTGAGCATTTTGGTGGTACAAGTCATTGTTCACTTTCAAAGGTCACTGACTGTCAAGTTGAATGTCACGTAATGAAAGTTCATATGTGGCTTCAGTGTGATTCAAGTCATTGAATTTTCACTTGGTCACATTTGCCCTTTGAAGGTCAATAGGACGGTCAACAAATGAAAGTTCATATATGACTTCCTATATGTCTGCAATACAAACCTAGGCTCCATCTGTTTTGGCAAGACAAGTCATTGTAAATGTATTATGTCAAGTTTGACCTTCAAATGTCATCAACAGTCAAGCTGAATGTCACCAAATGAAAGTTCATATGTGACATCCTATGTCAGTAATGCAAACCTTGGCTCCATCTGTGACTGTTTCAGTGGTAAAAGTCTTTGAATTTTCTCTAGGTCAAGTTAGACCTTCGAAGGTCAGTATGAAGGTCAAGTTCAAGGCCACCAAATGAAAGTTCATGTATAACTTCCTATACCTCTCCAATACAAACCAAAACTATCTATAACCATTTTGCTGATATAAGTCCTTGAAATTTCACTGTGAAATCTGGGCATTCAAGGTCACTGAAGGTCAAGTTCAATGTCGCCAAATGAAACTTCATTCATGGCTTCCTATATGCCCGCATTACAAACCTAAGCTCTATCTGTAATAGGCACAAATAGGCATTTTTTGAAATTAAATAGAATAATTATTCCACAATTTCATGAGGGCCCAATTCTGGGCCCCCCTCCTCCCTGGGCCCGGGACAAGATACCCGTTTGTCCCCCCCTGTCGGCGGGCCTGCTTGGCACAGTCTGTGAGCATTTTGGTGGTACAAGTAGTTGTAATTTCACTGTGGAGTTTGACCCTCAAAGGTCACTGACTGTCAAGTTGAATGTCACAAAATGAAAGTTCATATGTGACTTCTTAGATGTCAGTAACACAGACTTAGGCTCCATCTCTGACCTTTACAGTGGTTCAAGTCATTGAATTTTCACTAGGTCACATTTGCCCTTTGAAGGTCAATACGACGGTCAACAAATTAAAGTTCATATATGACTTCCTATATGTCTGCAATACAAACCTAGACTCCATGTGTTTTGGCTAGACAAGTCATTGTAAATGTATTATGTCAAGTTTGACCTTCAAATGTCATCAACAGTCAAGCTGAATGTCACCAAATGAAAGCTCATATGTGACATCCTATGTCAATAATACAAACCTTGGCTCCATCTGTGACCGTTTCAGTGGAAAAAGTCTTTGAATTTTCTCTAGGTCAAGTTAGACCTTCGCTGGTCAGTATGAAGGTCAAGTTCAAGGTTACCAAATGAAAGTTCATGTATAACTTCCTATACCTCTCCAATACAAACCAAAACTATCTGTAACCATTTTGCTGATATAAGTCATTGAAATTTCACTGAGAAATCTGGGCATTCAAGGTCACTGAAGGTCAAGTTCAATGTCACCAAATGAAACTTCATTCATGGCTTCCTATATGCCCGCATTACAAACCTAAGCTCTATCTGTAATAGTTTTGGTGATAGAAGTCATTGAAATTTCACTATGTGAAGTTTGACCTTGGAAGGTTGCCAAAGGTCAAGTTCAAGGCCATCAGATGAAAGTTCAAACACTTCTTTTTTATAGACTTCCTGTATGTGTTCAATGCACATATATTCCCAATCTTCAATATTGTCAAGCCAAGAAACCTTTGAAAATTGTAACATTTTGCTTGACCTCAAGTTTGACCTTTCAAGGTGATCTGAGATCAACTTTAACACAGCCAACAAATAGGTCATTTATTACTTCCTATATGTCAGTAATACAAACTTAATATCTATCTGCAAGCATTTGGCATCCACAAGCCAATTTTCACATTCATATAGTGCAGCGCCCCCAATAGACCGACTTCCGTCGATTCAATCAAAATGGCGCTCGCACTGTAAATTGATGGCACCCTGGTAAGTTGATTTCCTGATTTAAATAAAAATTTATCGCGCAATTTTGCGAACTGATTTTTTTTAAATTACTCAGTTCTATCTTAAATATTGGAGCCATAATTTCAAGGGCCCATAAAACGGACAAAACCGATTCAATCAAAAATACGAGAAAAAATTTTGGAGATATGTCTAATAGTAAGTTAGTAAATTTACACGAAAATTAATCAGGAAAATTAATTAGGAGGGTGCGTTAAGTAAGGTGTTGGAGTGGTTAATGGGGGGACAGACAGTAATGCAGTGTTGCAGTGCTGCTCTGCCACCCCCCCCCCTCCTCCCTCCCTGCACTCCTATTTTAATGCACTTCACAACAATAGGATACATAGCTACTGATACACAAAACAGATAACACAAGTCTGGGGGGGGCGGGATGGGCTAGGTGCTGGGGAGGCGCATGAGGGGACAGACTGTAATGCAGAGGTGCGGTGCAGCCCCCCCCCCTCTCCTACTCCGATGAGCGGGTGGGCGCGCCCTGGCCCCGGCCCCGGCCCTGGCCTGGTCTACCTGCTCCTGGGCTCCGCGGGCTTGGGCGGCTTCTCGGGCTCCGCTGTGGGTGGGGGGGGTGGTGGGGCGGGGCGGGTGTCCGTGGGGTGGGCGGGGGTCTTGTACCCTTGCCCCCCTCCCCTCCTGGAGGCCCGATGATCGGCCAGGGTGCGCTGGCGGTACCCGACCTCGCCCTGTATGGGTCCTCCTCTGGATCGGGGTCCTTGGTCTCCTCCACTGGTTCGGGTCCTGCGGCCTGACTGCCCTGGTGATTCGGGTGTCGGGCTGTGTCACCTGGCTAATCTGACCCAAGTGGGATTGCATGCACCAGTGGTGATCACATTAGCCAAATCGAATCAAATATGGCGACAGCCGTCTATGACCCAAGCTTCACTAATGATTGTGGACCAAAGGGCTGCATCGCCAGGAGCATCACCTGCGGTGTTTTAGAAACTTTGGGAAATGGTCCCGCTCTGTCTGGCTCCCTCTGATCTCACTTCTGATTTCTCCTCTTCTATGTCCCTGTCCTTGTTGTCTTTGTCTTTTTATGTTTTATTCGTGTATAAATAAAATATCCTTCTATATCTCACTGTGGTGTCTTTGCCCTCTTAGACAGATCAGGTTATTAGTTGCCAATAAAAGATAGGACAATGCGCTAAGAGGGACGGTGGTGGTTACATAGTCACAAGCACATACACACAAAAATGCTGCTAGAGCAAAACTGCATTAATATTTTACGGTTTGTGACAAATATGACACAAACTAGAAATATATATGCAGTACAAAAAAAAAAAAAAAAAAAAGAAAATTAATCAGGCCAAAAAAAAAGATGAAAAATGTTCCGGATGCCGCACGCCACACCACGACAATGGCTTATTGGCCCATAGGGCCGGTAAGCTAATAAAAAGCACATTGTACAAGTAAACGTTTAACGAAACAAAAAATACAGCACAAGTACATTAGACAGGTGTAAAATCAATGGACAGGCAGAATCCTTCAGTACTGCCCCAATCTGAAGGCGGTAAGATCATGTTAGCAGTGAGTGATAGTGTTGGGTGAAGTGATGCATCTTGAGTTGAGTCTTAAACAAAGTTAGGCTGGTTGATTCTCAGAGGTGCTGGAATAAGGTGTTCCATACTTAAGGACCAATGGCAGTAAATGACGTTGCTCCGAGGAGTGAACATGATGAGCAGTGAACCTGGTTGATTGTACATAAAGCTCACTATCAGTCACAAAACCAGCACGATTTCAATTTGCCTCCAACTTTACCATCAGCATTGTTCTATTCCTTGTTTGTGTCACCAGCTGTCAGAACAGAGAGCAGATGAGGTGCAGGTACACATGGACGACAGAGAGATAGAATCTGAGCCAAACAGCATGGAGGTGCAGGTAGGTTACATGAGCTGCAAAAGGATTTTGGTGATTTTGGTGTGCTGATTACAAGGAGAAGGAGTAGTATTAAAAATAATACTATTAATGACATTTGTAATTCTAATATTAATAATTTTAATTTTTTGCGCCTTTCTCAGACCCAAGGATGCTTTACAATGGAAACAAACAGCTAGTAAAATTCATAGAAAAAAGAAAAATAGGACCAAGAGTCCTGTAGCTTTCCGGCTATCTGTCATACAGCGATGATCCAAGTCATCGGCGTTACTAGTGGTGGGGATGGGGGGGGGACATGTCCCCCTAAACTTTCAAAAGGGTGGTGTTCGTCCCCCCCTAAAATGAAACAAATCAAACATCAACTTAATATTAGTATGCAACTATATGGTCACAACTTATTTATGAAAGCGTTTTGGGGCTGTTGTGTATTTGATGAGTTGCGAGACCCCTAACGGTCACGCTCGTTATGTTCGCTGAGCAGCTTGCGTCTCTCCCCCCGATTGTCAAAACAATAGGCACGGATAATTAAAGGTAATGCACCTACCCGTATAACTATAGGGATTGTGGCAATTGGCCAATTTGCCAAAATGTTGAAATATCCTTTTAAGATGAAATTGGTGAGTGCTGACCATGGACCTAGCTGACAAATGGAGGACTATCTTGATCGTCCGGCCTGAAACATCCAGTAAACCATGTTCCTAAAACTTCCTGGGACGAAAATTGTATATTCAGAAATTATAGAATGATCGTTATCGAACATTTTCAGGTTACAGGATACTTTCGTTTGCTTTGTCTCGGTTTAGTTCGCTTTCTGTTTGACATAGCTTAAGAGTTTTCAGCGATGACGAGGTTACCACTCCGACAACTGATGATGTGACCCGGTTCGGCCAGCGGATGGTTTCGGGGAGACTCCTGACTGGACGGAGACGGTGCTCGACTCGTTGGGAAATTCAAAAGAAACCAACCCAAACTGAGCCATGCAGGATGCACCTTGCCTTTTGTTGGTGATTGTGCAATTAGAAAAATTGTGAAGAACCTTGAAGATGCTTTGTGCCGTGCGAGAACTGAACTGGTTTAACGGGGATCTTGAAGTTAAGGGTTGTTTGGTAAATATACTGCGTTTGTTGTTTTCATAAAGTCTGAAAACGTGTGAGCTTTGAAGACTTGGACGTTTAAGACTGTGACGTATTGTGAGAGACTCCGTTAAAATGCTAGCCGTAGCTTTCACCAAGGAAGAACCGCATTAATTCGCCACCGTTGCTAATGCCTAATGAGGACGAACTTGCTGAACTGTGGAAGCTACCCGGACAACTGTTCCACCTGCTGCATTGGTTTCTCCACTCAACGCTTGCGATCGGCTTCTCCTGTTTCATGGATTCGTAAGGTAGAGTGTCACTGCATCGAAACGAAATCAAGGATGTATGTACACTAACGTTTGATCCCCAATGCAAAGCCAAGTGCTTGGTTATTGTCTGAACATTTCCAAGGTTAAACGTTAGTTTTGCGCCGACGCTAACATTTCACTGACGCTGATTGTTTCTTAAAGTATTTTTTTTAACTTATATTCATTTCATGGTTGAAATTTGAGTTGTACCAAGAAGGTCCTGATGTTTCCGGTACTTCGCGTGAAAAGTTGTACGTCACTGTGTGTGAAGCTATTTGTATTGAACAATTTCCCTGGTGGGTGAATTTAAGAGAACTCAAGTGAAATTTGTGAGACTAAAGTGTTTAAAGGGTAAATAAGTGAGTTTCTTAATTAGAGTTTAAAAGGGTACGAACTAAAGTGGAATTTTATTTGCGATATAATTTTTCAAGGATTTGTCATACTCTGGTACATTTCCTTGTGTTTATTGGAGACTGTGAAGTAACAAATGAGGATTTGAGTAGAAAAGTGTGAGAAAATTCATTGTGGTGTGTATAAATATACATGTTTGTATTTATTGACAGACAACAGTAAAATCACTTTGAAAAATATTATGACCTGGAATACAAATCATAGTTTCACAGAACAGTAGAAGAAAACATTTTTGAATGCAAGAATGCTGAAGAGACCAGAACTTATAAAATTTGTATTTACTTGGTTGTCCTCCTGATATAGAAAGGATGTAAAAGTCCCCAGTCATTGAGAAATGTTTTTTTTATTATTATTATTCTTTTGCATGTAAATTTTTCTTTTGGCAAGTAAAAATCAGATTTTACTTTCACGAATGAGCAATTAAAAAAAAAAAAGTTAGTGTTGAGCCCTTGATTACTAAAATCAGGTATAGCACTACCAAGCTGGGGGGTATAGCACAATGCTGGCTAACTGAGTAATAACCTGGAAATTATTCAAATCTGGAACATGGTCTGAAATAAATATAGCTTTTACTTAGTGCAAAAGCTAGGCTTACTCATTTAGCCAGCTTTATGCAATACCCGCCTGGTTTCCACCGGATGTGAAACAAATTTTTCGCACAACCGATCACATTCAAAGTCAATGCAAAGACGGAGATACTCGCATGTATTTGCGTCTTTGCATTGACTTTGAATGTAATCTGTAGTGCGAAAAATTTCTTTCGCGTCCGATGGAAAAGCACTTAAAAGCGCTACACCTGATTATAGTAATCAAGGTTTTTATTGAACCCCTTGATTAGTTAATTAGGTGATGTAGCACTGGGCTAAAATGAAAACCTTCACACACAGCGGCCCTTTGTGGATTGGACTCTCCTCACCAAGACAGTGCTCCTTTTATCGACAAAATGTTAAGTAACATTGTAACCAAAACCTTGATAAGAAATCTTTTGAAGATGCTTGTTTTTGGAGCATTTCAGCCTTTATCTTAACAGACTGCGCAGCATTGAACATTGTCTGCTTGTGAGTGAAAAAAAAAAAGACCCTTAAAATCTCGTTCCCCCAAAGTTTGAGGGACAGTAACGCCCTTGATCCAAGTTATGAAAATTTCACGTAAAGTGCGACATTTGAATCAGTGAAAATCAATGCCAAGGTCACTAAATAGAAGTTCACATAGATTTATAAGACCCTCTGTAATACAATCCTAAGCTCTGAAGCAGTTTTGGTGATAAAATTCATTAAAATATGTCAGTATGTATTCAATGTCAATTGTGAACTTTTAAGGTCACAGAATGTCAAGTTATGGTCAGCAAATGGACTTCATAAATGACTTTCTAAATGTCTCTATACAAACCTTGGCACAATCTGTGAGCATTTTGGTGGTACAAGTCATTGTAATTTCACTGTGGAGTTTGAACCTCAAAGGTCACTGACTGTCAAGTTGAATGTCACAAAATGAAAGTTCATATGTGACTTCTTAGATGTCAGTAACACAGTCTTAGGCTCCATCTCTGACATTTACAGTGATTGAAGTCATTGAATTTTCACTAGGTCACATTTGCCCTTTGAAGGTCAATAGGACGGTCAACAAATGAAAGTTCATATATGACTTCCTATATGTCTGCAATACAAACCTAGGCTCCATCTGTTTTGGCAAGACAAGTCATTGTAAATGTATTATGTCAAGTTTGACCTTCAAATGTCATCAACAGTCAAGCTGAATGTCACCAAATGAAAGTTCATATGTGACATCCTATGTCAGTAATGCAAACCTTGGCTCCATCTGTGACCGTTTCATTGGTAAAAGTCTTTGAATTTTCTCTAGGTCAAGTTAGACCTTCGAAGGTCAGTATGAAGGTCAAGTTCAAGACCACCAAATGAAAGTTCATGTATAACTTCCTATACCTCTCCAATACAAACCAAAACTATCTGTAACCATTTTGCTGATATAAGTCATTGAAATTTCACTGTGAAATCTGGGCATTCAAGGTCACTGAAGGTCAAGTTCAATGTCGCCAAATGAAACTTCATTCATGGCTTC
Source organism: Gymnothorax reevesii (assembly GCA_029721435.1). Classification (NCBI taxonomy): domain Eukaryota; kingdom Metazoa; phylum Chordata; class Actinopteri; order Anguilliformes; family Muraenidae; genus Gymnothorax; species Gymnothorax reevesii. The sequence goes on from CM056581.1 coordinate 61,425,952, forward strand.
CTATATGCCCGCATTACAAACCTAAGCTCTATCTGTAATAGTTTTGGTGATAGAAGTCATTGAAATTTCACTATGTGAAGTTTGACCTTGGAAGGTTGCAAAAGGTCAAGTTCAAGGCCATCAGATGAAAGTTCAAATATGACTTCCTGTATGTGTTCAATGCACATATATTCCCAATCTTCAATATTTTCAAGCCTAGAAACCATTGAAAATTGTAACATTTTGCTTGACCTCAAGTTAGACCTTTTAAGGTGATCTGAGGTCAACTTTAACACAGCCAACATATAGGTCATTTATTACTTCCTATATGTCCGTAATAAAAACTTAATATCTCTCTGCAAGCATTTGGCCTCCACAAGCCAATTTTCATATTCATATAGTGCAGCGCCCCCAATAGACCGACTTCCGTCGATTCAATCAAAATGGCGCTCGCACTGTACATTGATGGCACCAAGGTAAGTTGATTTCCTGATTAAGAAAAGAAATTATCGCGCAGTTTTTGAGATCTGATTTCTTTACCCCTTGGCCGACTCCCGCTCGGAGGGTTATTGTCGTCACCTGCGTGTCCATCTGTCCTCCGTTGTCCTTCCATGATTTTGTCCGGGCCAGTACTCAGCAACTAATGATCGCAGCTACACCAAATTTGGTATGGTTACCCATAGATGTGCAGCATTAGGTTTTTTGCTGGGTTTGACCTCTGACCTTAGCGCTGTGAGCTTCACCCTGAAAATCTTGTGTAGGTGACATTTTCCGGGCCAGTACTCAGCAAGTAATGATCGCAGCTTCACCACATTTGTTGTGGTAACTCATTATGACCCATAGATGTGCAATGCCAGGTTTTTTGCTGGATTTGACCTTTGACCTTAACGCTGTGACGTTGAGGCAGGAAATCGTGTCCGAGCCGTGGGGTATTCAGCAAAGCGTTATGTTTAAAATTTCTCAGTCCTGTCTTTAACATTGGAGCCAAAATTTCCAGGGCCCATAAAACGGACAAAAACGATTCAATCAAAAATCCGAGAAAAACCACTGGAGATATGGTCTTGTAGTATGTTACTGCAAATTTACACGAAAATTCATCTGGCTAAAAAAAAGATAAAAAATGTTCCGGACGTCAGACGCCGGACGACGGTTGCCGGACGATGGACGCCACACCACAACCTTAGCTTATCGGCCTATAAGCTAATAAAAAGCACATCATACAAGTAAACATTTAACAAAAAAAATACAGCGCAAGTACATTAGACAGGTGTAAAATCAATGGCCGGGCAGAATCCTGCAGTACTGCCCCAATCTGAAGGCGGTAAGATCATGTTAGCTGTGAGTGATAGTGTTGGGTGAAAAGATGCATCTTGAGTTGAGTCTTAAACAAAGTTAGGCTGGTTGATTCTCAGAGGTGCTGGAATAAGGTGTTCCATAGACTAGGACCAATGGCAGTAAATGACGTCGCTCCGAGGAGTGAACATGATGAGCAGTGAACCTGGTTGAATTGTACATAAAGCTCACTATCAGTCACAAAACCAGCACGATTTCAATTTGCCTCCAACTTTACCATCAGCATTGTTCTATTCCTTGTTTGTGTCACCAGCTGTCAGAACAGAGAGCAGATGAGGTGCAGGTACACATGGACGACAGAGAGATAGAATCTGAGCCAAACAGCATGGAGGTGCAGGTAGGTTACATGAGTTGCAAAAGGATTTTGGTGATTTTGGTGTGCTGATTACAAGGAGAAGGAGTAGTATTAAAAATAATACTATTAATGACATTAGTAATTCTAATATTAATAATTTTAATTTTTTGCGCCTTTCTCAGACCCAAGGATGCTTTACAATGGAAACAAACAGCTAGTAAAATTCATAGAAAAAAGAAAAATAGGACCAAGAGTCCTGTAGCTTTCCAGCTATCTGTCATACAGCGATGATCCAAGTCATCGGCGTTATTAGTGGTGGGGATGGGGGGGGACATGTCCCCCTAAACTTTCAAAAGGGTGGTGTTCGTCCCCCACTAAAATGAAACAAATCAAACATCAACTTAATGTTAGTATGCAACTATATGGTCACAACTTATTTTTTGGGGCTGTTGTGTATTTGATGAGTTGTGAGACCCCTAACGGTCACTCTCGTTATGTTCGCTGAGCAGCTCGCGTCTCTCCCCCCGATTGTCAAAACAATAGGCACGGATAATTAAAGGTAATGCACCTACCCGTATAACTATAGGGATTGTGGCAATTGGCCAATTTGCCAAAATGTTGAAATATCCTTTTAAGATGAAATTGGTGAGTGCTGACCATGGACCTAGCTGACAAATGGAGGACTATCCTGATCATCCGGCCTGAAACATCCAGTAAACCATGTTCCTAAAACTTCCCGGGACGAAAATTGTATATTCAGAAATTATAGAATGAACATATAGATCGAACATTTTCAGGTTACAGGATACTTTCGTTTGCTTTGTCTCGGTTTAGTTCGCTTTCTGTTTGACATTGCTTAAGAGTTTTCAGCGATGACGAGGTTACCACTCCGACAACTGATGATGTGACCCGGTTCGGCCAGCGGATGGTTTCGGGGAGACTCCTGACTGGACGGAGACGGTGCTCGACTCGTTGGGAAATTCAAAAGAAACCAACCCAAACTGAGCCATGCAGGATTGCACCTTGCCTTTTATTGGTGATTGTGCAATTAGAAAAATTGTGAAGAACCTTGAAGATGCTTTGTGCCGTGCGAGAACTGAACTGGTTTAACGGGGATCTTGAAGTTAAGGGTTGTTTGGTAAATATACTGCGTATACTGTACCATCAGCATTGTTTTATTCCTTGTTTGTGTCACCAGCCGTCAGAACAGAGAGCAGATGAGGTGGCAGTACTTACAGAGGACTGGGGGAGCAGTTCGGAGAGAGCCAGGACTGACCGGCAGGTAAGTCAAATGAGCTGTACAAAGGTTTAGGTAAGATGTTCAAAACTCATGCTTGGCTAACATATAGACTATTGTCAATGATACTTAAGTCACTCAATTAGAAAGTGATCAGTGTCAATTTCATCATCATTGATCCTATTGAAATATGTTCTGAACAGCCAAATGAGCATTTAACAGTATTTTTGATGAAATTAAGAACACCATGACAGATAACTATATTATAAGTTAATTGAGAATGAAGATATGCATGATACAATTAAGATGAGATGAGCTGATTAAGGGAAATAAATGCATGTTAATTAAAGATATGGAACAAGTCTCTCTGGAGACAGCAGCGCCCCTGTGCTGTGAGACAGAGAGGAATTCAAAGAATTCTTCATTCACACTGTCCGAACTCTGGCAGGCCATAGGTCCTATGGTAAAACCAAAAATACCGTGAGTGACGGGAGACTCCGCTGAGGGTCCCCATGTATTTTCTTTGCATGTATGTTAAGTATGTGGTCATCATGGCAATTTCAAAAAGGTGTCTCAACTGTCTGCTCCTGTTATGATGATTGCCTTTGGGGGAGTTGGGCAGTGACACTGTCCGAACTACTGCCATTTTCTGGCAGAGCGAAGTTCCTATGGTAAAAACGACAATGTTGTGAGTGAGTGGAGTCTCTGAGGAGCGTCCGCATACACTTTTTTTTCTTTTAGTGTGAAATATGTGGTCAGGACGGTGATTTGTTTTTCAGCTCTGTTCCCCAACTTATCTGCTCCTGTTATAATGGCTCTCTATGGGGCAGTTGGTCTGCGCTCTTGTCGCTTGGGGGTGCCTGGAGTCTCAACCCTTTGTCTGATTTCTTCCAAATTGTCATTTTTCAGGCCTGCACAAATTTTCCTACGCTTTAATGTACAATTTGTGTGTGTGCGTTGGAAATTGTGGCCGGGGGAGCGATTTCAAAATTATTTTTCTGACTTTTTTTTTTTTTTTGCCTCTCTCCCCACTAATTTCTAGAGTGCAAGGAAACTGATACAAAGATTCCGCCCATTGACTTGCATAAAAAAAGAAGGGATGAAAAACAGGGATTGTGAAAGAATGAAAAGGGGTTATGAAATCGTGTATACAAGCCGTGATATACGGAACGGCAAGGACTTCTCAGAGTTGGAACGGTGTCTCTGTCTCGAAAGCCTTAGAAGTAGTAGGGGGCCACAAAAATCGGGAGGAATCGGGAGCTGGCCAGTTGATCGCCATTGTAAGTTGACCATGACTTTACCGTACATCGTCAAAACAGTTATAGCGGGGTCCAAAATTATGAAGTAATGTTAGCTGCACATGTAGTAAAACTAGGGATAAGATCACTTTAGAATGTTACGTATGCCGCCCGCCTGATGATAATTTCACAGTAGGCAACCAGTTTGCCTGATATGCAGTTTTCATTAGCAAGACCTCTTCTTGCAATCAAGTATCACTCGTCACAACTAAACATTCTGACATGTTTCATTACATTATGTAAATTTTTCCGTTACATTTCGTGCGTTTATCTAGGGTTCATTGTCATCTGAGCCATTTCAAGCTTCTCAGCTCATGGACCTTTCACTCGATTAACATCAGGTTCAAGTACGCTCTCAAGCCGTGCGATTTATTTGTGCACTGCAGGTTCGCTGGCTGTTGTGTTGCCCCCATACCGCCACCCTTGGCAGAAACTGGTATTATGACACAGGACAGTGCACAGCTAATGATTTAGCATGCTAATTCAGGTTGATATCTCTGCAGCACTAAACCTTGTCATCTTTTTTATGACATCATTGCCCGTATTTATTCTCATTCTTTTGTTGTGTCTAGCTAATTTTTTGGATATTTTGACTTGATTCTTACACAGAGCACCTTTAAACTCTCTAGAATTGGATAAGAAATTGGTCAATCAATACATTATTACCGCGGAACTTTCATGTGGACGTGAACTATGAATGTGCTTTATGCAGATGAGCCTCAGTCAACAGCTCAATTATTTACTATCAACAAGAGTACTTACAAGGATATAAGGGAGGAGCTACCGGATCACTCACTCGGTAAAGCATCGCGTTGCGAAGCTGAAGTGACTATCACGCCGCGGGTTCGATCCCCGCCTCGTACCAGGCGGCAGTGGTTGGCAGCTTTTTCAGAGTTGCACACAATTAGCCAATGCGGTACAGGGATGCAAATTGGGAAGGGACTGCCAGAGGGGGAAAATAATAGTTGTCTTGTTTGTTGCTCAAGCGCCTCCTATTGGTCAGACGGGCGCTCGTCAGGAAGATTCTAAGCCTGTTCATGTCTGGTTATACTCCGCCCTCGTTCTGAACTTGCGAAGATTCAACCAGTGAGTGTATAAGAAGCGGTGGCTGACAGGTGCCTGCTTCGGAGGAGAGCCGCAAACTGTCTACACTCTCCTGAATTGGCAGCAAGGGGTCGCATACGAGCAAGCCTTGCGCCTTCTACGTAGTTCACCAATTGGGCATTCCAGATTCGGGTGGGATTGGAGATGCCAAATTTTTTTTTAAAAAGAAAAAAAAAGGATATAACGGAGTGCTGAATTCATTGATGGAGTCTACGTGTAAACCCATAGTAGGGAAATGAGGGTTTTTCATATGTGATGACTATAATTGATAGCAGAATGACATACTATCAATACCATGTGGATTTTTCACTTCAGAAAAGTGAATTTTCTCTACTAATTGGGATACCATTGGCTCACTGTAGCTGAAGTAGTTGCTACAGAGGACAACGATTTTTTTCTGTCACAAAAGATCTTTTTTTAACTACTGGATAGATACTACAGGCATGTGTGTTGAGCAGTTTGCACATCAGGCTTAGCTGAGGCATTTAAGTCAGGCGACTGCTGAAAAAAAGGGATTGGAGTGAACTTGTTCATATTCTGAACCATGTTCCAGCTGGGCTTGCTCGTGAATATTCAATAACTGATCCGGGTGTCCCATCTAGTGATAGAATATTGTCACTGAGTAAATAAATTTGCAGCTCCATGTCCGCGGGCGGACACAGGGAATCCATTGCTTTCTGTCCGATTTACAAAGTCTATATAGACCCCCTTTGGTTTAATTCGGAGGAGAAAAGGGTGATTACTCTATTTCCGGGAAGGCCGTCCTATTCAAATAAGGCGTTGCTCTCAAAGGGGCGTTGCTTTGTTATCGGCCATTTTCGCTGGCGCCCCAGTAACTCTTTTCTATTATGATGTCCCCAGTCTATCAGGAGGTGGAAATTTCCGTTTTTCTGGCGCCGCAAGAAGAGGGCAACTGCGGCAGAGAAAAGGAGCACAGCGTTGCAGGTAAATTTTATGAGCTGTATGAGGGGTGAGGTGATGTTTCTGTCTGACAGTGAGGAGAAGGAGTGAATATGAGGTGATGTTAACCTGTTTGAATTACATATTAAGCTCACTAACAGTCAAAAACCAACATGATTTCAATAAGCCTCCTACTTTACCATCAGCATTGTTCTATACCTTGTTTGTGTCACCAGCTATCAGAACAGAGAGCAGATGAGGTGCAGGTACACATGGACGACAGAGAGATAGAATCTGAGCCAAACAGCATGGAGGTGCAGGTAGGTTACATGAGCTGTCAAAGGATTTTGGTGATTTTGGGGTGCTGATTACAAGAAGAAGGAGTAGTATCAAAAATAATACTATTAATGACATTAGTAATTCTAATATTTATCATTTTAATTTTTTACGCCTTTCTCAGACCCAAGGTTGCTTTACAATGGAAACAAACAGCTTGTAAAATTCATAGAAAAAAGAAAAATAGGACCAAGAGGCCTGTAGCTTTCCGGCTATCTGTCATACAGCGATGATCCAAGTTATGAAAATTTCATGTAAAGTGCGACATTTGAATCAGTGAAAATCAATGCCAAGGCCACTAAATAGAAGTTCACATAGATTTATAAGACCTTCTGTAATACAACCCTAAGCTCTGAAGCAGTTTTGGTGATAAAAGTCATTAAAATATGTCAGTATGTATTCAATGTCAATTGTGAACTTTTAAGGTCACAGATTGTCTAGTTGTGGTCAGCAAATGGACTTCATAAATGACTTTCTAAATGTCTCTACCTTGGCACAAAACCTTGGCACAATCTGTGAGCATTTTGGTGGTACAAGTAATTGTAATTTCACTGTGGAGTTTGACCCTCAAAGGTCACTGACTGTCAAGTTGAATGTCACAAAATGAAAGTTCGTATGAGGCTTCTTAGATGTCAGTAACACAGACCTAGGCTCCATCTCTGACCTTTACAGTGATTCAAGTCATTGAATTTTCACTAGGTCACATTTGCCCTTTGAAGGTCAATATGATGGTCAACAAATGAAAGTTCATATATGACTTCCTATATATCTGCAATACAAACCTAGACTCCATGTGTTTTGGCTAGACAAGTCATTGTAAATGTATTATGTCAACTTTGACCTTCAAATGTCATCAACAGTCAAGCTGAATGTCACCAAATGAAAGCTCATATGTGACATCCTATGTCAGTAATACAAACCTTGGCTCCATCTGTGACCGTTTCAGTGGTAAAAGTCTTTGAATTTTCTCTAGGTCAAGTTAGACCTTCGAAGGTCAGTATGAAGGTCAAGTTCAAGGCCACCAAATGAAAGTTCATGTATAACTTCCTTTACCTCTCCAATACAGACCAAAACTATCTGTAACCATTTTGCTGATATAAGTCATTGAAATTTCACAGTGAAATCTGGGCATTCAAGGTCACTGAAGGTCAAGTTCAATGTCGCCAAATGAAACTTCATTCATGGCTTCCTATATGCCCGCATTACAAACCTAAGCTCTATCTGTAATAGTTTTGGTGATAGAAGTCATTGAAATTTCACTATGTGAAGTCTGACCTTGGAAGGTCGCAAAAGGTCAAGTTCAAGGCCATCAGATGAAAGTTCAAACATGACTTCCTGCATGTGTTCAATGCACATATGTTCCCAATATCCAATATTTTCAAGCCTAGAAACCTTTGAAAATTGTAACATTTTGCTTGACCTCAAGTTTGACCTTTCAAGGTGATCTGAGATCAACTTTAACACAGCCAATATATAGGTCATTTATTACTTCCCATATGTCAGTAATTCAAACTTAATATCTATCTGCAAGCATTTGGCCTCCACAAGCCAATTTTCATATTCATATAGTGCAGCGCCCCCAATAGACCGACTTCCGTCGATTCAATCAAAATGGCGCTCGCACTGTAAATTGATGGCACCCTGGTTAGTTGATTTCCTGATTTAAATAAAAATTTATCGTGCAATTTTGAGAACTGATTTTTTTTAATTACTCAGTTCTATCTTAAATATTGGAGCCAAAATTTCAAGGGCCCATAAAACGGACAAAACCGATTCAATCAAAAATACGAGAAATTTTTGGAGATATGGTCTCATAGTAAGTTATTGCAAATTTACACGAAAATTCATCAGGCCAAAAAAAAAGATAAAAAATGTTCCGGATGCCGTACGCCACACCACGACAATAGCTTAACGGCCCATAGGGGAGCAGTTCGGAGAGAGTCAGGACTGACCGGCAGGTAAGTCAAATGAGCTGTACAAAGGGTTAGGTGCTTTGTTCATAACTCATGCTTGGCTAACACATCGACTATTGTCAATGATTTTTTTTAAATCACTCAATTACAAAGTGATCAGTGATATTATCATCCTCATTGATCCAATAGAAATATGTTCTGAACAGTCAAATGGGCATTTTTTAAAAGTATTTTTGATGAAATTAAGAACACCAGGACAGATAACTTTATTATATGTTAGTTGAGAATGAAGATGTGCATGAAACAATTCAGATGAAACTAGCTGATTAAGGGAAATAAATGCATGTTAATTAAAGATACAGAATAAGTACTTGAGGAAACAGGAAAATAAGACTGGAAACGGGCAGAAACCTAACAGTTTACGGCTGATTTACAAAGTAACATTAAAACAGTCTGGCTGAGGAGTAGCAATTTAGTTTTCACCAGTGGAAATTACATTTTGACTTGTAAAAATATAATTAGAAAAGTTCAAATGTTCATTTATGCCGATTAATTCCACTGGTCACATTTGTGACAGTTTGTTTTGTTTTTTTTTTTTTACTTCTAGAAGCTTGAAAACAAAAGCTTGTTGGCTTTTGGCAAAAAAATGCAACTTTGATCTTAACCATCACGACATCAAAAAATATGTAATATGTATGCGCTAAGAGGGTCAAAGGAGTAAAATGCATGCAATTACATTGCAGTGAAATTTTTTGGATTAAATTAGTTAAGATATTTTTAGAATAATTTTTAAATGTGACAAATCTTTTCTTTCACGTAGAAAATACATTTCACTGAATCAGAACTGATTTGCCATATATCATTATTGTAATTATAGATATCATCAATTCCTTTTTGACAAGTAAGAGTTTTGCCACCCTGACACTTGCACGATTTTTGTCCCTGCAGTGCCACGCAATGCATCGTGGCAAGGTGTGCCATTTCAGTGGTACGCAGCGGAGCATGAAGCCTTGTTTTCGCCCTGTTCACGCACTGTCTACGCAATGCGCAGCCAAAAATTGGCCGCATTGACACGCCATGGCATGATTTGTTAATGCATAGGTTAAGTATTGTTCGCGCATCGTTCACTTCTACCGTACCGCAATGTTACGCATGACATGCATAGTTCCCGCTGCCTTCCCGCGTCGCCACGCATTACCCCGACGACTTTGCGCCTGCGTGAAGTAGTCGTAGCAATTTTTGATCACATTTTGTCCCGCTTGGCGGCATGCTATATATTTAGCGTAGGTTTCACACCTAGCTTCAGTCCTCGACTCCTATGAGTGAGCTGGGCGTGCCGTGATCATGTGAAGAGTTTGTGACAACACCCTAACGAGCACTCGGCGACACGCTCAAACCCAACAAAACATTTCCATGGCACGCATTGACAGGCACCGTCGGCAGTGTTCGCGCTGAGTTCGTGTAGCGTTCACACATGGTTCACGCAAGTTGCATGCACATGTCACGAATATTGATGCGTGCTGAATTTTCGAACATTTCAACATTCTCTCGAGAACATGGCACGCAACTCCGAACCCTTCACTCCTTCCTCATGCTCGTTCCCGAAGGCTTTAATCATTGCCACAACGCATTGCATGGCATTGCGGGAACAAAAATCGTGCAAGTGTCAGGGTGCCATAAGCATTGCAGGGCATCATACAATTTAAATGCACCTAAGCCTTTGGTCCATATTTAAATAGGCTATGCTGACCTTTTGATTTTTCTCTAAGTGCGAATGCTTTGCAAAACACGCTTTTTTGCCATTACTTTGCAACACTGACGCCGTGCATTTGATTAAGAGTGGAAGACATTCAACACGGCAGTGCTAATGATGGTAAAAATCCAACGGAAATCTCATGCCATTGAATGGGCATATACACACGGTGTATGTGGAACTACTTGCCATTGACGCCTTGATTGTAAACTTGGAGGGCATTGCTGTGCGAATTTCTGCAGTGACCACAAATGAAATGAAAGGCAACCTCCTTGGGATCAACGAGATGCCTGGTGGAGAAGAGTTGCCTCTGAATATCATATTTACCTCTGCAATAACTCTTGTCGCCGAACGGCGTTTCGGGGATATAATGTTTTTGGTCCGACCGCCGCCGCTGCCCTACGTGCTAACGCAATAACTTCAGTAATATTTCAATTTGAAATTTCATGTTTTGCTTATAAAACATAAAGAGGAAGAACTGATTCGATTTTGGAAAATTCACAATTTCTAGATTGTAACTGAAACTGAAAAATCACTGTTTTTATTATATCTCTGGAAGTATTTGTCCGATTGACCTCAAATCAAGTGCAAATGAAAGGTCATGACCTGAGGATGTGTCCCACGATGACATTATACCTGTTTGGTTCAAAATTTTGACACAAGGTGGAGCTTTGTCACACAAAATTCACCATTTTTGCCATATCTTTGGAACCATTTGTACAATTGACATGAAACTAGGTGCAACTGCAAGGTCATGACCTCACAACGTGTCATATGATGACATCATACCTGTATGGTTCAATATTTTACCACCAGTTGGAGCTTTGTGATGGAAAATTACCAGTTTGGCCATATCTTCAGAACCATTTGTCCGATTGACCTGAAATTAAGTTCAAATGAAAGGTCATGACCTGAGGGGCTTTATATTGTATTGGGTCTATTCGAGGATTGAGGAATTGGAGGATTGGGGGCTTTTGGGGATATATCCCAAGCCGTCGCCTCCGACGGCATAAGCCTAGTTTAGAATTGCAACCAGTCAAAATTATGTCATGGATTTGTTGACTTGGGATTGTAACATGTCAAATCTGAATTAGAGGTATCTGCAACAAAACGTGAATGGAAGTCAATGGTGTAAGTTGACTTTACAATGCACATTCCCACCCATAAGAAGGAAATAGTTGATATCTGGAATTAATGTTTTTACCAGTGTAAACTGAGTCGTAGATATCTTTGAATAGAATATCCACACTTTAAAATGACATTTTGGATATGTTGGCTTGAAATTCTCACAAGTCAATTTGCGATTGTTGATATCTACTGTTCAATCAGGAGAGACTCTAGTGAAATCTGAAAAATGTTTATTATGCTTTGAGCATGAAGGAGTAACATGCTTAGAATCAAACAAATCTTTAGCGCTTGGACTCATCGGGAGACTCGTAGGGCCGGAGCACTGTTCAGAGCAGCAGCAGGAAATCCCCCGAAGAGTCCGATAAGTAAGGTGGTGTTGAGGAGGAGGAGGGTCAGCGAACGCCAGCATGGGTGAACCAGGGTAGAGAGAATAACGTCTTTTAAAAAGTCAGCAGCAGAACGATTTGCTAGCAGCGCGATGAAGGTGCGCCCCGGTTGGATAGAAGAGATCAGCTGCTACGCCAGCTGACAGCTCAATTGACAGTGCTGGACATTGACTGCGGAGTGAACATGTGTGAATGAAATAAACAGAGGTGGCGTGTGCGAGAGAGAGAGTCTTCCTGACTGAACTTTCGCTAAGCTTCATTTGTTATCACTGCCACTGATTACCATAGACAGTCATATGTTTCAGATCATTTACAATGTAATTTTATTATAATGACATCGTGTGCAAACACAAAGTGCATTCTTATATAATGATTTCATTTCCTGATAGTAAAAAGTTATTTAAAATGTATATCACCGGTGTGAAAATATAATTGCCCCTGTAAACCCAATGACTGGCTGTGCCACCCTTGGTGGCAACAACTGCAATCTAACATCAGCAAACTGGATATGAATCTTAAATAATTATGTGGTGGAAATTTGGCTCACTCTTCTTTGCAGAATTGTTTTAATGGAAGGTTTTCAAGCATGAGCCGTCTGTTAAAGGTCATGCCACAGGATCGCAATCGGATTCATGCCTGGACATTTCTTGGCCATTCAAAAAATTTTTTTTCTTTTGTGCATTTCTGAGGTGGACTTGCTTGTGAGCTTTGGATCATTGTCCTGCTGCATAAGCCAACTGCCTTGAGCTTTAGGTTACAAATTGACAGCCAGACTTTCTCTGGACTTTCTGGTGGAGACCAGAGTTCATGTTTTGATCAATTATGTCAAGTTTCCCAGGTCCTGAAGCAGAATAGCAGCCTCAGATCATCACACTATGATTACTACATTTGTCGGATGTTATAATGTTCTTATTGTTAGGAAAGCTGCCTTCGCTTTACGGCAGGTGTAATGGGACCCATGTCTTTCAGAAAGTTACACTTTTCTCTCATCAGCCAAAAGAATAGTATTTGAAAATCTTGGGGGTCATTAAAGGCCCGGTCCCACTGGGGAGAGAATTAATTGCGCATGAATTGAGTAGACAAATTTTGGCCGTTCGTTGTCGTCCGCAACAAAATTGGCCGAAAATGACAAATTTCTTAGTATACTGAGCAACAAAAGAAACTCAAGTTAGGTAGTTAGTTAATGTACTGTTATGGTTACTTAGTCGAAGTGACCGCAAAATAAATAAAAGTTTGATGAAACGAGTGTGAATGTGCACGCACTAGTAATAAATTTGATTTTCTAAAATAAGTACGTGCAAACTTATTTTCCAGTCTACCTTTAATTAAGTTTCGTTTCTTTTGTTGTTCAGTATATGAATTACGGATATATTAATAATGTATAGCAAATATATGACGAATAAAAGCGGATATTTAACAAATAAAAGCGAATGCGATTGCCGATACTCCCCCATGAGGGATACAATAGATAAATGTTGACGAATGTATTGCAAACATTGCGGATATATAACAAATAATCACGGATGTGTAACTCATGTATTGAGGAAATCATCGCAAATCAGATGCAAAGCAGACGTAATACAAACGCATTATTTGTGGCCTATCTGTGTGCATTCGCTACAAATTATTTTAGTTTGTGATGTGGACGTTATAGCCACGCTATATATCCGTTTTACACACTGTCCCAGTCCGCTGCCAAGCCGCAATACCCCGTCAGTTGCGGATATCAGCGGATAACAGCGGATATACAGCGCATAGATTGAGTATGTATTGCGTATGTAAGGTGGATGTGCAGCTCAAAAATCCTGGCAACGGAAAAACATGCCTCTTCGGGTAATTGCAGACGTGTGCGGATGTCGGCCAACTCATACAAGCATGTTTCACGAATATTGCGGATGTTTAGCGAATATAAACCAATTTTGTGCGCAATTCATGCGCAAATCTTCCTAAATGCCAGTAAGACCGGGCCTTAAGATGCTTTTGGCAAGTGTAGGAGTCACCTGACTGCATTTGATTGTCATCTGACTTTGCTGTCACATGATTGCTTTGCTGCTAATATGTTGGCCTTATTTAAGTTTGCCTTCTGGAGTAGCTGTTCCTTGGTGCGCTAGCTCAACATCCCTCCTCCACCCCAGCTTCACCTGTCGTTTACAGCATGCATTGATTATGTTCCCTTGTGAGTAAATTACCATTCAAAAAACAATGTCCCTTCCTTTTGAGGTCATAGTTGCTGTAGGCTCTGTTCTATGGACTGGGGGTTAGTAGCAGCTCCCTGCCTTCGGTTCCAGGCTTGGAAGGGCAGGGATCTCTCAGAACAGAGTCACGTTGCCAAACCCAATGTATGCTTGCATGCTGATATGCCTGTTTGCTTTCAATAAATGTTCTCTTTTTGACAAAGTGGTCCTATCAGAATGAAATTTGAATATGCTAACATTCAACACCATAAGCAAGCAACCCACAGATAAGCCCATTATTTTTGCGGTCAGAAGTTTTAATTTTGCTGTATGACGATTGGTATACGCAAGGGTTTGTAATGTAACCCTTGCTATGCATTGCACTTCAATGTGCGCGCACCATTATTAAAAGTCCAACGCTTCCGGCATTTCAGAGTGGGGTGTACACCTATTGGAAACGCCCATAAGCAGCCAGCGACTATGAGCGTCAGCGAATTGGCATCGCGCCGCACCGCTGCTGTGTGTTCCTACCATGATTACATTCCCCCAGCTTTCGTAACTTTAACTGGGTGGAGACAATTATAGAGTTAAAAAAAACACCTGCATTGCAGAACCAATCCTAAGTCTTTTGGGCGGTCCTTGATATTGGGGGCGGTGACTTTATGAAGTTGTGTGCTTGTTAACACTGTCCGACCAGCAACAGGTGTCATAGGCAAAGGGTTCACCAATGGAAAAACTCCTTCGAAGTGTGTGGATACATTTCGCGTTTTTGGCGAAACATTTTCATCAGCTGTGGAAAGTTTAAACTCTTTGGATTTGGATGAAAAACTAGTCAATTGGCCATTGGGCTATGAGGTTGCAAATTTGGAAGGGACTGCCAGAGGGGAAAATAATAGTTGCCTTGTTTGTCGCTCAAGCGCCTCCTGTTGGCCAGACGGGCGCTTGTCAGGAAGATTCTAAGACTGTTCATGTCCGGGTATCCTCCGCCCTCGTTCTGAACTTGCAAAGATTCAACCAATGAGTGTATAAGAAGCGGCGGCTGACAGGTGCGTGCTTCGGAGGAGAGCCGCAAACTGTCTACACTCTCTTGAATTGGCGGCAGGGGGTCGCATACGAGCACGCTTTGTGCCGTCTACATAGCTCACCAATTAGGCATTCCAGATTTGGGTGAGATTGGAGATGCCAAATAAAAACGATAAAATAAAAAGGACATAAGGGAGTGCTGAGTTCATTGATGGAGTGTACGCATAAATCCATAGAGGGGAACTGCGGGTTTTTCATATGTGATGACTATAATTGATAGCAGAATGACATAGTGTCAGTACCATGTCGAATTTTTGCTTCAGAAAACTGAATTTTCTCTACTAATTGGGATACCATTGGTTCACTGTAGCTGAAGTGGTTGCTACAGAGGACAACAATTTTTTTTTGTAGCAAAAGATCATTTTTTTAAACTACTGGATAGATACTACAGGCAAGTATATTGAGCAGTTTGCACATCAGGCTTAGCAGAGGCGTATAAGTCAGTCAACTCCTGAAAAATAGGGATTGGAGTGAACTTGTCCATATTCTAAACCATGTTCAAGCTGGGCTTCCTTGTGAATATTCAATAACTGATCTGGGTGTCATCTAGTGATAGAATATTGTAACTGAGTGCATAAATTTGCAGCTCCATGTTCGTGGGCGAACACAGGGAATCCATTGTTTTCTCTCCAATTTACAAAGTCGCTATATAGACCCCCTTTGGTTTATCTACGGAGGAGAAAAGGGCGAGCACACTATTTCCAGGAAGGCCTTACTATTCAAATAAGGCGTTGCATTCAAAGGGGTGCTGCTTTGTTATCGGCGGGTTTCGCTGGTGCCCTAGTAACTCTTTTCTATTATGATGTCCCCAGAAGATCAGCTGCTGGAAATGTCTAACTTTCTGCTGGTGCATGACTGTTGAGCCTGAGGAAGAGAGAAGAAGCACTGCGCTACAGGTAGTTTATGACAGGAGCTGTATGAGGGGTCAGGTGATGTTTCTGTCTGACAGTGAGGAGAGGGACTGAATATGAGGAGATGTTAACCTGTTTGAATTATATATTAAGCTCACTAACAGTCATAAGACCAACATGATTTCAATATGCCTCCTACTTTACCATCAGCATTGTTCTATACCTTGTTTGTGTCACCAGCTGTCAGAACAGAGAGCAGATGAGGTGCAGGTACACATGGACGAAAGGGAGATCGAATCTGAGCGAAACAGCATGGAGGTGCAGGTAGGTTACATGAGCTGTGAAATGATTTGGTGATTTTGGTGTGCTGATTACAAGGAGAAGGAGTAGTATTAAAAATAATAATAATTACATTAATAATTGTAATATCAATCATTTTAATTTTTTGCGCCTTTCTTAGACCCAAGGTCGCTTTACAATGGAAACAAACGGCAAGTAAAATGCACAGAACAAAGCTAAATAGGACCAAGAGTCCTGTAGCTTTCCAGCTTGCTGTCTTACAGCGATGATCCAAATTATGAAAATTTCATGTAAAGTGCGACATTTGAATCAATGAAAATCAATGCCAAGGTCACTAAATAGAAGTTCACATAGTTTTATAAGACCTTCTCGAATAAAATTCCTTAGCTCTGAAGCAGTTTTGGTGATTAAAGTCATTAAAATATGTCAATATATATTCATTGTCAATTGTGAACTTTAAACGTCACGGAATGTCAAGTTGTGGTCAGCAAATGGACTTCATAAATGACTTTCAAAATGTCTCTTTACAAACCTATACAAACTTTACCATCAGCATTGTTCTATACCTTGTTTGTGTCACCTGCTGTCTGAACAGAGAGCAAATGAGGTGCAGGTATTAGTGATGCGCGGGTCGAGGTTTTTTAACACCCGCACCAACCCGACCCGACGTGACAGCTAACCCGCCCCGCCCGCTCCGCTAAAACTCGCACTGATTATCAACCCGACCCGACCCGACCCGACACAAAAAGGAGGCAAGAGAAAAAGAATACAGTGGGTCTGTGTGACATGATTTGCAATGGAAAAAAAACGATTCCTCTGTTATGCTATGGATTCAAGTGGAGCACAACATACATTTGGCTTTTGGCTGGAATTCTTGATACAACGTTTAGGCGCTGTCTATTAATTGAACCTTACCGTGATTTCTGATCTTTGCAACCAAACGAAATGCCATCAGGCAAAATATTGCAAACAGGCTGTTTTACTGGAACAAAATTAACATGACAGCAGCAGCGGCTTGTGAACTGGCAATAGGGGAAGCTCAAACAATCCCTTAAAATTAATGACTGGTCATGACCTGTTTTCAATCATTCATTTAAATCACCATAACAGAAACTCCGAAAACTCTCTACATTATCAGATGTGACCAGTTTTCATTTTTAACGCATGGGCTACTGATTTAGACTCTAGACCTCTCACGCTTTTATTTAGGCTACTCAGGGGTTGGGGTTGGAAGCAATGCATTTGTTTCATGATTGTTTAAATGAAATAAGATAATTTGAAACGGCTTTATGCAATTCCGTTGCTTCAAACCCCTCCATGCACAAGTACTTAAATTCCACGCGAAAATCTCTTCCATACGCGTTGATAGAATAATTGCTGTCTGCAGCAGAGGAACGTAAAAATGCCACTTAAACTCAGGCCGAATGCGTGAGAGTTGACAGGTATGCGTTATTAATGAAAACTGGCCGCATCAGATTATGTTGAGTTTTCGGAGTTTCTGTTACTGTAATTTAAAAGAATGATTGAAAACAGGTTAAGAACAATCATTAACTTTAAGTGATTGTTTGAGCTTCCCCTGCTGCCAATTCACGAGCGCCACTGATAGAAATGTATATCCAAGAAGTGTCTTTACTGCCGATGGCAGCCCACGCTCGTTAGAGAACAGGTAGCTGATAAACGGAAGCACCTCAACGAGTTGATTTTATTTTTGAAAAAGAATCGTGATATGCCTTTCACTGTGAAGTGGCGAAAAAATGTTTTGTCTATGTGTTGTTTGGACCCACAGGTCAATAAAATTACTACTACTATATAATATTTCGGTGCTGACTGCAGAACGATTTATAAGATGAGCTATCATTCAACCTTTAGATCAGGGGTGTCAAACTGACCCGTAAAAGGGCCAAGAGGCTGCAGGTCTTCGATCCTACCAAGCAGAAGCTCACCTGAAAGCACTGATTTAATCAACTGATCTAGGCCTGCACAACTGATTAGTTGTATCAGGTGCACTTCTGCATTGTTGGAGTGAAAACCTGCAGCCTCTTGGCCCGTTTACGGGTCAGTTTGACACCCCTGCTTTAGATCCTTAGTCTAACTGTGGAGGATTAAGCCGCACGCCAGTGAGTGCGAGTACATCGAGAGTAGAGACTAGGAAGAGGGAGAGGTACAATTGGCATTCTATTCTGCTTAAGGTAGCGTTACATCGTTTGACAAGAGCATATTATCGAGGCTGTAGGTATAGAGCCCTCAAGTGGCCGATAGCCTATTTTACTTTTTATTCGCAATTTTGTGGGAATTAGATGTCGCCACTGGCCCAACCCGCCTGCACCCGCTAAATGTTATTAAAATATTGACCCGACCCGCCCGACAACCACGGGTTCCGGGCCGACCCACGCATCACAAGCAGGTACACATGGATGACAGAGAGATCGAATCTGAGCGAAACAGCATGGAGGTGCGGGTAGGGTACATGAGCTGTAAAAGGATTTGGTGATTTTGGTGTGCTGATTACAAGGAGAAGGAGTAGTATTAAAAATAATAATAATCACATTAATAATACTAGTATTAATAATTTAATTTTTTTGCGCCCTTCTCAGACCCAAGATCGCTTTACAATGGAAACAAAAAGCAAGTCTAGCTGTCTTACAGCGAGAATACTGAGCTGATGAAGGGAAATAAATGCATGTTAATTTAAGATACAGAACAAGTACTTGAGGAAACAGGAAACTAAGACTCGAAACCGACAGAAACGCAACCGTTTACGGCTGTTTTAAAATTTAATCAGTATGGCTGACGAGAAGTGATTTAGTTTTCACCAGTGGATATTACACTTTGACTCGTCAAAATATAATTTGAAAAGTTAAAATGTTCATTTCACCCGACGAATTCCAGTGGTCACATTTTTTTTAAACTTCTAGAAGCTTGAAAAGTGTTGTTGGCTTTTGGTAAAAAATGCAACTTTGAACTTAACCATCATGAAATCAAAAAATACGTAGAATGTATTTGTGAAGGAGCTGTCAGGAGTAAAATGCATGCCATTACATTGCAACGAAAATGGTTGGAATAAACTGGGTAAGACATCTGCAGAATAATTTTTAAATGTGAGAAATATGTTCTCACACGTAGAAATACATTTCACCTAGTCCAGACTGATTTGCAGATATCTTTAATGTAATTATTGATATGAGCAATTCGTTTTTGACAAGTAAGAGTTTTGCCACCCTGACATGTGCACGATTTTTGTCCCTGCAATGCCGCTCAATGCGTCGTTGCAAGGCGTGCCATTTCAGTGATACGCAGCAGTGCGTGAAGCCTCGTTTGTGCCCTGTTCGCTCACTGTAAACGCACAAGTTACGCACTGTCTACGCAATGCCCGGCCAAAAATT
The DNA here is from genome assembly GCA_029721435.1 of Gymnothorax reevesii. Taxonomy (NCBI): domain Eukaryota; kingdom Metazoa; phylum Chordata; class Actinopteri; order Anguilliformes; family Muraenidae; genus Gymnothorax; species Gymnothorax reevesii. The sequence goes on from CM056581.1 coordinate 61,445,425, forward strand.
GGCGGCATTGACACGCCATGGCATGATTTGTTTACGCATAGGTTAAGAATTGTTCGCCCTTTGTCAACGTCTGCCGTACCGCAATGTCCCATAGTGTCACGCACGACATGCATAGTTCCCGCTGTCTTCCCACATCACCACGCATCGCCCTGTTGACTTTGCGCCTGCGTGAAGTCGTCGTAACAATTTTTGGTCATGCTTTGTCCCACTTGGCGGCACCTATATATATATACAAAACCCAAAACCAGTGAAGTTGGCACGTTATGTAAATCGTAAATAAAAACAGAATACAATGATTTGCAAATCCTTTTCAACTTATATTCAATTGAATATACTGCAAAGACAAGATGTTTAATGTTCAAACTGAGAAACTTTATTATTTTTTTGCAAATAATCATTAACTTAGAATTTAAAGGCAGCAACACATTGCAAAAAAGTTGGCACAGGGGCCTTTTTACCACTGTGTTACATCGCCTTTCCTTTTAACGACACTCAGTAAACGTTTGGGAACTGAGGAGACCAATTTTTGAAGCTTTTAAGGTGGAACTCTTTCCCTTTCTTGCTTGATGTACAGCTTAAGTTGTTCAACAGTCAGGGGTCTCCGTTGTCGTATTTTACGCTTCATAATGCGCCACACATTTTCAGTGGGAAACAGGTCTGGACTACAGGCAGGCCATTCTGGTACCCGCACTCTTTTACTACGGAGCCATGCTGCTGTAACACGTGCAGAATGTGGCTTGGCATTGTCTTGCTGAAATAAGTAGGGGCGTCCATGAAAAAGACGTTGCTTGGATGGCAACATATGTTGCTCCAAAACCTGTATGTACCTTTCAGCATTAATGGTGCCTTCACATATGTGTAAGTTGCCCATGCCTTGGGCACTAATACACCCCCATACCATCACAGATGCTGCGCCTATAACAGTCCAGGTGGTTCTTTTCCTCTTTGGTCCGAGGACACGACGTCCACAGTTTCCAAAAACAATTTGAAATGTGGACTCGTCAGACCACAGAACACTTTTCCACTTGGCATCAGTCCGTCTTAGATGAGCTTGGGCCCAGCAAAGCCGGCGGTGTTTCTGGGTGCTGTTGATAAATGGCTTTCGCTTTGCATTGTAGAGTTTTAACTTGCACTTGCAGATGTAGCGACGAACTGTAGTTACTGACAGTGGTTTTCTGAAGTGTTCCTGAGCCCATGTGGTGATGTCCTTTACACACTGATGTCGATTTTTGATGCAGTACCGCCTGAGGGATCGAAGGTCACGGGCATTCAATGTTGGTTTTCGGCCTTATCACTTACATGCAGTGATTTCTCCAGATTCTCTGAACCTTTTGACGATATTACGGACCATAGATGGTGAAATCCCTAAATTTCTTGCAATAGCTCCTTGAGGAATGTTGTTTTTAAACTGTTCGACAATCAGCTCACGCATTTGTTCACTAAGTGGTGACCCTCGCCCCATCCTTGTTTGTGAATGACTGAGCATTTCAGGGAAGCTGCTTTTATACCCAATCATGGCACCCACCTATTCCCAATTAGCCCGTTCACCTGTGGGATGTTCCAAATAATTGTTTGATGAACATTCCTCAACTCTCTCAGTCTTTTTTGCCACTTGTGCCAGCTTTTTTGAAACATATTGCAGGCATCAAATTCCAAATGAGCTAATATTTGCAAAAAATTACAAAGTTTACCTGTTTGAACATTAAGTAACTTGTCTTTGCAGTGTATTCAATTGAATATAGGTTGAAAAGGATTTGCAGATCATTGTATTCTGTTTTTATTTACAATTTACACAATGTGCCAACTTCACTGGTTTTGGGTTTTATATATATATATTTATATATATATATATATATATATATATATATATATATATATATATATACAGCACCCTCCATAATTATTGGCACCCCTGGTTAAGATGTGTTCTTTAGCTTCTAATAAATTCACTTTTTTTCTAAATAATATAGGACCACAATAAAAAAAAGAGGAAAATACAACCTTTAATTCAAGTGCATTTATTCAGTGGGAAAGAAATCCCACATTAAGAAATAATTCTTTCACTTCAAATCGTGTGCCACAATTATTAGCACCCCTGATGTTAATACTTTGTACAACCCCCTTTTGCCTACAAAACAGCACCTAATCTTCTCCTATAATGTTTCACAAGATGGGAGAATGCAGAAAGAGGGATCTTCGACCATTCCTCTTTGCACAATCTCTCTAAATCATCCAACGACCTGGGTCCTATCCTCTGCATTCTCCTCTTCAGCTCACTCCATAGGTTTTCAATGGGGTTGAAGTCTGGGGACTGAGATGGCCATGGGAGGAGCTTGATTCTGTGTGTAATGGACTATTTCTGTGTAGAATTGGCCGCATGTTTAGGGTCATTATCTTGCTGAAAGACCCAGTGATGACCCATTTTCAGCTTTCGGGCAGAGGCCACCAGATATTGATTTAAAATGTCTTGGTATTTCAAAGCGTTCATGATGCCATGTACCTTAACAAGGTTCCCAGGGCATCTGGAGGAGAAACAGGCCCACAGTATCATCGATCCTTCCCCATACTTCACAGTGCGCATGAGGTGCTTTTCTGCATACTCATCTTTTGTGTTCTGCCAGACCCACTTAGAGTGTTTGTTGCCAAAAAGCTCTATCTTGGTCTCATCTGACCAAAGCACACGGTCCCAGTTGAAGTCCCAGTACCACTTAGCGAACTCCAGACGTTTGTGTTCATGATTGTAAGTGAGAAAAGGTTTTTTCCGTGCATGCCTCCCAAACAGCTTTTTGGCAAGTAGATAGCGCCTGATGGTTGTTTTGGAGACTTTGTGACCCCAAGATACTACCATTTTTTGCAATTCTTTAACAGTGAGCTTTGGAGTACTTTTTATTTCTCTTAACATCCTCCTCACTGTGCATGGTGGCAAAATAACCTTGCGTCCTCGTCCAGGCTTGTTTACCTCTGTTCCAGTTGTTTTAAACTTCTTAATGATTCCTCTGACAGTAGATATGGGCAGGTGCAGGCGAGTGGCTATTTTCTTGTAGCCATTGCCTGGCTTGTGAAGGTCGACACACATCTGCCTTACTCCAATGGTGTCCCTTTGTCTTTCCCATGTTGAAGAGTGGATAAGAGAAATGGCTTCTTTGTCACGTCATATTTATACCCCAGGGGAACGGGAAACGATGATTTACTAATTAAATGATCCTAGATACTCTGATCAACTTTGTAAACAACTGTAGAAATGACAAAAATACTTCAATTACATTTAATTCCTCGGAATTGTTGGGGGTGCCAATAATTGTGGAACAGGTGATTTTATGAAAAATAATTATTTCTTAGTCAGGGATTTTTTTCTTTCCCTTAAAATTCACTTTAGTTGAAGGTTACATTTTTTTTTACAATTTTCAGTGTGAGAGTATGCTTATGCAATAAAAATAACATTTATTTTAAGGCTTTTAACACATCTTAACCATGGGTGCCAATAATTATGGAGGGCGCTGTAGTTGCAAACTGATAACAATAGGCCCATTTAAGAAACTGTTGTTGTGACCGCTTGGTCGCTATCGCATGTGTCTTCGCGTGTCGCTACTGGAAGCTATTTGCAGTAATTCTGATTGGTATGCTTGTGTTACTTTGGTTAGCAATCAAGGTGGTAGTTTCGTCTTAATGTCTCCTGATCATAGCTGCTACAGTTGAAGCTAAGCAGAGAGGCGTTGTATCTAAGTTGGGCTGATAAGGCCGCAATTAGTGAAACGATTGTTATGCTTATCCGGGGTCAGCTGGGAACTTTGCCGATGTGCGCCCTTGCTCTGATGCTAAAGCTGTGTCTGGTATAACAAATGATTTCTCTGCATTGCCGTGGCCGAATTTTATCGCCTTTAAAAAATGTTTTGGCGAATTACAAGCTGAAAAAGTGAAAACTGGATACAGAATTTGTCCTGGAACGAGTTACCTGTTTGCGCACTCCACACAAGCAATGCTTTCGACGGTTTGCATGTTTCTGCTTTGAGCTCATTTAATAACTTGCTGTCAGAAATGTTTCGTTTTGGAAGAAATGGTTATCAGGAGCTTATGGCATAGTATCTTCCAGAAAAGTGGGTATAAGCTACAACCGCATGTACGCAAGGCGAGACAGTACAATACTGTGATTTAGGCTCAGCCGAACTGTCCTCTGCCTCCATTGCTGATGCGCTTGGCCACACTAATGGCGATGCAGGCCGTTGCTACTAGTTACTGAGGCAGTCCAGTGTTAGGTCACGTGACTATTGCAAGTCACCTATACAGATGAGGAGCTCATTGAAAGGAGGATGCGGAGGCAAATCGAGGAACAGCTGGCCAGAGAACAACAAACCGCTGCACTGTAATAGATGGTAAATGGTGGTGTTCTTGTTGACAATGTTCGACTATGCCTATGAGGAATGCCTTTGCTGCTTCGAGTGGGGTTTGAGGTCTGGATGTCTCCAGAAATGACTGTCTCACAACTGTAGAGGCACCTGAGATGACAACGTCCAGTTCAGCGGTTAGTAAGTCAAGCTACAGACGGCGGATGACGATAACAGGCAACCCCGGACTCAAAAGGGGAACAACACTAGTGGATCATAACAAAATATTGGTTAAGTGAATGAGTTTCGCGACAGATAATGTGGCATTAGAGGCTGCGCTCTCGGTGACCCATTCACTCCCATTATACAGATATGCGCGGCTCTCTTTGGATCTAAATATCTACCGAAGGACTTCGTTTGACACGAAAGTTATATGGGTGTGTAAATTATCGTATTTTATGCCACAAATAATGTCAAAACTGTAAAAACGGTACTTCTCCTTTAAGTATTGTGAAAATTAGTGGCTACATTACAAATTGTAAATACTTTACTCTTCCAGCTTATTTGCAGTATGTTGCAAGGATAAAAATTGAAAGCGTCTATTTTGAAAAATCTACAAAATTCATGAAGTGAAACATCAAATAATGTGCTGTTGTATCGTTTTCAATTAAATACAAGTCAAAGATGATTAACAGATCACTCCTTTTAGTTTTAATTTTTATTTAAAGTTTTGTCAGAACTGTTTTATGATTTGGAGTTGTAACTAAAATTGAGATAAAAATGTCTTTGACTTGTCCCGTCTGCTTCTTCATTTTGTATGTTTGCCTGAGTCATCAGAGGTAGGTCTTGCTGTATGACAGATGTGTTTCTCTGCCATTTATTTCAGGCTGAGTCACACTTGAGTCGATTGAGGGAGTCTGATGATGCCACCGCTACCTCATCAGACGACTCTTTCTTTTCTGCTGACGAGGTGCGGAACCACCCTACCACCCCTTAGCTGTACAACACTGTTGAAGCAATACCTTCATGTACTGTTATTGTAGCCCTCGGACGAAGTTGGGCGGCTACTATGGATTCACGTTTGTCGTTGCTGCCGTATCCATGTCCATAGACACTTCCCTGTCGACGCTCTTCAGGCAGTAATTTTTACTTTCATATTTGGCATGGAAATGTGCTGTACTTCACTTATGACCTCTATCAATTGTGGTTGCTATGGCGACAGTCTTGCCCAAATTATTTGCAAATTGGTGGCAAAACATAGAGATTTCCTTGTGGATGCAGTACAGGCTGTAATTTTTGACCAATTACTTTCATGTTTGGTATGGCTATGCGGTACACTTCACTTATGACACCTATCGATTTTGGTTGCCATGGCGATAGTATTGCCTGAATAATATGCAAATTAGGGGTAAAAAACAGAGATTTCATTGTGGATGCAGTACAGGCTGTAATTTTTGACCAATTACTTTGATATTTGCTGTGTGTCATGTGTTGTACTTCACTTGTGACACCTAGCAATTTTGGTTGCCATGGCGACAGTATTGGCCGAATAATATGCAAATGACTTGTAAAACATAGAGATTTCCTTGTGGATGTCGTACAGGGTGCAATTTTTGACTTATTACTTTCATATTTGGTACGGACATGTGTTATACTTCACATATGACACCTATCGATTTTGGTTGCTATGGTGATGGCATTGGCTGCATAATATGAAGATTAGTGGCACAACGTAGATTTCCTTGTAGATGTAGTACAGGCTGCGATTTTTGACCGATTACGTTCATATTTGGTGTAGACATGTATCCTTCACTTATGACACCTATCGATTTTGGTTGCTATGGCGACAGTATTGACCGAATATGTGCAAGGAAGGGGAGAAGTGAGAATTTTTTATGTATGCTAGAACAGCGTCATTACATGTTCCCAGTGTTTCCCCTACCATTCTGCTGGCGCCAACGCGAGCCTCCGCCCCGCCAACGCACCCAAAATCTCTCTGTATGTCTGCGTGTGTGTGCTTTTGAAATTGATGTACGCCGCACACTGTCAGATGCTATTTACATTTTACAATTTTAATTCAAATAAGCTAACGTAGCTGCCACGGATGTTTATTCTCATCTAGAAGACCTACATTTATCTTTCAAAATGAAGCTATCCAGCCCGCGTTTAATCTCCAAAAAGCTACAAGTAAATTAATCGGCTCGCGTTCTTCTACCGGGAATACGGTGAAGTTTTGACCGCAGATCACCTCAGCAGACCTCGGCTGGGCTGCTTCGCCGCTCCGCTATTTGCAGCTGGTCTGGGCTTCTCCCTCAACTTTGGAGCAAATGTACACACAATCGTTATTCGGATAAGCAGGCGGCACCACGGGGAACTAAACGGCTTCTTTCTCACACAAAAAAAGCTTTAAAACTTGATGTTAACCACGGCTATAGCGGCATTTAAAACAGCTTCTACGGCGGTTTAAAGCTAGTTATCCACCTAATTCCTGTTCTAACGATGCGCGCAGCCATGAGAACCCTGGCGGTCTCCTACTTCCGGTCATCGCTCGCAGTAATGAAGAGAGATCAGCAGACACAGTTCAGGCTGCACTTGTTCCGTTGTTTGTCGTACCAATTACTCTAAAAACATAAGTTTTCTTGGAAACCGAGTGGTTTATTTTAGTGCTGGTGAGATGAAGCTTCATGAAGCGTTGACGCTTTCCAGCCAGATGTGTTGAAGTGTGGTTCATTTCTTGAGGTTTCGAATGCACTCTAGAGACCCCAATTGGTCAGTGAAAACACATACGAATTGTGCTTCGTTGGAAGTGGTAGGCAAGCTAAAGGCGGCGTTTTACTTTGCGCATCCGCGAACGCATTTGTGCGCACTCGGACGCAGACGCGTCCTCTGCCAAATATAGTTAAACGCATTGAGCGCTCCTGTACGCGAGTAAAAAAGCAAGGAAAAGCATCCGTGTTTGTTTGCTAGAGCATGCGCAGTCGGTGTTTTGATCACGCGTTCCTGTGCGCTCCTGTACGCGCGGTCAGAAAATTTTGGAGGGTACGCGGTCGACCCTGGAGAGCAGTATCATCACTGTCTGATGATGACAAATTGCGTCAACGCGCTCTAGCGCCCAACAGCGCACACCCAAAGTATAATTCCAGCCGAAGCCTTCATCACGAAAGTGGCAGAATCAATGACGGTAAATGCAAAATAAAATGAAGTATTTTGACCATGTTATGTCATAACGAAACTAAAAGATACTTTCGGGGACAGGGCAGTGAGTGAACGCGCATGTGACACAAAGAGATTTGTATTTTTGTTCAAAAATATTAAGCGTTTCCCCTAATAATAAAATGGAAAAATATCAAATTAAGGGAACTTATTATGTATTGGAAATTATTTGAAAATGTTTGAAAATATGACATCACATAATAGTTGAACAATTTAATAGCCTCAGTAAGCAACCTTATTCGGTGAAATCAAATTAAAGTATTCCCGAACGGGAACCAACTTTTTCTTTCTTGCTGGCTCCATCGCACGCAATGACTAACTCGCACACCGCACAAAATCGCAAACCGCACTGACTAACTTTAACTACTGGCAACATCCCACGAGCTGCAGAAGAGAAATGGGACATTTTATAGTCGATTGACTGTCTGACGTCATTTTGCCGAGACGATACAAGCCTCGACACGGAGCTCCGTTAGGAAGTGCTTCACAATTTTAATACAGGCTCCGAAGCCTTGGTATGGACGGTTACAACACTTCTTTATTTACAAGGTGATTAGGAGAGATTTCCCTTGCCCAGCACCTTACGGTATGCCAGCGAGTAGGCGCTTGGAGTGGCTAGCCGTGCTAAGACTGAAGTATCCACCCTAGAGGATATGCATATGCTCACACCATTTCATTAACGAAGTGAACCATTTTTACATTTCAATGGCTATTTCGCCGTGCCCTCCGGTACACCTGCGCAGTTGTATTACCGGTATTTTTGGACTTGCTCATAGAAGTCAATGGATAATAGTGAATAGTTATAACTTCGCCATTTCAAGTACCCCTGGCTGCAGGCCGCGGAATGGGGCGGGGTCGGACAAAGAGGCGGGGACTGACATCCAATAGGTGTGGTCTATGGCAATGACAAGAACAGCACCATCTGCTGGACGACTGTAAAAAGTACAAAGACTCATCTGTACTCTTTGGAAATCGTTCGTGTGCGTAAATATGTTAAAATAAAATAAAAATTTTACTTTATGAATATTTTATCCCTGAATTATTCCTTAGATTTAAATATTTTTATTTTATATATATATATATATATATATATATATATATAATTTTTTTTTAATTTTTTTAATCTAATTGCCCTGAAGGGGTTTTCCACAATAATGACCAACTTGCCGTATATTATCCCTCTCGCAGGGAACGGAACATAAAGTGCTTCACAATGACAACAACTATGATACCAAAGTAGCGCAGGAGTTGATAGGAGACACAGGAGAGAGCGGGACACAAAAGGAAAAGAGTGAAAAGGCATGAAAGCGCAAAGAGGACATGCTATGGCCCCAGAAGTACAGGGCCTCGACCCCGGGGGCCCTGAGAGCTTGGGTGGGGGTGGGCTTAGCCCGGGGCACCAGGGAGGACCCCTGGAAATGACTGGGGAGCAGGCCCGGCCCCCCGGAGCCCACTGGGCGGAAGGGGAAGGTGGCAGCCAAAAGTAATCAGACGGGGTGGGTTTGGGCCCTACCCTGGTTGCGCCCTGGGTCGAGCTGGGGGCCTGGTGAGAGGGCTCCATCCCAGCTTCGCCTCGCCACAAACCTCATCCCGATAGCCGGCTGCAGGGCGGAGATATGGGTAATACTCCGACGGGGCGCAGCTGCATTCCACGCCCCCCCCCCCCCCCCCGGGTCTCTGCGGGGCCGCATCCCTCCTCGAGGGGCCTCGGCCCATCCGGCCCGGCCCCTCGGAGGTGACCGGCAGGTGGCGACTTGGGCCTTCCCATCCTGGGGAGGCCAGGGGCTGGAACATGTTTGCGGCCGACCGGCACCGCACCCCAGGTTCAGCCGGGGCTCCCCTGAAAGGGCTCCCCCCCGCCTTTTCCACCTCCAAACCCAGTCCTTATAGCTTGCTGCAGCGCAGAGTTATTTGCCGAAAAGCCCCCACCCCCCCTTAGTTTCCCTGCCCCACCCCGTGGCCCAGCAACCCCCCCCAGGGCACGCCTTTCTCTTCCAGGTGATTCCCCCCAAAAGGCCCCCGGGGGCCAGGCTCAGGTGCTGCAGGGAAAGGGATGAACTGGTGTCACACTCTTCAGCTGGGTGGTCGTAATGTTCTGGAGCAAGGAATCTGATTTTAAAAACTAATGCGGTGATACCACCAGCTTTCAGAAATTTGACTAAGTCCCACAGCGGGGGACCAATTTGTCATATTTCTGAAATATGAATCCCGGACTGTGTCCGGCTAGTCAAAAAAAATTACGTCCTATCCACAAAAACCTAACCACTTCTCTTTAATCTTTGTGGAAAATGTCATAAGATAAAGGACAGGTGTAAAGGGGAATTCCAAACGACTTAGGAAGACAACCGCGCTTGAGAATCCGAATGCACTTACACTAAGCAACGTAATCATCAGTCCCCTGCCCATCATATCCAACCCCAATTCCAAAATAGTTGGAACAAAGTGTTAATTGTGAATAAAATCAAAATGCAATGACTTTCAGATCACATGAGCCAATAGGTTATTTACAATAGAACATAGATAACATCTCAAATGTTGAAACTGAGACATGTAACATTTTTATCCACAAAATGAGCTTATTTCAAATTTTATGGCTGCAATTGGTCTCAAAAAAGTTGGGACACAGGCAAAAAAGGGCTGAAAAAGCAATTAATATATAAGAGAAACACCTGGAAGAACATTTAGCATGTAATTAAGTTAACTGTCATCAGGTGTGTAACATGATTGGCTATAAAAGGGATGTCTTAGAGAGGCTAAGTCTCTCTGAAGTAAAGATGGCAAGAGACTCTCCCACCTGTGAAGGCTTGCGTAAAAAAATTGCGCAATACTTTAAAAACAATGTTCCTCAACGTCAAATTGCAAAGGCTTTGAAGGTCTCGTCATCGACAGTGCACAATATCATCAAAAGATTCAGAGAAACTGGAAAAATCTTGGTGCGTAAGGGAGTCTGGACAAGGCTGAAGACCTTTACTGGATGCCCGTGATCTTCGGGCTCTCAGACGCCACTGCATCACTCACTGGCATGATTCTGTCATTGACATTACTGAATGGGCCCAGGAATATTTCAAGAAACCACTGTCTGTAAACACAGTCCGCCGTGCCATCCACAGATGCCACCTAAAACTCAATCATGCAAAAAGGAAGCCATTGTTGCGCATGATCCAGAAGTGCTGCTGTGTTCTATGGGCCAAGGCTAATTTAAAATGGACTGTAGCAAAGTGGCACAATGTCCTGTGGTCAGACGAGTCCAAATTTGACATCCATGATTTCCAACAAGAGTGTTGTGTCGTCCGGGCTAAAGAGGAGAAAGACCACCCCTCCTGTTATCAGCATTCAGCTCAAAAGCCAGCATCTCTGCATGGTATGGAGATGCATTAATGCATATGGTGTGGGACACTTACATGTTTTAAAAAGCACCACAAATGCTGAAAGGAATATAAAGGTTTCAGAGCAACATATGCTCCCCATCAGACAACATCTATTCCAGGGAAGGCCTAGTGCATTTCAGCTGGACAGTCCAAAACCACATACTGCAGCTATTACAACAGCATGGCTTTGTAGTAGAAGAGTTTGTGTGCTGAACTAGCCTGCCTGCAGTCCTGATCTTTCACCGATTCAGCACATTTGGCGCATAATTAAACGAAAATCCCGACAAAGGCGACCCAAAACTCTCCAGCAGCTGGAAGCCTGTAATAAACAAGAGTGGGATCAAATTCCAATGGCTAAACTCAAGAAACTTGTCTCATAAATGCCCAGATGCCTCCACTCTGTGTTAAAAAGAAGAGGAGATGCTAAACCATGGTAAACAGGCCCCTGTCCCAACTTTTTTGAGACCTGTAGCAGCTTTTAAATTTGAGATGATCTAATTTTATGGATAAAATTGTAAAATTTCTCTGTTTCAACACTTGCTATGTTATCTCTGTTTTATTGTGAATAAAATATCGGCTGCTGTGATTTGAAAGTCATTGTGTTTTGATTTTATTCACAATTTACACTTTGTCTCAACTATTTCGGAATTGGGGTTGTACCTTTCTTTACGCAGTTGGCCAGCTGAATGGTCGTCGCTTTAAATATTGCAGCTGCACAGAATTGTGGGATGGCGTTATCTCCCTTCTTTTTGAAAAGGATGGTTCTGTGTACCCTATGGGGCACCTTTCCTTGACATTTATAGAATTCGAATCCCCTTGTCATGGCTGCCACGTAATTTTTTCCGGATCATTTATCGGGAGTTAGGCACTTTCCTAGGCAAAAAAGACTATTCGGCCTCAGCCCTGCTCCTTCGAAATTTGGGATAAACCTGGACCGTTTTACAACAAAATTTAGGGGAATTACCGCCGCCAAATGGTAGGGAATGTGCAGTGTCGGGAAATCAGGGGGTGGGTCGGACATCAGGGGGGTGGGGACTGATGTCCTGCACTCCGCAGCGAGGGCACACTCCGCCATTTAGGCACCTAGCTCGCATATACATGCATTAAATATAGCCAGCTAAGTTGGCATAAAGGCTTGCTTGCTAGCCATCGAACATTATATTTCATGCATTTAAATTTAGTCAATTTAAAATGCGTATAGCCATTATTATGCGAACTAGTTTGGCTGGAGTTGCACCGCGAGTATCTAGCTCGCTAGCTGGCATTAAAATGCACCCGAATAAAAAGGTTACCAGCTAAGGCTACTTTCACACCGGACGCAAAGCACGACAGGTTACATTCAAAGTTATCGCAAAGACGAGAATACACGCGTTTCGCATGTATTCGCGTCTTTGCATTGACTTTGAATGTAATCTGTCATGCGAAAAATTTGTTTCGTGTCCGGTGTAAAAGCATGAAAAATCAAGTGCTCTGACCAGAGCTGCACAATGTGCCATTGAGCCCAGTCCAGCCCAAGCATGTCCAGCTCTTCCCAGCCCCAAACCTGTTCTGTCTTGCCCAGCCCCGCCCCGCCCAGCCTTGCTCTGCCCCGCCCAGCCCAGCCTTGCTCTGCCTAACCCTGCCCTGCCCTTCAGTGAAGTGTTTTAATGTTGTTCTGTTTTGTTAAAATTTTGTTAATAAAATTGTTTGGTTCATTACCTTAAGGTTTACTTTAGCTTAATTAATTAATTTTCGACTCGACCGGACCAGACCCCCCCCCCCTGGATAGACACCACCCCCCCGGAAAAAAGCCTTGGGGAAACACTTTGTTCCTCAGAGGTATCATCGGCTCTGAATATGCTTGTGCTTTTGTCAGCTTTGGGTTTGATGTTCTGCAGCTACCAACAGACTTTATTTCCCATTTCTTTACACAATGACCCTGGGTTATCTGTGCAGGTGTTGGATGCTTTTTCTCCGGATGATGCCTCTCAGTCCCTGAGGCCCTTGGCTCTGTACGAAGAAGCCCTCGCTCTGGCGAGAGAAGGGCGTGTAGCCTACAGATCATTGAGGTAACTCCACAGGCCCTGTCAGCTGGGGGGAATGTTGAGGTGCAGCAAAACCTCAAGACCCAAGGTGTTCACTGTGCACTTTAGCAAATGAGAATAGGATGCGTATGTATATGTCACTGACTGTGTTCCTGTGCGCTTCATTGGCCAAGGCTTTTGCCTGTTCCCTCTGTGTAGGACGGACCTCCTGGAGTGCGGTAACGATGAGGACTTCCTGGCAAAACTGCACTGCGTGCGACAGGCCTTCCAGGTGCAGCTTCTGTTTCACTTCCTCAGTTTGATGTCTAATAATGTGTAGACAATGACTGATACAATGACTAATATTGTATTTAGACACATGTAACCAGGGCCGGCCCTAGGCATAGGCGACATAGGCGGTCGCCTAGGGCGCCATCTGCTGGAGGGCGCACTGCCAGCGCCCTCCTCCTCTGGAAATTTTAAAAATAAAAATCTTTAAATGTCTTGTGACGCCCACTTGCGCCCCATTTACGTTTTTGTCATAACAAAATAACTAGGGCTGTCAAAATTAACGCGTAAATGCGGATTAATCCATCATCATCACTATTAATCAGATTAAAAATTTTAACGCAATTAATCCATTTGCAGCGCAGAATTACTCAAAGTCCCTGAAACGTGAAAATGGATTAATCGCGTTAAAATTTTTATAATCCGCATTAACGCGTTAATTTTGACAGCTCTAAAAATAGCAAATAAAATAAAATAAACTAAAGTGACTATGTTTGTCACTTGGCCATTTACGTCACGTGACGTGAGGGCGCATCTTAAGTTAGCGAACGAGCGATCAGTAAGAAGAGGACAAGTGGTTATATGGCGTTCCATGTTCGTCTTTCAAGACATCTGCCTGAGCCTTGATTAATTACGGGAATAAAGCTTTTGTTTTACATCCAATCAACGGAGGGAGCCATACGCCCTTTCTGAGTGTACAGAAGTTAAATGCATTAGATACTTTTCGTCAATCATAAAAGCGCTCTGTTTTTAAACGGCACAGTGTAATAATTCTCGCCGTTCAATCATTGAACAGTAACCTTCTTGGTAAAACATATTTATACGACAGTGGGCTCCTTCTTGTTACACTTCTGTGAAGTTCCAGATAAATATTCATGAGAAAAGATTTTTACTTGAAATATTGAAAGCACTGAAAGATTCTTGTTGTTATGGCACTATTGTTGTTGTGTATTTATTACTCGAAAACCATGTTTCTTGCATTTTTTACTTACTTTACTTGTGACAGTTTTGATGTTGCACATAAGTATTTATTACTTTAAATCCATTATTTATGTATATTTTTCAAGTTTCAGATTTATTCCATCTATTTCGTTGTATTTCCTTTTATTTCATTTTATTAATGTTATACATTACCATATGTTTCCGTAAAGATTAAACAGTTGTGATGTTTTACCCAGCCATGCTCCTATTTTCTCAAGTATTTGTATTACCTGAGGCCGGGGGGGGGGGGGCGCGGCATTGAGCAAATTCGCCTAGGGCGCCAAAAAGGCTAGGGCCGGCCCTGCATGTAACAGTATGGTGGGCAACTTTGAAAAAACCTGCGAGCACAAAGCTAATTTTGAGAGTAGCGAGCATTAAAAAATCCCCCCTTATTTGACTTATTCCTCCAAAGCCCATCCATCCATTCTCAAAACCCACTTCTCCCTCACAAGGGTCCAGTGTTGTGCGTGAACGGGAAAAAAGAACGGCATTCATGAACATGTTCATTTTTTTTGACGAACGATGAACTGCACGCACGCATCGGCCTGAATTGAACGATTCCCTGAACGAGTTCATTTTGGAAGGGAATAACGGGCGTTCAATATTGTTGCCAGAAATACTTCTCCCAGGAGCTTTTGTGATGACGTCATCAACTGACGCCGCTGCTGTTGGTTTATGCCAATGAGTGTATATAGACCCATTTACAGCCCACGCCATAAAAAAGATGCGTGTGCATCTTGGCAACAGAAGTAGCGGTCTTCCCAATTCAGTCTGACGAGTTATGAATCTGCAAACATTGAATTAAATATTTTATCAGCACCGAAATATCTGGTTGTTGCGTGTACGGCTGTCAGAATTGATATTTCATTGGTGGACTCAAGTTTTACAGGATTCTGAGAGGATCACATCCATATAACGCCCACTGGCTGCAACCGAAGCATCAATTCAAACTCCGAACGTTGCCTTGATGCTTTTAAACGCCCACTGAAAGCATCAGCCGCATCAACATTGACAGCTGTCAACATGACCAAGAAGCCATGGGTGTCACTCTCAAAATATTCAACAAGATGACGCTGAATTTTGAAAATACCTACCGATAAAGCTTATTTTGAGTGATGAAAAAGTGCAACGTTCAGGTTACTGCGCACTATATGTTATATACAGGCATAATTTTCCTCCTAAATTCAGCTGTCTAGTAAATTAAGATTATGATTCACCTTACTTCACCCAGCAGCAAATTAGCTAGCTAGCTAATGTCTGACTAACTGTAGATCCCTCGATAACTTACATGCGCACAAAATAACAGATTTCCTCTCAAAACTGCGACTTGGATAAAAAGCAGGTATATTGGTTTCGACAACTGCATGTGAGGTTTCCATGTGTGCCACCAACAATGACAAGGCGAAAATGTTAAATAGCCAACCTAAAAGACACATGCGTTTCTTTTGAGTTGACGCTCCAGAAATTGAGCAATGGCTAAAAGCAAAAATCTGACGCGTGTCACACGCTGCCAGTGGGCTTTGCTCCATTGAAATTAATGTAACCAATTTTTTTGATGCGCATCCCATGGTTACAGACATTAAATGAAATATGTGAGAATAACTGAAGCAGATTTCACGTTTGCATGACAACTACGCAGTCAAACTTGCTAGCAAGCAAGCCAACCATACAAAATAATAGCCTGCCATGTAATGTAGCGATCAGGAACCAGACGCGAGAACCAGAAAATGCTGTAGAGCTTGTTTATTAATAAAGTGGGAGGACCCCCGCTGGGCAGAAGGCAAAGTACAGAGTCCACAATCCAAAAGTCAAAATCCAGTTGGGCAAAAATAGAATCAAAAACCAGGGCAGCAATCACAGTAATCGTAGTCGGACAGAAATGGGTCTGGTACACAGGAATAGTACTATGAGGGAAGCAAGCCAGAATCCACAGGACGTAATCCGAATCGTTACCAGGGCAGCAAACAGAGATCTCGTAGTCGGGCAGAAAAATGGTCAAAACACACAGATGTAACAAAAATCCAAAATCACAAAGGCAAAAATCGAAAGTCGGGCAATCCAGTCAGAGAGATAAACACTGAGAAATCAAGGTGAGAAACGTGAGGAGTGACACATGAGGAATAATCTAATTACATGAATTTGGCCAAAGCCAAAACGCAGACAGGGATCACAAGACAATCCTATGTACAAAACAACAGCTCCGGTTAAGGAGTACTAAAGTGTATAGTTTAAAGAAAAGGAAAGCATAAAGTATTAGTGGAGATCCACAGAAAACTGCAGCAGAGATAATTAGGGATAGGCAAGGAGGCCGAGACTAGAATTGGGCGACTGCGGAGAGATCGTTAGTCAATTAGTATGTGCAGCCATACAATCCCGAGTGCATGTTAGTAAGTTAGTAAAAATATACAATGTTAATATGTGTTAGTAATCATCGAAAACAACAAACTGTTAGTATTGATTAGTAGATAGTAAAAGAGAGAGGAAGGAAGCGCATAAGATAATGAAAGAAGGGTGAAACCCAGAAACCAATATATCACCTGAATGAGTGGCACGCAAGACTAGGGACCGTGGGCAAAGACTTACATAAGACAAGACAGGGTAGACGAAGTGCAATGCATGGAAAGGAAAACATGGCAAGATAACTAATGATCTAAACATGAAAAATAATAAAACAAGGAAATCCAAACTACCGAAATACAATACATAATCCTAAGAATGGTCAGTCATGAGTAAAAGGTCAAAGAATGCATAGGTCAGTCAGATCATGGCCTAAGGCCAGGCACAGAACGTAAACAAGGCATGAGCATAATGCAGAATCACAACATGCCATCCAGGTAAAATTAGCTGTCTGGACGTAGTTTTCTGTTTTTATTATTATTATTATTATCATTATTATTATTATAACCCATGCGTCATACACGGCGGTTTTATGCCCTTGTGTTTGACTAGGAAGGACCTCTGATTTCGAGACACAAAACTCCAAGTCTGTTGTGGTATTCCGCAGATAACGTAGTCATAAGCATGCAGTGACTTGTATGCTCGTAGTTCCTCCGTAGTGTAGCTACACGGTAGGTTTCTCGATCAAATGGGTATATATGTCTGGCCACGGAATACTGGGCCACTAACTAACGTCATCTAACCACTCACTGATACCATACGGATCTGGAATTTGGTTGCTATTAGTCAAAGTTAATTTGTCTAGGTATAATTCGCGATCTTTAATGGCTAATGCCCTCACATAGCTTGACAAGCTATTATGGTCCGCCATACTTCCGTTGCCAAGATTCGCGCGCAGCCCGTTTTGTAAATGAGTCTATAGAATTGGAGAGGCTGCCGCCGCTTCCTTCTACTAGCACAGTCGAAGATACCATTATGGCGTGAAGTGCACCACACTTCTGAATTTCCCATGGAGACTATAATTGAGAAATTCCTGCGATTTTCAGCCAAATTAAGGAGTCTTCAGAAACCATCTCAACATAGTTGTGATCGAAAAACATATAAGAAGAAAAATTAATGCACAATTTTACATGACACTCTTCGAGACGTCGAGCATATAAAAACATGTCTTACTGGGAAGCGCAACACTGACTAGCCACTTGTCTAGCTGGCGTGTTTGGTAATTGGGTCGCTGTAGACAGCTGTGATGGAAAACTTTATCTGTAATTTAGCTGGCTAGATAAACGTAGGTGGCACAATAAACCCAGTTTGCTTACAAAGGGTGATGGCCAGCTAGCTCACATGCCCATGTAATGTTAGCCAAGTTGCATATCTACATGGCATTAGCCATAGCGAATGACCTGGCAGAAATGTTAGCGGTGTTCATTTCGGATGAATTGTACAAATAGAAGCATCCTTATCAGGCATCTGCCTATCTAGGGACTATTTCGTGAGCAAGCTGTGAGTTTTTTTTTTTTTTTTTTTTATTACGATAACGCAATCCTAGCTAAGGCAGTCGACCTAACTGGCTAGCTTTCTATGATTGCCAGCGAAGATAGCGTTTCAGCATACTGCTCGGCTGTCGGTTCCGTGAGATGAAAACATAGCTCAGTAACCTTGGGAGTTCAAACTACACTACTTGCGGCAATGAACTATTCACCAATGCTATACGAGTGACCAATCAGAGTCAGATGTGAGTCATATTAACCTACCAATGGATTAACGGTTGACTAAAACAAGTGTTTATAACTTCGTTCTCGAAAATGTCAAGGAAAATTGCGCCTCGATTCTTTTTTTTATGTAATCCAGTCCCATGCAGGAAAGATTTACGATTGTATACCTTTTAAATAACAAAATAATAGCAGGAGTTTTTCCATTTTAGTCAATGGGAAATTTAGAGGTGCGGTGCACTGGACGCCTTTTACTCAGTGTTCTTGCCTACTGCAACATTGTTCGTCTTGGCTTTTGTTTTTGAACTGCATTGGAATGTGATTCATGCAGTTGTAATGAAGGACAATTGCATATACAGAAACTTTGCTGGACCTTACTTCTAGCATGTAGTTTGGATCTACTGACATTTTTTCAGCATTATAACTTGTTAAATAAAAGCTGTGATTCCATTTTTAACATTGTGGCAATGATTGGGAGGGGGGGATGAATAGATAAGAAGAGACTAATGATGGAAAAAAAATGCTTGGATGAGTGCGTTAAAAATGAACTTAAAAAGATAACTAGTTCATTTTTTGGGACTGTGAACTGTGAAAAATATGAATTATGAACTGAACTAGTTCATTTTAAAATCCGTGAATTGAACTTTGAACTAGTTCATATTAATTGTGAACTAACACAACACTGCTAGGGTCGTGGGGGGTGCTGGAGCCAATCCCAGCTGACTATGTGCGAAAGGCAGGGACCCACCCTCCGCAGCTGGCCAATCCATCGCAGGGCACACTCACCAATCGCACGCCATTCGCTCTCACACTCATACCGATGGGAAATGTAGGGTCTCTAGTTGGCCTGATGTGCATGTCTTTGGACTGTAGGAGGAAACTGGAGCTCCCAGGGAAAACCCGAACACGGGGGGGGGGGGGGGGGCGAACACGGGGAGAAAAGGCAAACTCCACACAGAAAGGCCCCGGTAGCCTAACACTCCAGCCACGTGCGATTAGTGTGAGAAAAGGGGCCGCAGGTAGTCGGGTCATAGATGACTTCGTGGGCAGGCCATCCACTGATTTAATTTGGGTCAAAATGGATGGATGGATGGATGGATGGGTAAATGATTTACCAAACTTATTACACGCCTGTGACAGCTGTGGGTACCGGATTTTGTATTTATTGTCAAACCAATTTATTTATCATTTTTTGTTGGGCTGTTTTGGGGATTTCATGAAATATAACTAAAAAAATCATCTGAAATAACTGACCCTGCCTTAAAGTGAGGTGAATATCTTCTGTCTCTGACAATAAGGGATTATGGGATCACGTGGTGACGCCAGCGTTTGCACGGGGTCTGCGTTAACTTTGATCTTCTTCTGCCAAACAACTGAGAGGATCAATGTGCCATTAGGTGGGCAGGTGCAGATGGATGTACTTATGAAAATCTGTTTGAGGCTTTGAAACTACATATTGAACATGGCCGCCAGTTGGCCATATTTATAACCACAATATTGTGCTGGGGAGCATTTGAAAGCAGCTAGAATGCTGAAACTTTGTACCGACATACTTTTGAGGACATAAAAAAAGCTCTGCTCTTAATTTGCTACAGTACTACTCCCTTGAGCAACACACTTAAGCCCAATAGCCAACTGGTTAACTCTTCAGTATATAATGCTGGGTACAATGATCTGGCGTCTGGGGCTTTATCTTTCAATGCAGCTGCACTCTGAAAAGAGCTGCAAAAAATGACATGATGAAACATCAAACCATGATGCTGAATTTTGCTTGAAATCTTTGTTTTTTTTCCTACACAAATTACAAAAGGTGTCTTTATTGTCCCAATGTCTGTCCCAAGCATAAAAAATACCACCACTCGTGAGCTTACATGACACTAAAGCCTGCAATAGACCAAATGAGCTACAGTGCCCATGGCAATATTTTTTTTGTTATACAATGGCAGATACTAATATATTGTTTGCAGTTATATGGTAAGGAGAATCAGAAGCTTTATTTTATTGGTTTAATGTTGTTGTAATCTGTTTGTGCTGGACAGAAGGAATGTCTGTTTTTGAGTGCTTAATGGCCAGTAACATTTAGTGACCCTATGAGATATGCTGTGAGAACACTAATGTCAGACTAGTCTTGAATCCTTTTAATCAAATGTGCCGTGTGTGGACTGCAGGTTATGTTCTAAAGAATAGTTTAGTTGGTGCATTTTTCCTTCATGGTGAGTAATTTTGGGCACCTCTCTATAGGTTCTCCTGCGAGATGATGCACACCGGGCGTTCTTCAGAGGAACGGGGAGACAGCTGATCACAGGACTCATGCACAAGGCCAACAAGGTAAGCAGTGGAACTCTCCTGGCATCATTTTTGTCCCATCAATCAAGTTTTGTGAATGTTCTCCCGTGAATTAAAATGGTCTTAACGGTCACACATGTTGGGTTTGAGTAATATCACCTTGTGTATGTGCATATTGGCCCCATTGTTCCGTATAGTTTAATATTATTGCTCCCATACAGCTCACATCGAAACGGAAAAAATCGCGAGAACTTTCCCTAACTTACCGCTGTCTTGCCGTCTTTGTATCGCTACTCCACCGCCAGACTAAGTAGTTGTTTCGCAAGATTAATGCTCTAAGCCTTTTAACTGCCGACAGTGATCGTGAGGCGGCGCCAAGTATGAAAATATAGTTCCTGACCACGTGTGGTTTCCTATTCACTGCCGGGCGAATAGCCACTTCCAAAATCATAACGTTCACTTTCAATTTAAAACTTGTGAGAAACTGCATTATAGGGCCCCTGAAATCACAGAAGAAATTTGCTTTTGAAGATGTGTGTCAAACGTGTGTGTGAGTTCATAATGTAACTAAAATCCTCTCTCTGGATGTCAGGAGCGCCACGAAGTCTAGCAATCTACAATATAACAGAAAGAAAGTGAAAATTTCTCTAAACTATGACAGCGGATGTGTCCTATACTGGAACATGTAGCATTCATTTTCACAGAATGTGAAACAAAAATGATGGAATTTTCCTGTCTGCACTAAAAAGAATTAAAATATATAGAAAGCTTTATGAATTTTGTCAAAAAGAACCGCTCTTTTTCGCCGCTGTTCTCCTCATACCCAAACCCCACACATCAAGCCGTGTCATGCATTATACTTCTGGTTATATCGCATACATTGTTCCTTTACATGCAGTGGTTGACTGATTAAAAACTTGTGCTTTTAAAGCTATCTACAACAATAAATATACAACAAGCACCTATTTAAGCAAATAAATATATGAATAGGAAGAAATAATCTTACGTGGTAGTGTGGGGTTGGCAAGTTTTCACCATTTACAGTGACTGCGGGTGAAAGCATCCCCTGCTGGGAGGTGCTTACCGGCCGCTCAGCCAACCATGACATTGTTCAGCACTCGCTGGACCCCCTGTGATGCGTATCCTGGAAGGGTTTCATGACTGGGGACGATATTTATCAATGCTTTGTATCCCTGAGCCACGCTTTCTCAGACGATCTACCGCATTTCTACCCTCATGCAGCTCTCAAGTTACCGTTACCTTCTCCCGACCCTACCACGATAGAATTCCGTTTTAATGTGATCTGTACTGTACCTGGGACTGTTCGCCCAGTATTATATTGGGTTGTTTTTCCTCTTCTGTGAAGAATGTTTTAGTGAATTTCATTCCTTGACCATATTTTCCTGTGGATTCAAGGATTTGCTGACAGTGGACCTGCTGTGCTTTCTCTGGTTGCATCCTGTTACTAGAGCCCAGAGGCATTTTTGGAGAGTTATGAAGACATGATGCGTTACATTCAGAGAGAAGAGACTTGGGCAACTACAAAGGAGGAGCTCGAAGGGCAACAAGTGAGTTGTGCTGTCTGTCCTCTACAGTATTACACTGGTGGTGACAGTGGCACAGAGCGAATACTGCTTGATTACCTCAGTCTGTGGGCAGAAAAGGGTTGATTACAGAAGGGTGCATGCAGCTTAAATTATTCTTCTGAAAACATTGCCCAGATCAAAAACGAAATTATTTTCTTTCCTCGAAGCCATTTCTAGAAACAACTTTAATGTTTTGTTTGGTCTGACCTCCCTCCAAACTGAATACACTGCATTCCTGTAGCTTCACTTTGTCTTCAAAAGGAGAGGTATTTGTATTGGTTTCTATTAATTTGCTTTTCATCATTTTAATGAAGTGTGGAGTAAGTTCAATCAGAAAGACTGCCTCATTCACCACGCCTCATGTTCAGCTACACCTCTACGGTATGTTCATCTCTACGGTATCCAATCATTAACCTTTCTGCTCTTCTGTTAAATTTAGTCTGCCGTTCCTGAATTATGTCATCAGCCAGATGCGGACCAGCTCATTTGAGTGAGCAGCTCAAAGCTAGATTTGTCAAACGAATGCTGAAAACACATTAAAAACAGATTTGATAGAGTTATTATTGGAGGATGGCTCCTTTCCAGGTGCACTAGAGGAGGCAGCAAACCTGGATCTATTGCCTATTTTCAGATTAATAATTGGGTTGATTTCCAAGTGTAGTTGGACTGGTATGGCATCCACATTTCGCCTTTGCGTTCAGTACTGTTCAAAAGTTTGGACTTAAAATACATGTAAAATGAAGAAATAAGCACTCTTTTAATTTGCAAAAAAAGATCTAATTCCTAAATCAGTCATACTAACCAGCACCAGTTGTCGTAAGTGCTGTGCATACTTTTTTATAACTAGGGCCGTTATATGGCTGCAATGAGTTTGCCGCTGAGTGGCCGTCTAAGTTCCCAAAGGTGCAGCACTTGTGGTTTGCTTCTCATAGACCTTTTCCCAAAACGGCTTTGAATTTAGCTGTTAGGTGATGGAAGGAGCTTGTTTGTCCGTTTGCTCTGCAAATATGGCTTCTTGGAGAATTACAAAATTTTGGACACTTTTCCAAGTAAATTATTCTCTTTTAACCTCTTTCTGTTTACCTCCTACCAGATTTCATTTGAGATTATATGGAGAAGTTCAGCTGTTTAAATTTCTCTAAAAACAGTGCCGTGACATTAGCAAAGTGCTTCCAAACTATTGACTGGCCCTGTATTTGAGTGCCATTCTGTAGCCTTCTCCTGGCGTAGTTTCATGTGACGTGGTTTCATCCTCTAACATTTTCCAATCGAACAGCTGTTGTGTGACTGTGCTGCAATAACAGGTGTACGTACTTGTCACCTGAAATTACCTTCAGTCGCTGAAGGGTTCTGAAATACTGCTCTCGCTGGAAAAGAAATTACCGTTGCTGAGTGCCAGTGCATAGACCTATTTATAAGTAAATTATTTTTTTCTGTACTGCTTGTAGCCAATCATTTTGTCGCTGTTAGAAAGCATGGGGGAGAGAAGCCGTGTCTTCAAGTGCAATTTGATTATTACATAAAGGAAATCGATTGAGAATTAGCTAGGACTAATTGTTTTCATAATGGGATGTATTTTTGCCCCTGAATTGTCAGTTCTGGTGGCGGCCCTGAGGATTTCACAAACTCTGGTATTTTTCAGCACTTTTTCTTGCTGCCTCCAGCCTCTTCGGAAACAAAATTTGTCTCCTTGCTGTGCAAAACAGCCTCAGACTGAGAATCAAGAACAACACTCCGTCGATTTCCTCCATCTTTTCTCTCTCTGCCTATGTGTGTTGCGTTGAGGATGACGTTGCGGCAGTTTTGTGCTGCGTCGCTATGATGACCAGCTAAACTCAGCCAGCACTATCCTATAATGGAAAACGACCTCCCAGAAAAGTACTCTGTACCAAGGCGGGTGGAGTAGAGTAGAGTAGAGCCAGCACCATGTAGTGGAAATGAGGCGTCAGTAATCCTGGCTGCTTGCCTCTTATCAGCCGCCAATTTAATATCCGGCCTTCGTCAGCACATTAGCAATACTAGCCTCATCTTACTGGGTCGTATCTGGCCCCTCTAATTAACCCTTCATCAGCCAGTTAGTAAAGATGGCCCCTCACCAGCCTGCTAGTTAGCATCTGGTCCTTTGTCAGCAAGCCTCATCTTCTTTGCCAGTATCCAACCCTTCATCAGGCAGTTATCAGTTGGCCCTCTGTCTGCCAACCACATATACTGACAACCCAGCCAAGCAGTACTACAACACGATATCCTCAGTTTGTTCATCTGTCTGCTGCTTAAATTACCTTGGTTACCTCTTGTAAAAACCCCTCAGCCAAATCTTAGTTTTTGGGGGTTAAGATGTCGACCAATCTTTGGTTCTTCCCATGATAAGCCATCAGCCCACAAATAGAGTCTAAGCCCAAGTATTAATTTATGTTTGGTCAATTGAGCATCAAAAATTTAAACTAGTCTCTCCTGGTGGAAATGCATAAAGTGTCACTGAAGGGGCAGCTTTACCTTCTTAGTAGGCCTCAGCAGCTGCAGTATGTACTGGTGCCAGTCACTGTCCTCTCTGCTAGGTGGTGTGCATGAACTTCTTTGACATTGTCCTGGACTTCATTGTAATGGGTGCCTTTGAGGGCCTGGAAAACCAGCCCTCCTACATTGTGCACGGGATCAAAATCTACTCAGCCGAGTCTCAAGAGAAGGTGAGTACCTCTGGGTTCTGTGTTACGACCGGCGCTACTGAAATGTCTGAAGCGCTTCTGACTTTACAATGTGGGAGAAATGTGACTTACACGTGTTCTTGTGCTTTACAGAAACTGAAAAAGGCTTGCAGGTCCTTTTTGGAGGCCAAAAGACACGATCTGTTGGTAAGCTGATGTGTGAACTGACTGTGTCTGCTTCACTATTGCATTTATTTTTGATTTAATGTATCATCTAGTGGGCCATCCGTCCTTTCAGTTTCATTTTTTTATGTGAAGTATTTTTTGTACTGGGTAAAATGAATCTGTGCATGTTGGAAAGTGTCATCTTATACTCTTATAGCTAGTGATTGCAGTTATGAAATTTAGCAATCATGGTAATTAGCATCAGACTTAATATGCATATGAGCATCTCAAAGAACCATCTGTCATACTTCAAATCCTTTTATTGGTTTTTGATTGAATTATTTTTATTTATCTTTCAATTGAAACAGAGTTGGTACATGTTACACAATACAATCCCTCCACATCATGTCCCCATTCTTGAAATAAGGAAAGATAAAAAAAAATGTATAAATAAAAATAAGGGGAGGAAAGGTGGGTACAATACATGCATATTGATGAACAACAATTTGAAAACAGTTGAACAAAATACTTGAGTGGCTTAGAGATTAAAAAGTGGGGGGGGGGACAAATTTTTAAGTTTGTCTCCAGACACTTTGTATGGTTTTTAAAAATTCTCTGGCGCAATTAATATTTTATGTGACATAGTTTTTTGCATAAAAGGTAAAAAAAGTAAAAATTTAATTCTGAAAATGGACTAAAAGCTCAGCCCTCAGTGAGGAATTCTAAATCTAAGAATATTTAACTGTGCAAATATTACATGCCTTGTGTCCCACCCATTGGCACTGGGCAGTCATCAAAACTTAGATCTTGTTATTAAGACTGTGCAGATCTGGCTTATAGATAATTTACTTTCCCTGCGCTTCAACCGCAGTAGCTACAAGAACTGGTGTTTATTCAAGACGCCACCAATTCTGCCTCAGCTGAGAAATTTGTTCAATGGCAAACATCCCCTGTGATGTTATTACCTCCACCAAGGAGGTTATGTTTTACCAAAACCATCACCTGTGATGTTATTACCTCCACCAAGGAGAACATGTTTCACCAAAACCATCACCTGTGATGTTATTACCTCCACCAAGGAGGTCATGTTTTACCAAATCATCACCTGCGATGTTATTACCTCCACCAAAGAGGTCATGTTTTATCAAAACCATCACCTGTGATGTTATTACCTCCACCAAGGGGAACATGTTTTATCAAAACCATCACCTGTGATGTTATTACCTCCACCAAGGGGAACATGTTTCACCAAAACCATCACCTGTGATGTTATTACCTCCACCAAGGAGGTCATGTTTTATCAAAACCATCACCTGTGATGTTATTACCTCCATCAAGGAAGTCATGTTTCACCAAAGCCATCACGTGTGATGTTATTACCTCCACCAAGGAGGTCATGTTTTACCAAAACCATCACCTGTGACGTTATTACCTCCACCAAGGAGGTCATGTGTCACAAAACCATCACCTGTGATGGTATTACCTCCATCAAGGAGGTCATGTTTTACTATATCATCACCTGTGATGTTATTACCTCCACCAAGGAGGTTATGTTTTACCAAAACCATCACCTGTGATGTTATAACCTCCACCAAGGAGGTCATGTTTTACCAAAACCGTCACTTGTGATGTTATTACCTCCACCAAGGAAGTCATGTTTCACCAAAACCATCACCTGTGATGTTATTACCTCCACCAAGGAGGTCATGTTTTACCAAAACCGTCACCTGTAATTTTATTATCTCCACCAAGGAGGTCATGTTTTACCAAAACCATCATCTGTGATGTTATTACCTCCACCAAGGAGGTCATGTTTTACCAAAACCATCCCCTGCGATGTTATTACCTCCACCAAGGAGGTCATGTCTTACCAAAACCATCACCTGCGATGTTATTACCTCCACCAAGGAGGTCATGTTTCACCAAAACCATCACCTGTGATGTTATTACCTCCACCAAGGAGGTCATGTTTTACCAAAACCATCACCTGTGATGGTATTGCCTCCACCAAGGAGGTCATGTTTCACCAAAACCATCACCTGTGATGTTATTACCTCCACCAAGGAGGTCATGTTTCACCAAAACCATCACCAGTGATGTTATTACCTCCACCAATGAAGTCATGTTTTACCAAAACAATCACCTATGATGTTATTACCTCCATCAAGGAGGTCAGGTTTCACCAATACCATCACCTGTGATGTTATTACCTCCACCAAGGAGGTCTTGTTTTACCAAAACCATCACCTGTGATGTTCTTACCTCAGATAAAGAGGTCATGTTTCACCAAAACCAAAACTCTCACTGCGGCTGTAGGCTACGTCTGTAATGAATGTTTCTGTATCTTTTGACCTGTTATCTAAAACCAGAAATGGATGACTGCTGCAAGGGTAACAGCATTCTAATATTTGACACTTTTCTCCAGCACTAGACCGACATTGCAGGAATGTTTCACGTGTCTGATTTTTGAAACATTTGCTAAATGCAGAGTCAGTCAACAGTTTGATTATTGCCAAAAAAGTAACATCCACTAGTAAAAAATAATCTCAGTTAATGTTATAAATGCATCTCCATTGAAATCTTATCTACATGCAGAAAGCTCTCCTTTTGCTATTAGCTGAGTAAAAGAAATGTGTACGGACTCCCTCTTGTTCTCGTAATCACAAGACAAATGGTCGCCCCAGCATCAAACTTTAAAACTAATTCCTTTGCAAAACCCCATGAGTTTTGCATTAGATTAGAGAAATACTCCTCACTGAATTGAACTTTGCAGGTATGTTGTCCCTCCAGGTCCCTCCAGGGATATTATTTAGTGGCCAAATGTGAACAGAACTTCATTAAAACTAAATATTGCTGTGCCTCAGTCTTGTTTTGCATTAGCTGTAAATGGAAATGATTCTCACTGTGTAAGATGCCTAACTGGACCCCCTTTTTGGGCACTAGGTCCTTGATGGCTTCCTATCGCACTACTATGCCATTTGCGAACATCTGAGCCCAGTTCTGGCCATTGGGTTTCTGGGTCCCAGGCCGCAGCTTCGTGAGGTGTGCAAAATCTTCAAGGTGAGGCTTATGCTTTTTTCAATGTGAATAAAATGGTTGGATGGCGTTTCAGTGTTTTTGTGGCAAGTGCTTTAATTATACTGAGATCCGAGATGATCATCTTGGTAAGGATGCCACTCAATTCAGATGATGAGCAGACAGCCGCATAAAATGTGTTCATGCTCGCAGCTAATTAAAAAACTGTCAGTAGGGGCACCCTGGTGGCTCATCGGTCTAAGCACGCATACCATAAAGGCTGTGTCCTTCCCGCAGTGACCTGGGTTTGATTCCAGCTCAGGTCATTTGCTGCATGTCTTCCCCCATTCTTCTCCCCAATCTTCCTGTCTCTCTACACTGTATAACTGTCAAATGAAGGAAAAATTCCCCAAAAAAAAATCTTTAAAAAAAACTGTCAGTAATCATTAGATTAAGAAATGTGCTGTTTGCCTTTTCCTTAACTTGTTGGATTGTATACTGGTGACCTCTACTTGTGCAAGATCTGTATGATGTATGCCCTGCCTGTGGTGGAGTGAAGGGCGTTGCTCATTCCAAACAAGAGGACATGGTTGTGACAGTTGGCTTAGAGGCAGAATTTGTCATTCAATGCGTTGGAGAGAGCAAAGGTTAAAATTGGGCTCAATAATTTGTCAAGGCAGTGTAAAGTGCTAATTGTGACTCCAGGCTTAGTTTATTTAATTATTGCTTTTGGGTTTAACTGGAAAGGTTGGATTTAGGGGTCCTTAAAATATTTGAACAGGCAGATTTTTAAATCTGTTCTTGTTGAACATGTGACTAAGAACTTGAAGGTCACTTCAAGTTTTAGCTGATTTTGCTTAACACCTATTCAGCATTTTTATGGAAATTATTAAATGTAACTGATACCTATTTCTAAGTTACTGTTATTTTGCAGCAAATAAGTATTTGTTATAATGGCATCAAAATTATGTACTTGATTTCAATGGAGACACTTAACCAGTGGAATCCAAACTTGATCTTGCACACTCCCTCTGCAAAAATTGCAATGGTCCCAATTTTCCCTCTGCATCTTCAGTCTACACTCTGAAAAAGCTCAAAATGGGCTAAGCCCAAAATGGCGAAATATTAACTTATAATGTTTTGAACAAATCATTGGTCAGAAAATCCTGAGACCCTCAGTGCCACTAGTTCCTAGTTCACTTTTGCTGTAGTGAACTGGAGGAGTAAAAATCTAGAAACTGCTTCACTGTGAAAATAAATTAATGCTTTGGAGTTGGAGAGAAAGGTTTGCAGAAAGGCTTACTTCCCTCAATTGAAAATTTGTTTCCTGAAGAACAACAATCAGATGTTATTTTTCAACTCTTCTTTTGCAGGGTTCTTGTAAATAGCCGGTATCCGGTTATTTTATCCGGCTGTGAAACGCAAAGCTATTGCTTTGGTAAATATCAATAAATAAAAGGGGGAAAAAACTAAAAAGAAAAAAATAGAAATACATTTTTCAAAATGCACATTGACTATATGGACAATGCAAAAAGAAGATATTCTGTTTTAGTGTCCCTCTGGAGCTGTTGTCACATTTCTCAGTCGAAATCTTGAATTTCAGGTCCAAATTTTCCGGTCCAAATGGTCTTTGTTTCTATTCACGAACCTCAAACTGCAGTCACATAAACTAGATACAAACTCAGCTGAAAGACCAGCTCCGGGTATCAGTAATGAAAACGCTCGGTGGCTATGGAGATGACAATCTGTCACTCAAAAGTAGACGTGAGGGGAGCTGCCGGATAGCTCACTCGGTTAAGGCACTGCGCTGTAATGCAGAAGTGTCTATCACGTCGCGGGTTCGAGCCCCGGCGTACCCACCGGCAGGGGTCGGCAGCTTTTTCAGAGTAGCGCATTATTGGCGATTGCGCTACAGGGTTTCAAATTGGGAAGGGACTGCCGGATTTGGGTTAAGAATAACAGCTTTGTTCGTTGCTCCAGCGCCTCCTGTTGGCCAGACGGGCGCTCGTCAGGAAGACTCTGGGTTTGTTCACGTCCGGGCAAGGGCGTAATAATGGTGTTGACATTGGTGGGGACATAATTTGCCTCCCATGCCTCCCTATGTCATGACCCAACCTACTATACAGCCTCATCAATCAGCAATACAGTGTGTTGCTTAATTTCCACATGAAATATACCTGTCTGCCTGATGGAGACTGATCTGCAGAGCTGCTGTGTTGTGGCTGTAAAACAAAATTTATGATCAAGAAACACTACCTATTCTTGTCTCTTGTTGCATAATAATAATAAAAATAATAATAATAATACATTTTATGCTGGCTGACTGGCTGTTTATTGCATTAATAATACATTGTCCTTCTATATTATTACTCATCTAACCATTCCATCTAAAGCCCTATTAGGACGGGACTAGTTTTATGGGGAGACGTGGGGAAAAATGCATTCAGACGCATCAACATGCATTGTGGAGATGGCGGTCACGTGACAACTGTCACAACTCACAACAGTGCGTGCGTGAAGATCTACCCCTCTCAAGTTCTGTTCTCTCGTCCGAATAGGGCTAAAGATGAGCGGATTCTAAAAATTATGTAAAGATTTTCTGTTCTTATTTCACTCCGCTCTAAGAGACTTTTAGCATGATTAATCTGTTTCAGTAGAATCCGTGTCAGACTGCAACGCACCTCCCCTCCAAAACGACAAGCATGGGAATGGGAAGCACAGAAGTTATTAGGCTACTGCATGTTGAGGTTTATGCTGTGCTACTGGAAAAACAATGAAATCGAGCGCTTGGAAGAGAAAATGCGTCGCGGTCTGAACAGATTTTTGCAAGACTATTTTGTGTGAGTAACTAACCATTGACTGGGTGAAATAATGTCTCATGTCCGCCTTTTTTCTTTTCCTGCCCGAGTCAGACATTCCCCGAGCCAGCGGCAGTAGACGCTGTTATTACGCTGTTATTTTTTATTTTCACCGCGTAGCCTACCAACTTACCAACGACAACCCAGTCATGATGATGGATACAGGAAGGGGAGCCAATCACAGATAGCAAGGCTGTCCCCACCAATGACACGCCGTCTTTGAGAGGCGGAACTAAGGAGGGGAAATTTAACCTTTTGTGTCCCGAATGCCGTGCAATGCCCCATTCAAAATTGGTATGGTGGACATTTTAAACACATCAAAATATTGGTATGGACACATCCATAGCGTCCATACGCATTTTTACGCCCATGCGTCCGGCTATCCTCCGCCCTCGTTCGGAACTTACGAGGATTCGACCAATGAGTGTATAAGAATCAGTGGCTGACGGACACGTGCTTCGGAGGAGAGCCGTGAGCTGTCTTCACTATCCTGAGTTGGCAGCAAGGGGTCGCATACGAGCAAGCTTTGTACATAGTTCACTAATTGGGCATTCCAGATTCGGGTGGGATTGGAGATGCCAAATTTAAAAAAATAAATAAATAAAAAAAAAGTAGACGTGAGTATAAGGTTATCTTTCAGATAGATACAAAAAATGTCATCGTCGCTGCTGCTGCTCTCATGCTCCAATTTAATTAAATATCCCATGGATTAGTTTGTCTGTTTTCAGGCCCGGCGCTAGAACAGGGAATTTGGGGGATTGGGGGGGGGGGGGGGGGGGGGCACACAGACACGTTCCTTTAGGATAATTAGGATAGTCCTGCCTAGTTCTCAATTATTTTCCTCTATTGACGAGTTTTCCAACTATCGTAATTGGCAAATGAAGACACTGTTTCTCTCCTTATGCGATCTAATAGCGCTGAAATCATGGGGTAAATTCAGTATAACTGAAAATTGGGGTGGACAAAACATCTGTTTTAACCAATTATTCGTCCTGACCTGTTCTCAGTCATTTTCATGATTAAGAAAAGGTTCACTCCGAGAGCACTCCACACTTAACAGGTGTTGCTTGTTCTCCCCAATTAGGTAGGACAACAATCATTCATCTGGACGCGTATTTGCTGAATTGAAATCAACGTTATTCAGAATTGCATACCTGCGCAAATAGCTTGAGCCAGATGCTTTTTATAGCCTATTTCGCTGCCAAGTGCCACTTTTTTTTCACTCAATACCGAGAGTAATATTGTATGCAATGGAAAATGATTGAGAACTAGCCAGGACTATCCTAACTGTCATAAAGGGACATGTCTGTGCCCCCACAATTCCCTGTTCTAGCACCGGGCCTGTCTGTTGTGCGAAATTGGAACGTAACATCGTGGAATTTTGCATCGAGTCTGGTGTGCATGGTTTCACGTCGAATTTTCATGCAGCAAATATTACGCAATTCCGTGCCGCTTTTTCGCGTTGCCCAGGTCTGAATAGGCCTTATGCAGAACTAGCCATAAAGTCCATCAGTGTATTTTTAACTAACGGGACTTGCTACAGAGTGGGATGGCTGGCCTACAGCAACAGCAGCCGAAGTTGATGGAGTTATTTTAACCGTAAGATAATCAAAGGTAGCTAGTGCATTTTTGTTTAAGTTGGTACACAATGTGGATGTGCTTGGCCATGGAGGTTGTATTCCCCCCTTTCAAAAAATCATTTTGCAACATAAATTGCATTTTGCTTCCTCCTTATCTTTTTCTTTGGTAAAGATGTAACCAAACTTTTGACCTCTTTGCAAGATCTGCCATCCTCGCAAGCAAGTGACCCGGATTCATCTTCATGTACTCTAATTCCTGTTGGCTGGCATTTCAGTTTTTTCCCCCAAAAACTTTGTAATACAACTGGCGTATGTTTGTGCACCAGTAATTGCATTTGAATGGCATGACTCAACTCGACATAACATTACGTCAATGAACCCACGAGAACTTTATAGCAGCATCGATAAGCTCAAACGTTATTGATTTTCGGTTTTTGAAAAATGGGGCACCGTATGCGTTGCCTGTAAGAGTATCTGAGTCCGTACGTCCCGAATCCTTGTGAGCCAGATATCTTAAGAACGAATCGACGGATTTACTTAAGATTTCATGTCAACATGTATTAGGGTGATACCCCGGCGCCAGTCGATTTTGGTGACCTTCACGCCATTCTCAAGGTCACACCGAGAGACTGTGGATTTTCACACTGATACTCTTGTCAGCGAGATATCTCAAGAACTAATCAACAGATTTGCTTCAAATTTTATGTCAACATGATATACTGTGAAACCCTGGCGCCAGTCGATTTTGGTGACCTTCGCGCCGTTCTCAAGGTCACACCGAGAGATTGTGGATTTTCACACTGATAGCCTTGTCAGCAACATATCTCAAGAACGAATTGACGGATTTACTTCAACTTTTATGTGAACATTTACTAGTGTGACACCCCCGCACCAGTCGATTTTGGTGACCTTCGCGCCATTCTCAAGGTCACACCGAGAGATTGTGGATTTTCACACTGATGGCCTTGTCAGCGACATATCTCAAGAACAAATCTTATGTCAACATGTATTAGTGTGACACCCCGACGCCAATCGATTTTGGTGACCTTCCCGCCATTCTCAAGGTCACACCGAGAGATTGTGGATTTTCACACTGATCGCGTTGTCAGCGAAATATCTCAAGAACGGATCCACGGATTTTCTTCAAATTTTATGTTAACATGTATTAGGGTGATACTCCGGCGCCAGACCATTTCGGTGACCTTCGCGCCATTCTCAAGGTCACACCGAGAAATTGTTCTTTTTGACACGATTTCACATTTTGTGGCGGGGGACAAAGACACGTTAGTGTCAAATACTTGTTTTCTTTTTTTTCACTTCTCTTCTACTTCATTAAGATACCCAGGTTGTGTAGATTGGCTTATTTCACCATATCACTTTGTGAAAAATGTGTAGCTCCCAGGGGCGCTGCCCCAGACCACGGTGTCTTGTTACCGCCTATAGCAATTCAATTTCCTGCTGTCAGAAAAATTAACAAGAACTCTGCTTTTGGCTAAAAGCTGTTAGCATGTTTACACACAAGCCTTAAAGGAGCTATATGTAAGTTTGCACCACCAGTTTTGGCCATAATCACATTCAAAATGGTGCAGAGCGCAGTATCCCCTCCTCCGCTCCCCCAGACGAGAGGTTGCCAGGTAGGTTGCTTGATCCAGCAAGAACGTCTTCTTCATGGAGCTACCATGGCTATGTTTCAATATCACCAGTGATTTGCTCTGACTGGGTTGTGTTCAGTTCAGTTCAGTAAAGTTCGGGACGAATGACTAACTTTAGCAATGGTCATATTGGTCAACTTGCTCTTCACTCTTCTGTGTGGATAGCCCACTGAAGTCCATACTGTAATATGCGTAAAGAATGAATGAGGACTCATTTGACTGATGTACTGTCTCAATTACATTTCGCATTGCCATAATGGCTGTGCTAATGTTGGAATGGTTTCCGCAGCATCTCAGCATAATACCAGAGAAACGGACTAATGATGCATTGCTAATGTCAGCAATGAAGAGCCACAGTTTTTATTTCTCAAACAATTTGTTACATAGTCAGGTCGATGACCCACGGCCACCTGCATACACATTAACGTACCATGAACGAACATACATAATGTTATTCGACTGTAGAGAATATTTGAAATATCCGTGCCTACATTAATAGAATTAAGTTAGCCAAACTAAGCTGAATCTTACCTGCCAAGGAGAAAATTAGCAACTTCGGCGTCGGTCTTCAAATTCTTCTCTGCTTTCAGCCGTCACCATCTTTCAAAGGCATGTCCTATACAGATCCTTGTTTTGCGCTCAGTGATAACTGGCATCCTGGATGCCGAAATGCTACTGACTTTGTGATTGGGAAATAGTTGAAGGGTGGCACAACAGGCCAAAACACAAAGTGAAAACATAAACATTAGTTGAGGGCTGCAACATCGGTTTTGTGATGAGAATATTCTGGCTGGACTGCTGTTGTCAGTGATATAAGTATTTGAATTTAACATCATTCCTTAATGTCTGGTGATATATCAGGGCCATTTCATGATTAATCAACACACATTTCTTACATATTGCTCCTTTAATTATCTGAAGAAATCAAAAGGAAAAGCTATCCTGCACAAAGCTACTTTTACCATTTGTTTAATTTTCACTTTAATGATTTAAGTACCTTTTAAAGGCTTCATATTTTGCAATTTTGCGCTTAGCTATTTTGTGTGTGCTCAAGCGAGGTGTGTATAGATCACAGTGCATCTAGGTTAGAGAGAATTTCTTTATTTGAATATCCTGATTTTACAGTAGGATATTTATCGAGTGGCAAATGTCAGTTTAAAAACTTGTGAAGTAGAGGCAGCAATGGAATTCTTTGATGTCAAGTTTGCACTGGATAAAAAATGGCATTCATGCTGGAAATACTGCCAACTTAGGTGACCATTCTTAAACCTAATGGCGAAAACGAGTGGCAAAAGGTGGCCTGTGCTATTATAAGCCATCCCATTTTTATCTTGCTAAGCTAGATGACAATTGTACCATTCTTTATTGGGTTCAGTAATTTAATAGTGTGATTACTTCCTTCCAGCAACAAATTGTGCAGTACCTGAGGGATATGTTTGACCATGATAAAGTTCGCTTCACCACCGCTCAGTCATTGGCAGATGACATCTTGAGGCTTTCCCATCAGAGGAGTGAGATCTTGTTGGGAGATCTCTGCATCAGCAGCCTCTCGGAGACTAAAGGTACCCTGCCTATTGGGAATGGTGCATCTGCACATCAGCAAGGATATGGCCTGGACTGAACATGAGGACCAGGCCCGGCACTAGAACAGGGAATTGGGTGGGCACAGACATGTCCCTTTATGGCAATTAGGATAGTCCTGGATAGTTGGTGGCCTAGCTGCAAAGGCAATCTTCGTTGTTGTTGTTGTTGTTGTTCTTGTTCTTCTTCTTCTTCCAGCCACATATTGTTCTTAAGTCCTTTTATTTATTTCTTTATGTGCTTGCCAAAGGCAAACCATGTATTGTTCTTCCTCAGCATCTTTCTTTATTTCTCTTTCTTTTTGTTTTTCTTTTTGTCTTTCTTGTTTTTCCATTTTCAACATTTCCATTTTTCGGTTGTCCCGTATCAACTGACTGAGCGTTCGTGATAGAGACGCGAAAACGCCAATACGTCCGGCTCCACCCTGTCCCCCAGCCTTATATACACGGTTGCATAACCCCTTTTCATTCTTTTGCAATCACTGTTTTTCATCCATTCTTTTTTCCCATACAAGTCAATGAGTGGAATGTTCGCATTAATGTTCGCTCACTCCAGGATTTAGAGTGGAGAGGTAAAAAAAAAAAAAGACTCAGAAAAAGATTTTGAAATCGCACCCCCGGCCACAATTTCCAGCATACACGCATAAATTATAGACCAAAACGTAGGAAAATTTGTGCAGGCCTGAAAAATGTCACTTTAGAAGAAAACAGATGAAGGGTTGAGACTCTAGGCGCCCCCAAGCAACAGGAGCGCAGACCAACTGCCCCATAGACAGCTATTATAACAGGAGCAGAAAATTTTGGGAAGAGAGCAGACAAACTCCTTTATTTAAATCACCACCCTGACCACATACTTTACACTAGAAGAAAAAAAATACATGGGGAGGATCAGCAGAGTCTCCTCTCACTCACTGTATTTTTATTTTACCATAGGACCTATGGTCTGCCAGTAAATGGCTGTAGTTCAGACAGTGTCACTGACCAACTCCCACATAAGCAGCCATTATAACAGGGGCAGGCAGATGAAAACACCTTTTCGAAATCGCTGTCTTGACCACAGGTGGTCCAACCTGGCTGGAAACGGGACCATTTTGTTGCCGACACCAATGAGCTTAAGCCTAATATGTGCGAAAATTCCTTAGTGCAATAATTTTTCAATTTTAATATGAATGGTAATTTTAATAAATCGGCATAAGCCCGTGTTCAGGTACACCTCGAACTTCACAATGACTGCACCCAGAGATGTGAATAATGTACCTGTATCATGAGCAGCATGTGAAATAATGTGGCATACGTGAAAATTCCTCCAAACTTGAAACATTCTCTCCCACGACTCAAACACCCATATGGAACAACCCAGACTTCACTGCTAACAAATCCCCTCTAATAGGAACTAAATGGAAAGAAAAAGGAGTCACACACCTCCACCACATCTTCTACAACAACACTTTACTAACATTACAACAGCTGTCTGAAATGTACGATATTGACAAGAAACAATTCCTTCAATACAGCCAACTCAAAGAGTCAATTAAAACAAAAATAAATATCACAAATTTCCGCCTAGAACATCCACCACTATTATATAGAATCAATAAAATAACACAGTCAAAGAAAAAACTACTCACAAAGCTATATAAACATATATCCTGCAATAACGACCCACATCACATACCAATAAACAAATGGGAACGAGACCTCATCATTCACACCAACAGTTAATTCTGGAACACAGTCTGCAACAACATATTCTCCATGTCTAGCAACACCAAAATTCAGTTAATTCAGTATAAAATCATCCATAGAACACACCTCACACAACACAAGATGCACATCATGGGACTCACTGACACAGACATTTGCACCCACTGCACACTCAACACTATCGACGACCACCTGCACGCACTTTGGCTCTGCCCACCAATTTATAACTTCTGGAAAAAAATAACCACCATTCTATCCCGATTCCTCGACCACAATATCCCACTATCCCCCACCGTCTGCATACTTGGAAATTTAGAAGAACTCAACACTAACTCAAAACAAATCACAATCCCCCTGCTTGTGGCCCTAACTATCGCCAAGAAAACAATACTGCTTAACTGGAAAAACAGAAAAAACATCACAACAACACAATGGTTAGATCTCTATACGCAACATATATCAATGGAACAACAGTCAGCAACCCACAAGAATCAATTACAAGAATTCAACAACATCTACTCCACAACTCTCACTGCCATCTCAATGCCGGTGAGTTAATGCCACAGCATAGATATACAATGGCTTGTTCACGAAGAGGAGAAGGGATTTAAAAAAAAAAATAAACAAATAAAAAAAAAATAATAATGAAGAACCTGGGGAATTGGAATCTGTTAATCTGTATAAATCTTTAAGGAAACTTCTTGAACAAAAACATCGTGAAATAACTGCCAAAATACAACTCTGCTTCATCTCGGATCATTTGATTGTTACACTGTTTTGCCTTGTTTCCCTTTTTCCCTTTTCTTTCGGCTCTTATCTCTCCATTTCATTTTAATTATTATTATTATTGATATTATTCATTTGTTTTCTCTCCTTTTTTCATCCTTTGTGGTTTTTTTTTCCTCCTTTTTTTTCCTTCTTCCCCCCCTTTTTTTGTTGTTTGTTTTATTCTCTCTTCTTATCTATTCCTTTTGTTGATGTCTTTGTCTAATATTATTGTATGTATATTACTCTGTAAATCAACTCGCTACCCATTTATTTGTCTGGTCTCACATTTGTTTGTATGCACTTATTGGTGAATTAATAAAAAAAAAAAAAAAAAAAATTTGTGGTAAGACTACCTTGGACAGTTCTGCTGCTGTTGCGCATCAGTTTATGAGACATCCAGCCAGTGTACATCACAGCAGGTCTGTGTGGTTTTTGGAGAGGTCCACAAAATCGATGTCTGGGCCCACCCATGAATCATCTCTGCTCACCGAGGGAGAAGCAAGAAAGAGCTATTTCAAATACAGCTGCTAAGGCAGTGATGAAATCAAATGTTTACTAAATTGTACAGGTTTTCCCAGTCAATTTTATGCTTTTGTCATTCCAATTCATGAATGTGCATTCAAATTCACACAGCGCAAGCACGAGAAAATATTCGGGCATTCAAATTCAGAATCCGAGCGATCAATTTCATTTATGCAAACTCTATTTCATTTCCGGCAAATCAAATTCACGGATGTGTGTTCAATTTCCAAATGCGAGCATTGCATTTCCTACTTGCGCATTTAAATTTGCGCGATAATCACAATGAGCCTGTTTGGGGCGTTCAATTTCATTTTCAGGTGATCAATTTCCTACTTTGTGCACTCAATTTAGTGGAGAAGACAGGATAGATTTTTGAAGAAGGGGTTTATTGAGGGGAGGAGGGGGCGAATGTTTCTCATAAAACGAACACACATACAGAATCCACCAGCACATCATCACTCCAACACACACATGCAAAATTCGTATTTCCAATTCCATAGTCTTCTATATGTTTTTTTAAGGTTCTATATTGTTCTGTTACTGTATCTCCGTGATATCACAGTGATATCATGTCCTTGTATATGTTCATGTATTCTCGTTGTTTCATTTCAAGAAATTTTAAATGATGTCAGCAGTACATCCAAACAACACAAAGTCATTTTCTAACTTACACTCCTTGATAACACCACACATAACAAAGACAACATCCACACAATGGCCCTCATTTATCAAACTTGCGTACACCAAAAAAATGGGTGTACGCTAAGTCTTCCGCAAGAATCGGCATTTATCAATCTGAACGTGAGCGAACGGTCCGCAAAAATCTCAGGCCAGCTCTGACCAGGTGTACGCAAATCTGAAAACAGCGAACAACATGCAGGAAGGAGTGCAGCTGTCAAAATGAGTAATAAACCATATGCAGCGATGTGGACGTCATGCTGTTGTTGTTCTTATTAGTAAAATTAATAAATAGGCTAAATAAATGAATTAATAAATAAATGAATAAAAGCAGGTTGTTTCCAAATATAAGTGTAATTAATTTCTCTACACAGATGTCATTATTTATTTATTGAATAATTTTATTTAATAAATAAATAAATTGCACCTGTGTTCAGAAATTAGTTACACTGATTGGGAAACAGCCTGCTTGTCAGGCCAGACGGCTGGCAATTACAATCAATTTGATTAAGCGCAATGCGCTGCTTGGCAGATATGCAGTGTATGTCAGATGCTCATCCAGTCAGATTTATACTGAACAACAAAAGAAATGAAAGTTAGCCTAATTAAAGGCAGACTGGAAAAATAAGTTTGCGCGTAATTATTTTAGAAAATCAAGTTTATTACTAGCGCGTGCACATTTACACTCGTTTCATCAAACTTTTCTTTATTTTGCGGCCCCTTCGACTGAGTAACCATAAGAGTACAGCTACATGAACTAACTAGCTAGCTTGCGTTTCTTTTGTTGCTCAGTATCTAGATCCCTACGGACATTTTGACCGTGATCACATTTTGACAATGGCAGATCTTCCATTGTTAGAGGAATAAGCTTCTGCCCGAAGTGAGAGGAACTTTCAGCACAGAGATCTCACTCGGGAAGTTGACGAGTGGCTGCTCGTTTTGTGTGGCAACCAATAAATGACATGGAGTAACACTGATAAAAGTACAATTAAGAGTGATCTCTGCAGACTGTATTTTACCAGTTACCCTCATGGTGCTCCGACCGAGGCGGGGGGACTTCTCCATGTCCCCACCGCCTCGCATTCCCACGGTGGAGGGGGAGCCTATCAGTGCTGTGACAGCTGGAGGTTTGAGTCTGGTTGGCCTCCACCGCACCTTGCGTTGTTGCAACCCGTTTTTTTTTTTTTTGGAGGCGATCTTAAAATCGGACCACTTTTTTAACCTATATGTAAAGCATTTGGATTGTCAATTATGTAGGCAATATAACATGAAATATCGTTGATCTATAAATTGAATTTATTAAGGCCGATGTTATTCGCACTTTTATGTGTGGCCAATGCTATATTTTTTTCTTGACCACACTTGTAAGTGCGCAAGTTGATGACCATTCCAGTGCCACTTAGAAAGTACCGCTTAAAGTAAGTTTGACCAAGAAAAAAATTTTAGCTTTGGACACACTTAAAATAAGTGTGGGCAATGGAGAAATGTGCGTCTTGGCCACAATAATAAGTGTGTCTAACAAGAATTTTGGTCATTTAAGTGCATCCAAGCACAAAAGTTAAGTGCGAATAGTCACTTGGATTTATTAATGAATAATCATTAATCATTAATCAAACCTCTGCTGCACTCCGGTTATCCACCCCAACGGTGTTTAGCACTGCAGCAGCAATAGTTTTCCAAACTGCAGCCTTCTGGATTCCCTTTATGCCACTCTTAAGACTTCCAAATAAAATAATTTTGTTTTTCTCCATCTATCGTCGGCCTGCTGATTAAACCTGGTATCTTCAAGATGATAAACTTTACAGGAGAGCAAAAAAAAAAAATTAAAATTTTATTTTGCATGGAAGAATGCAGTTGAGCTGTGTTCAGCTAGGATGACTATTCTTCCTCCAAGAATGTATCCAATCAATGAAATTTTGTATTTTGCAATGTTTATGCTATTATCGTGGACATACGAGTTTTTGTTTCTCATCAAATTGTAGATACGAGGTTTATCAGCAGGCCAACGATATTTCCTCTTCAGTTAAGTTCTTTCTTCTTTACCTTCTTTGGAGAGTTTATGCTGTAAAGTGGGCAAGGCTATGCCTCCCGGAGCATGAATTTATTGGGGCGTCATGTAAATTACAATGGTTTCTGTCGCCAGATTTATCAATGCCCCGGCAGTTCTACACCGAAATCTGCGACGTACACACTTTTAGTAAATCAGACGTGACACTTGGCGAACAATGATATTTACACCAGAATCTACACCAGATCCTACGCAAGTTTGATAAATGAGGGCCAATGCGTCAATCCGAAGACCAACTGATAAACAATATGATATCTCAATCTCACGGCTGGAAAGTAAATAAGATACCAATCCACAACAAATGTTCGTGTTATGACTTTTAACAAAAACATTTATTGCATAATTCTTTAAGATATTAAACTAAAACAAGAAATATAACATCACGTATACACTGCTCAACATGTTCAAAGACGTCTCCAGCTTGAAACCCTGCTCCTATGAGGATACGAACTATCGAGCTGGCCGTTGCTCGATTTATTCCAAGGGTGTCTGCCAAAGCAATGTAGTCAAGATTTTAGTTCTCGAAGGCGTCGATCAACCTTCTCCTATCCTCGTTTGTAATGTGTCTGAAGCGTACGCGTTGAGCTGCCATTGTACCCGAATGACATTACACTTGAGAATGAACAGATATAGGCCCTACCCAAAGCAGCTGTGTTGTTGATGAAGCCAATTTTTCAAAACTAAATGAAAAAAAACAGCCACACTTAGACCCCAAGCTCATTAAATGCAATGATTCATTTAAATTGAATGCACTTATTTGGAACATGGTCGCCTTTTCATGAATATGAACGACCAACGAGGTTCCGCCGCCGGCTTGAAATGAATTTGAATGCTCATTGCTGAAATGCATGCTCCTATTTTGAATTTGAATGACGCTAATGAACAACTGATTGCTCGGATAGTGAATTTGAATGACCAGATTGAGAATTTGAAAGCTGATTCAGTGCTGCGATCGTGAAGTGCGTGAAACTGAATGCTCGGAATATGAACTTGAATGACAAAATTATGAAATTGACCGGGAAAACCTATAATATACATACAATTGGATTTGAATGGTGGTTCACTGCTGGTCACAGCTACATTCGTTGTTGGGGAGAGAAAGGTAGGGGGACCAGGAGCATGCGAGTGTTTGATGCAGGTGGATAGCAGTGGGGGTCGGGGGATGTGCCAATCAAAATGATGAATTACTTTGGGAGCGTCCAATCAAAAAACACGAACATGAAAATGAGCATCACAACAGATGTTAGAACAAAGCTATGACGCAAAGCGGAAGAAACATATGATGAACGACACGACGGATACAAAAATGCAATGCTACGCAAAAAAACACAAAAAATAAAAATATTTTGTCACCCAATTGGAATTGGCAAAAAAAATTTCTGATATGAACAGTGCCAAAGCTGCCAATATGATTATATACAGTATTTACAAGTTTAAGCTGTTATAGCCAACTGGCCTTTGTAGAGCGTTACTCCCATTTCACCCCAACAGGAATAAGGCCCTCAGTCACTAATGTTCTTAAAAAAATATCATGGCCCCTATTGGACAGATGAATCTAATCCCTATGAAAAAACTCTCGCCTGTAGTACCTTATGTAATCGTGATGGACAAACACTCCATTCACCCTGGGCATA
This sequence comes from Gymnothorax reevesii, assembly GCA_029721435.1. Classification (NCBI taxonomy): domain Eukaryota; kingdom Metazoa; phylum Chordata; class Actinopteri; order Anguilliformes; family Muraenidae; genus Gymnothorax; species Gymnothorax reevesii. The sequence continues at coordinate 61,488,444 of CM056581.1, forward strand.
AAGTCCGCCATTTCACTGTTCACCCATCTATGACCATTCTCGATTCGCTTCGGACGGAAGGTTTTAAATCGAGTTCCCCACTAGCGTTTCTGGGTGATAGCCGAATACACTGTAGTCATTTTACGAAACCACTAGCGGAAAAACCTTATGTCCTCCTTCATTTCTGTGACAAGGTCGCGGGACCGGCGCTGGCCCAAGTCGTTCCCACCACAGTTAATGAGGCTTCTTTGAGACTTTCTGCAAGCACTATTCATTCATTGAATATTGAAACTGCTTCAGTTGAGAACTGCCAACCTACATTTCTGCCTGTAATGTTGCCTGATTATTGTTCTCTTCTTTTTTTACAGGTTGATCTGGTGTTGAGGAATCAACATTTGTGAGTAAGCACCTTACAGCACATCACATCATTTGTGTATATACCTGTTCACTGCCACGAGTCTGCAAACCAGGGATAAAGTTAGGAGCAATACATTGGTGAGTTGATAACCTCACACAATAGTTAACCCCTTTGTGCAGAAGCCAAATTTGGCTATTTATGGGTTACCCACTTTAATGCTGTATAATTCAAGATTAAAGCTTCATAAAGAGGAAAAATGTGGCTCAATTCAGAAAAGACACTTACAGCATTTAGAATTACATTGTATTTTAGTTTATTTTCATGTTTTTGGGCGAGAAAATGAGCTGCAAACATAAAAAATCTTCATGAGAATTCACCATTGAAATTGCAAAAAAAATAATTCTGAGGATTGAAAAACTGCTGGGGCTTAAAACTTTACATTTCTGGTATCATAAACTCCTTCGGCACAAGTAGAATTCATCTTCAACATTACATTCTAGATTACTTTCATGCTATTAGCCAAATTATACAGCTACCCAAGTGTCTCCCCAAAGTCTCAAAATTATGTACTGTAAAATCATTAAAAATCATGTATTTAACAAAAATAAAGTTTTAAGGCATGAAATTTAATATGAACAAATGATTTTCTGGTTGAGTTTAGCATGAATTTATCAATATCAGTGCAGTTGAATATCAGTGGTCACCAGTAACCTCTCCAACCACAGAACAGGCCTTTTCTCCATAATAAGGTTTAGAGTTTTGTCAATTTCCTTTTAAGTCCCCCAAGCTAGCACAAACACGCATTGCATTTTATAAACTGCTGATTAAACAGTCAGAACATTCACCCTTTAATGGAAGTTACCAGTTCCCAAACTCACGACCTCATTTCAACCCTTATAAGGAACAAGTACAACTCACTAACTCAGTAATATCTGAATTCTGAAATATACCTTATTTTAACAGAACAGATATTCCACTTTCAGGGAACATCACGAAATATAAATTCCTCCCTAGATTCAACAGAACGGTGCAATGACCGTACCAGGGGGTCCACCTAAATGCATGGGCAGTTCACTTTTAAACAGGAAAAAACGTCGACATTCGACTTTGTTGAGTACGGTATACATTCCAAAACAGAAAGCAAAACTAGCAGCCTACCTTTTTTCCACGAATCCAGAGACGATGTATCCAGTAAAGGAACCCTCCGGTCCTGTTTCATTCGAAATAATTCCCATTGACCATGTCCTTATCTTATTTAAATCCTCTAAATATAACTGAACACTTCAAGGCCAGTTTTGCGCGTCTTTTTTCTATATATACATAGATATGTCGCCTCTGTTTCAGCCGCGTAATGCGCGCAACGTAAACAAGATACAACCGAGCCTGCTGATACGCATAGGCTTGTATGCTTTGTGTTTGTCCAATCAATATGTTTCACTTGCTGTAGAACATTGAAACAGTCGGGAATTGGATAAGAAACGAGCCAATCAATACGTTGTTACCGCGGAAGTTTCACGAGGCAGTGAAGTCTAACTGTGCAGTTAGGCAGCAGAGCTTGAATGTATGAGTGAGTGATTGGCTATCAACGCCAGTACCCGGGTGGATATAAGGAAGCGCTGGATTTGTCAATGAATGAATGTACACGAAAATCCACGGTAGGGAACTACGCATTTTTTTTTGCATTTGATGACTGTAAATGACAGTAGAATGTGAGAGAATCAATACCATGTCGGATTTTTTGCTTCAGAAAACAGATTTTTCTGAACCACTAATTGGAATGCCGTTGGCTCACTGTTGCCAAAGTGGTTGCTACATAGGAAACGATTTTTTCTGTCGCAAAAGATCATTTTTTAAAACTGCTGGATCGATTCTATGGGCAAGGATATTGACCAGTTTGCACATCAGGCTTAGCTGAGGAGTTTAATTCATGCAACTCTCGAAAAACAGGGAGTGGAGTGAACTTCCCCATATTCAAAACCGCGTTCGAGGTCTGCTTGCTTGTGAATATTCAATAACTGATCCGGGGGTGCCATCTAGTGATCGAGTACAGTAACCGCGTGCTTAAATTTGCAGGTCTATCGACGCAGGCGTCTACATCTGCAGAAAGGGGTTTTTAAGAAAAGTGGGACCTCAAAGTAGGTTATAGAGACTACACCCATATTAACATCTAAAGGGTCTTGATTCTCAGTAGGTATATCGATTTCTTGTCACTGATATCATTTTGCATATTTTTTAGCATTAACCCCTTTGCGCAGAAGCCAAATTTGGCTGTTTATGGGTTGCCTAATTTCATGCCTTATAATTAAAGATTTAAGCTTCATAAAGAGGACAAATGTGGCTCAACTCAGAAAATACACTTACAGCTTTAGAATTACATTGTATTTCAGTTTATTTTCATGATTTTGGTAGAGAAAATGGGCTGCAAACATAAAAAATCTTCATGAGAATTCACCATTGAAACTGTAAAAAAAAAAAATTCTGAGGATTGAATAATGGCTGGGGGTTATAACCACAGATGCATAAAAAAAACTAGATGCCTCGCCTATTTGCCAAAGGCAAGTTGATACATCAGCCGTTGCTGGGATGGCGGCCATATTGGGGAGGTCGAAAAACGTAAACAAACAAAGCGGACAACGTGGAAATAGATCTACACCTTATGCGTTCAGCCTGTTTATGAATCGTTATCTGAACATACCCTGGCCTATATATTTTAATTAGATAATGGCTTAGTGGATTCCATAATAAATTATAAGAACACATTTTTAAACTATTTATTGCTGGATAATAATACGTAATAGGCTACCAATTTTTCTAGGACTCATCTTTATGTAGTATGCTTAATTAGCTTAGATGCATGGACTAGGCTTGGCAAATACCTGTTTGCATTGACTTTGAATGTAATCTGTTGTGTTTTGCGTCTGGTGTGAAATCGGCTTTAGTCAGCAGCCTTTTTATTCAGTGCATTTTTTTGCCAGCTAGCGAGCTAAATGCTCACGGTGCAACTGCAGCCAAATTAGTTTGCATAATAATGGCTATAGCCGCTGTACACATTTTAAATTGACTAAATTTAAATATATGAAATATAATGTTAGCTAGCTAGCAAGAGAGCCTTTATGCCAACTTAGCTAGCTGTATTTAATGTATGTATACTTGATCTCCCTCCTTTGTGTTGGTTATTTTTATCAGCTGTCCCCTGTGGGAAAGTCAAAGGCTCTCTGTGTCTTTGAAAATAACATATTGGATATTTGGAAAGATTACTTCCAGATAATCACACTGACTGAAATAATGAGACAGAAGGAGGACGCTGCATTTGCGGAAATGCTCAACAGGCTCCGCGTCAAAAAGAAGAAAGAACCATTACTGGATTGTGACCGTGAGCTCCTCAAGGATTTTTGCTAGGAAGGAGGATTGCCCCTTGGATGAGTTACATATATTTGCGACCAACAAGGAAGTGGATAAACATAACAATGAGGCCCTGACTGCCCTCAATCCCAACATTGCGCATGAAGATGCTGAAGACCACATTAAAGATGACAGCACAGGAAGGATGGAAAAGTAGGCAGCTCTTTTTAAAGGAAACAAAGGAGATCTCCCTGATTCATTGTTATCAGAAGGAGCAAGGATCGTCATTATGAAGAATTTGGACACCGCAGATGGCTTAGTCAATGGGACATTCGGAAAAATTTCAAAAATCATCAGCAAGATCGACAGCAATGGAGAGCCATATGTACATTTAATTGGACTTGAACTGGATAACCCTACTGACCGCTGGAGCCAAGAGACGTAATGAAACACCTGGCTACAGTGATCAAACTGTTTATATTGAGAGAGTAGAGGACCATTGCAAGAGGAAAGGGGTGGTTCGCCATCAGTTCCCCATGAAACTGGCCTACTCTTGTACTGCACATAAGGTGCAGGGAATGACCTCTTCAGCAGCTGTGATGTCTCTGAAGCGCATTTTCGAAGCTGGTATGGCTTATGTAGCTCTCAGCAGAGCCACCTCTCTGCAAGGACTACACATCAACGACTTTGAAGAAACCCAGATATACTGCAATGAAGGAATACTGAGTTTCCTGGAGAGTATGTCAAAAGCAGATATTTACACAGTCATGCCACTTTTGACAGATACCAAGACTGCACCAAGCGAAGGTATAACCATCATACACCACAATGTTGAAGGCTTGATGAGTCATATCGACGACATCAGGAAACACCCCGAGATAAGACTAGGAGACATTTTGTGCTTCACAGAGACACACATGTTCGGATCATCTGTGCCAGAAGAGCTTCAAATCGAAGACTATAGCATGTTCTGGAGGAATAGACGCGTCTCTTAAAGCAACTTTCCACATATGGCAAATCAAAAGAGTGGAGGTGTTGCGATATACAAAAAGAACCACATAAGCGCCCAGCCTATGCAATGTGTGGCGGGTGCCACTGATTTCGAGTTCTGCTCTGAAAGTCAGGGACCCCATCCAAGCTGTAGTGGCTGCTGTATACAGACCACCAAACTTCAAGACGTACTTCTCGGAAAATATGAAGAACCTCTTGGATGTCATTGAAATCTTGGACCAGGACCAAATTATTATTCGTGGAGATTTCAATGAAGACATCAAGTCAACATTTTCAAAGCCCATCTGTGACTTCTTTGTGAAAAGAGGGTACACACAGCTCATACAGGGAGCAACAATGGAGAGCAGCACAACGCTGGACTTGGTTTTCGCCACTAAGTCACAAAAATGCCTCACTTCAGGAGTGCTACATTCGTATTACAGTTACCACGAGCCTGTCTACACAGTTTGAAGGAACAAACTCATTGTCGAGATGTAATTGGAGCAGCCCCGCCAACAACAAACTTGCATGGATATGTTGCTGATTGGATCATAAACGGCCCCAGCAACCATCGAACATAACACTGGCTCTTAAAATTGCAAAGCCTCTAATATCAGCCACACCAACCGCATCAAATGTTGCTGAGTGGATCATAAAGGGCCTCAGCAACCAACAAACAACTTCAAAGCCTCGTTAAATCACAAAGCCTCTGGTATCAGCCACACCACCCAAAACACATGCTGCTGAGTGGATCATAAACGGCCCAGCCCGAATTGAATGCCCGTGACCTTCGATCCCTCAGGTGGTACTGCGTCAAAAACCGACATCAGTGTGTAAAGGACATCACCACATGGGCTCAGGAACACTTCAGAAAACCACTGTCAGTAACTACAGTTCGACGCTACATCTGCAAGTGCAAGTTAAAACTACAATGCAAAGCGAAAGCCATTTATCAACAGCACCCAGAAACGCCGCCGGCTTCGCTGGGCCCAAGCTCATCTAAGATGGACTGATGCAAAGTGGAAAAGTGTTCTGTGGTCTGATGAGTCCACATTTCAAATTGTTTTTGGAAACTGTGGACGTCGTGTCCTCCGGACCAAGAGGAAAATAACCATCCGGACTGTTATAGGCGCAAAGTTCAAATGCCAGCATCTGTGATGCTATGGGGGTGTATTAGTGCCCAAGGCATGGGCAACTTACACATATGTGAAGGCACCATTAATGCTGAAAGGTACATACAGGTTTTGGAGCAATGTTGCCATCCAAGCAACGTCTTTTTCATGGACGCCCCTGCTTATTTCAGCAAGACAGTGCCAAGCCACATTCTGCACGTGTTACAACAGCATGGCTCCGTAGTAAAAGAGTGCGGGTACTAGACTGGCCTGCCTGTAGTCCAGACCTGTCTCCCATTGAAAATGTGTGGCGCATTATGAAGTGTAAAATACGACAACGGAGACCCCGGACTGTTGAACAACTTAAGATGTACATCAAGCAAGAATGGGAAAGAGTTCCACCTGAAAAGCTTCAAAAATTGGTCTCCTCTGTTCCCAGACGTTTACTGAGTGTCGTTAAAAGGAAAGGCAATGTAACACAGTGGTAAAAAGGCCCCTGTGCTAACTTTTTTGCAACGTGTTGCTGCCTTTAAATTCTAAGTTAATGATTATTTGCAAAAAAAAAATAAAGTTTCTCAGTTTGAACATTAAACATCTTGTCTTTGCAGTGTATTCAATTGAATATAAGTTGAAAAGGATTTGCAAATCATTGTATTCTGTTTTTATCTACGATTTATATAACGTGCCAACTTCACTGGTTTTGGGTTTTGTAATATGTAGTTCAGTCTAACACACTATGTAAAATGTCACTTGCACCAAGGAAAAGTACAATGTCAGTCATTCATGACAATGTGCTATATGAATAAATTTGAATGTGAACAACAAATGTCTGACTGTTATTTCCCCATTCCACGAGCTGAACCTTGACGCGGTGAATGGGCTTACCACTAATGCAGGTCATGTGTCCTCTTTCTTATGTCCTCGGTGGGAGGCAGGGTTTTATCTTTTCTCAATCAGAATAGAAACATAGAGACAGGCACACACATCGAGGAGCTGATTTGTCAGACTCACGCGCGCACACACGCGCACACACACAAATACACACATGCACACATCTGTCTGTTTCACACTGGTAAAAATACAGTGTCAGCGATTAAACAGGCTGGTATAGGCAAATTTTAGAGCGCGGAGCACTCTGAAATTTGTCCATTAAACAATGTCAGATGATACCTGTGTGTGTGTCTTTGTGTGTGAGAGAGCGAGAGAAAGAGCCAGACAGACTAACTACCTTCACTCTGCCAGACAGCCACTCTGGTGTGTGTGTGTGTGTGTGTGTGTGTGTGTGTGTGTGCGCGCGTGTGCGTGTGTGTGTGTGTGTGTGTGAGAGAGACATAGCTTTTAACTTTAGCGGCAACATTTTAGAAAGCACATTCTCAAGGTTCGTCCTGACAAAACATATTTCTAGTTATGTGCTTGTCACAGGTAAGCCACATATTATTTTTCCTCAGCGTGTTTCTTTCTCTTTTTTTTCATCTTTATTGTTCCATTTCAGCCGATTCGGTTGTCCCGTATCAACTGCCCGAGCGTTTCTGATAGAGACGCGGTTCAAATGCCAAAAGTCTGGCTCGACCGTGTCCGCCGGCCTTGTATACACGTTTGCATATCCCCCATTCCCCATTCATGCATTCACAATCCCCATTTTTCATCCCTTTTTTTTTCATGTAAGTGAATGGGCAGAATGTTTGTATCAATTTCCTCACACTCTAGGATTGAGAGTTGTAATGTGGAAAGAAGCCACTAGATGGCAGTATTGACCTTTTTTTGTTAAGCCCAGTCTGGAGCTAGGTTTGGGCATGTCCTGGGCCTTAGATGAAAAATCCCAGAGAATAAAAAAAAGTCTAAAAGGTGGGAGGGGGCTGCAAAAGAGTTTATAAGGAGAGAAATTGAGAGAGTAAAGTAGTTGGAGAAATTGCAAGGAGAAGGATACATTTGACCAGACCTGTCATTTTTTTCATGACCTGTGAAGCTTTTTGTGGATTTTTGCCTGTGTTGGAGTATTTTCCTCACCCAGGACATCACCAAGCAACCCAACCAAAGGGACTGTAAATATTTTTCTTCTTGCATTTATCAATCTTGGTCAGTAGAGTAGATTGTAGGTTCGTGTTAGTCTTTGTTAAATTAAATGTGTTTAAGTTTTAAAATTGTGTCTGTCATCCCTTGCTGTCGTAAATGTAATCACAAATCGGGGCCATAACAAATTGGGGGCTCAAGTCCGGGATAGGCCATTGTGTGAGTCATTTATTGAAAATCTAACATTTCAAATTGTAAAATTGTTTTTTGAATTTTCCGATATATATATTGACAGATCAACAGCAATGGATGATTTCTTGGCATCACCAACCGTAGAGGTTTTGTCCTTTAAAAAGACAGAATTGCTAGAAATATGCAGACATTTAGAGCTGACAGAGGTAAAACCAGCCATGCGAAAAGCAAGACTGGCAAGAAAGATTGTTGTATAATACATAGATGAAAATGTATTTGCACCAGGAGATCTGGAACAGTTTCCAGAGGAAAATCCAAATGTAGAAATTGAACTTAAATTAAAACTGCTAGAGATTGAAAGGGAGGAAAGAGAAAAACAAAGAGAATTTGAGTTAGAAAAATTAGAAAGAGGAAAGAGCAGAAAGAGAGAGGCAGAGACAGAGAGATTTTGAATTAGAGAAGTTAGATAGAGAAGAAAGACTCCAAATGGAGCAACTAAAAATTTAAATTGAAACTAAAAATAAATTTTGTGCTAGCCAGGAGGTAAAACTGGTGCCTCCATTCCAGAAGAAGGATGTTGATAACTATTTCCAGTGCTTTGAAAAGGGAGCTAAAAGTTGTCAGTGGCCAAAGGAACACTGGCCTCTGATGTTGCAAACTTTCCTCAAGGGTAAAGCTCAACAAGCCTATTCGGCTTTGTCTGCAGATGATTCCTCTGATTATGAGGTGGTCAAAAAGGTTATTTTGAGAGCTTATGAGTTGGTTCTAGAGGCTTACCGACAGAAATTCAGAGGTCTGAAGAAATCTGACAATCAGACTTATGTGGAATTTGCTAAAGAGAAGGTTTGCTTTCAGCACTGGTGTACTTCTATGGAGGTCAAAGATGATTTCAACTCACTAATAGAGATGGTGTTTGTTAACTAATTCAAAAACTGTGTTAAAGATGATATTGAGACCTACCTTAATGAGAAGCAAGCACTGAATTTGCAATCAGCTGCCAAATTGGCAGATGAATATGTTCTCACACATAAGTCCAAATTTCAGTCTAGCAGTAAAAATAGATGGTTCCAATTTCAGAAAAAAAGGTAACGGTGATACACAAGATTCCTCACCCAAAGACAAAGACAGATCTAGTGATGGTGCTCAGAAATCCAGTCACAGGTCTGATGAAAGTGTAAAAGCTGACAGTGACAAAAGTGGTCTAGTTTGCAATTATTGCAAGAAATCTGGTCATGTTACAACTAACTGTTGGTTCCTTAAAGCTAAGAAAGAAAAAGAAAAGGATACCAAACCAAATGCCTTTGTGAAAACAAGGTTAGAAACCCCTGTAGTAGATGATCAATCTGCTACAGATTGGCATGAATCTGCTAAATTGCCTGCTCCTTGTGGGGCTAAAAAGCCTGATACTGCTGACTTTGTGAGGGAGGAATTTCTTCCATTTGTGTCAGAGGGATTTGTGGCTCTGAATGAGCATTCTACTCCTGTCCCCATATATATCCTAAGGGATACCGGAGCTTCTCAGTCACTTTTGTTGATAGATTACTTGGAGATACGTGATGAGACCGCTTCTGGGGATTTCATACTTGTACAAGGTATTGAAGGGAGGACTGTATCTGTACCCCTGAGCTCTGTATTCTTGAAGTCAGATTTAGTTACAGGACAGGTAAAGGTGGGACTTGTCAAGTCTACCTATCAAGGGTGTTTCTCTTTTGCTAGGCAATGACCTGGCTGGGGGCAATGTAGTGCCCCCTGTTCATCTTACTTCAGAGCCGAGCACTGAAGATGGCGATGAAGACCCCTCTCTGTATCCTTCCTGTGCAGTGACCCGTGCTATGGCCAAGAAGGCTCAAGAAGAAGATGATGTGGTGCCGTCCAGCACATTGAATAGTCATGACTCAGGTGGTCCGCCTCATGACTCAGTTCGGCCTACTATGGTTTCTATATTTGAGGACTTATCAGACACTTTTATCAGTTCTCTATTCAGCCTGCCAGATGGGTCTGGTGATTCTGATGTGTCTGGGGACTTGTCTCTGTCCAGAAAGCGGTTGATTGAGGAGCAAACTAATCCTGAAATTTATGTACTAAAGAGGAGAGCCCTTCCTGATAAAGAAATAGACGCAGTTCCAGTTGGGTATTATCTCAAGGATGGTGTGTTGATGCGGAAGTGGCGCCCTCCTGATATCCCTGCCAATGCAGATTGGGCAGTGGTTAGGCAAATTGTTGTTCCAAAGGTCTACAGGAATGAGATCTTAACAATGGCTCATAATTTACCTTTAGGAGGTCATCTTGGTGTTAACAAGACTGTTGATAAGATCATGAAACAATTTTTCAGGCCTGGACTTCAAAAAGACGTTTCCAACTTTTGCAAAACCTGTCACACTTGTCAGGTAGTTGGAAAACACCAGTTAGACCCACCTGTAGCTCAATTGCAGCCTATCCCAGCATTTGGAGAGCCCTTCTCTAAGGTCATTGTTGATTGTGTTGGTCCATTACCCAAAACTAGATCTGGAAATCAGTATTTGTCTCCAAAAAAGTGTGCATCTGCCAGATTCCCTGAAGCCATACCTCAACGCAACATCAAGGCCACTGCAATCTTGAAGGTTTTGATAAAGCTCTTCACGTTGTTGGGCCTTCCCAGGGAAATTCAGTCAGACTAAGGTAGCAATTTCACTTCCAGATTGTTTCAGCAGGTTGTGTATGAACTAGATGCGAAGCAGATTCTTTCTAGTGCCTATCATTCAGAAAGTCAGGGTGCCTTAGAGCGGTTTCATTCCACTTTCAAGACAATGATGAGGACTTATTGTTATGATCATGAGAAAGACTAGGATGAAGGTGTTCATTTGCTGTTGTTTGCAGCTAGAGAAGCAGTTCAGGAGTCTACTGGATTCAGTCCGTTTGAGCAAGTGTTTGGCCATGAAGTGAGAGGACCTTTGCTATTGTTGAGTGAACAATGGCAACAGAAAGAACCACATATCAGTCTCTTAGACTATATGTTAGCAAGTTCAAGGAAAGATTGCGAGCAGCATGTGACCTAGCCAAAGAGAACTTGAAATCAAGTCAGGGAAAAATGAAAACTTGGTATGATCATAAGGCTAGAAGCCGTGAGTTTGAACCAGGAGACAGGGTCCTTGTATTGTTTCCCTTGCAGTCCAATCCATTGCAGGCTAGATTTCATGGTCCGTATGAAATTCTGACAAAACTCAATGATCTCAATTACATTGAGAAAACTCCAGATTGGAGAAAGCCAAAACAGTTGTGTCACATTAACATGCTGAAGCCTTATCATGACAGAAATGCTAGGGTTGCAGCTGTCACTTCAGATTCTCCTATGGTCAAGACGTGTGAAGATGAGGGGGAGTTTCAGGATGATGAACCTAGAATTATGTCTCCCCCTTCCTGGAGGGGGGGAGACATATTGTTTTTGCCTGAATTCCCGTTGGCGTTGGCGTCGACTTTGCTGTCGGCGTTCCCATTTGTTTCCGGTGCATAACTCTGAAAATGTTTAACCCATTCTCACCAAATTTCATATAGTGTCTCTCCATAACATGTAGATGTGCCTTTTGAGGGTTTGAACTGCTTTTGAATTTAAGTGGCTCTCTAGCGCCACCAAGAAACATTTCATTTGCACTTAGACGGCCACCACCACCAGTAGGAAAGTCATAGAGAGATGGAACCAACGCTATATTGTTCATCACATCAAGGCCTAAAAATGAACAGTCGACACCCATTACCTAAATCGAACAGGAAGTCCGCAATTTGCATCTCAAAATTTCCTTTTTCCCCTAAATTTGGCCAAAGTTTGCCCTCGAACAAACGCAAACTCCTTTAAGGGCGTTCATCTTATCAAGCGCAAATGCTAATGGATGAAAAAGCACACTCTGCCGATGAAAACTACTGTACAACTTTTTGAAAAGTCGAACAGTTTGGATTTCATGAGGCGTCAAAATGGGGTCCCTGACCACTTTGACTGCCTTCTCTCGATGCATACCAACCTTCATTTAACCCATTAAACATGCTCGAAAACAAACCAAATTTTGCAGTAATGTCAACATGGCTTCATCTATCTTTACAATTTGAAAATTCTCCATCAAAGAGACAAAATGGCTCTCTAGCGCCACCTAAATACGCCAAAATGGGATTTTCGCTTGTCCCACAGCCTGGTGCAATGTCATAAAATTCTGAAAAAAATCACGCATCATTGCTGTACCATGCCCTGTACTGTGACCTAATTTCGTGAAAATCCATATGAGACTTTTTGAAATAAAAATTTTTACGTACATAATATACTGTACAGTAAGATATACATTCTTGCTGTGGACAAACCATTCATCGTATCAAAATGTCCTTACGTATAATTCATAATCTCCATGTCGCCAAACAAACTGCCAAGTGTGGTACCATTTCAATTGATATTTCTTGAGATATAAACAAGTTATGAATATTCATATTTTGAAAAATATAGAGTGACGCACTTCTGAATTCACCATGATTTGCAGTGTATAAACCTTTTGTCTTTCTTCAGTGAACATGCTCCCGAAATTTCAGCTTTCTTCGATATACCTGGAAGAAGCATGTATTAATTTCTTGATTATTATTGATTTTCAGTGTTTCTCTTTATGCTGCTACACAGTCTGACCACCGGGTGGCAGTAGGATCACATGGCTCATCTCCCTTCATTAAGTTCACGAATGGGGGAAGATTGCAGAATACACAGCAGTGATAAAATCTGCTTCAGAAAGTTTGACCAGGTCGCATGGGTCATAGCTCCATTATACTAAAGAAAAATCTCTTTCAGTAAAGGGGTTTGCACTCAACTCAACATAAAACATTTTCCTCAGTCTCGTGCTGTCCGACTAATGACAATGCTCAATGGCGCTCGAACGCGTCTCGCCCCCGTTTCAACATGCGCGGGAGGGCGAGGACCCGTCCAACGCTGCTTGCAGCTTTAATATTTTTTCTGTTTCCATGGCAACAATTTGGACTTTGGCATATTGAAGGGTGGGACTCGTTTCCGGACCATAACTCTAAAATGTGAAATGGGGGAAGGGGGAGACATCTGTTTTCACGTGTAAAAACCATTTCTAGTTAAAGCTGAAATTCTTTCATGTAAATTGTCAAATTCTGAAGTGTTGCAAAATCTTGATGTAAAACTCCAGCACTTAGAACCCTCACAGACAGATCAGTTTGAGTGGTTGATCAAGAAATATAAAGATCTATTTCCTGATGTTCCAAAGAGAGTTTCTATAGCTTCTCATGATGTAGATGTTAGTGATGCCAAACCAATAAAACAGTATCTGTACCAGATGAATCCTGAAAAGAGAAAGATTGCTGAGAAAGAGGTTGAGTACATGTTAAAACATATTATCAGACCCTCCAACTCAGATTGGAGTTCACCCTGTGTGCTAGGTCCAAAACCTGATGGAAGTACTAGATTCTGTACAGATTATCGCAAAGTTAATGCTGTAACTAGAACTGATGTGTTTCCAATACCTAGGATTGATGATTGTATCGATAGAGTAGGGAAGGCAAAGTTTCTGACCAAGATTGATTTATTGAAGGGTTATTGGAGTGTGCCTTTAACTGAGAGGGCCAAGAGCATCTCTGCTTTTGCCACACCATCTGGGTTGTACCAGTATGAAGTCCTACCCTTTGGCATGAAAAATGCCCCAGCCACGTTCCAAACGATGATAGTCTACAATCGCCGGATTGCCACACACGGGTGCGTACATCGACGACCTGATCACATGGAGTGACTCCTGGGAAGAACATCTGAAAGATGTAGAGACGTTGTTCCAGCGCTTGACCCAGGCTAACCTGACTGTTAACCTGACAAGAGTGACTTTGGTTGTGCGACTGTCACGTATCTTGGCTACGTGATAGGCCAGGGTAAGGTGGCACCCGTAAATGCTAAAGTCCAAGCCATCATGGACTTTCCAGTTCCTGACAACAAAACAGCTGTTCGTCGCTTCCTTGGAATGATCGGGTACTACCGCAAGTTCTGCAAGAACTTTGCTGAGATTGCTCTCAGTCTCACCAACTAACTGAAGAAAGGCGTAAAGTTCACTTGGGATGAAGCATGCCAAAGAGCCTTCGATTCCCTGAAGTCTCTGCTGTGTCACTTCCCCGTGCTCAAATCTCCTGACTTCAACAAACCGTTCTCCATTGCGGTCGATACTAGCGACCAAGCTTGTGGATCTGTGCTCCTACAGAGAAGTGACATTGAGCATCCCGTGGCATACTTCTCCAGGAAGTTCAATTGCCACCAAAGGAACACAATAGAGAAGGAGCTGTTCGCTCTGGTTCTATCTTTACAACATTTTGAGGTTTATGTTTGTACAGGGCAAAAGCCAATGATTGTGTACACTGACCACAATCCGGTAATGTTTTTGAGTAAGATGAAAAACAAGAATCGGAGTTTGTTGGAGTTTGATTTTACAGGAGTTTGACTTGGAAATTAAGCATGTAAAGGGTACTGACAATGTAATTGCTGATTGTTTATCTCGTGTTTGAGTATGTGTATGTATCACACGTGTTAATTAGCATGTTGTATTATATATATATATACAGTGGTTCCCAAAGTGGGGGGTGCGCCCCCTACGGGGGCGCAGAGCAATTGCAGGGGGGGCGCAGGGTGCGGGAGTTCCGGACACCAACAGAAAATCATTTGCATACAGTCCATTCGCTGCCCAGAATTCTGCGATTACGTCGTAAATGCCTGCCTTACTCTCAACATAACTGTTCGCCAAATCATTCATCTAGCCTGCCATTTTCATAAATAATTTATGAATGTAGTTGTTCAAATATTTGAAGCCGGTAATGTAGTCTCGCGATACCCAACTCGCCGCTTTTTATCCTGCACTGATCTGGCATATTGATAATAAAATGGTAAGTGACACCGAACAAAATCCGATGAATACAAAGCAGAAATAACCGAGATTGCGTCATCTTATTCTCGATAATATGAATGCTCTGTATGCCGACAGATTATTTTTAGCTAGCCCACCAACTGAACGTTACAAACATATCGGCAGGTTCGGCAAGTGGTGTTCATGAATTTTTTTCCGTACTTCGCTGTCTTTCTGCATCATAGAAACATAATTTTAAGTAGACGGCTATACTCAGGCAGAGGAGTGTGATACAGCCTAATGATTTTATACTTAAAAGAGATTTTGCATTATTAAATTATCGTGTCCTTAATTGGAAAATAACTGTGGCCGTTTCCAAACGTGCCAATCATTTTTAATGTTCCCAGCTAGGCTGGACATAAATCATCTGTGCAGAGCATTCATATTTTCTAGAATAAGCTGACGCGATCTCGGTTAACGTATTTTTACTTAAAAGTGCGAGGCCAGTGAAGAGAGGAAAATGTAACTGTCTCGAGACACTCCTTCAGCGGTCCGGCACAAGGTTGCTGATTGGCTGAATGCAAGTAAGTTTCTGTTGGTGTCCGGGAAATGCATAAATAGCAATGTTGTTGTTTATTAAAAAAAATAAACCTGTTACACGGAACATAATTACACAGTTAAGGTGCTTGAAAACAGTTACACTTAAAATAATTACACCGTGGTTGTTTGTTATTTTGCTATTTCCAACTCTAAAAGTAGCCTAGTTTTAGCTTATGACAATCTACAGTTTATGACCGTTTACTTACATTTTTTCCAAAAAGGTTGAGGTTTATATAAATTACAATGAGTGAAATAAACTGCAATGGTCTCTGAAAACAAAATGTGCGTATGTATTACCTATTTTTTTGGGGGGGGGGCGCAAAAATTTTTTTATGTACCAAAGGGGGGCCCAGCAGACAAAGTTTGGGAACCACTGTATATATATGCAAGTGTCTACTTAACCATGTTTGTATTGAAAAGAAAAATTTTGCCTTTGAGTCAAAATTTTTCACTTTTGGAATGGAGGTGTAATGTGGAAAGAAGCCACTAGATGGCAGTATTGACTTTTTTTGTTAAGCCCAGTCTGGAGCTAGGTTTGGGCATGTCCTGGGCATGCCTTAGATGGAAAATCCCAGAGAATAAAAAAAAGTCTAAAAGGTGGGAGGGGGCTGCAAAAGAGTATATAAGGAGAGAAATTGAGAGAGTAAAGTAGTAGGAGAAATTGCAAGGAGAAGGATACATTTGACCAGACCTGTCATTTTTTTTCATGACCTGTGAAGCTTTTTGTGGATTTTTGCCTGTGTTGGAGTATTTTCCTCACCCAGGACATCAACAAGCAACCCCACCAAAGGGACTGTAAATATTTTTGTTCTTATATTTATCAATCTTGGTCAGTAGAGCAGATTATAGGTTGGTGTTAGTCTTTGTTTGAGTAAATGTGTTTTTTTTTTTGTTTAAATTTGGCATCTCCAATCCCACCCGAATCTGGAATGCCCAATTGGGGAACTATGTACAAAGCTTGCTCGTATGCGATACCTTGTTGCCAACTCGGGAAAGTGAGACAGTTCACGGCTCTCCTCCGAAGCACGTGCCTCAGTAGCGGAGATTTGGGGGGTGCTGCGGCGCGAGCAACCCCGGGCCCCACCGCTAGGGGGGCCCCGCTGATAGCGATCAATCAATTTATTTATTTATTTATTTATTTTTAAGTTCATTGACCAAATGTTCATACGGAATTATTTACGACACAATTGTTCTAAAAGTGATGTTAAATAGGTCGGCGTAAAATGCATTTTCGTCTGTTGAACATTTTGTTTATAAATTTACGTCATTTCCCTCCAGAACGAAGACCAAAGATAGTGTGTTTCATGGTTCAAAGCAATGTGGTTAACTAATGTCGTTAATAGCAGTGTTCGCACGGTTAAATTAGCAAAATGAAAAGGAGGTATAAATCCGGTGCTTGTAAACGAAAAGAACGACTGGACGAGCAGCAGAGGAAACTATCAGTCACATCTAGCTGCGCCCCATTGACTAGGTATTTTTGCCAGGCTCGGGCTGACACGTCGCCTGAGGTGACAGAGACGGACGTTTCTAATGGTGTTGCTAGCGCTGTGGAGACAGAAGTTAGCGGACAGTTGTTGATGAAGGAGGAGGTGAGGCTCCAGAACATCTAAACGACGCAGATCACCACCACAGTGATTTAGGGGATATAGGCCTAAACTCAAACTGTGGTTCACCCACCCTCAACGCTAACAACGACAATGAGCTGGACGCAGACTGCACAACATGCACTAACTCATTCCATCTCGATTTGAATGAGCCTTACCCCACGGATCCCTACCTTTTCAGAAACCGCCAATCACTTAGTACCAGCCAGATCAGAGTGTTGATTAGACATGGGCCATGTCAACCTGGTTTAAACGACAGCTACTCTGACTTCCCCTACAACTCGGATAACAGACGATTTAAAACATCATGGTACAAGCGCAATGTCGGGAGTTTGTGCATTAACCGGCAGTGGCTAGTCTACTCCCCCAAAGGCCAACCTCTCTCCTGCTTCTGCTGCTGGATGTTCGCCAAAGGGGGTGATAAAAAGACTGGTAAGTGGGCAGACCCTTGCAGTGGTTTCACAAATTTCAAGAAGGGTGTCGAAAAAATTGAAATGCATGAAAAAAGCGCAATGCACCGTGCGGCAGAGAAAGACTTTCTAATGACAAAATTTCGCATTAGTCAAGATTGTTCAGTTATTGCAGAACTCTTAAAAGCTGAGAGACAGCAGGTGGAGAGGAACCGTCAAATTCTGCTGAGACTCATTGACACGACTCTCTTTCTCGGTAGACAAGGACTCCCATTCCGTGGACACAGAGAGTTCGCAGGTCTTGGTGCCCCTGATATTAATGAGGGAAATTTCTTGGAACTGCTTAAATTTCTAGCGCACTATGATGCCATTATTGAGCAGCACTTGAACACCTCTGCAGGCCACGTAGCCTATTTAAGCCACCAGACACAAAATGAACTTATATCGGCAAAAGCAAGCGAAATGATGTCTACAATTATCAACGATGTTAAAACTGCTGGACATTTTTCTGTAATTGCCGATTCGACCATTGATATTGCCAAGGTTGACCAGTTGTCACTCTCTGTCAGACATGTCACTAAAGCCGGTGAACCGATTGAGCGGTTCATTAAATTCGCAGAGCTTCCCGACAGTTTGGCAGAGTCATTCTACAACATCCTTATCGACATGCTCAGCAATGAACTGGGACTTGATGTTAAATTAATGAGAGGACAGGCTTATGATGGTGCACGGACTATGTCAGGCCACTTATCAGGACTACAGGCCAGGGTTAAAGAGCACTGTTCTGAAAAAGCAATATATGTACACTGTTGTGCACACAATTTGAATTTAATTCTTATGGATGCTGTCTGTTCATTATCAACGGCAAAACTCTTTTTTGGAACACTTGAAACACTGCATACATTCTTGACCTCTAGTTTGCCCAGGTATAAAATATTGCAGGATGAACAGCAAAAAAAACTAGACGGAGCCGTTTTGACATTAAAGAGGCTGTCTGACACACGATGGGCTTCTAGAAAGCAGGCGACAGATGCAGTTATGCAAAGCTTGCCAGCAATTCTAGAGGCCTTGCAAAGAATCAAAGATCACACCAATACCAGTCCACTGCCTCAGATGCAGAGGGCCTGTCGACAAAATTAAGCACTTTCGAGTTTAAATTCTTGTTGGTGTTTTGGAATGCAGTTCTGAGTAAAACTTTCATACTATTGAATTACCTTCAACAGGAATCAATTGATGCTAACACAGCTGTTCAACTTATTGACGCATGTATGCAACAGATCAGACAGTTGCGCTCTGAAGAGGCATTTGCTGCCATAGAGAACGCCGCCAGAGAGCTGGCCATATTGTGTGAGGGAACTACTGATTTTGACAGGGGAAGAGTTCGTAAGAAAAAGCGCTTGTATCCAGGTGAACACGCAGATGAGATTTTGGAAGACGTCAGGGACGGATTCTGAGTCAACGTGTTTTACTATATTCTTGACGTCTTTGTCTCTCAATTTGAACATCGATTTGTCGGTTTCAAGAGAATGGCTGGAAAATTTGCTGCCCTGAGCCCGAAACATTTTACTTTACCCGATGCGCCAGCAAAAATTAGAGCGCTTGCAGAGTTTTATTCACAGCATCTGTCTAGTGCTGACGAACTGGTTAATGAATTTGTTACATTTTGTGCAATGTATAGTGAGCTGCGCGTGCAGTTGAATACAGACAGAATCCTCCCATTTCTCTTTGCCAATGACATGGATCGGGCTTTTCCAAACCTTGCCATTCTCTATCGCATTTATTTGACGATTCCAATAAGCAGTGTGAAGGCAGAGAGAAGTTTCAGCCGACTTAAACTTATTAAGAGTTTCTTGCGGTCAACCATGGGTGAGTCACGGCTGTCAGACCTGGCGCTTCTCTCTATCGAGAGGGACATTGAGGTCGATAAGGATAAAGTAGTCGACAGATTTGCAAACATGAAAGAAAGAATGCTGAAGCTTAAAATAGATCAGGATAAATGAGTTGGTGTGGGCTACATGTCCTTATAGCCTATTACGTTTATGTTTTTTTTTTATTGTTGAAATTCTTATGTTTGCTTGTTTGATCTGAATAGGCAGCTTATCAATGTTTTTTTTTTTAATTTATTTAAGCCTATAGCGGGATAGGCTATCCGACATTTTTTTTTTTAATGATGGCATTGTTGTCCCTATAACATGTAATATGAGTTTGCCAAGTTGCTGTTCACTTGATTGATCTGAATAGGCAACTAGATAATCAATGTTTTACGAGCTGATGAGGGCCCGTCTGGCGCTGGAGCAACGAATAAAGCTGTTACTATATACCCAAATCCAGCAGTCCCTTCCCAATTTGAAACCCTGTAGGGCGATAGCCAATTGTGCGCTACTCTGAAAAGGCTGCAGACCCCTGCCGGTGGGTACGCCGGGGCTCGAACTCGCGACGTGGTGATCACCCCTGCCCCGCGGAGCAGTGCCTTAACCGTGTGAGCCACCCGGCAGCTTAATTGAATGTGTTTAAGTTTTAAAATTGTGTCCGTCATCCCTTGCTGTCGTAAATATAAGAACAAATTGGGGCCATAACAGAGTGGAGAGGTCATAAAAAGGACTCAGGGGGGAAAATAAATTTTGAAATCGCTTCCCTGCCACAATTTCCAACCTACACACGCAAATTATAGATCAAAACATAGGAAAATTGGTGCAGGCCTGCAAAATGTCTTTGTGGAAGAAAACAAAGGGTTGAGTCTCTAGGCGCCCTCAAGCGACAGGAGCGCAGACCAACTGCCCCATAGACAGCCATTATAACAGGAGCAGAAAATTTTGGGAAGAGAGCAGACAGACTCCTTTTTTTAAATCACCACCCTGACCACATACTTTACACTAGAAGAAAAAAAATACATGGGGATGATCAGCAGAGTCTCCTCTCACTCACTGTATTTTTGTTTTTACCATAGGACCTACGGTCTGCTAGAAAATGGCAGTAGTTCAGACAGTGTCACTGACCAACTGCCCCCCCATACGCAGCCGTTATAACAGGAGCAGACAGTTGACACACCTTTTTGAAATCGCCACCCTGACCACATACTTGACCCGGAAAAGAAAAAAAATTCATGGCAATGCTGAACCGAGAGTCCTCTCACTCAATATGTTTCTTTTTCATCATAGGACCTACAGTCTGCCAGAAAATGGCAGTAGTTCGGACAGTGTCACTGAAGTTTTTTTTAAATTCATTTCTGTCTCACAGCACCTGAGAGTTCACCATTTTAAGCACACAGGGGTGTTGCTGTGTCCATAGAGACAGACACACACATAGAGGAGCTGCTGTGTCAGACTCGCACGTGCACAGGCACACACACACAGGCGCCACTCATTCGGGTGATTTATTGGTTTCTGGGTTTTCAATCTTCCTTCATTATCTTGTGTGCTTCCTTCCCCTCTCTTTTACTATCTACTAATCCATACTAACAGTTTGTTGTTTTCGATAATTACTAACCAATATTAACATTGTATATTTTTACTAACTTACTAACGTGCACTCGGGATTGTATCGCTGCACATACTAATTGACAAACGATCTCTCAGCAATCGGCCAATTCTAATCTCCGCCCTCTTGCCTATCTCTGTTGCAGCTTCTGCGAATTTCCTCTTAGATCTCATGCTTTCCTTTTCTTGAGACTATGGTCCTTAGTACTCCTTAACCGGAGCTGTTGTTTTGTTCATAGGATTGTCTTGTGATCCCTGTCTGCGTCTTGGCATTTGCCAAATTCATGTAATTAGATTATTCCTCATGTGTCAGTCCTGATTATTGTTTCATTGATCACACCTGTTCTCCCTTGTCATGTGCTCACCCCGGATGTGTATTTAAGATGTCTGTTTGGTTCATTCTCTTGTCAGATCGTTCTCCCTAGTTTTCTCGTGCCACGTTTCTCGCCTTGATTTCTCAGTGTTTATCTTTCTGACTGGATTGCCCGACTTTTGATTTTTGCCTTTGTGATTTTGGATTACTGTTGCATCTGTGTGTTTTGACCATTTTTCTGCCCGACTACGAGATCTCTGTTTGCTGCCCTGGTAACGAAACGGATTACGTCCTGTGGATTCTGGCTCTTCTCTCTGATAGTACTATTCCTGTGTACCAGACCCATTTCTGTCCGACTACAATTACTGTGATTGCTGCCCTGGTTTTTGATACTATTTTTGCCCAACTGGATTTCGACACTTGGATTGTGGACTTTGTACTGTTTTTCGCCCTGCGGGGGTCACCCCCCGGTGTCATGCCGGTGTTGCTCTCATTCGTAAAATGAATAAATGGGCTAAATAAGACACCTGTGTTGAGAAATTAATTGAACTTATATTTTGAGTCAAGCTGCTTGTCAGGCCAGACAGCTGACATCAATTTGATTAAGCGCAATGCGTGGCTTGGCAGATATGCGGTGTGGTATGTCAGATGCTCATCCAGTTAGATATATATAGGCCTACTGAACAACAAAAGAAATGCAAGCTAATTAAAGAAAGACTGGAAAATAAGTTTGCGCTTAATTTTCTTAATTTTTCAGCACGCACATTTACACTCATTTCATCAAACTTTTTTGTTATTTTGCGGCCATTTTGACTGAGTAACCATAAGAGTACAGTAACTTACTAGCTAACTTGGGTTTCTTTTGTTGCTCAGTATATAAAGGCCTACGGACACTTTGATCATGATCACATTTTGACAATGGCAAATCTTCTAAGATCTTTGTCCGACAGAAGCTTAGAGGAATAAGCTTCTGTCCGACATGAGAGGATCTTTCGGCACAGAGAAAAGCTCCTCCGGGAAAGTGACGAGTGGCTGCTCGTTTTGTGTGGCACCCAATAAAATATCACAAAGTTATAGGCTACTAATAAAAACACAACGAAGAGTGATCTCTGTAGAATGTATTTTAAGATTTACCCTTATGCAGCTCCAATCGAGGCAGTGGGGAGTCCTCCGTGTCCCTACCGCCTCGTATTCCCACGATAGAGGGGGAGTACTGCTGCCACGTGCCACTCGAAAGCTGATATCTGGAGGTTCGAGTCTGGTTGGCCTCCACCGGTCCGTGCGCTGCTGCAGCAACCCAGCAAACATGACACGTCTGCCAGACGTGAAGATGACATGTATAACGCAATATAGATATGATCTGCATGTCGGGCTGGCGTCTCATGTTTGCTGAGATCCCGTCATTTGGTGGCGATCTTAAAATCGTGCCACTTTTTTTAACCTACATGTAAAGCATTTGACTGTCAGTTATGTAGGCTATATACAATGAAATATCATTGCTCTATAAATTGAATTTATTAAGGCCGATGTTATTCGCACTTACAAGTGCTGGTCAACGAATTAGAATAATTTGAAATAGCGCAATCGTAAAATTTTCTTGATGCATTTTTTGTGCAGAAAGCAAATCAGGTGTTTACCGCGCCTGTCCTACTTGTTAGAGTATTCACAGAACTCGCTACCTGTAAAAAATTTGCTCAGCTGAGCTTTCCAAAAGGCCCATTTAGGCCATTTAACTGTGACAATGTTGTTTTATTGAATTAGAATAATTGAGAAACCGTTTCACTGAATTAGAATAATTTTTATTATAATTAGAATCTTTTGTGGCTGCCCCCTTGGCTTGTATGACTGCCTGAAGTCTCCGCGGCATCGATTTGACCAGCTTGTTACAAGTTTCCGCACTCACAGCTACCCAGGCAGTGGCGATGTTCTGCTTCAGTTGGTCCAGCGTAGTCGGCTTTCTGTCGCGAATTTTCCGCTTGACGATGGCCCAAAGGTTTTCAATAACATTGAGGTCAGGCGAGTTGGCCGGCCATGCCAAAACTTCAAGCTGTTTTTCGGCGAACCAATCTTTGGTCGACTTTGGCGCATGAGCCGGTGCAAGATCCTGTTGAAATATGAGGTCTTCCTCGCCAAACTGTCCCTCAACAGTCGGAATCAGGAACGTTTCCAGAACATCTTGGTATACGGCAGCCTTGACAGTCTTCTTGAGGAAGCAGAGTTTCCCTACACCCCGAGCGGACATGCATACCCAGACCATAACGCTCTGGGGAGACTTGACGCATCTTTTTACGCACTCGTGATTGTAGGTTTCGCTACCACAAAGCTAGACACGAGGACCTTGGTCACCGAAGGAGATGCAAAAGAGTGATTCGTCACTGAAGACCACTTTCTGCCAGTCTTCAGCAGTCCACTCGCCGCGTTCTTTGGCCCACTTCAGCCGTTTCTCCATTTGTTTCTTGTTCAGCATCGGTTTTTCCTGCTGGAACGCGAGATTTGAAGCCGAGTTCGCGCAGACAACGGTAAGTGGTTGATCTCGAGACGTTAGTGCTGGTCTGCTCGTTCCACAAGTCGCTGAGCTCAGAAATGGACTTGAACCAGTTGCTGACTGCGATCTTTCTCAGCTGCTTGTTGTCGCAAGCAGAAGTTTTTCGGACGCCGGAACAGTTGGTGCGCTTGCTGCAGTCTTTCTTTAGAGCTTTGCTGGTGGAAGACCGGCTGATGCCGAGCTGCTCAGCAATTTTAGTTTGGGTCAAGCCTTGTTAGCGAAGGGCTTGAATTTGAGCCACTATTCCGGTTGAGAGGTCGCGCTGCTTACCCATGATTGATTTTACAACTTAGAAATTCTACTCAACCCTGACTTTATACTGCACAGTGAACACTTCACAGAAAACAAAAATTCGAGCACTTACTCTAATTCAATGAAACAACAGTTCAAAGTTAAATGGTCTAAATGGGTCTTTTGGAAAGCTCAGCTGAGCAAATTTTTTACAGGTAGCGAGTTCTGTGATTACTCTAACAAGTAGGACCGGCGCGGTGAACACCTGATTTGCTTTCTGCACAAAAAATGCATCAAGAAAATTTAACAATTGCGCTATTTCAAATTATTCTAATTCGTTGACCAGCACTTGTATATGTGTGGCCAATGCGGAATTTTTTTCTTGGCCACACTTATACACTCAACAAAAATATAAACGCAACTATTTTGTTTTTGCTCCCATTTGTCATGAGATGGACTCAAAGATCTAAAATTCATTCCAGATACACAATATTACCATTTCTCTCAAACATTGTTCACAAATCTTTCTAAATGTGTGATCGTGAGCACTTTTGCTTAGCTTAGACAATCCATCCCACCTCACTGGTGTGCCACATCAAGATGCTCATCAGACACCATGATTAGTGCACAGGTGTACCTTATACTGCCCACAATAAAAGGCCACTCTGAAATGTGCAGTTTTGTCTCACAGCAAAATGCCACAGATGGCGCAAGCATTGAGGGAGCGTGCAATTGGCATGCTGACAGCAGGAATGTCAACCATATCTGTTGCTTGGGCATTGAATGTTCATTTCTCCACCATAAGCCGTCTCCAAAGACGTTTCAGAGAATATGGCAGTACATCCAACCGGCCTCACAATCGCAGACCACGTATAACCACACCAGCCCAGGACCTCCAAATCCAGCAGGTTCACCTCCAAGATCGTCTGTGACCAGCTACTCAGACAGCTGCCGAAACAATTGGTTTGCATAACCAAAGAATTTCTGCACCAACTGTCAGAAACCGTCTCAGGGAAGCTCAACTGCATGCTCGTCGTCCTCATCGGGGTCTTAACCTGACTCCAGATCATCGCCGTAACAGACTTGAGTGGGCAAATGCTCACATTCGATGGCGTCTGGCACGTTGGAGAGGTGTTCTCTTCACGGATGAATCTCGGTTTACATTGTTCAGGGCAGATGGCAGACAGCGTGTGTGGCGTCGTGTGGGTGAGCACTTTGCAGATGTCAATGTTGTGGATCGAGTGGCCCATGGTGGTGGTGGGGTTATGGTATCTGTTATGGACGAAGAACACAGGTGCATTTTATTGATGGCATTTTGAATGCACAGAGATACCGTGATGAGATCCTGAGGCCCATTGTTGTGCCATACATCCATGAACATCACCTCATGTTTCAGCAAGATAATGCACGGCCCCATGTTGCAAGGATCTGTACACAATTGTTGGAAGCTGAAAACGTCCCAGTTCTTGCATGGCCAGCATACTCACCGGACATGTCACCCATTGAGCATGTTTGGGATGTGCTTGACTGGCGTATACGACAGCGCGTACCAGTTCCCACTAATATCCAGCAACTTCACACAGCCATTGAAGAGGAGTGGACCAACATTCCGTAGGCCACAATTGACAATCTGATAAACTCTATGCGAAGAAGATGTGTTGCACTGCATGAGACAAATGGTGGTCACACCAGATACTGACTGGTTCTGAGTCCCCAGAGCCCCAATTAAGCAAAAACTGCACATTTCAGGGTGGCCTTTTATTGTGGACAGTCTAAGGTACACCTGTGCACTAATCATGGTGTCTGATGAGCATCTTGATGTGATGTGGTTTCTATTTTTGTTGAGTGTAAGTGCGCCAGTCGATGACCATTCCAGTGCCGCTTATAGAAAATACTACTTAAAATAAGTTTGGCTGCAAAAAATTTTTTAACTTTGGACACACTTAAAATAAGCAGGGGCAATGGAGAAATGTGCATCTTGGCCACACTAATAAGTGCGTCTAACGCAAATTTTGTTCAGTTTTTGTGCTTGGATGCACTTAAATAAGTGCAAATAGTCACTTCGATTTATTAATGATTTAAATCAAACGTCTGCTGCACTCCAGTTTTCCACCCAAATGGTGTTCACTGCAGCAGCAATAGTTTTCCGAACTGCAGCCTTCTGGGCTCCCTTTATATCACTCTTAAAGGGATAGTTCACTTTTTTTGAAGTGGGGTTGTATAAGCTACAAATTGCCACTACTTACATTAGATGCAGTAGAAAGCTCTCTGATCTCCTCCAGGTAGCCGCACCGGCGCATAGTGCTGGGTGGAAATTTAGGCGATACACTGTTGTGAACGGAATCACAGAAACGGCGTATTTTTGCGGCCTAAAAGAGGTCCTACCTGAAAATAATACATCAATTCAATTGTGCGCTATATGTAAAAAAAATAACAGCACTTTTGCTGCTCGGAAAAAAACACAGTTGCTCTTGAACTAACCAACTGACATATTCCTGCGCGAGGGGCATTGTAGTTCACTGTGCGCTGTTGCGAACTTGTTTTTCTCCATCTTGGACACGATAATTTATATTTCCTCCTCAGTAAAGTTCTTTCTTCTTTGCCGTCTTTCGAGAGTCCATGTCGTAAAGTGGGCAGGACAATGCCTCCCGGAATTTATAGGGGCATGTCATGTAAATTACAATGGTTTCAGCCGCCAGATTTATCAACACCGCGCCAGTTCTACACCGAAATCGGCGACGTATATACTTTTAGTCAATCAGACGCGACCCCTGGCGAACGCAGATATTTACACCAGAATCCCATGGAAGTTTGATAGATGAGGGCTCATGAGAGTGCTGCAAGAAACTGAAGTCTGGTTTTAATCGAGCCAATAATGGCTCATTTAGGCTATAGTTTGTTTTCACCACGGCAATAACACAGTAGGCTAATACAGCCAGTCCTTGAGCAGCAGTCAAAAATCCGATGCCTGTGAGTAACAGTGTGGTCCATGATATTTTGTCTTTCTATATAGGAAGAACTGCAAGTTGCACATCTGTGGAATACCCTTGTCATCCGTAAGAGCATAAATGCATTTGCTCCAAATAGACGTCCAATTCTCATGTACACTATCCCTCATCTATTAGATGCTACACACTGCATCAGTAAGGGTTGAAAGAATTGTCGCCTGCTGAAAGCCTGGCACCGCCAGCCTTCATTCTTCCACTTAATTTCATTTTGCTTCATAACATAGTCTGGTCACTTGGAGCTCTTGCTCGTTTTCCATGGCAGAAAATACGCCGAACCAACCAGCGAACAGAGGGCGTGGACGAGAGCCATGATGTAGCAGCTGCAAATTGTAGTCTCCGAAATCAACAATGGTTATAGGTGCACGCGAGGCCATTCGCTCTGTCATGAAGAAAATCCCGGGGATCAGCGATTTATAGACACAACAAGATGAATGTTTGGTTGGTTTTTTGAATGGAAATGATGTTGTAGTGCTACTCCCTACAGATTGTCATATTTACTTAATAGCCATCATGAAATAGGCACCCCGTTCATCTCTGCGAGAGACAGCCGAATCACCTCAGCTAGGTTGTAGCTTCTAGTGTTACAAAACCAGTGAAGTTGGTACGTTATGTAAATCGTTGATAAAAACAGAATACAATTAAAGCTGCAAGCAGCGTTGGGACGGGTCCTCGCCCACCCACGCATGTCGAAACGGGGGCGAGACGCGTTCGAGCGATGTCGAGCATTGTGATTCGTTGGACAGTACGAGATAGTGGGAAATGTTTTATGTTGAGTTGAGTGCAAACCCCTTTACTGCAAGAGATTTTTGTTTTGAATATTGGAGCTATGTGCCATGGAACCTGGTAAAAGTATCTGAAGCACATTTAATCACTGGTGTGTCTTGAGTAATCTTCCCCCATGCATGAACTTAGTGAAGGGAGATGATCCGTGGGCTCCAACTGCCACCCGGTGGACAATTGTGTAGTAGCACACAGAAATACATGGAAATCAATAAAAATCAAGAAATTAATATATGGTTCTTCTACGTAAATCCTAGAAAGCTGAAATTTTGGGAGCATGTTCCCTGAACACAAACAAAAGTTTCATACGCTGCAACTTATGGTGAATTCAGAAGTGCGTCACTCTATATTTTGCAAAATATGAATATTCATAACATATTAATATCTCAAGAAATATTCACAGTAATTGTACCATGCTCGGCAGTTTGTTTGTACACATGGAGCTTATGAAGTGTACCAAAGGCCATTTTGATACGATAAACGGTTTTTCCACAGTAAGAAATTATGTAATACTGTACAGCATATTATGAACATAACATTTTTTATTTCAAAAAGTCTTCATTGGATTTTCACGAAATCAAGTGACACTTTAGGGCATAATACAGCAATGATGTGTGATTTTTTTCAAAATTTTCGGACATTGCGACAGGCCGTGATGAAAGCAAAAGTGTCATTTTGGTGTATTTAGATGGCGCTAGAGAGCCATTTTGTGTCTTTGGTGGAGAATTTAGAGATAAGAAATATGACTGAAGCCACTATGTATTAACTGCAAAATTTGGTTTGTTTTTGAGCATGTTTAAGGAGTGAAATTAAGGTTGGCAATTGCGTACGCATCGAAAAAAGGCAGTCAAAGTGGCTGGGGACCCCAACTTTGACGCCTCATAAAATCCGAACCGTAGGACTTTTGACGAAGTTTTACACAATATTCGATCTTCATAGTTTGATGATGAACGCCCTAGGAGGAGTTCGCGTTTGTTCGAGGGCAAATTTTGGCCAAATTTAGGGGAAAATGCAAATTTTGATATGCAAATTGCGGACTTCCTGTTTGATTTAGGTAATGAGTGTCGATTGTTCATTTTTAGGTCTTGATGAGCTGAACAACATAGTGTTGGTCCCATCTCTCTATGACTTTCCTACGGCTCGTGGTGGCCGTCTAGGTGCCGATAAAATGTTTCTTGGTGGCGCTAGAGAGCCATTTTGTGACCTATGGGGAAAATTTTTCGCCAGACATGAGGTGTGTGCCAAATTTGGTGAGTTTTTGAGCATGTTTAGGGGGTCAAATTTAAGCTCAAAGAGGCGTAAGAAGAAAGAATAAAGAATAAAGAATAAAAAGAAGAAACACGAGAAGAACAATAGGGTCCTCTCCAAGGCCCTGCAGGCCTGGAGGCTCGGACCCTAATGATTTGCAAATCCTTTTCAACTTTCTACACACAATTTTATAATTTCTTAAAGTTAAAAAAACTCTGCAGTGATGTCATCAATATAGTCCATGCCCACTTACAAAGTGAGCTCACTGGTGAAGCCTCATGTCTCTGAGTTGAAAACTGTCTGTTCTGGTGCCAAAAACAATTTTTCAGGTAAGCAAGTAAAAATTTTCATCACAGATATTTTCGCATAGTGTCCATTGTGTTGTAGATACAATTGTTTCACGTACATAAGCTCAAGTAATTGTTTCTCTAGTTTCATTTGACATGTTGCATTAGTGCTAGCTTTGAAGCTAAATGCTAAAAACTGTTAGCTTTTTAATGGCGGCCTGGCATGGGGAGGGTTGTAACTGTTCTGAAAAAGTGTTACAATCTTCCCCTTATGTTGACATTTTGTACTGGTCCCCTTTTTACGGCATGCCTAGCATGCTTAGTTAATATTTACTAAGTACTTCTGCACCTTGAAAACACAGTGTTCTAAAGTGTTTTGTTTATTGTTCAATAGACAGTTCCACTGCTCAAATGCCTTTCAGTACTTATTAAGTACTTAGTGCTGCTTTGCACTTCACTGTTCAAAGTAGTTTGATTGTTCCACAGATCTCCAAGTGTTCAATTGCTTTTTCACATTAACTTGTTTCAGGCTACAGAACACACACACACATACACACACACACAACACACGCAAGTTTATACTTTATATTTCTTCATGTTATGTATATTTATTTATTTTATTGTATTTATTTTTATCGTATTTAACTTACACTTTTTATTTATTTTATTATATTTATTTTGCAGTCTTACATGTTTATAATCCCTTCTTTATTATTCATTAACCCCTTTCTGCAGAAGCCAAATTTGGCTATTTATGGGTTACCCACTTTAATGCTGTATAATTCAAGATTCAAGCTTCATAAAGAGGAAAAATGTGGCTCAATTCAGAATAGACACTTACAGCATTTAGAATTACATTGTATTTCAGTTTATTTTCATGATTTTGGTAGAGAAAATGAGCTGCAAACATAAAAAATCTTCATGAGAATTCACCATTGAAATTGCAAAAAAAAATTATTCTGAGGATTGAAAAACTGCATCAAGCTCTCGACAACTAACTCAGAAAAACTTTTTTTCCTCCATTTACATCTCGGGGCCAGACTTTACTGTGAGTAATTTTATCTTTCTTTCCTTTCTTTATTCTTTCCACATATTCACAGCTATTTCAAATGTACTTCATTCATTACTCTCCAGTTTTAACACTTTCAAAACACAATTTTAATTTCTTTTTACTTTACTTTAAAACACTTTTACTAGCAATTTTTGCTTTAACACTATTTTACTTACTTTTATTTTTATATTTTTATTTAGTTTTTTTTTTTTTTTTTGATTTTGCTTTAAAACACTATTTTACTAACATATTACCCACAACTTCGAATTTTAACCCTCTTTCATTTTCCCACGACTGTTATGATTCTGTCTAGTGTGCTTGTTTGTGCTTGTGCATTTTACACCAAGTGTTTCTTGATTTGTGTTTCCGCTCCATTCCCGCGGTCTGACCATTGATTCCCTCTTGCCCTGACTCCTGTAATGTCGTGTGACAGTATTCCGCATGCCTGAGTCTCGTTGTCCAAGCATGTTTCCTCTTTCAGTTTGGTATTTCATTCATTGCTTCTACCTGTGCTTAATTCTGGGTCTCGCATAACTCTGAGTGAATGCATCCCCTGATAGGTTCATTACTAACCGTACTATCCAGCTCTTATTTAAGGGTGTATATATTATTACCTCAATCTAAACTGTCTAGTTTAATTGGTCGTCTTAGCGTCTTGCCTCGAGTCAGTATTGTTACCCGGTCCTTGTGAATTTGTTCCTTAATCCATGTGTTTCTGTTTCCACAGTAGATTGCCTTCCGCATTCCTGCATCCCCCCAATGTGTCCTTAAGAAGGGAAGACTGAAGAGACCTTCAGATGGACTTTGTTTTGGTTTCCTGAGTTTTCCCTCATGTTGCATTCAATAAAAACTTCTGGATCCTGCATCTGGTAACACCCACACCAACAAACGCTTGAAATAAAGTTTTACCACTTGGCACTTCCATTTCCCCCACCACTGAAATAATATATGTTTAAAAAGCACTAAACAATAATGCAATTGAATAAATGTTTTAAAAGAGTTATCCCTAAAAGGAGGGAGGGAGTGCTGAATTACACCACACAGCCAGGGGAGGAGAGGGTGGGGAGGTGGAGGGGGCAAAGGAGTGATACTGAATAAACTATAATAACCTCATTAAAAAACAAGGCAATCAGAGATAGCAGACCTGGCCCCAGCCACGGGCTGACAGACAGACTGACAGAAACACACACAGACATGATCATTGCTTAACCTGGCCCTCTAGGGGAGGGGCCAGGTAATGAAATCATATGACATCATCAACTCATCAAAAAGCCAATTTTACTAACTTTTATTTTTATTTTTTATTTTGCTTTAAAACACTATTTTATTAACATATTACCCACAACTTTAAAACACTCTACGAATTTTAACCCTCTTTCGTTTTCCCACAACCAACAAACACTTGAAATAAAGTTTTACCGCTTATCACTATCATTTCACCCATCACTGAAATAATACATGTTTAAAAAGCACTAAACAATAATGCAATTAAATAAATGTTTTAAAAGAGTTATCCCAAAAAGGAGGGAGGGAGGGAGGGTGGCTGTGCTGAATTACCCCACACAGCCAGGGGAGGAGAGGGAGGGAGGGGAGGGGGCAAAGGGGTGATAAATAATAAACTATTATAACCTAATTAAAAAATTAACTCATATTACATCATCAACTCATCAAAAAGCCATCAATCAAAATCAATTAAATTTTGACAGAAACCGTATCATATTATCTCTCTAACGAGATGAGCAAAAATGACACGTTTTATTAGGTTTGTTGGCTTTGGCTATATATATTTCTTTCTTATGGATTAGGCTAGTCAGACTGGCTTCGATAGCAAGACCATCAGCTGTGGTTCTCGTTGTTTTGGGAGACACCGGCGGGCAAAGTTTGCGTTAAACCTGCAAGCTGCAGGAGGACTGCTCACGATGTAATGGAAATGCACTTGTTAATACCGTTTCAAATGAACCAGCTTTAATAACTCAGTTTGCTTTACCAGTAGCAGACGAATACAACATGATCTTAAAGTTCGCTGACAAATCAGTGCTTGTTGGTGTTAAGGAACACGTCGTAATGCAAACTGACTTCATGAAAATGGGCCTTGCTGAAGCGGGCAATACCCCTCAGCCCCGAAGTCACTGCTGCAAGGTCAAAGGTCAAAATGGGAGGAAACCTCAAAAAGGAAGACCTACGGTGCATGGGGAGTCCACATATGCAATATGAACTTCCTAACCCAAGTGGTTCCAGAGAAAAAGCCCAGACAAAGTTTTGAAAGTGAAGGTCACTGCTGCTGGGTCAAAGGTCAAACTGGGATGAAACCTCAAAAAGGCACACCTACCCCCCATAGGGATTCCACATATGCATTATGAACTTCCTAACCCAAGTGGTTACAGGGAAATAGCCCGGACAAAATTGGCGGCAGCCGCCTGCCCGCCCGCTCGCCGAAGGAACGACAATACCCCTCGTGCCCGTGTGGTGCTGAGGGGTAAAAATGCTTGCAACTTAATTGGCTCCTCGCTCAAATCACTATACCTTCACCATTTTCAGGGCCTGTTCCCACTCCTGTAACATCTCCTCCAACAGTTCCATACCTAAAGAGGAAAAATTTTCCTTAAACAACCAAAGAATAATAAAAATTCTAATACATCAAGGTATTACAAACACACTACCCTGCTCAGCTCAGTCAATTCAAATGAACACCAGTCCATCTGTATAATAATTGAATACATTTATGTTATATATATATATATATATATATTTTTTTTTTTTTCTTTTATATGTACTTTATCATTCGATAGATACACCGATTAGCCACAACATAAAAACCACCTGCTAAATAGTGTGTAGGTCCCCCTTATGCCCCAGGTAAATTATGCAGATGTAGCTGGCTGCATCACCTGATGTTGAAGAAAATAGGACTCTTAATGAACCAAGTGACCTTCTTCAATTTCTCCAAGGTCTAATTCTGATGCTCACGAGTCCCTTGTAGGCACTTCTGTGAGCAGACCAAGGCTAGAATGGACATTTTGCCCAGCAACCAAGTGCTGCACATAGTAGCAAAGTGCCATGCATTATGTGCTGTGACGCATTCCTCATGAAAGTATCATTAAAATTCTCCATTGCTTCTGCCACAATAGTCGTTCCATCTGTTTGGACCAGACCTGTCTTTGTTGCCCTTGTCCATCGATGAGCCTTCAGTGCCCAACACCCTGTCAGCGGTTCATGGTTTGTTCCTCCTTAGACCACTGTTATTCAGCAGGTACTCACCACTGCTGACTGGGAGCACCACACAAGCTCTGCTGCTTTGAAGATGGTCTGACCCACTCGCTGGCCCAGAACTGTCTGGGCCCAGTCGAAGTGGCTCAGGTCCCACTTCTCCCACAATCAAAACGTTGACTGCGAGAACTGACTTTCCGCTTAATAATGAAGATCTGTTTACAGACCTTGAAATGCGCCTTTGTCGTGAGGTAATTAATGTTATTTGCTTCATCTGTGTGCGGTTTTAATGTTTTGGCTCATCAGTGTAAATGTTAGCAATGCTTCTAACTACACCAACAAACTGAATTCACACATTGCTGTTTGTGTTCACATTGACTTTCCATAGAAGTTTGACATTCACACACACTTTGTCAACACAAACTTTCTTTGCCGATGAAAGTACAGTAAATATTGCTTAGCTAACTCCCCCCAACAAATAGTGGAGCGGAGTAGTTGAAAAAAAGTGCAAATGGTGATACAAGCAACAGACTTAGCATGAGAAATCTTAATATCCCCATAAATCAAAATCAACCTCCGGCCACTTCAATTTATAGTTATATCCAAGATGGCTGACAAGTTTTCAAAATGGTGGCAAATTTGCTCTATATTTTGAATATTTTCAGCCTATAAGCCACAAAAATTGCATATTTTCTACACAATCATTGTGAATTCATATATCTTCTAGACTTGGCATTCTTACAGTCATAAAGAGATAAACTAAACCAACCCTTCCAATCCTTATCCTTTTACCACCTATACAACATGTAAGCACTTTCAGATATGGGATGCAACTAGGCTCAGATATGTTACAATCCTACCCCTAGCCCGATCATTCATCCAATGCTATTTAATTCCCGTGTGATCCGTACACCTTCCAGAAGGCTATAGCCCCGTCTTCTTTGGCTCGGCTCTCCCGCGCTGGCACATCCTGTCAATTCAGGTGCGGCTGTTTAACTTTAAAATGGGGCTAGAAAAACAGCATTTGGGAAACTAATGACAAATTTGTTAGCTAGCACTGAACCCCATGCTGAGTTTCACAGCTATAGTGTCAACCAGTGTGCCCTGGTAGTGCAATGACACTACACTATTACAATGTTATATTTACCTTTATGTTCATGTTTTCAAATTAGAATGAAAATTACTTAAAAAGAGCTTAATTATTTTCTTACTTGCAAAAATAAACTGATCCAATTAGATTTACCCCAGATCAATCTATTACTTGACCTTTCAGTGCACATATGAACTTAAACGCAAATTTTTTGCTCTTTGGCGGCCATTTTGGATATGATGACAGCCATCTTGGATGTTTCTAGAAACTATTTTACATAATCTTAGTACTTGTAGGCTTGCTCTCAATATTTTAGCATAAACTGACAATGATAAAGAAATGTATAAGTGATTAAGGAATTAAATGTCCATATTCATATATCGGAAGGAAGCCATTTTGAAAAACTGTCAAATTCTGTGTGGCCAGAGGTTGAGTATGAGACAAGAGACAAAGAAGAATAGTTATGCCGAATTTCATGCTTGTATCACTATTTGCACTTTTTCCCTGCTATTCTCAAGTTACCCGCTCCACTAAAAGAGAAAATCGTTATAATGAGAGCAACGAAAAATGACTTGATTCAACAAGACTAATTAGTTGCTTCCTCTCAGAGAAGCATTAAAAAGCTTACAGCACTGATGCTGCTGATGCTTGTAATCTATTTGTGCTTTTTGAAATATTTACCGAGGATACAGCTACGAGCCAGCCTAAAGGGGAACTTCTCGCCATTTTCACTTACTGCCAGTGTGTTGTTAGTTCGCCCCTTCTACTGGTTCAACCCAAATTTCTGTTGGACTTGTTTACAATCCAACCCCCAAGAAATGCAGAGTGAGACAGAAGGATTTACCAATGATGTCCAAATTTTCTGCACTGGAGTCCTCTGGTTCTACAGACTCTTCTTCAACTGGCCCCGTTTCCCTCGGGGCGGATGGATTTGCCGCCTGACTATGTGAGACCTGAGCCCGCACCTGTAACATCACATTAGTCAGGGATGACCCAAGATCAGTAAACCAACCTCACAGGAGGTAAAGCTTCGGCAGCCATGACTGCCTAAAGCCTTCAGAAATTTCTCCTGGCATTGCTCCATGGCAAAGCACATCATAACATACAGTATAGCTGCCGTTAAAACCAAAAAAAAAGTCGTTAATCCGCCAGTACGGGGGCGTTAAACTCTCAGTAGGACCGGGAAATCTCGTTGTCAGCCGTGCAGTAGGACCGGCGTATTGATGCGCATGAAGACGAAAGAAGACCTCCCGCCGCTTACCGCTCACGGGGTAGCTGGGCGATTATAACTGAGCCACGAGGGCTGTTGGGATGGTCGTTTTGACAGTAGTCCGTACATGTAGATAATGGCACAGCTTGTTGGTGATTTATTTCCATATATGATCGCAAAAGTAACGTAAGCCTACATAAAATATTAATTTGCTTTGGCGGGGGTGATGTTGCCGGTAATCATTTCTGCAAACCTTTTTATATTGGACGATACAGTTTGCTCAACCTGTGCTACGATTTAAAACTTTAGTACGGTAGGTCTATAATAAGCAATTGAATTATTAAATATCATGCTATTTTTGGTGAGGATTTTATTTGTCTGGTATCATTTCTGCAATATTTTATGTTCGGAGATAATACATGCTTTTATGTACTATTAGGCTAGGTCTATTTTACACTCAAGTGCCGAAATAGATTATTTTTCCTGTTGCAAACCTGAAATTTAGTATAGCCTATTCATTCCTACAGCACGTGGACCTTCCGCAAATGGAATTTGTTTGAAGTGTCTGGTATCGATACAGAATTCGCTGGCGGAAAGTAATCTATTCACGAATTTGCGGAAATTACTCACGCTAGTTTTCTTCAGTCATTAGGAATAAAGCCTTGCACAGTCATTTTTCAGTGGCACGTCCTTTGATTGGTTCCGCAAATAATTTCCAGTTTCGCAAACAGCGCTCTTTGTCAGGCCGAAGTTATGATATTCTTTGTTTATTGGCATTATTGCGTGCCCCTGGCCACAACGAAACAGACACATGTATTTTCAACCAATTTTAGCCAGCATTACTCAATAGGGGATATCACAATAATTGGTCAAATTTATGGGTAACTGTTCCGTGTCGACATTGTGTCAGCTGGAATCCACGTGCGCTGGCCTCAGTTCACGATGATTTGTGCATCCATCGATAACTGCTATCAGCGACTACGGATGATTCTTTCTACTCTTTCCAATTCAAGTAGGCCTAGTAAATGCCAAGTATACGAGACTACAAGTTCAGAATAACACAGGACATGAGTCATGATCAGCCCGTCGAGCCACAGAAAAACAGTAGCCTACAGTTATGGTAGGAGGGAAAATGTTTTATTTCACACTGACTACAATAAACTTTCATAAAATTATTTCAGAAAAAATAAACAAGAATAAACAAGTTTGAAAACCAACAAAATGGCGTATGCGGAACTAGTCAAATGACAAGCAGTCACTCCCAACGGGTGTTGATGAAGCAGTATGACTAGTACGACATTGGGATTTATGAGGTCAATTATACGATAATTTCCGATCATAATGACACTAATAACGTAGGCCTAATGAATCCCAGGAATACACGTGTTTAACGGCCACACACTGCACAGTGCGCCTTATCACAAGCGTTGATTTGGTAGCCTACTGCTGCAACGGCAAGCAACAGTTATCGGGCATTAATTTCTCTATGAAGCCGAATATCTCGAAACGATAGTTAAGAGTTAAATCCACAATAATTTACCGTTTTAGCGGTGTCAAACTCAAGGCTGACAGCGGAGTCGTTTTCCCGCAAAAAAAAATTGATTTCTGCAGATTGCGGAATCGGTCAAATTGCGGAACCGGTCAACCCACTGTATATCGAAGATTACTCGCACCCCGTCTCAGTAAAATTCATTTAGGGAAAGAACTTGAATGTTTTTAGATTAATATACTGTTTCGTTTTCAAATGCTAATTGGCAATTTTTAACCAATTTTTCAAAACGTTTTGCATCATCTGTATTTGTTTTAATGACTTCTCATAACCATTAAGATAACCATTCACATGTTCAAACATAATGTTCGCAAAGCTTGCAACTATAAAATAATTGCATACAATATGAATTTAGTTCGACCATAACGACTCTAAAATGCACAAAAAAAAGCAAAATAAACTATTTGCAGAACCTTACACAGGATGTTTAGTAAGCTTATTCTATATCTATCAATAAGGAAACGGAATTTAAAGTTCGTGTCATCTCTGTTTATCACTCATTGTCACCCTAATATTTCCTTTAAGCTCATTGTAGCCTATTAAAGAATTAATGACCTGGTCAGCGCGTGGCAGCAATTTTCTATAAAATGCCCGACCATACACTGACATCACATTCACAACTATGGAACCTGTCACGATACGACGCATTTCCCCAAAGTTTAGCACAAAGATTGACTCCTTGGCGAGAGACAACCTCACACCTCTGCAGGTCCGAAAACATATAATTTCGGAGAATAACGTGAGCATAAGCTCACAGGCTATTAAGTTGTATATTGCCAATTTGTTTCTTTATATTGCCGCTGGCTTTTCAAAACCAATAAATCAATTGCGGCAAACTTCGCTGAAGATCTACCAACAAACTCTCAGAATCACAGTTTCTGCAATAAAAAGACATATTTAAAATACCAAAAAAATTTCTTTCAAGAACACAATTTCTTATATTTCGCTGTCGAATTTTTCATAATAGGCTTTTTTTTTTCTTGTTCATGCTAGGATTTTTAAACAGAGGATCAGCCATGCGCTTTCCAGAGGTCGCATAAGCTCTCATTTGCACTTTCGCTGCAAGAGAAAATAAAAAGATGTTAAAATACATAACGGCAAATACACGTAATTCTAACGGTCAAAATGCCCTCTATTCTATAACTTACACGCGGTACTACATTCAGTTCCGCGGAGCCACATGTGGTTATTACTGGCGGTAAATTGTCCTGTGATACGGCTCATTGGTTAGATCGTGGTTAGAAATGGGTAAGAAGGGCGAAATGTTCGAGATAACGGGGCGTGAACTAACGCCATCTCTTTGGTTTTAACAGCGGCTGTATTGTACAGCCTAAATTCCAGAATAATCAAGCCAATGCGTGCAATATAAATTGGAATAATAACAGTAATACACCAATCTCTTTTATTCAGTTGAAAAATGTATGGACAAAATTAGTAATGTTTTAACTCATCAAAATTTTTTTTGAAAATAATATCAAATTCAAAATGTGATATTTGCTACACATTCCAGTTACTACTTCCGAGCATCATCACCTCTCCTGTAAAGGGGAACAGTTGTGGTCAATCATCTGTTCTCAAAAAGAGAAATGCAAGGCTACTGCAACATAGCTATTGTCTTTTTTCTAAGAAAAATACACATAAATAACGAATATTTAACTCTGATTAGCTGGATTTTATAATCATGGAAATCCCTGCTGGTGACACCGGACATGACGTCAGATCCTTAATACTGCCTGGCATAATTCCACACATAGGCATACAGCCTCTAACCCGAAAGACGAGATCATCAGTCGCACATGGTTTTGTTTTCCATTATCTAAATGCCAAATATTATACTCATAAGGCTGTTTTATTACTCCCCTTTAGCACTTGACCATTTGGATTTGGGGTATGTTTTAACCTATTGGACCCAAGTGCCCCTGGAGCAGCAGTGGTGCAGCTCACAGCAAACACCATACAAGGCAGGGCATGATTACAGTGTGGCAATGCAATCATATTATACACCCACTAATCAAGAAATAACTATTTTT
Organism: Gymnothorax reevesii; assembly: GCA_029721435.1. NCBI lineage: Eukaryota > Metazoa > Chordata > Actinopteri > Anguilliformes > Muraenidae > Gymnothorax > Gymnothorax reevesii. The sequence goes on from CM056581.1 coordinate 61,527,911, forward strand.
GATAACTTTACAACTAGCTATCACCACTATTATTAACTATGATGATAACGATGTTTACTGAAAGAAAGCACAATTCCAGCACCACGCAACTAAACAAGCTCATAGCAAAAAGACGTTACTGGTGTTGGTGTTGCCTGTGTATGTAACAAATATATATTTATATCTATAACTTCATCCTGCGGCACAAGTGTTAAATCACATAAAAGCAGAGCCTACGGATTGTAACCATACAAGGTATATCGCATACAGCCAGAACGCACTGAATTAGCAAACGAGAAAGCAAAAAAAAGGACCGAGGGTCCTGTAGCTTACCGGCAAGCAATCTTATTGTGATGATACAAGTTATTAAAATTTCATGTGAAGTTTGACCTTAAAAATCATTGAAGGTCAATGTCAAGGTCACTAATAATCACATACATTTATAAGACCTCCTATATGTCTGCAATACAATCCTAAGCTCTGAAGCAGTTTAGGTGACACAAGTCATGGAAAATTCATTTTTGTCAATTGTGAACTTTAAAGGTCACAAAATGTCAAGTTGAGGTCACGAAATAGACTACATATATGACTTTCTAAATGTCTTGAATACAAACCTTGGTTCTATCTGATATAAGTCATGGTAATTTCACCATGTCGAGTTTGACCTTCGAAGGTCACCAACAGTCAAGTTGAATGTCAACAAATGAAAGTTCATATGTCACTTCCTAGATGTCTATAAAACAAACCCAGGCTCCATATGTGACCATTTTATTGATACAAGTCATTGAATTTTCACAAGGTCACATTTGACCTTCCAAGGTCAATATGACTTCCTACATGTCTCCAATACAAACCCAAGCGCTTTCTGTAACGATTTTGGTGATATTCACAAATTTGATGTGTTTCATGTGAATTAGGGAGCTTGTCAATATTCTGAACAGTGAACGCATTCATTTTTGAACGGATGCCTGTTCATTTTTGGATGCGTTCGAGGCTGCAGACCTGGTCACTGCGTTCAATGATGAACACTCTTCTGTTCATTTCCTGATGTGTTCATTTTTTGAAGCCTACACAGGGCCTGATGCGTTCATCTATGTGTGAAGTGAGCTTTTAGATTATGGGCGTTTTATAAACCCCTGTACAGGCCTATTTTAAATTCTCAGTTTCTTAAAAGTGAAATAGTTCTCATTGTCATTGTTAGTTTTTTTTCTCCATATGAAATGAAATTGTTCACATTAGTGTGAGTGCTGACAGCATTCACACTATTGTTTTTCATGCTGGCCATTTTCTTTATACTTATTAGCGTGACTAGTGTGAATGCTGTACATGTTGGCCATTTTCTTTATACTTATTATTCGTGTGAATGCTGAAAGCATTCACATTATTGTTTTTCATGTTGGCCATTTTACTTCTTCCTCCGTTCCACACAATTAAACTACTCCTACATACTTTGTGCTATTTCAACAATTCATATATCAAAATGTTCAGCGTTTTCTGGACATTATTGCTATTATTTTTCTCTTTCATACTATTTATACTTTTTAAAATATTAAACTTTTTCTAAATTTTTTGTCCCAGAAATGCATTGAAACAGTCATCGAACTCTTCTGCCACAGCTAGAGTGGGAGCTAAGAGCAGACTGAAAAAAGCTCTTTCTCTATCGCTCTTCAATAAACTTCAATAAATTTGAATCCCTCCTCATGAAATTTCTCAAAAATGTAGGAAAATTTGTTCTCGGTACAGCAGTATCATTTTTGTAGCAGTGAAGTATATAGTTTTGGCTCAGGGAGCAGTCAAAAGACGGGAGGCACGTCCAACTTCGCTATCTCTTCCATTCAAAAATCACCCATAACTTTGGGAGAACAGCAAACGGCCAGAGTTTTTAGATCACTGTTATTCCAAAAATATATCACTCAGAGAAATAAAAAAGACATCCGCGCACTCAGCAAAGTCTCGTGCCTTGAATGATGTGGTTACATTGCTGACAGGATAAACGGTTTTGCTGTGAGAAGCAGGAGTTTGAGGTGTGCGCGAACAAGGCTGAGTGACTCAGCGATTGCCTGTGTGCGCAAATGTCTGCACTTGCCTGGTTCTCACAAGTAATAGGACACTGCCTCCGTGTTGTGATTTTCTCATTTTAAATCTAAGTGAGCTGAGCTGAGTCTTCATGCAGATACTTTTGTTAGAACAGAGGTGTCTTCATAAGAATGAAGTGAATCGAGCCAGCTATTTTGCGGTAAAGGAAATTACTGTAGCTCATTCTCCACATTGCTTATTTCCATTTGCAGGTCTCAGGTAATGCACCACTATATTGAACGTTGCTTTCTGTGTCAAACAATCAAACGCAACGACAAGTTTGCTGCAAATGCAACGTTATAAAGAGAAACATATGTTCATGAATGCGATACTTTCTCAGCCGCTTTCTGAGCCACTACTCACTAGTCAATGCTGATACCTGGATACTGTTGAGATGGTATATGACCTGCTTAGAACTCGACACAAAGCACAACATAAACATCGCCAAGAAAAAAGCAGAGCAACATTTGCAGAGATGCCAAGTTTCACGCATTCGGCGTAAGTCTTATGCATTTTTTAGGCTTATTCACCGTAGTCCGTAATTATTCATTGAATGCTTAATGAGATTCTCATGCGAAATTAAAATCCTTTTGCAGTGAAGTTTTCGTTTCACTTGTGCAAATGTGACCGGGTCAGGGGGCACGGAAGAACAGGCGGGAATACAGCAGGAAGTCGAGGGCCTCACTTTATTGCAGCAGGCGCTGTAGCACGGTAGCACAGAATCACGCAGTGATTACACGAGCAGACAATACTGTCTCAGCCATACAGAATCACTGTCCATTCAGTCGCGTTTTACAAACTGCGGTAATGTACATAGTTCATTTACAGCTCTCATAAAACCAAGATAAACCTACACAGTAACATTCCATAACGTACAGCATTTCACTTGTACCTCTTATTCAGAATTTATGTTAACTGGCAGAACAGAATATTACACAGCGATTCACAAGAAACTTTTATCACAATGCATCGCAAGAGCAGTATTTCACTCGCATCTTTTATCACAGTGCATTGCATACGCACCTGTAGCACGGTAGCACAGAATCACGCAGTGATTACACGAGCAGACAATACGGTCTCAGTCATACAGAATCACTGGTGAAATATACAATCAAAAGGAGAAACGTTTTCACAAAAGCTTTTTCAGAAAGTGCAGTATTTCCGACTGAAGCAGAGAGCTAGGCAAACATTTGTAATAATTATCCTTCGAAAATAGCAAGCTACATAGCAGTCCCCCTCAAGATTTTTCAGTAAAACATATGTAAAAAGTGAACACAATTACAGAAATATTAGCACCCACTTCCTCTGACATCGTGTGCAATGCATAGTCTCTTAATTAAACAGAAAACAATAGTCTCCTGACTTATAATCCAGAGGAGAAAACTTTCACCAACCTGTCCATTCAGTCGCGTTTAACAAACTGAAAGGACTGGCTGCGGAACACTCAAAAATCCCCCGAGCAAGGGGAGCACATCCTAAACTCCACTCTTTTCCTTATTCCCACCCGCAGGTTCAATAGATTCAACACATCAATGTATTTATTACACTTCGTAAACATGTAACTCTTGGCTGAGTTCCTAATCACAATGAAAAACAGAGCCACTGAACTTTCCACAAACCCCCTCTGCTCAGGGAAATGGCACAGTCCACCTCGGTAGTGAGCAATTCTGGCGGGGAGTCCTGACAATTTCCCAAAAGTACATGGGTTGATGGAGTCTTTATATTTCCTGGGTTACTCTCACCCCCGCAAAACTCCATCAACACATTACAACGAAGCATTATCCCAGGAAGAGTCTCGGATCTATACCCGTTCTCAGAAGGGTAACCCTAGCTCGCAACTGTCCGTAGGACTGTAACAGACACAAGGATCATGACATGCCGGGTACACATCACCTCTACCCCCCCTTCACCTCTATACCTGGGATTTGCAGAGCACTTTACACTCTCTCAACAAAAACACTTAACCACTTAGTCCCCCACAACTCTCCCCAACACATCCAGGAGTGCTTCAACAGCCTCCGTCATACTTGGTTCGGCAACTAGCATCTTCATCACCTCAATAAGCCTCTTAACTGGCTTGACAACCCTATCGTATCTTGTGCGCACAGTACCGCCACCCGATGTGCAATCCTCTCTGGCCAAGGACTTCTCCCTTTCACTCAACTTTGAGAGCACTGCGCTAGCGTCATCCCCCCTCAGATCTGCGGGGTCATCTTGGATGCTAACATCATCCCCACCCTGATTCATACAATCATCATCAGCTCTGGACCACAGTGATTCACTGCTATGGGATAGTTGGGCATCCCCCCCATCATTGAAGGCCCGTAGACTGTCTTCCTGTGAATGGGATGACCCATCCTCGGAGGGCGACTCAGTACCCACGTCCCCAGAGCTCTCAGAACCTGAGCCACCAGACTGCTGTTCCGTGTCAGCACACTGTTCTACAGGTAAGCTACTTTCAGCTCTGCAGTCTCGAACTGCTGTTAGGCGTGTGTCATCACCTACAACTCTTTCCCTGTCCAGGCTGCGGCTACGTAGAACCCAAACAGCAGTTCTCCTGTCATCGCTCTCCTCATCTACATCAGGGAGTCGGCTCCGCTCCATCTCAAAGCTACCCTCAGAGAAAGTGGAAGGGTCTGTTTCTTGCTCTACCTCGCCTAGCGGAAGGAAGTTCACAGGTAGTAGGAAATTCCTATGCACCACCCTGCTTTTGTTTGTGGAGGGGTCGACCACTCTGTAAATGTGCAAATCAGTATTCCTCCAGCTGACCACATGAACCACGGAGTCCCAGTTATCTGCTAGTTTGCATTTACCTTGCTCCTTTTTGTTTGCAAGCAAGACCCTGTCCCCTATCTCCAAAGGGCACGCCCTAACCTTCTTGTCATACTCTCTGGCCTGCTTCTTTTGCGCCTTCGACGCATTTCCCTGTGCCACGCGGACGGCTTCCTGTAGATCCCTCTGGAAGGAAGCAACAAATTCATCATACCCAACCACTGTCCCATCCTTTAGAACACTGCCAAACATTGCATCGACGGGCAGCCGAGGGGTCCTCCCGAACATCAAATAAAAAGGGGGATACCCAGTCGTCTCGTGTACTGTACAATTATAAGCAAACGTAAGGGTCTGCACCATCTGCGGCCATCTGTCTTTCGACCGTGGGGGTAGAGCTCTAATCATGCCCCCTAAGGTACAGTTAAACCTTTCTGTTTGACCATTACCCATGGGGTGGTAGGGCGTTGTGTGTGATTTCTTCACATCCGCGAACTCCAACAGCTCAGAAATGAGTCTACTCTCAAAATTTGCCCCCTGGTCACTCAAAATACGCTGGGGAAACCCATAGATACAAAAAAAATTGTTCCACAGTTTCTGTGCAACCTGTTTTGCCGTTTGGTTTCGACACAGGAAGGCATGGGCTAATTTAGTAAAGTGGTCCGTTACCACGAGGACGTCAATAACCTCACCATTCTTACCCTCAGCGGACCAAAAATCAATGCACACCAGTTCTAAGGGTGCGCTCGTTTTAATGGATTCAAGGGGAGCCCTCAACCCCGGCTGTCGCGATTTGCTAGCAACACGACGTGGACACCTCATCACATAATCTTTGACCCGTTCATCCATGCCAACCCAGAAAAACCGCTGTCTAGTGATGTGCAGTGTCCTAGCTTGCCCCTGATGGGCGGCATCATCATGTGTCCCCTTTAGCACTTCTGCCTTCAGCGACAGGGGCACTACAAACTGATATCTCCTCTTCCCGCCATAGTCTTTCGACCGTCTATACAAAATTCCATCCCTGATCTCTAACCGCTCCCAGTGTCTTAAAAGCCTCTGCACGTCTACTGTTTCATGTTCCTGTTCACGGAGGGACGGCCTGCGCTTCCTTTCAACATAGTAACTGGCCCGTGACAGGATAGGATCAGCTTGCTGCTTCTCCTTCAGTTCCCCCAGGAAGTAGGCTGGGAGCGCCTCTTGACCAACACCTAACTGCTGCTGGTACTGCTGAATTAATGGGACATGGTAAACTGACGCAACACCACGGTGGTCCAAACAGTTCTCCACAATAGCTCTAACTTCTTCATTAGAGACCTCGGCATAATCAACCTGCCACGCCGAACTGGAATTAGGGGTAGTTTGTTTATTCACTGACAGAAGGAGTATATCTTGCACATTATTAACCCCTACATGCTGTGTTTCCGCTTCTCGAACAAATGGAATGCGGCTAAGGAGATCTGCAGGTACGTTCTGAGACCCAGCAATGTACTTCAGATCAAAATTATAAGGTGCAAGCTTGCTGACCCACCTCTGCTCACAAGCATCTAGTTTGGGTTTTGTCAGTATGTGGGTGAGGGGGTTGTTATCTGTCTGAACAGTGAATTTAACACCTTTCAGCCAATGACTAAATTTGTCGCACACTGCCCACTACAATGCAAGGAATTCTAAGCGGTGGGCCGGATATTTAGCCTGGGATTTGTTCAAAGATTTACTAGCGAAGGCGATCGGCCTAGCTTTGCTCTCGCCTTCTAAAACTTGGCTCAGAACCGCACCAAGGCCATCATAGGATGCATCAGTAGACAACACGAATGTTTTGCTAAAGTCGGGGTGCGCTAAGACTACTGCATTTGCAACAGCTGACTTTAACAACTCAAGGGCCTGCTGACATTCCCCCGTCCAGTCTTCAGGGGTGAGCCTACGTACGGACCCGCTTTGTGCCTTCCTATGCTGGTTTTTCTTTCTGTTCTTAAGTCCCGCAGTCAAACGATACAGTGGCTTAGCAATCTTAAAGAACCCTTTGATAAAGTGGGAATAATAGTTAATTAACCCAAGGAATGATTGAACCTTTTTCACAGCAGGGGTCCTCCTGTCTGCCTCCATAAGGTCAACGGCTGTGATCTCCCCAATGGCCGAGACCTTCCCAGGGTCAGTCTGAACGCCCTCCCGAGATATTACGTGTCCCAGGAATTTAACAGTACGACGAAGGAAGTAGCATTTCTTTGGGGAAAGTTTCGAGTTATTATTTGCTAACCGACTAAACACCATCTCTAAGCGCTCAATAGCCTCTGCCTCACATTTTCCAAAAACTAGCAAATCATCTACGTAGCACAATAACGAGAGGTAGTTTTGGTCCCCAAATATCGACATCATCATTCTGGCAAATGTGGCCGGGCTATTGCAGAGGCCCTGAGCCATGCGATTATACTCAAAAAGACCTACGGGCGTAGTGCAGGCGGTGTATTTCCGGTCATCCTCGTGAATGGGGATGTTAAAAAAACCGGAGGTCAAATCCATAGTGCTAAACAGACAGTTTCCCCCTAAGGATGCCAATGCATCTGTCTGGTTCGGAAGAGGATACGCATCTTTTTCAGTTCGTGCATTAAGCCACCGAAAGTCAGTGCAGGGCCTAAGCTCGCCATTAGCCTTCCAAACGAGGACGAGGGGAGATGCCCACTCGCTGTTTGATTTCCTAAGAATGCCACGCTCTTCCATTTCATCCAGTGTTTGTTTTAACTGTTGGAAATCAGATGGCGGCACTCTGCGGTAGGGAAGCCTAAAAGGCCTCTCATCCTTAAGCCTAATTCTGTGTACAAAATCCTTCGCCTCCCCACAATCCATTTTCCCTCTTGAGAAAATTTTCTCATATTTCACCACGAGGGCAGCCATTTTCCCTTTCCACTCCTCAGACACCTCACCGGAATCTATGTCAATATCGCCCAATTTCATCCCTTTCATCATGTCAGCATATGTCTCATAAACCCCTTCGCTGCCTTGGCACGGCCTGATTACATTCTTTGAGACAACCGGTACTTCGTCACATTGACCACAGCAACTACTGTTTGCTTCCAAATCCTCTAAGGCTATGCAAGGGAATAGGTTAGCCAACTTGGCATCACGCCTCAATGTCACCGGTCGGTCTTGTAAATTTACCACCTTCATGGGGCCCCATTTATCTCCCCATAACGGGCATACTGTACGGCCCACCATTACGCTCCTAGGCGCTGCACGTGAGGTGGTGGGCTCAACGACAACAGTGCTGCCTACAGACAAAGGGCCCTTGCTTTTCAGCTTGCCCCACACCAAATGTTCGCGCTTTGGAGAGACAGTGACACACTGGTTCAGAACGACTGTGCCAACCTTTGCGGGTAACCTACTCCCTTGCCACCGTTCGACATTAGCCAGGACATTAAGCAATCATTAAGCTTTGTAATCCTCTCCCAATACCCTTCTGTGCTTTTTAGTTGGTGGAGAACATGTTCTAACACATTTGTTCCAATGATTATGTCGTCTTCTTGGCCAGGGACTACTAACACTGGTACAATCATGCGGCAATCAAAAAGCTTCACTATCAATTCGTATTCACACTTTGGTGTAGCCCGTAAGCCTCCACACCCAACTAAAACCACAGAGGTAGGTGACTTTAAGGTTTGCGATATAGCTCCCCTACGAAGCAACATTTCCTCAATAGGTTCGCTGATAGTGCAAGCCATGGATCCACAATCTAAGAGGCCCTTAAGTTCCACCAGGTTTTGCACAACCACTGGCATATAAAACAGACTGTCATAACTCGCCACTTTCTGTGTGCGCTGAAATATCACGTTAGGATTGTCACGTACATTCTTTTCAAATGCTGAAAAGTCTTCATAAGGGCAATCAGGGGTTAACGGGTCTACGGTTTTGCCTGCTCCTTCCCCTCCAAGGGGCAGGCTAGTTAGTTTAAAGACGGCCCTTGGTCAGCCACTTGCTGTGAGTTTGGCATATCCCTCCTATGCCTGCGATTTTGGGGGCAACTTGTTCCTAAGTGGCCTGGGTTATGACAGTTAAAACACAAACGGTCATTAATGCAATGGGACCTGGTGGAATGAGCTGGATCCTTACAGATGGCACATGCAAATCGGGGAGGCGGTTGTACAGTAGTGCCCAGTGTCGGGCTAACATTTTTCTGGAACCTCAGAAACTCTTCAAACAACCCCACCAGTTTGTCCATTGATGCACGCTCGCCACCGCTAACCCCTTGCACAGCGGAAGCGAGAACTTGCGGAGTCTGCGCAATTTGGGTAACCTCATGTACACTCACGTAATTTTGCGCCCCTCTTGTATTGGAACGCTGGTCATTATGATGGCTATCTAGCAACTCCTGAATTTCACCCACTGTCCACCTCTCCCTGGGTCTGCATCTAAAGGCGTTGTGAAGCTCACTACTGGGGCAATGTCTGATGAACATCATAGCAAGCTCATGACTCATGTCATCCAACTGTTTACCTTGCCTCTGCAGAAGCTCACTAGCCAGGTCTGCTGCCTTATTGAGCCGAACCCAATAGTTTACTGCACTTTCCCCCGAGTATGGTATTGTCAGATAGAAGTCTGCCATCGGAGTGGTGGATGAGACCGCTTCGCCATAATGTTGCTTAAGAATGCTAAAGATGATCTCTGGGTCCTTGCTAACATCAATGTTATGGCTGCTACGTATACTTATTTTAACAAGGTCCTTAGCCCTCCCCATCAGCCTGTCCATTATCTCCGCCACCTGTTCAGAGACACTAAACCGCTTCCTATTCAGGTACATTTGCATCATTTCCTGCCACTCGTAGATAGTACACTTGTCAGTACTGTCACCACGGAAGGTGGGCGGTTCGCGCACCTCGGACTTCACAATAAGGTTAACCCTAGACCAGTCGGGCATGTGAGGAAACACAGGGCTTGCATTCGTTGTAACTTTCGGTGACTGTACATTGCTGGTTGACAGACAATTTACAATGCTATTACCAATCTCCTGACCCATTTGTTTGACCAATTCTATCATCACTGACTGTTGGGCCTGGTCAGACTGTCCATTACTATTACTCGGACTATCATCCACATTCCCTTGACTAGGGGGGTGGGGCTCACCAACCTCAGACGCCTGTAGGGAAGCCACGCCCCTAACCCCATTTATGCTCTGTTCAACCATTTTTGAAATCTGAGCCCCCCTCCCAATGCTAGGGCTCACAAACCCATCACAATGAACCCCCCTTTGTAGATCAGTCATTTCTAATATTGGGGGGGCTATCTCCACATCACAGGACATAACAGGTGCACCTGTATTTACCGGTGTCGACATATAATGACGACTCATCTTGCAGAACAAAGCTTAAAAGTCCCTCTAAACTCAGTGCAAGTCACTGTAGTCTTCACCCAGTCTGCGTTGTGTATTTCGGCGTTGCGCAGCTGTCCGCAGCTGTAGCTCCCGGTGATCGGCTGAGCTGATCTGGTGATCCGGGTCACGGCACCAAATGTGACCGGGTCAGGGGGCACGGAAGAACAGGCGGGAATACAGCAGGAAGTCGAGGGCCTCACTTTATTGCAGCAGGCGCTGTAGCACGGTAGCACAGAATCACGCAGTGATTACACGAGCAGACAATGCGGTCTCAGCCATACAGAATCACTGTCCATTCAGTCGCGTTTTACAAACTGCCGTAATGTACATAGTTCATTTACAGCTCTCATAAAACCAAGATAAACCTACACAGTAACATTCCATAACGTACAGCATTTCACTTGTACCTCTTATTCAGAATTTATGTTAACTGGCAGAACAGAATATTACACAGCGATTCACTAGAAACTTTTATCACAATGCATCGCAAGAGCAGTATTTCACTTGCATCTTTTATCACAGTGCATTGCATACCCACCTGTAGCACGGTAGCACAGAATCACGCAGTGATTACACGAGCAGACAATACGGTCTCAGCCATACAGAATCACTGGTGAAATATACAATCAAAAGGAGAAACGTTTTCACAAAAGCTTTTTCAGAAAGTGCAGTATTTCCGACTGAAGCAGAGAGCTAGGCAAACATTTGTAATAATTATCCTTCGAAAATAGCAAGCTTCATAGCAGTCCCCCTCAAGATTTTTCAGTAAAACATATGTAAAAAGTGAGCAGAATTACAGAAATATTAGCACCCACTTCCTCTGACATCGTGTGCAATGCATAGTCTCTTAATTAAACAGAAAACAATAGTCTCCTGACTTATAATCCAGAGGAGAAAACTTTCACCAACCTGTCCATTCAGTCGCGTTTAACAAACTGAAAGGACTGGCTGCGGAACACTCAAAAATCCCCCGAGCAAGGGGAGCACATCCTAAACTCCACTCTTTTCCTTATTCCCACCCGCAGGTTCAATAGATTCAACACATCAATGTATTTATTACACTTCGTAAACATGTAACTCTTGGCTGAGTTCCTAATCACAATGAAAAACAGAGCCACTGAACTTTCCACAAACCCCCTCTGCTCAGGGAAATGGCACAGTCCACCTCGGTAGTGAGCAATTCTGGCGTGGAGTCCTGACAATTTCCCAAAAGTACATGGGTTGATGGAGTCTTTATTTTTCCTGGGTTACACAAAGGTGCACCTCATCACAAATCACAAGGAAAGCGATTCTGACTCTGGAATTCCTGTGCTTCTCTTTACTCAGGGATTGGGACCAATGCATGTGTTTCATGATCATTTAAATTGTTTAAATAAAATAAGACCATTTGAAACGTTTTTATGCAATTCCATTGGTTTTAATCTCTCAGTATTGACAAGCCTGAGAATTCCCCGAGTCATAATTTCCGTGTCATTAGGGGGGAAATCCACCGTTAAATCCACTGATTTAATGCACAATGACTTAAATTCCGCGAGTGAATTTCTTCAGTGCGCTTTGATTGAATAATTGCTGACTACAGCACGGAAACGTGAACGCCACTAAGTGGAGAAACTCACGCCTAAGACGTAAGCTTTGGCATCTCTGCATTTGAGAGAATCAAATTCAAGAATAGAAAAACAAGAATGGAAAAGGTTAAAAGAAAGACCTCCGACAAGTGGGTTGACTGCGAGGTCCAGGCCATGCTCGTTTACTGGGGGAAAGAGAGGGTCCAGACCAGCCGGGAAGGATCCAAATGACACGAAAACACGTAAGTGTCGCAAGAGTATTAACCTCACACTCCAACTCCGTTGGTGAGCCGCTACTAAAGTACCTATGGGAACGGAGGGCCGAGAGGAAATAAAAAGTGGGCGTAGCCAAAACACTCAGCCGCTTTCAAAAAAGTACCCAGAGGAAAAACGCCTATTGTTTGCAAAGTAATGTGGAAAAAAATGCCACTAGATTGCAGTATTGACATTATTTTTGTTAAGCCAGTCTGGAGCTAGGTTTTGGGCATGTCCTGGGCATGCCTGAGAGGGGAAAGTCCCAGAGAATTGAAAAAAGCTGGAAGGTGGGAGGGGGCTGGACAAGAGTATGTAAGGAGAAAAATTGAGAGAGTAAAGTAGTAGGAGAAATTGCAATGAGAAATAGAGGAAGGATACATTTGACCAGACCTGTCAGTCTTATCAAGACCTGTGAAGCTCTTTTTGTGGATTTTTCCCTGTGTTGGAGAATTTTCCTGTCCAAGAACATTGAAATTTTGGAAACATCGCAACATCGGAAGGACAAAGGAACACATCATTCAAGTAAGGCAGTTGTGTGTCGATCTTCACTAGTCAGGCAATGGCTACAAGAAAATAGCCAATCGCCTGCACCTGCCCATATCTACTGTCAGAGGAATCATTAAGAAGTTTAAAACAACTGGAACATTGGTAAACAAGCCTGGACGAGGATGCAAGGTTATTTTGCCTCCACGCACATTGAGGAGGATGGTAAGAGAAATAAAAAGTTCTCCAAAGCTCACTGTTAAAGAGTTGCAACAAATGGTAGCATCTTGTGGTTCACAGTCTCCAAAACAACCATCAGGCACAATTTACATGCCAACAAGCTGTTTGGGAGGCATGCAAGGAAAAAAACTTTTCTCACTCACGATCATAACGTCTGGAGTTCGCTAAGCGGTACTGGGACTTCAGCTGGGACCATGTGCTTTGGTCAGATGAGACCGAGATAGAGCTTTTTGGCAACAAACACTCTAAAGTGGGTCTGGCGGAACACAAAAGATGAGCATGCAGAAAAGCACCTCATGCCCACTGTGAAGTATGGGGGAGGATCAGTGATACTGTGGGCCTGTTTCTCTTCCAGAGGCCCTAGGAACCTTGTTAGGGTGCATAGCATCATGAACGCTTTGGAATACAAAGGCATTTTAAATCAAAATCTGGTGGCCTCTGCCTGAAAGCTGAAGATGGGTTGTCACTGGGTCTTTCAGCAAGATAATGACCCTAAACATGTCGCAAAATCTACACAGATATGGTTCACCAGACACAGAATCAAGCTCCTGCCATGGCCATCTCAGTCCCCAGACCTCAACAAATCCATCCTTAGTTTGTTGCCTTCCTATTTAACTACTTACTTTTCACATAAACAAACCAGCAACAATCTTCATACACAGGACTTCATAACCTACTCCACCCCCTTAGTCCGTACCGAGAAAGGCAAGAAGGCATTTTCCTACACGGCCCCTTCCTCCTGGAATACGTTACAGCTTAGCCTGAAGCTGTCAGATTTGATTCCTCTTAATAGTTTTAATTGTTACTGAGGAATATTGAGATCACTTCAAAGATCTGCTCCTGTACTCCAAGTTGATCCTCTCTCCCTTTTTAGTATTTTACCCTGATGTCCTTGTCAGGTATCTTAACTGTAAATTTGTTTTTATGTTTTAGTGTTACCATTTTGAGTTTGTCTTCTAATTATTTTTTCATTTGTCTTGTTTGATACAGGTTGCACTTGTAAATGCGTCCCTGGAACTCAATGTGATTTATCTGTTTGAATAAAGGCTTATATAATCCCATTGAAAATCTGTGGAGTGAGCTGAAGAGGAGAGTGCAGAGGAGAGGACCCAGTGGTCGCTGGATGATTAAGAGAGATTGTGCAAAGAGGAATGGTCGAAGATCCCTCTTTCTGTATCCTCCCATCTTGTGAAACATTTTAGGAGAAGATTAGGTGCTGTTTGGTTGGAAAAAGGGGGTTGTGTAAAGTATTAACATCAGGGGTGCTAATAATTGTGGCACGCATGATTTGATTTAAAAGAATTATTTCCTAATGTGGGATTTTTTTTCCCACTAAATAAATGCACTTGAAATAAAGGTTGGATTTTCCTCTTTTTTTCAGTGTGGTCCTTCATTATTTAGAAAAAAACTGAATTTATCAGAAGTTAAAGAACAATCTTAACCAGGGGTGCCAATAATTATGGAGGGCACTGTATTTCAATCTTGGTCAGATTGTCTTTGGTTTAATTAAATCTGTTGAAGTTTTAAAATTTTGTCTGTCACGCCTTGCCGTCTGATATGTATGGAACGAAATATAACGTTACACTTGAAGCGCAGGAGCTTTAACATGTAGGCTCGCCATCGAAATACATTTACACATACCGACGGAGAAAAGACACTCATTCGTAACTAACGTTAGCATTATTTACATTGCCGAAGAAACTATAGAAACAAGTGTTTGCCACTAACATGGCGATATCCCCCGCCACCTCAATTTTATGTGTCAGTACGGAGGGATGGAGCCCAATTCTATATCCCCCGCTAATTAACGAGTGCATTTACTGATGATCTTAGGCTAACTCAGGGTTCACTGTTGAAGATTAATATGATGAGCTAAAACAAATAAACTGATAAAGAGCCGAAGTTTTGGTAAATGTTTTCGGTGTATAGTCGGGTGGGTTTAGAATTCGTTCTAAGGTGCGCTTCCCGGAAATTACATAGTTACGTTATTCCAAATAAGGCAAGCCACGAGGGACAGAGGCGTGACTGCAGCTCGCCATGCGCGTTCATGTGATGTTACTCAACTTGAATTTGAATTTTGAATTTGAATTATATGAACTGAATTTGAATGTGCGAACTGAATGAAATGCTTCAAGTTTTCTCTTAAATTCAATACAAATAATTGGATTCAGTTTCAGATTACTTGTTCATTCAATTTCAAAACCAAAAAATTCAATTCAAAGCAGGTTAAATTCAATTCAAAACTAATTAAATTCAATTCAAAACCAAAATTCAATTCAAATTCTGTTGGAACAAATTTCGTTCCATAGATATGTCATAACAAATTGGGACCATAACAGCAGTCCACCTTAAATGGAAGTACTGCTTTGCAAAACTAGTATTTGTCAACCACTACGTTCATTCACAAACATTATGTCTTCACTGATTAGAATACAGGCTCTGTTAGTCAACAGTTTCTGTCTGCCATCGGCACCATTAAGATTATCTACACCTCCAAGGAATATTCACGCAGACAACGTTGAGCTCTCTTTCCACCGGCTGCCTCTGCTTGCGATAGCAGCACTTATCGACTGAAGCTCTTTTCGTGGCGCATCAGCAAATGCCAACATGTATTTACTTTAATTTCATCAAATGAATACTTGAAATATTTTCAATCATTCACAACTCTGTCTAATTTTGTATGTTTTATTATGGTTTTCATGGGGCAAGTTCGTACTAGCGAGTGGCCTTTTTTCTTTTTCTTTTACATACGTTCCCATCCAATCCATAACCTGTGTATGTTGATGACAGCAGACATGGAGCTGCTCTATTTATGCACGCAGTCACATTATTCTGTCACTAGATGGCACACCATTATTGACATCAGTCAATGAATATTCACTGACAAGCTGAACTTGAACACGGTTTGTAATATTGATACGGTCCATCCTACCCCTGATTTCCAGGGAGCTGCATTAATTAAACTCCTCAGCCATGCCTCATGTCAAACTGCTCTTATCCAATTCTAGGCAGTATAAAGTTTCCAAAGTAACCAAAATACATTGTGAGTGCTCAATCATATAAGCATTTTTTGTTCATTGAAAGTCTTCAAACTCTAGTTCTATTTTGAACCTCTATAACTTCAGCATTCTTTTTCCTAGACACTTCATTCGACTTCTAACATTAGCTAAGTTAACTGAATTACATGGTTAGCATTGTTAGCATAGTTAGCATAACTGCTAACAACATTAGCTAAGTTAGTTGAGTAATGGGGTTAGCATGGTAAATATTGTTAGCATAGTTAGCTAGGTAACGTGGTTAGCATATCTAGCATTGTTAGCATACTTAGAATAACTGTTAAAGACATTAGCTTAGTTCTTTAGCATTGTTCTTTCATTCTTTCTTTGTTCAGCTTTCTTTCAGTTTTTTTCATAAACATTCAAGCATTCAACAAATTCAAATGTAATTATATTTTCATGGCAACTATTCAGTGTGGCACCAGCAAACATTCAAACATTCAAATCATCCAAACTTTATTGTATTAAAGACAGCATCGCAGTGTGGCTTCAGCTTTCAGCATTCAGACTTACAATTTCTACAGGAATTGCCTGTCTAGTTATTATTACTTCTTCCACCGTTCCACACTTTTAAAACTAGTCCTACATACTTTTTGCCTTTTCAACAATTCATGTATCACATCGTGCAGACTTTTCCGGACATTATTGCTATTACTCTTCTCTTTCGTACTATTTATAATTTTTAAAATATTTCACTTTTTCTGATGTTTTTGTCCCATAGAAATGCGTTGAAACAGTCTACAAACTCTTAAACTCTTGTTGTACTTTAAACCTCTGTAACTTCAGCATACTTTCTCCAAGAGACTTCATTCAACTTCTCACATTAGCTACGTTAGCTGAGTAATGTGGTTAGCATGGTTAGCTTAGTTAGCATACTTGCTAACAACATAAGCCAATTTAGCTGAGTAATGTTAGCATGGTCACGTGGTTACCAAGGTTAATAGTTAGCATCACGGCTAACAACATTAGCTACGTTAGCTGAGTAACGGGGTTAGCATGGTTAGCATATTTAGCATAATTAGCATCGCGGCTAACAACATTAACTACGTTAGCTGAGTAACGTAGTTTGCATCGTTAACATTGTTAGCATAACGGCTAATAACATTAGCTTGGTTAGCTGAGTAAAGTGGTTAGCATGGTTAGCATTGTTAGAATAATACCAACAATATTAGCTAAGTTAGCTGAGTAACCTATTTAGCATGGTTAGCATTGTTCTTTCATTCTTTCTTTGTTCAGATTTCAGTTTTTTAATAAACATTCAAGTATTCTACATAATTCAAGTATTATATTTTCATGGCAGCTATTCAGTGTGGTGTCAGCAGACAATCAAATCATTTAAACTTTATTGTGTTCAAGACAGCATCGCAGTGTAGCTTCAGCTTTCAGCATTCACAATTCTTCAGAATTTGCAATTTTCCAGTTTTTGGATGCCGTCTGGTTAGAAATGAACGAATGCTTGTTCATTTTTGAAATCACAAAGAACACATGCTCTTTTATTTTTGAACACTGTTGTTTTTTAGCTGAACACGAACGGAGACTTGTTCATTTTTGAATGCCTGTTCAAATTTGAATACGTTCAGAATATTGACAAGCTCCCTTAATACCATGGAATCCTAGAAAATTCCCAAGGTCTGAAAATTTGGGCGTGTCAGACATGAAGGGGTTAATATCTATACTTGCCTAAAGGGTGTCAACTGTCAACCCCCGATTCATGATAAGCATACCCCAGACTACCAGAAACAAGAGAGAAAAAAACTTTATCTGACAAAAACAGGTTCACCCTTGTGGCTCCTGGACTATGAAGGGGAGAGAGCTGGTCGAATATGCATGGCGAGGCATCAGAAAAGGGGACGCCATAGCGGCCACGCCCATTGACCTACAGACATGCAGAGCACAACTTTTAATGCAATGGTCTCTTGAAGATCTGTAATAAATCTGAGGTTGATTGGACAAAATGTCTAGGAGGAGTTAGTTCAAATGCAGTGTGGAAATTAGGCCAAAATGACATGTTAAAGTCAAAATGGCCGACTTCCTGTTAGGAGTAGACCAGTGGTGCCAGAGACTTTTTTGTTCATCTTGGCAACTTACACATGTCCCAATTGCATCTTCCTACTCCCAAAAAAGCCCTATGGAGAGGGGTTTCTGAATACTTCAAGGGGACGCAAGAGAGAAATTTGCCACCGCCCCATGGGCGACGCTCTATCAAATGCAAGAGGTTGCCATCCTTGAACTGTTTATCAATTTTCATGAGGATATGAGTTCATTAAAGACATCAAAAACCCAAATGTTAACGAACTAGAGAGTTCATCCAATCAACCACAGATTTATTACAGATCTTCAAGAGACCATGCTGATCAAAAGTTGTGCTCCGCATGTCTGTAGGTCAATGGGCGTGGCCGCTATGGCGTCCCCATTTCTGATGGCTCACCATGCATATTCGAGTAGCTCTCTCTCCCTCATACTTCATCCAAACGGCTTCAAAATTCCTGTCCATGATAAGAGCCCCGCCCTGAATGCCTCCAAATGCTTGTAAGCAATCTCACTCATGGCGCCCCCTTGTGGAAACAAGAAATGCCATATTTTACATTAACATCAGCCGATTTGCTTGAAACTTTACATTTGTGCTGAGGGTCTGCCCCTGAATGCACCTGCCCGCGTTCGATTACGCTCCAAGCGCCCCCTGGTGGATGAAATATCAACTTGTCATAACTCCTTCGTGCTTTGTCCGATTTGCTCGAAACTTCACATGTGTTATGAGGGACAATCCCTGAATGCACCAGCCCACATCTGGTTATGCTCATAGTGCCACCTAAAGGATGAATGAAACATTGCGTTACTTCGCTTCTTCCCATTTTTCTCTCTTCTCACTTCACACCGTGGCACTTGCCTTCCACAGGCCTCCCGCGGTTGCGCGGTGCCCAATCACAGCTGCTTGCAGTTTCAATTATTATTATGGCCCGAGCCGACTGCAAAGCATCAGATTAGAACACTGTTGAAATCGTGCTGTTTATTATTATTACTAGGGCCCGAGCTGGGCCATAACAATCGACAGTGCATAACATCATCAAAAGATTCAAAGAAACTGGAAATATCTCTGTGCATAAGGGACAAGGCTGAATACCTTTACTAGATGCCTGTGATCTTCAGGCCCTCAGACGCCACTGCATCACTCACCGGCATGATTCTGTCATTGATATTACAAAATGGGCCCAGGAATACTTCAAGAAACCAGTGTCTGCAAACACAGTCCACCGTGCCATCCACAGATGCCACCTAAAACTCTATCATGCAAAAAGGAAGCCATTGTTCAGCATGACCCAGAAGCGCCAGCGTGTTCTGAGGGCAAAATCTACTTCAAAATGGACTCTAGCAAAGTGGCAAAGTGTCCTGTGGTCAGACGAGTCCAAATTTGACAATCTTGTTGGAAATCATGGGCGGTGGTCCTCCGGACTAAAGAGGAGAAAGACCACCCCTCCTGTTATCGGCATTCAGTTCAAAAGCCAGCATCTCTGATGGTATGGGGATGCATTAGTGCATATGGTGTGGGACACTTGCATGTTTTAAAAAGCACCATGAATGCTGAAAGGTATATAAAGGTTTTAGAGCAACATATGCTCCCCTCCAAACGAAATCTATCACAGGGAAGGCCTTGTGTATTTCAGCAGGACAATGCAAAACCACATACTGCAGCTATTACAACAGCATGGCTTCATAGTAGAAGAGTCCGTTTGCTGAACTGGCCTGCCTGCAGTCCTGATCTTTCACCAATTGAGAGCATTTGGCCCATAATTAAACAAAAAGTCCGTCAAAGGAGACCCAAAACTCTCCAGCAGCTGGAAGCCTGAATTAAACAAGAGTGGGATCAAATTTCAATGGCTAAACTCAAGAAACTTGTCTCCTCAATACCCAGACGCCTCCACTCTGTGTTAAAGCTATTCTTACCCTTCTGGAATTTTTACACTTTTCTTTTGTAACCTTAAAATGCTCCTAATTTTGGCACACTAAAACACTAATTTTGGCACACTAAAATGTAAAAGAAATCCACCAGGTGTTGAAACTCATCGATATTCAATTCTCATATATTTCTGATAAAAGTCTGACCAATCATTTTCTTCGGTCCAAATAAAATGATTTGCCGAGCTTCCTGTCTGTCATCCGTTGCTGTGCCTGTTCCAGTTGCCTACCTCGTCACCTCTTGCGAGTCGCGCGCCTCTCTGGCAGAGCAGCAGAGTGGTAGAGACAAAACAGATTCTCAACAAAGTTAGCCTGCAAACGAAGCAGCTGCAGTTATGAGAGCAGTTTTGCAAGAAAATATGTACAGTATGAATTCTGCCGAAACACGAAGCATCTGACTGTAAACAAACAGGCGCTGAAATGCTATAATTACTAACGTTAATGGTAGTTCGTCAGACGTTATGAGGGCATTTTATTTTATACCACATATAGAGTTGAATATTAGGTAATTACGGTTGGTTAGTTTTCACTAAACGGTGCCTCTGAATCTGACTCCATTGCCCCGTTTCAAAATGCTTTCACACCGGACGCGAAACGAATTTTTTGCACAACAGATTACATTCGAAGTCAATGCAAAGACGCGAATACGCACGAGATTTGAATCTTTGCATTGACTTTGAATGTAATCTGTCCTGCGAAAAGTTCGTTTCGCGTACTTTCTCACCGCACGTGTCAGGGGAGGAGGGGAGCCTCAGAGGTCAGGCAGGCGGAGGAGGGTGGGACTTTGGAGGGAGGCAGAGTTGTTCATGTTCAAATTTCTACTAAGTGCTGTGCCGCATGCCAGAAAGGTAAGAATAGCTTTAAAGAGAAGAGGGGATGCGTGGCGATGCGGGAAGACAGCGGGAACTATGCATGTCATGCGTAACATTGCGGTACGGTAGAAGTGAACGATGCGCGAACAATACTTAACCTATGCATAAACAAATCATGCCACGGCGTGTCAATGCGGCCAATTTTTGGCTGTGCATTGCGTAGACAGTGTGTAACTTATACGTGTACAGTGCGTGAACAGGGTGCAAACTAGGCTTCACACTCCTCTGTGTACCACTGAAATGGGACACCATGCCACAACACATTGGGCGGCATGGCGGGGACAACAATCAAGCAAGTGCCAGGGTGGCAAAACTCTTACTTGTCAAAAAGGAATTGATGATATCTATAATTTCAACAAGTATTTGTCACATCCGTGTCTTAGTCCCCCGCCAGGAAATGGAAAATCTTGTCAAAATGAACAGTGTCTCGGTGTAACCTTGAGAGTGACGCGAAGGTCACCAAAATCGATTGGCGCCGGGGCACCACCCTAATACATGCTGACATGAAATTTGAAGGAAATCCGTCAATTCGTTCTTGAGATATCTCGCTGACAAGGTTTCGGGACGTACGTATTGTGGCACCCCGAGTGCTTCTCGGTGTCCCACTAATTCAACCTGGCACTCAAGGGCACATAGCAGGAAGAAACCACAGGGCTATGTAATTGACAATCAGTATTTTCCTGCAGACATGTTGGCTAATTGGCTAATTGGTTGTTAAGGGGGCAAACCTGGGCACCATTGATTTAATGAGGACTAGGTCTTCAAAAAAGGCTAAGCTGGCAGTGTGGTGGGCCTTTTTTCACCAATGTCTGTCTCCCCAGCACTGTGTGAAGACTGGCAGGCGGCGGAGTAACCCTAACCACATAGAATTGGAAGCCCTCAAGACCTGCGACTAGTGTGGACGGATTGTGCTATTTTTGTTGGTTTTTGGCCCCTGCCCCTTTCGCTCACCGGAGTATTTGTGAAACCTGAGAGAAATAAATCAAGTCTAATTTTGTTTCCACCGCATTTTTTTGCAGTATGTCTTCTTAATTCCCCACAAGTGGTGGAGAATGCGGGCGAACTGACCCAGCTCGAAGTAACCGACCAGTATAACGAAGGATGGATGCAGCCCTGAAGGAGGTGCTCACGGGGGTGCTACAAACCCAGCAGACCCTGCAGAGGGCAGTGACTGAGCTATGCAGCACGATGGCTAAGAAGACCCCGGAGCAAACGTTGACTAAACTAACGGCGGAAGATGACGTGGAGTCATATTTGGAGCTGTTTGAACGGATCGCGACCAGAGACGGCTGGCCGAGGGCGGAGTGGGCGCACATACTAACTCCCTTTTTGACCGGTGAGGCCCAACAGGCCAGCCAGTTGCGGATGCTGCCAATTATGCACTTTTAAAAGCAGCCATCCTATCTCTTTATGGCTACAGCCTTCCAGCAAAGGCACTACGAGTCCATCAATGGACGTATGACCCCGCGGTGCCGGCAAGGCCCCAGGTGAGGGCCCTACAGCGCCAAGTGAAGACGCGGCTCACCGAGGGGGAGGGACCCTCTCCTTTGGATAGAGTGACACTGGATATGTGTGTGAGGGCACTGCCGGCTGAAGTTAAGAGATATGTATCCCAACAAGGGGCTACCGATGTAGACCGGCTGATTGCACTACTGGAGAATCACCAGGTCACCCAAGAAATAATGAAGGCTACAAGCGGCGGTCTCAAGACTGGGAACAACAACAGGCCCCCTGCCAGGAAGGTGATGGATGTACCGCTGGGGGCTAGGGGTGGAAGACCACTCCCAAGGAACGTCTACCCCCGAGAAGATAGAAGCTGCTTTGAGTGTGGGAAGAAGGGACATTTCGCCCGATATTGCCCTGAGAGGACTGAGCCAATGCCCACAGCGGGGTCCGCCCCCTCCCCATTCCCATGTGGGTACTTGACAACCGACTGGCTAGAATCCTGTGAGTCAGCTCCCCGTTTCCGAGTGAAGATACGGGGTAGAGACACTGAGGCCCTCCTAGATAGTGGGAGTGCCATCACCTTGGCACGGCCAGAGTTTGTGGACAAGTCCCAAGGAACTCCGGTGGTAGTATCATGCATGGAGATGACAAAAGCTACCCTACCAGTCAAGTAACCATATGCTCTCCCAAGGGCACTGTGTCCACACGTGTAGGGGTCATCCCAGGACTCCCAGTACCCGTACTGATTGGCCGAGACTGTGGCTTGTTCCCCAAGTACTGGGCATGGTCACCAAAGGGAAAAGTTGTGCGCCACAAGATGCCCTCCCGAGTGATTCAAGTATGTGCTGCGCCCTCAAGAGAGACCTTGTCTGGTTCAGAGGACACCGATGGCCCCCCTGCTGGCCGGGTGAGCAGGAGGCGGGCTGCCATAACCCCACTGCTGGAGCAAGGAGCCCCTCCAGGAAGTGAGACAAGTGAGGATGACCATGCGAATGAGTTCATGCGAATCCACAGTGGTCCACCAGAGGGGGCTACTGAGTTCAGCCGAGCCCAGCACGAAGATCCCAATCTGGTCCAAGCATGGAAAGCCGTAAGCCACGGGGAGGTAAGCCGACCAGTTTTTCCGCACTTTATGGTGAACAATGGGCTATTATATAGGGTAATTAGAAAGAATGGTGAACTGTGCAATCAGCTACTGGTGCCAAAGACTTATGTTTCCAAGGTGCTCTACTTGGCACACTCCCACCCTCTTGGAGCCCACCTGGGTGCTGAAGAGACGTATGAAAGACTGACCATGAGGTTCTAAAGGCCAGGGGTGAGGGGAGCGGTGGAAGACTACTGTAAACACTGCGCCGAGTGCCAACTCCACAGCCCAAAGGTATCGTATCGCAACCCTTTGATACCCCTGCCGATCATTGATGTCCCCTTTAAACGGATAGGGATGGACATTGTAGGTCCCCTGCCGAAGTCCAGTGGAGGTCATCGGTACGTTCTCGTCATCCTGGACTACGCCACTTGGTATCCCGAAGCCCTTCCCCTGAGGACAGCAACGGGTAAGACGGTGGCTAAAGAACTGTTCATACTGTGCAGTAGAGTGGGAATACCAGAAGAAATATTGACGGACCAGGGGTCATGTTTCATGTCAAAGGGAATGAGGGCGTTGTGTCAACTGTTGAAAGTCAAACAGGTCAGAACCTCTGTTTACCACCCGCAGACTGACGGGCTTGTAGAGCGTTTTCACAAAATCCTGAAGCAAATGATGAGGAAGCTAATAGAGAGTGATGCTAAAGATTGGGACCAGCTATTGCCCCATCTACTGTTTTCTATACGGGAAGTACCACAGGCCTCCACCGGCTTCTCACCCTTTGAGTTACTGTATGGCGGGAGACCACGTGGACTACTGGACCTGGCCAAGGAGGCGTGGGAACAAACACCTACGCGACACATGACCGTGATTGAGCATGTGGAGATAATGCACCACCGGATGGCCCAGATCTTGCCCGCGGTGAGGGAACACATGCGCCAGGCACAGGAGGCCCAAGCTAGGCTTTACAACAGGGGAGCCCAGGTGAGAGAATTCAACTCGGGGGATAAGGTCATGGTGTTGACCCACTCAAGAGTGCAAATTTCTAGCAAAATGGCACGGGCCGTATGAGGTGCTGGAAAGGGTCTCCCCGGTCAATTATAAAGTAAGGCAGGTCGGAAGACGGCAGAACACCCAGATATACCACGTTAATGTATTAAAAAGATGGAATGAACCCAACCAGGTTCCGTTACCAGTCTTTGCTAACTGGCCTCCGCCTGGGCCTCCTGATATCCTCATGGGCGACCAACTTTCCCCTCACCAGGTCCAAGAGCTGAAGGAGCTGTTAAGTTGGAATCGGGACGTCTTTTCTGACCAACCTGGGCGAACTACGGTAGTCACCCATGACATTGTTACAGAGCCAGGAAAGATGGTGAGGCTGAGACCCTACCGGATCCCAGAAGCCCGAAGGGAAGCCATCCGTGAGGAGGTACGTGCTATGTTAAAGATGAATGTCGTTGAGGAATCTAACAGTGCCTGGCGGAGCCCAATTGTGATGGTACCGAAACCGGATGGCTCATTACGGTTCTGCAATGATTTTAGGAGATTAAATGAAATCTGTTTGATGCCTACCCAATGCCCAGGGTAGATGAACAAGGGGCCAGCTAGGTTCATCAGTACTCTGGACCAAACAAGGGGGTATTGGCAGGTACCCCTGACTGCCCAAGCCAAAGAGAAGACTGCGTTTGCAACCCCTGACGGACTGTTCCAGTATAAGGTACATCCATTTGGGGTCCATGGAGCCCCGGCCACGTTTCAACGCCTAATGGACCGAGTCCTAAGACCCCACAGTGAGTATGCCGCATCGTACCTAGACGACATTGTAGTGCACAGCCCAGACTGGAAGACCCATCTGGAATGCTTGGAAGCAGTCCTGGGGGCCTTACGAACTGCGGGGTTGACGGTCAAAGCAGCTAAGTGTCGCCTTAGTCTGGAGGAGGCCCACTACCTTGGATATACGGTAGGAAGGGGCTGCGTGCAACCTCAGGCGTCAAAGGTGGAGGCCATAGCCACGTGGCCCCGGCCAGAAACTAGAAAACAGGTGAGGACCTTCTTGGGCCAAGTGGGGTATTACAGACAGTTCGTACCAAATTTTGCTTCTCTTGCTGCCCCCCTGTTTGACCTGACAAAGAAGGAGAGTAAACACAACGTTTGCTGGACAAGCGAGGCTGAGGAAGCCTTCCACTCCTCAAGAGAGGCACTGTGTCACGAGCCTGTCCTGGCCACGATAAACTTCTCCTTACCCTTGATTCTCTAGACAGACGCTTCGGATACCGGCTTGGGGGCGGTCCTGTCACAAGTCAAAGACGAAGTGGACCAACCAGTGACCTACATCAGCCGTAAGTTGCTCAAACATGAGCGCAACTATGCTACAATTGAAAAAGAATGCTTAGCAATCAAGTGGGCTATAGAGCACTTGAAATACTATTTGACGGGACGAGAATTTACTCTGATAACCGACCAAGCGCCACTAAAATGGATAAAAACAAGAACTCTCGAATAACCAGATGGTTCCTTGAGTTACAGGATTATAGGTTTAAGGTGAAACACAGAGCGGGGAAACACCATGGAAACGCGGATGCCCTGTCTAGGAGACCAGAATGCCTTTGATCGCTTCCTGATCGAGGGACTCGGATGTTGAGGGGGAGGGAGTGTGGCACCCCGAGTGCTTCTCGGTGTCCCACTAATTCAACCTGGCACTCAAGAGCACATAGCAGGAAGAAACCACAGGGCTATGTAATTGACAATCAGTATTTTCCTGCAGACATGTTGGCTAATTGGCTAATTGGTTGTTAAGGGGGCAAACCTGGGCACCATTGATTTAGTGAGGACTAGGTCTTCAAAAAGGCTAAGCCGGCAGTGTGGTGGGGCTTTTTTCACCAATGTCTGTCTCCCCAGCACTGTGTGAAGACTGGCAGGCGGCGGAGTAACCCTAAGCACAGAGAATTGGAAGCCCTCAAGACCTGCGACAAGTGTGGACGGATTGTGCTATTTTTGTTGGTTTTTGGCCCCTGCCCCTTTCGCTCACCGGAGTATTTGTGAAACCTGAGAGAAATAAATCAAGTCTAATTTTGTTTCCACCGCATTTTTTTGCAGTATGTCTTCTTGATTCCCCACAGTATGTATGTGCATACGGACAGTCGTGAATACTATGTCCCGCCGCTTCGCGCATTTGCGCGGCGGGGGACAATAATGATATATGGCAAATCAGTTCTGATTCAGTGAAATGTATTTTCTACGTGAAAGATATTTGATTTGTCACATTTAAAAATTATTCTACAGATATCTTAACCAATTTAATCCAAAAATTTTCATTGCAATGTAATTGCAAGCATTTTACTCCTTTGAGCTCCCTAACACATACATTCTACATATTTTTTGATTTCATGATGGTTAAGTTCAAAGTTGCATTTTTTTTTGCCAAAAGCCAACAACAAGCTTTTTCAAGCTTCTAAAAGTAAAAAAAAAAAAAAAAACATTTTAACTTCTCTAATTATATTTTGACAAGTCAAAATGTAATTTCCACTGGTGAAAACTAAATTAAATATTAAACCAGCCGTAAACTGTCAGGTTTTTGCCCGTTTCCAGTCTTAGTTTCCCGTTTCCTCAAGTACTTATTCTGTAGCTTTAATTAATATGCATTTATTTCCCTTAAACAGCTTGTTTCATCTCAATTGTTTCATGCACATCTTCATTCTCAACTAACATATAATGAAGTTATCTGTCCTGGTGCTCTTAATTTCATCAAAAAAAACTTTTAAAAAATGCTCATTTGGCTGTTCAGAACATATTTCTATTGGATCAATGAGGATGATAATATCACTGATCATTTTGCAATTGAGTGATTTAAAAAAATCATTGACAATAGTCTATGTGTTAGCCAAGCATGAGTTTTGAACATATCACCTAACCCTTTGTACAGCTCATGTGACTTACCTGCCGGTTTTGGTTAAACGTTAACTTGTACTTTGTGCTTTTTATTAGCTTACCGGCTGATAAGCTATTGTCGTGGTGTGGCGTCCGTTGTCCAGAACATTTTTTTATCTTTTTTTGGTCAGATGAATTTTCATGTAAATTTGCAATAACTTACAGGACCATATCTCCAAAAAACTTTCTCGGATTTTTGATTGAATTTGTTTTGTCCGTTTTATTGGCCCTTGAAATTTTGGTTCCAATGTTAAAGATGGGACTGAGTAATTAAAAAAAAAAAATCAGTTCTCAAAGACTGCGCAAAAATTTTTTTTTGCAGATAGAGATTAAGTTTGTATTACTGACATATAGGTAGTATTATATGACCTATAATTTGGCTGTGTTAAAATTAACCTCAGATGACCTTGAAAGGTCAAACTTGAGGTCAAGCAAAATGTTGCAATTTCTAAAGGTTTCTTGGCTTGAAAATATTGAAGATTGGGAACATATGTGCATTGAACAAAGCCTCCTTTGCAGACGTCTTATGGTGTTCGGTTAATTTCCTTCACACAACGTCTGCGCACTCGAGCGAGGTTTTGTGTTCCACCAATCAGAAACTAGCTCCTAAAATCCAGGAGCTAATATATACGCAGAAACAGATAAAGCCAATACGGCAGACGGTGGCGAACATGTTTTCTCTCGAGCTTTGGATAAAATGTGCAAAACCTTCAATATTGAAAGAATGAGTATGTTGTGTGAAGGAAATTAACCGAACACCATAAGACGTCTGCAACGGAGGCTAGGGGCTAGTCTCTATCGTGGCTGGAACAGGATTAATGAATTCAGGGTCTTCTGCTTGTTCAACTAGTTCAGCTACTCGAAATAGAGGTGGTTGTCCAGATGCTTTTACGGGAGTTGAAGTGTCAAAGTTATCGAAGATTAGCCGTGTTTTGGCCAACGGAGAAGAACACTCTTCTGTTGTTAGACGTTTCGTTCGGGGCCTTTCGCTTTCATAAAGAAGTTTTAATTCCAATCGCTTTTCATCAAGTTCTTTCTCTATTTTCGAAATTTTTTCAAGTAAGCGATAGCAGCCCGTTCGGCAGACGAATAACTCGTTCGTGTATATCGCTGTGTTAACAGAGATGACAGAGCTTATTACTGCAGCGATATCAAGTTTGCATTTTCCATGCACACGTATCTTGCCTTTATTTGAGAGGATTTTTGTTTTACACACAAAACAAATGTCGTTTTCTACAAGTTCATTTCACTATTTTTGACAAGCTGCAGGGAAAAGCCATAGTAATGACAGAGATCATAACATATAACAAGCATTCTGATTGGCTCATCAAGCACAATCACATTACGTCACGGAACACAAAACCTCGCCCGAGTGCGCAGACGTTGTAGGGTGAAGGAAATTAACCGAACACCATATGACGTCTGCAACGGAGGCTACATTGAGCAGACATAGGAAGTCATGTTTGAACTTGACCTTCAGCGACCTTCAAAGGTTAAACTTCACATAGTGAGATTTCAATGACTTTATCACCAAAACTATTACAGATAGAGCTTAGGTTTGTAATGCAGGCATATAGGAAGACATGAATGAAGTTTCATTTGGTGACATTGAACTTGACCTTCAGTGACCTTGAATGCCCAGATTTCACAGTGAAATTTCAAGGATTTATATCAGCAAAAGGGTCACAGATAGTTTTGGTTTGTATTGGAGTTGTATAGGAAGTCATACATGAACTTTCATTTGGTGGCCTTGAACTTGACCTTCATATAGACCTTCAAAAATCTAACTGGACCTACAGAAAATTCAATGACTTTTATCACTGTAAAGGGCACAGATGGAGTGTAGGTTTGTATTGCAGACAAGGAGTCACATATGAACTTTCACTTGGTGACATTCAACTTGACTGTCAGTGACCTTTGAGGGTCAAACTCCACAGTGAAATTACAATGACCACCAAAATGCTCATAGATTGTGCCAAGGTTTGTATAGAGACATTTAGAAAGTCATTTATGAAGTCCATTTGCTGATGACAACTTGACATTCTGTGACGTTAAAAGTTCACAATTAACATTGAATATATATTGATATATTTTAATGACTTTTATAACCAAAACTGCTTCAGAGCTTAGGATTGTATTACAGAAGGTCTAATAAATCTATGTGAACTTCGATTTAGTGACCTTGGTATTGA
Source organism: Gymnothorax reevesii (assembly GCA_029721435.1). Lineage (NCBI taxonomy): Eukaryota > Metazoa > Chordata > Actinopteri > Anguilliformes > Muraenidae > Gymnothorax > Gymnothorax reevesii. The sequence goes on from CM056581.1 coordinate 61,557,165, forward strand.
TTTTCATTGATTCAAATGTGACACTCCACATGAAATTTTCATAACTAGTATCATGGCTGTAAGACAGCTAGCCGGAAAGCTACAGGCCTCTTGGTCCTATTTTGCTTTGTTCTGTGCATGTTACTTGCTGTTTGTTTCCATTGTAAAGCGACCTTGGGTCTAAGAAAGGCGCAAAAAATCAAAATGATTAATATTTTAATTATTAATGTAATTATTATTATTTTTTTATTATTATTTATTCTCTGTCGTCCATGTGCATCTGAACCTCATCTGCTCTCTGTTCTGACAGCTGGTGATGCAAACAAGGTTTAGAACAATGCTGATGGTAAAATAGTAGGCATATTGAAATCATGTTGGTTTTATGACTGTTGGTGAGCTTAATACATAATTCAAACAGGTTAACATCTCATCATATTCAGTCCCTCTCCTCACGGTCAGACAAAAACATCACCTCACCCCTCATAGAGCTCATAAAACCTACCTGCAGCACTGTGCTCCTTCTCTCGGACTCAGTCGCCCTAGTCTTGCGGTGCCAAAAAATCGGAAATTTCCACTTCCTGATCGTCTGGGGACATCATAATAGAAAAGAGTTACTAGGGCACCAGCGAAACCGGCCGATAACAAAGCAACACCCCTTTGAAAGCAATGCCTTATTTGAATAGTGAGGCCTTCCCGGAAATAGTGTGCTCGCCCTTTTCTCCTCCGTAGGTAAACCAAAGGGGGTCTATATAGTGACTTTGTAAATCGGAGAGAAAGCAATGGATTCCTTGTGTCCACCCGCGGACATGGAGCAGCAAATTTTTACACTCAGTTACAATATTCTATCACTAGATGACACCCGGATCAGTTATTGAATATTCACGAGGAAGACCAGCTCGAACATGGTTCAGAATATGGACAAGTTCACTCCAATCCCTTTTTCTCAGGAGTCGCCTGACTTTAACGCCTCAGCTAAGCCTGATGTGTAAACTGCTCAATATACTTGCCTGCAGTATCTATTCAGCACTCCGTTATTTCCTTTTTTTTTTCTTTTTAAAAAAAATTTGGCATCTCCGATCCCACCCGAATCTGGAATGCCCAGTTGAAACTATGTAGAAGGCACAAGGCTTGCTCGTATGTGACCCCCTGCTGCCAATTCAGGAGAGTGTAGACAGTTCGCGGCTCTCCTCCGAAGCAGCCACCGGTCAGCCCCCGCTTCTTATACACTCATTGGTTGAATCTTCGCAAGTTTAGAATGAGGGCGAAGGATACCCAGACACGAACAGGCTTAGAATCTTCTTGATGAGCGCTCGTCTGGCCAACGAGAGGCGCTTGAGCAACAAACAAGGCAAGTATTATTTTCCCCTCTGGCAGTCCCTTCCCAATTTGCATCCCTGTAGCACATTGGCCAATTGTGCGCTACTCTGAGAAAGCTGCCGACCACTGCCGCCTGGTACAAGGCGGGGATCGAACCTGCGAAGTCATAGTCACTTCAGCTTCGCAACGCAATGCTTTACCAAGTGAGCGATCCGGTAGCTCCTCCCTTATATCCTTGTAAGTACTCACGTTGATAGCCAATAGTTCAATTATTCACTAAGGCTCATCAGCGTAACGCACACTCATAGTTCACGCCCACATTAAACTTCCACGTTAATAATGTATTGATTGACTAGTTTCTTATCCAATTGCTGAGAGTTTAAAGGTGCCCTGTGTAAGAACTAAGGTCAAAATATCCAAACAATGAGCTAAACACAACAAAAGAATGAGAAGAAATAAGGGCAATGTCATAAAAAATATGACAAGGTTTAGTGCTGCAGAGATATCAACCTGATTTAGCACGCTAAATCACTAGCTGCGCACCTTCCTGTGTCATAATACCAGTTTCTGCCATGGGTGGAGGTATGCGTGCCACATAACAGCCAGCCAACCTGCAGTGCATGAATAAATCGAACGGCTTGAGGGTGTACTTGACCCTGATGTCAATCGTGTGGAAGGTCCATTAGCTAAGAAGCTTGAAATGGCTCAGATGATAATGAGCCCTAAATGAATGCAAGAATCGTAATGGAAAAATTAGCATAATGTAATGAAACATGTCAGAATGTTGAGTTGTGACTAGTGATACTTCATTGTTAGAAGAGGTCTTGCTAATGAAGACTGCATATCAGGCAAACTGGTTACATACTTTGAAATTATTATCAGGCAGGCGGCATACATAACGTTCTAAAGTGATCTCGTCCCTAGTGTTACTTGTCCATGAGCAGCTATGAGTACTTCATAATTTTGAACTCCACTATAACTGTTTTGACGATGTACGGTGAAATGATGGTCAACTAACAATGGAGACTGGCGAGCTGACTTTGGGATCAGAGACTGGTTATGGTAAAGTCCGGCATTAGATAGATTTATTTACGCAAAATAATGTAAGCGCTTAACATTAGCTAACGTTACGTTGACGCTAGCTTGCTCAACAGCAACAAATGTTATCTTGCTAATTAATTTATTTCGAATGAACAATGACATGTAATTTAGACATATTTACTGGATCGGGTGAAGGGGAGTAGCTTGAAGATGTCATAGTATAGAATCACTTGACATCAACTGACGTTGTTGTGTTTATATCTCAGTTTTGGAGTCAGAGCGGCCCTGTTTGGATTGTAGATAGTCGGCAATGGCTCTGGGTCTGTTGGGAAGGTGGGGGCGAATCATGGACAGTGGGCTCGATGGGAGAAGAGACTGCGCCGTTTCTTGATTGTTACGCTAAGGTACACAAACTCACTTTCTGCAGGTATACTGCCCACTTTTTCTTTGGAATGTGTAGAGTATGAATTTAATTTTTGGCTGTCCATTACACAGGGCACCTTTAAACTTTCTACAGCTGATAAAAATGTTTCGCTGCAAGTGCGACATGTATCCACACTCTTTGAAGTTTTTCGTCCGTGAGTACTTTGCCCACGACACCTGTTGCTGGTCGGACAGTGTTAACAAGCACACGACTTCAGCAAGTCATCGCCCCCAATATGAAGGACCGCCCAAAAGACTTAGGATTGGTTCTGCAATGCAGGTTTTATTTAAACTCTGTAACTGTCTCCACTCAGTTTTAGTAACGAAAGCTGGGGGAATGTCATCACGGTAGGAACACACTGCAGCGGCGCAGCGCGATGCGAATTCGCTGACGCTCATAGCTGCTAACTGCTTATGGGCGTTTCCACTAGGTGTGCACCCCACTCTGAAATGCCGGAAGCGTTGGAATTTTAATAATGGTGAGTGCACATTGAAGTGCAATGCATAGCAAGGGTTACATTAGAAACCCTTGCATATACCAATCATCATACAGTAAAATTAAAACCTCTGACCACAAAAATAATGGGCTTATCTGTCAGTAGCTTGCTTATGGTGTTGTATGTAGGCATATTCAAATATCATTCTGATAGGACCACTTTGTCAAAAAGAGGACATTTATTGAAAGCATACAGGCATATCAGCATGCAAGCATACATTGGGTTTGGCGACATGGCTCTGTTCTGAGAGATCCTTGCCCTTCCAAGCATGGAACCGAAGGCAGAGAGCTGCTATTAACCTCCCGTCCATAGAACAGAGCCTACAGCAACTATGACCTCAAAAGGAAGAGACATTGTTTTCTGAACGGTAATTTACTCACAAGAGAACATAATCAATACATGCTGTAAAAGACAGGTGGAGCTGGGGTGGAGGAGGGTTGTTGATCTAGCGTGCCAAGGAACAGCTGCTCCGAAGGCAAACTTAAAAAAGGCCAACATAATAGCAGCCAAGCAATCATGTGACAGCAAAGTCAGATGACAATCAAATGCACTCAGGTGACCCTCTAGGAGGAAGTACCTCCTACGTTACCCCTACACTTGCCAAAGCATTTTAATGGCCCCCAAGATTTTCAAATACTACTCTGATGAGAGAAAAGTGGAACTTTCTGAAAGACATGGGTCCCATTACACCTGCCATAAAGCTAAGGCAGCTTTCCACACAATAAGAACATCATAACATCCGTAAAACATAGTGGTCATAGTGTGATGATCTGAGGCTGCTATTCTGCTTCAGGACCTGGGAAACTTGACATAATTGATCAAACCATGAACTGGTCTCCACCAGAAAGTCCCAGAGAAAGTCTGGCTGTCACTTTGTAACCTAAAGCTCCAGAGCAGTGGGCTTATGCAGCAGGACAGAGATCCAACGCTCACAAGCAAGTCCACCTCAGAAATGCTCAAAAGAAAAATAAAAATGAAGGTTTTTGAAAGGCCTAGTCAATATCCTGGCATGAATCCGACTGCGATCCTGTGGCATGACCTTTAACAGACGGCTCATGCTTGAAATCCTTCCATTAAAACAATTCTGCAAAGAAGAGTGAGCCAAATTTCCACCACATAATGTCCAAGATTCATAGCCAGTTTGCTCATGTTAGATTGTAGTTGTTGCAGCTAAGGGTGGCACAGCCAGTCATTGGGTTTACAGGGGCAATTATATTTTCACACCTATGATATACATTTTAAATAACTTTCTACTTTCAGTAAATGAAATTATTATATAAGAATGCACTTTGTGTTTTCACATGATGTCATTATAATAAAATTACGTTGTAAATGATTTGAAACATATAACTGTCTGTGGTAATCAGTGGCAGTGATAACAAATGAAGCTAAGCGAAAGTTCAGTCAGGAAGGCTCTCGCACACATCAACTCCATTTATTTCATTCACTCATGTTCCCTGCATCTCCGCAGTCAATGTCCGGGGCTGTCAATTGAGCTGTCAGCTAGCGTAGCAGCTGATCTCTTCTATCCAAACGGGGTGCACCTCAGTCGCGTTGCTAGCCAATCGTTCTGCTGCTGTCTTTTAAAAAAAATGTTATTCTCTCTACCCTAGTTCACCCATGCTGCCATTCGCTGACCCTCCTCCTCCCCAACACCACCTTACTCATCGGACCTCCCATACTGCCGCTCCAGCTCCACCAGCCTTCAGCCACTACCGCCACCAGTGTCTGGACTCTTCGGGGGATTTCCTGTTGCTGCTCTGAGCAGTGCTCAGAGTCCAAGCGCTAAAAACTTGTTTGATTCTAAGCATGTTACTCCTTTATGCTCAAAGCATAATAAATATTTTTAAGATTTCACTTGAGTCTCTCCTGATTGAACTGTAGATAATCAACAATTGCGAATTGACTTGTATTTCAAGCCAACATATCCAAAATGTAATTTTAACAGGTGGATTCAAAGATATCTACGACTCAATGTTTTTACTTGTGTATATTAATTCTAGATATTAAGAATTTCCTTCTTATGAGTGGAAATGTGCATTGTATAGATCTGTAACTACAAGAAGTCAACTTACACCATTGACTTCCATTCACATTTTATTGCAGATTTGACATGTTACGATTCCAAGTCAACAAATCCATTATACAATTTTGACTATTTGCAATTCTAAATTATACTATCTACCACTCCATTTTCACGAGTCAAAATATTAATTATTGACATCGACAATTCAGATCTCACGAGTGGAAATACCAATTGTTGATGTCAACAATTTGATTCTTGCCAATAGAAATGTTAATTGCAGATAACATAAATTGTCCTTTGATTGCAAAATTCAAGTATGTTGAATGGATCTAAAATTCAATTCTGACGAGTCAAAATTATATCACTGATGCCAGTGTGGCATTCTAAGTAAGAGTGCAATTTCAGATATCAACAAATACATTTCAAGTATCTGAAATGCCATTTTAGATGTCTGAAATTACAACCCCTGTTCCGGAATAGTTGGTACGAAGTGTAAATTATGAATAAAATGCAATGACTTTCAGATCACGTGCGCCAATATGTTATTTACAATAGAATATGGATAACACTTCAAATGTTGAAACTGAGACGTTTTACATTTTTATCCAAAAAATGAGCTTATAACAAATTACCTGGCTGCAATGGGCCTCAAAAAAGTTGGGACACGGGCAAAAAGGGGCTGAAAAAGCAATTAATATATAAAAAAATCAGCCGAAAGAACATTTTGTAATATGTAATATGTAATATGTGAACTGGCATCAGGTATGTAACATGGTTGGCTATTAAAGGGATGTATTTCAGAGGCTGAGTCTCTCAAAAGTAAAGATGGCCAGAGGCTTTCCAACCTGTGAAGACTTGGGTAAAAAAATAGTGGAATACTTTAAAAATAATGTTCCTCAACGTCAAATTGACATGGCTTTGAAGGTCTCATCATTGACATTGCATAACATCATCAAAAGATTCACTTTACTAAATGGGCTCAGGAATATTTCAAGAAACCACTATCTATAAACACAGACCGCCGTGCTATCCAGAGATGCAACCTGAAACTCTATCATGCAAAAAGGAAGCCATTGTTGAGTATGATCCAGAAGCGCCCCCGTGTTCTGAGGGCAAAGACTAATTTAAAATGAACTCCAGAAAAGTGTCAAAGTGTCCTGTGGTCAGACAAATTCAATTTTGCATTCTTGTTGGAAATAATGGGCGTCGTGACGAAAGAGGAGAAAGACCTCCCCTCCTGTTATCAGCGTTCAAAAAGCCAGCATCTCTGATGGTATGGGGATGCATTAGTGCATATTGTGTGGGACACTTGCATGTTTTCAAAAGCAGCATGAATGCTGAAAGGTATATAAAAGTTTCAGGGCAACATTTGCTCCCCTCCAGAAAGCAACTATTCCAGGGAAGGCCTTGTGTATTTCAGCAGGACAATTCAAAACCACATACTGCAGATATTACAACAGCATGGCTTCATAGTAGAAGAGTCTGTATGCTGAACTGGCCTGCCTGCAGTCCTGATCTTTCACCGATTGAGAACATTTGGCGCATAATTAAACAAAAAGTCAGGCAAAGGAGACCCAAAACTCTCCAGCAGCTGGAAGCAAGTATTAAACAAGAGTGGGATCAAATTCAATGGCTAAACTCAAGAAACTTGTCTCCTCAATGTCCAGACGCCTCCACTCTGTGTTAAAGAGAAGAGGAGATGCTACTATATGGTAAACAGGTTCCTGTCCCAACATTATGAGACCTGTAGCAGCCATCAAGTTTGACATGAGCTCATTATGTGGATATAATTGTAAAATTTCTCAGTTTCAACATTTGCCACGTTATCTTTGTTCAGCTGTGAATAAAATACTGGCTGGTGTGATTTGAAAGTCATTGCATTTTGATTTTATTCACAAGTTACACTTTGTCCAAACTATTTCGGAATTGGGGCTATACATTGTTACGAGTAACGATTCAATTGCAGGCATCTACAATTCCCTTTGTGAGTAGAACTGAATTTCAGATATTTCAAAAGGAATTTTCACCGGTGAAAAATGTGTGGAGGCCGTTTAAATATTTAATCAGTACTCATATGGTGATTAGGGCTTCATATCCAAAGCTAATATGGTAATTAGGGCGACCTATCCGAAACTAATAAGATAATTTGGATGACGGTGATGTAAATCACATGACAATGAGGGCGATGATGACAAGAGAAAATGGGGCAGGAAGGAAATTCTAATACGGAGACCATAGTCTCTATAAAAAGATGGATGCAGCACTCAGGTCTGAAAATTGAGGCCAATGCAGAAATCTCTCAAATTTTCATTCTATTTCATGGCCAGCAGATGGCGACATCAGTGGTTGCAGAAAGAAGTTCAATCCTATCGAAGTCTATGAGAAATTTACCCTACTTTCCCACCAGATTTATTATTTCAATAATGATTTTCCACATTATTGTATCTATTGCAAGTTTCACGTCTCCTTCGATATATCATGATGTTCATTTCTGTAAATTATGGTCCCAAACTGACTAGAATAAAGGATAAAGCCAGAATATTCTTTAGGGGCGTGGCTATCCTCTCATCGTTGTCTAATACGATCAGATGCACAAGCAGATCCACCCCTAGCTCCTCCCTGGATATTCAAGTCACGTTCTCGTCCAATATGAATCAAATCCAGTTTCAAAATGACAAAATGGGTGACGTCATGGTTGCTTCATCCATTTTTTAATACAGTCTATGACTGAGACAGCATTTTCTGCATTCGACAGAATTTTTCATGTGGTGCATCAAGCCAGACAAGAGTTATTGCAGAGAGGCAAATATGATATTCAGAGGGAACTCTTCTCCACCAGGCATCTCGTTGATCCCAATGAGGTTGTCTTTCATTTCATTTGTTGTCACTGCAGAAATTCGCACAGCAATGCCCTCTAAGTTCACAATCAAGGCGTCAATGGCAAGTAGATCCGCATACACCGTGTGTATATGCCCGTTCAATGGCATGAGATTTCCGTTGGAGTTTTACCATCATTAGCACTGCCGTGTTGAATGTCTTCCACTCGTAAACAAATGCACGGCGTCAGTGTTGCAAAGTAACGGCAAAAAAGCAGGTTTCACAAAGCATTAGCACTTATAGAATATTCAGAAGGTAAGCATAGCCTATTTAAATATGGACCAACGGCTGAGGTGCATTTTTTTTTTTTTTTTTTTAATTTGGCATCTCCAATCCCACCTGAATCTGGAATGCCCAATTGGAGAACTATGTACAAAGCTTGCTCGTATGCGACCCCTTGCTGCCAACTCAGGATAGTGAGACAGTTCACGGCTCTCCTCCAAAGCACGTGCCTGTCTGCCACTGATTCTTATACACTCGTTGGTTTAATCTTCGCAAGTTCAGAACTAGGGCGGAGGATACCCGGACATGAACCAACCCGGAGTCTTCCTGACGAGCGCCCGTCTGGCCGACAGGAGGCGCTGGAGCAACGAACAAAGCTGTTATTTTATGCCCAAATCCGGCAGTCCCTTCCCAATTTGAAACCCTGTTGCGCGATAGCCAATTGTGCGCTACTCTGAAAAAGCTGCCGACCCCTGCCGGTGGGTACGCCGGGGCTCGAACAAGGCTGAGGTGCATTTAAATTTCATGCATTTGCACGATTTTTGTTCCTGCAATGCCACGCAATGCGTAATGGTAATGATTAAACTCTTCAGGAAAGAGCGTGAGGAGGGTGTGAAGGGTGCGGGGTTGCGTGGCATGTTGTGAACAGAATTTTGAAATGTTAAAAAATTTGGCACGCATCAATGTTCGTGACATGTGCGTGCAACTTGCTTGAACCATGCGTGAAAGCAGTGCAAACTCAGCGCGAACACTGCCGACGGTGCGTGTCAATGCGTATCAATACATGCCATGGAAATGTTTTGTTGGGTTCGAGCGTGTCGCACATTGCTCGTTAGGGTGTTGTCACAAATTGTTCACATGATCCTGGCATGCCCAGCTCACTCATAGGAGTCAAGGACTGAAGCTAGGTGTGAAACCTACGCTATATATATATGCCGCCAAGCAGGACAAAGTGTGATCAAAAATTGCTATGACGACTTCACGCAGCCGCAAGTCGTCGGGGCAATGCGTGGTAACGCGGGAAGACAGCGGGAACTATGCATGTCATGCGTCAAATTGCGGGACATTGCGGTACAGTAGACATGAACGGTGCGCGAACAATACTTAAATAAACCTATGCATCAACAAATCATGCCATGGTGTGTCAATGCGGCCAATTTTTGGCCGCGCATTGTGTAGACAGTGCGTAACTTGTGCGTTTACAGTTTGCGAACAAGGCGCAAACAAGGCTTCACGCTCCGCTGCGTACCACTGAAATGGCACACCTTGCCACGACACATTGCGCGGCATTGCGGGGACAAAAATCGTGCAAGTGTCAGGGTGGCAAAACTCTTACTTGTCAAAAAGAAATTGTTGATATCTATAATTACAATAATGATATATGGCAAATTAGTTTGATTAGGTGATATGTATTTTCTATGTGTAAGAAAAGATTTGTCACATGTAAAAATTATTCTACAGACATCTTAACCAATTTAATCCAAAAAATTTTTGTTTTACTCCTTACTTTACTTCCATTTTACTCCTTTGACCTCCCGAACACATACATACTACGTATTTTTTGATTTCATGATGGTTAAGTTCACAGTTGCATTTTTTGCCAAAAGCCAACAAGTTTTCGAGCCTCTGGGATAAAAAAAATAAAAAAAAACAGTCACAAATGTGACCAGTGGAATTAATCGGGATAAATGAACATTTTAACTTTTCAAATTATATTTTGACAAGTCAAAATGTAATTTACACTGGTGAAAACCAAATTGCTACTTATCAGCCAGACTGTTTAAATGTTAAATCAGCCGTAAACTGTCAGGTTTCTGCCCGTTTCCAGTCTTAGTTTCCTGTTTCCTCAAGTGCTTGTGCTGAATCTATAATTGTCATGCATTTATTCCCCTTAATCAGCTTTTTAATAGTATCATGTAGTATCTATAATAGTATCTTCATTGTCAATTAACATATAATAAAGTTATCTGTCCTGGTGTTCTTAATTTCATCAAAAATACTTCTAAAAAATTCCCATTTGGCTGTTCAGAACATACTTTATTTCTATTGGATCAATGACGATGATAATATCACTGATCACTTTGTAATTGACAATCATTGTAATTGTAATCATTGGCAATAGTCTATGTGTTGGCCAAGCATGAGTTTTGAACATGTCACCTAAACCTTCGAACAGCTCATTTGACTCACCTGCCTGTCAGTCCTGGCTCTCTCCGAACTGCTCCCCCGGTCCTCTGTAAGTACTGCCACCTCATCTGCTCTCTGTTCTGACAGCTGGTGGCACAAACAAGGAATAGAACAATGCTGATGGTAAAGTTGGAGGCATATTGAAATCATTCTGGTTTTGTGACTCATAGTGAGCTTTATTTACACTTCACCCAGGTTCACTGCTCATCATGTTCACTCCTCAGAGCGATGTCATTTACTGCCATTGGTCCTAAACTATGGAAAACCTTATTCCAGCACCTCTGAGAATCAACCAGCCTACTTTTGTTTAAGACTCAACTCAAGACGCATCTTTTCACCCAACACTATCACTCACAGCTAACATAATCTTCAGATTGGGGCAGTACTGCAAGATTCTGCCTGGCCATTGATTTTACACCTGTCTAATGTAATTACGTTGTATTATTTTTTTTGTTAAATGTTTAATTGTATGATATGCTTTTTATTAACTTATGGGCCGATAAGCTATTGTCATGGTGTGGCGTCCATCGTTCCGGCGTCTGACGTCTGGAAAATTTTTTTTGGCCTGATGAATTTTCGTGTAAATTTGCAATAACATACTACAAGACCATATCTCCAGTGGTTTGTGTCGGATTTTTGATTGAATCGTTTTTGTCCGTTTTATGGGCCCTTGAAATTTTGGCTCCAATGTTAAAGACAGGACTGAGAAATTTAAAACATAACGCTTTGCTGAATACCCCACGGCTCGGACACGATTTCCTGCCTCAACGTCACAGCGTTAAGGTCAAAGGTCAAATCCAGCAAAAAAGGGACCTTGCATATCTTGCATATCTATGTGTCACCATACCAAATTTGGTGAGGCTGCGATAATTAGTTGTCCAGTACTGACCCGGACAAGATTTCCAGGCTTAAGGTCACAGCACTAAGGTCAGAGGCCAAATCCAGCAAATGTGACGTTGCACATCTATGGGCCATAGTAAGTTACCATACCAAATTTGGTGAAGCAGCAAGAATGAGTTGCTGAGTACTGACCCGGACAAGATTTCCACAGTCAAGGTCACAGAGCTAAGGTCAAAGGTCAAATCCAGAAAAAAAAAATGTGACGTTGCACATCTATGGGCCATAGTAAGTTACGATACCAAATTTGGCGAAGCTGCGAGAATTAGATGCTGAGTACTGACCCGGACAATATTTCCACAGTCAAGGTCACAGAGCTAAGGTCAAAGGTCAAATCCAGCAAAAAACCTGATGTTGCACTTCTATGGGTCATAGTGAGTTACCATACCAAATTTGGTGAAGCTGCGATTATTATTTGCCGAGTACTGGCCCGGACAAAATCATGGAAGGACGACGGACGACAGACGGACACGCAGGTAACGACAATACCCTCCCGGGTGGGAGACGGCCAAGGGGAAAAAAAATCAGATCTCAAAAACTGTGCGATAATTTTTTTTCTAAATCAGGCAATCAACTTACCTTGGTACCGTCAACGTACAGTGCGAGCGCCATTTTGGTTGAATTGAGGGAGGTCGGTCTATTGGGGGCGCTGCACTTTATGAATATGAATACTTTATTGGCCTGTGGAGGCCAAATAGTTGCAGATAGATATTAAGTTTGTATTACTGACATATAGGAAGTAATAAATGACCTATATGTTGGCTGTGTTAAAGTTGACCTCAGATCACCTTGAAGGTCAAACTTGAGGTCAAGCAAAATGTTACAATTTTCAATGGTTTCTAGGCTTGAAAATAGTGAAGATTGGGAACATATCTGCATTGAACACACATAGGAAGTCATGTTTGAACTTTCATTTGGTGGCCTAGAACTTGACCTTCGGCTACCATCAAAGGCGATCCAGCAGAATCCTCAGTGGATGACCAAAAGTATTCATAGGATTTTGAGGGAAAAGAGGAATCTTAATAAGATTTTCATAAAGGATAACAATGAGAACACTAAGGCTGAATACTGTAAAATGCGGGCTGTGGTCAAAAAAGAGCTGAGGAATGCAAGAAGACTGTATGAAAGAGAAATTGCAGAGGGGACAAAAACTAACCCTAAGCGCTTCTTTCAGTACTGTAGCAGAACAAGGAAAATTAAAGAGCAGGTTAAGTGGTTAAAAAATATAAACGGATCGCTGCTATATGATAACAAGGATATTGCGCATGCCTTAAACAGTTACTTTGTTGAAAATTTTACCTAAGAGGGGGTCTTTACTTGGCCAGAGGGCATGTCAAATGCTCAAGATTATTTAGCGGAAATTGAGGTTCATGATAACAAAGTATAAGACAAGTTGCATAAACTAAAGGCAGATAAGGCGGCGGGTCCTGATGGTTTATATCCTAGAGTGCTCAGGAAAGTTGGTGAGATCATCTTTAAGCCACTATCCGCCATCTTCAGACGGTCTTTAGCAACTGGAGAAATACCAAATGATTGGAAACAGGGCAATATAATACCAATATATAAGAAAGGGGAGCGTACCAAGCCAGGAAACTACAGGCCAGTCAGTTTAACTTGCATTGCGTGCAAAATATTGGAATCTATCATAAAAGAAGAGCTGGACTTACAGTATTTCTTGAACGTAACAGTATCTTGAGGGATAGCCAACAAGGTTTTCGGAAGGGAAGGTCATGCCTGACAAACCTTATGGAATTTTTTGAAGAGGCCACCAGGACTTATGACCAGAGCAGGGCTTATGACATCATATACGTGGATTTTCAGAAAGCATTCGATACAGTACCGCTTAAGAGACGAATTTTTAAAATGAGCTCCATTGGAGTTACAGGAGGTATTCTGAAGTGGATTCAAAACTGGTTACAGGACAGAACACAAAGAGTGGTCTCTTTGAGTGGTCTCTCTCTCATCTGAGCTAGGTATGGTGGGGAGTGGCGTCCCCCAGGGATCCGTGTTGGGACCCCTGCTGTTCCTCATCTACATTAATGACCTCGATAGGAATATCGAGAGCAGATTGGTTAAATTTGCAGATGATACTAAATTGGGGGGTTTGGCAAATAGTTTAGGGTCCACTAAAGTGATTCAGGATGATTTGGATAGAATCCAGTATTGGGCAGAAATGTGACAAATGAAATTTAATCAAGCAAAATGTAAAGTTGTAAATGTAGGTAATAAAAACATTAGAAGGGATTACTTCATGGGAGGTTTAAAACTGGAATGTGCTGCACACGAGAAAGATCTGGGAGTGATTGTTGACCAAACCCTCACAGGTTCTAGCCATTGTGCCGTAGCAGATAAAAAAGCTAATCGGATGCTGGGATACATTGCCAAAAGTATTGAGTACAAATCTAAGGAGGTGATGCTTCTTTCGTACAACATGTTCGTTAGACCACATCTGGAGAATTGTGTGCATTTCTGGGGACCATACTTTAATAAAGATATAGAGGCTCTAGAGAAAGTTCAGAGAAGAGCCACTAAGCTTATTCCAGGTATAAATGGTGAAAGCTACGAGAAGAGGCTAAAGATCCTGAATCTCTTTTGTCTTAGGAAAAGGAGACTCAGGGGTGATTTCATTGAGGTCTTTAAATATGTTAAAGGGATTGACAAAGTGAATTATGTTGGATTCCTTCGACCAAGTGTTGTGAGTAGAACTCGGGGTCACAAATGAAAGTTGACCAAAGGTAATTGTAGCACTGATATGCGGAAATATTTCCAAAGAGTAATTTCAATGTGGAATAGCTTGCCTGACCATATTGCTGAGGCAGAGACCTTGGGGATTTTCAAGAGCAGGCTTGACTTAAAGCTAGATACCATTGAGTCATTCAGTATCTGAAGGGATATATTCACAATAGTATAAAGAAACTGGTGAGCTTAGTTGGGCTGAAAGGCCTGTTTTTGCCATCCATGTTATGTTATGTTATGTTATGTTATGTTATGTTATGTATTATAAAACGAGACTGGGATTGGGCCAGTGCTTCACTCTCACAACTCCCTGTTTTATGGGGCGCGTCAACGAGGTATTCCTGCATGAGTGACCGTCTATGGAGCTGTAGCCCCAAAAATGGAACATTAATGAGGAAAAAAGGTTCAGTAAATTAATATAATTTTATGCACATCAGAACAAAACAGTGGTGGAAGAACTACTCAGATCCTTGACCGAAGTGAAAAAGTCAATACCACAGAGTAAAAATACTTCACTACAAGTCCTGCATCTAAAATCCTATTTCTGTAAAATTAAGGTATTGAGGTTCAGGTTTTACAGAAAATTGTACTGTGGCTGATGTATTAAACAAATGTAACATTGTTTATGCTGCTGAGTGAAGGCAGAACCAACATTCAATGCGGAGCTGGTTTGTACTGCCTTGAAAGGGTGACAGAATAAATCTGAGTGGTTGTGAGATGATTGATTGGGTTGTTCTGTGTCATAAATTTGGATTAATTTTTCAGTTTTTTTTTCCTTTTTTGAATTGTTGTAATATAGCAGATTTCTTACCTCTTTGGACCTGAAACAGTTATTTATTTAAAGTCATGTGATTCCAAAAGATTCCAAATACAAGAATTGGAAGACTCTTAGCTGGCTACAGGAAGCGTTTGCGAGCTGTTACAGCTGCCCGAGGAATGTCTGTTGAAATTCATGACCAAGTGATAGAAAGCAAACCTAACCACTAAATGCTACAAAGTTAAACCTGAAACATTTCACCTCATTTTAAAGCAAGAATAATTTTTATTTTTAACTTTTTACAGTTTTTTACAACAAAAAAGGCCTTGTTCAAAAGTTTTGGAACCCTGACAGCTGCCCGAGGATGAGTTACAAAGTACTTGCTGTCAGGGTTCCAAAACTTTTGAACAAGGCCTTTTTTGTTGCAACAGACATTTAAACCAGGGGTGCCCAAATTTTTTAACCCCATTGTACAAAATCGTTATGGAAAGGTTTTCCATGCATGCTAGCTGGCTAGCTCATTTCACAAAAATTTTGGTGGAAAGACAACAATTGTACTGTGTGTATGGTGTATGTGGCGTATATGCTAAGCTGCCATAGTAACGTCATAGCTAAGCACTGAAAAAGAGACTGCTCTAATAAAATGGCGCGCCCCATTCAAGGGAGAAAAGCCTGTTCACTCGCACCCTTTGTTCAATATTGAATTTCATGGGGGTTGAATCATCTGGAAAAGGTTGGACGTTGAATGTATTGTTATCTGGGAATTATTTAAGTGGCAAATTGTGTTGGATGATAATGTCCCAATAAGTTTTTATTGACAGTCAAACTTACCCTCATTTTCTCCTGGACAACTGAATTCATGGCTTTATACATGGAGGTTAGGCGCTCATTGATGTCTTCTTGGCGTTTCATGATTTCTGCTTGGAGCTACAGCAGCGCTCAGAGAGCACAAGCACCTCCGCCAATGTAATTTTTGCCAGTATTAGCTAGCACCCCCTGTGTTCATGCAATCCTGTAGTCTTTGCGCAAATATGTTTTCAATGTGTTTTTGACCTTTTGCGCACCCTTGACCTTTGACCTTGACCTCCCAAAATTGAATGACCTCTTCCTTGGACAATTCGTAATCATTTCACCAGATTTGATGAAAATCCATCCATAACTTTTTGTGTAATCCTGCTTACAACCCAACAAACCAACCAAGAGACAAACAATGATGATCACATAATGATCACATAACCTGCTCTAACTTCATTGGGCGGAGGTAATTATGTTATGAGGAACAATTTATGGATATCATCAAGGCAACTGATTATGTTTAGCTGTGTTTTTCCGATAATTATTTTGTTAAATTAGCCTGTTTTGGATGCGAGATCACGAAACATAGACTGATGGGAAATAATTTGACTATATTTAAAAAATGAAGTTTGCACTGACTATAAACTTACTTCTGTTCTTCTCTGTAGAACATCAATCACTTAAAAGATGTTGGCGAGATTCCTGTTATATTCTTCTCTTTCCTGGGAAAAAATTAACATTTCACAGAGAACACCATCACTCACTTTGCATGTGTTTGCAGACTTAAATAGCAGTCAAAATGATTGATTTCTGCTTTATTTGCATTCGGATTAATTTGAGAGCAACAATAATTCCATTAAGGGGGGCAATTTATAGGAATCATCCAGGCCCCAGATTCTGTGTAGCTGTCTTATTGTTTATTTCAGAAAGTATTTCTATTAAATTATCCTCTTATGGATGTGAGATACTGAAACACAGACTCCTGGTAATTATAGCTATTGGTCTACCTTTTCACAAAAAAAATTCCAGACTGTAAACTTACCTCCATTCTCTCCTTGAGAAGTAAATGAATTTCCCTCATTTGCTTCTGTTAAGATGGAAAAAATGAGCACTTGAGAGAGAAGATTATCACTTATTTTGCAGAATATAATGAGAACTTGAGAGAGAAGATTATCACTTGTTTTGCAGAATTCACAGATTCTAATGGTGGTGTTCGTTGGATGTCAGAATCAACCCGCCTTTGAATGATTTCCAGAAAAACGGATAATTCTGCCAAGTTATGTTGTGGTTGTCAACCAGCCCACATAACCTGTATCGCTGTGTTATTGTGTGTTGCATCGTAATTTTGTTAACCTACACTGTACATGATTCCAGCTGTAATGTAAGTTCTTTTTTTTTAGCATTCATATATATATATATATTTTTTTTTAAGATTACCAAGTAAAAACACTAAAAATACACCACCCCCCCCCCCAAAAAAAAATTGGAAATGAAAGGTAGACATTTTGCATTCTCTTGGCACCTGGGAACGCATTTCAAGGTCTTATAGGTTGCTGAAAAGTCTATTCATCCAATAAAAGTTCTACTCTATTCCAATAGAAATGGATGAACTGTGAAAAGACATCAAAGCATCCAACGGAGCAAATCACAGATTAAAAATTGAAAACACTACATTGCACTTGTTTTCTTTCATTAATAATGGTATTCAATTCACTTTGAAGTGAATTTGCATCTTCTACCATCAGGCATATTCAGTTGAGCACAGAGCAACAAAATCATCTTCTGGCAGCACTCAAGGAAACGGCATTAACTCCATGTAATGCTAAAGTAGGCAGCATAGTAGGCCAACATTATTTTTTTCTTGGAGATACATCAGCAGTCGCAAGAGATGTTGGGATTCAATATACAGTACAGGCCAAAAGTTTGGACACACCTTCTCATTCAATGTGTTTCCTTTATTTTCATGACTATTTACATTGTAGATTCTCACTGAAGGCATCAAAACTATGAATGAACACATGTGGAATTATGTACTTAACAAAAAAGTGTGAAATACCTTTAACTAAAATCATGTCTTATATTCTAGTTTCTTCAAAGCAGCCACCCTTAGCTCGGATTACTGCTTTGGACACTCTTGGCATTCTCTTGATGAGCTTCAAGAGGTAGTCACCTGAAATGGTTTTCATTTCACAGATGTGCCTTGTCAGGGTTAATTAGTGGAATTTCTTGCCTTATCAATCGGGTTGGGACCATCAGTTGTGTTGTGCAGAAGTCAGGTTGATACACAGCCGACAGCCCTATTGGACAACTGTTAGATACATACATAATTCCACATGTGTTCATCCATAGTTTTGATGCCTTCAGTGAGAATATACAATGTAAATAGTCATGAAAATAAAGGAAACGCATTGAATGAGAAGGTGTGTCCAAACTTTTGGCCTGTACTGTAGATAGTCAGGCAGATTGCCGTTTTATGACAGGATGTGGTGGTGGACGAAACGTGGCTAAAAACTGGCGATTCATTCATTATCATGATTATGAAATCACCAGTTTTATCATAAATTCTTAAAATCACCAGTAACCATAGAATCTACCTGCTTGCTGTGAAAAAATGAATAAGGAGGCTGCAGATCATTACTTCGCCATCCTACAGCGCTGTGAAAAGGTATTTGCCCTTTCCAGACTTCTTCTGTTTTTGAATAATTGCAGCACTTACACTGAATGTTTCAGCTCATGAAGCTATTGTTTTGAATAGGGGATGAGGATAACCAGAGTAAAGATTAAATGCAGTTTTTGAAAAATAAAATGATAATCTTATTTGTTGACAAAAAAAAGTTATCCACCCCAACCTGACCCTTAGCGAAAAAGTAACTGCCCCTATATCACTAAATCAACCAATTCAACAAATTTAGTTGATTTTTGGGTTCAAGTTCACTTGAAACTCCCTGAGAAGATTAATGCCAGCCTCACTGAATCTATACATCATTTAAATAGAACCTGTCCAGCAATGTGAATTAGGCTAAAGGCAGCAGATGATGCCGCAATCTAAACAAATTCAAAAAAACTCACTGACATCAATCAATCTGGAAGGGGTTAAGAAGCCATTTCTCAGGCTCTGGGACTCCAGTAAACCATTTTAAGAGCCATTACAAATGAAAATAAAGCCTTTACGAATACAAATGAAGAAAACTTGGAGTGGTGGTCAACATTCCCAGAAGAGGCCAGGCTACCTAAATTCCTCCAAGAGTGCACTGACAACTCATCCAAGAGGTCACTAAACAACTCATACTAACTGCTAACAAACTGCAGGCCTCACTTGCCTCAGTGAAGATCAGTGTTCATGATTTCACAATAAGGAAGAGACTGTGGCCAGAAATGGCATCTTTGGGAGGATCGTGAGGCGAAACGCCACTGCTTTCCACCAAGAGCAAAGAGCCGAGTCTCACACTCGCCAAAAGCATCTTAATGACCCCCAAGATTTTCAAATACTATTCTGTTGACTGATGACAGATAAGTGGAACTTTCTGAAAGGCATGGGTCCCATTACACCTGGCGTAAAGCGAAGGCAGCTTTCCACACAACAAGAACATCATAACATCCGTCAAACATAGTGGTCATAGTGTGATGATCTGAGGCTGCTATTCTACTTCAGGACCTGGGAAACTTGACATAATTGATCAAACCATGAACTATGGTCTCCACCAGAAATCCCAGAGAAAGTCTGGCTGTCACTTTGTAACCTAAAGCTCCAGGGCAGTGGGATTCTGCAGCAGGACAATGATCCAAAGCTCACAAGCAAGTCCACCTCAGAAATGCTCAAAAGAAAGAAAATTAAGGTTTTTGAATGGCTGAGTCTATGTCCTGGCATGAATCCGATTGCGATCCTGTGGCATGACTTTTAACAGGCGGCTCATGCTTGAAAACCTTCCATTGAAACACTTCCGCAAAGAAGAGTGAGCCAAATTTCCACCACATAATGTCAAAGATTCATTGCCAGTTTGCAAATGTTAGATTGCAGTTGTTGCCGCCAAGGGTGGCACAGCCAGTCATTAGGTTTACAGGGGCAATTATATTTTCACACCAGTGATATACATATTAAATAACTTTTTACTTTCAGGAAATTAAATTATCATATAAGAATGCACTTTGTGTTTTCACACGATGTCATTACAATAAAATTACATTGTAAATGATCGGAAACATATAACTGTCTATGGTAATCAGTGGCAGTGATAACTGTGATGGGGTCCTGCTCTGCAGGCCCTCCCCCCTCCTGTCTGCACCTCCACTTCAATGAGCCACACCTGCTGCTTGTTGAGGTGGAAGTGCAGTTTAGATTATTTAAGCACTGCACTGCCAGTGTGGCAGTGCAGCTACATTCTGTGTCATGGAGCCCTGTTGTTTGTTGCCGCCGCTCCTCTCAGTTTTTATTCTTTAAATTAAATATGTATTTATATTTTTACTCAGCCTGTGTATTTGGGTCCTTTTTTTTGGTGTTGGGTACATGGTCCCAGTGCCCGCCGGCTGAAGACCTGAAGCTAAACCTGACTAAACCATGACAATAACAACTGTAGATATCTACAATCGCGAATTGACTCGTGAGAATTTCAAGCCAACATATCCAAAATGTTATTTTAATGGGTGGAAACTCTATTTAAGCATATCTTACACTAGTAAAATCATCAAAAATTACCTTCTTATGAGTGGAAATGGGCATTGTATATATCTGCAACTATAATAAGTCAACTTACACCATTGACTTCCATTCACATTTTATTGCAGATACCTCTAATTCAGATTTAACATGTTACAATCCCAAGTCAACAAATCCATGACATAAGTTTGACTAGTTGCAATTCTAAGTTATAGTATCTACCACTCCATTCTCACTAGTCAAAATGTTAATTATTGACATCTACAATTCAAATCTCACGAGTGGAAATATCAATTGTTGATGTCAACAATTTGATTCTTACCAGTAGCAATGTTCGTTGCAGATATCTACAATTGTCCTTTGATTGCAGAATGCAAGTATGTTGAATGGAAGACTAGACATATAACATTCAATTCTGACGAGTCAACATTACATCACTGATGTCAGTGTGGAATTCTAAGTAAGAGAGCAGTTTCAGATATCAACAAATACATTTCAGGTATCTGAAATGCCATTGTAGATGTCTGAAATTACAACCTCAGTTCCGGAATAGTTGTGACGAAATCTAAATTTTGAATAAAATCAAAATGCAATGACTGTCACATCACATGAGCCAATATGCTATTTACAACAGAACACGGATAACATTTCAAATGTTGAAATTGAGACGTTTTACATTTTTATCCACAAAATGAGCTTATATCAAATAATCTGGCTGCAATGGGTCTCAAAAAAGTAGGGACACAGGCAAAAAAGGGCTGAAAAAGCAATTAATATATAAAAGAATTAGCTGAAAGAACATTTACCAAGTTATTAAGTTGACTGGCATCAGTCTAACACAATCGGCTATAAAAGGGATGTCTACGAGAGGCTGAGTCTCTCAGAAGTAAAGATGGCCAGAGACTCTCTAACCTGTGAAGACTTGCGTAAAAAAATTGTGGAATATTTTAAAAACAATGTCCCTCAATGTCAAAATTGACATACATCGACAGTGCATCATCAGAGGATTCAGAGAAACTGGAAAAATCTCTGGGCGTAAGGGACAAGGCCAAAGACCTTTACTGGACTTTTAACTTTACTCTATCATGCAAAAAGGAAGCAATTGTTGAGCATCATCCAGAAGTGCCGCTGTGTTCTGTGGGCAAAGGCTAATTTAAAATGGACTGTAGCAAAGTGGCAAAGTGTCCTGGGGTCAGACGAGTCCAAATTTGACATTCTTGTTGGAAATCATGGGCGTCGTGTCCTCCGAGCTAAAGAGGAGAAAGACCGCCCCTCCTGTTATTAGCGTTCAGTTCAAAAGCTCTGATGGTATATGGTATGGGGATGCATTAGTGCATATGGTGTGCAGAGGTTGCGTTACACTTTCTGATTGTCCGTCACAATGACGGACAGGGGCATAACAATTCCATCATAATCGATAATCATCAGTCATTGTAATTTTATTTTTTAAAATAATTGTTTTTTTTTTATAAAATAAACAAAATTATTTATAGATTAGGCCTAAGCATTAGCTGATGCCGACAGTGATTCATGTAGACACACATTGCGCACTGTGTTAAATACAGCATTGCCTGGATTTTCGAACTTACTGCTATATGAACTTTATAAAACAGAATAAATGATTTCTCCCCCCACACAGTAACAGTGCGCAAATGAACAATGCTTTCAGTTATTGCTGGGCTTCATTAAGCCTAACAACTGCAGTCTCACTAAGCAGTCCTACGAAGCTGCTTATCAACTCGTTATGTCAACCGGGGCTTTCCCGACCTAGATATCTGCGTGTTCACACAACAGAGACTGCGTGGCATATGACCAATCGTCTAACAGCAGCAGAGCAGCATATTTTACAAATGAAGAGCAAATGATCATATTACAAAAATATGAGGAATACAGGATCATAGTCCAGAGATGCCAAGTCGCATGCATTTTCGGCGTGAGTCTCTTGCCACTAAGTGGCATTCACGTTCCTGTGCCGTTGTCAGCAATTATTCAATCAACATGAACTGAAGAAATTCACTCGCGAATTCAAGTCATTGTGCATTGAGTTAATTAGTTTCACGTGCAATACAGTTGAATTTCCCCGCGAGTGACACAGAAATCAATTTTGACTGGGGAATTCTCACGCTTGTCTTTACTGAGGGATTGAAAGCAATGGAATTGCAAAACAACGTTTCAAATTATCTTATTTAATTTAAGCAATTCATATGATCAGGAAACACATACATAGTTTCCAATCCCTGAGCAAAGAGAAGCACGAGAAATCCAGAGTCATAATCGCTTTCCACGGTGAGGTCCACCTTCACGCAAGTGAAACTGAAACTTCAATGCACAAGGATTTTAATTCCGCATGAGAATCTCATTAATAAGCGTTCATTGAATAATTGCGGACTATGGTGTATAAGCCTAAAAAAATGCGTGAGACCGACACCAAATGTGTGAGACTTGGAATCTCTGTCATACAGATCAAAGACAATGCTCGAGACAATATGACACCCACCATTAGTGATGTTACCGCTGATACCGAGGCTCCGAAGCACGCTTCAAACTCGACAGAGTATTTTTCTGAAGCAATGTGCCGGAGCTTGCTTCATACTGGGGATAACCACGTGACTGATGATGTTCGAACCACTTCACTTCATTCAGACTGAATAAGCTGACCGCTTTGGTTCGAGTGGTGGAGCTTTTAAACATTGGCGCGATTCAAATGTATTTAAGATGGATGAAACTGCGCTGTTTGACATTTTTATTCAAAAATAATAATCATAATAATCATAATAATAATAATAATAATAATGCCAAAGTCGCTCAAGCACACCCAGTATACACCAAGCACAATCAAAAAACATAATACCATATGTTTTTTGGACAGAGTAAATATTTACAGGATTGAATGAGGCCGTGGACGTAATTAATGTTATAATGATATAATATGAGTTATAAAGGTAATGAAGACAAACAACAGACATGTAAGACAAAGTTATATTTCAGCTTTATTTAAGGGGTGATCTGGGGTTAAATGAAAAATGACACCAGGAAACAACTCAGAGTTAATCTAAAGAGGTATATGTAATAACAACCAAAAAAGATACAACTTGGCATTTTACTGTTTATGCGGTTGCCATGGTAACCGAGCAAGCTCATTAAATATGCAGAAAACTTCTGGCACCAATTCCTCTTTAACTCTATGATAGGAATTCAGTTTTTTTCTTTCATCATTTAAAAGCCATTGCTTATCCAAATGCAATGCGATAGCCATTCTTTGCCCAATTTATCAGTTTTGTGATTTTGGGACAATTTAACTCAAATTTTGAAATTATTTTGTGCAGAATCTGACGAATCCTCAAAATATTCAAAGTATGTAACAGATTGGCAAAATTTCCCTATGACTTTGCATTTCTAATGAAGTAAAGTACCCGCAGTCCAAATTTCATTGATTTTCAATGATAAATAAAAACGTTATGGCTGCCACAAACATGAGAAACGTGGAAAAAGTAATACCTTAGGAAATCAATGGAAAATGCATTAGACTGCATTGAAAAGTTAAGTTCAAGTTTTAATTCTTGTAGCAATTAGTGATTATTAAAGGTGGGTTATTATAGAATATTTTTATTCAATTTTTTTTTTTTTTGGAAAATTAATCAAATTTTGCCCATTTAACCCCAGATCACCCCTTAAGTATTTTTCACAATACAACCTACTCAAAGCGCACCCACAAGGTGCGTCAGCGTCACCTTTGCAAGGCTGCACAACAATCTCTGTGCCAGCAGATGTCACCCACGTGCTCAATGAAGCTTCGAGTAGTGAACCAATTTTCAATACAATGGTGCAAAATGGTCCGAAGCTTCATATAGTCTGGTTTGGCCACCACAACGCACCACCAATTGGATGGGAGTGTGAATTATATTCTGTCAAAATGACGGACGGCCTTCAAAATTTTGCGTCGTTAAAAAAAAAAATCCGTCAATGATGGAAAATATTCGGTTAACATGACCTCTGATGGTGTGGGACACTTGCATGTTTTAAAAAGCACCATGAATGCTGAAAGGTATATAAAGGTTTTAGAGCAACACTTGCTCCCCTCCAGACAACATCTATGCCAGGGAAGGCCTTGTGTATTTCAGCAGGACAATGCTAAACCACATACTGCAGCTATTACAACAGCATTGCTTTGTAGTAGAAGAGTCCGTGCTGAACTGGCCTGCCTGTAGTCCTGATCTTTCACCGATTGAGAATATTTGGCGCAACAAAAAGTCCGTCAAAGGAGACCAAAAACTCGCCAGCAGCTGAAAGCCTATATTAAACAAGAGTGAGATCAAATTGCAGCGGCTAAACTCAACATACTTGTCTCCTCAATGCCCAGACACCTCTACTCAGTGTTAAACTAGAGTGTTCAGGTGAACACGTGTCGCCTGCAAAGCTTATGTGAAAGTGTGACTACAAACTGAAAGTGTGACCACCGGACAGACAGACGGACGGACGGACAGATGCCAGACAAAGTGATTCCTATGTGCCGCTATGCTTCGCAGGCGACACAAAAAGAGGGGATGCCACAATTTGGTAAACAGGCCCCTGTCCCAACTTTATGAGATATGTAGCCGCCATCAAGTTTTAAATGAGCTCATTTTGTGAATAATACAGTAAAATTTCTCAGTTTCAACATTTGCTATGTTTTATCTGTTCTATTGTGAATAAAATACTGGCTGGTGTAATTTGCAAGTCATTACGTTTTGATTGAATTCACAATTTACACTCTGTCCCAAGTATTTCGGAATTGGGGTTCTACATTCTTACGAGTAACTATTATATTTCAGGTATCTACAATTCCCTTTGTGACTAGAACTGAAATTCAGATATCTCAAAAGGATTTTCCACCACTGAAAAATGTGTGGAAGCCATTTAAGTATTTAATCAGTACATGTCCAAAACGCATGTGGAGATTAGGGCTTCATATCCAAAGCTAATATGGTAATTAGAGCGACCTATCCGAAGCTAACATGATCATTTGGATGACATCTTACGGTGATGTAAATCACATGACAATGAGGGCGATGATGACAAGACAAAATGGGGCAGGAAGGAAATTCTAATACTGAGACCATACAGGTGCTGGTCAACGAATTAGAATAATTTGAAATAGTGCAATCGTAAAATTTTTTAATGCATTTTTTGTGCAGAAAGCAAATCAGGTGTTCACCGCGCCTGTCATACTTGTTAGAGTAATCACAGAACTCGCTACCTGTAAAAAATTTGCTCAGCTGAGCTTTCCAAAAGGCCCATTTAGGCCATTTAACTGTGACACTGTTGTTTTATTGAATTAGAATAATTGAGAAACCGTTTCACTGAATTAGAATAATTTTTATTATAATTAGAATCATCACTTTCTCAGTATTTTGTGGCTGCCCCCTTGGCTTGTATGACTGCCTGAAGTCTCCGCAGCATCGATTTGACCAGCTTGTCACAAGTTTCTGCACTCACAGCTACCCAGGCTGTGGCGATGTTCTGCTTCAGTCGGTCCAGCGTAGTCGGCCTTCTGTCGCGAATTTTCCGCTTGACAATGGCCCAAAGGTTTTCAATGACATTGAGGTCAGGCTAGTTGGCCGGCCATGCCAAAACTTCAAGCTGTTTTTCGGCGAACCAATCTTTGGTCGACTTTGGCGCATGAGCCGGTGCAAGATCCTGTTGAAATATGAGGTCTTCTTTGCCGAACTGTTCCTCAACAATCGGAATCAGGAACGTTTCCAGAACATGTTGGTATACGGCAGCATTGACAGTCTTCTTGAGGAAGCAGAGTTTCCCTACACCCCGAGCGGACATGCATACTGTAATGTGAATATAGGACACTAGATGGCAGTATTTACCTTTTTTTTGTTAAGCTCAGACTGGAGTCATGTTTAGACATGTCCTGGACATGTCTGGGGCAAGTCTCAGAAAGTTAAAAAAAAGAGGTCTAAATGTGGGTGGGGTCTGCAAAAGAGTATATAAAGAAAAGAATTGAGACAGTAAAGTAGTAGGAGAAATTGCAAGAAGAAGGATACGTGTGACCAGACCTGTCATTTCTGTTCAAGACCTGTGTAGTTTCTTTTGTGGATTTCTTTGCCTGTGTTTGAGCATTTTCTTCATCCAGGACATCACCAAGCCACCCCACCAAGAAGGGACTGTAATTATTTCTGTTTTTTTTTTCTTATTTATCAATCTTGGTCTTTAGTTGTAGGTTGTTATTAGTCTTTGTCTTTGTTAAAAATTAAATGTGTTTTAGTTGTTAAAACTGTGTTTGTCATCCCTTGCTGTTGCTGTTGTGTTATAAATGTAATAACAAATTGGGGCCATAACAAATTGGGGGCTCGTCCGGGATAGACCATTGTGTGAGTAATTTATTGAAAATCTAACATTCCAAATTGTGAAATTGTTTTTGTGAATTTTCCTAGATATATATTGACAACAGCAATGGATGATTTCTTGGCATCACCAACCGTAGGGGTTTTGAAGTCTTTTAAAAAGACAGAACTGCTAGAAATTTGCAGACAGTTGGAGTTGACAGAGGTAAAACCAGCCATGCGAAAAGCAAGACTGGCTAGAGAGATAGTTGAATATTACATTGATGAAAATGTGTTTGCACCAGGAGATCTGGAACAGTTTCCAGTGGAAAATCCAAATATAGAAATGGAACTTAAATTAAAAATGCTAGAGATTGAAAGGGAGGAAAGAGAAAAAGAAAGGGAATTTGAGAGGGAAGAAAAAGAAAAACAAAGGCAGTTTGAGTTAGAAAAATTAGCAAGAGAAGAAAAACAAAGAGAATTTGAGTTAGAAAAATTTGCAAGACAGAGAGATTTTGAATTAGAGAAATTCGATAGAGAAGAAAGACTCCAAATGGAGCAACTAAAAATAAAAATTCAAACTGAAAATAAATTTCGGGCTAGCCAGGAGGTAAAACTGGTGCCTCCATTTTCGGAAAAGGATGTTGACAACTATTTCCAGTGTTTTGAAAAGGTAGCAAAGAGTTGCCAGTGGCCAAAGGAACACTGGCCTCTGATGTTGCAAACTGTCCTCAAGGGTAAAGCTCAACAAGCCTATTCGGCTTTGTCTGCAGATGATTCCTCTGATTATGAGGTTGTCAAAAAGGTTATTATGAGAGCTTATGAGTTGGTTCCAGAGGCTTACCGACAGAAATTCAGAGGTCTGAAGAAATCTGAAAATCAGACTTATGTTGAATTTGCTAATGAAAAGCAGGTTTGCTTTGAGCGCTGGTGTACTTCTATGGAGGTCAAGGATGATTTCAACTCACTAAAAGAGATGGTGTTAGTTGAAGAATTCAAGAACTGTGTTAAGGATGATGTTAAGACCTACCTTAATGAGAAGCAAGCACTGAACTTGCAATCAGCTGCCAAATTTGCAGATGAATATGTTCTCACTCATAAGTCCAAATTTCAGTCTAGCAGTAACAATAAATGGTCCCAATTTCAGAAAAAGGGTTACGGTGATACCCAAGATTCCTCACCCAAAGACAAAGACAAATCTGGTGATGGTGCTCAGAAATCCAGTAACAGGTCTGATCAAAGTGTGAAAGCTGACAGTGACAGAAGTGGTCTAGTTTGCAGTTATTGCAAGAAATCTGGTCATGTTACAACTAACTGTTGGTTCCTTAAAGCTAAGAAAGAAAAAGAAAAGGATACCAAACCAAATGCCTTTGTGAAAACAAGGTTAGAAACCCCTGTAGTGGATAACCAATCTGCTAAATTGCCTGCTTCTTGTGGGGCTAAAAAGCCTAATACAGCTGACTTTGTGAGGGAGGAATTTCTTCCATTTGTGTCAGAGGGATTTGTGGCTCTGAATGAGCATACTACTCCTGTCCCCATATATATCCTAAGGGATACCGGAGCTTCTCAGTCACTTGTGTTGATGGACTCTTTGGAGTTACGTGATGAGGCCGCTTCAGGGGATTTCATACTTGTACAAGGTATTGAAGGGAGGACTGTATCTGTACCCCTGCGCTCTATATTCTTGAAGTCAGATTTAGTTACAGGACAGGTCAAGGTGGGACTTATGTCAAGTCTACCTATAAAGGGTGTTTCTCTGTTGCTAGGCAATGACCTGGCTGGGGGCAAAGTAGTTCCCCCTGTTCATCTTACTTCACAGCCGAGCACTGAAGATGGGGATGAGGACCCATCTCTGTATCCTTCTTGCGCAGTGACTCGTGCTATGGCCAAGAAGGCTAAAGAAGAAGATGATGTGGTGCCGTCCAGTACATTGAATAGTCAGGACTCAGGTGGTTCGCCTCATGACTCTGATTGGCCTACTATGGTTTCTCCGTTTGAGGACTTATCAGATACTTTTATCAGTTCTCTATTCAGCCAGCCGGATGGGTCTGGTGATTCTGATGTGTCTGGAGACTTGTCTCTGTCCAGAGAGCGGTTGATTGAGGAGCAAACTAATGATCCTGAAATTTGTGTACTAAAGAGGAGAGCCCTTCCTGATAAAGAAATAGACGCAGTTCCAGTTGGGTATTATCTCAAGGATGGTGTGCTGATGCGGAAGTGGCGCCCTCCTGATATCCCTGCCAATGCAGATTGGGCAGTGGTCAGGCAAATTGTTGTTCCGAAGGTCTACAGGAATGAGATCTTAACAATGGCTCATAGTTTACCTTTAGGAGGTCATCTTGGTGTTAACAAGACTGTTGATAAAATCATGAAACACTTCTTTTGGCCTGGGCTTCGGAAAGACGTTTCCAACTTTTGCAAAACCTGTCACACTTGTCAGGTAGTTGGAAAACACCAGTTAGACCCACCTGTAGCTCCATTGCGGCCTATCCCAGCATTTGGGGAGCCATTCTCTAGGGTCATTGTTGATTGCGTTGGTCCATTACCCAAGACTAGATCTGGAAATCAGTACTTGCTGACAATCATGTGTGCATCTACCAGATTCCCCGAAGCCATACCTCTACGTAACATCAAGGCAACTGCAATCTCGAAGGCTTTGATAAAGTTCTTCACGTTGTTTGGCCTTCCCAGGGAAATTCAGTCAGACCAGGGTAGCAATTTCACTTCAGGATTGTTTCAGCAGGTTGTGTATGAACTAGGTGCAAAGCAGATTCTTTCTAGTGCCTATCATCCAGAAAGTCAGGGTGCCTTAGAGCGGTTTCATTCCACTCTCAAGACAATGATGAGGACTTATTGTTATGACCATGAGAAAGACTGGGATGAAGGGGTTCATTTGCTGTTGTTTGCAGCTAGAGAAGCAGTGCAGGAGTCTACTGGATTCAGTCCATTTGAGCTAGTGTTTGGTCATGAAGTGAGAGGACCTTTGCTATTATTGAGTGAACAATGGCAAGAGAAAGAGCCGCATATCAGTCTGTTAGACTATGTTGGCAAGTTCAAGGAAAGATTGCGTGCAGCTTGTGACCTTGCCAAAGAGAACTTGAAATCAAGTCAGGGAAAAATGAAAACTTGGTATGATCATAAGGCTAGAAGCCGTGAGTTTAAACCAGGAAAAAAGGTCCTTGTGTTGTTTCCCTTGCAGTCCAATCCATTGCAGGCTAGATTTCATGGTCCTTATGAAATTCTGACAAAACTCAATGATCTCAATTACATTGTGAAGACTCCAGATAGGAGAAAACCAAAACAATTGTGTCATATTAACATGCTAAAGCCTTATCATGACAGAAATGCTAGGGTTGCAGCTGTCACTTCAGATTCTCCAATGGTCGAAACGTGTGAAGATGAGGGGGAGTTTCAAGATGATGAACCAAGAATTAAAGCTGAAGTTCTTTCATGTAAATTATCAAACACTGAAGTGTTGCAAAATCTTGATGTAAAACTCCAGCACTTAGAACCCTCACAGAGAGATCAGTTTGAAAGGTTGATCAAGAAATATGAGGATTTGTTTCCTGATGTTCCAAAGAGAGTTACTATAGCCTCTCATGATGTAGATGTTGGTGATGCCAAACCAATAAAACAGCATCCATACCGGATGAATCCTGAAAAGAGAAAGATTGCTGAGAAAGAGGTTGAGTTCATATTAAAACATGATATTATCAGACCCTCCAACTCAGATTGGAGTTCACCCTGTGTGCTAGTTCCAAAACCTGATGGAAGTACTAGATTCTGTACAGATTATCGCAAAGTCAATGCTGTAACTAGAACTGATGTGTTTCCAATACCTAGGATTGATGATTGTATTGATAGTGTAGGGCAAGCAAAGTTTCTGACCAAGATTGATTTATTGAAGGGTTATTGGTGTGTGCCTTTAACTGAGAGGGCCAAGAGCATCTCTGCTTTTGCCACACTATCTGGATTGTACCAGTATGAAGTCCTACCCTTTGGCATGAAAAATGCCCCAGCCACGTTCCAAAGGATGATACAGTCTACAATCGCCGGATTGCCACACACGGGTGCATACATCGATGACCTGATCACATGGAGTGACTCCTGGGAAGAACATCTAAAAGATGTAGAGACGTTGTTCCAGCGCCTGACCCAGGCTAACCTGACTGTTAACCTGAGCAAGAGTGACTTTGGTTGTGCTACTGTCACCTATCTTGGCTACGTCATAGGCCAGGGTAAGGTGGCACCCATAAATGCTAAAGTCCAAGCCATCATGGACTTTCCAGTTCCTGACAACAAAAAAGCTTTGCGCCGCTTCCTTGGAATGATAGGGTACTACCGCAAGTTCTGCAAGAACTTTGCTGAGATTGCTCTCAGTCTAACTAACCAACTGAAGAAAGGCGTAAAGTTCACCTGGGATGATGCATGCCAGAGAGCCTTCGATCACCTGAAGTCTCTGCTGTGTCACTTCCCCGTGCTCAAATCTCCTGACTTCAACAAACCGTTCTCCATCGCGGTCGATGCTAGCGACCAAGCTTGTGGATCTGTGCTCCTACAGAGAAGTGACTCTGATGACATTGAGCATCCCGTGGCATACTTCTCCAGGAAGTTCAATCGCCACCAAACAAACTATTCCACAATAGAGAAGGAACTGTTGGCTCTCGTCCTTTCTTTACAACACTTTGAGGTTTATGTTTGTACAGGGGAAAAGCCAATGATTGTGTACACTGACCACAATCCGTTAATGTTTTTGAGTAAGATGAAAAACAAGAATCGGAGATTGTTGAATTGGAGTTTGATTTTACAGGAGTTTGACTTGGAAATTAAGCATGTGAAGGGTACAGACAATGTAATTGCTGATTGCTTATCCCATGTTTGAATGTGTATATATATATATCATGTGTTTGAATATTGTATGATATGTATATATAGACAAGTGTTCACTTAACCATTTTGTATTGATAAGAAAAATTTTGCCTTTGTGAGTCAAAATTTTTCCCTTTTGGAATGGAGGTGTAATGCGAATATAGGACACTAGATGGCAGTATTTACCTTTTTTTTGTTAAGCTCAGACTGGAGTCATGTTTAGACATGTCCTGGACATGTCTGGGGCAAGTCTCAGAAAGTTAAAAAAAAGAGGTCTAAATGTGGGTGGGGTCTGCAAAAGAGTATATAAGAAAAGAATTGAGACAGTAAAGTAGTAGGAGAAATTGCAAGAAGAAGGATACGTGTGACCAGACCTGTCATTTCTGTTCAAGACCTGTGTAGTTTCTTTTGTGGATTTCTTTGCCTGTGTTTGAGCATTTTCTTCATCCAGGACATCACCAAGCCACCCCACCAAGAAGGGACTGTAATTATTTCTGTTTTTTTTCTTATTTATCAATCTTGGTCTTTAGTTGTAGGTTGTTATTAGTCTTTGTTAAAAATTAAATGTGTTTTAGTTGTTAAAACTGTGTTTGTCATCCCTTGCTGTTGCTGTTGTGTTATAAATGTAATAACAAATTGGGGCCATAACAATACCCAGACCATAACGCTCTGGGGAAACTTGACAGATCTTTACATGGCCTTGCGGTTGTAGGTTTCGCCACCACGACGCCAGACACGAGGACCTTGGTCACCGAAGGAGATGCAAAAGCGTAATTCGTCACTGAAGACCACTTTCTGTCAGTCTTTAGCAGTCCATTCGCCGTGTTCTTTGGCCCACTTCAGCCGTTTCTCCATTTGTTTCTTGTTCAGCATTGGTTTTACGGCTGGAACGCGAGATTTGAAGCCGAGTTCGCGCAGACGACGGTAAGTGGTTGATCTCGAGACGTTAGTGCTGGTCTGCTCGTTCCACAAGTCGCTGAGCTCGGAAGTGGACTCGAACCAGTTGCTGACTGCGATCTTTCTCAGCTGCTTGTTGTCGCAAGCAGAAGTTTTTCGGACGCCGGAACAGTTGGTGTGCTTGCTCCAGTCTTTCTTGAGAGCTTTGCAGACGGAAGACTGGCTGATGCCGAGCTGCTCAGTAATTTTAGTTTGGGTCAAGCCTTGTTGGCGAAGGGTTGAATTTGAGCCACTATTCCGGTTGAGAGGTCGCGCTGCTGACCCATGATTTATTTTAGAACTTAGAAATTCTACTCAACCCTGACGTTATACTGCACAGTGAACACTCTTCACAGAAAACAAAAATTCAAGCACTTATTCTAATTCAATGAAATGACTTATGAATTATTCTAATTCAATGAAACAACAGTGTCACAGTTACATGGCCTAAATGGGCCTTTTGGAAAGCTCAGCTGAGCAAATTTTTTACAGGTAGCGAGTTCTGTGATTACTCTAACAAGTAGGACAGGCGCGGTGAACACCTGATTTGCTTTCCGCACAAAAAATGCATTAAAAAAAATGTAAAGATTGCACCATTTCAAATTATTCTAATTCGTTGACCAGCACCTGTATACTATATAAAAGGATGGACGCAGCACTCAGGTCTGAAAACTGAGGCCAATGCAGAAAACTCAAATTTTCATTGTATTTAATGGCCAGCAGATGGCACGTCAGCGGTTGCAGAAAGTTCAATCCTATTGGACTCTTTGAAAAATGACCCTACTTTCCCACCAGATTTATTATTTCAATAATGATTTTCCACATTACTTTATTGTATCTATCGCAAGTTTCAAGTCTCCTTCGATATATCACGATGTTCATTTTAGTAAATTATGGCCCCAAATATAGAATAAAGGATAAAGCCAGAATATGCTTTAGGGGCGAGGCTATCCTCTGGTCCTTGTCTAATACGGTCAGATCCACAAATAGATCTAACCCTAGCTCCCTAGACATTCAATTCACGCTCTCGTCCAATATGAATCACATCCGGTTTCAAAATGACAAAATGGATGACGTCACAGTTGCTTCGTCCATTTTTAATACAGTCTATGACTGAGACAGCATTTTCTGCATTCGACAGAATTTTTCATGAGGCGCAATAAGCCAGACAAGTGTTACTGCAGAGAGGTAACAATGATATTCAGAGGAACTACTGATATTACACACACACACACTACTTATAGATTAGTAAAGTGCGCCTCCGTTTGGGCATTGCCAGTATTGTGGCAGTTTTCCACAGTGCGGAGGACACAGCCCGGAGGACACGACGCGACAGCATCTCGATGGCGCATGCACGCGATCTCAAGACTACAAGACAGCAGGTGCGGTTAGTTGGACAAAGCAGCTGTCTTCAAAAGGTCAACCTGCAGAGATAAGCTCCCAAATTCAAAGTGGACACATTACCAGTTCCATATACTATGAGGAATTTACCTGAAGATTTGTCTGTTCTTGTGGAGACTCTTCTTTGCTCTGTCTCTGACCCATATCTGCGATCTTCTGCATTAAGTCGAAACACACTGATTACTTCACAGTAAATCTGTCTTGCATTAAAAATGATCGACATCATAATCGCAGATAAGTTTGAGGTCCTAAAGACATGACACAAACCTGTCACAGGTAGGCTACACAACTCTAATTTAATTTGCACTAAAACTTTGAAGGTTTTTAATGGTAGTTATGGTAGTTTTTATACCCTTACAGCAGCAAGTGTGCTGATAAACATGAAGTCAAGATGTTCTGGGTACGTACAATTCTTCAGCCGCTCAGTTTTAGCTTCTTTTCACTGCTGTATCTTCGTCGAACGTACGTTAGATCTCCGAAGTTGCATGCGGAATTGCCGCTTCGAGGTGTATATCTGAAAGAAAACTGACATGTGGAGGGACGACAGAACGAAGCCCAGTGACACGGACATGCCGTCATAATGGAATCCCCGCCCGCAATCTGCTGCACCTTACTGAGCGTCATCACATTCTATTAAACAAAGCGTACAGTCATAAGAGCTCATCTGCGCATTTAAAGATTGAAACAGACTACTGAACAGGCAAATTTAAAGCATCAAATTCTGCGTGACCAAAGAGATGTGCGCCAAAGTCCATGGTTTCACTTCCACACACCGCCATTATTTGGTCCTTTTAACTGCGAAGAACAGCTCTTATGCAGATTAGCCAAACTAGCCCAGGCTGTACCGATCCTGGGCTAATCCCTTATCCCGCCTTCGTGCAATAAACAAATCCCAAGCAGGGGCGCTGTGCAAGCCACATTTTTGGGTGGGCACAGCTTAGCTATACTGCACAATGTTAATATGTCTCCTTAACATAAATAATGCCCATGCAAATAAGCTTTTTTAAAATGGAACTTTATACGTTTACAATTCTTCCCCCATTGCTTTCTGTTATAGACTACATAAATAAAAAATAATGTTCAAAAAAGTCTACATGTCCTATGCCCAGCAGTCAGTTAACAGTCAAACCACTTATACCACATTCCTTCCCAATCCTGATGCTTGGTTGGAACATGTTCACATGCATTGCATGAGTTTTAGCATCGTGATTGACTGAAATATTTGCATTCAGGAGAAGGTGTAGAAGTGTACCGAATGAAGTTACCACCGATCACTGATGTCATCCTGTGCATTCGGTAACAAATCAGTGAAAGGCAGAGCTAAAGAAAAATCCTCAGTGCAGTCGAATCCCACTTACCCCGAAGTATAAAACTAAATCGTGAGGCATTCTCTAAAAATAGCTCTGTGTCTTTTCAACTGAGTACAGAATAAGTTGTGATCAACTTCTAATTAAGTTTTGAATCGTATTATCCATTTAAAATCATTACAGCTCTGTGCGTGTACACGTTACGGCGTAGTCTCTCTCTTGCGAGGGAAGACTCCGAAGTTTTGAACGACTCCTGAGTTCTTGCGAGTTTTCCTACAGGGCTGCCCTGAACAGACCCAATCTTAAACAAGAAGAGCACCGCCAACGGTGCATAATTCGCCCGTCATGAACATGGATCAGGAAGTGGACAGACAACATGATACCAATATCCGACACACAACAGCCGCATGTGAGCTTTGACCTTTGTCCGTGACCTTGACCTTGGAGGGAGGGCCGTAAACATGGTACGCCACACTCCGCTCAGTGATGGTACACGTGTGTGTGAAATATCATGGATGTATCTGAAGCGGTTGAGAAGCCCCATCTGGGCCCCATGTGACCTTTGACCTTTGCCAGTGACCTTGACCTTGACCGGGTGAACGAAATCATGGTGCGTGACAGCGCCTAGTGATGGTGCATGTGTATGTGAAGTATCACGAATGTAGCTCAAGTGGCTCAGGAGTTATGCCCCGGACAAGAAATTGCTAACAGACAACAGACAGACGGACGGACGGGGGTGATGACATAATACGTTCCGTCTTAAGACGGCGTATATTAAAAAGAATCACTGATTCATGGTGGTTGACAGGTGCAAACGCACTGCCACAAGCTCAGAACATCTCCAACGCGGAAAACGCAATGGAACCGCCAAAAACACTTCCAACTGGAGAAATGCGCTGTAAAAACAGAAATGCCATGTATCCACGTCAGCACAGTTGAAGTGCTCCGAACCTTTTAGCTATCAAGCGAGCTAACACAAGATTGCTTGCTCAGCTATGTAGCTAGTAGGCAAGCCAAGCTAGCTAACAGTCATATTTGGTGCTTTTAATGCAAGAGAACGTGAATGAATAGCCACTGTTTCTCAGACTAACGTTGCTAGAATTGAACCACGGGCATTTAGCTTGCTAGCTGGCACTAACAGGCAACAAAAATTAAATTTGCCAGCTAACGTTGACAAAAGAAACCAACAGACTAGCTCACACGCTAGCCTAGCAAGCTAGCTCGCCTGCTCAGATAGCTAATTTCGGAACATATAAACCAATGAAACAGTGAATCGCGATTATTTCGCGGATCAGCAAGTGGTCATGAATTAGCCGCGTAGTTAAATCAGTTAAAACATTAGTGAGGCTGGTTAGCTCGTTCGCTTACAGAGTTTTCGCGCCAACTTACGTTGGCCAACGTTTGGATGAAATCGCGAACTATTTTATTCAGCGCACGGTTAACTTACTAGGAGCAATACTTCCCTCATCAAGAAGTAACATCAACGGTGAGCGAACAAAAATAGTTTTTTTTTTTTAAACATGTAGTAGGTGTGTGGGTCTATACTCTGATTATCAATCAAATCTGTGATGTAGGGTGACGTTGTTCAAGAGCCTACCACGCAATAACTTGTTCACGTGTTTATATTTTGGCCTCTTAACCATTACAGTTACGCAGTGTTTTGGTGGGTGTACTGTAGCGCTGTGCAAATGAGGTGAAGTCGGATTTGCTTCGGAAGGAGGATTTGCTCTATGATTTATGTTCATGTGAGTCTTTTTACTAATGCGATCTTGGGGGCTATGGCTTTGTTTGTGTGTGTCGTTGAACTTTTAATTGATAATCATATGTGTCTTATCTAAGCTTGGTAGCACTGCTGATCGTTGACAGCAGAATATCAGGGAGTGATTAATGAACGAATGGAACTGGTAAGGTGCTGAAAAGTGCGTCATGGTTCAGTTACTGCCAGCACTACGAGGAGCCCTGCGAGTAAATTCAGAGGTTACATTCAATCCTTGTCTTTCATCTACTGTAAAAAGAGTGCCAAAACTCTTAGGATATGCACAAACTTTCTGAAAGATGACTAAATTCTCTCTTTATATATATATTTTTTCTTAGTTTATTTCTTTGTTTTTTTTTATATATACATATATATATATATATTCTTAAATTTATTTTCCTAATTCACGTTAAGTTATGCTTAATTTACCTTCGTATTTCTCATTTTCCTATAATCATTCAATATTTGATGTAAGATGTTTGACTTGAAATATTGTAACTATGTTTCAATTCTCATTTTTTGATGAATCTCAATAAAAAAATTAACAAAAAACGAGGAGCCCTGCGTTTGCAAATAGTCTCTGGCTAGGCATATTGGATAACCAGTTTCCGTGTCGGACTGTGTAGTTGGTCGACGCTGTTTATTCAGACAGGCATTTCGAACTGATTGGGTGGTACTGTCTTTCTTTCGGTGTGATGTGTATCATCGGTGTGTGTGTGTGTGTGTGTGTGTGTCTGTGTCTGTGTGTGTGTGCGCGCGCAGTGTTCATGTCGGTCAAAGCTTGCAGAAACACTGCATTATACTGCTTTTTTTTTTTTTTTTATAGTAGCAAGTTATTTTAGGTTATGAGCACCCACCAGCATACGCAAAAATCGTCGCCTATGATCCCGAAGGAAATTTGCTGCTGAAGTCGCAGCCTTCAAGAATTGCCCGGAACCAGGGTTGTATTACGGACCAGGCCAGTGGGGCCGGCGCCCAAGGGTCCAGGGGCCTGGGGGGGGGCAAAGCGATGCAGATGCTGATGCCAATTGCGATGTCAGAGGGCCTCTATTCTCTAGGATCTTATGACTACTCGCACTGTTATAGGGCATATCTGCAGAGAACCGACAGAGAAGGGTGATATGAATTGGGCGGGGGGGACAGGGACGGCAATCAGAGGGCCCCTGGGCTATGGTGTTTGGCAATCAGAGGGCCCCTGGGCCTCAGGGGATGGCAATCAGAGGGCCCCTGGGCTATGGGGGACGGCAGACAGAGGGCCCCTGGGCTATGGGGGACGGCAGTCAGAGGGTCCCTGGGCTGGCCCTGCTGTAGTGCCTCTCGTGAATACTCCTAAGGGAGCCCTAATGTTTACCAACTAGGGGTTCAAGGAAGTAGGGGGGAGGGGGCTGCCAAGCTGTCACGGAATTACAGTCCCACTACATTTTGGGTTGTAACTCTACAACTAAATAAGATAAAATCAAGTATGATATGTCATATTGAAGGTATTAACTTGTTCTTTAATATTATTAAGTGAAAATATATTTTTTGAGAAAATTTCATAGAAGAAACAAGCAAAAACTACTCCGTCACGGAATTACACAAAATTGACGTGGTTTTTTTAATGTTGTGTTTAACTATCCAGAAAGTGATGTTCCTGTCATAGTTAAGTTATGAAACTTCAATATGTTCATATTTAAGGTTTTTTTTGTTAATATTGTAAGTTATAGAAACAAATATTGACTTTAACCCTGTTTTATGGGCAAGAAATTTCAAAAAGTCAATGTCACGGAATTACAAGAGGCAAATTGTCACGGAATGACAGCAATAGTATTAATTAGTTTCAATGTATTTATTTCAATACATTATACTTATATACATAATTATTTACATTTTTACAGTCAAGCAATATATTACAATGAGTTTTCCACTTATAATAACCAATCATAATACATACTTCAATTTTTTTTTTTTTAATCTCCATGTCAACATTGGCTTGGCGGCCCCCGGGAATGGTTTCTGAGGGCCCTATGATTATGAAAGCCCCTGCTAAGGGTCGCGACTTCTGGCTATGTGGGGGCCCTAGGGAGAGCATACTGTAAAGAGAGCCCTCTGATTACAAATGTTCTTACAAAGGGCCTCTAATTTACCAAGGGTTTTGAATGAAAGTCCTTTCAGCGAGCCCTAAGGCTCAGGATATGCTAGCTGTGTGACTTAATTTACGTGCGCAACCGCACATACTTGCAGCAGAATGATCAGAGCACTATGCACGATACTGGTAGTGTTGCCAAAAACAAAAGTCGCTATTGGCTATCTGAAAAGTCGCTAGATTACGTCATGACGTTACTATGATGTCATAAGGTCACGCACGACTCACTGATCTCAAGAAAATGTGTCTACATGGCTATGTTGAGAATCCCAAAGGGTACAGTTTCGAGATCGGGGCTAATGTGCAGTGCTGCTTAACCATGAAATAAGCTTCTGGTGGCGGTGCAGAGCTGAAGTTACATTGAAAAACGATGATTTTGACACTCGAGAGATGTGTTTTTTTAAAGTCGCCAGATTCACGTAAAAAGCCACTAAGCCGCTAGATGAGTTTTTAGTCGCCAGAGAAGGCCAAAAGTCGCTAAATTGGCGACATTGGTCACTGGCGGTATCATGTAGGGAGCAGGTAGCCAACCGGGCTCTCATTAATATTTTCCACCATTGTTTGACTCTACCACGAGCTCAACATGGAAGTTTGGAAGATCGCCCCTCGCGGTTGTGTCAATATTGCAACATGCGCACGTCTACGTACCTTGTGTTCAGGTGTGCTACCACGCGTAACTTCGACATAAAATACGCATGGCAACGCATTCGGGCATAAAATGTGCACACGGCAAGCATATCCTGGGCCTAACGCTGGCCCCAGTAGACAGCTAGTAGAAGCTGGACCTATTTTCTATGAGAAGTGATTTCGCTCCCGCACAGTATTGTGTGTACACAATACGACATGGTCCTTGGAGTGCATCGAAACTGTCATTGCGACGCGTCCAAAAGTTCAGAAATCTCTTACTCCATGCACATTTACCGAGCGTCGCGACCATATCGTGAAGCAAGTGTCCAATAGCCGAGCTAAACTCAGGGGCGGGCTGTACACTGGTCCAGTCACAATACACAGCACATTCACGAGTCATTATAACCTATAGTTATCTTCATGGAGAGTAGTAGACTGGTAGATATTCATCTTCAGAACACTGAGTTTCGCCCCGCTTGACTTTGCAGATATCGCTTCCATATGTCCCCACCGTAAAGGGGTACTGTACACACAATGCCAACAAAGTGAAGTCCAAGTGAAAATCCAATATCGATACAACACTCCCACATTACACTTGGCATTGCTTTTATCGAAACTCCTCACATGGCAGAAATTTTGGAAGTTTAAGTGAAAATCCAATATTGTTAAATCCATTTATCGAAACTCCTAACAACATTCTTACATTAAAACCTTTCCTAGACTATCAGATTTAGCATCCAACACCCTATTAAAAAGCTCATTGACATTTACATTATATTATATTGTATTGTATTGCATTGTAATAATAGTGTACCTTAAGACTTAAAGCCATTGTAAGGGCTACTGTATTTTCAGGGAACAACTTTGGAAGTCTAAGTGGAATTCCAATATCGATTTTCCAATGGACTGAATGAAGGGGTGGAGACTTGGGCTCTCTCTATATATAGCCCCCTGCTTCACTTCTCCTCACAATCTGACCTTTCAGCTTGACAACT
The DNA here is from genome assembly GCA_029721435.1 of Gymnothorax reevesii. NCBI lineage: Eukaryota > Metazoa > Chordata > Actinopteri > Anguilliformes > Muraenidae > Gymnothorax > Gymnothorax reevesii. The sequence goes on from CM056581.1 coordinate 61,597,903, forward strand.
TGCTTTGGATTCAACCTGTGCAACCTGACTTGTTCATTAATTTAACATTCAACAGCCTTTCTATAGGCTTATATCCATTTATTATATTATATTATTAGAAACAACACTGCACCTTCAAAGGCTCAAAGCCTTTGTAAAAGGCTTAAGCATTTCCAACGCCCTTTTTTAAGGCTTGTTGCCTTGTATTGTATTGTGGGTACTCGTTTATACTGTATTATATTATTGTAATATTATTACAATAATTATCAGTTGTGAACGTCCCCGTGAGAATCCAATAGATATAACACTCTAACATTACACTTGGCATCAGTAGTATGGATTGCAAGCAAAAAAGTGGGGCTTCAAAACGAAAAGCCAAAAAAAAATAGGGAGGCAAAGCAGGCCGATTTTTTTAAAAATGTGCCTTTTTGATTTCTAGCTTTTTTGACAAGCCTCAAGATTCAAATATTGATAATGTCATCAGTAGCCCGAGTTGCAGCAATGAAGAGATCACCACTGGTTTGATCATAGTGGAGCCCTCACAGACCCAATCAAGCGTAGACCCGGCCTGTCAGGCTCAGACCTCAGGCCCATACTCAGACTAGGCATCACCTGAGAAAATCTTTCCAAGTGAGGAGGATTGCTCGGAGCCCAGTTTCACACCAAAAGCTGGGGACACCAACTCCGGTCATGAACCTCTTATTGACCCTGCTTTATGGCCAAATACCGCTACCATTAAAGACTTGTGCACTCTTAGGACAGGAGACTCACTGTCAGACCAGGCATCGCCTGAGAAAGTCTGGTCAAATCAGGAGGGGTACACTGAGACCAGTATCACATTAGGAGCTAGGGGCTCAAACTCCTGGTGTGAAATGGTTAATGACCCTGCTTTATGGCCAAGTGCCATTACTGAACAGGTCAAGTCGATTCTGTTTAGTCGAGGAGCAGCTGCTTTTCAAAATTTAAGTAAAGTAGGGCCTCAAGTAGGGATAGGACCATGGGGGGCATCACTAGGAGTTTCACAAATTCCTTAATCAAATGCTCTCTACCTAATGGCCAGTCTGTGACTAGGCAGTGGCTACTTTACTCCCCTTCGCCTGGTTGTATCTTTTGTTTTCCTTGCAGACTGTTTTCGAGTAAGCACAATGCGTTTGTCCACGGGTTTTCTGATTAGAAACATTCTGAGCGTATCGGTGAGCATGAGAGGAATGAGGAGCATAGGGCTTGCATGTTAGCATTACACAGTCGCTCCAAAAACACAGGAAGAGTTGATTCTGATCTTGTCACACAAATTGATGCAGAGAGGCAATACTGGCAGGAAGTTTGGAAAAGAGTTGTTGCTGTAATTCAGTTTTTGGGGCAGAGGGACCTTGCTTTCAGGGGAGATGATGAGCGGTTGGGATCGCCTCACAATGCTAATTTCTTGGGCATTGTCGAACTGTTGGCCAAATTTGACCCTTTTCTGGCTGACCATCTCCAAAGGTTTGGAGGCAAGGGCAAAGGCTCTGTGCCCTACCTCTCATCCACAATCTATGAGGAATTTATCCACTTAACGGGAGAAAGAACAAAGGAAGCAATTATCAGCGAGTTTAAAGAGGCCAAATACCTCTCTGTTATTGTTGACTCCACTCCAGACCTTTCTCATGTGGACCAACTCACTTTTATTTTCAGGTTTGTAAATAATGGTGGAGAAGTAGTTGAACATTTTCTGACTTTTGAGCCTATTGAAAATCATAGTGGGAACAGTTTGGCTGAGTGTGTTGTTGCAATGGTGGAGAACCTGGGCCTAGACTTAACTAACTGTCGAGGCCAGTCTTATGACAATTCAAGTAATATGTCAGGAAAGTACAATGGAGTCCAAGCTCATCTGAAACGAATAAACCCATTGATTTGTTTTGTCCCCTGGGCACCACATTAATTGAATTTAGTCGATGTTAATGCTGTTGACAGTAGCCCAGAAGCTGGCCGTTTCTTTGACTTTCTGCAATCAATGTACACATTTTGTGCCTCGTCAACACACAGGTGGGGAAAGGTGCTCCGTGATACAGATGTGAAACTCACTCTGAAATCTTTGTCAGGTACTCGCTGGAGTTCAAGAGCTGAATCAACAAAGGCTCTTTGGAAATATTATGCACAATTGAGAGAGGCATTGAACAATATTTCCAAAGATTCACAGGAGAAACGTGAAACTAGAAGCGAGGCCTCTGCACTCTGTGGCAAGCTGGACACCCTAGAGATAGGTTTCCTGGCACACTTTTGGGATACAATACTGCAGCGGTTCCAAGCCACGAGCCTGCAGTTGCAGAAACATGACATTTACATACACACAGCTACACAGCTTCTCCTTTCACTTCGTGACTTTGTGGCAGCACAGAGAGACAATTTTGCCTTTTTTGAAGCGGCAGCTTTAAATGTTACCGATTCAGTCTCCCAAGACTACAGACATGACCTCCAGCGCACAAAGAAGCGCAAATGTATGGCTGATGAAAGTGCAGAGCCAGGTGTTGAATTAAGTGGAAAAGGAAAGTTTTGAATTAAAAAGTTCAATGTTCTAATTGACAAACTTGTGTACAGTCTTAACCATCGGTTAAGTGCATACACACACTTGACCAATCTTTTTCATGTTCTTTTCATGCCTGATAATATGTCCAACAGTGAGCTCAGTTTAAGGGCCGAATCTCTCGCTGCAGCATATCCCACTGATCTGACCATGAGCTTGGCAGATGAACTTGTTCAGTACAAATCATTCATTTCAGGAGAACAAAAATGCCCAAATACAATGCTAAAGACCATGGTAAATTTGGATTTACAGTCCACTTTCCCAAATGTTTACATAGCACTCAGACTGTTTTTGACCCTGCCAATAACAAACTGTGAAGGGGAACGGTCATTCTCCAGACTGGCTCGAATTAAAAATGAGCTGAGGATGAAAATGTGCCAAAATCGGTTGAATTCACTCTCCGTTCTAGCAATAGAATCAGTTTGTTCAACTGCTAAACTTTGATGAGTTAGTGGACGACTTTGCAAGAAGGAAAAGCAGAAAGAAACCTTTGTAGAATCCTTAGGTACGGTTGTATGGCGCGGGGGTGGGGGGTGGGGGGCCCTTTGCAAACTCCTGGCCCCGGGGCCCAGACCCCCCATAATCCGGCCCTGGTCAGGACTAAAAATTGTTTTAAATGGATGTTTTGTCCAACTCAATTCTTAATTCTACTAATTTACCACATTATTTCATCGCTGTTAGATCGCGCATGGAGAGAAATCGTGTCAATCGTGCCAATTGCGATAATTGGAAAATGCGTCACTAAAGGAAAATAACTGAGAACTAGCCAGGGCTATCCCTATTCTCATAAAGGGATGTGTCCGGGCCCACCCAATTCCCTGTTCTAGCGCCGTACCTGGTCATAAATACATGTAATGCCACTTTGCTGTGTTTGTCAACTGCGGTACAGAAAACCGAAGGGACACATAAGCATGGCAAGCTGTGGAGCTCTGGTACTGCGATTGTGCGCAATCAGACATTCCTGTGGCGAGTTTTGCCCGATCAGCAGTTCTGTATTAGTGTTGTTCCGATACCAAAATTTTGACTTTGATACGATACCTGCCATAAATACCTCAATACTGAACCGATACCATGGTGAAAATCTAAAAAAAATCTGGAAAAGAGATGAATAATGGTCCAACTCGGTCTCACTGTGGTTTAATTTTCAGCAGCTTGCTCCTTTCCTGCTTTTGGAGAAAATTACATTAATAAATTAATTCTACAGAGCACAGTCTCTTCTGTTATTATATTGGCTTTTGCTAAACAAGATACTTTTCTGTCCAATATCAATGTTTGAACAGTGAACACATTAATGACGACTTACACATTTAAAATACTATTTTCTCCTCTTTATTATAAACAAAACAAAATGTGCCATTGCATGGTACATGCCATTACACTATGGTGGACAAACGTACGTCAGAGATTTGCAGTGAAGTATTTATTTTCGAACCTTTACACTTTCAGGTAATATTCTTCATTATTCATTAAATAATGAAGCAATGTAATTATTTATTTGACTAAAAAAAAAAAAAAAGAATATGCTCAGAAGGACTCAAACCTCCACCAGGTGTAAAGAGTAGGCCTAGGAGTTAAATTTAATAGACCTGGCCTACTAGTGTGCATGTCATTCTGGGGTCATGTTCGTCTTGTCCGTGTTCTACTGTCCGTGTCAAATAAGCTAATAGGGCCATCTGATGGAGCCAGGGGAAACAGCTCTGAGTTTAGAAAACTCCCCTGCGCGACGTGGCCGTATCATACATTCTGGTGGTAGGCTATGGGCTCTAATGAGTGCATTCAGGTAGCCTATTACGCCTAGAAATACTTATTTAACAAAACGGCATATATGCCATGACATTACCAGAACTGAATATTAAATTGCGTTTGAAGTTATGCTAAACATTACTAGCGTGAACAACATGCCCTTTCATAAGCTAACCAGTTGAGAATGATAGGCTTCATGGTATGAATAGCCTCCAGTCGCTAGCTACCTCGACAAGTGTTGGGGGGAAAAAAGGTTGTTTCATACACTGGATAAGAATGGGGCTGTTCGTGTCGGGGTAATGGTGATTTCTGTCACATTCACTAACCTGTCGGTCTTTGAATTCTTTTTAAAGCAGGGGATATCTGTCAGTGAGGTGCTTTGCCATGTTAGACATGTTCCCTCCGTTTGTCTGCACTCCTTTGTAGCATGTCTTACACACCGGCTTCAGTGTGTCTGTTGGCTTGCCCTCACTATCTGCGAGGTAAGGGAAATAATTCCAGATTTCGCTTCTCCCGTCTTTTTTGTTTATAAGCCTCGACTCGGCTGGTGCTTCCGAACTTGTCGCCATCTCTACTCTCTCCCTCACTCGCTGCTCACCTGCTGCTGCCTGGGGCTGCTGCTGCTGCCTGCAGTGTAGCAGAGTGCGCGAGCTGAGGAGCAAAGCAAGTTAGGCACACCCACTAGCCCCTGCTTGCAAGGAGTGTGACCAGAGAATGACAGACTTGGCGTGGCTCGCTGCACAGATACAGAACATTATTTTAAGAGAAGTATCGATGCTAAAAAAGTAACGTATCGTATCGTTTTTTGCGTCAGGGTATCATGATACCTTTATAGTATCGGTAATTCGATATACCGTCCAACACTATTCTGTATTCTCGATAAGATGCCTGTAAATGACATGATCACCACCAGCCAGTTTCCTCACGATAATAGTTACACATTGGACTGTGGTCAGCGGTTCAAGTCATACCAATCTGAAATGGTGAAGACAAATGACATTGTTCAAAAATGAATTGTATATTGGTTAAATTTTGTAGAACAGAACAAGACGACTTTGTTTCAGGTTGAGGCAATGTCAACAGATGAGATGAGATGGCAAAAACTGAAGTTCCAGTAATGTACATGTACATGTACAGTGCAGCACAAGAAACTGGGCCCCATCAGTTTCTGCCTGAAACAAAGCGCTCATGCAAACATTCATGACATTTACATGTGCTTCTTCTTGCCTGTGGCCATAATGACAAGTTGGCAACAGTTACCATGTTGTGAACAAAGTAACAATGGGTGCCGTCACCGACGTGGACAATCCATGTGGTGAATGAAACTAGAGGGCGATAAATTCATGTGCTATGTAGCATGGCATGGCATATCGCCTACATTTTTGCTTAATAGCAATTTGTGGCAGCTTATGTTTGCGCAAGTTACAATGTCAATGATTAACCATAATTATGGCATGGGCAAGGACCACCATCATTGCAATCCCAATCATAAATGCCACTGTGTTGTGCATAGCCAGCCCAGGCCATGACCATGTACCAGTCAATGTCCATAACCAATAGGTGTGTAGGCTAGACACGCTGGGTAGATAGGTTCATAATGTACACCATGCACATGATGGCTGTCATCCACAGGCAGGGCTAATTGTGCACACGCAGAGACAGTTAAAAAATCCGCACACTGGATTAAAACTCCCAAACCTTTATTGAAGCAACGTTTCGACCACTCGAAGGGTCTTCATCAGGCAAATGACTGACAGACAGCCAGACAGAAAAATATATAGGCAGGTATCTACCTAGTCATTGGCTGATAAGGTATCAGCTGACAACCAATAGGATACAGACACATTGGCTCCAGGCACAATGAGTGTCTGCCCTTTAAAGGGACTCAGTAATTAAATGCACCCTAAACCAGGGGTGTCCAATCTTATCCAAAAAGGGCCGGTGTGGGTGCTGGTTTTTGTCTGAGCCCAACACTAACACACCTGATTCTACCCACCAAGGTCCTGATTGAAACCCCTGATTAGTTAATTAGTGGAATCAGGTGCAGTAGCACTGCTGGCTAGGACAAAAACCTGCACCCACACCGGCCCTTTACGGATAAGATTGGACACCCCTGCCCTAAACAAAGAGAGCAATGAGTACATCATCAATACTTCAATTGCAATGCAATCATGAAATACATAGAAGAAAAACATTCTGTTCATTGTCATGTGGCCTGGATCACCATCGGCAAGTAATTACCTAAATATAAGCCAAACCGTGATATTTAAATGATATAGAACAGAGAAAGCAGCCAATTAATTTTAAGAGTAAAAACAATAGGAAATGTTAATATTAGATAATTTCATAATAGGAATTAAACCTATGAGAATAAAGCTATTAATAGATTATAGAAAAGTGTAAAAATGGGAAAAATAGCCTACAAAAAGGCTTAATATCAAATTCAGCATTTAAAACCTAAGGGGACATGGTATTTAGGAAGTATATCCAGAAGGTTTCACATTGGAGAAGCATCCTTTCTAAATAACCACCCCTACGAGGTTTTTCCACACCAACATAACGTAGTGTGTTCAAGTTGTGTCCGGCATTCTTAAAATGAACTGCTACAGGGTTGCGCTCATCACCGGTTCTGATGTTAGACCTGTGCTCACTAATTCTTGTGTGTAACACACGGGAAGTCCTGCCGACATAGGCTAAGCCACAAGGACACCGAATCAGGTGTATCACGTGTGGTGCTGCAAGTAATCGCACCACGTACGGATACATCCAGAGCAGTGTGTGGGTGACTGAAGCTTTTACATTTACGTGTGTATGTGCACTGAACTTCCACGTCTGTACTTGCCATATGGGACCACTGGGAATATTGGCTCACCCTGAACACATATATCAGACGTCACCAGAATATCTCTTAAATTAGTGGGGCGTTTAAACACCAACATAGGTTTTTCCTTAAAGGAATTCTTTAATTTTGGGTCTGATTCCACAGTGTGCCAATGTTTCAGGATGACATCTTTGAATTTAGAGCCAAGTTCGAGTTCGGAGGATACTATGGATTTGGCCTCGTCCCGCATCCGCGTCCCCCGCATCCGCGTCCGCCGCGTCCGCAGAGATTTTCTTGTGAACGCTGTACAGCCCACATAAGTGCACCGATTCTTTTCAAATTTTGCAGGGACATGTATTATGGTAAGTTCACGACACCTATTGATTTTGGGTACTCTGGGACAATCTGGGCCTAACTGGGGGGCCTTCGGGGGATACATGTACTCCGTTGCCGAGTGCTCTAGTTTTATTTATTTTTTTGACTGGAGACATGCCTCCTGTGTTATCTGGTCAAAGCGCTCCCGAGCTGCCTCAACCCATTCTTTTCTGTATGCCCTATTAAAGCTGCAGTTGGTAAGTTTTAGAAAAGTAACTTTTTGTCATTTTTGCTAAAACTGTTACTGTGTACAGACAGTGTTACATAAAAGTAGTACTCTGTAATTAAAAAAAGGCTCCTTTAAACCCACCTAATGCTCCTACTGCAATTTAAAAGAATTTTTTGGACCGACCAAAAAGAACCAATTGGAGCCAGGATGGTGTCTGACAGCCGTCAAACAGTGCACATGCACGCGCTGCAGACAGCCCCTCCCCCTTCCTCCTCAGTTCACGCCAGTGCTCAGTCAAGTTCAAATCTCAGAGAGCGTGTTCAGGAGCTTAGAACCATCAGCGAGGGAAGAAATACCGATACCTCAGTTACCAGCAACAGCACACACGGCTAAGACAAGTAAAAAAAGAAGCCAGAAGAAAAAAAGCACAAAAGAAAGAATTTAACTAACCCCAAGATAAAACCAGAGTGAACATTGGAGTGGATTTTTAGAGGTGGAAGGAACTCTGTGATCTGGAAGGATTAAAAACTGACGCAGAGTTTGCAACTTTTCTCCTTGACAGGTAAACCCCTGCTTTATTCGTTGGTTCATTTTTGCTTTGCAAATAAGCGGGTCGCTGTTCGAATAACCAGTGTCTTGTAATTGTTACAGTACTCCCCAGTGCGTGTGATTTTATTGTGACGTTGTGATGTGATGTTGTGATGTCGAACTCATGTTGGCTTGTTTCAGATGCTAGGGCTAACGTCACTGGCGTGAGCAGCAGAAAATCTTTTTATGAAGTGACCTGGCAGTCTTATCAGTTGTGTTGTTGTCCTTATAAATATGTTTAACGTTTCTGTGCTCTCACAGCTAAATGCTGACATACATGACTTACTGGCCATTCAGCTGGATTCACGACAGTTTCTGTACTCAAAAAACGGGTAAATTACTGAAATAAGTGTGCGCTGGGTTTTTAATGAATACATACTGCTGTAGATTATTTTTCATGTCGACATGATTTATTGCTGCTTGTTTGTTGGCAGGCGTGTCGTTGGACCTGAAAAATCTGGGGCTAATATCCCTCCTTTTTTAAAAAAATAATTAATCCTGGCTAATTCTAGATGGGTTTCCGTTATTAACATGTTTTTCAATTCATGAATAATCAGGTGGCAATCGAAGAGACAGCTCTCTTCTCTTCATGCAATCTAAAAGCGACAAAATAATGGGCTGCATTCAAGACAAAACAAATAGATCAGAAGGATCTAATAGCTGCGACCTCGCCTAGCATCCGTCACGTGGCCTAGTGTCCATGACTGGTGGTTTCTTGTACGAGTGTGACCTCGAAATTGGCAAATGACCTTGAAAATCAATAGGGGACCCTTCCTCTGTACCAAGAAGCTTGTTCTAAGATGTAATAGCCATCCATCAAGTTGAAGTGGAGTTACGGATGCGAAAACTGTGAAATCGGGGCAAAATCGACACTTTTTTGACCGGTGTGACCTTGGGATTCAACAAATGACCTTGAAAATCAATAGGGAACCCCTCCTCTATACCAAGAAGTTTGTTGTAAGATTTCATAGCCATTCATTGAATTAAACTTGAGTTACGGTGCGAAAACCGTCAAATCAGGCAAAATTGACACTTTTTTTGCCTTTGTGACCTTGGGATTTGACGGATGACCTTGGAAAAACAATAGGGAACACCTCCTCTATGCCTAGATGCTATTTCCAAAATTTCATAGCGATCCATGAATTCTAACTGGAGTTACAGTGCGAAAACCCGCAAACAAGGTCGTGACCCCTGTGAACTTGACCTTTGACCTCGACCTTGTGCATGGACATCACTTTGGTGAAGGTCAATAACTCCTGAAAATTTCATGATGATACGATGACAGGAACATGGTCAAAAAGGCTTCACAGACGGACGCACAGACGGACAGATAGACAGAAGCGTTCATAGAGCTGCTTGGTCGCAGCTAAAAATAATTTAATTATAATTGAGTCTATGCACCTGCACTCGGCGACGGCATTTCAGACTAGTAAGTGGTTTCGTCAGTTTACATTTTCCAATCGGACAGCTGTCTATTTTTTTTTTTTATTACAAATTGAGCGACCGTGCTGCAAAAACAGGTGTATGTACTTGTCGCCGAAATTACCTTCATTCGCTGAAGAGTTATGAAATGCCATCTCGAGTGATGGTGCATAGACCTAATTATAATCAAATAATTTTTCGGTACTGAATATAGCCCATTATTTTGTCGCTTTTAGATCGCATGGGGGAGAGAAGCCGTGTCTTCAACTGCCACTTGATTATTCTGGAATTGGAAAACGTGTGAACGAAGGTAAACCATCTAGAATTTGCCAGGACTAATTATTATCCCTCGCTGCGCGATTAGCGCGAAGCGGGGGATATAGCATTGGGCTCCGTCCGTACGGACACATATTGAGGCGGCGTGGGATATTGACATGTTAGTGGCAAAGACTTGTTTTCAATAAAAGGAGGGATATTAGCCCCGGTGTTCAAAGCCTCGTCCTATTATGAGACGTCTGGGCAAACGAGGCTTTTTGGCACGCGAAGCTTTTGGGCACGGGACGTTGTGCGTGCCGGTATACCTCGAGGTTTTCCAGCACGAGGTTTTTTCGGCTCGGAACACCCCAGAATTTTCAGGTCTTACGACGCGCTGGTTTGTTGGCCAGTGCAGTGTTGACTGTTCGGAACAGTAACGTCTCGCCTCGGGAACTTGGCCGCTTTCATAATGTGAACGTGCAAAATCTCTCCGCAGTCGCATGCATACAGCTCGCGTGCCTTCACGTGCACGGTAGCCATCTGGGGGAGAGTCTGAGGAGTGCAGTGGAGAGGGAGGGGGAGGGATCAGAAAGTTGCTTTTTTCACATTTTTGTGCGAAGTCCTCTCACTCCTCAAAGTTACTGACTGCAGCTTGAAGGAATCTATTGGAGAGATCTGAGGCCTGTACTGAGTAAGAGGCATCATCACTGCAGATCCTCCGAGCACAGTGGAATTGACTAAAAGGTAGACTTTTAATCAGTGATTTAGAATGGAAACTGTCCCCTCTTAAAATAGTGTTACGGTCTGTGTGCTTTCGCGAAAGATCAGTTTGAATAGTGTTACCACTTTTACAGACCAGTACATCCAAGAAGCTAATACGCTCCTTATCAAATTCCAGTGTAAATCTCAAATGCTCATTACAAGAGTTCTTACACAAGCATTAGTGAGCACAGGTCTAACATCAGAACCGGTGATTAGCGCAACCCTGTAGCTGTTCATTTTCCACAACTTGAATACACTACGTTATGTTGGTGTGGAAAAAGTGGAGAAACCTCGTAGGTGGTGGTGGTGATTTAGAAAGGAGGCTTCTCCAACGTGAAGCCTTTTGGATACACTTCCTAAATACAATGCCCCCTAAGGGTTTAAATGAGGAATTTGATATTGAATGTGAATGTGTGAATGTATGTGAATAGCAGCCACTAGATGCCAGTATTGACCTTTTCTTTTGTTAAGCCCAGACTGGAGCTAGGTTTGGACATGTCCTGGGCATGTCTGAGATGGAAAGTCCCAGAGAATTAAATAAAAGTATAAAAGGTGGGAGGGGGAGAAGAGTATATAAAGAGGAAAATTGAGAGAGTAAAGTAGTAGGAGAAATTGCAAGGAGAAAGATGCATTTGACCAGACCTGTCACTCTTTTCAAGACCTGTGAAGCTTTTTGTGGATTTTTGCCTGTGTTGGAACATTTTCCAAAGGGACTGTAAATATTTTTTTCTTGTATATATCAATCTTGGTCAGTAGAGTAGATAGTAGATTAGTTAAACGTCTTTGTTTAATTAAATGTGTTTAAGTGTTAAAATTGTGTCTGTCATCCCTTGCTGTCGTAAATGTCATAACAAATTGGGGCCATAACAAATTGGGGGCTTGTCGGGATAGACCATTGTGTGAGTCATTTATTGAAAATCTAACATTTCAAATTGTAAAATTGTTTTTTGAATTTTCCTATATATATATACATGTATATATATACATACTGACAGATCAACAGCAATGGATGATTTCTTGGCATCACCAACCATAGAGGTCTTTTAAAAAGACAGAAAAAGTATTTTAAAAAGACAGAACTGCTAGAAATATGCAGACAATTAGAGCTAACAGAGGTGTAACCAGCCATGCGAAAAGCAAGACTGCCTAAAGAGATTGTTGAATATTACATTGATGATATATTATCAGATATATATTATATATATATAGAACACATTGATGTGCAATGTGTTTGCACCAGGAGATCTGGAACAGTTTCCAGTGGAAAATCCAAATATAGAAATGGAACTTAAATTAAAAATTCTTGAGATTGAAAGGGAGGAAAAAGAAAAACAAAGAGAATTTGAGTTAGAAAAATTAGCAAGACAGAGAGATTTCGATTTACAGAAATTCGAGAGAGAAGAAAGGCTCCAAATGGAGCAGCTAAAAATAAAAATAGACGCTGAAAATAAATTTCGTGCAAGCCAGGAGGTAAAACTGGTGCCTCCATTCTTGGAGAAGGACGTTGATAACTATTTCCAGTGCTTTGAAAAGGTTGGTAAAAGTTGTCAGTGGCCAAAGAAACACTGGCCTCTGATGTTGCAAACTGTCCTCACGGGTAAAGCTCAACAAGCCTATTCGGCTTTGTCTGCAGATGACTCCTCTGATTATTTTGAGAGCTCATGAGTTGGTTCCAGAGGCTTACCGACAGAAATTCAGAGGTCTGAAGAAATCTGAAAATCAGACTTATGTGGAATTTGCTATTGAGAAGAAGGTTTGCTATGAGCGCTGGAGTACTTCTATGGAGGTCAAGGATGATTTCAACTCACTAAAGAGATGGTGTTAGTTGAAGAATTCAAGAACTGTGTTAAGGATGATATAAAGACCTACCTTAATGAGAAGCAAGCACTGAATTTGCAATCAGCTGCCAAATTTGCAGATGAATATGTTCTCACACATAAGTCCAAATTTCAGTCTAGCAGTAACAATAAATGGTTCAAATTTCAGAAGAAAGGTAACAGTGATTCCCAAGATTCCTCACCCAAAGACAAATCAGGTGATGGTGCTCAGAAATCCAGTTACAGGTCTGATCAAAGTGTGAAAGCTGACAGTGATACCGGAGATTCTCAGTCACTTTTGTTGATGGACTCCTTGGAGTTACATGATGAGACCGCTTCTGGGGATTTCATACTTGTACAAGGTATTGAAGGGAGGACTGTATCTGTACCCCTGCGCTCTATATTCTTGAAGTCAGATTTAGTTACAGGACAGGTAAAGGTGGGACTTATGTCAAGTCTACCTATCAAGGGTGTTTCTCTGTTGCTAGGCAATGACCTGGCTGGGGGCCATGTAGTTCCCCCGAGCACTGAAGATGGCGATGAAGACCCATCTCTGTATCCTTCCTGTGTAGTGACCCATGCTATGGCCAAGAAGGCTCAAGAAGATGATGATGTGGTGCCGTCCAGCGCATTGAATAGTCATGACTCAGGTGGTTCGCCTCATGACTCTGTTCGGCCTACTATGGTTTCTCCATTTGAGGACTTATCAGATACTTTTATCAGTTCTCTGTTCAACCAGCCGAATGAGTCTGGTGATTCTGATGTGTCTGGAGACTTGTCTCTGTCCAGAAAGTGGTTGATTGAGGAGCAAACTTATGATCCTGATATTTGTAAAAAAAAAGAGGAGAGCCCTTCCTGATAAAGAAATAGACGCAGTTCCAGTTGGGTATTATCTCAAGGATGGTGTGTTGATGCGGAAGTGGCGCCCTCCTGATATCAATGCCAATGCAGATTGGGCAGTGGTCAAGCAAATTGTTGTTCCGAAGGTCTTCAGGAATGAGATCTTAACAATGGCTCATAGTTTACCTTTAGGAGGTCATCTTGGTGTTAACAAGACTGTTGATAAGATCATGAAACACTTCTTCTGGCCTGGACTTCGGAAAGATGTTCCAACTTTTGCCAAACCTGTCACACTTGTCAGGTAGTTGGAAAACACAAGTTAGACGTACCTGTAGCTCCATTGCAGCATATTAGCATATTGTATTATATATATATACAAACCCAAAACCAGTGAAGTTGGCACGTTATGTAAATCGTAGATAAAAACAGAATACAATGATTTGCAAATTCTTTTCAACTTATATTCAATTGAATACACTGCAAAGACAAGATGTTTAATATTCAAACTGAGAAAATTATTTTTTTTTTTTGCAAATAATCATTAACTTAAATTTAAAGGCAGCAACACATTGCAAAAAAGTTGGCACAGGGGCCTTTTAACACTGTTACATCGCCTTTCCTTTTAACGACACTTTAAACGTTTGGGAACTGAGGAGACCAATTCTTAAAGCTTTTCAGGTGGAACTCTTTCCCATTCTTGCTTGATGCACAGCTTAAGTTGTTCAACAGTCCGGGGTCTCGTTGTCGTATTTTACGCTTCATAATGCGCCACACATTTTCAAATAATCATTAACTTAAATTTAAAGGCAGCAACACATTGCAAAAAAGTTGGCACGGGGGCCTTTTAACACTGTGTTACATCGCCTTTCCTTTTAACGACACTTTAAATGTTTGGGGACTGAGGAGACCAATTCTTGAAGCTTTTCAGGTGGAACTCTTTCCCATTCTTGCTTGATGTACAGCTTAAGTTGTTCAACAGTCCGGGGTCTCGTTGTCGTATTTTACGCTTCATAATGCGCCACACATTTTCAATGGGAGACAGGTCTGGACTACAGACAGGCCAGTCTAGTACCCGCACTCTTTTACTACGTAGCCAAGCTGTTGTAACACGTGCAGAATGTGGCTTGGCATTGTCTTGCTGAAATAAGCAGGGGCGTCCATGAAAAAGACTTTGCTTGGATGGCAACATATGATGCTCCAAAACCTGTATGTACCTTTCAGCATTAATGGTGCCTTCACATATATATAAGTTGCCCATGCCTTGGGCACTAATACACCCCCATACCATCACAGATGCTGGCTTTTCAACTTTGCGCCTATAACAGTCCAGATGGTTCTTTTCCTCTTTGGTCCGGAGGACACGATGTCCGCAGTTTCCAAACACAATTTGAAATGTGGACTCGTCAGACCACAGAACACAGAACACTTTTCCACTTTGCATCAGTCCATCTTAGATGAGCTTGGGCCCAGCGAAGCCGGCGGCGTTTCTGGGTGGTGTTGATTAATAGCTTTCGTTTGCATTGTAGAGTTTTAACTTGCACTTGCAGATGTAGCGACGAACTGTAGTTACTGACAGTGGTTTTCTGAAGTGTTCCTGAGCCCATGTGGTGATGTCCTTTACACACTGATGGCAGTTTTTGATGCAGTACCGCCTGAGGGATCAAAGGTCACGGGCATTCAATGTTGGTTTTCGGCCTTGTCGCTTACGTGCAGTGATTTTTTCCAGATTCTCTGAACCTTTTGACGATATTACGGACCATACGTGATGAATTTCTTGCAATAGGTCATTGAGGAATATTGTTTTTAAACTGTTCGACAATCAGCTCACGCATTTGTTCACTAAGTGGTAACCCTCGCCCCATCCTTGTTTGTGAATGACTGAGCATTTCAGGGAAGCTGCTTTTATACCCAATCATGGCACCCACCTGTTCCCAATTAGCCCGTTCACCTGTGGGATGTTCCAAATAAGTGTTTGATGAGCATTCCTCAACTCTCTCAGTCTTTTTTGCCACTTGTGCCAGCTTTTTATCCCACCGGTATGGAATACCGTGGGATATAGTCACCTGTCTGTCTGTCCGTCCGTCTGTCCGTAATCATTCTCATTTTCGGAGGAAAACTCAAAAACTATGCCACTGAGACACTTCTAATTTGGTAGGGAACTTCTCCTTATGGTGTAGTTGTGCCTTTTGGGGGTTTCAGTTCCATGCTGCCCATAATTTCGGAAATTTTCACCAAAAACAGCCCTAAAATTGGCCTTTGTCTCGTTTCCGGGACAGAACTCAAAAACTATGCCACTTACACACTTCTAATTTGGAATGGAACTTACCCTTATGGTGTAGTTGTGCCTTTTGAGGGTTTCAGTTCCAGGCTGCCCATAATATTGGAAAAATTTCACCAAAAACAGCCCTAAAATTGGCCTTTGTCTCATTTCTGGGACAGAACTCAAAAACTATGCCACTTACACACTTCTAATTTGGTATGGAACTTACCCTTATGGTGTAGTTTTGCCTTTTGGGGGTTTCAGTTCCATGCTGTCCGTAATTTTGGAAATTTTCACCAAAAACAGCCCTAAAATTGGACTTTGCCTCGTTTCTGGGACAGAACTCAAAAACTATGCCACTTACAATCTTCTAATTTGGAATGGAACTTACCCTTATGGTGTAGTTGTGCCTTTTGGGGGTTTCAATTCCATTCTGCCCAAAATCTTTGATTTCTATACCAAAAACAGCCCAAAAATTTGACTTTGTCCCTTCTCTACAGCAGAATTCAAAAACTCTGCCACAAATCACGAATTATGTGGAACCGGTGGGATTTGTCATCTTCTGATGACTCTTGTTTGAAACATGTTGCAGGCATCAAATTCCAAATGAGCTAATATTTGCAAAAAATTACAAAGTTTACCTGTTCCAACATTAAGTAACTTGTCTTTGCAGTGTATTCAATTGAATATAGGTTGAAAAGGATTTGCAAATCATTGTATTCTGTTTTTATTTACGATTTACACGACGTGCCAACTTCACTGGTTTTGGGTTTTGTATATACAAGTGTCTACTTAACCATTTTTGTATTGAAAAGAAAAAAATTTGCCTTTATGAGTCAAACTTTTTCCCTTTTGGAATGGGGGTGTAATGTGAATAGGAGCAACTAGATGGCAGTATTGACCTTTTCTTTTGTTAAGCCCAGACTGGAGCTAGGTTTGGACATGTCTTGGGCATGTCTGAGAAGGAAAGTCCCAGAGAATTAAAAAAAGTCTAAAAGGTGGGAGGGGGCTACAAAAGAGTTTATAAAGAGGAAAATTGAGAGAGTAAAGTAGTAGGAGAAATTGCAAGGAGAAGAATACATTTGAGCATTTTCCTCACCCGGAACATCACCAAGCAACCCAACCAAAGGGACTGTAAATATTTTTTTTCTTGTATATATCAATCTTGGTCAGTAGAGTAGGTAGTAGATTAGTGAAAAGTCTCTGTTTAATTAAATGTGCTTAAGTTTTAAAATTGTGTCTATCATCCCTTGCTGTCGTAAATGTCATAACAAATTGGGGCCATAACAATATTAAGCCTTTTTTGTAGGCTATTTTTCCATTTTTACACTTTTCTATTTTCTTTTAATTGCTTTATTCTCATAGGAGTAATTCCTACTATGAAATTATCTAATATTAACATTTCCTATTGTTTTTACTCTTAAAATTTATTGGCTGCTTACTGTGTTTTCTCTGTTCTATATCATTGAAATATCACTGTTTGACCTATATTTCGGCAATGACTTTTCGATGGTGATCCAGGCTACATAACAATGAACAGAATGTTTTTCTTCTATGTATTTTATGACTGCATTGCAATTGAAGTATTGATGATGTACTCATTGCTCTCTTTGTTTAGGGTGCATTTAATTACTGAGTCCCTTTAAAGGGCAGACACTCATTGTGCCTGGTGCCAATGTGTCTGTATCCTATTGGTTGTCAGCTGATACCTTATCAGCCAATGACTAGGTAGATACCTGCCTATATATTTGTCTGTCTGTCTGTCTGTCTGTCTGTCTGTCTGTCATTTGCCTGATGAAGACCCTGTGAGTGGCCGAAACGTTGCTTCAATAAAGGTTTGGGAGCTTTAATCCAGTGTGCGGATTTTTTTACTCTCTTTGCTTGAATTGTATGTGAATCCAGCACCGGGCCTATTTGGTATGAGATGTGCACACAGTTACTCTTCTGAACTAATTGTACACATGGACATACAGGGCCAATTTTTTAAAGCCAGCACCTCGGTCTGTAGTAGGCTTGTACACTCCCAGATGCATGACTCAACATAAGATGACAATTTCTAGTGACCCTGTGTAATCATTATATTACATAATATCCGGGGGATATTATGTTTTTGGTCCAACCGCTGCCACTGCACTAGGTGTTAACCCGATAACTTCAGTAATATTTCAATTGCAAATTCCAAATTTTGCACATAAGTAAGTATCATAAAGAGGAAGAACTGATTCGATTTTGGACAATATACTATTTCTAGATTGGCCACCAGGGGCCAAAAACGGAAAAAATCACTGTTCCGCGATAACTTCAGTTATATTTCAATAACAAATTTCAAGTTTTCCACATAAATAAGTATCATAAAGAGGAAGAGCTGATTCGATTTTGGACCATTTGCGATCTCTAGATTGGCCACCGGGGGCCAAAAACGGAAAAAATCACTGTTTTTATCATATTTCTGGAAATATTTGTCCGATTGACCTCAAATCAAGTACAAATGAAAGGTCATGACCTGAGGATGTGTCCCACGATGACATTATACCTGTTTGGTTCCAAATTTTGACACAAGGTGGAGCTTAATCACATAAAATTCACCATTTTTGCAATATCTTTGGAACTATTTCTCCAATTGACATGAAACCATGTGCAACTGCAAGGTCATGACCTCACAACGTATCACATGATGACATCATACCTGTATGGTTCAATATTTTGCCACCAGGTGGCGCTTTGTGATGGAAAATTACCATTTTGGCCGTATCTTCGGCACCATTTGACCGATTGACCTGAAATTAAGTTCAAATGAAATTCTATTCAAGGTCTATTCGGGGATTGGGGAATTGGAGGATTGGGGGCGTTCGGGGATATACCCCCAGCCATCGCCTCCGACGGAATTAGCCTAGTTGGTAGATGCCAACCAACAGGGCGTGTGGTGAAACATGGTCGGTGTGCATCCATGCATTACACTACCTAACCTAGCCTAGCTAGCATGACTAGGGCAGGCTAGCAGGACAGTAGCACACAGTTCCACATCGTACAGCTGTCAGTAGATACATACGGGTAGCCTAATTGTATTACCAAACTCAGCACACCCTGTGCTGTTGGCAATACTCCTGCACTAAGGGAATAATAAGCCAATCAATCAATTACCAGGAACTGCCCACAAGACTCCCAGAGCAAATTAAACAGACATGCAGGTTGTGACAGAAGTCCAAGTGGAAACCAAGATTTGTCAATGTAGTTGGACATTGAGCATAGTTGTAATCCGGACAAAGTAGAGGTTCAAAGTAAAGATAAAAGTGTATAGGGCAAGGGTAGGAAGCCCTAGTCCTGGAGAGCCACAGGGTGTGCTGAGTTTGGTTTTCTCCACCCTATTTAAACCTAAGGCCCGTATTCAGAAACGACAATCACACTCACCCTCCACTCACCATATAGTGAGTACGATTGAAATGTAACTGGAGTGTGAGAAAGAGATCGACCTACCACTAACCGAGAGAGTGGTCCCACTTCCCGCCAATTGCAATTCATAAACGCCACTCGAGCATAACTGACAGTAGTGGGAACTGGGTACCACAGGCGGTGCGTCGGCTGCTGCAAAGGGACGCTCAATCCTCACCCTTCAGTGCTGAATGACCAAAACCTGTTGCGGTTTACTTTCCTTGATTAGAAGGTTCTCAGACAAATTGGTAACGACAATGAAATGTATTTTAATAGCGTTGTTATACATTTCTTCACAAAATTGAGGCGTTTCTTGCGCACATAAATGACGACGTAAATATCAGCATGTCTTCATAAATTCTGTGGTTGAGTGGGCAAAAGGCGCAGGACAGCCCGCGAGGCTCACTAAGCAACAAGCTGTGAAGCCTGACAGACGTTTCCTTCTACATTCAATGAGTAAATTTTATTGTCATTGTTACAGAATAACAACGAAATTGGTATGGAGAGAAAGTGCTCCGTGCCGCTGCAACGTGCGTCGCGCCGCCAACTCCACTTTCTTCTTCGAAAATTATAGGTTTAGAGACGACATATGACATCAGACATAATATACACATCAGGTTTATGACACAACACGCAGGAAACGCTTAGGAATTTTTTCAGGGGAATAGGGGGGGGTAAGAGATGGGGGATGAAGGGATTAAATGCAGGAGGCAGCCTTGGAGTTCAGAGTCCTTATCAGGGGCAGACTGTTCTGTCCTTGTCAGAGGGATAAGAAAGTTGTTGTTGTTCCGTGTGAGACTGAGGCAGACAGGGGAGACGCGGAGTGGGGGGGGAAGCCGAATTCTATTTCAATTTGGGGTGGAACGAGCAATTTTGATTGATCCGCTATTCATTTTGTAAATTTTTTACTTCACGCTTCAGGGCCACCAGTTCTCCCATCATCTCGTCCTGTCTCTTGCCCAAATTCACAGTCAAACGCACTAACTCCCCACACTGACTCAAAACAGCGTCCATCTTTCTGTGCATTTCTGCAGATGATCCCAGAGTCTTTTTGTGCAACTCACCATTCTCCGATACTCCACTGAAGCGCTCCATAACAATTTCAGTGCTAGGCAGCGCGTGGGCCAGTTTTCTCGCTCCCAGCTCGCGTACTTTGCGGTAGATCAGAGCAACTCCCATGCCAATGAGGAGAAATCCCCCCACCATAAATCCAAAAAGATAAAAATCCTCCAGGTCTTCGAGGGATAGTGCCGCCAGACAAAGAACTTGCCATCTCGACCACGCGTCCCGAACGTAGCCAGCAGCAAAAGTCCCATCCGGACAGCGCGGTTCACCAGGTGCTCCGCTTCTCGGTGAAAATATTTTGTCAATCGCATTCAGGGACCAGTTAATTAATTCCATCTTTACTTGAAGAGCCTCAGAAGCCGACGGAAGGTCCAAAAAAAAGGAAAGAGGGGGTAACACGACAAAACAGGACAAAGAAAAAAGACGCAGGCAGGAGCAGAGAGAGTGCGACTGCTCTCCTCAGAAGCCGGAAGAAGAGGCAAGATGATTCAGCAATTAAGAACGTAGAAAAGAACGGATTCTCGTGACTTACAGCGACACGAGCCTCGCAGACCAGTCCACACGCGCCCCACGAGCCGCTGAGCGCAGAATTTTCCAACCCATGAGTAAAGAAAAGCGCAAGAAATCCGAATGCGTGAGAGTTGACAGGTATGCGTCATTAATGAAAACTGGCCACACCTGATAATGATGAGAATTTTTGGAGTTCTGCAATGGTAATTTAAATGAATTGAATGTCCAATCATTATTTTTAAGGGATAGTTTTGAGCTTTCCCTATTGCCAGTTCACCAGTAGCCACTGGTGGGTACACACATGCTAACCTAGAGTTCACCGCAATGCAGTTCGTAAACACTGAAACCAGGTGGTCAGTTGGTAAGTTACCGGCATCGTTATCATCATTATAGTTAAAATTTGCGTAGTTGCGATTGCGTCGAGCACGTGGCTGTAAATGATCCAGAGTTTCCAATGTTTGTAACCACCTGAAAGCCATGACAACGAAATACCGGCACAAGTTAGTGCAGCTCAAGGGAGGTGCTCCCTGCACTAAACCTTCACTCTGAAAGATGCGCTATTTTCAGGAGTGAGGTGTCTGAAAGCAAATAAGTGTTAGGGCAACCACTGACTCATTTAGTATAACCTGACACTAACTAAGTTTTAGTACGCGAGTGTCGTTTCTGAATACGGGCCTAAGACACCAGGTGAGATGAGTTAAGTGTGTAATGAACTGCTTTCATTCATCCATTAAGTGCAGAGTAACGTCAAAAACCAGCAGACACTCCGGCCCTCCAGGACTGGGGTTGACAACCACTGGTTTAGGAGGTCAGCAATTTTTGACAGTAAACTTATATTTTGTGAAAAATCCGTCGATTGTGCTTGTGCTTGCGCTTGGACGGACGATGGAAGACGCTTATGGTGCACCAAGGCGATGGGTATTGTGGGTAATTTCCATGACGTTGCACTTTGTGCGTATCATTGATTCTACATAATTTTCATGACGTTGCATTCTGTGCGTATCATTGATTCTACACAATTTTTAATTACGTTGCATTTCGTGCGTATCGATTTAATATTCCCTTTTTTTCCCCCACAGATATGCAATTTTTTCTCCTTGAAAAACATCCTCACTCCCACCTTAATTATATCAACTTTGTCTTGAACGCGAAAAATACACATAAACAAGCCTCCTTTGTTCATTTTTCTCCCCCACCACTTCCAATATATCCAGCGTAACAATGCATTTCTGAATAATCCACGTGACCTCGCGATTCGCAAATTGACCCGAATGAAATATGCCGCCTAGCGGCGGGTCCCGGGATCGTTGCGTCCAGGCAGCAGACAAATCCCATATAATGCAAAAATAATCGTTCTCTTTTGGATTATAATCAGCATTCTTAAAATTCTCCCAAACCGGCGTTTTTTTTTTCTTTGTTTTACATCTTTTTTCAGTGGGTACGTGAAAGCCATTCTCAAGCTTTTGGTAATAAGTGCATTCTCTCACACAAGCTGCTGCGGTACGTGTCGGGATGACTGTGCCCTCTGTGCGGTATTCCTTCATGGCTCAGGAATTTAACGGATCTTAAATGTAATAAACATTTATAACTGAATAAACAATACTGTCCTTACAGCATGTTAATTCCTTGCTGCAAACTCCCAAAACATTGCACTGACTGGAGTTACTTCGAGCATCGCTAAAACACGTAATGAATGAGAGTGCAGGTCTGAGAACTCATGCTGACCAAGTTCTTTCTTTAGCCTTTTCCCAGTTGCTAAATCCCCGTTTAGCAAACAAATCATCACAGAGGTGGTGCAGAAAAAGCAAAGAATGATGTCGGTTTGCTTCTTAAACACAATGCAACCATCACCATTGTCAAACAAACCTCATTGAAACGATCTGTCAAATCACACCGTGCCAAATTTGCTTCCAGGAAATACGATGTTCTTTTGAAAGGATCTGGAGTGCATGCCAGCGCTAAAGTGAGTTACCCATGTTGTGGATTTTCTTTAACATATTGAGATTCCCCCATCCTCAAGCAATTGGAGAGAGACAGATTCTTGAAAAAGGAAAAATTAGGCTTTATTGCGTCATGTTGAAAAATGTAAAGCCGAATTCCTCTTGCGCAAGAGGAACTGCCCCCAAGACAAACTGCAGAACTGCCCGATGAACCGCAAGACGAACTCCCCTGTAGAACTGCACTTTTCCTCTTGTGCACACCGTTTTATACCGCAAATACGGTCCTTCACTTAGATCCTTCGAACCTCCCTCTCCCAGGGCGCAGTTCCAGGCTAGATCCCTTTCCACAGAGATCTTTGCCCGGGCTCCCCCAGGTTCAGAACTCTGCCTTCTGCTTCCCGGTGTCTCCTTTTCAGAGCCCACCGATCACAGAAGCACCACTCGCCTACTGACGCATTCGCTTTTGGCTTATGGTGGCCTGACTGTACATTGAGCCGAGCGCGGCGGCCACCTCTCTCTGCGGTCTTACTGCCATCTGCGACCCGACTGGCCGGTGACCCAGTCGATAGCGATGGATCCTGTAGTGGTTACCAGCCACCCAGGTGGGAACCGATGGCCTGATCCCTACCCTACTTTGGTATGGGTATAGAAACTTTGACCGTTTTCACCAGCCTCGCCTGTTCACAGAGGTCATCTCTCACGCACCTCTGCTAGGTGTGGGCTGTCACCCACGTACCACGTGTTGCCCACACTTACATGCGACAAGCACGCCGACTAGACGATACCACGGCAGCATGTCAATTCATACTTCACTAGACATGGGGGCCTTCAGTCCTCTCCTCTGCACTATAGAAAGTTTTTAACGTGCCCTCGGAACTTTGCAGTCCCGCCGCCGCCTGTTAAGGGGTAAGGTTCTAGGGGCCTAATCCCCTCCCTACCCCTTTTCATTCTTGCACTTACAATTGGACAGGCAACCTGAGATTCTCTGTTATTTCATCCTTCAGGAATGCATAGCAAAGACGCATGCGTGTACAGTCAGATGAAAAAGAAAAAGATACCAGTGGATGAACTCGATGCATATCAAATTATTACAAATAATTCAATTGATTTGATTTTCAGTATCAAATAATGATTTTGCTGAACAAATATTGATCAAAGCTACACAAATCAAATACATCCTCTGATTATGTTTTTTGAATAAACTGAAAAAAAGCCTGCTTATGTGTGTGTGAGCTGCTCATGCAAGTGTGAACTGAATTGCTTGTATATGTGCGTTTCTGTGTGTGTGTTTGCATTGCAGTATGTGAACTACTTGTACGTCTGTATGCATGTGTGTTATGTGTGCGTGTCTTTCTGCTGCCTAAATATTATGGTTATTGATTATTAGTATAAGCAATGAACGAATAATGATAATATATATATATATAAGAAATATTAGTAAATATAATCAATAATGCTGAATTAATATCTTCAACACCCGCTGCTGATCCTCTCTACCGGAGCAACTAGTGAGCTAGTCCTGGGGGGGAAAAGTCACATATTCTTTTCTGCGCCATTTGCAGCAGCAGTGATCTCTTGCGTAGCTGCTAGGCTATCTCCCAAAGTAACAAGTAACCTTTACTTTGACCTTGACCACATATGGGCACATATGGGGCTACAATGTTGTGTCGGTTTTGTGTCAAGGTCGCGAGGTCAACAAGGTCAAGGTCAAAGTAAAGGTCAAAAGGTCATCATATTTAATTTTTACCCTACATCAAATCTAAGGCCAGATTCCTTGTTGAATTTCCAGTCCAGAGACACCAATTTTATTGTAATAGCCCCACCGGTAGCTGAGATATGGGTGGTCAAACATCGGCCGGTACCCCCATTTTGGCCAATTTTTGCCAAATTGGGTGGGTCATAGCTCAGGAACCGCTGGTTGGATTGAGCTGATATTTGGAATTTCAGCTTTGCCAGCAAAAACCACCCTAGAAACCAAATATGAGCAAAATCTGAGGGGGTGGGGTGACATCCATTGGGTGATCTGACATGGAATAACCCATTTCAACAACAAACACTCCTGCGGGCAAGTTGTCTTCCTTTTTTGACACATTTTCCAATCGTAGTAATGATCTATTGGCAATTGAAGACACGGCTTCACTCCGCATGCAATCAAACAGCGATAAAATAATGGGCTTCATTCAGTACAGAAAAATATTATTTAGGCCTACTTACTCACACGCCTTTGCATTATGAAAGGCAAGCTACTCTATAAGTTCTGCGCTACTTTATCGGCACATCAGGCAATCTAATCTGCGCTTCATGATTGTTGAAATGTCATAAAAGTTTTGATATGCCTGCGTGCAATTTTCAATAATGCTGATTTAAATGCACCAAAGTGTGAGTCGCCTTACTTTAACAGGGAGAACTAGCAACGTCTAATACTGTGGAGTGTTTTCGGAGTGAATGCATTGTTAATTTTTGAAATTGTTTGGAAAATGACTGACCACAAGTCAGGACTAATAATTATTGGGGCAAAGCGAAGTATCCATGCCCCCCGCCCCCCAAATTCTATCGCAACGTATAGCAACACTAGAAATTAAACTATAAATTCTCTTGACTGGTTGTAGGCTTGATGTTCTTAGCCACGCAAATGTTTCTCTGAGTACTGGAACATCAAGGTAAGCAGAAAAAGTAATGACTTCATGGTCGAGGTTGAATATGGCAACGTTACTCTTTTCATTCCCTGAAATATTAACCGTTAGTCTACCAAGGAGATGAGCTTTGCGGCTACAGCTAAGCATCCCAACGCTGCAGGGGGTAGGGGGGTAAACTACGAAGCTGGACTTGCGATTAAGCCTGATTTCAGTGCTTAGTAAAACCAGGAACCTCTTCAAATCGGGAACATGGACTGAAGTAAAAGGAGCTGCTCCAGGTGTTACTTAAGCTTAAAGTCTGGCTTAGTCACAAAGCCAGCTTCGCAGCGCACGCCCCTGGTGTTTCATCCTCTGCGCCTTGTTGTTGACTGGATGAAGGCTTCAAATATCCCATCAATGTAGGGATTTTTTTAAACCTCTTAGTTGAGCCGTTCTCTTAAACGCGCTCCGCAGTCATTTTTTTAACGTTATCTGATATTTTGTTGCTATGCTGTCCAGCGAAAGTAGTGACGTAAATCAAAATAACTGACCTGCGCAGCTGATTGGATAGATGAGACATCACATCGATCCGATCAGCTGTATATTTGTTTTATGGTCCAATGGACTTTTTTTTTTTTCTGCTTAGGTAAATTTAAAATAATTAAAAATAGTCTGGCCAGGGGCGCCCCGGTGGCTCATCGGTCTAAGCGCGCCTACCATAAAGGCTGCGTCCTTCCCGCAGTGACTTGGGTTCAATTCCGGCTCAGGTCATTTGCTGCATGTCTTCCCCCATTCTTCTCCCCAACCTACCTGTCTCTCTACACTGTATAACTACCAAATAAAGGAAAAATTCCAGAAAAAATCATCTTTAAAAAAAAAAAATTGTCTGGCCAATCCGGGGCCCCTGCGCACGCAAGGCCCCTCGGCTGCAGCCTAGGTCAGCCTCTCCGCACCAGCCTGAGACGAGTGGATGATACAGGGGTGGCGGGACATTGCACTGATGGACAAGTGCTGCTGATTCGTCATCGCTAAAGCTGATTTTGTGACATGGGGAAAGGAGAGGAAAAAAAAAAACTGCACGATTCTGGGCAGCCACATGCTTGCCCTAAATTTATCGGCACAGCGCCACTGCCGTTTGACTGTGGTGATAAGATTCCTGTCTGACTGACTTGCGTAAAGAAGAAGACTTTCAAAAAGCACATCATCTGAGACTTCATTCTCACTAAAAATAAGTGCCCCTGCAAAGGCAGGGAAAATAGCCATGGTCTTGAATCCTTCAGTAGAATTTGGTTAATGGATTTCCACTCGTCTTCTTGCCACTTAGGACACAGAGATGGAACCCTCAGGTCCTCCCCTTCAGCTGTGTGGTCCATAAGCTCCGTCCAAAAGGCAGCATACACATCCCTTGAGAAACCATCTACATCAGCTCCTTTACATATTCATATTCGCACAAAATCTATGCGAGATCTGTGACTGGCTCACAGTCGCAAGGGTGCCCCTCCCCTTTAGACAGACTTAAAAATAAATAAAATACCACAGTACAACGGAAGTCTCGCCTCCCGGCTCGTGTTTATAGGAGCATTCATCTGAGTGGCAGCAGAGTCTCTGGGCAATGAACGAGCCGGGTGGCAGGACTTCCGTTGAATGCACAAGCTTACTTGAAGAATTACAGCGGTATTTTATTGTTTTAAGCTAAAAATAACTGCGTTTCTAGAGTTCTGAGGATACGAGTGGACAAAGCAGATTTGGATTATACTGGAAAATGGTTTGAAAGTTTGTCAATGGAAGTTTTTTGGCGTTTTCCCATTGCTACTGGGTGACCCCATTTGCTTCCAGCAAAAAAGAAATTTGGATAATTTTTCAAAAATCTCCAGTGGCCATAAAGTTGCGCCAGGTGAAGAACAACGTTGTCCGTTCAAGACACCCAATGGTGAGTAATTGACATACAAATTATAGTTTTTGGGTGGAGTATCACTTTACTGTAGCTGATGCAATCATGCCCTTTAAGCTATAGCTAATGCCAATTACAGTGAAATACCTTATGTGATTTCAGTATTATTTAATTAAGCTTTTATTAAGCCGGGGAATCCCACTGAAATAAACAAAATGCAGATATGGCCAAACATTATCCTGTTTAAAACCAGGGCTGGATTAACACAGTGCTATGCCCCAGTGTGACCAGTCATGAAATGCCCCCCCCCCCTCCGCGCTAAAAAGTTACTTAACATGGCTTATAGAACGCAGAAATGGACCACTCTTCTCTTTGATAATACCAGCGTTTTATTTATTAACAACTTAACTGGCATACAGCAATAATGACAGCTAAGGCACCAGCTGATCAAGCCTTCAAAAGAAGATTGCCAATGGTGATAATAATAACGGTGCCTTCAAGGACAGTGTGACAACCCTGCTGCCTTCAGGGACAGTGCACAAAATCTTAAGGGGTGATCTGGGGTTAAAAGGGCAAAATTTGATTATTTTTCCGAAAGATTTTTTTTGGGTAAAAATATTCTATAATAACCCACCTTTAATAATCACTAATTGCTACATGGATTAAAAACTGAACTCAACTTTTCAATGCAGTCTAATGCATTTTCCATTGATTTCCTAAGGTATTACTTTTTCCATGTTTCTTATGTTTGTGGC
Organism: Gymnothorax reevesii; assembly: GCA_029721435.1. Lineage (NCBI taxonomy): Eukaryota > Metazoa > Chordata > Actinopteri > Anguilliformes > Muraenidae > Gymnothorax > Gymnothorax reevesii. The sequence goes on from CM056581.1 coordinate 61,625,699, forward strand.
CGCCATAACTTTTTTATTTATCATTGAAAATCTATTAAATTTGGGCTGCAGGTACTTTACTTCATTAGAAATGCAATGACACCGAGAAATTTTGCCAATCTGTTACATACTTTGAATATTTTGAGTATTCGTCAGATTCTGCGCAAAATATGCTCAAAATGTGAGTAAAATGCCCCAAAATCACAAAACTGATAAACTGGGCAAGCAATAGCTATGTCATTGCATTTGGATAAGCAATGGTTTTTAAATGATGAAAGAAAAACTGAATTCTATCATAGAGTTAAAGAGGAATTGGTGCCAGACGTTTTCTGCATATTTAATGAGCTTGCTCGGTTGCCATGGCAACCGCATAAATAGAAAAATGCCAACTTGTATCTTTTTTGGTGATTATTATATATATATCTCTTTAGATTAATTCTGAGTTGTTTCCTGGTGTCATTTTTCATTTAACACCAGATCACCCCTTAATAATGAGTACTTTCCATCCAGTCACTAAAATGGCACTTAACTTGGGTATTGAAATTTATGGCAACAAAGGCCACACATTTACATTTACTAAATACTAAGAACTAAAATTCTGTGGCAGAGGGTTTTAAAAAGGGAAAGGCTTCATGCAGTGAGCTTCCTATTGTCAGCTTCTGCGATCATGCTAACGTTCTCCGTCCTCCGAGTTCAGCTGTTGCCGTCATCCCACCTGCAATAGGCTCCCGTTAACGTCAGCTAATGTTATGCACTGCTCGCATCTGCCTCATTAGCATTAGCCTCAGACGTTCATGGCTAACTTTTGTAACGTAAGCACTTGCTGCTAGTGCTGGAGGAACGAAATTGACGGGCGGAACAGTTGCTTGTCTACGGACAGCTTCTTTGCCGCGAGTAATGTTAAAAAAGCAAGATATTTCTGGTACTTTCGGTAGTGTGGATATCTTTCATACTTTTTTCTTCTGCTATTTTCCGATTAGCACAACCCTTGGTTGCTACCCCCGCCGCTCAGTGTGTTGTACCACGTGATGTCAGAGCGAAAGCACATCGTTGTGATCAACAACTGATTAGAGATCAGTGCCCATTCAGTTTCTAAATGGCGGGATTCTTGCTCAGCTTGTAACACTGATCTGGGACCAGTTTGGCCTTTCTGTGACTTTGGCAGGGCAGTTCCAAATCGCAGATTTTTAATTTATATTCTTTTTTTTAAATATTCTCTTTTGACATCAACAGTTAAGTTTGAATTTGTTCATAATATACATACGCATCTCTTCCGATTAAAATAAAAAAATAAAAAACTGAGGATTCGTAAATCATGTGATGCCCCTCCCAGCATGATGCCCCAGTGTACGCACACCAGTCATAATATGGATAATCCAACCAAGTTTAAAACCTAACAACCACTCCAAGAGTAAATGCAAGCAAGCCGAAATGTAATTTTTAAGCTCATGTCAAATAACATTCATGAATGCCGTTGCTGGACAGCTAACTCATATTCGATTGGTGGTTCTCGCCAAAAGGTCACCCAATCAGCCAAGAGTAGAAAACATGAATATTCATATGTTCACTTCATTAGTGAGGTAAGGGCTAAACGCTGGCGATACGACTGAGGCCAGACTGTAATGTGAATATAGGCCACTAGATGGCAGTATTTACCTTTTTTTTGTTAAGCTCAGACTGGAGTCATGTTTAGACATGTCCTGGACATGTCTGGGGCAAGTCTCAGAAAATTTAAAAAAAGAGGTCTAAATGTGGGTGGGGTCTGCAAAAGAGTATATAAGGAAAAGAATTGAGACAGTAAAGTAGTAGGAGAAATTGCAAGAAGATGACCAGACCTGCCATTCTGTTCAAGACCTGTGACGCTTCTTTTGTGGATTTCTTTGTTTGAGCATTTTCATTATCCAGGACATCACCAAGCCACCCCACAAAAAGGAACTGTAAATATTTTTTTTCCTATTCAATCTTGGTCAGTTTAGTTTAGTTATTGTCTTTGTTAAAAATTAAATGTGTTTTAGTTGTTAAAACTGTGTCTGTCATCCCTTGCTGTTGCTGTTGCTGTTGTGTTGTAATCTTATAACAAATTGGGGCCATAACAAATTGGGGGCTCAAGGTCCGGGATAAACCATTTTGTGAGTCATTTATTAAAAATCTAACATTTCAGATTGTAAAATTGTTTTTGTGAATTTTCCTAGGTATATATTGACAACAGCAATGGATGATTTCTTGGCATCACCAACCGTAGGGGTTTTGAAGTCTTTTAAAAAGACAGAACTGCTAGAAATTTGCAGACATTTAGAGCTGACAGAGGTGAAACCAGCCATGCGAAAAGCAAGACTGGCTAGAGAGATAGTTGAATATTACATTGATGAAAATGTGTTTGCACCAGGAGATCTGGAACAGTTTCCAGTGGAAAATCCAAATATAGAAATGGAACTTAAATTAAAAATGATAGAGATTGAAAGGGAAGAAAAAGAAAAACAAAGGCAGTTTGAGTTGGAAAAATTAGCAAGAGAAGAGAAAAAAGAAAGGGAGGAAAAAGAGAAAGAAAGGGAGGAAAAAGAGAAAGAAAGGGAGGAAAGAGAAAAAGAAAGGGAGGAAAAAGAAAGAAAGGGAGGAAAGAGAAAAAGAAAGGGAGGAAAAAGAGAAACAAAGAGAATTTGAGAGGGAAGAAAAAGAAAAACAAAGAGAATTTGAGTTAGAAAAATTTGCAAGACAGAGAGATTTTGAATTAGAGAAATTCGATAGAGAAGAAAGACTCCAAATGGAGCAACTAAAAATAAAAATTCAAACTGAAAATAAATTTCGGGCTAGCCAGGAGGTAAAACTGGTGCCTCCATTTTCGGAAAAGGATGTTGACAACTATTTCCAGTGTTTTGAAAAGGTAGCAAAGAGTTGCCAGTGGCCAAAGGAACACTGGCCTCTGATGTTGCAAACTGTCCTCAAGGGTAAAGCTCAACAAGCCTATTCGGCTTTGTCTGCAGATGATTCCTCTGATTATGAGGTTGTCAAAAAGGTTATTTTGAGAGCTTATGAGTTGGTTCCAGAGGCTTACCGACAGAAATTCAGAGGTCTGAAGAAATCTGAAAATCAGACTTATGTTGAATTTGCTAATGAAAAGAAGGTTTGCTTTGAGCGCTGGTGTACTTCTATGGAGGTCAAGGATGATTTCAACTCACTAAAAGAGATGGTGTTAGTTGAAGAATTCAAGAACTGTGTTAAAGATGATGTTAAGACCTACCTTAATGAGAAGCAAGCACTGAATTTGCAATCAGCTGCCAAATTTGCAGATGAATATGTTCTCACACATAAGTCCAAATTTCAGTCTAGCAGTAATAATAGATGGTCCCAATTTCAGAAAAAGGGTTATGGTGATACCCAAGATTCCTCACCCAAAGACAAAGACAAATCTGGTGATGGTGCTCAGAAATCCAGTAACAGGTCTGATCAAAGTGTGAAAGCTGACAGTGACAAAAGTGGTCTAGTTTGCAGTTATTGCAAGAAATCTGGTCATGTTACAACTAACTGTTGGTTCCTTAAAGCTAAGAAAGAAAAAGAAAAGGATACCAAACCAAATGCCTTTGTGAAAACAAGGTTAGAAACCCCTGTAGTAGATAACCGATCTGCTAAATTGCCTGCTTCTTGTGGGGCTAAAAAGCCTAATACAGCTGACTTTGTGAGGGAGGAATTTCTTCCATTTGTGTCAGAGGGATTTGTGGCTCTGAATGAGCATACTACTCCTGTCCCCATATATATCCTAAGGGATACCGGAGCTTCTCAGTCACTTTTGTTGATGGACTCCTTGGAGTTACGTGATGAGACCGCTTCAGGGGATTTCATACTTGTACAAGGTATTGAAGGGAGGACTGTATCTGTACCCCTGCGCTCTATATTCTTGAAGTCAGATTTAGTTACAGGACAGGTAAAGGTGGGACTTATGTCAAGTCTACCTATAAAGGGTGTTTCTCTGTTGCTAGGCAATGACCTGGCTGGGGGCAAAGTAGTTCCCCCTGTACATCTTACTTCACAGCCGAGCACTGAAGATGGGGATGAGGACCCATCTCTGTATCCTTCTTGCGCAGTGACTCGTGCTATGGCCAAGAAGGCTAAAGAAGAAGATGATGTGGTGCCGTCCAGTACATTGAATAGTCAGGACTCAGGTGGTTCGCCTCATGACTCTGATTGGCCTACTATGGTTTCTCCATTTGAGGACTTATCAGATACTTTTATCAGTTCTCTATTCAGCCAGCCGGATGGGTCTGGTGATTCTGATGTGTCTGGAGACTTGTCTCTGTCCAGAAAGCGGTTGATTGAGGAGCAAACTAATGATCCTGAAATTTGTGTACTAAAGAGGAGAGCCCTTCCTGATAAAGAAATAGACGCAGTTCCAGTTGGGTATTATCTCAAGGATGGTGTGTTGATGCGGAAGTGGCGCCCTCCTGATATCCCTGCCAATGCAGATTGGGCAGTGGTCAGGCAAATTGTTATTCCGAAGGTCTATAGGAATGAGATCTTAACAATGGCTCATAGTTTACCTTTAGGAGGTCATCTTGGTGTTAACAAGACTGTTGATAAGATCATGAAACACTTCTTTTGGCCTGGGCTTCGGAAAGACGTTTCCAACTTTTGCAAAACCTGTCACACTTGTCAGGTAGTTGGAAAACACCAGTTAGACCCACCTGTAGCTCCATTGCAGCCTATCCCAGCATTTGGGGAGCCATTCTCTAGGGTCATTGTTGATTGCGTTGGTCCATTACCCAAGACTAGATCTGAAAATCAGTACTTGTTGACAATCATGTGTGCATCTACCAGATTCCCCGAAGCCATACCTCTACGTAACATCAAGGCAACTGCAATCTCAAAGGCTTTGATAAAGTTCTTCACGTTGTTTGGCCTTCCCAGGGAAATTCAGTCAGACCAGAGTAGCAATTTCACTTCAGGATTGTTTCAGCAGGTTGTGTATGAACTAGGTGCAAAGCAGATTCTTTCTAGTGCCTATCATCCAGAAAGTCAGGGTGCCTTAGAGCGGTTTCATTCCACTCTCAAGACAATGATGAGGACTTATTGTTATGACCATGAGAAAGACTGGGATGAAGGTGTTCATTTGCTGTTGTTTGCAGCTAGGGAAGCAGTGCAGGAGTCTACTGGATTCAGTCCATTTGAGCTAGTGTTTGGTCATGAAGTGAGAGGACCTTTGCTATTATTGACTGAACAATGGCAAGAGAAAGAGCCGCATATCAGTCTGTTAGACTATGTTGGCAAGTTCAAGGAAAGATTGCGTGCAGCTTGTGACCTTGCCAAAGAGAACTTGAAATCAAGTCAGGGAAAAATGAAAGCTTGGTATGATCATAAGGCTAGAAGCCGTGAGTTTAAACCAGGAGAAAAGGTCCTTGTGTTGTTTCCCTTGCAGTCAAATCCATTGCAGGCTAGATTTCATGGTCCTTATGAAATTCTGACAAAACTCAATGATCTCAATTACATTGTGAAGACTCCAGATAGGAGAAAACCAAAACAATTGTGTCATATTAACATGCTAAAGCCTTATCATGACAGAAATGCTAGGGTTGCAGCTGTCACTTCAGATTCTCCAATGGTCGAAACTTGTGAAGATGAGGGGGAGTTTCAAGATGATGAACCAAGAATTAAAGCTGAAGTTCTTTCATGTAAATTGTCAAACACTGAAGTGTTGCAAAATCTTGATGTAAAACTCCAGCACTTAGAACCCTCACAGAGAGATCAGTTTGAAAGGTTGATCAAGAAATATGAGGATTTGTTTCCTGATGTTCCAAAGAGAGTTACTATAGCCTCTCATGATGTAGATGTTGGTGATGCCAAACCAATAAAACAGCATCCATACCGGATGAATCCTGAAAAGAGAAAGATTGCTGAGAAAGAGGTTGAGTACATGTTAAAACATGATATTATCAGACCCTCCAACTCCGATTGGAGTTCACCCTGTGTGCTAGTTCCAAAACCTGATGGAAGTACTAGATTCTGTACAGATTATCGCAAAGTCAATGCTGTAACTAGAACTGATGTGTTTCCAATACCTAGGATTGATGATTGTATTGATAGTGTAGGGCAAGCAAAGTTTCTGACCAAGATTGATTTATTGAAGGGTTATTGGTGTGTGCCTTTAACTGAGAGGGCCAAGAGCATCTCTGCTTTTGCCACACCATCTGGATTGTACCAGTATGAAGTCCTACCCTTTGGCATGAAAAATGCCCCAGCCACGTTCCAAAGGATGATACAGTCTACAATCGCCGGATTGCCACACACGGGTGCGTACATCGATGACCTGATCACACGGAGTGACTCCTGGGAAGAACATCTAAAAGATGTAGAGACGTTGTTCCAGCGCCTGACCCAGGCTAACCTGACTGTTAACCTGAGCAAGAGTGACTTTGGTTGTGCTACTGTCACCTATCTTGGCTACGTCATAGGCCAGGGTAAGGTGGCACCCATAAATGCTAAAGTCCAAGCCATCATGGACTTTCCAGTTCCTGACAACAAAAAAGCTTTGCGCCGCTTCCTTGGAATGATCGGGTACTACCGCAAGTTCTGCAAGAACTTTGCTGAGATTGCTCTCAGTCTAACTAACCAACTGAAGAAAGGCGTAAAGTTCACCTGGGATGATGCATGCCAGAGAGCCTTCGATCACCTGAAGTCTCTGCTGTGTCACTTCCCCGTGCTCAAATCTCCTGACTTCAACAAACCGTTCTCCATCGCGGTCGATGCTAGCGACCAAGCTTGTGGATCTGTGCTCCTACAGAGAAGTGACTCTGATGACATTGAGCATCCCGTGGCATACTTCTCCAGGAAGTTCAATCGCCACCAAAGGAACTATTCCACAATAGAGAAGGAACTGTTGGCTCTGGTCCTTTCTTTACAACACTTTGAGGTTTATGTTTGTACAGGACAAAAGCCAATGATTGTGTACACTGACCACAATCCGTTAATGTTTTTGAGTAAGATGAAAAACAAGAATCGGAGATTGTTGAATAGGAGTTTGATTTTACAGGAGTTTGACTTGGAAATTAAGCATGTGAAAGGTACAGACAATGTAATTGCTGATTGCTTATCCCGTGTTTGAATGTGTATATATATATCATGTGTTTGAATATTGTATGATATGTATATATAGACAAGTGTTCACTTAACCATTTTGTATTGAAAAGAAAAATTTTGCCTTTATGAGTCAAAATTTTTCCCTTTTGGAATGGAGGTGTAATGTGAATATAGGCCACTAGATGGCAGTATTTACCTTTTTTTTGTTAAGCTCAGACTGGAGTCATGTTTAGACATGTCCTGGACATGTCTGGGGCAAGTCTCAGAAAATTAAAAAAAAGAGGTCTAAATGTGGGTGGGGTCTGCAAAAGAGTATATAAGGAAAAGAATTGAGACAGTAAAGTAGTAGGAGAAATTGCAAGAAGATGACCAGACCTGCCATTCTGTTCAAGACCTGTGACGCTTCTTTTGTGGATTTCTTTGTTTGAGCATTTTCATTATCCAGGACATCACCAAGCCACCCCACAAAAAGGAACTGTAAATATTTTTTTTCCTATTCAATCTTGGTCAGTTTAGTTTAGTTATTGTCTTTGTTAAAAATTAAATGTGTTTTAGTTGTTAAAACTGTGTCTGTCATCCCTTGCTGTTGCTGTTGCTGTTGTGTTGTAATCTAATAACAAATTGGGGCCATAACAAGACTGATATCAGTCAGTGACCATTTGGAGTGCAGTGACCAGAACTTGATATGTATGGATTCCAGGCTAGAGAAATATTGGTGGCACACAGAAACATTGGTTTCATAAACAATGAAAGAATATACACTTAAAAGGTGTGGAAAATTACAGTTGAGAGTGGAAAAAACAGTCAGATGAATAGGATACAAGTAGATGCATAAATAATTCAATTGATAATGTTTTCAGTAACATCTTATGATTTTACTGAACAAATATTGATCAAAGCTACAGAAATCAAATGTCTCACATAAATGTCTCACTTGGTTATGTTTTAAAATCAACTAAACAGAAGCCTGCTTACTAATCAAAGCTATAGAAGCCTTCTGCTTATGTGTGTGAGCATGTGTCTGTGTATGTGTGTGTGTCTGTGTGTCTGTGTGCACTGCTCTTGTGTGTCTGAACTGCTTCAAGGACATGAAATGTCCTTGCGGCCTAAGCTATGTAGGTAAAACCAGCAGACAATTACGCACTCGCATTTGTAAGCACCGGAGCAGTATGCGGAGTGGTGACGAGCGCAATCCCGTAGCTGCGGGATCGACCACCTCAGGGTGGAGACTATGAAAAAATACTTTTACAACGAGAGACCTACTATATCTACGCACTGAATACTATGGCCCCGTTTGGTTTGAATGAGGATTTTGATATCAAACCATTTTTATAATTACGACTCATGACGATTTTGTCTTTGTGTTTCTGTTCAACTTTTGAATCTTACTTTATGCATATTTCCCAACATGTGTACCTAATATATGGATGTATACATTCCAGACATTGCCACTGTAATCTTTTTTTTAGGCAATGTTTCTAGAAATGACTATTGTTGAATATACTTTGTACTATTGACATTTTTTCTGATATATATTACTTGTGGTGTTTGGAATTGTGGGCATTATGGGGCTGGATTTTTTGCTTTCAAGAGTTCTTGGCTGTACCAACTGTAATTTGACCCTGTTTTGGTTTGCCCCATTTTCCTTTGTATATAAACCCCCACCTTCACCCTTGTCACATGTTTGGAAGTGCACCTGACAAAGGCCACGTCGGCCGAAACGTTGTGGATATTAAACTCACTTGGGGAGCTATCAAAACAGTGTGCGGACTTTTGTTCTTTTTTCTACATTGTTCCTTTCTGACTGTAACACTCCGAGTAAAAACAGTCTGTCTTGTACGCCAGTATGTGAACTCCCTATTGTTTTCGTGTCCAGGTTTCTCAAGGCCTTTCGTTGCTGTGGTGAATCAAGTCCCAGTCTAATGTCCCACTTGAATCCAGTAATGTTGCTTATTGCAGGTCATCAGTCCAAAGTCCAAGTCCATATTCAAACATTGATTCGCGATTTTTTCATCTGATTGTTTTGGTGAACGAGCCTTCATGACTGGAATCACAGTCTCAGCATATTCGTTCTAAACTTCAGGGAGATTCCAGGAAGGAACGGATCTTGTCCGGCTGGCAGCCTAAACTGCCACCCGTCCATCATTGGAGTGAGAAAATATTACAAACACAGGCACATGCAGATCCACTGTGCACTCGGCACATACAGACCGAGGGTCATCTGCACCTGCATAATTTCAGTTTCAGTCTTAGACGTACCAGATTTTGTAATATTTACTTTTGCTGCAAAGACTGTGCAAACACTTTGGAGTCAGAACATTTTAAAAACAGTTTCATCCAGGCCTTCCCAAGGACCTACAATAGCGCCTCCATTCAATAAACCATAATAATAATCTCCCAAAAGACTTTATTTTCACCAATTGCCACTTTATGCCAAAATACAGTACCATGTCGCCTGGGGGTCAACTCACCCCTGCCTTAGCTTGTCTCCTTTATAGAGATCTTACCCGTCTCTGGAGTGAGTCACAACACACACTCAGATGCTCAGCACTGAGCTCTGTACTCTGGAGGGGGTAGGTTTCCTCACCCCTCATACTGGGATAGTTATGAGATCATTCCAGTTGAATTGAAGCTATTGCAGCTGCTTTGTGGGAGTAATAGATGAAAGAGTTAAAAGTTACAACTCATCAATAACAATTTGAAACAGACACACTTATGGATTCTCTCTTTACCCAGCCAAATAAGTCCCAATTCAAGAAATTTGTCTTGTGTATTTTGTCCCCTCAGTCTGAATGTGCTTTACAAAATCATCAAGTTCACCTTAATTATTTGGAATATAATGAGTGGTCTACCACAGTGCACCACCCTGATAAATTAATATTATTTAAAAAGTCATAATTATAACTGTAACATATTTTTGGTCCACCTTTTGAATTTAGTCTTGTGTTAATACTCCGAATTGGATTTCCCCAAATTTATTTTAGAAGGTAAACTTTAAAGTTGCAAATCCCCTCCCTACTCCAGCTGGCCAGCTTATCACTTTCACTCAAGGTTATTTTCATTTCTTATCTTCTGCAGCGAGTCCTCTGTGGAAGAGTTTCAGGGAGTGAGTTAGATGCAGACAGCAAACAATGCAAACAAAAACTCAATGGGCCATATTTATAAAAATTTGCATGGATTTCATGCCTACATAATATGTATGCACAAAAAAAATAAAAATGACATTTTGTGGAAAATAACCTAATTTATAAGCCCATGGGTAAAATAAAATGAATGGAATTTTTATTTACATATTTAATCAGGATTTATTGACATTGTGCATAATCTTAAAAATTTCCCTTTTTTAAATGTCAAGTTTGTTTTTATAAATCAGATGTCTGCAAAGAAAGTGACGCACGTATCTTTTTTTGTGCCTACGCCCCATTTATAAATGAGGCCCAATCATCATAATTTTGCTGCTTTTCCTCTCGCTTGGATCTTTTAAAAATCTGAGAAAGTTTATTAGTCAGTTCATTTCCTTGAATTGTAGGCCGTCACTGGTTGACTCTTGGTTCCTGTTCAAAATCAGAGAAAAGACCTTCCAATACTCAGTCAATTAATTTCTTTGGTCAGGAACACTTTCAGTTGCCTTTTTTAAATCACAATGCCACTTGTTATAAAATTTGATCCTTCACATGATTTTCTGGGCAGAACTTATTCTTGTTAAATGTATGAAGAAAATTCCACATGCAGTTGTACTGCTTAGACCCCCCTTTCTAACCTCTGTTTCAGATCCATCCAGTCTCCAGTCTCCAATACCAGAATAGTTCATTTGATTTTTTATTGTTTTATAAATCTAATATGTACTATTAAATTTTATACAAAATTTTATATTTACTTCTACTTTTTGTTTTACTTTCTATTCATTCAACCTGATTTTTTTTACCCACAAATAGCAATTGGAATTTTCTAATTTATTAGAGAAACCTCTGTATCAATTAAATTTACTGTTTATTGGACCTGATTCTTACTGTATGTAGTGTTGAACAGTACTTTGGCAAATTTTGAACACAATGGGCTCTAATTTCCTGGCGCAGCGCAAGTGGCGTAGCGAGGCGCAGCCCGCGCAGTGGTAATTTCGTACGGCGCAGCCCGCGTAGTAGTAATTTCATGAGGTGCGCAGCCTTCGGTAGACGAAGGTGCGCCGAGATGGGTGTGGCGGCGTAGTAGGGGGAGGTGTCACATATTCATCAAGACGCAGTGAAAATTTCGTAGAAAAAAACTCCGCTGGAGTTGTGCAGAAAACTCGCCAGCTCCAACCTGGTTTAATTTCCGTGCAGTGGTAATCTGGCTGACCGGCACAGAGTGCGCACACGTCACCGAAATCTCACAGGCAGATTTACAGAATGTCAGGCACATTTCAATGCAAGAAATAATTACAGGAAGCACTATTTAATATAACTATCTGAATAAGGACATAAATTATAGTATCTATATCGATTGTCCTGATGTGCGAAGTGCGCCATAACAGTGACAAATTTGACAAAGCAAAGTACTAGAACCTAGTTATTTATTATTTCGTTTTATCTTTAATCTCTTGCTCTGTAATAGTGAAAATAAGACTAATGACATCTTTATGGCGCACTTCGCACATGTAAACTAACACAGTATCTTTGGTCACGAAACGATCTGATCGCAAAAATATTCGCTTTTATGGCTGAAAATAAAATCCTGAAGCTCTACAAAATGCGGGACGATTAGTGGTATAAACACGAGTGTTTAAATGGTAGTAAACATACCTGAGAACGCCGCAATCTTGGCGTGTCGCGTCCACCGAATGCAAAGCAATTGGCCTCTAACTCGCCTTCACTCGTTCTTTCGTCTCAAAAATTGGCTACAACTAATAATCAATGCTTCTTCTAGCTATATCTGGAAGGAGAAGTCACGAACTTAAAGAAAATTACATAAACAGCCTCTATATTGTAGGTATTCCACTCTTGGTCAGTCAAGCACTTAGCGTTGTCAAGGAATGTCTGGTTTGCTTGCCCACCAGAGACTTGTTGCTATGGGAGAATGGTCATGTGACCCGCTTACTGCAAAAGGCCTATTCACCAGAGCTGCACAATGCTATTGCTGGGATCCTCCTCCACTCCTCTATGACAACATCATGGAGCTGGTGGATGTTGGACACTGCTGCTCCTCCACCTTCCTCTTGAGGATGCCCCACAGGTGCTTAATTGGATTCAGGTCTGGAGACATACTTGGCCACGCCATCACCTTCACCTTCAGCTTGTTTAGGAAGGCAGTTTTCATCTTGTAGGTGTTTCGGGACATTATCATGTTGGAAAACTGCCGTTTCTGAAGGGAGGGCATCGTGTTCTGCTTCAGAATGTCAGACTACGTGTTGGAATCCATTATTCCATCAATGAAGCGCAGCTCCCCAGGACCAGAAGCACTCATGCCTCCCCAGACCATGATGCTGTCACCACCATGTTTGTCTGTAGGCAGTACACACTTGTCTTGGTACTCCTCACCACGGCGCTGCCACACATGCAGGACCGCATCTGAGCCAAACAAGTTTGTCTTGGTTTCATCAGACCACAGAATATGCTTCCAGTGGTTCATGTTCTTGGACTGGTTGTCTTCAGCAAACTGTTTTCGGGCTTTCTTGTGGGCTGGCTTCAGAAGAGACTTCCGTCTTGGCCGACGGCCATGCAGACCTACTTGGTGCAATGCACATTGTATGGTCTGAGCACTGACAAGCTGTTCTCCCACTGCTGCAACCTCATTAGCAATGCTGCCAGCACTCCTGCATCTGTTTTCTGAAGCCAACTTGTGCTCCTGAGGCAGAGCACGAGGACTCAACCTCTTCAGTCGACCCTGACTAGGCCCTTTCTGAGTAGAACTTGTCTTGAAATACCGCTGAATGACTTTGGCCACTGTGCTGTAGCTCAGTTTCATGGTTTCACAGATCCTCTTGTATCTTACACCATCTTTGTGGAGAGCAACAATTCTCTTTTTCAGATCCTCAGAGAGTTCTTTCCCATAAGGTGCCATGTTGACCATCCAGTGACCAGAATGAGAGCGTTGCACCCAAAGCACCACAATTTAAACCTTCAACATGTTACACAACCTCATATGGCCCAGTCGAACAGACAAAAGCATGAACATGATGAATAAGACACGTTACATTGCTTGGTTGATGATTACCAATTCAGGTGTGTACTCATTTTTGTTGCCACCTACTTTGGAAATAATGACTGTTTGTTCACTTTTTTTTGACAGTGCAGTGCTACACATGATGTACATTGACTACTCTAGAATATATTCATGTTTCATTTCTGTAACTTTGTCCCTTGAAAAAATATAATTAATTAATTGCTGAAATGTGAGGGGTGTACTCACTTTTGTGAAATACTGTATGATTACACTTGGCTACAAGCGCCAGACTATTGCCCAAATGCTGTCTAGCAGGGGTGTGCAATTATGTTGTCTGAAGGGCCACATTGGGTTTTAGATTTTGTTCGACAGGCTGGCCAGGTGGTGAAGACTCCGTGAGCCGATTAAATAGTCCATGTTTTGCCCACCTCTACTGTATAGGCTATATCAGAGTCTACAGCTGTAGGCTACAACCGTAGATAATGATGTACTATTACCATTTAGTGGATCACTGTGTCCCTCTAGCCTGTTTACCTGCCACGGTCTCACAAAAGCCATGGGAGTTTGTTCTCATCGTTTATTACTACGAAGGCTATTATCCATGCTTTGTGCGTAAAACACAATATTTCACTTTGGTCATCATGGGCATGGCAGTGCTCTAAGTTAGGCAAAGGGCCAGGTGCAGATGCATGAGCAGGGAAAGCCAAAAACAGAGAATATGCGCAACACTGCCTTAATGGCTCCCCCACATTAGCCTACTCCGGCGGGTACGTCCAATTTGCAGCCAGCAAACAATCTAGCGACTGATAAGCCAGCATAGGTATGAGAGGCCGGCGGTGGTAAATGAGAAGCCAGCTATTAATTTGCCAAGGCTCGTAAGTCATTGGATTTGCTACTGGCTTGGCTGGTCACAGGCATTCCTCCGCTGGCCACTAGCATTTGGTAGCAGCTCATTGGATTTGTGACTGACTCACCTAGTCAATCACGTTCCTAGGCTTGTAACCCATGTGCGTAGCTTGGTAACCCACTGGATTTGCAACTTTTTTTTATTGTTTCTAAATTAACGTGGGATCTCCTTCCCAGTTTTCATCTGCAGTCGTTCAATTCAAGCGAATGACTGGACAAAAGCAACAACGAGATTCCTAAGTGGCTTGTGTAATTAAAATATATAGCTACATGTCAGTTTAAAAGAAACAATGAAGCCAAAACAAAAATCCGAGTTTAATTCTTTGAGTAGCCTAGTCAACTAATTTTATTATCATGTTCAATTCTGTCTAAAGATTTGAATGACAAGGCAAAATAGATTACGATAGATGGCGCTAATGCCAAAATAATACAGATCAATTTCTTGTTTTCTACAGGCTACTTTTTGGTGAGGGGCAATGATTATTCAAGACTGATGCAAACCTACTGGTGCCAAATGTCAGCCGAGACCAAATAAACCAGCACTCAACCAAATGTGGGCCTCCACTGTGCAGTTTTATTCTGGCCCACATACCACATGGAATGATGACACTTGAGTGGTCCATAGCTATTTGCCAGAAGTGGGCCACAATCAAACCAACACAGTGCCAAATGTCAGCCGAGACCAAATAAACCAGCACGCAATCAAATGTGGGCCACCACTGTACAGTTTTATTCTGGCCCACATACTACATGGAATGATGACACTTGAGTCCATAGCTATTTGCCAGTAGTGGGCCACAGTCAAACCAACACAGTGCCAAATGTCAGCCAAAAAGAGACGAAATAAACCAGCACTCACCCAAATTTGGGTCACTGAGCATTTTTATTCTGGCCCACCTACCACATGGAATAATGACACTTGAGTGGTCCACACTTGTTTCTCACATATGACTCACAGCCTAGTCATAATGCTACATCACCCAAGAGCTGAATACATTAGAACTCACTCAAACAAGAGCCACAGTCAGCTCTCAGACTTACCCAGTACTGGTTCACTGTCTGATCTTATCTAGCCTGCACTTCGGAGTCACAACCAAACCATGATAAAGTTGTATGCCAAATATGAACAAATAGAATAAACCAGAACTGGTCTGAATTTGTTGCTACATGCCATTATGGTACCTCCAGATACTGTGTTGAATGGTGGCATGCAGTGGTCCAGTCTTGTTGGGACTCATCTCGGAGTCTAAGATGACGAAACCTACTGAAATCAATTGAAGTCAACAGAAACCACTTTTTCAAGCGAAAAAGGCAACATTTAAAAGCCACAAAATGCCTCCATACTGCTTGCGGCATAAACCAAGTGTCCAAAAGCCCTGTCATTCAAATATGACTCGTGAAGACGTCTTTTCGCAATATTTTTAGCCTTAGCTACGGTGACCAACGAGGGCAAAAAATTCCTAACCATCCCCAATTCAGGCCTACCAAAGAAAAAGACTAACGCGTACACAAAATCGTCGAAATGTACATATTACTTGTCTATTTTGCACACTAAATCATCGACTTGCCGCAAAATGAATAGATCTAGCACACTTAAAATATTTCGTGGGATTGGAACCAGTCGATCTGGTGCCGAGAAAACGAGTGAGCAATCTGGACGACGGCGCATGCGCCGTGAGGAAACGGAAACAGCACATTGGAGTGGAAGCATGCGAGCGTGGTAAGTTTATTTGCAAATATTTCACATCATTGAAAGAGCTAAGGGTAAAGTCTAACATTTAGTAATTGTAATGTGTCTGGGAAATAGAAATCATCGGATAACATAACTCGTCAGGCTTTTTGTCGCTGGAATGAAGCTAGTGAAAAGTCTAGTCGAGTGTTTGCTTTTGACCTTTTGAAGTGACATGAATAATGCTCGGTGGAAAATTCTTCCTTTTATTAAAAATTGTTGTGTTTTGAGAAGAAACAAAGTTCCACAGCAGTCTCTAATTCCATGCTAAGTGCTTTCCGCGTGCGAATTGCCAATTGTAAAATTCAACGGCGATGTGAATGCCTATTTTCGGTTTCACACAGACTATAGTCTGTTTCATAACATTGACGTCTTTCTCTCAAAGGAAAATATCTAGCTTCACAATATTGGCCCAATCAAATAAAAGTCTATTTCTACTCCAACATTTATTTAAATGCAGTTACGCTGATTCTTCTATGTTTTGGCAAATAAAAACTCATCTACATGTGATAAAATATGAAAATGATTGACAACATATTTACTTGAAAATATTTTTATCAACACTTCTGTACCACTGTTTGAGGAATATGCATCCTAGATATATTATTATGAAATTCAGTAAAGCTCCAAGCCATTTATCATGTTTATTGCAAATGAAATCTGAAATCTTTATTTCGAACACGTTAGAAGATAAAACAGAGATAATCACCAAAACAAATGGCCACCATCCCAATACCAAAACAAAAACAAAAAGCAAACTGTTGATAACTGTCTTGCATGAGCAGCAAGATTGTATGCTCGAAAAGGAGTAGGAAGAAGTAAGAACTTATTTAATCCTACCCCTTGTATTACCATATTCTACAGTCAAGTTATTAAATTCTCTATTATTATATTTACAACATTCACCGTCTATTCAAGAACCAATGGTACTTACAATTTGTTGACTATAATATTCAATAAGCTACTTATATACAAATATACACAGAATATTGCACCTGTATATAATACTGAATTTCTATACTTCTAGAACCCCCTGCGCACACACAGAAGAAGACATAACAAGACAATGTATCCACATTTTTCTAAACCCTGCCATTACCGTCCTGGGTCAAACTGCTGTTCCTCATCCTTATATTTATTTAAAATTTGTTTTTTATATGTTTTTTTAAACTTGCCAATGGTTTTACATTTCCTTAATTCATCTGTTAAACTGTTCCATAATTTGACCCCAGAGACTGAGACACACATGCTTTTCAAGGTAGTTCTGAAACGATTTATTTTTAAGTTCAGTTCCCCTCTTAGATTATAGCCTCCCCATACAAGTCAAGTCAAGATGGAGGATAAGGACAGTTGCTGATTCTGTGGCTTTTATAGGAAAACATATTGACGTTCTTCTCCCCCCCGCGCTGTTTTACACATTATGGCATCTGCTGGAATGCTTCCGCAGACGCGCGTAGTCCACGTCAGGCGCGTAGCCCACGTCAAGCCACCCCGTGGTATGCGCAATAGGCAGGTGGTTTTCTTATCATCTCCTAGGCCTATCTCACCCAGGCTCCCCCGTGTCCATCTCCTGGTAAAACAAAAGACTAGAAGAGACACACACTGCTCTTGTTTATGGTCCTGAGGTCTGCTTGGTCCTAGATAAGCTACATGCCATGACACACTGGAATTCACAGTTATGCAGGCCCCTGCTAAATAAAAAATATGTTAGCACACGCACACTGGGCCTATGATCTGAAACAGAATATGTGCAAGCAAGGATAATCAATTAATAATAATGAATCAATAAACAATCAAATGGAACCAAATAAGCAATTAATAATGATTAAATGAATCAAATAAAAAAAAATGTTTCCACATTTCCCCCCTTTTTATAATTGATTATCCGCCAGCATGCCACTTCTCTCGATTTTCAGCATGTGCTTCATTAACGGGGAAAATATGTCATCATTGTTCCCCATTCTTTTGTTCAAACGAACCCTCCAACTCAATTACATCGTTGTATGATTCCTTAAGCTCCTCGGGCAGAGTATTCATCTCGTTCCTGTCCTGCAACAGAAACCTCTGATACTGTGGATTTGCACTCAACATTCTTGATATCATTCCTTTAATTATGGGAATTCCACAGCAACTGCAAAAGAGCAGTACTGCGAATCCCCCAGCTATAAGACTCATTGCAGATGTAATTCCCGTTTCCCAACCCCTAGACAGAAGCCAGTCACTTAGAATTTGTCACTACTGGTGCAAGATCTCGCTGTTGTGCATCAGATTTGTCTTTCAAACATTGCAAGGCTTGATCAATCACCCTTCTGGCCTCATCATTAGCGGGTATATAGGTACAACATGCTGGGCCAACAAGCTGGCAAACCCCACCCTGTGCTGCTGTCAATAGGTCTAATACCATTCGATTTTGTAATGTCATTAACCGTAGAGCTGTTAGCTCTTCTTTTATGCTCCCTGTGACATTACGAGTTTCATTCACAAGTGCAATTAAACGATAATTCACAGAGTCCAGCCGCAGCATTGCCTGCCCGACACCAAACTGCGGGAACAAAGAATACAGGACTTTGCTCCCTGTCGTCCATAACCTTTGATCAGCTGGGACATTGCTTCCCCATGTTGGCTCCTGCAATTCTGCGTCTCGCCTCCATCGTGTAACATTCCTGTCTGCTCTCACAATGTAAGTCTGATCATTTAACTGTACATAAGCACAGACCCCCCCCCCCCCCCACCTGGGTGGTAGTGCCACATATATTCGGTGTCCACACAACCAATACCAACCATCCACAGCTCTCGTCCCATTCCAGTGAGGTGCCCACGGATGACATTGCGTCCCATTCGGGCCGTCTCCTTTTTCCGGTGAACCAAGATGTTTCCGTTACCAGCGGATACCCACAGAAAATCAGTAGCCTCCCCTGGCACCCCTGTGTTATCCCCACAAACTCTGTGCCATTTCCTTGACACATCGCCAAAACTGTTGATCTGCACTATAATGGACTACCAAGAGTGGGACATTAGAAGTCACGTTCCCCAACTTCAGATATCCGTCCCTATCTATGCAATACTTCAGACCAGAATCCATTATTGTGCTAAGAGGGGATAAATTGGGATCCATCGAGGCTAATCCACTGCGAGCAGTAGACACTGCTATGGCACATTTAAGTGTACTGTTTACATTCATTGTGGGCGCCGCAACTTGTGTCACCTCTACTCTGGGTGTAGATATGGAGGCTGGTAGGTGTGTGCACACATAACAGTCAGAACGGTTGGCAGCATGCGCTGATCTATTAGCATATCTCCACCAAGAATTAGTAGCATACACATGTGAGGGATTGTCTGCTTGAGGCAAGAGATCACCCACCCCCACATATCTCCTCGCTCTGGGGGAGGTCAATCTCCAGCCTGTATTCACAGCACACATGTTTAAAATAAGCAGACACAGGGAGAGGTAAGCCATTTTATTGAACCCCCTTTTTTTTTTTTTTTTAATGAATAAGTCTGGAGTCTCTACTGACTTGGAGCGTAAATAAATTCTTCACCGGGTTTGAGACGGACGGGCTCTATATGCCACGCCCCCCTTTGTAACCGGACTCCCTCCAAGTCTATCCTGACTCACCCAGATGTACCTATGCACCCGCTGGAGGAGGAGATACCACCTTACAATGTGACTGATGTATCCACGTCTCCCTCTCCTGGATTTTTTACTGCTGCCAGTGTGGTCAGGAGCACTTGATATGGTCCCTTCCACGCCGGCTCAGTCCACTTCCGCTTTTTTCCGACACTCCGCACCAGGATCCAATCCCCAGGCTTTATTTCATCAGGCGGCAATTCCGCTACTGATCTAGGAGGAAGCATATTTCGCATCTCACTTTTGTTAGTCAACATTCTATTCATGTATTCTGCCAAGGTTGCCTCTTCTACTTGTGTTCTCTCTAGCAAGTGTGGTAGTTCAAAATGTTTCCCATGTACTATTTCATAAGGTGACAGCCCCAACCCCCGCTGTGGTGTTATTCTCATGCTAGTCAATATTAATGGCAGACATGCTACCCAGTTCCATTTAGTTTCTGCCATGGCTTTGCGCAGTTTTGCTTTCAGTGTCCCGTTTGTTCTCTCCACTAATCCTGCTGATTATGGATGATACGCACAATGTTTTTTTAATTTTATTCCCAATTTTGCCCCCAATCGAGTCAATACTTCATTCCTAAATTCTGGCCCATTATCACTATAGAATGCTTTTGGAATTCCCCAGCTATAAGACTCAATTTCCCTACTCAAAATTTTCCACTTGTGATGGCATCTATAGCTTCTCACTTCATTTAGAAAAAGATCATATCAATACTGACACATCACTTCTTCACTTTACAAGGTGTTAAGTGTATATATAAAAAAAATTTAGTAAAGAAGTGATAGTACTCTCATCTATTAACCCCTTGGTCCCCCCCTCTTGGTACATGGCACTGCCCATGCACCAAACCTACAGCAATATGGAAGAGGGATTTTGGTAATATAGGCTTTCCATCGGGAAGGGTATTATTAGATAGGACTTCTTTAACACAATGGAGAATACATTTTTATTTTTTTTTCCTCTCAATGAATTGTGATTAAGCAATCCACCTCAGGCTAGGGTTCCGCTAGCAGCATGGAGGAAATGCACAGTCAGGGCTTATTAGCCCCAAACATTCTTGCATTTTCCTACATCATCAGCAGAACCAGGTGGAGTCACTTTAGACTATGTTACAATTTCCAAAAAAAAAAAAAATTTTATATTTTAGTCACCTCCTAGCACATAACGGTACTTATTCAAAAATACATTTAGAAATCGCAAGCAAAGTAATATGCGATCACGTTACTAGAGGACTTTTGAATTTTGTCTTGTGTTAATACTTCAAATTGTATTTCCCCAAATCTATTTTAGAAGGTAAACTCTTAAGCTAAAGCATTCCCAGCTGGCCAGAAATTCACTTCTCTTCAGCAGTGCTCTCTGTGGAAAAGTTCCAAGAGGAGTTAGAGACAAACAATAATGTACAATTTTGTTTTAATTCAACTCGTTCGGATCATTCCCTGTAAAAATTAAATAAACAGGTTAAGGTTCACTTCTCATTTCCTTTGCCATGAAGACACTCGTTGACAATTCCTGTTCAAAATGGAGAAAAGATTTTTAATTGCATTTCTTTGGTCAGGGAAACTTTCAGTCACATTTGTTCATCACCCTTAGATAGCAATTGCAATTTTTCAATGCATGATAGAAAACACTTCTGCCGTTCTGCATCAAATGAATTTGGCACATGGTCTCTTATTGTGTAAATTTGTTAAACAGTACTTCGGCAACTTTTGAACACACGGTTATTTTTGTTTCCACTTTCACTTAATTTTCTTTTCAGAGATATGCTTCTAGCACACCAATCTCACACAGCCTAATTATTTATAGAAAAGTGCTTAGATTTTCTAGCTCTTTAAAAATATTTCACAAATTAATAGTGTAAATAGTGTAATTAATCCATGCTCATAGAGGATATCACTGGTAGTTTTCTCTGCAATGTATTACTACTGCCAAATATTAGAGCATTTAAATATTCACTTTGTCTTGCATCTTAAAGAAATTCAGTTAGCCACAACATTAGAAACACTTGTCCATGTTTGTATAATTTACATTCAATTGTTACTTCATCTAAACTTCCCACTGTTTATAGTAACCGATCATTTAAGAGGAGTTAGCATTTATTATATCAAGATATAGTGACTTTTGCTCAGTTTCATAAGGAATAATTATTCTGTGTACTTCTGCAACTTTGTCCTTTAACTACTCCATAGTCATTAAAATGGCTTAACTCCTACAAATTTGCACTCCTTATTTACACTTCTTTCTTAGAAATTTCACTTTTTACTAATCCTGTAGTTACAGTGAGGATTCCATAAAATACTGTAAATATTGGCTAATCAACAGGCACCTTAAAATATTTTGAATAAAAGCTAATTTCATTGTAGACATTTATATGAGCACTTCATGGAATATAATGACAATTGCATTCAATCTAACAAAGACAGAACTAACAAATATGCCAGCAATGCAGTTGTTTAGAGACACTCACAGAGTTAGGTTCATTCACATTGATTTCCACACAGAATCGCAATCTGAGCTCAGGACACACACACATAAACACACACACACGCACACACACCTCAGTGCACTTTCCTCTCTCACATTCATTCACATTGGAAAAGATCCAAGGCTTAAATTTTCTTACGATCTAACCCCATTGTTGCTTTGATAACATACGCAGACAATGCTCTATTTCAACTAAACCCAAACTCCTTTACCCACAATGATTCCCAGAACCATTATGTCAACTTTCAACAAATTTCCCAGTTTCAGTCAAAGTCACGTCAACATTTGTCTCAGAACAGCAGTCCTTACTACAAGAACGACAACAACACACTTACTGTTCGTCTGTCCCATAATTGGCAATATTAACTCCTCTGTCTCACACAGCAACTAAGCCAAATTCAGTAAGAATTCCGTCACTCACCCGCACCTCCACCACACACCTTGGAGAACCTCCCTCCTGGCCTCACTACACACCCAAGGAGCCTTGCCAGTCGCTCCGGGTTGAGGACTTTCGCTTCTTTAACGTCTCTCAAGACGACCGTGCACGGAATTTCAGTCGGCGCCGATTCTCCAGGGAGTGCAGGTGAGATATTGGACCCCGAACGATGCCCCCAATGTTAAAGGAATTTCAACATTATATTCCTCGTATCACCATCACATAAGAAACCCAGACTACTCAGGGAAAAAATCAGTCAGAGGCAGAGAAGTTAATATTCAAGCCAAAGTCTGTTTACTTTTCTGCAGCAAAGGATCCCCATACAAGTCAAGTCAAGATGGAGGATAAGGACAGTTGCTGATTCTGTGGCTTTTATAGGAAAACATATTGATGTTCTTTTCCCCCCCGCCCGCACTGTTTTACACATTATGGCATCTGCTGGAATGCTTTCGCAGACGCGCGTAGTCCACGTCAGGCGCGTAGCCCACGTCAAGCCACCCCGTGGTATGCGCAATAGGCAGGTGGTTTTCTTATCATCTCCTAGGCCTATCTCACCCAGGCTCCCCCGTGTCCATCTCCTGGTAAAACCAAAGACTAGAAGAGACACACACTGCTCTTGTTTATGGTCCTGAGGTCTGCTTGGTCCTAGATAAGCTACATGCCATGACACACTGGAATTCACAGTTATGCAGGACCCTGCTAAATAAAAAATATGTTAGCACACGCACACTGGGCCTATGATCTGAAACAGAATATGTGCAAGCAAGGATAATCAATTAATAATAATGAATCAATAAACAATCAAATGGAACCAAATAAGCAATTAATAATGATTAAATGAATCAAATAAAAAAAATGTTTCCACAAACCCATTTTGAAAAGACAGGTTAAAAATATACATAAGTGGCTTAGTAATACCATCAATAACATTCTTCACAGTCAACATGTCAATATCATCACAATCTATACTGTTTTTGTTCTTAAATCCTTTGACTACATCATAAATTTCTTTTTCTTCTACAGCTGTTAAAAACATTGAACTATTATTCCTCTCAACATTGTCTGTAGGACCAATTTCATTAAATTGGTTAACTTATTTTTATAGTTTTTATATTTATTTTCTGCTTCAATAGTTCTATGCTTAATAAATTCTCGATATAAGGCATTCTTTTTTTTGCAGGAATTTTGTAGCCCTTTAAGTCATCCATGGTCTTCCTGTGTAGTTTCGTTTCATGTTACATTGTACTACTGGACAGTGTTTATCATATAGTATTTTAAATATCTGTAAAAATGTTTCATATGCTTTGTTAACATCAGTCTCTTCATATATGATTTTCCAATTTTGCTTTAGCAACTCATTTTTAAAGATATTTAATGTCTTCTCTGTACGGATTCCTTTATACATTATGTTACTCTTGATTCTGTTGCCCTTGCAGTTATAATCATAAACAGCAAAAACTGGTAGATGATCACTGATATCATTGATTAATAACCCACTTTTAATGTTATCATCCATTATATTTGTAAATATGTTATCTATTAAAGTGGCTCTATGTGTTGTTACTCTACTTGGTCTTGTTATTAGGGGAAATAGCCCCATGCTGAACATGGCATCTATAAATTCATCTACACTTTTGTTATTGATTTGGATTTAGTAAGTCTACATTAATGTCTCCACAAGTAAACAGCTCTTTGTGGTATAAGTTTGTAAATAATCCCTCCATGCAGTTAGTAAAAATGTCAATATTGGATCCTGGAGTTCTATATATACAACTGAAGATTATGTTTTTCTTTTTTTCCATACAGATTTCAATCGTTATACATTCCATCACATCATCAATAATGGTTGTCATCTTTTCAACTCTTTTATAGTTTAGGTCTTTATCAATATACAGTCCCACCCCACCTCCTTTTTTATTTTTCCTATCTAAATGAAGGAATTCATACCCATTCAATTCAAAGTCTCCACTCTTATCAGGAGTTATCCATGTTTCTGTTATGGCTATTAAACTGAATGTTCTTTTAAACTGTCTCAGATATTCCTTAATGGTTTCAAAATTCGCATATAAACTTCTACTATTGAAGTGAATCATTGTAAGGCCATCTTCTACCTTTATCTCCCTACCAAATCGATCATCTGTGTAATAAGTGCAGTCATTTGTCAGGTTATTAAAGAGATTTTTGTCTGGGTCAATGTTATTTTCATGCTCTACTAGCCTGTGATCGGTGTCATCACAGGTATTAATATGCAATCTATCAAACATCAGTGTTATAAAATTTACAATCACATCAACAATACATCATACATCATCCAATACACTAAATAACAGTCATTGGTATCACAAATCAGTGCAAATGAAAATAGATCAAGTGATATTTATGCGAAATACCATCTCCATAGTGAACAAAGAGTGAAAAGATAAATGGCACCGAGTCTTCCGTGCTATGGTAGAGTTCTAACAGTTTGGACATGCATGACATTCTCGTAGTAAATATATGATACTGACTATAGCTGTTCGGCGAGTAACAACGTAAATCTACAATATATTTTAAAATGGCTCGTGTCAAGAACTGAAGATATGTGGTTCCGGTGTAGACAAACTTTACACACATGTTCCCATTCACGTGTTATCGTAAATGATATTATATATAAAAAAAGTCATATTTAACTTACCAACTGATGGAGTGAGGTTTGTGTCTGCCATTTCGAAAGAACCGGGGAATCCGTGGCGCGCATGCGCCGTCGTCCAGATTGCTCACTCTTCGTTTTCTCGGCACCAGATCGACTGGTTCCAATCCCACGAAATATTTTAAGTGTGCTAGATCTATACATTTTGCGGCAAGTCGATGATTTAGTGTGCAAAATAGACAAATAATATGTACATTTCGGCGATTTTGTGTACGCGTTAGTCTTTTTCTTTGGTAGGCCTGCAATTGGAGAAACGCACTGCAGTTATGAATATTCATATTCACTGACTGAACAGCGCATTTTTATGGTCGGCCAACTTAGCGAGGTCAACTTCTTCCGCGAAAATAAACAGGGCTCTTTTAGCTAAGTGGCTACATTAGATATTAAGGCTAAAATATAGTGAAAAGACGTTTTTGTGTGTCAGATTTGAATTTCAGGCCTTACGGACGCTTAAATTATCCCGCACGAGCAGTACGGAGGCATTTTGTGGTTTTAGAATTGTTGTTTTTTTTTGTACTCTTGAAAAAGTGGTCTCCGTTGACTTCAATTGATTTGGATTTGTTTTCAATGCTGTTTTTCTTTGGAACTCCAAAAGTGTTTTTAGGAAGAAAGAAATTCAAGGACCCTTTAATAAGCCTTGGGGTGAATAGATGATGAGTGAATTTTCATTTTTGGGTGAACTTATCCGTTAATGTCCATAGTGAAATAAGCTAGCAACAGCAGAGGTAGATTCATAGGTCAATCATTTATATATCACGTATTCCGGAGCAAAAATATGAATCTGAATAGAACGGTTTTGTCTTTTCCAGCCATTGAGTTTCTGTTTTATATTATACGTTTTAGCATCCAGTTGGACAGCCAATCAAACACAGATTCGCAACACATCTTAATGGTGATAAATCATATGTATGAACTGATAGGCAGACAACCTAGCGACTGAATGTACAATGGGTGTATCATGGTGGAAGTAGAGGTGGAGATGCTGACAGAGTGGGGAGGGTTATACAATAAACACAGTCATGATTGCGACAAAGTCATCGAGCAGTGTTGAGGATGAAAGATCATCAATCACTGAGCAGGCAGCCAGAATGCCCACCGAAAACCATATTCTAAATCCATGGTTTTATTTAGGGGAATTCTTTGAAGTTGTCAGTTCTAAAAATGATTGTTTGTCAATTGTTGAGGTGCTCAGTTTTTTTTTTTGTTTGTGTGTCACAGTATAACCTGCTGCTAAGAAAGTGCCCTAGCGACATCTACTTTTATACTTAAAGAAATAAAGAGCTTGTACATTGATACTTTTGCTTAAATAAAAAAATCAGCTGAGCACCGGTATATTAGCATTACAAGACCCCAGGTCTAATTTTCATTGCAATGCCAACTTTCTGTATACTGAATTAGGACACATCCTTCCCAACATTTTAGTATCAGTTAGATGATTGTCAATGGCCTTCACAGTCAACTTGATCTCAAATATAAAACCTTAAAAGTTGTAATTTCCATCACTGATCATTTTCCATTTTGGAATTTTACAATAGAAATTATATTGAGACTAAAAGATGGCCTTTAGCACATTTTTTAATGTTCTCTCGCATAAAATAATGAATTGCAGACTGTATGCAGACTGTTGCACGTACATCTCACTAGCAGTAAATATTGACACAATAATAAAATTTAATTCAATCATTCAATTTATTCATTAAAGAGTGTCAGACTGATACTCTATAACAACTTTGAGAATTCACCGTCCACTTGTTGTGTTGCAATATCTTTTTTTCTCTCAGATATGAACAGTTGTTTCTCATTGTATCATGGGTGCAACAGACAGCTCACCATGGGGATGTGTTGACCATGATAAACATTCTCACTGCTTCCATAGCCAGCTCCAGCAAAGAAGGTGGCATATGCTACCACTAGATATTCACATCAGAGCCTTGCACACTTGAGAACATGGTCTTAGCAGATGGGCATACTTTAAGAACCATATGACCTGCATTATGACACCATGGATATATAATTTTACATATTGACATTACCTAACATCAGCATACATGACAATCACTCCCATTATATGAGGAACATCCTGGCTGGACGGGGGCTCCATTGGTGACCAGCTTCTTCACCCAGAATGAGTGAAGGGGCAATATTGCAGGTCATTCCTGCTGCAACGTTATCAATTTGCCCATCATGGGAACGAAAAAGGAATATCTACTCATCATATATTATCTTATCTATTATCGTATGTTTAGGTTTATTTATTTAGCACAAAAATGCATTAAAGGGGCAAGTCACAGTATTTCAATCGTTACGGATGGGACATTAAGAAGGCCTTTTGTCTCACTGACTGTCTATGGGCATTGAAGAGAAAAAACTTTTGGTATCTCAGTATTGACCCTGAGGGGCTGTGTGAGATGACAAGAAGAATTTCAGTCTGACTATTTCCAGTGGCTTAAAAAATTGCATCGAATTTCCGTTTCGGACGGGACTGCTGGCGACATGACTTTCTAGTTGCTTCGGGGAAATGAAAAATTCTCTTCATTCATGCAGAATTCCAAACCATTTCCTCATTCATATGATAGCTCTAGAGTTTCTCAAGAACGCCAAATGAAAATTTTGAACAAACTGGTTTTTTTAGGCAATAGGCTCATTAAGCATCCGTTACGGACGGGACACTTCAAAACGTTACGGACGGGACGCTTTTGTCGGCCTTTGTTTTTCGGGCTATTTGACAGGGTTTTATGGAGTCTATGCGCCTAACATTTTTCAGTAGGACTGACAAATACATTTGGTACATAGATATAACAGTTTTATTGGGAATCAATAATCAGAAATCAATACACAAATCAATAATACATGTGGAAAAGAGTAAGTTTCTAGTTTTTCTAAATTGACAATCATTTCTCATCAATTCAAGAGCACCTTACTAGTGATAACCAATTGCCACCAATCAAACAGATTATTGATTTTATACAAATGATCAAGATTAACAACATCAAATGAATAGCACCCTGCACCAGCAATGAAAAGTAGTATACCGTTTCCCAAGCCCAAAAATGTGGCACAAAAAGTGATTAAAGCCATCCATGAAAATTCCGATATGTACAATACTGAGTAGGCAGATCAATAAAATCAATAGATTTCCGGCCGCATCTTTCGCCCTCGCTTCTTTTACCCGTTCCTCATCACGTATCTTGGCTCTGTGGTCCTGCACTCATTCCTTCACGGTCTTCGGCATTGTTGCAACTGATTCTGACTTTGGGCCGGCCCATATTTATACATCTCTGGAGCATTACTGGCATCCCTTTGAATTTGACACCTTTGTCTAAACTGCGCCACATCAGTAACTTTCTATAACTTACAGGCCTTTGATTTGAATAGTGTTTGTTTTCACAAAGAATTTACTGTTGGTAACAATGTACAAACATGTCAGAAGTTTTATGTCAGGTGCCACACGAACTCAGTGTCACCCATGACGGCCAATTAGCAAACTAATTACATCAGTGACAACTTCAGTAATTAGTTATCACCAATAGACTTTTATTCACTTCTGCCACGATGTAAACTGAAGAGGGTTTTAGAGTCCACATTAATTCATCCTCAGAACTCTAAATTAGCACATTTAATCATGGTTCCTACCAAATCCGGACTCTTCGCGACTGTCTTCTTTACGGACAGGACCAAATTTGAACCCTTTTCTTTCCGGATTGAATTTTTTTTTTGGCCTGGAATGTGTTTACTACCATTACTTATGATCCCTAGGAAGAGGAAAATTAATTGCAACGTTCTCTGATTCATAACAAATGAAGGAACAGACTGGAGCACTCGAATCACTTGCATCAGTTTAATTAGATGCCAAGACTAACGTTTCAACGCACAGCGTCTTCCTCAGAGTCACTGAGGACTCTGAGGAAGACGCTGTGCGTCGAAACGTTAGTCTTGGCATCTCAATAAACTGATGCAAGTGATTCGAGTGCTCCAGTCTGTTCCTTCATTTGTTCTGAATTTGTCCTTTTCTGTGAGCACCGACCTCTGGCAAGAGAGGGGCTGAAGCGCAAGGGGTTCCTTTATTATGTTCTCTGATTCATATCAAAACAATAGGGGAAACTTTGAGTAGATTTTTTTGTAATTTGTAAACATTCCTTGATTTAAGTCCATTTTTTTCAGAAACACAGAAAAATATGCAGGTTTCGCATATGTATCACTCTATATCACGTCAGTACACACTGACGCCAAATTTTATGATTGTACTCCAATAATTAAATGACATAGAGCCAAAAAACTGATGTCCCATCCATAACGATACTTTCTCTGATTTTCTCATTAATGACCTCATTTGCATAAGAAAAACATTTATTCATTCATCTTCTATACCTGCTTATTCCTCACTAGGGTCAGGGGGCGAGCTGGAGCCTATCCCAGCTGGCTACGGGCAAAGGCAGGAACCCACCCTGGACAGGTTGCCAATCCATCGCAGGGCGCACACACCATTCACTCTCACACTCATACCTATGGGCAATTTAGTGTCTCCAATTAACCTGATATGCATGTCTTTGGCCTGTGGGAGGAAACCGGAGTACCCGGAGAAAACCCATGCGAACATGGGGAGAACATGCAAACTCCACACAAAAAGGCCCCAAGCCTGATTCGAACCCACGACCTTCTTGCTGTGAGGCAGCAATGCTCAATGCAATGATTCATAAATTATTTTTTCAACAGCCATGTCACAATACCGTGACTTGCCCCTAAAACAGAGTGCAAGGAGGGAACGAAGTCCTCACGGACTTGTACAACGTTCCACCCCTACCAATAATACCAAGGAAAGACAAAGCAGGCAACCACAGATGATCTAGACATAAGAAAAGCACAAAAAAATTAATAGCAGTAGGAGTTTAGATGCATAGATGCAACTAGAAGCAAGGAACAGTGGACAGAGCACTTCAATGAGAGAAGCAAACTTAACTTAACTTTACCTATCTTGTCTTTTCTTGTCTTGTCGTGTCCTGGCACATTTGTACTTCACAAAGTATGGACCCCACCATGTTATATGTGGGCCACTTTAGGCTCACATCCAGATTAGTCGATGTTAAGTCACCATATTTCAGCCAAAACTGGCTAAAATATGTTTCAGCAAAGGTGAGCCACGTGCCTTTTCTTATATGTGGGCCACTTTAGGCTCACATTCAGATCAGTCGATGCTAACTTGCCGTATTTCAGCCAAAACGGGCCCAAATATGTTTCAGCAAAGGTGGGCCATGTGCCTTTTCTTATGGGGGCCACTTTAGGCTCACATCCAGATTAGTCGATGCTAACTTGCCATAATTCAGCCAAAACTGGCCCACATATGATTGTGCAAAGGTGAGCCACATGCGTTTTCTTATATGTGGGCCACTTTAGGCTCACATCCAGATTAGTCGATGCCAACTTACCATATTTCAGCTAAAACTGGCTCAAATATGTTTCAGCAAAGGTGAGCCACGTGCCTTTTCTTACATGTGGGCCACTTTAGGCTCACATCCAGATTAGTCGATGCCAACTTACCATATTTCAGCCAAAACTGGCGCAAATATGTTTCAGCTAAGGTGAGCCAAGTGCCTTTTCATATATGTGGGCCACTTTAGGCTCACATCCAGATTAGTCGATGCCAACTTGCCATATTTCAGCCAAAACTGGCCCACATATGATTGAGCAAAGGTGGGCCATGTGCATTTTTCTTATATGTGGGACACTTTAGGCTCACATCCAGATAAGTCGATGCCAACTTGCCATTTTTCAGCCAAAACTGGCTCAAATAAGTTTTAGCAAAAGTGAGCCACGTGCCTTTTCTTATATGTGGGCCACTTTAGGCTCACATCCAGATTTTTCGATGCTAACTTGCCATATTTCAGCCAAAACTGGCCCAAATATGTTTCAGCAAAGGTGGGCCATGTGCCTTTTCTTATATGGGGGCCATTTTAGGCTCACATCCAGATTAATCGATACCAACTTGCCATATTTCAGCCAAAACTGGCTCAAATATGTTTCAGCAAATGTGAGCCACGTGCCTTTTCTTATATGTGAAAATAAGAAAAAAATAATAGTGTAATACTATAGCTGGTGTAACAAACTATAGAATCCCACAACCACACTTTAGAACACTGAACAATTAATTTAGTATACTTTAGTAACTTAATTTATTTTCGTAAGGGAAGGGAACTACTTAGACGCGTATTAGCTCCGTGGAAAAAAAAAAAAACAAGGAATAGGACTCCTCATACACTGATATTTCGCCATCCTCTGGATCGGATTATTCGGATGCCGAAATTGTTGTCGAAGAAGGTATTTTACTGTGTAGATTTGAGCCGGAGGCTAGCGCTGAAGAGGACAATCCTGCTGACGTCGAAGGCTGGCTTGGGAACAGTCACTGGTACGTAGATTCTATATTTGTCGGTAAATTCACCCAGTGATTCATATTTTATCCCATTGCCACTTCGGGCCGTCAGGAAAGTTAAAAACATACTACCTCATTTACACAGCTTGTATGCAACTGAGATACTCATGCCACAAATTGTCGGAAAGGTAAGATTCTTGAGATTCAATTGATGTCAACCATTTCAAAGTATAATCATCACAGCAGCTTTATTCAACGCCTATGTCAGACCACAAACAAACAAACAAACAAACTGTAACAAAACTGATTTAACTCACCAATGAAGCCTCCCAGGACTCCTCCAGTCCAACATATCCCCTCAAACATGGTCTTGTTACATCCACGAAGTTCCAGATAATCCAACCCAATAAAGTTTTTAGTCCAAAACACACTATGATACCGGTAAATATCCATGAACAGCTGCTGCATCGTTTGAAATGAGTCGGTGGAAATCCACAAAGTTGTATTTGTAGTCCTTGCTCCGGTGCACATGTAAATAGTACAAAGCCATTGGCGTCAAAATTGAGTCTTCACTCTAACCTTTCGATTGACACCTCACTCGACCAGTAACAAGCTTCCCTTCCCTGCCTACAGCCTGCTATTGCCAATGAGTGCCTGTTTTGAAACGAAGCTCATGCCTCATATTTTTGTTTGTAGCCCGAGCAACCAGCAACCAATTGAGACGACGATTGTTGCATTGTATAGCCAACAAAATTCTGCAAACGCTGATATATATTGTAATAGGGTGGATACTAAGCTGACACTGCCTATCCCTTGCGTAACTGAAAGTACAGAATATCGCTCAGCTGTGCGTAATGCGTGCTGCGCATTCCGAGATTTTCAGCAAATGTTTGATGGTTGTTTACTGAGTTTGAAAGAAAAATTGCCGAAAAGGTTGCGAAAAAATCATTTTCAGTTCAGAAGCTGCAGAGCTGTGCTCTCGTCGTGCAAGTGATAACTCAGGGGAATAAATATCTGACCAAAACCGTGATATCTCTGATGGCTCCGTAGCAGAGGAAATGTTTCTCGGGGGAGATGACATTACTCTTGACAAGTAAGTATCATATTATAACTTATATTTCATTGTATAATAATATTACGTTTATATTTTATTATTATTACTATTATTATTATTACATTAAGTATTATTTGCATCCGTCGCGGAAGGTGGAAGGAGGTCATGTTTTCACCGGAGTTGGTAATTCTGTTATTCTGTAATTCTCTGTTCAGGATTACGGAAAAAGGATATTATAATATTATGCTGATATTATTATGATTATATTATTACCATATTACGCATTATTACCTCTGTCACCGAAGGTGGAAGGAAGTTATTTTTTCGCCGGCGTTGGTAATTCTGTTTGTCTGTTATTCTGTAATTCTGTGTTCAGGATTATGGAAAAATGATATTATAATATTATGCTGATATTATTATATTATTACCATATTTCGCATTATTACCTCTGTCACCGAAGGTGGAAGGAAGTTATGTTCTCGCCGGCGTTGGTTGTTGTGGGAATTTTAATTTTCATCCCTGTAAGAAATCAGAGTGAGACAAAGTAAGTAAATAGGATCCATTTTACTATGTGCCACATATGGTCTTCGTTACAGGCAAGAACAAAGACAAAGGAATCTCTCCTTTGCTTTGGATATATGTAAAAGCACTAAGTCAGAATCTCCTCCCCTTGGGGTTTATATGCACAGATTTCAGTTTATGCCTCAGTTACCTTTTAATTGTTTATTTATCATATATTGTAAATAGTTTGCTATGGAAAGGTTTTTTGTTTGTTTACATTTCATATGAAAAATATTTTTTACATAACAGCACTCGTTTTGACTTTTATATGCACATATTTGAGTTTATGCTTCAGTAACTTTTTTTCAGCAATATTGATAGTGAATCTGGGATGGGAATATGGGATTGGATTCCTCTAAGTGTCACCTTTCATTAGAGCCCAAAATTATGACTGTACGTTGAACCGTTCAAGAGTTATGCCCTTTTATCCCTTGTATATATATATGCCCTTGTATGTGACCATGGTGATCCAAGGGTCCTTCGGGGTCTCAAAATGGCCATTTTTGGAAACGCCTAGACATGGCCTTAAAAAAACATGTGTAGGATGCTCATTTTCTGTAGGATTGTTATCAAATTTGAACTGGGACTAGGTCGAGCTTCATGCTGTGGTCCCATTGTGTTTTTCAGCTAATAAGTTCCAGCTACTCTCATCTGCAGGCATCTGTTTGCAAAAAAAAATCCCGGCGAGAGTAAAAACCTTCTACTTCAGTGTGTTCCAGCTTAGATTAGTCAATGACCGTAGCAATTAGAATGATTCTCTCAGCTGGGGGAAAATCTTCAGAGTGTTTCCTTTCAAATGAGACCATAAACATCCCTATAGTCCAAACGGTTCAAGAACAGCATTCAAATTACTTTGGGTACGATTTTGATGCCTAAAAGGCATTTTAGGCAAATTTTCCTGGAGTGTTAAGGGGATTTATACCAGTGCTATTTTCTTCTTTCTTCTGATAGTCATTTGAATCGTGGTTTTGTTAGTTTGTTTGTTGGTGTCACTATATATACTCAGCAACAAAAGTTTCTGTGACACCATTTATGTGTATGTTATAAATGACACGCAAAGATCTCAATGCAATCAATATGTTTATTTAACAGGAGAAACACTGACTTTTCAGTGCCAACGTCACTCAAAACGAAAAATGTCATTTTCATGCGTCATGAAGCACTTGTCTGACGTCTAACCAATTGTGACCTTTACACTTCAATACCGGGTGTGACTTCCTCGTGCCATGATGCAAGCAACGCATCTCCGGAGCATGGACCGAATCAGATGTGCCAGAAATTGCTGTGGGATGTCATTCCAAATCTGACGTAGACGTTGTCGCAATTCCTGGAGTGTAGCTGGCGGGTTATCCAACCGCCGCAAACGTCGATCCATCTCGTCCCAAGGATGCTCGATTGGGGACATGTCTGGGGATCTGGCTGGCCATGGCAGGACATTGACATCTTGTTGCATCAGATACTGCTGTACAATCCTTGCAACGTGTGGTCTGGCGTTATCATGTTGCAGTGTTATTCCGGGACCATGTTGCATCAAAAACGGTACCACCAATGGCCGTAGCACTTCATCGCGATATCTTTGACCTGTCAGATTTCCATCAATAACAAGCAAATCTGTTCTGTTTCTAGCCGTGATCCCTCCCCAAATCATGACACTACCACCTCCAAAACGATCAAATTCCTGAACACAGTTGTTGGCATAACGTTCTCCACGTTGACGGTATACACATAAACGACCATCACATCGGTTAAGCATGAATCTTGATTCATCAGTGAAGAGTACAAGATCCCACTGACGTTGGATCCACCGTCGATGTTGTTGTGCCCACTGTAGACGCAGTCGTCGGTGTTGTACTGTGAGTATTGGACGTCTTGCTGGCCGACGTGGGACAATGCCAAAATGACGGAGACGGCGACGGATTGTCTGTGCAGACAGTCGCCTCAAACCAGGTATCGTTCTTGCAGTTACGGTTGCAGGTTGGAATCGATTTCGGAGATGGGTTGTTCGAATCCAGTTGTCCTGTCTGGGAGTGGTTACTCGTGGACGGCCGCTGCGAGGACGGTCTCTGACATGTCTTGTCTGCTGATGACGCTGCCATAAGTTCCAAATGGTGTTTCGGTGGACATTCAGGCGATGAGCAACTTCCCTCTGCGAGGTTCCGGATTCAATCATCCCAATGGCCCTCCACCGATCATTTTCAGACAGTCTTGGCATTTAGAGGGTAGAGTTCCTGATCCGAAATGGCTGTGTTTTCGATAAGTGATGCTTCCGTCGTTCATCAGGCACAATGTGAACATTCCAAAAATTCTCCTCTTTTATTGCCATCCACAAGCATGATTTACGCACATTTTCACGTGCAAAGTCATTTTCTCGCATTTTCATGATTTCCATTTCAATGTAGTGTTTACGTGTACTGTTTCAGTCTGATATCACCATGTATGACAATTTCATAATTGCGTTATGAAAAATAATTAACAATATTGGTGTCACAGAAACTTTTGTTGCTGAGTATAGTTAGATAAGTAGATAAGCCTACTGAAGAGCCTAATGTGTGTCCAACACTTATTCAGCTAGGATATTACTTCATTGATACTTTTTTATATTACTTCAAGGAGATATAATTTCATTGATAACCGTCCCCTGGAAATGTTAGTTAGGTCACGTCTGGGCTCCAAAATTTGTAAAACGCAGTTGCAGGAGTCTGACACATAGCCTACTGTTGGTAATCCAGCTCTGACAAATTTGCAGACTTTCAACATGTGGTAGCCAATGCAGAACTAAACTACATGACATACGTGTGTCCCCTGTCTGGAACTGCAGCAGCGGCTGATTTCTCTTTTTGTTTTATAAAAACCTTTACGTACAAAGTAGTGCATCGCACGAGCCGTGGCCCATGCATTGAGTTCATCTTTACCAGTGTTACTCATCTTGTTATCAATATAACTTCAGAATAAAACATATTTTTGTGTGCTTAGTAACAAAGAACAACTATTGGAATACCATAAAATTCACCACCACTATAGTATTACTGTAGTAATTTTATGGTTACCTGGAACGCACGATAGAGATTTTAGTGTTACTATTGAAATGTTGAAGGGCTACCATAGCTAATGAAATAACACTTTAGAAAAAACTATTATAATACTATAGCTGGTGAAACGTACTATAAAACACTATAACCAGACTACAGAACACTATACAATTCTTATAGTATACTTAAGTACAGTGGGGAAAATAAGTATTTGACCCCTCGCTGATTTTGCAGGTTTGCCCACTTAGAAAGAATGCAACGATCTATAATTTTAATTGTATATACATTCTAACAGTGAGAGACAGAATCACTAAGAAAATTCCAGAAAATAACATCATGTGAATTTATAAAAATTGATAACCATTTGATGAGGAAAAATAAGTATTTGACCCCCTGGACAAACAGCATGTTAATATTTTGTAGAAAAGCCATTATTGGCTAGCACAGATGTCAAACAATTTTTATCGTTGTTGACAAGGTTTGTGCACATTTTGTCAGGGATTTTGGCCCACTCCTCCCTGCAGACAGCCTCCAAATCATTCAGGTCCCGAGGCTGTCGCCTTGCAACCCGAATTTTGAGCTCCCTCTAAAGATTTTCAATTGGATTCAGGTCTGGAGACTGGCTAAGCCACTCCAGACCCTTGATGTACTTCTTCTTCAGCCACTCTTTTGTTGCTTTGGCGGTGTGCTTAGGGTAGTTGTCGTGCTGAAACACACATACTCGACCCATGTTCAGCTCTCTCACTGAGGGAAGGAGCTGTTGGTCCAGAATTCCACGGTATATGGCCCCGTCCATCCTCCCCTCAATGCAATGGAGTTGTGCCGTCCCCTTGGCTGAAAAGCACCACTGTGCTTGACGGTGGGGATGGTGTTCTTTGGGTTGTACTCTGTGTTCTTTGCCCTCCAAACACGGTGAGTTGAGTTGAGCCCAAAAAGTTCTATTTTGGTCTCATCTGACCACATCACCTTCTTACAGGCCTCTTCTGAGTCATCCAGGTGGTCAATGGCGAACTTCAGGCGGGCCTGTACGTGTGGATTCTTGAGCAGGGGGACCTTGCATGCGCTGCAGGATTTCAATCCATGACCGCATAGTGTGTTACCAACTGTTTCTTTTGTAACTGTGGTCCCAGCTGCCTTCAGTTCATTAACCAGTTCCCCCCTTGTGATTCCTCACCGTTTGCATGACCAGGGACATCTCACGAAGTGAGACCTTGCATGGAGGCCCAGACCGAGGGAGGTTGGCAGCAGTGTGGTACTTCTTCCATTTCCTGATAACTGCACTGACAGTTGATCTTTTCTCTCAAAGTTGCTTTCCCATTCTCTTGTAGCCCATCACAGCCTTGTGTAGGTCAACAATCTTGTCCCTGATGTCCTTAGACGGCTCTTTGGTCTTGCCCATGGTGGAGATGTTGGAATCTGGTTGTTTGGGAGTGGGAAGGTGTCTTTTATACATGTAATGAGGTGAGGCCGGTGTATTTGATGTAAATAATTAGTTGGGATTGGGGGTGCGTCTTAAAGAAAGACTAACTGGCTTGTGGGACCCAGAATACTTGCTGTTTGGTAGGGGGTCAAATACTTATTTTTCCTCATCAGATGGTTATCAATTTTTATAAATTCATATGATGTGATTTTCGGGAATTTTCTTTGTGATTCTATCTCTCACTGTTAAAATGTATATACGATTAAAATTATAGATCGTTGCATTCTTTTTAAGTGGGCAAACCTGCAAAATCAGCGAGGGGTCAAATACTTATTTTCCCCACTGTAACTCTTTAGTTCATTTTCGTATAATGCTGTCTGAAATATCACACTTAAGCCGTGAACAAGTGAGTGGACCCATGTACAATAATTCATGCCCGACCCCTCACAATCTGTTCTCTGAAGTTTCCTCTGCGTTGAAATATGCAGGCGCTCATGCAGTGGTGGCTGCCAGCCGATGCCCACTGTACAGGAGAGGATATGTTGTAAAGAGGTGGACCATGTGGTTGCCAAGATGGACGCCTATCAGACGGACGAGGACGAGGCTATGGCACTGGACTGTATCACGGCCCACCCTGGTTTTCCTGCAATCTGCCTCAACAGATGGTGGCCCATCTGCTGCATTTGCTGCACCTCTACAATGTTGTGCTACTAATACACCACTAAAACACTGTGCTAATTGTACACCAGTAAAACACTGCACTAATTCTGCACTACTACCTCACTGTATTAATGCTGCATCTCTGTGGCACTGAGGTAATACTACGCCACCACAATGCTATGCTAATGCTGCGCCACTATGACCTCGCACTAATGCTCTACCACAACAGCACTGCGCTAATTATACACCATTATAACACCACACTAAGGCTAGACCACTACAGCACTGCACTAAAGCTGTACTACTGCAAGCACTGTGTTTCCATTGCAGCACTGCGCTAATTCTACATCACAACGCTAACGCTGCACTACTGCAACAAAGTACTGACTGTACGCTACGGCAAAAATGCACTGACAACAGTTCTGCAATTCTTCGTCTTCTTAAAACTTCTTCACGCTGAGCACTATATCACTACACCACTGTATCATGCAAAAGGGCACCGCTGGATGGGCTCACGTGAGCCTGTTCTGAATCTTCTTCTCCTGAACACAGCATCATGCTGAGTGCTGCCATTGAACACCACAGCACAGTGAACACTGTAATCAATTTGGTGTGCCCCATGTGTGATGTACCAGTCGACAGATGATGAAGGTTTCTCCTGCTCTCTTCAACAGATTTCTCCATGAACGACATGAGCAGTCCAAACAGGATCTTAAAGGGCTCGAGGAGACTGTGGTAAGTATCCCAAACTGCCATTTCCCTCCATGTCTCAATCTCTCAGCCTTCACCTCCATGCTTCCACCTCCATCTCAGTCTGACTCTCTCACTTCATCTACCCATAATAAAACTACATAACAAATCTCTAACTCTCAAACTTCATCCACCCCTAATATAACTACACATCTCTCAGTCTCATTCTCACACTTCATCTACCCATAATATAACTACATAAAACATCTCTCAGTCTAACTCTCACACTTCATCTACCCATAATGTAACTACAAATCTTTCAGTCTGACTCTCTCAATTCATCTACCCTAATATAACTACATAACATATTTCTCAGTCTGACTCTCTCACTTCATCCACCCATAATATTACTACATAATAAATCTCTCACACTTCATCAACCCATTATATAACTACATAAAACAGCTGTCACACTTCATCGACCCATAACATAACTACATAACAAATCTCTCAGTCTGACTCTCTCACTTCATCTACCCAAATTTAACGACAAAACAAATCTCTCAGTCTGACTCTCTCACTTCATCGACCCATAACATAACTACATAACAAATCTCTCAGTCTAACTCTCACAATTCATCCACCCATAATATAACTACATAACAAATCTCTCAATCTGACTCTCTCACTTCATCTACCCATAATATAACTTCATAATAAATCTTTTAGTCTGACTCTCACACTTCATCCATCCATAATATAGCTACATAACAAATCTCTCAGTCTAACTCTCACACTTCATATACCCATAATATAACTACATAACAAATCTCTCAGTCTGACTCTCTCACTTCATCTAGCTATAATATTACTACATAACACATCTCAGTCTCACTCTCAAACTTCCATCTACCCATAATATAACTACATAACAAATCTTTCAGTCTGACTCTCACACTTCATCCACCCACAATATAAATAAATTACAAATCTCTCAGTCTGACTCTCTCACTTAATCTAGCCATAATATAACTTCATTATAAATCTCTCAGTCTGATTCTCTCACTTCATCTACCCAAATTTAATAATAATAATAATAATAATAATAATAATAATAATTTTATTTATAGAGCGCTTTCAATCAAAGTGCTTTACAAAGCTTAAAAACAAATAACAAGACAAAGACACAACACACCATAAGATTAGCAGTAAACAACATTGAACAGGTGGGTCTTCAGCTTCGCTTTGAATACATCAATCGAGCATGCCAACCAAATATCAACAGGGAGACTGTTCCATAGAGTGGGAGCATGGAAAGAAAAGGCCCGCTGACCAATAGTCTTTTTGCGAACCTTAGGGACACTCAGAAGGCCAGTCCCCTGAGAACGAAGTGCCCGAGCAGGCACATATGGATCCACCATATCAATGAGGTAAGAGGGTGCCAGACCATTTACAATTTTAAAAGGCAACAGTAGCACTTTAAAATCCACTCTGGCATTAACAGGCAACCAGTAAAGAGAGGAGAGCACTGGAGTTATGTGCTCATATCTGTCTGACCCAGTCAGAAGGTGAGCCGCTGCATTCTGCACCACCTGCAGCCCTCGCAAATTCTTCTTGGGCAGACCCGACAGAAGAACATTACAATAGTCCAACCTTGATGAAATAAATGCATGTATAAGAGTCTCAGCATCCCTGAAAGACAGGATTGATCTTATCTTGGCGATATTTCTTAGGTGAAAAAAGGACACTCTTGTCACCTCTTTAATGTGAAGACCAAAAGAAAGAGTTTGGTCAAATACAACTCCCAGATTTTTAACTCTGTCTCTACTACGAATGGCAAATTCATCAAGTGACAGAGTGAAGCCATCATACAGGTGATTCAGTCTTGCAGGGCCGACCACCATAATTTCTGTCTTGGCAGAGTTAAGAAGCAGGAAGTTTGCCGACAACCAGCCTCTAACAGCAGCCAGACAGGACTCAAGTTTCGATGCAACAGAACCATTTCCTGCCACAATCGGCATATATAACTGCAAATCATCTGCGTAACAATGAAAATCAATTCCATAAGAACGCAAAGTGTGACGCAGTGGCGCTAGATATAATGAGAACAGCAGTGGACCTAGGACAGACCCCTGAGGAACCCCATGCCTTACATCGCAAGACTCCGAGGTAATGTTATTAACCCCTTTCTGCAGATGTAGATGCCCGCGTCTATAGACCTGCAAATTGGAAGTACGCTGTTACTGTACTCGATCACTAGATAGCACCCCCGGATCAGTTATTGAATGTTCACAAGCAAGCAGACCTCGAACGCGGTTCTGAATACGGTGAAGTTCACTCCACTCCCTGTTTTTTGAGAGCTGCATGAATTAAACTCCTCAGCTAAGCCTGATGTGCAAACTGGTTAGTATCCTTGCCCATAGTGTCGATTCAGCAGTTTAAAAAAACGATATCTTGACACAGAAAAAATCGTTATCCTTTGTAGCAACCAGTTTAGCCACAGTGAGTATTCCAATTAGTAGTTCATACAAATCAGTTTTCTGAGGCAAAAAAATCGACATGGTATTGATTCTCTCACATTCTATTGCCTATTACAGTTGTCCCATACAAAAAAAATTGTAGTTCCCCACCGTGGATTTACGCGTAGATTCCTTCATTGACAAATCCAGCGCTTCCTTATATCCACCCGAGTACTGGCGTTGATAGCCAATCACTCAACCATACACTCAAGCTCTTCTGCGTAATTGTAGAGTTACACTTCATGGTCTCGTGAAGTTTCCCTGGTAACAATGTATTGATTGGCTCGTTTCTTATCCAATTCCCGAGTGTTTAAACATTTTAGAGTAAGTGAAACACATTGATTGGACAAACACAGAGCATACAAACCAATGCGTATCAGCAGGCTCGGTTGTATCCTGTCTACGTTATGCACATTACGCGGCTAAAATAGACGGGATTTATAGAAAATCGGTTCGCAAAACTGGCCTTGAAGTGTTCAGTTACATTACAGGATTTAAATGAGAACGATATGCTCTATTGGAATTATTTCGAATGAAACAGGACCGGAGAGTTCCTGCTACTGGATACATCGATCTCTATGTTATACAGTCAATGTCTCTGGAGGAGGGATTCACGAAAAAGGTCAGGCTGCTATTTTTGTTTGTTTTTTTTTTTTCTGTTTCGGAATGTATATGTACTCAACAAAGTCGAATGTCGAGGTTTTTTTCCTGTTTAAAACGCGAACTGCCCGGGCATTTTGGTGTGGACCCCCGGTACGTTCATTGCACGTTTCTTTTGAATCAGGAGACGCAATGGATTTGATATTCCCTGAAAGTGGAGTGTCTGTTCAGTTAAAATAAGGTATATTTCAGAATTCAGATATTACTGTGTTCGTGAGGTGTACTTGCTCCTTATAAGTGTTGAAATGGGTTCGTGAGCTTTGAAGAGGGGACTGGTAGCTTTCATTACAGGGTGAATGTTCTGACCGTTTAATTAGCAGTTTATTTAATGCGTGTTTGTGCTGGCTTTGAAGAAAAATGGCCAAAACTCTAAACTTTATTATGGAGAAAAGGCACGTTAGTATTTGGAGAGGTTACTGGTGACCACTGATATTCAACTGCACTGATATTGATAAATTCATACTAAACTCAACCAGAAAATCATTCATTCATATTAAATTTCATGCCTTAAAGCTTTAATTGTGTTAAATACATGATTTTTTTAATGATTTGACAGCAAATCATTTTGAGACTTTGGGGAGACACTTGGGTAGCTGTATAATTTGGCTAATAGCATGTAGGTAATCTAGAATGTAATGTTGAAGATGAATTCTACTTGTGCTCAAGGAGTTTATGATACCATAAATGTATAGTTTTAAGCCCCAGCAGTTTTTCAATCGTCAGAATTATTTTTTTTGCAATTTTAATGGTGAATTCTCATGAAGATTTTTTATGTTTGCTGCTCATTTTCTCTACCAAAATCATGAAAATAAACTGAAATACAATGTAATTCTAAATGCTGTAAGTGTCTTTCCTGAATTGAGCCACATTTTTCCTCTTTGTGAAGCTTAAATCTTGAATTATACAGCATTAAAGTGGGTAACCCATAAATAGCCAAATTTGGCTTCTGCACAAAGGGGTTAAATAAAACCCGCTGAGATCTTTCTGACAGGTAAGACCTCAGCCATTTAAGCACCTGACCCGATATGCCAAAGTATTTCTCCATTCTGTCTAACAATATACAGTGATCCACTGTGTCAAAGGCTGCACTGAGATCCAATAACAATAAAACTGATGATAAGTCTGAGTCTGCAGCTAATAGTAAATCATTCACCACCTTAGTCAGTGCTGTTTCAGTGAAGTGATTCACTCGGAATGCAGACTGTAATGACTCAAAAAGATTATGTGCAGATAAGTACTCCTGGAGCTGGTTGGACACCATCTTCTCAAAAACCTTGGACAAAAAAGATAGGTTTGAGACAGGTCTGTAATTTGCGAGAGACTCTACATCAAGGCCGGGTTTCTTCAGCAGGGGTTTAACCAGGG
This sequence comes from Gymnothorax reevesii, assembly GCA_029721435.1. Lineage (NCBI taxonomy): Eukaryota > Metazoa > Chordata > Actinopteri > Anguilliformes > Muraenidae > Gymnothorax > Gymnothorax reevesii. The sequence goes on from CM056581.1 coordinate 61,669,069, forward strand.
CAGTTTTAAAACAAGATGGAAAAACTCCAGAAAGGAGGGACAAATTCAAGATAGTGACAACATATGTCCCTAAAGTAGACCAAACAACCCAGGATGGTACAGGATCCAAAGCACAGGTTGTACATTTTGCTGCCATAACAACCTTGGTCAGATCATCAAGATCAATGGGCTCAAACTCAGATAGACCCAGTCCAGTGTAATTTGGCATGGCAAAAACACACTCTGAGACCCTAGTGGAGGACTGAGATATCCTGATTCTGATGTCTTCAACCCTATTGTTAAAATACACCAAGAAATCATGGGCTGACAGATCAGTACAACTGACTGACTGATGACTCTGTGTGAGCTTAGATACCGTATCAAATAACAGTCTAGGGTTATGCTTATTGCTCTTAATAAGATCGGAGTAGTAAGCTGCCTTTGCGGCCGACATTCTAGACTGGTAAGTACGCAGGCTATCCTGCCATGCTTGATTGTAAACTTCAAGTCTGAAGTGACGCCACTGACGCTCCATCTTTCTAGAGTCCTTTCTCAATGTAAGTAAGTCATCATTTAGCCAGGGCAACGGACTCTTTGAAGAGCACTTCCGAGTCTTAACTGGGGCCAATGAATCCAGCAGACCTCGAAGCGCACTGTTAAAATTTTCAGTGAGGGAGTTCACTGAAGATGACTGAATGAAAACTGGCTCGACAATGTCTGGCACTCCCAAATTAAAATCATTTAAAGATTTGGGGCTGATGTAACGAGATGACCTCTGTATCTTTGTTGTTGCCCCCCCGGCTACGAAGACTCGGGATTAAAATATCAAATAAAATAAGAGAATGATCTAAAATTGGCAAAGGAGTGATTTCATTGATCAACACAGACATACCATATCCTAACACTAGGTCTAATGTATGTCCATGCTGATGTGTCGGTCCCGACACAAATTGAAAAAGATTAAAAGACTCAATGATATCCACAAAGTCTTTGACCAATGGCTTATCATCACAACATAAATGAATATTAAAATCGCCAACAATTAAAATCCTCTCATAGTGCAAGATAAATATTGATAGAAAGTCTGAAAACTCAGAGATAAAAGTGCCATTATACTTGGGTGGGCGATATATTACAGCAATTAGCACAACAGAGGGGTGATTTATTGTGAAAAGCTGTAGTTCAAAAGTGGTAAAAGAAGCACAGTAAGAAATCTGTTTGCAATTAAAACTGTCTTTAAAAAGTGAGGCCACCCCTCCGCCCCTTCCTGTCAGTCTCGGAGAACTGAAAAAGCTCGACCCAGGAGGACAAAGCTCCACCAGGGGCACTAATTCACCCTCCCGTATCCACGTCTCTGTTAAAAACATTAAATCCAGCGCATGGGAATTATAAAGATCCCGGAGTACAAAAGTCTTGTTTGTCAAGGACCGAGAGTTTAGGAGAGCCATCCGGACTTTCACCTCACCATCAACCTGCGGCGATATGCAGTTCAGGTAATGCAGGTTTTCCATCGAAACACCTCTGCCTTTGCTCCGACTCCTGCTTATCCAGCTGGGCTGTAACAGCTGATCGTGATCTCGAGAAACTGGGTGAACGAGCTGGATCCAGCGCTGTTGCGTTATAAGCTGGGGAATAAAGACCAATCCCTGCAGACCGATTCACGTTCATCATCCTTAGCCAGAAGTTTAATTTCACACGTTTACCGGAGCGTCTGCCGCGAGCACGTCCACGTCTTCTGCGACCCCTCTTCCGGGGAAGGAAGACCGGCTCGCGGCGGCGTAATTCATCAGGGACGGACGCCAGGAAAGGAGGTAGGCATGAGAAATGCCGACCGCATTCATCATAGGATAACTTTCGAACACAGCTCCAGATGTCATAAAGCGCCTGACGCTTGTACACAAGCAGTGATTGTGTATTAATCACAAGCAGCGACACCACCAACAACACAGCAAACATTGAAAACAGCGGAGACAAGATAGAAACCGGGACAGAGAGACAGCGTGCCATGACAGTCGGCGCCATCTCCCTTTGTCTCCAAAACGACAAAACAAATCTCAGTTTAACTCTCACAATTCATCCACCAGTTTCCAGTTTAGGAAACTTATTGATCGAGGTGTTCCTATTTATATTGTTGGTATTTTGTTATATTGGTACAGAAGTCAAACAATGTTTGTTAGGTGGGGAAATGTGATCTCTTCGAAGTTCTCTATTACCAATGGTGTAAAACAAGGTGGTATTCTCTCGCCGTTGTTGTTGAATGTGTATGTTAACGATCTGTCTACTTTGTTGAATGATACCAAACTTGGTGGTCTATTGCATGATACTCAACTGAATCACATTTTCTATGCCGATGATCTTTGTTTGTTGAGTCTTAGCACTGCAGCGATGCAGCAACTTCTATCAGTTTGTGAAGCTTATGGTTCTGAAAATGACATTTTGTTCAATGCCAAGAAGTCCATGTGTATGTCTTTTAAGCCCAGAGGTGTGAAAACATCTGACCCAGTTATGTTGCTCTGTGGAAATCCATTAGAATTTGTTGAGAAGGCAAAGTACCTGGGCGTCTGGTTTAAATGTCACAAAACCAATGCTGATTGTAGTAGGCAGATCAGGAAAATTAATGCTCAGACTAATTTACTGATTAGAACTTTCAATAGGTGTTCACCAGAAGTGAAATGTACGTTATTTAAAACTTATTGTACATCCATGTATTGCTCACCATTGTGGTTTAGCACCAATGTTACTGTTCACAGTAAGTTACGTGTTGCGTATAATAACTCTTTGAGGAGATTGTTAGGTGTTCTAAGTCTAAGTCTCCCACTTCATCTACCCATAATATAACTACATAACAAATCTCTGTCTGACTCTCGCACTTCATCTACCCCTAGCATACGTAACTACGTCACACATCTCTCAGTCCAACTCTCACACTTCATCTCCCCATAATATAACTACATAACACATCTCTCAGTCTGACTCTCACACTTCATCTACCCATAATATAACTACATAACATATTTCTCAGTCTGACTCTCTCACTTCATCCACCCATAATATTGCTACATAATAAATCTCTCACACTTCATCTACCCATTATATAACTACATAAAACATCTAACTGTCACACTTCATCGACCCATAACATAACTACATAACAAATCTCTCATTCTGACGCTCACACTTCATCTACCCATCATATAACTACATCACAAATCTCTGTCTGACGCTCACACTTCATCCACCCATAATATAACTACATAATAAATCTCTGTCTAAGTCTCCCACTTCATCTACCCATAATATAACTACATAAGAAATCTCTGTCTGACTCTCACACTTCATCTACCCCTAGCATACGTAACTACATCACACATCTCTCAGTCCAACTCTCACACTTCATCTCCCCATAATATAACTACATAACACATCTCTCATTCTGATTCTCTCACTTCATCTACCTATAATATATCTACATAACAAGTCTCTCAGTCTGACTCTCACACTTCATCTACCCATAATATAACTACATCACACATCTCTCAGTCCAACTCTCACACTTCATCTCCCCATAACTACATAACACATCTCTCATTCTGATTCTCACTTCATCTACCTATAATATAACTACATAACCAGTCTCTCAGTCTGACTCTCACACTTCATCTACCCATAATATAACTACATAACACATCTCTCAGTCCAACTCTCACACTTCATCTACCCATAATATAACTACATAACATATTTCTCAGTCTGACTCTCTCACTTCATCCACCCATAATATTGCTACATAATAAATCTCTCACACTTCATCTACCCATTATATAACTACATAAAACATCTAACTGTCACACTTCATCGACCCATAACATAACTACATAACAAATCTCTCAGTCTGACTCTCACACTTCATCTACCCATAATATAACTACATCACAAATCTCTCAGTCCAACTCTCACACTTCATCTCCCCATAATATAACTACATAACACATCTCTCATTCTTTACATTACATTACATTACAAGTTCTTAGCAGACGCTCTTATCCAGAGCGACGTACAAAAGTGCAGACCTCCTAGGAGACAAGTACAAGTGCTAACAGTCAGTGACAGAACACGATCCATTGTTACAGTGCAACAAAGGGGCAGAGTCAAATGTAAGAAAAGGGCAATAAAATAAAATGAGTGCAATAAAAGGGCAACAGGTCAAGTGTAACAAAGGGGCAGGAAAATCAAGTAAACTGACAAAACAGGGTGCAGAAAAAAATGAAGGGAAACCAAATCAAGCTGTAACAATCGAGAAGTAAGGTAAACAGAAGTGCCACAAATCAATGGATGTAGGGACAGGATTCAGGGCAGTGGAGCAGGGGAAAGATGGAGCCTGAAGAGGTGGGTTTTCAGGCGGCACTTGAAGATGCTCAAGGATTCTGCTGTTCTGACCTCGAAAGGTAGATCATTCCACCAACGAGGTACCAGGACAGACAGCAGCCTAGAGCGGGAAGGGGAGGAGCGGAGAGGGGGAGGAGCCAGGCGACCAGAAGTAGCAGAGCGGAGTGCTCTGGCAGGAGTGTAAGGTCTGAACAGTCTCTGGATGTAGGCTGGAGCTGTTTTGTTGACTCTCTGATAGGCTAGCACCAAAGTCTTGAATTTGATGCAAGCAACAACAGGGAGCCAGTGGAGCTTTGTGAGCAGGGGGTCTGATGGCAGATGACATGGGAGTGTCTTGGGAGGTTGTGGACAAGGCGAGCTACAGCTGCAGGGGTCTGATGGCAGATGCTGGGAGGCCGGCGTGGAGGGAGTTGCAGTAGTCCAGGCGGGAGAGGATCAGTGCTTGAACTAGGAGCTGCTTTGAGTAGCTGGTGAGGAAGGGCCAGATTCTACGGATGTTGTAGAGGAAGACCCTGCAGATCCGAGTCACTGCAGGGATGTTCACAGCAGAGGAGAGCCTGTCGTCAAACAGGACCCCAAGGTTCTTCACACTCTGCGAGGGGGAGATGGTGGTATCCCCCAGGTTGATGGTCAGGTCCAGGAGAGGGGAGGATGGAGCAGGGATGTAGGTCATCTCCGTCTTGGTTGGGTTGAGCTTCAGGTGATGGTTGTCCATCCAGCTCTGGATGTCATGTAGGCAGGCAGAGATGTGGGCGGAGACCTGGGCATCAGGGGGAAAAGAGAGAAAAAGTTGAGTGTCATCAGCATAAAAGTGATATGATAAGCCATGAGCAGAAATGACAGGACCGAGAGACTGGAGATAAAGAGAAAAGAGGAGTGGACCAAGAACTGAGCCTTGGGGGACGCTTGTGGTAAGTGGTCGGGGTGTTGATACTTCACCAGCCCAGGCAGCCTGGTAGGAGCGACCGGAGAGGTACGATTTCAACCAGATGAGGGCTGTGCCACAGATCCCCAGTGCAGACAGGAAAGAGAGGAGGATGGAGTGGTCGACAGTGTCGAATGCAGCAGAGAGGTTGAGGAGGATCAGGATGGATGAGAGGGAGGCGGCGCCTGCAGTGTGAAGCGCCTCACTGACGGAGATGAGTGCGGTCTCCGTGGAGTGGGCTGCTCTGAATCCCAACTGGTGGGGGTCCAGGAGGTTGTGTTCTGCAAGAAAAGAGGAGAGTTGATTAGCAACAGCACGTTCAAGGGTTTTTGACAGGAAGGGGAGGAGGGAGACTGGGCGGAAGTTCTGAAGGAGTTGCGGATGGATGCAATCTTATCCTCGAAGAAGGCTGCAGTCCTCTGCAGTAATGGAGGTCGCAGGTGTGACATTCTGATTCTCTCACTTCATCTACCTATAATATAACTACGTAACAAATCTCAGTCTGACTCTCACACTTCATCTACCTGCTCAGGAACTGACTGCCATTTAGAATAGTCTGTCTGTCCAAATAATTATAGAATTAGCTGTACTCAAATACATGAAATGGGTATTCCAGAGGAACAATGCATGATGGGTGAATTATTTCACAAAGATAATAAATGAATGACAAGTTTTCCTTCTTTTCTCAGGCCCGTGAACTCCAGACTCTCCACAACTTACGCAAGCTTTTTGTTCAAGACCTTACGACTCGAGTCAAAAGAGTGAGTGTTACTGTGCAAGACCTTAGGACTAGTGTCAAAGGAATGAGTGTTACTGTTCCAGATCTTACAAACCAAGTCAAAGGAGTGAGTGTTACTGTTCAAGACCTTACAACTAGCATCAAAGGGGTGAGAGTTACTGTTAAAGCCCTCGCAACTAGAGTCAAAAGAGTGAGTGTTACTGTTCAAGACTTTACGACTAGTGTCAAGGGAGTGAGTGTTTCTGTTCAAGACCTTACAACTAGTGCCAAATGAGTGACTGTTACTGTTCATGACCTTACAACTAGTGTCACAGGAGTGAGTGTTACTGTTCAAGACCTTGCACTAGTGTCAAAGGGATGAAAGTTACGGTTCAAGACCTTACAACTATAATCAAAAGGGTGAATGTGACTGTTTAAGACCTTACAACTCGAGTCAAAAGAGTGAGTGTTACTGTTCAAGACCTTACGACTAGTGTCTGAGGCGAGAGTTACTGTTCAAGATCTTACAACCCGAGTCAAAGGGGCGAGAGTTACTGTTCAAGATGTTACCACTAGTGTCAAAGGGGTGAGAGTTACTGTTCAAGATCTTCCAACCCGAGTCAAAGGAGTGAGTGTTTCCCTTCAAGATATAACGGCTTGTAAAAGAGTTGAGTGTTTTTGACTGAGCTCTCATGCTCTCCCTGTCTCCCTCCCTCTCTCTCTTTCTGTCATTCAGAGTTCAGAGATGGAACCTGATGATAGTGGGGGGTATACCACACAAAAGCAGAAGATTTCCTTTCTTGAGAACAACCTGGACCACCTTACAAAAGTTCACAAACAGGTGAGACCCCTGGACCATCTTACAAAAGTTCACAAACAGGTGAGACCCCTGGATCACTTACAAAAGTTCACAAACAGGTGAGACCCCTGGATCTCTTACAAAAGTTCACAAACAGGTGAGTCCTGCATGTGGCTAACACTGTGGGGTTGGAGGGTTGGCTGTGTGCTGGCCTATAATTGGCTCTTACTGCTCAGGGAAGGCATGGATTGTAGAGTGAGAGTGGGGCTGTATTGGTCCATCTTTAGTTTGGACAACGCAGGCTAGACTTCAACGTAATGCAAATATACACTGCTCATCCAAAAAAAAGTCACACACTATAATATTTTGTTGGGCCATCTTAAGCTTTGATCACGGTGCACATTCGTTGTGGTATTGTTTTGATAACCTTATATAACAATGTTACAACATTTATTACTGACCAGATTTACATTCATTTTGGCTGTGATATTGACTGATGATGGGTGAGTCAAACCATTTCACTAAGCCTTCTCTAGCACATCCAAAAGACTTTCAGTTGGCTAAGGTCCGGACTTTGAGGTGGCCAATTCATGAGTGAAAATGATTCCTCATTCTAGATAAACCACTCTTTCACAATTTGAGCCTGATGAATCATGGTATTGGCATCCTGGAATATGCCTGTGCCATCAGGGATTCTACCATTCATTCCAGCGTATTCTGCATTTTGATGGGTTAACACCAGGTATCTACTCACCGGTAAACTGCCTCGCACTGGGTCAAGACCTCGTCATGATTACGCCGACAGAATAAGGCCACAGTTTGCGTAGTCTTACTCGCTAGCGAGCTAGTTACATAGCCAACTGGCTAGCGAGCTAAAAAGGCTGCAGTTCGCTTTCAATGCGTACAGTGTCATACTCCTTAGCAAGCTAGGTGGCTTCCTAGGTAGCAAGCCAAAGTGATATCGAACTGTGGGTCATAGTTATCATGCCAATATTTTCATAGGGGAGTTGACAAGAGTCATGGTAAAATGGAGATAAACCTACCGTGTTTTGAGCGCTCGGTAGATAGAATGGAGATAAACCTACCTTTTTTCGAGCAGTCGGTATTTATTGTAGGCTAGATACCTGGAAATTTACATTTGAAACGCAAAAGTTTCACGTTAGGAAGGATAGGGGAACAGGATAGGGGAACAGATTGCAATCAATTCGTTCGTGCTCGTCAATGGACTTATTGTGAGTTTCAAGATGGAGGCGACTGGAAACTACCTCAACGCTAGGTTTGCATAAATAGTCTTTTTTAATAAACTACCTGTGCATTTTCAAAGTTCTCAGTGCATCGTTATAAATCTCAGGGCCCTCGGAATTCTAGCAATCAAGTTTGGAGCTACTTTGAGCCTTGTTAATGATGAAAAAATAGCGATTTCTTTGCATGGCAACATTATGCCCGATTCACTACCATTGCAAGCCTGTTGGGAGCTTCGGCTAAAAAGCCATTTATTTCGAAATGTTGCGTGCGTACAGAGGTGGGGTATTTGACAAAGGTTAGCATTCGTTATCATTTTTCAATACACCCCAAGTCAGTTTCACATCGGAATTCTCCTTCAAGTTTAAGAGGCAGTTTAAAAACTGACTTGGAGTTCCTTGACACTGACATTGACTGGGGAAGAAAACTACAAAAACCAGCTTTCCAAAGGTTAACGACTTTTTTGTTTTCTTCATTGACAATCTGTCACTCTTTGTTATCGCCCCCAGCAGTTGGTACGTGACAATGCAGATCTGCGTTGTGAGCTTCCTAAACTGGAGAAACGTCTTCGGTCTACGGCTGCGAGGGTTAAGGCCCTGGAGGGTGCACTGAAGGAGGCCAAGGAGGGCGCCATGAAGGACCGCCGCCGCTACCAGCAGGAGGTGGAGTGCATCAAGGATGTCATGAGGGCCAAGAACCCCCTGCGGCACCCCCATGCAGCTCAGATTGGTACTGCAAATTCACCTCGATGATGCCATCCATTCTCTCAAGACCAGTGATTTTCAAAATTGACCTTTGACGACTACTCATTATGCAAGTTTGTGTTTTCAATAAATGAAGGACTTTAATTACCTGTTTATTTTTCTTATTTTGGGTGCTTTTCATGTTTGAATTTGAATTTTAAATTTCTACAAAAAGTGGTGAATGTGTAGCAGTTAGGCAGTGAAAGGCTCACACACAGTCTTGGATAGCTGAGGTGCTGGCAGACAAATGCTTTCACCCATACAAAGGTAAATTTTAAATTTGTAAATTTTTTCCAGCAAAACCAATCCGGCCTGGACACTACCCTGCCTGCTCTCCAACCAATCCACTGTACTCCCGGCCCAGCGACCACCCAATCACATTCAGCAACGTATTGTTCCAAAACTTCGCCCAGTCCACCGTTTCCATGGCACCAACCGCGCCTGCCCACTCCCACAGCCCCGCCCTCAACAACACGTGAGTCATGGATCTGGTGTTGCCTGGGATGCATTTCCTGTGTGCTTCTGGCTGACTGTAGCCTCTGCTCAGCTTTTGTGACCATATTCAGCAATCTGAGTAATGTCTTTAAAAACAGTATGCAAACATATGAAAAGACCAGCTAGCTTTTTGGATGTCACTGAGGTTCATAATTATTTACTACTTCTCAATAATATTCATTAACAAGCTGGCCTTAAAATCTGTAATCGTGCATGCGCTGAAACACATTGAAAAATATCATATTAACATTCATGTACAAAACTGGTATACTGTATGCGTCAACTATAGAATACATTCATAACCCTACAGTTGCTACAGTAGATTAAGTATAGAGGTTAATAACAGGAAATGGCCAAGAGATGTTGTATGTCAGGAAGAATCGTTTCCTACACAAGAGAGTGAGGTTTTGGCAGATACAGGGAGAGAATAACCTTGGCTGAATCAGGGCACTTGTGTGTAACTGAGGACACTAGCTGTGAAAAAGTGCTGGCCGCCACCTGGATTTCTTCTATTTTTGCGTATTTGTCATGTTTAAGGGTCATTCCATGCCAAATCACCTAATGGTCCCCAGGTGACCCTCTTAGATTTTGCTGAAACTCTATGAAAATGTTCATTTATGCAAATAACGAACACACAGAAAATTTCAGGCCAAAAGTCCAAGCCGTTTTGAAATTACGGCCGTCAGAAAATATGGCCAGACCCCCCCTCTTTCACAGTCGTGCGCTGCGTCGCGGATTTTTTTCCATTTTAAAATGATCATATTGTTGGATTTGAAAAAGGTACAAAGCTGAAAATTGCTGGGTAATTTGCAAACAAGCTTTCAGAATCTGCAATCAAAAACAGTGTATCTTGCTTCCTTTTGAAGACATGGGCACCTGAAAATGAAAGTTTTTTCTAGCAGAAATTATTTTTGCGATTTTTCGGCTTACCTGGTGCCCGAACCATTGATCTGAGGATACCCAAATTGCTGATACATAATCTCTACATACAGCTTAATAACTTCCTGCAAGCATAGACTTATAAAACAATCAGTAAAGGTATGTCTAGGGTCCAAAGTCGGACTTTCACAAAAAATCTCAAAAATCACCCGTTTCGGGGGTCGGTTGACCTTGTGAACAGTTACTCCGGGTAATGAAATTTGCACCGCAGAATTATATGTATCTGACCTTTATATGTACCAAATTTCATTGATGTGACTTAAGTCCTTCATAGTTAGGCAGTGTTTCAAAGAAACCCACTCTCCCTCATCATTCATGTGGAAACGTTTGCTTAATTTAAAGCAACGTTATTCAAAATTACTCTCGGTATTGAGTGGGAAAAAAGTGGCACTTGGCGGTGAAATAGGCTATAAAAAGCATGCGGCTCTAGTTCACTTTGATTTAAATTATGCAAACGCGTCCAGATGAATTATTGTCGTCTTACCTAATCGGGGAGAACAAGCAGCACCTGTTAAGTGCGGAGCGCTCTCGGAGTGAACATTTTGTTAATCATGAAAATGACTGCGAACAGGTCAGGACGAATAATTCTTTAAAACAGATGTTACGTCCACCCCAGTTCTCAGTTTTACGGAATTTACACCATGACTTCATCGCTGTTAGATCGCATGAGAAACCGTGTCTTCAGTTGCCTATTACGATAATTGGAAAACAAGTCAATAAAGAAAAATAATTGAGAACTAGCCAGGACTATCCTAATTGTCACAAAGGGACGCGTCTGTGCCACCCCAATTCCCGGTTCTAGCTTCGCCCCATTCGCAACAGTGCGCAGTGAACTACAATGTCCCTCGTGCAGGAATACGTCAGTTGGTTAGTTCAAGAGCAACTGTATTTTTTTTATGAGTAGCAAAAGTGCTGTAATTTTTTGACATATAGCGCACAATTGAATTGGTCTATTATTTTCAGTTAGGACCTCTTTTAGGCCGCAGAAAAACGCTGTTTCTGTGATTCTGCTCTCAACAGTGTATCGCCTAAATTTCCACCCAGCACCATGCGCCGGTGCGGCTACCTGGAGGAGATCAGAGAGCTTTCTACTGCATCTAATGTAAGTAGTGGCAATTTGTAGCTCATACAACCCCACTTCAAAAAAAGTGAACTATCCCTTTAAGAGTGACATAAAGGGAGCCCAGAAGGGTGCAGTTTGGAAAACTATTGCTGCTGCGGTAAGCACCGTTCGGGTGGAAAACCGGAGTGCAGCAGACATTTGATTTAATTTAATTCATTTATGAATTGAAGTGACTATTTGCACTTATTTAAGTGCGTCCAAGCACAAAAATGTGCGTACCCCTGGTCAGACCTGGCGTGAGATTTTTGCGGACCGTTCGCTCAAGTTCAGATTGATAAATGCCGATCCTTGCGGAAGATTTGGCGTACACCCATTTTTTGGTGTATGCACATTTGATAAATGAGGGCCATGGTGATTCAAAGACTACCTCTACTGCATAGACCTATACAATATTTAATATCAGGTCAGGTCAACACATGATTGGGTACAGCACACAGCTAAAGATGCTGGATAGCTTTTCCCTGCCTCTATTGCTTTACCCAGTTAATGGATAGCATGAAATGAATTTCATCTGTAATATACTTTTTCTAAATTTGACTTCGATGGCCTGTTACGCATGCACTCTCTCTCTCATACACACACACAGGTATCTTCTGACATTATTTAACCCTATAATGCCCAGACACAGACATCATGATAGGAAAAATATGACCCAGTAATATTTTTGAAGTATTGAAGGGTAGTATTCAGATCCACTGTTCATCATGAGGTTTTGTGACAGCAAAATATACATTGCTGAACAGAACAAATTCTAATTCCAGGAGTATCATATCAGACAAAAATCAGCACCCCTCCAGGACTCAACACTCAAAATTTCAATTTATTTATATGCTCTCTACTATCTATAGTTATCCCTTAACATGTATAAGAATAAGTTTTTATGTAATATTTACCTTGGAATGCCAAACTTCACTGCCAAAGTCCAAAGAAATTCATGAATTCCCATTCACATGGGAGCCACTACCTTGAAATGAGTGACTGGGGGAGAGACTACTCCTGTAATCTCACTTCTTCCTTCCAGGTGGCAGCACTGTGTATCAGAGATGATACAGTGAGCAGTCGTGGTTGTGTTGCATCTTACCAGGTGGACATGGTCCTTCAAATTTGGTGTGTCATATATGATACAGGGGGGCATTATAGGGTTAATGGACAAATTTCAGAGTGCTCCATGCTCTAAAATTTGCCTATACCGGTCTATTTAATTGATGATGCTGTATTTTCACCAGTGAGAAACACAGGTGTGTGTGAGTGAGTGCATGTGCGCGCGTGCGGGCACGTGCGAGTCTAACACAGCAGCTCCTGTATGTGTGTGTCTGTCTCTATGGAGACAGCAGCATCCCTGTGTGCTTAAAATGGTGAACTGTCGGGTGCTGTGAGACAGAAATGAATTAAAAAAAAAAAAAAAAAAACTTCAGTGACACTGTCCAAACTACTGCCATTTTCTGGCAGACTGTAGGTCCTATGATGAAAACAAAAACAAAATGAGTGAGAGGACACTCTGTTGAGCATTGCCATAAATTTTTATTCTTGTCGGGTCAAGTATGTGGTCAGGGTGGCGATTTCAAAAAGGTGTGTCAACTGTCTGCTCCTGTTATAATGGCTGCCTATGTGGGAGTTGGTCAGTGACACTGTCTGAACCACTGCCATTTTCTGGCAGACCGTAGGTCCAATGGTAAAACCAAAATACAGTGAGTGAGAGGAGACTCTGCTGATCGTCCCCATGTATTTTTTTCTAGTAGTGTAAAGTATGTGGTCAGGGTGGTGATTTAAAAAAAAAGGAGTCTGTCTGCTCTCTTCCCAAAATTTTCTGCTCCTGTAATAATGGCTGTCTATGGGGCAGTTGGGCCGCGCTCCCGTCGCTTGAGGGCGCCTAGAGTCTCAACCCTTTGTCTGTTTTCTTCCACAAAGACATTTTGCAGGCCTGCATCAATTTTCCGACAATTTGATCTATAATTTGTGTGTACAATGGAAATTGTGGCGGGGAGGCGATTTCAAAAATTTTTTTCCGAGTCTTTTTTTTGACCTCTCCACTCGAAATCCTAGAGTGTGAGGAAATTGATACAAACATTCTGCCCATTCACTTACATGAACAAAAAAGGGGGGATGAAAAATGGGGATTGCGAAAGAATGAATAAGGAATGGGGGATATACAACCGTGTATACAAGGCTAGCGTACACGGTTGAGCCGGACGTTTTGGCGTTTGAACCACGTCTCTATCACAAACGCTCGGGCAGTTGATACGGGACAACCAACTTGCTTGAAATGGAAAAATGTAGATGAAAGAAAGGGAAAAAAAAATCCTGAGGAAGAACAATATGTGGCTTACCTGCGGCAAGCACATAACTAGAAATTTGTTTCGTCAGGACGAACCTCGAGAATGTGCTTGCTAAAATGTTGCCGCTAAAGTCTCTCTCTCTTTCTCTCTCTCACTCACACACACACCCTAGAGCGGCTGCTTGGCAGAGTGAAGGTAGTTAGTCTGTCTGGCTCTCTCACACACACACACACACACACACACACACACACACACACACACACACAGGTATCATCTGACATTGTTTAACGGACAAATTTCAGAGTGCTCCGCGGTCTAAAATTTGCCTATACCGGCCTGTTTAATCGCTGACACTGTATTTTTACCAGTGTGAAACAGACAGATGTGTGTGTGTGTGCGCGCACGTGAGTCTGACACATCAGCTCCTCTATGTGTGTGCCTGTCTGTATGTTTCTATTCTGATTGGGAAAAGAAAATATAATACCCTGCCTCGCACCAAAGACATAAGAAACATGACCTGCATTACTGGTAAGCCCATTCACCGCGTCAAGTTTCAGGTCGTGGAATGGGTAAATAATAGTTAGACACTTGGTGTTCACATTCAAATTTATTCATATAGCACATCGTCATGAATGACTGACATTGTACTTTTCCTTTGTGCAAGTTCCATTTTACATAGTGTGTTAGACTGAACTACATATTACAAAGATATTGCATCACTATACATAACAAAAACAATTAATAATAATAAAAAAACACTTACATACATAAAAATTTTTAGTCACCATATCTATGAAAAAAAACCACACTGAAAACAGTGTAGTGTTCACATTTCCATTCATTTATGTATTCATGAGGCACAACTAAATAACATAAATGGAAATATAAGCAAACTGAACTGTGGTGGAGGATTAAAGATGGTATACTGGATTTTCTGTTCCGTAATCGCGAAGTGTGCATCGGTTAGAACGCAGTCTATAAATTCCCCCAAGACTGGAAAGAATGAAACAGGAAACAGTCGATCCCCTTTGGTGCTTTAATCCAGTGTAAACAGCGTACACTTACAGAATGATGTGTTTGCATGCCTGTGGTTCTAAAATAAACCAATACAATAACAGCCATCAATAAACAACTCAGAATATGCTTAACTATAGCATACAATCCAAAATAATACTCTAATTATCATCAGCATGAAATATGAAACATCATAAACAGAAGGAATATAAATGATATAATATATATCACATAACTGCCAACAAAGAAAACAGTCAGTGGAATTGATATAACAATAATTACGATTTATAAATGACCATTTAAAGTATCAGCGATGATAGCGAACACTGCTAGAAATACATTCTGTAGCACCAGATTTAACCTCAACTAGCAGCCTTATAAACAACCATGAAAAGCATCCAGTAAATAAACCATATGTAATGGGGTTGCTTTGCCATTCCACTAACCGTCTGTTTCCTCCTCAAGGTACGAGCCCTACAACACATCTGGCATGAATCTCGCTGATTATCCACGCCCATTCTACCTGCTTAAAAAAGGAGACGCATAGCTCATTTGGTGTTGTCCTTCTGGAGCGAGCAGACGTGAGCATTGAGCCGGCACCTTAGCGTGTGGTATCGTATTCTTCGTTATTTTGCAGTCCCTTGATAAAGTGCGGTTGTGGCATTGATTACGAGTTAACTGTAACGTTACGCCTATATGTGCCCTACCGGGTCGTTGGTGATTGTTTATCTGCTCTGCGTCGCTCTAGAAGGATAACTCATTGTATATTTTATTTTCTGGGATCCCAGTGCTATTATTGTACTTCCTTGTTTTGACATTGCCACTATTTCCTCCGGTCGGGTTTTTTTTTGTTTTTATATCAGGCTTTTAATCCATTAGACTTCGTTGCACTCTTTTTAGGCAATTAATATTAAGGGGCGCGGCCCAGGTTGTAGACTGCAGACCATATCACCGAGTGTCAGACAAGATCACAGCCTGTAAAGACAATAGTGCATGCTGTGTGTAGTTGGAAACATATGTTATTTTGTAGTGGGTTGCTGTGTAAACGGAAGTTCATTCCCCTTTGCTGTGGTTATTTTTTCAGCCTTATAAAGTGTCTGTTATTAGTCTTTCATGGCTGGTAGCGCCAGGTTAAGTCACTAGGGGTTAGGGGATGTCGGTCTAGATCTGGGTTTTATTTGCCTCCATGCTGTCTGAAGTGTCTAAGGTGCTATTTTGTAATAAAAATTACTGTTCATTGCATTATTGTTCTTGCATTTGTATACAATCATTGAGGTGCCTCCCCAGGCTTTAAAGTTACTTTTGGCCCTTATTTCACGTATAACTTACGTTTCTCTGGACGCACACTGAAGCACAAACAGCGGATCAACTAATACAAAGTAACAAACTCGGCTTTATTCACATGCAATACAAACGTCTCACTGTCGTCAGCCTCTTCTTCACTCAAACAATCAGTGGCTCTCTGCTCGATCAGGTGCGGCTAGATCCACCTAAGTCACTTGTTCTGTCATGCAACCTTCAGAACATGAACTGTTTACAGTACATTCTCCAGTATGGAAAAGCCTTTGAATATGGAACCATTTACAGTGGATACAGTGGTCTCTGTGCATCGAGGCTTTTAACATTCCAAGAGGCTGTTTTCTGAGGTTTTTAAGTTAGTTGTTTGTTCCTGGGGCCTTTTATGATCCACTCAGCAACATGTGTATTGGGTGGTGTGGCTGATACCAGAGGCTTTGTGATTTAACAAGGCTTTGAAGTTGTTCGTTGGTTGCTGAGGCCGTTTATGATCCACTCAGCAACATTTGATGCGGTTGGTGTGGCTGATGTTAGAGGCTTTGCAATTTCAAGAGCCAGTTTTATGTTCGTTGGTTGCCGGGGCTGTTCATGATCCACTCAGCAACATATCCATGCAAGTTTGTTGTTGGCGGGGCTGCGCCCATTACATCTCGACAATGAGTTTGTTCCTTAAAACTGTGTAGACAGGCTGGTGGTAACTGTAATACGAATGTAGCACTCCTGAAGTAAGGCATTTTTGCGGCTTAGTGGTGAAAACCAAGTCCAGCGTTGTGTTGCTCTCTGTTGTTGCTCCCTGTAAGAGCTGTGCGTACCCTCTTTTCACAAAGAAGTCACAAATGGGCTTTGAAAAATGTCGACTTGATGTCTTCATTGAAATCTCCACAAATAATAATTTGGTCCTGGTCCATGATTTTGATGGCATCCAAGAGGTTTTTCATATTTCCCAAGAAGTCCGACGTCTTGAAGTTTGGTGGTCTGTATACAGCAGCCACTACAGCTTGGATGGGGTCCCTGATTTTCAGAGCAAGAAACTCGAAATCAGTGGCACCCACCACACATTGCAAAGGCTGGGCGCTCATGTGGTTTTTTTGTATATTGCAACACCTCCACCCTTTTGATTTGCCATATGTGGAAAGTTGCTTTAAGAGATGTGTCTATTCCTCCAGAACATGCTGTAGCCTTCGATTTGAAGCTCTTCTGGCACAGATGATCCGAACATGTGTGTCTCTGTGAAGTACAAAATGTCTCCTAGTCTTATCTCATGGTGTTTCCTGATGTCGTTGATATGACTCATCAAGCCTTCAACATTGTGGTGTATGATGGTTATTAGGGGTGTCACGATTCGGTTCGGTTCATCGAAAATCGGATCGTAAGTTATGCGGTTCGATTTGATTCATAAAGTACTAACTTGTCATTTTATTTCATCTTGAAACGCAAGAAATCGAGACATAAATACGTTGTCATTACGTTCGCGGAAGTACATGTTATGTTGATACTGATATGGGTCATGCTCAGTAAGGTTAACTCTGATTGGACCATTTTCTCTCAATAGACCCATTTAGTGTTTGCAAACAAAACTGGCTGCGCGCGTATCTTGGCAACGGAAGTATGGTGAACCATAATAGCTTGTCAAGCTATGCGAGGGCATTAGCCATCAAAGATCGCAAATTCTACATAAAAATAATTAACATTGACAAATGGCAATCAATTTCCAGATCCGTATGGTATCAGTGAGTGGGCAGATGACGTTAGTTAGTGGCCCAGTATTCTATGGCCTGATATTTATACCCATTTGATCGAGAAACCTGCCGTGTACACTAGGGAGGAACTACGAGCATACAAGTCACTGGATGCTTATGACTGCGATATCTGCAGACATAAGCAGAATGATAAATACCACGACAGACTTGGAGTTTTGTCTCTCGAAATCAGAGGTCCTTCCTAGTCAAACACAAACCGCCCTGTATGCGGGGATGCCAATACGTTTCTCCTCTTAGTGGCATTTACGTTTCTGTGCCGTAATCAGCAATTATTCAGTCAAAGCGCACTGAAGAAATGCACTCGCGGAATAAGTCATTGTGCATCAAGTTAATCAGTTTCACGTCCATTACGGTGGATGTCCCTACTAGTGACAATGAAATCGATTATGACTCGGGAATTGTCCGGCTTGACTTTGAGGTATTAAAAGCAATGGAACTGCATAAAAACATTTCAAATGGTTTTATTTCATTAAAACAATTTAAACGATCATGAAACACATGCATTGTTTCCAATCCCTGAGTAAAGAGAAGCAAGGGAAGTCCGGAGTCATAATCGGTTTCCATGTGACTTATGATGAGGTGCACCTTTACGCAAGTGAGATGGAAACTTCAATGGACAAGAATTTCAATTCCGCGTGAGAACCTCATTAAGCATTCACTGAATAATTACGGACTGCGGTGAATAAGCCTAAAAAATGCATAAGATCTACGCCGAATGCATGAGACTTAGCATCTCTGTTTATGACGCATGGGTTATGATAAAAAATAAATAAACAGAAAACTACGTCCTGACAGCTAATTGTACCTGCATGGCAGGCTGAGTATTATTTTGTCTTGTTGGCTTGCTAGCTAGCGAGTTTGACTGCGTAGTTGTCATGCAAACATGAAATCTGCTTCGGTTTATTATTATTCTCACATATTTCATTTAATGCCTGTAGCCGTGAGAAGCGCGTAAAAAAATTGGTTACATCAATTTAAATGGAGCAAAGCCCACTGGCAGTGTGCGACGCGTCAGATTTTTACTTTTCGCCTCTGCTCAATTTCCTGAGCGTCAACTCAATAGAAACGCATGTGTTATAACTTCATTTGAGATAACTTGAGTTTATGTGCTAAAAGGTTATAAATGAATAATTCATGTAAGTGAACAGTTTGTTAAAACAGTTAACTTAACACTATTTCTTTTATTTGATTCCATTTGAATATTTCATTGTTTAGCAATAAGGAAATAAGACGACCAGAGGCTTAGTTCATGTTTGTTTCTGCTTAATGCC
The DNA here is from genome assembly GCA_029721435.1 of Gymnothorax reevesii. NCBI lineage: Eukaryota > Metazoa > Chordata > Actinopteri > Anguilliformes > Muraenidae > Gymnothorax > Gymnothorax reevesii. The sequence goes on from CM056581.1 coordinate 61,688,035, forward strand.
TGCATTTCCCATAGGGCTCACGGGGGAAAACGGGAAGTGACCTCTTTTTTTTATATATATACAGTGGGGCAAAAAAGTATTTAGTCAGGCACTGATTTTGCCAGTTCTCCTACTTAGAAAGATGAGAGAGGTCTGTAATTTTCATCAGAGTATACTTCAACTATGAGAGATAAAATGAGAAAAAAAAAATCCAGGAAATCACAATGTAGGATTTTTAAAGAATTTATTTGTAAATGATGGTAGAAAATAAGTATTTGGTCACCCACAAACAAGCAAGATTTCTGGCTCTCACAGACCTGAAACTACTTCTTTAAGAAGCTCTTCTGTCCTCCACTCGTTACCTGTATTAATGACACCTGTTTGAACTCGTTATCTGTATAAAAGACACCTGTCCACAGCCTCAAACAATCAGACTCCAAACTCAACCATGGCCAAGACCAAAGAGCTGTCGAAGGACACCAGGAAGAAAATTGTAGACCTGCACCAGGCTGGGAAGAGTGAATCTACAATAGGCAAGCAGCTTGGTGTGAAAAAATCAACTGTGGGAGCCATTGTACGGAAATGGAAGACATACAAGACCACTGATAATCTCCCTCGATCTGGGGCCCCTCGCAAGATCTCATCCCGTGGGGTCAAAATGATCATGAGAACAGTGAGCAAAAATCCCAGAACTACGCGGAGGGACCTGATGAATGACCTGCAGCGAGCTGGGACCACAGTAACAAAGGCTACCATCAGTAACACTACGCCGAGAGGGACTCAAATCCTGCAGCGCTAGGCGTGTCCCCCTGCTTAAGCCAGTACATGTCCGGGCCCGTCTGAAGTTTGCCAGAGAGCATATGGATGATCCAGAGGAGGACTGGGAGAATACCATGTGGTCAGAACTCAACTCGTCGTGTTTGGAGGAAGAAGAATGCGGAGTTGCATCCCAAGAACACCATACCTACTGTGAAGCATGGGGGTGGAAACATGCTTTGGGGCTGTTTTTCTGCAAAGGGGACAGGACGACTGATCCGTGTCAAGGGAAGAATGAACGGGGCCATGTATCGTGAGATTTTAAGCCAAAACCTCCTTCCATCAGTGAGAGCATTGAAGATGAAACGTGGCTGGGTCTTCCAGCATGACAATGATCCCAAACACACCGCTCGGGCAACGAAGGAGTGGCTCCGTAAAAAGCATTTCAAGGTCCTGGAGTGGCCTAGCCAGTCTCCAGACCTCAACCCCATAGAAAATTTGTGGAGGGAGTTGAAAGTCCGTGTTGCCCAGCGACAGCCCCAAAACATCACTGCTCTAGAGGAGATCTGCATGGAGGAATGGGCCAAAATACCAGCTACAGTGTGTGCAAACCTGGCAAAGACTTACAGGAAACGTTTGACCTCTGTCATTGCCAACAAGGGTTATGCTACAAAGTATTGAGTTGAACTTTTGTTATTGACTAAATACTTATTTTCCACCATTATTTACAAATAAATTCTTTAAAAATCCTACAATGTGATTTCATGGATTTTTTTTTTCATTTTGTCTCTCATAGTTGACGTTTGTCTCTGATGAAAATTACAGACCTCCCTCATCTTTCTAAGTAGGAGAACTTGCAAAATCAGTGCCTGACTAAATACTTTTTTGCCCCACTGTATGTCCTCCTTGTTTTTAGCGACATTAGAATTTAGCCAGCAAGGTCTGTGGTAAGCTACTCGCACAAGCTGTGTTGTAACCCTTTATAAATTTTCACTAAAGAAAACGTTGAACAGTGATTCCGGAGTCTCGTCTCGTCTTTCGTCATTTAAAAGGCCAGTTAAGTCCGACGAAGTTACTATATTTTTGGTGCCGAAACCCGGGAACCTGAAGAGGAAATATGGATAATGACGAACGAAGAGACAATGAATCGGTACCGGACACTGACGAACAGCGTTTTGAAAGGTTTAAACGGAAACGACGGACAATACGGAGTTCTACCACAAGACTCTTGAACCAGATTGATGCGGAAATATTAAAGGAAGATCCAGATGTCGGCCGTGTGCGAGAGATGCTGGCTAAGTTGTCAGCAAAGGAGGACAGCTTGCGCGAGTTGGACCGCGCGATGGAAGAGCATACCTCTTTAGATGACATGGAAGCGGAGATTGAACTCGCGGAGGAATACAGGGACCGAATTATTGGAATGAAAACGCGAGCGCACGGAGTGCTCAGAACGCACGAGGCTGCAACTGGGATTAGTCACACCCCCTCGCCTGCTCGTTTCAGTGACGCCAGCATCAATTCTGCCGGATCCCAGCACAGCAACCGGTCAGTTAAGTTGCCAAAATTAATGATTGGAAAATTCAATGGTGATGTTAGTTTCTGGCAGGAGTTTTGGAGCCAGTATGAGACTGCTATACACAGTAGTACTGTTCTTTGCAAAAGAGAAAAATTTACCTATTTGAAAACGTATCTGATAGGGCCAGCTGCGAAGGCAGTAGCAGGACTCACCTTAACAGACAGTAATTATGATGCTGCAGTTGATATACTCCAAAATAGATTTGGCAGGAAGGATCTCATTGTTAATGCGCACATGTCAAGGCTGTTAAATCTCACTCCTGTAAAGAAATCATCTGATGTCAGTGCCCTGAGACAGCTATATGATGAATGCGAAATTCAGATTAGGAGCCTGGAGTCATTGGGAGTGGTGTCAGACACCTATGGAAGCATGTTATGTCCAATATTGCTACAGATGATGCCCGAGGACATGGCTCTTGACTATAGTCGTCAGAGAGGAGAGGATGATGAATTGAGGGTGCCTGATGTACTTAAGTTCTTGCAGAAGGAGGTTCAGAGCAGAGAAAGAGCCTTGCAGATGATGAGGTCATATAGCCATAAAGAGAGCCAGTCTGCTCTCAAGCCAGGCAACAAGTTATATTCCTTCAGTGATGTAAAGTCAAAGAAACTGAGCGTGACATCCGCAACGGCGCTTCACACAGCTAGCCAGAAGGTACAAAACTGTCTGTTCTGAGATAGTGCTGAACATAAATCTGAGGAATGTCCTGACCACAATGTTGCAGCACGGAAGGAGAAGCTAAAGAAACTCGGCAGGTGCTTTGCATGCTTGGGGCCTAAACATGTTGCAAGGTTCTGCAGGACAAAGGGTATTTCATGTGCAAAATGTGGAGGCAGGCACCACATAGCCATTTGTGAGGGAAGTGAGACACACCCACCTGCCGTTACTGAAAATACCGACACTGTAATTTCCTCTGTGATCCCCCAAGCAGAGAAGAAAGGGCTGGACAGTGAGAACACGGTGCTGCTGCAAACTGCCAAGGCATGGGCAGTTGGGCCTGCAGGAAGGAAAATAGTCCGCTGCTTGCTGGATGGAGGCAGCCAAGGCAGTTTTGTGCATGAAGGTGTTGTGAAGGCACTGAAACTACCCACCATTAGACAAGGTACATTTAATCTCCACACATTTGGCTCTGCTGCTCCTACCACAGTGAAACGTAATATTGTGAGGCTCAGCTTGGAGAACGTATGGGATAAGCGGAAGAGTGTGGAAATTGAGGCAGTCGTGACCCCTACAGTGTGTACAGCGATGATGAAGGTTCCTGGGGACAAAATCCTAAAGGAGATGGAGAGCAGACATCTACAGCTTGCAGATTTTCCCGGAGATGAAAAGCCTGAACTTTCTGTGCTAATTGGCTCAGATTTCTACTGGCAGATTGTATCAGGCCGGATCGAGCGACTGACGGGCAGCCTAGTAGCACTGGAGAGCACCTTTGGATGGGCTGTGCAGGGCCCAGTAGCAGTGTCTAGCATCACCGAGACAACTTGTATGCTCATTCAGCTTATGGAAAATGAACAGATTGACAGGCAGCTACATGCATTTTGGGAACTTGAGTCACTAGGCATCACAAGTGAGAGGTCTGAGAACCCAGAGGATGTAGAAGCTCTGCAGCGCTTTGAGGAAACCTCCATTTACAAGGATGGGCGTTACGAAGTGGAGCTGCCATGGCGACAAGACCATCCTGCACTTCACAACAACTGCCGCATCGCCAAGAAACGGTTAGAAAGTTTAAAGGGGAAATTCAGACAGGATGTTACACTCTACAGCAGATACAACGAGGTAGTTGAGGACTACTTGAATCATGGCATGGCTGAGGAGGTGCCAGAGGACAATGGGTCACCACTAAGCAGTGAGACATACTACCTACCTCACCATGCTGTGCTGAGAGAGGATAAGGCAACAACCAAAGTACGAATTGTGTTTGATGCTTCGTCACATGAGAATGGAAGTCCCTCACTGAATGATTGTCTCCTAACCGGACCCAATCTAAATCCAGATTTGATGAGTGTTCTGATCAGGTTCAGACTGCATGAAGTGGCATATATGGCAGACATAAAAAAGGCATTTCTACAGATATCTCTGTCAGAACGAGACCGAGATGCTGTAAGATTCCTGTGGCTTAACGATCCTCCGACTGAAGAGAGGGACGAGAAGTTGCGCGTGTTAAGAATGACAAGAGTAATCTTTGGAGCTTCATCCAGCCCATTCTTACTCGCAGCCACCATCAGGAAGCATCTGAAGCAATATGAATCAGAGCACCCACAAGTGGTAGAGACTATGAGGACTTCACTTTACGTAGATGACTTCATTGCGAGTTCCAGGAAAATATCAGAGGCCCACTCAATGACAACGACAGCAAGGGATATCATGTCTACAGCAGGTATGCATCTTTGTAAGTGGATGACAAACTCTCAAAAGCTAAAGGAAAAATGGCACGGGAGCTTGATGGACTGTGCTACGGAGTCAGAGACACATGGATCAGTCCTGAAGGTTCTGGGTATAGTGTGGAGACCAGCAACTGACGATTTCGTTTTTGATCTCAGGGGCTTGCTGCTCATTCTGAAAGAAAGGGAAAATACAAAGAGAAGCGTGCTGAAATCATCTGCCCGCATCTTTGATCCACTGGGATTCTTGACCCCATTCACAATCAGGATAAAATGCCTGTTCCAGGAAATGTGGGAACGAGGGCTCAGCTGGGATGAGGAATTGCCCCCAGATATGACAAGAAAATGGCAGCAATGGTGTTTAGAGCTCCCACAACTGCACCAGGTGTCCATCCCACGGTGGTACAAAACAGACGTTCATCCGCAGAACAAGCACACCTTGAAGCTGCACGTATTCTGTGATGCAAGCGAAAGAGCTTACAGTGCAGTTGCATATGTGCAGGGTGAAGCAAATGATGGAGAGAAAACCACTAGTCTGGTGGCAACTAAGTCCAGGGTGGCCCCACTCAAGAAAATGACACTGCCTCGCCTGGAGTTGATGGGCGCAGTGATTGGAGCCAGACTAGGGAGCACTCTTGTGAAGGCGTTGCAAATGGACAGAGCACAGCTTAAACTTTGGACGGACTCAATGATAGTGATGCACTGGATACGTAGCTCCGCCAAGAAATGGAAACAGTTTGTTGCAAACAGGGTTACCGAAATCCAATCTCTTACTAACCCAGAGTCATGGTCACATTGCCAAGGTAAATTGAACCCAGCAGACTTTCCCACCAGAGGTCTTACTGTGCAGGATTTGAGGCAGAGCACTCTGTGGTGGAATGGACCCAGTGCTCTAACGTCACCTGATCAGTCAGAAGGGGCAGAGGACCTCGTGCAAGAAGAGGTGAACTCTGAACTCAAATCTAGATACCAGGTCAGTGTACAGCTTGTTAGCCAAGACAATGAGCTCTTAAGTCCAGTGCTCTGCTTGGAAAGGTACAGCAAAGTAAAAACAGTGCTCAGGGTGACAGCGTGGGTTAAGAGATTCATAGCCAACACATGTTCAAGCATCAGAATGGGTGGAGAATTAACAACAGAAGAGCTGCATGAAGCAGAATTATACTGGATTAAAGCAACGCAAAATCAGAGTTTCAGCTCAGAAATCAACCTTCTCAAAGCAGCGAAAAACCTAAACGTGGACTCCAGAATCAGAGAGTTAAAACCCTTTTCGGATGAGGATCAGCTGCTCAGTGTTGGAGGAAGGCTCCAGCATTCTGATTTCTCCTACCGAGAAAAACACCCATGGATTTTACCCAGCAACCACAGGTTCACGGAAATGTTGATTCAGCATCACCATGAGGAAATCATGCATGCAGGTGTAAGAGACACTGTAATGCAGATAAGGGAGAAATACTGGGTTTTGAGAGCAAGGCAGGTAGTCAAGAAGGTTCTGTCAAGATGTTTGCTCTGCAAGAGATTTAAGGCTAAGGCCGGACAGCAAACCACGGCACCTTTACCAAAGGAGAGAGTGATTGAGTCGCCACTATTCGAGGTCACAGGAGTGGACTTTGCCGGGCCGCTTTATGTGAAGACACAGGGATCAATGACGAAATCATACATTGCATTATTCACCTGTGCAGTAACGAGAGCAGTCCACTTGGAGCTAGTCTCTGACCAGTCGACTGAGAGCTTCCTGTTAGCTTTGAAAAGATTCATCGCCAGAAGAGGACTGTGTAAGGTGATATATTCAGACAATGCCAGAACATTCAAGAGAGCAGATCAGGATTTGAGAGAGATGTGGTGCAGTATAAAGGATCCACAGTTGCGAGAATTCTTCTCGGGAAAGGGCATCACCTGGCGGTTCATTGTTGAAAGAGCTGCCTGGTGGGGCGGATTCTGGGAGAGACTCGTGAGGTCAGTCAAAACCATCCCGAGAAAGGTGCTTGGAAGAGCCAAACTCACCTTTGAAGAAATGTGCACCATCCTGGCAGAGGCAGAAGCCGTAATAAACTCGCGGCCTCTTACCTATGTGCACAATGAAGCTAATGAACCACAACCACTCACTCCAGCTCACTTCTTGGTGGGCCAGAGACTCACCTGCATGCCCCCTAAAACAGTTCCTGCGGCTGCTCGCCCTCCAACAGCAAACAAGGAAGAAATTACACGAAGATGGAGATACAGGCAACGACTCATGACCCACTTCTGGAACAGCTGGCGGAGAGAATACCTGTTGGACTTGAAGTCAGCCCATCATTGTGAGACACCCCAGCCCTCTCCGCTGAAAGTGGGGGATGTTTTACTCGTTGGGGAGAAGAACACTCCAAGGCAGTCCTGGAAGCTTGGGAGGATTGAGGAACTTTTTCCAGGCCGTGATGGCCTTGTGCGATCGTGTGCAGTTCGCACTTCTTCAGGGACTGTGTTGCGGAGACCAATTCAGTTGCTTTACCCCTTAGAAATTTAGATGAAACTTTCGTTCATCGGGTGGGAGGATGTTATAACTTCATTTGAGATAACTTGAGTTTATGTCCTAAAAGGTTATAAATGAATAATTCATGTAAGTGAACAGTTTGTTAAAACAGTTAACTTAACACTATTTCTTTTATTTGATTCCATTTGAATATTTAATTGTTTAGCAATAAGGAAATAAGACGACCAGAGGCTTAGTTCATGTTTGTTTCTGCTTAATGCCTGCATTTCCCATAGGGCTCACGGGGGAAAACGGGAAGTGACCTCTTTTTTTTATATATATATGTCTTCCTTGTTTTTAGCGACATTAGAATTTAGCCAGCAAGGTCTGTGGTAAGCTACTTGCACAAGCTGTGTTGTAACCCTTTATAAATTTTCACTAAAGAAAACGTTGAACAGTGATTCCGGAGTCTCGTCTCGTCTTTCGTCATTTAAAAGGTCAGTTAAGTCCGACGAAGTTACTATAGCATGTGTCTTCCAGGATAGCTATTTAAGTATTTCACCTTGTCATGGTCGGTGGCACACACGCATGCAGTTGTCGAAACCGATATACCTACTTAACCAAGTTGCAGTTTTGAGAGGAAATCCATTATTTTGTGCGCATTTAAGTTATCAAGCGATCTACAGTTAGACAGAACTTAACTCAAGGTTCACTGGTAAGTATTTACCACTGCTAAGTTAGCTAGCTAGCTAATTTGCTGCTTGCTGAAGTAAAGTGAATCATAATCTTAATTTACTAGACAGTATTTCTTGTTCAATGTTCCTTGTTGCTAAAGTAAACTAGTGAATGCCTTCTAAAAGGAGTGTTCTTAACTTTTTACTCTCAAGTAGACCACTGGTTTTTGTACTGTCACGTGACATATTATGACATATAGTGATGACAGAAACTTGTAAGGTTTTTCTGAATGCATCTTTATTGCATGTTCTTATTTTGTTTATGTTCACTGAGAGTGACAGTGAGACTAGCTGAGCATTAGTTGTCAAAGTAAAATGATATTACTCTGTATTTTGACTTTGTCTTTAATGAAGGTGAATCGAACCGAAATGAATCAAATCGAAGGCCTTGAATCGAGATTCGAATCGAATTGTGGGATGGGTGAATCGTGACACCCCTAATGGTTATACATTCGCTTGGGGCAGTCTTTGTATCTGTCAAAACTGGCGTGACTGTGTCAATATCTGCTTTTGGCATACTCTCCAGGGAACTCAGTATTCCTTCATTGGTTTCTTCGAAGTCGTTGATGTGTAGTCCTTGCAAAGAGGTGGTTCTGCTGAGAGCTACATAAGCCATACCAGCTTTGAAAATGCGCTTCAGAGACAACACAGCTGCTGAAGAGGTCATTCCCTGCACCTTATGTGCAGTACAAGAGTAGGCCAGTTTCATGGGGAACTAATGGCGAACCACCCCTTTCTTCTTGCAACGGTCCTCTACTCTCTCAATATAAACAGTTTGATCACTGCAGCCAGGTGTTTCATTACGTCTCTTGGCTCCAGCAGTCGGTAGGGTTATCCAGTTCGAGTCCAATTGAATGTACATATGCCTCTCCATTGCTGTCGATCTTGCTGATGATTTTTGAAATTTTTCCGAATATCCCATTGTCTAAGCCATCTGCGGTGTCCAAATTCTTCATAATGACGATCCTTGCTTCTTCTGATAACAACAATGAATCAGGGAGATCTCCTTTGTTTCCTTTAAAAGGAGCTGCCTGGTTTACCATCCTTCCTGTTCTACGCGCAATGTTGGGATTGAGGGCAGTCAGGGCCTCATTGTTACGTTTTTCCACTTCCTTGTTGGTCTCAAATATATGTAACACATCCAAGGGGCAATCCTCCTTCTTAGCAAAAATCCTTGAGGTCAGGAGCTCACGGTCACAATCCAGTAATGGTTCTTTATTCTTCTTGGCGCGGAGCCTGTTGAGCATTTCCGCAAATGGAGCTCCTCCTTCTGTCTCATTATTTCAGTCAGTGTGATTATCTGGAAGTAATCTTTCCAAATATCCAACATGTTATTTTCAAAGACACAGAGAGCCTTTGACTTTCCCCACAGGGGACAGCTGATAAAAATCACCAACGTAAAGGAGGGAGATCAAGTATACATATATTTAATATAGCTATCTAAGTTGGCATAAAGGCTCTCTTGCTAGCTAGCTAACATTATATTTCATATATTTAAATTTAGTCAATTTAAAATGCGTACAGCGGCTATAGCCATTATTATGCAAAATTATTTGGCTGCAGTTGTACCGTGAGCATTTTGCTCACTAGCTGGCAAAAAAATGCCCTGAATAAAAAGGCTGCTGACTAAAGCCGCTTTCACTGGACGCGAAACACAACAGATTACATTCAAAGTCAATGCAAACACGTATTTGCCAAGCCTAGTCCATGCATCTAAGCCAATTAAGCATACTACAGAAAGATGAGTCCTAGAAATATTGGTAGCCTATTACGTATTATTATCCAGCAATAAATAGTTTAAAAATGTGTTCTTATAATTTATTATTACGGAATCCACTAAGCCATTATCTAATTTAAATACATAGGCCAGGGTATGTTCAGATAAAGATCCATAAACAGGCTGAACGCATAAGGTGTAGATCTATTTCCACGTTGTCCGCATTGTTTGTTTACGTTTTTCGACCTCCCCATTATGGCCGCCATCCCAGCAACAGCTGACGTATCAACTTGCCTTTGGCAAATAGGCGACGTGTCTAGTTTTTTTCATGCGTCTGTGGTTTTAACCCCCAACCATTATTCAATCCTCAGAATTATTTTTTTTTACAGTTTCAATGGTGAATTCTCATGAAGATTTTTTATGTTTGCAGCCCATTTTCTCTACCAAAATCATGAAAATAAACTGAAATACAATGTAATTCTAAAGCTGTAAGTGTATTTTCTGAGTTGAGCCACATTTGTCCTCTTTATGAAGCTTAAATCTTAAATTATAAGGCATGAAATTAGGCAACCCATAAACAGCCAAATTTGGCTTCTGCGCAAAGGGGTTAATGCTAAAAAATATGCAAAATGATATCCGTGACAAGAAATCGATATACCAACTGAGGATCAAGACCCTTTAGATGTGAATATGGGTGTAGTCTCTATAACCTACCTTGAGGTCCCACTTTTCTTACCTGTTGCGTGAGGTTATCACTCACCAGTGTATTGCTCCTAACTTTATCCCTGGTTTGCAGACTAGTGGCAGAGAACAGGTATATACACAAATGATGAGCTGTAAAGTGTTTACTCACAAATGTTGATTCCTCAACACCAGATCAACCTGAAAAAAAAAGAAGAGAACAATAATCAGGCAACATTACAGGCAGAAATGTAGGTTGGCAGTTCTCAACTGAAGCAGTTTCAATATTCAATGAATGAATAGTGCTTGCAGAAAGTCTCAGAGAAGCCTCATTTACTGTGGTGGGAACGACTTGGGCCAGCGCCAGTCCCGCAACCTTGTCACAGAAATGAAGGAGGACATGAGGTTTCTCCACTGGTGGTTTCCTAAAATGACTACAGTGTATTAGGCTATCACCCAGAAACGGTAGTGGGGAACTCGATTTATAACCTTCCGTCCGAAGCGAATCGAGCATGCTCATAGATGGGTGAACAGTGAAATGGTGGACTTTATGCCCAGGGTGAATGGACTGTTTGTCCATCACGATTACATAAGGTACTACAGGCGAGAGTTGTTTCATAGGGATTAGATTCATCTGTCCAATAGGGGCCATGATATTTTTTTTAAGAACATTAGTGACTGAAGGCCTTATTCCTGTTGGGGTGAAATGGGAGTAACGCTCTACAGAGGCCAGTTGGCTATAACAGCTCAAACTTGTAAATACTGTATATGATCATATTGGCAGCTGGGGCACTGTTCATATCAGAATTTTTTTTCGCCAATTCCAAATGGGTGACAAATTGTTTTATTTTTTGCGTTTTTTTGTGTAGCATTGCATTTTTGTATCCGTCGTGTCGTTCATTATATGTTTCTTCTTCATAGCTTTGTTCTGACATCTGTTGTGATGCTTATTTTCATGTTTGTGTTTTTTGATTGGACGCTCCCAAAGTAATTCATAATTTTGATTGGCACATCCCCCGACTCCCACTGCTATCCACCTGCATCAAACACTCGCATGCTCCTGGTCCCCCTACCTGTCTCTCCCCAACGACGAATGTAGCTGTGACCAGCAGTGAACCACCATTCAAATCCAATTGTATGTATATTATAGGTATTCCAGGTCAATTTCATCATTTTGTCATTCTAGTTCATATTCTGAGCAGTCAGTTTCAAGCATTTCACGCTCGCAGCACTGAATCAGCTTTCAAATTCTCAATCTGGTCATTCAAATTCACTATCCGAGCAATCAGTTGTTCATTAGCGTCATTCAGATTCAAAATAGGAGCATGCATTTCAGCAATGAGCATTCAAATTCTTTTCAAGCCAGTGGCGGAACCTCGTTGGTCATTCATATTCATGAAAAGGCAACCATGTTCCAAATAAGTACATTCAATTCAAATGAATCATTGCATTTAGTGAGCTTGCGGTCTATGTGTGGCTTTTTTTTCATTTAGTTTTGAAAAATTGGCTTGATCAACAACACAGCTGCTTTGGGTAGGGCCTATATCTGTTAATTCTCAAGTGTAACCTCATTCGGGTACAATGGCAGCTCAACGCGTACGCTTCAGACGCATTACAAACGAGGATAGGAGAAGTTTGATCGACGCCCTCGAGAACGAGAATCTTGACTACATTGCTTTGGCAGACACCCTTGGAATAAATCGAGCAACAGCCAGGTTGATAGTTCGTATCCTCGTTGGAGCTGGGTTTCAAGCTGGAAACGTCTTTGAACAGTTGCGCAGTGTATACAAGATGTTATATTTTTTGTTTTAGTTCAATATCTTGAAGAATTATGTAATAAATGTTTTCGTTTAAAGTCATTATTGTAAACAACGTCTCGGTCGTGTGACCTTCATCGGGTTGATTTGCATGGGTACTACAGTGACCCCATTTTAAAAGAAAGGGAGGCAAATATTAGCCAATCAGCATTCAGTGAATCCACCCTTATTAAGGAAGAGACAGATATTAATTAGCATATTTTACAATTCATATCTAGTAAGAAAATAAGGCAAAAAAATATACAAAAAAGCAGCATACAGGCTACCCAAAAAACATCAAAGAACAAATACAGTATATTTCAGGTACTGAAAAAAGGATATTTCATATTTTTGTTTGTTGTAAAGAACAGGATATCTACATCTTTCCACATTCTGTCCCTAAAAAGGGGAAAAGAAGAGAGAAGAGGATCAAGGTATGGTAGGATAAAAATCAAAGCCTTCCTACCGTGTTCGTTAAAAGTCATAACACAAACATTTGTTATTGATTGGTATCTTATTTACTTCCACCCGTGAGATTGAGATATCATATTGTTTATCAGTCGGTCTTCGGATTGACGCATTGTGTGGTTGTTGTCTTTGTTATGTGTGGTGTTATCAAGGAGTGCAAGTTAGAAAATGACTTTGTGTTGTTTGGATTTACTGCTGACATAATTTAAAATTTCTTGAAATGAAACAACGAGAATACATGAACATATACTAGGACATGATCTCACTGTGATATCACGGAGATAGAATAACAGAACAATATGGAACCTAACAAAACATATAGAAGACTAAGGAATTGAAAATATACAAATTTTGCATGTGTGTGTTGGGGTGATGATGTGCCGGTGGGTTCTGTATGTGTGTTCATTTTATGAGAAGCGTTCGCCCCCTTCTCCACTCAATAACCCCCTTCTTCAAAAATCTATCCTGTCTTCTCCACTAAATTGAGAGCACGAAGTAGGAAATTGATCGCCTGAAAATGACATTGGACGCCCCAAACAGGCTCATTGTGATTATTGTTGAATGCACAAGTTAGAAATGCAATGCTCGCATTTGGAAATTGAATGCACATCCGTGAATTTGATTTGCCGGAAATGAAATAGAGTTCGCATAAATTAAATTGATCGCTCGGATTCTGAATTTGAATGCCCGAATATTTTCGCAAGCGTGCGCTGTGTGAATTAGAATGCACATTCATGAATTGGAATGACAAAAGTATGAAATTGAATGGGAAAACCTATACAATTTAGTAAACATTTGATTTCATCATTACCTTAGCAGCTGTATTTGAAATAGCTCTTTCTTGTTTCTTCCTCAGTGAACATAGATGATTCATGGGTGGGCCCAGACATCGATTTTGTGGACCTCTCCAAAAACCACACAGACCTGCTGTGATGTACACTGGCTGGATGTCTCATCAAGTGATGCGCAACAGCAGCAAAACTGTACAAGGTAGTCTTACCACAAATATTTTAAAAAATGTTTGTTTTTCAAATTTTTTCCCATTATGTCTGGCGTATCTCTTTTTAAACTAGCCTGCACGCGTTGTGTTTATAGTAATCCTCTCCACCAAGAGAATTCATCTGCTGAAGAGCCTTGTGTAGCTGCAGAGTGACCCCCCTGGTGATCCACTCACCAACTGAGATGGCCTACAATGCCTGCGCAAGGTAGGTTAATTCCAAATCATTCTAATTTTCTACAATTGTACAGGCTAGGTATGTCTCCTAAGAATTGTAGGGGTTTGGTCTCTGCAAAGACTATAGTTTCTTCACTAACTGATATGTCATGCTTTTATTGTTGCAGTCACGTACTGACCAACCCGATGCAGCTGCAGTCGCGGGACGTCCATTTCCTGAAGGGCCACACCAGCACAGATATGACAGTGCTATGACAGTTAAAACACCTGTTGCAGCAACCTATGTGCACATAGTAGTTGGCCTAAGTGAAATAGCCAGGTATTTTAACAGTTGATAGCAGCCATTGTTAGATGCCGGAGACTGTAGACTACGTCCTTGACGTGGTCGGACATGGTAAGTGGACTTGGGAAATGATGATGGGATCTAGGCCAATGCTTGCCATCGTGTACTTAGGGCACAACCGGTCTGTACACTCATTTGCAATGGGTTCAAGCAGACATCTTAATGTTCTTCATAATAAACATAAGTACTTAACACCCCACACATGTGAATCTCTCACATGCAACGGCTATTCTCTTGCATTACTCTGGGCAAGTAACGTTTTGTGTAGTTTGCTGGTTATGGTTAGAATGTAAGCAGACAGCAAACAATCAGTCAGGAGAGGCTGTTGGAGTGAGAAGTTGAAGAAACCAATATCCTGTCTAGTGCACCTCACCTCGCAATTTCCCATTGACTATAATAGAAAAATTCCTGTCATTATTTAGTTATTTAAAGAGTATACAATCGAATTTCCTTCTTATGTAGTACTGGAATACATATTAAAAAAATGAATTGAGGCCAATTTTGGTTGACACCTTTCGAGACGAAGTTATAAGGAGTTGTTTTAATCAAGGATTAGTCCATGTTGGTCAATATACTATGCCTCACGTCTGACTCTGAATGGTCAAGCTGGTGGTACTGGTGAGTAGGTGAGTAGCAGAGGTGCTAAGTCCGCTTATAATACGGGACTTTGGGCTTCTTTTTTCCTGAAGTCGCTTGAAAAAATGACGGGTCGTGGGTTGCGGTTTTTTTGGCTTGTTTTGAGAAATATGGTTGCTTGTTAGAGAAGTCTAGCAAGCGACCCTATTTTATGGACTTATGGTTGCCATTTCCCCTAGGTTCATTGATTGTGGATAATGATGTGTTATGAACCAACGAAATTAGACGGAAATTCAAGCCCACCCTCCCCAGTCAACAAAATGAAGCGCCCTATTGTCTAATTTATATTGGGCTTGTTTTTGAAGCTGCGGTGGCTTATTTGTCATCCTATCCTATCAATCCTATCCCTATCTCAGTATTCATACGCAGTCTTAACTTGCCTAATGGGTACCTTACCTACCGTTAACAGGCGCCTTTGTACGTTTTCGGTTGCAATGAGGGTCACAACACGTGTTAGTGTGGTCATGTCACACTTCAAATTGGTCATGAATTTAACTTCAACGTTAGCGGGATATGCATTGCCTTGTAAAGTAGTTCACTAAACTGAATTCTAACCTTTAGTCTAGCTCTCTGGAGCTTCCCGTACCCCTGCTGAAAAGCTGGTTCGCATTCCACCCCACTAGTCTCTCACGTGATTCGTTTCATTCCCACAGACTGTAGTCACTGTCAGGTTTACATTTTTTTCTGAACGTTTGGTTTGAAGTAGAACGTAACGTTGTTATCAACCAGCACAATGGTCTTGGAGTTCAGCAAATGTGAACATTGCCTT
Organism: Gymnothorax reevesii; assembly: GCA_029721435.1. NCBI lineage: Eukaryota > Metazoa > Chordata > Actinopteri > Anguilliformes > Muraenidae > Gymnothorax > Gymnothorax reevesii. Next base: position 61,703,488 of record CM056581.1, read on the forward strand.
GTATCTTCCATTTGGTAGCAGGGCATTTTCCTCTGCTAACGTTAATGCGTGAAAGCACTATTCCTACCTTGCATTTTTGGAACCATTCAGAGACTAAGTAAACTCTATGTAAGTTCCTGTCATGGTTAAAAGCGAGGCTTTGGAGAAACTTGCCCCAAGCTAGCTAGCTAGTGAAAGGTCATTGTGCAATCCTGATTCCCATTTTAAAGCTGTAGCTTACATACAACACAAGCTTGTTCTTAGACTTCCTTCATGCCTTAGAATTCAAAATGTTTGCTGGAGGATTTCGATCTCTGCCCCTTGCCCCGTTTCCTTTCCTACGAGAATTACAGTTTCGAGTGATACTGGGCTTGGATCTTTCAAGTTTGGAGGAATTTTCACGTATGCGGCATTATTTCACATGCTGCTCATGATACAGGTGCATTATTCACATCTCTGGGTGCAGTCATTGTGAAGTTCGAGGTGTATCTGAACACAGGCTTATGCCGATTTATTAAAATTACCATTCATATTAAAATTGAAAAATTATTACACTAAGGAATTTTAGCACATATTAGGCTTAAGCTCATTGGTGTCGGCAACAAAATGGTCTTGTTTCCAGCCAGGTTGGACCACCTGTGGTCAAGACAGCGATTTCAAAAAGGTGTTTTCTTCTGCCTGCTCCTGTTATAATGGTGCTTCTGTGGGAGTTGGTCAGTGACACTGTCTGAACTACTACCATTTACTGGCAGACCGTAGGTCCCATGGTAAAACAAAAATACAGTGAGTGAGAGGAGACTCTGCTGATCGTCCCCATGTATTTTTTTTCTTCTAGTGTAAAGTATGTGGTCAGGGTGGTGATTTAAATAAAGGAGTTTGTCTGCTCTCTTCCCAAAAATTTCTGCTCCTGTTATAATAGCTGTCTATGGGGCAGTTGGTCTGCGCTCCTGTCGCTTGGGGGCGCCTAGAGTCTCAACCCTTTGTCTGTTTTCTTCTAAAGTGACATTTTTCAGGCCTGCACAAATTTTCCTACGTTTTGGTCTATAATTTGTGCGTGTACGCTGGAAATTGTGGCCGGGGGAGCGATTTCATAATTTTTTTCAGAGTAATTTTTTTTACCTCTCCACTCTAAATCCTAGAGTGAGCGAACATTCCGCTCATTGACTTGTATGGGAAAAAAGAAGGGATGAAAAACGGGGATTGCTAAAGAACGAAAAGGGATTATGCAACCGTGTATATAAGGCCGGGGGACAGGGTCGAGCCGGACGTTTTGGCATTTTCACGTTTCTATCACGGACGCTCGGGCAGTTGATACGGGACAACCGATTTGTTGAAATGGAAAAAAAGAAAGAAAGAAAGACGCTGAGGAAGAACAATACATGGTTTGCCTTTGGCAAGTACATAAAGAAATAAATAAACGGACTTAAGAAGAACAATATGTGGCTTGCCTGTGGCAAGCACATAATAATAATAATAATAATATAATAAGAAGAAGAAGAAGGAGAAGAAGAAAAGCTAGAAACACAATGATTGCCTTTGTAGCTAGGCCACCAACTAGCCAGGACTATCCTAATTGTCATAAAGGGACATGTCTGTGCCCACCCAATTCCCTGTTCTAGTGTCAGGCCGGGTCCTCATATTCAGTCCAGGCCATATCCTTGCTGATGGGCATATGCACCATTCCCAATCGGCAGGGTACCTTTAGTCTCCTGGAGGCTGCTGATGCCGATATCTCCCGACAAGATCTCACTCCTCTGATGGGAAAGCCTCAGGATGTCATCTGCCAATGACTGAGCGGTGGTGAAGCGAACTTTATCATGGTCAAATATATCCCTCAGGTACTGCACAATTTGTTGCTGGAAGGAAGTAATCACACTATTAAATTATTGAACCCAATAAAGAATAGCACAATTGTCATCCAGCTTAGCAAGATAAAAATAGGATGGCTTATAATAGCACGGGCCACCTTTTGTCACTCGTTTTCACCATTAGGTTTAAGAATGGTCACCTAAGTTGGCAGTATTTCCAGCATGCATGTAATTTTTTATCCAGTACAAACTTGTCATCAAAGAATTCCATTACTGCCTCTACCTCACAATTTGTTAAACTGACATCTGCCACTCGATAAATATCCAATTGTAAAATCAGGATATTCAAATGAGGAAATTCTCTCACACCTAGATGCATTGTGATCTATACTCACCTCACCTGAGCACACAAAAAATAGCTAAGCCCAAAATGGCCAAATATGAAGCTTTTAAAAGGTACTAAAATCATTGATAAGTGAAAATTAAATAAATGGTAAAATTAACTTTGTGCAGGATTGCTTTTCCTTTTGATTTCTTTAGATGATTAAAGGAGCAATATGTAAGAAATATATGTTGATTAATCATGAAATGGCCCTGATATGCCACCAGACATTAAGGAATGATGTTAATTTCAAATACTTTTATCACTGACAACAGCAGTCCAGCCAGAATATTCTCATTACAAAACCGATGTTGCAGCCCACAACTAATGTTTATGTTTTCACTTTGTGTTTTGACCTGTTGCGCCACCCTTCAACTATCTCCCAATCAAGAAGTCAGTAGCATTTCGGCATCCAGAATGCCAGTTATCACAGAGCGCAAAACAAGGATCTGTATAGGACATGCCTTTGAAAGATGGTGATGGCTGAAAGCAGAGAAGAATTTGAAGACCGACACCGAAGTTGCTAATTTTCTCCTTGGCAGGTAAGATTCTGCTCAGTTTGGCTAACTTAATTCTATTAATGTAGGCACGAATATTTCAAATATTCTCTACAGTCGAATAACGTTATGTATGTTTGTTCATGGTACGTTAGTGTGTATGCAGGTGGCCGTGGGTCATCGAACTGACTACCTAACAAATTGTTTGAGAAATAAAAACCGCGGCTCTTCATTGCTGACATTAGCAATGCATCATTAGCCCGTTTCTCTGGTATTATGCTGAGATGCTGTGGAAACCGTTCCAACATTAGCACAGCCATTATGGCAATGCGAAATGTAATTGAGACAGTACATCAGTCAAATGAGTACTCATTCATTCTTTACGCATATTACAGTATGGACTTCAGTGGGCTATCCACACAGAAGAGTGACGAGCAAGTTGACCAATATGACCATTGCTAAAGTTAGGCATTCGTCCCGATTTTTTCTGAACTGAACTGAACACAACCCTGTCAGAGCAAATCACTGGTGATATTGAAACGTGGACATGGTAGCTCCGTGTCGTAGACGTTCTTGCTGGATCCGGCAACCTAGCTGGCAACCTCTCGTCTGGGGGAGAGAAGGAGGGGATACTGCGCTCTGCATTATTTTGAATGTGATTATGGCCAAAACGGGTAGTTCAAACTTACACATAGCTCCTTTAAGGCGAGTGTGTAAACATGCTAACAGCTTTTAGCCAAAAGCAGGGTTCTTGTTAATTTTTCTGACAGCAGGAAATTGAATTGCTATAGGCGGTTACAAGACACCGGGGTCTGGGGCAGCGCCCCTGGAAGCTACATATTTTTCACAAACTGATATGGTGAAATAAGCCAATCTACACAACCTGACTATCTTAATGAGGTAAAAGAGAAGTGGAAAAAAAAGAGAAAAATAACAAACTTATTTTATGTGGACCCCCAAAGCTACATGTTTTGCAAGAACTGATGGTGAGATCAGCCCATCTGAGTGAATAATGTGCAATGCAAATCAATTATCACCATCTTAATGGAGGAAAAAGAGCTAATTAGAATTATTTGACAATTCTTGAAATAAATAATTGACAATATGAACAATTCTACAAAACAACAATTGTGAAAACCATGGTTTGACCAACTATCTATGCAGTATCAATTTTAAAATCTTGTCGCTAAGATTCTGTTTCTACACCACATGAGTGTCCTCAGCTTTCAGCTAGCTTCTGGGCAATGTAGACGACTCATTATCAAATAAGACACTGAAATCTGTTTTGAAATATCATTGACGGTCTTCTCAAAATTTAGATTTGAATTTTGTAATATTTTTTTTAGCTCCAAGACAAGGATCAAAAGGTTATTTTTTCAAAGCTGGTACAAAGGAGGAGTTACACGCACATCGCATATAGGTGCAAGGCTATCAAATAAAACGCATCAATGAAGAAAGGAGGAGACGCCTGCACACTTACTCCAAGCCACCAATGAAAACTTGTTTGATTAAATCAAAGTGTGCAGGCGTCTCCTCCCATTTTTCCAAAGTTGACAACTCCTAAAAGATATTTAGCTATTTCCTGGTATTTACTGTTTTTCCGTACATTGGTAGCCAAAGTATTTGAGACTGTAAGTCATTGCAGGAAATTGAAACACTCAATTCCTGGGGCTCATTGTGAAATTTGTCATTTTTCAATGAGATCAGCAACACAAACATTAATGATACCAATTTTCAATTGCTTTGTTGTTTTGAGAAAAAAAGTAGGTTATCAGAAAATGTAATTCTATTATGATTTTGTAATTCCTTTACCACAGACTCTTTCTCATAAATGGCATCCTACAAAATATCTGTGAGCATACCAGTCAATACAAACTTCCCATGGCCTGGTCAACATCCTAGGCCACAAACTTAAACTTAGACCTACTGCCTATCATTGCCAGATTTCAAACAAATGCCTGTCAAAGTAAAGGCAAAAATAATGGCATTTTTTCTGCCGTAATTCCATAACTAACATTTTCACCTTCGTATAGCCTTCTACAAGGCATGCCAGTGGAACTGATAAAAGCACATGCAAGTAGCTACTGCATTAGAGTAATAGACGGCAGGTAAAAATGACATGAAAATTACGCTAGATCGCAATTCTGCTACCGTGGAATTGCCTTTCTTCATCAACAATGATGGTCAGATTGTGCTGAAGGAGTAGCAGATACTTTTACAGGCAACGCATACGGTTCCGCATTTTTCAAAAACCGAAAATCCGTAACGTTTGAGCTTATCGATGCTGCTATCGAGTTCTCGTGGGTTCATTGACGTAATGTTGTCGAGTCACGCCATTTAAATGCAATTACTGGTGCACAAACATACGCCAGTTGTCTAACAAAATGTTTTGGGGGAAAAAACTGAAATTCCAGCCAACAGGAATTACAGTCCATGAAGATGAATCCGGGTCACTTGCTTGCGAGGATGGCGGATCTTGCGAAGAGGTTTGGTTACATTTTTACCAAAGAAAAAGATGAGGAGGAAGCAAAATGCAATTTATGTTGCAAAATAATTTTTTGAAAGGGGGGAATACAACCACCATGGCCAAGCACATCCGCATTGGGTACCAACTTAAACAAAAATGCACTAGCTACCTTGGAGTTATTTTAACCGTAAGATAATCAATCAACTTCGGCTGCTGTTGCTGTGGGCCAGCCATCCTCTTTGTTCCCTCAAAGTAACCACAGTAAGCACACCCACTCAAGTCCCGTTAGTAAAAAATACACTGATGGACTTAATGGCTAGTTCTGCATAAGGCCCATTCAGACCGGGGCGAGGCGAAAAAGCGGCACGGATTTGTGTAATATTTGCTGCATGAAAATTCCACATGAAACCATGCACACCAGACTCGATGCGAAATTCCGCGATGTTACGTTCCAATTTCGCAAAACAGACCGGCCCGGTACTAGAACAGGGAATTGTGGGGGCACAGACATGTCCCTTTATTCCCTCCATTCAATATTACTCTCGGTATTGAATGAAAAAAAAGTGGCACTCAGCAGTGAAATAGGCCATAAAAAGCATGTGGCTCAAGCTATTAGCGCAGGTATGCAATTTTGAATAACTCTGATTTAAATTCAGCAAATGCGCGTCCAGATGAATGATTGTCGTCCTACCGAATTGGGGAGAGCAAGCAACACCTGTTAAGTGTTGAGTGCTCTTGGAGTGAACCTTCAGTTAATCATGATAATGACTGAGAACAGGTCAGGACTAGTAATTGTTTAAAACAGATGATGTTTTGTCCACCCCAATTCTCAGTTTTACTGAATTTACCCCATGATTTCATCGCTGTTAGATCGCATATGGAGAGAAACAGTGTTTTCATTTGCCAATTACGATAATTGGAAAATTCGTCAATAAAGGAAAATAATTGAGAACTAGGCAGGACTATCCTAATTATCATGAAGGGATGTGTATGTGTCTGTGCCCCCCCCCCAATTCCCGGTTCTAGTGCCGGGCCTGACAACAGAGAAACTAATCCATGGGATATTTAATTAAATTGGACCATGAGAGCAGCAGCAGCGACACTGACATTTTTTGTATGTATCTGAACGAAAAACCTTATCCTCACGTCTACTTTTGAGTGACAGATTGTCATCTCCGTAGCCACCGAGCGTTTTCATTATTGATACCCGGAGCTGGTTTTTCAGCTCATTGTTCAAGTAATCATCCTGCCTCTAGTTATAGAGGACAGGATGCTGGAGAACAATATTGATGAGACGCTCCCCTTTGTTTGTCACCATACTATGCTATGTACTGAGTTTGTATCTAGTTTATGTGACTGCAGTTTGGGGTCCGTGAATAGAAACAAAGACCATCTGCATGTTATTAGCTGTGCTGCGCTGCACTGCGCATATACACTGAGTATACTACGTGAGGAGCTTGAGTGGACACACGAGCACAAGGTGGAGAATTTGGACCTGAAATTCAAGATTTCGACGGAGAAACAGCTCCAGAGGGACACTAAAACAGGATATCTTGTTTTTGCATTGTCCATATAGTCAATGTGGATTTTGAAAAATGTATTTCTATTTTTATCTTGCTAAAAGCGGAGCTTTTTGCAAGATATGTTGGTCGGAATGTTTGTTTATAGTTTGTTTTTTGTCTGTAATCATTTTTCTTGAACACTTTTCTCTGCTCTGCACGTTGCCTGCTCCTTGTCATCTCTTGTGCAGTTGCCTACCAATGACTCATCACGATTCCCATCATTCGGGGGACTCCATGAAGGTCAAGGTCAAAGGTCAAGGTCAATTTTTGGTAAATTTGAGGGGTTGACGAAACCCTTATTTTTTGAGTAGCTTTGATCGGATCTACTTCAAACTTGGTGTGAATGTAGTATATGGTCAGGCGCTCAGCTGATTAGTTTTTGGTGGCGATCGACCGTGACCTTCATGGTTCTCGCTGAAGGTCGAACATTTTTGACCCCAAGGTCAAATTTTGAACTTGCAGAAACTATGTCGAGTAATACCTCATATGAAAGCCCTTGATTACCGCTTTCCAGATCAGTCAAAATTTTTGCGCTCTGACGTCATTTGGTCACGTTATGACGAAAAAACTTTTTTACCGGAAATTTTTCTTGAACAATTTTCTCTGCTCTGCGTGATGCCTGCTCCTTGAGACCTTTGTACGGTTGCCTAACAATGACTCATCACGATTCCTATTATTCGGGGGACTCCATTAAGGTCAAGGTCAAGTTTTGGCCAATTTGAGAGTTTGACGAAACCCTTATTTTTGAGTAGCTTTGATCGGCTCGACTTCAAACTTGGTGTGAATGTGGTATATGGTCAGGCACTCGGCTGATTAGTTTTTGGTGGCGATCGGCCTTGACCTTCATGGTTCTCGCTGAAAAAAACACGACCCTTTTGGCAAGATAGCGTTCAACCTACGGTTGACATCCTTCATTTTCGTTTTAGTTTTTTCCCCCTTTTATTTATTGATATTTACGAAAGCAATAGCCGGTAACTTTCTGTTTCACAGGCGGAAAAAATAACCGGTTACCGGCTATTAACAAGAACCCTGCAAAACAAGAGTTGAAAAATAACATCTGATTGTTGTTCTTCAGGAAACAAATTTTCAATGGAGGGAAGTAAGCCTTTCTGCAAAATTCTCTCGAACTCCAAAGCATTAATTTATTTTCGCAGTGAAGCAGTTTGTAGATTTTTACTCATCCAGTTCACTACAGCAAAAGTGAACAAGGAACTGGTGGCACTGAGGGTCTCCGGATTTTCTGACCAATGATTTGTTCAAAACATTAAAACTTAATATTTCGCCATTTTGGGCCTAGCCCATTTTGAGCTTTCTCAGAGTGTCGATTGAAGACGCAGAAGGAAAATTGAGACCATTGCAATTTTTGCAGAGGGAGTGTGCAAGATCAAGTTTGGATTCCACTGGTTAAGTGTCTCCATTGAAATCAAGTACATCATTTTGATGCCATTATAACAAATACTTATTTGCTGCAAAATAACAGTAACTTAGAAATAGGTATTAGTTACATTTAATAATTTCCATAAAAATACTGAATAGAAGTTAAGCAAAATCAGCTAAAACTTGAAGTGACCTTCAAGTTCTTAGTCACATGTTCAGCAAGAACAGATTAAAAAATCTGTCTGATCAAACATTTTAAGGACCCTTAAATCCAACCTTTCCAGTTAAACCCGAAAGCAATAATTAAATAAACTAAGCCTGGAGTCATAATTAGCACTTTACACAGCCTTAACAAATTATTGAGCCCAGTTTTAACCTTTGCTCTCTCCAACGCATTGAATGACAAATTCTGCCTCTAAGCCAACTGTCACAACCACGTCCTCTAGTTTGGAATGAGCAACGCCCTTCACTCCACCACAGGCAGCGCATACATCTTACAGATCTTGCACAAGGAGATGTCACCAGTATACAATCCAACAAGTTAAGCAAAAGGCAAACAGCACATTTCTGAATCTAATGATTACTGACAGTTTTTTTTTTAAAGATTTTTTTTGGGGGAATTTTTCCTTCATTTGACAGTTATACAGTGTAGAGAGACAGGAAGATTGGGGAGAAGAATGGGGGAAGACATACAGCAAATGACCTGTGCTGGAAACGAACCCAGGTCGCTGCGGGAAAGACACAGCCTTTATGGTATGCACACTTAGACCGATGAGCCACCAGGGCGCCCCTACTGACAGTTTATTAATTAGCTGCAAGCATGAACACAGTTTATTCGGCTGTCTGCTCATCATCCGAATTGAGTGGCATCCTTACCAAGATGATCATCTCGGATCTCAGTATAATTTAAGCACTTGCCACAAAAACAGTGAAATGCCATCCAACCATTTTCTTCACATTGAAAAAAGCATAAGCCTCACCTTGAAGATTTTGCACACCTCACGAAGCTGCGGCCTGGGACCCAGAAACCCAACGGCCAGAACTGGGCTCAGATGTTCGCAAATGGCATAGTAGTGCGATAGGAAGCCATCAGGGACCTAGTGCCCAAAAAGGGGGTCCAGTTAGGCATGAGTGAGAATCATTTCCATTGACAGCTAATCCAAAACAAGACTGAGGCACAGCAATATTTAGTTTTAATGAAGTTCTGTTCACATTTGGCCACTAAATAATATCCCTGGAGGGAGAACATACCTGCAAAGTTCAATTCAGTGAGGAGAATTTCTCTAATCTAATGCAAAACTAATCTAATGCAAACTGGGGTTTTGCAAAGGAATTAGTTTTGAAGTTTGATGCTGTGGCGACCATTTGTCTTGTGATGATGAGAACAAGAGGGAGTCCGTACACATTTCTTTTACTCAGCCAATAGCAAAAGGAGAGCTTTCTGCATGTAGATAAGATTTCAATGGAGATGCATTTAAAACATTAACTGAGATTACTTTTTACTAGTGGATGCTACTTTTTTTGGCAATAATCAAACTGTTGACTGACTCTGCATTTAGCAAATGTTTCAAAAATCAGACACGTGAAATGTTATTGCAATGTCGGTCTAGTGCTGGCGATAAGTGTGAAATATTGGGATACTGTTACTCTTGCAACAGTCATCCATTTCTGGTTTTAAATAATAGGTCATAATATACAGAAATGTTAATTACAGACATAGCCTACAGGCGCAGTGAGAGTTTTGGTTTTGGTTAAACATAACCTCCTTGGTGGAGGTAATAACATCGCAGGTGATGGTTTTGGTAACTCATAACCTCCTTGGTGGAGGTAATAACATCACAGACGTTGGTTTTGGTAAAACATAACCTCCTTGGTGGAGGTAATGACATCACAGGGGATGTTTGCTATTGGACAAATTTCTCAGCTGAGGCAGAATTGGTGGCCCCTTGAATAAATACCAGTTCTTGTAGCTGCTGCGGTTGAAGCGCAGGGAAAGTCAATTATCTAACAAGCCAGATCTGCACAGTCTTAATGACAAGATCTAAGTTTTGATGACTGCCCAGTGCCAATGGGTGGGACACGAGGCATGTAATATTTGCAAAGTTAAATATTCATGGATTTAGAATTCTTCACTGAGGGCTGAGCTTTAAGGCCTTTTTCAGAATTAAATTTTTACTTAGTTTTTTGCATAAAAGGTAAAAAAAAAAAATGTCACAAAAAATATTAATTATACCAGTGAATTTTTAAATACCAAAATAAATAAAAGGAAACTGACATTTGTTTTAAGACATGAACATGGGAAATTTGAAAGCTGTTGGAAATCATGGATTAAATATGCATCTACAATTAAATTAGACCTTAAATAATTTAAAAGGATTAAAATCCCCCCCCCCCTTTTTAATCTCTAAGCCACTCAAGTATTTTGTTCAACTGTTCTCAAACTGTTGTTTTTCTAACTTCACCTAATTTGCAGAGTATTCATGTATGCGGGCAGAATTACGTTTATCTTTTTGTTTTGCTAAAAAATAAAACAAAAAAAAACAACTTAATTTGGCATATACATCCATCAATATGCATGTATTGTACCCACCTTTCCTCCCCTTATTTTTATTTATACATTTTTTTTTATCTTTCCTTATTTCAAGAATGGGGACGTGATGTGGAGGGATTGTATTGTGTAACATGTACCAACTCTGTTTCAATTAAAAGATAAATGAAAATAATTTAATAAAAAAACCAATAAAAGGAATTGAAGTATGACAGATGGTTCTTTGAGATGCTCATATGCATATTAAGTCTGATGCTAATTACCATGATTGCTAAATTTCATAACTGCAATCATTAGCTATAGTTTAGTATAAGATGACACTTTCCAACATGCACAGATTCATTTTACCCAGTACAAAAAATACTTCACATAAAAAAATGAAACTCAAAGGACGGATGGCCCACTAGATGATGCATTAAATCACCAATAAATGCAATAGTGAAGCAGACACAGTCAGTTCACACATCAGCTTACCAACAGATTGCGTCTTCTGTCCTCCAAAAAGGACCTGCAAGCATTTTTCAGTTTCTGTAAAGCACAAGAACACGTGTAAGTCACATTTCTCCCACATTGTAAAGTCAGAAGCGCTTAAGACATTTCAGTAGCGCCGGTCCAAACACAGAACCCAGAGGTACTCACCTTCTCTTGAGACTCGGCAGAGTAGATTTTGATCCCGTGGACAATGTAGGAGGGCTGGTTTTCCAGGCTCTCAAAGGCACCCATTACAATGAAGTCCAGGACAATGTCAAAGAAGTTCATGCACACCACCTAGCAGAGAGGACAGTGACTGGCACCAGTACATACAGCAGCTGCTGAGGCCTACTAAGAAGGTAAAGCTGCCCCTTCAGTGACACTTTATGCATTTCCACCAGGAGAGACTAGTTTAAACTTTTGATGTTCAATTGACCAAACATAAATTAATACTTTGGCTTAGACTCTATTCGTGGTTGATGGCTAATTATGGGAAAAACCTAAGATTGGTCAACATCTTAACCCCCAAAAACTAGGATTTGGCTGAGGGGTTTTTACAAGAGGTAACCAAGATAATTTAAGTAACTGACAAATGAACAAACAGGATATTGTGTCACAGTACTGCTTGGCTGGGTTGGCAGTATGTGTGGTTGGCAGACGGAGGGCCAGCTTTGATAACTGCCTGAAGATGAGGCCAATACTGCAAATTTGCTGACAAAGGACCAGATGCTAACTAGCAGGCTGGTTAGGGGCCATCTTTACTAACTGGCTGATGAAGGGTCAATTAGAGGGGCCAGATACTACCCAGTAAGATGAGGCTAGTATTGCTAATGTGCTGACGAAGGCCGGATATTAAATTGGCGGCTGATAAGAGGCCAGCAGCCAGGATTACTGATGCCTCATTTCCACTACATGGTGCTGGCTCTGCTATACTCCACTCCACCCGCCTTGGTACAGAGTACGTTTCTGGGAGGTCGTTTTCCATTATAGGATAGTACTGGCTGAGTTTAGCTGGTCATCATAGCGACGCAGCACTAAACTGCTGCAACGTCATCCTCAAAGCAACACACATAGGCAGAGAGAGAAACGATGGAGGAAATTGACGTAGTGTTGTTCTTGATTCTTAGTATGAGGCCGTTTGGCGCAGCAAGAAGACAAATTTTGTTTCCGAAGAGGCTGGAGGCAGCATAACAAACTACTGCTGAAAAATACCAGAGTTTGCGAAATCCTCAGGGCCGCCACCAGAACTGACAATTCAGGGGCAAAGATACATCCCATTTTGAAAACAATTAGTCTTCGCTAGTTCTCAATCATTTTCCTTGATTATCACATTTTCTTATTACAGTAATAATCAAATTGCACTTGAAGACATGGTTTCTCTCCCCCATGCTTTCTAACAGCGACAAAATGATTGGCTACATGCAGTACAGAAAAAAATAACTGGCACTGGCACTCAGCAGCGGTAATTTTTTTCCCAGCGAGAGCAGCATTTCAGAACCCTTCAGTGATTGAAGGTAATTTCAAGTGACAAGTACGTACACCTGTTATTGCAGCACAGTCACACAACTTGCTGTAAAAAAAACAGACCGCTGTTCTTTTGGAAAATGTTAAAGGATGAAACCACGTCACATGAAACTACGCAAGGAGAAGGCTACAGAATGGCACTCAAATACAGTGCCAGTCAATAGTTTGGACACATTCAGCTAATGTCACGGCACTCAGTTTAATTTAAACAGATCAACTTCTCTATATAATCTTAAATGAAATCTGGTAAGAGGTAAACAAAAAGAGGTTAAAAGAGAATAATTTACTGGGAATTGTGTCCAAAATACTGTAATTCTCCAAGAAGCCATATTTGCAGAGCAAACGGACAAACAAGCTCCTTCCATCACCCAACAGCTAAATTAAAAGCCGTTTTGGGTAAAAATCCATGAGAAGCAAACCACAAGTGCAGCACCTTTGGGAACTTAGACGGCCACTCAGCGGCAAACTCATGATAGCCATATAACTGCCCTAGTTATAAAAAAGTATGCTCAGCACTTATGACAACTGGTGCTGGTTAGTATGACTGGTTTAATAATTAGATTTTTTTTTGCAAAAAGAGTGCTTATTTCTTCATTTAACATGTATTTTAAGTACAAACTTTTGACTACTACTGAACACAAAGGCGAAATATGGATGCCATACCAGTCCAACTACACTTGGAATTCAACCCAATTATTAATCTGAATCTGAAATAGGCAATAGACCCAGGTTTGCTGCCTCCCCTAGTGCACCTGGAATGGAGCCATCCTCCAATAATAACTCCATCAAATCTGTTTTTGATGAAAATATAATGCTTCTTAGTTTGTGTTTTCAGCATTCATTTGACAAATCTAGCTTTGAGCTGCTCACTCAAATGAGCTGGTCCGCATCTGGCTGATGACATAATTCAGGAACTGCAGACTAGTTTTAATAAAAGAGCCGAAAGGTTAATGATTGGATACCGTCGAGGTGTAGCTTAACATGAGGCATGGTGAATGAGGCAGTCTTTCTGATTGAACTTACTCTACATGTCATTAAAATGATGAAGAGCAAATGAATAGAAACCAATACAAATACCTCTCCTTTCAAGACAAAGTGAAGCTACAGGAATGCAGTGTATTCAGTTTGGAGGGATGTCAGACCAAACAAAACATTAAAGTTGTTTCTAGAAATGGCTTTGAACAAAGAAGATAATTTCCTTATTTTGATCTGGGCAGTGTTTTCAAGAGAATAATTTGAGCAGCATGCACCCTTCTGTAATCAAGCAGACCTCGCTCTGTGCCACTGTCACCACCCGTGTAATACTGTAGAGGACAGACAGCAGAACTCACTCCTTCCCCTTCGAGCTCCTCCTTTGTAGTTGCCCAAGTCTCTCCTCTCTGAATATAACGCATCATGTCTTCATAACTCTCCAAAAATGCCTCTGGGCTCTAGTAACAGGATGCAACCAGAGACAGCACAGCAGGTCCACTGTCAGCAAATCCTCAAATCCACAGGAAAATATGGTCAAGGAATGAAATTCACTTAAACATTCTTCACAGAAGAGAAAAAACAACCCAATATAATACTGGGCCAGCAGTCCCAGGTACAGTACAGATCACATCAAAACGGAATTCTATCGCGGTAGGGTTGGGAGAAGGTAACAGTAACTTCAGAGCAGCACGAGGGTAGAAACGCGGTAGATCGTCTGAGAAAGCGTGGCTCAGGGATACAAAGCATTGATAAATATAGTACCCAGTCATGAAACCCTTCGAGGATACGCATCACAGGGGGTCCAGCGAGTGCTGAAGAATGTCATGGTTGGCTGAGCGGCCGGTAAGCACCTCCCAGCAGGGCATGCTTTCACCCGAAGTCACTGTAAATGGTGAAAACTTGCCAACCCCACACTACTACGTAAGATTATTTCTTCCTATTCATATATTTATTTACTTAAATAGGTGCTTGTTTTATATTTATTGTTGTAGATAGCTTTAAAAGCACAAGTTTTTAATCAGTAAACCACTGCATGTAAAGGAACGATGTATGCGATATAACCAGAAGTATAATGCATGACACGGCTTGATGTGTGGGGTTTGGTTATGAGGAGAACAGCGGCGAAAAAGAGTGGTTCTTTGTGACAAAATTCATAAAGCTTTCTATATATTTTAATTCTTTTTAGTGCAGACAGGAAAATTCCATTATTTTTGTTGTTTACTCTTAACATTCTGTGAAAATGAATGCTACATGTTCCAGTATAGGACACATCCGCTGTCATAGTTTAGAGAAATATTCACTTTCTTTCTGTTATATTGTAGACTGCTGGGCTTAGTGGCGCTCCTGACATCCAGAGAGAGGATTTTAGTTACATTATGAACTCACACACACGTTTGACACAAGTCTTCAAAAGCAAATTTCTTCTGTGCTTTCAGGGGCCCAAAAATGCAGTTTCTCGCAAGCTTTAAATTGAAAGTGAACGTTATGATTTTGGAAGTGGCTATTCGCCCGGCAGCGAATAGGAAACCACACGTGGTCAGGAACTATATTTTCATACCTGGCGCCGCTTCACGATCACTGTCGGCAGTTAAAAGGCTTACAGCATTAATCTCGCGAAACAACCAGTTATTCTGGCGGTAGAGTAGCGATACAAAGACGGCAAGACAGCGGTAAGTTAGGGAGAGTTCTCGCGATTTTTTCCGTTTCGATGTGAGCTGTATGGTAGCAATAATATTAAACTATACGGAACAATGGGGCCAATATGCACATACACAAGGTGATATTACTCAAACCCAACGTGTGACCGTTAAGACCATTTTAATTCACAGGAGAACATTCACAAAACTTGATTGGTGGGGCAAAAATGATGCCAGGAACGTTCCACTGCTTACCTTGTTGGCCTTGTGCATGAGTCCTGTGATCATTTGTCTCCCCGTTCCACTGAAGAACGCCCGGTGTGCATCATCTCGCAGGAGAACCTATAGAGAGATGCCCAAAATTACTCATCATGAAGGAAAAATGCACCAGCAAAACTTTTCTTTAGAACATAACCTGCAGTCCACACATGGCACATTTGATGAAAGGGATTCAAGACTAGTCTGACATTAGTGTTCTCACAGAATATCTCATAGGGTCACTAAATGTTACTGGCCATTAAGCACTCAAAAACAGACATTCCTTCTGTCCAGCACAAACAGATAACTACATTAAACCAATGAAATAAAGCTTCTGATTCTCCTTACCATATAACTGCAACCAATATATTAGTATCTGCCATTGTATAACAAAAAAAATATTGCCATGGGCACTGTAGCTCATTTGGTCTATTGCAGGCTTTAGTGTCATGTAAGCTCACGAGTGGTAGTATTTTTTATGCTTGGGTCAGACATTGGGACAATAAAGACACCTTTTGTAATTTGTGTAGGAAAAAAAAAAAAATTTCAAGCAAAATTCAGCATCGTGGTTTGATGTTTCATCATGTCATTTTTTGCAGCTCTTTTCAGAGTGCAGCTGCATTGAAAGATAAAGCCCCAGACGCCAGATCATTGTACCCAGCATTATATACTGAAGAGTTAACCAGTTGGCTATTGGGCTTAAGTGTGTTGCTCAAGGGAGTAGTACTGTAGCAAATTAAGAGCAGAGCTTTTTTTATGTTGTAATGTGGAAAGAAGCCACTAGATGGCAGTATTCATCTTTTTTTGTTAAGCCCAGTCTGGAGCTAGGTTTGGGCATGTCCTGGGCATGTCTGAGACGGAAAGTCCCAGCGAATTAAAAAAAAGTCTAAAAGGTGGGAGGGAGCTGCAAAAGAGTACATAAGGAGAAATTTTATTTATTTATTTTTTTTAATTTGGCATCTCCAATCCCACCCGAATCTGGAATGCCCAATTGAGGAACTATGTACAAAGCTTGCTCGTATGCGACCCCTTGCTGCCAACTCAGGATAGTGAGACAGTTCACGGCTCTCCTCCAAAGCACGTGCCTGTCTGCCACTGATTCTTATACACTCATAGGTTGAATCTTCGCAAGTTCAGAACTAGGGCGGAGGATACCCGGACATGAACCAACCCGGAGTCTTCCTGAGGAGTGCCCGTCTGGCCAACAGGAGGCGCTGGAGCAACGAACAAAGCTGTTATTATATACCCAAATCCGGCAGTCCCTTCCCAATCTGAAACCCTGTAGCGCGATAGCCAATTGTGCGCTACTCTGAAAAAGCTGCCGACCCCTGCCGGTGGGTACGTCGGGGCTCGAACTCGCGACGTGGTGATCACCTCTGCACTGCAGAACACTTCTGCACTTCTGACCAGACATGTCACTCTTTTCAAGACCTGTGAAGCTTTTTGTGGATTTTTGCCTGTGTTGGAGCATTTTCCTCACCCGGAACATCACCAAGCAAGCCCATCTCAAGGGACTGTAAATATATTTTTTTCTTCTATATTATCAATCTTGGTCAGTCATATAAACTGAAGGTTAGTGTTAGTCTTTGTTGAATTAAATCAGTTTTAGTTTTAAAATTTTGTCTGTCATCCCTTGCTGTCTTATATGTCTTATATTTCGTAGCAAATTGGGGCCATGACAAATTGGGGGCTCGTCTGGGATAGACCACTTTGTGAGTCATTCATTGAAAATCTAACATTTCAAATAGTCAAATTGTTTTTTGAATTTTCCTATATATGTGTATTGACAAATCAATAGCAATGGATGATTTCTTGGCATCACCAACCATTGAGGTTTTAAAGTCCTTTAAAAAGACAGAACTGCTAGAAATATGCAGACATTTAGAGCTGACAGAGGTAAAACCAGCCATGCGAAAAGCAAGACTGGCTAGAGAGATTGTTGAATATTACATTGATGAAAATGTGTTTGCACCAGGAGATCTGCAACAGTTTCCAGAGGAATATCCAAATATAGAAATGGAACTTAAATTAAAAATGCTAGAGATTGAAAGGAAGGAAAAAGGAAAAACAAAGGCAGTTTGGATTAGAAAAATTAGCAAGAGAATAAAAACAAAGAGAATTTGAGAGGGAGGAAAAAGAAAAACAAAGAGAATTTGAGTTAGAAAAATTAGTTTCGATTTACAGAAATTCGATAGAGAAGAAAGGCTCCAAATGGAGCAACTAAAAATAAATGAAAATAAATGTTGTGCTAGCCAGGAGGTAAAACTGGTCCCTCCATTCTTGGAGAAGGACGATGATAATTATTTCCAGTGCTTTGAAAAGGTAGCTAAAAGTTGTCAGTGGCCAAAGGAACACTGGCTTCTGATGTTGCACACTGTCCTCAAGGGTAAAGCTCAACAAGCCTACTGGGCTTTGTCTGCAGATTCCTCGGATTATGAGCTTGTCAAAAAGGTTATTTTGACAACTTATGAGTTGGTTCCAGAGGCTTACCGACAGAAATTCAGAGGTCTGAAGAAATCTGACAATAAGACTTATGTGGAATTTGCTAATGAGAAGAAGGTTTGCTTTGAGCGCTGGTGTACTTCCATGGAGGTCAAGGATGATTTCAACTCACTAAAAGAGATAGTGTTCGTTAAAGAATTCAAGAACTGTGTTAAGGATGATATTAAGACCTACCTTAATGAGAAGCAAGCACTGAATTTGCAATCAGCTGCCAAGTTTGCAGACGAATATGTTCTCACACATAAGTCCAAATTTCAGTCTAGCAGTAACAATAGATGGTTCCAATTTCAGAAAAAGGTAATGGTGATACCCAAGATTCCTCACCCAAAGACAAAGACAAATCTGGTGATGGTGCTGTGAAATCCAGTCACAGGTCTGATCAAAGTGTGAAAGCTGACCGTGACAAAAGTGGTCTAGTTTGCAGTTATTGCAAGAAATCTGGTCATGTTACAACTAATTGTTGGTTCCTTAAAACTAAGAAAGAAAAAGAAAAGGATACCAAACCAAATGCCTTGGTGAAAACAAGGTTAGAAACCTCTGTAGTAGATGACCAATATGCTAAATTTCCAACTCCTTGTGGGGCTAAAAAGCCTGATACTGCTGACTTTGTGAGGGAGGAATTTCTTCCATGTGTGTCAGAGGGATTTGTGGCTCTGAATGAGCATTCTCCTCCTGTCCCCATATATAACCTAAGGGATACCAGAGCTTCTCAGTCACTTTTGTTGATGGAGTCCTTGGAGTTATGTGATGAGACCGCTTCTGGGGATTTCATACTTGTACAAGGTATTGAAGGGAGGACTGTATCTGTACCCCTGCGCTCAGTATTCTTGAAGTCAGATTTAGTTACAGGACAGGTAAAGGTGGGACTTATGTCAAGTCTACCTATCAAGGGTGTTTGCAAGGCAATGACCTGGCGAGGGGCAATGTAGTTCCCCCTGTTCATCTTACTTCACAGCCGAGCACTGAAGATGGCGATGAATACCCATCTCTGTATCCTTCCTGTGCAGTGACCCGTGCTATGGCCAAGAAGGCTCAAGAAGAAAATGATGTGGTGCCCGTGCCATCCAGCACATTGAATAGTCATGACTCAGGTGGTTCGCCTCATGACTCCGTTCGGCCTACTATGGTTTCTCCATTTGAGGAGAAACACGTTTATCAGACACGTTTATCAGTTCTTCGTTCAGCCAGCAAGATGGGTCTGGTGATTCTGATATGTCTTGGGACTTGTCTCTGTCCAGAAAGCGGTTGATTCAGGAGCAAACTAATGATCCTGATATTTGTGTACTAAAGAGGAGAGCCCTTCCTGATAAAGAAATAGACGCAGTTCCAGTTGGGTATTATCTCAACGATGGTGTGTTGATGCGGAAGTGGCGCCCTCCTGATATCCCTGCCAATGCAGATTAGGCAGTGGTCAAGAAAATTGTTGTTCCGAAGGTCTACAGGAAAGAGATCTTAACAATGGCTCATAGTTTATCTTTAGGAGGTCATCTTGGTGTGAACAAGACTATTGATAAGATCATGAGACACTTCTTCTGGCCTGGACTTCGGAAAGATGTTTCAAACTTTTGCAAAACCTGTCACACTTGTCAGGTAGTTGGAAAACACCAGTTAGACCCACCTGAAGCTCCATTGCAGCCTATCCCAGCATTTGGGGAGCCCTTCTCTTACGCATTGTTGATTGCGTTGGCCCATTACCCAAGACTAGATCTGGATATCAGTATTTGTTGACAATCATGTGTGCATCTACCAGATTCCCTGAAGCCATACCTCAACGTAACATCAAGGCAACTGCAATCTCGAAGGCTTTGATAAAGTTCTTCACATTGTTTGGCCTTCCCAGGGAAATTCAGTCAGATTAAGGTAGCAATTTCACTTCCGGATTGTTTCAGCAGGTTGTGTATGAACTAGGTGCGAAGCAGATTCTTTCCAGTGCTTATCATCCAGAGAGTCAGGGTGCCTTAGAGCGGTTTCATTCCACTCTCAAGACCATGATGAGGACTTATTGTTATGATCATGAGAAAGACTGGGATGAAGGTGTTCATTTGCTGTTGTTTGCAGCTAGAGAAGCAGTGCAGGAGTCTACTGGATTCAGTCCATTTGAGCTATTGTTTTTCCATGAAGTGAGAGGACCTTTGCTATTGTTGAGTGAACAATGGCAAGAGAAAGTCTAAAAGACTGATATGTGGCTCTATGTTAGCAAGTTCAAGGAAAGACTGCGTGCAGCTTGTGACTTAGCCAAAGAGAACTTTAAATCAAGTCAGGGAAAAATGAAAACTTGGTATGATCATAAGGCTAGAAGCCGTGAGTTTAAACCAGGAGACAAGGTTCTAGTGTTGTTTCCCTTGCAGTCCAATCCATTGCAGGCTAGATTTCATGGTCCTTATCAAATTCTAACATAACTCAATGATCTCAATTACATTGTGAAAACTCCAGATAGGAGAAAGTCAAAACAGTTGTGTCACATTAACATGCTGAAGCCTTATCATGACAGAAATGCTAGGGTTGCAGCTATCACTTCAGATCTTCCTATGGCCGAGACTTGTGAAGATGAGGGGGAGTTTCAAGATGATGAACCTAGAATTAAAGCTGAAGTTTTTTCATGTAAATTGACAAATTCTGAAGTGTTGCAAAATCTTGATGTAAAACTCCAGCACTTAGAACCCTCACAGAAAGATCAGTTTGAGAGGTTGATCAAGAAATATAAAGATCCATTTCCTGATGTTCCAAAGAGAGTTTCTATAGCCTCTCATGATGTAGATGTTGGTGATGCCAAACCAATAAAACAGCATCCGTACCGGATGAATCCAGAAAAGAGAAAGATTGCTGAGAAAGAGGTTGAGTACATGTTAGAACATGATATTAGCAGACCCTCTAACTCAGATTGGAGTTCACCCTATGTGCTAGTTCCAAAACCTGATGGAAGTTCTAAATTCTGTACAGATTATTGCAAAGTCAATGCTGTAACTAGAACTGATGTGTTTCCAATACCAAGGATTGATGATTGTATCGATACAGTAGGGCAAGCAAAGTTTCTGACCACGATTGATTTATTGAAGGGTTATTGGTGTGTGGCTTTAACTGAGAGTGCCAAGAGCATCTCTGCTTTTGCCACACCATCTGGGTATATCAGTATGAAGTCCTACCCTTTGGCATGAAAAATGCCCCAGCCACGTTCCAAAGGATGATACAGTCTACACTCGCCGGAGAGCCACACACGAGTGCGTACATCGACGACCTGATCACATGGAGTAACTCCTGGGAAGAACATCTGAAAGATGTAGAGACGTTGTTCCAGTGCCTGACCCAGGCTAACCTGACTGTTAACCTGAACAAGAGTGACTTCGGTTGTGCTACTGTCACGTATCTTGGCTACGTCATAGGCCAGGGTAAGGTAGCACCCATAAATGCAAAAGTCCAAGCCATCATGGACTTTCCAGTTCCTGACAACAAAAAAGCTTTGCGCCGCTTCCTTGGAATGATTGGGTACTACCGCAAGTTCTGCAAGAACTTTGCTGAGATTGCTCTCAGTCTCACTAACCAATTGAAGAAAGGCATAAAATTCACTTGGGATGAAGCATGCCAGAGAGCCTTCGATCGCCTGAAGTCTCTGCTGTGTCACTATCTCGTGCTCAAATCTACTGACTTTAACAAACCGTTTTCCATCGCGGTCGATGCTAGCGACTAAGCTTGTGGATCTGTGCTCCTCCAGAGAAGTGACTCTGATGACATTGAGCATCCCGTGGCATACTTCTCCAGGAAGTTCAATCGCCACCAAAGGAACTATTCCACAATAGAAAAGGAGCTGTTGGCTCTGGTTCTATCTTTACAACACTTTGTGGTTTATATTTGTACAGGGCAAGAGCCAATGATTGTGTGCACTGACCACAATCCGTTAATGTTTTTGAGTAAGATGAAAAACAAGAATCGGAGATTGTTGAATTGGAGTTTGATTTTACAGGAGTTTGACTTGGAAATTAAGCATGTAATGGGAACTGACAATGTAACTGCTCATTGTTTATCCCGTGTTTAAGTATGTATCTATATCACGTTTATTCGAATATTGTATTACATGTATAAATACACAAGTGTCTACTTAACCATTTTTGTATTGAAAAGAAAAATTTTGCCTTCATGAGTCAAATTTTTCCCTTTTGGAATGGAGGTGCAATGTGGAAAGAAGCCACTAGATGGCAGTATTCATCTTTTTTTGTTAAGCCCAGTCTGGAGCTAAGGTTTGGGCATGTCCTGGGCATAACTGAGACAGAAAGTCCCAGAGAATAAAAATAGTCTAAAAGGTGGGAGGGGGCTGCAAAAGATTATATAAAGAGAAAATTAAGAGAGTAAAGTTGTAGGAGAAATTGCAAGGAGGATACATTTGACCAGACCTGTCACTCTTTTCAAGACCTGTGAAGCTTTTTGTGGATTTTTGCCTGTGTTGGGGCATTTTCCTCACCCAGAACATCACCCAGCAAGCCCATCTCAAGGGACTGTTAATGTATTTTTTTCTTCTATATTATCAATCTTGGTCAGTAATATGAATTGAAGGTTAGTGTTAGTCTTTGTTGAATTAAATCAGTTTTAGTTTTAAAATTTTGTCTGTCATCCCTTGCTGTCTTATATGTCTTATATTTCGTAGCAAATTGGGGCCATGACAAATTGGGGGCTCGTCTGGGATAGACCACTTTGTGAGTCATTTATTGAAAATCTAACATTTCAAATGGTAAAATTGTTTTTTGAATTTTCCTATATATGTGTATTGACAAATCAATAGCAATGGATGGATTTGTGGATTTTTGCCTGTGTTGGGGCATTTTCCTCACCCGGAACATCACCAAGCAAGCCCATCTCAAGGGACTGTTAATATTTTTTTTCTTCATATTATCAATCTTGGTCAGTAATATAAATTGTAGGTTAGTGTTAGACAAAATTTTAAAACTAAAAAAGATTTAATTCAACAAATACTGTCATCCCTTGCTGTCTTATATGTCTTAGCAAATTGGGGCCATGACAATGTCCTCAAAAGTACGTCGGTAAGTTTCAGCATTCTAGCTGTTTTCAAATGCTCCCCAGCACAATATTGTGGTTATAAATATGGCCAACTGGCGGCCATGTTCGATATGTAGTTTCAAAGCCTCAAACAGATTTTCAGAAGTACATCCATCTGCACCTGCCCACCAAATGGCACATTGATCCTCTCAGTTGTTTGGCAGAAGAAAATCAAAGATAACGCAGACCCCGCGCAAACGCTGGCGTCGCCACGTGATCACATAATCCCTTATTTTCAGAGAGACAGAAGATATTCACCTCACTTTAAGGCAGGATCAGATATTTCAGAAGATTTTTTTTGTTATATTTCATGAAATCCCCAAAACAGCCCAACAAAAAATGAAAAATGAATTGGTTTGACAATAAATACAAAATCCGGTACCCACAGCTGTCACAAACGTGTAATAAGTTTGGTAAATTATTTGCCCATCCATCCATTCATTTTGACCCAAATTAAATCAGTGGATGGCCTGCCCACGAAGTCATCTATGACCCGACTACCTGCGACCCCTGTTCTCGCACTAATCGCACGTGGCTGGAGTGTTAGGCTATCGGGGCCTTTCTGTGTGGAGTTTGCCTTTTCTCCCCGTGTTCGCCTGGGTTTTCCCTGGGAGCTCCAGTTTCCTGCTACAGTCCAAAGACATGCACATCAGGCCAACTAGAGACCCTAAATTTCCCATAGGTATGAGTGTGAGAGCGAATGGTGTGCGATTGGTGAGTGTGCCCTGCGATGGATTGGCCAGCTGCAGAGGGTGGGTCCCTGCCTTTCACCCATAGTCAGCTGGGATAGGCTCCAGCTCCCCCCACGACCCTAGCAGTGTTGTGTTAGTTCACAATTAATATGAACTAGTTCAAAGTTCAATTCACAGATTTTAAAATGAACTAGTTCAGTTCATAGTTCATATTTTTTTAAAAATGAACTAAGTTCACAGTCCCAAAAAAAGAACTAGTTATTTTAAGTTTATTTTTAACGCACTCATCCAAGCAGTATTCCGTCATTAGAGTCTCTTCTTATCAATTCATCCCCAGCTCCCAATCATTGCCACAATGTCAAAAATGGAATCGCAGCTTATTTACCAAGTTATAATGCTGAAAAAATGTCAGTAGATTCAAACTACATGCTGAAAGTAAGGTCCAGCAAAGTTTCTGAAATGCAATTAGCACCGCACCTCTCAATTTCCCATTGACTAAAATGGAAAAACTCCTGCTATTATTACATCCCCGAATGGCGAATGGTGTTCCGGGGGATATTATGTTTTTGGTCCGACCGCCGCCGCAGCACTACGTGTTAACGCGATAACTTCAGTAATATTTCAATTACGAATTTCAAGTTTTGCATATAAGTAAGTATCATAAAGAGGAAGAACTGATTTGATTTTGGACAATTTACTCAATTCTCAATTTCAATTTCTAGATTGGCCACCAGGGGCTAAAAAAAAAATCACTTTTTTTTATCATATCTCTGGAAATGTTTGTCCGACTGACCTCAAATCAACTGCAAATGAAAGGTCATGACCTGAGGATATGTCCCACAATGACATTATACCTGTTTGGTTCAAAATTTTGACACAAGGTGGAGCTTTGTCACATAAAATTCACCATTTTTGCAATATCTTTGGAACTATTTGTCCAATTGACATATAACTACGTGCAACTGCAAGGTCATGACCTCAAAACGTGTTACATGATGACATCATACCTGTATAGTTCAATATTTTGCCACCAGGTGGTGCTTTTTGATGGAAAAATTACCATTTTGCCCATATCTTCTGAAACATTTGTCTGATTGACCTGAAAGTTCAAATGAAAGGTCATGACCTGAGGGGCTTTATATTGTATTGGGTCTATTCAAGGATTGGGGGCATTCGGGGATATACCCCAAGCCGTCGCCTCTGACGGCATAAGCCTAGTTTTGTTATTTAAAAGGTGTACAATCGTAAAACTTTCCTGCGTGGGACTGGATTACATAAAAAAAGAATCGAGGTGCAATTTTTTCTTGACACTTTTCGAGAACGAAGTTATAAGCACTTGTTTTAGTCAACCGTTAATCCATTCTTAGGTTAATATGACTTACATCTGACTCTGATTGGTCACTCGCATAGCATTAGTGAATAGTCTGCAAGTAAATTGCCGTAAGTAATGTAGTTTGAACTCCCATGGTTACTGAGCTATGTTTTCATCTCACGGAACCGACAGCCGAGCAGTATGCTGAAACGCTATCTTCGCTGGCTAATCATAGAAAGCTAGCCAGTTTGGTCGACTGCCTTAGCTAGGATTGCGTTATCGTAATAATAATAATAAAGAAAAAAACTCACAGCTTGCTCACTAAATAGTCCCTAGATAGGCAGATGCCTGATAAGGATGCTTCTATTTGTGCAATTCATCCGGAATGAACACCGCTAACATTTCTGCCAGGTCATTCGCTATGGCTAAGGCTATATCCAGCTAGCTAAATTACAGATAAAGTTTTCCATCAAAGCTGTCTACAGCGACCCGATTACCAAACACGCCAGCTAGACAAGTGGCTAGTCAGTGTTGCGCTTCCCAGTAAGACATGTTTTTATATGCTCGACGTCTCGAACAGTGTCATGTAAAATTGTGCATTAATTTTTCTTCTTATATGTTTTTCGATCATAACTATGTTGAGATGGTTTCTGAAGACCCCTTAATTTGGTGGAAAATAGCAGGAATTTCTCAATTATAGTCTCCATGGGAAATTGAGAAGTGCGGGGCATTTCACGCCATAATGGTATCTTCAACTGTGCTCGTAGAAGGAAGCGGCGGCAGCCTCTCCAGTTCTATAGACCCATTTAGAATACGGGCTGTGCGCGAATCTTGGCCACGGAAGTATGGCGGACCATAATAGCTTGTTAAGCTATATGAGGGCATTAGCCATCAAAGATCGCAAATTATACCTAAACAAATTAACTTTGACAAATGGCAACCAATTTCCAGATCCGCATGGTATCAGTGAGTGGGTCGATGACGTTAGTTAGTGGCCCAGTATTCCGTGGTCTGATATATATATACCCATTTGATCAAGAAACCTACTGTGTAGCTACACCAGGGAGGAACTACGAGCATACAAGTCACTGCATGCTTATGACTACGTTATCTGCGGACATAAGCAGAATGTTAAATACCACGACAGACTTGGAGTTTTCTGTCTCGAAATCAGAGGTCCTTCCCAGTCAAACACAAGGGCATAAAACCGCCGTGTATGACGCATGGGTTATAATAATAATAATAATAATAATAATAAAAATAAGAGTTGTCAGAAAGACAACAAAGCTCGCCAGGGGGCAAGGTTAAAGTTTTTCTGCACGCGGACGAACTCGGACGCGGACGCCGGGGGTACGACAATAGCTCTCCGGACGTTATTCGTCCCGGCAAGCTAACAAAACACTACGGCCTGACAGCTAATTGTACCTGCATGGCAGGCTATTATTTTATATGGTTGCTAGCTAGCGAGTTTGACTGCGTAGTTTTCATGCAAACATGAAATCTGCTCCAGTTATTCTCACATATTTCATTTAATGTCTGTAACCGTGAGACGCGCGTCAAAAAATTGGTTACATTAATTTCAATGGAGCAAAGCTGACTGGCAGCGTGTGACGCGCGCCAGATTTTTGCTTTTAGCCATTGCTCAATTTCTTGAGCGTCAACTCAATAGAGACGCATTTATCTTTTAGGTTAGGTTGTCGAAACCAATATACCTGCTTTTTATCCATGTCGCAGTTTTGAGAGGAAATCCGTTATTTTGTGCGCATTTAAGTTATCAAGGGATCTACAGTAAGTCAGAACCTAACTCGAGGTACACTGGTAAGAATTTAACACTGCTAAGTTAGCTAGCTAGCTAATTTGCTGCGGGGTGAAGTAAAGTGAATCACAATCTTAATTTACTAGACAGCTAAATTTAGGAGGAAAATTATGCCTGTATATAACATATAGTGCGCAGTAACCTGAACGTCGCACTTTTTCATCTCTTAAAATAAGCTTTATCGGTAGGTATTTTCAAAATTCAGCGTCATCTTTTTGAATATTTTGAGAGTGACACCCATGGCTTCTCGGTCGTGTTGACAGCTGTCAATGTTGATGCGGCTGACGCTTTCAGTGGGCGTTTAAAAGCATCAAGGCAACGTTTGGAGTTTGAATTGATGCTTCGCTTGCAGCCAGTGGGCGTTTTACGGATGTGATCCTCTCAGAATCCTGTACAACTTGAGTCCACCAATGAAACATCAATTCTGACAGCCGTACACGCAACAACCAGACATTTCGGTGCTGGTAAAATATCTAATTCAATGTTTGCAGATTCATAACTTGTCAGACTGAATTGGGGAGACCGCTACTTCCGTTGCCAAGATGCGCACACATCTTTTTTATGACGTGGGCTGTAAATGGGTCAATATAAACTCATTGGCATAAACCAAGCGGCGGCGGCGTCAGTTGATGACGTCATCACAAAGCTCTGGGAGAAGTATTTTTGGCAACAATATTGAACACCCGTTATTCCCTTCCAAAATGAACTCGTTCAGGGAATCCTTCAATTTCAGCAGATGCGTGAGTGCAGTTCATCGTTCGTCAAAAAAAATGAAAGTGTTCATGAATGCCGTTCTTTTTTCCTGTTCACGCACAATACTGGACCCTAGTGAGAGAGAAGTGGGTACAGTGAATGGATGGATGGGCTTTGGAGGAATAAGTCAAACAAGGGGGGATTTTTTAATGCTCGCTACTGTCAAAATTAGCTTTGTGCTCGCAGGTTTTTTCAAAGTTGCCCACCGTACTGTTACATGTGTCTAAATACAATATTAGTCATTGTATTAGTCATTGTCAACACATTATTAGTCATGAAACTGAGTGAAACAGAAGCTGCACCTGGAAGGCCTGTCGCACGCAGTGCAGTTTTGCCAGGAAGTCCTCATCGCTACTGCACTCCAGGAGCTTCGTCCTGCACAAAGGGAACAGGCAAAAGCCTTGGCCAATGAAGTGCACAGGAACACAGCCAGTGACATATACATATGCATCCTATTCTCAGTTGCTCAAGTGCACAGTGAACACCTTGAGTCTTGAGGTTTCGCTGCACATCAACATTCCCCCCAGCTGACAGGGCCTGTGGAGTTACCTCAATGATCTGTAGGCTACATGCCCTTCTCTCGCCAGAGCGAGGGCTTCTTCGTACAGAGCCAAGGGCCTCAGGGACTGAGAGGCATCATCCGGAGAAAAAGTATCCAACTCCTGCACAGATAGCCCAGGGTCATTGTGTGAAGAAATGGGAAATAAAAGCTGTCGGTAGCTGCAGGACATCAAAACCAAAGCTGACAAAAGCACAACAGATTCAGAGCCGATGATACCGCTGGGGAAGATGTAATGATGCTGTTCTAGCATACATAACAACTAGACAGTCCGGCCAGCTGCGGCCGCATGGGTGCGGCCCCCAAAAGCCCACTTCTCCCGTTTCTTGCACATATTCGGTCAATACTGTCTCCATAGCAACCAAAATCGATAGGTGTCATAAGTGAAGGACGCATGTCTACACCAAATATGAACGTAATCGGTCAAAAATTGCAGCCTGTACTGCATCTACAAGGAAATCAACATTTTGCCACTAATCTTCATATTATGCGGCCAATGCTATCACCATAGCAACGAAAATCGATAGGTGTCATATGCGAAATATAACATGTCTGTACCAAATATGAAAGTAATAAGTCAAAAATTGCACCCTGTACGACATCCACAAGTAAATCTCTATGTTTTACAAGTAATTTGCATATTATTCGGCCAATACTGTCGCCATGGCAACCAAAATTGCTAGGTGTCACAAATGAAGTACAACACATGACTATAGCAAATATCAAAGTAATTGGTGAAAAATTACAGCCTGTACTGCATCCACAAGAAATCTGTGTTTTACCCCCAATTTGCATATTATTCAGGCAATACTATCGCCATGGCAACCAAAATCAACATGTGCTATAAGTGAAGTGTACCACATGGCCATACCAAATGTGAAAGTAATTGGTCAAAAATTACAGCCTGTACTGCATCCACAAAGAAATGTCTATGTTTTGCCACCAATATGCATTTAATTTGAGCAATACGGTCGCCACAGCAACCACAATTGATAGAGTTCATAAGTGAAGTACAGCACATTTCCATACCAAATATGAAAGTAATCGGTCAAAAATTACTGCCTGTAGAGCGTCCACGGGGAAGTGTCTATGGACACGGATGTGGCAGCAACGACAAACGTGCATCCATAGTAGCCGCCCGACTTCGTCCGAGGGCAACATTAACAGTACAGGAAGGTATTGCTTCAATAGTGTTGTACAGCTAAGGGGTGGTAGGGTGGTTCCGCACCTTGGCAGCAGAAAAGACAGGGTCGTCTGACAAGGTAGTGGTGGCATCATCAGACTCCCTCAATCGATTCAAGTGTGACTCAGCCTGAAATAAACAGCAGAGAAACACATCTGTCATACAGCAGGACCTAACTCTGATGACTCAGGCAAACATACAGCTTTAAAATGAAGATGCAGACGTTTGTTTGTTTGCAGGCTTTGTTTGGCCACATCAATGGACGCCAATCATATTCAAAGCTGTCGTCCACAACTTCGTTATCCGAAAAATATTCAGCCATGATTCACAAAACATCCGTAAGCAAAATCCACGTAAAGCGCCGACCGTGGTATTGCTTCAATAGGGTGGTTCCGCACCTCGGCAGCAGAAAAGACAGGGTCGTCTGACAAGGTAGTGGTGGCATCATCAGACTCCCTCAATCGATTCAAGTGTGACTCAGCCTGAAATAAACAGCAGAGAAACACATCTGTCATACAGCAGGACCTAACTCTGATGACTCAGGCAAACATACAGCTTTAAAATGAAGATGCAGACGTTTGTTTGTTTGCAGGCTTTGTTTGGCCACATCAATGGACGCCAATCATATTCAAAGCAGTCGTCCACAACTTCGTTATCCGAAAAATATTCAGCCATGATTCACAAAACAACCGTAAGCAAAATCCACGTAAAGCGCCAACCGTGGTATTGCTTCAATAGTGTTGTACAGCTAAGGGGTGGTAGGGTGGTTCCGCACCTTGGCAGCAGAAAAGACAGGGTCGTCTGACGAGGTAGTGGTGGCATCATCAGACTCCCTCAATGGATTCAAGTGTGACTCAGCCTGAAATAAACAGCAGAGAAACACATCTGTCATACAGCAGGACCTAACTCTGATGATTCAGGCAAACATAAAGCTTTAAAATGAAGATGCAAACGTTACAACAGACATTTTTAACTCAATTTTATTTACAACCCCAAATCAAAAAACAGTTCTGACAAAACTTTAAATAAAAATTAAAACTAAAGGGAGTGATCTGTTAATCATCTTTGACCTGTATTTCATTGAAAATGATACAACAGCATATTATTTGACGTTTCACCTCATGAATTTTGTAGATTTTTTTAATAGACACTTTGATCTTTGCAACAGACTGCAAATAAGTTGAAAGAGTAAAGTATTTGCACTTTGTAATGCAGCCACTAATTTTCACAATACTTATAGGAGAAGTACCGTTTTTACAGTTTTTACATTATTTGTGGCATTAAATACAATAATTTACTCACCAATATAACTTTCCTGTCACTCGAAGTCCTTCGGTAGATATTTAGATCCAAAGAGAGCCGTGCATATCCGTATAATGGGAGTGAACAGGGCACCAAGAGCGCAGCCTCTAATGCCACATTATCTGTCGCGAAACTCATTCATTTCACCAATATTTTGTTATGATCCACTAGAGTTGTTTCCCTTTTGAGTCCGAGGTTGCCTGTTATCGCCATTCGGCGTCTGTAGCTTGACTTACAAACAGCTGAACTGGACGTTGTCATCTCAGGTGCCTCTAGAGTTGTGAGACAGTCATTTCTGGAAACATCCAGACCTCAAACCCCACTTGGAGCAGCAAAGGCATTCCTCATAGGCATAGTCGAACATTGTCCACAAGAACACCACCATTTACCATCTATTCGCGGACGTGCAGCGGTTTGTTGTTCCCTGGCCAGCTGTTCCTCTCTTTGCCTCCGCATCCTCCTTTTAATGAGCTCCTCATCTGTATAGGTGACTTGCAATAGTCACGTGACCGAACACTGGAATGCCTCATTAACTAGTACCAACGGCCTGCTTCGCCATTAGTGTGGCCAAGCACATCAGCAATGGAGGCAGAGGACAGTTCGGCTGAGCCTAAATCACAGTATTGTACTGTCTCGCCTTGCATACATTCGGTTGAAGCTTTAATGTTATATACCCACTTTTCTGGAAGATACTTTGCTATAAGTTCCTGATAACATTTCTTCCAAAACAAAACAATTCTGACAGCAAGTTACTAAATGAGCTCATAGCAGAAACACGCAAACGATCGAAAGCATTGCATGTGTGGAGCTCGCAAAGTGGTAACTCCTTGCAGGACAAACTCTGAATCCAGTTTTCACTTTTTCAGCTTGTAATTCGCCAAAACATTTTTTAAAGGGGATAAAATTCCGTCACGGCAATGCAGAGAAATCATTTGTTATACCAGACACAGCTTTAGCATCAGAGCGAGGGCGCACATCAGCAAAGTTCCCGGCTGACCCTGGATAAGCATAACGATCGTTTCACTAATTGCAGCCTTATCAGCCCAACTTAGGTACAACGCCTCTCCGCTTAGCTTCAACTGTAGCAGCTACGATCAGGTAACATTAAGACGAAACAACCACCTTGATTGCTTACCAAAGTAACGCAAGCATACCAGTCAGAATTACTGCAAATGAATCAACCAGGAGCGCTTCCAGTAGCGCGACACACAAACACACATGCGATAGTGACCAAGCGGTCACAACAACAGTTTTCTTAAATGGGCCTATTGTTATCAGTTTGCAACTACAGCACCCTCCATAATTATTGGCACCCGTGGTTAAGATGTGTTAAAAGCCTTAAAATAAATTGAATTTTTATTGCAGAAGCATACTCTCACACTGAAAATTGTAGAAAACTGTAACCTTCAACTCAAGTGAATTTTAAGGGAAAAAAAATCCCTGACAAAGAAATAATTATTTTCATAAAATCACCTGTTCCACAATTATTGCCCCCCCCCCCCAACAATTCCGAGGAATTAAATGTAATTGAAGTATTTCTGTCATTTCTACAGTAGTTTACAAAGTTGATCAGAGTATCTAGGAACATTTAATTAGTAAGTCATCGCTTCCTGTTTCCCTGGGGTATAAATATGACGTGACACAGAAGCTATTTCTCTTATCCACTCTTCAACATGGGAAAGACTAAGGAACACACCATTCAAGTAAGGCAGATGTGTGTCGACCTCCACAAGTCAGGCAATGGCTACAAGAAAATAGCCACTCGCCTGCACCTGCCCATATCTACTGTCAGAGGAATCATTAAGAAGTTTAAAACTGGAACAGTGGTAAACAAGCCTGGACGAGGACGCAAGGTTATTTTGCCACCAGGCACAGTGAGGAGGATGTTAAGAGAAATAAAAAGTTCTCCAAAGCTCACTGTTAACAAATTGCAACAAATGGTAGCATCTTGGGGTCACAAAGTCTCCAAAACAACCATCAGGTGCTATCTCCATGCCAACAAGCTGTTTGGGAAGCATGCAAGGAAAAAACCTTTTCTCACTCACAATCATAAACGCAAATGTCTGGAGTTCGCTAAGCGGTACTGGGACTTCAACTGGGACCGTGTGCTTTGGTCAGATGAGACCAAGATAGAGCTTTCTGGCAACAAACACCCTAAGTAGGTCTGGCAGAACACAAAAGATGAGTATGCAGAAAAGCAGCTCATGCGCACTGTGAAGTATGGGGGAGGATCGATGATACTGTGCGCCTGTTTCTCCTCCAGAGGCCCTGGGAACCTTGTTAGGGTGCATAGCATCATGAACGCTTTGAAATACCAAGACATTTTAAATCAAAATCTGGTGGCCTCTGCCCGAAAGCTGAAGATGGGCGGTCACTGGGTCTTTCAGCAAGATAATGATCCTAAACATGTGGCCAAATCTACACAGAAATGGTTCACCAGACACTGAATCAAGCTCCTCCCATGGCCATCTCAGTCCCCAGACCTCAACCCCATTGAAAACCTGTAAAGTAAGCTGAAGAGCAGAGTGCAAAGGAGAGGACCCAGGTCGCTGGCTGATTTAGAGCGATTGTGCAAAGAGGAATGGTCGAAGATCCCTCCTTCTGTTTTCTCCCATCTTGTGAAACATTATAGGAGAAGATTAGGTACTGTTTTATTGGCAAAAGGGGGTTGTACAAAGTATTAACATCAGGGGTGCTAATAATTGTGGCACACATGATTTGATGTAAAATAATTATTTCTTTTTTTTCCGACTGAATAAATGCACTTGAATTAAAGATTGGATTTTCCTCTTTTTTTCATTGTGGTTCTATATTATTTAGAGAAAAACTAAATTTATTAGAAGCTAAAGAACACATCTTAACCAGGGGTGCCAATAATTATGGATGGCACTGTATAATCCAATACAAACTGCCTCAAGTGTATAATCACTAAAAACTAACCACGGATGAAATGGTCACAAATGGATTTCCTCTGTATATGTCCAAGTCAGCCCTGGAAATTTTTTTCACCCTGATTCTGTAGCCTCTAATACCGGGCACACAGTAAAATCGTTTCTCTCTCTCCCGATCAGACCAGTTGGAACAGCCAACGATGGCACACTTACTCAGCGTTTTCTCTACTTTTCTCTGTGTGCAGTTTGTAGCGTCAATAGCCTGGGGCTTTCTTTGGCCACATGAATGGACACCCATCATATTCAAAGCTGTCGTCCACAACTTTGTTATCCGAAAAATATTCAGCCACGATGCACAAAACTAGCGGTAGCAAAATCCACGCAAAGCGCTGACCTTGGCTGAGCTAATGAACCGTACTGCTTCTGCGCGCTGAACCTGAGATGACAACGTTCAGTTCAGAAGTTAGTAAGTCAAGCTACAGACGCCAGATGACGATAACAGGCAACCTCGGACTCAAAAGGGGAACAGCACTAGCGGATCATAACATAATATTGGTCAAATGAATAAGTTTCACGACAGATAATGCGGCATTAGAGGCTGCGCTCTCGGTGCCCCATTCACTCCCATTATACGGATATACGCGGCTCTCTTTGGATCTAAATATCTTCCGAAGGACTGAGTGACACGAAAGTTATGTGGGTGAGTAAATGATTGTATTTTATGCCACAAATAATGTCAAAACTGTAAAAACCGTACTTCTCCTTTAACAAGAGCCATCAGGAGATGGCATATCCCCCCTGGCCCCATGTCATCATCTTCAGATTAGCAAAAGGCACCACGTCAGGTCATAATTAATGTGCACACTGAGTTTTGTGGAAAAATATTGAACGGTTTTCAAATTATGCTCTGGAAACTAAATGTAACAGAAAGATAGGCAGATGGACAGACGGACGGACGACCGCACCTACGACTATATCTCCCTGCATTATACAGTATGCCAGGGGGATAATAATAAGTGTTTGATTACTGAAGACACCAGGTGACTAAGTCTGCTAAGTGTGCAAAGCATGGCTATACGCTAGTGTTGTAGTACTCAAGACCACTTTTACATGGTCTTGGTCTTGTCTTAGTCTCGACGCTCTCTGGTCTTGGTATTGGACATAACGGTCTTGAGGGGATTTCAAAATCCAGGCAAGCAGCTGGTCCTGGTACAGCCTCATTATTACTACTCAGCCTTCTTCAAATGTAGCCAATAAGAGGCATCTATTTTAAAAACGTGAATGTAAATTTTTCCCTGCCTGCGCGGACTCCCCTCCCGCCTCTCTGTCTCGTCTCACAACATGTGCGCAAAGAATTAGTCCGGTCAAAAAAATGTCAGCTAATTTATCTATGATAAAGTTTTCCTTTACAGATTGCAAAGAATCTACATGTGAAATAACAAAGAAAAAAAGGTTTCTGCGGTGTGCAGATTTTGTCAATTCGCCCTGACCAAGACTGCCAGTACCAGGGTTGGATTAAAATACTTTTTTCAACTGGGCCTACGCTGTCGGCGGCCGACAGCAAGGGGTATATCCCCAACATTCCCCAATACTCGAAGCCCCCTTTATTAGATTCCCTTTTTATCATGTACAATATGAGGCAAATTTGAGGTCTGTGCAAGTAATTATTCCAGAGATATGGTTATGGTTTTCAATATATAGCGCCACCTGGAGGCAAACCTAGGAGTGCATACTTGCCCAAAATCTAATCAGTTCATCCTCTCTACCATATCTACCCATATGCTAAAAATGAGAAGCCAAAGTAAAGTATTTTGTGAGTAATCGCTATAATGGATAAAATCTGCGTACGCGGCGGCGGGTGGGGCGAAAACAGGATATCCCTGAAACTTGTATTTCCGAGGTGTTTCTTTTATAAATTTGGCATCTCCAATCCCACCCGAATCTGGAATGCCCAATTGGAGAACTATGTACAAAGCTTGCTCGTATGCGACCCCTTGCTGCCAACTCAGGATAGTGAGACAGTTCACGGCTCTCCTCCGAAGCACGTGCCTGTCTGCCACTGATTCTTGTACACTCATTGGTTGAATCTCCGCAAGTTCAGAACTAGGGCGGAGGATACCCGGACATGAACCAACCCGGAGTCTTCCTGACGAGCGCCCGTCTGGCCAACAGGAGGCCCTGGAGCAACGAACAAAGCTGTTATTATATACCCAAATCCGGCAGTCCCTTCCCAATTTGAAAACCTGTAGCGCGATAGCCAATTGTGCGTTACTCTGAAAAAGCTGCCGACCCCTGCCGGTGGATACGCCGGGGGTCGAACTCGCGACATGGTGATCATCTCTGCACTGCAGAGCAGTGCCTTTACCGTGTGAGCCACCCGGCAGCGTTTCCGAGGTGTAATTAAAGTGATTGTAATCACTTTTGTAATTATAATTTGATTTTAATTGAATTTTTTATCGAAAAGTAATTGTAGTTGAACATTCTGTCCAGAAAGTGATTGTGATTGTAATTACAATTTCAAATCAATTGTAATTGAAAAAACAGGCGTGCAATGCACGGAATACACCTCAGCCCGATGTCGAAGTTTTTGGAGACGCCCGCCCACCGCCCGACCGCCCAACCGCACAAAGGATAGCAATACCCCGTCAGCCTTGAGGGCAGAGGGGTAAAAAGTAATTGAACCCAACCCTGGCCGGTACAACGTCAACTTTCACCAAAAGTGAGTCCCCCCTCACTTTTACCCTCGTCCCACTTTATTTTTAAGCAGTTTAGGAGGTTTGCACATGCATAGACTATTGTCACGCTGTCTTCAACGGACATCATTCAGGCACAGCGCTTCTCTACCTAGTATCATAACAATAGGGGGCGCAGCGAGTGAAACAGCACTAGGATCCAGTGGCGGGGGGGCCATGACAGGCACACTCACGACAGTTTCTGACCCCGACCGTTGTTTGCATAGGTATCTTTCAAAACTGAAATATTCATACTAATTGAGACTGTTCTTATGCACTTTTGTACGTCGCTCTGGATAAGAGCGTCTGCTAAGTACCTGTAATGTAATGTAATGTAATGAGACCTGCAAATACTACTACAGTGTACTACTGAATATTTATACCACTGCAGCTTGGTGCTGGCAAGTCGATGTCATCACGGTACATTAGTCATCATTTTAATTAAACATAAGACGTTATAACATGAAATAATTTAGATTTCCTTTTGGAAAATGCTGCATAAAACAAACAATGATAATTTTATTCAGCTGTTGATATCGTCATTGAGACAGCAAGTGTTCCCAGTTCTAGCGACGGGCCTGGCTGTTTTACAAATGAATGGCTTCGAAGTTTTGAGGATAGCTATGTATGCAGGGTGACTACTGGGGGTCTCATAAATGTCCTGGTGTCATGTTGAGTGTTCTGAACTTTCGTGTCTTCAATGCCTTTAACCGAAACCATCAGCCAGATGAAAATAGCCAAAACGGCAGGTGGTCGACTGTTGGTGGTTGCCCCCTATTTTCCCAGTTTGTCATCATTACCGCCAATATCAGTCCTGCAGAGTAAAATTAGCAAAATCATGCTAAATTAGCTAAATATGACTATTCACTGGTTTCAGAAGATTCCAAAATTCATGCAAGGGAACTTTCCTATCCGTTTTCCAGCTTCGTGAAGTTGGCACCTCAAATGACGAAAATTTGAGTGAAACCCATTACATTTCTTTCAGCTTTTTTTGTGCACGTTTGTGAAGGCAAAATTAGAATTCAGCGGCCGCCGCAGCTATTCATCTTGGATGGAGATCTTAAATATTTAATGTCTCCGGAACGGTTACAATGGATTTTGGACTGCGTAAACATACCAATCCCTAACAGGAAACATTTAAATTCCTATAAAGTCTCAATCCTCTGAAAGGGCAATAATAGCTGTCATGCAGTTGCTACACACAATTATTTCACCCAAACACTGCCCATATTTACAGTGAAGCGAAAGGCTTGCTTGGTCTCGGTCTCAGTCTCGGTCTCGTCCTGCTCTGGTCTTGGTCTCGAAATGGTCTGTCTTGGTTTCGGTCTCGTTGCCCTTTGGCCTGGGTAGTGTCTTGGTCTCGGCTAAGGCGGTCTTGACTACATTACTACTGTACGCCCACATGGCTGCCTCGTAATTACCCACAGGAGCTACGTGACGTCACCGTGTCAAAGGTAATTTGTACATAGAGCCAACCCGAACTGGATTGAACAGTGCTGGGATACCAGATTGACAAGACAGGTTTCTCAATATGTTGCTCAATTAGTACCTTCTCAATCAATCCATTTTACGCAGAAAAAATGGCCGACACACGTGCGAAGTGTTTCTTGCGTGCAGCTTGCGACAAAGGCAAAGTGCTAATTGTTATTATTGAAATTTTTATGGACTGTGATAGTGTCTCACAAATGGACAAAGTGGAAATAACATTCAATAAACAATTGGGAGCAATCAGAGTTATTTTCATTTTCATTGTTGCTATAATTGATTTAATCTGCTGGGCTTTTAATTTGTGTTTAAAGAAAACAGCTGACATTACAGTCCATTCCAGCAGACTACCGTAAGGGATGCTTTGTTTTTCCCTTTGAAACTGCAATACAGAATAATCCAGGAGAGGTTCACTTGATTCGAACAATGTTAAGTATCTAGCCTATTCTAAATAACAAAATAGGCGTGCAATGCACGGAATACCCCTCAGCCTGATGTCCCAGTTTTTGGAGTCGCCCGCCCGCCCGCCCAACCACATGAAGGACAGCAATACCGTGTCAGTCGTGAGGGCTGAGGGGTAAAAATGACTAATCAAAGAAATTACTTAAGAAATAAACTGGAGAATGCGAATTCACATATGATGTCTCAAATCGCAATTTACAAATTTCAAAGCTGCGTGAACATAAATGCCATTCACTCAACTCTGCCATTCAGCTTTCGGTTTTAATGCCCCAGCACTTAAACAATTAATTTGCATTAAAAATACCAAACATGCCCAGTAAATGATCCGCAAAGTGAAGTTTAATAGCCTATGGTGTAATCCCATTCCGCTAATCAACGAGATGAGCAAAAATGACACGTTTTATTGGGTTTGTTGGTTGTGGCTATATATATTTTTTTCTTATGGATTAGGCTAGTCAGACTGGCTTCGGTAGCAAGACCATCAGCTGTGGTTCTCGTTGTTTTGGGAGACACTGGCGGGCAAAGTTTGCGTTAAACCTGCAAGCTGCAGTAGGACTGCTCACGATGTAATGGAAATGCACTTGTTAGTACCGTTTCAAATGAACCAGCTTTAATAACTCAGTTTGCTTTACCAGTAGCAGACGAATACAACATGATCTTAAAGTTCACTGACAAATCAGTGCTTGTTGGTGTTAAGGAACACGTCGTAATGCAAACTGACTTCATGAAAATGGGCCTCGCTGAAGCGGGCAATACCCCTCAGCCCCGAAGTCACTGCTGCAAGGTCAAAGGTCAAACTGGGACGAAACCTTGTAAAGGCACACCTACCCCCCATGGGGAGTCCACATATGCAATATGAACGTCCTAACCCAAGTGTTTACAGAGAAATAGCTCGGACAATGTTTTGAAAGTCAAGGTCACTGCTGCAAGGTCAAAGGTCAAACTGGGAAGAAACCTCGAAAAGGCACACCTACCCACCATGGGGAGTCCACATATGCATTATGAACTTCCTAATCCAAGTGATTACAGAGAAATAGCCCGGACAAAATTGGCGGCAGCCGCCTGCCCGCCTGCCCGCCCGCCCGCCGAAGGGACGACAATACCCCTCGTGCCCGTGTTGGGCTGAGGGGTAAAAATGCTTCCAACTTAATTGGCTCCTCGCTCAAATCACTATACCTTCACGCGTTTCAGGGCCTGATCCCACTCCTGTAACATCTCCTCCAACAGGTCCATACCTAAAGAGGAAAAATTTTACTTAAACAACCAAAGAATAATAAAAATTCTAGTACATCAAGGTATTACAAGCACACTACCCAGCTCAGCTCAGTCAATTCAAATCAACACCAGTTCATCTGTATAATAATGGAATACATTTATATTATATATATATATTGTTTTTTAAATGTACACTATCATTCGATACACCGATTAGCCACAACATAAAAACCACCTGCTAAATAGTGTGTAGGTCCCCCTTATGCCCTAGGTAAATTATGCAGATGTAGCTGGCTGCATCATCTGATGTTGAAGAAAATAGGACTCTTAATGAACCAAGTGACCTTCTTCAGTTTCTCCAAGGTCTAATTCTGATGCTCACGAGTCCCTTGTAGGCACTTCTGTGAGCAGACCAAGGCTTGAATGGACATTTTGCCCAGCAACCAAGTGCTGCACATAGTAGTAAGGTGCCATGCATTATGTGCTGTGACGCATTCCTCATGAAAGTATCATTAAAATTCTCCATTGCTTCTGCCACAATAGTCGTTCCATCTGTTTGGACCAGACCTGTCTTTGTTGCCCTTGTCCATCGATGAGCCTTCAGTGCCCAACACCCTGTCAGCGGTTCATGGTTTGTTCCTCCTTAGGCCACTGTTATTCAGCAGGTACTCACCACTGCTGACTGGGAGCACCACAAAAGCTCTGCTGCTTTGAAGATGGTCTGACCCACTCGCTGGCCCAGAACTGTCAGGGCCCCTTCTAAGTGGCT
This sequence comes from Gymnothorax reevesii, assembly GCA_029721435.1. Taxonomy (NCBI): domain Eukaryota; kingdom Metazoa; phylum Chordata; class Actinopteri; order Anguilliformes; family Muraenidae; genus Gymnothorax; species Gymnothorax reevesii. The sequence continues at coordinate 61,743,689 of CM056581.1, forward strand.
CAGGTCCCACTTCTCCCACAATCAAAACGTTGACTGCGAGAACTGACTTTCCGCTTAATAATGAAGATCTGTTTACAGACCTTGAAATGCGCCTTTTTCGTGAGGTAATTAATGTTATTTGCTTCATCTGTGTGTGGTTTTAATGTTTTGGCTCATCAGCGTAAATGTAGGCAATGCTTCTAACTACACCAACAAAGTGAATTCACACATTGCTATTTTTTGTTCACATTGACTTTCCATAGAAGTTTGACATTCACACACACTTTGTCAACACAAACTTTCTTTGCCGATGAAAGTACAGTAAATATTGCATAGCTTACTCCCCCCAACAAATAGTGGAGCGGGGTAGTTGAAAAAAAGTGCAAATGGTGATACAAGCAACAGACTTAGCATGAGAAATCTTAATATCCCCATAAATCAAAATCAACCTCCGGCCACTTCAATTTATAGTTATATCCAAGATGGCCAACAAGTTTTCAAAATGGTGGCAAATTTGCTCAAATATTGCTCTATATTTCAATATTTTCAGCCTATAAGCTACAAATATTGCATATTTTCTACACAATCATTGTGAAGTCATATATCTTGGCATTCTTACAGTCATAAAGAGATAAACTAAACCATCCCTTCCAATCCTTATCCTTTCACCACCTATACAACATGTAAGCACTTTCAGATATGGGATACAACTAGGCTCAGATATGTTACAATCCTACCCCTAGCCCGATCATTCATCCAATGCTATTTAATTCCCGTGTGATCTGTACACCTTCCAGAAGGCTATAGCCCCGTCTTCTTTGGCTCGGCTCTCCCGCGCTGGCACATCCTGTCAATTCAGGTGCGGCTGTTTAACTTTAAAATGGGGCTAGAAAAACAGCATTTGGGAAACTAATGACAAATTTCTAACATTAGCTAGCATTGAACCCCATGCTGAGTTTCACAGCTATAGTGTCAACCAGTGTGCCCTGGTAGTGCAATGACACTACACTATTACAATGTTATATTTATTTTTATGTTCATGTTTTCAAATAAGAATGAAAATGCATTAAAAAGAGCTTAATTATTTTCTTACTAGCAAAAACAAACTGATCCAGCTAGATTTACCCCAGATCAATCTATTACCTGAACTTTTAGCGCACATATGAACTTATACGCAAATATTTTGCTCTTTAGCGGCCATTTTGGATATGATGACAGCCATCTTGGATGTTTCTAGAAACTATTTTACATAATCTTAGTACTTGTAGGCTTGCTCTCAATATTTTAGCATAAACTGACAATGATAAAGAAATGAATGAGTGATTAAGGAATTAAATGTCCATATTCATATATCGGATATCGCATATATCATATATAGCCATTATGAAAAACTGTCAAATTCTGTGTGGCCGGAGGTTGATTATGAGACAGGAGACAAAGAAGAATAGTTATGCCGAATTTCATGCTTGTATCACTATTTGCACTTTTTCCCTGCTATTCTCAAGTTACCCGCTCCACTAAAAGAGAAAATCGTTATAATGAGAGCAAAGAAAAATGACTTGATCCAACAAGACTAATTAGTTGCTTCCTCTCAGAGAAGCATTAAAAAGCTTACAGCACTAATGCTGCTGATGCTTGTAATCTATTTGTGCTTTTTGAAATATTTACCAAGGATACAGCCACGAGCCAGCCTAAAGGGGAACTTCTCGCCATTTTCACTTACTGCCAGTGTGTTGTTAGTTCGCCCGTTCTACTGGTTCAACCCAAATTTCTGTTGGACTTGTTTACAATCCAACCCCCAAGAAATGCAGAGTGAGACAGAAGGATTTACCAATGATGTCCAAATTTTCTGCACTAGAGTCCTCTGGTTCTACAGACTCTTCTTCAACTGGCCCCGTTTCCCTCAGGGCGGATGGACTTGCCGCCTGACTTTGTGAGACCGGAGCCCGCACCTGTAACATCACATTAGTCAGGGATGACCCAAGATCAGTAAACCAACCTCACAGGAGGTAAAGCTTCGGCAGCCATGACTGCCTAAAGCCTTCAGAAATTTCTCCTGGCATTGCTCCATGGCAAAGCACATCATAACATACAGCCTAAATTCCAGAATAATCAAGCCAATGCGTGAAGTATAAATTGGAATAATAACAGTAATTCACCAATCCCATTTATTCAGTTGAAAAATGTATGGACAAAATTAGTAATGTTTTAACTCATCAAAATAGTTTTTTTTAAATAATATCAAATTCAAAATGTGATATTTGCAACATTCCAGTTACTACTTCCGAGCATCATCACCTCTCCTTTGAAGGGGAACAGTCATGGTCAATCATCTGTTCTCAAAAAGAGAAATGCAAGGCTACTGCAACATAGCTATTGTCTTTTTTTCTAAGAAAAATACACATAAATAACGAATATTTAACTCTGATTAGCTGGATTTTTTATCATGGAAATCCCTGCTGGTGACACCGGACATGATGTCAGATCCTTAATACTGCCTGGCATGATTCCACACATAGGCATACAGCCTCTAACCCGAAAGATGAGATCATCAGTCGCACATGGTTTTGTTTTCCATTATCTAAATGCCAAATATTATACTCATAAGGCTGTTTTATTACTCCCCTTTAGCACTTGACCATTTGGATTTGGGGTATGTTTTAATCTATTGGACCCAAGTGCCCCTGGAGCAGCAGTGGTGCAGCTCACAGCCAACACCATACAAGGCAGGGCATGATTACAGTGTGGCAATGTAATCATATTATACACCCACTAATCAAGAAATAACTATTTTTGATAACTTTACAACTAGCTATCACCACTATTATTAACTATGATGATAACGATATTTACTGAAAGAAAGCACAATTCCAGCACCACGCAACTAAACAAGCTCATAGCAAAAAGACGTTACTGGTGTTGGTGTTGCCTGTGTGTGTAGCGAATCTATAACTTCATCCTGCCGCACAAGTGTTAAATCACATAAAAGCAGAGCCTACAGATTGTAACCATACAAGGTATATCACATACAGCCAGAATGCACTGAATTAGCAAACGAGAAAGCAAAAAAAGGGACCAAGGGTCCTGCAGCTTACCGGTAAGCAATCTTTTTGCGATGATACAAGCTATTAAAATTTCATGTGAAGTTTGACCTTAAAAATCTTTGAAGGTCAAAGTCAAGGTCACTAATAATCACATACATTTATAAGACCTCCTATATGTCTGCAATACAATCCTAAGCTCTGAAGCAGTTTAGGTGACACAAGTCATGGAAAATTCATTTTTGTCAATTGTGAACTTTAAAGGTCTCAATTCTAAAGGTAGAACTCGACACAAAGCACAACATAAACATCGCCAAGAAAAAAGCAGGAATTCCATTGCTTTTAATCCCTCAGTAATGACAAGCCTGAGAATTCCCTGAGTCATAATTTCCGTGATATTAGAGGGGAAATCCACCGTAATGCACGTGAAACTTATTGATTTAATGCACAATGACTTAAATTTCGCGAGTGAATTTCTTCAGCGCGCTTTGATTGAATAATTGCTGACTACAGCACGAAAACGTGAACGCCACTAAGAGGAGAAACTCACGCCTAAGACGTAAGCTTTGGCATCTCTGCATTTGAGAGAATCAAATTCAAGAATAGAAAAACAAGAATGGAAAAAGTTAAAAGAAAGACCTCCGACAAGTGGGTTGACTGCGAGGTCCAGGCCATGCTCGTTTACTGGGGGAAAGAGAGGGTCAAGACGAGCCGGGAAGGATCCAAGTGAAACGAAAACACGTGTCGCAGGAGTATTAACCTCACACTCCAACTCCGTTGGTGAGCCACTACTAAAGTACCTAATGGGAACAGAGGGCCGAGAGGAACTAAAAAGTGGGCGTAGCCAAAACACTCAGCCGCTTTCAAAAAAGTACCCAGTGGAAAAACGCCTATTGTTTGCAAAGTAATGTGGAAAAAAATGCCACTAGATTGCAGTATTGACATTATTTTTGTTAAGCCAGTCTGGAGCTAGGTTTTGGGCATGTCCTGGGCATGCCTGAGAGGGGAAAGTCCCAGAGAATTGAAAAAAAGCTGGAAGGTGGGAGGGGGCTGGACAAGAGTATGTAAGGAGAAAAATTGAGAGAATGAGTAGTAGGAGAAATTGCAATGAGAAATAGTGGAAGGAGACATTTGACAAGACCTGTCAGTCTTATCAAAACCTGTGAAGCTCTTTTTGTGGATTTTCCCTGTTTTGGAGCATTTTCCTGTCCCAGAACATTGAAATTTTGGAAACATCGCAACATGGGAAGGACAAAGGAACACACCGTTCAAGTAAGGCAGTTGTGTGTCGATCTTCACTAGTCAGGCAATGGCTACAAGAAAATAGCCACTCGCCTGCAGCTGCCCATATCTACTGTCAGAGGAATCATTAAGAAGTTTAAAACAACTGGAACAGTGGTAAACAAGCCTGGACGAGGACGCAAGGTTATTTTGCCACCATGCACATTGAGGAGGATGGTAAGAAAAAAAGTTCTCCAAAGCTCACTGTTAAAGAATTGCAACAAATGGTAGCATCTTGGGGTTCACAAAGTCTCCAAAACAACCATCAGGCTCCATCTACATGCCAACAAGCTGTTTGGGAGGCATGCAAGGAAAAAAAACTTTTCTCACTCACGATCATAACGTCTGGAGTTCGCTAAGCGGTACTGGGACTTCAGCTGGGACCATGTGCTTTGGTCAGATGAGACCGAGATAGAGTGTTTGTTGCCAAAAAGCTCTAAGTGGGTCTGGCGGAACACAAAAGATGAGCATGCAGAAAAGCACCTCATGCCCACTGTGAAGTATGGGGGAGGACTGGTGATGCTGTGGGTCTATTTCTCTTCCAGAGGCCCTAGGAACCTTGTTAGGGTGCATAGCATCATGAACGCTTTGAAATACAAGGACATTTTAAATCAAAATCTGGTGGCCTCTGCCTGAAAGCTGAAGATGGGTTGTAACTGGGTCTTTCAGCAAGATAATGACCCTAAACATGTTGCCAAATCTACACAGAAATGGTTCTGTGAATCAAGCTCCTGCCATGGCCATCTCAGTCCCCAGACCTCAACAAATCCATCCTTAGTTTGTTGCCTTCCTATTTAACTACTTACTTTTCACATAAACAAACCGCAACAATCTTCGTACACAGGACTTCATAACCTACTCCACCCCCTTAGTCCGTACCGAGAAAGGCAAGAAGGCATTTTCCTACGCGGCCCCTTCCTCCTGGAATAAGTTACAGCTTCGCCTGAAGCTGTCAGATTTGATTCCTCTAAATAGTTTTAATTGTTACTGAGGAATATTGAGATCACTTCAAAGATCTGCTCCTGTACTCCTCTCTCCTATTTAGTATTTTACCCTGATGTCCTCGTCAGGTATCTCAACTGTAAATTTGTTTCTATGTTTTAGTGTTACCATTTTGAGTTTGTCTTGTTAGATACAGGTTGCACTTGTAAATGAGTCCCTGGGACTCAATGTGATTTATCTCTTTAAATAAAGGCTTATATAATCCCATTGAAAACCTGTGGAGTGAGCTGAAGAGGAGAGTGCAGAGGAGAGGACCCAGTGGTCGCTGGATGATTTAGAGAGATTGTGCAAAGAGGAATGGTCGAAGATCCCTCTTTCTGTATTCTCCCATCTTGTGAAACATTTTAGGAGAAGATTAGGTGCTGTTTGGTCAGAAAAAGGGGGTTGCGTAAAGTATTAACATCAGGGGTGCTAATAATTGTGGCACGCATGATTTGATTTAAAAGAATTATTTCTTAATGTGGGATTTTTTCCCACTGAATAAATGCACTTGAAATAAAGGTTGGATTTTCTTCTTTTTTTCAGTGGGGTCCTTCATTATTTAGTAAAAAACTGAATTTATTAGAAGTTAAAGAACAATCTTAACCAGGGGTGCTAATAACTATGGAGGGCGCTGTATTTCAATCTTGGTAAAATTGTCTTTGGTTTAATTAAATTTGTTGAAGTTTTAAAATTTAGTCTGTCATCCCTTGCTGCCCGATATGTCATAAATTGGGACCATAACAGCAGTCCACCTTAAATGGAAGTACTGCTTTGCAAAACTAGTATTTGTCTACCACTACGTTCATTCGCAAACATTATGTCTTCACTGATTAGAATACAGGCTCTGTTTGTCAACAGTTTCTGTTTGCCAACGGCACCATTAAGATTATCTACACCTCCAAGGAATATTCGCGCAGACAACGTTGAGCTCTCTATCCACCAGCTGCCTCTGCTTGCGATAGCAGCACTTATCGACTGAAGCTCTTTTAAGTGGCGCATCAGCAAATGCCAACATGTATTTACTTTAATTTCATCAAATGAATACTTGAAATGTTTTCAATCATTCACAACTCTGACTCATTTTGTATGTTTTATTATGGTTTTCATGGCGCAATTTCGTACTTGCGAGTGGCCTTTTTTCTTTTTCTTTTATAGGTTCCCATCCAATCCATAACCCGTGAATGTTGATGACAGCAGACATGGAGCTGCTCAATTTATGCACGCAGTCAAATTATTCTGTCACTAGATGGCACACCATTATTGACATCAGTCAATGAATATTAACTGACAAGCTGAACTTGAACACGGTTTGTAATATTGATACGTTCCATCCTACCCCTGATTTCCAGGGAGCTGCATTAATGAAACTCCTCAGCCATGCCTCACGTCAAACTGCTCTTATCCAATTCTAGGCAGTATAAAGTTTCCAAAGTAACCAAAATACATTGTGAGTGCTCAATCATATAAGCTTTTTTTTTCATTGAAAGTCTTCAAACTCTTGTTTTATTTTGAACCTCTATAACTTCAGCATTCAAACTTCAGCATATCTATAATTACAACAAGTATTTGTCACTAACGTGTCTTAGTCCCCCCCCAGGAAATGGCAAATCGTGTCAAAATGAACAGTGTCTCGGTGTAACCTTGGGAGTGACGCGAAGGTCACCAAAATCGACTGGCGCCGGGGCACCACCCTAATACATGTTGACATGAAATTTGAAGGAAATCCGTCAATTCGTTCTTGAGATATCTCGCTGATAAGGATTCGGGACGTACGTATGTACGTACGTACGGACGGTCGGTCGTGAATACTATGTCCGGCCACTTTGCGCATTCGCGCGGCGGGGGACAATAATGATATATGGCAAATCAGTTCTGATTCAGTGAAACGTATCTTCTACGTGAAAGACATTTGATTTGTCACATTTAAAAATGATTCTACAGATATCTTAAACAATTTAATCCAAAAATTTTCATTGCAATGTAATTGCAGGCATTTTACTCCTTTGAGCTCCCTAACACATACATTCTACATATTTTTTGATTTCATGATGGTTAAGTTCAAAGTTGCATTTTTTTGCCAAAAGCCAACAACAGTTTTCAAGCTTCTAAAAGTAAAAAAAAAAAAAAAAAAAAACATTTTAACTTCTCTAATTATATTCTGACAAGTCAAAATGTAATTTCCACTGGTGAAAACTAAATTAAATATTAAACCAGCTGTAAACTGTCAGGTTTTTGCCCGTTTCCAGTCTTAGTTTCCCGTTTCCTCAAGTACTTATTCTGTATCTTTAATTGACATGCATTTATTTCCCTTAAACAGCTAGTTTCATCTTAATTGTTTCATGCACATCTTCATTCTCAACTAACATATAATGAAGTTATCTGTCCTGGTGTTCTTAATTTCATCAAAAATACTTTTAAAAAATGCTCATTTGGCTGTTCAGGACATATTTCTATTGGATCAATGAGGATGATAATATCACTGATCATTTTGTAATCGAGTGATTTAAAAAAATCATTGACAATAGTCTATGTGTTAGCCAAGCATGAGTTTTGAACATATCACCTAACCCTTTGTACAGCTCATGTGACTTACCTGCCGGTTTTGGTTAAACGTTAACTTGTACTTTGTGCCTTTTATTAGCTAACCGGCCCTATGGGGCGATAAGCTATTGTCGTGGTGTGGCGTCCATCGTCCAGAACATTTTTTATCTTTTTTTTGGCCAGATGAATTTTCGAGTAAATTTGCAATAACTTACTATTGGACCATATCTCCAAAAAATGTTCTCAGATTTTTGATTGATTCGGTTTTGTCCGTTTTATAGGCCCTGGAAATTTTGGCTCCAATGTTAAAGATAGGACTGTGTAATTTAAAAAAAAAAAAATCAGTTCTCAAAGACAGCGCAATAATTTTTTTTTTTAATCAGGAAATCTACTTACCAGGGTACCATTAATTTACAGTGCGAGCGCCATTTTGATTGAATCGACAGAAGTGGGTCTATGGGGGACGCTGCACTTTGTGAATATGCAAGATGGCCTGTGGAGGCCAAATGGTTGCAGATAGAGATTAAGTTTGTATTACTGACATATAGGAAGTAATATACGACCTATAATTTGGCTGTGTTAAAATTGATCTCAGATGACCTTGAAAGGTCAAACTTGAGGTCAAGCAAAATGTTGCAATTTCTGAAGGTTTCTTGGCTTGAAAAAATATTGAAGATTGGGAACATATGTGCATAGAACATAGCCTCCTTTGCAGACGTCTTATGGTGTTCGGTTAATTTCCTTCACACAACAACGTCTGCGCACTCGAGCGAGGTTTTGTGTTCCACCAATCAGAAACTAGCTCCTAAAATCCAGGAGCTAATTATATATGCAGAAACAGATAAAGCCAATATGGCAGACGGTGGCGAACATGTTTTCTCTCGAGCTTTGGATAAAATCTGCAAAACCTTCAGTATTGAAAGTATGAGTATGTTGTGTGAAGGAAATTAACCGAACACCATAAGACGTCTGCAACGGAGGCTAGGGGCTAGTCTCTATCGTCTCTATCGTGGCTGGAACAGGATTAATGAATTCAGGGTTTTCTGCTTGTTCAACTAGTTCAGCTACTCGAAATTGAGGTGGTTGTCCAGGTGCTTTTACGGGAGTTGAAGTGTCAAAGTTATCAAAGATTAGCCGTGTTTTGGCCAACGGAGAGGAACACTCTTCTGTTGTTAGACGTTTCGTTCGGGGCCCTTCGCTTTCATAAAGAAGTTTTAATTCCAATCGCTTTTCATCAAGTTCTTTCTCTATTTTCGAAATTTTTTCAAGTAAGGGATAGCAGCCCGTTCGGCAGACGAATAACTCGTTCGTGTATACCGCTGTGTTAACAGAGATGACAGAGCTTATTACTGCGATATCAAGCTTGTCTTTTCCATGCACACGTATCTTGTCTTTATTTGAGAGGATTTTTGTTCTACACACAAAACAAATGTCGTTTTCTACAAGTTCATTTCACTATTTTTGACAAGCCGCAAGGAAAAGCTATAGTAATGACAGAGATCATAACATATAACAAGCATTCTGATTGGCTCATCAAGCACAATCACATTACGTCACGGAACACAAAACCTCGCCCGAGTGCGCAGACGTTGTTGGGTGAAGGAAATTAACCGAACACCATAAGACGTCTTCAACGGAGGCTACATTGAGCAGACATAGGAAGTCATGTTTGAACTTCATTAAGGTTAAACTTCACATAGTAAAATTTCAATGACTTCTCTCACCAAAACTATTACAGATAGAGCTTAGGTTTGTAATGCAGGCATATAGGAAGCCATGAATGAAGTTTCATTTGGTGACATTGAACTTGACCTTCAGTGAACTTGAATGCCCAGATTTCACAGTGAAATTTCAATGATTTATATCAGCAAAAGGGTCACAGATAGTTTTGGTTTGTATTGGAGTTGTATAGGAAGTCATACATGAACTTTCATTTGGTGGCCTTGAACTTGACCTTTATATAGACCTTCAAAAATCTAACTGGACCTAGAGAAAATTCAATGACTTTTATCACTTCTATTGCAGACAAGAAGAAGTCACATATCAACTTTCATTTGGTGACATTCAACTTGACTGTCAGTGACCTTTGAGGGTCAAACTCCACAGTGAAATTACAATGACCACCAAAATGCTCACATATTGTGCCAAGGTTTGTATAGAGACATTTAGAAAGTCATTTATGAAGTCCATTTGCTGATGACAACTTGACATTCTGTGAGGTTAAAAGTTCACAATTAACATTGAATATATATTGATATATTTTAATGACTTTTATAACCAAAACTGCTTCAGAGCTTAGGATTGTATTACAGAAGGTCTATTAAATCTATGTGAACTTCGATTTAGTGACCTTGGTATTGATTTTCATTGATTCAAATGTCACACTTTACATGAAATTTTCATAACTAGTATTATCGCTGTAAGACAGCTAGCCGGAAAGCTACAGGCCTCTTGGTCCTATTTTGCATTGTTCTGTGCATTTTACTTGCTGTTTGTTTCCATTGTAAAGCGACCTTGGGTCCAAGAAAGGCGCAAAAAATCAAAATGATTAATATTATAATTATTAATGTAATTATTATTATTATTTTTAATACTACTCCTTCTCCTTGTAATCAGCACACCAAAATCACCAAATCCTTTTACAGCTCATGTAACCTACCTGCACCTCCATGCTGTTTTGCTCAGATTCTATCTCTCTGTTGTCCATGTGTACCAGCACCTCCTCTTCTGACAGCTGGTAACACAAACAAGGTATGGAACAATGCTGATGGTAAAGTAGGAGGCATATTGAAATCATGTTGGTTTTATGACTTTTAGTGAGCTTAATATATAATTCAAACAGGTTAACATCTCATCATATTCAGTCCCTCTCCTCACTGTCAGACAGAAACATCACCTCACCCCTCAAACAGCTCATAAAACCTACCTGCGGCGCTGTGCTCCTTCTCTCTGACTCAGTTGCCCTATTCTTGCGGTGCCAGAAAAACGGAAATTTCCACCTCCTGATTGTCTGGGGACATCATAATAGAAAAGAGTTACTAGGGCGCCAGCGAAAATGGCCGATAACAAAGCAACGCCCCTTTGAAAGCAACGCCTTATTTGAATAAGAAGGCCTTCCCGGAAATAGAGTGCGCGCCCTTTTCTCCTCCGTAGGTAGACCAAAGGGGGACTATATAGCGACTTTGTAAATCGGAGAGAAAGCAATGGATTCCCCGTGTCCGCCCGCAGACATGGAGCTGCAAATTTATTCACTCGGTTACAATATTCTATCACTAGATGACACCCGGATCAGTTATTGAATATTCACAAGCAAGCCCAGCTGGAACATGGTTCAGAATATGGACTCCACTCCAATCCCTTTTTTTCAGGAGTCGCCTGACTTAAACGCCTCAGTTAAGCCTGATGTGCAACCTGCTCAATATACTTGCCTGTAGTATCTATCCAGTAGTTAAAAAAAGATCTCTTGCTACAGAAAACAATCGTTTTTCCTCTGTAGCAACCATTTCAGCTACAGTGAGCCAATGGTATCCCAATTAGTAGAGAAAATTCACTAAGGCTCATGAGCCTAACGCACACTCATAGTTCACACCCACATTAAACTTCCGCGTTAATAATGTATTGATTGCCTAGTTTCTCATCCAATTGCTGAGAGTTTAAAGGTGCCCTGTGTAAGAATTGAGGTCAAAATATCTAAACAATGAGCTAAACACAACAAAAGAATGAGAATAATTACGGGCAACGATGTCATAAAAATGATGACAAGGTTTAGTGCTGCAGAGATATCAACCTGAATTACCACGCTAAATCACTAGCTGCGCACCGTCCTGTGTCATAATACCAGTTTCTGCCATGGGTGGCGGTATGCGGGCAATATAACAGCCAGCCAACCTGCAGCGCACGAATAAATCGCACGGCTTGAGGACGTACTTGAACCTGATGTCAATCGAGTGGAAGGTCCATGAGCTAAGAAGCTTGAAATGGCTCTGACGACAATGAACCCTAGATAAACGCACAAAACGTCACGGAAAAAATTGCATAATGTAATGAAACATGTCAGAATGTTCAGTTGTGTCTAGTGATACTTGATTGCTATAATTGGTCTTGCTAATGAAGACTGCATATTAGGTAAACTGATTGCATACTGTGAAATTATCATCAGGCGGGCGGCATAGGTAACATTCTAAAGTGATCTTATCCCTAGTTTTACTACATGAGCAGCTAACATTACTTCATAATTTTTAACTCCGCTATAACTGTTTTGACGATGTACGGTAAAGTGATGGTCAACTTACAATGGCGATCAACTGGCCAGCTCCCGATTCCTCCCAATTTCTGTGGCCCCCTACTACTTCTAAGGCTTTCGAGACAGAGACACCGTTCCAACTCTGAGACGTCCATGCCGATCCGTATATCATGGCTTATATACACGATTTCATAACCCCTTTTCATTCTTTCACAATCCCTGTTTTTCATCCCTGCTTTTTTTATGCAAGTCAATGGGCGGAATCTTTGGATCAGTTTCCCCGCACTCTAGAAACTAGTGTGGGGAGAAGCAAAAAAAAGACTCAGAAAAAAAATATTTGAAATTGCTCCCCCGGCCACAATATCCAACATACACACACAAATTGTACATCAAAGCGCAGGAAAATTTGTGTAGGCCTGAAACAGACGAAGGGTTGAGACTCCAGGCACCCCCAAGCGACAAGAGCGCAGACCAACTGCCCCATAGACAGCCATTATAACAGGAGCAGATAAGTTGGGGAATAGAGCTGAAAAACAAATTGCGGTCCTGACCACATACTTCACACTACAAGAAAAAAAAATGTATGGGGACGCTCCTCAGAGACTCCACTCACTCACAACATTGTCGTTTTTACCATAGGACCTTCGCTTATGGAAGTAAAACAGTGTCATCAGATTTTGAAATTTTCAAGCCGTTGAATTTAGAGCCCTGAAAATGTATACATTGAAATTATCTATCTGAACTTAATGCCTCTTAATTCAAGCAGTTGAATTAAAGATCTGAAAATGTATGTTCTGAAAGATTTCCTTTGTATTTTTTGCCTCTGCATTTTTCTGTGTTTAACTTTAAAATGTATTTCTCTGCGTTCAAAAGCTATAAAACAAAAAAAAAAAAAAATCAATGTATAAACATGTAATATGCACAAAAGCATCAGGTATTAAATTCAACAGAAATATTTTCAACTTGCTGAAATTCAACGGAAAAAAATTCAATCGCAAAATTCAGTTGCAGCGGGTTCGGGGTCAACGAAGGTCAACACTAAGTGGAAAGCAATCGATTCTGCATCGGGTCAAACCGAAATTTAGCCAATGACGGCACGCTCCGTGGGTCACGTGACGCTGCCCGACTTCAGACTACAGATCAACTAGCCATGGACGGTGCATCTTCTTCGGTGAGTGTCTTGATTTTTATTATGTTTATTTTCGGTATAGTCTCTTGTAAATTTCAGTAACAGACTTGAACATACAACGTAGGCTATTCATCGAACTAAAGTATAAAATAACTTTAGTTGTGTGCTTTTGGTACAACCCTTCTACTGATATTTTGCAATGACAGCCTGGACGCGTCTTGTCCGGGCTGTCATTGCAAAATATCACTAGAAGGGTTGTACCAAAAGCACTCAACTAAAGTTATTTTATACTTTAGTTTGATGAATAGCCTACGTTGTATGTTCAAGTCTGTTACTGAAATTTACAAGAGATTAGACCGAAAATAAACATAATAAAAATCAATCATGAACTGCTTGAATTAAGAGGCATGAAGTTCAGATAGATAATTTCAGTGTATACATTTTCAGGGCTCTAAATTCAACGGCTTGAAAATTTCAAAATCTGATGACACTGTTTTACTTCCATATTCGCTCTGCCAGAAAATGGCAGTAGTTCGGACAGTGTCACTGACCAACTCCCCAAAGGCAACCATTATCACAGGAGCAGACAGTTGAGACACCTTTTTGAAATTGCCATGCTGACTACATACTTAACATACATGCAAAAAAAAAAAAAACTAGGCTTATGCCGTCGGAGGCGATGGCTGGGGGTATATCCCCGAACGCCTCCAATCCTCCAATTCCCCAATCCTTGAATAGACTTTAATTTGAACTTAATTTCAGGTCAATCGGAGAAATGGTTCTGAAGATATGGCCAAAATGGTAATTTTCCATCACAAAGCGCCAACTGGTGGCAAAATATTGAACCATACAGGTATCATGTCGTCATGTGACACGTTGTGAGGTCATGACCTTGCGTCATGTTAATTGGACAAATAGTTCTGGAAGGAAGAGAAAATACCAGAGGAGTGGGAGATGAGCGAAATTGTGCCGACCTACAAAAAGAAGGGAGACCCACTAGAGCAGTGTTTCTCAAACCTCTCCTGGAGGACCACCTGCCCTGCCTGTTTTAGATCTTTCCCTGCCCCAGCACAGGTGATTCAAATAATCAGGATGTTATCAATCAGCTTTAGAGGGTCAATAACGAGCTGATCATTTTAATCACCTGTGCTAAAACAGGGAAAGATCTAAAACATGCAGGACAGGTGGTCCTCCAGGAGAGGTTTGAGAAGCACTGCACTAGAGTGTGGAAACTATCGGGGCATTAAGTTATTAGAACACCTGCTCAAATTGTTGGAGAAAGTACTTGATCACCGCCTGAGGTCACTGGTCGAGATAGACGAGATGCGGTATGGGTTCCGCAAGGGTAGAGGAACAACAGATGCCATCTTTGTTGTTCGACAACTGCAAGAGAAATACTTGGAAAAGCAAAAGGACCTCTACTTTGCTTTTGTCGACCTGGAGAAAGCCTACGACAGGATACCTAGAGAAGTAGTCTACTGGTGTTTGAGGAAGAAAGAAGTGCCTGAAGGATTGATCAGGTTGGTCGAAGCTACTTACACAAATTCCTCCACTGTGGTATGAACAGCTCAAGGGCCAACTGAGGCTTTCAACATCAAGGTTGGTCTGCATCAAGGGTCAGCGCTAAGCCCATTTCTGTTCACCCTGGTGATGGACACCATAACCAGTGACTGCCGAACGGGCCTCCCGTGGGAACTGCTCTTTGCAGATGACTTAGTGATAATCGCAGAGACAGAGGAAGTGCTCCAGAGAAGATGGCTCGAGTGGCAAAGAGACATGGCCAGCCAGGGGCTGAAGGTCAATACAGACCAGACGGAGGTGATGGTGAGCAGTAGGGAGGGAAAGCTAGTGAATATCGCGGACAGCAGCGGCACAGTCCTAAAGCAAGCTGAGTCATTCCAGTACTTGGGCCTGGTATTGGATGAGAAAGGGAGCAGCAGTGAAGGCTAGAGTGTCAGCAGCCTGGAACAAGTGGAGAGAGGTCAGCGGAGTGGTTGGAGATCGGAGAATGCCCAGAAAGTTGAAAGTTAAGATCTACGAGACAATTGTGAGACCGGTGCTAACATATGGTGGAGAGCTTTGGACCATGAGAAAGACAGAAGAGCGTCTGCTGGAGACTACAGAAATGAGGATGTTAAGAAGAATTAGAGGTGTGACGCTGAGAGACAGAATGAGAAGCGTGGATATTAGGAGGGAACTTGGAGTCGAAGCAGTGGCGTCGAAACTGAGGACCGCGAGACTGCGGTGGTTTGGCCACGTTGAAAGAATGGAGAATGGGAACTGGGTGAAGAAGGCGATGAAAATGGAGGTGGAGGGACGACGAAGAAGAGGGAGGCCGGCGGCAAGGTGGATGGATACTATCAAGGATGATATGAGGATGCGTGGAGTGGCGGAGGAAGAGGCTCTGGACAGAGTCCTCTGGAAGGGGAAGGCACAGACCCCCGACTCGGTCCCATGACTGGAACGGTGGAAAGATAATGAATGATGAGTTCCAAAGATATGGCAAAAATGATGAATTTTATGTGACAAAGCTCCACCTTGTGTCAAAATTTTGAACCAAACAGGTATAATGTCATCGTGGGACACATCCTCAGGTCATGACCTTTCATTTGCACTTGATTTGAGGTCAATCGGACAAATATTTCCAGAGATGAGATAAAAACAGTGATTTTTTTCAGTTTTTGGCCCCTGCTGGACAATCTAGTGATTGTAATTTGTCCAAAATCGAATCAGTTCTTCCTCTTTATGATACTTACTTATATGCAAAACTTGGAATTTCTAATTGAAATATTACTGAAGTTATCGCGTTAACACGTAGGGCGGCGCGGTGGCGGTAGTCGGACCAAAAACATAATATCCCCAAAGCGCCATTTGGCGTTCGGGGATATAAATACATGGGCACCCTCAGCAGATTCTCCTGTCACTCACGGTATTTTTGGTTTTACCATAGGACCTACGGCCTGCCATAAAATGGCAGTAGTTCGGACAGTGTGAATGAAGAATTCTTTGAATTCCTCTCTGTCTCACAGCACAGGGGTGCTGCTGTCTCCAGAAAGACTTGTTCCGTATCTTTAATTAACATGTATTTATTTCCCTTAATCAGCTCATCTCATCTTAATTGTATCATGCATACCTTCATTCTCAATTAACATATAATAAAGTTATCTGTCATGGTGTTCTAAATCACTTTCTAATTGAGTGATTTAAAAATCATTGACAATAGTCTATGTGTTGGCCAAGCATGAGTTTTGAACATAAGGTTCACCTAACCCTGTGTACAGCTCATTTGACTCACCTGCAGGTCAGTCCTGGCTCTCTCCGAACTGCTCCCCTGGTCCTCCGTAAGTACCGCCACCTCATCTGCTCTCTGTTCTGACAGCTGGTGACACAAACAAGGAATAGAATAATGCTGATGGTAAAGTAGGAGGTATATCGAAATCATGTTGGTTTTGTGACTGATAGTGAGCTTTATTAACAATTCAACCAGCTTCACTTCTGAATGTTCACTCCTTGGAGCGATGTCATTTACTGCCATTGGTCCTAAACTATAAAACACCTTATTCCAGCACCTCTGAGAATCAACCAGCCTACTTTTGTTTAAGACTCAACTCAAGACACATCTTTTCACCCAATACTATCACTCACAGCTTACACAATTTTACTGCCTTCGGATTGGGGCAGTACTACAGGATGCTGCCTGGCAATTGATTTTACACCTGTCTAATGTACTTGCGCTGTATTTTTTTTTGTTTGTTAAATGTTCACTTGTATTATATTCTTTTTTTTAGCTTATGGACCGATAAGCTATTGTCGTGGTGTGGCGTCCGTCGTCAGGAACATTTTTTTATCTTTTATTTGGCCTGATTAATTTTTGTGTAAATCTGCAATAACATACTACTAGACCACATCTCTTTTCTCGGATTTTTGATTGAATCGTTTTTGTCCATTTCATGGGCCCCTGAAATTTTGGCTTCAATGTTAACGATAGGACTGAGAAATTTTTAAAAAATATCAGTTCTCAAAAACTGCGCGATAAATGTTTTTCTAAATCAGGCAATCAACTTACCTTGATACCGTCAATGTACAGTGCAAATGCCATTTTGATTGAATCGAAGGAAGTGAGTCTATTGGGGGCGCTGTACTTTATGAACATGCAAGATGGCCAAATGGTTGCAGATAGAGATTAAGTTTGTATTACTGACATATAGGAAGCAATATATGACCTATATTTTGGCTGTGTTAAAGTTGACCTCAGATGACCTTGAAAGGTCAAACTTGAGGTCAAACAAAATGTAACAATTTTCAATGGTTTCTAGGCTTGAAAATATTGAAGATTGGGAACATATCTGCATTGAACACACATAGGAAGTCATGTTTGAACTTTCATTTGGTGGCCTAGAACTTGACCTTCGGCTACCATCAAAGGCGATCCAGCAGAATCCTCAGTGGATGACCAAAAGTATTTGTAGGATTTTGAGGGAAAAGAGGAATCTTAATAAGATTTTCATAAAGGATAACAATGAGAACACTAAGGCTGAATACTGTAAAATGCGGGCTGTGGTCAAAAAAAGAGCTGAAGAATGCTAGAAGACTGTATGAAAGACAAATTGCAGAGGGGACAAAAACTAACGCTAAGCGCTTCTTTCAGTACTGTAGCAGAAAAAGGAAAATTAAAGAACAGGTTAAGTGGTTAAAGAATATAAACGGATTGCTGCTATATGATAACAAGGATATTGCGCATGCCTTAAACAGTTACTTTGTAGAAAATTTTACCTCAGAGGGGGTCTTTACTTGGCCAGAGGGCATGTCAAATGCTCAAGATTATTTAGCGGAAATTGAGGTTCATGATAACAAAGGATTAGACAAGTTGGCAGGTAAGGCAGATAAGGCGGCGAGTCCTGATGCCTTATATCCTAGAGTGCTCAGGAAAGTTGGTGAGATCATCTTTAAGCCACTATCCGCCATCTTCAGACGGTCTTTAGAAACTGGAGAAATACCAAATGATTGGAAACAGGGCAATATAATACCAATATATAAGAAAGGGGAGCGTACCAAGCCAGGAAACTATAGGCCAGTCAGTTTAACTTGCATTGCGCGCAAAATATTGGAATCTATAATAAAAGAAGAGCTGGACTTACAGTATTTCTTGAACATAACAGTATCTTGAGGGATAGCCAACAAGGTTTTCGGAAGGGAAGGTCATGCCGGACAAACCTTCTGGAATTTTTTGAAGAGGCCACCAGGACTTATGACCAGAGCAGGGCTTTGACATCATATACTTGGATTTTCAGAAAGCATTCGATACAGTACCGCTTAAGAGACTAATTTTTAAAATGAGCTCCATTGGAGTTACAGGAGGTATTCTGAAGTGGATTCAAAACTGGTTACAGGACAGAACACAAAGAGTGGTCTCTTTGAGTGGTCTCTTTCTCATCTGAGTTAGGTATGGTGGGGAGTGGCGTCCCCCAGGGATCAGTGTTGGGACCCCTGCTGTTCCTCATCTACATTAATGACCTTGATAGGAATATCGAGAGCAGGTTGGTGAAATTTGCAGATGATACTAAATTGGGGGGTTTGGCAAATAGTTTAGGGTCGACTAAAGTGATTCAGGATGATTTGGATAGAATCCAGTATTGGGCAGAAATGTGACAAATGAAATTTAATCAAGCAAAATGTAAAGTTGTAAATGTAGGTAATGAAAACATTAGAAGGGATTACTTCATGGGAGGTTTAAAACTGGAATGTGCTGCACACGAGAAAGATCTGGGAGTGATTGTTGACCAAACCCTCACAGGTTCTAGCCATTGTGCCGTAGCAGTTAAAAAAGCTAATGGGATGCTGGGATACATTGCCAAAAATATTGAGTACAAATCTAAGGAGGTGATGCTTCTTTTGTACAACATGTTCGTTAGACCACATCTGGAGTATTGTGTGCATTTCTGGGGACCATACTTTAATAAAGATATAGAGGCTCTTGAGAAAGTTCAGAGAAGAGCCACTAAGCTTATTCCAGGTATAAAGGGTGAAAGCTATGAGAAGAGGCTAAAGATCCTTAATCTCTTTAGTCTCAGGAAAAGGAGACTCAGGGGTGATATCATTGAGGTCTTTAAATATGTTAAAGGGATTGACAAAGTGAATTATGTTGGATTCCTTCGACCGAGTGTTGTGAGTTGAACTCGGGGTCACAAATGGAAGTTGACCAAAGGTAAATTTAGCACTGATATGCGGAAATATTTCTTCACCCAAAGAGTAATTTTAATGTGGAATAGCTTGCCTGACCATATTGCTGAGGCAGAGAACTTGGGGATTTTCAAGAGCAGGCTTGACTTAAAGCTAGAAACCATTGAGTCATTCAGTATCTGAAGGGATATATTCACAATAGTATAAAGAAACTGGCGAGCTTAGTTGGGCTGAAAGGCCTGTTTTTGCCATCCATGTTATGTTATGTTAAGTTATGTATTATAAAACGAGACTGGGATTAGGCCAGTGCTTCACTCTCACAACTCCCTGTTTTATGGGGTGCGTCAACGAGGTATTCCTGCATGAGTGACCGCCTATGAGGCTGTAGCCCCAAAAATGGAACATTAATGAGGAAAAAAGGTTCAGTAAATTAATATAATTTTATGCACATCAGAACGAAACAGTGGTGGTAGAACTAGAAGTGAAAAAGTCAATACCATAGAGTAAAAATACTTTTCTACAGGTAAAAGTCCTGCATCTAAAATCCTACTTCTGTAAAATTATGGTATTGAGGTTCTGGTTTTACAGAAAATTGTACTGTGGCTGATGTATTAAACAAATGAAACATTGTTTATGCTGCTGAGTGGAGGCAGAACCAACATTCAATGTGGAGCTGGTTTGAACTGCCTTGAAAGGGTGACAGAATAAATCTGAGAGGTTGTGAGATGATTGATTGGGTATTTCTACGACGTAAATTTGGATTAATTTTTCTGATTTTTTTTTCCGTTTTTGAATTGTTGTAATATTGCAGATTTCTTACCTCTTTGGACCTGAAACAGTTATTTATTTATTTTTGTGATTCCAAAAGATTCCAAAGACAAGAATTGAAAGACTCTTAGCTGGCTACAGGAAGCGTTTGCAAGCTGTTACAGCTGCCCGAGGAGAAGTTACAAAGTACGAGCTGTCAGGGTTCCAAAACTTTTGAACAAGGCCTTTTTTGTTGTAAAAAACTGTTAAAAGTTAAAAATAAAAATTATTATTTCTTTAAAATGAGGTGAAATGTGTCAGGTTTAACTTTGTAGCATTTAGTAGTTAGGTTTGCTTTCAATCACTTGGTCATGAATTGCAACAGACATTTAAACCAGGGGTGCCCAAATTTTTGAACCGCATTGCACAAAATCATAATGGAAAGGTTTTCCATGCGCGCTAGCAAGCTAGCTAGCTCATTTCACAAAAATTTTGGTGGAAAGACAACAATTGTGCTGTGTGTAAGGTGTATGTGGCGTATATGCTGAGCTGCCATAGTAACGTCATAGCTAAGCACTGAAAAAGAGACTGCTATAAAAAAACCTTGACATCCCAAAATCGAATGACCTCTTCCTTGGACAATTCGTAATCATTCCACCAGATTTGATGAAAATCCATCCATAACTTTTTGTGTAATCCTGCTTACAAACCAACCAAGAGATAAACGATGATGATCACATTATGATCACATAACCTGATCTAACTTCATTGGGCAGAGGTAATTATGTTATGAGGAACAATTTATGGATATCATCAAGGCAACCGATTATGTTTAGCTGTGTTTTAACGATAATTATTTTGTTAAATTAGCCTGTTTTGGATGCGAGATCATGAAACAGACTGATGGGAAATAATTTGACTATATTTAAAAAATGAGGTTTGCACTGACTATAAACTTACTTCTGATCTCCTCTGTAGAACATCAATCACTTCAAAGATATTGGCGAGATTCCTGTTATATTCTTCTCTTTCCTGGGAAAAAATTAACATTTCACAGAGAACACTATCACTCACTTTGCATGTGTTTGCAGACTTAAATAGCAGTCAAAACGATTGATTTCTGCTTTATTTGCATTCGGATTAATTTGAGAGCAACAATAATTCCATTACCCGGGGCAATTCATAGGAATCATCCAGGCCCCAGATTCTGTGTAGCTGTCTTATTGTTTATTTGAGAAAGTATTTCAATTAAATTATCCTCTTATGGATGTGAGATACTGAAACACAGACTCCTGGTAATAATAGCTATTGGTCTACCTTTTCACAAAAAAAATTCCAGACTGTAAACTTACCTCCATTCTCTCCTTGAGAAGTAAATGAATTTCCCTCATTTGTTTCTGTTTAGATGGAAAAAATGAGCACTTGAGAGAGAAGATTATCACTCATTTTGCAGAATATAATGAGCACTTGAGAGAAAAGATTATCACTCATTTTGCAGAATTCACAGATTCTAATGGTGGCGTTTGTTAGATGTCAGATTCAACCCGCATTTGAATTTTTTCCAGAAAAACGGATAATTCTGCCAAGTTATGTTGTGGTTGTCAACCAGCCCACATATCCTGTATCGCTGTGTTATTGTGTGTTGCATCGTTATTTTGTTAACCTACACTGTTCATGATTCCAGCTGTAATGAAAGTTTTTTTTTTTTTTTTTTTTTAAGATAACCAAGTAAAAACACTGAAAATACCCTGCCCCCTGAAAAATTTGGAAATGAAAGGTAAACATTTTGCATTCTCATGGCACCTGGGAACACATTTCAAGGTCTTATAGGTTGCTGAAAAGTCCATTAATCCAATAAAAGTTCTACTCTATTCCAATAGAAATGGATGAACTGTGAAAAGACATCAAAGCATCCAACGGAGTAAATCACAGATTAAAAATTGAAAACACTACATTGCACTTGTTTTCTTTCATTAATAATGGTATTCAATTCACTTTGAAGTGAATTTGCAACTTCTACCATCAGGCATATTCAGTCGAGCACAGAGCAACAAAATCATCTTCTGGTAGCACTCAAGGAAATGGCATTAACTCCATGTAATGCTAAAGTAAAGTAGGCCAACATTATTTTTTTCTTGGAGATACATCAGCAGTCGCAAGAGATGTTGGGATTCAATATACAGTACAGGCCAAAAGTTTGGACACACCTTCTCATTCAATGCGTTTCCTTTATTTTCATGACAATTTACATTGTAGATTCTCACTGAAGGCATCAAAACTATGAATGAACACATGTGGAATTACGTACTTAACAAAAAGGTGTGAAATACCTGTAACTGAAATCATGTCTTATATTCTAGTTTCTTCAAAGTAGCCATCCTTTGCTCTGATTACTGCTTTGGACACTCTTGGCATTCTCTTGATGAGCTTCAAGAGGTAGTCATCTGAAATGGTTTTCACTTCACAGGTGTGCCTTTTCAGGGTTAATTAGTGGAATTTCTTGCCCTACTAATGGGTTTGGGACCATCAGTTGTGTTGTGCAGAAGTCAGGTTGATACACAGCCGACAGCCCTATTGGACAACTGTTCGATACATACATAATTCCACATGTGTTCATTCATAGTTTTGATGCCTTCAGTGAGAATATACAATGTAAATAGTCATGAAAATAAAGGAAACGCATTGAATGAGAAGGTGTGTCCAAACTTTTGGCCTGTACTGTAGATAGTCAGGCAGATTGCCGTTTTATGACAGGATGTGGTGGTGGACGAAACGTGGCTAAAAACTGGCGATTCATTCATTATCGTGATTATGAAATCACCAGTTTTATCATAAATTCTTAAAATCACCAGTAACCATAGAATCTACCTGCTTGCTGTGAAAAAATGAATAAGGAGGCTGCAGATCATTACTTCGCCATCCTACAGCGCTGTGAAAAGGTTTTTGCCCTTTCCAGACTTCTTCTGTTTTCAAATAATTGTCGCACTTACACTGTATGTTTCAGCTCATAAAGCTATTGTTTTGAATAGGGGATGAGGATAACCAGAGTAAAGATTAAATGCAGTTTTTGAAAAATAAAATGATAATCTTATTTGTTGACAAAAAAAAGTTATCCACCCCAACCTGACCCTTAGCGAAAAAGTAACTGCCCCTTCATTACTAAATCAACCAATTCAACAAATTTAGTTGATTTTTGGGCTTAAGTTCACTTGAAACTCCCTGAGAAGATTAATGCCAGCCTCACTTAATCTATACATCATCTAAATAGAACCTGTCCAGCAATGTGAATTAGGCTAAAGGCAGCGGATGATGCCGCAATCTAAACAAATTAAAAAAAAACTCACGGACATCAATCAATCTGGAAGGGGTTAAGAAGCCATTTTTCAGGCTCTGGGACTCCAGTAAACCATTTTAAGAGCCATTACAAATGAAAATAAAGCCTTTACGAATACAAATGAAGAAAACTTGGAGTGGTGGTCAACATTCCCAGAAGAGGCCACGCTACCTAAATTCCTCCAAGAGTGCACTGACAACTCATCCAAGAGGTCACTAAACAACTCATACTAACTGCTAACAAACTGCAGGCCTCACTTGCCTCAGTGAAGATCAGTGTTCATGATTTCACAATAAGGAAGAGACTGTGGCCAGAAATGGCATCTTTGGGAGGATCGTGAGGCGAAACGCCACTGCTTTACACCAAGAGCAAAGAGCCGAGTCTCACACTCGCAAAAAGCATCTTAATGACCCCCAAGATTTTCAAATACTATTCTGTTGACTGATGACAGAAAAGTGGAACTTTCTGAAAGACATGGGTCCCATTACACCTGGCGTAAAGCGAAGGCAGCTTTCCACACAACAAGAACATCATAACGTCCGTCAAACATAGTGGTCATAGTGTGATGATCTGAGGCTGCTATTCTGCTTCAGGACCTGGAAAACTTGACATAATTGATCAAACTATGAACTCTGGTCTCCACCAGAAATCCCAGAGAAAGTCTGGCACCCCCTGTGTTGATGCAATCCTGTAGTCTTCAGGCACATATGTTTTTAATGTGTTTTTGACCTTTTGCACACCCTTGACCTTTGATCTTGACATCCCAAAATCGAATGACCTCTTCCTTGGACAATTCGTAATCATTCCACCAGATTTGATGAAAATCCATCCATAACTTTTTGTGTAATCCTGCTAACAAACCAACCAAGAGACAAACGATGATGATCACATAATGATCACATAACCTGCTCTAACTTCATTGGGCAGAAGTAATTATGTTATGAGGAACAATTTATGGATATCATCAAGGCAACCGATTATGTTTAGCTGTGTTTTCCCGATAATTATTTTGTTAAATTAGCCTGTTTTGGATGCGAGATCATGAAACAGACTGATGGGAAATAATTTGACTATATTTTAAAAATGAGGTTTGCACTAACTATAAACTTACTTCTGATCTCCTCTGTAGAATATCAATCACTTCAAAGATGTTGGTGAGATTCCTGTTATATTCTTCTCTTTCCTGGGAAAAAATTAACATTTCACAGAGAACACTATCACTCACTTTGCATGTGTTTGCAGACTTAAATAGCAGTCAAGTTGATTGATTTCTGCTTTATTTGCATTCGGATTAATTTGAGAGCAACAATAATTCCATTACCCGGGGCAATTTATAGGAATCATCCAGGCCCCAGATTCTGTGTAGCTGTCTTATTGTTTATTTCAGAAAGTATTTCTATTAAATTATCCTCTTATGGATGTGAGATACTGAAATACAGACTCCTGGTAATTATAGCTATTGGTCTACCTTTTCACAAAAAAATTTCCAGACTGTAAACTTACCTCCATTCTCTCCTTGAGAAGTAAATGAATTTCCCTCATTTGTTTCTGTTAAGATGGAAAAAATGAGCACTTGAGAGAGAAGATTATCACTCATTTTGCAGAATATAATGAGCACTTGAGAGAAAAGATTATCACTCATTTTGCAGAATTCACAGATTCTAATGGTGGCGTTCGTTGGATGTCAGAATCAACCCGCATTTGAATTATTTCCAGAAAAACGGATAATTCTGCCAAGTTATGTTGTGGTTGTCAACCAGCCCACATATCCTGTATCGCTGTGTTATTGTGTGTTGCATCGTTATTTTGTTAACCTACACTGTTCATGATTCCAGCTGTAATGAAAGTTTTTTTTTTTTTTTTTTTTTCAAGATTACCAAGTAAAAACACTGAAAATACCCTGCCCCCTGAAAAATTTGGAAATGAAAGGTAAACATTTTGCATTCTCGTGGCACCTGGGAACACATTTCAAGGTCTTATAGGTTGCTGAAAAGTCCATTAATCCAATAAAAGTTCTACTCTATTCCAATAGAAATGGATGAACTGTGAAAAGACATCAAAGCATCCAACGGAGTAAATCACAGATTAAAAATTGAAAACACTACATTGCACTTGTTTTCTTTCATTAATAGTGGTATTCAATTCACTTTGAAGTGAATTTGCAACTTCTACCATCAGGCATATTCAGTCGAGCACAGAGCAACAAAATCATCTTCTGCTAGCACTCAAGGAAACGGCATTAACTCCATGTAATGCTAAAGTAGGCAGCATAGTAGGCCTACATTATTTTTTTCTTGGAGATACATCAGCAGTCGCAAGAGATGTTGGGATTCAATATACAGTACAGGCCAAAAGTTTGGACACACCTTCTCGTTCAATGCGTTTCCTTTATTTTCATGACTATTTACATTGTAGATTCTCACTGAAGGCATCAAAACTATGAATGAACACATGTGGAATTACGTACTTAACAAAAAGGTGTGAAATACCTGTAACTGAAATCATGTCTTATATTCTAGTTTCTTCAAAGTAGCCATGCTTTGCTCTGATTACTGCTTTGGACACTCTTGGCATTCTCTTGATGAGCTTCAAGAGGTAGTCATCTGAAATGGTTTTCAGTTCACAGGTGTGCCTTTTCAGGGTTAATAAGTGGAATTTCTTGCCTTATCAATGGGTTTGGGACCATCAGTTGTGTTGTGCAGAAGTCAGGTTGATACACAGCCGACAGCCCTATTGGACAACTGTTAGAAACATACATAATTCCAGATGTGTTCATTCTAGTTTTGATGCCTTCAGTGAGAATATACAAAGTAAATAGTCATGAAAATAAAGGAAACGCATTGAATGAGAAGGTGTGTCCAAACTTTTGGCCTGTACTGTAGATAGTCAGGCAGATTGCCGTTTTATGACAGGATGTGGTGGTGGACGAAACGTGGCTAAAAACTGGCGATTCATTCATTATCATGATTGTGAAATCACCAGTTTTATCATAAATTCTTAAAATCACCAGTAACCATAAAATCTACCTGCTTCCAGTGAAAAAATGAATAAGGAGGCTACAGATCATTACTTTGCCATCCTATAGCACTGCGAAAAGGTATTTGCCCTTTCCAGACTTCTTCTGTTTTTGAATAATTGTAGCACTTACACTGTACGTTTCAGCTCATGAAGCTATTGTTTTGAATAGGGGATGAGGATAACCAGAATAAAGATTAAATGCAATATTTGAAAAATAAAATGATAATCTTATTTGTTGACAAAAAAACGTTATCCACCCCAACCAGACCCTTAGCAAAAAAGTAACTGCCCCTTCATTACTAAATCAACCAATTCAACAAATTTAGTTGATTTTGGGCTCAAGTTCACTTGAAACTCCCTGAGAAGATTAATGCCAGCCTCACTTAATCTATACATCATTTAAATAGAACCTGTCCAGCAATGTGAATTAGGCTAAAGGCAGCGGATGATGCCGCAATCTAAACAAATTAAAAAAAACTTACTGACATCAATCAATCAGGAAGGGGTTAAGAAGCCATTTCTCAGGCTCTGGGACTCCAGTAAACCACTTTAAGGGCTATTACAAATGAAAATAAAGCCTTTACGAATACAAATGAAGAAAACTTGGAGTGGTGGTCAACATTCCCAGAAGAGGCCAGGCTACCTAAATTCCTCCAAGAGTGCACTGACAACTCATCCAAGAGGTCACTAAACAACTCATACTAACTGCTAACAAACTGCAGGCCTCACTTGCCTCAGTGAAGATCAGTGTTCATAATTTCACAATAAGGAAGAGACTGTGGCCAGAAATGGCATCTTTGGGAGGATCGTGAGGCGAAACGCCACTGCTTTACACCAAGAGCAAAGAGCCGAGTCTCACACTCGCCAAAAGCATCTTAATGACCCCCAAGATTTTCAAATACTATTCTGTTGACTGATTACAGAAAAGTGGAACTTTCTGAAAGACATGGGTCCCATTACACCTGGCGTAAAGCGAAGGCAGCTTTCCACACAACAAGAACATCATAACATCCGTCAAACATAGTGGTCATAGTGCGATGATCTGAAGCTGCTATTCTGCTTCAGGACCTGGAAAACTTGACATAATTGATCAAACCATGAACTCTGGTCTCCACCAGAAATCCCAGAGAAAGTCTGGCACCCCCTGTGTTGATGCAATCCTGTAGTCTTCAGGCACATATGTTTTTAATGTGATTTTGACCTTTTGCACACCCTTGACCTTTGACCTTGACATCCCAAAATTGAATGACCTCTTCCTTGGACAATTCGTAATCATTCCACCAGATTTGATGAAAATCCATCCATAACTTTTTGTGTAATCCTGCTAACAAACCAACCAAGAGACAAACGATGATGATCACATTATGATCACATAATCTGCTCTAACTTCTTGGGCAGAGGTAATTATGTTATGAGGAACAATTTATGGATATCATCAAGGCAACCGATTATGTTTAGCTGTGTTTTCCCGATAATTATTTTGTTAAATTAGCCTGTTTTGGATGCAAGATC
The DNA here is from genome assembly GCA_029721435.1 of Gymnothorax reevesii. Classification (NCBI taxonomy): domain Eukaryota; kingdom Metazoa; phylum Chordata; class Actinopteri; order Anguilliformes; family Muraenidae; genus Gymnothorax; species Gymnothorax reevesii. The sequence continues at coordinate 61,771,678 of CM056581.1, forward strand.
ATGAAACAGACTGATGGGAAATAATTTGACTATATTTTAAAAATGAGGTTTGCAGTGACAATAAACTTACTTCTGATCTCCTCTGTAGAACATCAATCACTTCAAAGATGTTGGCGAGATTCCTGTTATATTCTTCTCTTTCCTGGGAAAAAAATTAACATTTCACAGAGAACACTATCACTCACTTTGCATGTGTTTGCAGACTTAAATAGCAGTCAAGTTGATCGATTTCTGCTTTATTTGCATTCGGATTAATTTGAGAGCAACAATAATTCCATTACCCGGGGCAATTTATAGGAATCATCCAGGCCCCAGATTCTGTGTAGCTGTCTTATTGTTTATTTCAGAAAGTATTTCTATTAAATTATCCTCTTATGGATGTGAGATACTGAAACACAGACTTCTGGTAATTATAGCTATTGGTCTACCTTTTCTCAAAAAATATTTCCAGACTGTAAACTTACCTCCACTCTCTCCTTGAGAAGTAAATGAATTTCCCTCATTTGTTCCTGTTAAGATGGAAAATATGAGCAGATTATCACTCATTTTACAGAATACAATGAGCACTTGAGAGAGATGAGTATCACTCATTTTGCAGAATTCACAGATTCTAATGGTGGCGTTTGTTAGATGTCAGAATCAACCCGCATTTGAATGATTTCCAGAAAAACTGATAATTCTGCCAAGTTATGTTGTGGTTGTCAACCAGTCCACATATTCTGTATCGCTGTGTTATTGTGTGTTGAATGGTTATTTTGTTAACCTACTCTGTTCATGATTCCAGCTGTAATGAAAGTTTTTTTGTTAGCATTTGTATCTTTTCTGTTTTTGTTTTTTTTTAAAAGATTACCAAGTAAAAACACTGAAAATACACCGCCTCCACCCCCCGAAAAATTTGGAAATGAAAGGTAAACATTTTGCATTCTCTTGGCACCTGGGAACACATTTCAAGGTCTTATAGGTTGCTGAAAAGTCCATTAATCCAATAAAAGTTCTACTCTATTCCAATAGAAATGGATGAACTGTGAAAAGACATCAAAGCATCCAACGGAGTAAATCACAGATTAAAAATTGAAAACACTACATTGCACTTGTTTTCTTTCATTAATAATGGTATTCAATTCACTTTGAAGTGAATTTGCTACTTCTACCATCAGGCATATTCAGTCGAGCACAGAGCAACAAAATCATCTTCTGGTAGCACTCAAGGAAATGGCATTAACTCCATGTAATGCTAAAGTAGGCAGCATAGTAGGCCAATATTATTTTTTTCTTGGAGATACATCAGCAGTCGCAAGAGATGTTGGGATTCAATATACAGTACAGGCCAAAAGTTTGGACACACCTTCTCATTCAATGCGTTTCCTTTATTTTCATGACGATTTACATTGTAGATTCTCACTGAAGGCATCAAAACTATGAATGAACACATGTGGAATTACGTACTTAACAAAAAAGGTGTGAAATACCTGTAACTAAAATCATGTCTTATATTCTAGTTTCTTCAAAGCAGCCACCTTTTGCTCTGATTACTGCTTTGGACACTCTCTGCATTCTCTTGAGCTTCAAGAAGTAGTCACCTTAAATGGTTTTCACTTCACAGGTGTGCCTTGTCAGGGTTAATTAGTGGAATTTCTTGCCTTATCAATGGGGTTGGGACCATCAGTTGTGTTGTGCAGAAGTCAGGTTGATACACAGCCAACAGCCCTATTGGACAACTGTTAGATACATACATAATTCCACATGTGTTCATTCATAGTTTTGATGCCTTCAGTGAGCATATACAATGTAAATAGTCATGAAAATAAAGGAAACGCATTGAATGAGAAGGTGTGTCCAAACTTTTGGCCTGTACTGTAGATAGTCAGGCAGATTGCCGTTTTATGACAGGATGTGGTGGAGGACGAAATGTGGCTAAAAACTGGTGATTCATTCATTATCATGATTATGAAATCACCAGTTTTATTATAAATTCTTTAATTCACCAGTAACCATAGAATCTACCTGCTTGCTGTGAAAAAATGAATAAGGAGGCTGCAGATCATTACTCCGCCATCCTACAGCGCTGTGAAAAGGTATTTGCCCCTTCCAGGTTTCTTCTGTTTTTGAACAATTGTAGCATTTACACTGTATGTTTCAGCTCATGAAGTTATGGTTTTGAACATGGGATGAGGATAACCAGAGTAAAGATTAAATGCAATATTTGAAAAATAAAATGATAATCTTATTTGTTGACAAAAAAACGTTATCCACCCCAACCAGACCCTTAGCAAAAAAGTAACTGCCCCTTCATTACTAAATCAACCAATTCAACAAATTTAGTTGATTTTGGGTTCAAGTTCACTTGAAACTCCCTGAGAAGATTAATGCCAGCCTCACTTAATCTATACATCATTTAAATAGAACCTGTCCAGCAATGTGAATTAGGCTAAAGGCAGCGGATGATGCCGCAATCTAAACAAATTAAAAAAAACTTACTGACATCAATCAATCAGGAAGGGGTTAAGAAGCCATTTCTCAGGCTCTGGGACTCCAGTAAACCACTTTAAGGGCTATTACAAATGAAAATTTGCCTTTACGAATACAAATGAAGAAAACTTGGAGTGGTGGTCAACATTCCCAGAAGAGGCCAGGCTACCTAAATTCCTTCAAGAGTGCACTGACAACTCATCCAAGAGGTCACTAAACAACTCATACTAACTGCTAACAACCTGCAGGCCTCACTTGCCTCAGTGAAGATGAGTGTTCATGATTTCACAATAAGGAAGAGACTGTGGCCAGAAATGGCATCTTTGGGAGGATCGTGAGGCGAAACGCCACTGCTTTCCACCAAGAGCAAAGAGCCGCATCTCACACTCGCCAAAAGCATCTTAATGACCCCCAAGATTTTCAAACTTGACATAATTGATCAAACCATGAACTCTGGTCTCCACCAGAAAGTCCAGAGAAAGTCTGGCTGTCACTTTGTAACCTAAAGCTCCAGGGCAGTGGGATTATGCAGCAGGACAATGATCCAAAGCTCACAAGCAAGTCCACCTCAGAAATGCTCAAAAGAAAGAAAATTAAGGTTTTTGAATGGCTGAGTCTATGTCCCAGTCCCCGCATGATCCCAGTGCCCGCCGGCTGAAGACCTGAAGCTAAACCTGACTAAACCATGACAATAACAACTGTAGATATCAACAATCGCAAATTGACTTTTGAGAATTTCAAGCTAACATATCCAATATGTTATTTTAATGGGTGGAAACTCTATTTAAGCATATCTTACACCAGTAAAATCATCAAAAATTACCTTCTTATGAGTGGAAATGGGCATTGTATATATCTGCAACTATAATAAGTCAACTTACACCATTGACTTCCATTCACATTTTATTGCAGATACCTCTAATTCAGATTTAACATGTTACAATCCCAAGTCAACAAATCCATGACATAATTTTGACTAGTTGCAATTCTAAGTTATAGTATCTACCACTCCATTCTCACTAGTCAAAATGTTAATTATTGACATTTACAATTCAAATCTCACGAGTGGAAATATCAATTGTTGATGTCAACAATTTGATTCTTACCAGTAGCAATGTTCATTGCAGATATCGACAATTGTCCTTTGATTGCAGAATACAAGTATGTTGAATGGAAGACTAGACATATAACATTCAATTCTGATGAGTCAACATTACATCACTGATGTCAGTGTGGAATTCTAAGTAAGAGTGCAGTTTCAGATATCAACAAATACATTTCAGGTATCTGAAATGCCATTGTAGATGTCTGAAATTACAACCCCAGTTCCAGAATAGTTGTGACGAAATGTAAATTTTGAATAAAATCAAAATACAATGACTTTCACATCACATGGGCCAATATGTTATTGACAATAGAACATGGATAACATTTCAAATGTAGAAACTGAGACATTTTACATTTTTATCCACAAAATGAGCTTTTATCAAATTATCTGGCTGCAATGGGTCTCAAAAAAGTAGGGACACAGGCAAAAAAGGGCTGAAAAAGCAATTAATATATAAAAGAATTAGCTGAAAGAACATGTACCAAGTTATTAAGTTGACTGGCATCAGTCTAACACAATCGGCTATAAAAGGGATGTCTACGAGAGGCTGAGTCTCTCAGAAGTAAAGATGACCAGAGACTCTCTAACCTGTGAAGACTTGCGTAAAAAATTGTGGAATATTTTAAAAACAATGTCCCTCAATGTCAAATTGCAAAGGCTTTGAAGGTCTCACCATCGACAGTGCATCATCAGAGGATTCAGAGAAACTGGAAATATCTCTGGGCGTAAGGGACAAGGCCAAAGACCTTTACTGGACTTCTACGTTTACTCTATCATGCAAAAAGGAAGCAATTGTTGAGCATGATCCAGAAGTGCCGCTGTGTTCTGTGGGCAAAGGCTAATTTAAAATGGACTGTAGCAAAGTGCCAAAGTGTCCGGTGGTCAGACGAGTCCAAATTTGACATTCTTGTTGAAAGTCATGGGCGTTGTGTCCTCCGGACAGGGGCATAACAATTCCATCATTATCGATTATCATCAGTCATTGTAATTTTTTTTTTCTTTCCAATAATTGTTTTTTTTTAAATAAAATAAACAAAATAATTTATAGCTTACGCATTAGCTGATGCCGACAGTGATTCATGTAGACACACGTTGCGCACTGTGTTAAATACAGCATTGCCTGGATTTTCGAACTTACTGCTGTATGAACTTTATGAAACATAATAAATGATTTCTCCCCCCACACAGTAACAGTGCACAAATGAACAATGCTTTCAGTTATTGCTGGGCTTCATTAAGCCTAACAACTGCAGTCTCACTAAGCGGTCCTACGAAGCCGCTTATCAACTCGTTATGTCAACCGGGGCTTTCCCGACCTAGATATCTGCGTGTTCACATAACAGAGACAGCGTAGCATATGACCAATCGTCTAACGGCAGCAGGATATTTTACAAATGAAGAGCAAATGATCATAATGACAAAAATATGAGGAATACAGGATCATAGTACAGAGATGCCAAGTCGGATGCATTTTCGGCGTGAGTCTCTTGCCACTGAGTGGCATTCACGTTCCTGTGCCGTTGTCAGCAATTATTCAATCAACACGAACTGAAGAAATTCACTCGCGGAATTCAAGTCATTGTGCATTGAGTTAATTAGTTTCACCTGCATTACAGTTGAATTTCCCCGCGAGTGACACAGAAATCAATTTTGACTCGGGATTCTCACGCTTGTCTTTACTGAGGGATTGAAAGCAATGGAATTGCAAAACAACGTTTCAAATGATCTTATTTCATTTAAACAATTTAAACGATCAGGAAACACATGCATAGTTTCCAATCCCTGAGCAAAGAGAAGCACGAGAAATCCAGAGTCATAATCGCTCTCCACGGTGAGGTCCACCTTCACGCAAGTGAAACTGAAACTTCAATGCACAAGGATTTTAATTCCGCGTGAGGATCTCATTAATAAGCGTTCATTGAATAATTGCGAACTATGGTGTATATAAAAAAATGCGTGAGACCTACACCGAATGTGTGAGACTTGGCATCTCTGTCATACAGATCAAAGACAATGCTCAAGACAATATGACACCCACCATTAGTGATGTTACCGCTGATACCGAGGCTCCGAAGCACGCTTTAAACTCGACAGAGTATTTTTCTGAAGCACTGTGCCGGAGCTTGCTTCATATTGGGGAAAACCACGTGACTGATGATGTTCGAACCACTTCACTACTTCATTCAGACTGAATAAGCAGACCGCTTTGGTTCGAGTGGTGGAGCTTTTAAACATTGGCGCGATTCAAATGTATTTAAGATGGATGAAACTGCGCTGTTTGACATTTTTATTCAAAAATAATAATAATAATAATGCCAAAGTCGCTCAAGCACACCCAGTATACACCAAGCACAATCAAAAAACATAATACAATATGTTTTTTGGACAGTGTAAGTATTTACAGGATTCAATGAGGCCGTGGATGTAATTAATGTTATAATAATATAATATGAGTTATTAAGGTACGGAGGACAAACAACAGACACATGTAAGACAAAGTTAGATTTCAGCTTTATTTAAGGGGTGATCTGGGGTTAAATGAAAAATGACACCAGGAAACAACTCAGAGTTAATCTAAAGAGGTATATGTAATAACCACCAAAAAAGATACAAGTTGGCATTTTACTGTTTATGCGGTTGCCATGGTAACCGAGCAAGCTCATTAAATATGCAGAAAACTTCAGGCACCAATTCCTCTTTAACTCTATGAAAGGAATTCAGTTTTTTTCGTTCATCATTTAAAAGCCATTGCTTATCCAAATGCAATGCGATTGCCATTCTTCGCCCAATTTATCAGTTTTGTGATTTTGGGGCATTTTACTCAAATTTTGAAATTATTTTGTGCAGAATCTGAGGAATCCTCTTAATTATTCAAAGTATGTAACAGACAGACAAAATTTCCCTATGACTTTGCATTTCTAATGAAGTAAAGTACCTGCAGTCAAAAATTTCATTGACTAGTAAATTACCCGTGGCGAGAATAATTTGGACTGTGCGAGCATCGAGATGAAAATACAGCAGTTACATTTGTAAAGGACCTTTGACCCTCGTGACCTTGACCTTTGACGGAACGGACCTCTCGCGGTCATCTCTTGTGACGACCTACGTCCACGTACCAACTTTCATGAAAATCTGTCCAGGGAGATGGGAGATGCGAAAAATTTACCTTTGACCCCAGTGACCTTGACCTTTCAAAAAACTAACCCCTCAAGAACAATTCCAGGGACAACCTACATAGACCCACCAAGTTTGGTGAAGATCCGTCAGAGGACCTCGGAGGAGTAGGGGAACAGACAGACAGACAGACAGACAGACAAACGTTCCTCAAATTATAGTATGATTTTCAATGATAAATAAAAACGTTATGGCTGCCACAAACATGAGAAACGTGGAAAAAGTAATGCCTTAGGAAGTCAATGGAAAATGCATTAGACCGCATTGAAAAGTTAAGTTCAAGTTTTAATTCTTGTAGCAATTAGTGATTATGAAAAGGTGGGTTATTATAGAATATTTTTATTCAATTTTTTTTTTTTTGGAAAATTAATCAAATTTTGCCCATTTAACCCCAGATCACCCCTTAAGTATTTTTCACAATACAACCTACTCAAAGCGCACCCGCAAGGGGCATCAGCGTCACCTTTGCAAGGCTGCACAACAATCTCTGTGCCAGCAGATGTCACCCACGTGCTCAATGAAGCTTCGAGTAGTGAACCAATTTTCAATACAATGGTGCAAAATGGTCCGAAGCTTCATGTAGCCTGCTTTGGCCACCACTACCCACCACCAATTGGATGGGAGTGTGAATTATATTCTGTCAAAATGACGGACGGCCTTCAAAATTTTGCGTAATTATTAAAAAAAAAAAAATCCGTCAATGATGGAAAATATTCGGTTAACATGACCTCTGATGGTGTGGGACACTTGCATGTTTTAAAAAGCACCATGAAGGCTGAAAGGTATATAAAGGTTTTAGAGCAACACTTGCTCCCCTCCAGACAACATCTATGCCAGGGAAGGCCTTGTGTATTTCAGCAGGACAATGCTAAACCACATACTGCAGCTATTACAACAGCATGGCTTTGTAGTAGAAGAGTCCGTGCTGAACTGGCCTGCCTGTAGTCCTGATCTTTCACCTATTGAGAATATTTGGCGCATAATTAAACAAAAAGTCCGTCAAAGGAGACCAAAAACTCTCCAGCAGCTGAAAGCCTATATTAAACAAGAGTGAGATCAAATTGCAGCGGCTAAACTCAACATACTTGTCTCCTCAATGCCCAGACACCTCTACTCAGTGTTAAACTAGAGTGTTCAGGTGAACACGTGTCGCCTGCGAAGCTTATGTGAAAGTGTGACGACCAACTGAAAGTGTGACTACCGGACAGACAGACAGACGGACAGACAGACGTCGGACAAAGTGATTCCTATGTGCCGCTATGCTTCGCAGTCGACACAAAAAGAGGGGATGCCACAATTTGGTAAACAGGCCCCTGTCCCAACTTTATGAGATATGTAGCCGCCATCAAGTTTTTAATGAGCTCATTTAGTGAATAATATAGTAAAATTTCTCAGTTTCAACATTTGCTATGTTTTATTTGTTCTATTGTGAATAAAATACTGGCTGGTGTAATTTGCAAGTCATTGCGTTTTGATTGCATTCACAATTTACACTCTGTCCCGACTATTTCGGAATCGGGTTCTACATTCTTACGAGTAACTATTATATTTCAGGTATCTACAATTCCCTTTGTGACTAGAACTGAATTTCAGATATCTCAAAAGGACCACTGAAAAATGTGTGGAAGCCATTTAAGTATTTAATCAGTACATGTCCAAAACGCATGTGGAGATTAGGGCTTCATATCCAAAGCTAATATGGTAATTAGAGCGACCTATCCGAAGCTAATATGATCATTTGGATGACATCTTACAGTGATGTAAATCACATGACAATGAGGGCAATGATGACAAGACAAAATGGGGCAGGAAGGAAATTCTAATACTGAGACCATATACTATATAAAAGGATGGATGCAGCACTCAGGTCTGAAAACTGAGGCCAATGCAGAAAACTCAAATTTTCATTCTATTTAATGGCCAGCAGATGGCGACGTCAGTGGTTGCAGAAAGTTCAATCCTATTGGACTCTTTGAAAAATGACCCTACTTTCCCACCAGATTTATTATTTCAATAATGTTTTCCACATTACTTTATTGTATCTATCGCAAGTTTCAGGTCTCCTTCGATATATCACGATGTTCATTTTTGTAAATTATGGCCCCAAATATACAATAAAGGATAAAGCCAGAATATGCTTTAGGGGCGAGGCTATCCTCTGGTCCTTGTCTAATACGGTCAGATCCACAAATAGATCTAACCCTTGCTCCCTGGACATTCAATACACGCTCTCGTCCAATATGAATCACATCCGGTTTCAAAATGACAAAATGGATGACGTCACGGTTGCTTCGTCCATTTTTTATACAGTCTATGACTGAGACAGCATTTTCTGCATTCGACAGAATTTTTAATGAGGCGCATTAAGCCAGACAAGTGTTATTACAGAGAGGAAGCAATGATATTCAGAGGAACGACTGATATTACACACACACACTACTTGTATATTAGTAAAGTGCGCCTCCGTTTGGGCATTGCCAGTATTGTGGCAGTTTTCCACAGTGCGGAGGACACAGCCCGGAGGACACGGCGCCACAGTGACTTGATGGCGCTTGCACGCGATCTCAAGACTACAAGACTGCATGTGCGGTTAGTTGGACAAAGCAGCTGTCTTCAAAAGGTCAACCTGCAGAAATAAGCTCCCAAATTCAAAGTGGACACATTACCAGTTCCATATACTATGAGGAATTTACCTGAAGATTTGTCTGTTCTTGTGGAGTCTCTTCTTTGCTCTGTCTCTGACCCATATCTGCGATTTTCTGCATTAAGTCGAAACACACTGATTACTTCACAGTAAATCTGTCTTGCATTAAAAATGATCGACATCATAATCGCAGATAAGTTTGAGGGTCCTGAAGACATGACACAAACCTGTCACAGGTAGGCTACACGACTCTAATTTAATTTGCACTAAAACTTTGAAGGATCGCAATGCAAGTTTCAAGTGGTCCGTTTCTTCTACAGAAAAGGAGTAATTCAATCCTAATTTTTCACATACTTAGTAGGCTAAGTATATACAATATTGCTACATGCTTCACAGTTTACATAGACGGCACTGTCTACCCCAAGATTCCATGGCTGAGTTTATGCCATTTTAGTTTTTAAACCCTTACAGCAGCAAGTGTGCTGATAAACAAGAAGTCAAGATGTTCTGGGTACGTACAATTCTTCAGCCGCTCAGTTTTAGCTTCTTTTCTCTGCTGTATCTTCGTCGAACGTACGTTAGTTCTCCGAAGTCGCATGCGGAATTGCCGCTTCGAGGTGTATACCAGTAAGATAACTGACATGCGGAGAGACGACACAGAACGAAGCCCAGTGACACGGACATGCCGTCATAATGGGATCCCCGCCCCCAATCTGCTGCACCTTACTGGGCGTCATCACATTCTACTAAACAAAGCGTACACTCATAAGAGCTTGTCAGCGCATTTAAAGAAGATTGAAACAGACTACTGAACAGGCAAATTTAAAGCATCAAATTCTGCGTGACCAAAGAGACGAGCGCCAAAGTCCATGGTGTCCCTTCCACACACCGCCATTATTTGGTCCTTTTAACTGCGAAGAACAACTCTTATGCAAATTAGCCAAACTAGCCCAGGCTGTGCCGATCCTGGGTTAATACCTTATCCCGCCTTCGTGCGATAGACAAATCTCAAGCAGGGGCGCTGTGCAAGTCAATTTTTGGGTGGGCACAGCTTAGCTATACTGCACAATGTTAATATGTCTCCTTAACATAAATAATGCCCATGCAAATGAGCTTTTTTTAAAATGGAACTGTATACGTTTACAATACAACAGTTCTTTCCCCCATTCTCTTCTGTTATAGGCTACATAAATAAAAAATAATGTTCAAAAAAGTAAACATGTCCTATGCCCAGCAGTCAGTTAACAGTCAAACCACTACCACATTCCTTCCCAATCTTGATGCTTGGTGGGAACATGTTCGCATGCATTACATGAGTTTTAGCATCGTGATTGACTGAAATATTTGCATTCAGGAGGTGTAAAAGTGTACCGAATGAAGTTACCACCGATCACTGATGTCATCCTGTGCATTCGGTAACAAATCAGTGAAAGACAGAGCTGAAGAAAAATCCTCCGTGCAGTCGAATCCAAGTTACCCCGAAGTATAAAACCCAACTTAATCGTGAGGCATTCTCTGAAAATAGCTCTGTGTCTTTTCAACTGAGTACAGAATAAGTTGTGATCAACTTCTAATCAAGTTTTGAATATTATTATCCATTTAAAATCATTACAGCTCTGTGCGTGTACACGTTACGGCGTAGTCTCTAAAACACCTCCAACTGAAGAAATGCGCTGTAAAAGCAGAAATGTTTTGTATCCACGTCAGCGCAATTGAAGTGCTCCGAACCTTTTAGCTAGCATGCTAACATAAGATTGCTTGCTCAGCTAGGTAGCTAGTAGGCAAGCCAAGCTAGCTAACAGTCATATTTGGTGCTTTTAATGCAAGAGAACGTGAATGATTAGCCACCGTTTCTCAGACTAACGTTGCTAGAATTGAACCACGGGCATTTAGCTTGCTAGCTGGCACTAATAGGCACCAAAAATTAAATTTGGCAGCTAACGTTGATTATAGAAACCAACAAACTTGCTCACACGCTAGCCAAGCAAGCTAGCTCGTCTGCTCAGATAGCTAATTTCGGAACATATAAACCAATGAAACAGTGAATCGCGATTATTTCGCGGATTAGCAAGTGGTCATGAATTAGCCGCGTAGTTAAATCAGTTAAAACATTAGTGAGGCTGGTTAGCTCGTTCGCTTACAGAGTTTTCGCGCTAACTTACGTTGGCCAACGTTTGGATGAAATCGCGAACTATTTCATTCAGCGCACGGTTAACTTACTAGGAGCAACACTTCCCTCATCAAGAAATAACATAAACGGTGAGCGAACAAAAATAGTTTTTTTTTTAAACATGTAGTAGGTGTGTGGGCCTATACACTGATTATCAATCAAATCTGTGATGTAGGGTGACGTTGTTCAATAGCCTACCACGCAATAACTTGTTCACGTGTTAATATTTTGGCCTCTTAACCATTACAGTTACGCAGTGTTTTGGTGGGTGTACTGTAGCGCTGTGCAAATGAGGTGATGTCGGATTTGCTTCGGATGGAGGATTTGCTCTATGATTTATGTTCATGTGAGTCTTTTTACTAATGCGATCTTGGGGGCTATGGCTTTGTTTGTGTATGTCGTTGAACTTTTAATTGATAATCATATCTGTCTCATCTAAGCTTGGAAGCACTGCTGATCGTTGACAGCAGAATATCAGGGAGTGATTAATGAACGAATGGAACTGGTAAGGTGCTGAAAAGTGCGGTTCAGTTACTGCCAGCACTACGGGGAGCCCTGCGTTTGCAAATAGTCTCTGGCTAGGCATATTGGATAACCAGTTTCCGTGTCGGACTGTGCAGTTGGTCGACGCTGTTTATTCAGACAGGCCTTTCGAACTGATTGGGTGGTACTGTCTTTCTTTCTGTGTGATGTGTATCATCGGTGTGTGTGTGTGTGTGTGTGTGTGCGCGCGCGCGGTGTTCATGTCGATCAAAGCTTGCAGAAACACTGCATTATACTGCTTTTTTTTTTTTTAATAGTAGCAAGTTATTTTAGGTTTTCAGCACCCACCAGCATACGCAAAAATCGTCGCCTATGATCCCGAAGGAAATTTGCTGCTGAAGTCGCAACCTTCAAGAATTGCCCGGAACCAGGGTCGTATTACGGACCGGGCCAGTGGGGCCGGCGCCCAAGGGTCCAGGGGCCCGGGGGGGCCCAAAGCGATACAGATGCTGATGCCAAGTGCGATGTCATAGGGCCTCTATTCTCTAGGATCTTATGACTATTCACACTGTTATAGGGCATATCTGCAGAGAACCGACAGAGAAGGGTGATATGAATTGGGCGGGGGGGACAGGGACGGCAATCAGAGGGCCCCTGGGCTATGGGGTACGGCAATCAGAGGGCCCCTGGGCCACAGGGGACGGCAATCAGAGGGTCCCTGGGCTACGGGGGGCGGCAGCCAGAAGGCCTCTGGGCTATGGGGGACGGCAGTCAGAGGGCCCCTGGGCTGGCCCTGCTGTAGTGCCTCTCGTGAATACTCCTAAGGGAGCCCTAATGTTTACCAACTAGGGGTTCAAGGAAGTAGGGGGGAATGGTTTCAGAGGGCCCTATGATTATGAAAGCCCCTGCTAAGGGTCGCGACTTCTGGCTATGTGGGGGCCCTAGGGAGAGCCCTGATGGGAGAGCACACTGTTAAGAGAGCCCTGTGATTACAAATGTTCTTACAAAGGGCCTCTTATTTACCAAGGGTTTTGAATGAAAGTCCTTTCAGCGAGCCCTAAGGCCCAGGATATGCTAGTTGTGTGACTTAATTTACGTGCGCAACCGCACATACTTGCAGCAGAATGATCAGAGCACTATGCACGATACTGGTAGTGTTGTCAAAAACAAATCACCAAAAGTCGCTATTGGCTATCTGAAAAGTCACAAGATTACGTCATGACGTTACTATGATGTCATAACGTCGCACACGACTCACTGATCTCAAGAAAATGTGTCTACATGGCTATGTTGACAATCCCAAAGGGTAAAGTTTCGAGATCGGGGCTAATGTGCAGTGCTGCTTAACCATGAAATAAGCTTCTGGTGGCGGTGCAGAGCTGAAGTTACATTGAAAAACGAAGATTTTGACACTCGAGAGATGTGTTTTTTTAAAGTCGCCAGATTCACTTAAAAAGCCGCTAAGTTGCTAGATGAGGTTTTAGTCGCCAGAGAAGGCCAAAAGTCGCTAAATCTATAAATTGGCAATATTGGATACTGGCGGTATCATGTAGGGAGCAGATAGCCAACCGGCTCTCATTAATATTTTCCACCATTGTTTGACTGTTCCACGAGCTCAACATGGAAGTTCGGAAGATCGCCCCTCGCGGTTGTGTCAATATTGCAACATACGAACATCTGCGTACCTTGTGTTCAGGTGTGCTACCACGCGTAACATCGACATAAAATACGCATGGCAACGCATTCGGGCATAAAATGTGCACACGGCAAGCATATCCTGGGCCTAACGCTGGCCCCAGTAGACAGCTAGTAGAAGCTGGACCTATTTTCTATGAGAAGTGATTTCGCTCACGCACAGTATTGTGTGTACACAATTCCACATGGTCCTTGGAGTGCATCGAAACTGTCATTGCGACACGTCCAAAAGTTCAGAAATCTCTAACTCCATGCACATTTATCGCGCGTCGCGACCATATCGTGAAGCAAGTGTCCAATAGCTGAGCTAAACTCAGGGGCGGGCTGTACAGTGGTCCAGTCACAATACACAGCAGATTCACGAGTCATTATAACCTATAGTTATCGTCATGGAGAGTAGTAGACTGGTAGATATTCATCTTCAGAACACTGAGTTTCGCCCTGCTTGACTTTGCAGATATCGCTTCCATATGTCCCCACCGTAAAGGGGTGTACTGTACACACCAATGCCAACAAAGTGAAGTCCACGTGAAAATCAAATATCGATACAACACTCCCACATTACACTTGGCATTGCTTTTATCGAAACTCCTCACATGGCAGAAATTTTGGAAGTTTAAGTGAAAATCCAATATTGTTAAATCCATTTATCGAAACTCCTAACAACATTCTTACATTAAAACCTTTCCTAGTCTATCAGATTTAGCATCCAACACCCTATTAAAAAGCTCATTGACATTTACATTATATTACATTGTATTGTATTGCATTGTAATAATAGTGTACCTTAAGACTTAAGGCCATGGTAAGGGCTACTGTATTTTCAGGGAACGAATTTGGAAGTGTAAGTGGAATTCCAATATCGATTTTCCATTGGCCTGAATGAAGGGGTGGAGACTTGGGCTCTCTCTATATATAGCCCCCTGCTTCACTACTCCTCACAATCTGACCTTTCAGTTTGACAACTTGCTTTGTATTCAACCTGTGCAACCTGACTTGTTCAGCAATTTAACATTCAACAGCCTTTCTAAAGGCTTATATCCATTTATATTATATTATATTATTAGAAACAACACTGCACCTTCAAAGGCTCAAAGCCTTTGTGAAAGGCTTAAGCATTTCCAACGCCCTTTTTTAAGGCTTGTTGCCTTGTATTGTATTGTGGGTACTTGTTTATACTGTATTATATTATTGTAATATTATTACAATCAGTTGTGAACGTCCCCGTTAGAATCCAATAGATATAACACTCTAACATTACACTTGGCATCAGTAGTAAGGATTGCAAGCAAAAAAGTGGGGCTTCAAAACGCAAAGCCAAAAAAAAATAGGGAGGCAAAGCAGGCCGATTTTTTTTTTTAAAAAACGTGCCTTTGATTTCTAACTTTTTTGACAAGCCTCAAGATTCAAATATTGATAATGTCTTCAGTAGCCCGAGTTGCAGCAATGAAGAGATCACCACTGGTTTGATCATACTGGAGCCCTCACAGACCCAATCAAGCATAGACCCGGCCTGTCAGGCTCAGGCCTCAGGCCCACACTCAGACTAGGCATCACCTGAGAAAATCTTTCTAAGTGTGGAGGATCGCTCGGAGCCCAGTTTCACACCAGAAGCTGGGGATACCAACTCCGGTCATGAACCTCTTATTGACCCTGCTTTATGGCCAAATACCTCAACCATTAAAGACTTGTGCACTCTTAGGACAGGAGACTCACTGTCAGACCAGGCATCGCCTGAGAAAGTCTCGTCAAATCAGGAGGGGTACACTGAAACCAGTATCACAATAGGAGCTAGGGGCTCAAACTCCTGGTGTGGAACGGTTAATGACCCTGCTTTATGGCCAAGTGCCTTCACTGAACAGGTCAAGTCAATTCTGGTTAGTAGAGGAGCAGCTGTTTTTCAAAATTGAAGTGAAAAGTACCCTGCCTCAAGTAGGGATAGGACCATGGGGGGCATCACTAGGAGTTTCACAAATTCCTTAATCAAATGCTCTCTACCTAATGGCCAGTCTGTGACTAGGCAGTGGCTACTTTACTCCCCTTCACCTGGTTGCATCTTTTGTTTTGCTTGCAAACTGTTTTCAAGTAAGCACAATGCGTTTGTCCACAGGTTTTTTGATTAGAAACATTCTGAGCGTATCGGTGAGCATGAGAGGAATGAGGAGCATAGGGCTTGCATGTTAGCATTACACAGTCACTCCAAAAGCACAGGAAGAGTTGATTCTGATCTTGTCAAACAAATTGATGCAGAGAGGCAATACTGGCGGGAAGTTTTGAAAAGAGTTGTTGCTGTAATTCAGTTTTTGGAGGAGAGGGACCTTGCTTTCAGGGGAGATGATGAGCGGTTGGGATCGCCTCACAATGCTAATTTCTTGGGCAATGTCGAACTGTTGGCCAAATTTGACCCTTTTCTGGCTGACCATCTCCAAAGGTTTGGTGGCAAGGGCAAAGGCTCTGTGTCCTACCTCTCATCCACAATCTGTGAGGAATTTATCCACTTAATGGGAGACAGAACAAAGGAAGCAATTATCAGCGAGATTAGGGGCCAAATAACTCTCTGTTATTGTTGACTCCACTCCAGACCTTGCTCATGTGGACCAACTCACTTTTATTTTCAGGTTTGTAAATAATGGTGGAGAAGTAGTTGAGCGTTTTCTGGCTTTTGAGCCTATTGAAAATCATAGGGGGAACAGTTTGGCTGAGTGTGTTGTTGCAATGGTGGAGAACCTGGGCCTAGACTTAACTAACTGTCGAGGCCAGTCTTATGACAATTCAAGTAATATGTCAGGAAAGTACAATGGAGTCCAAGCTCATCTGAAACGAATAAACCCATTGATTTGTTTTGTCCCCTGTGCAGCACATTCATTGAATTTAGTCGATGTTAATGCTGTTGACAGTAGCCCAGAAGCTGGCCGTTTCTTTGACTTTCTACAATCAATGTACACATTTTGTGCCTCGTCAACACACAGGTGGGGAAAGGTGTTCCGTGATACAGATGTGAAACTCGCTCTGAAATCTTTGTCAGGTACTCGGTGGAGTTCAAGAGCTGAATCAACAAAGGCTCTTTACAAATATTATGCACAATTGAGAGAGGCATTGAACAATATTTCCAAAGATTTACAGGAGAAACGTGAAACTAGAAGCGAGGCCTCTGCACTCTGTGGCAAGCTGGACACCCTAGAGATAGCTTTCCTGGCACACTTTTGGAATACAATACTGCAGCGGTTCCAAGCCACGAGCCTGCAGTTGCAGAAACATGACATTTACATACACACAGCTACACAGCTTCTCCTTTCACTTCGAGACTTTGTGGCAGCACAGAGAGACAATTTTGCCTTTTTTGAAGGGTCAGCTTTAAATGTTACCGATTCAGTCTCCCAAGACTACAGACATGACCTCCAGCGCACAAAGAAGCGCAAATGTATGGCTAATGAAAGTGCAGAGCCAGATGTTGAATTCAGTGGAAAAGAAAAGTTTCGAATTGCAACGTTCAATGTTCTAATTGACAAACTTGTGTCCAGTCTTAACCATCGGTTAAGTGCATACACACACTTGACCAATCTTTTTCATGTTCTTTTCATGCCTGTTAATATGTCCAACAGTGAGCTCAGTTTAAGGGCCGAATCTCTTGCTGCAGCATATCCCACTGATCTGACCATGAGCTTGGCAGATGAACTTGTTCAGTACAAATCATTCATTTCAGGAGAACAAAAATGCCCAAATACAATGCTAAAGACCATGGTAAATTTGGATTTACAGTCCACTTTCCCAAATGTTTACATAGCACTCAGACTGTTTTTGACCCTGCCTATAACAAACTGTGAACGGTCATTCTCCAGACTGGCTCGAATTAAAAATGAGCTCAGGATGAAAATGTGCCAAAATCGGTTGAATTCACTCTCCGTTCTAGCAATAGAATCAGTTTGTTCAACAGCTCAACTTTGATGAGTTAGTGGACGACTTTGCAAGAAGGAAAAGCAGAAAGAAACCTTTGTAGAATCCTTAAGCCCCGGTCACACTGTGCTTTACGGCGTTATCACGGCCAAAACCCGTCAAAAATTGGTCTCCCGTGAAGCAGACGATGTTGTTCGCGTTGATGTCGAGTTTAAGACGAGCTACAGTCGATTTATAGACGTGGCAGGACGCGGGGAAAAATCGTAACGGCGTTGGACGCAGAAAAAAGTTTTGAACTGCTCAAAACTTTAGCCCGCGGACAACCACGGGCGGCACATGTGGTAAAGACGTGCAACACACTTGAAACACACGTGAAACACACGTGATAATCCGTGTTCCAGCAGTGATTAAAACTTGGGGAGACGCGGTATGACGCAAAGTTTAGCGGTCTATCACGGGCAGAGCACGGTCATCGGACGGGTGTTACGCGTTGTTATCACGGGAAATAGCGTGTGTTTAGCGGCTTAACACTGACAAATGGATTTTTCTGTGTAGAAAGCACTACCTAAGCCCGTTAAACGACGTCTCGAACAAGTTCTAAGTACGATTGATCACTGCCTTATCACTTCTGTATCACTTCTTATTTGCGGCATATAAATACCGTAATTTTCTGAGACCTCGGCACTTGCAGTCTAGATGTCAAGGGGTGAACACGAACCCTCAACGCCGTGATGTCCTCATCTTCATCCATCAAATGATGTTTGATATATGTACTGATGACATTACATTTTGTATTAATGTAATTAATTGAAATGTAAAATGTGTTTGGCAGTTTTGACTTTACTAGATTAAAACTAAATTAAAACTATTGACTATAGAAGTAATTCATTGTGAAGTGGAATAAATAAACTTTTCATATATTAAATTACAATAAAAAGAAATAAAGATAGCAAACATAAAAATATAAAGTACATATGAAATGAAAGGAAAATATAAATTGGATTAAGACAATTATATCTTCTATTAAATGTTAGAAGATAACTGTCGTAATCCAATTTTTATTTTAATTTCATATGTACTTTGTCATTTATTTTTTGTTTGCTATTGCTTTATTCTTTTTTTCATTATTTTATTTTTTCTAAGTTCAAATTGCGTGGAGGTGTGGACTGTAAGAAGATCTGGATAGGCAACTGTGAAGACCAGCCGTGCGCGGCCGCTTTTATGCGCGGGAAGCCGGCGCTTCCCACGACGCCAAGCCGCGGTTTCCCGTGCTTAGGCAGTGCTTCAGCAGTGGAACAGCCGCCGACGGCCATACCCCGTCCAAAGCACGGCCAAGCCAAAATTGACCAAAAGTTACCACTTACGACCACGTCCACCAGATTTTCATAACTTTTTGTACGTGATTTAGACGTGAAGTGCTGTGTGACCAGGCCTTTAGGTACGGTAGTTTGGCGCGGGGGTGGGGGGGGGCCCTTTGCAAATTCCTGGCCCCGGGGCCCAGACCCCCCATAATCCGGCCCTGGTCAGGACTAAAAATAGTTTCAAACGGATGTTTTGTCCAACCCAATTCTTAATTCTACTAATTTACCACATGATTTCATCGCTGTTAGATCGCGCATGGAGAGAAATCATGTCTTCAGTTACCAATTGCGATAATTGGAAAACGCATCACTAAAGGAAAATAACTGAGAACTAGCCAGGGCTATCCCATTTCTCATAAAGTGTGTGCCTGGGCCCACCCAATTCCCTGTTCTAGCGCCGTACCTGGTCATAAATACATGTAATGCCACTTTGCTGTGTTTGTCAACTGCGTTACAGAATACCAAAGGGACACACAAGCATGGCAAACTGAGGAGCTCTGGCACTGCAATTGTGTGCAATCAGACATTCCTGTAGCGAGTTTTGCCTGATCAGCAGTTCTGTATTAGTGCTGTTCCGATACCAAAATTTTGACTTTGATACGATACCTGCCATAAATACCTCGATACTGAACCGATACCACGGTGAAAATCTAAAAAAAAATCGGGAAAAGAGATGAATAATGGTCCAACTCGGTCTCACTATGGTTTAATTTTCCGCAGCTTGCTCCTTTCCTGCTTTTGGAGCAAATTACATCAATAAATGAATTCTACAGAGCAAGTATGAGCACAGTCTCTTCTGTTATTATATTGGCTTTTGCTAAACAAGCTACTTTTCTGTCCAGTATCAATGTTTGAACAGTGAACACATTGATGACTGACTTACACATTTAAAATACTATTTTCTCCTCTTTATTATAAACAAAACAAAATGTGCCATTGCATGGTACATGCCATTACACTATGGTAGACAAACGTACGTCAGAGATTTGCAGTGATGTATTTATTTTTGAACCTTTACACTTTCAGGTAATATTCTTTCTTCATTATTCATTAAATAGTGAAGCAATGTAATTATTCATTTTAATAAAAAAAAAAAAAAGAATATGCTCAGAAGGACTCAAACCTCCACCAGGTGTAAAGAGTAGGCCTAGGTGTTAAATTTAATAGACCTGGCCTACTAGTGTGCATGTCATTCTGGGGTCATGTTCGTCTTGTCCGTGTTTTACTGTCCGTGTCAAATAGGCTAATAGGGCCATCTGATGGAGCCAGGGTAAACAGTTCTGAGTTTGGAAAACTCCCCTGCGCGACGTGGCCGTATTATACATTCTGGTGGTAGGCTATGGGCTCTAATGAGTGCATTTAGGTTGCCTATTACGCCTAGAAATACTTATTAGCAAAACGGCATATATGCCATGACATTACTAGAACTGAATATTAAATAGCGTTTGAAGTTATGCTAAAGGTTTGCTAAAAATTACTAGCGTGAACAACATGCCCTTTCATAAGCTAACCAGTTGAGAATGATAGGCTTCATGGTATGAATAGCCTACAGTCGCTAGCTACCTCGACAAGTGTTGGGGGGAAAAAAAGGTTGTTTCATACACTGGATAAGAATGGGGCTGTTCGTGTAGGGGTAATGGTGATTTCTGTCACATTCACTAACCTGTCGGTCTTTGAATTCTTTGTAAAGCAGGGGATGTCCGTCAGCGAGGTGCTTTGCCATGTTAGACATATTCCTTCAGTGCATCTGCACTCCTTTGTAGCATGTCTTACACACCGGCTTCAGTGTGTCTGTTGGCTTGCCCTCACTATCTGTGAGGTAAGCCAAATAATTCCAGATTTCGCTTCTCTCGTCTTTATTTGTTTATAAGCCTCGACTCGGCAGGAGCTTCCGAACTTGTCGCCATCTCTACTCTCTCCCTCACTCGCTGCTCACCTGCTGCTGCCTGGGGCTGCTGCTGCCTGCAGTGTAGCAGAGTGCGCAAGCTGAGGAGCAAAGCAAGTTGGGCACGCCCACTAGTGATGTTACCGCTGACACCGAAGCTCCGAGGCACGCTTCAAACTCGGCAGGGTATTTTTCTGAAGCACTGTGCCGGAGCTTGCTTCATATCGGGAAAAACCACGTGACTGATGACGTTCGAACCACTTCACTGCTTCATTCAGACTGAATCAGCTGACCGGTTTGGCTCGATAGGAGCTTTGAAACATTCGCGGAATCCAAATGTATTTAAGATGGACGAAACAGCACTCTGTTAGGCATTTTTATTCAAAAATAATAATGCCTAAGTCACACAAGCACACCCAGTATACACCAAGCACAATCAAAAAACATAATACAATAGCATCGGCCTGCTGATAAAACCTTGTATCTCCAATTTGATAAGAAACAAAAACTCGTCCACGATAATAACATTAACATTGCAAAATACAAAATGTTATTAATTGGATACATTCTTGGAAGAAACATAGTTATCCTACCCGAACACGGCTCAACTGCATTCCTACATGCAAAATTAAACATTTTTTATGTTCTCCTGTAAAGTCTGTCATTTTGGAGATAAGAGGTTTTATCAGCAGGCCGACGATGTGTTTTTTGGACAGAGTGAATATTTACAGGATTCAATGAGGCTGTGGATGTAATTAATGTTATAATATGAATATTTGAGGTAAGAAATAAAAACAACAAGCACTTGAAAGACGAAGTTAGATTTCAGCTTTATTTAAGTATTTTGCACAATACAAAAAAACTCAAAGTGCACACGCAAGGTGCGTCAGCGTCACCTTTACAAGGCTGTACAACAATCTTTGTGCCAGCAGATGTCACCCACGTGCTCAATGAATGAAGCTTCGAGTAGTGAACTAATTTTCAACACAATGGTCCAAAAGGATACGAAGCTTCATAAAGCCTCGTTTGGCCATCACTAACGCCCACTAGCCCCTGCGTGCAAGGAGTGTGACCAGAGAATGACAGACTTGGCGCGGCTCGCTGCACAGATACAGAACGTTATTTTAAGAGAAGTATCGATACTAAAAAGTAACGTATTGTATCGTTTTTTGCGTCAGGGTATCATGATACCTTTCTAGTTTCGGTAATTCGGTATTCCGTCCAACACTATTCTGTATCCTCGATAAGATGCCTGAAAATGACATGCTCACCACCAGCCAGTTTCCTCACGATAATAGTTACACATTGGACTGTGGTCAGCGGTTAAAGTCATACCAATGTGAAATGGTGAAGACAAATGACATTGTTCAAAAATGAATTGTATATTGGTTAAATTTTGTAGAACAGAACAAGACGACTTTGTTTCAGGTTGAAGCAATGTCAACAGATGAGATGAGATGGCAAAAACTGAAGTTCCAGTAATGTACATGTACATGTACAGTGCAGCACAAGAAACTGAGCCCCATCAGTTTCTGCCTGAAACAAAGCGCTCATGCAAACATTCATGACATTTACATGTGCTTCTTCTTGCCTGTGGCCATAATGACAAGTTGGCAACAGTTACCATGTTGTGAACAAAGTAACAATGGGTGCCGTCACCGACTTGGACAATCCATGCGGTGAATGAAACTAGAGGGCGATAATTTCATGTGCTTAGTTGCATGGCATGGCATATAGCCTACATTTTTGCTTAATAGCAATTTGTGGCAGCTTATGCTTGCTCAAGTTACAATGTCAATGATTAACCATAATTATGGCATGGGCAAGGACCACCATCATTGCAATCCCAATCATAAATGCCATTGTGTTGTGCATAGCCAGCCCAGGCCATGGCCATGTACAAGTCAATGTCCATAACCAATAGGTGTGTAGGCTAGACACGCTGGGTAGATAGGTTCATAATGTACACCATGCACATGATGGCTGTCATCCACAGGCAGGGCTAATTGTGCACATGCAAAGAAAGTTAAAAAATCCGCACACTGGATTAAAACTCCCAAACCTTTATTGAAGCAACATTTCAACCACTCGCAGGGTCTTCATCAGGCAAATGACTGACAGACAGACAGACAGAAAAATATATAGGCAGGTATCTACCTAGTTATTGGCTGATAAGGTATCAGCTGACAACCAATAGGATACAGACACATTGGCTCCAGGCACAATGAGTGTCTGCCCTTAAAAGGGACTCCGTAATTAAATGCAACCTAAACAAGGAGAGCAATGACTACATCATCAATACTTCAATTGCAATGCAGTCATAAAATACATAGAAGAAAAACATTCTGTTCATTGTCATGTGGCCTGGATCACCATCGACAAGTAATTACCTAAATATAAGCTAAACCGTGATATTTAAATGATGTAAAAAAAAGTGTAAAAATGGGAAAAATAGCCTACAAAAAGGCTTAATATCAAATTCAGCATTTTAACCCTTAGGGGACATGGTGTTTGGGAAGTATATCCTAAAGGTTTCACGTGGGAGACGCTTCCTTTCTAAATAACCACCCCTACAAGGTTTTTCCCCGCCAACATAACGTAGTGTGTTCAAGTTGTGTCCGGCATTCTTAAAATGAACTGCTACAGGGTTGCGCTCATCACCGGTTCTGATGTTAGACCTGTGCTCACTAATTCTTGTGCGTAACACACGGGAAGTCTTGCCGACATAGGCTAAGCCACAAGGACACCGAATCAGGTGTATCACGTGTGGTGCAGCAAGTTATCGCACCACGTATGGATACATCCCGACCAGTGTGTGGGTGACTGAAGCTTTTACATTTACGTGTGTATGTGCACTGAACACAGCTTCCACGTCTGTACTTGCCATATGGGACCACTGGGAATATTGGCTCACCCTGAACACATATATCAGACGTCACCAAAATATCCCTTAAATTAGTGGGGCGTTTAAACACCAACATAGGTTTTTCCTTAAAGGCATTCTTTAATTTTGGGTCTGATTCCACAGTGTGCCAATGTTTCTGGATGACATCTTTGAATTTAGAGCCAAGTTCGAGTTCGGAGGATACTATGGATTTGGCCTCGTCCCGCATCCGCGTCTGCCGCGTCCACAGAGATTTTCTTGTGAACGCTCTACAGCCCACATAAGTGCACCGATTCTTTTCAAATTTTGCAGGGACATGTATTATGGTAAGTTCACGACACGTATTGATTTTGCGTACTCTGGGACCATCTGGGCCTAACTGGGAGGCCTTCGGGGGATACATGTACTCGGTTGCCGAGTGCTCTAGTTTCATTTTTATTTTTTTTGACTGGAGACATGCCTCCTGTGTTATCTGCTCAAAGCGCTCCCGAGCTACCTCAACCCATTCTTTTCTGTATCCCCTATTAAGGAATCTATAGGAGAGATCTGAGGCCTGTACTGAGTAAGAGGAATCATCACTGCAGATCCTCCGAGCACAGTGGAATTGACTAATAGGTAGACTTTTAATCAGTGATTAGAATGGAAACTGTCCCCTCTTAAAATAGTGCTATGGTCTGTGTGCTTTTAAAAAAGATCAGTTTGAATAGTGTTACCACTTTTACAGATCAGTACATCCAAGAAGCTAATACGCTCCTTATCAAATTCCAGTGTGAATCTCAAATGTTCATTACAAGAGTTCATACACGAGAATTAGTGAGCACAGGTCTAACATCAGAACCGGTGATTTGCGCAACCCTGTAGCAGTTCATTTTAAGAATTCCAGACACAACTTGAATACACTACGTTATGTTGGTGTGGAAAAAGTGGAGAAACCTCGTAGGTGGTGGTGGTGATTTAGAAAGGAGCCTTCTCCAACATGAAACCTTTTGGATACACTTCCTAAATACCATGCCCCCTAAGGGTTTAAATGAGGAATTTGATATTGTAATGTGAGTAGCATAGTAGTATAGTGGTGAGTAGAAAAGTATTGACCTTTTCTTTTGTTCAGCCCAGACTGGAGCTAGGTTTGGACATGTCCTGGGCATGTCTGAGATGGAAAGTCCCAGAGAATTAAAGAAAGGTCTAAAAGGTGGGAGGGGTCTGCAAAAGAGTATATAAAGAGGAAAATTGAGAGGGTAAAGTAGTAGGAGAAATTGCAAGGAGAAAGATGCATTTGACCAGACCTGTCACTCTTCTCAAGACCTGTGAAGCTTTTTGTGGATTTTTGCCTGTGTTGGAGCATTTTCTAAAGGGACTGTAAATATTTTTTTCTTGTATATATCAATCTTGGTCAGTAGAGTAGATAGTAGAGTAGTTAAAAGTCTTTGTTTAATTAAATGTGTTTAAGTTTTAAAATTGTGTCTGTCATCCCTTGCTGCCGTAAATGTCATGACAAATTGGGGCATTCAGAGTATTTTGTCCCGGGCCCGGCCAAGGCTGTCAGCGGTCCTGCTTGTCGGGATAGACCATTGTGTGAGTCATTTATTGAAAATTTAAAATTGTAAGTTTTTTTTGAATTTTCCTATATATATATATATATATATATATATATATATATATATATAGACAGATCAACAGCAATGGATGATTTCTTGGCATCACCAACCGTAGAGGTCTTTTAAAAAGACAGAAAAAGTCTTTTAAAAAGACAGAACTGCTAGAAATATGCAGATAATTAGAGCTGACAGAGGTGAAACCAGCCATGCGAAAAGCAAGACTGGCGAAAGAGATTGTTGAATATTACATTGATGATATATTGTCATATATATATATTATATATATAACACATTGATGTGCAATGTGTTTGCACCAGGAGATCTGGAGCAGTTTCCAGTGGAAAATCCAAATATAGAAATGGAACTTAAATTAAAAATGCTAGAGATTGAAAGGGAGGAAAAAGAAACAAAAGAGGCAGCTTGAGTTACAAAAATTAGCAAGAGAAGAAAAACAAAGAGCATTTAAGAGGGCAGAAAGAGAAAGAAAGGGAGGAAAAAGAAAGACAAAGAGAATTTGAGTTAGAAAAATTAGCAAGACAGAGAGATTTCGATTTACAGAAATTCGAGAGAGAAGAAAGGCTCCAAATGGAGCAGCTAAAAATAAAAATAGCCGCTGAAAAAAAATTTCGTGCAAGCCAGGAGGTAAAACTAGTGCCTCCATTCTTGGAGAAGGACGTTGATAACTATTTCCATACATCCATCTTCTACCGCTTTATCCGAGGCCGGGTCGCGGGGGCAGCAGTCTAAGCAGGGATGCCACTTCCTCCAGTTCTTCCGGGGGTATCCCGAGGCGTTCCCAGGCCAGCCGAGAGACATAGTCCCTCCAGCGTGTCCTGGGTCTTCCCCGAGGCCTCCTCCCGGTGGGGCATGCCCGGAACACCTTCCCAAGAAGGCGTCCAGGGGGCATCCGATAAAGATGCCCGAACCACCCCAGCTGGCCCCTCTCGACGTGAAGAAGCAGCGGCTCTACTCTGAGCTCCTCCCGGGTGACAGAGCTCCTCGCCCTATCTCTAAGGGAGCAGCCCGCCACCCTGCGGAGGAAACCCATTTCAGCCGCTTGTGCCCGAGATCTCATTCTTTCGGTCATGACCCAGAGTTCATGGCCATAGGTGAGGGTAGGAACGTAGATTGACTGGTAAATCGAGAGCTTTGCCTTTCGGCTCAGCTCCTTCTTTACCATGACAGATCGGTACAATGACCGCATTACTGCTGCCGCTGCACCGATCCGTCTGTCAATCTCACGCTCCATCCTTCCCTCACTCGTGAACAAGACCCCAAGATACTTGAACTCCTCTACTTGAGGCAAGAACTGTCCTCCAACCCATAACTATTTCCAGTGCTTTGAAAAGGTAGGTAAAAGTTGTCTGTGGCCAAATGAACACTGGCCTCTGAGGTTGCAAACTTTCCTCAAGGGTAAAGCTCAACAAGCCTATTCG
The DNA here is from genome assembly GCA_029721435.1 of Gymnothorax reevesii. Classification (NCBI taxonomy): domain Eukaryota; kingdom Metazoa; phylum Chordata; class Actinopteri; order Anguilliformes; family Muraenidae; genus Gymnothorax; species Gymnothorax reevesii. Next base: position 61,798,476 of record CM056581.1, read on the forward strand.
GCTTTGTCTGCAGATGATTCCTCTGATTATGAGGTTGTCAAAAAGGTTATTTTGAGAGCTTATGAGTTGGTTCCAGAGGCTTACTGACAGAAATTCAGAGGTCTGAAGAAATCTGAAAATCAGACTTATGTGGAATTTGCTAATGAGAAGAAGGTTTGCTTTGAGCGCTGGAGTACTTCTATGGAGGTCAAGGATGATTTCAACTCACTAAAAGAGATGGTGTTAGTTGAAGAATTCAAGAACTGCGTTAAGGATGACATTAAGGCCTACCTGAATGAGAAGCAAGCACTGAATTTGCAAGCAGCTGCCAAATTTGCAGATGAATATGTTGTCACACATAAGTCCAAATTTCAGTCTAGCAGTAACAGTAAATGGTTCAAATTTCAGAAGAAATGTAACAGTGATTCCCAGGATTCCTCACCCAAAGACAAATCAGGTGATGGTGCTCAGAAATCCAGTTACAGGTCTGATCAAAGTGTGAAAGCTGACAGTGATACCGGAGATTCTCAGTCACTTTTGTTGATGGACTCCTTGGAGTTACGTGATGAGACCGCTTCTGGGGATTTCATACTTGTACAAGGTATTGAAAGGAGGACTGTATCTGTACCCCTGCGCTCTATATTCTTGAAGTCAGATTTAGTTACAGGACAGGTAAAGGTGGGACTTATGTCAAGTCTACCTATCAAAGGTGTTTCTCTGTTGCTAGGCAATGACCTGGCTGGGAGCAATGTAGTTCCCCTTGATCATCTTACTTCACAGCCCAGCACTGAAGATGGCGATGAAGACCCATCTCTGTATCCTTCCTGTGCAGTGACCCGTGCTATGGCCAAGAAGGCTCAAGAAGAAGATGATGTGGTGCCGTCCAGCACATTGAATAGTCATGACTCAGGTAGTTCGCCTCATGACTCTGTTCGGCCTCCGTTTGAGGACTTATCAGATACTTTTATCAGTTCTCTGTTCAACCAGCCAGATGGGTCTGGTGATTCTGATGTGCCTGGAGACTTGTCTCTGTCCAGAAAGCGGTTGATTGAGGAGCAAACTTATGATCCTGATATTTGTGAACTAAAGAGGAGAGCCCTTCCTGATAAAGAAATATACGCAGTTCCAGTTGGGAATTATCTAATGGATGGTGTGTTGAAATGAAATGAAATGGAATCTTTATTTCGAACACGTTAAAAGATAAAACAGAGATAATCACCAAAACAAATGGCCACCATGCCAATACCAAAACAAAAACAAAAAGCAAACTGTAGATAACTGTCTTGCATGAGCAGCAAGATTTTATGCTCGAAAAGGAGTAGGAAGAAGTAAGAACTTATTTAATCCTACCCCTTGTATTACCATATTCTACTGTCAAGTTATTAAATTCTCTATTATTATATTTACAACATTCACCGTCGATTCAAGAACCAATGGTACTTACAATTTGTTGACTATAATATTCAATAAGCTACTTATATACAAATATACACAGAATATTGCACCTGTATATAATACTGAATTTCTATACTTCTAGAACCCCCTGCGCACACACAGAAGAAGACATAACAAGACAATGTATCCACATTTTTCTAAACCCAGCCATTACCGTCCTGGGTCAAACTGCTGTTCCTCATCCTTAGATTTATTTAAAATTTGTTTTTTATATGTTTTTTTAAACTTGCCAATGGTTTTACATTTCCTTAATTCATCTGTTAAACTGTTCCATAATTTGATCCCAGAGACTGAGACACACATGCTTTTCAAGGTAGTTCTGACACGATTTATTTTTAAGTTCAGTTCCCCTCTTAGATTATAGCCTCCTTCTCTCTCTGAGAACAGTAAGTTATTTTTAAGGAGTAAGTTATTTTTTGCTTTAAATATTATTTGTGCTGTTTTAAACTGAATCAGATCTTGAAATTTTAGAGCTTGCAGTTTTAAGAAAAGTCTATTTGTGTGGTCTCTAAATCCTACATTGTGGATGAATCTGATAGCCCTTTTCTGCATAATATTTATTGTTTGAAGATTACTTTTATATGTGTTTGCCCATATCTCTACACAATAGGTCAGATAAGGTAAAATTAATGCCCAATATAAAATATATAGAGCTTTCAAGTTGAAGATCTGCCTTGTTTTTCCCAGGACGGCAATGCTCCGTGCCAGCTTCCCCCGAACATATTTAATATGTGGTTTCCAGCAGATTTTGTGGTCTAGAATTACACCAAGGAATTTGATTTCATTTACTCTTTCTATGCTAATATTATCAATGTTTAATTTTATATCTATATTTCTCTTATAATGTCCGAACAAGATAAAATTAGTTTTGTTCAGATTTAAAGACAATTTATTTGCATCAAACCACCTTTTTAAGGTATTCATTTCCTTTGTAATCACCTCCAAAAGCTGCTGTAATTCCACATCTGAACAGAAAATATTTGTGTCATCTGCAAATAACACAAATCTTAATACATTAGATACCCTGCAAATATCATTAATATACATAATAAACAGTTTTGGTCCTAAAACGGATCCTTGAGGCACCCCGCATGTAATATTCATAAAACTTGATGTGTTCTGATTTATTTGTACAAATTGCTGTCTGTTTAGTAGATAACTCTTCAGCCAATCCAAAACATGACTTCGGAAACCATATTTCTCCAATTTTCTAATCAATATGTCATGATTGACTGAGTCAAATGCTTTCTTGAGATCTAAAAACACTCCAATTGCATACGTCTTTGTATCGAAACAGTGTGTTATTTCTTCTACCAATTCTATCAGTGCCATGGCTGTCGATCTATTATTTCTAAATCCATACTGACTGTCTGTTAACAACTTGTGTTTCTCAACAAAACCATCAAATCGTTTTATGAATACTTTTTCTCATATTTTTGAAAATTGGGAAAGCACTGATATCAGCCTATAATTAGTGAAGTAGTGTTTATCGCCTGCTTTGTAAATGGGAACAACTTTTTCTACTTTCATCTTATTTGGAAATAACCCATTTTGAAAAGACAGGTTAAAAATATACATAAGTGGCTTAGTAATACCATCAATTACATTCTTCACAGTCAACATGTCAATATCATTACAATCTTTACTGTTTTTGTTCTTATATCCTTTGACTACATCATAAATTTCTTTTTCTACAGCTGTTAAAAACATTGAACTATTATTCCTCTCAACATAGTCTGTAGGATCAATTTCTGTTCCCTCCACCATCATTTCCTCTGACAGTTTTGGTCCAATATTTACAAAAAATGAGTTGAATCCATCTGCTACATCCTTCATTTTCTTAACACAACTTCCTTCAACTATGAAATACTGAGGATATTGATCATGTTTGTTTTCATTTTTAATTACACTGTTTAGTGTACTCCATAACGCTTTTGTATTATTTTTATTATATTCTAATTTATTACTGAAGTACTCTTTTTTTACACGTTCTCATTAAATTGGTTAACTTATTTTTATATTTTTTATATTTATTTTCTGCTTCAATAGTTCTATGCTTAATAAATTCTCGATATAAGGCATTCTTTTTTTTGCAGGAATTTTGTAGCCCTTTAGTCATCCATGGTCTTCCTGTGTAGTTTTGTTTCATGTTACATTGTACTACTGGACAGTGTTTATCATATAGTATTTTAAATATCTGTAAAAATGTTTCATATGCTTTGTTAACATCAGTCTCTTCATATATGATTTTCCAATTTTGCTTTAGCAACTCATTTTTAAAGATATTTCATGTCTTCTCTGTACGGATTCTTTTATACATTATGTTACTCTTGATTCTGTTGCCCTTGCAATTACAATCATAAGCAGCAAAAACTGGTAGATGATCACTGATATCATTGATTAATAACCCACTTTTAATGTAATCATCCATTATATTTGTAAATATGTTATCTATTAAAGTGGCACTATGTGTTGTTACTCTACTTGGTCTTGTTATTAGGGGAAATAGCCCCATGCTGAACATGGCATCTATAAATTCATCTCAACTTTTGTTATGATTTGGATTTAGTAAGTCTATATTAAAGTCTCCTCAAGTAAACAGCCCTTTGTGGTATAAGTTTGTAAATAATCCCTCCATGCAGTTAGTAAAAATTTCAATATTGGATCCTGGAGTTCTATATATACAACTGAAGATTATGTTTTTCTTTTTTCCATACAGATTTCAATCGTTATACATTCCATCACATCATCAATAATGGTTGTCATCTTTTCAACTCTTTTATAGTTTAGGTCTTTATCAATATACAGTCCCACCCCACCTCCTTTTTTATTTTTCTAAAAAAAAATAAATAATATTTTTATCTAAATGAAGGAATTCATACCCATTCAATTCAAAGTCTCCACTCTTTTCAGGAGTTATCCATGTTTCTGTTATGGCTATTAAACTGAATGTTCTTTTAAACTGTCTCAGATATTCCTTCATGGTTTCAAAATTTGCATATAAACTTTTACTATTGAAGTGAATCATTGTAAGGCCATCTTCTACCTTTATCTCCCTACCAAATCGATCATCTGTGTAATAAGAGTTGATGCGGAAATGGCGCCCTCCTGATATCCATGCCAATGCAGATTGGGCAGTGGTCAAGCAAATTGTTGTTCCAAAAGTCTGCAGGAATGAGATCTTAACAATGGCTCATAGTTAACCTTTAGGAGGTCATCTTGGTGTTAACAAGACTGTTGATAAGATCATGAAACACTTCTTCTGGCCTGGACTTCGGAAAGATGTTCCAACTTTTGCAAAACCTGTCACACTTGTCAGGTAGTTGGGAAACACAAGTTAGCCGCACCTGTAGCTCCATTGCAGCCCATTGTCAGCATATTAGCATATTGTATTATATATATATATATATATATATATATACAAACAAACCCAAAACCAGTGAAGTTGGCACATTATGTAAATCGTAGATAAAAACAGAATACAATGATTTGCAAATCCTTTTCGACTTATATTCAATTGAATACACTGCAAAGACAAGATGTTTAATGTTAAAACTGAGAAACTTTTTTTTTTTTTTTGCAAATAATCATTAATTTAAATTTAAAGGCAGCAACATATTGCAAAAAAGTTGGCACAGGGGCCTTTTTACCAATGTGTTACATCGCCTTTCCTTTTAACGACTCTCTAAATGTTTGGGAACTGAGGAGACCAATTCTTGAAGCTTTTCAGGTGGAACTCTTTCCCATTCTTGCTTGATGTACAGCTTAAGTTGTTCAACAGTCCGGGGTCTCGTCGTATTTTACGCTTCATGATGCGCCACACATTTTCAATGGGAGACAGGTCTGGACTACAGACAGGCCAGTCTAGTACCAGCACTCTTTTACTTCGTTGCCAAGCTGTTGTACGTGCCGAATGTGGCTTGGCATTGTCTTGCTGAAATAAGCAGGGGTGTCCATGAAAAAGACGTTGCTTGTATGGCAACGTATGTTGCTCCAAAACCTGTATGTACCTTTCAGCATTAATGGTTCCTTCACATATGTGTAAGTTGCCCATGCCTTGGGCACTAATACACCCCCATACCATCACAGATGCTGGCTTTTGAACTTTGCGCCTATAACAGTCCAGATGGTTCTTTTCTTCTTTGGTCCAAAGGACACGATGTCCACAGTTTCCAAAAACAATTTGAAATGTGGACTCGTCAGACCACAGAACACTTTTCTACTTTGCATCAGTCCATATAAGATGAGCTTGGGCCAAGCGAAGCCGGTGGCGTTTCTGGGTGGTGTTGATTAAAAGCTTTTGTTTGCATTCTAGAGTTTTAACTTGCACTTGCAGATGTAGCGACGAACTGTAATTACTGACAGTGGTTTTCTGAAGTGTTCCTGAGCCCATGTGGTGATGTCCTTTACACACTGATTTTTGATGCAGTACCGCCTGAGGGATCGAAGGTCACGGGCATTCAATGTTGGTTTTCGGCCTTGTCGCTTACGTGCAGTTATTTCTCCAGATTCTCTGAACCTTTTCACGATATTACGGACCGCAGATGATGAATTTCTTGCAATAGCTCGTTGAGGAATGTTGTTTTTAAACTGTTCGACAATCAGCTCACGCATTTGTTCACTAAGTGGTGACCCTCGCCCCATCTTTGTTTGTGAATGACTGAGCATTTCAGGGAAGCTGCTTTTATACCCAATCATGGCACCCACCTGTTCTCAATTAGCCCGTTCACCTGTGGGATGTTCCAAATAAGTGTTTGATGGGCATTCCTCAACTCTCTCAGTCTTTTTTGCCACTTGTGCCAGCTTTTTATCCCACCGGTATGGAATACCGTGGGATATCATCATCGCCCTGTCCGTCTGTCCGTCCGTCCGTAATCATTCTCATTTCCGGAGCAAAACTCAAAAACTATGCCACTTAGGCACTTCTAATTTGGTATGGAACTTACCCTTATGGTGTAGTTGTGCCTTTTGGGGGTTTCAGTTCCATGCTGCCCATAATTTTGGAAATTTCCACCAAAAACAGCCCATAAATTGGCCTTTGTCTCGTTTCCGGGACAGAACTCAAAAACTATGCCACTTAGACACTTCTAATTTGGTAGGGAACTTCTCCTTATGGTGTAGTAGTGCCTTTTGGGGGTTTCAGTTCCATGCTGCCCATAATTTTGGAAATTTCCACCAAAAACAGCCCTAAAATTGGCCTTTATCTCGTTTCCGGGACAGAACTCAAAAACTATGCGACTTACAAACTTCTAATTTGATATGGAGCTTACCCTTATGGTGTTGTTGTGCCTTTTGGGGGTTTCAATTCCATTCTGCCCAAAATCTTTGATTTTTATACCAAAAACAGCCCAAAAATTGGACTTTGTCCCTTCACTACAGCAGAATTCAAAAACTCTGCCACAAATCACGAATTATGTGGAACCGGTGGGATATGTCATCTTCTGATGACTCTTGTTTGAAACATGTTGCAGGCATCAAATTCCAAATATTGGAATAATAATATTTGCAAAAAATTACAAAGTTTACCTGTTCGAACATTAAGTAACTTGTCTTTGCAGTGTATTCAATTGAATATAGGTTGAAAAGGATTTGCAAATCATTGAATTCTGCTTTTATTTACGATTTACACAACGTGCCAACTTCACTGGTTTTGGGTTTTGTATATACAAGTGTCTACTTTATGAGGGGCCGGAAAGGCCATAATTCAAACTTCCCTCTCATACACAATACTGAAAATAAAACCTCACACACTCATTACTGAAAACCTCTCACATACAATACTGAAAACCTTTTACACATACTATTGAAAACCTCTCACGCACACGACTGTAATAGGAACCTCTCACACTCATTGTTGAAAACCTCTCACATACACTACTGAAAACCTCTCACACACACAACTGAAAACCTCTCACATACACTACTGAAAACCTCTCACATACACCACTGAAAATCTCTCACATACACAACTACAAACCTCTCACATACACTACTGAAAACCTCTCACACACACAACTGAAAACCTCTCACATACACTACTGAAAACCTCTCACATACACTACTGAAAATCTCTCACATACACAACGAAAAACCTTTCACATACCCTACTGAAAACCTTTCCCACACACAACTGAAAACCTCTGACACACACGACTGAAAACCTCTCACGTACATAACTGAAAACCTCTCACATACCCAACTGAAAACCTCTCACATACACAACTGAAACCCTCTCACACACATGACAGAAATAAAACCTCTCACATTCATTACTGAACACCTCTCACATACACTACTGAAAACCTTTTACACATACTATTGAAAACCTCTCACGCACACGACTGTAATAGGAACCTCTCACACTCATTGTTGAAAACCTCTCACATACACTACTGAAAACCTCTCACACACACAACTGAAAACCTCTCACATACACTACTGAAAACCTCTCACATACACTACTGAAAATCTCTCACATACACAACTACAAACCTCTCACATACACTACTGAAAACCTCTCACACACACAACTGAAAGCCTCTCACATACACAACGAAAAACCTTTTTACATACCCTACTGAAAACCTTTCCCACACACAACTGAAAACCTCTCACACACACTACTGAAAACCTCTCACGTACATAACTGAAAACCTCTCACATACCCAACTGAAAACCTCTCACATAAACTACTGAAAACCTTTCACACATACTGTTGAAAACCTCTCACGCACACGACTGAAATAGGAGCCTCTCACACTCATTGTTGAAAACCTCTCACATACACTACTGAAAACCTCTCACACACATGACTGGAATAAAACCTCTCACATTCATTAATGAAAACCTCTCACATACACCACTGAAAACCTTTCACACATACTACTGAAAACCTCTCATATACACAACTGAAAGAGAAACCTCTCACACTCATAACTGAAAACCTCCCACACATACTACTGAAAACCTCTCACATACACTACTGAAAACCTCTCACATACACTACTGAAAACCTCTCACATACAATACTGAAAACCTCTCACACACACAACTGAAAACCTCTCACATGCACTACTGAAAACCTCTCATATACACCACTGAAAACCTCTCACATACACTACTGAAAACCTCTCACATACACTACTGAAAACCTCTCACACACACAACTGAAAACCTCTCACATACACTACTGAAAATCTCTCACATACACAACTAAAAACCTCTCACATACACTACTGAAAACCTCTCACACACAACTGAAAACCTCTCACATACACTACTGAAAACCTCTCACATACACTACTGAAAATCTCTCACATACACAACTAAAAGCCTCTCACATACACTACTGAAAACCTTTCCCACACACAACTGAAAACCTCTCACACATACTACTGAAAACCTCTCACGTACATAACTGAAAACCTCTCACATACCCAACTGAAAACCTCTCACATATACTACTGAAAACTTCTCATATACATTACTGAAATAAAATGACATACCATTTCATCAAAGTATGTTACTGAAACAGGAAGCAGGAAGTCCTTTTTTCAAAATTATCCAGGAAGTGCGAAATTAAGGCACATGCTATCTCATTGACAATGAACAATGAAGATCTTGAATACAAAAACCATGTTTTTTCACATCATTCTTCTCATTTTTCAAATTCACATTTTTTTTCTTCAATGCTGAAGGTAATGAGGAAGATATTGAAAACTTTTTCAGAAGTACTTTAACATGCATTGAGTGTATTAAAAGGCAAGGAGAGGGAGCCACTGGTTTTCAACAGGAAAGGCTCTACCGCCAGCTTGATGACGACACAAGGGTATTATCTGCGCTTATTGCGCTCTCCAGATTTCATTCCCCAAGCCATGGTGAATATATCCGTACGATGGAGGTCTTATAGGAATGCTTACGCAGCATTTTGAGTGAGCATGAGGCTACACAGAGATCTAATGTTGCTGCCAACACTGGCCTGGTACCACCAACAAGTTCCATTAATTTCCCTGGTCGCCCACGGTACAGCATAACATCGGACCAAATTTCACACTGCTTAGCAATGGGAATGAACTGGAGGAGAATTGCATCCTGCTTAGGAATCAGCCGCCGCACCCTCTACAGACACCGGCAATACCTTGGTGTACAAATTGTGTCTGATATAATGCAGCTCACTCCTAATGCTGGTGAAGCCTACGTAATCGGTAGCCTTAGATCAAGGGGGATACGTATCCAGCACTGGCGTATTAGACGGAGTCTGCAGGAGCTTGACTCCATTGGAAGGGCTGTTCGACGGAGGCATGCTATCCGCAGAAGGATTTATAATGTTCAGCCCTCTAATGAGTTATGGTAAGTTAACTATTTTTTCTTTTTGTGAATGAATATTGTACAAAAATCAGTGCTGTTACTTTAACTTCAATGAACAACTGTAACCTGCTACTTCTGCATAAAAAAATGATAACACAGTATTTTGGCTGCAAATAATAGCCCATAAAGCCAGTGACCCTCACATTTGCTCAATTTCAAAAATTAAAGAGAGCAAGAGAGAGAGACAGATAGATCTGTATATGAAGAGCTTACATGCAAAAGGTGCCAAATTCTTAACCAGATTGCATGTTTATACACTGCTTAATAGAACTCTCACACGTGCATCTAAATCACAGTTTTACCTAAAAAAGTAATCATTGTCCAATCATCATCGATAACATGTTGCCAGCTATGTTGATTGCAAGTGTTATTCTGCAACGGTTTTCTTACCTGACAGTGTGTATTACATAATGAATAAATTTGTTGGCATACAATTGGCTTTAAATTTGCATATGTCCAGTTTACATTATGTACATGAAGGTCATTAGTGAGTGAATTTGTATTTACGTGGATGTTGGTGGATGGAATGATACGGACATTTTAGAATGAATGTTCCGCAATGATGTGATATAAACTGCCAATATGAGGGGTCGGTGGGGAGGGGGTTAGAAGCCTATAACTGCATACATTTAAGTTTCCCATTTCTGGTTTTAAACCAATGACAGTATTTCAGTATCAGTATAAAGTATCAATGCAACTTTGCTATGGACACCCCAGATTTTTCTTTCATCAGGTGCTATATCCATGTTTTCTTTCAACAGGCACTAAATCCAAAAACTTGCAGAACAATGATATATCATATCAAATAGTGAACATAGGCAGGATTTTTCTAATTACCGTTGTTGTGACCTGGAGCGATAGCTCTTTCATATACAAGAACTTTGTAAATGAGCAAAGAAAAATTTGTGAAACAAAAAACTTGATTTACATGAAAGTTGCTGGAATGGATTTAGCACCTTTTGCTTATAAGCTCTTCATATAGTATCTTTAATTTAGAAAGTGTGGTACCAAATAAGACTTTGATAATTCAGTACATAGGCTGCAGGATACCTTCCATCCATCAGTTTGCTTCTCAAATGTAATTTCACTCATGGCAATTATACCACACCTATCTACAATCTCTCAAGGTAGCATGAATTCTATTTTCGCTTATGCTATTCTCCTCCATTACAGGCACATTGACAGCAACCATAAGCTGGTGCGCTGGAGGAAGGTCTTCCACGGATGTGTGGATGGATTTAGTCGAGCCGTAATTTACCTGAAGTGCTTGGACAATAACAGCATCAAGTGTCCTGTCTTTGTTTGAGGAGGGGGTGGAGAATTTTGGATTGCCATCAAGAGTGAGATGTGATCATGGTACAGAGAATCTTATGGTTGCTCGTTTTATGCTGGAAAGAAGGGGGTTAAACAGGCGAAGTGTAATTGCAGGTGTATCTGTCCATAATCAACTTATTGAAAGATTATGGGCAGAGCTTAATAGAGTGGTATCCAGGCATTTTATTAGTATTTTCAGTTTCATGGAGTCTATGGGTATACTTGATTCACTGAACGAACTTCATTTATTCTGTCTCCATTACATCTTTATGCCTCAAATTGAAAGAGCAGCAATAGAGTTCACTAATCAGTGGAATCACCATGGACTCTCTACAGAAGGGGGACAAACTCCACTTGAGCTCTGGCACACAGGCATTATTAACAACGTAGGGCTTGGCAACACAGCTGTGGATGCCATTTTTCACACAAGCAACTTTTATGGTGAGGATGAGGAAGGACCCCTACCTGAATTACAAACAAACAACAATGTTGTCATCCCTAATATTAATGTTACCATAAACGAGACAACTGGTCATGCGATTCAAGACCATTTTGATCCACTACAGAATGATGGTGTAATGTGAATATAGGCCACTAGATGGCAGTATTTACCTTCTTTTTTGTTAAGCTCAGACTGGAGTCATGTTTAGACATGTCCTGGACATGTCTGGGGCAAGTCTCAGAAAATTAAAAAAAAGTGGTCTAAATGTGGGTGGGGTCTGCAAAAGAGTATATAAGGAAAAGAATTAAGACAGTAAATTAGTAGGAGAAATTGCAAGAAGATGCCCAGACCTGCCATTCTGTTCAAGACCTGTGACGTTTCTTTTGTGGATTTCTTTGCCTGTGTTTGAGCATTTTCTTCATCCAGGACATCACCAAGCCACCCCACCAAAAAGGGACTGTAATTATTTCTGTTTTTTTTAATTTATCAATCTTGGTCTTTAGTTGTAGGTTGTTATTAGTCTTTGTCTTTGTTAAAAATTAAATGTGTTTTAGTTGTTAAAACTGTGTTTGTCATCCCTTGCTGTTGCTGTTGTGTTATAAATGTAATAACAAATTGGGGCCATAACAAATTGGGGGCTCAAGGTCCGGGATAGACCATTGTGTGAGTAATTTATTGAAAATCTAACATTCCAAATTGTGAAATTGTTTTTGTGAATTTTCCTAGATATATATTGACAACAGCAATGGATGATTTCTTGGCATCACCAACCGTAGGGGTTTTGAAGTCTTTTAAAAAGACAGAACTGCTAGAAATTTGCAGACAGTTGGAGCTGACAGAGGTAAAACCAGCCATGCGAAAAGCAAGACTGGCTAGAGAGATAGTTGAATATTACATTGATGAAAATGTGTTTGCACCAGGAGATCTGGAACAGTTTCCAGTGGAAAATCCAAATATAGAAATGGAACTTAAATTAAAAATGCTAGAGATTGAGAGGGAAGAAAAAGAAAAACAAAGGCAGTTTGAGTTAGAAAAATTAGCAAGAGAAGAAAAACAAAGAGAATTTGAGAGAGAGAAAGAGGAAAGAGCAGAAAGAGAGAGACAGAGACAGAGAGATTTTGAATTAGAGAAGTTGGATAGAGAGGAAAGACTCCAAATGGAGCAACTAAAAATTAAAATAGCAATGAAAAATAAATTTTGTGCTAGTCAGGAGGTAAAACTGGTGCCTCCATTTTCGGAAAAGGATGTTGACAACTATTTCCAATGTTTTGAAAAGGTAGCAAAGAGTTGCCAGTGGCCAAAGGAACACTGGCCTCTGATGTTGCAAACTGTCCTCAAGGGTAAAGCTCAACAAGCCTATTCGGCTTTGTCTGCAGATGATTCCTCTGATTATGAAGTTGTCAAAAAGGTTATTTTGAGAGCTTATGAGTTGGTTCCAGAGGCTTACCGACAGAAATTCAGAGGTCTGAAGAGATCTGAAAATCAGACTTATGTGGAATTTGCTAATGAGAAGAAGGTTTGCTTTGAGCGCTGGTGTACTTCTATGGAGGTCAAGGATGATTTCAACTCACTAAAAGAGATGGTGTTAGTTGAAGAATTCAAGAACTGTGTTAAGGATGATCTTAAGACCTACCTTAATGAGAAGCAAGCACTGAACTTGCAATCAGCTGCCAAATTTGCAGATGAATATGTTCTCACTCATAAGTCCAAATTTCAGTCTAGCAGTAACAATAAATGGTCCCAATTTCAGAAAAAGGGTTACGGTGATACCCAAGATTCCTCACCCAAAGACAAAGACAAATCTGGTGATGGTGCTCAGAAATCCAGTAACAGGTCTGATCAAAGTGTGAAAGCTGACAGTGACAAAAGTGGTCTAGTTTGCAGTTATTGCAAGAAATCTGGTCATGTTACAACTAACTGTTGGTTCCTTAAAGCTAAGAAAGAAAAAGAAAAGGATACCAAACCAAATGCCTTTGTGAAAACAAGGTTAGAAACCCCTGTAGTAGATAACCAATCTGCTAAATTGCCTGCTTCTTGTGGGGCTAAAAAGCCTGATACAGCTGACTTCGTGAGGGAGGAATTTCTTCCATTTGTGTCAGAGGGATTTGTGGCTCTGAATGAGCATACTACTCCTGTCCCCATATATATCCTAAGGGATACCGGAGCTTCTCAGTCACTTTTGTTGATGGACTCCTTGGAGTTACGTGATGAGACCGCTTCAGGGGATTTCATACTTGTACAAGGTATTGAAGGGAGGACTGTATCTGTACCCCTGCGCTCAGTATTCTTGAAGTCAGATTTAGTTACAGGACAGGTAAAGGTGGGACTTATGTCAAGTCTACCTATAAAGGGTGTTTCTCTGTTGCTAGGCAATGACCTGGCTGGGGGCAAAGTAGTTCCCCCTGTACATCTTACTTCACAGCCGAGCACTGAAAATGGGGATGAGGACCCATCTCTGTATCCTTCTTGCGCAGTGACTCGTGCTATGGCCAAGAAGGCTAAAGAAGATGATGTTGTGGTGCCGTCCAGTACATTGAATAGTCAGGACTCAGGTGGTTCGCCTCATGACTCTGATTGGCCTACTATGGTTTCTCCGTTTGAGGACTTATCAGATACTTTTATCAGTTCTCTATTCAGCCAGCCGGATGGGTCTGGTGATTCTGATGTGTCTGGAGACTTGTCTCTGTCCAGAAAGCGGTTGATTGAGGAGCAAACTATTGATCCTGAAATTGGTGTACTAAAGAGGAGAGCTCTTCCTGAAAAAGAAATAGATGCAGTTCCAGTTGGGTATTATCTCAAGGATGGTGTGTTGATGCGGAAGTGGCGCCCTCCTGATATCCCTGCCAATGCAGATTGGGCAGTGGTCAGGCAAATTGTTGTTCCGAAGGTCTATAGGAATGAGATCTTAACAATGGCTCATAGTTTACCTTTAGGAGGTCATCTTGGTGTTAACAAGACTGTTGATAAGATCATGAAACACTTCTTTTGGCCTGGGCTTCGGAAAGACGTTTCCAACTTTTGCACAACCTGTCACACTTGTCAGGTAGTTGGAAAACACCAGTTAGACCCACCTGTAGCTCCATTGCAGCCTATCCCAGCATTTGGGGAGCCATTCTCTAGGGTCATTGTTGATTGCGTTGGTCCATTACCCAAGACTAGATCTGGAAATCAGTACTTGTTGACAATCATGTGTGCATCTACCAGATTCCCCGAAGCCATACCTCTACGTAACATCAAGGCAACTGCAATCTCGAAGGCTTTGATAAAGTTCTTCACGTTGTTTGGTCTTCCCAGGGAAATTCAGTCAGACCAAGGTAGCAATTTCACTTCAGGATTGTTTCAGCAGGTTGTGTATGAACTAGGTGCAAAACAGATTCTTTCTAGTGCCTATCATCCAGAAAGTCAGGGTGCCTTAGAGCGGTTTCCTTCCACTCTCAAGACAATGATGAGGACTTATTGTTATGACCATGAGAAAGACTGGGATGAAGGGATTCATTTGCTGTTGTTTGCAGCTAGAGAAGCAGTGCAGGAGTCTACTGGATTCAGTCCATTTGAGCTGGTGTTTGGTCATGAAGTGAGAGGACCTTTGCTATTATTGAGTGAACAATGGCAAGAGAAAGAGCCGCATATCAGTCTGTTAGACTATGTTGGCAAGTTCAAGGAAAGATTGCGTGCAGCTTGTGACCTTGCCAAAGAGAACTTGAAATCAAGTCAGGGAAAAATGAAAACTTGGTATGATCATAAGGCTAGAAGCCGTGAGTTTAAACCAGGAGAAAAGGTCCTTGTGTTGTTTCCCTTGCAGTCCAATCCATTGCAGGCTAGATTTCATGGTCCTTTTGAAATTCTGACAAAACTCAATGATCTCAATTACATTGTGAAGACTCCAGATAGGAGAAAACCAAAACAATTGTGTCATATTAACATGCTAAAGCCTTATCATGACAGAAATGCTAGGGTTGCAGCTGTCACTTCAGATTCTCCAATGGTCGAAACGTGTGAAGATGAGGGGGAGTTTCAAGATGATGAACCAAGAATTAAAGCTGAAGTTCTTTCATGTAAATTGTCAAACACTGAAGTGTTGCAAAATCTTGATGTAAAACTCCAGCACTTAGAACCCTCACAGAGAGATCAGTTTGAAAGGTTGATCAAGAAATATGAGGATTTGTTTCCTGATGTTCCAAAGAGAGTTACTATAGCCTCTCATGATGTAGATGTTGGTGATGCCAAACCAATAAAACAGCATCCATACCGAATGAATCCTGAAAAGA
The DNA here is from genome assembly GCA_029721435.1 of Gymnothorax reevesii. NCBI lineage: Eukaryota > Metazoa > Chordata > Actinopteri > Anguilliformes > Muraenidae > Gymnothorax > Gymnothorax reevesii. Next base: position 61,814,301 of record CM056581.1, read on the forward strand.
GAAAGATTGCTGAGAAAGAGGTTGAGTACATGTTAAAACATGATATTATCAGACCCTCCAACTCAGATTGGAGTTCACCCTGTGTGCTAGTTCCAAAACCTGATGGAAGTACTAGATTCTGTACAGATTATCGCAAAGTCAATGCTGTAACTAGAACTGATGTGTTTCCAATACCTAGGATTGATGATTGTATCGATAGAGTAGGGCAAGCAAAGTTTCTGACCAAGATTGATTTATTGAAGGTTTATTGGTGTTTGCCTTTAACTGAGAGGGCCAAGAGCATCTCTGCTTTTGCCACACCATCTGGATTGTACCAGTATGAAGTCCTACCCTTTGGCATGAAAAATGCCCCAGCCACGTTCCAAAGGATGATACAGTCTACAATCGCCGGATTGCCACACACGGGTGCGTACATCGACGACCTGATCACATGGATTGACTCCTGGGAAGAACATCTAAAAGATGTAGAGACGTTGTTCCAGCGCCTGACCCAGGCTAACCTGACTGTTAACCTGAGCAAGAGTGACTTTGGTTGTGCTACTGTCACCTATCTTGGCTACGTCATAGGCCAGGGTAAGGTGGCACCCATAAATGCTAAAGTCCAAGCCATCATGGACTTTCCAGTTCCTGACAACGAAAAAACCTTTGCGCCGCTTCCTTGGAATGATCGGGTACTACCGCAAGTTCTGCAAGAACTTTGCTGAGATTGCTCTCAGTCTAACTAACCAACTGAAGAAAGGCGTAAAGTTCTCCTGGGATGATGCATGCCAGAGAGCCTTCGATCACCTGAAGTCTCTGCTGTGTCACTTCCCCGTGCTCAAATCTCCTGACTTCAACAAATCGTTCACCATCGCGGTCGATGCTAGCGACCAAGCTTGTGGATCTGTGCTCCTACAGAGAAGTGACTCTGATGACATTGAGCATCCCGTGGCATACTTCTCCAGGAAGTTCAATCGCCACCAAAGGAACTATTCCACAATAGAGAAGGAACTGTTGGCTCTGGTCCTTTCTTTACAACACTTTGAGGTTTATGTTTGTACAGGGGAAAAGCCAATGATTGTGTACACTGACCACAATCTGTTAATGTTTTTGAGTAAGATGAAAAACAAGAATCGGAGATTGTTGAATTGGAGTTTGATTTTACAGGAGTTTGACTTGGATATTAAGCATGTGAAGGGTACAGACAATGTAATTGCTGATTGCTAATCCCGTGTTTGAATGTGTATAATATATCATGTGTTTGAATATTGTATGATATGTATATATAGACAAGTGTTCACTTAACCATTTTGTATTGAAAAGAAAAATTTTGCCTTTATGAGTCAAAATTTTTCCCTTTTGGAATGGAGGTGTAATGTGAATATAGGCCACTGGATGGCAGTATTTACCTTCTTTTTTGTTAAGCTCAGACTGGAGTCATGTTTAGACATGTCCTGGACATGTCTGGGGCAAGTCTCAGAAAATTAAAAAAAAGTGGTCTAAATGTGGGTGGGGTCTGCAAAAGAGTATATAAGGAAAAGAATTAAGACAGTAAATTAGTAGGAGAAATTGCAAGAAGATGCCCAGACCTGCCATTCTGTTCAAGACCTGAGACGTTTCTTTTGTGGATTTCTTTGCCTGTGTTTGAGCATTTTCTTCATCCAGGACATCACCAAGCCACCCCACCAAAAAGGGACTGTAATTATTTCTGTTTTTTTTAATTTATCAATCTTGGTCTTTAGTTGTAGGTTGTTATTAGTCTTTGTCTTTGTTAAAAATTAAATGTGTTTTAGTTGTTAAAACTGTGTTTGTCATCCCTTGCTGTTGCTGTTGTGTTATAAATGTAAAAACAAATTGGGGCCATAACAATGGAAACTATGGTATTGACCTATTTTGATCCCTTTTACATTTTCTTCAGCAGTATCATGCATGATTAGGATTTGGCAATTCAAGTAAATACTGTGAAGCAGTTACCAGGGGATGCTCCGCCTGGATGCTAATTGCGCTATGGATTGTGAATGGTTGTGTTAAAATAGCAAGTTGTGCAACACCTAGAATGCTTTGCGTGTGAAAATGGGGGAAACGGATCCTGAAAGCAAACATAATTAACAAATTCGGCGCCAAAATGGGCAACAGGTATAAGTACAACAGTATATAATCGATAAATATGGAGTCAATCCATGTGAAATCACAGGAGGCCTCCCAATTGACTACCTCAGATTTGCTTTATTCTTTCAGGAAATGCCATTAGTCCTAATGAACAGTATGCAAAAATTTCAGCCTTTTATCTTTGTTTTTGAGATATGGGGGTGTGAATAAGTGAGAATGATATACTGCAAAGTCCCATAAGCCATAACTTTTGAACTATTTAAGACAGATGCATGAAATTCTCAAGTGTTTTTTTTATTTATATATATATATATACATATATAAATTTGGCATCTCCAATGCCACCTGAATCTGGAATGCCCATTCCGAGAGCTATGTACATGGCTTGTTCGTATGCAACCCCGATGCCAGCACAGGAGAGACAGTTCGTGGCTCTCCTCAGAAGCATGTGCCTGTCAGCCCCTTCATGTTTACACTCATCGGTCGAAACCATTGCAAGTTCAGAACGAGGGCGGAGGATACCCAAACATGAGCAAGCTCTGAATCTCACTGACGAGCGCCCGGCTGGCCAACAGGAGGCACTTGAGCAACGAACGAGGCAATCATTTTAATTTCCCTTCCCAGCAGGCCCTTCCCAATTTGCATTCCCACAGCACTTTAGCCAATCGTGTGCTGTTCTGAAAAAGCTTCTGACCACTGCTGGTTGGTACGACCGGAGATCGAACCCGCACTGTAGTAGTCACTACTGCTCTGTAAATGCAGCGCCTTAACTGAGTCAGGGGTTGTTTTGAAGTACTACGGGGCTTCACCTCATGTAACTGAATTTTTAAAACTGCATATTTACCATTTTATTGCTTGGTTAAATCTGCAACAAAAAAAAAAAAGTTTTTGGGAGGATTTTGGGCCCTCTGTAAATATGCAGTTGTAAAACTTCAGTTTCAGCAGTTAAAGACCTCTAGTACTTGAAAACCTAAAAATTTCACGCATCAAGCTTAAATAGTTGAAAAGTTATGACTTATGGAACTTTAGTTTTTCTATTGCACTCAACTTACCTGTAAAATCCGAAGTAAGCCCACTTATTCTAGCCCCCACATCTCAAAAACTGAAAAAGATGCAAGACCATAATTTTGCATACGGTTTACTGGGACTAATGGCATTAATCTGTGACAGAATGCAGCAAGTCTGAGATGGTCAGTTCGGAACATTTTCTGAAATCCGGTGATCTGATGTGGATTGCTCCTATGACATGATATGAGATAGCAAGATATGTATGTGTATACTTTAGATGCATGTTAAGTGTGTACCTCACAGATCAGCTAAATATTTTTCTTAGCGCAGATGGGAGTAAAAATATTAATAACTCAGATAAACAGTAACATTAAAATACATTACAGGTCACTAGGGTGCAGTTAAGAATATAGTGTATAGTATTAGCCGGAGATATGTGGGAAAATTCAGGGCACTGAACTGACTACCGACTATTGGCTGATTTTTGGTGTTCGGCATCATCCCCTAAATTGTATGATAGTGCCAACTCATGGCACTAACGAACTGCCAATAACAGATGGCTAATACAGTACCCTGCATTTGACCATTACATGTCTGGGTTCACAGATTTGGCCATGGGTTTTGGTTATTCTTTAATAACTCTCGAAAGACTTAATTGTTACATTGTAACCTCCATGTTTTAAAAATGCACCTCAAAACGCTTGAGTGTCCCATCAGGATTTATTTCAAGGATTTGTATAGTCAATCACAAAGACCTGAAGCCAAGCAAAACAGTTTGTTAGTCACAAGAGGAAACAGGACCACTGTTGCAAAACCTCTTAACAAGCCATGTTAATAAAATGTTACCACACAGCTGAACATGTTTAGTACTTCTTTTGACTTAGTGAGGGACAGATGATTTTGAACATGAACATAATGCTGACACCTTCCATAAGATAGTGTATCTGCGAATTCAGAAAATTTACAATTAAAAATAAACTTTTTTTGTTCCTCTTCAAATCAGGCCAAGAAGAATAACAAAGGCTTCCAATTCCATGCAGAGGAAGATAGTAGCAAAAAGTGAAAATAAAGTACTAGTATTACTTTCTATAAAGCATTATTACCAGTTGAATGAATTTTACTGAGCCGAGTAAACAAGAAATCTAAAATCATTCACTTTCAAAGTCATGTCAGCACTAGACTGAAAGCAAAATTAATATTACCATATCAAACTAAAATATTGAAGGACTCCCATGCCCTGAATATGGAACTTGACATGGTGTGGAAAATATGTTTTCATGGTGGGTTTCACTGTGGCTTCCAATTCAGAATAAGAAGAAATCACAAAGAAGACAAATATCCAATAAACAAGGCCCCTTTAAGCTCTGCCAAATCCATGCGTGCTGCCCAAGGCAAAGTCCATCTTATCTTTGAAAACAGCATATGAGGTGTGCAAAGGTAGTTTGAGGCAATTGATGCATGTATTGGCAATAGGGAGGCTTGATGGAGGTGTGTCCTGATGCTCGGTCTCATGGAGGAAATCGATAGATGGCGTGGGTTTGAAGCCTATGGGAGGGATGATGGTCGCCCCAGTGGCAAAAGCCAGGATGGCCTGAAGTTTCGCTGGGCCCTCATCTTTGGAAACAGAAAGGAATGTTTTAATTTTGTGATTCCAACAACATTAAATGTAAATGAAGAGTGTTTCACCACTCTTCATTTACATAATCAAGACAACCACATCTGCAAATACATGCAATATCCCAAGAGACAAAAAAAAAAACTTGTGCCATAACTTCTTTAATTTATTTTTATATACAAATAACCCATTTACACATTTATACTGCTATAAGTGAAAATATTAGAAAATTATCAATCTTATCAAGCAGCTTTTACCCTCTGCATCCTGCAAATAGTCTCTCCAGAAGGGCACAACCACCTCCTCGGCTATTCTCCTGTTGCTGCCTTGAGGAGACAGACGAATGTCAAAAAGATCATCCATTGCTTCAGCAGTGAGTGGGCGTGGCTGATGGCAAAACAGAGGACGGAAACTTTCTGAATAGTTCTGGATTTTCTCCAAAACTCCCAAGGTTTTAAGTCCCTCTTGAAACCTGTTTAAAAGAAGAACACGTTAGCACTGTTGCCCCAATGCAGGAAGGTTCTGGTTTAAAACCTGCCTAGGACCTTTCTGTTTGGAGTTTCTCCCATCTCCAAGTAGGAGCACTCCAGTTTTCTCCCACACCAAAAATGTTAGCAACATACTCCCTTGACCAAGGCACTGGTTTTAGATCTGAAGCTGCCCCAGGTGGTCTTTATAAAAAAGGATGTTTAATCTGGCAAGTAATTTAAAAACAAAGAAATATGGGAGTTTGAATGGAGGTTGCCGTGTATAAGCAAGAAAAATGTTCCCTCTGTCCATCTGATCAACATATTCACCAACAGTGTTTATACTTCTACAATCCAAAATTGTCTACCCAACAAGGCATTTGCTAAAACCTCGATGTAATAAAGATCTTTCCATCCCATCAAGATTTTAACCAATATCACATTCTATCAATCGATCTATACATCTACCTAATATGATGCCATCTTAATCTGTCCTTTTTTGGCATGTTTGATGTGGCTTTCATTGGATTTACTAATCTAGCTCAGAAATATTAAGCTATGATAAATGAACACCTTTGAAAGGGAGCCTGAATCCGGTGTACAACCTGAAACATCAGGATGTCACGTAGGAGCTGTTCCCTGTCATCAATGGTTTTCAATGTATGGTCTCAGACATCCTGCATTGGCCAAATAATCCTGAAGAGGTACTGTTGCTGCGACAAGATCCTCATAAGTGGAACTCTCAGATACCTGAAATTAAGTTTGCCATTAAAAATTCACATTTTTTGCAATGTTAGATTGACTTATGACCTATTTGCTAGAGTTGCCCTTAAAGCAAAAAGCTGCAGTTTAATTAAATAAAAAAGCTCCAACTACACACCATCTAGAATAGCGAAAATAAGATGCAACATTTTAGTCCCCATTTGGCTTGAGGTTGAAGCAATGCTGAATTTTAGTAGAAGCTTGGGTTGTTAGGTAACCTATTAATAATTTAAACCTTTGAAAAGCTGAGATCCAAGCTTTCTCTAACCATGTGTTAAAACGTTTCTAAAATCGCTTTTGTGATTTCAATATCAAGTGGATATTCACTTATCACAGGAGCAGCTGAGCAGTATTGATTTGGATATCAATGCAGGGTGTGACATTAACAGATGCCCGAATGCCTGGGGCAACTTCAAAAAGCCGACGGGAGAGTAAAACTAGTAAGCACGACTTTGGGCGTTTTTATTCATCAATTTTATAATTCTTCTTCGTAGGCCTTCGGCCTTTCGGGCTCACATTTGCATGACAGGGTCATCTTGCATATTCACACGTGACATTAAAAGAGGTCAGGAAACCCCGTTCACCCTATATAAAGCGTGGGCACGCCCAGCGGAACGTCTTTTCATGGTTTCATCTTCCATGTTCACACGTAAATCGGATCATGGCCACATGTCTGTTTGATACAAGTGGCTCGGATGAGGCCGAAAATGCCCTTCCTTGTTTCGAGGGGTTTGACGGGAGTGGGGTGCTTATAATGGCGTTACCTGAAAGGCAGGATGACGCTGCCACGTGCTTGGGAGAACCCCCGATTCCTAAAACTGGGAATGAGAAGCCCAACAAGGCTTCTGGTAAAAGCAAGTCACAGCGAAAACCGGACGATGGCGAAGCCACGTCTAAAAAACCTTGGTTAGCTCCACCAGCCCGGGTGTTTGATGACCTGGATGAAGCAGATGCTTTGTATCTCCGACAGAAGCTCGGTATTTCAGACATATTGGACAAACTCTCTAATTTGTGCCCGGGCGGTCGCAACTCGGTAATGGATTTGTCCGAGTCGAACTTCGTGGAAATTCCTTCTTTAGACTTATTTACCGAATGTGATATGGGCGCCGGGTCTGACAACGATACAAACTGGGAAGCGCCGAGTGACATATTCGTGGGAATCGAGGCCAATGGTGAAAAAATTCACCCCAAAATAGCCGAGTTTTTGTCTTCGGCGTGTACTAGAAAGACTGATGTGGAACACATCGTCAAAAAACACCAATTCCGAGAACAGGTTTGGTCCAGGGACCGTGCTCTGCAAAAGCTGCAAGCACAGTTGTCACACGGTATTTTAGAAACTTCAAAATTGGCACAGATGCTAAAAAAGCCTAAAGACTCTGTTTCTATTGTTATGGCCCCAATTTGTTATTACATTTATAACACAACAGCAACAGCAAGGGATGACAAACACAGTTTTAACAACTAAAACACATTTAATTTTTAAAACAAAGACAAAGACTAATAACAACCTACAACTAAAGACCAAGATTGATAAATTAAAAAAAAACAGAAATAATTACAGTCCCTTTTTGGTGGGGTGGCTTGGTGATGTCCTGGATGAAGAAAATGCTCAAACACAGGCAAAGAAATCCACAAAAGAAACGTCACAGGTCTTGAACAGAATGGCAGGTCTGGTCATCTTCTTGCAATTTCTCCTACTCCATTACTGTCTCAATTCTTTTCCTTATATACTCTCTTTCAGACCCCACCCACATTTAGACCTCTTTTTTTTAACTTTCTGAGACTTGCCCCAGACATGTCCAGGACATGTCTAAACATGACTCCAGTCTGAGCTTAACAAAAAAAAGGTAAATACTGCCATCTAGTGGCCTATATTCACATTACACCTCCATTCCAAAAGGGAAAAATTTTGACTATAAAGGCAAAATTTTTCTTTTCAATACAAAATGGTTAAGTGAACACTTGTCTATATATACATATCATACAATATTCAAACACATGATATATATATACACATTCAAACACGGGATAAGCAATCAGCAATTACATTGTCTGTACCCTTCACATGCTTAATTTCCAAGTCAAACTCCTGTAAAATCAAACTCCAATTCAACAATCTCCGATTCTTGTTTTTCATCTTACTCAAAAACATTAACGGATTGTGGTCAGTGTACACAATCATTGGCTTTTCCCCTGTACAAACATAAACCTCAAAGTGTTGTAAAGAAAGGACCAGAGCCAACAGTTCCTTCTCTATTGTGGAATAGTTCCTTTGGTGGCGATTGAACTTCCTGGAGAAGTATGCCACGGGATGCTCAATGTCATCAGAGTCACTTCTCTGTAGGAGCACAGATCCACAAGCTTGGTCGCTAGCATCGACCGCGATGGAGAACGATTTGTTGAAGTCAGGAGATTTGAGCACGGGGAAGTGACACAGCAGAGACTTCAGGCGATCGAAGGCTCTTTGGCATGCATCATCCCAGGTGAACTTTACGCCTTTCTTCAGTTGGTTAGTTAGACTGAGAGCAATCTCAGCAAAGTTCTTGCAGAACTTGCGGTAGTACCCGATCATTCCAAGGAAGCGGCGCAAAGCTTTTTTGTTGTCAGGAACTGGAAAGTCCATGATGGCTTGGACTTTAGCATTTATGGGTGCCACCTTACCCTGGCCTATGACGTAGCCAAGATAGGTGACAGTAGCACAACCAAAGTCACTCTTGTTCAGGTTAACAGTCAGGTTAGCCTGGGTCAGGCGCTGGAACAACGTCTCTACATCTTTTAGATGTTCTTCCCAGGAGTCACTCCATGTGATCAGGTCATCGATGTACGCACCCGTGTGTGGCAATCCGGCGATTGTAGACTGTATCATCCTTTGGAACGTGGCTGGGGCATTTTTCATGCCAAAGGGTAGGACTTCATACTGGTACAATCCAGATGGTGTGGCAAAAGCAGAGATGCTCTTGGCCCTCTCAGTTAAAGGCACACACCAATAACCCTTCAATAAATCAATCTTGGTCAGAAACTTTGCTTGCCCTACACTATCAATACAATCATCAATCCTAGGTATTGGAAACACATCAGTTCTAGTTACAGCATTGACTTTGCGATAATCTGTACAGAATCTAGTACTTCCATCAGGTTTTGGAACTAGCACACAGGGTGAACTCCAATCTGAGTTGGAGGGTCTGATAATATCATGTTTTAACATGTACTCAACCTCTTTCTCAGCAATCTTTCTCTTTTCAGGATTCATCCGGTATGGATGCTGTTTTATTGGTTTGGCATCACCAACATCTACATCATGAGAGGCTATAGTAACTCTCTTTGGAACATCAGGAAACAAATCCTCATATTTCTTGATCAACCTTTCAAACTGATCTCTCTGTGAGGGTTCTAAGTGCTGGAGTTTTACATCAAGATTTTGCAACACTTCAGTGTTTGACAATTTACATGAAAGAACTTCAGCTTTAATTCTTGGTTCATCATCTTGAAACTCCCCCTTATCTTCACACGTTTCGACCATTGGAGAATCTGAAGTGACAGCTGCAACCCTAGCATTTCTGTCATGATAAGGCTTTAGCATGTTAATATGACACAATTGTTTTGGTTTTCTCCTATCTGGAGTCTTCACAATGTAATTGAGATCATTGAGTTTTGTCAGAATTTCATAAGGACCATGAAATCTAGCCTGCAATGGATTGGACTGCAAGGGAAACAACACAAGGACCATTTCTCCTGGTTTAAACTCACGGCTTCTAGCCTTATGATCATACCAAGTTTTCATTTTTCCCTGACTTGATTTCAAGTTCTCTTTGGCAAGGTCACAAGCTGCACGCAATCTTTCCTTGAACTTGCTAACATAGTCTAACAGACTGATTTGCGGCTCTTCCTCTTGCCATTGTTCACTCAATAATAGCAAAGGTCCTCTCACTTCATGACCAAACACTAGCTCAAATGGACTGAATCCAGTAGACTCCTGCACTGCTTCTCTAGCTGCAAACAACAGCAAATGAACCCCTTCATCCCAGTCTTTCTCATGGTCATAACAATAAGTCCTCATCATTGTCTTGAGAGTGGAATGAAACCGCTCTAAGGCACCCTGACTTTCTGGATGATAGGCACTAGAAAGAATCTGTTTTGCACCTAGTTCATACACAACCTGCTGAAACAATCCTGAAGTGAAATTGCTACCTTGGTCTGACTGAATTTCCCTGGGAAGACCAAACAACGTGAAGAACTTTATCAAAGCCTTCGAGATTGCAGTTGCCTTGATGTTACGTAGAGGTATGGCTTCGGGGAATCTGGTAGATGCACACATGATTGTCAACAAGTACTGATTTCCAGATCTAGTCTTGGGTAATGGACCAACGCAATCAACAATGACCCTAGAGAATGGCTCCCCAAATGCTGGGATAGGCTGCAATGGAGCTACAGGTGGGTCTAACTGGTGTTTTCCAACTACCTGACAAGTGTGACAGGTTTTGCAAAAGTTGGAAACGTCTTTCCGAAGCCCAGGCCAAAAGAAGTGTTTCATGATCTTATCAACAGTCTTGTTAACACCAAGATGACCTCCTAAAGGTAAACTATGAGCCATTGTTAAGATCTCATTCCTGTAGACCTTCGGAACAACAATTTGCCTGACCACTGCCCAATCTGCATTGGCAGGGATATCAGGAGGGCGCCACTTCCGCATCAACACACCATCCTTGAGATAATACCCAACTGGAACTGCATCTATTTCTTTTTCAGGAAGGGCTCTCCTCTTTAGTACACCAATTTCAGGATCATTAGTTTGCTCCTCAATCAACCGCTTTCTGGACAGAGACAAGTCTCCAGACACATCAGAATCACCAGACCCTTCCGGCGGGCTGAATAGAGAACTGATAAAAGTATCTGATAAGTCCTCAAACGGAGAAACCATAGTAGGCCAATCAGAGTCATGAGGCGAACCACCTGAGTCCTGACTATTCAATGTACTGGACGGCACCACATCATCTTCTTCTTTAGCCTTCTTGGCCATAGCACGAGTCACTGCGCAAGAAGGATACAGAGATGGGTCCTCATCCCCATCTTCAGTGCTCGGCTGTGAAGTAAGATGTACAGGGGGAACTACTTTGCCCCCAGCCAGGTCATTGCCTAGCAACAGAGAAACACCCTTTATAGGTAGACTTGACATAAGTCCCACCTTTACCTGTCCTGTAACTAAATCTGACTTCAAGAATATAGAGCGCAGGGGTACAGATACAGTCCTCCCTTCAATACCTTGTACAAGTATGAAATCCCCTGAAGCGGTCTCATCACGTAACTCCAAGGAGTCCATCAACAAAAGTGACTGAGAAGCTCCGGTATCCCTTAGGATATATATGGGGACAGGAGTAGTATGCTCATTCAGAGCCACAAATCCCTCTGACACAAATGGAAGAAATTCCTCCCTCACAAAGTCAGCTGTATTAGGCTTTTTAGCCCCACAAGAAGCAGGCAATTTAGCAGATTGGTTATCTACTACAGGGGTTTCTAACCTTGTTTTCACAAAGGCATTTGGTTTGGTATCCTTTTCTTTTTCTTTCTTAGCTTTAAGGAACCAACAGTTAGTTGTAACATGACCAGATTTCTTGCAATAACTGCAAACTAGACCACTTTTGTCACTGTCAGCTTTCACACTTTGATCAGACCTGTTACTGGATTTCTGAGCACCATCACCAGATTTTTCTTTGTCTTTGGGTGAGGAATCTTGGGTATCACCATAACCCTTTTTCTGAAATTGGGACCATCTATTATTACTGCTAGACTGAAATTTGGACTTATGTGTGAGAACATATTCATCTGCAAATTTGGCAGCTGATTGCAAATTCAGTGCTTGCTTCTCATTAAGGTAGGTCTTAACATCATCTTTAACACAGTTCTTGAATTCTTCAACTAACACCATCTCTTTTAGTGAGTTGAAATCATCCTTGACCTCCATAGAAGTACACCAGCGCTCAAAGCAAACCTGCTTTTCATTAGCAAATTCAACATAAGTCTGATTTTCAGATTTCTTCAGACCTCTGAATTTCTGTCGGTAAGCCTCTGGAACCAACTCATAAGCTCTCATAATAACCTTTTTGACAACCTCATAATCAGAGGAATCATCTGCAGACAAAGCCGAATAGGCTTGTTGAGCTTTACCCTTGAGGACAGTTTGCAACATCAGAGGCCAGTGTTCCTTTGGCCACTGGCAACTCTTTGCTACCTTTTCAAAACACTGGAAATAGTTGTCAACATCCTTTTCTGAAAATGGAGGCACCAGTTTTACCTCCTGACTGGCACAAAATTTATTCTTAGTTTCAATTTTAATTTTTAGTTGCTCCATTTGGAGTCTTTCTTCTCTATCGAATTTCTCTAATTCAAAATCTCTCTGTCTCTGTCTCTCTCTTTCTGCTCTTTCCTCTTTCTCTCTCTCAATTTTCTCTTCTCTTGCTAATTTTTCTAACTCAAACTGCCTTTGTTTTTCTTTTTCTTCCCTCTCAAATTCTCTTTGTTTTTCTTTTTCCTCCCTTTCAATCTCTAGCATTTTTAATTTAAGTTCCATTTCTATATTTGGATTTTCCACTGGAAACTGTTCCAGATCTCCTGGTGCAAACACATTTTCATCAATGTAATATTCAACTATCTCTCTAGCCAGTCTTGCTTTTCGCATGGCTGGTTTTACCTCTGTCAGCTCCAACTGTCTGCAAATTTCTAGCAGTTCTGTCTTTTTAAAAGACTTCAAAACCCCTACGGTTGGTGATGCCAAGAAATTATCCATTGCTGTTGTCAATATATATATCTAGGAAAATTCACAAAAACAATTTCACAATTTGGAATGTTAGATTTTCAATAAATTACTCACACAATGGTCTATCCCGGACCTTGAGCCCCCAATTTGTTATGGCCCCAATTTGTTATTACATTTATAACACAACAGCAACAGCAAGGGATGACAAACACAGTTTTAACAACTAAAACACATTTAATTTTTAAAACAAAGACAAAGACTAATAACAACCTACAACTAAAGACCAAGATTGATAAATTAAAAAAAAACAGAAATAATTACAGTCCCTTTTTGGTGGGGTGGCTTGGTGATGTCCTGGATGAAGAAAATGCTCAAACACAGGCAAAGAAATCCACAAAAGAAACGTCACAGGTCTTGAACAGAATGGCAGGTCTGGTCATCTTCTTGCAATTTCTCCTACTCCATTACTGTCTCAATTCTTTTCCTTATATACTCTCTTTCAGACCCCACCCACATTTAGACCTCTTTTTTTTAACTTTCTGAGACTTGCCCCAGACATGTCCAGGACATGTCTAAACATGACTCCAGTCTGAGCTTAACAAAAAAAAGGTAAATACTGCCATCTAGTGGCCTATATTCACATTACACTATTGATTCTGTACGTGGGCTGGTTTCAGATGGCTTTGCATTGTTACCGAACATGAATTACAATTTTTCTGTGTTTCGTCGACTGGCCATAAAGCCAAACTTGTCGAGGCAATATGCATCAATAATTTGTGCTACTGATACTCCGGTTACCGCAAGTGGCCTTTTTGGGGACAACGTAAGAGAAAAAGTCGCCAGCATCGACAGCATATCTAGGATTGGCCGCAAAACTGCCTACAAAGGCTCAAAAAACCAGACATGGTACCAGTCAAGAGGGGGCTTGATGTACCGTCCTCTTGGCAGAAGTGCAAGAGGCAGAGGTTGTTACAGTCGAGGGAGACAACCGAACCAGCCCAAAACCAGAGGCTTCAGCCCTGTGTACGAGTCGCCAGTATCGGCTCAGATGAAAAAGTAGAGGTGAGTGACTGTGAGGCCTTGATGAATCCTGGCAGAAGATTTCGAGCAGGCAGTATAGCGGGGTGCTTACACGTATGGGAAAATCTGACTTCGGACGATTGGATTTTGCAGAATGTTCGAGGTCACAAGGTTGAATTTGCTTGGCCTCCTATTCAGAAATGCTTGCCTAGTGAAATTCCGTTGACTCATGTGGAGCGCAACATTATTTCAGCGGAATTGCAAACCTTACTTCAGAAAGGTATAATTGAAGGCTGTGATCCTGTCGGAGGTCAGTTTATTTCGACAGTTTTCACACGGAAAAATAAAAATGGGAAGTTTCGTGTCATATTGAACTTAAAGCAGCTAAACGAATTCATTGCCTATTTCCATTTTAAACAAGAAACTTTGGATTTTGCTCTGGAACTTGTTCGGCGAGGTGATTACTTTGCTTCTATCGACCTACAAGAGGCTTATCATAGTATGCCTACTGCCGTCGAAGACAGGAAGTATCTAAGATTTTCTTGGGAAGGAGTGTTATACCCACAGAGATATAAGAAAACTAGAGTGGACAATCCCGTCGTTTCCATGGCAGCACGCCCCCGCCATCTTGGGTATGTATATCGGGGCAGACGTTCAATGGAAAATGCAGTATAACTGGCCTAAACCGTGCTCGAAAATAACAAAAACTCGCTCATACAGGACAACAGCTGAAGTTCCGATTTCTCTGTAATGTCTTCTGATAAAATAAACATCGAATACACCGGTTTTTAAAAAAAATATTTTTTCAAATAAATTTTGTTGTTTGATTATAAATCCTTATTTGTGTCCATTTTAAGTACGAGAAGATAAAAAGAACACGGAAAACAAGTTTCTAAGTTGTAGACACCCATGTTTAGCCTACTGTTTACATATAACTCATTGGACATTTATACATACCCAAGATGGCGTAGCTATTCTGCCGTTTCCGCTTTGGTCCAGCCCACACGCCGTCCACTCTAGTTTTCTTATATCTCTGTGGTTATACCAGTACACATGCCTTCCTTTTGGATTATCTTCCGCACCTCGGGTTATATTTGGAACTCCGTTCCCAAGGGATCAGATGTTCTTATTACATGGACGATTGCCTGCTAATGAGCCAAGATCAACAGCAACGTGCTAGTGAGGTGGCCGATGTTCGCCGGTTGTTTACCTCCGCAGGGTTTTTGCCAGTGTAGAGAAGTCTTGCTTCATCCCAAGACAAGAGATTGAGTATTTGGGATTCATGATCAACTCCGGCAATCTTACTCTTAAATTATCAGGTCAGAAAGTTGCTCATATTGCTGAAGTTTCCGAGCATTTTTTGCATTGCGCTCCAGTTACGGTGCGGGAATTGGCTAGTTTGATTGGTTTGTACACGTCTGCCATGAGAGCGATCAAATTAGCTCCCTTGTATTATAGATTCTTTGAGTGGGAAAAAGTTAAAGCTTTGTGCATAGAGAACAACTATGATAGATACGTTAGATTGGATGTTTCTTCCAGACAAGATATTGAATGGTGGCTGAGCAATGTGCAACTGAAGAATGGCGCTAAGTTTAGGCTACCAAAAGTCAAATTTGTACTGGCTTGTGATGCCTCCTTGACCGGTTGGGGAGCAACATTGCATGATAGAGTTGCAGGTGGTCAATGGTCCGCTTCAGAGTCTCAGAAGCACATAAATGAACTGGAATTGACAGCTGCTTTGTTTGCTATTAAGTCCCTAACCAGGGATATATATGGAGAACACATACAGCTTGAGTCAGACAGCATGACTGTTGTCAGCTATATTAACAGCTGTGGGGGGACCAGAATGCATTTGCATTTAATAACAGTATCTATCCTGACATGGATAGATTCTCACAACTGTTTAACTGCCCGGTATATTCCTGGTGAAAATAACACAATCCCTGATTTTTTATCGCGTAATTTTAGTGATTCAACTGAGTGGGAATTGAACCAGAAAATTTTCAGTGCGTTAACTCTGAGGTTTTTTGAACCAACCATAGATCTGTTTGCATCAAGGCTAAATAAAAAGGTTGATTGTTACGCATCCTGGGGTCCAGATCCAGAGTCTTCTGTGGTTGATGCTTTCTCAGTGTGTTGGTCTAACATGAAACCCTTTTGTTTTCCTCCTTTTAGAATTATTCCTTGGGTGCTAAGGAAGTAGCAGGAAGACAAAACTTCGAAAGCAATTCTGGTCATTCCTCACTGGCCTACGCAGCCATGGTTTCCGGTTCTTTTAGAGATGCTGATAGATTATTCAACTCCGTAGCCCAGAAGAGATCTCTTGACTTTACCAGGATCAGATCGCAAGCATCCCCTAGGGAAGAGAATGCTCCTAGTCGCTTGCTGTGTTTGTGGAGACACTTCAGTTCAGGAGGCATTTCGCCAGAAGCTGTGCGCCTCATCACAAGGTCGTGGCGTAAATCAACCAGGAAACAATACGATTGCGCATGGAAAAAATGGTTTATTTGGTGTTGTGAGGGGGACGTCAATCCATTTCAGCCGAGCGTTACGGATATTTTGAATTACCTAGCTGAAATAACCTCTACATTGTCATATAGAGCATTAAATACTCACAGGTCAATGTTGTCGCAAACGTTAGTGTTTTGGTTGTAATTTTTCAGATATCCTTATTAGGCGCTTAATGAAGGGTGCATTTGAGGTTAAACCCCCTAAGCCCAGGTATACATGCACTTGGGATGTGTCTTTGTTATTAGAATATATTAAGAAATGTTGGCCTTTAGAAGGTCTTTCCTTGAAGACTCTTACATGGCGGCTAACAGCCTTGCTTGCACTGGTGACTGCACAAGCCTTAAGTCTGTCCTAAATGCATAAAGGTTCTGATGATTCTGTTTGGTTTGATATAGATATTTTGTTGAAAACAAGTAAAAAAGGTAGAGTGACAAAGCCTGTGAGACTTTTTAAGTTCCCAAACAAAAAATTATGTGTTACGATATATTCATCAAGCGTATGAACATATCGTAAGAACTGGGATGAAACTTAAATGTGATCAATTGTTAGTCTCTTATAAAACTTTTCATGGTGTATCCACTGCTACAATATCGCGATGGTTGTGTTGTGCTTTGTCTGAAGCTGGTATTAACATTTCTATATTCAAGGCTCATTCTTAATAGATCTGCCTCAACATCACATGCTGTTCGTGTTGGCGTGTCTGTTAAGGACGGCATGTCCGTTGCGGACTGGGCTTCATCGGGAACGTTTAGACGTTTCTGTCATTGGGACATAGATACTGGTAATCCAACAGCAACTTTTGCAGCGACAGTTCTAAGTTAAACATGTCGTTGTTGTAATAATAAATAGTCAGTGGAAATGGATTTTGCATGTCGTCATTGTTCTTTAAACATGCAAATGTGACCCCGAAAGGCCGAAGGGTTACGAAGAAGAATTTCCCCTCTCGTCCCAGCATCTCAGAGAGATGTGCAGGTCGAGAGGGATTCTTCTAGTAAGACAAGGCCGAGGCCTTGAGGGGTCACATTCCCACCCAAGTGAACTGCTCTGGTTTGGCTATGGTGATAGTGTGTTCATATAGGCTTTGTGCTCATTCACTGGATAGCTCTTCGAGACTGATGATGATCTGCTGACCGGTCTGTCATGGTCTCCCCCACCCTTTCGACAATGCCAACAGATGGTATTAATTTAAAGGAGACGTTCCGCTGGGCGTGCCCACGCTTTATGTAGGGTGCACGGGGTTTCCTGACCTCTTTTAATGTCACGTGTGAATATGCAAGATGACCCTGTCATGCAAATGTGACCCCTCAAGGCCTCGGCCTTGTCTTACTAGAAGAATCCCTCTCGACCTGCACATCTCTCTGAGATGCTGGGACGAGAGGGGAAATTTTCCTCTCTCGTTTCTGTTACAATAGAGCCCCCCGATTAGCCAGATGCAGTTTGTCGCTGCCTCCATTGGCTGAGCGTGTCTGCTGAATAGATTTATATGTAGAACACTAGATTGCTGACAGGGTATGCTCAAGTGAAGCATCTGTCCCAGGAGCGTACACTTTTAAATTATATTTTCAAAAACACTTGCGTGCGAGTCGGTGTTATTTTGGAATCGTTGTGCAGAGCAACACTTTGTCTCCATAAATATGTGCTTTCTGGAGGATGGAAAGCAGCACACTTACTATAGGGAAGATCGAAATGTGAATCGGTGTCAACGTTAAAGTGAGAGCAGAAAAGTTCAGTTAACGTGACCGAGGCTTTTAATGACCCTCTGATAAGATAATTGCTAAGAAGTTATCGCCGTTATAAGAAACGTCGGTGAATGTCAGTACACGTTACAAAATCACTCTCTGGTTTCCTCACTTCACTGTACCTTGGTTGACTATTTGCCAGTGTGATGTTGTAATGTTAATTAATGTGTTGCTATGTTGTCAAGCACATTGTGGCAGCTATGCTTAGGATACAATCTGCCAATATGCAAATCACAGAATATGAATGTAATAGAATATAAAGTACTCTTGTGCAGCCTCTCCAGCCACACTGCTTCAAGGTCACTAGCAGCTGATAAGCGCAGCCGACTCCCAGTTCTCAAAAAACGAGAGATGGAGAGGGAGACTTGCGGGGAAATAGAAACTTAAGTGTGGGATCACGACTGATTGGAGGAGAGAAATCATCCGAGATCCAGACGGTGAAGGAGCCGTCTTTGGACTTAAAGCAGGGGTGGGCAATCACGGTCCTGGAGGGCCGGTGTGTATGCAGGTTTTTATTCCTATCAATTACCCTGACTAATTGAGTTAATTGATTGCATGCACAAATATAGATTTTAGCAATGATTCGATCAAAGGAAAATGTTTTATGAAGGGAGACAAGACTAGTCTTTGTAGATTCATGATAATTTAAAGAAATGCGCATGAAACGTCAGATTTCATAAATGGTTTGGCTAATTGAGACAATCAACTAATTAAAGACCAGACGTTGGTGTGAAAACCAGGGACAGATACGGCCCTCGCTGCCCACCTCTGAATTAGAGACTATATAAACTGGGACAACAAGGAAGTCGGCAGAGAGTGCGCTCTCCAAAGAGGACACACGCTTTGTTTTTTGCATGTGCCTTTTATTTCAATTCTGATCATTATTAAATCATTCTTTTATACATTGGGACTCTGACTAAATTACTATTAGAAGGTCGAATACGCTCCTGAATATGCCTCATTAAGGATCCTCTCTGAGGATCCCTAACACCAGCAACTGAATTGTTTACATTTTAATCATATGGCCAACGTTGATAAAAGGTAGTGCTAGTGAACTCTGGCTACTCCTTTACTAAGCTTCATCTTTGCCCATGTCCCGTTAAAACACTGCTCTCAAAAATGATCACTGCACAGCACGGATCGAGGGTATGGATAAGTTTTTTATCCTGATTTCGAACAGCCAAGCCTTTCGTCCCTCCTTGTCTTTTGGAGCTCTGTATAAACAGACAATAAACAAAATAAATACAGAAGAAAAGCACCATTTTATACTTGCATGCGCCTGTCCGGACTTTTATTCCGTCGATTTTGTTAAATATTTACGTGTGACTACCGTCACCACGTTATTGCACTAAAGTCTGCGAGTGCGTTATTGTAATTTGTTTTGCATTGTCCTGATGCATTGGATAGCGGCTGGTATCGTGTACGATTCAGTTTCACATTAAATAACATGGCCTACCACCTAAAAAGCGCAAAGCAATGATATCCGTAAAAGGCATAGAGTATTCACAGAAAAAGGCAATATATTCTCAAGGCATTTACGTACCATCAATATTCCATAATGGGACTACAACCCCTGAAAAATATGGAATCACCACACACCAAGGATGTTAATTTATCTTTTGCCCCTCATAACAAAGAAGCAAATAACACATGACAAAACAATTATTATTTAATAGCTTGACATTCAGGCTTCATAAACAATTCACTTTGAAATTGAAGGCGAAACACGTAGCAAATGCGCGAATCGCAGGAGATGGTACAGTATTAGAATTTATCGCTTTTCGATGCATCATCTTGTCTGTGATACCTTTCGTCAGAAGAAAAAGGCTTCATCAGCACCGGTAAAGTTTTTTTCCGCGCAATTTTCGTAAGCTAGGGGCAGCAATGCAACATAACTTTCTCAAGGGGAAATAAGGGAACGCTGTTGCTTCTAATTTCGCTACGAACAGGGTCACAGGCAAAGAAACGCATTTCATAAGTGTATGAGGGGCCGTATAGGCCATAATTCAAACTTCCCTCTCATACACAATACTGAAAATGAAACCTCACACACTCATTACTGAAAACCTCTCGCATACACTACTGAAAACCTCTCACACATATGACTGAAATGAAACCTCTCACATTCATTACTGAAAACCTCTCACATACACCAATGAAAACCTTTCACACACACACAACTGAAAACCTCTCACATACACTACTGAAAACCTCTCACACACACACACAACTGAAAACCTCTCACATACACTACTGAAAACCTCTCAAATACACTACTGAAAACCTCTCAAATACACCACTGAAAACCTCTCACACACACTACTGAAAACCTCTCATATACACAACTGAAAGAGAAACCTCTCACACTCATAACTGAAAACCTCTCACATACACTACTGCAAACCTCTCACACACACAACTGAAAACCTCTCACATACTCAACTGAAAACCTCTCACATACACAACTGAAAGAGAAACCTCTCACACTCATAACTGAAAACCTCTCACATACACAACTGAAAGAGAAACCTCTCACACTCATAACTGAAAACCTCTCACATACACTACTGAAAACCTCTCACACACACAACTGAAAACCTCTCACATACTCAACTGAAAACCTCTCACATACACTACTGAAAACCTCTCACATACACTACTGAAAACCTCTCACACACACAACTGAAAACCTCTCACACACACAACTGAAAACCTCTCACATACACTACTGAAAACCTCTCACATACACTACTGAAAACCTCTCACACACACACAACTGAAAACCTCTCACACACACACAACTGAAAACCTCTCACACACACACAACTGAAAACCTCTCACACACACTACTGAAAACCTCTCACACACACTACTGAAAACCTCTCACACACACAACTGAAAACCTCTCACATAGATATCTGAAAACCTCTCACATACACTACTGAAATCCTCTCACACATACTACTGAAAACCTTTCACGTACTAGGCCTGCTGAAAACCTGCCACATGCACTTCTGAAAAACTCACATACACAACTGAAACCCTCTCACATGCGCGACTGAAAACCTTTCACGCATACTACTGAAAACCTCTTACATACACTACTGAAATCATCTCTCTCACACACTACTTAAAACCTGCAAACCTGTAATCAGCAGGGGAGTGTTTGAAGTAGACAAATGGTGGACAATATAAGTATAAAATTCATACAATGTCAAATTAAAAAGGAAATCATTTGATTTTAAGCAATGGCACTCGTAAAAGAATATGTTGACATACAGTTACAAAAATGGTTGGGGAAGGAAGCCTCTTCTCTTTTGGTATAGGTCTGCAGTATTTTTCCGTCATAAACCTAGCATTGATCCAATAGTTCCAACAGTGCTGTGGGACATCCTGGAAAGCTTTGGAAAACTTGAGATGGGCAGCAATTAAATAAATTGTTCGTTTATTTATTTATTTTTTTTTTTTTGAGAGCAATGGCTTCCAAAGTGGTCGCAATTGATTTATTTCTGCAGATAAAATGGAAGGGTTCATACACTTTTTCTTGAAACGATAAATGAAATATATTCAAACTTATACATCCTCTAATCTTCCAAGCCCTTCTAAATTATAAGGATTAATAATTATGATGGAAATCATCAATCCATGGATAAAATAATATAATGACACATACATAATTTTATATTCAATTTTTTTTTTTTTTAGTTTTCTAGAATGATAAGACAGCCTAAATAATAATAATGGATGATAATTAACAATAATAATCATGAAGGAATTAATGAAATAATATACTGAAACGTGAAATAAAAACATTTTTTTCTGACTTGATTTACTAGAAAAATCAAGACTGCAGGCCTGAGATCTGCGGTCTGACCTATCTCCAGATTTCAGTAGTGTATTTATCTCAGTAGTGCATGTGAAAGTAGATCTCAGTAGTGTATGTGAGAGCATTTCACTGTAAACGGAAGGCACGCTAACAGGACGGAAGTGTCTCGCCTCTCGGCAGCATGGCTTCACGCGAGGAAAAGGAGCGCCTCAGTCAAGCTGCATCCTTAATTAACAGTATACTGGCATCCCCGAATGCAATACAGAGTATTTCTGCGTCGACATCCGTTCAGCCACCGGTGACTGCCCAGCATGTTTTGGTTGAAGGAGAGATTATGTCCGTTTTACGCCCTGGAGCCACTTTTACAGCAACTCCAGCTATCGCTGGATTGCCAGAACAGCGGCAATCAAGTCGTCTGAGATTAAGGCAAAATTTTGGATCGTGGGGTACAGCTACCAGGAGGAAGAGGTGAGCATAAAACGAGGGTTATGTAGATAACCGCGGTTCTATGAGTTTCGGATGACCGCCAGAGGCAGTGCTTTCAGCACATGGATATCCATCACACGAACGTGCAGGTCGAGTAATAGTAACAACAAAGTCACCTGTGACCTGGGTAACGTCACCCCGTGACCCCGGCATAAAAGACCGGTGAACCCAGGAAGTGACCTCTTGGCAAATCTTCTCGTGTACACTCCGAGTGACTGCCAAGCTCTGGCGGTCATCCGAAACTCATAGAACCGCGGTTATCTACATAACCCTCGTTCTATTTCGTTTCTCCTGACCGCCAGAGGCGGTGCTTTCAGCACATGGATGACTAATACCAACCACGTCATGAGGAGTGCCTACCCGTACTCAGTGTTGCTGCGACGGGCCTGGAATGACAGCCGTCGCCACAGGGTTATGTGGGACGACATTAAGACGGTAAAACCTAGTAGGTGCAGCTGGACGCCCAGGAGGCTGCGCTGCATATGTCTGAAAGGGGTACGCCCTTCAGTGATGCCCATGAGGCCGCCTCGCCCCGTGCAGAGTGCGCCCGAACAGCCGGAGGAACCGGGAAGCCACCGTGTCTGTAGGCATGTAATATGGCCTCGACTACCTACTTGGAAAGCCTCTATTTAGAGAGCGCCAGACCCTTCCTCGGCCCTGTGTGGCACAGAAACAGGGCGTCACTCCTACAGAAGCCTTCCGTACGGGACACGTACACCCTGAGGGCGCGAACTGGGCACAAAAGTTCCGACCTCTCACCATGGCCTGCCTCGAACGCCGCAAGGCTAAGGGGCTGGTTTACGAAGGTAGCAGAGAGGGTCTTCGGGAGGAAAGAGGGGTTAGGCCACAGAGTGACTCCACTGTCGCCGTAGTGCCACTGCAGGCACTCCCCGCTGACTGATAGCGCGTGCAATTCCCCGACGCGCCTCGTCGATGTAATGGCCAGAAGAAAGGCAGTCTTCAGGGAGAGCCATGAAAAGTCTGCCGTGAGCATGGGCTCAAACGGTGCATCGCAGAGAGCCTGCAGCACTAGTGAAGATCCCACGTGGGTATCCGCCCCTGTCAGGGGGGGGTCTCAACCGGAGAGCACCCTTCAAGAAACGTGTCACCAAGGGGTGGGACCCCATAGTCCTTCCCTCAATTCTGGCATGCTGAGCAGAGATGGCAGCTGCATAGACCTTGATGGTGGAAGGAGTAACACCCTTGTCAAACAGAGACTGGAGGAACAGTAGAATGGTTGACAGGGGGCAGCATGTAGGCTCCTCCCCCCCCCCCAGAAGTTGCAACCACTTGGGGAACCACACTCGGCCCGGCCACTAAGGGGCGACGAGCAGCAGCTCGTGGTGGTCCATCGCAACCCTGTGCAGGGTTGGTACGATGTGGCAGAGGGGGGGAAGTGGCAGAGGGGGGGGGAAGGCATACAGCAGTTGCCTCGGCCAAGCATGCGTCAGCGTGTCCTGGCCCAGGGAGCTGGTGCCGTGGAGGCTGAACCTCAGAGGGCAGTGTGTTGACTCCTGGCAGGCAAAGATGTTCACCTCTGCCCTGCCAAAACGTTCCCAGATGGCGAGAACCACCGCTGGGTTGAG
This sequence comes from Gymnothorax reevesii, assembly GCA_029721435.1. Classification (NCBI taxonomy): domain Eukaryota; kingdom Metazoa; phylum Chordata; class Actinopteri; order Anguilliformes; family Muraenidae; genus Gymnothorax; species Gymnothorax reevesii. Next base: position 61,838,160 of record CM056581.1, read on the forward strand.
TCTCCATTCCCCAGAATCGGGGTCCTGGCGGGACAGCAGATCCGCTGCCCTGTTGGCAGTGCCTGGCAAGTACATGGCACGCAGGCTCAAGGGATGTCAATGGGCCCACCGCAGAGGTTGCCTGACCACTTCTAAGCACTGGAGGGACTAGGTGCCTCCTTGGTGGTTGATGTAATACACCACTGTAGCGTTGTCTGTCCGCACCAGAACGTGTCTGCCGGCCAGGCCTGGGAGGAAGTGCTGTAGGCTGAGAAAAACAGCCCGTAGCTCCAGCACGTTGATGTGCTGCTGTCGCTGCCCTGGACTCCAGCAGCCTCTGACGGTCCAGCATTGCCAGACTGCACCCCAACCTCCCAGGGAGGCGTCCGTGGTGAAGGCCTCCCTCCGGAAGGGGTTAGCGGCCAGTGGAACACCCCACAAAAAGTAAGCCCTCCTTCTCCGTGGACGGAGGAGTCTGCAAAAAGAATCTTTTACCTGCACAAACCTGTACTCGTGCAACGCCGGGTGGAGGTGGAGACCATTGACCCACCTCTGAAGCGGACGTAAGTCCAGGAGCCCCAACGGGACCAGAGAGGAGGCTGCCATAAGCATGCCCATCAGGTGCTGAAAGGTCTTCAGGGCGAGTGACCTGCCCCTTCTGAAGCGGCCAAGCAGCAGGTGGATGTTGTGGACCCTGGTCAGGGAGGGGGTTGCCATCAAGGACCTCAAATCCAGGTGCATGCCCAAGAAGATCGTCTCCTGGCTGGGCACCAGTGAGCTCTTCTGGTAATTCACCCTGAGCCCCAGCTCTGCGACATGTGAGAGCACAATCGCGATGTCAGTGTGGGCCTGAGCTTCCGATCGTGAACAGACGAGCCAGTCGTCTAGGTTAGGCAGGACACGCAAACCTCGTGCCTGAAGTGATGCCAATGCCGCTGCCACACATCTGGTGAACACACGGGGTGCCAGCGATATCCCAAAGGGCAGAACATTGAACTCGAAGGCCTGGCCCTCGAAGAAAACCGCAGGAACTGCCTGTGGTGTGGCGCAATGGGAACATGAAAGTAGGCGTCTTTCAGGTCGATGGTGGCAAACCAGCCGCCGACCTGGATGTGGTGTAAGACATCCACCGTATGCAGCATGCGGAATCTCATGGTCTTCAAGTGGGAATTGAGAGACCTCAGGTCGAGGATCGGGCGGATACCGCCGCCCTTCTTTGGAACCAGAAAATACCTGGAGTAGAACCCACATTGCTGTCCCTGCCTGTCGACGGGAGAGATTGCTCCTTTCTCCAGGAGAGCGGTGATTTCCTGCCTGAGGACGAGGGACTTCCCCAGATGGCTCACTGTGGTATATTTGACCCCATGAAAACGCGGCGGTCGGCGGCAGAACTAGATGCGGTAACCCTTGGTGGGGGTCTGGGGTCAACGCTCTCCAGCGTTGGAGCTGTCCGCTGGAAAAGCGGCCGACCGCTGGCGCGCTGATGTCAGCGCCGCCCAGACTGCCCCCGTCGGTCACCAGGGGGGCGACGGGGAGTGGACTGGGTGTAGGGGGCAGCGCCGCGGCAGGGGCGTGTCCAGACGTTTTTAATAGGGGTGGCCCAAGTGGGGCACTGACTTATGGTGGGGTGGCATGAAGCGTGACCATGAGCACACACATTAGCACTCATGTATGAACATGGGCATGCAAACACACGCCCCCACACAGGTTTTGGCCATACCCAGTTTTCTCTGCAAAACCTATATCTACTTCAGTTACTAACAGTGCAAGAAAAACTAGACCTTCTAGTCACAAAATACAGGAGCAGCAATTGTGGCGGAAAATGGCAATATTTTATTCATGAAAAAATTAATAAATAAAAGCCAGTATAAAATAATGCTACAAAAATAAAAACAGTTTCTCTCTTAACTGTGCGCATTTGAACATATGTCATATTTTGTCTTTGTACCACAATAATCAAATACGATACACTTCAAACTATACATTATAATAGACACTATAAACTCATGTCTTTTCCTTGCTTTGGGCAGGTAGTTGCAATTTGCCATCACCGCATATTGTTTTGGTAAATAATACTTCCCTCCAGTACCATGTAACTTCTGTCATGATATTTACTTTGTTTGGTAGGATGAGGCCTGCTTCTTGGAAAACAGCCCTGGGTGATTTAAAACAGTATAATTCGCCTGTTCTTGTGTTCATTTGCAAACACTTTAATAAAGTCATCCATGTTGAGTGCCCTTGCTCTTCTGGACTCAATACTAAGCACACCTAAATGGCTTAGCCTGCCATCAAGCATGGTTGCCCGCAAATGATTTTTAATGAGCTTTAGAGCTGAAAAACTTCGCTCACATGCAGCACTGCTGACTGGAAGGGCGAGAGCTATTTTGCACAGCCTGAAGAGCTCAACAAACACCTCTTGGTATGGTTCTAAAAACACTGCTACATCTAGGATGCTTCCTAACTGTGCTGCCCCACTCTCAGCTTTTCTTGTCAAAATTCTTCTAGCCTGGTGAAGCTCATGAGTAAGATCTTCCCTATCACACCCATATATTTCACTCAAGCTAAACACCTGGTCACCATGAAGGAATGTACTGCTTTTAGGGTTTAAGGCCTGTATACCTCTCATGACTGAACAGTTCATTTTTGAGAACCTCCTTTCCATTTCAGCAACTAATGAGTCAAGGATGGGGTAGAGTAGTCCCTGTCTGAATGTGTCTTTGTCTTCATTACCCTTGCGCAGGCCTATAGTACACTTCACATATGACCCACCAAGTTTGGTACTGACTTTTTGCGCTCATTTCTTCTCCCCAGTCTCAACAGCTATGTTGCACTGTTTGGCTGTCTCTACAATATCACACCACAGTTTATCACTAAAGGTCTCTGTCCTATACTCTTGAAAAGTATCAAGAAGTGACTCCACCATGTCTGCTGCCATAGCTAAATCAACTGAGGGAGACTGTAACAGGTCAGAGAGCATCTTTGTGTCACCAAAAAGTTTTTGGAAGGTTGCAAGGAGGCCTATGAATGTGAGGTCAATCTGTGCAAGCAGACCTCTAGCTTCAATGGATCTGTCTCTGTGATTTTCTGCACTTATATTTTGAAGAACACACAACACAGCTGGTAATCTGTCCATCATGTTCCTGCAAGCCAATGCTCTACATGCCCATCTTGTGTCACTTAACTTTTGTAATTCTCTAGGTGGGCCACTGTACATTTCTTTCTGGACATTAAGCCATTTCTGGTGCACATAAGAGCCTGACATGAACACATAGAGCTTCTCAAGCAGAGAAAAGAAACAATCTGCCTCTGGAACAGACTTCGCAGTGTCAATCAAGACCAGGTTTAGACAATGCGCATTACAGTGGACATAAAACGCATTTTTAGCCTCGGTCTTAATTCTGGCTGCTACACCTGAGTGTTTACCACTCATTACTGAGGCACCATCATAACCTTGTCCAACAAGGTTTGCTTTGTACTGAAGGCCATAGCTTTCTAAACACTTGATGATCAGGTCACTAAGCCCCTTAGCATCTAGATGTTGGGCATGCTGGAATTCAAGGAAGCTTTCATACACAGCCCCACTGTAGTAATACCTAAGTACTAATGACAGCTGCTCCTTTTTTTGCAGATCTTTGCTTTCATCAGCAATGATGGAGAATACCTCACTTTCTTTCACTTCCTTTACAATGGAATCCTGCACCATACTTGCTAAGCACTGCAGAATTTCATTTTGTATGGTATTGACCGTGTATTTTGCATTGCCTTTTCCCTTCATTTTTTTGGCTACCACAGGATTGTGTTTAGCAATCATTTCTAGAATTTCCAAGAAATTCCCTTTGTTGTTAGACTGCTCTGACTCACAGTGCCCTCTTTGTGCCATATTTTGTGTGGCTGTTAAACGCAGTACATATGCAACTGTTTTAATGTGACTGCGGTTCTCTTCAACCTTCTTTTTGTACTCTTTGTTGATCATGTCTAGTACAGAAGCATCTGTGAGTGAAGCCCTCTTGTGTTCACTCCAAGCTAACATGGCAGTAATGTGAGAATCAGATTTCTCATGCAGCTTAAAGCCAGCATCTTTGAACATTGCTTTTTTCCAGTGTGAAAAGCCGTTTTCTGAGGTGAAAGCAGATTCTGATGCACAAGGCAGGGAGAAGTGTCTGCATGCATAGCAGTAAACTGAGTCTTTCATTTGTGAGTACTCAAGCCATGAAAATGTGTGGTACCACGATGGATTGAATGACCTCATCTTTCCCCCTTGTATGGTTTTTGGATAAAGCTTCAAATGGGACTGAGTGGGTCCTGCTGCTCTTGACTGTGAAATATCTGCAAGTGACAAAAGTAAGAGAATCAGAACCTTCAAGTGCCATTTAAGGTCATTGCTAATGTCACTAATTTGACATAAATGAAAATGAAATCAATTGTTTAGGCATACCAATAGGTATGGGCCGGCCAAAAGGGTCTGCCATACCATTACCGCCCTGGGCTTGGCCTGCAGTCCCCTCCTCATTGTCGGCACTAGACATACCTGAACCAATACAGGGATTGTTTCAGTTTATTTACACAGTAGGCCAAATTGTCACATTTAGGCTTTTGACACCAGCAGTATTAAAAAACGGGTTATATTTTTAATGACAGTATGTGCCACTGTTGTATAGCTGAAAGAGCCCAATCCAAACCAATGCACATAACATTCTAAGAAAGGTAAATGTATACATACCCTGCTGTGCTTCTGAAGTTGAGGGTCTCATATCCTCGTGTGACTCTATAATAATACAAGCTGTGGTTAGAATAATAAAATCAGTCTTTCCCTAAGTAAACTAAATGATATGTTTGCCAATCCAGATAACCCAAATGAATTTAACACTATTGCACCTTAACACACAAAATAAAAAAAAGTTTATAAATTACCACAATATCACTGATATTAGGGCAAATAATTTCATCTTTAAATTTAAATTAGTTCAAATTTGAAAAATCTGTAACTATCAGGATTTTACCTACCCATGTGTATAGCTGAAGCTGAAGGCTCTAGCTGTACAGCGTTGACAAGCTGGCCCTCATCCTCAGAGTTGCTGCTCTGGCCCTGCTCTTGCTGAGCTACAGCTACTCTGACTTTCTTCCTTTGGAAGAATTGTTGAATATTCCTCTGACTTCTTTTCATACTGTAATAGTCCCATAAAGCATGTCACTATGTATTGTACAATGGGTACACGAATGAAAATTAAATGTAGGCTAAATACCACTTATTTTTGAACAACTGTAGCAAACATTTGTCCTGATCCATGTTTAAAAACTGCCGTAATCGTCAGACTCTCAAGTTTCGGATGGTACTTGAACGCACCTCGTGTGACTTCGGCAACGTATCAAAAATTAGGCCTGAAATATCATGAGATTCTTTTCACTAGGCATTATTGGGTTATATCACCCTGAACCCACAGTGGTGTAGGACTTCATATTGCAGATTTGGACGTTAGCTGTTGCATCGTTGACAGTCTATACAGTGTTAATGGGATGATGAGAGACTTCTGGCAATTAGCCAACAATGAAATAACAAATAAAATAAGACCGGGGAAACTTTTTTAAGCTTGCTACTGTTACAGCTTTTAACCATAGGCACAGTAAAGCCTGATTCATGCTTCTTGCGGTCGGCGCGGTTTCAGCAGTGCGGACGGCGTGCACGGTCCCCACGAACGTCGAGCTGTTTCATGCTTGATGCAGTCAAAGCGGCTCGAAGAACGGACCTATTGTACAGTTGCGCTACTGAATCTTATTTCTGTGATAAATACGTTCAAAATGCGATAAATAGCTACGGAAAACCTTGGGTTAAACAGAGCGCTGCATAGACATTTGATTTTGTCTCCCTAAGTTTCATAAACACCATGAGCCAGGACAATGATGTAACTTGAATATTGCCGATACACTGGTTCCCCCAGCCTCTCCACTACTCCCCTTCATTTTTTTCGTGCCTTCACAAACTGGTTGCGAAAGGTTTTCCATTTTATCTATTACACATCTGATGAAAATTTCTGATCTCTTTCCATGTGTTGGAAGTCATATGCATTTTAGCTGTTTGTATGTTCAGCTGGCCTTTCTTTAAAGTGTTCCATTTTTAATTTAAATCAGTATACGTACTTCGTGGTCCTGAAGCTAGCCAATCATTTCAACGCGGTCTGTGCGACCCCGGCCGCGTTGAGACAAAATTCTCCAGGTGCGCGGCTCGGCGATCAGAGCCTCCGCGCTCAGTCGCCCTGGCCGCAATTGCGTCATTTCACGGTGTGGGCCGTGCTGACGGCGCCGACCGCAAGAAGCATGAATCAGGCTTTAGTGTCGTGACCAAATAATGTACTTACCTCGATCTTCCACATTTCCTGCAGGTAACAGACGCGAGTCGAGACGGCTGGGATGTTGTGTCAGAATTGCTCCTGTCAATCACAAGTTCTTCTTCAGAAGTTCTTCTTCTCGCTTGTCTTTTTTTCAGGCTAATAACTACTTTGTTGCATTACTGCCTCTCAGGTTTAAGGTGGAACTGCAGCTCAAGTGCTGTTTACATTCAGCGTCATAGCCCGAGGCTCGCCTCTGATTGGGCAGGGTGGCACCTGGGGTGGCCAATCAGATTTCAGGGGTGGCCCATGCCACCCAAGGCCACTCCCTGAACACGCCCCTGCGCCGCGGGTACAGGAGGTGGTGGGGCGACGAAAGTCAGCAGCCCCTCTGGTCTCCTGGTGGGTGCGTGGCCGAGACGGAGTCGGGGCACTCCGGTCCAGGGCTTGTTAGGCGGCCTCACCAAACAGCTCCCTGGGGACAACAGGGAGAGAGCGCAGCACGCGCCGGTCGGGCTCGGCCAGAGAGAACTGCGCCAGCCATATCTGCCGGCGGGCGAGGGTGAGAACAACATCAGCCGGCCCAGTTCCCGCGGCGAGTAGGCAAAGGCCTGGAGCGCCGCGTCGCACAGCTCCCTTGATGCCGCGCTCGTCCCCTCCAGCGTCTGGGCAAGGGCCAGCAGCAGGTGGGACAAGGAGTTGTCGATACGACCCATTCGTGCCGCCGTGTCGTATCCTCGCACGACGAGGTCGTGGGTCACACGGCATTGAGCGCGGGGGCATCGGGCGTCAGGCCGCAGAGCCTCGTTGGGCGAACGGACGAGGGCAGCCACGGAGGGCTCAGTGTTGGGCATCCGCTGGAGGCCGTAGGTGAGGACATCCTGCATTGCTACCAGGGTCCTGCAGTCACTGGGGAGGTGGGAAAGGCGCCTGGAGTCCGCCCAACAGACAGCGAGGAAGGCTGTGTGGAGCCTCTGAAAAAAGTGCTCTGATACTGGGCCACAGGGGGCGTGTCCAAACCCAGACGGGCCAATGCAGCTCTCAGCGTTAGCTGGATGGATGAGCGTCCGCCTTCCGACGCTGTCACGGTGCCATGGCTGGTGGCCTGGGAACCGGCCGGAGAGGTGGAGTCGTGACCGTCAGACCCACCGCAGTCAAAGCTCTCCGACGCCTGGACCCACAGCTTATCGAGGCCGCTTGCATCAACGGCCGGCAACAGAACGGGTGGTGATGGTGATCGGTCGGGCTGCCAGGGAGGCGGGGTGGCTGCGGGAACACTGCTGCCCCGTGGCGGAGGCTGGAGATTCGCCAGCAGGGCCTACATCGCCTTGGGAGCGGCGAAACGTGGGGGAGCCCCACGGCGCTTGCTGGGCCCCGCTGCTGCAGCCGGCACCACATCCTGTCCTCCCGAGACCCGGGGGATGTCGGATGGGGAATCCATCCTAGCCAGCCTGGCGGTCCGTGCAGCCTCGCTCAGGCACATGCAGTCTGCGCAGGCCATGTCAGTCAGCCCCTGCCGCAGGTGCTCAATACCCAGGCAGGAGGGGCACTCGCGGTGGTCGTCCTCCGGCTCGAGGGGCCGGAAATAAACAGTCACTCACTAGCATGAGAAGACATCACACACCGCAAAACACTCAAGACAGCCAGCCCGTGAACAGGCCGGAGGCAAGGCTACCCAAAACAAGGCGGTCGACAATACTAACAAAATAGGCCCGTGCGCCCCAGAACCGATTAACAAATCAGCGGTGAGAAACACCGCTTTAAGTGAAATAAAATGAAAGCCATTTACTTGAAGGAACACAAGCCGGCCTCCAGCGGCGAGGACGTCGCCTCTGAGGGCTATACGGCTAACTCCACCGAGCGAGAGCACTCAGCTAACGGTGTAATATTAACGAAAATAGGCGTCGTGCGCCACAGAACCGATTAACAAATCAGCGGCGAGAAACACCGCTTTAAGCCAAATGAAATGAAAGCCACTTACTTGAAGAAACAAGCCGGGCTCCAGCGGCGAGGACGCCGCCTCTGAGGGCTATACAGCTAACTCCACCGAGCGAGAGCGCTCAGCTAAGTGTGGAATACTAACGAAAATAGGCGCCGTGCGCCACAGAACCGATTAACAAATCAGCGGCGAGAAACACCGCTTTAAGCCAAATGAAATGAAAGCCACTTACTTGAAGAAACAAGCCGGCCTCCAGCGGCGAGGACGCCGCCTCTGAGGGCTATACAGCTAACTCCACCGAGCGAGAGCGCTCAGCTAATGGTGTAATACTAACAAAACAATAAGAAAAAAGAATCTACGGAATCAACGCAGTTTCTTGGGGGATGCGTAACGCACAGCCCCAACCCCACGGGTAACGAAACCAACACGCGTTTGGTCCATAATCCAATTTCCAACTCGCAACCTGCAAAACGCGAGAAGATGAAAGAGGTCTTCTTCTTCTTCTTCTTTATTGTTAATGGCGAACGAAACTTTGTCTTTAGTGCATGCCACCACCTACTGTACTGAATTTCGTGCTGACTTTGACTGGGTATTTTACTTTGGTAATATAATAATAAAAAAATAAAAAAAACTCCTCTCTCGTATCCTTCTCTGCTTCAATTATTTCCCAGGCTTTCTGTCTCTCCTTACTTTTCTACAGTCTGACTGCTTCCGAACCCTCTTTCCAAAATCCTCTGAATATCTTCCCTCTTTACATCTACTACACCCAAAATCTCTCTTGCCGCATCTACCACCATCTTAATTCTCTCCGTTTTGCTTTCTATCTCACAGGCACAATTTAGAACCATTGAAATGAACGCTAAAAAGCTTCCTCTATTCATCCTAATTTCATCCTCCTCAAACTCCTTTTGCCTCTTTTCCACTGGCTGTTCTCTGGCCTGCGCTTTCCCCACCATTTCTTTTTTACTCACAACCCTTTTTGTTGCTTCAGCATAAGATATTTTCCCATGCACTCTTGTCCTTTCCACCTCTCTTTCCATTTTCCTTCATTCACACTGCACTGACCCCATCTCATGACTTCCCCTACAGTGAAAACATGCTTTTGCCATTATACAATCATCTTCAATGCATCCCTCCTGTCGATGAAAGAGGTCACTTCTTCTTCTTCTTCTTCTTCTTTTTTATTTCCGGCAGAGTAGACGCCGTACGGCGTATTACTGCCCTCCACTGGTTTGTTGTGCTATCGCTTATACTCTTTCATACAGTCCAGTATTGTGCAGGAACTGCAATACTGCCTTAGTGATCTTCTGGTGGTTCTCGCTGTGCCCAAATAAAGAAGAGACAGAAAAGACCTCCACTCCTAGCTTTGCCATACCTATACATAGTAACTCTTTTTCTGTGTTGTACTCCCTACACGCTAAAAACACGTGCGCCACTGACTCTGGCTGTCCACACTGACATAGCCCTGTGTCATGTTTCCCTATTAAAAACAAGTTCTTATTCAACCCACTGTGCCCCAGTCTCAGTCTACAGAGCTTCACTTCGTCCCTGCGGGATGCAGCTTTACAGTTACATTTCTGACCTATTTTTGGTTGAACCAGGTGGTAATGCCTCCTCTTCACTTCACTCTCCCATCCAGCTTGCCACTCTCTCATTAAGTTCTTTTTAATCATTCCCCTCAGTTCCACCCTCCCCAAGGGTAGCTGTACTTCTATTTCCCTGTTCAAACTTTCTTTTGCTAGAATGTCGACCTTCTCGTTCCCCTCCACTCCGGCATGTCCTGGGACCCAGCATAGTGTAACCTCACAGTCTACTATTCTAAATAAGACCTCTAATATCTCTGTTACTATGTCTGGCCGAGCCTTATTTTGCCTGATTTTATTGCCTGTAGTGCAGCTGCAGAGTCAGAGCATATTAAAACTTCTTTTGGCCTCTCCCTCTCCACCCACCTTAGTGCCCATAGGATTGCCATTAATTCTGTTGTGAACATCGAACTTTCATCGGTTATTCGGATGCTATGTTTTAGTTCTAATCCCTTAGTGTAGACGCCAAACCCTGCCCTCCTCCTCTCTGGGTCTTTTGAACCATCAGTATATACAATGACCTTACCTTCCCTAGCTACATTAAGGTACTCCTCCACTTTCGCTCTCACCTCAGTCTTGTTTTCTAACTGGAGGAAGAGGTCACTTCCTGGGTTCACCGGTCTTTTATGCCGGGGTCACGGGGTGACGTCACCCAGGTCACAGGTGACTTTGTTGTTACTATTACTCGACCTACACGTTCGTGTGATGGATATCCATGTGCTGAAAGCGGTCAGGAGAAACGAAATAGAACTCGTTATGATTTTAAATAAGCTACGTTTTTGCAATACAAAAAGCGATTTTTATTTTATTTTTATTGCGCCTCTTCTAAAGATTTCACGAGCTAAGCATGGCGTGTAGGCTGTTTAGCTAGCTAATATTTTTTTTTTTTTGATGGTCGCCACCATCACGTTCCGTAGACTTGCCATAGATTTCATGTGTAGTCGAGTATAGTCTGTATAACGTTATTCTAATTTTATAGGAAACCACCAATACAGAAATCGGATTGAAATGTTTATGATATTATGGTGTCATAAACTGGTATTCCCAATCTCAGTAAATAATGTGAATGTGTTTAAATCAACAGATGCTGCATTTAGGTTAAACCAGTCCTATACTGATCAGTGTTGTATATGTATGTCATACAGCTAAATATTTTAAATGCTGCTTCAGTGAGCCTTTTTCTTGTCTTTCAGACAAACTGCATTAGAGTACCATGAATATTTCAACAAAGATGTGATACTGCTCCCTGACCCCTCTTGGGTGACTGTTTGTAAGCAGGCATCAAAACACTTTTTGCACGAGAATGGACACATCCTCAGTGCATTTGAATTTAGGAAATCTTGGGACCATCTTGCTGTTCTACAACAAGTACGGGATGGATTTGGATCCAGAATCCCTGAGGATGTCAGGTAATTCAGTAGCATTGTTAGTTGCTGATAGAAGCGACAGTTATCCACTACTAATTTTCTCTTTAAATTGTTATCCCTGTTAGTATAGTGCAATACAAGTCTCGCACTTCATTAGCTGCTCTTTGGTCTTGGCACCCTGCCCCTGGTTTAATGGACAAATAACCTACTTCCAGGTCCTTAAAATGAAATGAAATTTTCTAAGTGCAAAAACTGAAATATTACTGATGTGCTGTGCCTTGCTGGTCTTTGCACTCTTGTTTATAGAGAAGTGCCATTCTTGGTCCAACTCAAGATTTCTGATGTGGCTGTGACTTTTCATTTACACACCTGAAACAATAATGCACTCCATAGATTGCAGCCCTCTGGCTTTATAGTCTCCACAGTTGCCTGTTACTTTCTTAGTCAACATTTTCTGGGTCAATGACTGAATTGCTATGAGGCTAACCAACAAAAAGCTGTATGTTTTCCTCTTGATAGCATGAATCTACATAGCATGGAGCTTATTTACTATGAACAGGGTACCAGATGTCAGTAAAACTACACTGTAAAAAATAAAAGTGTAGAAAACCAGTAAATTTCCGGCAGCAGGGGTGCCGGAAAATGTCTTAAAAAACAGAAATGTGCTGTAGAATTAAAATCTGATATGAAAAAAAGATACTATTGATTTGGACTGTGTCTCTGTTGGATTGGCATACAGCTGAAAGTGACAGGACAGCAGAAGCTGTAGTGTGGCAAGTGACCCAAGCCAGACTTAAACCCAGGCCTCTGTGATCAGGACGAAGCCTTAAAACCTACACGCTTTGATCACTGAGCCAGGGAATCTCTAAAACCCATATTTTGTTAAAGTATATAACATATTTCAAGATAACAGTTCATTCATGTAATTTTAATACAATTTCCCTGTGAGATTGAAATATGGAAAAGAATGTTAAATTTGCTGGAGAAAAACTGTTTTAAGACAAATGGGAGAAATTTGTAAAATTTACTGGGGAAAAAATTATTAAATTAGAATTATGTTTTACAGTGTAGAGCGCAAGAAGTGGTGAAATAACAGCAAAATGTTTCCAATCTTGAATGGGATCTAAAAGCCTAAAGACTTTGAAGAATGTATTTTTAGAAACACTGGCCAAGCAAACTTAGTTTCTAATTTGAGTTGCTGGTTGTCAGTATCTGATTACTCCAATTTTTCCACTAAAAAGAAAATGTGTTATGAAACTTGGTAGAGCAAGGCTATAATTGTGTCTGTGCAGCCAAGGGGTCAGGATTTGGTAAATTGAAATGTGATAGTTTGGCGTAATAGTGGCATTACAGGGAAAGTCATGTGGTCTCTAAAGCTTGTTATTTTTGTGGCCATTAGTTTTTTTTTTAAATATTTGACAGTGAAAGGTTGGCTTGATGGAATAGCTTGATAAAAGGTAGAGGACAGGAGGGGAAAATAACCTTAGCAGAGGTGAACATGTGTCCAGTTCTATATATATATGATTTATCCAGCTGCTTGATTAAAGTGACGATGGTAAGTGTCATCAGGGCTGTATCTTTCACACCCAATTATCTTTGTAGTCTGCAGTTTCTGATGGGCTGTGGAAACAAGCTTGTGACTCCAAGTCTACGAGAGGGTCAACTTCTGGATGGTCACATGATCCACAAGGTCTTTAAGTCAAAAGCCTTGTATGTCAGACCATCAAGAATCATTCTAGTAAGTTCATTTTTATTTAAATTAGAAGCTGTTAATTCAATACTCATGTCAATAAAACAATATCATGTTGTCCCATTTCTATTAAAAATTTGTATTATTACAAGCATCTAGTTTCACAGTTTTCCTTTTCCCTGAAAATAAGGTCAGATGGGTGGTGTATTAGTTTTCTCCATTATCTTTCATGACATACAATAATTAAATAATGCCAGTGTATCTCTATTATATTATTCAAATAGCTATTATATATCATAGTACTGTGTGAGTTGGTGCCAGAAAAGCACATCTCACATGTTCAACATTTTCATTGAGGGAAAACACTTTTTTTTTTTCTTTAACATAAGCTGTATATGTAGATAGATGAATTGATCATTAACACTGTTGACAGTTGACAATTGGAAATTGCAAAAAAGATTTGCATCATTCACTCTTGACCATGCTCTGACCAAATGCTAAATCTTTTTCTTTTAGAATTACGAAAGCGATACTGAAGACACCTCTAGTGTAATCCAAGGTCCAAGCACCAGAGCCAAGTCTAAAGTCAATCAACCCAACAAGCAAGCTCTAGATGACCAATATGACTCAGACAGTTGCTTCGAAGTGGTTGAAACAGCTTCCCGTCACCCTTGTCCTCCAAACAGCCGCCAACCAACTGATGCTGTCCCATGCTCCAAAGGCTCCCCAAAATCCAGGATCCACTCACCATCCAGACGTGGGACAGCCTCTAGCGGGGCTGCAGCCACCACTTCCCTCCCACTGCCTATTGACCCTGCACCAATCAGTCACATTGCTGGCTTGGGATTTTCTTCCTGCATTGTCACAGCCAATTCTCCCCCACCCTCCCGCTGTACTCCAGCCGCCAGTCACAATGTGACCGCTGACGGGGGGCCATCCATCAGTGTTCCAGTCTCCTTCCATCCCCTTAGATTTGGCCCTGATGAACCCAGTCATTCTGACTATGCAACATATATATCATTGATGTCAAATGTCTCTGACATATCATCAGATGATGAAGAATTAAACCTTGCAATTATGGCCAGCATTGAAACTCAACAGTAAGTTGATTTTAAGGGAAGGCCTAACTAGAATGTCTCATCAGTCATATGGTCAAATCAGAGATTCATTCCTGGTTCCACTGTATCCTTTTTTAAACCAAAAATTAGAAATTCAATTATGAACTTGAATATATTCAGAAAACAACTGTACGAATGTCTTGAATGGAGCGACACAATAGTTGAATACATGACTGGATCTAAATGTTAAAGGTTTAAAATGATGTCACTTTTTCAGGGCCCAAGCTTCTCATTGTGAAGAAGTCTCTGTGACAGAAGTACTCCTGGATCTGGCCAAAAAGATCACGCCACACACTCGCTGTAAATTCAACATCAACCGCTCAGCTGTGCTAGATGGTGCCTTCAGAGCTTTCAAGAGGACAACATACAACCCCAATGCTACCATGAATGTCAAGTTTTCAGATGACTTTGGAAGGAGTGAAGAATCTGTTGATTTGGGTGGGCCAAGGCGGGAATTTCTTCGCCTGCTGATGGAGGCCTTGGTGATGAGCAGCATGTTCGAGGGGTCAGATGAAAGTCAGAATTTGGCTCTTGACATAGCAGGTAAGTTTAAGAAAACATAAGCACACTCATAATTTTTCTCATGTCTTAGTGGAAAGTATTAATTTGATGCTATTTTAGTCCTTTCTAAAGGAAATTATAGAGCACAGAAAAAAGATGAGAAAGATAGCTTCATGTCCAAGTATATCTATGCATCGGGCTGTTTGATATTTCAATAGTATTCTGACTCCAATGAAACCTTTTTGCGGTTTTTGAAAAACCAGGGGGAATTATGCACCTTGTTTCAATTGAAAGATTTCCCAATTCCTAAGATGGTCAGTACGTTTCTTGGGTGACTATGCAAATATGCACGACGTCTGATAAATTATTTAAATCATTCTTACATTTTATACCATTTGCAACTCACTTAAAGGACTGTTTTTTTGATGCATCATATCTGCATTGTTGATATGTAGAAATGAGAATTGTATATCCATTTTACCCTGCTGTTAAAATCAATTGTGCTCTTGGGACTGAAAATTAAAGCTGTGTGTTAGGGTAAAGGTTATCATCCTGCCCCTTGCTTCTTAAACTGTTGCTTCTTTTAACTCTAGATTGTTACCATGATGTAAATAGATGGCTGCTAGCATTTTTAATGGGGCGTAAAATGCTCATTTCGTGAAGTATTTTGATGTGCCTTGGACATCCCTTATTTGCATTAATTCATTTATTTTCTTTACAGCTCTCAGAGATGACCGCTATTTCTTGGCTGGGAGGGCAATCGCTGTCAGCCTTGTCCATGGAGGCCCTCCCCCCGCATTGTTCTCAACTACACTATTTGACTGCTTAGTTGGTGGTCCCCATACAGCAAAGCCCACACTGGAGGACATTGCTGACACCGACATCTATCAGCGGGTGAAAAAGGTTAGGTTTCGTGTCATTCTGTGCAAAATGAAACTTGTGAACGTTGACCAACCAACACCTATAGTCTTAAGTTAATGTGACAGTGTGTTTTTACCTTCCTCACAGTCTTCTGAAGGAGTCATCCAGGAGACAACCCTCAATTTTGTCCATTCAAACAGACTTGCTTACTTTATCAACATTGTCCTCCTGCGTTATCTGGCTGATAGATTTTTGGCTTACAGCTATATTGAACATTGTTGGAATCCTTGAGTTGTATGGGTGCCTGACATTGCAGGGTTTGACGTTAAGGATTTTGCCTACTTGCCCCGTCTAAATTCCTACTTGCCCTGTCTAGGAGGTACATTTTCTGGCTCTCAAGTGCATACATTTTACTCACAAACATACTTAGAACTAAAATTCATTGCCTGTTGACTGTGAAAAGCAAATACACAACTTATTTCTTACGAAAAAGTGTATTTATTTGCTATGTGTTAGAAAATTATATTTAACTTTGAACAGATCAATGCAATCTGAAAGCTGCATCAGGTTGTTTTCTGAAGAAATTCAAACTCAGAAATTTCATATTTACAATACTAATAAGGTAAAAATACAAACTAGGGATGCACCGAAATGAAAATTTTTGGCCGAAATTGAAAACCAAAAATGAGAAAAGCTTGGCCGAAAACCAAAATAAATTATTATGCCAGTTTTTAGTACCATTGCATTTATGGCTATGACTGTGTACTTTTCTAACTAAAGTCAATGCATTGCAATTGCATGCATTAATATTCATGCTTCAAAGTATAAATCAATTACAAAATTATGAAAATATTAATTAAGCACTGACATTCCAACAAAGCACTATATAAAATAAAATTAGAAATAAAATGTTTTACTTGGCCCCACTCATGAATATCCTACAGGCCTATAACTGACTGGCCTATTACTGACTGCTGAAAAACATGTAACATTAAATATGTTTCATGACAACACAGCAGCCCACTGATTGGTCAGAGAGAATCGTCTCTCCGAAAGACGGCTCACTTCCACATTATCGCTAGGAAACTGGCTTCACTTGCCACCATTGAAACAAGTCTTCAAATTGTGTTCTTGAAACAGGTGTTGCTTTAGGCAGCTTGATAATTGGGCTATACTGTGCGTTGCCTTATCATTCAAACAAGGTTGCGTTTGGTCACCGAAGCTGTTGCACTTATGAAATGCGTTTCTTTGACTGTGACCCTGTTCGTAGCGAAATTAGAAGCAACAGCGTTCCCCCATTTCCCCTTGAGAAAATTATTATGTTGCATTGCTGCCCTTAGCTTACGAAAATTGCGCGGAAAAAAACTTTACCGGTGCTGATGAAGCCTTTTTCTTCTGACGGAAGGTATCACAGACGAGATGATGCATCGAAAAGCGATAAATTCTAATACTGTACCATCTCCTGCGATTCGCGCATTTGCTACGTGTTTTGCCTTCAATTTCTAAGTGAATTGTTTATGAAGCCTGAATGTCAAGCTATTAAATAATAATTGTTTTGTCATGTGTTATTTGCTTCTTTGTTATGAGGGGCAAAAGGTTAATTAACATCCTTGGTGTGTTAATGTGTGATTCCATATTTTTCAGGGGTTGTAGTTCCATTATGGAATACTGATGGTACGTAAATGCCTTGAGAATATATTGCCTTTTTCTATGAATACTCTATGCCTTTTACGGATATCATTGCTTTGCGCTTTTTAGGTGGTAGGCCATGTTATTTAATGTGAAACTGAATCGTACACGATACCAGCTGCTATCCAATGCATCAGGACAATGCAAAACAAATTACAATAACGCACTCGCAGACTTCAGTGCAATAACGTGGTGACGGTAGTCACACGTAAATATTTTACAAAATCGACGGAATAAAAGTCCGGACAGGCGCATGCAAGTATAAAATGGTGCTTTTCTTCTGTATTTATTTTGTTTATTGTCTGTTTATACAGAGCTCCAAAAGACAAGGAGGGACGAAAGGCTTGGCTGTTCGAAATCAGGATAAAAAACTTATCCATACCCTCGATCCGTGCTGTGCAGTGATCATTTTTGAGAGCAGTGTTTTAACGGGAAATGGGCAAAGGTGAAGCTTAGTAAAGGAGTAGACAGAGTTCACTAGCACTACTGTAACAAACTGTGAGTGATACTGTGAAATGAAGACGTTCCCTTGTAACAGGAAGTGGTTTTGATGAGTTGCGACAGTTGCCGTAATTGGGGGGGGGTGAGACTGGAGTGTGAATCTCACGTGTGTTATTAAAAACGGATAAGCCGTGGATTACGGAACTCTCTGTCTCTATGTCCTTTCCTCAGTTTGCTCACATATATATATACATATCTATTAGACTGGACGGACCCAAGAAAAGACTCGGTTACATTGGTGGCAGCGGTGGGATTCCACGTTGTTGTTTTTTTTATTAGTTTAGCTTTCTCAGTATAGCTAGCCTGCTAACCTGTTGAGCAGCGTCAAGTTATTAAGTGGCGGACATGTGGTGCGGATATGAAGACCCTTTTAAACCCGAAACGGGGAGGATTACTGGCCGTTCGTCCGGCCGAGATGTTGCTGTTGACCTACCTGCTCCTTTCGCCGGCGATGGAAGCCAGAGTTTCCTGGGCTGGGTGAGACAGCTGGAGGTGGCAGTCAGAGCGACTGTGGGCTGCAGCGGCGGCTATAATGAAGAGCTGGCGCGCATCCTTCCCACCCGACTGTGTAAATCGGCGTTCCTGCTGTGGGACAGCCTTCCCGAAGGAGTGAAGTCGGATTATGCGGCGGTAAGAGAGAGATTGGCAGCGGCTTTTGGACAGAGACAATACATCGACCGCTTTAAGGCCAATTTATCTGCCAGAGCGCGGGCTCCAGGGGAGAGTCTGGAGGTGTATGCAGCTGACGTGAGCCGGCTCGTCGCAGAAGCGTTCCCAGATTACGGAGCCGTGGCACAGAGAGAGGAAAAGTTTCGTCGCTTCCTGGCTGGCCTGGACCCAGTGCTGAAAGTCAAGTGTCTCGAGCAGGGTGCTACAGATTTGGAGGAAGCTCTGATTATTGCAGAGCGTTGCGAAAACGCCAGGGACGCTCTGCAGAGAGATGGTGTGAGTACCTATCCGTTCACCCAGCTACCTGCAGGTACTTCAATTGTACAGTCTGTGTCAGTGACAGATAATCTACAGAAAGCTGTGAATAAATTGACAGAGGAGATGTGCTTCATGCGAATGGAAATGAAAGAGATTGGTGATGAAAACCAGAGACTGAGAGCTGAAAAAAATGACAGACAAGAACGAGCGTTTCGCTCACCCTCAAGGGGGCGCTGCCGCTGTACTTGTGGTGAGTGGGGATGCTCATCAAGAAGCTCCCGTGATGGACAGTGGAGCCGCTCCCCAGAGCGGGGGCAATTCTCACCTCGTGAGAATTCACAGTCACGTGGCCGTCATCAGGATGCAGGGACGCCCCCCAGCTCCAGGCAGCAGGGGGCCAGGAGCCCTAGCCCTGGGTGGCGTGCCAGACGTGATGAGGAACCAGGACGACGAGGGGTGCGTTTCTTGTCTCCACAACAGCGTGCTGACAGGGGACAGCAGGGAAACGGACAGTAGCTGGTGTGGAGGCCCGGACATCAGCTCTTCCTCCTTTTGAGGGCCCTGTACAAGATAATGTTTCTGAGAACTACCCCGTTGTTGACTCCTTGGATCGCCCCACTTCTTATGTAATGGGGGTGGTTGAAGGAACTGAAGTGGTTGTACTGGTGGACTCTGGGGCCACGGTGTCGCTGATTAGTGAGAAATTTCGTATGTCTGTCCCTGCTCTACGGAGCAGACCCCTGAAGAAGAATTATATTGATTCTCGTGCAGTGAATGGGCAGATGTTAGATACGTTGGGCTCTTTGTCAGTGACATTTAAACTTGGTTCCTCCTGTTGGCAGCACAACTTCTTTGTGCTGAGAGAGTCTACTCAGGACGTCCTGCTGGGTCTGGACTTCCTAGTAGAAAACCATGCACTACTGGACTTGGGCCGGAGAGTATTACAGTTATGGGATGTTACCGTGCCCCTGCTACAGGGGGGGGAATTAGTACCGGGCTGCTGTAATGTATCCATAGCTGATGCAGTGACCATTCCTCCCTTGAGCGAAGCCTTAGTACCAGCCAACGTCTATTACTCCTCTGGGGCCAGTGTTCCCCCTGCTGGTTTTGACGGCTACTTGGATCCCAATATTCCTGAGACGACTGGACTGGTGGTAGCTCACACGGTGACCCGGGTGAAAGATGGTGTGACCGTGGCTCGGGTCCTCAATCCCACTGGTAGAGCCGTGGATCTTAAACCGGGTCTTCACTTGGGGGAATTCTACCCTGTTCCGGAGACGGATGTGACACCACTTAATCCCCCTCCTGTAACCGGGCCCGATCGTCCACTGTCTGCTGCGCTCCCGGTCACCCTGGATGGATCACCTGTCACTGTGCAACAGAGGGCAGAGCTGTCAGCACTACTGCAGAGATTTAGCAGTGTGTTCAACCTGCCGGGCAGGAATACTGGCAAGTGCACCCTTGTTAAGCACCATATAAGGACTGGTGACCATCCGCCCCTCAGACAGCGTGCCTATCGGGCTTCTCCTGAGAAAAGAGCTGAGATCGACCGTCAAGTTGAGGCGCTTCTGGCTGATGGTGTGGTGGAGGAGAGTTGCAGTCCGTGGGCGTCTCCGGTGGTGCTGGTTAAGAAAAAGGGGGGTGAGTGCAGATTTTGTATCGATTATCGTCGCCTTAACTCAGTAACGATCAAAGATTCTCATCCCCTCCCCCGAGTTGATGATAGCCTCGATGCCCTATCTGGCTCTGCATGGTTCAGCACCCTCGACTTCTCTAACGGCTACTGGCAGGTGGAGGTGGCTGAAGAGGATCGGGAGAAGACAGCCTTCACAACTGGCCGTGGCTTATATCAATGGAAAGCCATGCCGATGGGCCTGACTAATTCTCCAGCCACCTTCCAGCGCATGATGGAACTGATCCTCAGAGGTCTCCCCTGGCGCATCTGCATGGTGTATCTGGATGATATACTGATTTACAGCAACACATTCAAGGACCATCTTGCCAACCTGGAGGAAGTGTTGACCAGGATACAGTCTGCAGGTCTGAAACTAAATCCGAGCAAATGCCACCTCGCCAGGGACCACGTGGTGTTCCTGGGCCATGTGGTCTCCAAACAGGGCCTCCAACCAGACCCGAGAAACACTGAAAAGGTGAGCTCCTGGCCGACTCCCTGCTCTCCTTCTGAGGTTAGGGCTTTTGTGGGTCTTTGCTCGTATTATCGGCGGTTTGTGAAGAACTTTTCACAATTTGCTGCCCCACTTAACCGCTTGGCTGGGAAAAATGTACCTTTTGAATGGACTGCTGAATATGAGACAGCTTTAACCTACCTGAAACAGGTGCTCACGTCTTCTCCAGTTGTCACACTGCCTAACTTTGCACTCCCATTCAAAGTTTATACTGATGCATCCAAGGACGCTGTAGGGGCAGTGTTAGCACAGGAGGTGGACGGCCTGGAGAGGGTCATTGTCTATGCTAGCCAGGCTCTCACGCAAGCACAGAAGCGCTGGTCCACCTTTGACAGGGAGCTGTGGGCCGTGGTGTGGGCCGTGCGTGAGTTTAGACATTATGTGGGGCTGTCCACCTTTACCATTGTGACTGATCATCGCCCTCTGTTGGGACTTAGGAACATGGCCATCGATAACGACCCAACAGGGCGGAGAGGTCGCTGGGTGCTAGAGCTGGACCCTTTTGACTGGACTATTGTACACAAAGAGGGCCCTAGCCATAAAAATGCAGACGCTCTTTCCCGCCGACCAGCCTCCCCTGGCCCTGCTGGAGTGACAACAGGCCACATTGTGGGCTCGGTGGACTATTCTCCCATCTCTACAGATAGGCAACCAGACCTGCAGGCTGCTTATACTCTCTGCTGCACTAACCTCGAACTGCAGGTTGCACAGTGCGAGGATCCTGACATTGGGGTGGTGCTGTCCTGGCTGGAGCATGACTCAGCACGACCACCTCGCAGGCGCCTGGGTGGAGCATCAGGTCGCCTAAAGAAACTGTGGACTGAGTTTGGCCGTTTGTCGGTCATTGACGGACTGTTGTGTAGGACGGTACTCTCGTCATCCTCAGGAACACAGCAGGTTCAGGTGGTGATTCCGTCATGTGTGGTGCCTGAGCTGCTTCAGCATCTGCATGGGGGGCCAGCTGCGGCACACTTTGCAGCAGAACGTGTGTGGGAGAAAGCCCGACAGACCTGCTACTGGCCTTTCATGCTGAGAGACATTAGAACGTGGTGTGAGCAGTGTGAAGCCTGTCAGACACGCAGGTCTCAGGCTCCCAAGCAGAAGGCTCCCATGGGGGGGTCTGTGGTCGACCATCCTCTGCAACGGGTCGCCGCAGATATTCTGGAGCTGCCTGTGACCTCTCGGGGGAATAGGTATGTGTTGGTTGTGGAGGATTATTTTACAAAGTTTGTCAATGTGTACGCCCTTCCAAACCAGACTGCACACACAGTTGCTCGCTGTCTCTTCGAGGATTATGTGTTGGTGCATGGAGTCCCCGAGGTCCTGCACACTGACCAAGGGCGTCAGTTTGAAGCGGACGTGATCCAGGGGCTCTGTCAGATGTTGGGGATCAAGAAAACACGCACCACCGCTTATAACCCGAAATCGGATGGGATGGTCGAACGCCATAATCGCACCCTAATTGACCAGCTTGCTAAGATGCTACTCTCCCGCGGGGGAGAATGGGACTCTTATGTCAAACAGGTGGCTTTTGCTTACAACACCTCCAGACACGCTAGCACCAAGTTCACTCCCTTTTACCTCATGCATGGCCGGGAGGCGCGTGTCCCTGCTGATGTGTTTGTGCCGGGTGTCTCTCGGGGGACTGGTTCTCTTCCCGAGTATGTGTTGTCTATGGTGGATGGACTGAAGGCTGCTTTTTCAGCTGCTACGCTCAATGCCGCGGAAGCTCATGAGAGACAGAAAATGTATCATGATGCTAATGTTTGTCACCGTGCTTATAAGGTGGGGGAGATGGTGTGGTTGAGTAATCCCACTGAGAATCGCTCAAAGTTGGCGCCACATTGGAAGGGCCCATACCAGGTCACGGAGGTGTTGGTGTCTGGAGGAGAAGCAGCGCTGACTTATCGCATCGGCAGCCCACTGGACTCTCTGGAGAAGACTCAGGTGGTGCACCACGACAGACTCAAACGTTACACATTACCGGTGCCTTCAGGGACTGTAGGTGGCTCCCCGCCTGCTTTTCAAGCATCGCCTCTTTTGGGGGCTTCGTCACTACAGTTTCTGCCGCAAAGTGTTGATCAACAACAGGCAGTAGGTGGGGACATGAGTCTGTATGGGGAGTTTTCAGGGGCTGAGCCAGTGCGGTCACGCGGGGGGCGTGCTCTGCGGTCACCCCCACATCTTCAGGATTTTGTGAGGTTCTGAATTGCTGTGTATGTTATTTACTGTTGAGGGTCAGTTGATGTGCATAATTGTTGTTTTTTTCTCCCTCTCTCTTGTTCTGGTACATGCAGTTGTGTTTGTTGTGTAATTGCTTTGAGGAGGTCTCCAGTTATGCTGTGGTGTCCCTGCTGTTTTATGTGAAACGGGACGTTTCAAGTTGAGGGGGGGACATATGTAACAAACTGTGAGTGATACTGTGAAATGAAGACGTTCCCTTGTAACAGGAAGTGGTTTTGATGAGTTGCGACAGTTGCCGTAATTGGGGGGGGTGAGACTGGAGTGTGATTCTCACGTGTGTTATTAAAAACGGATAAGCCGTGGATTACGGAACTCTCTGTCTCTATGTCCTTTCTTCAGTTTGCTCACATATATATATACATATCTATTAGACTGGACGGACCCAAGAAAAGACTCGGTTAAACTACCTTTTATCAACGTTGGCCATATGATTAAAATGTAAACAATTCAGCTGCTGGTGATAGGGATCCTCAGAGAGGATCCTTAATGAGGCATATTCAGGAGCGTATTCGACTTTCTAATAGTAATTTAGTCAGAGTCCCAATGTATAAAAGAATGATTTAATAATGATCAGAATTGAAATACAAGGCACATGCAAAAAACAAAGAGTGTGTCTTCTTTGGAGAGCGCGCTCTCTGCCGACTTCCTTGTTGTCCCAGTTTATATAGTCTCTAATTCAGAGGTGGGCAGCGAGGGCCATATCTGTCCCTGGTTTTCACACCAACGTCTGGTCTTTAATTAGTTGATTGTCTCAATTAGCCAAACCATTTATGAAATCTGACGTTTCATGCGCATTTCTTTAAATTATCATGAAACTACAAAGACTAGTCTTGTCTCCCTTCATAAAACATTTTCCTTTGATCGAATCATTGCTAAAATATATATTTGTGCATGCAATCAATAAACTCAATTAGTCAGGGTAATTGATAGGAATAAAAACCTGCATACACACCGGCCCTCCAGGACCGTGATTGCCCACCCCTGCTCTAAGTCCAAAGACGGCTCCTTCGCCGTCTGGATCTCGGATGATTTCTCTCCTCCAATCAGTCGTGATCCCACACTTAAGTTTCTATTTCCCCGCAAGTCTCCCTCTCCATCTCTCGTTTTTTGAGAACTGGGAGTCGGCTGCGCTTATCAGCTGCTAGTGACCTGCATACCCTGTCAGCAATCTAGTGTTCTACATATAAATCTATTCAGCAGACACGCTCAGCCAATGGAGGCAGCGACAAACTGCATCTGGCTAATCGGGGGGCTCTATTGTAACAGAAACGAGAGAGGAAAATTTCCCCTCTCGTCCCAGCATCTCAGAGAGATGTGCTTGGAAACTTCAACAATATGAGCAACTTTCTTACCTGATAATTTAAGAGTAAGATTGCCTGAGTTGATAATGAATCCCAAATACTCAATCTCTTGTGTTGGGATGAAGCAAGACTTCTCTACACTCGGCAAAAACCCTGCGGAGGTAAACAACCGGCGAACATCGGCCACCTCACTAGCACGTTGCTGTTGATCTTGGCTCATTAGCAGGCAATCGTCAATGTAATAAGAACATCTGATCCCTTGGGAACGGAGTTCCGAATATAATAATAATTCCGGCTTTAATGTTTTTGTAAACACCCGAGGTGCGGAAGATAATCCAAATGGAAGGCATGTGTACTGGTATAACCACAGAGATATAAGAAAACTAGTGTGGACGATGTGTGGGCTGGACCAAAGCGGAAACGGCAGAATAGCTACGCCATCTTGGGTATGTATAAATGTCCAATGAGTTACATGTAAACAGTAGGCTAAACATGGGTGTCTACAACTTAGAAACTTGTTTTCCGTGTTCTTTTTATCTTCTCGTACTTAAAATGGACACAAATAAGGATTTATAATCAAACAACAAAATTTATTTGAAAAAATATATTTTTTAAAAACCGGTGTATTCGATGTTTATTTTATCAGAAGACATTACAGAGAAATCGGAACTTCAGCTGTTGTCCTGTATGAGCGAGTTTTTGTTATTTTCGAGCACGGTTTAGGCCAGTTATACTGCATTTTCCATTGAACGTCTGCCCCGATATACATACCCAAGATGGCGGGGGTGTGCTGCCAGGGAAACGACGGGATTGTCCACTCTAGTTTTCTTATATCTCTGTGGGTATAACACTCCTTCCCAAGAAAATCTTAGATATTTCCTGTCTTCGACGGCAGTAGGCATACTATGATAAGCCTCTTGGAGGTCGATAGAAGCAAAGTAATCACCTCGCCGAACAAGTTCCAGAGCAAAATCCAAAGTTTCTTGTTTAAAATGGAAATAGGCAACGAATTCGTTTAGCTGCTTTAAGTTCAATATGACACGAAACTTCCCTTTTTTATTTTTCCGTGTGAAAACTGTCGAAATAAACTGACCTCCGACAGGATCACAGCCTTCAATTATACCTTTCTGAAGTAAGGTTTGCAATTCCGCTGAAATAATGTTGCGCTCCACATGAGTAAACGGAATTTCACAAGGCAAGCATTTCTGAATAGGAGGCCAAGCAAATTCAATCTTGTGACCTCGAACATTCTGCAAAATCCAATCGTCCGAAGTCAGATTTTCCCATACGTGTAAGCACCCCGCTATACTGCCTGCTCGAAATCTTCTGCCAGGATTCATCAAGGCCTCACAGTCACTCACCTCTACTTTTTCATCTGAGCCGATACTGGCGACTCGTACACAGGGCTGAAGCCTCTGGTTTTGGGCTGGTTCGGTTGTCTCCCTCGACTGTAACAACCTCTGCCTCTTGCACTTCTGCCAAGAGGACGGTACATCAAGCCCCCTCTTGACTGGTACCATGTCTGGTTTTTTGAGCCTTTGTAGGCAGTTTTGCGGCCAATCCTAGATATGCTGTCAATGCTGGCGACTTTTTCTCTTACGTTGTCCCCAAAAAGGCCACTTGCGGTAACCGGAGTATCAGTAGCACAAATTATTGATGCATATTGCCTCGACAAGTTTGGCTTTATGGCCAGTCGACGAAACACAGAAAAATTGTAATTCATGTTCGGTAACAATGCAAAGCCATCTGAAACCAGCCCACGTACAGAATCAATAGAAACAGAGTCTTTAGGCTTTTTTAGCATCTGTGCCAATTTTGAAGTTACCACAATACCGTGTGACAACTGTGCTTGCAGCTTTTGCAGAGCACGGTCCCTGGACCAAACCTGTTTATGCAGGGCATTCCAAATCTCGGGGTTCACCCTAGGTGGCAGAATAAGATCACAATTTCTCGGAATTAGTGTTTTTTGACGATGTGTTCCACATCAGTCTTTCTAGTACACGCCGAAGACAAAAACTCGGCTATTTTGGGGTGAATTTTTTCACCATTGGCCTCGGTTCCCACGAATATGTCACTCGGCGCTTCCCAGTTTGTATCGTTGTCAGACCCGGCGCCCATATCACATTCGGTAAATAAGTCTAAAGAAGGAATTTCCACGAAGTTCGACTCGGACAAATCCATTTCCGGGTTGCGACCGCCCGGGCACAAATTAGAGAGTTTGTCCAATATGTCTGAAAGACCGAGCTTCTGTCGGAGATACAAAACATCTGCTTCATCCAGGTCATCAAACACCCGGGCTGGTGGAGCTAACCGAGGTTTTTTAGACGTGGCTTCGCCATCGTCCGGTTTTCGCTGTGACTTGCTTTTACCAGAAGCCTTGTTGAGCTTCTCATTCCCAGTTTTAGGAATCGGGGGTTCTCCCAAGCACGTGGCAGCGTCATCCTGCCTTTCAGGTAACGCCATTATAAGCACCCCACTCTCGTCAAACCCCTCGAAACGAGGGAGGGCATTTTCGGCCTCATCCGAGCCACTTGTATCAAACAGACGTGGCCATGATCCGATTTACGTGTGAACATGGAAGATGAAACCATGAAAAGACGTTCCGCTGGGCGTGCCCACGCTTTATATAGGGTGCACGGGGTTTCCTGACCTCTGTTAATGTCACGTGTGAATATGCAAGATGACCCTGTCATGCAAATGTGAGCCCGAAAGGCCGAAGGCTTACGAAGAAGAATTATAAAATTGATGAATAAAAACGCCCAGAGTCGTGCTTACAAGTTTTACTCTCCCGTCTCTTTTTGAAGTTGCCCCAGGCATTCGGGCATCTGTTAATGTCACACCCTGCATTGATATCCAAATCAATGCTGCTCAGCTGCTCCTGTGATCAGTGAATATCCACTTGATATTGAAATCACAAAAGCGATTTTAGAAACGTTTTTACACATGGTTAGAGAAAGCTTGGATCTCAGCTTTTCAAAGGTTTAAATTATTAATAGGTTACCTAACAACCCAAGCTTCTACTAAAATTCAGCATTGCTTCAACCTCAAGCCAAATGGGGACTACAATGTTGCATCTTATTTTCGCTATTCTAGATGGTGTGTAGTTGGAGCTTTTTTATTTAATTAAACTGCTGCTTTTTGCTTTAAGGGCAACTCTAGCAAATAGGTCATAATTCAATCTAACATTGCAAAAAATGTGAATTTTTAATGGCAAACTTAATTTCAGGTATCTGAGAGTTCCACTTATGAGGATCTTGTCGCAGCAACAGTACCTCTTCAGGATTATTTAGCCAATGCAGGATGTCTGAGACCATTGAAAACCATTGATGACAGGGAACAGCTCCTACGTGACATCCTGATGTTTCAGGTTGTACACCGGGTTCAGGCTCCCTTTCAAAGGTGTTCATTTATCATAGCTTAATATTTCTGAGCTAGATTAGTAAATCCCATGAAAGCCACATCAAACATGCCAAAAAAGGACAGATTAAGATGGCATCATATTAGGTAGATGTATAGATCGATTGATAGAATGTGATATTGGTTAAAATCTTGATGGGATGGAAAGATCTTTATTACATCAAGGTTTTAGCAAATTCCTTGTTGGGTAGACAATTTTGGATTGTGGAAGTATAAACACTGTTGGTGAATATGTTGATCAGATGGACAGAGGGAACATTTTTCTTGCTTATACACGGCAACCTCCATTCAAACTCCCATATTTCTTTGTTTTTAAATTACTTGCTAGATTAAACATCCTTTAACTCCAACTCCAAACAGAAAGGTCCTAGGCAGGTTTTAAACCAGAACCTTCCTGCATTGGGGCAACAGTGCTAACGTGTTCTTCTTTTAAACAGGTTTCAAGAGGGACTTAAAACCTTGGGAGTTTTGGAGAAAATCCAGAACTATCCAGAAAGTTTCCGTCCTCTGTTTTGCCATCAGCCACGCCCACTCACTGCTGAAACAATGGATGATCTTTTTGACATTCGTCTGTCTCCTCAAGGCAGCAACAGGAGAATAGCCGAGGAGGTGGTTGTGCCCTTCTGGAGAGACTATTTGCTGGATGCAGAGGGTAAAAGCTGCTTGATAAGATTGATATTAGAAAATTATTTCCACTTATAGCAGTATAAATGTGTAAATGGGTTATTTGTATATAAAAATAAATTAAAGAAGTTATGGCATAAGTTTTTTTTTGTCTCTTGGGACATTGCATGTATTTGCAGATGTGGTTGTCTTGATTATGTAAATGAAGAGTGGTGAAACACTCTTCATTTACATTTAATGTTGTTGGAATCACAAAATTAAAACATTCCTTTCTGTTTCCAAAGATGAGGGCCCAGCGAAACTTCAGGCCATCCTGGCTTTTGCCACTGGGGCGACCATCATCCCTCCCATAGGCTTCAAACCCACGCCATCTATCGATTTCCTCCATGAGACCGAGCATCAGGACACACCTCCATCAAGCCTCCCTATTGCCAATACATGCATCAATTGCCTCAAACTACCTTTGCACACCTCATATGCTGTTTTCAAAGATAAGATGGAGTTTGCCTTGGGCAGCACGCATGGATTTGGCAGAGCTTAAAGGGGCCTTGTTTATTGGATATTTGTCTTCTCTGTGATTTCTTCTTATTCTGAATTGGAAGCCACAGTGAAACCCACCATGAAAACATTTTCCATACCATGTCAAGTTCCATATTCAGGGCATGGGAGTCCTTCAATATTTTAGTTTGATATGGTAATATCCATCCATTCATCCATCCATTTTCAACCACTTATCCGGGGCCGGGTCGCGGGGGCAGCAGTCTAAGTAGGGATGCCCAGACTTCCCTCTCCCCGGACACTTCCTCCAGTTCTTCCGGGGGTATCCCGAGGCGTTCCCAGGCCAGCCGAGAGACATAGTCCCTCCAGCGTGTCCTGGGTCTTCCCCGAGGCCTCCTCCCGGTGGGGCATGCCCGGAACACCTTCCCAGGAAGGCGTCCAGGGGGCATCCGATAAAGATGCCCGAGCCACCTCAGCTGGCCCCTCTTGACGTGGAGGAGCAGCGGCTCTACTCTGAGCTCCTCCCGGGTGACAGAGCTCCTCACCCTATCTCTAAGGGAGCGGCCCGCCACCCTGCGGAGGAAACCCATTTCAGCCGCTTGTACCCGAGATCTCGTTCTTTCGGTCATGACCCAGAGTTCATGGCCATAGGTGAGGGTAGGAACGTAGATTGACTGGTAAATCGAGAGCTTTGCCTTTCGGCTCAGCTCCTTCTTCACCACGACAGATCGGTACAACGACCGCATTACTGCTGCCGCTGCACCGATCCGTCTGTCAATCCCAACCCAGAGGGAACATATCACCTTTTTCCGGTCGAGAACCATAGCCTCGGACTTGGAGGTGCTGATTCTCATCCCAGCCGCTTCACACTCGGCTGCAAACCGCCCCAGTGCATGCTGAAGGTCCTGATTCGAAGGAGCCAACAGGACAACATCATCCGCAAAAAGCAGAGATGAGATCCTGTGGTCCCCAAACCGGACTCCCTCCGCCCCCTGGCTGCGCCTAGAAATTCTGTCCATAAAAATAATGAACAGAACTGTTGACAAAGGGCAGCCCTGCCGGAGTCCAACATGCACCGGGAACAGGTCTGACCTACTGCCGGCAATGCAAACCAAGCTCCTGCTCCGGTCATACAGAGACCGCACGGCCCTTAGTAGAGGGCCCCGGACTCCATACTCCCGAAGCACCTCCCACAGAATGCCACGAGGGACACGGTCGAATGCCCTCTCCAAGTCCACAAAACACATGTGAACAGGTTGGGCAAACTCCCATGCACCCTCAAGCACCCTGCGGAGGGTATAGAGCTGGTCCAGTGTTCCACGACCAGGACGAAAACCGCATTGTTCCTCCTGAATCCGAGGTTCGACTATCGGCCGGATTCTCCTCTCCAGCACCCTGGAATAGACTTTACCCGGGAGGCTGAGAAGTGTGATCCCCCTATAGTTGGAGCACACCCTCCGGTCCCCCTTTTTAAATAGAGGAACCACCACCCCGGTCTGCCAATCCAGAGGCACTGTCCCCGACTGCCACGCGATGCTGCAGAGGCGTGTCAACCAAGACAGCCCTACTACATCCAGAGACTTGAGGTACTCAGGGCGGATCTCATCCACCCCCGGTGCCTTGCCACCGAGGAGCTGCGGAACTACCTCAGTGACTTCAGCCCGAGTGATGGATGAGTCAGCCTCTGAGTCCCCAGCCTCTGCTTCCTCTACGAAAGGCGTAACAGCGGGATTGAGGAGGTCCTCGAAGTATTCCTTCCGCCGGCCGACAATATCCCCAGTCGAAGTCAACAGTTCCCCACCTCCACTGTAAACAGTGTTGGCAGGGTACTGCTTTCCCCTATTGAGGCGCCGAACGGTTTGCCAGAATTTCTTCAGGGCCGACCGATAGTCCTCCTCCATGACCTCCCCGAACTTTTCCCATACCCAAGTTTTTGCTTCTGCCACCGCCCGGGCCGCAGCACGCTTAGCCTGCCGGTACCGGTCAGCTGCCTCAGGCGTCCCGCAAGCCAGCCAAGCTCGGTAAGACTCCTTCCTCAGCTTGACGGCATCCCTTACTTCCGGTGTCCACCACCGGGTTTGGGGATTGCCGCCACGACCGGCACCGGAAACCTTACGGCCACAGCTCCGAACAGCCGCGTCAACAATGGAGGTGGAGAACATGGTCCATTCAGATTCAATGTCTCCAGCCTCCCTTGGGATCTGGTCAAAGCTCTCCCGGAGGTGAGAGTTGAAAACCCCTCTGACAGAGGGTTCCGCTAGACGTTCCCAACAAACCCTCACAACACGTTTGGGCCTGCCAAGTCTGTCCAGCTTCCTCCTCCGCCAGCGGATCCAACTCACCACCAGGTGGTGATCAGTGGACAGCTCAGCCCCTCTCTTCACCCGAGTGTCCAAGACATACGGCCGGAGGTCAGATGACACGACCACAAAGTCGATCATTGACCTCCGACCTCGGGTGTCCTCATGCCACGTGCACTGATGGACACCCTTATGCTTGAACATGGTGTTCGTTATGGACAAACCGTGACTAGCACAGAAGTCCAATAACAGAGCACCACTCGGGTTCAGATCAGGGAGGCCGTTCCTCCCAATCACGCCCCTCCAGGTAACACTGTCGCTACCCACGTGGGCGTTGAAGTCCCCCAGTAGAACGATGGAGTCCCCAGTCGGAGCACTTTCCAGTACCCTTCCTACGGACTCCAAGAAGGTCGGGTACTCTGCACTGCCATTCGGCCCATAAGCCGAAATGACAGTGAGGCACCTGTCCCCGACCCGAAGGCGCAGGGCAGCGACCCTCTCGTTCACTGGGGAAAACTCCAACACCTGACGGCTAAGCTGGGGGGCTATAAGCAAACCCACACCAGCCCGCCGCCTCTCACCGCGGGCAACTCCAGAGTAGAAGAGAGTCCAGCCTCTCTCAAGGAGTTGGGTTCCAGAGCCCAGACTGTGCGTGGAGGTGAGCCCGACTATCTCTAGCCGGTATCGCTCGACCTCCCGCACAAGCTCAGGCTCCTTCCCCCCCAGTGAGGTGACATTCCATGTCCCCAGAACCAGATTCAGAGTCCGAGGATTGGGTCGCCGGGGCCCCCGCCCACGACTGCCACCCAAAACACAAGGCATCAGCCCCTTCTGAACCCTCCCGCGGGGGATGGGCCTACGGGAAAGCGGGCCCACGTCGCTTGTTCGGGCTATGCCCGGGCGGGTCCCATGAGCAGAGGCCCGACCGCTAGGCACTCGCCTACCAACCCCAACCCCAACCCCAGGCCTGGCTCCAGGGTGGGGTCCCGGTGACGCCAATCCGGGCGACGTAAACGTCCTTGTTCTATTTACATTCATCAGGGGTTTTGAACCGCTCTTAGTCTGACCTGTCACCTAGGACCTGTTTGCCCTGGGAGACCCTACCAGGGGCAAATAAGCCCCAGACAACATAGCTCCTAGGATCATCCAGGTGCTCAAACCCCTCCACCACGATAAGGTGGCGATTCAAGGAAGGGATGGTAATATTAATTTTGCTTTAAGTCTAGTGCTGACATGACTTTGAAAGTGAATGATTTAAGATTTCTTTTTTACTCGGCTCAGTAAAATTCATTCAACTGGTAATATTGCTTTATAGAAAGTAATACTAGTACTTTATTTTCACTTTTTGCTACTATCTTCCTCTGCATGGAATTGGAAGCCTTAGTTATTCTTCTTGACCTGATTTGAAGAGGAACAAAAAAAGTTTATTTTTATTTGTAAATTTTCTGAATTCGCAGATACACTATCTTATGGGTGGTGTCAGCATTATGTTCATGTTCAAAATCATCTGTCCCCCAGTAAGTCAAAAGAAGTACTAAACATGTTCAGCTGTGTGGTAACATTTTATTAACATGGCTTGTTAAGAGGTTTTGCAACAGTGGTCCTGTTTCCTCTTGTGACTAACAAACTGTTTTGCTTGGCTTCAGGTCTTTGTGATTGACTATACAAATCCTTGAAATAAATCCTGATGGGACACTCAAGCGTTTTGAGGTGCATTTTTAAAACATGGAGGTTACAATGTAACAATGAAGTCTTTCGAGAGTTATTAAAGAATAACCAAAACCCACGGCCAAATCTGTGAACCCAGACATGTAATGGTCAAATGTAGGGTACTGTATTAGCCATCTGTTATTGGCAGTTCGTTAGTGCCATGAGTTGGCACTATCATACAATTTAGGGGATGATGCCGAACACCAAAAATCAGCCAATAGTCGGTAGTCAGTTCAGTGCCCTGAATTTTCCCACATATCTCCGGCTAATACTATACACTATATTCTTAACTGCACCCTAGTGACCTGTAATGTATTTTAATGTTACTGTTTATCTGAGTTATTAATATTTTTACTCCCATCTGCGCTAAGAAAAATATTTAGCTGATCTGTGAGGTACACACTTTACATGCATCTAATGTATACACATACATATCTTGCTGTCTCATATAATGTCATAGGAGCAATCCACATCAGATCACCGGATTTCAGAAAATTTTCCGAACTGACCATCTCAGACTTGCTGCATTCTGTCACAGAGTAATGCCATTAGTCCCAGTAAACCGTATGCAAAATTATGGTCTTGCATCTTTTTCAGTTTTTGAGATGTGGGGGCTAGAATAAGTGGGCTTACTTCGGATTTTACAGGTAAGTTGAGTGCAATAGAAAAACTAAAGTTCCATAAGTCATAACTTTTCAACTATTTAAGCTTGATGCGTGAAATTTTTAGGTTTTCAAGTACTAGAGGTCTTTAACTGCTGAAACTGAAGTTTTACAACTGCATATTTACAGAGGGCCCAAAATCCTCCCAAAAACTTTTTTTTCTTGTTGCAGATTTAACCAAGCAATAAAATGGTAAATATGCAGTTTTAAAAATTCAGTTACATGAGGTGAAGCCCTGTAGTACTTCAAAACAACCCCTGACTCAGTTAAGGCGCTGCATTTACAGAGCAGTAGTGACTACTACAGTGCGGGTTCGATCTCCGGTCGTACCAACCAGCAGTGGTCAGAAGCTTTTTCAGAACAGCACACGATTGGCTAAAGTGCTGTGGGAATGCAAATTGGGAAGGGCCTGCTGGGAAGGGAAATTAAAATGATTGCCTCGTTCGTTGCTCAAGTGCCTCCTGTTGGCCAGCCGGGCGCTCGTCAGTGAGATTCAGAGCTTGCTCATGTTTGGGTATCCTCCGCCCTCGTTCTGAACTTGCAATGGTTTCGACCGATGAGTGTAAACATGCAGGGACTGACAGGCACATGCTTCTGAGGAGAGCCACGAACTGTCTCTCCTGTGCTGGCATCGGGGTTGCATACGAACAAGCCATGTACATAGCTCTCGGAATGGGCATTCCAGATTCAGGTGGCATTGGAGATGCCAAATTTATATATATATATATATATATATATATAAATAAAAAAAACACCTGAGAATTCCATGCATCTGTCTTAAATAGTTCAAAAGTTATGGCTTATGGGACTTTGCAGTATATCATTCGCACTTATTCACACTCCCATATCTCAAAAACAAACATAAAAGGCTGAAATTTTTGCATACTGTTCATTCGGACTAATGGCATTTCCTGAAAGAATAAAGCAAATCTGAGGTAGTCAATTGGGAGGCCTCCTGTGATTTCACATGGATTGACTCCATATTTATCGATTATATACTGTTGTACTTATACGTGTTGCCCATTTTGGCGCCGAATTTGTTAATTATGTTTGCTTTCTGGATCCGTTTCCCCCATTTTCACACGCAAAGCATTCTAGGTGTTGCACAACTAGCTACTTTAACACAACCATTCACAATCCATAGCGCAATTAGCATCCAGGCGGAGCATCCCCTGGTAACTGCTTCACAGTATTTACTTGAATTTCCAAATCCTAATCATGCATGATACTGCTGAAGAAAATGTAAAAGGGAACAAAATAGGTCAATACCATAGTTTCCATCATTCTGTAGTGGATCAAAATGGTCTTGAATCGCATGACCAGTTGTCTCGTTTATGGTAACATTAATATTAGGGATGACAACATTGTTGTTTGTTTGTAATTCAGGTAGGGGTCCTTCCTCATCCTCACCATAAAAGTTGCTTGTGTGAAAAATGGCATCCACAGCTGTGTTGCCAAGCCCTACGTTGTTAATAATGCCTGTGTGCCAGAGCTCAAGTGGAGTTTGTCCCCCTTCTGTAGAGAGTCCATGGTGATTCCACTGATTAGTGAACTCTATTGCTGCTCTTTCAATTTGAGGCATAAAGATGTAATGGAGACAGAATAAATGAAGTTCGTTCAGTGAATCAAGTATACCCATAGACTCCATAAAACTGAAAATACTAATAAAATGCCTGGATACCACTCTATTAAGCTCTGCCCATAATCTTTCAATACGTTGATTATGGACAGATACACCTGCAATTACACTTTGCCTGTTTAGCCCCCTTCTTTCCAGCATAAAACGAGCAACCATAAGATTCTCTGTACCATGATCACATCTCACTCTTGATGGCAATCCAAAATTCTCCACCCCCTCCACAAACAAAGACAGGACACTTGATGCTCTGTTATTGTCCAAGCACTTCAGGTAAATTACGGCTCGACTAAATCCATCCACACATCCGTGGAAGACCATCCTCCAGCGCACCAGCTTATGGTTGCTGTCAATGTGCCTGTAATGGAGGAGAATAGCATAAGCGAAAATAGAATTCATGCTACCTTGAGAGATTGTAGATAGGTGTGGTATAATTGCCATGAGTGAAATTATATTTGAGAAACAAACTGATGGATGGAAGGTATCCTGCAGCCTATGTACTGAATTATCAAAGTCTTATTTGGTACCACACTTTCTAAATTAAAGATACTATATGAAGAGCTTATAAGCAAAAGGTGCTAAATCCATTCCAGCAACTTTCATGTAAATCAAGTTTTTTGTTTCACAAATTTTTCTTTGCTCATTTACAAAGTTCTTGTATATGAAAGAGCTATCG
This sequence comes from Gymnothorax reevesii, assembly GCA_029721435.1. Classification (NCBI taxonomy): domain Eukaryota; kingdom Metazoa; phylum Chordata; class Actinopteri; order Anguilliformes; family Muraenidae; genus Gymnothorax; species Gymnothorax reevesii. Next base: position 61,873,892 of record CM056581.1, read on the forward strand.
CTCCAGGTCACAACAACGGTAATTAGAAAAATCCTGCCTATGTTCACTATTTGATATGATATATCATTGTTCTGCAAGTTTTTGGATTTAGTGCCTGTTGAAAGAAAACATGGATATAGCACCTGATGAAAGAAAAATCTGGGGTGTCCATAGCAAAGTTGCATTGATACTTTATACTGATACTGAAATACTGTCATTGGTTTAAAACCAGAAATGGGAAACATAAATGTATGCAGTTATAGGCTTCTAACCCCCTCCCCACCGACCCCTCATATTGGCAGTTTATATCACATCATTGCGGAACATTCATTCTAAAATGTCCGTATCATTCCATCCACCAACATCCACGTAAATACAAATTCACTCACTAATGACCTTCATGTACATAATGTATACTGGACATATGCAAATTTAAAGCCAATTGTATGCCAACAAATTTATTCATTATGTAATACACACTGTCAGGTAAGAAAATCTTTGCAGAATAACACTTGCAATCAACATAGCTGGCAACATGTTATCGATGATGATTGGACAATGATTACTTTTTTGGTAAAACTGTGATTTAGATGCACGTGTGAGAGTTCTATTAAGCAGTGTATAAACATGCAATCTGGTTAAGAATTTGGCACCTTTTGCATGTAAGCTCTTCATATACAGATCTATCTGTCTCTCTCTCTCTTGCTCTCTTTAATTTTTGAAATTGAGCAAATGTGAGGGTCACTGGCTTTATGGGCTATTATTTGCAGCCAAAATACTGTGTTATCATTTTTTTATGCAGAAGTAGCAGGTTACAGTTGTTCATTGAAGTTAAAGTAACAGCACTGATTTTTGTACAATATTCATTCACAAAAAGAAAAAATAGTTAACTTCCCATAACTCATTAGAGGTCTGAACATTATAAATCCTTCTGCAGATAGCATGCCTCCGTCGAACAGCCCTTCCAATGGGGTCAAGCTCCTGCAGACTCCGTCTAATACGCCAGTGCTGGATACGTATCCCCCTTGATCTAAGGCTACCGATTACGTAGGCTTCACCAGCATTAGGAGTGAGCTGCATTATATCAGACACAATTTGGTTAAGCTCTTGGTTTGTTAAAACAGTGTACTGTAATGCCTGTACACCAAGGTATTGCCGGTGTCTGTAGAGGGTGCGGCGGCTGATTCCTAAGCAGGATGCAATTCTCCTCCAGTTCATTCCCATTGCTAAGCAGTGTGAAATTTGGTCCGATGTTATGCTGTACCGTGGGCGACCAGGGAAATTAATGGAACTTGTTGGTGGTACCAGGCCAGTGTTGACAGCAACATTAGATCTCTGTGTAGCCTCATGCTCACTCAAAATGCTGCGTAAGCATTCATATAAGACCTCCACTTTACGGATATATTCACCATGGCTTGGGGAATGAAATCTGGAGAGGGCAATAAGCGCAGATAATACCCTTGTGTCGTCATCAAGCTGGCGGTAGAGCCTTTCCTGTTGAAAACCAGTGGCTCCCTCTCCTTGGCTTTTTATACACTCAATGCATGTTAAAGTACTTCTGAAAAAGTTTTCAATATCTTCCTCATTACCTTCAGCATTGAAGAAAAAAAATGTGAATTTGAAAAATGAGAAGAATGATGTGAAAAAACATGGTTTTTGTATTCAAGATCTTCATTGTTCATTGTCAATGAGATAGCATGTGCCTTAATTTAGCACTTCCTGGATAATTTTGAAAAAAGGACTTCCTGCTTCCTGTTTCAGTAACATACTTTGATGAAATGGTATGTCATTTTATTTCAGTAATGTATATGAGAGGTTTTCAGTAGTATATGTGAGAGGTTTTCAGGTTATGACCTTTGCCCTAATATTGGTTCTGCTGGGCCTGAATGGAACGTTCCACTTCCGGGGGCGGGGCAATACGTTTATTAGGGCACCACGTGCACTCCTGTAAAAGACTAGCTCTTCTTCCATTTGTAATTAGCGTTTCTAAACTGTGAGTATTTCGATTGCCTTCTGTGTTGGACCGGTTTGTTTTGACCTACGATTCTTGCCTTGCCCTGCTTATGGTTTGTTTGGATTCCTGTGATTGACCCTTGGCCTGTCGCTCTGTGACTTTGACTTTTGCTTTTGCCCTTCCATCTGGTTGCTCGGTAATAGATGCCCGGTTTTTGACGTTGATTCGCGTGTCCGACTACCTCGCTCGTCTTGCCCTTTCTGTGTGCTGTTCGGTTACTCTGGTTAGCTAGGGTAGTCCCAGCTGGATCTTACTATCCTTCCATCGGGATACCTCTTTATTGTTTTGCTTTGTTATTTTCCCTTTGTTATTTTTGGAGGTGACTCTGGGTGGAAACTTGTTTCCGAAGGGGGTACACGATTCGCTCGCTCAGTCCACGCTTCTGGACGGAGCGTTCTGGAGTTGCGTGTTTAAAAGCCGCCCCGTGCCTGGTAAACCTTCGAAGACTAGCGGTAGGTTTTAGTTAGCTCTGGTTAGGCAGTATAGGGACCGGAGTACTGGGCAGCGTTCGGGTTCTTTTGTATTTGCCACAGTTTTCTCTCCCCGTGCTTCCTTCATTTATCTACCTGTGGTCGCACTACCTAGATCGGGCCGTAACATGGGTATGTGAGAGGTTTTCAGTAGTATGTGTGAGAAGTTTTCAGTAGTATGTGTGAGAGGTTTTCAGTTGTGTGTGTGAGAGGTTTTCAGTAGTGTATGTGAGAGGTTTTTAGTTGTGTGTGTGAGAGGTTTTCAGTCGTGTATGTGAGAGGTTTTCAGTCGTGTATGTGAGAGGTTTTCAGTTGTGTGTGTGAGAGGTTTTCAGTGGTGTATGTGAGAGGTTTTTAGTTGTGTATGTGAGAGGTTTTCAGTGGTGTATGTGAGAGGTTTTCAGTTGTGTGTGTGAGAGGTTTTCAGTTGTGTGTGTGAGAGGTTTTCAGTAGTGTATGTGAGAGGTTTTCAGTGGTGTATGTGAGAGGTTTTTAGTTGTGTATGTGAGAGGTTTTCAGTGGTGTATGTGAGAGGTTTTCAGTGGTGTAAGTGAGAGGTTTTCAGTGGTGTATATGAGAGGTTTTCAGTGGTGTATATGAGAGGTTTTCAGTAGTGTATGTGAGAGGTTTTCAGTTGTGTGTGTGAGAGGTTTTCAGTTGTGAGTGAGAGAGGTTTTCAGTTGTGTGTGAGAGGTTTTCAGTGGTGTATATGAGAGGTTTTTAGTAGTGTGAGAGGTTTTCAGTAGTGTATGTGAGAGGTTTTTAGTAGTATGTGTGAAAGGTTTTCAGTGGTGTATGTGAGACGTTTTCAGTAATGAATGTGAGAGGTTTTATTTCAGTCGTGTGTGAGAGGTTTTCAGTAGTTCATGTGAGAGGTTTTCAACAATGAGTGTGAGAGGTTCCTATGTCAGTCGTGTGCGTGAGAGGTTTTCAATAGTATGTGTGAAAGGTTTTCAGCAGTGTACGTGAGAGGTTTTCAGTAGTGTATGTGAGAGGTTTTCAGTAATGAGTATGTGAGGTTTTATTTTCAGTATTGTGTATGAGAGGGAAGTTTGAATTATGGCCTATACGGCCCCTCATAAAGTAGACACTTGTATATACAAAACCCAAAACCAGTGAAGTTGGCATGTTGTGTAAATCGTAAATAAAAGCAGAATGCAATGATTTGCAAATCCTTTTCAACCTATATTCAATTGAATACACTGCAAAGACAAGTTACTTAATGTTCGAACAGGTAAACTTTGTAATTTGCAAATATTAGCTCATTTGGAATTTAATGGCTGCAACATGTTTCAAACAAGAGTCATCAGAAGATGACATATCCCACTGGTTCTACATAATTCGTGATTTGTGGTTTTGAATTCTGAATTTGAATTTTTGAATTCTGCTGTAGTGAAGGGACAAAGTCCAATTTTTGGGCTGTTTTTGGTATAAAAATCAAAGATTTTGGGCAGAATGGAATTGAAACCCCCAAAAGGCACAACAACACCATAAGGGTAAGCTCCATACCAAATTAGAAGTTTGTAAGTGCCATAGTTTTTGAGTTCTGTCCCGGAAACGAGATAAAGGCCAATTTTAGGGCTGTTTTTGGTGGAAATTTCCAAAATTATGGGCAGCATGGAACTGAAACCCCCAAAAGGCACAACTATACCATAAGGGTAAGTTCTTTACCAAATTAGAAGTGTCTAAGTGGCATAGTTTTTGGGTTTTGCTCCGGAAATGAGAATGATTACTGACGGACGGACAGACGGACAGGGCAATGATGATATCCCACGGTATTCCATACCGGTGGGATAAAAAGCTGGCACAAGTGGCAAAAAAGACTGAGAGAGTTGAGGAATGCCCATCAAACACTTATTTGGAACATCCCACAGGAGAACGGGCTAATTGGGAACAGGTGGGTGCCATGATTGGGTATAAAAGCAGCTTCCCTGAAATGCTCAGTCATTCACAAACAAGGATGGGGCGAGGGTCACCACTTAGTGAACAAATGCGTGAGCTAATTGTCGAACAGTTTAAAAACAACATTCCTCAACGAGCTATTGCAAGAAATTCATCATCTACTGTCCGTAATATCGTCAAAAGGTTCAGAGAATCTGGAGAAATCACTGCACGTAAGCGACAAGGCCGAAAACCAACATTGAATGCCCGTGACCTTCGATCCCTCAGGCGGTACTGCATCAAAAATCAGTGTGTAAAGGACATCACCACATGGGCTCAGGAACACTTCAGAAAACCACTGTCAGTAATTACAGTTCGTCGCTACATCTGCAAGTGCAAGTTAAAACTCTACAATGCAAACAAAAGCTATTAATCAACACCACCCAGAAACGCCGCCGGCTTCGCTGGGCCCAAGCTCATCTAATATGGACTGATGCAAAGTGGAAAAGTGTTCTGTGGTCTGACGAGTCCACATTTCAAATTGTTTTTGGAAACTGTGGACATCGTGTCCTTTGGACCAAAGAAGAAAAGAACCATCTGGACTGTTATAGGCGCAAAGTTCAAAAGCCAGCATCTGTGATGGTATGGGGGTGTATTAGTGCCCAAGGCATGGGCAACTTACACATATGTGAAGGCACCATTAATGCTGAAAGGTACATACAGGTTTTGGAGCAACATACGTTGCCATCCAAGCAACGTCTTTTTCATGGACGCCCCTGCTTATTTCAGCAAGACAATGCCAAGCCACATTCGGCACGTACAACAGCTTGGCAACGAAGTAAAAGAGTGCGGGTACTAGACTGGCCTGTCTGTAGTCCAGACCTGTCTCCCATTGAAAATGTGTGGCGCATTATGAAGCGTAAAATACGACGAGACCCCGGACTGTTGAACAACTTAAGCTGTACATCAAGCAAGAATGGGAAAGAGTTCCACCTGAAAAGCTTCAAGAATTGGTCTCCTCAGTTCCCAAATGTTTAGAGTGTCGTTAAAAGGAAAGGCGATGTAACACAGTGGTAAAAAGGCCCCTGTGCCAACTTTTCTGCAATGTGTTGCTGCCTTTAAATTTAAGTTAATGATTATTTGCAAAAAAAAAAAAAGTTTCTCAGTTTGAACATTGCAGTGTATTCAATTGAATGTAAGTCGAAAAGGATTTGCAAATCATTGTATTCGATATAATACAATATGCTAATATGCTGACAATGGGCTGCAATGGAGCTACAGGTGCATCTAACTTGTGTTTTCCAACGACCTGAAAAGTGTGACAGGTTTTGCAAAAGTTGGAACATCTTTCCGAAGTCCAGGCCAGAAGAAGTGTTTCATGATCTTATCAACTGTCTTGTTAACACCAAGATGACCTCCTAAAGGTAAACTATGAGCCATTGTTAAGATCTCATTCCTGCAGACCTTCGGAACAACAATTTGCTTGACCACTGCCCAATCTGCATTGGCATGGATATCAGGAGGGCGCCATTTCCGCATCAACACTTATTACACAGATGATCGATTTGGTAGGGAGATAAAGGTAGAAGATGGCCTTACAATGATTCACTTCATAGTAGAAGTTTATATGCGAATTTTGAAACCATTAAGGAATATCGGAGACAGTTTAAAAGAACATTCAGTTTAATAGCCATAACAGAAACATGGATAACTCCTGAAAAGAGTGGAGACTTTGAATTGAATGGGTATGAATTCCTTCATTTAGATAAAAACATTATTAATTTTTTTATTTAGAAAAATAAAAAAGGAGGTGGGGTGGGACTGTATATTGATAAAGACCTAAACTATAAAAGAGTTGAAAAGATGACAACCATTATTGATGATATGATGGAATGTATAACGATTGAAATCTGTATGGAAAAAAAGAAAAACATAATCTTCAGTTGTATATATAGAACTCCAGGATCCAATATTGAAATTTTTACTAACTGCATGGAGGGATTATTTACAAACTTATACCACAAAGGGCTGTTTACTTGAAGACACTTTAATATAGACTTACTAAATCCAAATCATAACAAAAGTGTAGATGAATTTATAGATGCCATGTTCAGCATGGGGCTATTTCCCCTAATAACAAGACCAAGTAGAGTAACAACACATAGAGCCACTTTAATAGATAACATATTTACAAATATAATGGATGATAACATTAAAAGTGGGTTATTAATCAATGATATCAGTGATCATCTACCAGTTTTGCTGTTTATGATTATAATTGCAAGGGCAACAGAATCAAGAGTAACATAATGTATAAAGGAATCCGTACAGAGAAGACATTAAATATCTTTAAAAATGAGTTGCTAAAGCAAAATTGGAATATCATATATGAAGAGACTGATGTTAACAAAGCATATGAAACATTTTTACAGATATTTAAAATACTATATGATAAACACTGTCCAGTAGTACAATGTAACATGAAACGAAACTACACAGGAAGACCATGGATGACTTAAAGGGCTACAAAATTCCTGCAAAAAAAAAGAATGCCTTATATCGAGAATTTATTAAGCATAGAACTATTGAAGCAGAAAATAAATATAAAAAATATAAAAATAAGTTAACCAATTTAATGAAATTGGTCCTACAGACAATGTTGAGAGGAATAATAGTTCAATGTTTTTAACAGCTGTAGAAGAAAAAGAAATTTATGATGTAGTCAAAGGATTTAAGAACAAAAACAGTATAGATTGTGATGATATTGACATGTTGACTGTGAAGAATGTTATTGATGGTATTACTAAGCCACTTATGTATATTTTTAACCTGTCTTTTCAAAATGGGTTTGTGGAAACATTTTTTTTATTTGATTCATTTAATCATTATTAATTGCTTATTTGGTTCCATTTGATTGTTTATTGATTCATTATTATTAATTGATTATCCTTGCTTGCACATATTCTGTTTCAGATCATAGGCCCAGTGTGCGTGTGCTAACATATTTTTTATTTAGCAGGGGCCTGCATAACTGTGAATTCCAGTGTGTCATGGCATGTAGCTTATCTAGGACCAAGCAGACCTCAGGACCATAAACAAGAGCAGTGTGTGTCTCTTCTAGTCTTTTGTTTTACCAGGAGATGGACACGGGGGAGCCTGGGTGAGATAGGCCTAGGAGATGATAAGAAAACCACCTGCCTATTGCGCATACCACGGGGTGACTCTGAGGAAGACGCTGTGCGTTGAAACGTTAGTCTTGGCATCTAAATAAACTGATGCAAGTGATTCGAGTGCTCCAGTCTGTTCCTTCATTTGTTATGAATCAGAGAACGTTGCAATTAATTTTCCTCTTCCTAGGGATCATAAGTAATGGTAGTAAACACATTCCAGGCCAAAAAAAAAATTCAATCCGGAAAGAAAAGGGTTCAAATTTGGTCCTGTCCGTAAAGAAGACAGTCGCGAAGAGTCCGGATTTGGTAGGAACCATGATTAAATGTGCTAATTTAGAGTTCTGAGGGTGAATTAATGTGGACTCTAAAACCCTCTCCAGTTTACATCGTGGCAGAAGTGAATAAAAGTCTATTGGTGATAACTAATTACTGAAGTTGTCACTGATGTAATTAGTTTGCTAATTGGCCGTCATGGGTGACACTGAGTTCGTGTGGCACCTGACATAAAACTTCTGACATGTTTGTACATTGTTACCAACAGTAAATTCTTTGTGAAAACAAACACTATTCAAATCAAAGGCCTGTAAGTTATAGAAAGTTACTGATGTGGCGCAGTTTAGACAAAGGTGTCAAATTCAAAGGGATGCCAGTAATGCTCCAGAGATGTATAAATATGGGCCGGCCCAAAGTCAGAATCAGTTGCAACAATGCCGAAGACCGTGAAGGAATGAGTGCAGGACCACAGAGCCAAGATACGTGATGAGGAACGGGTAAAAGAAGCGAGGGCGAAAGATGCGGCCGGAAATCTATTGATTTTATTGATCAGCCTACTCAGTATTGTACATATCGGAATTTTCATGGATGGCTTTAATCACTTTTTGTGCCACATTTTTGGGCTTGGGAAACGGTATACTACTTTTCATTGCTGGTGCAGGGTGCTATTCATTTGATGTTGTTAATCTTGATCATTTGTATAAAATCAATAATCTGTTTGATTGGTGGCAATTGGTTATCACTAGTAAGGTGCTCTTGAATTGATGAGAAATGATTGTCAATTTAGAAAAACTAGAAACTTACTCTTTTCCACATGAATTATTGATTTGTGTATTGATTTCTGATTATTGATTCCCAATTAAACTGTTATATCTATGTACCAAATGTATTTGTCAGTCCTACTGAAAAATGTTAGGCGCATAGATTCCATAAAACCCTGTCAAATAGCCCGAAAAACAAAGGCCGACAAAAGTGTCCTGTCCGTAACGTTTTGAAGTGTCCCGTCCGTAACGGATGCTTAATGAGCCTATTGCCTAAAAAAACCAGTTTGTTCAAAATTTTCATTTGACGTTCTTGAGAAACTCTAGAGCTATCATATGAATGAGGAAATGGTTTGGAATTCTGCATGAATGAAGAGAATTTTTCATTTCCCCGAAGCAACTAGAAAGTCATGTCGCCAGCAGTCCCGTCCGAAACGGAAATTCGATGCAATTTTTTAAGCCACTGGAAATAGTCAGACTGAAATTCTTCTTGTCATCTCACACAGCCCCTCAGGGTCAATACTGAGATACCAAAAGTTTTTTCTCTTCAATGCCCATAGACAGTCAGTGAGACAAAAGGCCTTCTTAATGTCCCATCCGTAACGATTGAAATACTGTGACTTGCCCCTTTAATGCATTTTTGTGCTAAATAAATAAACCTAAACATACGATAATAGATAAGATAATATATGATGAGTAGATATTCCTTTTTCGTTCCCATGATGGGCAAATTGATAACGTTGCAGCAGGAATGACCTGCAATATTGCCCCTTCACTCATTCTGGGTGAAGAAGCTGGTCACCAATGGAGCCCCCGTCCAGCCAGGATGTTCCTCATATAATGGGAGTGATTGTCATGTATGCTGATGTTAGGTAATGTCAATATGTAAAATTATATATCCATGGTGTCATAATGCAGGTCATATGGTTCTTAAAGTATGCCCATCTGCTAAGACCATGTTCTCAAGTGTGCAAGGCTCTGATGTGAATATCTAGTGGTAGCATATGCCACCTTCTTTGCTGGAGCTGGCTATGGAAGCAGTGAGAATGTTTATCATGGTCAACACATCCCCATGGTGAGCTGTCTGTTGCACCCATGATACAATGAGAAACAACTGTTCATATCTGAGAGAAAAAAAGATATTGCAACACAAAAAGTGGACGGTGAATTCTCAAAGTTGTTATAGAGTATCAGTCTGACACTCTTTAATGAATAAATTGAATGATTGAATTAAATTTTATTATTGTGTCAATATTTACTGCTAGTGAGATGTACGTGCAACAGTCTGCATACAGTCTGCAATTCATTATTTTATGCGAGAGAACATTAAAAAATGTGCTAAAGGCCATCTTTTAGTCTCAATATAATTTCTATTGTAAAATTCCAAAATGGAAAATGATCAGTGATGGAAATTACAACTTTTAAGGTTTTATATTTGAGATCAAGTTGACTGTGAAGGCCATTGACAATCATCTAATTGATACTAAAATGTTGGGAAGGATGTGTCCTAATTCAGTATACAGAAAGTTGGCATTGCAATGAAAATTAGACCTGGGGTCTTGTAATGCTAATATACCGGTGCTCAGCTGATTTTTTTATTTAAGCAAAAGTATCAATGTACAAGCTCTTTATTTCTTTAAGTATAAAAGTAGATGTCGCTAGGGCACTTTCTTAGCTGCAGGTTATACTGTGACACACACAAAAAAAAAAAACTGAGCACCTCGACAATTGACAAACAATCATTTTTAGAACTGACAACTTCAAAGAATTCCCCTAAATAAAACCATGGATTTAGAATATGGTTTTCGGTGGGCATTCTGGGTGCCTGCTCAGTGATTGATGATCTTTCATCCTCAACACTGCTCGATGACTTTGTCGCAATCATGACTGTGTTTATTGTATAACCCTCCCCTCTCTGTCAGCATCTCCACCTCTACTTCCACCATGATACACCCGTTGTACATTCAGTCGCTAGGTTGTCTGCCTATCAGTTCATACATATGATTTATCACCATTAAGATGTGTTGCGAATCTGTGTTTGATTGGCTGTCCAACTGGATGCTAAAACGTATAATATAAAACAGAAACTCAATGGCTGGAAAAGACAAAACCGTTCTATTCAGATTCATATTTTTGCTCCGGAATACGTGATATATAAATGATTGACCTATGAATCTACCTCTGCTGTTGCTAGCTTATTTCACTATGGACATTAACGGATAAGTTCACCCAAAAATGAAAATTCACTCATCATCTATTCACCCCAAGGCTTATTAAAGGGTCCTTGAATTTCTTTCTTCCTAAAAACACTTTTGGAGTTCCAAAGAAAAACAGCATTGAAAACAAATCCAAATCAATTGAAGTCAACGGAGACCACTTTTTCAAGAGTACAAAAAAAAACAACAATTCTAAAACCACAAAATGCCTCCGTACTGCTCGTGCGGGATAATTTAAGCGTCCGTAAGGCCTGAAATTCAAATCTGACACACAAAAACGTCTTTTCACTATATTTTAGCCTTAATATCTAATGTAGCCACTTAGCTAAAAGAGCCCTGTTTATTTTCGAGGAAGAAGTTGAACTCGCTAAGTTGGCCGACCATAAAAATGCGCTGTTCAGTCAGTGAATATGAATATTCATAACTGCAGTGCGTTTCTCCAATTGCAGGCCTACCAAAGAAAAAGACTAACGCGTACACAAAATCGCCGAAATGTACATATTATTTGTCTATTTTGCACACTAAATCATCGACTTGCCGCAAAATGTATAGATCTAGCACACTTAAAATATTTCGTGGGATTGGAACCAGTCGATCTGGTGGCGAGAAAACGAAGAGTGAGCAATCTGGACGACGGCGCATGCGCGCCACGGATTCCCCGGTTCTTTCGAAATGGCAGACACAAACCTCACTCCATCAGTTGGTAAGTTAAATATGACTTTTTTTATATATAATATCATTTACGATAACACCTGAATGGGAACATGTGTGTAAAGTTTGTCTACACCGGAACCACATATCTTCAGTTCTTGACACGAGCCATTTTAAAATATATTGTAGATTTACGTTGTTACTCGCCGAACAGCTATAGTCAGTATCATATATTTACTACGAGAATGTCATGCATGTCCAAACTGTTAGAACTCTACCATAGCACGGAAGACTCGGTGCCATTTATCTTTTCACTCTTTGTTCACTATGGAGATGGTATTTCGCATAAATATCACTTGATCTATTTTCATTTGCACTGATTTGTGATACCAATGACTGTTATTTAGTGTATTGGATGATGTATGATGTATTGTTGATGTGATTGTAAATTTTATAACACTGATGTTTGATAGATTGCATATTAATACCTGTGATGACACCGATCACAGGCTAGTAGAGCATGAAAATAACATTGACCCAGACAAAAATCTCTTTAATAACCTGACAAATGACTGCACTTATTACACAGATGATCGATTTGGTAGGGAGATAAAGGTAGAAGATGGCCTTACAATGATTCACTTCAATAGTAGAAGTTTATATGCGAATTTTGAAACCATTAAGGAATATCTGAGACAGTTTAAAAGAACATTCAGTTTAATAGCCATAACAGAAACATGGATAACTCCTGATAAGAGTGGAGACTTTGAATTGAATGGGTATGAATTCCTTCATTTAGATAGGAAAAATAAAAAAGGAGGTGGGGTGGGACTGTATATTGATAAAGACCTAAACTATAAAAGAGTTGAAAAGATGACAACCATTATTGATGATGTGATGGAATGTATAACGATTGAAATCTGTATGGAAAAAAAGAAAAACATAATCTTCAGTTGTATATATAGAACTCCAGGATCCAATATTGACATTTTTACTAACTGCATGGAGGGATTATTTACAAACTTATACCACAAAGGGCTGTTTACTTGTGGAGACATTAATGTAGACTTACTAAATCCAAATCATAACAAAAGTGTAGATGAATTTATAGATGCCATGTTCAGCATGGGGCTATTTCCCCTAATAACAAGACCAAGTAGAGTAACAACACATAGAGCCACTTTAATAGATAACATATTTACAAATATAATGGATGATAACATTAAAAGTGGGTTATTAATCAATGATATCAGTGATCATCTACGAGTTTTTGCTGCTTATGATTGTAATTGCAAGGGCAACAGAATCAAGAGTAACATAAAAGAATCCGTACAGAGAAGACATTAAATATCTTTAAAAATGAGTTGCTAAAGCAAAATTGGAAAATCATATATGAAGAGACTGATGTTAACAAAGCATATGAAACATTTTTACAGATATTTAAAATACTATATGATAAACACTGTCCAGTAGTACAATGTAACATGAAACGAAACTACACAGGAAGACCATGGATGACTAAAGGGCTACAAAATTCATGCAAAAAAAAGAATGCCTTATATCGAGAATTTATTAAGCATAGAACTATTGAAGCAGAAAATAAATATAAAAAATATAAAAATAAGTTAACCAATTTAATGAGAACGTGTAAAAGAGTACTTTAGTAATAAATTAGAATATAATAAAAATAATGCAAAAGCATTATGGAGTACACTAAACAGTGTAATTAAAAATGAAAAAAAAACATGATCAATATCCTCAGTATTTCATAGTTGAAGGAAGTTGTGTTAAGATAATTTAGGATGTAGCAGATGGATTCAACTCATTTTTTGTAAATATTGGACCAAAACTGTCAGAGGAAATAATGGTGGAGGGAACAAAAATTGATCCTACAGACTATGTTGAGAGGAATAATAGTTCAATGTTTTTAACAGCTGTAGAAGAAAAATAAATTTATGATGTAGTCAAAGGATTTAAGAACAAAAACAGTATAGATTGTGATGATATTGACATGTTGACTGTGAAGAATGTTATGGATGGTATTATTAAGCCACTTATGTATATTCTTAACCTGTCTTTTCAAAATGGGTTATTTCCAAATAAGATGAAAGTAGCAAAAGTTGTTCCCATTTACAAAGCAGGCGATAAACACTACTTCACTAATTATAGGCCGATATCAGTGCTTTCCCAATTTTCAAAAATATGAGAAAAAGTATTCATAAAACGATTTGATGGTTTTGTTGAGAAACACAAGTTGTTAACAGACAGTCAGTAAGGATTTAGAAATAATAGATCGACAGCCATGGCACTGTTAGAATTGGTAGAAGAAATAACACACTGTATCGAAACAAAGAAGTATGCAATGGGAGTGTTTTTAGATCTCAAGAAAGCATTTGACACAGTCAATCATGACATATTGATTAGATAATTGGAGAAATATGGTTTCCGAGGTCATGTTTTGGATTGGCAGAAGAGTTATCTACTAAACAGACAGCAATTTGTACAAATAAATCAGAATACATCAAGTTTTACGAATATTACATGCGGGGTCCCTCAAGGATCCGTTTTAGGACCAAAACTATTTATTATGTATATTAATGATATTTGCAGGGTATCTAATGTATTAAGATTTGTGTTATTTGCAGATGACACAAATATTTTTTGTTCAGATGTGGAATTACAGCAGCTTTTGGAGGTGATTACAAAGGAAATGAATACCTTAAAAAGGTGGTTTGATGCTAATAAATTGTCTTTAAATCTGAACAAAACTAATTTTATGTTGTTCGGACATTATAAGAGAAATATAGATATAAAATTAAACATTGATAATATTAGCATAGAAAGAGTAAATGAAATCAAATTCCTTGGTGTAATTCTAGACCACAAAATCTGCTGGAAACCACATATTAAATATGTTCGAAGGAAGCTGGCACGGAGCATTGCCGTCCTGGGAAAAGTAAGGCAGATCTTCAACTTGAAAGCTTGATATATATATTTTATATTGGGCATTAATTTTAGCTTATCTGACCTATTGTGTAGAGGTATGGGGAAACACATATAAAAGTAATCTTCAAACAATAAATATTATGCAGAAAAGGGCTATCAGATTCATCCACAATGTAGGATTGAGAGACCACACAAATAGACTTTTCTTAAAACTGCAAGCTCTGAAATTTCAAGATCTGATTCAGTTTAAAACAGCACAAATAATATTTAAAGCAAAAAATAACTTACTCCCAGGCAACATAAATAAACTGAACTTAAAAATAAATCGTGTCAGAACTACCTTGAAAAGCATGTGTGTCTCAGTCTCTGGGGTCAAATTATGGAACAGTTTAACAGATGAATTAAGGAAATGTAAAACCATTGGCAAGTTTAAAAAAACATATAAAAAACAAATTTTAAATAAATCTAAGGATGAGGAACAGCAGTTTGACCCAGGACGGTAATGGCAGGGTTTAGAAAAATGTGGATACATTGTCTTGTTATGTCTTCTTCTGTGTGTGCGCAGGGGGTTCTAGAAGTACAGAAATTCAGTATTATATACAGGTGCAATATTCTGTGTATATTTGTATATAAGTAGCTTATTGAATATTATAGTCAACAAATTGTAAGTACCATTGGTTCTTGAATAGATGGTGAATGTTGTAAATATAATAATAGAGAATTTAATAACTTGACTGTAGAATATGGTAATACAAGGGGTAGGATTAAATAAGTTCTTACTTCTTCCTACTCCTTTTCGAGCATAAAATCTTGCTGCTCATGCAAGACAGTTATCAACAGTTTGCTTTTTGTTTTTGTTTTGGTATTGGCATGGTGGCCATTTGTTTTGGTGATTATCTCTGTTTTATCTTTTAACGTATTCGAAATAAAGATTCCATTTCATTTCATTTCATTTCATTTCAACACACCATCCTTTAGATAATACCCAACTGGATCTGCGTATATTTCTTTATCAGGAAGGGCTCTCCTCTTTAGTTCACAAATATCAGGATCATAAGTTTGCTCCTCAATCAACCGCTTTCTGGACAGAGACAAGTCTCCAGGCACATCAGAATCACCAGACCCATCTGGCTGGTTGAACAGAGAACTGATAAAAGTATCTGATAAGTCCTCAAACGGAGAAACCATAGTAGGCCGAACAGAGTCATGAGGCGAACTACCTGAGTCATGACTATTCAAGGTGCTGGACGGCACCACATCATCTTCTTCTTGAGCCTTCTTGGCCATAGCACGGGTCACTGCACAGGAAGGATACACAGATGGGTCTTCATCGCCATCTTCAGTGCTGGGCTGTGAAGTAAGATGATCAAGGGGAACTACATTGCTCCCAGCCAGGTCATTGCCTAGCAACAGAGAAACACCTTTGATAGGTAGACTTGACATAAGTCCCACCTTTACCTGTCCTGTAACTAAATCTGACTTCAAGAATATAGAGCGCAGGGGTACAGATACAGTCCTCCTTTCAATACCTTGTACAAGTATGAAATCCCCAGAAGCGGTCTCATCACGTAACTCCAAGGAGTCCATCAACAAAAGTGACTGAGAAGCTCCGGTATCACTGTCAGCTTTCACACTTTGATCAGACCTGTAACTGGATTTCTGAGCACCATCACCTGATTTGTCTTTGGATGAGGAATCCTGGGAATCACTGTTAACTTTTTTCTGAAATTTGAACCATTTATTGTTACTGCTAGACTGAAATTTGGACTTATGTGTGACAACATATTCATCCGCAAATTTGGCAGCTGCTTGCAAATTCAGTGCTTGCTTCTTATTCAGGTAGGTCTTAATGTCATCCTTAACACAGTTCTTGAATTTTTCAACTAACACCATCTCTTTTAGTGAGTTGAAATCATCCTTGACCTCCATAGAAGTACTCCAGCCCTCAAAGCAAACCTTCTTCTCATTAGCAAATTCCACATAAGTCTGATTTTCAGATTTCTTCAGACCTCTGAATTTCTGTCAGTAAGCCTCTGGAACCAACTCATAAGCTCTCAAAATAACCTTTTTGACAACCTCATAATCAGAGGAATCATCTGCAGACAAAGCCGAATAGGCTTGTTGAGCTTTACCCTTGAGGAAAGTTTGCAACATCAGAGGCCAGTGTTCATTTGGCCACTGACAACTTTTACCTACCTTTTCAAAGCACTGGAAATAGTTATGGGTTGGAGGAGAGTTCTTGCCTCAAGTAGAGGAGTTCAAGTATCTTGGGGTCTTGTTCACGAGTGAGGGAAGGATGGAGCGTGAGATTGACAGACGGATCGGTGCAGCGGCAGCAGTAATGCGGTCATTGTACCAATCTGTTGTGGTGAAGAAGGAGCTGAGCCGAAAGGCAAAGCTCTCCATTTACCAGTCAATCTACGTTCCTACCCTCACCTATGGCTATGAACTCTGGGTCATGACCGAAAGAATGAGATCTCGGGTACAAGCGGCTGAAATGGGTTTCCTTCGCAGGGTGGCGGGCTGCTCCCTTAGAGATAGGGTGAGGAGCTCTGTCACCCGGGAGGAGCTCAGAGTAGAGCCGCTGCTTCTCCACGTCGAGAGGGGCCAGCTGGGGTGGCTCGGGCATCTTTATCGGATGCCCCCAGGACGCCTTCTTGGGAAGGTGTTCCGGGCATGCCCCACCTGGAGGAGGCCTCGGGGAAGACCCAGGACACGCTGGAGGGACTATGTCTCTCGGCTGGCCTGGGAGCGCCTCGAGATACCCCCGGAAGAACTGGAGGAAGTGTCCGGGGAGAGGGAAGTCTGGGCATCCCTGCTTAGACTGCTGCCCCCGCGACCCGGCCCCGGATAAAGCGGTAGAAGATGGATGGATGGAAATAGTTATCAACGTCCTTCTCCAAGAATGGAGGCACTAGTTTTACCTCCTGGCTTGCACGAAATTTATTTTCAGCGGCTATTTTTATTTTTAGCTGCTCCATTTGGAGCCTTTCTTCTCTCTCGAATTTCTGTAAATCGAAATCTCTCTGTCTTGCTAATTTTTCTAACTCAAATTCTCTTTGTTTTTCTTTTCCTCCCTTTCTTTCTCTCTTTCTGCCCTCTCAAATGCTTTTTCTTTTTCTTCTCTTGCTAATTTTTGTAACTCAAGCTGCCTTTGTTTTTTCTTTTTCCTCCCTTTCTATCTCTAGCATTTTTAATTTAAGTTCCATTTCTATATTTGGATTTTTCACTGGAAACTGCTCCAGATCTCCTGGTGCAAACACAATGCACATCAATGTGTTATATATATATATAATATATATATGACAATATATCATCAATGTAATATTCAACAATCTCTTTAGCCAGTCTTGCTTTTCGCATGGCTGGTTTCACCTCTGTCAGCTCTAATTATCTGCA
The DNA here is from genome assembly GCA_029721435.1 of Gymnothorax reevesii. Classification (NCBI taxonomy): domain Eukaryota; kingdom Metazoa; phylum Chordata; class Actinopteri; order Anguilliformes; family Muraenidae; genus Gymnothorax; species Gymnothorax reevesii. The sequence goes on from CM056581.1 coordinate 61,891,652, forward strand.
TATTTCTAGCAGTTCTGTCTTTTTAAAAGACCTCTACGGTTGGTGATGCCAAGAAATCATCCATTGCTGTTGATCTGTCTATATATATATATATATATATATATATATATATATAGGAAAATTCAAAAAAAAATTTACAATTTGAAATGTTAGATTTTCAATAAATGACTCCCACAATGGTCTATCCCGACAAGCAGGACCGCTGACAGCCTTGGCCGGGCCCGGGACAAAATACTCTGAATGCCCCAATTTGTTATGACATTTACGGCAGCAAGGGATGACAGACACAATTTTAAAACTTAAACACATTTAATTAAACAAAGACTTTTAACTTATCTACTATCTACTCTACTGACCAAGATTGATATATACAAGAAAAAAATATTTACAGCCCCTTTAGAAAATGCTACAACACAGGCAAAAATCCACAAAAAGCTTCACAGGTCTTGAGAAGAGTGACAGGTCTGGTCAAATGCATCTTTCTCCTTGCAATTTCTCCTACTACTTTACTCTCTCAATTTTCCTCTTTATATACTCTTTTGCAGACCCCTCCCACCTTTTAGACCTTTTTTTAATTCTCTGGGACTTTCCATCTCAGACATGCCCAGGACATGTCCAAACCTAGCTCCAGTCTGGGCTTAACAAAAGAAAAGGTCAATACTTTTCTACTCACCACTATACTACTATGCTACTCACATTACAATATCAAATTCCTCATTTAAACCCTTAGGGGGCATGGTATTTAGGAAGTGTATCCAAAAGGTTTCATGTTGGAGAAGGCTCCTTTCTAAATCACCACCACCACCTACGAGGTTTCTCCACTTTTTCCACACGAACATAACGTAGTGTATTCAAGTTGTGTCCGGAATTCTTAAAATGAACTGCTACAGGGTTGCGCAAATCACCGGTTCTGATGTTAGACCTGTGCTCACTAATTCTCGTGTATGAACTCTTGTAATGAACATTTGAGACTCACACTGGAATTTGATAAGGAGCGTATTAGCTTCTTGGATGTACTGGTCTGTAAAAGTGGTAACACTATTCAAACTGATCTTTTTCAAAAGCACACAGACCGTAGCAATATTTTAAGAGGGGACAGTTTCCATTCTAATCACTGATTAAAAGTCTACCTATTAGTCAATTCCACTGTGCTCGGAGGATCTGCAGTGATGATTCCTCTTACTCAGTACAGGCCTCAAATCTCTCCTATAGATTACTTAATATGGGATACAGAAAAGAATGGGTTGAGGCAGCTCGGGAGCGCTTTGACCAGATAACACAGGAGGCATGTCTCCAGTCAAAAAAAATAAAATAAAACTAGAGCACTCGGCAACCGAGTACATGTATCCCCCGAAGGCCTCCCAGTTAGGCCCAGATGGTCCCAGAGTACCCAAAATCTTACGTGTCGTGAACTTACCATAATACATGTCCCTGCAAAATTTGAAAAGAATCGGTGCACTTATGTGGGCTGTAGAGCGTTCACAGGAAAATCTCTGCGGACGCGGATGCGGGACGAGGCCAAATCCATAGTATCCTCCGAACTCGAACTTGGCTCTAAATTCAAAGATGTCATCCTGAAACATTGGCACACTGTGAAATCAGACCCAAAGTTAAAGAATGCCTTTAAGGAAAAACCTATGTTGGTGTTTAAATGCCCCACTAATTTAAGGGATATTCTGGTGACGTCTGATATATGTGTTCAGGGTGAGCCAATATTGGCAAGTACAGACGTGGAAGCTGTGTTCAGTGCACATACACACGTAAATGTAAAAGCTTCAGTCACCCACACACTGGTCGGGATGTATCCATACGTGGTGCGATTACTTGCTGCACCACACGTGATACACCTGATTCGGTGTCCTTGTGGCTTAGCCTATGTCGGCAAGACTTCCCGTGTGTTACGCACAAGAATTAGTGAGCACAGGTCTAACACCAGAACCGGTGATGAGCGCAACCCTGTAGCAGTTCATTTTAAGAATGCCGGACACAACTTGAACACACTACGTTATGTTGGTGTGGAAAAACCTCGTAGGGGTGGTGATTTAGAAACGAAGCGTCTCCCACGTGAAACCTTTTGGATATACTTCCCAAACACAATGTCCCCTAAGGGTTTAAATGCTGAATTTGATATTAAGCCTTTTTGTAGGCTATTTTTCCCATTTTTACACTTTTCTATTTTCTATTAGTAGCTTTATTCTCATAGGAGTAATTCCTATTATGAAATTATCTAATATTAACATTTCCTATTGTTTTTACTCTTAAAATTAATTGGCTGCTTACTGTGTTTTCTCTGTTCTATATCATTTAAATATCACGGTTTGGCTTATATTTAGGTAATTACTTGTCGATGGTGATCCAGGCCACATGACAATGAACAGAATGTTTTTCTTCTATGTATTTTACGATTGCATTGCAATTGAAGTATTGATGATGTAGTCATTGCTCTCCTTGTTTAGGTTGCATTTAATTACGGAGTCCCTTTTAAGGGCAGACACTCATTGTGCCTGGAGCCAATGTGTCTGTATCCTATTGGTTGTCAGCTGATACCTTATCAGCCAATAACTAGGTAGATACCTGCCTACATATTTTTCTGTCTGTCAGTCATTTGCCTAATGAAGACCCTTCCAGTGGTCGAAACGTTGCTTCAATAAAGGTTTGGGAGTTTTAATCCAGTGTGCTGATTTTTTAACTTTCTTTGCATGTGCACAATTAGCCCTGCCCGTGGATGACAGCCATCATGTGCATGGTGTACATTATGAACCTATCTACCCAGCGTGTCTAGCCTACACACCTATTGGTTATGGACATTGACTGGTACATGGCCATGGCCTGGGCTGGCTATGCACAACACAATGGCATTTATGATTGGGATTGCAATGATGGTGGTCCTTGCCCATGCCATAATTATGGTTAATCATTGACATTGTAACTTGCGCAAGCATAAGCTGCCACAAATTGCTATTAAGCAAAAATGTAGGCGATATGCATTGCCATGCTACATAGCACATGAAATTATCGCCCTCTAGTTTCATTCACCGCATGGATTGTCCAAGTCGGTGACGGCACCCATTGTTACTTTGTTCACAACATGGTAACTGTTGCCAACTTGTCATTATGGCCACAGGCAAGAAGAAGCACATGTAAATGTCATGAATGTTTACATGAGCGCTTTGTTTCAGGCAGAAACTGATGGGGCCCAGTTTCTTGTGCTGCACTGTACATGTACATGTACATTACTGGAACTTCAGTTTTTGCCATCTCACCTCATCAGTTGACATTGCTTCAACCTGAAACAAAGTCGACTTGTTCTGTTCTACAAAATTTAATCAATACACAATTCATTTTTGAACAATGTCATTTGTCTTCTCCATTTCAGATTGGTATGACTTTAACCGCTGACCACAGTCCAATGTGTAACTATTATCGTGAGGAAACTGGCTGGTGGTGAGCATGTCATTTTCAGGCATCTTATCGAGGATACAGAATAGTGTTGGATGGAATACCGAATTACCAATACTAGAAAGGTATCATGATACCCTGACGCAAAAAACGATACAATACGTTACTTTTTAGAATCAAAACTTCTCTTAAATTAACGTTCTGTATCTGTGCAGCGAGCCGCGCCAAGTCTGTCATTGTCTGGTCACACTCCTTGCACGCAGGGGCTAGTGGGCGTTAGTGATGGCCAAACGAGGCTTTATGAAGCTTCGTATCCTTTTGGACCATTGTGTTGAAAATTAGTTCACTACTCGAAGCTTCATTCATTGAGCACGTGGGCGACATCTGCTAACACAAAGATTGTTGTACAGCCTTGTAAAGGTGACGCTGACGCACCTTGCGTGTGCACTTTGAGTTTTATTGTATTGTGCAAAATACTTAAATAAAGCTGAAATCTAACTTCGTCTTACAAGTGTTTGTTGTTTTTATTTTTTACCTTAATAATTCATATTATAACAGCATTAATTACTTCCACAGCCTCATTGAATCCTGTAAATATTCACTCCAAAAAACACATCGTCGGCCTGCTGATAAAACCTCTTATCTCCAAAATGACAGACTTTACAGGAGAACATAAAAAATGTTTAATTTTGCATGTAGAAATGCAGTTGAGCCGTGTTCGGGTAGGATAACTATGTTTCTTCCAAGAATGTATCCAATTAATAACATTTTGTATTTTGCAATGTTAATGTTATTATCGTGGACGAGTTTTTGTTTCTTATCAAATTGGAGATACAAGGTTTTATCAGCAGGCCGATGCTACTGTATTATGTTTTTTGATTGTGCTTGGTGTATACTGGGTGTGCTTGTGCGACTTAGGCATTTTTATTAAAAAATAATAATGCCTAACAGAGCGCTGTTTCGTCCATCTTAAATACATTTGGATTCCGAGAATGTTTCAAAGCTCCGCCTATCGAGCCAAACCGGTCAGCTGATTCAGTCTGAATGAAGCAGTGAAGTGGTTCGAATGTCATCAGTCACGTGGTTTTTCCCGATATGAAGCAAGCTCCGGCACAGTGCTTCAGAAAAATACCCTGCCGAGTTTGAAGCGTGCCTCGGAGCCTCGGTGTCAGCGGTAACATCACTAGTGGGCGTGCCCAACTTGCTTTGCTCCTCAGCTTGCGCACTCTGCTACACTGCAGGCAGCAGCAGCCCCAGGCAGCAGCAGGTGAGCAGCGAGTGAGGGAGAGAGTAGAGATGGTGACAAGTTTGGAAGCTCCTGCCGAGTCGAGGCTTATAAACAAATAAAGACGAGAGAAGCGAAATCTGGAATTATTTGGCTTACCTCGCAGATAGTGAGGGCAAGCCAACAGACACACTGAAGCCGGTGTGTAAGACATGCTACAAAGGAGTGCAGACTAACTGAAGGAATATGTCTAACATGGCAAAGCACCTCGCTGACGGACATCCCCTGCTTTACAAAGAATTCAAAGACCGACAGGTTAGTGAATGTGACAGAAATCACCATTACCCCTACACGAACAGCCCCATTCTTATCCAGTGTATGAAACAACCTTTTTCCCCCCCAACACTTGTCGAGGTAGCTAGCGACTGTAGGCTATTCATACCATGAAGCCTATCATTCTCAACTGGTTAGCTTATGAAAGGGCATGTTGTTCACGCTAGTAATGTTTAGCATAACTTTAGCATAACTTCAAACGCTATTTAATATTCAGTTCTGGTAATGTCATGACATATATGCCGTTTTGCTAATAAGTATTTCTAGGCGTAATAGGCAACCTAAATGCACTCATTAGAGCCCATAGCCTACCACCAGAATGTATAATACGGCCACGTCGCGCAGGGGAGTTTTCTAAACTCAGAACTGTTTACCCTGGCTCCATCAGATGGCCCTATTCGTCTATTTGACACGCACAGTAAAACACGGACAAGATGAACATGACCCCAGAATGACATGCACACTAGTAGGCCAGGTCTATTAAATATAACACCTAGGCCTACTCTTTACACCTGGTGGAGGTTTGAGTCCTTCTGAGCATATTCTTTTTTTTTTTTTTTATTCAAATGAATAATTACATTGCTTCACTATTTAATGAATAATGAAGAAAGAATATTACCTGAAAGTGTAAAGGTTAAAAAATAAATACATCACTGCAAATCTCTGACGTACGTTTGTCTACCCTTAGTGTAATGGCATGTACCATGCAATGGCACGTTTTGTTTTGTTTATAATAAAGAGGAGAGAATAGTATTTTAAATGTGTAAGTCAGTCATCAATGTGTTCACTGTTCAAACATTGATATTGGACAGAAAAGTAGCTTGTTTAGCAAAAGCCAATATAATAACAGAAGAGACTGTGCTCATACTTGCTCTGCAGAATTAATTTATTAATGTAATTTGCTCCAAAAGCAGGAAAGGAGCAAGCTGCGGAAAATTAAACCATAGTGAGACCGAGTTGGACCATTATTCATCTCTTTTCCCGATTTTTTTTTTTGATTTTCACCGTGGTATCGGTTCAGTATCGAGGTATTTATGGCAGGTATCGTATCAAAGTCAAAATTTTGGTATCGGAACAGCACTAATACAGAACTGCTGATCAGGCAAAACTCGCTACAGGAATGTCTGATTGCACACAATCGCAGTGTCCGAGCTCCACAGTTTGCCATGCTTGTGTGTCCCTTCGGTTTTCTGTACAGCAGTTGACAAACACAGTAAAGTGGCATTACATGTATTTATGACCAGGTACGGCGCTAGAACAGGGAATTGGGTGGGCCCGGACACACACTTTATGAGAATTGGGATAGCCCTGGCTAGTTCTCAGTTATTTTCCTTTAGTGATGCGTTTTCCAATTATCGCAATTGGTAACTGAAGACACGATTTCTCTCCATGCGCGATCTAACAGCGATGAAATCATGTGGTAAATTAGTAGAATTAAGAATTGGGTTGGACAAAACATCCGTTTGAAACTATTTTTAGTCCTGACCAGGGCCGGATTATGGGGGGTCTGGGCCCCGGGGCCAGGAGTTTGCAAAGGGCCCCCCCCCACCCCCGCGCCAAACTATCGTACCTAAAGGCCTGGTCACACAGCACTTCACGTCTAAATCACATACAAAAAGTTATGAAAATCTGGTGGACGTGGTCGTAAATGGTAATTTTTGGTCAATTTTGGCTTGGCCGTGCTTTGTACGGGGTATGGCCGTCGGCGGCTGTTCCACTGCTGAAGCACTGCCTAAGCACGGGAAACCGCGGCTCGGCGTCGTCGGAAGCGCCGGCTTGCCGCGCATAAAAGCGGCCGCGCACGGCTGGTCTTCACAGTTGCCGATCCAGATCTTCTACAGTCCACACCTCCACGTAATTTGAACTTAAAAAAAATAAAATAATGAAAAAAAGAATAAAGCAATAGCAAACAAAAAATAAATGACAAAGTACATATGAAATTAAAATAAAAATTGGATTACGACAGTTATCTTCTAACATTTAACAGAAGATATAATTGTCTTAATCCAATTTATATTTTCCTTTCATTTCATATGTACTTTATATTTTTATGTTTGCTATCTTTATTTCTTTTTTATTTTAATTTAATATATGAAAAGTTTATTTATTCCACTTCACAATTAATTACTTCTATAGTCAATAGTTTTAATTTAGTTTTAATCTAGTAAAGTCAAAACTGCCAAACACATTTTACATTTCAATTTATTACATTAATACAAAATGTAATGTCATCAGTACATATATCAAACATCATTTGATGGATGAAGATGAGGACATCACGGCGTTGAGGGTTCATGTTCACCCCTTGACATCTAGACTGCAAGTGCCGAGGTCTCAGAAAATTACGGTATTTATATGCCACAAATAAGAAGTGATACAGAAGTGATTAGGCAGTGATCAATCGTACTTAGAACTTGTTCGAGACGTCGTTTAACGGGCTTAGGTAGTGCTATCTACACAGAAAAATCCATTTGTCAGTGTTAAGCCGCTAAACACACGCTATTTCCCGTGATACCAACGCGTAACACCCGTCCGATGACCGTGCTCTGCCCGTGACAGACCGCTAAACTTTGCGTCTTACCGCGTCTCCCCAAGTTTTAATCACTGCTGGAACACGGATTATCACGTGTGTTTCAAGTGTGTTGCACGTCTTTACCACGTGTGCCGTCCGTGGTTGTCCGCGGGCTAAAGTTTTGAGCAGTTCAAAACTTTTTTCTGCGTCCAACGCCGTTCCGATTTTTCCCCGCGTCCTGCCACGTCTATAAATCGACTGTAGCTCGTCTTAAACTCGACATCAATGCGAACAACATCGTCTGCTTCACGGGAGACCAATTTTTGACTGGTTTTGGCCGTGATAACGCCGTAAAGCGCAGTGTGACCAGGGCTTAAGGATTCTACAAAGGTTTCTTTCTGCTTTTCCTTCTTGCAAAGTCGTCCACTAACTCATCAAAGTTGAGCTGTTGAACAAACTGATTCTATTGCTAGAACGGAGAGTGAATTCAACCGATTTTGGCACATTTTCATCCTGAGCTCATTTTTAATTCGAGCCAGTCTGGAGAATGACCGTTCACAGTTTGTTATAGGCAGGGTCAAAAACAGTCTGAGTGCTATGTAAACATTTGGGAAAGTGGACTGTAAATCCAAATTTACCATGGTCTTTAGCATTGTATTTGGGCATTTTTGTTCTCCTGAAATGAATGATTTGTACTGAACAAGTTCATCTGCCAAGCTCATGGTCAGATCAGTGGGATATGCTGCAGCGAGAGATTCGGCCCTTAAACTGAGCTCACTGTTGGACATATTATCAGGCATGAAAAGAACATGAAAAAGATTGGTCAAGTGTGTGTATGCACTTAACCGATGGTTAAGACTGGACACAAGTTTGTCAATTAGAACATTGAACGTTTCAATTCAAAACTTTCCTTTTCCACTTAATTCAACACCTGGCTCTGCACTTTCATCAGCCATACATTTGCGCTTCTTTGTGCGCTGGAGGTCATGTCTGTAGTCTTGGGAGACTAAATCGGTAACATTTAAAGCTGACCCTTCAAAAAAGGTAAAATTGTCTCTCTGTGCTGCCACAAAGTCTCGAAGTGAAAGGAGAAGCTGTGTAGCTGCGTGTATGTAAATGTCATGTTTCTGCAACTGCAGGCTCGTGGCTTGGAACCGCTGCAGTATTGTATTCCAAAAATGTGCCAGGAAAGCTATCTCTAGGGTGTCCAGCTTGCCACAGGGTGCAGAGGCCTCGCTTCTAGCTTCACGTTTCTCCTGTAAATCTTTGGAAATATTGTTCAATGCCTCTCTCAATTGTGCATAATATTTCTAAAGAGCCTTTGTTGATTCAGCTCTTGAACTCCAGCGAGAACCTGACAAAGATTTCAGAGCGAGTTTCACATCTGTATCATGGAACACCTTTCCCCACCTGTGTGTTGACGAGGCACAAAATGTGTACATTGATTGTAGAAAGTCAAAGAAACAGCCAGCTTCTGGGCTACTGTCAACAGCATTAACACCGACTAAATTCAATGAATGTGCTGCACAGGGGACAAAACAAATCAATGGGTTTATTCGTTTCAGATGAGCTTGGACTCTATTGTACTTTCCTGACATATTAGTTGAATTGTCATATAACTGGCCTCGACAGTTAGTTAAGTCTAGGCCCAGGTTCTCCACCATTGCAACAACACACTCAGCCAAGCTGTTCCCCCTATGATTTTCAATAGGCTCAAAAGCCAGAAAACGCTCAAATACTTCTCCACCATTATTTACAAACCTGAAAATAAAAGTGAGTTGGTCCACATGAGCAAGGTCTGGAGTGGAGTCAACAATAACAGAGAGTTATTTGGCCCCTAATCTCGCTGATAATTGCTTCCTTTGTTCTGTCTCCCATTAAGTGGATAAATTCCTCACAGATTGTGGATGAGAGGTAGGACACAGAGCCTTTGCCCTTGCCTCCGAACCTTTGGAGATGGTCAGCCAGAAAAGGGTCAAATTTGGCCAACAGTTCGACAATGCCCAAGAAATTAGCATTGTGAGGCGATCCCAACCGCTCATCATCTCCCCTGAAAGCAAGGTCCCTCTCCCCCAAAAACTGAATTACAGCAACAACTCTTTTCAAAACTTCCCGCCAGTATTGCCTCTCTGCATCAATTTGTTTGACAAGATCAGAATCAACTCTTCCTGTGTTTTTGGAGCGACTGTGTAATGCTAACATGCAAGCCCTATGCTCCTCATTCCTCTCATGCTCACCGATACGCTGAGAATGTTTCTAATCAGAAAACCCGTGGACAAACGCATTGTGCTTACTTGAAAACAGTTTGCAAGCAAAACAAAAGATGCAACCAGGTGAAGGGGAGTATAGTAGCCACTGCCTAGTCACAGACTGGCCATTAGGTAGAGAGCATTTGATTAAGGAATTTGTGAAACTCCTAGTAATGCCCCCCTTGGTCCTATCCCTACTTGAGGCAGGGTACTTTTCACTTCAATTTTGAAAAGCAGCTGCTCCTCTACTATCCAGAATCGACTTGACCTGTTCAGTTAGTCCCCCCAGGAATCCGCGATTCCGCGATCGCGGAATTTACCGCAGATTTCAAAGCCCTCTGCGGAAATCAAAGCAGTCCGCGGAATATAGGGCGAGGTGCAGAATTTTATATTTTACATGTATTTTTCATCCCGGCCGCTAGATTTTGCGGTCAGATGAACGGGATCCAAGACTCACAGCTGGTGCTGCCGGTCACGGAAACTGATTTTTTATCTGCTGTATGCAGCATAAACTATATAAAAAGATGGACGCAGCACCCTGACTTGAAAAAAGAAGTCCATGTGGAAGTACCGTAGAATGGCATTCTATTTAATGGCCAGCAGATGGCGACGTCAGTGGTTGCAGAAAGAAGTTCAATGCTATAGAAGTCTATGAGAAAATGATCCTACTTTCCGACCTGATTTTTAATTTAAATAATGATTTTTCACATCATTTTATGTTAGCTATAGCAAGTTTCAGGTCTCCTTCAATATATCATGACATTCATTTTCATGAATTATGGTCCCATATAAACTAGAATAAAGTATAAAGCCAGAATATGCTTCTGGGGCGTCGCAATCCTCTGGTCCTCGTCCGATACGGTCAGATCCAGAGCCACGTTCCTCCCCGGATCTTCGATTCACTTCTTCATCTTCGAACCAGTGGGTGACATCACGGTAGCTTCATCCATCTTTTTATACAGTCTATGGTATGCAGTAACGTTTACAATATACGGAGGATACAGTCAATAGTGTACACTTTGTTTAAATCTTTACTTTGAACTTTGGCACTTGTTCAGTTACTAAGCCTCGTTCACCCATAGTTTGGTGAAATGTTTTGCACTTTATAAGTTATGCAAATAAATCTGCTCAAGAGGGACAAAAAGAATATTGATGCTGCTTATTTCATAACCACAATGTTTTGCAGTGTTTTGGTTTTGCAAATAATTTCATAAGAGAATTTTTGCTTCATTATTACATAAATTTGCTTTATAACTGGTCATTTTAGGTTTTTTTTAATGCCCGCGGAAAATCAACTTTCAAGCTGCGGAATCAAGAATTGCTCTCCGCAGAATCAGGAATGTTCTCCACGGAATCAACACTTTTTCTCCGCAGATTCCTGGGGGGACTATTCAGTAATGGCACTTGGCCATAAAGCAGGGTCATTAACCGTTTCACACCAGGAGTTTGAGCCCCTAGCTCCTAATGTGATACTGGTCTCAGTGTACCCCTCCTGATTTGACAAGACTTTCTCAGGCGATGCCCGGTCTGACAGTGAGTCTCCTGTCCTAAGAGTGCACAAGTCTTTAATGGTTGAGGTATTTAGCCATAAAGCAGGGTCAATAAGAGGTTCATGACCGGAGTTGGTGTCCCCAGCTTCTGGTGTGAAACTGGGCTCCGAGCAATCCTCCTCACTTGGAAAGATTTTCTCAGGTGATGCCTAGTCTGAGTGTGGGCCTAAGGCCTGGGCCTGACAGGCCGGGTCTATGCTTGATTGGGTCTTTGACGGCTCCAGTATGATCAAACCAGTGGTGATCTCTTCATTGCTGCAACTCGGGCTACTGAAGACATTATCAATATTTGAATCTTGAGGCTTGTCAAAAAAGTTAGAAATCAAAGGCACATTTAAAAAAAAATCGGCCTGCTTTGCCTCCCTATTTTTTTTTTTGGCTTTTCGTTTTGAAGCCCCACTTTTTTGCTTGCAATCCATACTACTGATGCCAAGTGTAATGTTAGAGTGTTATATCTATTGGATTCTCGTGGGGACTTTCACAACTGATTGTAATAATATTACAATAATATAATACAGTATAAACGAGTACCCACAATACAATACAAGGCAACAAGCCTTAAAAAAGGGCGTTGGAAATGCTTAAGCCTTTTACAAAGGCTTTGAGCCTTTGAAGGTGCAGTGTTGTTTCTAATAATATAATATAATATAAATGGATATAAGCCTTTAGAAAGGCTGTTGAATGTTAAATTGCTGAACAAGTCAGGTTGCACAGGTTGAATACAAAGCAAGTTGTCAAGCTGAAAGGTCAGATTGTGAGGAGTAGTGAAGCAGGGGGCTATATATAGAGAGAGCCCAAGTCTCCACCCCTTCATTCAGGCCATTGGAAAATCGATATTGGAATTCCACTTACACTTCCAAATTCGTTCCCTGAAAATACAGTAGCCCTTACAATGGCCTTAAGTCTTAAGGTACACTATTATTACAATGCAATACAATACAATGTAATATAATGTAAATGTCAATGAGCTTTTTAATAGGGTGTTGGATGCTAAATCTGATAGACTAGGAAAGGTTTTGATGTAAGAATGTTGTTAGGAGTTTCGATAAATGGATTTAACAATATTGGATTTTCACTTAAACTTCCAAAATTTCTGCCATGTGAGGAGTTTCGATAAAAGCAATGCCAAGTGTAATGTGGGAGTGTTGTATCGATATTTGATTTTCACGTGGACTTCACTTTGTTGGCATTGGTGTGTACAGTACACCCCTTTACGGTGGGGACATATGGAAGCGATATCTGCAAAGTCAAGCAGGGCGAAACTCAGTGTTCTGAAGATGAATATCTACCAGTCTACTACTCTCCATGACGATAACTATAGGTTATAATGACTCGTGAATCTGCTGTGTATTGTGACTGGACCACTGTACAGCTCGCCCCTGAGTTTAGCTCGGCTATTGGACACTTGCTTCACGATATGGTCGCGACGCGCGATAAATGTGCATGGAGATAGAGATTTCTGAACTTTTGGACGTGTCGCAATGACAGTTTCGATGCACTCCAAGGACCATGTGGAATTGTGTACACACAATACTGTGCGGGAGCGAAATCACTTCTCATAGAAAATAGGTCCAGCTTCTACTAGCTGTCTACTGGGGCCAGCGTTATGCCCAGGATATGCTTGCCGTGTGCACATTTTATGCCCGAATGCGTTGCCATGCGTATTTTATGTCGATGTTACGCGTGGTAGCACACCTGAACACAAGGTACGCAGACGTTCGCATGTTGCAATATTGACACAACCGCGAGGGGCGACCTTCCGAATTTCCATGTTGAGCTCGTGGAACAGTCAAACAATGGCGAAAAATATTAATGAAAGCCGGTTGGCTATCTGCTCCCTACATGATACCGCCAGTATCCAATGTTGCCAATTCAGCGACTTTGTTGCTAGATTTAGTGACTTTTGGCCTTCTCTGGCGACTAAAACTTCATCTAGCAACTTAGCGGCTTTTTAGGTGAATCTGGCGACTTTAAAAAAACACATCTCTCGAGTGTCAAAATCTTCGTTTTTCAATGTAACTTCAGCTCTGCACCGCCACCAGAAGCTTATTTCATGGTTAAGCAGCACTGCACATTAGCCCCGATCTCGAAACTGTACCCTTTGGGATTGTCAACATAGCCATGTAGACACATTTTCTTGAGATCAGTGAGTCGTGTGCGACGTTATGACATCATAGTAACGTCATGACGTAATTTTGTGACTTTTCAGATAGCCAATAGCGACTTTTGGTGATTTGTTTTTGACAACACTACCAGTATCGTGCATAGTGCTCTGATCATTCTGCTACAAGTATGTGCGGTTGCGCACGTAAATTAAGTCACACAACTAGCATATCCTGGGCCTTAGGGCTCGCTGAAAGGACTTTCATTCAAAACCCTTGGTAAATAAGAGGCCCTTTGTAAGAACATTTGTAATCACAGGGCTCTCTTAACAGTGTGCTCTCCCTAGGGCCCCCACATAGCCAGAAGTCGCGACCCTTAGCAGGGGCTTTCATAATCATAGGGCCCTCTGAAACCATTCCCCCCTACTTCCTTGAACCCCTAGTTGTTAAACATTAGGGCTCCCTTAGGAGTATTCACGAGAGGCACAACAGCAGGGCCAGCCCAGGGGCCCTCTGACTGCCGTCCCCCATAGCCCAGAGGCCTTCTGGCTGCCGTCCCCCGTAGCCCAGGGGCCCTCTGATTGCCGTCCCCTGTGGCCCAGGGGCCCTCTGATTGGCGTCCCCTATGGCCCAGGAGCCCTCTGATTGCCGCACCCCATAGCCCAGGGGCCCTCTGATTGCCGTCCCTGTCCCCCCCGCCCAATTCATATCACCCTTCTCTGTCGGTTCTCTGCAGATATGCCCTATAACAGTGTGAATAGTCATAAGATCCTAGAGAATAGAGGCCCTATGACATCGCACTTGGCATCAGCATCTGCATTGCTTTGGGCCCCCCCCGGGCCCCTGGACCCTTGGGCGCCGGCCCCACTGGCCCGGTCCGTAATACGACCCTGGTTCCGGGCAATTCTTGAAGGTTGCGACTTCAGCAGCAAATTTCCTTCGGAATCATAGGCGACGATTTTTGCGCATGCTGGTGGGTGCTGAAAACCTAAAATAACTTGCGACTACTAAAAAAAAAAAAAAAAGCAGTATAATGCAGTGTTTCTGCAAGCTCTGACCGACATGAACACTCCGCGCGCGCACACACACACACACACATGATACACATCACACAGAAAGAAAGACAGTACCACCCAATCAGTTCGAAAGGCCTGTCTGAATAAACAGCGTCGACCAACTGCACAGTCCGACACGGAAACTGGTTATCCAATATGCCTAGCCAGGGACTATTTGCAAACGCAGGGCTCCCCGTAGTGCTGGCAGTCACTGAACCATGACGCACTTTTCAGCACCTTACCAGTTCCATTCGTTCATTAATCACTCCCTGATATTCTGCTGTCAACGATCAGCAGTGCTACCAAGCTTAGATGAGACAGATATGATTATCAATTAAAAGTTCAACGACACACACAAACAAAGCCATAGCCCCCAAGATCGCATTAGTAAAAAGACTCACATGAACATAAATCATAGAGCAAATCCTCCATCCGAAGCAAATCCGACATCACCTCATTTGCACAGCGCTACAGTACACCCACCAAAACACTGCGTAACTGTAATGGTTAAGAGGCCAAAATATTCACACGTGAACAAGTTATTGCGTGGTAGGCTATTGAACAACGTCACCCTACATCACAGATTTGATTGATAATCAGAGTATAGGCCTACACACCTACTACATGTTTAAAAAAAAAAAAAAAACTATTTTTGTTCGCTCACCGTTGATGTTACTTCTTGATGAGGGAAGTGTTGCTCCTAGTAAGTTAACCGTACGCTGAATGAAATAGTTCGCGATTTCATCCAAACGTTGGCCAACGTAAGTTAGCGCAAAAACTCTGCAAGCGAACGAGCTAACCAGCCTCACTAATGTTTTAACTGATTTAACTACGCGGCTAATTCATGACCACTTGCTAATCCGCGAAATAATCGCGATTCACTGTTTCATTGGTTTATATGTTCCGAAATTAGCTATCTGAGCAGGCGAGCTAGCTTGCTTGGCTAGCGTGTGAGCTAGTTTGTTGGTTTCTATAGTCAACGTTAGCTGGCAAATTTAATTTTTGGTGCCTGTTAGTGCCAGCTAGCAAGCTAAATGCCCGTGGTTCAATTCTAGCAACGTTAGTCTGAGAAACAGTGGCTATTCATTCACGTTCTCTTGCATTAAAAGCACCAAATATGACTGTTAGCTAGCTTGGCTTGCCTACTAGCTACCTAGCTGAGCAAGCAATCTTATGTTAGCATGCTAGCTAAAAGGTTCGGAGCACTTCAGTTGCGCTGACATTTCTGTTTTTACAGCGCATTTCTTCAGTTGGAGGTGTTTTAGAGACTACGCCGTAACGTGTACACGCACTGAGCTGTCATGATTTTAAATGGATAATAATATTCAAAACTTGATTAGAAGTTGATCACAACTTATTCTGTACTCAGTTGAAAAGACACAGAGCTATTTTCAAAGAATGGCTCACGATTAAGTTGGGTTTTATACTTCGGGGTAACTGGGATTCGACTGCACGGAGGATTTTTCTTCAGCTCTGCCTTTCACTGATTTGTTACCGAATGCACAGGATGACATCAGTGATCGGTGGTAACTTCATTGGGTACACGTGTACACCTTCTCCTGAATGCAAATATGTCAGTCAATCACGATGCTAAAACTCATGTAATGCATGCGAACATGTTCCCACCAAGCATCAAGATTGGGAAGGAATGTGGTATAAGTGGTTTGACTGTTAACTGACTGCTGGGCATAGGACATGTAGACTTTTTTGAACATTATTTTTTATTTATGTAGCCTATAGCAGAAAAGAATGTGGAAAGAATTGTTGAATTGTAAACGTATAAAGTTTCATTTAAAAAAAGCTTATTTGCATGGGCATTATTTATGCTAAGGAGACATATTAACATTGTGCAGTATAGCTAAGCTGTGCCCACCCAAAAATTTGGCTTGCACAGCGCCCCTGCTTGGGATTTGTCTATTGCACGAAGGCGGGAAAAGGTATTAGCCCAGGATCGGCACAGCCGGGGCTAGTTTGGCTAATCTGCATAAGAGCTGTTCTTCGCAGTGAAAAGGACCAAATAATGGCGGTGTGTGGAAGGGACACCATGGACTTTGGCGCACGTCTTTGGTCACGCAGAATTTGATGCTTTAAATTTGCCTGTTCAGTAGTCTGTTCCAATCTTCTTTAAATGCGCTGACAAGCTCTTATGAGTGTACGCTTTGTTTAATAGAATGTGATGACGCTAAGTCAGGTGCAGCAGATTGGGGGCGGGGATCCCATTATGACGGCATGTCCGTGTCACTGGGCTTCGTTCTGTGTCGTCTCTCCGCATGTCAGTTATCTTACTGGTATACACCTCGAAACGGCAATTCCGCATGCGACTTCGGAGAACTAACGTACGTTCGACGAAGATACAGCAGAGAAAAGAAGCTAAAACTGAGCGGCTGAAGAATTGTACGTACCCAGAACATCTTGACTTCTTGTTTATCAGCACACTTGCTGCTGTAAGGGTTTAAAAACTAAAATGGCATTAACTCAGTCATGGAATATTGGGGTAGACAGTGCCGTCGATGTAAACTGTGAAGCATGTAGCAATATTGTATATACTTACTAAGTATGTGAAAAATTAGGATTGAATTACTCCTTTTTTGTAGAAGAAACGGACCACTTGAAACTTGCATTGCGGTCCTTCAAAGTTTTTGTGCAAATTAAATTACAGTCGTGTAGCCTACCTGTGGCAGGTTTGTGTCATGTCTTTAGGACCCTCAAACTTATCTGCGATTATGATGTCGATCATTTTTAATGCAAGACAGATTTACTGTGAAGTAATCAGTGTGTTTCGACTTAATGCAGAAAATCGCAGATATGGGTCAGAGACAGAGCAAAGAAGAGTCTCCACAAGAACAGACAAATCTTCAGGTAAATTCCTCATAGTATATGGAACTGGTAATGTGTCCACTTTGAATTTGGGAGCTTATTTCTGCAGGTTGACCTTTTGAAGACAGCTGCTTTGTCCAACTAACCGCACATGCAGTCTTGTAGTCTTGAGATCGCGTGCATGCGCCATCAAGTCACTGTGGCGCCGTGTCATCCGGGCTGTGTCCTCCGCACTGTGGAAAACTGCCACAATACTGGCAATGCCCAAACGGAGGCGCACTTTACTAATATATAAGTAGTGTGTGTGTGTGTGTGTGTAATATCAGTCGTTCCTCTGAATATCATTGCTTCCTCTCTGTAATAACACTTGTCTGGCTTAATGCGCCTCATTAAAAATTCTGTCGAATGCAGAAAATGCTGTCTCAGTCATAGACTGTATAAAAAATGGATGAAGCAACCGTGACGTCATCCATTTTGTCATTTTGAAACCAGATGTGATTCATATTGGACGAGAGCGTGAATTGAATATCCAGGGAGCTAGGGTTAGATCTATTTGTGGATCTGACCGTATTAGACAAGGACCAGAGGATAGCCACGCCCCTAAAGCATATTCTGGCTTTATCCTTCATTCTATGTTTGGGGCCATAATTTACAAAAATGAACATCGTGATAAATCGAAGGAGACCTGAAACTTGCGATAGATACAATAAAGTAATGTGGAAAATCATTATTGAAATAATAAATCTGGTGGGAAAGTAGGGTAATTTTTCAAAGAGTCCAATAGGATTGAACTTTCTGCAATCACTGACGTCGCCATCTGCTGGCCATTAAATAGAATGAAAATTTGAATTTTCTGCATTGGCCTCAGTTTTCAGACCTGAGTGCTGCATCCATCCTTCTATATAGTATATGGTCTCAGTATTAGAATTTCCTTCCTGCCCCATTTTGTCTTGCCATCATCGCCCTCATTGTCATGTGATTTACATCACCGTAAGATGTCATCCAAATGATCATGTTAGCTTCGGATAGGTCGCTCTAATTACCATATTAGCTTTGGATATGAAGCCCTAATCTCCACATGCGTTTTGGACATGTACTGATTAAATACTTAAATGGCTTCCACACATTTTTCAGTGGTCCTTTTGAGATATCTGACATTCAGTTCTAGTCACAAAGGGAATTGTAGATACCTGAAATATAATAGTTACTTGAGAGAATGTAGAACCCGATTCCGAAATAGTCGGGACAGAGTGTAAATTGTGAATGCAATCAAAACGCAATGACTTGCAAATTACACCAGCCAGTATTTTATTCACAATAGAACTGGTAAAACATAGCAAATGTTGAAACTGAGAAATTTTACTATATTATTCACAAAATGAGCTCATTAAAAACTTGATGGCGGCTACATATCTCATAAAGTTGGGACAGGGGCCTGTTTACCAAATTGTGGCATCCCCTCTTTTTGTGTCGCCTGCGAAGCATAGCGGCACATAGGAATCACTTTGTCCGGTGTCTGTCTGTCCGTCTGTCTGTGTGTCCGGTAGTCACACTTTCAGTTGGTCGTCACACTCTCACATAAGCTTCGCAGGCGACACATGTGTTCACCTGAACACTCTAGTTTAACTCTGAGTAGAGGTGTCTGGGCATTGAGGAGACAAGTATGTTGAGTTTAGCCGCTGCAATTTGATCTCACTCTTGTTTAATATAGGCTTTCAGCTGCTGGAGAGTTTTTGGTCTCCTTTGACGGACTTTTTGTTTAATTATGCGCCAAATATTCTCAATAGGTGAAAGATCAGGACTACAGGCAGGCCAGTTCAGCACTCTTCTACTACAAAGCAATGCTGTTGTAATAGCTGCAGTATGTGGTTTAGCATTGTCCTGCTGAAATACACAAGGCCTTCCCTGGCATAGATGTTGTCTGGAGGGGAGCAAGTGTTGCTCTAAAACCTTTATATACCTTTCAGCCTTCATTGTGCTTTTTAAAACATGCAAGTGTCCCACACCATCAGAGGTCATGTTAACCGAATATTTTCCATCATTGACGGATTTTTTTAATAATTACGCAAAATTTTGAAGGCCGTCCGTCATTTTGACAGAATATAATTCGCACTCCCATCCAATTGGTGGTGGGTAGTGGTGGCCAAAGCAGGCTATATGAAGCTTCAGACCATTTTGCACCATTGTATTGAAAATTGGTTCACTACTCGAAGCTTCATTGAGCATGTGGGTGACATCTGCTGGCACAGAGATTGTTGTGCAGCCTTGCAAAGGTGACGCTGATGCACCTTGCGGGTGCGCTTTGAGTAGGTTGTATTGTGAAAAATACTTAAGGGGTGATCTGGGGTTAAATGGGCAAAATTTGATTAATTTTCCAAAAAAAAAAAAAAAAAATTGAATAAAAATATTCTATAATAACCCACCTTTTAATAATCACTAATTGCTACAAGAATTAAAACTTGAACTTAACTTTTCAATGCGGTCTAATGCATTTTCCATTGACTTCCTAAGGTATTACTTTTTCCACGTTTCTCATGTTTGTGGCAGCCATAACGTTTTTATTTATCAATGGTCCTTTACAAATGTAACTGCTGTATTTTCATCTCCATGCTCGCACAGTCCAAATTATTCTCGCCGCGGGTAATTTACTAGTCAATGAAATTTTTGACTGCATGTACTTTACTTCATTAGAAATGCAAAGTCATAGGGAAATTTTGCCTGTTACATACTTTGAATAATTTGAGGATTCCTCAGATTCTGCACAAAATAATTTCAAAATTTGAGTGAAATGCCCCAAAATCACAAAACTGATAAATTGGGCAAAGAATGGCTATCGCATTGCATTTGGATAAGCAATGGCTTTTAACTGGTGAAAGAAAAAAACTGAATTCCTATCATAGAGTTAAAGAGGAATTGGTGCCTGAAGTTTTCTGCATATTTAATGAGCTTGCTCGGTTACCATGGCAACCGCATAAACAGTAAAATGCCAACTTGTATCTTTTTTGGTGGTTATTACATATACCTCTTTAGATTAACTCTGAGTTGTTTCCTGGTGTCATTTTTCATTTAACCCCAGATCACCCCTTAAATGAAGCTGAAATCTAACTTTGTCTTACATGTGTCTGTTGTTTGTCCTCCGTACCTTAATAACTCATTATATTATTATAACATTAATTACATCCACGGACTTATTGAATCCTGAAAATATTTACTCTGTCCAAAAAACATATTGTATTATGTTTTTTGATTGTGCTTGGTGTATACTGGGTGTGCTTGAGCGACTTTGGCATTATTATTATTATGATTATTATGATTATTATTTTTGAATAAAAATGTCAAACAGCGCAGTTTCATCCATCTTAAATACATTTGAATCGCGCCAATGTTTAAAAGCTCCACCACTCGAACCAAAGCGGTCAGCTTATTCAGTCTGAATGAAGTAGTGAAGTGGTTCGAACATCATCAGTCATGTGGTTTTCCCCAATATGAAGCAAGCTCCGGCACAGTGCTTCAGAAAAATACTCTGTCGAGTTTCAAGCGTGCTTCGGAGCCTCGGTATCAGCGGTAACATCACTAGTGGTGGGTGTCATATTGTCTCAAGCATTGTCTTTGATCTGTATGACAGAGATGCCAAGTCTCACACATTCGGTGTAGGTCTCACGCATTTTTGTTAGGCTTATACACCATAGTTCGCAATTATTCAATGAACGCTTATTAATTAGATTCTCATGCGGAATTAAAATCCTTGTGCATTGAAGTTTCAGTTTCACTTGCGTGAAGGTGGACCTCACCATGGAAAGCAATTATGACTCTGGATTTCTCGTGCTTCTCTTTGCTCAGGGATTGGAAACTATGTATGTGTTTCCTGATCGTTTAAATTGTTTAAATGAAATAAGATAATTTGAAACGTTGTTTTGCAATTCCGTTGCTTTCAATCCCTCAGTAAAGACAAGCGTGAGAATCCCGAGTCAAAATTGATTTCTGTGTCACTCGCGGGGAAATTCAACTGTAATGCACGTGAAACTAATTAACTCAATGCACAATGACTTGAATTCCGCGAGTGAATTTCTTCAGTTCGTGTTGAATGAATAATTGCTGACAACGGCACAGGAACATGAATGTCACTCAGTGGCAAGAGACTCATGCCGAAAAAGCATGTGACTTGGCATCTCTGGACTATGATCCTGTATTCCTCATATTTTTGTCATTATGATCATTTGCTCTTCATTTGTAAAATATGCTGCTGCCGTTAGACGATTGGTCATATGCTACGCTGTCTCTGTTATGTGAACACGCAGATATCTAGGTCAGGAAAGCCCCGGTTGACATGAGTTGATAAGCAGCTTCGTAGGACCGCTTAGTGAGACTGCAGTTGTTAGGCTTAATGAAGCCCAGCAATAACTGAAAGCATTGTTCATTTGCGCACTGTTACTGTGTGGGGGGAGAAATCATTTATTATGTTTTATAAAGTTCATACAGCAGTAAGTTCGAAAATCCAGGCAATGCTGTATTTAACACAGTGCGCAATGTGTGTCTACATGAATCACTGTCGGCATCAGCTAATGCGTAACCTATAAATTATTTTGTTTATTTTATTTAAAAAAAAAACAATTATTTTAAAAAATAAAATTACAATGACTGATGATAATCGATTATGATGGAATTGTTATGCCCCTGTCTGTCATTGTGACGGGACAGTCAGAAAGTGTAACGCAACCTCTGCACACCATATGCACTAATGCATCCCCATACCATCAGAGCTTTTGAACTGAATGCTGATAACAGGAGGGGCGGTCTTTCTCCTCTTTTGCCCGGAGGACACGACGCCCAAGATTTCCAACAAGAATGTCAAATTTGGACTCGTCTGACCACCGGACACTTTGCCACTTTGCTACTGTCCATTTTAAATTAGCCTTTGCCCACAGAACACAGCGGCACTTTTGGATCATGCTCAACAATAGCTTCCTTTTTGCATGATAGAGTCAAGGTAAAGGTCCAGTAAAGGTCTTTGGCCTTGTCCCTTACGCCCAGAGATTTTTCCAGTTTCTCTGAATCCTCTGATGATGCACTGTCGATGGTGAGACCTTCAAAGCCTTTGCAATTTGACATTGAGGGACATTGTTTTTAAAATATTCCACAATTTTTTACGCAAGTCTTCACAGGTTAGAGACTCTCTGGCCATCTTTACTTCTGAGAGACTCAGCCTCTCTTAGACATCCCTTTTATAGCCGATTGTGTTAGACGCCTGATGCCAGTCAGCTTAATGACTTGGTAAATGTTCTTTCAGCTAATTCTTTTATATATTAATTGCTTTTTCAGCCCTTTTTTGCCTGTGTCCCTACTTTTTTGAGACCCAATGCAGCCAGATAATTTGATATAAGCTCATTTTGTGGATAAAAATGTAAAACGTCTCAGTTTCAACATTTGAAATGTTATCCATGTTCTATTGTAAATAACATATTGGCCCATGTGATGTGAAAGTCATTGCATTTTGATTTTATTCAAAATTTACATTTCGTCACAACTATTCCGGAACTGGGGTTGTAATTTCAGATTTCTACAATGGCATTTCAGATACCTGAAATGTATTTGTTGATATCTGAAACTGCACTCTTACTTAGAATTCCACACTGACATTAGTGATGTGATGTAATGCTGACTCGTCAGAATTGAATGTTATATGTCTAGTCTTCCATTCAACAGACTTGCATTCTGCAATCAAAGGACAATTTTAGATATCTGCAATGAACATTGCCACTGGTAAGAATCAAATTGTTGACATCAGCAATTGATATTTCCACTCGTGAGATTTGAATTGTAGATGTCAATAATTAAAATTTTGACTAGTGTGAATGGAGTGGTAGATACTATAACTTAGAATTGCAACTCATCAAAATTATGTCAAGGATTTGTTGACTTGGGATTGTAACATGTTAAATCTGAATTAGAGGTATCTGCAATAAAATGTGAATGCAAGTCAATGGTGTAAGTTGACTTATTGTACAAAACCCAAAACCAGTGAAGTTGGCACATTATGTAAATTGTAGATAAAAACAGAATACAATGATTTGCAAATCCTTTTCAACTTATATTCAATTGAATACACTGCAAAGACAAGATGTTTAATGTTCAAACTGAGAAACTTTATTTTTTTTGCAAATAATCATTAACTTAGAATTTAAAGGCAGCAACACATTGCAAAAAAGTTGGCACAGGGGCCTTTTTACCACTGTGTTACATCGCCTTTCCTTTTTAACGACACTCGGTAAACGTTTGGGAACTGAGGAGACCAATTTTTGAAGCTTTTCAGGTGGAACTCTTTCCCATTCTTGCTTGTTGTACAGCTTAGGTTGTTCAACAGTCCGGGGTCTCCTTTGTCGTATTTTACGCTTCATAATGCGCCACACATTTTCAATGGGAGACAGAAGTGGACTACAGGCAGGCCAGTCTAGTACCCGCACTCTTTTACTACGGAGCCATGCTGTTGTAACACGTGCAGAATGTGGCTTGGCATTGTCTTGCTGAAATAAGCAGGGGCGTCTATGAAAAAGACGTTGCTTGGATGGCAACATATGTTGCTCCAAAACCTGTATGTACCCTTCAGCATTAATGGTGCCTTCACATATGTGTAAGTTGCCCATGCCTTGGGAGCTAATACACCCCCATACCATCACAGATGCTGGCTTTTGAACTTTGCGCCGATAACAGTCCGGATGGTTCTTTTCCTCTTTGGTCCGGAGGACACGACGTCCACAGTTTCCAAAAACAATTTGAAATGTGGACTCGTCAGACCACAGAACACTTTTCCACTTTGCATCAGTCCATCTTAGATGAGCTTGGGCCCAGTGAAGCCAGCGGCGTTTCTGGGTGCTGTTGATGAATGGCCTTCGCTTTGCATTGTAGAGTTTTAACTTGCACTTGCAGATGTATCAATGAACTGTAGTTACTGACAGTAGTTTTCTGAAGTGTTCCTGAGCCCATGTGGTGATGTCTTTTACACACTGATGTCGGTTTTTGATGCAGTACCGCCTGAGGGATCAAAGGTCACGGGCATTCAATGTTGGTTTTCGACATTGTCGCTTACATGCAGTGATTTCTCCAGGTTCTCTGAAACTTTTGACGATATTACGGACCGTAGATGATGAAATCCCTAAATTTTTTGCAATAGCTCGTTGAGGAATGTTGTTTTTAAACTGTTCGACAATCAGCTCACGCATTTGTTCACTAAGTGGTGACCCTCGCCCCATCCTTGTTTGTGAATGACTGAGCATTTCAGGGAAGCTCCTTTTATACCCAATCATGGCACCCACCTGTTCCCAATTAGCCCGTTCACAAGTGGGATGTTCCAAATAAGTGTTTGATGAGCATTCCTCAGCTCTCTGTCTTTTTTGCCACTTGTGCCAGCTTTTTTGAAACATGTTGCAGGCATCATATTCCAAATGAGCTAATATTTGCAAAAAGTTACAAAGTGTATCTGTTCGAACATTAAGTAAACTGTCTTTGCTGTGTATTCAATTGAATATAGGTTGAAAAGGATTTGCAAATTATTGTATTCTGTTTTTATTTACGATTTACACAACGTGCCAACTTCACTGGTTTTGGGTTTTGTAGTTGCAGATATATACAATGCACATTTCCACTCATAAGAAGGTAATTTTTGATGATTTTACTGGTGTAAGATATGCTTAAATAGTGTTTCCACCCATTAAAATAACATTTTGGATATGTTGGCTTGAAATTATCACAAGTCAATTCGCGATTGTTGATATCTACAGTTGTTATTGTCATGGTTTAGTCAGGTTTAGCTTCAGGTCTTCAGCCGGCGGGCACTGGGACCATGCGGGCACTGGGACATAGACTCAGCCATTCAAAAACCTTAATTTTCTTTCTTTTGAGCATTTCTGAGGTGGACTTGCTTGTGAGCTTTGGATCATTGTCCTGCTGCATAAGCCCACTGCCCTGGAGCTTTAGGTTACAAAGTGACAGCCAGACTTTCTCTGGACTTTCTGGTGGAGACCAGAGTTCATGGTTTGATCAATTATGTCAAGTTTCCCAGGTCCTGAAGCAGAATAGCAGCCTCAGATCATCACGCTATGACCACTATGTTTGACGGATGTTATGATGTTCTTGTTGTGTGGAAAGCTGCCTTCGCTTTACGCCAGGTGTAATGGGACCCATGTCTTTCAGAAAGTTCCACTTTTCTGTCATCAGTCAACAGAATAGTATTTGAAAATCTTTGGGGTCATTAAGATGCTTTTGGCGAGTGTGAGATGCTGCTCTTTGCTCTTGGTGGAAAGCAGTGGCGTTTCGCCTCACGATCCTCCCAAAGATGCCATTTCTGGCCACAGTCTCTTCCTTATTGTGAAATCATGAACACTGATCTTCACTGAGGCAAGTGAGGCCTGCAGTTTGTTAGCAGTTAGTATGAGTTGTTTACTAACCTCTTGGATGAGTTGTCAGTGCACTCTTGGAGGAATTTAGGTAGCCTGGCCTCTTCTGGGAATGTTGACCACCACTCCAAGTTTTCTTCATTTGTATCCGTAAAGGCTTTATTTTCATTTGTAATGGCTCTTAAAATGGTTTACTGGAGTCCCAGAGTCTCAGAAATGGCTTCTTAACCCCTTCCTAATTGATTGATGTCAGTGAGTTTTTTTGAATTTGTTTAGATTGTGGCATCATCCGCTGCCTTTGGCCTAATTCACATTGCTGGACAGGTTCTATTTAAATCATGTATCGATTAAGTGAGGCTGGCATTAATCTTCTCAGGGTGTTTCAAGTGAACTTGAACCCACAAATCAACTAAATTTGTTGAATTGGTTGATTTAGTAATGAAGGGGCAGTTACTTTTTTGCTAAGGGTCAGGTTGGGGTGGATAACTTTTTTTTGTCAACAAATAAGATTATCATTTTATTTTTCAAATACTGCATTTAATCTTTACTCTGGTTATCCTCATCCCCTATTGAAAACCATAACTTCATGAGCTGAAACATACAGTGTAAATGCTACAATCATTCAAAAACAGAAGAAACCTGGAAGGGGCAAATACCTTTTCACAGCGCTGTAGGATGGCGAAGTAATGATCTGCAGCCTCCTTATTCATTTTTTCACAGCAAGCAGGTAGATTCTATGGTTTCTGGTGAATTTAAGAATTTATAATTAAACTGGTGATTTCATAATCATGATAATGAATGTATCGCCAGTTTTTAGCCACGTTTCGTCCTCCACCACATCCTGTCATAAAACGGCAATCTGCCTGACTATCTACAGTACAGGCCAAAAGTTTGGACACACCTTCTCATTCAATGCGTTTTCTTTATTGTCATGACTATTTACATTGTATATTCTCACTGAAGGCATCAAAACTATGAATGAACACGTGGAATTATGTATGTATCTAACAGTTGTCCAATAGGGCTGTTGGCTGTGTATCAACCTGACTTCTGCACAACACAACTGATGGTCCCAAACCCATTGATTAGGCAAGAAATTCCACTAATTAACCCTGACAAGGCACACCTGTGAAGTGAAAACCATTTAAGGTGACTACCTCTTGAAGCTCATCAAGAGAATGCCGAGAGTGTCCAAAGCAGTAATCAGAGCAAAAGGTGGCTGCTTTGAAGAAACTAGAATATAAGACATGATTTTAGTTACAGGTATTTCACACCTTTTTTGTTAAGTACGTAATTCCACATGTATTCATTCATAGTTTTGATGCCTTCAGTGAGAATCTACATTGTAAATAGTCATGAAAATAAAGGAAACGCATTGAATGAGAAGGTTTGTCCAAACATTTAGCCTGTACTGTATATTGAATCCCAACATCTCTTGCGACTGCTGATGTTTCTCCAAGAAAAAAATAATGTTGGCCTACTATGCTGCCTACTTTTACATTACATGGAGTTAATGCCGTTTCCTTGAGTGCTGCCAGAAGAGGATTTCGTTGCTCTGTGCTCGACTGAATATGCCTGATGGTAGAAATTGCAAATTCACTTCAAAGTGAATTGAATACCATTATTAATGAAAGAAAACAAGTGCAATGTAGTGTTTTCAATTTTTAATCTGTGATTTACTCCGTT
This sequence comes from Gymnothorax reevesii, assembly GCA_029721435.1. Classification (NCBI taxonomy): domain Eukaryota; kingdom Metazoa; phylum Chordata; class Actinopteri; order Anguilliformes; family Muraenidae; genus Gymnothorax; species Gymnothorax reevesii. The sequence goes on from CM056581.1 coordinate 61,918,970, forward strand.
GGATGCTTTGATGTCTTTTCACAGTTCATCCATTTCTATTGGAATAGAGTTGAACTTATATTGGATTAATGGACTTTTCAGCAACCTATAAGACCTTGAAATGTGTTCCCAGGTGCCAAGAGAATGCAAAATGTTTACCTTTCATTTCCAAATTTTTCAGGGGGCAGGGTATTTTCAGTGTTTTTACTTGGGAATCTTTAAAAAAAAAAAAAAAAAAAAAACTTTAATTACAGCTGGAATCATGAACAGTGTAGGTTAACAAAATAACCATTCAACACACAATAACACAGCGATACAGAATATGTGGGCTGGTTGACAACCACAACATAACTTGGCAGAATTATCCGTTTTTCTGGAAATCATTCAAATGCGGGTTGATTCTGACAACCAAAAAACGCCACCATTACAATCTGTGAATTCTGCAAAATGAGTGATAATCATCTCTCTCAAGTGCTCATTTTTTCCATCTTAACAGAAACAAATGAGGGAAATTCATTTACTTCTCGAGGAGAGAATGGAGGTAAGTTTACAGTCTGGACATTTTTTTGTGAAAAGGTAGACTAATTGCTATAATGACCAGAAGTCTGTGTTTCAGTATCTCACATCCAAAAGAGGATAATTTAATAAAAATACTTTCTGAAATAAACAATAAGACAGCTACACAGAATCTGGGGCCTGGATGATTCCTATAAATTGCCCCCCGTAATGGAATTATTGTTGCTCTCAAATTAATCCGAATGCAAAGAAAGCAGAAATCAATCAACTTGACTGCTATTTAAGTCTGCAAACACATGCAAAGTGAGTGATGGTGTTCTCTGTGAAATGTTAATTTTTTTCCCAGGAAAGAGAGGAATATAACAGGAATCTCGCCAACATCTTTGAAGTGATTGGTGTTCTACAGAGGAGATCAGAAGTAAGTTTATAGTCAGTGCAAACCTCATTTTTTAAATATAGTCAAATTATTTCCCATCAGTCTGTTTCATGATCTCGCATCCAAAACGGGCTAATTTAACAAAATAATTATCGGGAAAACACAGCGAAACATAATCGGTTGCCTTGATGATATCCATAAATTGTTCCTCATGACATAATTACCTCTGCCCAATGAAGTTAGAGCAGGTTATGTGATCATAATGTGATCATCATCGTTTGTCTCTTAGTTGGTTTGTAAGCAGAATTACACAAAAAGTTATGGATGGATTTTCATCAAATCTGGTGGAATGATTACGAATTGTCCAAGGAAGAGGTCATTCGATTTTGGGATGTCAAGGTCAAAGGTCAAGGGTGTGCAAAAGGTCAAAAACACATTAAAAACATATGTGCCTGAAGACTACAGGATTGCATCAACACAGGGGGTGCCAGACTTTCTCTGGGATTTCTGGTGGAGACCAGAGTTCATGGTTTGATCAGTTATGTCAAGTTTCCCAGGTCCTGAAGCAGAATAGCAGCCTCAGATCATCACACTATGACCACTATGTTTGACGGATGTTATGATGTTCTTGTTGTGTGGAAAGCTGCCTTCGCTTTACGCCAGGTGTAATGGGACCCATGTCTTTCAGAAAGTTCTACTTCTCTGTCATCAGTCAACAGAATAGTATTCGAAAATCTTGGGGGTCATTAAGATGCTTTTGGCGAGTGTGAGACTCGGCTCTTTGCTCTTGGTGGAAAGCAGTGGCGTTTCGCCTCACGATCCTCCCAAAGATGCCATTTCTGGCCACAGTCTCTTCCTTTTTGTGAAATCATGAACACTGATCTTCATTGAGGCAAGTAATAATAATAATAATTATAATAATAATAATAATAAATTTGATTTATATAGCGCTTTCTTGGACACTCAAAGACGCTTTACAAAATAAAGACTAAACAGTGACAAAAGAAACAGAAACAGAGATAACAATAGCAAAATATAGAATCAAAGAAAAGTGAGGCCTGCAGTTTGTTAGCAGTTAGTATGAGTTGTTTAGTGACCTCTTGGATGAGTTGTCAGTGCACTCTTGGAGGAATTTAGGTAGCCTGGCCTCTTCTGGGAATGTTGACCACCTCTCCAAATTTTCTTCATTTGTATTCGTAAAGGCTTTATTTTCATTTGTAATAGCTCTAAAATGGTTTACTGGAGTCCCAGAGCCTGAGAAATGGCTTCTTAACCCCTTCCAGATTGATTGATGTCAGTGAGTTTTTTTGAATTTGTTTAGATTGCGGCATCATCCGCTGCCTTTAGCCTAATTCACATTGCTGGACAGGTTCTATTTAAAAGATGTATAGATTCAGTGAGGCTGGCATTAATCTTCTCAGGGTGTTTCAAGTGAACTTGAACCCAAAAATCAACTAAATTTGTTGAATTGGTTGATTTAGTAATGAAGGACAGTTACTTTTTTGCTAAGGGTCAGGTTGGGGTGGATAACTTTTTTTGTCAACAAATAAGATTATCATTTTATTTTTCAAAAACTGCATTTAATCTTTACTCTGGTTATCCTCATCCCCTATTCAAAACAATAGCTTCATGAGCTGAAACATACAGTGTAAGTGCTACAATCATTCAAAAACAGAAGAAACTTGGAAGGGGCAAATACCTTTTCACAGCGCTGTAGGATGGCGGAGTAATGATCTGCAGCCTCCTTATTCATTTTTTCACAGCAAGCAGGTAGATTCTATGGTTACTGGTGATTTTACGAATTTATGATAAAACTGGTGATTTCATAATCATGATCATGAATGAATCGCCAGTTTTTAGCCACGTTTCGTCCTCCACCACATCCTGTCATAAAACGGCAATCTGCCTGACTATCTACAGTACAGGCCAAAAGTTTGGACACACCTTCTCATTCAATGCGTTTCCTTTATTTTCATGACTATTTACAATGTAGATTCTCACTGAAGGCATCAAAACTATGAATGAACACATGTGGAATTATGTATGTATCTAACAGTTGTCCAATAGGGCTGTCGGCTGTGTATCAACCTGACTTCTGCGCAACACAACTGATGGTCCCAACCCCATTGATAAGGCCAGAAATTCCACTAATTAACCCTGACAAGGGACACCTGTGAGGTGAAAACCATTTCAGATGACTACCTCTTGAAGCTCATCAAGAGAATGCCAAGAGTGTCCAAAGCAGTAATCAGAGCAAAGGATGGCTACATTGAAGAAACTAGAATATAAGACATGTTTTCAGTTACAGGTATTTCACACTTTTTTGTTAAGTACATAATTCCACATGTGTTCATTCATAGTTTTGATGCCTTCAGTGAGAATCTACATTGTAAATAGTCATGAAAATAAAGGAAACGCATTGAATGAGAAGGTGTGTCCAAACTTTTGGCCTGTACTGTATATTGAATCCCAACATCTCTTGCGACTGCTGATGTATCTCCAAGAAAAAAATAATGTTGGCCTACTATGCTGCCTACTTTAGCATTACATGGAGTAAATGCCGTTTCCTTGAGTGCTGCCAGAAGATGATTTTGTTGCTCTGTGCTCGACTGAATATGCCTGATGGTAGAAGTTGTAAATTCACTTCAAAGTGAATTGAATACCATTATTAATGAAAGAAAACAAGTGCAATGTAGTGTTTTCAATTTTAAATCTGTGATTTACTCCGTTGGATGCTTTGATGTCTTTTCACAGTTCATCCATTTTTATTGGAATAGAGTAGAACTTTTATTGGATTAATGGACTTTTCAGCAACCTATAAGACCTTGAAATGTGTTCCCAGGTGCCAAGAGAATGCAAAATGTTTACCTTTCATTTCCAAATTTTTCAGGGGGTGGGGTATTTTCAGTGTTTTTACTTGGTAATCTTCAAAAAAAAAAAAAAAAAAAAACAGAAAATATATGAATGCTAAAAAAAAAAACTTTCATTACAGCTGGAATCATGAACAGAGTAGGTTAACAAAATAACGATGCAACACACAATAACACAGCGATACAGGATATGTGGGCTGGTTGACAACCACAACATAACTTGGCAGAATTATCCGTTTTTCTGGAAATCATTCAAATGCGGGTTGATTCTGACATCCAACAAACGCCACCATTAGAATCTGTGAATTCTGCAAAATGAGTGATAAGCTTCTCTCTCAAGTGCTCATTTTTTCCATCTTAACAGACACAAATGAGGGAAATTCATTTACTTCTCAAGGAGAGAATGGAGGTAAGTTTACAGTCTGGACATTTTTTTGTGAAAAGGTAGACCAATAGCTATAATTACCAGAAGTCTGTTTCAGTATCTCACATCCATAAGAGGATAATTTAATAGAAATACTTTCTGAAATAAACAATAAGACAGCTACACAGAATCTGGGGCCTGGATGATTCCTTTCAATTGCCCCCCTTAATGGAATTATTGTTGCTCTCAAATTAATCTGAATGCGAATAAAGCAGAAATCAATCAACTTGACTGCTATTTATGTCTGCAAACACATGCAAAGTGAGTGATAGTGTTCTCTGTGAAATGTTAATTTTTTCCCAGGAAAGAGAAGAATATAACAAGAATCTTGCCAACATCTTTGAAGTGATTGATGTTCTACAGAGGGGAACAGAAGTAAGTTTATAGTCAGTGCAAACTGCATTTTTTAAATATAGTCAAATTATTTCCCATCAGTCTATGTTTCATGATCTCGCATCCAAAACAGGCTAATTTAACAAAATAATTATCGGAAAAACACTGCTAAACATATTTGGTTGCCTCGATGATATCCATAAATTGTTCCTCATAACATAATTACCTCCGCCCAATGAAGTTAGAGCAGGTTATGTGATCATTATGTGATCATCATCGTTTGTCTCTTGGTTGGTTTGTTGGTTTGTAAGCAGGATTACACAAAAAGTTAAGGATGGATTTTCATCAAATCTGGTGAAATGATTACGAATTGTCCAAGGAAGAGGTCATTCGATTTTGGGAGGTCAAGGGTGCGCAAAAGGTCAAAAACACATTGAAAACATATTTGCGCAAAGACTACAGGATTGCAAAAACACAGGGGATGCTAGCTAATACTGGCAAAAATGACATTGGCGGAGGTGCTTGTGCTCTCTGAGCGCTGCTGTAGTTAATCAAAGTTTTTCTTGAAATCATCCAAATACTGGTGAGCAGAAATGCCCCAAAACAGCTACCCTTAGAATCTGTGAACTTGTGTAATGAGTGATATTTTTCTCTTTGGTAAGTTCATTTTTTTCTGTCTAAATATAGCACCAAGCAGAAATCATGAAACGCCAAGAAGACATCAATGAGCGCCTAACCTCCATAAATATAGCCATGAATTCAGTTGTCCAGGAGAAAATGAGGGTAAGTTTGACTGTCAATAAAAACTTCAAGGGACATTATCATCCAACACAATTTGCCACTTAAATAGTTCCCTGATAACAATACATTCAACGTCCAACCTTTTCCAGATGATTCAACCCCCATGAAATTCAATATTGAACAAAGGGTGCGAGTGAACAGGCTTTTCTCCCTTGAATGGGGCGCGTCATTTTATTAGAGCAGTCTCTTTTTCAGTGCTATGTCGTTACTATGGCAGCTCAGCATATACGCCACATACACCATACACACAGTACAATTGTTGTCTTTCCACCAAAATTTTTGTGAAATGAGCTAGCTAGCTAGCGTCCATGGTCAACCTTTCCATAACGATTTTGTGCCATGGGGTTCAAAAATTTGGGCACCCCTGGTTTAAATGTCTGTTGCAATTCATGACCAAGTGATTGAAAGCAAACCTAACCACTACAGGCCTACCAAAGAAAACGTAGCCTCAGCACACAAAAACTTTGAAATGCCTACATTAATCGCGGAAATAGCAACAGAAAAATAATACCCCGCTACCGAAACTGCAAAAACCGCAACATAAACTGTTGACTCGTAGCATAAGACTATGAAACTGCAACATCTGCTTTCGCATCCGTCTTTGCCATTTACTGTGCTTGCGCGTACCGTCCCAGGCTGCTTTCAGAGATAGCGGAATCAGGCGTGTCTCCTTCGGTTGGTCAGTAAAACTTCCAAATATGACGTTATTGTTAATGCAGATGTTTAACAATGAATTGTAAGACGTAGCTGTTACATCCACACTCTCGTAAATTCGCTTATTTTAGCATGTCACCCTGCCGAAAATGAACGATGCACTGTCGATTTCGCTAAAGTCTTAGAGTTGCCAACTTGACGACTTTCTCGCTTAATCTGGCGACTTTCCAAATCGGGATTGTTTGTCCACTCAAGACGTATGTATAGGTCTTTGTATAGAAAGTCGTCAAGTTGGCAACTCGAAGACTATAGCGAAATCGACAGTGCATCGTTCATTTTCGGCAGGGTGACATGCTAAAATAAGCGAATTTACGAGAATGTGGATGTAACAGCTACGTCTTACAATTCATTGTTAAACATCTGCATTAACAATAACGTCATATTTGTAAGTTTTACTTACCAACCGAAGGAGACACGCCTGATTCCGCTATCTCTGAAAGCAGCCTGGGACGGTACGCGCAAGCACAGTAAATGGCAAAGACGGATGCGAAAGCAGATGTTGCAGTTTCATAGTCTTATGCTACGAGTCAACAGTTTATGTTGCGGTTTTTGCAGTTTCGGTAGCGGGGTATTATTTTTCTGTTGCTATTTCCGCGATTAATGTAGGCATTTCAAAGTTTTTGTGTGCTGAGGCGACGTTTTCTTTGGTAGGCCTGCACTAAATGCTACAAAGTTAAACATGACACATTTCACCACATTTTAAAACAAGAATAATTTTTATTTTTAACTTTTTACAGTTTTACAATGAAAAAGGCCTTGTGCAAAAGTTTTGGAACCCTGACAGCTAGTACTTTGTAACTCCTCCTTGGGCAGCTATAACAGCTCGCAAACGCTTTAGGTAGCCAGCTAAGAGTCTTTCAATTTTTGTCTTTGAAATCTTTTGGAATCACATGACTTTAAATAAATAACTGTTTCAGGTCCAAAGAGGTAAAAAATCTGCAAAATTACAACAAATCAAAAAAGGAAAAAAAAAATCTGAAAAATTAATCCAAATTTATGTTGCAGAACTACCCAATCCATCATCTCACAACCTCTCAGATTTATTCTGTCACCCTTTCAAGGCAGTTCAAACCAGCTCCACATTGATTGCGGGTTCTGCCTTCACTCAGCAGCATTAACAATGTTACATTTGTTTAATACATCAGCCACAGTACAATTTTCTGTAAAACCAGAACGTCAATACCTTACTTTTACAGAGGTAAGATTTTAGATGCAGGACTTTTACCTGTAGTGAAGTATTTTTACTCTATGGTATTGACATTTTCACTTCGGTCAAGGATCTAAGTAGTTCTTCCACCACTGTTTTGTTCTGATGTGCATAAAATTGTATTAATTTACTGAACCTTTTTTCCTCATTAATGTTCCATTTTTGGGGCTACAGCTCCATAGGCGGTCACTCATGCAGGAATACCTCGTGGGTGCACCCTATAAAACAGGGAGTTGAGTGAAGCCCTGGCCCAATCCCAGTCTTGTTTTATAATACATTACATAACATAACATAACATGGATGGCAAAAACAGGCCTTTCAGCCCAACTAAGCTCGCCAGTTTCTTTATACTATTGTGAATATATCCCTTCAGATACTGAATGACTCAATGGTATCTAGCTTTAAGTCAAGCCTGCTCTTGAAAATCCCCAAGGTCTCTGACTCAACAATATGGTCAGGCAAGCTATTCCACATTAAAATTACTCTTTGGGTGAAGAAATATTTCCGCATATCAGTGCTAAATTTACCTTTGGTCAACTTCCATTTGTGACCCCGGGTTCTACTCACAACACTTGGTCGAAGGAACCCTATATAATTCACTTTGTCAATCCCTTTAACATATTTAAATACCTCAATGATATCACCCCTAAATCTCCTTTTCCTACGACTAAAGAGATTAAGGATCTTTAGCCTCTTCTCGTAGCTTTTTATACCTGGAATAAGCTTAGTGGCTCTTCTCTGAACTTTCTCTAGAGCAGGGGTCCCCAATCTTTGCCAGAAAGGGCCGGTGTGGGTGCAGGCTTTCATTGCAACCAAGCAGCTACACACCTGATGCTACTAATCAAGGTTATTAGCAAAGAGTCCAGGGGTTAATTAGTAGTATAAGGTGCGTAATTTTTTGGTTGCAATGAAAGCCTGCACCCTCACCGGCCCTTTCTGGGAAAGATTGAGGACCCCTGCTCTAGAGCCTCTATATCTTTTTTAAAGTATGGTCCCCAGAAATGCACACAATACTCCAGATGTGGTCTAACGAACATGTTGTACAAAAGAAGCATCACCTCCTTAGATTTGTACTCAATACTTTTGGCAATGTATCCCAGCATCCGATTAGCTTTTTTATCTGCTACGGCACAATGGCTAGAACCTGTGAGGGTTTGGTCAACAATCACTCTCAGATCTTTCTCGTGTGCAGCACATTCCAGTTTTAAACCTCCCATGAAGTAATCCCTTCTAATGTTTTTATTACCCACATGTACAACTTTACATTTTGCTTGATTAAATTTCATTTGTCACATTTCTGACCAATACTGGATTCTATCCAAATCATTCTGAATCACTTTAGTGGACCCTCAACTATTTGCCAAACCCCCCAATTTAGTATCATCTGCAAATTTAACCAATCTGCTCTCGATATTCCTATCAAGGTCATTAATGTAGATGAGGAACAGCAGGGGTCCCAACACTGATCCCTGGGGGACGCCACTCCCCACCATACCTAGCTCAGATGAGAAAGAGACCACTCAAAGAGACCACTCTTTGTGTTCTGTTCTGTAACCAGTTTTGAATCCACTTCAGAATACCTCCTGTAACTCCAATGGAGCTCATTTTAAAAATTAGTCTCTTAAGCGGTACTGTATCGAATGATTTCTGAAAATCAAAGTATATGATGTCAATGCCCTGCTCTGGTCATAAGTCCTGGTGGCCTCTTCAAAAAATTCCAGAAGGTTTGTCAGGCATGACCTTCCCTTCCGAAAACCTTGTTGGCTATCCCTCAAGATACTGTTACGTTCAAGAAATACTGTAAGTCCAGCTCTTCTTTTATTATAGATTCCAATATTTTGCACGCAATGCAAGTTAAACTGACTGGCCTGTAGTTCCCTGGCTTGGTACGCTCCCCTTTCTTATATATTGGTATTATATTGCCCTGTTTCCAATCATTTGGTATTTCTCCAGTTGCTAAAGACCGTCTGAAGATGGCGGATAGTGGCTTAAAGATGATCTCACCAACTTTCCTGAGCACTCTAGGATATAAGCCATCAGGACCCGCCGCCTTATGTGCCTTTAGTTTCTGCAACTTGTCTAATCCTTTGTTATCATGAACCTCAATTTCCGCTAAATAATCTTGAGCATTTGACATGCCCTCTGGCCAAGTAAAGACCCCCTCTGAGGTAAAATTTTCAACAAAGTAACTGTTTAAGGCATGCACAATATCCTTGTTATCATATAGCAGCAATCCGTTTATATTCTTTAACCACTTAACCTGTTCTTTAATTTTCCTTTTTCAGCTACAGTACTGAAAGAAGCGCTTAGCGTTAGTTTTTGTCCCCTCTGCAATTTGTCTTTCATACAGTCTTCTCGCATTCTTCAGCTCTTTTTTGACCACAGCCCGCATTTTACAGTATTCAGCCTTAGTGTTCTCATTGTTATCCTTTATGAAAATCTTATAAAGATTCCTCTTTTCCCTCAAAATCCTTCGAATACTTTTGGTCATCCACTGAGGATTCTGCTGGATCGCCTTTGATGGTAGCCGAAGGTCAAGTTCTAGGCCACCAAATGAAAGTTCAAACATGACTTCCTATGTGTGTTCAATGCAGATATGTTCCCAATCTTCAATATTTTCAAGCCTAGAAAACATTGAAATTGTTACATTTTGTTTGACCTCAAGTTTGACCTTTCAAGGTCATCTGAGGTCAACTTTAACACAGCCAAAATATAGGTCATATATTGCTTCCTATATGTCAGTAATACAAACTTAATATCTATCTGCAACCATTTGGCCTCCACAGGCCAATTTTCATATTCATAAAGTGCAGCGCCCCCAATTGACTCACTTCCTTCGATTCAATCAAAATGGCATTTGCACTGTATATTGACAGTATCAAGGTAAGCTGATTGCCTGATTTAGAAAAACATTATCGCGCAGTTTTTGAGAACTGATATTTTTTTAAAATTTCTCAGTCCTATCGTTAACATTGAAGCCAAAATTTCAGGGGCCCATGAAATGGACAAAAACGATTCAATCAAAAATCCGAGAAAAGAGATGTGGTCTTGTAGTATGTTATTGCAAATTTACACAAAAATTAATCAGGCCAAATAAAAGATAAAAAAATGTTCCTGACGACGGACGCCACACCACGACAATAGCTTATCGGTCCATAAGCTAAAAAAAAGAATATAATACAAGTGAACATTTAACAAAAAAAAAATACAGCGCAAGTACATTAGACAGGTGTAAAATCAATTGCCTGGCAGCATCCTGTAGTACTATCCCAATCCGAAGGCAGTAAAATTGTGTAAGCTGTGAGTGATAGTATTGGGTGAAAAGATGTGTCTTGAGTTGAGTCTTAAACAAAAGTAGGCTGGTTGATTCTCAGAAGTGCTGGAATAAGGTGTTCCATAGTTTAGGACCAATGGCAGTAAATGACATCGCTCCAAGGAGTAAACATTCAGAAGTGAAGCTGATTGAATTGTTCATAAAGCTCACTATCAGTCACAAAACCAACATGATTTCAATATACCTCCTACTTTACCATCAGCATTATTGTATTCCTTGTTTGTGTCACCAGCTGTCAGAACAGAGAGCAGATGAGGTGGCGGTACTTACGGAGGACCAGGGGAGCAGTTTGGAGAGAGCCAGGACTGACCTGCAGGTGAGTCAAATGAGCTGTACACAGGGTTAGGTGAACCTTATGTTCAAAACTCATGCTTGGTTAACTCACAGACTATTGTCAATGATTTTTAAATCACTCAATTAGAAAGTGATTTAGAACACCATGACAGATAACTTTATTATATGTTAATTGAGAATGAAGGTATGCATGATACAATTAAGATGAGATGAGCTGATTAAGGGAAATAAATACATGTTAATTAAAGATACGGAACAAGTCTCTCTTGAGACAGCAGCACCCCTGTGCTGTGAGACAGAGAGAAATTCAAAGAATTCTTCATTCACACTGTCCGAACTACTGCCATTTTATGGCAGGCCGTAGGTCCTATGGTAAAACCAAAAATACCGTGAGTGACAGGAGAATCCGCTGAGGGTCCCCATGTATTTATATCCCCGAACGCCAAATGGCGCTTCGGGGATATTATGTTTTTGGTCCGACCACCGCCGCCGCGCCGCCCTTCGTGTTAACTTCAGTAATATTTCAATTAGAAATTTCAAATTTTGCATATAAGTAAGTATCATAAAGAGGAGGAACTGATTCGATTTTGGATAAGTTACGATTTCTAGATTGGCCACCAGGGACCAAAAATTGATTTATGTGTTAACGCGATAACTTCAGTAATATTTCAATTAGACATTCCAAGTTTTGCATATTAGTAAGTATCATAAAGAGGAAGAACTGATTCGATTTTGGACAAGTTACAATAACTAGATTGGCCAGCAGGGGCCAAAAACTGAAAAAAATCACTGTTTTTATCATATCTCTGGAAATATTTGTCCAATTGACCTCAAATCAAGAGCAAATGAAAGGTCATGACCTGAGGATGTGTCCTACGATGACATTATACCTGTTTGGTTCAAAATTTTGACACAAGGTGGAGCTTTGTCACATAAAATTCACCATTTTTTGCCATATCTTTGGAACTATTTGTCCAATTAACATGAAACTATGTGAAACTGCAAGGTCATGACCTCACAACGTATCACATGACGACATCATACCTGTATGGTTCAATTTTTTGCCGTCAGGTGGCGCTTTGTAATGGAAAATTACCATTTTGGCCATATCTTCAGAACCATTTGTCCGATTGACCTGAAATTAAGTTCAAATGAAAGTCTATTCAAGGATTGAGGAATTGGAGGATTGGGGGCGTTCGGGGATATACCCCCGGCCGTCGCCTCCGACGGCATAAGCCTAGTTTTTTTTTTTTGCATGTATGTTAAGTATGTGGTCAGCATGGCAATTTCAAAAAGGTGTCTCAACTGTCTGCTCCTGTGATAATGGTTGCCTTTGGGGAGTTGGTCAGTGACACTGTCCGAACTACTGCCATTTTCTGGCGGAGCGAAGGTCCTATGGTAAAAACGACAATGTTGTGAGTGAGTGGAGTGTCTGAGGAGCGTCCCCATACATTTTTTTTCTTGTAGTGTGAAGTATGTGGTCAGGACGGCAATTAGTTTTTCAGCTCTATTCCCCAACTTATCTGCAGTTGGCAGATAAGTTGGGCAGTTGGTCTGCGCTCTTGTCGCTTGGGGGTGCCTGGAGTCTCAACCCTTCGTCTGTTTTCTTCCAAATCGACATTTTTCAGGCCTGCACAAATTTTCCTGTGCTTTGATTTACAATTTGTGTGTGTATGTTGGATATTGTGGCCGGGGGAGCAATTTCAAAAAATTTTTCTGAGTCTTTTTTTGGCTTCTCCCCACACTAGTTTCTAGAGTGCGGGGAAGCTGATCCAAAGATTCCGCCCATTGACTTGCATAAAAAAAAGAAGGGATGAAAAACAGGGATTGTGAAAGAATGAAAAGGGGTTATGAAATCGTGTATATAAGCCATGATATACGGATCGGCACGGACGTCTCAGAGTTGGAACGGTGTCTCTGTCTCGAAAGCCTTAGAAGTAGTAGGGGGCCACAGAAATCGGGAGGAATCGGGAGCTGGCCAGTTGATCGCCATTGTAAGTTGACCATCACTTTACCATACATCGTCAAAACAGTTATAGCGGAGTTAAAAATTATGAAGTAATGTTAGCTGCACATGTAGTAAAACTAGGGATAAGATCACTTTAGAACGTTACCTATGCCGCCCGTCTGATGATAATTTCACAGTATGCAACCAGTTTACCTGATATGCAGTGTTCATTTGCAAGACCTCTTATAGCAATCAAGTATCACTAGACACAACTGAACATTCTGACCTGTTTCATTACATTATGCAAATATTTCCGTTACGTTTTTTGCGTTTATCTAGGGTTCATTGTCGTCAGAGCCATTTCAAGCTTCTTAGCTCATGGACCTTCCACTCGATTGACATCAGGTTCAAGTACGTCCTCAAGCCGTGCGATTTATTCGTGCGCTGCAGGTTGGCTGGCTGTTATATTGCCCGCATACCGCCACCCATGGCAGAAACTGGTATTATGACACAGGACGGTGTGCAGCTAGTGATTTAGCGAGGTAATTCAGGTTGATATCTCTGCAGCACTAAACCTTGTCATCATTTTTATGACATCATTGCCCGTAATTATTCTCATTCTTTTGTTGTGTTTAGCTCATTGTTTGGATATTTTGACCTCAATTCTTACACAGGGCACCTTTAAACTCTCAGCAATTGGATAAGAAACTAGGCAATCAATACATTATTAACGCGGAAGTTTAATGTGGGTGTGAGCTATGAATGTGCGTTAGGCTGATGAGCCTTAGTGAATAATTGAAAAACTGAATTTTCTCTACTAATTGGGATACCATTGGCTCACTGTAGCTGAAATGGTTGCTACAGAGGACAAACGATTGTTTTCTGTAGCAAGAGATCTTTTTTTAACTACTGGATAGATACTACAGGCAAGTATATTGAGCAGTTTGCACATCAGGCTTAACTGAGGCGTTTAAGTCAGGCGACTCCTGAAAAAAAGGGATTGGAGTGGAGTCCATATTCTGAACCATGTTCCAGCTGGGCTTGCTTGTGAATATTCAATAACTGATCCGGGTGTCATATAGTGATAGAATATTGTAACCGAGTGAATAAATTTGCAGCTCCATGTCTGCGGGCGGACACGGGGAATCCATTGCTTTCTCTCCGATTTACAAAGTCGCTATATAGTCCCCCTTTGGTTTACCTATGGAGGAGAAAACGGCGCGCACTCTATTTCCGGGAAGGCCTTCTTATTCAAATAAGGCGTTGCTTTCAAAGGGGCGTTGCTTTGTTATCGGCCATTTTCGCTGGCGCCCTAGTAACTCTTTTCTATTATGATGTCCCCAGACAATCAGGAGGTGGAAATTTCCGTTTTTCTGGCGCCGCAAGAATAGGGCAACTGAGTCAGAGAGAAGGAGCACAGCGCCGCAGGTAGGTTTTATGAGCTGTATGAGGGGTGAGGTGATGTTTCTGTCTGACAGTGAGGAGAGGGACTGAATATGATGAGATGTTAACCTGTTTGAATTATATATTAAGCTCACTAAAAGTCATAAAACCAACATGATTTCAATATGCCTCCTACTTTACCATCAGCATTGTTCCATAACTTGTTTGTGTTACCAGCTGTCAGAAGAGGAGGTGCAGGTACACATGGACAACAGAGAGATAGAATCTGAGCAAAACAGCATGGAGGTGCAGGTAGGTTACATGAGCTGTAAAAGGATTTGGTGATTTTGGTGTGCTGATTACAAGGAGAAGGAGTAGTATTAAAAATAATAATAATTACATTAATAATTATAATATTAATCATTTTGATTTTTTGCGCCTTTCTTAGACCCAAGGTCGCTTTACAATGAAAACAAACAGCAAGTAAAATGCACAGAACAATGCAAAATAGGACCAAGAGGCCTGTAGCTTTCCGGCTAGCTGTCTTACAGCGATAATACAAGTTATGAAAATTTCATGCAAAGTGTGACATTTGAATCAATGAAAATCAATACCAAGGTCACTAAATCGAAGTTCACATAGATTTAATAGACCTTCTGTAATACAATCCTAAGCTCTGAAGCAGTTTTGGTAATAAAAGTCATTAAAATATATCAATATATATTCAATGTTAATTGTGAACTTTTAACGTCACAGAATGTCAAGTTGTCATCAGCAAATGGACTTCATAAATGACTTTCTAAATGTCTCTATACAAACCTTGGCACAATCTGTGAGCATTTTGGTGGTCATTGTAATTACACTGTGGAGTTTGACCCTCAAAGGTCACTGACAGTCAAGTTGAATGTCACCAAATGAAAGTTCATATGTGACGACTTCTTGTCTGCAATAGAAACCTACACTCCATCTGTGCCCTTTACAGTGATAAAAGTCATTGAATTTTCTCTCGGTCCAGTTAGATTTTTGAAGGTCTGTATGAAGGTCAAGTTCAAGGCCACCAAATGAAAGTTCATGTATGACTTCCTATACAACTCCAATACAAACCAAAACTATCTGTGACCCTTTTGCTGATATAAATCATTGAAATTTCACTGTGAAATCTGGGCATTCAAGGTCACTGAAGGTCAAGTTCAATGTCACCAAATGAAACTTCATTCATGGCTTCCTATATGCCTGCATTACAAACCTAAGCTCTATCTGTAATAGTTGATAGTGATAGTGAAATTTCAATTACTTCTATGTGAAGTTTAACCTTTGAAGGTCGCTGAACGTCAAGTTCAAACATGACTTCCTATGTCTGCTCAATGTAGCCTCCGTTGCAGACGTCTTATGGTGTTCGGTTAATTTCCTTCACCCAACAACGTCTGCGCACTTTGGCGAGGTTTTGTGTTCCGTGACGTAATGTGATTGTGCTTGATGAGCCAATCAGAATGCTTGTTATATGTTATGATCTCTGTCATTACTATGGCTTTTCCCTGCGGCTTGTCAAAAATAGTGAAATGAACTTGTAGCAAACGACATTTGTTTTGTGTGTAAAACAAAAATCCTCTCAAATAAAGACAAGATACGTGTGCATGGAAAAGGCAAGCTTGATATCGCTGCAGTAATAAGCTCTGTCATCTCTGTTAACACAGCGGTATACACGAACGAGTTATTCGTCTGCCGAACGGGCTGCGATCGCTTACTTGAAAAAATTTCGAAAATAGAGAATGAACTTGATGAAAACTTCTTTATGAAAGCGAAAGGCCCCAAACGAAACGTCTAACAACAGAAGAGTGTTCTTCTCCGTTGGCCAAAACACGGCTAATCTTTGATAACTTTGACACTTCAACTCCCGTAAAAGCACCTGGACAACCACCTCAATTTCGAGTAGCTGAACTGGTTGAACAAGCAGAAAACCCTGAATTCATTAATCCTGTTCCAGCCATGATAGAGACGATAGAGACTAGCCCCTAGCCTTAGTTGCAGACGTCTTATGGTGTTCGGTTAATTTGCTTCACACAACATACTCATACTTTCAATATTGAAGGTTTTGCAGATTTTATCCAAAGCTCGAGAGAAAATATGTTCGCCACCGTCTGCCATATTGGCTTTATCTGTTTCTGCATATATAATTAGCTCCTGGATTTTAGGAGCTAGTTTCTGATTGGTGGAACACAAAACCTCGCTCGAGTGCGCAGACGTTGTTGTGTGAAGGAAATTAACCGAACACCATAAGACGTCTGCAAAGGAGGCTATGTTCAATGCACATATGTTCCCAATCTTCAATATTTTCAAGCCAAGAAACCTTCAGAAATTGCAACATTTTGCTTGACCTCAAGTTTGACCTTTCAAGGTCATCTGAGATCAATTTTAACACAGCCAAATTATAGGTCATATATTACTTCCTATATGTCAGTAATACAAACTTAATCTCTATCTGCAACCATTTGGCCTACACAGGCCATCTTGCATATTCACAAAGTGCAGCGTCCCCAATAGACCCATTTCTGTCGATTCAATCAAAATGGCGCTCGAACTGTAAATTAATGGTACCCTGGTAAGTAGATTTCCTGATTTTAAAAAATTTATTGCGCAGTCTTTGAGAACTGATTTTTTTTTAAATTTCTCAGTCCTATCTTTAACATTGGAGCCAAAATTTCAAGGGCCCATAAAACGGACAAAACCGAATCAGTCAAAAATCCGCGAACACTTTTTGGAGATATGGTCCAATAGTGAGTTATTGCAAATTTACACAAAAATTCATCTGGACAAAAAAAAGATAAAAAATGTTCTGGATGACGGACGCCACACCACGACAATAGCTTATCGGCCCATAGGGCCGGTAAGCTAATAAAAAGCACAAAGTACAAGTTAACGTTTAACCAAAACCGGCAGGTAAGTCACATGAGCTGTACAAAGGGTTAGGTGATATGTTCAAAACTCATGCTTGGCTAACACATAGACTATTGTCAATGATTTTTTTAAATCACTCGATTACAAAATGATCAGTGATATTATCATCCTCATTGATCCAATAGAAATATGTTCTGAACAGCCAAATGAGTATTTTTTTAAAGTATTTTTGATGAAATTAAGAACACCAGGACAGAACTTCATTATATGTTAGTTGAGAATGAAGATGTGCATGAAACAATTGAGATGAAACAAGCTGTTTAAGGGAAATAAATGCATGTCAATTAAAGATACAGAATAAGTACTTGAGGAAACGGGAAACTAAGACTGGAAACGGACAAAAACCTGACAGTTTGCGGCTGGTTTAATATTTAATTTAGTTTTCACCCGTGGAAATTACATTTTGACTTGTCAAAATATAATTAGAGAAGTTAAAATGTTTTTTTTTTTTTTTTTTAACTTTTAGAAGCTTGAAAACTGTTGTTGGCTTTTGGCAAAAAAATGCAACTTTGAACTTAACCATCATGAAATCAAAAAATATGTAGAATGTATGTGTTAGGGAGCTCAAAGGAGTAAAATGCCTGCAATTACATTGCAATGAAAATGTTTGGATTAAATTGGTTAAGATATCTGTAGAATCATTTTTAGATGTGACAAATCAAATGTCTTTCACGTAGAAAATACGTTTCACTGAATCAGAACTGATTTGCCATATATCATTATTGTCCCCCGCCGCGCGAATGCGCGAAGCGGCCGGACATAGTATTCACGACCGTCCGTACGTACGTACATACGTACGTCCCGAAACCTTGTCAGCGAGATATTGACGGAATTGACGGATTTCCTTCAAATTTCATGTCAACATGTATTAGGGTGGTGCCCCGGCGCCAGTCGATTTTGGTGACCTTCGTGTCACTCCCAAGGTTACACCGAGACACTGTTCATTTTGACACGATTTGCCATTTCCTGGCAGGGGACTAAGACATGTTAGTGACAAATACTTGTTGTAATTATAGATATGCTGAAGTTAGAATGCTGAAGTTATAGAGGTTCAAAATAGAACAAGAGTTTGAAGACTTTCAATGAAAAAAAAAGCTTATATGATTGAGCACTCACAATGTATTTCGTTTACTTTGGAAACTTTATACTGCCTAGAATTGGAAAAGAGCAGTTTGGCATGAGGCATGGCTGAGGAGTTTAATTAATGCAGCTCCCTGGAAATCAGGGGTAGGATGGAACGTATCAATATTACAAACCGTGTTCAAGTTCAGCTTGTCATTGAATATTCATTGACTGATGTCAATAATGGTGTGCCATCTAGTGACAGAATAATGTGACTGCGTGCATAAATAGAGCAGCTCCATGTCTGCTGTCATCAACATACACGGGTTATGGATTGGATGTGAACGTATAAAAGAAAAAGAAAAAAGGCCACTCGCAAGTACGAAATTGCGCCATGAAAACCATAATAAAACATATAAAATGAGTCAGAGTTGTGAATGATTGAAAATATTTCAAGTATTCATTTGATGAAATTAAAGTAAATACATGTTGGCATTTGCTGATGCGCCACTTAAAAGAGCTTCAGTCGATAAGTGCTGCCATCGCAAGCAGAGGCAGCCGGTGGATAGAGAGCTCAACGTTGTCTGTGCGAATATTCCTTGGAGGTGTAGATAATCTTAATGGTGCCGATGGCAAACAGAAACTGTTGACTAACAGAGCCTGTATTCTAATCAGTGAAGACATAATGTTTGCGAATGAACGTAGTGGTAGACAAATACTAGTTTTGCAAAGCAGTACTTCCATTTAAGGTGGACTGCTGTTATGGTCCCAATTTATGACATATCGGACAGCAAGGGATGACAGACAAAATTTTAAAACTTCAACAGATTTAATTAAACAAAAGACAATCTGACCGAGATTGAAATACAGCACCCTCCATAATTATTGGCACCCCTGGTTAAGATTGTTCTTTAACTTCTAATAAATTCTGTTTTTTTCTAAATAATAAAGGACCACACTGAAAAAAAGAGGAAAATCCAACCTTTATTTCAAGTGCATTTATTCAGTGGGAAAAAAATCCCACATTAAGAAATAATTCTTTTAAATCAAATCATGCGTGCCACAATTATTAGCACCCCTGATGTTAATACTTTACACAACCCCCTTTTTCCTACCAAACAGCACCTAATCTGCTCCTGTAATGTTTCACAAGATGGGAGAATACAGAAAGAGGGATCTTCGACCATTCCTCTTTGCACAATCTCTCTTAATCATCCAGCGACCTGGGTCCTCTCCTCTGCAGCTCACTCCACAGGTTTTCAATGGGATTATATAAGCCTTTATTTAAACAGGTAAATCACATTGAGTCCCAGGGACTCATTTACAAGTGCAACCTGTATCAGACAAGACAAATGAAAAAATAATAACAAGACAAAGTCAAAATGGTAACACTAAAACATAAAAACAAATTTACAGTTAAGATACCTGACAAGGACATCAGGGTAAAATACTAAAAAGGGAGAGAGGATCAACTTGGAGTACAGGAGCAGATCTTTGAAGTGATCTCAATATTCCTCAGTAACAATTAAAACTATTAAGAGGAATCAAATCTGACAGCTTCAGGCTAAGCTGTAACGTATTCCAGGAGGAAGGGGCCGTGTAGGAAAATGCCTTCTTGCCTTTCTCGGTACGGACTAAGGGGGTGGAGTAGGTTATGAAGTCCTGTGTACGAAGATTGTTGCCGGTTTGTTTATGTGAAAAGTAAGTAGTTAAATAGGAAGGCAACAAACTAAGGATGGATTTGTTGAGGTCTGGGGACTGAGATGGCCATGGGAGGAGCTTGATTCTGTGTCTGGTGAACCATTTCTGTGTAGATTTGGCAACATGTTTAGGGTCATTATCTTGCTGAAAGACCCAGTGATGACCCATCTTCAGCTTTCAGGCAGAGGCCACCAGATTTTGATTTAAAATGTCCTTGTATTTCAAAGCGTTCATGATGCCATGCACCCTAACAAGGTTCCTAGGGCCTCTGGAAGAGAAATAGGCCCACAGCATCACCAATCCTCCCCCATACTTCACAGTGGGCATGAGGTGCTTTTCTGCATGCTCATCTTTTGTGTTCCGCCAGACCCACTTTTTGTGTTGCCAAAAAGCTCTATCTCGGTCTCATCTGACCAAAGCACATGGTCCCAGCTGAAGTCTTAGTACCGCTTAGCGAACTCCAGACGTTATGATCGTGAGTGAGAAAAGTTTTTTTCCTTGCATGCCTCCCGAACAGCTTGTTGGCATGTAGATTGTGCCTGATGGTTGTTTTGGAGACTTTGTGAACCCCAAGATGCTACCATTTGTTGCAATTCTTTAACAGTGAGCTTTGGAGAACTTTTTATTTCTCTTACCATCCTCCTCAATGTGCGTGGTGGCAAAATAATCTTGCGTCCTCGTCCAGGCTTGTTTACCACTGTTCCAGTTGTTTTAAACTTCTTAATGATTCCTCTGACAGTAGATATGGGCAGGTGCAGGCGATTGGCTATTTTCTTGTAGCCATTGCCTGACTGGTGAAGATCGACACACAACTGCCTTACTTGAATGGTGTGTTCCTTTGTCCTTCCCATGTTGCGATGTTTCCAAAATTTCAATGTTCTGGGACAGGAAAATGCTCCAACACAGGGAAAAATCCACAAAAAGAGCTTCACAGGTCTTGATAAGACTGACAGGTCTGGTCAAATGTATCCTTCCACTATTTCTCATTGCAATTTCTCCTACTACAATTTTTCTCCTTACATACTCTTGTCCAGCCCCCTCCCACCTTCCAGCTTTTTTTCAATTCTCTGGGACTTTCCCCTCTCAGGCATGCCCAGGACATGCCCAAAACCTAGCTCCAGACTGGCTTAACAAAAGTAATGTCAATACTGCAATCTAGTGGCATTTTTTTCCACATTACTTTGCAAACAATAGGCGTTTTTCCACTGGGTACTTTTTTGAAAGCGGCTGAGTGTTTTGGCTACGCCCACTTTTTAGTTCCTCTCGGCCCTCCGTTCCCATTAGGTACTTTAGTAGCGGCTCACCAACGGAGTTGGAGTGTGAGGTTAATACTTCTGCGACACTTACGTGTTTTCATTTCATTTGGATCCTTCCCGGCTCGTCTTGACCCTCTCTTTCCCCCAGTAAACGAGCATGGCCTGGACCTCGCAGTCAACCCACTTGTCGGAGGTCTTTCTTTTAACTTTTTCCATTCTTGTTTTTCTATTCTTGAATTTGATTCTCTCAAATCCAGAGATGCCAAAGCTTACGTCTTAGGCGTGAGTTTCTCCTCTTAGTGGCGTTCACGTTTTCGTGCTGTAGTCAGCAATTATTCAATCAAAGCGCACTGAAGAAATTCACTCACGGAATTTAAGTCATTGTGCATTAAATCAATAAGTTTCACGTGCATTACGGTGGATTTCCCCCCTAATGACACGGAAATTATGACTCTGGGAATTCTCAGGCTTGTTATTACTGAGGGATTAAAAGCAATGGAATTGCTGCTTTTTTCTTGGCGATGTTTATGTTGTGCTTTGTGTCGAGTTCTAAGCAGGTCATATCCCATCTCAACAGTATCCAGATATCAGCATTGACTAATGAGTAGTGGCTCAGAAAGCGGCTGAGAAAGTATCGCATTCCTGAACATATGTTTCTCTTTATAACGTTGCATTTGTAGCAAACTTGTCGTGGTGTTTGATTGTTTGACACAGAAAGCAACGTTTAATATAGTGGTGCATTAGCTGAGACCTGCAAATGGAAATAAGCAATGTGGAGAATGAGCTGCAGTAATTTACTTTACCGCAAAATAGCTGGCTCGATTCACTTCGTTCTTATGAAGACACCTCTGTTCTAACAAAAGTATCTGCATGAAGACTCAGCTCAGCTCACTTAGATTTAAAATGAGAAAATCACGACACGAAGGCGGTGTCCTATTACTAGTGAGAACCAGGCAAGTGCAGACAAGTGCACACACAGGCAATCGCTGAGTCACTCAGCCTTGTTCGCGCACACCTCAAACTCCTGCTTCTCACGGCAAAACCGTTTATCCTGTCAGCAATGTAACCACATCATTCAAGGAACGAGACTTTGCTGAGTGCGCGGATGTCTTTTTTATTTCTGAGTGATATATTTTTAGAATAACAGTGATCTAAAAACTCTGGCCGTTTGCTGTTCTCCCAAAATTATGGGTGATTTTTGAATGGAAGAGATAGCGAAGTTGGACGTGCCTCCTGTCCTTTGACTGCTCCCTGAGCCAAAACTATATACTTCACTGCTACAAAAGTGATACTGCTTTAACGAGAACAAATTTTCCTACATTTTTGTGAAATTTCATGAGGAGGGATTCAAATTTATTGAAGTTAGAGCGATAGAGAAAGAGCTTTTTTCAGTCTGCTCTTAGCTCCCACTCTAGCTGTGGCAGAAGAGTTCGATGACTGTTTCAATGCATTTCTGGGACAAAAAATTGAGAAAAAGTTTAATATTTTAAAAAGTATAAATAGTATGAAAGAGAAAAATAATAGCAATAATGTCCAGAAAACGCTGAACATTTTTATATATGAATTGATGAAATAGCACAAAGTACAGGTACTACCCAGAAAATTAGAATATTCTCAAAAAGTTCATGCATTTCTGTAATTCAGCTTAAAATGTGAAACTTACATATTATGTAGACAAATAACATGCAAATCAATATATTTCAAGCTTTTATTTGTTTTGATTTTGCTGATTAGGACTTAACCTCAAATTCAAAAACTCAGAAAATTAGAATATTACATGAAATCGATTTAAATATATAAATAAATAAATTAATTAATTACTAAAAAAGAATTTTAAATACAAAAATGTCTGGCCTCTGAAAGGAAAATCTTGCATCTGTAATTAGTACTTGGTTGGGGCCCCTTTTGCACGAATGACTGCTTCAATCCGGCGTAGCATGAACGCTACCAACCTGTGGCATTTCTCGGCTGTTATCGAAAACCAGCATGCTTGAATCACGGCCTTGAACTCTTTTTTTATTGTTCGGTCTCTTTTCGTTCACCTTTCTCTTGACAATGCCCCATAGATTTTCTATGCGGTTCAGGTCAGGTGAGATTGCGGGCCAATCAAGCACAGTAATCCCGTGGTTGTTGAACCAGGATTTTGGTACTTTTGGCAGTGTGGGCAGGTGCCAAGTCCTGCTGGAAGATGAAGTCTGCATCCCCATAAAGCTGGTTCGTTGAAGCAAGCATGAAGTGCTCTAAAATGTTCTGGTAGACTGCTGCGTTTACTCTGGACTTGAGAAAGCACAGGGAACCAACACCAGCAGCTGACACGGCTCCCCCAGTCATCAAAGACTGGGGAAACTTAACACTGGACTTCATCCATTTTCCATCATGCGCCTCTCCAGTCTCCCTCCAGACTCTTGGACCTTTGTTGCCAAATGAGATGCAAAATTTGCTCTCATTAGAAAAGAGGACTTTGGACCACTGGGAAACAGACCAGTTCTTCTTTTCTTTAGCCCAGCGAAGGTGCCTCTGGCGTTGCTTGCTGTTGAGGAGTGGCTTGACAACAGTAATTTGACATTTAAAGCCCATGTCCAGCATCCGCCTTTGTGTTGTTTCACACACAATATTGGTTATATTCACAATATTCTAATTTTCTGAGTTTTTGTATTTGAGGTTTTAATGAGCTGTAAATCATAATCATCAAAATTACAACAAACAATTGCTTGAGATATCTCACTTTGCATGTAATGAGTCAATAAAATATATTAGTTTTACCTTTTATGTTGAATTGCCAAAATAACCCGACTTTTACACGATATTCTAATTTTCCGAGTAGTACCTGTATGTAGGAGTAGTTTAATCGCGTGGAACGGAGGAAGAAGTAAAATGGCCAACATGAAAAACAATAATGCGAATGCTTTCAGCATTCGCACTAATAATAAGTATAAAGAAAATGGCCGACTACAGCATTCACACTAGTCACGCTAATAAGTATAAAGAAAATGGCCAGCATGAAAAACAATTTTGACAGCACTCACACTAATGTGAACAATTTCATTTCATATGGAGAAAAAAAACTAACAATGACAATGAGAACTATTTCACTTTTAAGAAACTGAGAATTTAAAATAGGCCTGTACAGGGGTTTATAAAATCCGTCATCTGTCATATTTAGTCGTCGTTAACAAAAGAATATCAGCGCCCATAATCTAAAAGCTCACTTCACACATAGATGAACGCATCAGGCCCTGTGTAGGCATGGAAGAACGAACACATCAGGAAATGAACAGAAGAGTGTTCATTATCGGACGCAGTGACCAGGTCTGCAGCCTCGAACGCATCCAAAAATGAACAGGCATCCGTTCAAAAATGAATGCGTTCACTGTTCAGAATATTGACAAGCTCCCTAATTCACATGAAACACATCAAATTTGTGAATATCACCAAAATCGTTACAGAAAGCGCTTGGGTTTGTATTGGAGACATGTAGGAAGTCATATTGACCTTGGAAGGTCAAATGTGACCTTGTGAAAATTCAATGACTTGTATCAATAAAATGGTCACATATGGAGCCTGGGTTTGTTTTATAGACATCTAGGAAGTGACATATGAACTTTCATTTGGTGACATTCAACTTGTCTGTTGGTGACCTTCGAAGGTCAAACTCGACATGGTGAAATTACCATGACTTATATCAGATAGAACCAAGTTTTGTATTCAAGACATTTAGAAAGTCATATATGTAGTCTATTTGGTGACCTCAACTTGACATTTTGTGACCTTTAAAGTTCACAATTGACAAAAATGAATTTTCCATGACTTGTGTCACCTAAACCGCTTCAGAGCTTAGGATTGTATTGCAGACATATAGGAGGTCTTATAAATGTATGTGAACATCAGTGACCTTAACATTGACCTTCAATGATTTTTTAAGGTCAAACTTCACATGAAATTTTAATAGCTTGTATCATCGCAATAAGATTGCTTGCCGGTAAGCTACAGGACCCTTGGTCCTTTTTTTTGCTTTCTCGTTTGCTAATTCAGTGCGTTCTGGCTGTATGTGATATACCTTGTATGGTTTCAATCGGTAGGCTCTGCTTTTATGTGATTTAACACTTGTGCGGCAGGATGAAGTTATAGATTCGCTACACACACAGGCAACACCAACTCCAGTAACGTCTTTTTGCTATGAGCTTGTTTAGTTGCGTGGTGCTGGAATTGTGCTTTCTTTCAGTAAACATCGTTATCATCATAGTTAATAATAGTGGTGATAGCTAGTTGTAAAGTTATCAAAAATAGTTATTTCTTGATTAGTGGGTGTATAATATGATTACATTTCCACTCTGTAATCAAGCCTTGCCTTGTATGGTGTTTGCTGTGAGCTGCACCACTGCTGCTCCAGGGGCACTTGGGTCCAATAGGTTAAAACATACCCCAAATCCAAATGGTCAAGTGCTAAAGGGGAGTAATAAAACAGCCTTATGAGTATAATATTTGGCATTTAGATAATGGAAAACAAAACCATGTGCGACTGATGATCTCGTCTTTCAGGTTAGAGGCTGTATGCCTATGTGTGGAATTATGCCAGGCAGTATTAAGGATCTGACATCATGTCCGGTGTCACCAGCAGGGATTTCCATGATAAAAAATCCAGCTAATCAGAGTTAAATATTCGTTTTTATGTGTATTTTTCTTCGAAAAAAGACAATAGCTATGTTGCAGTAGCCTTGCATTTCTCTTTTTGAGAACAGATGATTGACCACAACTGTTCCCCTTTTAAAGGAGAGGTGATGATGCTCGGAAGTAGTAACTGGAATGTGTAGCAAATATCACATTTTGAATTTGATATTATTTTCAAAAAACAATTTTGATGAGTTAAAACATTACTAATTTTGTCCATACATTTTTCAACTGAATAAAAGAGATTGGTGTATTACTGTTATTATTCCAATTTATATTTCACGCATTGGCTTGATTATTCTGGAATTTAGGCTGTATGTTATGATGTGCTTTGCCATGGAGCAATGCCAGGAGAAATTTCTGAAGGCTTTCGGCAGTCATGGCTGCCGAAGCTTTACCTCCTGTGAGGTTGGTTTACTGATCTTGGGTCATCCCTGACTAATGTGATGTTACAGGTGCGGGCTCTGGTCTCACAAAGTCAGGCGGCAAATTCATCCGCCCCAAGGGAAACGGGGCCAGTTGAAGAAGAGTCTGTAGAACCAGAGGACTCCAGTGCAGAAAATTTGGACATCATTGGTAAATCCTTCTGTCTCACTCTGCATTTCTTGGGGGTTGGATTGTAAACAAGTCTAGCAGAAATTTGGGTTGAACCAGTAGAAGGGGCAAATTAACAACACACCGGCAGTAATTGAAAATGGCGAGAAGTTCCCCTTTAGGCTGGCTTTAGGCTGTATCTTCGGTAAATATCTCAAAAAGCACAAATAGATTACAAGCATCAGCAGCATTAGTGCTGTAAGCTTTTTAATGCTTCTCTGAGAGGAAGCAACTAATTAGTCTTGTTGAATCAAGTCATTTTTCGTTGCTCTCATTATAACGATTTTCTCTTTTAGTGGAGCGGGTAACTTGAGAATAGCAGGGAAAAAGTGCAAATAGTGATACAAGCATGAAATTCGGCATAACTATTCTTCTTTGTCTCCTGTCTCATAATCAACCTCCGGCCACACAGAATTTGACAGTTTTTCAAAATGGCTTCCTTCCGATATATGAATATGGACATTTAATTCCTTAATCACTTATACATTTCTTTATCATTGTCAGTTTATGCTAAAATATTGAGAGCAAGCCCACAAGTACTAAGATTATGTAAAATAGTTTCTAGAAACATCCAAGATGGCTGTCATCATATCCAAAAAGAGCAAAATATTTGCGTTTAAGTTCATATGTGCGCTAAAAGGTCAGGTAATAGATTGATCTGGGGTAAATCTAGCTGGATCAGTTTATTTTTGCAAGTAAGAAAATAATTAAGCTCTTTTTAATTAATTTTCATTCTAATTTGAAAACATGAACATAAAGGTAAATATAACATTGTAATAGTGTAGTGTCATTGCACTACCAGGGCACACTGGTTGACACTATAGCTGTGAAACTCAGCATGGGGTTCAATGCTAGCTAATGGTAGAAATTTGTCATTAGTTTCCCAAATGCTGTTTTTCTAGCCCCATTTTAAAGTTAAACAGCCGCACCTGAATTGACAGGATGTGCCAGCGCGGGAGAGCCGAGCCAAAGAAGACGGGGCTATAGCCTTCTGGAAGGTGTACAGATCACACGGGAATTAAATAGCATTGGATGAATGATCAGGCTAGGGGTAGGATTGAAACATATCTGAGCCTAGTTGTATCCAATATCTGAAAGTGCTTACATGTTGTATAGGTGGTAAAAGGATAAGGATTGGAAGCGATGGTTTAGTTTATCTCTTTATGACTGTAAGAATGCGAAGATATATGAATTCAGAATGATTGTGTCGAAAATATGCAATTTTTGTAGCTTATAGGCTGAAAATATTCAAAATATAGAGCAAATTTGCCACCATTTTGAAAACTTGTCGGCCATCTTGGATATAACTATAAATTGAAGTGGCCGGAGGTTGATTTTGATTTATGGGGATATTAAGAGTTCTCATGCTAAGTCTGTTGCTTGTATCACCATTTGCACTTTTTTTCAGCTACCCCGCTCCACTATTTGTTGGGGGGAGTTAGCTATGCAATATTTACTGTACTTTCATCGGCAAAGAAAGTTTGTGTTGACAAATTATGTGTGAATGTCAAACTTCTATGGAAAGTCAATGTGAGCAAAAAAAAAGCAATGTGTGAATTCAGTTTGTTGGTGTAGTTAGAAGCATTGCCTACATTTACGCTGATGAGCCAAAACATTAAAACCACATACAGACAAAGCAAATAACATTAATTACCTCACGACAAAGGCGCATTTCAAGGTCTGTAAACAGATCTTCATTATTAAGCGCAAAGTCAGTTCTCGCAGTCAACGTTATGATTGTGGGAGAAGTGGGACCTGAGCCACTTTGAAGAGGCCCAGACAGTTCTGGGCCAGCGAGTGGGTCAGACCATCTTCAAAGCAGCAGAGCTTGTGTGGTGCTCCCAGTCAGCAGTGGTGAGTACCTGCTGAATAACTGTGGTCTAAGGAGGAACAAACCATGAACCGCTGACAGGGTGTTGGGCACTGAAGGCTCATCGATGGGCAAGGGCAACAAAGACAGGTCTGGTCCAAACAGATGGAACGACTATTGTGGCAGAAGCAATGGAGAATTTTAATGATACTTTCATGAGGAATGCGTCACAGCACATAATGCATGGCACCTTGCTACTATGTGCAGCACTTGGTTGCTGGGCAAAATGTCCATTCTAGCCTTGGTCTGCTCACAGATGTGCCTACAAGGGACTCGTGAGCATCAGAATTAGACCTTAGAGAAATTGAAGAAGGTCACTTGGTTCATTAAGAGTCCTATTTTCTTCAACATCAGGTGATGCAGCCAGCTACATCTGCATAATTTACCTGGGGCATAAGGGGGACCTACACACTATTTAGCAGGTGGTTTTTATGTTGTGGCTAATCGGTGTATCTATCGAATGATAATGTACATTTAAAAAAAAAAAAAAAAATATATATATAATATAAATGTATTCCATTATTATACAGATGAATTGGTGTTGATTTGAATTGACTGAACTGAGCAGGGTAGTGTGTCTGTAATACCTTGATGTATTAGAATTTTTATTATTCTTTGGTTGTTTAAGTAAAATTTTTCCTCTTTAGGTATGGACCTGTTGGAGGAGATGTTACAGGAGTGGGATCAGGCCCTGAAACGCGTGAAGGTATAGTGATTTGAGCGAGGAGCCAATTAAGTTGGAAGCATTTTTACCCCTCAGCCCGACACGGGCTCGAGGGGTATTGTCGTCCCTTCGGCGGGCGGGCGGGCAGGCGGCTGCCGCCAATTTTGTCCGGGCTATTTCTCTGTAACCACTTGGGTTAGGAAGTTCATAATGCAAATGTGGACTCCCCATGGTGGGTAGGTGTGCCTTTTCGAGGTTTCGTCCCAGTTTGACCCTTGACCTTGCAGCAGTGACCTTGACTTTCAGAACATTGTCCGAGCTATTTCTCTGTAAACACTTTGGGTAGGACGTTCATATTGCATATGTGGACTCCCCATGGGGGGTAGGTGTGCCTTTTCGAGGTTTCGTCCCAGTTTGACCTTTGACCTTGCTGCAGTGACCTTCACTTTCAAAACTTTGTCCGGGCTGTTTCTCTGTAACCACTTGGGTTAGGAAGTTCATATTGCATATGTGGACTCCCCATGCGCGGTAAGTCTTCCTTTTTGAGGTTTCTTCCCAGTTTGACCTTTGACCTTGCAGCAGTGACTTCGAGGCTGAGGGGTATTGCCCGCTTCAGCGAGGCCCATTTTCATGAAGTCAGTTTGCATTACGACGTGTTCCTTAACACCAACAAGCACTGATTTGTCAGCGAACTTTAAGATCATGTTGTATTCGTCTGCTACTGGTAAAGCAAACTGAGTTATTAAAGCTGGTTCATTTGAAACGGTATTAACAGGTGCATTTCCATTACATCGTGAGCAGTCCTACTGCAGCTTGCAGGTTTAACGCAAACTTTGCCCGCCGGTGTCTCCCAAAACAACGAGAACCACAGCTGATGGTCTTGCTATCGAAGCCAGTCTGACTAGCCTAATCCATAAGAAAGAAATATATATAGCCACCGCCAACAAACCCAATAAAACGTGTCATTTCTGCTCATCTCATTGATTAGCGGAAAGGGGTTACACCATAGGCTATTAAACTTCACTTTGCGGATTATTTACTGGGCATGTTTGGCATTTTTAATGCAATTTAATTGTTGAAGTGCTGAAACCGAAAGCTGAATGGCAGAGTTGAGTGAATGGCGTTTATGTTCACGCAGCTTTGAAATTTGTAAATTGCGCTTTGAGACATCATATGTGAATTCCCTTTCTCCAGTTTATTTCTTAAGTAATTTCTTTGATTAGTCATTTTTACCCCTCAGCCCTCACGGCTGACGGGGTATTGCTATCCTTCGTGCGGTTGGGCGGGCGTCTCCAAAAACTGGGACATCAGGCTGAGGGGTATTCCGTGCATTGCACGCCTATTTTGTTATTTAGAATAGGCTAGATACTTAACATTGTTCGAATCAAGTGAACCTCTCCTGGATTATTCTGTATTGCAGTTTCAAAGGAAAAACAAAGCATCCCTTACGGTAGTCTGCTGGAATGGACTGTTATGTCAGCTGTTTTCTTTAAACACAAATTAAAAGCCCAGCAGATTAAATCAATTAATAGCAACAATGAAAATGAAAATAACTCTGATTGCTCCCAATTGTTTATTGAATGTTATTTCCACTTTGTCCATTTGTGAGACACTATCACAGTCCATAAAAATTTCAATAATAACAATTAGCACTTTGCCTTTGTTTGTCGCAAGCTGCACGCAAGAAACACTTCGCACCTGTGTCGGCCTTTTTTTCTGCGTAAAATGGATTGATTGAGAAGGTACTAATTGAGCAACATATTGAGAAACCTGTCTTGTCAATCTGGTATCCCAGCACTGTTCAATACAGCTCGGGTTGGCTCTATGTACAAATTACCTTTGACACGGTGACGTCACGCAGCTCCTGTGGGTAATTACGAGGCAGCCATGTGGGCGTACAGTAGTCATGTAGTCAAGACCGCCTTAGCCGAGACCAAGACACTACCAAGACCAAAGGGCAACGAGACCACGACAAGACCGAGACCAAGACAGACCATTTCGAGACCAAGACCAGAGCAGGACGAGACCGAGACTGAGACCGAGACCAAACAAGCCTTTCGCTTCACTGTAAATATGGGCAGTGTTTGGGTGAAATAATTCTGTGTAGCAACTGCATGACAGCTATTATTGCCCTTTCAGAGGATTGAGACTTTATAGGAATTTAAATTTTTCCTGTTAGGGATTGGTATGGTTACGCAGTCCAAAATCCATTGTAACCGTTCCGGAGACATTTAATATTTAAGATCTCCATCCAAGATGAATAGCTGCGGCAGCCGCTGAATTCTAATTTTGCCTTTACAAACGTGCACAAACAAAGCTGAAAGAAATGTAATGGGTTTCACTCAAATTTTCGTCATTTGAGGTGCCAACTTCATGAAGCTGGAAAACGGATAGGAAAGTTCCCTTGCATGAATTTTGGAATCTTCTGAAACCAGTGAATAGTCATATTTAGCAAATTTAGCATGATTTAACTAATTTAACTCTGCAGGACTGATATCGGCGGTAATGATGACAAACTGGGAAAATAGGGGGCAACCACCAACAGTCGACCACCTGCCGATTTGGCTATTTTCATCTGGCTGATGGTTTCGGTTAAAGCCATTGAAGACACGAAAATTCAGAACACTCAACATGACACCAGGACATTTTTAAGACCCTCAGTAGTTACCCTGCATACATAGCTATCCTCAAAACTTCGAAGCCATTCATTTGTAAAACAGCCAGGCCCGTCGCTAGAACTGGGAACACTTGCTGTCTCAATGACGATATCAACAGCTGAATAAAATTATCATTGTTTGTTTTTTGCAGCATTTTCCAAAAAGAAATCTAAATTATTTAATGTTATAACGTCTTATGTTTAATTAAAATGATGACTAATGTACCGTGATGACATCGACTTGCCAGCACTAAGTTGCAGTGGTATAAATATTCAGTAGTACACTGTAGTAGTATTTGCAGGTCTCAATTAGTATGAATATTTCAGTTTTGAAAGATACCGATGCAAACAACGGTCGGGGTCCGAAACTGTCGTGAGTGTGCCTGTCATGGCCCCCCCGCCACTGGATCCTAGTGCTGTTTCACTCGCTGCGCCCCCTATTGTTACGATACTAGGTAGAGAAGCACTGTGCCAGAATGATGTCCGTTGAAGACAGCGTGACAATAGACTTTGCACGTGCAAACCTCCTAAACTGCTTAAAAATCAAGTGGGACGAGGGTAAAAGTGGGGGGGGACAATGGCCCCCTGGCCCGCCCCTTTTCCGGCGCCAGTGGATTAACAAATTTTTCACTCCGAGAGCACTCCACGCTTAACAGGTGCTGCTTGTTCTCCCCGATTAGGTAAGCTGACAATCATTTATCTGAACGCATATTGCTGTATTTAAATCATTGTTATTCAAAATTGCATACCTGCGCAAATAGCTTGAACCACATGCTTTTTGCCGAGTGCCACTTTTTTTTTTTTAATCAACACACGCAATACCGCGAGTGAAAGGCGATATTTCATTGGAATTGTGACCAGTTCAATCAACGCAAAGCATTGGCCTATTATTAAGTAAAAACATTTTTTGTATTAAATTTAGCCCATGATTTCATCGCTGGTAGACCGTATATGGAAAGAAACCGTGCCTTCATTTGGCAATTTCGATAATTGGAAAATGCGTCAATGAAGGAAAATGATTGAGAACTTGCCAGGACTAATTCTTGTCATGAAGGGACGTGTCTGTCCCCCCCCCCAAATTCCCAGTTCTAGCGACAGGCCTGAAAACAGCACAAGCTCCCCAATACTATGACTGAGTAGCAATATGCTTCATCCAGTGAATTCGCTAGGAAATTTTATTAATAAAATGCTCGTGATAACTGACTTTTCCTATGACCGTTAACTTAGCTAGAGGTAGCGAGATTAACTGCAGTTAACCAGGGTTAGTCAGCAGATGCTTGCAAACAACTTAAATTCCGAGTCCTGAAAAGATTATACCAGATTATATCAGAGTAGCGCACAATTGGCTATCGCGCGACAGGGTTTCAAATTGGGAAGAGACTGCAGGATTTGGGTATATAATACCAGCTTTGTTCGTTGCTCCAGCGCCTCCTGTTGGCCAGACGGGCGCTCGTCAGGAAGACTCCGGGTTGGTTCATGTTCGGGTATCCTCCGCCCTGGTTCTGAACTTGCGGAGATTCAACCAATGAGTGTACAAGAATCAGTGGCAGACAGGCACGTGCTTTGGAGGAGAGCCGTGAACTGTCTCACTATCCTGAGTTGGCAGCAAGGGGTCGCATACGAGCAAGCTTTGTACATAGTTCTCCAATTGGGCATTCCAGATTCGGGTGGGATTGGAGATGCCAAATTTATAAAAGAAACACCTCGGAAATACAAGTTTCAGGGATATCCTGTTTTCGCCCCACCCGCCGCCGCGTACGCAGATTTTAGCCATTATAACGATAACTCACAAAATACTTTACTTTGGCTTCTCATTTTTAGCATATGGGTAGATATGGTAGAGAGGATGAACTGATTAGATTTTGGGCAAGTATGCACTCCTAGGTTTGCCTCCAGGTGGCGCTATATATTGAAAACCATCACCATATCTCTGGAATAATTACTTGCACAGACCTCAAATTTGCCTCATATTGTACATCTGATAAAAGGGGAATCTAATAAAGGGGGCTTCGAGTATTGGGGAATGTTGGGGATATACCCTTTGCTGTCGGCCGCCGACAGCGTAGGCCTAGTTGAAAAAAGTATTTTAATCCAACCCTGGTACTGGCAGTCTCGGTCAGGGCGATTTGACAAAATCTGCACACCGCAGAAACCTTTTTTTCTTTGTTATTTCACATGTAGATTCTTTGCAATCTGTAAAGGAAAACTTTATAATAGATGAATTAGCTGACATTTTTTTGACCGGACTAATTCTTTGCGCATATGTTGTGAGACGAGACAGAGAGGCGGGAGGGGAGTCCGCGCAGGCAGGGAAAAATTTATATTCACGTTTTTAAAATAGATGCCTCTTATTGGCTGCATTTGAAGAAGGCTGAGTAGTAATAATGAGGCTGAAACAGGACCAGCTGCTTGCCTGGATTTTGAAATCCCCTCAAGACTGTATGTCCAATACCAAGACCAGAGAGCGTCGAGACTAAGACAAGACCAAGACCAGGTAAAAGTGGTCTTGAGACCGAGACCGGTCTTGAGTACTACAACACTAGCGTATAGCCATGCTTTGCACACTTAGCAGACTTAGTCACCTGGTGTCTTCAGTAATCAAACACTTATTATTATCCCCCTGGCATACTGTATAATGCAGGGAGATATAGTCGTAGGTGCGGTCGTCCGTCCGTCTGTCCATCTGTCTATCTTTCTGTTACATTTAGTTTCCAGAGCATAATTTGAAAACCGTTCAATATTTTTCCACAAAACTCAGTGTGCACATTAATTATGACCTGACGTGGTGGTTTTGCTAATCTGAAGATGATGACATGGGGCCAGGGGGGATATGCCATCTCCTGATGGCTCTTGTTAAAGGAGAAGTACGGTTTTTACAGTTTTGACATTATTTGTGGCATTAAATACAATCATTTACTCACCCACATAACTTTCGTGTCACTCAGTCCTTCAGAAGATATTTAGATCCAAAGAGAGCCGCGTATATCTGTATAATGGGAGTGAATGGGACACCGAGAGCGTAGCCTCTAATGCTGCATTATCTGTCGTGAAACTTTTTAATTTGACCAATATTATGTTATGATCCGCTCGTGCTGTTCCCCTTTTGAGTCCGAGGTTGCCTGTTATCGTCATCTGGCGTCTGTAGCTTGACTTACTAACTTCTGAACTGAACGTTGTCATCTCAGGTTCAGCGCGCAGAAGCAGTACGGTTCATTAGCTCAGCTAAGGCCAGCGCTTTGCGTGGATTTTGCTACCGCTAGTTTTGTGCATCGTGGCTGAATATTTTTCGGATAACAAAGTTGTGGACGACAGCTTTGAATATGATGGGTGTCCATTCATGTGGCCAAAGAAAGCCCCAGGCTATTGACGCTACAAACTGCACACAGAGAAAAGTTCAGAAAACGCTGAGTAAGTGGGCCATCGTTGGCTGTTCCAACTGGTCTGATCGGGAGAGAGAGAAACGATTTTACCGTGTGCCCGGTATTAGAGGCTACAGAATCAGGGTGAAAAAAATTTCCAGGGCTGACTTGGACATATACAGAGGAAATCCATTAGTGACCATTTCATCCGTGGTTAGTTTTTTGTGATTATACACTTGAGGCAGTTTGTATTGGATTATACAGTGCCATCCATAATTATTGGCACCCCTGGTTAAGATGTGTTCTTTAGCTTCTAATAAATTTAGTTTTTCTCTAAATAATATAGAACCACAATGAAAAAAAGAGGAAAATCCAACCTTTAATTCAAGTGCATTTATTCAGTCGGAAATGATTATTTTACATCAAATCATGTGTGCCACAATTATTAGCACCCCTGATGTTAATACTTTGTACAACCCCCTTTTGCCAATAAAACAGTACCTAATCTTCTCCTATAATGTTTCTCAAGATGGGGAAAATACTGAAAGAGGGATCTTCGACCATTCCTCTTTGCACAATCGCTCTAAATCAGCCAGCGACCTGGGTCCTCTCCTTTGCACTCTGCTCTTCAGCTCACTCTACAGGTTTTCAATGGGGCTGAGGTCTGGGGACTGAGATGGCCATGGGAGGAGCTTGATTCTGTGTCTGGTGAACCATTTCTGTGTAGATTTGGCCACATGTGTAGGATCATTATCTTGCTGAAAGACCCAGTGACGACCCATCTTCAGCTTTCGGGCAGAGGCCACCAGATTTTGATTTAAAATGTCTTGGTATTTCAAAGCGTTCATGATGCCATGCACCCTAACAAGGTTCCCAGGGCCTCTGGAGGAGAAACAGGCCCACAGTATCATCGATCCTCCCCCATACTTCACAGTGCGCATGAGGTGCTTTTCTGCATACTCATCTTTTGTGTTCTGCCAGACCCACTTAGAGCTTTTTGGCAACAAACACCCTATCTTGGTCTCATCTGACCAAAGCACACGGTCCCAGTTGAAGTCCCAGTACCGCTTAGCGAACTCCAGACATTTGCGTTTATGATTGTGAGTGAGAAAAGGTTTTTTCCTTGCATGCTTCCCAAACAGCTTGTTGGCATGTAGATAGCACCTGATGCTTGTTTTGGAGACTTTGTGACCCCAAGATGCTACCATTTGTTGCAATTTGTTAACAGTGAGCTTTGGAGAACTTTTTATTTCTCTTAACATCCTCCTCACTGTGCCTGGTGGCAAAATAACCTTGCGTCCTCGTCCAGGCTTGTTTACCACTGTTCCAGTTTTAAACTTCTTAATGATTCCTCTGACGGTAGATATGGGCAGGTGCAGGCGAGTGGCTATTTTCTTGTAGCCATTGCCTGACATGTGGAGGTCGACACACATCTGCCTTACTTGAATGGTGTGTTCCTTTGTCTTTCCCATGTTGAAGAGTGGATAAGAGAAATAGCTTCTGTGTCACGTCATATTTATACCCCAGGGAAACAGGAAGAGATGACTTACTAATTAAATGTTCCTAGATACTCTGATCAACTTTGTAAACTACTGTAGAAATGACAGAAATACTTCAATTACATTTAATTCCTCGTAATTGTTGGGGGGGGGGGAGGGGGGCAATAATTGTGGAACAGGTGATTTTATGAAAAAAATTATTTCTTTGTCAGGGATTTTTTTTCCCCTTAAAATTCACTTGAGTTGAAGTTTACATTTTTCTACAATTTTCAGTGTGAGAGTATGCTTCTGCAATAAAAATAAAATTTATTTTAAGGCTTTTAACACATCTTTACCACGGGTGCCAATAATTATGGAGGGCTCTGTAGTTGCAAACTGATAACAATAGGCCCATTTAAGAAAACTGTTGTTGTGACCGCTTGGTCACTATCGCATGTGTGTTTGTGTGTCGCGCTACTGGAAGCGCTCCTGGAAGCGCTCCTGGTTGATTTATTTGCAGTAATTCTGACTGGTATGCTTGCGTTACTTTGGTAAGCAATCGAGGTGGTTGTTTCGTCTTAATGTTACCTGATCGTAGCTGCTACAGTTGAGGCTAAGCGGAGAGGCGTTGTACCTAAGTTGGGCTGATAAGGCTGCAATTCGTGAAACGATCGTTATGCTTATCCAGGGTCAGCCGGGAACTTTGCCGATGTGCGCCCTTGCTCTGATGCTAAAGCTGTGTCTGGTATAACAAATGATTTCTCTGCATTGCCGTGACGGAATTTTATCCCCTTTAAAAAATGTTTTGGCGAATTACAAGCTGATAAAGTGAAAACTGGATTCAGAGTTTGTCCTGCAAGGAGTTACCACTTTGCGAGCTCCACACAAGCAATGCTTTCGATCGTTTGCGTGTTTCTGCTATGAGCTCATTTAGTAACTTGCTGTCAGAATTGTTTCGTTTTGGAAGAAATGTTATCAGGAACTTATAGCAAAGTATCTTCCAGAAAAGTGGGTATATAACATTAAAGCTCCAACCGAATGTATGCAAGGCGAGACAGTACAATACTGTGATTTAGGCTCAGCCGAACTGTCCTCTGCCTCCATTGCTGATGTGCTTGCCCACACTAATGGCGACGCAGGCCGTTGCTACTAGTTAATGAGGCATTCCAGTGTTAGGTCACGTGACTATTGCAAGTCACCTATACAGATGAGGAGCTCATTAAAAGGAGGATGCGGAGGCAAAGAGAGGAACAGCTGGCCAGGGAACAACAAACCGCTGCACGTCCGCGAATAGATGGTAAATGGTGGTGTTCTTGTGGACAATGTTCGACTATGCCTATGAGGAATGCCTTTGCTGCTCCGAGTGGGGTTTGAGGTCTGGATGTCTCCAGAAATGACTGTCTCACAACTCTAGAGGCACCTGAGATGACAACGTCCAGTTCAGCGGTTTGTAAGTCAAGCTACAGACGCCGAATGGCGATAACAGGCAACCTCGGACTCAAAAGGGAAACAACACTAGTGGATCATAACAAAATATTGGTGAAATGAATGAGTTTCGCGACAGATAATGTGGCATTAGAGGCTGCGCTCTTGGTGCCCTGTTCACTCCCATTATACGGATATGCACGGCTCTCTTTGGATCTAAATATCTACCGAAGGACTTCGAGTGACACGAAAGTTATATGGGTGAGTAAATTTTCGTATTTAATGCCACAAATAATGTAAAAACTGTAAAAACGGTACTTCTCCTATAAGTATTGTGAAAATTAGTGGCTGCATTACAAAGTGCAAATACTTTACTCTTTCAACTTATTTGCAGTCTGTTGCAAAGATCAAAATTGAAAGTGTCTATTAAAAAAATCTACAAAATTCATGAGGTGAAACGTCAAATAATATGCTGTTGTATCATTTTCAATGAAATACAGGTCAAAGATGATTAACAGATCACTCTCTTTAGTTTTAATTTTTATTTAAAGTTTTGTCAGAACTGTTTTTTGATTTGGGGTTGTAAATAAAATTAAGTTAAAAATGTCTGTTGTAACGTCTGCATCTTCATTTTAAAGCTTTATGTCTGCCTGAATCATCAGAGTTAGGTCCTGCTGTATGACAGATGTGTTTCTCTGCTATTTATTTTAGGCTGAGTCACACTTGAATCCATTGAGGGAGTCTGATGATGCCACCACTACCTCGTCAGACCACCCTGTCTTTTCTGCTGCCGAGGTGCAGAACCACCCTACCACCCCATAGCTGTACAACACTATTGAAGCAATACCACGGTCGGCGCTTTACGTGGATTTTGCTCACAGTTGTTTTGTGCATCATGGCTGAATATTTTTCGGATAAAAAAGTTGTGGACGACACCTTTGAATATGATTGGTGTCCATTGATGTGGCCAAACAAAGCCTGCAAACAAACAAACGTCTGCATCTTCATTTTAAAGCTGTATGTTTGCCTGAGTCATCAGAGTTAGGTCCTGCTGTATGTCAGATGTGTTTCTCTGCCGTTTATTTCAGGCTGAGTCACACTTGAATCGATTGAGGGAGTCTGATGATGCCACCACTACCTCGTCAGACGACCCTGTCTTTTCTGCTGCCAAGGTGCGTAACCACCCTACCACCCCATAGCTGTACAACACTATTGAAGCAATACCACGGTCGGCACTTTACGTGGAGTGGAGTTTACTTTACGTGGAGAGTTTACCGCTAGTTTTGTGCATCATGGCTGAATATTTTTCGGATAACGAGGTTGTGGACGACAGCTTTGAATTTGATGGGTGTCCATTGATGTGGCCAAAGAAAGCCCCAGGCTATTGACACTACAAACTGCACACAGAGAAAAGTTGAGAAAACGCTGAGTAAGTGGGCCATCGTTAGCTGTTCCAACTGGTCTGATCGGGAGAGAGAGAAACGATTTTACCGTGTGCCCGGTATTGGAGGCTACAGAATCAGGGTGAAAAGAATTTTTGAGTTGTCAACAGTTCGACGAGCTAAATGGTTTTCAAGCATCTCCAGGGCTGACTCGGACATACACGAGAGGAAATCCATTTGTTACCATTTCATCCGTGGTTAGTTTTTTGTGATTATACACTTGAGGCAGTTTGTATTGGATTATACAGCACCCTCCGTAATTATTGGCACCCCTGGTTAAGATGTGTTCTTTAGCTTCTAATAAGTTTAGTTTTTCTCTAAATGATATAGAACCACAATGGAAAAAAGAGGAAAATCCAATCTTTAATTCAAGTACATTTATTCAGTCGGAAAAAAAAAAAAAAAAATTATTTTACATCAAATCATGTGTGACACGATTATTAGCACCCCTGATGTTCATACTTTGTACAACCCCCTTTTGGCAATAAAACAGCACCTAATCTTTTCCTATAATGTTTCACAAGATGGGAGAATACAGAAAGAGGGATCATCGACCATTCCTCTTTGCACAATCTCTCTAAATCATCCAGCGACCTGGGTCGTCGCCTCTGCACTCTTCCCTTCAGCTCACTCTACAGGTTTTCAATGGGGTTGAGGTCTGGGGACTGAGATGGCCATGGGAGGAGCTTGATTCTGTGTCTGGTGAACCATTTCTGTGTAGATTTGGCCACATGTTTTGGGTCATTATCTTTCTGAAAGACCCAGTGACGGCCCATCTTCAGCTTTCGGGCAGAGGCCACCAGATTTTGATTCAAAATGTCTTGGTATTTCAAAGCGTTCATGATGCCATGTACCCTAACAAGGTTCCCAGGGTCTCTGGAGGAGAAACAGGCCCACAGCATTACCGATCCTCCCCCATACTTCACAGTGGGCATGAGGTGCTTTTCTGCATGCTCATCTTTTGTGTTCTGCCAGACCCACTTAAAGCTTTTTGGCAACAAATACTCTATCTTGGTCTCATCTGACCAAAGCACACGGTCTCATTTGAAGTCC
Organism: Gymnothorax reevesii; assembly: GCA_029721435.1. Classification (NCBI taxonomy): domain Eukaryota; kingdom Metazoa; phylum Chordata; class Actinopteri; order Anguilliformes; family Muraenidae; genus Gymnothorax; species Gymnothorax reevesii. Next base: position 61,959,332 of record CM056581.1, read on the forward strand.
CAGTACCGCTTAGCGAACTTTTGCGTTTATGATTGTGAGTGAGAAAAGGTTTTTTCCGTGCATGCCTCCCAAACAGCTTGTTGGCATGTAGATAGCACCTGATGGTTGTTTTAGAGACTTTGTGACCCCAAGATGTGACCATTTGTTGCAATTTGTTAACAGTGAGCTTTGGAGAACTTTTTATTTCTCTTAACATCCTCCTCACTGTGCGTGGTGGCAAAATAACCTTACGTCCTCGTCCACGCTTGTTTACCACTGTTCCAGTTTTAAACTTCTTAATGTTTCCTCTGACAGTAGATATGGGCAGGTGCAGGCGAGTGGCTATTTTCTTGTAGCCATTGCCTGACTTGTGGAGGTCGACACACATCTGCCTTACTTGAATGGTGTGTTCCTTTGTCTTTCCCATGTTGCAGAGTGGATAAGAGAAATGGCTTCTGTGTCACGTCATATTTATACCCCAGGATAACAGGAAGCGATGATTTACTAATTAAATGTTCCTAGATACTCTGATCAACTTTGTAAACTACTGTAGAAATGACAGAAATATTTCAATTACATTTAATTCCTCGGAATTGTTGGGGGTGCCAATAATTGTGGAACAGGTGATTTTATGAAAAATAATAATTTCTTGTCAAGGATTTTATTTCCCTTAAAATTCACTTGAGTTGAAGGTTACATTTTTCTACAATTTTCAGTGTGAGTGTATGCTTCTGCAATAAAAATAAAAATTATTTTAAGGCTTTTAACACATCTTAACCACGGGTGCCAATAATTATGGAGAGCGCTATTGTTGCAAACTTTTAACAATAGGCCCATTTAAGAAAACTGTTGTTGTGACCGCTTGGTCACTATCGCATGTGTGTTCGCGTGTCGCGCTACTGGAAGCGCTCCTGGTTGATTTATTTGCAGTAATTCTGACTGGTATGCTTGTGTTACTTTGGTTAGCAATCAAGGTGGTAATTTCATCTTAATGTTACCTGATCGTAGCTGTTACAGTTGAAGCTAAGCGGAGAGGCGTTGGGCTCTAAGTTGGGCTGATAAGGCTGCAATTAGTGAAACAATCGTTTTGCTTATCCAGGGTCAGCCGGGAACTTTGCCGATGTGCGCCCTTGCTCTGATGCTAAAGCTGTGTATGGTAAAACAAATGATTTCTCTGCATTGCCGAGATGGAATTTTATCCCCTTTAAAAAACGTTTTGGCGAATTACAAGCTGAAAAAGTGAAAACTGGATTCAGAGTTTGTCCTGCAAGGAGTTACCACTTTGCGAGCTCCACACAAGCAATGCTTTCGATCGTTTGCGTGTTTCTGCTATGAGCTCATTTACAAAACCCAAAACCAGTGAAGTTGGCACGTTGTGTCAATCGTAAATAAAAACAGAATACAATGATTTGCAAATCCTTTTCAACCTATATTCAATTGAATACACTGCAAAGACAAGTTACTTAATGTTTGAACAGGTAAACTTTTTTTTTGCAAATATTTGCTCATTTGGAATTTGATGCCTGCAACATGTTTCAAAAAAGCTGGCACAAGTGGCAAAAAAGACTGAGAGAGTTGAGGAATGCCCATCAAACGCTAATTTGGAATATCCCACAGATGAACGGGCTAATTGGGAAATGCGTGAGCTGATTGTCGAACGGTTTAAAAACAACATTCCTCAACGAGCTATTGCATGAAATTTAGGGATTTCATCATCTACGGTCCGAAATATTGTCAAAAGGTTCAGAGAATTTGGAGAAATCACTGCACGTAAGCGACAAGGCCGAAAACCAACATTGAATGCCCGTGACCTTCGATCTCTCAGGCGGTACTGCATCAAAAACCGACATCAGTGTGTAAAGGACATCACCACATGGGCTCAGGAACACTTCAGAAAACCACTGTCAGTAACTACAGTTCGTCGCTACATCTGCAAGTGCAAGTTAAAACTCTACAATGCAAAGCGAAAGCCATTTATCAACAGCACCCAGAAACGCCGCCAACTTCGCTGGGCCCAAGCTCATCTAAGATGGACTGATGCAAAGTGGAAAAGTGTTCTGTGGTCTGACGAGTCCACATTTCAAATTGTTTTTGGAAACTGTGGACGTTGTGTCCTCCGGACCAAAGAGGAAAAGAACCATCCGGACTGTTATCGACGCAAAGTTCAAAAGCCAACATTTGTGATGGTATGGGGGTGTATTAGTGCTCAAGCCATGGGCAAATTACACATATGTGAAGGCACCATTAATGCTGAAAGGTACATACAGGTTTTGGAGCAACATATGTTGCCATCCAAGCAACGTCTTTTTCATGAACGCCCCTGCTTATTTCAGCAAGACAATGCCAAGCCACATTCTGCACGTGTTACAACAGCATGGCTCCGTAGTTAAAGAGTGCAGGTACTAGACTGGCCTGCCTGTAGTCCAGACCAGTCTCCCATTGAAAATTTGTGGCGCATTATGAAGCGTAAAATACGACAACGGAGACCCTGGACTATTGAACAACTTAAGCTGTACATCAAGCAAGAATGGGAAAGAGCTCCACCTGAAAAGCTTCAAAAATTGGTCTCCTCAAGTTCCCAAATGTTTACTTGTTAAAAGGAAAGGCGATGTAACACAGTGGTAAAAAGGCCCCTGTGTCAACTTTTTTGCAATGTGCTGCTGCCTTTAAATTCTAAGTTAATGATTATTTGCAAAAAATAAATAAAGTTTCTCAGTTTGAACAATTAACATCTTGTCTTGTTGTAACTAAAATTGAGTTAAAAATGTCTGTTTGACTTGTAACGTCTGAATCTTCATTTTAAAGCTGTATGTTTTCCTGAGTCATCAGAGGTAGGTCCTGCTGTATGACAGATGTGTTTCTCTGCCGTTTATTTCAGGCTGAGTCACACTTGAGTCGATTGAGGGAGTCTGATGACGCCACCACTACCTTTTCAGACGACCCTGTCTTTTCTGCTGCCGAGGTGCGGAACCACCCTACCACCCCTTAGCTGTACAACACTATTGAAGCAATACCTTCCTGTACTGTTAATGTAGCCCTCGGACGAAGTCGGGCGGCTACTATGGATTCACGTTTGTCGTTGCTGCCGCATCCGTGTCCATAGACACTTCCCCGTGGACGCTCTACAGGCAGTAATTTTTGACCGATTACTTTCATATTTGGTATGGAAATGTGCTGTACTTCACTTATGAACTCTATCAATTGTGGTTGCTGTGGCGACAGTATTGCTCAAATTATATGCATATTGGTGGCAAAACATAGACATTTCTTTGTGGATGCAGTACAGGCTGTAATTTTTGACCAATTACTTTCACATTTGGTATGGCTATGTGGTACACTTCCCTTATAGCACCTATTGATTTTGGTTGCCATGGCGATAGTATTGCCTGAATAATATGCAAATTGGGGGTAAAACACAGATTTCTTGTGGATGCAGTACAGGCTGTAATTTTTCACCAATTACTTTGATATTTGCTATCGTCATGTGTTGTACTTCATTTGTGACACCTAGCAATTTTGGTTGCCATGTTGACAGTATTGGCCGAATAATATGCAAATTACTTGTAAAACATAGAGATTTACTTGTGGATGTCGTACAAGGTGCAATTTTTGACTTATTACTTTCATATTTGGTACAGACGTGTTATACTTCACATATGACACCTATTGATTTTCGTTGCTATGGTGATAACATTGGCCGCATAATATGAAGATTAGTGGCAAAACGTTGATTTCCTTGTAGATGCAGTACAGGCTGCAATTTTTGACCGATTACGTTCATATTTGGTGTAGACATGCGTCCTTCACTTATGACACCTATCGATTTTGGTTGCTATGGAGACAGTATTGACCGAATATGTGCAAGAAATGGGAGAAGTGGGCTTTTGGGGGCTGCACCCATGCGGCCGCAGCTGGCCGGACTGTCTAGTTTTTATGTATGCTAAAACAGCATCATTACATCTTCCCCAGAGGTATCATCAGCTCTGAATATGCTTGTGCTTTTGTCAGCTTTGGTTTTGATGTCCTGCAGCTACCGACAGCTTTTATTTCCCATTTCTTCACACAATGACCCTGGGCTATCTGTGCAGGAGTTGGATACTTTTTCTCCGGATGATGCCTCTCAGTCCCTGAGGCCCTTGGCTCTGTACGAAGAAGCCCTCGCTCTGGCGAGAGAAGGGCATGTAGCCTACAGATCATTGAGGTAACTCCACAGGCCCTGTCAGCTGGGGGGAATGTTGATGTGCAGCGAAACCTCAAGACTCAAGGTGTTCACTGTGCACTTGAGCAACTGAGAATAGGATGCATATGTATATGTCACTGACTGTGTTCCTGTGCACTTCATTGGCCAAGGCTTTTGCCTGTTCCCTTTGTGCAGGACGAAGCTCCTGGAGTGCAGTAGCGATGAGGACTTCCTGGCAAAACTGCACTGCGTGCGACAGGCCTTCCAGGTGCAGCTTCTGTTTCACTCAGTTTCATGACTAATAATGTGTAGACAATGACTAATACAATGACTAATATTGTATTTAGACACATGTAACAGTACGGTGGGCAACTTTGAAAAAACCTGCGAGCACAAAGCTAATTTTGACAGTAGCGAGCATTAAAAAATCCCCCCTTGTTTGACTTATTCCTCCAAAGCCCATCCATCCATTCACTGTACCCACTTCTCTCACTAGGGTCCAGTGTTGTGTGTGAACAGGAAAAAAGAACGGCATTCATGAACACGTTCATTTTTTTTGACGAACGATGAACTGCACTCACGCATCTGCTGAAATGGAAGAATTCCCTGAACGAGTTCATTTTGGAAGGGAATAACGGGTGTTCAATATTGTTGCCAAAAATACTTCTCCCAGAGCTTTGTGATGACGTCATCAACTGACGCCGCCGCCGCTTGGTTTATGCCAATGAGTTTATATTGACCCATTTACAGCCCACGTCATAAAAAAGATGTGTGCGCATCTTGGCAACAGAAGTAGCGGTCTCCCCAATTCAGTCTGACAAGTTATGAATCTGCAAACATTGAATTAGATATTTTACCAGCACCGAAATGTCTGGTTGTTGCGTGTACGGCTGTCAGAATTGATGTTTCATTGGTGGACTCAAGTTTTACAGGATTCTGAGAGGATCACATCCGTAAAACGCCCACTGGCTGCAAGCGAAGCATCAATTCAAACTCCAAACGTTGCCTTGATGCTTTTAAACGCCCACTGAAAGCGTCAGCCGCATCAACATTGACAGCTGTCAACACGACCGAGAAGCCATGGGTGTCACTCTCAAAATATTCAAAAAGATGACGCTAAATTTTTAAAATACCTACCGATAAAGCTTATTTTAAGTGATGAAAAAGTGCGACTTTCAGGTTACTGCGCACTATATGTTATATACAGGCATAATTTTCCTCCTAAATTTAGCTGTTTAGTAAATTAAGATTGTGATTCACTTTACTTCACCCCGCAGCAAATTAGCTAGCTAGATAACTTAGCAGTGTTAAATTCTAACCAGTGTACCTCGAGTTAGGTTCTGACTTACTGTAGATCCCTCGATAACTTAAATGCGCAGAAAATAACGGATTTCCTCTCAAAACTGCGACATGGATAAAAAGCTGGTATATTGGTTTCGACAACCTAACCCAAAAGATAAATGCGTCTCTATTGAGTTGACGCTCAAGAAATTGAGCAATGGCTAAAAGCAAAAATCTGACGTGCGTCACACGCTGCCAGTCAGCTTTGCTCCATTGAAATTAATGTAACCAATTTTTTGACGCGCGTCTCACGATTACAGACATTAAATGAAATATGTGAGAATAACTGGAGCAGATTTCATGTTTGCATGACAACTACGCAGTCAAACTCGCTAGCTAGCAACCATACAAAATAATAGCCTGCCATGCAGGTACAATTAGCTGTCAGGACGTAGTGTTTTGTTAGCTTGCCGGGACGAATAACGTCCGGAGAGCAATTGTCGTACCCCCGGCGTCCGCGTCCGAGTTCGTCCGCGTGCAGAAAAACTTTAACCTTGCCCCCTGGCGAGCTTTGTTGTCTTTCTGACCACTCTTGTTTTTCTTATTATTATTATTATTATTATTATTATTATTATTATTATTATAACCCATGCGTCATTCACGGCGGTTTTATGCCCTTGTGTTTAACTGGGAAGGACCTCTGATTTCGAGACAGAAAACTCCAAGTCTGTCGTGGTATTTAACATTCTGCTTATGTCCGCAGATAACGTAGTCATAAGCATGCAGTGACTTGTATGCTCGTAGTTCCTCCCTAGTGTAGCTACACAGTAGGTTTCTTGATCAAATGGGTATATATATATCAGGCCACGGAATACTGGGCCACTAACTAACGTCATCGACCCACTCACTGATACCATGCGGATCTGGAAATTGGTTGCCATTTGTCAAAGGTAATTTGTTTAGGAATAATTCGCGATCTTTGATGGCTAATGCCCTCACATAGCTTGACAAGCTATTATGGTCCGCCATACTTCCGTTGCCAAGATTCGCGCGCAGCCCGTATTCTAAATGGGTCTATAGAACTGGAGAGGCTGCCGCCGCTTCCTTCTACGAGCACAGTTGAAGATACCATTATGGTGTGAAATGCCCCGCACTTCTCAATTTCCCATGGAGACTATAATTGAGAAATTCCTGCTATTTTCCACCAAATTAAGGGGTCTTCAGAAACCATCTCAACATAGTTATGATCGAAAAACATATAAGAAGAAAAATTAATGCACAATTTTACATGACACTGTTCGAGACGTCGAGCATATAAAAACATGTCTTACTGGGAAGCGCAACACTGACTAGCCACTTGTCTAGCTGGCGTGTTTGGTAATTGGGTCGCTGTAGACAGCTGTGATGGAAAACTTTATCTGTAATTTAGCTAGCTAGATAAACGTAGGTGGCCCAATAAACCCAGTTTGCTTACAAAGGGTGATGGCCAGCTAGCTCTCATGCCCATGTAATGTTAGCCAAGTTGCATAACTAACTACATAGCCTTAGCCATAGCGAATGACCTGGCAGAAATGTTAGCGGTGTTCATTCCGGATGAATTGCACAAATAGAAGCATCCTTATCAGGCATCTGCCTATCTAGGGACTATTTAGTGAGCAAGCTGTGAGTTTTTTTCTTTATTATTATTATTACGATAACGCAATCCTAGCTAAGGCAGTCGACCAAACTGGCTAGCTTTCTATGATTAGCCAGCGAAGATAGCGTTTCAGCATACTGCTCGGCTGTCGGTTCCGTGAGATGAAAACATAGCTCAGTAACCATGGGAGTTCAAACTACATCACTTACGGCAATTTACTTGCAGACTATTCACTAATGCTATGCGAGTGACCAATCAGAGTCAGATGTAAGTCATATTAACCTAAAAATGGATTTATGGTTGACTAAAACAAGTGCTTATAACTTCGATCTCGAAAAGTGTCAAGAAAAAATTGCTCCTCGATTCCTTTTTTTTATGTAATCCAGTCCCATGCAGGAAAGTTTTACTATTGTACACCTTTTAAATTACAAAACTAGGCTTATGCCGTCAGAGGCGACGGCTTGGGGTATATCCCAGAACGCCCCCAATCCTCCAATTCCCCAATCCTTGAAAAGACCCAATACAATATAAAGCCCCTCAGGTCATGACCTTTCTTTTGAACTTTCAGGTCAATCGGACAAATGTTTCAGAAGATATGGCCAAAATGGTAATTTTTCCATCACAAAGCGCCACCTGGTGGCAAAATATTGAACCATACTGGTATGATGTCATCATGTGACACGTTGTGAGGTCATGACCTTGCGGTTGCACGTAGTTATATGTCAATTGGACAAATAGTTCCAAAGATATTGCAAAAATGGTGAATTTTATGTGACAAAGCTCCACCTTGTGTCAAAATTTTGAACCAAACAGGTATAATGTCATTGTGAGACATATCCTCAGGTCATGACCTTTCATTTGCAGTTGATTTGAGGTCAGTCGGACAAACATTTCCAGAGATATGAAAAAAAAGTGATTTTTTTTAGCCCCTGGTGGCCAATCTAGAAATTGAAATTCAGAATTGAGTAAATTGTCCAAAATCAAATCAGTTCTTCTTCTTTATGATACTTACTTATATGCAAAACTTGAAATTCGTAATTGAAATATTACTGAAGTTATCGCGTTAACACGTAGTGCTGCGGCGGCGGTCGGACCAAAAACATCGCCGTTCGGGGATATAATAATAGCGGGAGTTTTTCCATTTTAGTCAATGGGAAATTGAGAGGTGTGGTGCTAATGGCATATTCAGAAACTTTGCTGGACCTTACTTTCAGCATGTAGTTTGAATCTACTGACATTTTTTCAGCATTATAACTTGTTAAATAAAAGCTGCGATTCCATTTTTGACATTGTGGCAATGATTGGGAGCTGGGGATGAATTGATAAGAAGAGACTCTAATGAAGGAATACTGCTTGGATGAGTGCGTTAAAAATGAACTTAAAATAACTAGTTCTTTTTTTGGGACTGTGAACTCAGTTCATTTTTAAAAAAGTATGAACTATGAACTGAACTAGTTCATTTTAAAATCTGTGAACTGAACTTTGAACTAGTTCATATTAATTGTGAACTAACACAACACTGCTAGGGTCGTGGGGGGAGCTGGAGCCTATCCCAGCTGACTATGGGTGAAAGGCAGGGACCCACCCTCCACAGCTGGCCAATCCATCGCAGGGCACACTCACCAATCGCACACCATTCGCTCTCACACTCATACCTATGGGAAATGTAGGGTCTCTAGTTGGCCTGATGTGCATGTCTTTGGACTGTAGCAGGAAACTGGAGCTCCCAGGGAAAACCCTGGCGAACACGGGGAGAAAAGGCAAACTCCACACAGAATGGCCCCGGTAGCCTAACACTCCAGCCACGTGCGATTAGTGCGAGAACAGGGGTCGCAGGTAGTCAGGTCATAGATGACTTCGTGGGCTGGCGATCCACTGATTTAATTTGGGTCAAAATGAATGGATGGATGGGCAAATGATTTACCAAACTTATTACACGTCTGTGACAGCTGTGGGTACCGGATTTTGTATTTATTGTCAAACCAATTCATTTTTCATTTTTTGTTGGGCTGTTTTGGGGATTTCATGAAATATAACAAAAAAAATCTTCTGAAATATCTGATCCTGCCTTAAAGTGAGGTGAATATCTTCTGTCTCTCTGAAAATAAGGGATTATGGGATCACGTGGCGACGCCAGCGTTTGCGCGGGGTCTGCGTTAACTTTGATCTTCTTCGGCCAAACAACTGAGAGGATCAATGTGACATTTGGTGGGCAGGTGCAGATGGATGTACTTATGAAAATCTGTTTGAGGCTTTGAAACTGTATCGAACATGGCCGCCAGTTGGCCATTGTTATAACCACAATATTGTGCTGGGGAGCATTTGAAAGCAGCTAGAATGCTGAAACTTACCGACGTACTTTTGAGGACATTGTCATGGCCCCAATTTGCTAAGACATATAAGACAGCAAGGCGTGACAGTATTTGTTGAATTAAATCTTTTTTAGTTTTAAAATTTTGTCTAACACTAACCTACAATTTATATTACTGACCAAGATTGATAATATGAAGAAAAAAAATATTAACAGTCCCTTGAGATGGGCTTGCTTGGTGATGTTCTGGGTGAGGAAAATGCCCCAACACAGGCAAAAATCCACAAATCCATCCATTGCTATTGATTTGTCAATACACATATATAGGAAAATTCAAAAAACAATTTTACCATTTGAAATGTTAGACTCACAAAGTGGTCTATCCCAGACGAGCCCCCAATTTGTCATGGCCCCAATTTGCTACGAAATATAAGACATATAAGACAGCAAGGGATGACAGACAAAATTTTAAAACTAAAACTGATTTAATTCAACAAAGACTAACACTAACCTTCAATTCATATTACTGACCAAGATTGATAAAATAGAAGAAAAAAATATATTTACAGTCCCTTGAGATGGGCTTGCTTGGTGATGTTCCGGGTGAGGAAAATGCTCCAACACAGGCAAAAATCCACAAAAAGCTTCACAGGTCTTGAAAAGAGTGACATGTCTGGTCAGATGTATCCTTCTTGCAATTTCTCCTGCTACTTTACTCTCTCAATTTTTCTCCTTATAAGAGCTGCCGGGTGGCTCACGCGGTTAAGGCACTGCTCTGCAGTGCAGAGGTGATCACCACGTTGCGAGTTCGAGCCCCGACGTACCCACCGGCAGGGGTCGGCAGCTTTTTCAGAGTAGCGCACAATTGGCTATCGCGCTACAGGGTTTCAGATTGGGAAGGGACTGCCGGATTTGGGTATATAATAACAGCTTTGTTCGTTGCTCCAGCGCCTCCTGTTGGCCAGACGGGCACTCGTCAGGAAGACTCCGGGTTGGTTCATGTCCGGGTATCCTCCGCCCTAGTTCTGAACTTGCGAAGATTCAACCAATGAGTGTATAAGAATCAGTGGCAGACAGGCATGTGCCTTGGAGGAGTGCCGTGAACTGTCTCACTATCCTGAGTTGGCAGCAAGGGGTCGCATACGAGCAAGCTTTGTACATAGTTCCCCAATTGGGCATTCCAGATTCGGGTGGGATTGGAGATGCCAAATTAAAAAAATAAAAAAAAATAAAAAAAATTGTCTCCTTATGTACTCTTCTGCAGCTCCCTCCCACCTTTTAGACTTTTTTTTAATTCGCTGGGACTTTCCGTCTCAGACATGCCCAGGACATGCCCAAACCTAGCTCCAGACTGGGCTTAACAAAAAAAAGGTGAATACTGCCATCTAGTGGCTTCTTTCCACATTACAACATAAAATGCTCTGCTCTTAATTTGCGACAGTACTACTCCCTTGAGCAACACACTTAAGCCCAATAGCCAACTGGTTAACTCTTCAGTATATAATGCTGGGTACAATGATCTGGCGTCTGGGGCTTTATCTTTCAATGCAGCTGCACTCTGAAAAGAGCTGCAAAAAAATGACATGATGAAACGTTCAACCATGATGCTGAATTTTGCTTGAAATCTTTGTTTTTTTTCCTACACAAATTACAAAAGGTGTCTTTATTGTCCCAATGTCTGACCCAAGCATAAAAAATACTACCACTCGTGAGCTTACATGATACTAAAGCCTGCAATAGACCAAATGAGCTACAGTGCCCATGGCAAAATTTTTTTGTTATACAATGGCAGATACTAATATATTGGTTGCAGTTATATGGTAAGGAGAATCAGAAGCTTTATTTCATTGGTTTAATGTAGTTATCTGTTTGTGCTGGACAGAAGGAATGTCTGTTTTTGAGTGCTTAATGGCCAGTAACATTTAGTGACCCTATGAGATATGCTGTGAGAACACTAATGTCAGACTAGTCTTGAATCCCTTTCATCAATTGTGCCATGTGTGGACTGCAGGTTATGTTCTAAAGAATAGTTTTGTTGGTGCATTTTTCCTTCATGATTTGTAATTTTGGGCATCTCTCTATAGGTTCTCCTGCGAGATGATGCACACCGGGCGTTCTTCAGTGGAACGGGGAGACAAATGATCACAGGACTCATGCAAAAGGCCAACAAGGTAAGCAGTGGAACGTTCCTGGCATCCTGGTGGGGTTTTGCCCCACCAATCAAGTTTTGTGAATGTTCTCCTGTGAATTAAAATGATCTTAACGGTCACACATGTTCGTTTGAGTAATATCACCTTGTGTATGTGCATATTGGCCCCATTGTTCCGTATAGTATAATATTATTGCTACCATACAGCTCACATCGAAACGGAAAAAATCGCGAGAACTCTCCCTAACTTACCGCTGTCTTGCCGTCTTTGTATCGCTACTCTACCGCCAGAATAACTGGTTGTTTCGCGAGATTAATGCAGTAAGCCTTTTAACTGCCGACAGTGATCGTGAAGCGGCGCCAGGTATGAAAATATAGTTCCTGACCACGTGTGGTTTCCTATTCTCTGCCGGGCGAATAGCCACTTCCAAAATCATAACGTTCACTTTCAATTTAAAACTTGCGAGAAACCGCATTTTTGGGCCCCTGAAAGCACAGAAGAAATTTGCTTTCGAAGACTTGTGTCAAACGTGTGTGTGAGTTCATAATGTAACTAAAATCCTCTCTCTGGATGTCAGGAGCGCCACTAAGCCCAGCAATCTACAATATAACAGAAAGAAAGTGAATATTTCTCTAAACTATGACAGCGGATGTGTCCTATACTGGAACATGTAGCATTCATTTTCACAGAATGTTAAGAGTAAACAACAAAAATAATGGCATTTTCCTGTCTGCACTAAAAAGAATTAAAATATATAGAAAGCTTTATGAATTTTGTCACAAAGAACCACTCTTTTTCGCCGCTGTTCTCCTCATAACCAAACCCCACACATCAAGCCGTGTCATGCATTATACTTCTGGTTATTTCGCATACATCGTTCCTTTACATGCAGTGGTTGACTGATTAAAAACTTGTGCTTTTAAAGCTATCTACAACAATAAATATACAACAAGCACCTATTTAAGCAAATAAATATATGAATAGGAAGAAATAATCTTACGTGGTAGTGTGGGGTTGGCAAGTTTTCACCATTTACAGTGACTGCGGGTGAAAGCATCCCCTGCTGGGAGGTGCTTACCGGCCGCTCAGCCAACCATGACATTCTTCAGCACTCGCTGGACCCCCTGTGATGCGTATCCTCGAAGGGTTTCATGACTGGGTACTATATTTATCAATGCTTTGTATCCCTGAGCCACGCTTTCTCAGACGATCTACCGCGTTTCTACCCTCATGCTGCTCTGAAGTTACCGCTACCTTCTCCCAACCCTACCGCGATAGAATTCCGTTTTGATGTGATCTGTACTGTACCTGGGACTGTTGGCCCAGTATTATATTGGGTTGTTTTTCTCTTCTGTGAAGAATGTTTTGGTGAATTTCATTCCTTGTCCATATTTTCCTGTGGATTCGAGGATTTGCTGACAGTGGACCTGCTGTGCTTTCTCTGGTTGCATCCTGTTACTAGTGCCCAGAGGAATTTTTGGAGAGTTATGAAGACATGATGCGTTACATTCAGAGAGGAGAGACTTGGGCAACTACAAAGGAGGAGCTCGAAGGGGAAGGAGTGAGTTCTGCTGTCTGTCCTCTACAGTATTACACTGGTGGTGACAGTGGCACAGAGCGAGGTCTGCTTGATTACCTCAGTTTGTGGGCGGAAAAGGGTTGATTACAGAAGAGTGCATGCTGCTCAAATTATTCTCTTGAAAACACTGCCCAGATCAAAAACGAAATTATCTTCTTTGTTCAAAGCCATTTCTAGAAACAACTTTAATGTTTTGTTTGGTCTGACATCCCTCCAAACTGAATACACTGCATTCCTGTAGCTTCACTTTGTCTTGAAAGGAGAGGTATTTGTATTGATTTCTATTAATTTGCTCTTCATCATTTTAATGACGTGTAGAGTAAGTTCAGAAAGACTGCCTCATTCACCATGCCTCATGTTAAGCTACACCTCGACGGTAACCAATCATTAACCTTTCTGCTCTTTTATTAAACCTAGTCTGCAGTTCCTGAATTATGTCATCAGCCAGATGCGGACCAGCTCATTTGAGTGAGCAGCTCAAAGCTAGATTTGTGAAATGAATGCTGAAAACACAAACTAAGAAGCGTTATATTTTCATCAAAAACAGATTTGATAGAGTTATTATTGGAAGATGGCTCCATTCCAGGTGCACTAGGGGAGGCAGCAAACCTGGGTCTATTGCCTATTTCAGATTCTGATTAATAATTGGGTTGAATTCCAATGGGTTGAAGTGTAGTTGGACTGGTATGGCATCCATATTTCGCCTTTATGTTCAGTAGTGGTCAAAAGTTTAGACTTAAAATACATGTTAAATGAAGAAATAAGCACTCTTTTAATTTGTAAAAAAAAAAAATCTAATTATTAAACCAGTCATACTAACCAGCACCAGTTGTCATAAGTGCTGAGCATACTTTTTTATAACAAGGGCAGTTATATGGCTATAATGAGTTTGCCGCTGAATGGCCGTCTAAGTTCCCAAAGGTGCTGCACTTGTGGTTTGCTTCTCATGGACCTTTTCCCAAAACGGCTTTTAATTTAGCTGTTAGGTGATTGAAGGAGCTTGTTTGTCTGTTTGCTCTGCAAATATGGCTTCTTGGAGAATTACAGTATTTCGGACACAATTCCCAGTAAATTATTCTCTTTTAACCTCTTTTTGTTTACCTCTTACCAGATTTCATTTAAGATTACAAAGAGAAGTTGATCTGTTTAAATTAAACTGAGTGCCGTGACATTAGCGAAATGTGTCCAAACTATTGACTGGCACTGTATTTGAGTGCCATTCTGTAGCCTTCTCCTTGCGTAGTTTCATGTGACGTGGTTTCATCCTTTATCATTTTCCAAAAGAACAGCGGTCTGTTTTTTTTACAGCAAGTTGTGTGACTGTGCTGCAATAACAGGTGTACGTACTTGTCACTTGAAATTACCTTCAATCACTGAAGGGTTCTGAAATGCTGCTCTCGCTGGGAAAAAAATTACCGTTGCTGAGCGCCAGTGCCAGTTATTTTTTTCTGTACTGCATGTAGCCAATCATTTTGTCGCTGTTAGAAAGCATGGGGGAGAGAAGCCATGTCTTCAAGTACAATTTGATTATTACTGTAATAAGAAAATGTGTTAATCAAGGAAAAAGATTGAGAACTAGCGAAGACTAATTGTTTTCAAAATGGGATGTATCTTTGCCCCTGAATTGTCAGTTCTGGTGGCGGCCCTGAGGATTTCGCAAACTCTGGTATTTTTCAGCAGTACTTTGTTTTGCTGCCTCCAGCCTCTTCGGAAACAAAATGCGTCTTCTTGCTGCGCAAAACAGCCTCATACCTAGAATCAAGAACAACACTACGTCAATTTCCTCCATCTTTTCTCTCTCTGCCTATGTGTGTTGCGTTGAGGATGACGTTGCAGCAGTTTCGTGCTGCGTCGCTATGATGACCAGCTAAACTCAGCCAGTACTATCCTATAATGGAAAACGACCTCCCAGAAAAGTACTCTGTACCAAGGCGGGTGGAGTAGAGTATAGCAGAGCCAGCACCATGTAGTGGAAATGAGGCATCAGTAATCCTGGCTGCTGGCCTCTTATCAGCCGCCAATTTAATATCCGGCCTTCGTCAGCACATTAGCAATACTAGCCTCATCTTACTGGGTAGTATCTGGCCCCACTAATTGACCCTTCATCAGCCAGTTAGTAAAGATGGCCCCTCACCAGCCTGCTAGTTAGCATCTGGTCCTTTGTCTGCAAATTTGCAGTACTGGCCTCATCTTCAGGCAGTTATCAAAGCTGCCCCTCTGTCTGCCAACCACATATACTGCCAACCCAGCCAAGCAGTACTGTGACACAATATCCTCAGTTTGTTCATCTGTCAGCTGCCTAAATTATCTTGGTTACCTCTTGTAAAAACCCCTCAGCCAAATCCTAGTTTTTGGGGGTTAAGATGTTGACCAATCTTAGGTTTTTCCCATAATTGGCCATCAACCACGAATAGAGTCTAAGCCAAAGTATTAATTTATGTTTGGTCAATTGAACATCAAAAGTGTAAACTAGTCTCTCCTGGTGGAAATGCATAAAGTGTCACTGAAGGGGCAGCTTTACCTTCTTAGTAGGCCTCAGCAGCTGCTGTATGTACTGGTGCCAGTCACTGTCCTCTCTGCTAGGTGGTGTGCATGAACTTCTTTGACATTGTCCTGGACTTCATTGTAATGGGTGCCTTTGAGAGCCTGGAAAACCAGCCCTCCTACATTGTCCACGGGATCAAAATCTACTCTGCCGAGTCTCAAGAGAAGGTGAGTACCTCTGGGTTCTGTGTTTGGACCGGCGCTACTGAAATGTCTTAAGCGCTTCTGACTTTACAATGTGGGAGAAATGTGACTTATACATGTTCTTGTGCTTTACAGAAACTGAAAAATGCTTGCAGGTCCTATTTGGAGGCCAAAAGACACGATCTGTTGGTAAGCTGATGTGTGAACTGACTGTGTCTGCTTCACTATTGCATTTATTGGTGATTTAATGCATCATCTGGTGGGCCATCCCTCCTTTGAGTTTCATTTTTTTATGTGAAGTATTTTTTGTACTGGGTAAAATGAATCTGTGCATGTTGGAAAGTGTCATCTGATACTTTAAACTATAGCTAATGATTGCAGTTATGAAATTTAGCAATCATGGTAATTAGCATCAGACTTAATATGCATATGAGCATCTCAAAGAACCATCTGTCATACTTCAATTCCTTTTATAGGTTTTTTTATTAAATTATTTTTATTTATCTTTTAATTGAAACAGAGTTGGTACATGTTACACAATACAATCCCTCCACATCACGTCCCCATTCTTGAAATAAGGAAAGATAAAAAAATTTATAAATAAAAATAAGGGGAGGAAAGGTGGGTACAATCCATGCATATTGATGGATGTATATGCCAAATTAAGTTGTTTTTTTGTTTTATTTTTTAGCAAAACAAAAAGATAAACATAATTCTGCCCGCATACATGAATACTCTGCAAATTAGGTGAAGTTAGAAAAACAACAGTTTGAGAACAGTTGAACAAAATACTTGAGTGGCTTAGAGATTACAAAAAAGGGGGGGGGGGGGGATTTTAATCCTTTTAAATTATTTAAGGTCTAATTTAATTATAGATGCATATTTAATCCATGATTTCCAACAGCTTTCAAATTTCCCATGTTCATGTTTTAAAACAAATGTCAGTTTCCTTTTATTGGTTTTTAAGGTGGAAATATTCTCATACTGAAAATTTTTTAGTTCGTCTTCAGACACTTTGTATGGTATTTAAAAATTCTCTGGTGTAATTAATATTTTTTGTGACATAGTTTTTTGCATAAAAGGTAAAAAAAAAGTAAAAATTTAATTCTGAAAATGGCCTTAAAGCTCAGCCCTCAGTGAAGGATTCTAAATCCAAGAATATTTAACTGTGCAAATATTACATGCCTCGTGTCCCACCCATTGGCACTGGGCAGTCATCAAAACTTAGATCTTGTCATTAAGACTGTGCAGATCTGGCTTGTTAGATAATTGACTTTCCCTGCGCTTCAACCGCAGCAGCTACAAGAACTGGTATTTATTCAAGGGGCCACCAATTCTGCCTCAGCTGAGAAATTTGTCCAATTGCAAACATCCCCTGTGATGTCATTACCTCCACCAAGGAGGTTATGTTTTACCAAAACCAACATCTGTGATGTTATTACCTCCACCAAGGAGGTTATGAGTTACCAAAACCATCACCTGTGATGTTATTACCTCCACCAAGGAGGTTATGTTTTACCAAAACCATCACCTTGATGTTACTACCTCCACCAAGGAGGTTATGTTTTACCAAAACCATCACCTGTGATGTTATTACCTCCACCAAGGAGGTTATGTTTAACCAAAACAATCACCTGTGATGTTATTACCTCCACCAAGGAGGTTATGTTTTACCAAAACCATCACCTGTGATGTTACTACCTCCACCAAGGAGGATATATTTCACCAAAACCATCACCTGTGATGTTATTACCTCCACCTAGGAGGTCATATTTTACCAAACCATCACCTGTGATGTTATTACCTCCATCTAGGAGGTCATGTTTCACCAAAACCAAAACTCTCACTGTGCCTGTAGGCTATGTCTGTAATTAACATTTCTGTATATTATGATCTGTTATGTAAAACCAGAAATGGATGACTGTTGCAAGGGTAACAGTATCCCAATATTTGACACTTATCGCCAGCACTAGACCGACATTGCAATAACATTTCACGCGTCTGATTTTTGAAACATTTGCTAAATGCAGAGTTAGTCAACAGTTTGATTATTGCCAAAAAAAGCAGCATCCACTAGTAAAAAGTAATCTCGGTTAATGTTTTAAATGCATCTCCATTGAAATCTTATCTACATGCTGAAAGCTCTCCTTTTGCTATTGGCTGAGTGAAAGAAATGTGTACGGACTCCCTCTTGTTCTCATAATCACAAGACAAATGGTCGCCACAGCATCAAAGTTCAAAACTAATTCCTTTGCAAAACCCCAAATTTTGCATTAGATTAGTTTTGCATTAGATTAGAGACATACTCCTCACTGAATTGAACTTTGCAGGTATGTTCTCCCTCCAGGGATATTATTTAGTGGCCAAATGTGAACAGAACTTCATTAAAACTAAATATTGCTGTGCCTCAGTCTTGTTTTGGATTAGCTGTCAATGGAAATGATTCTCACTGATGCCTAACTGGACCCCCTTTTTGGGCACTAGGTCCCTGATGGCTTCCTATCGCACTACTATGCCATTTGCGAACATCTGAGCCCAGTTCTGGCCGTTGGGTTTCTGGGTCCCAGGCCGCAGCTTCGTGAGGTGTGCAAAATCTTCAAGGTGAGGCTTATGCTTTTTTCAATGTGAAGAAAATGGTTGGATGGCATTTCACTGTTTTTGTGGCTAGTGCTTATATTATACTGAGATCCGAGATGATCATCTTGGTAAGGATGCCACTCAATTCAGATGATGAGCAGACAGCCGCATAAACTGTGTTCATGCTCGCAGCTAATTAAAAAACTGTCAGTAGGGGCGCCCTGGTGGCTCATCGGTCTAAGCACGCATACCATAAAGGCTGTGTCCTTCCCGCAGCGACCTGGGTTCGATTCCAGCTCAGGTCATTTGCTGCATGTCTTCCCCCATTCTTCTCCCCAATCTTCCTGTCTCTCTACACTGTATAACTGTCAAATGAAGGAAAAATTCCCCCCCAAAAAAATCTTTAAAAAAAACTGTCAGTAATCATTAGATTAAGAAATGTGCTGTTTGCCTTTTCCTTAACTTGTTGGATTGTATACTGGTGACCTCTACTTGTGCAAGATCTGTATGATGTATGCGCTGCCTGTGGTGGAGTGAAGGGCGTTGCTCATTCCAAACTAGAGGACATGGTTGTGACAGTTGGCTTAGAGGCAGAATTTGTCATTCAATGCGTTGGAGAGAGCAAAGGATAAAACTGGGCTCAATAATTTGTTAAGGCAGTGTAAAGTGCTAATTATGACTCCAGGCTTAGTTTATTTAATTATTGCTTTCGGGTTTAACTGGAAAGGTTGGATTTAAGGGCCCTTAAAATATTTGATCAGACAGATTTTTTAATCTGTTCTTGCTGAACATGTGACTATGAACTTGAAGGTCACTTCAAGTTTTAGCTGATTTTGCTTAACTTCTATTCAGTATTTTTATGGAAATTATTAAATGTAACTAATACCTATTTCTAAGTTACTGTTATATTGCAGCAAATAAGTATTTGTTATAATGGCATCAAAATGATGTACTTGATTTCAATGGAGACACTTAACCAGTGGAATCCAAACTTGATCTTGCACACTCCCTCTGCAAAAATTGAAAAAAGCTGAAAAAGCTCAAAATGGGCTAAGCCCAAAATGGCAAAATATTAAGTTTTAATGTTTTGAACAAATCATTGGTCTGAAAATCCTGAGACCCTCCGTGCCACCAGTTCCTTGTTCACTTTTGCTCTAGTGAACTGGATGAGTAAAAATCTACAAACTGCTTCACTGTGAAAATAAATTAATGCTTTGGAGTTTGAGAGAATTTTGCGGAAAAGCTTACTTCCCTCAATTGAAAATTTGTTTCCTGAAGAACAACAATCAGATGTTATTTTTCAACTCTTCTTTTGCAGGGTTCTTGTTAATAGCGGTAACCGGTAATTTTTTCCGCCTGTGAAACAGAAAGTTACCGGCTATTGCTTTCGTAAATATCAATAAATAAAAGGGGGAAAAAACTAAAAAGAAAATGAAGGATGTCAACCGTAGGTTGAACGCTATCTTGCCAAAAGGGTCGTGTTTTTTTCAGCGAGAACCATGAAGGTCAAGGCCGATCGCCACCAAAAACTAATCAGCCGAGCGCCTGACCATATACTACATTCACACCAAGTTTGAAGTCCATCCGATCAAAGCTACTCAAAAAATAAGGGTTTCGTCAACCCCTCAAATTTACTAAAAATTGACCTTGACCTTTGACCTTGACCTTGATGGAGTCCCCCGAATGATGGGAATCGTGATGAGTCATTGGTAGGCAACTGCACAAGAGATGACAAGGAGCAGGCAACGCGCAGAGCTGAGAAAAGTGTTCAAGAAAAATGATTACAGACAAAAAAACAAACTATAAACAAACATTCCGACCAACATATCTTGCAAAAAGCTCCGCTTTTGGCAAGATAAAGATAGAAATTCATTTTTCAAAATGCACATTGACTATATGGACAATGCAAAAACAAGATATCCTGTTTTAGTGTCCCTCTGGAGCTGTTTCTCCGTCGAAATCTTGAATTTCAGGTCCAAATTCTCCGCCTTGTGCTCGCGATCACTCCCACACGCACGTACACTCAAGCTCCTCACGCAGTGTACTCAGTGTATATGCGCAGTGCAGCGCAGCACAGCTAATAACTTACAGATGGTCTTTGTTTCTATTCACGGACCCCAAACTGCAGTCACATAAACTACATAC
This sequence comes from Gymnothorax reevesii, assembly GCA_029721435.1. Classification (NCBI taxonomy): domain Eukaryota; kingdom Metazoa; phylum Chordata; class Actinopteri; order Anguilliformes; family Muraenidae; genus Gymnothorax; species Gymnothorax reevesii. The sequence goes on from CM056581.1 coordinate 61,979,858, forward strand.
AAACTCAGTACATAGCATAGTATGGTGACAAACAAAGGACAGCGTCTTATCAATATTGTTCTCCAGCATCCCGTCCTCTATAACTAGAGGCAGGATGATTACTTGAACAATAAGCTGAAAAACCAGCCCTGGGTATCAATAATGAAAACGCTCGGTGGCTACGGAGATGACAATCTGTCACTCAAAAGTAGACGTGAGGATAAGGTTATCGTTCAGATACATACAAAAAATGTCATTGTCGCTGCTGCTGCTCTCATGGTCCAATTTAATTAAATATCCCATGGATTAGTTTCTCTGTGGTAAGGCCCGGCAGTAGAACCTTGAATTGGGGGGGGGCACATACACATCCCTTCATGATAATTAGGATAGTCCTGCCTAGTTCTCAATTATTTTCCTTTATTGACGGGTTTTCCAATTATCGTAATTGGCAAATAAAAACGCTGTTTCTCTCCATATGCGATCTAACAGCGATGAAATCATGGGGTAAATTCAGTATAACTGAAAATTGGGGTGGACAAAACATCTGATTCAAACAATTACTAGTCCTGACCTGTTCTCAGTCATTTTCATGATTAACAAAAGGTTCACTCCGAGAGCACTCCACACTTAACAGGTGTTGCTTGTTCTCCCCAATTAGGTAGGACAACAATCATTCATCTGGACACGTATTTGCTGAATTTAAATCAGAGTTATTCAAAATTGCATACCTGCGCAAATAGCTTGAGCCACATGCTTTTTATGGCCTATTTCACTGCTGAGTGCCACTTTTTTTTCATTCAATACCGAGAGTAATATTGAATGGAAATGAAAATGATTGAGAACTAGCCAGGACTCTCCTAACTGTCATAAAGGGACATGTCTGTGCCCCCACAATTCCCTGCTCTAGCACCGGGCCTGTCTGTTTTGCGAAATTGGAATGTAACATCGCGGAATTTCGCATTGAGTCTGGTGTGCATGGTTTCATGTGGAATTTTCATGCAGCAAATATTACACAAATCCGTGCCGCTTTTTCACGTCACCCCGGTCTGAATGGGCCTGATGCAGAACTAGCCATTAAGTCCATCAGTGTATTTTTTACTAACGGGACTTGAGTGGGTGTGCTTACTGTGGTTACTTTGTGGGAACAAAGAGGATGGCTGGCCCACAGCAACAGCAGCCGAAGTTGATGGAGTTATTTTAACCGTAAGATAATCAAAGGTAGCTAGTGCATTTTTGTTTAAGTTGGTATCCAATGCGGATGTGCTTGGCCATGGTGGTTGTATTCCCCCCTTTCAAAAAATTATTTTGCAAAATAAATTGCATTTTGCTTCCTCTTTATCTTTTTCTTCGGTAAAAATGTAACCAAACCTCTTCGCAAGATCCGCCATCTTCACAAGCAAGTGACCCGGATTCATCTTCATGGACTGTAATTCCTGTTGGCTGGAATTTCAGTTTTTTCCCCCAAAACATTTTGTGAGACAACTGGCGTATGTTTGTGCACCAGTAATTGCATTTAAATGGCGTGACTCGACAGCATTACATCAACGAACCGACGAGAACTCGATAGCAGCATCGATAAGCTCAAACGTTACTGATTTTCGGTTTTTGAAAAATGAGGAACCGTATGCGTTGCCTGTAAGAGTATCTGCTACTCCTTCAGCACAATCTGACCATCATTGTTGATGAAGAAAGGCAATTCCACGGTAGCAGAATTGCAATCTAGCGTAATTTTCATGTCATTTTTACCTGCCATCTATTAATCTAATGCAGTAGCTACTTGCATGTGCTTTTATCAGTTCCACTGGCATGCCTTGTAGAAGGCTATACGAAGGTGAAAATGTTGGTTATGGAATTATGGCAGAAAAAATGCCATTATTTTTGCCTTTACTTTGACAGGCATTTGTTTGAAATCTGGCAATGATAGGCAGTAGGTCTAAGTTTAAGTTCGTGGCCTAGGATGTTGACCAGGCCATGGTAAGTTTGTATTGACTGGTATGCTCACAGATATTTTGTAGGATACCATTTATGAGAAAGAGACCGTGGTAAAGGAATTACAAACTCATAATAGAATTACATTTTCTGATAACCCACTTTTTTTCTCAAAACAACAAAGCAATTGAAAATTGGTATCATAAATGTTTGTGTTGCTGATCTCATTGAAAAATGACTAATTTCACAATGAGCCCCTGGAATTGAGTGTTTCAATTTCCTGCAATGACTTACAGTCTCAAATACTTTGGCTACCAATGTACGGAAAAACAGTAAATACCAGGAAATAGCTAAATATCTTTTAGGAGTTGTCAACTTTGGAAAAATGGGAGGAGACGCCTGCACACTTTGATTTAATCAAACAAGTTTTCGTTGCTGGCTTGGAGTAAGTGTGCAGGCGTCTCCTCCTTTCTTCATTGATGCGTTTTATTTGATAGCCTTGCACCTATATGCGATGTGCGTGTAACTCCTTCTTTGTACCAGCTTTGAAAAAATAACCTTTGATCCTTGTCTTGGAGCTAAAAAAAATATTACAAAATTAAAATCTAAATTTTGAGAATACCGTCAATGATATTTCAAAACAGATTTCAGTGTCTTATTTGGTAATGAGTCGTCTACATTGCCCAGAAGCTAGCTGAAAGCTGAGGGCACTCATGTGGTGTAGAAACAGAATCTTAGCGACAAGATTTTGAAATTGATACTGCATAGATAGTTGGTCAAACCATGGTTTTCACAATTGTTGTTTTGTAGAATTGTTCATATTGTCAATGATTTATTTCAAGAATTGTCAAATAATTCTAATTAGCTCTTTTTCCTCCATTAAGATGGTGATAATTGATTTGCATTGCATATTATTCACTCAGATGGGCTGATCTCACCATCAGTTCTTGTAAAACATGTAGCTGTGGGGGTCCACATAAAATAAGTTTGTTCATTTTCTCTTTTTTTTCCACTTCTCTTTTACCTCATTAAGATAGTCAGGTTTTGTAGATTGGCTTATTTCACCATATCACTTTGTGAAAAATGTGTAGTTTCCAGGGGCGTTGCCCCAGAACCCGGTGTCTTGTAACCGCCTATAGCAATTCAATTTCCTGCTGTCAGAAAAATTAACAAGAACCCTGCTTTTGGCTAAAAGCTGTTAGCATGTTTACACACTCGCCTTAAAGGAGCTATATGTAAGTTTGCACTACCAGTTTTGGCCATAATCACATTCAAAATAATGCAGAGCGCAGTATCCCCTCCTTCTCTCCCCCAGACGAGAGGTTGCCAGCTAGGTTGCCGGATCCAGCAAGAACGTCTACTACACGGAGCTACCATGGCTACGTTTCAATATCACCAGTGATTTGCTCTGACAGGGTTGTGTTCAATTCAGTTCAGAAAAGATCGGGACGAATGACTGACTTTAGCAATGGTCATATTGGTCAACTTGCTCGTCACTCTTCTGTGTGGATAGCCCACTGAAGTCCATACTGTAATATGCGTAAAGAATGAATGAGGACTCATTTGACTGATGTACTGTTTCAATTACATTTCGCATTGCCATAATGGCTGTGCTAATGTTGGAACGGTTTCCACAGCATCTCAGCATAATACTAGAGAAACGGGCTAATGATGCATTGCTAATGTCAGCAATGAAGAGCCGCGGTTTTTATTTCTCAAACAATTTGTTAGGTAGTCAGTTCGATGACCCACGGCCACCTGCATACACACTAACGTACCACGAACAAACATACATAACGTTATTCGACTGTAGAGAATATTTGAAATATTCGTGCCTACATTAATAGAATTAAGTTAGCCAAACTGAGCTGAATCTTACCTGCCAAGGAGAAAATTAGCAACTTCGGTGTCGGTCTTCAAATTCTTCTCTGCTTTCAGCCATCACCATCTTTCAAAGGCATGTCCTATACAGATCCTTGTTTTGCGCTCAGTGATAACTGGCATTCTGGATGCCGAAATGCTACTGACTTCTTGATTGGGAGATAGTTGAAGGGTGGCGCAACAGGTCAAAACACAAAGTGAAAACATAAACATTAGTTGTGGGCTGCAACATCGGTTTTGTAATGAGAATATTCTGGCTGGACTGCTGTTGTCAGTGATAAAAGTATTTGAAATTAACATCATTCCTTAATGTCTGGTGGAATATCAGGGCCATTTCATGATTAATCAACATATATTTCTTACATATTGCTCCTTTAATCATCTAAAGAAATCAAAAGGAAAAGCAATCCTGCACAAAGTTAATTTTACCATTTATTTAATTTTCACTTATCAATGATTTTAGTACCTTTTAAAAGCTTCAGATTTTGCCATTTTGGGCTTAGCTATTTTTTGTGTGCTCAGGCGAGGTGAGTATAGATCACAATGCATCTAGGTGTGGGAGAATTTCCTCATTTGAATATCCTGATTTTACAGTTGGATATTTATCGAGTGGCAGATGTCAGTTTAACAAATTGTGAGGTAGAGGCAGTAATGGAATTCTTTGATGACAAGTTTGTACTGGATAAAAAATTACATGCATGCTGGAAATACTGCCAACTTAGGTGACCATTCTTAAACCTAATGGTGAAAACGAGTGACAAAAGGTGGCCTGTGCTATTATAAGCCATCCTATTTTTATCTTGCTAAGCTGGATGACAATTGTGCTATTCTTTATTGGGTTCAATAATTTAATAGTGTGATTACTTCCTTCCAGCAACAAATTGTGCAGTACCTGAGGGATATGTTTGACCATGATAAAGTTCGCTTCACCACCGCTCAGTCATTGGCAGATGACATCCTGAGGCTTTCCCATCAGAGGAGTGAGATCTTGTCGGGAGATCTCGGCATCAGCAGCCTCTAGGAGACTAAAGGTACCCTGCCTATTGGGAATGGTGCATCTGCACATCAGCAAGGACATGGCCTGGACTGAATATGAGGACCCCGCCTGGCACTAGAACAGGGAATTGGGTGGGCACAGACATGTCCCTTTATGACAATTAGGATAGTCCTGGCTAGTTGGTGGCCTAGCTACAAAGGCAATCATGGTGTTTCTAGCTTTTCTTCTTCTTCTTATTATTATTATTATATTATTATTATTATTAATATGTGCTTGCCACAGGCAAGCCACATATTGTTCTTCTTAAGTCCGTTTATTTATTTCTTTATGTACTTGCCAAAGGCAAACCATGTATTGTTCTTCCTCAGCGTCTTTCTTTCTTTCTTTCTTTCTTTCTTTCTTTCTTTCTATTTTTTCCATTTCAACAATTCGGTTGTCCCGTATCAACTGCCCGAGCGTTCGTGATAGAAACGCGAAAATGCCAAAACGTCCGACTCGACCCTGTCCCCCGGCCTTATATACACGGTTGCATAATCCCTTTTCGTTCTTTAGCAATCCCCGTTTTTCATCCCTTCTTTTTTCCCATACAAGTCAATGAGCGGAATGTTCGCTCACTCTAGGATTTAGAGTGGAGAGGTAAAAAAAATTACTCTGAAAAAAATTATGAAATCGCTCCCCCGGCCACAATTTCCAGCGTACACGCATAAATTATAGACCAAAACGTAGGAAAATTTGTGCAGGCCTGAAAAATGTCACTTTAGAAGAAAACAGACAAAGGGTTGAGACTCTAGGCGCCCCCAAGCGACAGGAGCGCAGACCAACTGCCCCATAGAAAGCTATTATAACAGGAGCAGAAAATTTTGGGAAGAGAGCAGACAAACTCCTTTATTTAAATCACCACCCTGACCACATACTTTACACTAGAAGAAAAAAAATACATGGGGACGATCAGCAGAGCCTCCTCTCACTCACTGTATTTTTGTTTTAGCATGGGACCTACGGTCTGCCAGTAAATGGCAGTAGTTCAGACAGTGTCACTGACCAACTCCCACAGAAGCACCATTATAACAGGAGCAGGCAGATGAAAACACCTTTTTGAAATCGCTGTCTTGACCACAGGTGGTCCAACCTGGCTGGAAACAAGACCATTTTGTTGCCGACACCAATGAGCTTAAGCCTAATATGTGCTAAAATTCCTCAGTGCAATAATTTTTCAATTTTAATATGAATGGTAATTTTAATAAATCGGCATAAGCCTGTGTTCAGATACTCCTCGAACTTCACAATGACTGCACCCAGAGATGTGAATAATGCACCTGTATCATGAGCAGCATGTGAAATAATGCGGCATATGTGAAAATTTCTCCAAACTTGAAAGATCCAACCCCAGTATCACTTGAAACGGTAATTCTCGTAGGAAAGGAAACGGGGCAAGGGGCAGAGATCGAAATCCACCAGCAAACATTTTGAATTCTAAGGCATGAAGGAAGTCTAAGAACAAGCTTGCGTTGTATGTTAGCTAAAGCTTTAAACTGGGAATCAGGATTGCACAATGACCTTTCACTAGCTAGCTAGCTTGGGGCAAGTTTCTCCAAAGCCTCGCTTTTAACCATGACAGGAACTTACATAGAGTTTACTTAGTCTCTGAATGGTTCCAAAAATGCAAGGTAGGAATAGTGCTTTCACGCATTAACGTTAGCAGAGGAAAATGCCCTGCTACCAAATGGAAGATACAAGGCAATGTTCACATTTGCTGAACTCCAAGACCATTGTGCTGGCTGATAACAACGTTACGTTCTACTTCAAACCAAACGTTCAGAAAAAAATGTAAACCTGACAGTGACTACAGTCTGTGGGAATGAAACGAACCGCGTGAGAGACTAGTGGGGTGGAATGCGAGCCAGCTTTTCAGCAGGGGTACGGGAAGCTCCAGAGAGCTAGACTGAAGGTTAGAATTCAGTTTAGTGAACTACATTACAAGGCAATGCATATCCCGCTAACATTGAAGTTAAATTCATAACCAATTTCAAATGTAACATGACCACACTAACACGTGTTGTGACCCTCATTGCAACCGAAAACGTACAAAGGCGCCTGTTAACGGTAGGTAAGGTACCCATTAGGCAAGCTAAGACAGCGTATGAATACTGAGATAGGGATAGGATTGGTACAAAAACCATGGGCACAAATACGCTTTACGGCCATATTCCCTGTTGGCTATTCATAAGGGTTGGCAACTCTGGCATGACAAATAAGCCACCGCAGCTTCAAAAACAAGCCCAATATAAATTAGACAATAGGGCGCTTCATTTTGTTGACTGGGGAGGGTGGGCTTGAATTTCTGTCTAATTTAGTTGGTTCATAACACATCATTATCCACAATCAATGAACCTGGGGGAAATGGCAACCATAAGTCCATAAAATAGGGTCGCTTGCTAGACTTCTCTCACAAGCAACCATATTTCTCAAAACAAGCCTAAAAAACCGCAACCCACGACCCGTCATTTTTTCAAGCGACTTCAGGAAAAAAGAAGCCCAAAGTCCCGTATTATAAGCGGACTTGGCAACTCTGCTACTCACCTACTCACCTACTCACCAGCTTGACCATTCAGAGTCAGACGTGAGGCATAGTATATTGACCAACATGGACTAATCCTTGATTAAAACAACTCCTTATAACTTCGTCTAGAAAGGTGTCAACCAAAATTGCGCCTTGATTCATTTTTTTATATGTATTCCAGTACTACATAAGAAGGAAATTTGATTGTATACTCTTTAAATAACAAAATAATGACAGGAATTTTTCTATTATAGTCAATGGGAAATTGCGAGGTGAGGTGCACTAGACAGGATATTGGTTTCTTCAACTTCTCGCTCCAACGGCCTCTCCTGACTGATTGTTTGCTGTCTGCTTACATTCTAACCATAACCAGCAAACTACACAAAACGTTACTTCCCAGAGTAATGCAAGGGAATAGCCGTTGCATGTGAGAGATTCACATGTGTGGGGTGTTAAGTACTTATGTTTATTATGAAGAACATTAAGATGTCTGCTTGAACCCATTGCAAATGACTGTACAGACCGGTTGTGCCCTAAGTACACGATGACAAGCATTGGCCTAGATCCCATCGTCATTTCCCAAGTCCACTTACCATGTCCGACCACGTCAAGGACGTAGTCTACAGTCTCCGGCATCTAACAATGGCTGCAATCAACTGTTAAAATACCTGGCTATTTCACTTAGGCCAACTACTTTGTGCACAAAGGTTGCTGCAACAGGTGTTTTAACTGTCATAGCACTGTCATATCTGTGCTGGTGTGGCCCTTCAGGAAATGGACGTCCCGCGACTGCAGCTGCATCAGGTTGGTCAGTACGTGACTGCAACAATAAAAGCATGACATATCAGTTAGTGAAGAAACTATAGTCTTTGCAGAGACCAAACCCCTACAAGTCTTAGGAGACATACCTAGCCTGTACAATTGTAGAAAATTAGAATGATTTGGAATTGGCCTACAATGCCTGTGCAAGGTAGGTTATCTCAGTTGGTGAGTGGATCACCAGGGGGGTCACTCTGCAGCTACACAAGGCTCTTCAGCAGATGAATTCTGTTGGTGGAGAGGATTACTATAAACACAACACGTGCCGGCTAGTTTAAAAAGAGGTACGCCAGACATAATGGGAAAAAATTCCAAAACAAACATTTTTAAATATTTGTGGTAAGACTACCTTGTACAGTTTTGCTGCTGTTGCGCATCACTTGATGAGACATCCAGCCAGTGTACATCACAGCAGGTCTGTGTGGTTTTTGGAGAGGTCCACAAAATCGATGTCTGGGCCCACCCATGAATCATCTATGTTCACTGAAGGAGAAACAAGAAAGAGCTATTTCAAATACACCTGCTAAGGTAATGATGAAATCAAATGTTTACTAAATTGTATAGGTTTTCCCATTCAATTTCGTACTTTTGTCATTCCAATTCATGAATGTGCATTCAAATTCACACAGCGCACGCTTGCGAAAATATTCGGTCATTCAAATTCAGAATCCGAGCGATCAATTTAATTTATGCGAACTCTATTTCATTTCCGGCAAATCAAATTCACGGATGTGCTTTCAATTTCCAAATGCGAGCATTGCATTTCTTACTTGTGCATTCAGATTCGAGCGATAATCACAATGAGCCTGTTTGGGGCGTTCAATGTCATTTTCAGGCGATCAATTTCCTACTTTGTGCACTCAATTTAGTGGAGAAGACAGGATAGATTTTTGAAGAAGGGGGTTATTGAGGGGAGAAGGGGGCGAACGCTTCTCATAAAATGAACACACATACAGAACCCACCGGCACATCATCACCCCAACACACACATGCAAAATTTGTATATTTTCAATTCCATAGTCTTCTATATTTTGTTAGGTTCCATATTGTTCTGTTATTGTATCTCCGTGATATCACAGTGATATCATGTCCTTCTATATGTTCATGTATTCTCGTTGTTTCACTTCAAGAAATTTTAAATTATGTCAGCAGTAAATCCAAACAACACAAAGTCATTTTCTAACTTACACTCCTTGATAACACCACACATAACAAAGACAACATCCACACAATGCGTCAATCCGAAGACCAACTGATAAACAATATGATATCTCAATCTCACGGGTGGAAGTAAATCAGATACCAATCAATAACAAATGTTCGTGTTATGACTTTTAACGAACACGGTAGGAAGGCTTTGATTTTTATCCTACCATACCTTGATCCTCTTCTCTCTTCTTTTCCCCTTTTTAGGGACAGAATGTGGAAAGATGTAGATATCCTGTTCTTTACAACAAACAAAAATATGAAATATCCTTTTTTCAGTACCTGAAATATACTGTATTTGTTCTTTGATGTTTTTTGGGTAGCCTGTATGCTGCTTTTTTGTATATTTTTTTGCTTTATTTTCTTACTAGATATGAATTGTAAAATATGCTAATTAATATCTGTCTCTTCCTTAATAAGGGTGGATTCACTGAATGCTGATTGGCTAATATGTGCCTCCCTTTCTTTTAAAATTGGGTCACTGTAGTACCCATGCAAATCAACCTGATGAAGGTCACACGACCGAAACGTTGTTTACAATAATGACTTTTAACGAAAACATTTATTGAATAATTCTTCAAGATATTGAACTAAAACAAAAAATATAACATCACGTATACACTGCGCAACTGTTCAAAGACGTTTCCAGCTTGAAACCCAGCTCCTATGGGGATACGAACTATGGACCTGGCTGTTGCTCGATTTATTCCAAGGGTGTCTGCCAAAGCAATGTAGTCAAGATTCTCGTTCTCAAAGGCGTCGATCAAACTTCTCCTATCCTCGTTTGTAATGTGTCTGAAGCATACGCGTTGAGCTGCCATTGTACCCGTATGAGGTTACACTTGAGAATTAACAGATATAGGCCCTACCCAAAGCAGCTGTGTTGTTGATCAAGCCAATTTTTCAAAACTAAATGGAAAAAAAAGCCACACATAGACCGCAAGCTCACTAAATGCAATGATTAATTTAAATTGAATGCACTTATTTGGAACATGGTTTCCATGAATATGAATGACCAACGAGGTTCCGCCGCCAGCTTGAAAAGAATTTGAATGCTCATTGCTGAAATGCATGCTCCTATTTTGAATCTGAATGACGCTAATGAACTACTGATTGCTCGGATAGTGAATTTGAATGACCAGATTGAGAATTTGAAAGCTGATTCAGTGCTGCGAGCGTGAAATGCTTGAAACTGACTGCTCAGAATATGAACTAGAATGACAAAATTATGAAATTAACCTGGAAAACCTATAATATACATACAATTGGATTTGAATGGTGGTTCACTGCTGGTCACAGCTACATTCGTCGTTGGGGAGAGACAGGTAGGGGGACCAGGAGCATGTGAGTGTTTGATGCAGGTGGATAGCAGTGGGGGTCAGGGGACGTGCCAATCAAAATTATGAATTACTTTGGAAGCATCCAATCAAAAAACACAAACATGAAAATAAGCATCACAAGAGATGTCAGAACAAAGCTATGAAGAAGAAACATATAATGAACGACACGACGGATACAAAAATGCAATGCTACACAAAAAAACACAAAAAATAAAACAGTTTGTCACCCATTTGAAATTGGCGAAAAAAAATTCTGATCTGAACAGTGCCCCGGCTGCCAATATGATCATATACAGTATTTACAAGTTTGAGCTGTTATAGCCAACTGGCCTCTGTAGAGCTTTACTCCCATTTCACCCCAACAGGAATAAGGCCCTCAGTCACTAATGTTCTTAAAAAAATATCATGGCCCCTATTGGACAGATGAATCTAATCCCTGTGAAACAACTCTCGCCTGTAGTACCTTATGTGATCGTGATGGACAAACACTCCATTCACCCTGGGCATAAAGTCTGCCATTTCACTGTTCACCCATCTATGACCATGCTCGATTCGCTTCGGACGGAAGGTTTTAAATCGAGTTCCCCACTAGCGTTTCTGGGTGATAGCCGAATACACTGTAGTCATTTTACGAAACCACCAGTGGAGAAACCTCATGTCCTCCTTCATTTCTGTGACAAGGTCGCGGGACCGGCGCTGGCCCAAGTCGTTCCCACCACAGTTAACGAGGCTTCTTGCAGACTTTCTGCAAGCACTATTCATTCATTGAATATTGAAACTGCTTCAGTTGAGAACTGCCAACCTACATTTCTGCCTGTAATGTTGCCTGATTATTGTTCTCTTCTTTTTTTTCAGGTTGATCTGGTGTTGAGGAATCAACATTTGTGAGTAAACACTTTACAGCACATCATTTGTGTATATACCTGTTCTCTGCCACTAGTCTGCAAACCAGGGATAAAGTTAGGAGCAATACACTGGTGAGTGATAACCTCACACAACAGGTAAGAAAAGTGGGACCTCAAGGTAGGTTATCGAGACTACACCCATATTCACATCTAAAGGGTCTTGATCCTCAGTAGGGATATCGATTTCTTGTCACGGATATCATTTTGCATATTTTTTAGCATTAACCCCTTTGCGCAGAAGCCAAATTTGGCTGTTTATGGGTTACCCAATTTCATGCCTTATAATTCAAGATTTAAGCTTCATAAAGAGGACAAATGTGGCTCAAACACACTTACAGCTTTAAAATTACATTGTATTTCAGTTTATTTTCATGATTTTGGTAGAGAAAATGGGCAGCAAACATAAAAAATCTTCATGAGAATTCACCATTGAAACTGTAAAAAAAATAATTCTGAGGATTGAATAATGGTTGGGGGTTAAAACCACAGACGCATGAAAAAAACTAGACACATCAACTTGCCTTTGGCAAATAGGCGACACGTCAGCTGTTGCTGGGATGGCGGCCATAATGGGGAGGTCGAAAAACGTAAACAAACAAAGCGGACAACGTGGAAATAGATCTACACCTTATGCGTTCAGCCTGTTGATGGATCATTATCTGAACATACCCTGGCTTATATATTTAAATTAGATAATGGCTTAGTGGATTCCGTAATAAATTATAAGAACACATTTTTAAACTATTTATTGCTGGATAATAATACGTAATAGGCTACCAATATTTCTAGGACTCATCTTTCTGTAGTATGCTTAATTGGCTTAGATGCATGGACTAGGCTTGGCAAATACGTGTTTGCATTGACTTTGAATGTAATCTGTTGTGTTTCGCGTCCGGTGAAAGCAGCTTTAGTCAGCAGCCTTTTTATTCAGCGCATTTTTTTGCCAACTAGTGAGCTAAATGCTCACGTTGCAACTGCAGCCAAATTATTTTGCATAATAATGGCTATAGCCGCTGTACGCATTTTAAATTGACTAAATTTAAATATATGAAATATAATGTTAGCTAGCTAGCAAGAGAGCCTTTATGCCAACTTAGCTAGCTGTATTTAATGTATGTATACTTGATCTCCCTCCTTTACGTTGGAGATTTTTATCAGCTGTCCCCTGTGGGGAAAGTCGAAGGCTCTCTATGTCTTAGAAAATAACATGTTGGATATTTGGAAAGATTACTTCCAGATAATCACACTGACTGAAATAATGAGACAGAAGGAGGACGCTCCATTTGCGGAAAAGCTCAACAGGTTCCACTTCAAGAAGAATAAAGAACCATGACTGGATTGTGACCGTGAGCTCCTGACCTCAAGGATTTTTGCTAGGAAGGAGGATTGCCCCTTGGATGTGTTACATATATTTGAGACCAACAAGGAAGTGGATAAACGTAACAATGAGGCCCTGACTGCCCTCAATCCCAACATTGCGCGTAGAACAGGAAGGATGGTAAAGCAGGCAGCTCCTTTTAAAGGAAACAAAGGAGATCTCCCTGATTCATTGTTGTTATCAGAAGAAGCAAGGATCGTCATTATGAAGAATTTGGACACCGCAGATGGCTTAGACAATGGGATATTCGGAAAAATTTCAAAAATCATCAGCAAGATCGACAGCAATGGAGAGGCATATGTACACTCAACAAAAATATAAACGCAACACTTTTGTTTTTGCTCCCATTTGTCATGAGATGGACTCAAAGATCTAAAATTCATTCCAGATGCACAATATTACCATTTCTCTCAAACATTGTTCACAAATGTTGTCTAAATGTGTGATAGTGAGCACTTTTGCTTTGCTGAGACAATCCATCCCACCTCACAGGTGTGCCACAACAAGATGCTCATCAGACACCATGATGAGAGCACAGGTGTACCTTAGACTATCCACAATGAAAGGCCGCCCTGAAATGTGCAGTTTTTGCTTTATTGGGGGTCTGGGGACTCAGAACCAGTCAGTATCTGGTGTGACCACCATTTGCCTCATGCAGTGCAACAAATCTTCTTCGCATAGAGTTTATCAGATTGTCAATTGTGGCCTGTGGAATGTTGGTCCACTCCTCTTCAATGGCTGTGTGAAGTTGCTGGATATTAGTGGGAACTGGTACGCGCTGTCGTATACGCCGGTCAAGCGCATCCCAAACATGCTCAATGGGTGACATGTCCGGTGAGTATGCTGGCCATGCAAAAACTAGGACATTTTCAGCTTCCAAGAATTGTGTACAGATCCTTGCAACATGGGGCCATGCATTATCTTGCTGAAACATGAGGTGATGTTCATGGATGTATGGCACAACAATGGGCCTCAGGATCTCATCACGGTATCTCTGTGCATTCAAAATGCCATCAATAAAATGCACCTGTGTTCTTCGTCCATAGCAGATGCCTGCCCATACCATAACCCCACCACCACCATGAGCCACTCGATCCACAACATTGACATCAGCAAAGCGCTCACCCACACGACGCCACACACGCTGTCTGCCATCTGCCCTGAACAATGTAAACCGAGATTCATCCCTGAAGAGAACACCTCTCCAACGTGCCAAACGCCATCGAATGTGAGCATTTGCCCACTCAAGTCTGTTACAGCGACGATCTGGAGTCAGGTTAAGACCCCGATGAGGACGACGAGCATGCAGTTGAGCTTCCCTGAGACGGTTTCTGACAGTTTGTGCAGAAATTCTTTGGTTATGCAAACCAATTGTTTCAGCAGCTGTCTGAGTAGCTGGTCTCAGACGATCTTGGAGGTGAACCTGCTGGATGTGGAGGTCCTGGACTGGTGTGGTTACACGTGGTCTGCGGTTGTGAGGCCGGTTGGATGTACTGCCATATTCTCTGAAACGCCTTTGGAGAAGGCTTATGGTGGAGAAATGAACATTCAATGCCCGAGCAACAGATCTGGTTGACATTCCTGCTGTCAGCATGCCAATTGCATGCTCCCTCAATGCTTGCGCCATCTGTGGCATTTTGCTGTGAGACAAAACTGCACATTTCAGAGTGGCCTTTTATTGTGGGCAGTATAAGGTACACCTGTGCTCTAATCATGGTGTCTGATGAGCATCTTGATGTGGCACACCTGTGAGGTGGGATGGATTGTCTCAGCAAAGCAAAAGTGCTCACTATCACACATTTAGACAACATTTGTGAACAATGTTTGAGAGAAATGGTAATATTGTGCATCTGGAATGAATTTTAGATCTTTGAGTCCATCTCATGACAAATGGGAGCAAAAACAAAAGTGTTGCGTTTATATTTTTGTTGAGTGTACATTCAATTGGACTCGAACTGGATAACCCTACCGACTGCCGGAGCCAAGAGACGTAATGAAACACCTGGCTACAGTGATAAAACTGTTTATATTGAGAGAGTAGAGGACCGTTGCAAGAAGAAAGGGGTGGTTCGCCATTAGTTCCCCATGAAACTGGCCTACTCTTGTACTGCACATAAGGTGCAGGGAATGACCTCTTCAGCAGCTGTGGTGTCTCTGAAGCGCATTTTCAAAGCTGGTATGGCTTATGTAGCTCTCAGCAGAACCACCTCTTTGCAAGGACTACACATCAACGACTTCGAAGAAACCAATGAAGGAATACTGAGTTCCCTGGAGAGTATGCCAAAAGCAGATATTGACACAGTCACGCCACTTTTGACAGATACCAAGACTGCCCCAAGCGAATGTATAACCATTAGGGGGGTCACGATTCACCCATCCCACGATTCGATTCGAATCTCGATTCAAGGCCTTTGATTCGATTCATTTCGGTTCGATTCACCTTCATTAAAGACAAAGTCAAAATACAGAGTAATATCATTTTACTTTGGCAACTAATGCTCAGCTAGTCTCACTGTCACTCTCAGTGAACATAAACAAAATAAGAACATGCAATAAAGATGCATTCAGGAAAACCTTACAAGTTTCTGTTATCACTATATGTCATAATATGTCACATGTGACAGTACAAAACCAGTAGTCTACTTGATAATAAAAAGTTAAGAACAGTCCTTTTAGAAGGCTTTTACTAGTTTACTTTAGCAACAAGGAACATTGAACAAGAAATACTGTCTTGTAAATTAAGATTATGATTCACTTTACTTCACCCAGCAGCAAATTAGCTAGCTAGCTAACTTAGCAGTGTTAAATTACCAGTGAACCTTGAGTTAAGTTCTGTCTAACTGTAGATCGCTTGATAACTTAAATGCGCACAAAATAATGGATTTCCTCTCAAAATTGCAACTTGGTTAAGTAGGTATATCGGTTTCGACAACTGCATGCGTGTGTGCCACCAACCATGACAAGGTGAAATACTTAAATAGATATCCTGAAAGACACATGCGTTTCAATTAAGTTGACGCTCAGGAAATTGAGCAGAGGCGAAAAGTAAAAATCTGACGCGTGTCGCACACTGCCAGTGAGCTTTGCTCCATTTAAATTGATGTAACCAATTTTTTACGCACGTCTCACGGCTACAGGCATTAAATGAAATATGTGAGAATAATAATAAACTGAAGCAGATTTCATGTTTGCATGACAACTACGCAGTCAAACTCGCTAGCTAGCAAGCCAACAATACAAAATAATACTCAGCCTGCCATGCAGGTACAATTAGCAGTCAGGACGTAGTTTTCTGTTTATTTATTTATTTATTTTTTATCATAACCCATGCGTCATAAACAGAGATGCCAATTCTCATGCATTCAGCGTAGGTCTTATGCATTTTTAGGCTTATTCGCCGTAGTCCGTAATTATTCATTGAATGCTTAATGAGGTTCTCACGCGGAATTAAAATTCTTGTCCATTGAAGTTTCCGTTTCACTTGCGTAAAGATGCACCTCATCACAAGTCACATGGAAACCGATTATGACTCCGGACTTCCCTTCCTTCTCTTTACTCAGGGATTAGAAACAATGCATGTGTTTCATGATCGTTTAAATTGTTTTAATGAAATAAGACCATTTGAAATGTTTTTAAGCATTTCCATAGCTTTTAATACCTCAAAGTCAAGCTGGAGAATTCCCGAGTCATAATCGATTTCATTGTCACTAGTAGGGAAATCCACCGTAATGGACGTGAAACTGATTAACTTGATGCACAATGACTTAAATTCCGCGAGTGAATTTCTTCAGTGCACTTTGAATGAATAATTGCTGATTACGGCACAGAAACGTAAATGCCACTAAGAGGAGAAACGTATTGGCATCCCCGCATACAGGGCGGTTTTATGCCCTTGTGTTTGACTAGGAAGGACCTCTGATTTCGAGAGACAAAACTCCAAGTCTGTCGTGGTATTTATCATTCTGCTTATGTCCGCAGATATCGCAGTCATAAGCATCCATGCTCGTAGTTCCTCCCTAGTGTACACGGCAGGTTTCTCGATCAAATGGGTATAAATATCAGGCTACGGAATACTGGGCCACTAACTTACGTCATCTGCCCACTCACTGATACCATACGGATCTGGAAATTGATTGCCATTTGTCAATGTTAATTATTTTTATGTAGAATTTGCGATCTTTGATGGCTAATGCCCTCACATAGCTTGACAAGCTATTATGGTTCACCATACTTCCGTTGCCAAGATACGCGCGCAGCCAGTTTTGTTTGCAAACAGTAAATGGGTCTATTGAGAGAAAATGGTTCAATTAGAGTTAACCTTACTGAGCATGACCCATATCAGTATCAACATAACATGTACTTCCGCGAACGTAATGACAACGTATTTATGTCTCGATTTCTTGCGTTTCAAGATGAAATAAAATGACAAGTAAGTACTTTATGAATCGAACCGAAACTAATGCTGGACGAATCGAACCGAACCGCATAACTTATGATCCGATTTTCGATGAACCGAACCGAATCGTGACACCCCTAATAACCATCATACGCCACAATGTTGAAGGCTTGATGAGTCATATCAACGACATCAGGAAAAACCATGAGATAAGACTACGAGACATTTGTGCTTCACAGAGACACACATGTTCGGATCATCTGTGCCAGAAGAGCTTCAAATCGAAGGCTATAGTATGTTCAGGAGGAATAGACACATCTCTTAAAGCAACTTTCCACATATGGCAAATCAAAAGGGTGGAGGTGTTGCAATATACAAAAAAACCACATAAGCGCCCAGCCTTTGCAATGTGTGGTTGTTGCCACTGATTTCGAGTTTCTAGCTCTGAAAATCAGGGACCCCACCCAAGCTGTAGTGGCTGCTGTATACAGACCACCAAACTTCAAGACGTCGGACTTCTTTGGAAATATGAAGAGCCTCTTGGATGCCATCAAAATCATGGGACCAGGACCGAATTATTATTTGTGGAGATTTCAATGATGACATCAAGTCAACATTTTTCAAAGCCCATCTGTGACTTCTTTGTGAAAAGAGGGTACGCACAGCTCATACAGGGAGCAACAACGGAGAGCAACACAACGCTGGACTTGGTTTTCACCACTAAGCCGCAAAAATGCCTTGCTTCAGGAGTGCCACATTCGTATTACAGTTACCACCAGCCTGTCTACACAGTTTTAAGGAACAAACTCATTGTCGAGATGTAATGGGCGCAGCCCCGCCAACAACAAACTTGCATGGATATGTTGCGGAGTGGATCATGAACAGCCCCGGCAACCAACGAACATAAAACTGGCTCTTGAAATTGCAAAGCCTCTAACATCAGCCACACCCACCGCATCAAATGTTGCCGAGTGGATCATAAACGGCCTCAGCAACTAACGAACAACTTCAAAGCCTTGTTAAATCACAAAGCCTCTGGTATCAGCCACACCACCCAATACACATGTTGCTGAGTGGATCATAAACGGCCCCAGGAACAAACAACTAACTTAAAAGCCTCAGAAAACAGCCTCTTGGAATGTGAAAAGCCTCGATGCACAGAGACCACTGTATCCACTGTAAATGGTTCCATATTCAAAGGCTTCCATACTGGAGAATGTACTGTAAACAGTTCATGTTCTGAAGGTTGCATGACAGAACAGGTGACTTAGGTGGATCTAGCCGCGCCTGATCGAGCAGAGAGCCACTGATTGTTTGAGTGAAGAAGAGGCTGACGACAGTGAGACGTTTGTATTGCATGTGAATGAAGCCGAGTTTGTTACTTTGTATTAGTTGATCCGCTGTTTGTGGTCCAGTGTGCGTCCAGAGAAACGTAAGTTATATGGTTTATTTACTGGATGCTTTTCATGGTTGTTTAAGTCTGCTAGTTGAGGTTAAATCTGGTGCTACAGAATGTATTTCTAGCAGTGTTTGCTATCATCGCTAATGGTTTAAATGGTCATTTATGTTATATCAATTCCACTGACTGTTTTCTTTGTTGGCAGTTATGTGATATATATTATATCATTTATATTCCTTCTGTTTATGATGTTTCATATTTCATGCTGATGATAATTAGAGTATTATTTTGGATTGTATGCTATGGTTAAGCATATTCTGAGTTGTTTATTGATGGCTGTTATTGTATTGGTTTATTTTAGAACCACACGCATGCAAACACATCATTGTGTAAGTGTACGCTGTTTACACTGGATTAAAGCACCAAAGGGGATCGACTGTTTCCAGTTTCATTCTTTCCAGTCTTGGGGGGAATTTATAGACTGCGTTCTAACCGATGCACACTTTGCGATTACAGAACAGAAAATCCAGTATACCATCTTTAATCCTCCACCACAGTTCAGTTTGCTTATATTTCCATTTTTCCATTTTGGGAAGAGAGCAGACAGACCCCTTTTTTTAAATCACCACCCTGACCACATATTTTACACTAGAAGAAAAAAAAACACATGGGGATGATCAGCAGAGTCTCCTCTCACTCACTGTATTTTTGTTTTTACCATTGGACCTACGGTCTGCCAGAAAATGGCAGTAGTCCAGACAGTGTCACTGACCAACTCCCCCATAGGCAGCCGTTATAACAGGAGCAGACAGTTGACACAGCTTTTTGAAATCGCCACCCTGACCACAAACTTGACCCGACAAGAAAAAAATTCATGGCAATCCTCAACAGTGTGTCCTCTCACTCATTTTGTTTTTGTTTTCATCATAGGACCTACAGTCTGCCAGAAAATGGCAGTAGTTCGGACAGTGTCAACTGAATTTTTTTTTTTTTTTTTTAATTCATTTCTGTCTCACAGCACCCGACAGTTCACCATTTTAAGCACACAGGGGTGCTGCTGTCTCCATAGAGACAGACACAATACAGCGTCATCAATTAAATAGACCGGTATAGGCAAATTTTAGAGCATGGAGCACTCTGAAATTTGTCCATTAACCCTATAATGCCCCCCTGTATCATATATGATACACCAAATTTGAAGGACCATGTCCACCTGGTAAGATGCAACACAACCACGACTGCTCACTGTATCATATCTGATACACAGTGCTGCCACCTGGAAGGAACAAGTGAGATTACAGGAGTAGTCTCTCCCCCAGTCACTCATTTCAAGGTAGTATCTCCCATGTGAATGGGAATTCATGAATTTCCTTGGACTTTGGCAGTGAAGTTTGGCATTCCAAGGTAAATATTACATAAAAACTTATTCTTATACATGTTAAGGGATAACTATAGATAGGAGAGAGCATATAAATAAATTGAAATTTCGAGTGTTGAGTCCTGGAGGGGTGCTGATTTTTGGCTGTGTCAGATATGATACTCCTGGAATTAGAAGTTGTTCTGTTCAGCAATGTATATTTTGCTGTCACAAAACTTCATGATGAACAGTGGATCTGAATACTACCCTTCAATACTTCAAAAATATTAATGGGTCATATTTTTCCTATAATGATGTCTGTGTCTGGGCATTATAGGGTTAAACAATGTCAGAAGATACCTGTGTGTGTTTGTGTGTGTATGAGAGAGAGAGAGTGCATGCGTAACAGACCATCGAAGTCAAATTTAGAAAAAGTATATTAGAGATGAAATTCATTTCATACTATCCATTAACTGGGTAAAGCAATAGACGCAGGGAAAAGCTATCCAGCATCTTTAGCAGTGTGCTGTACCCAATCATGTGTTGACCTGACCTGATATTAAATATTGTATAGGTCTATGCAGTAGAGGTTGTCTTTGAATTACCATGGCCCTCATTTATCAAATGTGCATACATCAAAAAATGGGTGTACGCCTAATCTTCCGCAAGGATCGGCATTTGTCAATCTGAATTTGAGCGAACGGTCCGCAAAAATCTCTAGCCAGGTCTGACCAGGGGTACGCACATTTTTGTGCTTGGACGCACATAAGTGCAAATAGTCACTTCAATTTATAAATGAATTAAATTAAATCAAACGTCTGCTGCACTCCGGTTTTGCACCCGAACGGTGGTTACCGCAGCAGCAATAGTTTTCCAAACTGCACCCTTCTGGGCTCCCGTTATGTCACTCTTAAAGGGATAGTTCACTTTTTTGAAGTGGGGTTGTATGAGCTACAAATTGCCTCTACTTACATTAGATGCAGTAGAACGCTCTCTGATCTCCTCCAGGTAGCCGCACCGGCGCATGGTGCTGGGTGGAAATTTAGGCGATTCACTGTTGAGAGCAGAATCACAGAAACAGCGTTTTTCTGCGGCCTAATAGAGGTCCTAACTGAAAATAATAGACCAATTGAATTGTGCGCTATATGTCAAAGTCAAATGTTAAAGTCAAATAGAGCCGCATGCTTTTTATAGCCTATTTCACCGCCAGGGCCACTTTTTCCCCACTCAATACCGGGAGTAATTTTGAATAACGTTGATTTAAATTAAGCAAACGTTTCCAAATGAATGATTGTCGTCTTACCTAATCGGGGAGAACAAGCAGCACCTGTTAAGTGCGGAGCGCTCTCGGAGTGAACATTTTGTTAATCATGAAAATGACTGCCAACAGGTCAGGAGTAATAATTCTTTAAAACAGATGTTACGTCCACCCGAATTCTCAGTTTTACGGTATTTACCCCATGACTTCATCGCTGTTAGATCGCATGAGAAACCGTGTCTTCAGTTGCCTATTACGATAATTGGAAAACGCGTCATTAAAGAAAAATAATTGAGAACTAGCCAGGACTATCCTAATTGTCATAAAGGGACGTGTCTGTGCCACCCCAATTCCCGGTTCTAGCTTCGCCCCTAGTTGCGATCAGCTGTTTCGTACACCGCCAGCCTTTGTACTTCCGCTTAATTTCATTTCGCTTCATTACATATATGGTCTGGTTTGGTCACTTGGAGTTCTGCCTCGTTTACCATGGCAGAAAATACGCCGGACCAACCAACGAACAGAAGGCGTGGACGAGAGCCATGATGTAGCAGCTGCAAACTGTAGTCTCCGAAATCAACAATGGTTATAGATGCACGGGAGGCCATTCGCTCTGTTGTGGACAAAATCCCAGGGATCAGCGACTTATAGACGCAACAAGATGAATGTTTGGTTGGTTTTTTGAATGGTAATGATGCCGTAGTGCTACTCCATTCAGATTCTCATATTTACTTAATAGCCATCATGAAATAGGCGCCCTGTTCATCTCTGCGAGTGACAGCCGAATCACCTAAGCTAGCTTCTAGTGTAGGGCCCTATGATTTCCGCGATCGCGGACGGATTCGCGGAATTGGTCAAATAAAACGGAATCTATTGCTAAACGCGGAATTTTGCGGAAATCGGCATAATTTGACTGAAATGCTGTTGATAAAGCCGCGTTCCCACCGAACGCTAAACAAAATATTTGCGCGTCCAGATTACACTCAAAGTCAATGTAAAGACGCGAGTGCACGCGAAAATGTGAACAGCATTCGTCAGATTCACCTGCCCCGAGTGTTCGAGCGACGCATCTCTTCGGAGCTACAGAAGATCTGTGGGAAGAAGGTTTTCGTTGTCGTAGACGAGACCACTGATGCCACGGATTGCAGGGTCCTAAACATCGTCATTAGTTATCTTATGTTAGCTTAACAGCTTATATAACCGTTTAATAGCCAACAACATTTATTTTCTCAGTCTACTTAGTGAATTGTGTGCATGCAAATTATGACGTAATGTCATCCCCCAGTGGTGAAATAATAGCTGATGCATCCTTGTGTCAGTTAGTTCATGTTTATTCATTACTGTAGAACATTTTGTTCAAGGATTGAAAACACAGTATTAGGATTAATGAACAAAAGTTTCTTAAGTATAGCTGATGCATCGGTTGATTCGTGGGGGAAACTGAGTGTCATTACTGCTGCTGCTCATTCATTCATTTATATACTTAACGTATGTACCATAAGATTATAAATGATTAAAAAGGGGCAGTCACGGGCGCCTCGGTGGCACATAGGTCTAAGCGCGCGCACAATAAAGGCCGTGTCCTTCTCGCGACGACCTGGGTTTTATTCCGGCTCGGGACATTTGCAGCATGTCATCCCCATTCTTCTCCCCAACCGTCCTGTCTTTCTCTGCACTGTAACTGTCAAATAAAGGTGGAAATCAAAAAGAAAAAAAGGGGGCAGTCAGAATAATACATGTCAGTATGGCCGTTGTCTGCCTTTCTGACTGTAGCATACACCTCCTTTAAATGGACAATTTTATTTTGTAGTATTATTTTAGGTTAAAAAAAATTTCATCACAGTGCAATGTTATATTTTATAATTATGCAGTACTTGTTCTGACTTAAAGTACTGAGGAAAATGGAGGGTTGCATCAACTAATTGAAGGTTATTTCTATTTAATCAGTGAACATTTTATTCATTAACATAAATAGCACACTCACTCTGATAGTAAAATTGGTGTAATTGGTAAAAAATGGAATTCCAAAAAATTAAAACGGAAAAAAATGGAATTTGGAAAAAAATAAAATAAAACGGATTTCATAGGGCCCAACACTCTCGAAAATGTACAATATTGCTATTTTGAAAGGGCGTCCAGAAAACAGTATTGCAAGGATCAGGAAATCTGTACCTCAAACCCAAATCCAGCCCTGCTTTTTTTCATTTTTCCTGGTGATTACCTGAACAGTTAGTGCTTCTGATTGGCCAGTATGTCGATACACCGTACTCCCAGGTGGAGGTAAAACAGCGGTATTTGTATTTTGAGGGCCATGATTTGATGATACCTGCTATATAGTATAGTCATGTACAGACCAAGTCAAAGTGAATTATCAGCATTGGCCAGGCCACACCAAAACAAAGTGTTAGCAAGTATTTCCCTCTAAGTAACAGACATTTGAGCAAGGTTCAGCAGTTACTTCAGCATCAGCACCAGTCTCTCTTTGCTTTGGCTGAATCTGCTGGTAAAGAGAACAACAGAATGACAGACGTGAGTTGAGTCGGGAAGTTAGCCCAGAGCACAGGTGTGCAAGAATTTCCCTGAAGCTATTAAAGCCTGTCGGCCCATAGTGCGCTGAAAGAGGAGCCCCTTCCTGACCCTTTACTGGCTCCAGACCTCCCTTTCTCCTGATTGGCTGATCAGGAGTCCAATAAGGGAGAGTCTCAGAGGGGGCCAGCTCATAGGAGCAAGTTCAGGGAACTGCCCCTGGTATGAAGGAAGGGGAGACCCAAGCCAATGCTGGCAGACATGGTTGTAGCTGACTCCACCCACTGATGTGACTTGACGAATAATAAGAAAAGCTTAGTGATACAGCCCACCTATCCAATAGGCCTTTTCTGTATAGCTCATATCTACATTAACCCAGACATTTGTGTCTCATCTTGTTGGTATGAACCAGTGAAGCAACAATAATCATGGTAAAAGTTGATCAAACCAAATAGAACAACTGTGATGGTCAGTGTGGATTATCATCCATCCCCAGGTCTGTCTAAATACTCAATAAATAATGTCCTTTTCATTCAAGACTGCTTCATCACTTATCTAGGACAACAGAGGAGACGTGGGGGGATATATTTTTTGGACTACCACTCCATGAAAATTATTAGGCATGGCGTATTTTCCACCCAATGACAACCCACAATTTTTATCAATAAGGTTACGCTAGATTATCCATTTCTATATTTGAGATTAGCCAAACATTTTCAAACAGGGTTATGCCACTAGTCTCGCCTTGAGCTAGTCTTCCTTCACTCTCGCAAAAGGAATAGTTTTTCTGCAAATAAAAACATACATAAAAATAGGTGGGCACATACAGTATATACAGACACAGGAAGATGGTAAGTGTATTTGTGTTAACAGTATCATGCAATTAAAGGTTTCCTCTCAGAACTGGGGACTTATCATCGTTCGGTTCCTTGGCATTCAGCATTATTTAAAAAAAATATACAAATAAAAATATACTTGAACATTGCACATTACATCCCACACTAATGATAAAGCAGTTTTAAACAGAATAAAAGTGATAAGACATGTAAACTTCAAAAATGAATGTTCAGATATAGTGGTGTATAAAAATAGTTGCTACACAATCACTGCAAAATGATCTTTATCTTTTTTCTCCAATTCGCCTGTTCACTTTGATAATGAGCAGCCAGCGGGAGGACCACAACTGACACATTTAAGGAGCATCGCTATTCAGTACAAGAACAGACAACTAATGTGGGGCAGGCAGTATGTTACAGTTCAGAAATATTTATATATAGTATGTAAATATGTATACAAAAGAAAAGTCTCCCTACAGCAAGACTCGTTTAGTTTTGTCACTGAAATTCACTACAAATACCTAATTTTCCCACCCTGCCTGTTACTATTCATAAATATCCAGAAAACGGCAAGAGGTGCTGCATTATAAACAGATTCAAGCAGTTTTTAGTAGCTAAAAGGGCAAGAAAATTTAACAGCGTCTCTATGACTAGATAGACTTTACTCTCTGTGTGAAGACAGCGAGAAAGTCCCCAGAATCCCACTCCATTGCAGTCTACGAGGGAGCCGCAACGGTTTGCTATCTCAGCCAATGACTAAATGAATAGGTTTGAGGTAATTTCTGTGCTTGTTGATAGGTGAAAGTAATGGAATAGCAATTCTGGTCATGGTCCGAAGGTCTCTCTCAGTCGGGCTCAGTCAAAAACATGCGCCGTTTCTGATATGGATGCAGTTAAAAACAGCGCTGAGACAGGTCTGTTGAGAGAGAAAGCGTACATACACTGGCTAATGGCTATACGATACTGGGTACATACTAGGTTTGTTCAGTTTAACCTATGTGATCAAACGCAAATAGCAGTCATTGATTAAGCCTATCGCTTGGCTGAGGTCTAAACCGTGCTAAAAAAAAAACGAAAACTTGCTCATACGGGACAACAGCTGAAGTTCTGATTTCTCTGTAATGTGTTGCGATTAAATAAACATCATATACACCGGATTTAAAAAAGATATTTTTTGAAAAAATTTTGTTGTTTGATTACAATTCCTTAGTCGTGTCCATTTTAAGTATGAAAGGATAAAAATAACACAGAAAACGAGTCTCTAAGTTGTCGACACCCATGTTTAGCCTACTGTTTACATGTGCCTCACTGGACATTTATACATACACAAGATGGCGAAGCTATTCTGCCGTCTCCGCTTTTGTCCAGCCCACACGTCGTCCACCCTAGTTTTCTTATATCTCAGTGGTACAGAATCTAAGTCAGTGCTCAGGACGAACATAGGGAGGACGTGAAAGGTTTTGGGTGCAGTGTGAGCTGGGAGCTGTAGTTCCATTGGACTTTCTATCTAAAAATGTCATTAAAATAATATTGAGAGATCATCCGAAGAGACACTTTTTCCTTTTTATTTTTTTTTATTGAATAATAATTTCCACGAGGAAATCTTTTTCCATCAAACCCTCAATATTTGTAGCACTGATACTTGGTCAACAATTCCTCCCCCACTCGTATCTACGCCCTAAGTGTAAAGGTGAGAAGAAGCAGCCAGCAGAAAGATTTTAGAGGGGTGGAGAGCTCTTAGACTCAGCTTGCCTTGCTACATTTTCAATTTAGAGAAGTAGAAGTGCAGCACACTCTAGTGGCCAAAATCTAACATTACACCCTCTCATTTTCTTTCTCACCGCTACCCCCAGGGCAGGACACCGTGTGCCCATTCCAAATGATCATTTTATCCTTTCCCATCAGACTCACCCCTCAGAAATCAGTTGAAGTCCATCACCCGAAACAGCAGTCAAATCCAATCACTGCTCTGAGAAGCTTGGCAAGGAGTTTCCGGAAGATACCGACCACTTCCAGCACATAAGTTGTTTTTTAATTTTTTTAAGCTGTAACCAGCAGCTCTATAGCAGGATCTGCTGGAGGGTTCACAGAAATGATCCTGCCCTAGAGCCTGTGACTCATGCTGTTTTGCACTGGCTCAAAAGGGACCAAGGTCATTTTATTAGCCTAATTTAGATTTTCATGACTCTATCCACCTTTGCTCCCACATTGGGCAAGAGAAGGAGGCGAGAAAAGGAGGAAAGCTGCGATGGGTCCTGTGAGCTGGGGACAAGCACGCTGCTGGTGTACAGAGTTCAACTAGAGTGGGTCCGTTTCTGCACAGATGATCTGATTTTACCTACTGAGAATTGGGGGGGGGGGGTCAGAGGGAGAGAAGCTGGCTACAGTCTGCACGAGAAAAAGAGGGAAGGAAGGAAAAGAGGAAGGAGGGATTGGGGAAAGCTGATGGACAGCATGCAGATATTACAAGAGAAGCTGCAGAGGAACTGATTGCCTGCAGGGAGGGAGAGAGAAAGAGGGGAGAGAGTGAGAAAAAGGGAGAGAAAAAGAGAGGGAGGGGGGAGAAAGAGAAGAAAGAGAGAGGGAAAGAGATAGTGGGACAGAGGGAGAGAGAGGGAGGGGGAGAAAGAAGATTATAGAGGAACATACTACAGAGAGAAAATCATTTTCAATCCAAACACAGTTTATATCTGCTGTATCCTTATGTTTTGTATGTTTCTGGTGAGCATAAACAGTGAATGACAGTGTTGTGCTTACTGCACATGCTCAGAATATACATCCCAAGAAAGGGAATCTGCTTAACTGTAGGCCATAATCTGATCCCATCCTTGCCAATCCGTCTTTGTTTAGCTTTGTATTGATATGTCTCAGTAACTTCGGCATTACACCTTTTACATTAAGGAGCTTTCTATGGAAATTAGAGGATTCAAAACACTATTTTAAGCTTTAGCCAAGGAGCCAAGGGGTACGAAAAGCTGGTTATAAAAGCTGGCCAGAAATCATAGAAGAAAAAAAATATACCTTCTAGATTTTGACTTGCATTTGAACGGATTTACCTCATTCCAAGTTGTGAGCATGCGTGGCAATCGTGACACTGCTCCGTTAAGAGATTGGCAGTGATGATGCATCTCACCTGCTCCATGTCATTAGCTTGCAGCAGTCTGTGGCTGACCAACATACAGCTTGGCTGGGTCCTCTGCTTCGCTGCTGCAGGGCACATCACTTCTGCAACCAGGAAACACACTCAGCAGCAAGCTACTGCAGAGAGCAGCACAACATACACTGCCCTCCATAATTTTTGGCACCCCTGGTTAAGATGTGTTCTTCAGCTTCTAATAAATTCATTTTTTTTCTAAATAATATAGGACCACAATGAAAAAAAGAGGAAAATCCAACCTTTCATTCAAGTGCGTTTATTCAGTGAGGAAAAAAATCCCGCATTAAGAAATAATTCTTTTACATCAAATCACGTGTGCCACAATTATTAACACCCCTGATGTTAATACTTTGTACAACCCCCTTTTGCCAACAAAATAGCACCTAATCTTCTCCTATAATGTTTCACAAGATGGGAGAATACAGAAAGAGGGATCTTCGACCATTCCTCTTTGCACAATCCCTCTAAATCATCCAGCGACCTGGGTCCTCTCCTCTGCACTCTCCTCTTCAGCTCACTCCACAGGTTTTCAATGAGGTTGAGGTCTGGGGACTGAGATGGCCATGGGAGGAGCTTGATTCTGTGTCTGGTCGGTGAACCATTTCTTTGTAGATTTGGCCACATGTTTAGGGTCATTATCTTGCTGAAAGACCCAGTGACGACCCATCTTCAGCTTTCGGGCAGAGGCCACCAGATTTTGATTTAAAATGTCCTGGTATTTCAAAGCGTTCATGATGCCATGCACCCTAACAAGGTTCCCAGGGCCTCTGGAAGAGAAACAGGCCCACAGCATCACTGATCCTCCCCCATACTTCACAGTGGGCATGAGGTGCTTTTTTGCAAACTCATCTCTTGTGTTCCACCAGACCCACTTAGAGGGTTTGTTGCCAAAAAGCTCCATCTTGGTCTCATCTGACCAAAGCACACTGTCCCAGTTGAAGTCCCAGTACCGCTTAGCGAACTCCAGACGTTTGCGTTTATGATTGTGAGTGAGAAAAGGTTTTTTCTGTGCATGCCCCCCAAACAGCTTGTTGGCATGTAGATAGCGCCTGACGGTTGTTTTGGAGACTTTGTGACCCCAAGATGCTTAAATTTGCTGCAATTCTTTAATAGTGAGCTTTGGAGAACTTTTTATTTTTCTTTTTTCCTCACTGTACGTGGTAGCAAAAGCACCTTGCGTCCTCATCCAGGCTTGTTAACCACTGTTCCAGTTGTTTTTCACTTCTTTATGATTCCTCTGACGGTAGATATGGGCAGCTGCAGGTGAGTGGCTATTTTCTTGTAGCCATTGCTTGACTTGTGAAGGTCGACACACATCTGCCTTACTTGAATGGTGTGTTCCTTTGTCTTTTCCATGTTGAAGAGTAGATAAGAGAACTGGCCTCTGTGTCACGTCATATTTATACCCCAGGGAAACTGGATGTGAAGAATTACTAATTAAATGTTCCTAGATACTCAGATCAACTTTATAAACTACTGTAGAAATGACAGAAATACTTCAGTTACTTTTATTTCCTAGGAATTGTTAGGGGTGCCAATAATTGTGTAACAGGTGATTTCATGAAAAATTATTATTTCTTAGTCAGGGATTTTTTCCCCTTAAAATTAACTTGAGTTGAAGGTTTCATTTTTGCACAATTTTCAGTGTGAGAGTATGCTTCTGCAATAAAAATTGAATTTATTTTAAGGCTTTTAACACATCATAACAAGGGGAGCCAATAATTATGGAGGGCGCTGAAGGTGGAGGCAAAATATTCTAAAATGTTTTAAAATCAAAGTATAACCATAATCATAGTCCAACAGAGTAAAGTGATCCAGGTTCATATGGCCCTTCAAAATGACTGAAATACAAGGTAGAACTGTGAGGAGCAAAAACTCATAAATCTGTTAAAAATAGTGCCATGGGTACTGTAGCTCACTTGTTTATTTCAGGCTTTAGTGTTATGTAAGCTCACAAGTGGTAGTGTGTATGCTTGGGTCCAACATTGGGAAAATGAAGACATCTTTTGAAATTTGGGTTGAAAAAAGTTTTTTTAATTAATTTCCAGTTCATGGCACATAACTGTGCATGGTATACTTTGCTCTCCAAAGGAGGTTTTGCAGGGTATAGGCAAATTTTCCCACCGACCAATTTGAACCATCTTCTGGTTATATGTACCTACTTGTGGGACTGTCCCGAAAATAGATTTGAAATGTGAAATTTGCATACAGGAAGTGAACTGTGACCTATTAAGTGATATCAAGATTTTTGTGGGGCAAGGCCTCAAAGTCTATATTTAAACCCATAAATGATTGTTCTGAAAAACCAGATGATTTTTAATGGCTACACAACAACATGACGGGCATTTTGATACCAAACAGAAGTAAATATGTGGAAAAACTGAGGAAGTTTCAGACAACTTTCCATTGAAAAATACATCTGTCTTTATGTAAAACGTAAAATTCATCTTGAAAAACAACCAGGTTCCTATGAAAACACACCTAAGATATTTTCACAAACGTTGCCTCATATAGGCTTAATAATGTGCGAGTGTCATTAAATTGCGAGATCAGTAATATGGTGTATTCAAGCCATTTTTATTATATACTACATATTTCTCAGAAAACCTATTCATGAACTGTTGTACATTGTATAGGTTGTATACCGGCCTTGTGGATTTTAGGATGTAATTATTCACTGAGAATTTTCGAGAAGCCATTGGAATTGCTAAGCACTGGTCATCGTATTGTTTACAAATAAAATACCTTCAATGTGATAATGTACCATACATTAAATTAGCAGTTGGACAGGATACATTGAGAGGATTTCCTGGATAAGCTCTTCCTCATCTGCCAAGATTTCCTGAAGAAACACAGTCTCATCAATGTCATTGTTTGATGTAGTAACATCATCTGTTGTGTCAGTGTCGTTGTCATTGTCTGTGTCTGGTTTTGGTCATTTTTCTGACAGATTTGAAATAACATTTGCTGCATATCTTGTCACCGTCTTGTATTGTCATCCTCTCATTCAGTATAGCCATTGATTTTGTTGTCCATTGAGGTTATGAGCTCCCTTACAACACTTTGCACTATCTTTGAACCTCTTGGTGCAATTGTTTATCGCACATTTCCTTAGCATAATTGTGTTTTTACAATCCGAATGCACTGCATGTACGGTTTATAAAATGTATCTCATATAACAGTGGCAGTATGTAAATCATGAGAATCCAACAAGGATGGGAACCTTCACCAAAAAGAGCCACTGTGGGTGCAGGCTTTCATACCAACCAGGCTGCAACACACCTGATTCTATTAACCAAGGCCCTTAACAAACACTCCAGAGGTTGATTAATAGAATCAGGTGTGAAGCAGCTTGGTTGGTATGAAAGGCTGCACCCACAGTGGATCTTTCTGGAGAAGGTTCCCTACCACTGGCATACAACAATGTTGAATGCTTTGTGGTTCTCAGAATCATTGAAGTGCAGACTACACTTCGCTCAGTGGAGAAAAAACAAGGCCTGGGAGATAAAGAACCTATACAATGTACAACAGTTTACGAAAACATCTAAATGACTTTTCTGAGAAATATGTAGTTTATAATACAAAACCCAAAACCAGTGAAGTTGGCACGTTATGTAAATCGTAGATAAAAACAGAATACAATGATTTGCAAATCCTTTTCAACTTTTATTCAATTGAATACACTGCAAAGACAAGATGTTTAATGTTCAAACTGAGAAATTTTTTTTTTTTGGCAAATAATCATTAACTTAGAATTTAAAGGCAGCAACACATTGCAAAAAAGTTGGCACAGGGGCCTTTTTACCACTGTGTTACATCGCCTTTCCTTTTAATGACACTCAGTAAACGTTTGGGAACTGAGGAGACCAATTTTTGAAGCTTTTCAGGTGGAACTCTTTCCCATTCTTGCTTGATGTACAGCTTAAGTTGTTCAACAGTCCGGGGTCTCCATTGTCGTATTTTACGCTTCATAATGCGCCACACATTTTCAATGGGAGACAGATGTGGACTATAGGCAGGCCAGTCTAGTACCGGCACTCTTTTACTACGGAGCCATGCGGTTGTAACACGTGCAGAATGTGGCTTGGCATTGTCTTGCTGAAATAAGCAGGGGCGGCCAAGAAAAAGGTTGCTTGGATGGCAACATATGTTGCTCCAAAACCTGTATGTACCTTTCAGCATTAATGGTGCCTTCACATATGTGTAAGTTGCCCATGCCTTGGGCACTAATACACCCCCATACCATCACAGATGCTGGCTTTTGAACTTTGGGCCGATAACAGTCCGGATGGTTCTTTTCCTCTTTGGTCCGGAGGACACGATGCCCACAGTTTCCAAAAACAATTTGAAATGTGGACTCGTCAGACCACAGAACACTTTTCCACTTTGCATCAGTCCATCTTAGATGAGCTTGGGCCCAGCGAAGCCGGCGGCGTTTCTGGGTGGTGTTGATAAATGGCTTTCGCTTTGCATTGTAGAGTTTTAACTTGCACTTGCAGATGGTTTTCGGCCTTGTCGCTTACGTGCAGTGATTTCTCCAGATTCTCTGAACCTTTTGACGATATTACGGACCGTAGATGATGAAATCCCTACATTTCTTGCAATAGCTCGTTGAGGAATGTTGTTTTTAAACTGTTCGAAAATCAGCTCACGCATTTGTTCACTAAGTGGTGACCCTCGCCCCATCCTTGTTTGTGAATGACTGAGCATTTCAGGGAAGCTGCTTTTACACCCAATCATGGCACTCACCTGTTCCCAATTAGCCCGTTCACCTTTGGGATGTTCCAAATAAGTGTTTGATGAGCATTCCTCAACTCTCTCAGTCTTTTTGCCACTTGTGCCAGCTTTTTTGAAACATGTTGCAGGCATCAAATTCCAAATGAGCTAATATTTGCAAAAAATTACAAAGTTTACCTGTTCGAACATTAAGTAACTTGTCTTTGCAGTGTATTCAGTTGAATATAGGTTGAAAAGGATTTGCAAATCATTGTATTCTGTTTTTATTTACGATTTACACGACGTGCCGACTTCACTGGTTTTGGGTTTTGTAAAAATGGCTTGAATACACCATGTTACCGGTCTCGCAATTTAAGGGGTGATCAGGGGTTAAATGAAAAATGACACCAGGAAGCAACTCAGAGTGAATCTAAAGAGGTACTGTATATGTAATAACTACCAAAAAAGATACAAGTTGGCATTTTTCTGTTTATGCGGTTGCCATGGTAACTCAGCAAGCTCATTAAATATGCAGAAAACTTCTGGCACCAATTCCTCTTTAACTCTATGATAGAATTCAGTTTTTCTTTTCTCACTTTAAAGCCAAATGCGATGACATAGTCATTCTTTGCCCAATTTATCAGTTTTGTGATTTTGGGTCATTTTTCTCAAATTTTGAAATTATTTTGTGCAGAATCTGACGAATAGTTAAATTCCTCCTCTTATACGCAAATTCATCAGGCCAAAAAAAGACAAAAAATGGTCAAATGTTCTGTACGACGGAAAACAGACACCACACCACAACAATAGCTTACCGGCTCATAGATATCAAAACCCTAGCAGGTTACTCAAGGCCGGTTGTGTAAGCAAGCCTTCGAGAATGACCAAATTGGTAGTCAACCAATATGAGGCCTCATACCATGAACTGGTTTATTTTGGACAAAACCAAGAATCCAGCCAATTTGGTAATCCAAATTGGATGGTTAACCAGGGGATAGCTGAATCTTCAGGTGACCCCAAGTTTCATGAGGATGGGTGTAGTGCACGAGCCACCCTAGAGGCCTAAAATGAATTCACACTTCATATAAAAGGCAGATCTGGCAAACTTGTAACTAAGGGTGTAGAGTTACAACTGAGACAATGTGCCAATCAGGAAATACTGTTGTTTGATAAGGTAGAAAGTGTCAGGTTTATCCACACCCCAAGAGGAGCCCAAAATGAACAATAAAACAAGAGTTCGGACAATCAGTGGTCAGTCTGTGTCGGGTGATTGTTGAAGAATGAATGTCACTTGGTTTGCGCAGACCAGCCTAGGTTTTTGTATTTCACTTTGAGTAACATACAATAAACCCAATCGCTTCAGAGTCTGGATATTGTGACCATTCTTTGGCATGTGTGCAAGTGTGAGGGGAACACTTAGTCCACGGGCCCAGACTGAGGATACTTTTCTCCCACACATACTATAGCATAACACTGTAAAGAACCACATGATGCAGTATAGCATAGCCTAACATATCACTGTATAGTATAGCTTAGTGCAGTGTAGCATTGCATTTCCCAGCAATAAAAGGCATAGCTGAGCATAGCCCAGTAGAACTCTGTAGGCCTACTGTGCAGCATAGTATAGTGCACAAAGACTATCACGGCTCAGCAAACTGTAGCATAGTGCGGCACAGCATGGCAGAGCACCCCACCACCATTAGTTTCAGGCCCTCTGGCTGGTTCCAAGTGCCACCACTCACTGACATCATTAGCATCTTGCCTATTATGTTGGATAGGAAAACGCATAATAAATAAGCCTCCATATAAACCACAATCAAAATGGAGGAGCAGTGGAGGTGTAGGGCTGATTTGCAGGTAGCACATAGGTATAAACCACAGTAAACAGTGGCTTGCAGTCTCACATACAAGCATAAAATCACATCCCAAGCATGAGTGCCCATCCCTGGTCATAACTGCATAAGGCCATATAAATAGCTCTGGTGATCACTCTTTTGGGCATTATTAAAAGGAGAGGGCGAGAGGTTTTTTTTTTTTTTTTTTAAGACTGAAACTGGTGGAAATGCGTTTTAACTGATGACTGTGACTAATATTTGCGCATGCGCGGCGTGGTTCAATCCGTGGTATGAGATTTTAGATATTTATTCGATGGAAAAAAAGTGCCTTTTTTAAAAATTAAAAATAGAAGTTGGGTCGGCACCGTTTTTTCCAGTCGGGAGGGGATGATCACCAACTAATTTTTTTTATATGGCCAAATATCTCTCATTATCATTATAATCTGCTTATATACTCAATGCTGGCTTAGGACACAAGAGCAGATAATGAATGCTGAGATTAGCGATGACGATCGAAGATTTTAACAAGAGCCATCTGGCAATGGCGGGTACCCCCCGGCTGTAGGTTGTGTAACAACCTTTAAAAGGCACATTTACACATCATGATTGACGAGTGTCAAGATTGGTGAAGGTAGCACATATAGTTTCCGAGATATGGCTCGGACAAAGTCATGTTTACAGATGGACAGACAGAAGGACGTACAGAGAGATAGCAAAAGGCACATCTACACATCATGATTGACATGTGTGTCAAGTTTGGTGAAGCTAGCACGTATAGTTTCCCAGATATGGCCCGGACAAAGTCATGTTTCCAGATGGGAGAGACAGACGGACGGACAGAGCGATAGCAAAAGGCACATCTACACATCATGATTGACATGTGTGTCAAGTTTGGTGAAGCTGGCACATATAGTTTCCGAGATATGGCCCGGACAAAATCATGTTTACAGACAGACAGACAGACGGACGGACAGAGCGGTAGCAAAAGGGACATCTACACATCATGATTGACGTGTGTCAAGTTTGGTGAAGCTAGCACAAATAGTTTCCGAGATATGGGCCGGACAAACTCATGTTTACAGACGGACAGACAGATGGACAGACGGACGGACAGAGCGATAGCAAAAAGCACATCTACACATCATGATTGACGTGTGTCAAGTTTGGTAAAGCTGGCACTTATAGTTTCCGAGATATGGCCCGGACAAAATCATGTTTACAGACAGACAGATGGACGGACGGACAGAGCGATAGCAAAAGGCACATCTACAGATCATGATTGACGTGTGTCAAGTTTGGTGAAGCTAGCACATATAGTTTCTGAGATATGGCCCGGACAAAATCATGTTTACGGACGGAGAGACAGACAGACGGACAGAGCGATAGCAAAAGGCACATCTACACATCATGATTGACATGCGTGTCAAGTTTGGTGAAGCTGGCACATATAGTTACCGAGATATGGCCCGGACAAAATCATGTTTACAGACAGATAGACGGACGGACGGACAGAGCGATAGCAAAAGGCACATCTACAGATCATGATTGACGTGTGTCAAGTTTGGTGAAGCTAGCACATATAGTTTCTGAGATATGGCCCAGACAAAGTCATGTTTACAGACGGACAGACAAAGCGATAGCAAAAGGCACATCTACACATCATGATTGACGTGTGTCAAGTTTGGTGAAGCTAGCACATATAGTTTCCGAGATATGGGCCGGACAAACTCATGTTAACAGACGGACAGACAGACAAACAGACAGAGCGATAGCAAAAGGCACATCTACACATCATGATTGACGTGTGTCAAGTTTGGTGAAGCTAGCACAAATAGTTTCCGAGATATGGGCCGGACAAACTCATGTTTACAGACGGACAGATAGATGGACAGATGGACGGACAGAGCGACAGCAAAAGGCACATCAACACATCATGATTGATATGTGTGTCAAGTTTGGTGAAGCTAGCACATATAGTTTCCGAGATATTACCTGAACAAACTCATGTTTACAGACGGACGGACGGACGGACGGACGGACAGAGCGATAGCTATATCCCCCCGCATTATATGCCAGGGGATAAAAAGGTGCATGCCAAGAAAACTTCCTGACTGTACATGCATCAAAGATTCATAACACCCTCAGAAAACAAGCAGAAGTTTCAATTTCACACACCAGTGTGATGGGACTTGTTGCCATGGAAACACAAGAAATAAAAATTTCATAAATTCCTAAATACCTAAAGGCACATATAGAAGGAATATCAGATCTAAACACCAAATTTGGTGAAGAAATATTGAATGGTTCTTGAGTTATTGTTCGGAAGTGAGCCCTACCCTCCCCAACTTGTTGCCATGGAAACACAAAAAAAAATTGCATAAATTCCTAAATGCCAAAAGGCACATCTACATGGCATATCAGATGTGCACACCAAATTTCGTGAAGAAATATTGAACAGTTTTTGAGTTATGCTCCGGAAACCAAATGATTACGGACGTACGGATGGACAGACAGACATGGCTATCGCTATATCCCCCCGCGTTATACGCTGGGGGGATAAAAATGAGAGGCTCACCTGTTGTCATTGATGTCTGTGGCATTTCCTGTGGTTTATCGGGGAAGGCCGGTCACAAAGAAACAGCAGCCACCACAGGGGGGCGCAGATGAGCAGTAAAGGAGGATAAGAGCCATGTGAGGTCGCCACAGCAATTCAGATCTAAGTAATACAATTGTTTACTCCTGGATAAGCAGGAGTAAAACTAACAGCAAATTGATTGATTGACTGATTAATTGATTGATTGATTAGTGAGTCTCATCACAACACTCTATCCTTGGCTTCGCTTCTTCAGGAGTAAAAATGCACATACAATACTTCTAATTCAATGTATATGCACATTTACATTTTTTCAAGCATGTACAAGGTTGCACAGGAAGAAAATGTGTGCGCGTGTGTGTGTGGGCGTGTGTCTTTGTGTGTGTACCTATAATATATGCATGTATGTCAGTATGTGTGTATGTGATACTGTGTATGTACATGCATGACTGTTGGGATTAGGGGTTAGGATTTGGGTTGATTTGAAGGTTTTGGGGAAGGAAAATTGGACTTTGGTGCAAAAATCATTTATTAACTGTCATGTGCAGGGAAAAAAATGACTGTGTGTCAGTTTGAGTGTGTATGTGCAGGAGAATGCACGTGCACTTGTGTGTTCTTGTGTTACTCACTGTTTTCATATGTTTGCATACTGTTTTTAAAGACATTACTCAGATTGCTGAATATGGTCACAAAAGCTGAGCAGAGGCTACAGTCAGCCAGAAGCACACAGGAAATGCATCCAAGGCAACACCAGATCCATGACTCACGTGTTGTTGAGGGCGGGGCTGTGGGAGTGGGCAGGCGCGGTTGGTGCCATGGAAACGGTGGACTGGGCGGAGTTTTGGAACAATACGTTGCTGAATGTGATTGGGTGGTCGCTGGGCCGGGAGTACAGTGGATTGGTTGGAGAGCAGGCTGGGTAGTGTCCAGGCCGGATTGGTTTTGCTGGAAAAAATTTACAAATTTAAAATTTACCTTTGTATGGGTGAAAGCATTTGTCTGCCAGCACCTCAGCTATCCAAGACTGTGTGTGAGCCTTTCACTGCCTAACTGCTACACATTCACCACTTTTTGTAGAAATTTAAAATTCAAATTTAAACATGAAAAGCACCCAAAATAAGAAAAATGAACAAGTAATTAAAGTCCTTCATTTATTGAAAACACAGACTTGCATAATGAGTAGTCGTCAAAGGCCAATTTTGAAAATCACTGGTCTTGAGAGAATGGATGGCATCATCGAGGTGAATTTGCAGTACCAATCTGAGCTGCATGGGGGCGCCGCAGGGGGTTCTTGGCCCTCATGACATCCTTGATGTGCTCCACCTCCTGCTGGTAGCGGCGGCGGTCCTTCATGGCGCCCTCCTTGGCCTCCTTCAGTGCACCCTCCAGGGCCTTAACCCTCTCAGCCGTAGACCGAAGACGTTTCTCCAGTTTAGGAAGCTCACAACGCAGATCTGCATTGTCACGTACCAACTGCAGGGGGCGATAACAAAGCGTGACAGATTGTCAATGAAGAAAACAAGAAAGTCGTTAACCTTTGGAAAGCTGGTTTTTGTAGTTTTCTTCCCCAGTCAATGTCAGTGTCAAGGAACTCCAAGTCAGTTTTTAAACTGCCTCTTAAACTTGAAGGAGAATTCCGGTGTGAAACTGACTTGGGGTGTATTGAAAAATGATAACGAATACTAACCTTTGTCAAATACCCCACCTCCGTACGCACGCAACATTTCGAAATAAATGGCTTTTTAGCCAAAGCTCCCAACAGGCTTACAATGGTAGTGAATCGGGCATAACGTTGCCATGCAAAGAAATCGCTATTTTTTCATCATTAACAAGGCTCAAAGTAGCTCCACACTTGATCGCAAGAATTCCGAGGGCCCTGAGATTTATAATGATGCACTGAGAACTTTGAAAATGCACAGGTAGTTTATTAAAAAAGACTGTTTATGCAAACCTAACGTTGAGGTAGTTTCCAGTCGCCTCCATCTTGAAACTCACAATAAGTCCATTGACGAGCACGAACGAATTGATTGCAATCTGTTCCCCTATCCTGTTCCCCTATCCTTCCTAACGTGAAACATTTGCATTTCAAATGTAAATTTCCAGGTATCTAGCCTACAATAAATACCGACTGCTTGAAAAAAGGTAGGTT
The DNA here is from genome assembly GCA_029721435.1 of Gymnothorax reevesii. NCBI lineage: Eukaryota > Metazoa > Chordata > Actinopteri > Anguilliformes > Muraenidae > Gymnothorax > Gymnothorax reevesii. Next base: position 62,019,071 of record CM056581.1, read on the forward strand.
TATCTCCATTCTATCTACCGAGCACTCAAAACACGGTAGGTTTATCTCCATTTTCCCATGACTCTTGTCAACACCCCTATGAAAATATTGGATGATAAATATGACCCACAGTTCGATATCACTTTGGCTTGCTACCTAGGAAGCCACCTAGCTCGTGTGGTGGGAAATATATTGCCACCTGACTGGGCTGTAAACACCCATCATACCTCAGTGTGTGACAAGGGCACTCATGCAACACAAGACTATATGTGTAGCTGGTTTGTTTGTGTTTCTTTTCTTCTTGCTTTTCCATTGCCCCCGTTATCAGTGTTGCCTGCATCAAAACGGGTGAAGCTGATCTACAACCACTTGGGCTCCCTAAATCAATGGATTGAGTTTCTAAGGTTTAACTGACTTGAGGTCATGAGTGTTCCCTCAATCTTGAGCCGTATAAATGTGCCACTCTTCTTCTATATAGCGAGGTGGGTAAACATTCTAAAGTCAAAGAATAACATGATTGCCACTCTTCAAAGAGAACTGAGCCAGGCTCCCATGGCCTGAAAACTGCCGTAGAAAAGTAGTGGGAATGAAACATAAACTCATAAATCTGTGAAAAGAACCAGATAGCAACCTATAGCTGGCCGACCAGATGAGCTAATCTTCCGGAATGACCATATTGATAATCAACCAATGAAAAGTCCCTTTATAAAAACCGGCGCACTCCAGTTTATGCTGGAAGAATCCAGAAATCCAGTCTTCTTGGGTACCCAAAGATGACCCTCGGGTAACCCCTAGGTTTGGGAGGCTCAATCATGGTCTTCGAGCATCCCTGGCAGCAAAAAATGAATTTACACCATGATGTAATGGCATACTTGTTACTAAGGGTGGAGTGTTACTATGTGACAATTACCAATCAGAAAATGATAATTGTATGACGAGGAAGATAGTATCATGTTTTACCCCATCTTATGGGAAGGTCCAAAGGCCCTATAAATTAAGTGGTCAGACTATCAGTGGTCAGTCGGCGTATTGCGATTGATAGGATACGAATGCTTTGTGGTTTGCGCATACTAGCCCGGGTTGTTGTACTTCACTTTGAGCGACTTGCAATAAACCCGATCGCATCAGACTCTGAAGAATTTGTCCATTTCTTGAAGGTAGATTTACAGGGGTTGGGAGAACACTTGGTCCACAAGTGTTTTCACCCACACTAGCTAAGGAGTATGACAGTTTACGCATTGAAAGCGAACTGCAGCCTTTTTAGCTCGCTAGCCAGTTGGCTATGTAACTAGCTCGCTAGCAAGTAAGACTGTACGCAAACTGTGGCCTTATTTTGTCGGCGTAATCATGACGAGGTCTTGACCCAGTGCGAGGCAGTTTACCGGTGAGTAGATACCTGGTGTTAACCCATCAAAATGCAGAACACGCTGGAATGATTGGTAGAATCCCTGATGGCACAGGCATATTCCAGGATGCCAATACCATGATTCATCAGGCTCAAATTGTGAAAGAGTGGTTTATCTAGTATGAGGAATCATTTTCACACATGAATTGGCCACCTCAAATTCCGGACCTTAGCCAACTGAAAGTCTTTGGGATGTGCTAGAGAAGGCTTAATGAAATGGTTTGACTCACCCATCATCAGTCAATATCACAGCCAAAATGAATGTAAATCTGGTCAGAAATAAATGTTGTAACATTGTTACATAAGGTTATCAAAACAATACCACAACGAATGTGCACCGTGATCAAAGCTAAAGGTGGCCCAACAAAATATTATAGTGTGTGACTTTTTTTTGGATGAGCAGTGTATATTTGCATTACGTTGAAGTCCAGCCTGCGTTGTCCAAACTAAAGATGGACCAATACAGCCCCACTCTCACTCTCCAATCCATGCCCTCCCTGAGCAGTAAGAGCCAATTATAGGCCAGCACACAGCCAACCCTCCAACCCCACAGTGTCAGCCACATGCAGGACTCACCTGTTTGTGAACTTTTGTAAGTGATCCAGGGGTCTCACCTGTTTGTGAACTTTTGTAAGATGGTCCAGGGGTCTCACCTGTTTGTGAACTTTTGTAAGATGGTCCAAGGGTCTCACCTGTTTGTGAACTTTTGTAAGGTGGTCCAGGTTGTTCTCAAGAAAGGAAATCTTCTGCTTTTGTGTGGTATACCCCCCACTATCATCAGGTTCCATCTCTGAACTCTGTATGACAGAAAGAGAGAGAGGGAGGGAGACAGGGAGAGCATGAGAGCTCAGTCAAAAACACTCAACTCTTTTACATCAAGCCGTTATATCTTGAAGGGAAACACTCACTCTTTTGACTCAAGTCATAAGGTCTTGAACAGTAACATTCACTCCTTTGACTCGGGTTGGAAGATCTTGAACAGTAACTCTCACCCCTTTGACACTAGTGGTAACATCTTGAACAGTAACTCTCGCCCCTTTGACTCGGGTTGTAAGATCTTGAACAGTAACTCTCACCCCTTTGACTCTGGTTGTCAGATCTTGAACAGTAACTCTCGCCCCTTTGACTCGAGTTGTAAGATCTTGAACAGTAACTCTCACCCCTTTGACTCTGGTTGTCAGATCTTGAACAGTAACTCTCGCCTCAGACACTAGTCGTAAGGTCTTGAACAGTAACACTCACTCTTTTGACTCGAGTTGTAAGGTCTTAAACAGTCACATTCACCCTTTTGACTATAGTTGTAAGGTCTTGAACAGTAACTTTCATCCCTTTGACACTAGTGCAAGGTCTTGAACAGTAACAGTCACTCATTTGGCACTAGTTGTAAGGTCATGAACAGTAACAGTCACTCATTTGGCACTAGTTGTAAGGTCGTGAACAGTAACAGTCACTCATTTGACACTAGTCGTAAGGTCTTGAACAGAAACACTCACTCCCTTGACACTAGTCGTAAAGTCTTGAACAGTAACACTCACTCTTTTGACTCTAGTTGCGAGGGCTTGAACAGTAACTCTCACACCTTTGATGCTAGTTGTAAGGTCTTGAACAGTAACACTCACTCCTTTGACTTAGTTTGTAAGATCTGGAACAGTAACACTCATTCCTTTGACACTAGTCCTAAGGTCTTGCACAGTAACACTCACTCTTTTGACTCGAGTCGTAAGGTCTTGAACAAAAAGCTTGCGTAAGTTGTGGAGGGTCTGGAGTTCACGGGCCTGAGAAAAGAAGAAAAACTTGTCATTCATTTATTATCTTTGTGAAATTATTCACCCTTCATGCTCTGTTCCTCTGGAATACCCATTTCATGTAATTGAGTACAGCTAATTCTATAATTATTTGGACAGACAGACTATTCTAAAGGGCAGTCGGTTCCTGAGCAGGTAGATGAAGTGTGAGAGTCAGACTGAGAGATTTGTTACGTAGATATATTATAGGTAGATGAAGTGAGAGAATCAGAATGTCACACCTGCGACCTCCATTACTGCAGAGGACTTCGCAGCCCTCTTCGAGGATAAGATTGCATCCATCCGCAACTCCTTCTCCTCCCTCCCCCCCCCTCTCCCCCTCCCCCGCTGTCCCCTCCTATCTCCTCTCTGCTTTCTCCCCCCTCTCCTCTACTGATGTCTCCCAGCTGCTCCTCTCTCACCATCCTACCACATGTGCTCTCGACCCTATCCCCTCCCCCCTCCTCCAGGCTATCACACCCAACATCCTCCTTCTTGTCACCTCCCTTATTAACTCCTTTGTCCTCTGGATGCTTTCCCTCTTCATTCAAACAGGCTACCATTACCCCTCTCCTGAAAAAACCCTCCCTTGACCCCTCAGTTATTCAGAACTTCCGCCCAGTCTCCCTCCTCCCCTTCCTGTCAAAAACCCTTGAACGTGCTGTTGCTAATCAACTCTCCTCTTTTCTTGCAGAACACAACCTCCTGGACCCCCACCAGTCGGGATTCAGAGCGGCCCACTCCACGGAGACCGCACTCATCTCCGTCAGTGAGGCGCTTCACACTGCACGCGCTGCCTCCCTCTCATCCATCCTGATCCTCCTCGACCTCTCTGCTGCATTCGACACTGTCGACCACTCCATCCTCCTCTCTTCCCTGTCTGCACTGGGGATCTGTGGGACAGCCCTCATCTGGTTGAAATCGTACCTCTCCGGTCGCTCCTGCCAGGCTGCCTGGGCTGGTGAAGTATCAACACCCCGCCCACTTATCACAGGCATCCCCCCAAGGCTCAGTTCTTGGTCCACTCCTCTTTTCTCTTTATCTCCAGTCTCTCGGTCCTGTCATTTCTGCTCATGGCTTATCATATCACTTTTATGCTGATGACACTCAACTTTTTCTCTCTTTTCCCCCTGATGCCCAGGTCTCCGCCCGCATCTCCGCCTACCTACATGACATCCAGAGCTGGATGGACAACCATCACCTGAAGCTCAACCCAACCAAGACGGAGCTGATCTACATCCCTGCTCCATCCTCCCCTCTGCTGGACCTGACCATCAACCTGGGGGATACCACCATCTCCCCCTCGCAGAGTGTGAAGAACCTTGGGGTCCTGTTTGACGACAGGCTCTCCTCTGCTGTGAACATCGCTGCAGTGACTCGGATCTGCAGGTTCTTCCTCTACAACATCCGTAGAATCCGGCCCCTCCTCACCAGCTACTCAAAGCAGCTCCTAGTTCAAGCACTGATCCTCTCCCGCCTGGACTACAGCAACTCCCTCCTCGCCGGCCTCCCAGCATCTGCCATCAGACCCCTGCAGCTCATCCAGAACGCTGCAGCTCGCCTGGTCCACAACCTCCCAAGACACTCCCACGTCACCCCCCTGCTCACAAAGCTCCACTGGCTCTCTGTTGTTGCTCGCATCAAATTCAAGACTTTGGTGCTAGCCTATCAGGGAGTCAACAAAACAGCTCCAGCCTACATCCAGAGACTGTTCTGACCTTACACTCCTGCCAGAGCACTCCGCTCTGCTACTTCTGGTCGCCTGGCTCCACCCCCTCTCCGCTCCTCCCCTTCCCGCTCTAGGCTGCTGTCTGTCCTGGTACCTCGTTGGTGGAATGATCTACCTTTTGAGGTCAGAACAGCAGAATCCTTGAGCATCTTCAAGCGCCGCCTGAAAACCCACCTCTTCAGGCTCCATCTTTCCCCTGCTCCACTGCCCTGAATCCTGTCCCTACATCCCTTGATTTGTTGCACTTAATTCTGTTTACCTTACTTCTCGATTGTTACAGCTTGATTTAGTTTCCCTTCATTTTTTTCTGCACCCTGTTTTGTCAGTTTACTTGATTTTCCTGCCCCTTTGTTGCACTTGACCTGTTGCCCTTTGATTGCACTCATTTTATTTTATTGCCCTTGTCTTACATTTGACTCTGCCCCTTTGTTGCACTGTAACAATGGATCGTGTTCTGTCACTAACTGTTAGCACTTGTACTTGATAAGAGCATCTGCTAAGAACTTGTAATGTAGTGTAATGTAAAGAATGAGAGATGTGTTATGAAGTTATATTATGGGGAGATGAAGTGTGAGAGTTGGACTGAGAGATGTGTGATGTAGTTATATTATGGGGAGATGAAGTGTAACCGTCAGACTGAGAGATTTGTGATGTAGTTATATTATGGGTAGATGAAGTGAGAGAATCAGAATGAGATATGTGTTATGTAGTTATGGGGAGATGAAGTGTGAGAGTTGGACTGAGAGATGTGTGATGTAGTTATATTATAGGTAGATGAAGTGTGAGAGTCAGACTGAGAGATTTGTTATGTAGTTATATTATAGGTAGATGAAGTGAGAGAATCAGAATGAGAGATGTGTTATGTAGTTATGGGGAGATGAAGTGTGAGAGCTGGACTGAGAGATGTGTGATGTAGTTAAGTATATTAGGGGTAGATGAAGTGTGAGAGTCAGACAGAGATTTGTTATGTAGTTATATTACAGGTAGATGAAGTGTGAGAGTCAGACTGAGAAATTTATTTTGTAGTTATATTATGGGTAGATGAAGTGTGAGAGTTAGACTGAGAGACTGGTTATGTAGTTATATTATAGGTAGATGAAGTGAGAGAATCAGAATGAGAGATGTGTTATGTAGTTATATTATGGGGAAATGAAATTTGAGAGTTGGACTGAGAGATGTGTGATGTAGTGACGTATACTAGGGGTAGATGAAGAGTGAGAGTCAGACTGAGAGATTTGTTATGCAGTTATATTATGGGTAGATGAAGTGGGAGAGTTAGACTGAGAGATTTATCATGTAGTTATATTATGGGTAGATGAAGTGTGAGAGTCAGACTGAGAGATGTGTTATGTAGTTACATTATGGGTAGATGAAGTGAGAGAGTCAGACTGAGAAATTTCTCATGTAGTTTTATTATATTATGTACCCTTAATATAACTACATAACAAATCTCTCAATCTGACTCTCACACTTCATCTCCCCATGTGTTATGTAGTTATATTATGGTTAGATGAAGTGAGAGAGTCAGACAGAGATGTGTCCTGTAGTTATATTGTAGGTGGATGAAGTGATAGTCAGACTGAGAGATGTGTTATATAGTTATATTACGGGTACATGAAGTGAGAGTCAGACTGAGAGATTGATTATGTAGTTTTATTGTAGGTGGATGAATTGTGAGAGTCAGACTGAGAAATTTGTTATATGGTTATATTATGCATAGATGAAGAGAGAGAGTGAGACTGAGAGATGTGTTATGTAGCTATGTTATGGGTGGATGAAGTGTGAGACTCAAACTGAGAGATTTATAATGAAGTTATATTATGGCTAGATTAAGTGAGAGAGTCAGACTGAGAGATTTGTAATTTATTTATATTGTGGGTGGATGAAGTGTGAGAGTCAGACGGAGAGATTTGTTATGTAGTTATATTATGGGTAGATGAAGTGTGAGAGTTAGACTGAGAGATGTGTTATGTAGTAATATTATGGCGAGATGAAGTGAGGGAGTCAGACTGAGAGATTTGTTATGTAGTTATATTATGGGTATATGAAGTGTGAGAGTTAGACTGAGAGATTTGTTATGTAGCTATATTATGGATGGATGAAGTGTGAGAGTCAGACTGAAAGATTTATTATGAAGTTATATTATGGGTAGATGAAGTGAGAGAGTCAGATTGAGAGATTTGTTATGTAGTTATATTATGGGTGGATGAATTGTGAGAGTTAGACTGAGAGATTTGTAATTTATTTATATTGTGGGTGGATGAAGTGTGAGAGTCAGACTGAAAGATTTGTTATGTACTTATATTATGGGTAGATGGAAGTTTGAGAGTGAGACTGAGAGATTTGTAATTTATTTATATTGTGGGTGGATGAAGTGTGAGAGTCAGACTGAAAGATTTGTTACGTAGTTATATTATGGGTAGATGGAAGTTTGAGAGTGAGACTGAGAGATGTGGTATGTAGCTATATTATGAGTGGATGAAGTGAGAGAGTGACACTGACAGATTTGTTATGTAGTGATATTATGGGTAGAGGAGGTGTGAGAGTTGGACTGAGAGATGTGTTTTGTAGTAATATTATGGCTAGATGAAGTGTGAGAGTCAGACTGAAAGATTTGTTACGTAGTTATATTATGGGTAGATGGAAGTTTGAGAGTGAGACTGAGAGATGTGTTATGTAGCTATATTATGAGTGGATGAAGTGTGAGAGTCAGACTGAAAGATTTATTATGAAGTTATATTATGGGTAGATGAAGTGAGAGAGTCAGATTGAGAGATTTGTCATGTAGTTATATTATGGGTGGATGAATTGTGAGAGTTAGACTGAGAGATTTGTTATGTACTTATATTATGGGTAGATGGAAGTTTGAGAGTGAGACATCGATTTGTAATTTATTTATATTGTGGGTGGATGAAGTGTGAGAGTCAGACTGAAAGATTTGTTACGTAGTTATATTATGGGTAGATGGAAGTTTGAGAGTGAGACTGAGAGATGTGTTATGTAGCTATATTATGAGTGGATGAAGTGAGAGAGTCAGACTGAGAGATTTGTTATGTAGTTATATTATGGGTAGATGAAGTGTGAGAGTTGGACTGAGAGATGTGTTTTGTGGTAATATTATGGCTAGATGAAGTGTGAGAGTCAGACTGAAAGATTTGTTACGTAGTTATATTATGGGTAGATGGAAGTTTGAGAGTGAGACTGAGAGATGTGTTATGTAGCTATATTATGAGTGGATGAAGTGTGAGAGTCAGACTGAAAGATTTATTATGAAGTTATATTATGGGTAGATGAAGTGAGAGAGTCAGATTGAGAGATTTGTCATGTAGTTATATTATGGGTGGATGAATTGTGAGAGTTAGACTGAGAGATTTGTTATGTACTTATATTATGGGTAGATGGAAGTTTGAGAGTGAGACAGAGATTTGTAATTTATTTATATTGTGGGTGGATGAAGTGTGAGAGTCAGACTGAAAGATTTGTTATGTACTTATATTATGGGTAGATGGAAGTTTGAGAGTGAGACAGAGATTTGTAATTTATTTATATTGTGGGTGGATGAAGTGTGAGAGTCAGACTGAAAGATTTGTTACGTAGTTATATGATGGGTAGATGGAAGTTTGAGAGTGAGACTGAGAGATGTGTTATGTAGCTATATTATGGGTGGATGAAGTGAGAGAGTCAGACTGAGAGATTTGTTATGTAGTTATATTATGGGTAGATGAAGTGTGAGAGTTAGACTGAGAGATTTGTTATGTAGCTATATTATGGATGGATGAAGTGTGAGAGTCAGACTGAAAGATTTATTATGAAGTTATATTATGGGTAGATGAAGTGAGAGAGTCAGATTGAGAGATTTGTCATGTAGTTATATTATGGGTGGATGAATTGTGAGAGTTAGACTGAGAGATTTGTTTTGTCGTTAAATTTGGGTAGATGAAGTGAGAGAGTCAGACTGAGAGATTTGTTATGTACTTACATTATGCGTAGATAAAGTCTGAGAGACTGAGATGTGTTATGTAGTTATATTATGGGTAGATGAAGTGTGACAGTTAGACAGAGATGTTTTATGTAGTTATATTATTGGTATGTAAAACCCCACATAGCTCGACCAACGACGGAGGAGCCAGGGGCGAAGGTTTATGCGTGCAGATCCAGCTGTTCTGAGGCAATGGAACGCGTCAATTAAATCTTTTATGCTTGTGTCCCGCCTTGGACCCAGTTTGAGACTTACCTGAGGTGTTCTCAATAGTTCTCCGTTCGAAAACACGGCTATGCCGAAATCACGGAATAATCTGACTTAATGTCGTGCTGCGAATAATCCCAGGTGCACATTGGGACACACGCAGCAACTGAAAACGTCAGATTTATCAGTGATTTAAGCAAACTAAGCATAACGATTACAATGTTACTCCCGCTTCAAATCTGACTCCATAATAAATTTAGAATACAAAATTTAGTTATAACCTCGTTTAAATATCTGACTCCAAATTAGAATTAGAATTAATAATTTAGGGAACACCTGCTTGGACTTCAGGGAGATTACCCCCGTACTCATAAATGCAAGCCTGCGTCACTATATACCCCCGGGTTTTTAGTACTATTTCGGTTGCTTAGGTTCGTCGGTAATACCAGAGGATTAAAAGTCAGTCAGCACTATAACAGCATCTTTTGGCTTGAATAATAGCGAACCCGGATTCAATCCGCTCATGGACTCTTTCATAGGAATTTTAACAAATAACCGACTTTTTGTCCATGGGTCTTCTTCAGGCTAAAAACTCCCAGAGTCGGCAAACATGAATCCTTATGTTGGTATATCCTGGCTGCCTATCTAACTTGATTAAAACCGATGCTCATCCCAAAGCCGCTGATCAGTCAGTCCTTAGTTGAGCATACCCCTAGGTCATCTGGCGTGACGTAGCTTAAAAAGAAGGGACAAGAGTTAAGAGCCACTCAAGTTTAAAGAAATAACAATAGTTTATTCACCAGGTAGGCAAGAGCTTAAATCGAACAAATCAACATTACCCAATTACAAGTCACACACAGTTTAGAAAATAAGAGAAAAGTCATACCTGGCGAAAAGGCAACATACAAATGGTCGTGCAGAAGTCCGAATTACGCAACCGTTAAACGAAGAATATGCACGGACCAATGTATGGGAAGTCGGATACGATCTTCCCAGACTAGGTCGTCTCTCTCAGATTTAAGGTTGGTGGCGCCTTTGATCAGGCCGCACAGATGGCCCAAATCGGAATTTAGACTCCCCCCTCCGGAGGAAATAAGAAAACATTTATTATTCAAAGGAGATAATAAAAGTTCTTAGATCAGTGCCAGGACCCTTAGAGACCGACCTCAGGGAGGGGTCCCAAAGCACTTCTGCAAAGGGGGAGAGATGAGTGTAAATACCTCAAGAGATACCTCTGGTTAAGGACAAATCATTCCTGGGGAACAGAAACTATGTGTTCTTGAAATATAGTGGATATGAAATGCAACTCATTCAACTCCTTGAATTTAGCTGGAGAGATGCATACCAAACACGATTACATACAGAATTATGATGATGTAATTATTATGAATTTCCTTCCCAACAGACCCATTCCCCATGAGATTCACATCACTATCACCCCAGGTATAATACAGTAATTCAGTGATGATATGAGGGCAATTAAAACAGTGTAACAGTGGGTTTTGTTTAAATTGAAACTCTTAACTCACAGTCACAGTGAAGAAATGAAAAGGAGCGGTGACAGTGTGTCCAGAAGAGGTCACTATGGCACCAATAGGGCAGAGAGCACAGGTCACACCCTGTTGTGAGGGAAATTCCTTGCAGCAATCAAGCCATGCGCTCCCTTCCCCATCTTTGATGCGCTCAATCACCCATGCTGAAGTGTCCAGTTCCAGGCCCCCTTATCTCAGTGGTAGAATTGGGGGTGCAGCTGTAGAGGATGTTTGGACCCTTGATAACTTTTATTGCCCCACTGTTCCCAGCCATGCCTGGAGACGAGGCCTGCTGAGGTGGAAGTATAGGTTTTTATGCCTTTATTATGCCACTATGTTAAGAACAGAGGACAACAGGCACCGTCTATGTTATCTCCTGGCTTCTCTCTTACAGGTAGATGAAGTGTGAGAGTCAGACTGAAAGATTTATTATGAAGTTATATTATGGGTAGATGAAGTGAGAGAGTCAGACTGAGTGATTTGTTATGTACTTACATTATGGGTAGATAAAGTCTGAGAGTTAGACTGAGAAATTTGTTATGTAGTTATATTATGGGTCGATGAAGTGGGAGAGTTAGACTGAGAGATGTGTTATGTAGTTATATTATGGGTAGATGAAGTATGACAGTTAGACAGAGATGTTTTATGTAGTTATATTATGGGTAGATGAAGTGTGAGAGAGATTTATTATGGAGTAATATTATGGGTGGATGAAGTGAGAGAGTCAGACTGAGAAATATGTTATGTAGTTATATTATAGGTAGATGAAGTGAGAGAGTCAGACTGAAAGATTTGTTTTGTAGTTATATTATGGGTAGATGAAGTGTGACAGTTAGACAGAGATGTTTTATGTAGTTATATTATGGGTAGATGAAGTGTGAGAGCGATTTATTATGTAGTAATATTATGGGTAGATGAAGTGTGAGAGTTAGACTGAGAGATGTTTTATGTAGTTATATGATGGGTAGATGAAGTGTGAGAATCAGACAGAGATGTGTTATGTAGTTATATTAGGGGTGGATGAAGTTTGAGAGTTAGAGATTTGTTATGTACACTCAACAAAAATATAAACGCAACACTTTTGTTTTTGCTCCCATTTGTCATGAGATGGACTCAAAGATCTAAAATTCATTCCAGATACACAATATTACCATTTCTCTCAAACATTGTTCACAAATCTGTCTAAATGTGTGATAGCGAGCACTTTTGCTTTGCTGAGACAATCCATCCCACCTCACAGGTGTGCCACATCAAGATGCTCATCAGACACCATGATTAGTGCACAGGTGTACCTTATACTGCCCACAATAAAAGGCCACTCTGAAATGTGCAGTTTTGTCTCACAGCAAAATGCCACAGATGACGCAAGCATTGAGGGAGCGTGCAATTGGCATGCTGACAGCAGGAATGTCAACCAGATCTGTTGCTCGGGCATTGAATGTTCATTTCTCCACCAAAAGCCGTCTCCAAAGGCGTTTCAGAGAATATGGCAGTACATCCAACCGGCCTCACAACCGCAGACCACGTGTAACCACACCAGCCCAGGACCTCCACATCCAGCAGGTTCACCTCCAAGATACCTCCAGCTACTCAGACAGCTGCTGAAACAATTGGTTTGCATAACCAAAGAATTTCTGCACAAACTGTCAGAAACCGTCTCAGGGAAGCTCAACTGCATGCTCGTCGTCCTCATCGGGGTCTTAACCTGACTCCAGATCGTTGCCGTAACAGACTTGAGTGGGCAAATGCTCACATTCGATGGCGTCTGGCACGTTGGAGAGGTGTTCTCTTCACGGATGAATCTCGGTTTACATTGTTCAGGGCAGATGGCAGACAGCGTGTGTGGCATCGTGTGGGTGAGCGCTTTGCTGATGTCAATGTTGTGGATCGAGTGGCCCATGGTGGTGGTGGGGTTATGGTATGGGCAGGCATCTGTTATGGACGAAGAACACAGGTGCATTTTATTGATGGCATTTTGACTGCACAGAGATACCGTGATGAGATCCTGTTGCCCACTGTTGTGCCATACATCCATGAACATCACCTCATGTTTCAGCAAGATAATGCACGGCCCCATGTTGCAAGGATCTGTACACAATTCTTGGAAGCTGAAAATGTCCCAGTTCTTGCATGGCCTGCATACTCACCAGACATGTCACCCATTGAGCATGTTTGGGATGTGCTTGACTGGCGTATACGACAGCGCGTACCAGTTCCCACTAATATTCAGCAACTTCGCACAGCCATTGAAGAGGAGTGGACCAACATTCCACAGGCCACAATTGACAATCTGATAAACTCTATGCGAAGAAGATGTGTTGCACTGCATGAGGCAAATGGTGGTCACACCAGATACTGACTGGTTCTGAGTCCCCAGACCCCCAATAAAGCAAAAACTGCACATTTCAGGGTGGCCTTTTATTGTGGACAGTCTAAGGTACACCTGTGCACTAATCATGGTGTCTGATGAGCATCTTAATATGGCACACCTGTGAGGTGGGATGGATTGTCTCAGCAAAGCAAAAGTGCTCACTATCACACATTTAGACAGGTTTGTGAACAATGTTTGAGAGAAATGGTAATATTGTGTATCTGGAATGAATTTTAGATCTTTGAGTCCATCTCATGACAAATGGGAAGATTCAGAACAGGCTCACGTGAGCCCATCCAGCGGTGCCGTTTTGCATGACACAGTGGTGTAGTTCTATTTCATCCCTGCTGACTGCCAGAGGGCGGTGCTTAAAGCACTGAATATTCCCCTTCGCGCATGCGTAGTGCGAGTATGTATACCAACAATGTCACCTGTGACCTGCAGGTGACCCAAAGAAGATTATATCTTCCGGTGTCACCTGAGGATCGTTTCTTATTTTCTTCTCGCGCGTAGTTTGCTTGCTTGGAAAGCATTGAGTCTATTGCTTTACTACTAAATTCCATTGCTAGTAGTTCCGCGACCATTGTCGGTCGGAGCAGCGATTGTTCGCCCTCCAGGAACTACGACGGTGATCTTTCTCTGGTTGAGAGAGACTTTACGTTACTTTGCTGAGTTTGTTAATTACTTGTCGGTGACGGTTGCGTTCGCGCATCCTTATCCCGACGTTTAATTTAGTCGGTCGAGCTGACTTCGTTAGCTGGCTGGCGGGTTGCGTGAGCGTTTCCCGGTGTCCAGCGGATAATTATTAGCGGTAACGCTTGCATAGCTACACCTTCAGGTGAGTTTGCATTAGCCTCTGTTGGGACAGGCTGCGTGCGCGCTACTTCCCCCCAGCATATGGTTTGTTTATATGTTTGTGCTGCGCCCCGACGTTTAATTTAGTCGGTCGAGCTGACTTTGTTTGCTGGCTGGCGGGTTGCGTGAGCGTTTCCCGGTGTCCAGCGTGGATAATTATTAGCGGTAACGCTTGCATAGCTACACCTTCAGGTGAGTTTGCATTAGCCTCTGTTGGGACAGGCTGCGTGCGCGCTGCTTCCCCCCAGCGTATGGTTTGTTTATATGTTTGTGCTGCGCCCCGACGTTTAATTTAGTCGGTCGAGCTGACTTTGTTTGCTGGCTGGCGGGTTGCGTGAGCATTTCCCGGTGTCCAGCGTGGATAATTATTAGCAGTAGCGCTTGCATAGCTACACCTGCGGGTGAGCTTGCATTACCTCTGCTGGTTCAGGCTGCGTAGGCGCTGCCTCCCCCCAGCATATGGTCTGTTTTTGTGTTTGTGCTGTGTCCCGACGTTTAATTTAGTCGGTCGAGCTGACTTCGTTTGCTGGCTGGCGGGTTGCGTGAGCGTTTCCCGGTGTCCAGCGGATAATTATTAGCGGTAGCGCTTGCATAGCTACACCTTCAGGTGAGTTAGCATTAGCCTCTGTTGGGACAGGCTGCGTGCGCGCTGCTTCCCCCCAGCATATGGTTTGTTTATATGTTTGTGCTGCGCCCCGACGTTTAATTTAGTCGGTCGAGCTGACTTTGTTTGCTGGCTGGCGGGTTGCGTGAGCGTTTCCCGGTGTCCAGCGTGGATAATTATTAGCAGTAATGCTTGCAGAGCTACACCTTCAGGTGAGTTTGCATTAGCCTCTGCTGGTTCAGGCTGCGTGGGCGCTGCCTCCCCCCAGCATATGGTCTGTTTTTGTGTTTGTGCTGTGTCCCGACGTTTAATTTAGTCGGTCAAGCTGACTTTGTTTGCTGGCTGGCGGGTTGCGTGAGCGTTTCCCGGTGTCCAGCGTGAATAATTATTAGCGGTAACGCTTGCATAGCTACACCTGCTGGTGAGTTTGCATTAACCTCTGTTGGTAGAGGCTGCGTGCGCGCTGCTTCCCCCCAGCATATGGTTTGTGTTTTGCTTTGTACTGTGTCCCGATTTGGATTTGTTACTGAGCCCCTGCTGGTATAGGCAGCGTACGCGCTCCCTCCCTCCAGCTTACGGTGTCCATACTCGGTTTGTCCATAGCGTTCGCGCTCAGGTTATCCGAGGAGTATTCATTAAATACCAGCTGGGTTCCTTACCCGGTATAGGTAGCGTACGCGCTCCCTCCCTCCGGCTTACGGTGTCCATACTCGGTTTGTCCATAGCGTTCGCGCTCAGGTTATCCGAGGAGTATTCATTAAATACCAGCTGGGTTCCTTACTCGGTATAGGCAGCGTACGCGCTCCCTCCCTCCAGTGCAAGCCCCTGTAGTATATTAGCGGGAGCGTCTGAGCTAATTTGGACAGGTGAGTGTCGTGTAAGCCTCCAGCGCCACCACAATGGATGACTCCCATTTCTGTTCGTCATGTGAGGCTCCTCTACAGCCAGAGGACGGCCATGACCTATGCCCCGCATGCCTCGGTCCGGAGCACCTGCGGGAGGCGCCGTCAGACAACCCCTGCATGAACTGCAGTTACTTGCCTTGGGCGGTGAGGGCTGCCAGTCGGGCGCAGGTGGAACATCAGGGGGATGAAGGTGACCTCCCCCCATCAGGCCAGTCTCCCCCGGCCTGTTAGAAACGCTCTAAGCGGCGGGCTGCGGCTACAGCAGTCGCACCCTCCAGGAAGAGGGCGAAATCTGCTCAAAAAGAGACAAAAGAAAGCAGGCTCTCATCTAAAGTCGATCAGCTGTCTGCTGAGCTGGCCCAAGTCAGGCCCATGCTCAGAGACTGCCAGCCTGATGCCCCATTGCAGGGTGATTTGACACCCTCTCCTCCAATGCCAGTGCTGGTACCTGAGGAGGATACGTTTTCCCTGGCAGCTTCGGCTACCTACTTCCACGGTTATGGGAGAGATTCGTAAAATGGGGGTTCCCAGGCATCTGAGCGGGGCGCCCACTCCTCGGCTCAGAGTTCAGTGGCTGAGTTGGGGGATGGCTCCATGCGGGCAATCATGCGCATGGTTTTAGATCGACTGCACATGCATGTACTACAGCAGGCAGAAACTGCACCTGCTAGTGCCCTCTTCAGGCGCAGGCCAGCCCCCACTGCCTTCGTTATTCCCCACTCTAAGGACTATCTGAAGGAGTTGCAGGCCTGTTGGAGACCTTCTCACAAGGCCTTATGATGCTGGAGCACGTGCTTGCCGCATGGGGAGCTCTTTGTCGAATCTCACGTTGGCGGTCTCAGCTTCACTGCAGGAGGGCAACGTGGCTGCTGATTCTGTCACTTTTTGTGATGCCTCACTGGAGGCATTCGGCCTTCTGTCCAGGGAACTTGGACGGATGATGTCCATCCTGGTTCAGGCTCGTCGCCAGGTTTGGCTATCTCAGTCAAACTTGACAGAGGCATCCAGGAGACTCCTTCGCAGTCTCCCCATGGAACCGGGAGAGATATTTGGTCCTGCAGCCCAGGAAGCACTGGAAAGGACCATCCAGGCGGTGCAAACCAGGCAGTGGCTTGCGGGCCTTAGGCGGATGCCTCTTCTTGATAGGCCTCCTGCCAGCAGAACGAGGGGTTCCTCGGCTGCTTCTCACACCCGCTTACCACGGCCGACCCACTCCACTGGCCGACGTGTTGTCCAGCGTCCCATGCGGAGACCAGCTTGGGACTTTCGAGGCCCTGCCCGCCTGTCCACACCCCCCCCGCCTTAGGACACTAGGGGCCGGGGGGCCAGACATTGAGGCCGTGGGGCCGGCGGTCGGATATTTTTCACATCAGCTCCAACAGTGGGCTGCTCATACTTCAGACCCGTGGGTGGTTGCCACCTTGACCCACGGGTACAAGCTTCAATTCCGCCGCCGGCCCCTCACTTCTGGCCGGGTCAAAATGGCCTCCATCAGCGACACGGCAAAGGCTCGCGTGTTGGGCCAGGAGTTATCCACCCTCCTGGCCAAAGGCGCCATCGAGCCCGTGGACCCTCTGTCGCGTCCCCGGGGATACTATTCAACATACTTCCTAGTGATGAAACAGACTGGCGGATTTCGCCCAATCTTGGACCTCAGAGGGCTGAACAAATTTATGAAGGTCATCCCTTTCCACATGTTGACCACTGCAGATGTCCTGCAAACTGTGGCACCTGGAGAATGGTTTACGTCCATTGACCTCAAGGACGCTTACTTCCGTGTCCCCATCACTCTAAAACATCGGCGGTTTCTCCGCTTTGCCTACCGAGACCGCCACTGGCAGTTCAGGTTGCTACCCTTTGGGCTCTCCCTCTCTCCAAGGTCACGAGGTGTGTTGCCGCAGCCCTTGCGCCTCTACAGTCTCAAGGCTTGAAAATTCTCCCATACCTGGATGACTGGCTGGTCTGTCCACCATCCCGTGCTCAGGTGTCCAGTGATACAGCATGTCTCCTGTCCCACGTGGCCTGCCTCGGACTCGAGGTGAATATGGGAAAGAGTTGCCTGGTGCCATCTCAGGCTACAACTTTCATCGGGATTGCATTGGACAGTGTAGCCATGATAGCCAGACCGCCCCCCGCTGTGTGGGCGACATCCTTCACCTTCTTGCCCTGTTCCAAGAGGGCCGTTGGCTGACCTTCCTTGCATTTCCTTGCCTCGTGGGCGAACTAACGTCCATTTCAGCTGTGGTTCCGCTGAGCTTGCTGGCACTACGCCCCCTGCGGAGGTGGCTGAACAGCTTCCACTTGGATGCCAAGCGACACTGGCACAGGAAGCTCAGGGTGTCACAAAGGTGTCTCCTTGCCTTGGCTCACCCGGCACTCAGGCACTTTCTGCCACACCTGAGGGGCAAGCATGTCCTCGTAAGGTCAGACAACACATCAACCGTATATCATATAAATCATCAGGGCAGGACCAAGTCTGCGCGGTCGCTGCGACTGACAGAAGAGCTCCTCACGTGGGCGGCCCCCCCGTCTGATCAGCCTTAGGGCAATGTATCTACCAGGAGAGCGGAGCAACCTGACAGACTCCCTCTCCCGTCAAAAACTCCGTCAGGAGTGTGGCGCCTCCACCCGGAAATGGTCAGCACTATTTGGAGCCTCTTCGGCAGAGTGGACGTGGACCTCTTCGCTTCAGAAGTCTCTACCCACTGTCCTCTGCGGTTCTCCTTAGCCGAGACAACCAGTCCCTCGGGCCAGGACGCATTGGCCCACCCTTAGCCGGACGGCCTCCTGTATGCCTTTCCCCCGCTTCCTCTGATTCGGTCGGTACTTCAGAGGATCCTTCAGGGGGGTCGCAGTGTCCTCCTTGTGGCTCCCTTCTTGCCAGGGAGGAGCTGGTTCCCACTGCTGCACGGACTCTGTCGCGGTGTACCGTGGCGCCTTCCCGACAGGAGGGATCTCCTGTCCCAGCTGGCGGGGCGGATCTGGCACCCCAATCCACGATGCCTCCAACTGTGTGTTTGGCTGCTGGAGGGCCCGAGTCGCTGTTTAGCTCCTGTGCGGACCCTGTCAAATACACCATATTGAATGCTAGAGCGCCGTCCACTCGTCTTCAATATGAGAACAGATGGAAACTGTTTTCCGACTGGTGTACAAGTCGGGATGAGGACCCTGTGCGCTGCTCTGTGCCAACTATTCTTGACCTCTTCAGTCTCTTCTGGACGAAGGTCGGTCTCATTCGACGTTGAAAGTGTATGTAGCGGCAATATCTTGTGGTCATGTGAGGATTGACAATGGCACTGTGGGGAGCCATAGTTTGGTGTCCCTCTTCTTGAAGGGGGCTCAGAGATTACATCCTCTGAGTGCCCCAAGAGCTCCAGCATGAGATCTCCCCTGGTACTGGATGCACTAAGCCGGCCCCCATTTGAACCCTTGACACAAGCGGAGCTGAAGTGGGTGTCTTGTAAGACTGCGTTCCTTCTGGCCATTTGCTCTGCAAAGCGTGTCAGCGAGCTGCATGCCCTGTCTGTCAGTGACTCGTGTTTGAGGTGGAACTCGGATGGCTCAGGGGTCACTCTGTGGCCGAACACAGCGTTTCTCCCTAAAGTGTTGGCTCGCGCTCACCGCAACCAGCCTATTCGGCTGGCTCGGTTTGACCCTTCTCCAAGGGAGAGTGGGGATGAGCCTGAACTGTTATGTCCAGTGCGGGCTCTGAAGGCCTACACTGCAGCTACTGTATGCATTCGAAGGTCTGAACAACTTTTTCTCTGCTACGGTGGCCCTAACAGGAGTTGCGCCATCTCCAAGCAGCGTTGGTCCCACTGGATTATTAATGTCATCACCCATGCCTATCGGACGAGTAACCGTCCCCTTCCACCTGGCGTGAGGTGCCACTCTACCAGGAGTGTTGCTACTTCATGGGCTGCCCTGAGGGGAGTGTCCTTGGAGGACATTTGTGCCGCAGCTTCATGGTCGTCACCGGACACGTTCTCCAGGTTCTACAGGGTGAACGTGGCCACACCCCACCCCTCAGCCGTGGTTCTGCGGCCGGGGTCTTCTGACTTTTTGCACACTGAAGGTCCGTGATTCGGATTCTTCGTGACCTTGTTGGTATAAGTCATTCAGTGCTTTAAGCACCGCCCTCTGGCGGTCAGCAGGGATGAAATAGAACGAAAGTTACGAATGTAACTACGGTTCTATGAATCCCGAATGACCGCCAGAGCTCTCTGTCACTCAGAATCCGAGAAGATTCTGCAAGAAACGATCCTCAGATGACACCGGAAGATATAATCTTCTTTGGGTCACCTGCAGGTCACAGGTGACATTGTTGGTATACATACTCGCACTACGCATGCGCGAAGGGGAATATTCAGTGCTTTAAGCACCGCCCTCTGGCGGTCATTCGGGATTCATAGAACCGTAGTTACATTCGTAACTTTCGTGATATAGTGCTCAGCGTGAAGAAGTTTTAAGAAGACGAAGAATTGCAGTACTGTTGTGTCAGTGCATTTCTGCCGTAGCGTACAGTCAGTACTTTGTTGCAGTAGTGCAGCGTTAGCGCTTTGGTGCTCTTGCATTTCGGCAATGTGGTAACGATGTAGAAATAGCGCAGTGCTGCAATGGAAACACAGTGCTTGCAGTAGTACAGCTTTAGTGCAGTGCTGTAGTGGTTTAGCCTTAGTGTGGTGTTATAATGGTGTATAATTAGCGCAGTGCTGTTGTGGTAGAGCATTAGTGCGAGGCCATAGTGGTGCAGCATTAGCATAGCATTGTGGTGGCGTAGTATTACCTCAGTGCCACAGAGATGCAGCATTAATACAGTGAGGTAGTAGTGCAGAATTATTGCAGTGTTTTACTGGTGTACAATTAGCACAGTGTTTTAGTGGTGTATTAGTAGCACAACATTGTAGAGGTGCAGCATTCATTATTGTTGTACTGATGTAGCATTAATGCACTGCTAAAGTGGTGTAGCATTAGCACAGTATATTGGTGGTGTAGTTCTAGTACGGTGTTTAAGTGGTGTAGCATTAACACAGTATTGTGGTGGTGCCGTAGTAGCACAGTACTTTAGTGGTGTAGCATCAGCACAATATTGTGGCGGTGTAGTCCTACCGCAGTGCTTTCGTGGTGCAGCATTAGCACAGTATTGTGGTGGTGTAGTACTAGTGCAGCGTTATAAGTGGTGTAGCATTAGCAGAGTATTGTGGTGGTGTAGTACTAGCGCAATGCTGTACTGGTTTAGAATTAGCACAGTATTGTGGTGGTGTGGTACTAGTACAGTGCTTCAGTTGTGTAGCATTAGTACAGTACTGTGGTGTTGTAGGACTCAGGCAGTCCTTTAGGGGTACAGCATTTGCAGAGTATTGTGGTGGTGTAGTGCTAGTGCTGTGCTTTAGTGGTGTAGCATTAGCACAGTATTCTGTGGTGTCGTACTAGCGCAGTGCTTTAGTGGTGTGGCATGAGCAAAGTACTGTGGTGGTGTACTGACAGTGCAGTGCTTTAGTGGTGTAGCATTAGCACAGTTTTGTGGTGGTGTAGTGCCATCGCACTGCATCAGTGGTGTTGCATTAGAACAGTATTGTGGTGGTGTATTACTAGCGCAGTGCTTTAGTGGTGTTGCATTAGCACAGCATTGTAGTGGTGTAGTTTTAGCACAGTGCTTTAGTGGTATGGCATTAGAACAGTATTCTGGTGGTGTAGGACTAGCGCAGTGCTTTAGTGGTGTAGCATTAGCGCAGTATTGTGGTGATGTAGTGTTAGTGTAGTGGTTAAGTGGTGTGGCATTAGCAAAGTATTGTGGTGGTGTAGTACTAGTACAGTGCTATTGTGGTGTAGCATTAGCACAGTATTGTTGTGGTGTACTGCTAGTACAGTGCTTTTGTGGTCTAGCATTAACACAGTATTGTGGTGGTATAGTACTAGTACAATGCATTAGTGGTGTAGCATTAGAACAATATTCTGGTGGTGCAGTACTACCGCAGTGCTTTAGTGGTGTAGCATCAGCACAATATTGTGGCGGTGTAGTCCTACCGCAGTGCTTTCGTGGTGCAGCATTAGCACAGTATTGTGGTGGTGTAGTACTAGTGCAGCGTTATAAGTGGTGTAGCATTAGCAGAGTATTGTGGTGGTGTAGTACTAGCGCAATGCTGTACTGGTTTAGAATTAGCACAGTATTGTGGTGGTGTGGTACTAGTACAGTGCTTCAGTTGTGTAGCATTAGTACAGTACTGTGGTGTTGTAGGACTCAGGCAGTCCTTTAGGGGTACAGCATTTGCAGAGTATTGTGGTGGTGTAGTGCTAGTGCTGTGCTTTAGTGGTGTAGCATTAGCACAGTATTCTGTGGTGTCGTACTAGCGCAGTGCTTTAGTGGTGTGGCATGAGCAAAGTACTGTGGTGGTGTACTGACAGTGCAGTGCTTTAGTGGTGTAGCATTAGCACAGTTTTGTGGTGGTGTAGTGCCATCGCACTGCATCAGTGGTGTTGCATTAGCACAGTATTGTGGTGGTGTATTACTAGCGCAGTGCTTTAGTGGTGTTGCATTAGCACAGCATTGTAGTGGTGTAGTTTTAGCACAGTGCTTCAGTGGTATGGCATTAGAACAGTATTCTGGTGGTGTAGGACTAGCGCAGTGCTTTAGTGGTGTAGCATTAGCGCAGTATTGTGGTGATGTAGTGTTAGTGTAGTGGTTAAGTGGTGTGGCATTAGCAAAGTATTGTGGTGGTGTAGTACTAGTACAGTGCTATTGTGGTGTAGCATTAGCACAGTATTGTTGTGGTGTACTGCTAGTACAGTGCTTTTGTGGTCTAGCATTAACACAGTATTGTGGTGGTATAGTACTAGTACAATGCATTAGTGGTGTAGCATTAGAACAATATTCTGGTGGTGCAGTACTACCGCAGTGCTTTAGTGGTGTAGCATTAGCACAGTATTGTGCTGGTGTCGTACTAGCACAGTGCTTTAGTGGTGTAGAATTAGCACAGTATTGTGCTGGTGTGGTTCTAGCACAGTGCTTTAGTGGTGTCACCTTAGCACAGTATTTTGTGTAGTACTAGAGCAGTGCTTTTCTGCTCTTGCATTAGCACAATATTGTGATGGTGTAGTACTAGTGAAGTGTTTCAGTGGTGTAGCATTAGCACAGTATTGTGGTCATGTAATACTAGTGCAACGCTTTAGTGGTGTAGTATTCCCATAGTATTGTGGTGGTGTCGTACTAGCACAGTGCTTTAGTGGCGAGTCATTAGCCCAGTATTGTGGTGGAGTAGTTCTAGCGCAGTGCATTAGTGGTGTGGTATTAGCACAGTACTGTGGTGGTGTAGTGCCATGGCAGAGGTTTAGTGGTGTAGCATTAGCACAGTATTGTTGTGGTGTATGACTAGCACAATGCTCGCAATGCTCTGCTCCTGCATTAGCACAATATTGTGATGGTGTAGTACTAGTGAAGTGCTTCAGTGGTGTAGCATTAGCACAGTATTGTGGTCATGTAGTACTAGTGCAACGCTTTAGTGGTGTAGTATTCCCACAGTATTGTGGTGGTGTTTTACTAGTACAGTGTTTTTTTTGGTGTAGAATTAGCACAGTATTTGGGTGGTGTAGTACTAGCATAGTGCTTTAGTGGTGTGGCATTAGCAAAGTATTATGGTGGTGTAGTGCCAGCGCAGCGCTTTAGTGGTGTAGCATTAACGCAGTATTGTTGTGGTGTATTACTAGCACAATGCTTTAGTGTTGTAGCATTAGCACAGTATTGTGGTGGTGTAGTGCCAGTTCAGTGCTTTTGTGGTGTAGCATTTGCACAGTATTGTGGTGGTGTAGTACTAGTGCAGTGTTTTAATGGTGTAGCATTAGCACAGTATTGTGGTTGTGTAGAACTAATCTAATTCTTTAGTGGTGTAGCATTTCCACAGTATTGTGGTGGTGTCATACATGCACAGTGCTTTAGTGGCGAGTCATTATGACAGTATTGTGGTGGAGTATTATTAGCGCAGTGCATTAGTGGTGTGGCATGAGCCCAGTGTTGTGGTGGTATAGTACCAGCACAGTGTTTTAGTGGTCTAGCATTAACACAGTATTGTGGTGGTGTCATACTAGAACAGGGCTTTAGAGGTGTAGCATTAGCACCGTATTGTGATGGTGTAGTACTAGCACAGTGCTTTAGAGGTGTAGAATTGGCACAGTATTGTGGTGGTGTAGTACTAGAGCAGTGCTTTTGTGCTGCAGCATTAGCACAGTATTTTGGTGGTGTACTACTAGCACAGTGCTTTTGAGGTATAGCATTAGTTCAGTATTGTGGTGGTGCAGTACTAGAGCAGTGCTTTTGTGCTGTAGAATTAGCCCTGTATTGTGGTGGTGTAGTACTAGCACAGTGCTATAGAGGTGAAGCATTGGCACTGTACTGTGGTAGTGTAGTACTAGAGCAGTGCTTTTGTGCTGTAGCATTAGCACAGTATTTTGGTGGTGTACTACTAGCACAGTGCTATAGAGGTGTAGCATTAGCGCAGTATTGTGGTGGTGCAGTACTAGCACAGTGCTTTAGAGGTATAGCATTACTTCAGTATTGTGGTGGTGCAGTACTAGAGCAGTGCTTTTGTGCTGTAGAATTATCACTGTATTGTGGTGGTGTAGTACTGGTGCTGTGTTTGAGTGGTATAGCAATAGCACAGTATATGTGGAGGTGCAGTACTGGTTTAGTGCTTTAGTGCTGTAGCATTGGCACAATATTGTGGTGGTGTAGGACTAGCACAGTGCCTTAGTGGTATAGCATTAGCACAGTATTTTGGTGGTGTAGTGCTAGCACAGTGCTTTAATGTTGTGGCATTAGCACAGAATTTTGGTAGTGTAGTACTAGTGAAGTGCTTTAGTGGTTTAGTATTAGCACTGTACTGTGGTGGTGTAGTACAAGTACAGTGCTTTAGTGGTGAAGCATTAGCACAGTATAGTGGTGGTGTAGTGCCAGAGCAGTGCTTTAATGGTGTAGCATTAGCACAGTATTGTGGTGGTGTTGTACTAGCACAGTGCTTTTATTGGCGAGTCATCAGCACAGTATTGTGGTGGAGTAGTACTAGCACAGTGCATTAATGGTGTGGTATTAGCACAGTATTGTGGTGGTGTAGTACTAGCGCAGCGCTTTTTTGGTGTGGCATGAGCACAGTGTTGTGGTGGTATAGTACCAGCACAGTGTTTTCGTGGTCTAGCATTAACACAGTATTGTGGTGGTGTCATACTAGAACAGGGCTTTAGAGGTGTAGCATTAGCTCCGTATTGTGGTGGTGTAGTACTTGCACAGTGCTATAGAGGTGAAGCATTGGCACTGTACTGTGGTAGTGTAGTATTAAAGCAGTGCTTTTGTGCTGCAGCATTAGCACAGTATTTTGGTGGTGCACTACTAGCACAGTGCTATAGAGGTGTAGCATTAGCGCAGTATTTTGGTGGTGGAGTACTAGCACAGTGCTTTTGAGGTATAGCATTAGTTCAGTATTTTGGTGGTGCAGTACTAGAGCAGTTTTTTGGTGCTGTAGAATTAGCACTGTATTGTGGTGGTGTAGTACTAGTGCAGTATTTGAGTGGTATAGCAATAGCACAGTATTGTGGTGGTGCAGTACTAGAGCAGTGCTTTTGTGCTGTAGAATTAGCCCTGTATTGTAGTGGTGTAGTATTAGTGCAGTGCTTCAGTTGTGTAGCATTAGTACAGTACTGTGGTGTTGTAGGACTCACGCAGTCCTTTAGGGGTACAGCATTTGCAGAGTATAGTGGTGGTGTAGTGCTAGTGCTGTGCTTTAGTGGTGTAGCATTAGCACAGTATTCTGTGGTGTCGTACTAGCGCAGTGCTTTAGTGGTGTGGCATGAGCAAAGTACTGTGGTGGTGTACTGACAGTGCAGTGCTTTAGTGGTGTAGCATTAGCACAGTTTTGTGATGGTGTAGTGCCATCGCACTGCATCAGTGGTGTTGCATTAGCACAGTATTGTGGTGGTGTATTACTAGCGCAGTGCTTTAGTGGTGTTGCATTAGCACAGCATTGTAGTGGTGTAGTTTTAGCACAGTGCTTTAGTGGTATGGCATTAGAACAGTATTCTGGTGGTGTAGGACTAGCGCAGTGCTTTAGTGGTGTAGCATTAGCGCAGTATTGTGGTGATGTAGTGTTAGTGTAGTGGTTAAGTGGTGTGGCATTAGCAAAGTATTGTGGTGGTGTAGTACTAGTACAGTGCTATTGTGGTGTAGCATTAGCACAGTATTGTTGTGGTGTACTGCTAGTACAGTGCTTTTGTGGTCTAGCATTAACACAGTATTGTGGTGGTGTAGTACTAGTACAATGCATTAGTGGTGTAGCATTAGAACAATATTCTGGTGGTGCAGTACTACCGCAGTGCTTTAGTGGTGTAGCATTAGCACAGTATTGTGCTGGTGTCGTACTAGCACAGTGCTTTAGTGGTGTAGAATTAGCACAGTATTGTGCTAATGTGGTTCTAGCACAGTGCTTTGGTGGTGTCACCTTAGCACAGTATTTTGTGTAGTACTAGAGCAGTGCTTTTCTGCTCTTGCATTAGCACAATATTGTGATGGTGTAGTACTAGTGAAGTGTTTCAGTGGTGTAGCTATAGCACAGTATTGTGCTCATGTAATACTAGTGCAACGCTTTAGTGGTGTAGTATTCCCATAGTATTTTGGTGGTGTCGTACTAGCACAGTGCTTTAGTGGCGAGTCATTAGCCTGTATTGTGGGGGAGTAGTTCTAGCGCAGTGCATTAGTGGTGTGGTATTAGCACAGTATTGTGGTGGTGTAGTGCCATGGCAGAGGTTTAGTGGTGTAGCATTAGCACAGTATTGTTGTGGTGTATGACTAGCACAATGCTCGCAATGCTCTGCTCCTGCATTAGCACAATATTGTGATGGTGTGGTACTAGTGAAGTGCTTCAGTGGTGTAGCATTAGCACAGTATTGTGGTCATGTAGTACTAGTGCAACGCTTTAGTGGTGTAGTATTCCCACAGTATTGTGGTGGTGTTTTACTAGTACAGTGCTTTTTCGGTGTAGCACTAGCACAGTATTTGGGTGGTGTAGTACTAGCATAGTGCTTTAGTGGTGTGGCATTAGCAAAGTATTATGGTGGTGTTGTGCCAGCGCAGCGCTTTAGTGGTGTAGCATTAACGCAGTATTGTTGTGGTGTATTACTAGCACAATGCTTTAGTGTTGTAGCATTAGCACAGTATTGTGGTGGTGTAGTGCCAGTTCAGTGCTTTTGTGGTGTAGCATTTGCACAGTATTGTGGTGGTGTAGTACTAGTGCAGTGTTTTAATGGTGTAGCATTAGCACAGTATTGCGGTTGTGTAGAACTAATCTAATTCTTTAGTGGTGTAGCATTTCCACAGTATTGTGGTGGTGTCATACATGCACAGTGCTTTAGTGGCGAGTCATTATGACAGTATTGTGGTGGAGTATTATTAGCGCAGTGCATTAGTGGTGTGGCATGAGCCCAGTGTTGTGGTGGTATAGTACCAGCACAGTGTTTTAGTGGTCTAGCATTAACACAGTATTGTGGTGGTGTCACACTAGAACAGGGCTTTAGAGGTGTAGCATTAGCACCGTATTGTGATGGTGTAGTATTAGCACAGTGCTTTAGAGGTGTAGAATTGGCACAGTATTGTGGTGGTGTAGTACTAGAGCAGTGCTTTTGTGCTGCAGCATTAGCACAGTATTTTGGTGGTGTACTACTAGCACAGTACTATAGATGTGTACCATTAGTGCAGTATTGTGGTGGTGGAGTACTAGCACAGTGCTTTAGAGGTATAGCATTAGTCCAGTATTGTGGTGGTGCAGTACTAGAGCAGTGCTTTTGTGCTGTAGAATTATCCCTGTATTGTGGTGGTGTAGTACTGGTGCTGTGTTTGAGTGGTATAGCAACAGCACAGTATATGTGGAGGTGCAGTACTGGTTCAGTGCTTTAGTGCTGTAGCATTGGCACAATATTGTGGTGGTGTAGGACTAGCACAGTGCCTTAGTGGTATAGCATTAGCACAGTATTTTGTTGGTGTAGTGCTAGCACAGTGCTTTAATGTTGTGGCATTAGCACAGAATATTGGTAGTGTAGTACTAGTGAAGTGCTTTAGTGGTTTAGTATTAGCACTGTACTGTGTTGGTGTAGTACTCGTACAGTGCTTTAGTGGTGAAGCATTAGCACAGTATAGTGGTGGTGTAGTGCCAGAGAAGTGCTTTAGTGGTGTAGCATTAGCACAGTATTGTGGTGGTGTCGTACTAGCACAGTGCTTTTCTTGGCGAGTCATCAGCACAGTACTGTGGTGGAGTAGTACTAGCACAGTGCATTAATGGTGTGGTATTAGCACAGTATTGTGGTGGTGTAGTACTAGCGCAGGGCTTTTTTGGTGTGGCATGAGCACAGTGTTGTGGTGGCATAGTACCAGCACAGTGTTTTCGTGGTCTAGCATTAACACAGTATTGTGGTGGTGTAGTACTAGCGCAGTGCTATAGAGGTGAAGCATTGGCACTGTACTGTGGTAGTGTAGTACTAAAGCAGTGCTTTTGTGCTGCAGCATTAGCACAGTATTTTGGTGGTACACTACTAGCACAGTGCTATAGAGGTGTAGCATTTGCGCAGTATTTTGGTGGTGGAGTACTAGCACAGTGCTTTAGAGGTATAGCATTAGTTCAGTATTTTGGTGGTGCAGTACTAGAGCAGTTTTTTGGTGCTGTAGAATTAGCACTGTATTGTGGTGGTGTAGTACTAGTGCAGTATTTGAGTGGTATAGCAATAGCACAATATTGTGGTGGTGCAGTACTAGAGCAGTGCTTTTGTGCTGTAGAATTAGCCCTTTATTGTAGTGGTGTAGTATTAGTGCAGTGCTTCAGTTGTATAGCATTAGTACAGTACTGTGGTGTTGTAGGACTCACGCAGTCCTTTAGGGGTACAGCATTTGCAGAGTATTGTGGTGGTGTAGTGCTAGTGCTGTGCTTTAGTGGTGTAGCATTAGCACAGTATTCTGTGGTGTCGTACTAGCGCAGTGCTTTAGTGGTGTGGCATGAGCAAAGTACTGTGGTGGTGTACTGACAGTGCAGTGCTTTAGTGGTGTAGCATTAGCACAGTTTTGTGGTGGTGTAGTGCCATCGCACTGCATCAGTGGTGTTGCATTAGCACAGTATTGTGGTGGTGTATTACTAGCGCAGTGCTTTAGTGGTGTTGCATTAGCACAGCATTGCAGTGGTGTAGTTTTAGCACAGTGCTTTAGTGGTATGGCATTAGAACAGTATTCTGGTGGTGTAGGACTAGCGCAGTGCTTTAGTGGTGTAGCATTAGCGCAGTATTGTGGTGATGTAGTGTTAGTGTAGTGGTTAAGTGGTGTGGCATTAGCAAAGTATTGTGGTGGTGTAGTACTAGTACAGTGCTATTGTGGTGTAGCATTAGCACAGTATTGTTGTGGTGTACTGCTAGTACAGTGCTTTTGTGGTCTAGCATTAACACAGTATTGTGGTGGTGTAGTACTAGTACAATGCATTAGTGGTGTAGCATTAGAACAATATTCTGGTGGTGCAGTACTACCGCAGTGCTTTAGTGGTGTAGCATTAGCACAGTATTGTGCTGGTGTCGTACTAGCACAGTGCTTTAGTGGTGTAGAATTAGCACAGTATTGTGCTGGTGTGGTTCTAGCACAGTGCTTTGGTGGTGTCACCTTTGCACAGTATTTTGTGTAGTACTAGAGCAGTGCTTTTCTGCTCTTGCATTAGCACAATATTGTGATGGTGTAGTACTAGTGAAGTGTTTCAGTGGTGTAGCTATAGCACAGTATTGTGGTCATGTAATACTAGTGCAACGCTTTAGTGGTGTAGTATTCCCATAGTATTTTGGTGGTGTCGTACTAGCACAGTGCTTTAGTGGCGAGTCATTAGCCTGTATTGTGGTGGAGTAGTTCTAGCGCAGTGCATTAGTGGTGTGGTATTAGCACAGTATTGTGGTGGTGTAGTGCCATGGCAGAGGTTTAGTGGTGTAGCATTAGCACAGTATTGTTGTGGTGTATGACTAGCACAATGCTCGCAATGCTCTGCTCCTGCATTAGCACAATATTGTGATGGTGTAGTACTTGTGAAGTGCTTCAGTGGTGTAGCATTAGCACAGTATTGTGGTCATGTAGTACTAGTGCAATGCTTTAGTGGTGTAGCATTCCCATAGTATTGTGCTGGTGTCATACTAGCACACTGCTTTTGTGGTATCTCATTGGCACAGTATTGTGGTGGAGTAGTTCTAGCGCAGTGCATTAGTGGTGTGGTATTAGCACAGTATTGTAGAGGTGTTGTACAGTGCTTTTTTGGTGTAGCATTAGCACAGTATTTGGGTGGTGGAGTACTAGCACAGTGCTTTAGAAGTATAGCATTAGTTCAGTATTGTAGTGGTGCAGTACTAGAGCAGTGCTTTTGTGCTGTAGAATTAGCACTGTATTGTGGTGGTTTAGTACTGGTGCAGTGTTTGAGTGGTATAGCAATAGCACAGTATTGTGGAGGAGCAGTACTGGTTCAGTGCTTTAGTGCTGTAGCATTGGCACAATATTGTGGTGGTGTAGGACTAGCACAGTGCCTTAGTGGTATAGCATTAGCACAGTATTTTGGTGGTGTAGTGCTAGCACAGTGCTTTAATGTTGTGGCATTAGCACAGAATTTTGGTGGTGTAGTACTAGTGAAGTGCTTTAGTGGTTTAGTATTAGCACTGTACTGTGGTGGTGTAGTACTAGTACAGTGCTTTAGTGGTGAAGCATTAACACAGTATAGTGGTGGTGTAGTGCCAGAGCAGTGCTTTAGTGGTGTAGCATTAGCACAGTATTGTGGTGGTGTTGTACTAGTACAGTGCTTTTTTGGTGTAGCATACCCACAATATTGGGGTGGTGTCGTACTAGCACAGTGCTTTAGTGGCGAGTCATTAGCACAGTATTGTGGTGGAGTAGTACTAGCGCAGTGCATTACTGGTGTGGTATTAGCACAGTATTGTGGTGGTGTAGTACTAGCGCAGTGCTTTAGTGGTGTGGCTTGAGCTCAGTGTTGTGGTGGTGTAGTACCAGCACAGTGTTTTAGTGGTCTAGCATTAACACAGTATTGTGGTGGTGTCATACTAGAACAGGGCTTTAGAGGTGTAGCATGAGCGCCGTATTGTGGTGGTGTAGTACTAGCACAGTGCTTTAGAGGTGTAGGATTGGCACAGTATTGTGGTGGTGTAGTACTAGAGCAGTGCTTTTGTGCTGTAGCATTAGCACTGTATTTTGGTGGTGTACTACTAGCACAGTGCTATAGAGGTATAGCATTACTTCAGTATTGTGGTGGTGCAGTACTAGAGCAGTGCTTTTGTGCTGTAGAATTAGCCCTGTATTGTGGTGGTGTAGTATTAGTGCAGTGTTTTAGTGGTGTAGCAATTTCACAGTATTGTGGTGGTGCAGTACTGGTTCAGTGCTTTAGTGCTGTAGCATTAGCACAGTATTGTGGTGGTGTAGTACTAGTACAGTGCTTTAGTGCTGTAGCATTAGCACAGTATTGTGGTGGTGTCGTACTAGTACAGTGCTTTTTTGGTGTAGCATTAGCACAGTATTTGGGTGGTGTAGTGCTAGCATAGTGCTTTTGTGGTGTGGCATTAGCAAAGTATACTGAGTACAAATGAAAACGCACCACTCACGAAATCTGGAATAGCTCCTCGGATTGATATGTGAAGTATATACGAATGATGCATAAGGAGATAATGAATGATTTAAAAAGACATGTAAACTTCATTAAATTTCATTCACGATAATGTTAATGCGCGAGAGAGGTTTAACTGGTGTAGGGGTCAAACAGGAAAGTCAATAACGGGTGTGACCGCCATTTGCATTGACACATGCGGTGCATCGTCGTCGCATGGAGTTGATCAGTCTCTGGATAGTGTTCTGAGGGAAAGCATTCCACTCCTGAACAAGGGCAACCTCAATTTCTCGGATGTTGTCCATCTGGCGTCGACGTGAAAGACGTCGTCCAATTTCATCCCATAAGTGCTCGATAGGGGAGAGGTCGGGTGACAGAGCTGGCCACTGAAGCACTGAGTTGTTCTGCTGTGCAAGGTACTGCATGGACACCCTTGCAGTGTGTGCCCTAGCGTTGTCCTGTTGGAACGTGTGGACATCGTGGTGTTGGTTGAAGAACGGCACAACATGGTTCTGCAGCACCTGGTCCCGGTAGTAGACGCCTTTCACCCTTCCTCTGCAGATATGGAGAGGGGTTCTGTGACGGTAGCTTATTCCACCCCACACCATAATGCTGCCACCACCCCAACGATCCGTTTGAAGGACACAATCAGCGTTATAACGTTCACCACGTCTCCGCCAAACACGTATACGGCCATCTGCGTTCCTTAAGTGAAATCGTGACTCATCAGAAAAGATGACACCGTGCCATTGTCATAGTCGCCAATTCCGTTGCCTGTTTTCCCACTGTAGACGCTGGTTTCGGTGACGATCCGTCAATATGGGGCTGAAATAAGGACGTCGTGCACGCAGGCCTGCAGCTCGCAGATGGTTCCGTACGGTGTTGGGGTGAATGAATCCACGTCGTCCTTGGACTTGAGCAGCCGTTCTTGTCGCTGGTAGTATTCGGTCTCGGACATGATCCCCTACGATCTGACGGTCCTGATGTGCCGCTGTCACACGTTGTTGACCCGGTCGAGACGGTCCCGAGTGCTCCCCGTTTGCAGAAACCTTTGATGGAGTCTTGCGATCGTTGTGTGTGCACAGTGTAGTCGTCTGGCAATTTCCCTGGTGCTGGCGCCAATTTAAAGCATGCCTATGGCCCGTTCCCGTTCAGGGGCTGTAAGTCGCGGCATAGTGTCAACGTTTCACAAGTGTCAGTGAAGAAGTGAAATTTTATTCGGATTCACATGCTTTTAAAGACAATGTGTGCACAAATTCAGAGTGAAATTCATTTTTCCCGTGGTGTGCGTGCAAGATGTTGCGTTTTTGCAAAAAATTGCCTAGCGTTACAGTTAACTTGAAATTCTCGCATTTCTTGCACCTGGCATGTCGGGTGACGTCACTGTAGTGTTGTTGTTGTATAAAAATTATATTGAAGTTCATTTGAACTTAAATATTGACTTTTTTCAATTTGTACTCAGTATATTATGGTGGTATAGTGCCAGCGCAGCGCTTTAGTGGTGTAGCATTAACACAGTATAGTGGTGTATTACAAGCACAATTCTTTAGTGGTGTAGCATTACCACAGTATTGTGGTGGAGTAGTACTAGCGCAGTGCTTTAGTGGTGTAGCATAAGCACAGTATTGTGGTGGTATAGTACTAGTGCAATGCTTTCGTGGTGTACCATTAGCACAGTATTGTGGTGGAGTAGTACTAGCGTAGTGCTTTATTGGTGTAGCATTAGCACAGTATTGTGGTGGTGTCATACGGGCACACTGCTTTAGTGGTGTAGCATTAGCACAGTATTGTGGTGATGTTATACTCGCGCAGCGCTTTAGTGTGGCATGCTCAAAGTATTTTGGAGGTGCAGTGCCAGCGCATTGCTTTACTGGCGTAGTATTAGCAAAGTATTATGGTGGTGTATTGCCAGCGCAGTGCTTTAGTAGTCTAGCATTAACACAGTATTGTGGTGGTGTCGTACTTGTACATTGTATTAGTGGCGTAGCATTAGCACTGTATTTTGGTGGTGTTGTACTAGCACAGTGCTTTCGAGGTGTAGCATTAACACTGTATTGTGGCGGTGTAGTACTCGCACAGTGCTTTATAGGGGTTGCATGAGCACAGTATTCTGGTGGTGTACTGCTTGACCATTGCTTTTGTGGTGTAGCATGAGCACAATATTGTGGTGGTGTAGTACTAGTGCAATGCTTTTGTAGTATAGTATTTGCACAGTTTTGTGGTGGTGTAGTACTAGTGCAGTGCTTTATTTTTGTAGCATTATCACAGTGTTGTGGTGGTGTAGTATTAGAGCAGTACTTTAGTGGTGTACCGTTAGCACAGTATTGTGGTGGTGTTGTACGAGTGCAGTGTTTTAGTGGTGTAGAATTAACACAGTGTTGTGGTGGTGTAGTACTAGTGCAATGCTTTTGTGGTGTTGCATTAGTACAGTATTGTGGTGGTATAGTGCCAGCACAGTGCTTTACTGGTGTAGCATTAGCACAGTATTGTGTTGGTGTAGTATTAGCGCAGTGCTTTAGTGGTGTACCATTAGCACAGTATTGTGGTGATGTCGTGCCAGCATAGTGCTTTCGTGCTGTAGCATTTGCACGGTATTGTGGTTGTGTAGTTCCAGCACAGTGCTTTAGTGTTGTAGCATTTGCACGGTATTGTGGTGGTGCAGTGCCAGCGCAGTGCTTTCGTGAGCTAGCATTAGCACAGTATCGTGGTGGTGAAGTACAAGTACAGTGCTTTAGTGCTGTAGCATCATCATAGTATTGTCCTGGAGTAGTGCCAGCATAGTGCTTTATTTGTGTAGCATTACCACAGTATTGTGGTGGTGTTGTGCCACCGCAGTGCTTTAGTGGTGTACCATTAGCACAGTATTGTGGTGGTGTAGTATTAGCGCACTGCTTTAGTGGTGTAGCATAAGTAGAGTATTTTGGTAGTTTTGTGCTCGAACAGTTCTTTAGCTGTGTAGCTTTAGCACAGTATTGTGGTGGTCTAGTACTAGCACAGTGCTTTAGTGGTGTAGCATTAGTACAGTATTGTGGTGGCGTAGTGCCAGTGCAGGGCTTTAGTGGTGTAGTAATAGCACAGTACTGTGGTGGTGTAGTGCCAGACTGTAGTGCAGTAGACTCACGTCAGCTCCTCCAGCTGGGCGCTCTTACGGTGCTCTTGACTCTTTAGCCTCTCAAAGTCAGTGCGCACCTGCTCCAATTCCAGCTGCAGCTTCTGATTCTGACTGAAAGGTAGGTCAAATCAGTTTAAAGGGTTGATTTATTTGCATTCTAATAACATTTCTCACAGCACAAGAGGCTTCTTTCCATCTGTAGACTGTATGCTAACTGCATGTGTCCAACCAATCCCTTTCAAATCTTCTTCTGGCCAGTGATGTGCCAGAGAAGACACCGGTCAGCTTCTCAGAATGATTTGTGGGTACACCTCCACATTCAAATCGCTGCATTTACTTTTGACCTTCCTTAACCATTTGTGTTAGTTACCTAGAAAAGACAGGTAATGTTGATAAGAAAACATGTTCATCATCACATTTATCTAGAATTATTCCAGAAATTCTCCAGGTTTATTTGAGAGATCAATAAGATTAACACATGATTCTAGAGATAGGCAAAGACTATCATCCATCTGTACATCCATAATCTGTGCCTCTTCTTCCTCACTCGGGTCATGGGAGAGCTGGAGCCTGAAAAAAGGCAGGAACACACCCTGGATAGCTCACCAATCCATCACAGGGCGCAGACGCCAGTCACACTTGCCTCAGGGCAATTTTAAAGTCTCCAATTAGCCTGATATACATGTCTTTGGACTGTTGGAGGAAATCGATGCAAACTCCACACTGGAAAGCTCTAGGCCAGATTCGAACCCTTTGCTTCTTGCTCGGAGTGCTGCCCAAAACTACAACTACTACCTCTATTATTATTATAATTATAATTATTACAATAATAATTATTATTATTATTCATAAGATTAAGATAAGATGGCTGACAGCGGAGAGAATGATGGGGGATGTAGTTTTATGGAAAGTGGGAGGATCCACTGACTCGGTGAGGTCATCAATGATCTTCTGCTTCTCGATGATCTTATCAGGCAGGCGGCCCGGCTGCTTATGATGAGACTCGCGATGGGTCTCCATCTGTTGCTCCAGCGCCCTCTGGGAGAGGAGTGGGTGTGGCGAGGGGAGGGGGTGAGAGAGAGAGAAATTGAATGAGTAAGATAACATATGTTCTGATCTGTCACAGCTCACCTGTCAGATTTGCCTTACAAATTTTCATTAAAAATCATATACATATTCTATATGTATGTATCATGTGTATTCTATTAATATGGTCATTCTATGTTCAGGGCATTTATTTCATGCTTTGGCAATGTTTACCAATTTATTTTATGCCCATAAAGCTCATTTCAAATTGAGAGCAGCGCAAAAAACATGAGGGTAGATATAGTGGGACAAACAACTGTTGGCAGGAATGGAGAATGACAGACAGAGAGGAGTAGAGAGGGCAGCATTAGAGAGAGGGTGTAGTTAGGGAAGGCCAGCAGTAAGGTCGGAGAAAGGGAGAAAGAAGGAAGGATTTTGAAATGATAGAGAGACAGAAGGAAACAGACATAAGCACCTTTCTAAACTGGAGAAAATAACCTTGCTGGATTGTATCCATGGTTACCTTGACATCGCCCGATTACTCCATGTCATTCTGCTTCTCTATTTTGGACACTTCCTGTACAGTTTCTGAAATGGCCACAAACATTACTGAAATATCCACAATCATTGATGAAATATGCACAAATACCTCGGGAAAACCCACATCTGCTGCTGTAATTCACACAAAAATCACTGAACACCCACAAATAACAATGACATATCACAAATAAACCCAAGCAAATGGGGACAGTAGACATGATAAATTAGTGTGAGGTAACGTTCTGGTACCAAATGCGAGACCAGATAGTTTCAGCAAAAATGAGTTTTATTGAAGCTGGGGGGTGAACCCCCACTGGGCAGAAGGCAATGGTACAGAGTCCATTCCAAAATCAGCATCCCAGGGACATAATCAAAACTGTACAGAGGGCAGCAAACACAAAAGTTGGGCAAAACAGGTTCGGTACGCAGACATAGGAGTGTCAGAGAATCCAAAGCCAAAGTCCAGCAGACATAATCTGATTCGTTATTAGGGCAGCAGAGACAAAACTCAGGTCAAGCAACACAAGTACGGTACACGGGCACAAAGAAAAAGCCAAAATCAGAATCAGGGACATTCCAGTCAGAAGTATAACACTATGAATACAAGGCATCAACAATCACAGCACAAGCAAACCTAGGCAAAACGTTCTGACAAGAGCTGTAAGTGAAATGACTGCTTAAATACACGTAGCAGAAGTCACATGCTATGATAGGGAACAGGTGAGCTGGATCAGATTAATTAAAAAAAGAAATGAAGAAGAGGAAGTTCCTAACCACATTAAATTGGCGAAAGCCAAAACGCGGACAGGGATCACAAAGACAGACACACGGCTCCGATTAGGGAGTTCCAAAGTGCACAGGTAGGGAGAACAGATTTTAACGAGTGTGGAGGTTCCGCTGAAACTGCCGCAAAGTAGATTAAGTAAAGCCAAAGGGGTGGAGACTAGAATAGGGAGAATGCTGAGAGCTCGTTAGTCAATTAGTAAGTGCAGCTATACAATCCCTAGTGTTGTTAGTAAGTTAGTACTATAAACAATGTAAGCTTGGGTTAGTATCTTTAACTAAAATAGTAAACTGTTAGTCTGGTTAGTAATTAAAGAAAAGCAAGGTGAAAGAAGTAAACGAGATAAGGAATGATTGAAATCCCAGAAACCATGAAATCACCCGGAAGTGTGGCACGCAATACTGAGGCAGTGAGCGATCACATGACATAAGACCAGACAGGGGGAGACAAAGTGCAATGCATGGTATGAAACAAAACATGGACCGTAATATGACTGCAATGGTGGAATAAAGTAAACAGACAGAGACAAGGCAAAAACAAAACATGGCATGGAATCCCAAAACACAATACAAATCATGGTCAGGCAAAGCAGAATTCATGAACAAACATGGCAGTCAAGGCAGGATCATAATAATTTGAATAAAAGGTGAGGAGAGCTGCACGTAGAAGAGAAACACAGAGGAACACACAGACAAACAGTGAAACACAGACAGATGAGGGAAACTAAAATGACAGATTCCTGACAATTAAGCATTGTGGAAACTGCCATGAATATTACTGAAATACAATACTAAAATGTGCCACTAAAGTGCTCCCAAAGATCATTGAAATGCTAACAATCATCGCAGAAACACCAAAAATACTACTGAAATATAGGGCTGGGTTTAAAAAAATCGATTTCCTTTTCGTATCGTATTTTTTATTTAAATTTTCGATATCGATTCATTTTATTCAAAGATCGGTCTTTGATTAGTGCATTTCCATCTTGCTTGTGAATATTCAATAACTGATCCGAGATTGCCATCTAGTGATACAATATTGTTCTGCATGCATAAATCTGCAGCTCCATGTCTGCTGACGGACACGTCTGCACAAGGCGCTAAAGATACCCTGCCGAGCACCGTTGTACTTCACGAACAGGCCAAATCCAAATGATCCTTAAATGATGAATTACACTCATATTTATCTCCGTCAAGGAGGTTATGTTTTTGCCTAGGTTTGTTTGTTTGTTTGTTTGTCTGTTGGTTTCCATAATAACTCAAAAAGTTATGGACAGATTTTGATGACATTTTCAGATATTGTACAGATTGGTATAAGGAAGAAGTGATTAGATTTTGGAAGTGATCCAGATCTCCGTCTGGATCCAAGAATTTTTTAAAGGATTCTTTAACATTGGGAGATAGGGCCATTTTCGACATTTATGCGTATAACTCCACCAAAAATGGTCAGGGCCACTGATCTATATAGAATAACTGGATTGCTGACGTGATGCAGAACTGCGTTGAGAGGTTGAAGCAAGCGGAAGTGGTCGGGCGGCCATTTTACTATGCCCGATAGTAAGCAACTGTATAGTATTCTATGGCAGAGAAGCGTTGACGTGCAGCTTTACAATGCAGAGCAACATTTTTGTGGGATGTGGCGAGACAATGCACTGCCTGTAGTGCAGACGGATACACATAAATTAATTTCAACAAATATATTGTTTATTATTAGCCACTGGCGATCTACCTTTACGGCAGATAATGTGTCAATATTAGCCCAGCTAACGGTTATTATTGGAACAATTCAAATTAATGTTCGCTATCCTGTTCCATCAGGTTAGCCTAAAGCTACCTGAATTACCGAACTGAAGTTAAGATCAGTCAGTGTCACACGGCATAAATGAGATAATCCAGTAAAACTGCTGTGTAACGCTGTCTATAATATTAGACCAGACTAACTGGACAACAAAACCAGGTGTTAACTGGTCTAATCATTTGGGCAAATTTATGCCAGCGCTAAAAAAGGGCACATGTTCCGCTGACACTCAATTACCATTAACGGACAAATTTAATTCTGCCTAGTTATCAATGAGGATGTAACGTTAGAGCTACTTAAATAGTTAATGTGATTCATACTCAACATTGAATAGCAGGCAGTTTTACATACAGCTCCATAACGCACAACTCACTTCACTAACGCTGATTTCGCGACCTTGATAAGTTTACATCGCGGTCTCTTCAGCGAACCCACTTTCGCGTCATAGGAAAATTAGGCTCCAGCTTCATGGCAGCTACTGAGTGAAAACGGCGCAAGAGAAAACTCAATACAAGACATCCGTCGGGAGTTACATGTGTTATGCGCGATTGAATCTCACGCCTAGTGTTTCTAAAATAAAGACAGTGGTTGATAAAGTGCGAGCTTACGGCTACTTTATTTTTTCATGAAGTTATTAAATCCCCCACACACAGAATAATAGTAATACGTGCAGGATTGATGTCTTGTTCTCTTCAGTCTCAGTGACTTTGGACTTTTCGTTGTACCACTGCCCCACTCAGGCGAGATGTAGAAAAATCCGTATAGATTTCCTATGGACGCACTCATTGGTCGTACTGCCAAATTCTGATATTGTCCATTGAAAATGTTAAAAGGCATGTACAACTGCAGTGCTGCCTACTGTAGTTAAATCTGCGGTCCTTGAGGCATTTTTCGTACAGTCAGGTCGATCTGAGGAGGAAACATAAAATACTGCCTGTTTCGTGTCTGTGAAAAGATATCTTCTCAATTAATTATCGTTGGCTGCAACGTGTTCAATGTGAGTAATGTTCTGAGAGATTATAGTTGGACATACCAATATGGCGGCACGGTTACTTCAAAATTATGACGTCATCAGCTATCCAGTTCTTATATATAGATCAGTGGTCAGGGCACTTGGAAAAGAAATACAGGACAAGTTTCGAACATATTCTACAATATAGGCCTATCAAAGACTGGTCCTGAAAATGGAATAATTCCGGATACTATGATACTATGATCCAGAATACGAAAGTAGGAGACCTTCGGAACTTTCATTATAGGAAGAGAACAAATGAAGCTACAAACATGCGACAAACACCATTATATAGCCAAGATATTGCAGAATTAGGAAGGTGCCACCGGATTTACTGTATCTTCAAAAGCCAGGGAACGAGATCCAGAAGAAAACCACCATTTCGGAAAATTTGATATTCGTGAATAAAACTGAAGCAATATTGATATCATTATGAATTAAGTTGCTAATGGTATTTTTTCTTGGTCAGGGAATCTGAAAAAATAGATGGAATAAATTAGGGCTGTCGGAATAATTAATCGCGATTAATTTAAGCGCAATAAAAGTAATTGCCACTATGAGGCGGACAGACGTGATTGCATATTACCTTTTCTATGACAAATACCTAATGCGGTCGTTTGAAATGCTTCCGGTAAGAAAACTTTGGTTTGAAGTCCACTAATTACCAGCCAGATTGGACAGTCTTCATCGCCTTGGCATAATTAGCTCACCTTAATTCAATTCCCTTGTACTTTGCCTGACTTGCAATCAAGCCATTTATTCAGCCAACTGACAAATCAAAACCAAAATGTAGCCTATAATGATTAAGAGGAGAGAATAAGGACCAGACGGACCTAACCAGGCTGCCGCGTTATATTAAAAGATTTTCAAATTCGTTAACAATTTACATGTCACGTTCTATACCCTTAAACAAAATGTTTTCCACCTTCACTGTTGGTTATTTAGATGCTCAAAAGTAAATAAAATCAAGTGCTATGAGTTACATTATTTTAAATTACTCTCGTTCAATTATCTAATAAAAAATGCCTCAAATTTGCGGCAAAGATTCGCCTGAAAGTTAATTGCCAAATCTTCGGTGCATTTGACTTGCCTGCAATGCAAACGTATTCTCTCTCACATTCGTGTTCGCTGTTCGGTATGCATCACAAAATGTTTTCCACTTCACGAAGCCTATATTTTTAAGCTCTTAAAGCCAGGGCCATCTTTGAATAACTTCATCAACCACACCCGGGATGCCAGCAAAGATAGTGGTCATGATTTTCTGGAAACAGCTGGGAGCGGAGCTGAGACCAAAAGGCATGCGGGTGTACCTGAAGACCCCTATGTGGGTCACGAAGGCAGTGAGGTTACGGCTCTCGGGGTGGAGAGGGACCTGCAGATAACCTTGCCGAAGGTCAAGCTTAGAGAATACTGTCGAGCCGTGAAACTTGGCTGAAAGCTCCTCCGTTGTAGGTAGCGGGTACTTATCAGGGATCACTGCCTTGTTTACCTGCCTGAGGTCGATGCAGGGCCGTAAGCCGCCAGCTTTTTTCTTTGCCACGACTAGGTTAGAGATTTATGGGGACGCGTCCACCCGCTCAATGATGCCTGCGTCCAGGAGCTTGTACAGCTCAGCTGTGACGTCGTCACGCAGGGCGAGGGGTAGCCGCCGCAGGG